>OY288266.1:40695651-43260651 GCA_958450335.1 Hibiscus tridactylites | reverse complement strand
CCAAATCAAGTCGCGATCCAGGCCTTTCTAGCACCCGTGGAAGAGGAACCTGGACACGATCAAGTGAATCTTCTCCAGACAGATCCGATAAGCCTTCTGGCGGGACTTCGTTAGGGTTTCCATTACGGTTTTCTGCTAGGGCTTCAATTAAAGTAGACAAATTTATATTTGTGTTTATTATCCAATTGGTGATTGTTTTTTTTTTTACTTTTTAAAGCAATGCCTATTTTTATCCAAATTCAATATATGAATTATTATTTTTCTTCTAATAATAGCAATTTTAATATATTTATCACTTGTTATAATCTCATTCGTCATTGAAATGTTAAAAAAAATCCACACACAGTAAAGAAAATCATGTGGTAAAAAAATATTTTTTCATAACTATTGAAAAACAAACAAATAAAAATGAAGAGAGAAAAGAAAAGGCTCCAAGAGTTGGGCAAAAACTATCCTCGAGATTTGCCAAGCTCAACGTCTTTGAGTAGTGATGATCCGTCCACATGCTTTAGCAATAGTTTAACATCTTCTGTTGAACTATGTTTTCGATATTGCAAGGCCTTGGAATCAGCTGACTTATCAGCCTCAACAGCCCCACTGTATATTATCATGCCAATCACAGCAATGGCCATCCGAATCAAACAGCTGCCACCCCAATATCAGAACGCAAACTGTTTTCATGTGGCCTAGAACCTGGAAAGACACAGCGGAGAATCGTCCGATGCATAGATACTGGCTTATATTGCAGAATACAGCTAAGGAGCATGAGAGCAATATGAAAAACTGCAATCAACCAGTTCATACACATATTAGTATAACTCGTAAGCATGTGAACTTTGATTTTAAGACACGGGGAATACTTACAAATGCAGCTGGGGAGATTTTATAATCTGCAAGCAACTTGCCACAGAGGAAGTAATCGACGAATGGACCGAGCAGCAAAAGAGATAAAGCTTGGATTGGAGCTGTTTGACTAAGCAACTCAAATGATCCTATTGAGTACTTCTTCTGTAAGGAGCCAATTGACTGTTCCACAAACATAGTTAACCAATACGGAGCATTAGAACATAAGGAGCCAATTGACTGTTCCACAAACATAGTTAACCAATACGGAGCATTAGAACATAAGGAGCCAATTGACTGTTCCACAAACATAGTTAACCAATACGGAGCATTAGAACATAAGGAGCCAATATCACTCACTGCAGGCTTTGACAAGGAATAGATATGTTTGGAGAAACAATAGAAAAGAGATGAGACCCGTGTTTTAAATCCAAAACTAATGAAAACAAGGTTGTAATGGGGTGAATGAGAAATGGTTTCATGTAGGCAGAGAAACGTGGAACAACTTACAATTTGTTGTAAGGAGGTAGCCAGTACTGCTACACAGGCGCAAAGAGAACCTTGGGCGTTGATCTGTACGTCGGTAACTGTACAAACACCTACACCAACAACCACCACAATGACTGCCATCTTGACTTTAGTTGAGTATTTTTTACCGTGGAGGAGCCATTCCAGCAGACAAACAACTGGAATCATACTTAGCTTTGAAACCTGTATTACAATGAGGATTAGCTTTGAAATCTTAATCATAATGATACATTTACCTAAGAGTGGCTTTACCTGATAAAATCCAACTGAATTCAACATGAGACTCAAGTTCATCCCGGTAATTGAAGTATTGGCAACAACTGAGAACCAAATAAGCTCCCAAAAAGGAACATTTCTTTTGGTTGTGTAACCAGTGGCATTCGACAATAAACCGATAAAGGCAGTTGTACAAAAGTGGAACCCTGTTAACGTTGTTGCTGTAAAAGCAGGAATTCTTTTAGATTTACAAAGACGGGGAGAGAGAGTGCAAAGTTGTTTTAAATACAAAATAAAATATACATCTAAACTCCTCATGCCATCAAAACTTTTGAAGTTAAAAGTAGATTACAAGTAGGCAGAAGCATAGACTTCAATGTCCAAGAGTGAAACTAGAGCAATTTCTTAAAGAAAGAAATACTAGAGATTTTCATCCTTCATCAAAGTGGTTTTGATTCTGAAGAGAAATTGTTTTCTTGCCTGATAAAGCCAAGGACAAAGCAAGAAACGGAAGGATAAAGCCATTCCTCCATCATATTGCTGAAAGCTAAATGAAAAGGAGAAGTTGATTTTAAAGCATGAAGCTTTTAATGCAGGTCTTCTTCTTATTTTGGAATGAACAAATCAAAACTTGAGGTGATTCAATGAAGAAAATGGTGAATAACATTGAAGAAAGCATAAAACAAAAAACAAGGATGAAGAGAGAAGGGAACTGACCAAAGGAGAAGGCATAACCGGTAGGGGACATGAGATGCTTGTTGGCGATGATTAGGGCAACGGAGCTTATAATGTTCAAAGCCCAAGCTCCCACATTGGACACGGCTGACGAGTGTTTCTTCTCTGCCTCCATCGTCGCAATCTAAATGGATAAACGGATTGGATCTCTCACTCCGCCGATTATGCCCCCCTAGGCCAGCGGATGCAACTTAACTTTACACCAGGTTATTTGAGAAAAGCTTACACATGTAGACCATCAGAGTTTAAATACACAGAATGAGTCCCAATTATATTCCGTTTTATTCATAGCTACCTGAATTTTTATTTGTTTATGATTTACATGGTTACAGTTTGAAAGAACATGCCATTTCAGTTCACTCACCAACTGCCATGGTTTGTGAAATTAAGAGAGAGAGAGAGAGAGAGTAAAATGGGGAAGAAAAGAGTGTGTGTGGATCCTAATTTTGGTGGGACTTGGCAGATGGCCACTTGTTGGCCTTCCCCCTTCCTTTTATCTCTCTTTTACTTCTTTTGTTTTTATAAATTTCCAAGTTTTTATTTTATTTCCATATTCCTTCCTTTTTATGATTTATAAAAGCAAAGATTACCATCCGGGCATGGTGAAACTGAAATGGATATTATATAACTTGTTTTACTCGCATTTTATCCCTTCTCATCTTCCTTTTCTTTCAAACATATTGCCTTTCGTTTTACTTTTCTCGCTCACCTATTAAAATTTAAGGTAAACTACGACATATACAATAAGTCTATTGACCTTGACTCATTTTTATCATTAAACTTTTAATTGGTCCAATTTTACTTTTAAACTTTAATTTTTAACTCGTTTATGTCACTCCCAAAACATTATTAAACTAAACAAAAACAAAATTATATTAAAAACTCAGACTAAATTATAAAAATTAGAAACAAATACGGTTAATTTTGGATTAAATAAAAAATTTAGGGACCAAACAAAACAAAAATAACAATATATTAAAAATATTGAACTATATTATAAAAATTAAAAATAAATATGGGATAATTTTTTATAGAATACAAGATTTAGGAACCAAATTGGAAAAAATAAAAATAGATTTAAAATGTTGGACTAAATTATAAAAATTACAAACAAATATAAATTAGTTTCAGGATTAAATAAAAAAATTAAAGATTAAACTGAACAATAATAAAACCTTATGAAAACAATATTAATCTTAATTATAGTTTCTAATATATATTAAATTTTGTTAGAATATTATCAATTCTCAAGTTGTTCAAGTGGTTAAGCATATGCTTTTTATTCCGTAAGACTTAGTTCAAATCCCTTTAACAGTAAAATTTTATATTTTTTCTTCTTGCAAAACGACATCATTTTAAGCGATATAAGTATAAAAATAGTCGTTTTGGTGAGGAGTCCACATTAGCCATGTCGCCGCATATTAAATGATTTAATGACAAAGTGACATAAAGTAGTTGAAAATTAAAGATTAGTGTTAAAATTAGACTAATTAGAAGTGCAGTAATAAAAACGAAACGAGCCAGTGTCAATAGTATATTGGTAGATGATGTAGTTTACCCTAAATTTTATTATTGGGATCAAACTATCGATTAACATATTACCCAATACATGTATAATTAAACAAGATAAAATATTACCACAAACTAGTTGGTTTAGTAAGGTTCGAATCTTGACCTGCGAATGTAGAAAACTAACATGCGAGGGTCGCCTCCATATTGGATCTCTGCAAAACCTGATTCAAATTAATTGGTCGTGCCCCGATAAAAAATCTCAATACCGTATTCGTTTAGAAGAAAAACAAAAATTGCGTTTTCATTATGGACTTACAGAAGGGCAATTACTTAAATACGTTTGGATTGCCAGAAAAGCCAAAGGGTCAACAGGTCGGGTTTTACTACAATTACTTTAAATGCGTTTGGATAACATTTAATATATTAGAGTTTAAGGTTTATGATTTTAGTTTGGGGTTTAGAGTTTAGAGGTTTAAGTCTATGGGTTTAGAATTTAAGGTTTAGAGTTAGAATTTAGGGTTTATGATTTCGGTTGGTTTTAGGGTAATATGGTTAGGGATTTAGGTTTTAAACTATAAACCCTAAATTTTAACACTAAGCCCGAAGTTCTATCAATAACCCCTAAATTCAAAACTACTGCACTTAAACCCCTAAATCCTAAACCCTAATAAAAGTTTTTAAACCCTAAAACTAAGGCAATTGTGTAAACAAAATTTCTAAAAGCACTTGTGCATGGAATACTTTGGCAAAAAGGCTTGTACCATAACCCTACTATTATTATTACAATAGTATTACATCTTTTTTGAACCGTTGGATGAGGATAAATAAATAAATAAGATTAACAATAGAAAGTGAGAAGATTTTTATGAGAATAAAAGAGTTAATTTCGCTCTATTCATTTAATCTCGTCCAACGGTTCAAAAATATAAAACTAAAAGAGTTTTATATTCCGTAAAAAATCTCAAGTTCCCAGCCTTATACATTACTATTGTTATTAAAATTGAGATGATGACATATGTCTCATTTATTATATTTTAGATGTTTTAATGTATATATATATATATATATATAATTGTAGTTTAGTTTTTTTTGTAGGTTTACTTTCACTTCCATGATCCATACCCTTTTCCTTGAGATAGAAATTGAATTCAAGGGCGGCCAGCAAGGAGCTTCCCATGCATTCATTCACGCGCATGATATGACAAGACTACAACATATATCTGTTGTGTGGGGTTATAATAAAATTCATGTATAAACAACCACTCAACTACCTCATGCTGGTTTGTTTGGCCACATCAATGGGAGTCTTTGCCAATGGCAATGTCATCCAAGTTTTGGAGAGTAAAAAAAGATCACAGAGTTACGTTACATAAACAAGTCAATATATCCATATGAATGGTTAACCCACAAATTTTTTTTTTTTTTTTGATTATATGCATGTCCGTCTTACGGTCCATGTTCGGGGTGCGTGGCTGCCCCTCCCAACAATGTCATCTCCAAGGTTCGAACTCACGTCCTCTCCTTGGGAGTGCAATGTGCCTTACCAATGCACCCAACCCTTGTTGGTCACAAATTTTGTTTTCAAGAAAGAAAACGAGGGACGGGCATATTTATATACACTTGATGAGTTCCTGTAGAGAAAACCGATACTAGTATTCTTTGCCCGTGATTTTTTCTCGAAAGAATTTTTCTGTAAATCTTAATATTATTATTTTAATTGTGCAATCACTTATTTACCATTATTTTGTTATAGCTAGAGTGGTACTTGCCGTGGGGTTTTTGGACATGTGCGAGATGAGCGACCGCACATGACCCCAAGAAAAAGGGACCCAAACGAGTTGAACTAAATGTTTATAGGAAAAAAAGATTTTGATTTAATAAATTACAAGAAGAAATGAAAAAAAAACTGACTTTAAAGAGGGCCCATATTTTTTTTACGAAGATAAAAATATTTTCAAATAAACTTTATATATATTTGGGATTATAAATTAAAGGGTCTAGTTTTAATAAATTGCACAGGGCCCCGTAAACCTTTGAGCCGTCCTTGTACTTGCTAGATCAAGTGCAACATATCTTGTGTGTGAATGAATTGGCTTTACTACCTAGAGGAAGTCCGGTTGGTGTGCAAACATTTACTGCTCCGCCAGCTGGGATTAGTGTGAGAGTCTAAAGAACGGCAAGTTAGTTTACGACTAATAAACGACGGGATGTTAGAGCCGTTAGATGGGAAAACTTTTGATTTTGACTATTAGATCTAGATTCCCATTAAAAAACACACGGAAACTGGAAGGGGTTGTTGCCAGTAAGCTTCGGAACTTAGTAAGTAGTATCGCAATTTGATGGGGATAAAATTCGTGTTGCAACGTCAAATGTTAAAATAACGCATAAGTTTCGGAACTATGAGATATGTACCAGAACCAATAGATAAAAGTTTAAACTTAAATTATTAGTAAAGTTTGTGACAATTAATGTTGGAAGAATATGTCTCGAAATTTGAAATTGAGTACCGAAACTGTCTGTTGTGAAAGTAATATTTTAGGGTTAACGTGTAACAGTTTACGTTTTTCTCCTAATATCGGAACTTGTGTACATGTACCAGAACCTGTAGAAAATGTGTAAACTATAAATGTTTAAAGTCCCTTTAACAATACATGTTTATATAGTATGATTCGGAACTTAAATATATGTACTGAAACCTGGTGTATAGTATGCTTGATAGATAAAATTAGATAACTTATTAGGTCCAATCGCCATGTATCGAAATTCATCAACGAGTTTTGCAACCTAAAGTAGAAGATTATAATATTTTCGGTTTGACGATTCATATTTCAACTTTTTGTAAGTCTCACAATGTACGTTATCGTTTCGCTACTCGTAGCGATTAAAACCCTCTGGCTCCCTAGCATGAGAATCAAACCTTCATTTGTTTAATAACATTTTAGGGTTAGAACTCATTTCCCTGCTAAAAATCTGGAGAATCCTCTGTATTTGGGAAAAACCTTTTAGTCAGTGTAAAAGATCGAAACCTCAATTTAGGTTTGCAACTGAACATGTGCAATCGTCTCCATTGCGAAGGTAACAAGCAAAACCCTAAGTTTGTTTGTTTATTTGCGAAATACTTGAAATCTAGGGTTTGTGTTTAGAAATTTTGGTATTGAATTGTATTTCTTGTTGGAGGAAATATGTTGAAACTAAATATTTTGTCATGTTTCGTTTTTTTGAAATGTTACCCTTTCCATCTCTTTGAACCTAAAAAGGTTAGATTTGTTTGTAATGAGGATGAGTTTATTTATGAGTGAGTTGGTTTGTTTCTGCACTGATTCATGTGAAGATTTAATTCTTAGGATGACAACTACGAATTTGAATCCTGTTTTTGACGAAGTTACTGATGAAGTTTCTAAAGAAGTTGTTGTCGCTGAGGAAGCTGCTGATAAAGATGGTAATGATGAATTTGCTGAAGAAGTTGTTGTCGCTGAGGAAGTTGATAATAAAGGTGGTAATGATAAAGTTGGTAATGAAGTTGTTGCTAAGGAAGCTGGGTCTTTGGCCATATGTGCTAGGCCGTACGCAAGAAAAAAAAAACACATGTCATCCCTACATTAAGTTTTAGTAAGTTGATATTTACGTATTCTTATTCCATCTCAAAATGAATGATTGAATGTATACCTTTGTTTTTTTTCATGTTTTACAGTCAAGGTGAATGTATAAGGATGAAGAAAACAGAGGAAAAAAGGACTATTGAGGTATGTTTCAGTGGTTTATGATGTGTAAAATGTTAAATTCATTTGAATTTGTCATCCATAGGTTAGGAAAGAGTTAGGCGAGAAATGGGAGAAACTGCCGAAAGAAGACAAACAACCTTACATTGATGAAACTCAGAAGGAGAGGGCGGCATACAAGACTATAAATTAGGACATTCGAATAAGGTAATAGCAGTATAAAGACATTCTTTGTTTGATATAGTATAATAGTTTATATTGAGATTGGCGTAGGAAGTTGTTATCTTATCCCCTGCAGACATCTTTTAACACAAGGTGTAGTCAAAAGCAATTGTACGATTTCATAAAGGAAATGAAGATGATGAGGATTGATCATATTCTTGATGAAATTGGTTTTGGGTCATTAGTTTTTATAAAATCGCGCATTCTACGCCGTGACCTATGTGGGGAAATGATGGAAAGTTTTGATGGTTGAAGGAGTTTTATTGAGCTTGAAGGACACAACATTATTGTATCAGTTGAAGATGTAGAAGCTATAATGAGCCTAATGAATGAGGGCGTTGATGTTCATGAAGTGCTGTTGGGGGAGAATGGTAGAGAACTTAGTGCAAATTATAACCTCAGGACAGTTTTAAATTTTGCTCAAATCAATCGAGATGTAGTGTCTAGTTCTTTTGAAGGGGATGCTTTGAAAGCAAAAGTCTTGCTGCACATTATTGGAGTTTTTCTGTATTCTACTGCCGAGATATACCCATGTCCAGATTTTTTGAAGTTGTTATGCAAAGATTGCTTACAGGGAAAAGTGAATTGGGCCAAGTATGTTTACGATACGCTTATTGAGGCAATAAGCTATTTAGGAAAGCTAGGAAGACACATTTACCTAAAAGGGTGTATTGCAATCTTAAAGGTAAAGTTAAATTAGCATTAGTTACGAGAAATAAATGGAACTGAGTTTTGTCATATTAATGTTGTATTGTGAATGATATGGAGTTCAAGTTCGGCTGTATGATTGTTGGTCTGGATTTGATAGCATAGCCAGTCTAGCTTCTAATGGTGGTGAGGCTTGCATTTTGCACTGGGTGCAGTCAGAGGTCATGTCTGTTTGTGCCTGCTTGAAGAGAGAGCGACCTATGAATAGAGAAAATGTATCTGCTGGATTATTATTCATTTAATATGTCAATTGCAATCATAGTTAATTATTTATATATTTTCACGCTGAAGATTGTTGCCCGGAAGCAACCATTACCTGAAACTGTTGAAGAACCTAAAGTCAAGGAATTTGTGGAAGTGATAGATGCAACCAAATGCAGGAAAGCTTCGAAGAGATGTAAGGCAATACGTTATGTGTCCTTTTATTAATCATTTATTTTGTGATTGGTGAAGTTTTAATATTTATATAATTTGCAAGGTTACTTCCACAGAGTATGATGTTGCGGAATGCAACGATGGCGATGCAACAAGGGAAATGTTGTCGGAGATCCTTCAGCAAATAATGACCAAGGTGAATAAGCTAAAAGATGTTGTCAATATGGGAAATGAGAAGCATATTGAATGTGAGGAGAAGATAATGTCTGAGGTGAATGGGCTAAAAGAGGTTGTGAATACGAGAATTTAGAAGCAAATTAAAGGTGAGGAAAAATTGGACAATATGAGGGGGTGATGATAGAATGTTGGGAGAGAAATTAAGTATTCTATCTAAAAGCGTCGCAGAAGTGCGGGCCGATATGACCTGCTTCAAGAAGATCTTGGAAGAGAAGATGAACAATATTGATATTAAAATGAACGATTTTGTATTGAAAATAAACGCTTTTGAAGTTAAAATCACAAATTTAGAAGTCAAATCGATGGTGTTCATGAGGTTGCAAAAGAAATGTGGGATGAAATGAAAGGTTCTTTGAAGAAGATGTCAAGGAATATGGAGCTTGATATGGCCTATATTGTTATTGAAATTAATAGGGTTGTTGACCAAGACTTTATAGAGACGTCACATCAGAGATAGGATGGTCAGAGCCGTATTTCTATAGAGACAACAAAAAATGTTACTCCTTCTTACAAATTCAAAAAATCACAAGGTGGAGTTAGGTGCAACATAGATTTAGATACAAAGTTTGACTGTCCAGCACCAAAGAAGAATAAGGTAAAAGTTAAATTTATTTAAAGATCATTTTCATCTTTTTCATGTACCTATGGGCTTGGCCTTGACTAGTGTATTGTTCCATTGTAGGATAACCGTGCTGCCGACAAGGTTAGTCGAAAATCCCCTCGACTCTCAAAAGACAACTATTGAACTACATAAAGTTTAGAAAGTTAATTGGGAATAATTATTCCGTGTAATTACCATTCTCAATGGTAACTTGTTAATTCCTCAAAAGATGTATTTTCCATACAGATATTATCATGATACTGCTCGACTTTAGGTACATATTAGTCTATTTTCCCAGTAGTTTCATGCATTTGCATCTAGGAGTTAAGGAATATATAGTTTTTATTGCTAGAGTGAATGTGTGTTTTCTTGTTGTGGTATACAAGTATGACAGGACTGGAGCAAGTGGGCCTAAGAAGGAAATGCTTAGCACAGTTGGCAGATGTAGGAGGAGAATGTCAAGCTTGGTTGGTAAAAACATAATGCCACACTTGGTTGGCAAGAGCAGAATGCTAAGCTTGGTTTATGAAAGGAAGGTGAAAAATGCCAAGCTTGGTTGGCAAAAGAATGAAAGACGATGACTTCAGCCCTAGTTACTATAACGCATGGATGTTGCGTCCAAAGAGTTGCGAGGAGAAGAGAAGGATAGAAGCAACATGAGCAGATTTGCTAAGAGATCTAGATCAATTGAAGGGCTACATCGAAAGAACTACTTCTTTGTTTCTTATCTCTTGAATTTATTTCTAGTATTTTTGATGATGAATCAAAATGATGATTTGTTGTTGGTTTCCCCATCCATGAACTAATCTTTTACAGTGGCTAGGGGTGTTTGCGATGAACGCTTAGTATTTTTAGTTTTTAATAATTATATGCTTTGGCATTATTGTTTATTTCACATATGCTTACATTTCATAAATTTATTGTCATACGACAGTTGGCATTGAATGCTCATTATCCCTTAATATCTTAACATGCTTAGAAGATAAGGATTAATTGTCGAATACTAAGGAGAGAAACTTCGACAGAAGATGTTCACATAGATGAAACTTACACCTGAAGTGAATCTACCCCTTATGAGTATAGATTGAATCTTCACCAAGTTAATTGTTTGAAAACTCGCTATAGACATACATGTGTTGAAATTAATTAACTTAGGGTATTGCCATCGATAGAGACAATACTAACTTAAAATTTCCTCTGCATTAAAACCAAAGTTTAGTGTTATTAATTGTTGTCTGTACTTGAGTGAAATCCAAACATCCCTTTCTAAGCCTTCCAATCATCATTACACTAGTTGTTTGCGAAACTACCTAGATCTTTACTTCAGTTTCCTTTATCATTTTAATTTCTTTAGTTATTTTATTTTTACACGGTACCTCAATCATTTTCCACCACCTTTATTTACCAGTTCACAAGTATTAATCGTGGCAATTAATTCTTGGACAATCCATGTGGATACAATACTCAGCTCACTAATGTATTACTTGATGTCCATGTATACTTGCACACAAAAGACCAATCCTTGTCATTATTTCCTAAATTGATAGAGAGAATACTTAATCTTTTTCCATGCAACATTCTATCGACAAGTTTTTGGCGCCACCATCGGGGATTGCAACAAGATTAATTGTTTTGATTTTTACTTGTTATCATTCTTTTATTTATTTTATTTCGTTTGGTGTATGATTAGGAGAAAAACACTACAAAGGAAGATTTACAACATGACCCGAAAATTGAAAGAACCTCATGCAGGTTAAGAAGAAAACATCGAGAAAAGGCTTGTAATGGGAATGGTGAGCTAGAACATGTCCTAAATAATGCCAATAACCAGGAGAAACCGAAAATAACTGCATTTATATCGCCTGTGTAATGCCCCGGTTTTGGGCTTAGGAGTTTTGGGCGTTGACCGGTTTGGTCAAAGTGCTGTTCGAATCTAAAAAGGTGAAATTAGGAAAGCCTAGTTCGGGTTGCATTAAAAATATGGAAAAATGTTCTAAAATCATCTTTTAATATAATTAAGTGAACTGTGAAATCAATTTTGGAAAAAGAGTTTTGGAAGTGTGACATTTTGGCTAGTGACCAAAATGTAATTTTTGAAAGTTTTGTGACTGTTTTATAAAGGGTTGAAACTTTGAATCTTTAAGGAGCTATTTTCCCAAAGGGAGTTTCTCCATATTTTTCTAAGATATTTTGAGACTTAATTCTGATTTTAAAGATATAGAAAAGAGGAGGGAAAATCATTTTAGATATTTTTGCAACTAACTCCCTATTTTCTCAATTTCCTTTCTCTCATTTTCTCTCAACCCAAACACTTTCTCTCCAGAGAATTTGATCTGATTTTCTCACCTAAATTCCTCCATTCAACTCTCTTTTGATTCCTAATCAACAAATCTACAAAACCTCATCATTTGCTACTTGATTTATCTAGGTTTTAGATTCCAAAAAGAGGAGAAACTCAAGTTTGGAGGTAAGAACGTCCTTCTCCTCTAAACTATCAGTTCTTTACTGAAATTCCTAAGTTTTCAATCCTTATTTGATGTTTTATTAAAGGCTTTTGAGTTGTGAATTGGATCTTGGCTTATAAAGCAAGATTTGGTGATTTTTGATGATTTTGTTGTGATGCAATGTGGTTTAATTGCATGTTTTAAATACTGTTTTGAAAGCATGATTGAGCATGGTATTTGTTGTTTTTGTAAGCCATATGTTGAAGGAAGCTCAAGGTAAGAGTTCCTTGTTTTTGAGCATTGATTAAATGTGGTTTGATGCTTTTAAATGCATGATGAATATGGCTTGGTTTAATGCTTTAAAACAGTGGATTTAATGATGAAAATGATGTATATTGGCAAGTGATGTTTTGAAAAGGTTAAGGTCACTAAGGTGGTTAAAAGTCCTTGAGTGAGCCTTGTTAATTAAGAACATCAAGGTGGTTAAAAGTCCTTGGATGGTTCTTGTTGTGGACACCAAGGTGGTTAAAAGTCCTTGTGTGATCCTTTCCATGGTGTTTAAAAGTCCATGGGGCCAAGGTGTTTAAAATTCTTTGGGGCCAAGGTGTTTAAAAGTCCTTGGGGTGAAACTTGTTACGGACACAAAGGTGGTTAAAAGTCCTTGTATGGTCCTCATTCATGGTGTTTAAAAGTCCATGGCCAAGGTGTTTAAAAGTCCTTGGGGCCAAGGTGTTTAAAAGTCCTTGGGGCGAAAGTTGATGAACTTGTTTTTAAAGAAATGGAATTGATCACTTGTGGCCAATATGACATGTTATGATATGAAGCATGAGATGCTTGTTTTTAGTATGCTTTTGAGCATGTGCAAATGTTGATTTGAAGCATGATTTATGAATGTTTTATAAATGCATTATTGAATGGTTTTTATGAGCATTCCTCACTAAGCTTTTGCTTACGCTCTCTTCGTTTTCTTAAATCAATAATGCAGAACATTAGAGTACTTTGAGGGCAGCAAGGAAGGCAAGCAATCAAGTGGTGGTAAAGCTCAAAGTATGGAGGTTTTTATTAAGCACATTTTAGCTTTTGGTAATTTGGCAATGGGGGACCAATGTGTATGTTTTGGGAGATGTTGGGAAGTCCCTAAGTATGTTGAATGTTGATGAGAATGTTGGTTTTTGTGTTTAGCCATTATATGCTTGAATTGGAAGTTTGTGCTTGAATGGTTTGCTTGTGTAGGAAGCATGCCTATAGAATTAGGGCTTTTTGTATATGATGTTATTTGGTCGTTTTGTTGATGCATGTAAGTCACATATATGTTGAATTGCATGCTGGTAAAGTTTGGTAGCATTTGGAGCATGTTTGGATGATTAATTGCATGTTTAAGTAAGCTTTATGCTGCAATCTGTGCAAGGCGTTTCGGAACAGTGCACACCGTTTCGGAACGGGTGCCTTGCATGAACCCAGGCGTCCGAAACGGTTGGCACCGTTTCGAAACGGAAAGGCCACTGCCAGCCCCTGTTCCGGTACGCGTTGCGGAACGGCCCGTGTTTCGAAACGGGTTCAGCCTGTTTCGGAACGGTCGACCGTTGGGGGCTGACATTGGCAGTTAAATGTTTTGAATTGTTTGCGTTTTAGTCCTGAATCTTGTTTGTGCAATTGTATGAGCTTGGGAGGTCCTTTTGAGCTGAAATTTCACAGAAAAGCATGAAACCTGATTAATTTCAAGTTGGTAACTTTATTTTGGGTTAAGTCCTCATATTTATCAGAAATTACAATTTGGTCCCTAAAGTTGTAATTTGTTCAATTGGGTCCCTGTTTGATCTCTGATGTTTGTGATCTTTGAATATGTTGTTGTGTGATCACAATTAGGGATAATGTACATCTAGACAAGTTTAAAAAGGAAAAAAAGGGGTCGTTAATCAAGGTTGACTTTTGGGTTGACTTTGGTTTTCCCCGTGTGACTTTCTTAATTCGGGTCAACCGTCTAGGCCGGGTTAAGGGGGTTACATTTGGTGGTATCAGAGATGAGTTCTCGAGTAATTGGGAATGAATGTATGCATGATTGAAGTATGTTTGCCTTGTATGCTTGTTGATAGAAAGCATGTTTAGTGGCTTGTGATTTGTATGCAATTGAGTTGTATGCTGTGATGTAGCATGATGTGGGTACCCATTGCCAAATCGAAGCTAATGAAATGTTGTTGATTTTGAATGAAATTGAGCTTGAATACTTGGATTGCTTACCTTGCTGGGCCTGACTTTGTTTCATTTGCATTGTGATTGCATGGTAAAAGTATGGCACCACGTAGAGAGTTACGAGGTAGTGTGCGAGCTACGACTCCTAATGAGAACGAGAATGAGGAGAACACGGGTAGTGCGGTGTTACCCCCTCCTCCACCTGGTGGTGGTGCTGGAGGTGAGAGAGCTGAAGCTGCAGCTGGTGCTGCTGGACCAGAGGTTGGTCAGGGGCAAGCTATGCCTGATATGTCTATGCTGGTACAAGCTATTGCGGGTGCTTTTCGAGCAGCAGTAGCTGAAGCTCAAGGAGCTGGGCATCAGGGAGATGCTGGAGTTAGACTACCTTTGGAGCGTCTGCGCAGTCTTGGTGGGACTGAGTTCAGGGGTATGTCTGCTGAAAGTTTGGAAGCTTGGTTAGAGAGTACCAAGCGTATTTTGGGTCAGATGAGCTGCACGGATGTGCAAAAGCTGGGATGTGTTGTGTCCTTGCTGCAGGACGATGCGTATACGTGGTGGACGACCACTATAGCTGGGATGGCTGAAGCTGATGTTACTTGGACATTCTTTCAGAATGTGTTCAAGAGGAGATATCTGGGAGTGAGATATCTTGATGAGAAGAAGCGTGAATTCATGTCTCTTACCCAAGGGAGCATGAGTGTGGCTGAGTATGAGGTGCAGTTTGTGCGACTCAGTCAGTATGCACCTGAGCTGATACCTGATGAGCGGGCAAGGTGCGAGAGGTTCCGTTATGGTCTTGTGACGGATGTGAAAATGTATGTGCTGGCCACTGAATATGATGATTTTGATGTGTTGGTGGGCCGAGCCAAGGATATAGAGATGAACTTGGGTTTATCGGCGAGAAGTGCTGGAGCAAGTGTTGGAAAGAGATCAGCTGAGTTTAGTTCCGGAGGTGGACGGAACAAGAGGGGACGTGATCAGAAGTATCAGTCCTCAGCTAAGGGAGGTGGTGGTGCGCCTGCTAGAGGAGGCAATGCTAGAGCTGATCCGAGTGCTTGCTGGATCTGTGGTTCACGTGGTCACATGAAGTGTGACTGTCCTCGTGCTGTGAGGGAGGTGCAAGCTCCTGTTGCGGCAGTTGGGAATGGATGCTGGAATTGTGGTTCTGTAGACCACTTGAGGCGAGATTGTCCTAGGTTGGCTGGTGATCAGGTGCGTGCTCCTGCTGTTGCTGCACCACAAAGAGGTCGTGGGCGCGGCCGTGGTAATTTCCAGAGGCGAGAGGAAGGTGGTCGTGGAGTAGCCCATGTTGTGGCTATTCAGCCTGAAGGTGGAGGCCAAGCGAGGGTGTATGCTCAGCGTGAGGGAAGGAATGATGCTGATGTGATTGCAGTTACCTTTACTTTGCAATCCTTGTCATTGCTTTCTTTGATTGATTCTAGATCTACGCATTCATACATTTTGCGTGAGCATGCTGAATTGCTTGGTTTCCCTGTTGAGTCTTTGGATGTTGGTGTTCGTGTCACTAGTTCTTTTGGTGAAACTCTTGTGACTCGAAAGCTTTTTAGAAGGTGTCCTTTGGTTGTTCAAGAACATGTTTTCCATGTTGATCTTATGGAGTTGCCCTTTTATGGTTTTGATGTGATCCTTGGTATGGATTGGCTTGCTGAGCATCGTGCTATTGTGGATTGTGAAAATAAGCGGGTTTCGCTTAAGCTTGCGGATGATTATGAAGTTGTTGTGGTTGGTGAGAATGTGAAGTTTCTTGCCAATGTGGTGTCTACCTTGGAGGCGAGCAGGATGCTGAGGCAAGGTTGCGAAGCTTATCTAGCTTTTGTGATGAATCCTAGCTCTAAGGAGTTGAGGGTGCAAGATATCAGGGTTGTGAAGGAGTTTCCTGGAGTGTTTCCTGAGGAGTTGCCTGGTTTACCTCCTAATCGCGAGGTGGAGTTTGGAATTGAGCTGTATGAGAATACAACTCCTGTGTCCATCACTCCCTATAGAATGGCACCTAAGGAGCTGAAGGAGCTGAAGACGCAGTTGCAAGAGTTGCTTGACCGTGGTTTCATCCGGCCGAGTGTGTCACTTTGGGGAGCACCGGTCTTGTTTGTGAAGAAGAAAGATGGCACTATGAGAATGTGCATTGATTACCGTCAGCTGAACAAGTTGACTATCAAGAATCGGTATCCTTTGCCGAGGATTGATGATCTCTTTGATCAATTTCGGGGAGCTGCTCTGTTCTCTAAGATTGACTTGAGGTCAGGGTATTATCAGTTGAAGGTGAAGGATGTAGATGTGCCTAAGACAGCTTTCAGGACAAGGTATGGGCATTATGAGTTTCTTGTGATGCCGTTTGGTTTGACAAATGCTCCTGCTGCTTTCATGGATATGATGAATCGTGTGTTTCATGAATACCTGGATAAGTTCGATGTGGTGTTCATTGATGATATCCTCGTGTACTCGCGTACTGAGGAGGAGCACGAAGAGCATTTGAGGATTGTTTTGCAAGCCTTGTTGGAGAATCAGCTTTATGCTAAGCTGAGCAAGTGTGAGTTCTGGCTTAAGGAGGTGGTGTTCCTTGGGCATGTGGTCTCAGCTGAGGGGATTCGTGTTGATCCTCAGAAGATTGAGGCGGTGATGAATTGGAAAGTTCCTAAGTCTGTTCATGAGGTCCGTAGTTTCCTTGGTCTGGCGGGATACTACCGAAGGTTTGTGGATGGTTTTTCCAAGATTGCTGCTCCTTTGACGAAGCTGTTGCAAAAGGATGTTAAGTATGAGTAGACGGAAGCGAGACAACAAGCTTTTGAGAAGCTTAAGGCGGCTTTGACGCAAGCTCCTATCTTGGTTCAGCCTGAATCAGGGAAAGAGTTTGTGGTCTATAGTGATGCATCCTATGTTGGTTTGGGATGTGTGCTGATGCAAGAGGGTAAGGTTGTGGCTTATGCATCGCGACAGTTGAAAGTGCATGAGCGCAACTATCCTACGCATGACATTGAGCTGGCTGCAGTGGTTTTTGCTCTGAAGATCTGGAGACATTATCTGTATGGTGAGAAGTGTACTGTGTACACGGATCACAAGAGTTTGAGGTATCTGATGTCTCAGAAGGAGTTGAATATTAGACAACGGTGTTGGTTGGAGTTGCTCAAGGACTATGATCTGACGATTGAGTATCATCCTGGTAAAGCTAATGTTGTTGCGGATGCCTTGAGTAGGAAGGTAGCTTTTGAGCTGAGGGCTATGTTTGCTAGCTTGAGCATATCGCGAGATGGTGGTCTTGTTGCTGAGTTGCAAGTGAAACCATCTTTGGTTCAGTTGATCAAGGAAAAGCAGTTGCTGGATGATTCCTTGGTGTCTCATGTTCAGGATATCGCGGAGGGTAGGCCTTCGGATTTCTGCTTTAATGATGATGGTGTGTTGTGTTTTGGTAGTCGGATAGTAGTGCCTGCTGATGCTGAGTTGAGGCGTACTATTCTGACTGAAGGTCATAGTAGTCCTTTTGCTATGCACCCTGGTAGTACTAAGATGTATCGTGATCTTCGTGATGAGTACTATTGGGTGGGTTTGAAGAAGGATGTTGCAGAGTTTGTGAGCAAGTGTTTGGTGTGTCAGCGAGTTAAGGCTGAACATCAGGTTCCTTCAGGGTTGTTGCAACCGTTGAAAATTCCTGAATGGAAGTGGGAAAGGGTTACCATGGATTTTGTATCTGGTTTGCCTTTGTCTCCATCAAAGAAGAATTCTGTTTGGGTGATTGTGGAATGCCTGACGAAGTGTGCGCATTTCTTGCCTGTGCATACTACGTTTTCCTTGGATAAGCTGGCAGAGCTGTACATTGCTGAGATTGTGAGGCTGCATGGTGTGCCTAAGTCGATTGTGTCGGATAGGGATCCGAGGTTCACATCGCGTTTCTGGCAGTGTTTGCATCAAGCTCTGGGTACAAGGTTGCATTTCAGTACATCCTATCATTCTCAGTCGGATGGTCAGTCTGAGCGAGTTATTCAGATCTTGGAGGATATGTTGAGGTGCTGCGTGATTGAGTTCCAAGGTTCTTGGGAGAAGCATCTACCTTTGGTTGAGTTCGCTTATAACAATAGTTATCAAGCGAGTATACAGATGGCACCTTATAAGGCTTTGTACGGGAGGAAGTGTAGGACTCCTCTTTGTTGGGCTGAAGCTGGTCAAAAGTTGGTTTCGATGCTGGCTTTGTTGAAAGGGACCACCGAGAAGGTGAAGCTCATTTGTGAGCGGTTGAAGGCTGCCTCTGATCGGCAAAAGTCTTACGCGGACTTGAAGCGTAAGGAGATAGAGTATGCGGTGGGTGACCGTGTGTTCTTGAAGGTTTCGCCTTGGAAGAAGGTGATGAGGTTTGGCCGAAAGGGTAAGTTGAGCCCTAGGTACATTGGACCATATGAGGTGGTTGAGCGTGTGGGTCCTGTTGCGTATCGGTTGAGGTTACCTCAAGAGTTGGAGAAGATTCATGATGTGTTACATGTTTCTATGCTCCGGAAGTATAGATCTGATCCTTCGCATGTGATGCCTGTGGAGGAAGTGGTTTTGAATCCGGATTTGACCTATGATGAGGAACCGGTGAAGGTTCTGGATTCGGATAGTAAGGTTCTTCGTGGCAAGACCATTGAGTTGGTGAAGGTGCTGTGGAAGCATCGAGGTGTTGAGGAAGCCACGTGGGAGCGGAAGGAAGACATGCTGAAGTAGTTTCCTTATCTCTTTCCTTCAGGTAAATTTCGGGGACGAAATTTCTTAAGGGGGTGAGAGTTGTAACGCCCCGGTTTTGGGCTTAGGAGTTTTGGGCGTTGACCGGTTTGGTCAAAGTGCTGTTCGAATCTAAAAAGGTGAAACTAGGAAAGCCTAGTTCGGGTTGCATTAAAAATATGGAAAAATGTTCTAAAATCATATTTTAATATAATTAAGTGAACTGTGAAATCAATTTTGGAAAAAGAGTTTTGGAAGTGTGACATTTTGGCTAGTGACCAAAATGTAATTTTTGAAAGTTTTGTGACTGTTTTATAAAGGGTTGAAACTTTGAATCTTTAAGGAGCTATTTTCCCAAAGGGAGTTTCTCCAGATTTTTCTAAGATATTTTGAGACTTAATTCTGATTTTAAAGATATAGAAAAGAGGAGGGAAAATCATTTTAGATATTTTTGCAACTAACTCCCTATTTTCTCAATTTCCTTTCTCTCATTTTCTCTCAACCCAAACACTTTCTCTCCAGAGAATTTGATCTGATTTTCTCACCTAAATTCCTCCTTTCAACTCTCTTTTGATTCCTAATCAACAAATCTACAAAACCTCATCATTTGCTACTTGATTTATCAAGGTTTTAGATTCCAAAAAGAGGAGAAACTCAAGTTTGGAGGTAAGAACGTCCTTCTCCTCTAAACTATCAGTTCTTTACTGAAATTCCTAAGTTTTCAATCCTTATTTGATGTTTTATTAAAGGCTTTTGAGTTGTGAATTGGATCTTGGCTTATAAAGCAAGATTTGGTGATTTTTGATGATTTTCGTTAGATCTGATTAATCTGTGATTTGAGATGTGTTTTTGATGTTAAATGAACTCTAAATTGATAGGGAATTGAGTTTTGATTAATGCAATCCCGGATAGGTTGAGTTTCCTAAGTTTAGCTTGTGATTCTTGTTTGTTTTTGAGGTGATCTTGTGGATCTGATGTTGCTAGAGGTATAAGGTTGTTAATAGGTTGTTTTTAGATGTTAAATGATGTTAAAGGATGTGTGGTTTTGCTGGTTTATGGCTGGGCTTGGTTTAGAAGTGGTTTGGATGCATTTTCGGTTGTGTTTGGTGGCCGAAAATGGAGTGTGGATGAGAGCAGCGAGTTTAAGTGCTCTCATTGAAGCAATTAATGCATGATGATGCATTAATCCTCTGCTTTGATGTGTTAAAACAGGGGAGGCATCTTTGGATCCAAGAATTGTTGATCCGGAAGCTTGATTTGGTGCTTCGGCAAGAGGCGAAGTGGAATCGGTGAGTGAAATTGGGTTTTCGGCTTTGAAACCAATGTCTTGGGAGCTTAGTTTAAGTCTAAACAACTTTGCTAAGCTCAAGTGTAAGTTTTCGGAAATACTCTCTAGTGGTGGCCATGATTTTGTTGTGATGCAATGTGGTTTAATTGCATGTTTTAAATACTGTTTTGAAAGCATGATTGAGCATGGTATTTGTTGTTTTTGTAAGCCATATGTTGAAGGAAGCTCAAGGTAAGAGTTCCTTGTTTTTGAGCATTGATTAAATGTGGTTTGATGCTTTTAAATGCATGATGAATATGGCTTGGTTTAATGCTTTAAAATAGTGGATTTAATGATGAAAATGATGTATATTGGCAAGTGATGTTTTGAAAAGGTTAAGGTCACTAAGGTGGTTAAAAGTCCTTGAGTGAGCCTTGTTAATTAAGAACATCAAGGTGGTTAAAAGTCCTTGGATGGTTCTTGTTGTGGACACCAAGGTGGTTAAAAGTCCTTGTGTGATCCTTTCCATGGTGTTTAAAAGTCCATGGGGCCAAGGTGTTTAAAAGTCCTTGGGGCCAAGGTGTTTAAAAGTCTTTGGGGTGAAACTTGTTACGGACACAAAGGTGGTTAAAAGTCCTTGTGTGGTCCTCATTCATGGTGTTTAAAAGTCCATGGCCAAGGTGTTTAAAAGTCCTTGGGGCCAAGGTGTTTAAAAGTCCTTGGGGCGAAAGTTGATGAACTTGTTTTTAAAGAAATGGAATTGATCACTTGTGGCCAATATGACATGTTATGATATGAAGCATGAGATGCTTGTTTTTAGTATGCTTTTGAGCATGTGCAAATGTTGATTTGAAGCATGATTTATAAATGTTTTATAAATGCATTATTGAATGGTTTTTATGAGCATTCCTCACTAAGCTTTTGCTTACGCTCTCTTCGTTTTCTTAAATCAATAATGCAGAACATTAGAGTACTTTGAGGGCAGCAAGGAAGGCAAGCAATCAAGTGGTGGTAAAGCTCAAAGTATGGAGGTTTTTATTAAGCACATTTTAGCTTTTGGTAATTTGGCAATGGGGGACCAATGTGTATGTTTTGGGAGATGTTGGGAAGTCCCTAAGTATGTTTAATGTTGATGAGAATGTTGGTTTTTGTGTTTAGCCATTATATGCTTGAATTGGAAGTTTGTGCTTGAATGGTTTGCTTGTGTAGGAAGCATGCCTATAGAATTGGGGCTTTTTGTATATGATGTTATTTGGTCGTTTTGTTGATGCATGTAAGTCACATATATGTTGAATTGCATGCTGGTAAAGTTTGGTAGCATTTGGAGCATGTTTGGATGATTAATTGCATGTTTAAGTAAGCTTTATGCTGCAATCTGTGCAGGGCGTTTCGGAACAGTGCACACCGTTTCGGAACGGGTGCCTTGCATGAACCCAGGCGTCCGAAACGGTTGGCACCGTTTCGAAACGGAAAGGCCACTGCCAGCCCCTGTTCCGGTACGCGTTGCGGAACGGCCCGTGTTTCAAAACGGGTTCAGCCTGTTTCGGAACGGTCGACCGTTGGGGGCTGACATTGGCAGTTAAATGTTTTGAATTGTTTGCGTTTTAGTCCTGAATCTTGTTTGTGCAATCGTATGAGCTTGGGAAGTCCTTTTGAGCTGAAATTTCACAGAAAAGCATGAAACCTGATTAAGTTCAAGTTGGTAACTTTATTTTGGGTTAAGTCCTCATATTTATCAGAAATTACAATTTGGTCCCTAAAGTTGTAATTTGTTCAATTGGGTCCCTGTTTGATCTCTGATGTTTGTGATCTTTGAATATGTTGTTGTGTGATCACAATTAGGGATAATGTACATCTAGACAAGTTTAAAAAGGAAAAAAGGGGTCGTTAATCAAGGTTGACTTTTGGGTTGACTTTGGTTTTCCCCGTGTGACTTTCTTAATTCAGGTCAACCGTCTAGGCCGGGTTAAGGGGGTTACATTTGGTGGTATCAGAGATGAGTTCTCGAGTAATTGGGAATGAATGTATGCATGATTGAAGTATGTTTGCCTTGTATGCTTGTTGATAGAAAGCATGTTTAGTGGCTTGTGATTTGTATGCAATTGAGTTGTATGCTGTGATGTAGCATGATGTGGGTACCCATTGCCAAATCGAAGCTAATGAAATGTTGTTGATTTTGAATGAAATTGAGCTTGAATACTTGGATTGCTTACCTTGCTGGGCCTGACTTTGTTTCATTTGCATTGTGATTGCATGGTAAAAATATGGCACCACGTAGAGAGTTACGAGGTAGTGTGCGAGCTACGGCTCCTAATGAGAACGAGAATGAGGAGAACACGGGTAGTGCGGTGTTACCCCCTCCTCCACCTGGTGGTGGTGCTGGAGGTGAGAGAGCTGAAGCTGCAGCTGGTGCTGCTGGACCAGAGGTTGGTCAGGGGCAAGCTATGCCTGATATGTCTATGCTGGTACAAGCTATTGCGGGTGCTTTTCGAGCAGCAGTAGCTGGAGCTCAAGGAGCTGGGCATCAGGGAGATGCTGGAGTTAGACTACCTTTGGAGCGTCTGCGCAGTCTTGGTGGGACTGAGTTCAGGGGTATGTCTGCTGAAAGTTCGGAAGCTTGGTTAGAGAGTACCAAGCGTATTTTGGGTAAGATGAGCTGCACGGATGTGAAAAATCTGGGATGTGTTGTGTCCTTGCTGCAGGACGATGCGTATACGTGGTGGACGACCACTATAGCTGGGATGGCTGAAGCTGATGTTACTTGGACATTCTTTCAGAATGTGTTCAAGAGGAGATATCTGGGAGTGAGATATCTTGATGAGAAGAAGTGTGAATTCATGTCTCTTACCCAAGGGAGCATGAGTGTAGCTGAGTATGAGGTGCAGTTTGTGCGACTCAGTCAGTATGCACCTGAGCTGATACCTGATGAGCGGGCAAGGTGCGAGAGGTTCCGTTATGGTCTTGTGACGGATGTGAAAATGTATGTGCTGGCCACTGAATATGATGATTTTGATGTGTTGGTGGGCCGAGCCAAGGATATAGAGATGTACTTGGGTTTATCGGCGAGAAGTGCTGGAGCAAGTGTTGGAAAGAGATCAGCTGAGTTTAGTTCCGGAGGTGGACGGAACTAGAGGGGACGTGATCAGAAGTATCAGTCCTCAGCTAAGGGAGGTGGTGGTGCGCCTGCTAGAGGAGGCAATGCTAGAGCTGATCCGAGTGCTTGCTGGATCTGTGGTTCACGTGGTCACATGAAGTGTGACTGTCCTCGTGCTGTGAGGGAGGTGCAAGCTCCTGTTGCGGCAGTTGGGAATGGATGCTGGAATTGTGGTTTTATAGACCACTTGAGGCGAGATTGTCCTAGGTTGGCTGGTGATCAGGTGCGTGCTCCTGCTGTTGCTGCACCACAAAGAGGTCGTGGGCGCGGCCGTGGTAATTTCTAGAGGCGAGAGGAAGGTGGTCGTGGAGTAGCCCATGTTGTGTTTAGCCATTATATGCTTGAATTGGAAGTTTGTGCTTGAATGGTTTGCTTGTGTAGGAAGCATGCCTATAGAATTGGGGCTTTTTGTATATGATGTTATTTGGTCGTTTTGTTGATGCATGTAAGTCACATATATGTTGAATTGCATGCTGGTAAAGTTTGGTAGCATTTGGAGCATGTTTGGATGATTAATTGCATGTATGAGCTTGGGAAGTCCTTTTGAGCTGAAATTTCACAGAAAAGCATGAAACCTGATTAATTTCAAGTTGGTAACTTTATTTTGGGTTAAGTCCTCATATTTATCAGAAATTACAATTTGGTCCCTAAAGTTGTAATTTGTTCAATTGGGTCCCTGTTTGATCTCTGATGTTTGTGATCTTTGAATATGTTGTTGTGTGATCACAATTAGGGATAATGTACATCTAGACAAGTTTAAAAAGGAAAAAAAAGGGGTCGTTAATCAAGGTTGACTTTCGGGTTGACTTTGGTTTTCCCCGTGTGACTTTCTTAATTCGGGTCAACCGTCTAGGCCGGGTTAAGGGGGTTACATTTGGTGGTATCAGAGATGAGTTCTCGAGTAATTGGGAATGAATGTATGCATGATTGAAGTATGTTTGCCTTGTATGCTTGTTGATAGAAAGCATGTTTAGTGGCTTGTGATTTGTATGCAATTGAGTTGTATGCTGTGATGTAGCATGATGTGGGTACCCATTGCCAAATCGAAGCTAATGAAATGTTGTTGATTTTGAATGAAATTGAGCTTGAATACTTGGATTGCTTACCTTGCTGGGCCTGACTTTGTTTCATTTGCATTGTGATTGCATGGTAAAAGTATGGCACCACGTAGAGAGTTACGAGGTAGTGTGCGAGCTACGGCTCCTAATGAGAACGATAATGAGGAGAACACGGGTAGTGCGGTGTTACCCCCTCCTCCACCTGGTGGTGGTGCTGGAGGTGAGAGAGCTGAAGCTGCAGCTGGTGCTGGAGCTGCTGGACCAGAGGTTGGTCAGGGGCAAGCTATGCCTGATATGTCTATGCTGGTACAAGCTATTGCGGGTGCTTTTCGAGCAGCAGTAGCTGGAGCTCAAGGAGCTGGGCATCAGGGAGATGCTGGAGTTAGACTACCTTTGGAGCGTTTGCGCAGTCTTGGTGGGACTGAGTTCAGGGGTATGTCTGCTGAAAGTTCGGAAGCTTGGTTAGATAGTACCAAGCGTATTTTGGGTCAGATGAGCTGCACGGATGTGCAAAAGCTGGGATGTGTTGTGTCCTTGCTGCAGGACGATGCGTATATGTGGTGGACGACCACTATAGCTGGGTTGGCTGAAGCTGATGTTACTTGGACATTCTTTCAGAATGTGTTCAAGAGGAGATATCTGGGAGTGAGATATCTTGATGAGAAGAAGCGTGAATTCATGTCTCTTACCCAAGGGAGCATGAGTGTGGCTGAGTATGAGGTGCAGTTTGTGCGACTCAGTCAGTATGCACCTGAGCTGATACCTGATGAGCGGGCAAGGTGCGAGAGGTTCCGTTATGGTCTTGTGACGGATGTGAAAATGTATGTGCTGGTGGGCCTAGCCAAGGATATAGAGATGAACTTGGGTTTATCGGCGAGAAGTGCTGGAGCAAGTGCTGGAAAGAGATCAGCTGAGTTTAGTTCCGGAGGTGGACGGAACAACAGGGGACGTGATCAGAAGTATCAACCTATTAAAGGATGTGATTCCCACGATTAGAAGCACTAGGTCCAGTTGTATCAGTACCTATAAGAATAATTCTACATTAACATGAGGCGTATCATTGTTCTCCAAATAAGCCAAAGAATTGGTTGAACTGAATGGTTTGAGTAAGGTTGATTAGACAGTTCAAGACAGATTGGTTACACAAGTCGATTATGAGTATGAGTCGGTCGGGTCTAAACTCGAGTTAACATTTTGGGACGTGGCTTGGGTCATAAAAGTTTGGATCAAACCAAATTACACCGACTATATGTAATGGTAATTTAGATAATATTTGCAAACCAATACATACTCTATAATATACTCACAATTTTTAACAAGATTACGCATAAAAATAATAATGGAAATATCAATAATATATACATAATCAACTAACTTAAAATTGATTTTAAATGTCAGTTGACATATTTGAAGATGTTATACTTATTATAAGAAAAAGAACATTTTTATAGAAATGAGTTGGGTAAACCTATAGGCCTCGTTAAAAACCCCCTAAACCTAAATGGGGGAAAAGAGTACCTATCGGAATACCAAGACAAAGAACAACTTGAGCAAAACCTCGTCTACATAAGCCTAATCACAAAACTACCATAACCACACCTCTAAACACCACGAAACAAGCGATAAGAACAACCCTCTTAACCACCGGGATCAACATGCCACCGAGCCTCAGCACCATTGCCTAAGTGTTGCTCGGCTTCCACCTCCAAATCCCCTCGCAAGCATAGACCACGTTCCGCGACAACCAATGCCATCACAAGTAGAGGCGACTCCAAGTAAGTCGACGCAGTAAGGTCCCCATCCCGAATTAAGGACGCAAGCTTGTTGGCAACACCATTACTCTCCTGCTTGACATGATTGATCATCACTCGCCAGTCGCGACAAATCAACTCCCTAATATCCTCAACCAACACACTACCGGCCAAAGCTACCGATTTACTGCCAATAATCCTCGTAATCTCCTTACAATCCATTTCAACTTCTACACATCTATAACCCCTCGTCCATGAATAGATCAAGCCATCATGCAGCGCCCATAATTCCGCTAGGAGAACTGAGCATCTACCTATATGTTTAGAAAAATGGAAGCTACTCACCCGTCTCATCCCAAATCACTCCACCAATCGCTGCTAGGTTATCGTTCGTGTTTACCGCAACATCAACGTTGAGCTTAACCCAATTCGATGTCGGTACCGACAAATGCACTAAAGAACGAGATTGACCTGTCTCCTCTTGTCACGTTGGTGAAAATGCTCGACCACACTCTTCCACCAAGCGATCCCCTCGGCTCAATATGGCCTCCTGTAACACAAAGCTCTCATCTATGACCATGTTGCATCGTGTTTTCCAGAGCAACCCATCAATACACCGAAAATCTAACACTCCAAGTTACGTCTGTCGATACCCTGGTATTGCTCTCGACAAGGTTGCGTAGCATCCAATCCTCAAACGAACCCTGGAAGAACACGCCTTGTTGTCTAGGGTCAATCACGCGCTTCCAGAGCTCAATCGCTATCGGACAATGTCGAAGGATATGATCCATATCCTCGGAATCCTTCTGGCAAACAACACACTCCTCTGACAATGCTAAATGTCGCCTTATGCTTTCCACATTTTTAAGGTGGCGGTTTTATAAGGAATAACCTCTCTCTATATAAAATATTGCAATAAAACATTACATATATAATTTGAGAGCAATATATGCATGCGTGTATATGTATATAAGAATAATATAAGACCACATTCCCACATGATCTCACTATTAATAAATAATATTTTACATCTAATGAAAATAATATAATAATAGCACCATTCAAATTTAAATCCATGAATTGGAGAAATTGGGGTTGCTGAACAAAGAAACCTATAGGCGAACGGTTGAGAAACCTATAGGCGAATGGTGGGGGTGCAAACCTAGAGCATGGATGCTGGCATCAATATTTATGAAGGAAATGCTTACCTAGTGGAGGGGTTGACGATGACAAGGCTATTGCAACCAGTGCAAAGAAGACACAGTAATGGTTGGAACAGAGATTGGAGGGTTGACGAAGCTGTTGACAGTGCTGGCAGCTCATTTCAGATGAGAGAAGTGAATGGAAAAAATATTAGGGTTCAGGTAAAATAAAATTAAAGTTGCAAACGAGTATATATTGAACTTATGATGGGTTAATTTCCTAATAATGCCTTGAACTTCTTTTGGTTCATGTAGAGGGCACCTAAGTTTCTATGTATTATAATTCTGACTCATGATTTATAGAGAATCATGTTGGGTGTAAAAGAGTCTATCGCAATAGAGTGCAAGTGTACACGATGCAAGTAGTAGAGTGATACACAAAGTATCGAATGTCGAATCCACAGGGACTGGAAATAGCCTTAACCTTGAATTGCTGCACAAGAAAGAAGATAATTTTAATTGTTTGTAAGGGAATACTAAAGAATACTGAAGATAAAGGATTAAAGAAATCAGGATAGAGAGAATAGGCCGGTATTGATTTGCTTAGTATTGTAGGTGTTGCAATGTCTAGGACTTCCTGTTCTGTCGTTGCTCTTGTTGCGGCAACACCTGCGGCGGCAGAGGTCTGTTGATGTCGCGGCAGCGATCACACAACTATGTACTTCAAGCTTGGCAAAAATCCCTGCTGTGCCTTGTCCTATCCTTAGGTCCAAGTCTGTCGATGAACGCGTCTTTGATGATACCTCCCGGCGTGAATCGAAGGATGAACACCGATGTTGTTGAATTCTTCCTTAGCCACTTAACCTTGTCCTATCCCTAGGTCCGAGATAGTTCAACCATAAACTGGAGAACCCGTACTTATTCCTTTCGTATACTTAACTCTCCCGATATTAAGTAAATGTATATCTCACAATGCTCTCCCGATACTCTTGCAAGACGTTGAAAACCAGAATAAGCAAACTTGAAGTCTATTTTATTGAACAGAAAAAATCCTAAAACAATGCAATCCTTGCAACTACTTTACAGAATCAACCCTTAGCCCTATGAGAAGTTTAGAACATGAAGAGAAGGGGAAAACGACTAGGGTTTAGGGGAAGACGGCTAGAGAATAAGATATTATTCCCTAGGTCGAATTACATGCCTTTATATAGGCCTTGGGTTCAAGTTTTCTAATATGGCAAGAATACAAGTTTAAATTAAAGTGCAACTCTATTAAAGACTAAATCTTTAGAGTAGATGTCTTCAATTCGTCCTCTCTTCTTGCTTGGAGTTTCTTCCTTGAACTTTGGGCTTGGCCTTCATTCTGAGCTAGGGCTCAGAAAAATATATGAATGCTTCACGACAGACCAGCTTAATTTCCTCTTTATGTCGAGCTCCATTTCACTTTTTCCCTTCACCATCTCTGTCGTTGTTAGCTGCCACGGCAGCGGCCTCATCAGCACCGTCTTTCTCGACTTCAGTCCTGTGTTCCAGCTCTGCTTCTCCACTGCCTTGAGTCTACTACAGCAGCTACCTGTAAAAGTAACCAGAATCAGTAGCAACTTTGCCTTTTTATATAATTGTGATGTATAATTGAAATCTATCCTAAATGCAATGAAATATGCTTGTATGCAGCAAGAATATGGGGAAAATAAGGGGTAAAAAGTAGAACTTTTGCACACTCAACACACCCCCAAACTCGAATCCTTGCTTGTCTTCAAGCAAATGCAACCTAACTAACATGCATGCATACATACATACATACATCCATGCATGCATACATACATACATACATACATACATACATACATACATACATACATACATACATACATACATACATACATACATACATACATACATACATACATACATACATACATACATACATACATACATACATACATACATACATACATACATACATACATACATACATACATACATACATACATACATACATACATACATACATACATACATACATACATACATACATACATACATACATACATACATACATACATACATACATACATACATACATACATACATACATACATACATACATACATACATACATACATACATACATACATACATACATACATACATACATACATACATACATACATACATACATACATACATACATACATACATACATACATACATACATACATACATACATACATACATACATACATACATACATACATACATACATACATACATACATACATACATACATACATACATACATACATACATACATACATACATACATACATACATACATACATACATACATACATACATACATACATACATACAACAAAGATAAAATAAAAACTTAAATTTTAAGTGTTGTCGTCGCTGCTGCTGTTGATCTGTATCTGCCGGCGGGCAGTGACCTTCATCGTCGGTGCCGGCAGATGACTCGGAAAGGTGAAGGCAGTCTTTTTCTTGGCTTCCCTCGGGGGTTGGATGCGAGTAGGGGAGATCTGGGGTAGTTTCTCCAGCACTTGAACCTCCTCGGAAGAGCTGCTGCTGCTGCTACTACTGCTGCTGCTGTCGCTGCTGTCAGACTTCCCTTGGCTGGATGGTTCGTCACCGGTGTTGGGTTTCTGCTGCTTCATCTAAATGAATTATTTGGAAAGGTTCCTCTTTACAGAGGGCTCGCCATCAGATTCCTCCCAAATTGAGGAGGAGGAGAAACCATAAATAAATTTGTCGAGGTCGGACGGTGACTCCTTTCGCTTTTCTCCCCTGGCAGAGGTAGTGGCAGCAGGGGTAGGGGTATGGGCAGGTGTGGGTGCAACAAAATAATGATTGGGGAAAACAGGGAACTGTACATTTGGAAAATTTAAATTTCTTTTAAAGAAATGTACCGTTGTTGTTGTGAATTCGCGGACAAAGCTCATCAGACCCAGCTGCCGTTCCTTCATTTTCTACAGGGTAGCTAGGATTTTGGTGGAGGAGTCTGCTGTGGGAGCTGCTGCTGTGGGCTGCCTCTGTTCTGCGGCGGGAGGCTCTACTGGCTCACCTGCCGCGGCAGACGGGTTGAAGCAGGAGATTGGTGTTGCAGCCTTCAGCTCCATCAAACTGAAGATATTTTTCTCCGTCCATCCTTTTCCTCGAACTTTCAGATCTTCAACAATTTCAGGGACATTGTGGCCACGACAGATTTCTGAGATGAGGTAGTGGAAGACAAGGGGTCCCGATGGCCGTAGTGCACAGTCCAAAATCCCTTCTCGAATATAGCGACGAACATTAATGGGTCTCTTGTTTAAAATGGAATGAACGAGAGCTAACCTGGGTTGATCCACTGTGCTGTTGTGTGAGGAAGACATAATCCTCTTTTTTTATGAAGGCGTTCCACAGTTTTGCTTCGGGGGTGAGTTGAGCTCGTTTCACCGTCCGTGGGTGTTTTGGGTCTGTATTCCACTGGGTCCCTTCCTCTGTCAGTTCTGCCATGACATCGTCGTAATCTGCTGCCGACAGGCTCTCCACGAACCTCTTATGCCCATCTTCCTTTCTACCGACGTAGAGTCCGTAGAGGGTATTAATGTACTCCGGCTCAAGAGGGACTTCCTTACCACGTACCGTCACGGCTATCGTGTCTTTGCTGTCGACGACAACGTAGAATTCTCTGACCAGAGTGACATTCATTTCCTCAGGTTGGGCAACAAACATCTGCCATTGAAGTGCTCTGATCTTGCGGGCGATGAATGGTTTGAGTCCGAGGTTCTCCGTTCGTTTGGTGTAGATGAACCCCTTCTCTTCCCAAATCTCCCTTTTCTAGAAGGAGGTGTAGTATCTGTCATTGGAATCTGCGGTGGCAATGAAGGCCAATAAAAACCAGACTGCAAAACCTTGGCAGCAGTTTTGTTACCACGTAAGTGTCATCCATATTGTGAAGCATGGCAGTGATGAGGCACAGCTTCCTGCTCATCTTGTGGTACACACCTCCTGATAATCTGATTTGCAAAATTTTTGAAGAGAAGAGGTTCGTCCCAATAATAATGCTTAACATCATTTTGGAACCTCTTCCTACCTTAATAATTATGTTCATGAGGAAATATTCTGCTAACTAAATAATTAACGAAATCAGCATACTAGGGTAGTTCAAAAAACATACCTGCCGCCATGGCTGTTGCGGCACTGGTGGAGGCAGCGAACAACTGCTCATCAGGAAAGGTCTCCAGTATGTGTGTCTTGTCTATTGGAAGATTCTTTCCCCTCTCTAGTATTGACAAGTGATCTGCAACTTGGTTCTCTGTCCCCTTTTTATCTTTGATTTCAATGTCGAACTCTTGTAGCAGCAGAATCCAATGAATCAGTCTGGGTTTTGCGTCTTTTTTAGCAAACAAATACTTCAGTGCTGAGTGGTCTCTGTGGACCACCACCTTCGTTCCAAGTATGTAGGATCGGAACTTGTCAATTGAAAACACCACTGCTAACAGTTCCTTTTTTGTTGTGGTGTAATTCACTTGGGCATCGTTGAGTGTTTTGCTGGCATAATAAATTACGTGGAACAGCTTGTCCTTCCTCTGCCCAAGTGTTTCCCCTACAGCGTAATCACTAGCATCACACATAATTTCGAATGGTAACTTCCAGTCCGGTGGCTGTACGATTGGGGTTGTTATTAGCTTCTCTTTCAGAACTCTGAATGCCTCACTACATTCAGTATTGAAGTCGAAGGGACGATTCTGCTCTAGTAGGTGGCATAAAGGCTTGGTGATCTTCAAAAAATTTGCTATAAACCTTCGATAAAACCCAACATGCCCTAAGAAACTCTGAATTCCCTTGACTGTGGTGGGAGGTGGCAGCTTTTCAATCACCTCAATCTTTGCTCTATCGACTTCTATGCCGCGACAGCTTACCTTATGGCCTAGGACTATGCCTTCATCCACCATGAAGTTACATTTCTCCCATTTTAATACCAAGTTCACTTTCTCGCATCTTTCGAGCACCTTCTGTAGGTTGCCTAAGCAGTTTTCAAAATTATCTCCAAAGACAGAGAAATCGTCCATAAATATCTCCAGGAAATCCTCCACCATGTCAGAGAATATCGCCATCATACACCTCTGGAAGGTTGCTGGTGCGTTACAAAGTCCAAATGGCATTCTCCGAAAAGCGTAAGTACCGTATGGGCAAGTGAAAGTCGTTTTCTCTTGATCCTCCGGTGCGATGGCTATTTGGTTATAACCTGAGTAACCATCAAGAAAACAGTAATAAGGCTTTCCCGCTAATCTATCAAGCATTTGATCAATAAAAGGCAGGGGAAAGTGGTCCTTCCGGGTAGCTTTGTTAAGCTTCCAGTAGTCCATACAAACCCTCCAACCGGTCACAGTCCTGGATGGGATTAACTCGTTTTCTTCATTGGTCACCACGGTTATTCCTCCCTTCTTAGGAACGCACTGCACCGGACTCACCCACTTACTATCCGAGATGGCATAAATTATCCCAGCATCTAGCCATTTGATAATTTCTTTTCGAACCACTTATCGCATAGCATCATTCAAACGTCTCTGGGAATCAACGGTCGGCTTATGATCATCCTTGAGGAGAATTTTATGCATGCATAGTGCCGGACTGATGCCTTGGATATCAGCTATCGTCCATCCAATAGCCTTTTTGTGCTACTGCAGCATCCCTATTAGCTGTTGTTCCTGTTCTTGCATCAACTTGGAAGAGATGATTACGAGCAACATATCATTTAATCCAAGAAAAACATATTTGAGCTGCCCTGGCAGGGGCTTAAGATCTAGAACAGGTGGTTCTACAGTTGATGGCTTTTGGATGATATGTTCATTCGAGGTATAATTTAAGGGCTCGAATAAATTACTTGGACGATTGCCTATCCAGTTTACCTCCTCATGATCTTTAGTGTCAGATATGTCAGAATCTGAGGAGCTGCTGTCGTCGTCGCTGCTGTGACAGTCTTCCAGATGGCTGCTGTGGCAGTGGCCAAATTTGATGTCATGGCAGTCCGACCTGATACAGGGTTGGTCAAGGATTACTTTAGTGATAGCCTTGCATTCTTCTTCTGCATCAGCGTGTTTTATTGCTTGGAGAACATTTAACTTGATCTCTTGATCATTCACTCTCATAGTGAGTTCTCCCTTCTCTACATCAATCAATGATCTGCCTGTGTCTAAGAAGGGTCGCCCCAGGATGATTGGTGCATTCTCATCTGCTTCACAATCTAAAACAAGAAAGTCAGCAGGAAAAATAAATTTATCCACTCTTACCAGAATATCTTCAATCTTCCCTTCTGGTTGCACGTAAGAGCAGTCTGCCAGCTGCAGCATAACTGTCGTGGGTCGTGCTCGTCCAATACCTAATTTCTGGAATACAGATTTTGGCATTAGATTAATACTAGCACCTAGATCACAAAGTGCCTTACCCACGAATTTATCACCGATTATGCATGGTATTATGAAGCTCCCAGGGTCCTTCTTTTTCTGGGGTGGATGCTTGTGCAGAATAGTCATGCATCCTTTTGTCAGTTTCACCGTCTCAAATTCACCAAGTCTGGATTTCTTCGACATAACATCCTTGAGAAATTTGGCATAACCGGGCATCTCCTTGATGGTATCTAACAGTGAATATTGATGTGGACCTGCTTAAAAATATCATAGATCTTCTTAAGTTGGAACTCTTGTTTCTGCTTCTGTAGCCGCTGTGGAAAAGGAGGTGGAGGACGATAATCTTCAATGCGTCCTTCCCATGGTATTCAAATCTGAGGAGGCTTAGGTTCTTCATCCTTCTCCTCTTTTCCTTCTGCTGTCATAACAGGTGTGGCGGCATCAGGCTGTTTATTGTCTACCGGGGCAGCGTTTGCGATAGTCGGTTCTAGGGCTGGTTCCTTATTGGTTCAACTTTCTTCTCTGGCCCTGGTAATTGCTTCCCACTCCTAGTTGTGATAGCTTTGCACTGCTCATGTGTGGGTTGTCTAGCAACCTAAGTATCGCTGGGGAATCCTCCGTTCTGCCGTGTCTTAATATGCTGGGAAACCTGACCCATCTGTGTCTCCAGTGATTTCAGAGTAGCTTCATGATTAGTCATTCGCATCTATGTTTTATCCATGAACAACGCAGTCTTCTTGACGAAGTGATCCATATTTGCTATGTAAGTTCCTATCTGAGACATAAATGTGGCCAAGGTCTGCTCCAGTATACTAGGTGTGGCTGCTGGTGGCTGTTGCGGCTGCTGTTGCGGTTGCTGCCGAGTTAGAATTGTAGGTGCCCCCTGATTTTGAGTGTTCTGTGCTTGAGGGTTCAGGGCATTGTTTGGGTTGCTCCAAGAGAATTTGGGATCTTTCCTCCAGTTGGGATTGTAGTTGTTGGAGTCATAGTTCCTTTGCTTGTTGAAGTTTCCAACATACATCCCTTCCTCTAGCTGTAGCGAGCAGTCTTCCAAACTATGATTCCCACTGCAAGTTTCACATACCTCTTCTGCAGAGTAGACAAGTTTTGAATCTTTGTTCAGTAAATTCCCTACTGCCTTTATGAGGTACGCAACCTGTGTCTTCAGGGAGTTATCAGCCTCATAATCCTTTACAGCTAGTACTCGTTTACCTCTCCTTGCTGTGGGAAATTGCTCTTCATTTTTTGCCAAATTCTTTAATACTACCATGGCTTCATCCGGATCTTTATCCAATATCAACCCATTGGCTGCTGAATCGATTCTCATGCGAGTCTGTAGGTTGGCAGCATTGTAGAATTTGATGACTTGATTCCAAACAGGGAACCCGTGCATCGAGCAATTCCTCAGAAGAGTAGTAAACCTGTCCTATGCCTCGTGCATTGGCTCGTCATCTTCCTGTTGAAAAGTAGCAAGCGGCCCCAACAGCAGGAGGAGCGGTAGGCTATCCGTTTCCTCCATCTTCGATAGGATCATTAGGATCTTATGGATTCTTTTGGTTGTCCCTCATGTCTTCGTGTCTTCCGTTCACCATTTCTTCTAACTGTTCCTCCAGGTACTCGTTTCTTTCTACTAGGAGGCAGACTCGTTTCCTGAGGTTCCACGTTCGTTTGATTTCAGGGTCTAACTTGTGCTCAGGTTCTTTGCCTCGTTGAGATCTGCGCATAAGCAAACGAAAGACTTTATGAAAAGCACAGAGTGAACACTCCAAATTAGAAACAGAAAAATTAAAAGAATGTGCAGTAAAAGTAGGGTAAAGATATGTTGCCAGTCCCCGACAACGGTGCCTAAAACTTGTTGCGTGTAAAAAAGTCTATCGCAATAGAGTGCAAGTGTACACGACGCAAGTCTTAGAGTGATACACAAAGTATCGGATGTTGAATCCACAGGGACTGGAAATAAGCTTAACCTTGAATTGCTGCACAAGAAAGAAGATAATTTTAATTATTTGTAAGGGAATACTAAAGAATACTGAAGATAAAGGATTAAAGAAATTAGGATAGAGAGAATAGGCCGATATTGATTTGCTCAGTAGTGTAGGTGTTGCAATGTCTAGAACTTCCTGTTCTGTCGTTGCTCCTGTCGCGGCAGCACCTGCGGCGGCAGAGGTCTGTTGATGTAGCGGCAGCGATCACACAACTTTGTACTTCAAGCTTGGCAAGAATCCCTGCTGTTCCTTGTCCTATCTCTAGGTCCAAGTCTGTCGATGAACACGTCTTTGATGATACCTCCCGGCGTGAATCAAAGGATGAACACCGATGTTGTTGAATTCTTCCTTAGCCACTTAACCTCGTCCTATCCCTAGGTCCGAGATAGTTCAACCATAAACTGGAGAACCTGTACTTATTCCTTTCATATACTTAACTCTCCCGATATTAAGTAAATGTATAATCTCACAATGTTCTCCTGATACTCTTGCAAGACGTTGAAAACCAGAATAAACAAACTTGAAGTCTATTTTATTGAACAGAAAAAATCCTAAAACAATGCAATCCTTGCAACTACTTTACAGAATCAACCCTTAGCCCTAGGGAAGTTTAGAACATGATGAGAAGGGGGAAAACGACTAGGGTTTAGGGGGAGACGGCTAGAGAATAAGATATCCTTCCCTAGGTCGAATTACATGCCTTTATATAGGCTTTGGGTTCAAGTTTTCTAATATGGCAAGAATACATGTTTAAATTAAAGTGCAACTCTATTAAAGACTAAATCTTCAGAGTAGATGTCTTCAATTCGTCCTCTCTTCTTGCTTGGAGTTTCTTCCTTGAAATTTGGGCTTGGCCTTCATTCTGAGCTAGGGCTCGGAAAAATATATTAGTGCTCCATGATAGACCGACTTAATTTCCTCTTTCTGTCGAGCTCTATTTCACTTTTTCCCTTCACCATTTCTGTCGTTCTTAGCTGCCACGGCAACGGCCTCGACAACATCGTCTTTCTCGACTTCAGTCCTGTGTTCCAGCTCTGCTTCTCCACTGCCCTGAGTCTGCTACAGCAGCTACCTGTAAAAGTAACCAGAATTAGTAGCAACTGTGCCTTTTTATATATTTGTGATGTATAATTGAAATCTATCCTAAATGCAATGAAATATGCTTGAATGCATCAGGAATATGGGTTAAATAAGGGGTAAAAAGTAGAACTTTTGCACACTCAAATCACAATTGACCTCAAACTTGATAAACAATTTCCAAAAATAACCACAAGTTTCAAAAACTTTAAATAATAGACCTTGGTATTCTAATTTTCACAAATCGGCCAGAAATTCCAAATTTTCAGTTTTTATCAAATCATTTCAAAAATTCTCAAAAGTTAGGGTTTTAAAATTGGGAAATTAAAATTATAGTTTTTAAATTAGGGATATTTTTAAATCTAGGGTTTACAATTTGGGCGTAATTTTTGGGGTGTTACATTTCAACCAGAACGTGATGCCACAGAGAGTGCAGAATAATCTAACTCAGTGCAAAGATCTTCCAATGAGAAAACCCTAAAGGATTATATGAAGCATAACGATGCCACTGTCCAGAGTCTGGCAGTATCCGTGAGGAACTTGGAAGTTCAAAGAGGAAAAATTGCTAGCGCACTTAATGCCTGACCTCCAGGAACTTTTCCTAGTGATACGAAGGATGCTCGGCGATAACAATGCAAAACTGTCACTCTCCAAAGTGGCAAACAAGTTGCGAATTAAACACCTTCCTGACAACCAATTGTTTGCTAAGAAGAGAAGTCAATGCTAGTAGACAAACCCATGGATGCTGAGAAAGGAGAAGCAAGCACTAGCAAAGTCAGATCGCAATCTCATGCCAACATCAGCTCGTTAAAACTAGCAAAGCCAACATTTGCCTACCCACAACAACCGTTTCCACAGAGGCTTCAAAAACACAAGCAAGATCAGCAGTTCAAGTGATTCTCGGAAGTCCTTAAACAACTACTTATTAACATACCATTAGTGGAATCTCACGAACAAATGCCCAACTATGTTAAATTCATGAAGGACATCTTGTCCAAAAAGAGTAAGTTGGGTGATTTTGAGACTGTCATACTCATTGAGGGGTGCAGTGCAATGATAACCAAAAGATTGCCACCAAAACAAAAAGATCCTAGAAGTTTCACTATTCCCTGCACGATTGGCAATAAATTCATGGGTAAAGCATTGTGTGATCTTGGAGCCATCATCAATTTGATGCCGATGTCAGCTTTCAAGAAATTTGGTATTGGTGAAGCCAGGCCTACCACAATAACACTTAAGATGGCAGATCAATCATTTGCACATCCCAAGGATAAGATTAAGGATGTGTTGGTAAAGGTAGATAAATTTATATTCCCAGTTGATTTCATTAGTTTAGAATATGAGGTTGTTGTCCCAATAGTATTGGAAAAACCATTTATTTCCACGAGTAAGACTTTAATTGATGTTCAAAAAGGTGAGCTAACTATGCGTATGAATGACCATAAAGTTACATTTAACATTTTTCAAGCTCTTAAGTGTGTAGATGAACCTAAGGAATTCCAAGCGATTGGGCTAATGGAGTTCATTTTCAATGTGGACGTAGTGCAATTTTGCTAGGGCACAGAAGATGATGCCATGGAGCAGGATGATGAAGATATGACGAGCGAAGAATCTAAAGAACCAACCATGCTGAATGAAGTCATGAGTTATTATAGGAGATATGAGCCACTTGATTTGACTGACAGAGAGATCAGAGCACCAAAGCCATCTAGTGAGGAGCTGCCAAACTTGAACAAAAACAATTTCCAAGTCACCTCAAACATGTCTCGACGTCAAATGAGAAAGGAGCAACAAAGCCTAAGTATTACTGGGTGCTGATTTCGATTAAAGGTTCTCGATACCTACAACAAAGAGATACTTTGGTTTTCTAAGGTGGTTGTTCAAAGCCACCATAGCAAAATATTCTCTTTCATTGTGCAATCGGGAGTTTGGAATACCCAAAGGAAAGCAATCATTTGGCTTTCTACATTGGTTATTCAAACAAAGGATTACTACAACCTACCATCCACTAGCGAAGGGTCAAAGACTGAAGCGCTACTAGGAAGAAAGTCATATTAATGCCAAGGAGACCATTCTCCTTGCGAACATTCAATAAATTGTTGCCAACCCAGTCTGATCATTGTAAATAGGTTGAGAGTTATTTTCTTTTCATCACTTAGGATATCTTAGTTTTAAATTTTTAGTTTTTCGTTTTATTTCTTTTTCTGTTTTGAAAGGTCTTTGATTCTTAGAACAAGAAATTTTGCAAAGAGACCATGTCGAGTTCTGCCGCCACGACACCCAAAGCTTAATTGACCACTCAATTGCCAGATGATGTTTTGGCATTACTCTCCTAGATCTATCAACGCCAAGAACTCCTCATTCAGAAGTTCCAAAAGGCCGAGGAACAAAACCTAGAACTCTAGTAGTATATTGGGGCCCGAGACTATGCCATTTGGACAACTTTCAAAGCGTTGTCCCCCAATCCTTTCCCACCATATTTGGATTTCCAAACAAAATTTCATGCACCAAATGGAATGCAAGCCAACCCTCAGCCTGATCATACTCCAGCTTAGTAATTTGATGCCATTGTACCAGTATCACATGCACAAGAAGATTCTACCTAGACCGAGACCCAACATGTGGACGCTGAGTTTGAAGATGAAGTACCTCTTGATGATGCCATGACTGATGTTCCAAATCCACATCTGAAGAGGAAGAAATCGGTGGCACCAAAACAAGGATCCTTCCTCAAAAGAAGAACTCGCTCCACTCGCCAAAACCATTCCTCATGGGAGTCCTCATCCCCTTAACTCCTTACATTCATGTTTTTGATTCCAGCATGCGCTGCATCTGTATATATGTGTTATCATGTATTGAGGACAATGCATACTTTAGGTTTGAGGGTGTGTGTTGCCTTGCATTTCTTTCCATTACATTCATTTTTATGTTCATATTTGCATTATGTTATTGCCATGTAGAGTTAGTATAATCATGCATGCCATACCATTATTTTTTTTTGCCACGTCCTAATTTCGAACTAATAATTTTGCCAATCACATTGCTAGCATTTTGAGATTTTGTTATGGTATGTCCATGTTCAATGATGAATTCAGAAATCTCCATACTTAGTAACTGTAACACCTCTCTCCCGGTTTAGTAGTAAACCGGTTGAGAGGCGTCGGGTCGAAAACACGAAAAAATTTAAAACTTTTCGCAACTCATTCCTAAAGAATGAGTTGCTTAACTAGTAAGCAACGATCAACCACAACACTTAGCAAACAATTCCAACATGTTCAGATACATGACATTCAATGTAACACCCCAAATTTGGGCCTAGATGTTTTAGAGTCCGAATCGGACCTGTTAGAAAACGGTTCAAATCTTAAAGGGGGATTTAGGGAACACCTAGTTCGAGATGCTTTAAAAATATGGAAAAATATCTAAAAATCCTCATTTAATATATGAAAGATTATGGTGAAATCAATTTTACAAAATAAGGTTTGGAAATACTACATTTCGTTGTAGTGGCCAAATTGCAGTTTTTACAAAGTTAAATAGTGACTGTTTTGTAAAGGATTGAAACTTTGAATCTTTAAGGAGCTAATTTTACCAAAATGTTTTTAATCAGATTTCTTCTTAATATGGGTGATTTTATGAATGTTTTGATTAAAGAAAATCAAGGATTAATTAAAAGGAAACTACCTTTGACTTTTCATAACTACTTTACGTCAATTTTCCCTCCTCCCATTTTCTCTCAAATTCTTTTCAGCCAAACACTCTTTCTCCTTCAATTGGTTGCTGATTTTCATCCCTTTTGATTGGATTTCAATTCCTTTTTGATTCCTAATCTTCTCCTCATCAAAACCTCTTGATTTTACATTGGATTTTTAAGAAAACTTACCCAAATCAAGGAGAAATCAGCCATTATAGGTAAGCTCCATCCTTCTCCTCTAATGATCAGTTCTTTACTAAAATTCCCAAGTTATAAATCCTTTGTTAATGATTTTTGAGTTGCTTTAATGTTAGAAACAAGAGATTGTCTTAAAGCTCAAGATTTTTGGAGAGATCTTGATGATTATTGTGCTTGATGGTTAGGCTCTATTTTAGGTTGTTTTCTAATGTATTTTGGATGTTAATTGAAGTTATAAATGAGGTTTTATCAAACAAATCCCGAATGGGCTTGGATCCCTAAGTTTTGCTTGCTAGAATGATGGTTTTTGGGGTGGTTTTTGTGTTCTGTTATAGCTGGAGGTATAAGGACGAGTTTCTGGTGATTTTTGGTGTTGATTGATGTTTAGAAATGATTAGAAGTGGTAGATCTTGGCTGGGCTTTGTTTTGGATGAGTTTAGAGGTGATTTCGGTTGTGTTTGGTAGCCGAAATGTGGTTTTTGAGTAGAGCAGCGAGTTTAGGTGTGTGGCTGATGATTTCAATGCATGACGATGCATTAATCCTCTGCTCTTATGTGTTGTAAACAAGGGAGACATCTTCGGATGCCTTTGGTGTTGATCCAGGAGCCTAGACAGCGTTTCGGCAAGCACGCGAAACGTAATCGGTGAGTGCGTATGGTTTTAGAAGTCCTTGAGGGACAAAGAATCAAGGTTTGGGGATTTAGGAAAGGTTTGAAACACTTTTCTAAGTTCGGAAGTAAGTATTCGCTAGATTTCTCTCTTAAGTGTGGTGGTTGCCCTAAAATGCTTTTACATGCTCATGGTTTGTGATAGATAAATTCCTACTGTTTTTATGCACGATTTGTAGCATGAGATGATGATAGAAATGATTTCATGAAATAATATGTTGCATAGTTGAGATTTGAGCTTTTGTTTTAAAGCATGGCAAATGTTATGGTTTTGAAATGAGATGCGAATGATTTGAGAATTGTTGCATGAAAAACAGTAGGTGAGATGATGTTTTGACATAATATATTGGCATAGATGTTGAGACACTTACCAGATATATTTGATCAATCAATAGGATAAGAGTGCACTATAAACTAAAAATTCGTATGTTCTCTTTGGTTTAATCCAAAGGGAGAGAACTGATGATGGGCATTCCATCGGGTAGGACTTGGTGAAATACCCAAGCTTTGTGGCGATGAGAGATTCCGCCATGTGAGTACGGTGATGTAGATTCCACCAAAAATTATGTTGCTAGACGAGTGAGTACGGTGATGGTAGATACCACCGGAAGTGTCTAGTGAGTTGTCCGCATATCCGAGTAATAATGAGATGTGAAATGCCAATATAATATATAAAAATGCTTTTGATTCACATGTACCTTTGATGAAATGATTTATGCTATGAGAAATGCATATGAGATTTGTATATGAAATGCTTTGGTGTTATAAGCATGAGTGTGGCTTTGCCATGAGTTTTGCATTGGTTTAAATGCATGAGATAGAATTGAGGTACATGTGTTTTCAAGGAGAAGTTGCTTTGAATGGTTTTCAAGCATGAGATAGAATGAGCATGTTGTTTAAAAGCTTTTGAGAAAGTGTTTTCAAGAAATGCATTATTGTGTTGGTTTTCTTTAGAGCATGCCTCAATAAGCAATTGTGCTTACGCTCTCTTTTACCAATAATGCAGATAATTGAGGTGTTTTTGGGCATCAAGAAGAATAAGAACATCCAAGGAAGTGCAAATCTCATGTATGGTGATGTTTTTATACACTTTAGTTTTGATAGTGGCAATGGGACTTCAAGGTTGTGTTTGGGAGATGTGTTTGAATTCCGTAAGTTTGTGGCAGGTTTATGTTGGCCATTATGGGTTGTAAATGGTCCTAAATGTTTGGTTTGAGATTTGGTTGCTTTTAATGGCTTGAGACTAGGGAGCATGCCTATAGATTTTGTGCTTTTGTGTTTGATGCCATGCTCTAGTCTAGGGGTCTTAAATTTGTTCCTTAGTGGTTAAATGGGTTGCTGGTATAGTTTGATGGTCTTCGAGATATGTTTGAATGGTTTAAAGGAGCAAAAACCAGCAATTTCTGCTGTCACTGGGCAAGGTGTATCGAAACACGCTCCACTGTTTTGAAACAGGGGCTTGTAATGGCCATAGTGTTTCGGAACGACTAAAGGTGTTCCGAAACAGTTTGGCTACTTGTGAAGCCTGTTTCGGTACTGGTCTCGGAACATACCTGAGTACCGAAATGGTCAACACCGTTTCAATACGGGCGTTTCAGTACGGTAGGTAGCGTTCCGATACAGTTGACCGTTGTATGCTGATTTGAATTGTTCTAAGTTTCCATGCTTTATATTTTAGTCCTAAATGTTGTGGATGCAATTGCTTGAGCTTGGAATGTCTTTTAAAGCTGAAACTTGACAGAGAAGCATGTAACATGATTAATTTCATATTGGTAATCCTAAAATCAACAAAGTCCTTCTAATTTCCAAGAATTACAATTTGGTCCATAAACACGTAATTTAAGCAATTGAGTCACTAAATGTTATCCGATCGCTGTGCCTTTCTCTTCCATGTTTCGTGAGTGCTCACTTAGGCTTAACTTGCTTCTAGACAAGATTTAAATAAAAAAGGGTTGTTAATCAAGGTTGACTTTCGGGTTGACTTTGGTTTTCCCCGTGTAATCTTCGTAGTTCGGGTTAAGCGTCTAGGCCGGGCTTAGTGGGGTTACATTTGTTGGTATCAGAGCTAGGTTATCAAATAATTGGGGCTTGGTATGGTGTTGTTGTATGTGATTATGCATGATTGTTTCTTTTCAGTGAAAGTTTGATGTATGAACATTGATGTGTGATTCAATTGAGATGATTTTGTGATGCTATGCTATGTTTGGAGTGTGGTTGGGGATCCCATTGCCATATCAAAACTACTGTGGAGAATTGTTTTCGAAAATGGGCCTGAGTACTTGGATTACTTACCTTGTTATGCCTAATTGTGTTTAATGCATTTTTGTCAGTGCATTGTTTTTATTATGGGACCACGTAGAGAGCTGAGAACCAATACTAAATCTATGGCTGATAATGAGAATGCAGAGAATGCCGAGGATTTACCTCCTCCTCCCCCTGGTGAACCACCTGGTGGTGGTAGAGCTGGGGCTGGTGCTGCTGGAGTTGGTGCTGGGGTTGCTGGACCCGAGGGAGTTCAGAGGCAAGCTGCTCCTAATATGTCCATATTGATACAGACTATTGCTGGAGCTTTCCAGGCAGTAGTAGCTGGAGCTCATGGAGCTGCACCTCAGGATGGTGCTAATGTGAGATTGTCGTTGGAGCGTCTCCGCAGTCTAAAAGGGACTGAGTTCAGAGGTTTGTCACTTGAAGGATTCGAGTCTTGGTTGGAGAGCACCAAGAGGATTCTTGGTCAACTGAATTGCAATAGTGTGCAAAAGCTGGGATGCATTGTGTCGCTACTGCATGGTGATGCTTATACATGTTCAGGATATTGCTGAGGATAGACCATCAAATTTCTGTTTTAATGATGATGGTGTTCTATGTTTTGGAAGTCGGATAGTGGTGCCGAATGAGGTTGAGTTGAGGCGTACTATTCTGACCGAAGCTCATAGTAGTCCTTTTGCTATGCACCCTGGTAGTACAAAGATGTACCGTGATTTGAAGGATGAGTACTACTAGGTGGGTTTGAAGAAAGATGTCGCTGAGTTTGTGAGCAAGTGCATGGTTTGTCAGCGGGTTAAGGCTGAGCATCAGTTTCCTTCGGGGTTGTTGCAACCGTTGAGGATCCCTGAATGGAAATGGGAGAGGATAACCATCGACTTTGTGTCTGGTTTGCCTCTAATTCCATCAAAGAAGAATTCTGTTTGGGTGATTGTGGATCGCCTTACGAAGTGTGCGCATTTCTTACCTGTGCATACTACGTACACCTTGGATAAGCTTGCAGAGTTGTACATTGCTGAGATTGTATGTTTGCATTGCATACCAAAATCTATAGTGTCGGATAGAGATCAGAGGTTCACTGCAAGGTTTTGGGAGTGTTTACATCAAGCATTGGGTATTCGGCTGAATTTTAGTACTTCTTATCATCCGCAGACGGATGGACAGTCGGAGCGTGTTATCCAAGTGCTTGAGGATATGTTGAGGTGCTGTGTTATTAAGTTTCAAGGCTCTTGGGAGAAGCATTTGCCTTTGGTGGAGTTTGCTTATAATAATAGTTACCAGGCAAGTATTCAAATGGCACCTTATAAAGCTTTTGTACGGAAGGAAGTGCATAACTCCTCTTTGCTGGGCTGAAACGGGACAAAAGTTGGTCTCGATGCCGGCTTTGTTGAAAGGAACCACCGAGAAGGTGAAGCTCATTTGTGAGCGGTTGAAGGCAGCATCGGATTGGCAAAAGTCTTACGCGGATTTGAAGCATAAGGAGATAGAATTTGCGGTGGGTGACCGTGTGTTCTTGAAAGTTTCACATTGGAAGAAGGTGAGGAGATTTGGCCGGAAGGGCAAGCTGAGCCCGGGGTACATTGGACCATACGAGGTGATGGAACGTGTGGGTCCTATTGCTTATAAGCTGAGGCTACCACAAGAGCTAGAAAGGATACATAATGTGTTTCATGTATCCATGCTTCGGAGGTATAGATCGGATCTTTCGCATGTTATGTCTGTGGAGGAAGTTGAGTTGAATCCAGATTTGACATATAATGAGGAACCAATTGAGATTTTGGATTCGGACAATAAGGTTCTCCGTGGTAAGACCATTGAGCTGGTTAAGGTGTTGTGGAGACATCGTGGTGTTGAGGAAGCCACGTGGGAAAGAAAGAAAGATATGAAGAAGAAGTTTCCTTACCTTTTTCCTCCAGGTAAATTTCGAGGGCGGAATTTCTTAAGAGAGGGAGATTTGTAACACCCCAAATTTGGGCCTAGATATTTTAGAGTCCGAATCGGACCGGTCAGAAAACGGTTCGAATCTTAAAGGGGGCTTTAGGGAACACCTAGTTCGGGATGCTTTAAAAATATGGAAAAATATCTAAAAATCCTCATTTAATATGTGAAAGATTATGGTGAAATGAATTTTACAAAATAAGGTTTGGAAATACTACATTTCGGTGTAGTGACCAAATTGTAGTTTTTACAAAGTTAAATAGTGACTGTTTTGTAAAGGATTAAAACTTTGAATCTTTAAGGAGCTAATTTTACCAAAATGTTTTTAATCAGATTTCTTCTTAATTTGGGCGATTTTCGTAGTTCGGGTCAAGTGTCTAGGCCGGGCTAAGGGGGTTACATTCAATCACAAACACAATCAACCAAATTAGGGAAGACATTTACTCAACTTCCAAGTTAGGTGAGATTCAAGTTCAATCTTAGATATAACTTAACTACCATATTAAAATTTACTAATGTTACTATCTTACTCAACCTATATATATATAAAATTTTAATCATATACAAATTAAAACTTAAGTATTTGAACCATACAAGTAAACAATATATCCTAATCTTATTTGACCTATTCTAACATCAACCTCATACATAAAAAAATATAATTCCATTCGATTGATTACAAGGCAAGGAACGATTAATCAAACATACCCATTTAACATTTCAATCAACCATATATCTAATTCAAGATTTCAAAACAAATCATGCTTTCATTTGTTAAACCAAAATGACATATTTACAAACAAAGTCTCAAAACATTACATGCCAAGTTTGTATTTACAAACATGTCTTCAATTCATTACAAGCCAAGATCAAACTAGAAAAGACATCATTTGTTCAAACTTCTCAAAACCCACTTCACCATCCATATCATCTAGACCTATTATGCATGACATAACCAACTTAAAAACTACCCCTATGCCACCATTCAGAAGTCGAACAAGAAAGATAAAGTCATACATGATTACTATCCTTGTAGTTTTTTCTCTCGATCAAGGAAGTACTATCGAACTAGGATCAATCTGCTATGTTGGGAAGAAGGAAACAAGAGATGATAAGTAAAAAGTTGTACTTAGTGAGGTAACAATTACATTATTCAATTTAAAATCAAGTTAGGTCTTAATTAAGGTTGCAGAAATATTTCCTACATAGATGTTTAATATAGGGACCTAGTCAGAATTCATGAAAGATTACTTACATAGGCATTTAATAAGAAGACCTATCTAGTCTCATAGCATATTGAATCACAAAAAGTCATATAACAATAATCATTACTTGCAAAACAAGTCACAATAAAAGTTATCATAAGAATCAACCATGCAAGAAAAATCATGTTATATTTAATCTTGTAATTAAGTTGCTTTGGTTATTAGATTGGTCTAGGTAATCGAGTCACAAGTTGATACATTTGTACCTAATCAAGAAGATACTAAATAGTATCACAAGTAGATGCTAAGACATCAATTCCACTAGTACATAAAGTACCATTTCACGAGGCACACAAGGTGCTAATAAGGAAGGTGTATAATCACCAACACAAGAAAGTATATCAAAACCCAAATCAAAAGAGCTCTAGACCCTAAGGCATGCCCTTCTACCTAAGCCATCTAGTAAACCAAGGTCTTGTAGCTTTTAAATTAGCATATCAGCTCATTTAGTATCAAACATTGTAATTTCTCAATTCATTGACATTAATATAAATCTATCTTTTGCTCCTTATATTACTATAAACATGTCAAACACATATCCATCTCATGTATCAAGAAACAAACAACACTTTAATTTATCATCCAAATTCAGTAGAATACAAGAAATTTCATGCCTCATTCAATCATTCATAACATCACACAAATCAGCCCAATAATATACATAATTCACAATACCAAACAATCCATTCGAGCATATTTTCATGTTTAATTATTTAGCCTCCTTCCCTGACTAAATTACCAGCTTTAATTTAAGTCATTTTCATGCTTGTAACAAAACTAAAATTAAATTAAAATGATGGTTAGGACTAGTGTCCTAACCCTAGGGTAACTACACTAACAAACTTCCAAGCTACGCTTGTTCCTTGATAGTAATCCCCTTGCTCCTTTTTTGGGATGACCCAATCCTTGCTTCCTCCTCCAAGTTCTCAATCCCTCGGTCTTGTCAATCATACACATACATATAAAAGACATATTTGTATCTAAATCATGCATTAGACAACCAATATGCAAATGCTAAATTCAATTTCTCAAGGCTGTCCTAATCTGACAGACTTGAGCACCAGTCACTAAACTGGTCATAACGTTTTCTATACAACTCCAAAAATAAATTATCATACATTCTTAGAAAGGTAATTCAATATTATATTTAACCAAATTGGCTCCACACTTTTATCACTTCTATATTAATACACTTTATTACTTCTTTACAGGTATTCTAGATTCAAAACAGTTTTGGAGTGTTTAACTTAATTAATTTCCAGATTTTAGCACATAGCTCCAAATTGAGCTCTGTTTTCTCTCAACTAAAATAGACATATGAAAGTTTAATCCATCATACATTCTTAGAAAGGTAAATCATGTTCGGAACAGGACTGTCTTGGACAGATTTCACCAATTTGCTCAATTTAACAAATTGAGCCATTCTAAGTTCAATTCAAGTTACTAATATTTTTCTAACATAATCCCCTGATTATTAAATCAATTTCCAGAATCATAATTTAAACAATTTTAATCCTAACATTTTCTAATTATTACAAAACAGTCCCACAATTTAGTTTTTATAATTCACTAAACTACTTTGTTAATTCCTTCAATCTAACTTCATTTTAATCACAATTTAGCCAATCCAAAGCCTAAAAGTTATTGTTAAGACCCTAATCTTCAATTCATTCCTAATGGAAATTTTCCAATTCAGACCCTAATTCTTTCAATTTTACAGATTAGTCCAGAGCCTTAAACATTATCTTCAAATCCGTCCTTAGGTTAATTGGTACTCTAATTCAAGCTAAAAATTAGATTTCAAGTACAATCCTTCATCAAAGTTCAATTCTAGGATCATAAAAAACACATGCATGTATGATGCTATCATTTTCATCCATAAATTAAAGATAAGACTCATGCAAATGCACCAACTCAATCGGATAACGAGATGGTGACAAGGAGGCTACTTACATTGCAAAATCTTTAATTCCTCTTAATTATAATCTCAAATTGTGCTTCAACACCCCCATGGCCAGAAAAACAGCAAAAAATCCTTTCCTTTTCACTCTAAGTCTCACTGCAAGAAGAAGAAAGGAAGAAGGAGAAGAGAGTGTTTTTTTGGTAGTGGGATATGTCCAATCCCACTTTCTCTCAAGTGGCCGGCCAAGGTGATGATTAGGGCTGGAATACTCAATTTTACCCCTCAACTCTCTTCTAGAACTAATTATTTACAAGGGTTAGGCTTGGTCTATTTGAAACTTTTGCATGCAACTTTATTATTTAAGCTTAATCCTAGTTAAGTCATCTTAATTTAGCTCTCATATTTTCAATTTCATTCAATTCACTACTAAATCTTCTAATTATATTTAATTTGTGACCAATTAATTCAATTAATTAATCAACATAATTTATTTTCCTTCTAAGGTACATTGAGGATATTTAAATTCCTCCCCCTTAAAATAAGAATCCGTCCTCGAATTCTTACCTGAATCAAAGAGATGAGGATATTGCTTCTGCATCGTATCCTCTGGTTCCCATCTAGCTTCTTCCACATTATGATTTCTCCAGAGAACCTTTACAAGAGGAACGTTCTTATTTCTGAGCCTTATAACCCCCCGATCGAGAATCCGAATAGGTTCTTCCTTGTATGAAAGACTGAGATTCAATTCCACCTCTTTCGGCTCTAGTAGGTGAGATGGATCAGAACGATAGCGTTTGAGCATTGATACATGGAAGACATTATGTACCTTATCGAATTCAGGAGGAAGGGCGAGTCGATAAGCTACTGGACCAATCTTCTTAGTCACTTCGAAAGGCCCAATAAATTGAGGACTAAGTTTTCCTCTCTTGCCAAAACGAAAGACTTTCTTCCATGGAGATACTTTCAAGAAAACCCTGTCTCCAATTTAATATTGAATGTCCCTCCGTTTCTGATCAACATATGATTCCTGCCTATCAAAGGCTTGCTTCAATTGGGAATGAATAATCTGAACTTATTCTTCAGTTTCCTGGATAATCTGAGCGCCCAACACCCTATTATAACCCAACTCAGACCAACATAATGTAGTTCGACACCTTCTTCCATAGAGTGCTTCAAAAGGAGCCATTTGAATCGAAGACTGATAGATATTATTGTAAGCAAATTTTACCAGAGATAACGATTTCTCCCAATTCTTCCCAAAATCGATAATACATGCCCGAAGCATGTCTTCCAAGACTTGAATTACTCTTTCAGATTGGCCATCACTCTGAGGATGAAAAGCTATATTGAGATTGAGTTTGGTCCCAAGAGCTTGTTGCAACGACTTCCAAAATCGTGAAGTGAAACAAGGATCTCGGTGTGATATAATGGAAACAGGAATACCATGAAAAAGGATGACTTCTCGAATATACAACTCAACTAAAGCTTCTAGTTTCATGTTTATTCTGACAGGAATGAAATGAGCTGATTTGGTGAGTCTACCAACTATCACCCAAATTTCATCGTTCTTTCTTAGTGTACAAGGAAGTCTAGATATGAAATCCATGGTGATTTGCTCCCACTTCCATTATGGAAATTTGATTGGTTGTAACAAACCAGTTGGAACTCGCTGTTCAGCCTTCACACGTTGAAAATTCAAGCACCTAGACACATAATCGTTTATAGCAGTCTTCATTCCCGGCCACCAGTACAAGGGCTTGAGATCCTTGTACATCTTTACTAATCTCGAATGAACAGAGAAGGGACTTTGGTGAGCCTCACTGAGGATCTTCTCTTGGAATTCCTTATTATTGGGATACAGATTCTATCTCGGAAATAGATTAGACCATTCGGCTTAACTGAGAAGTCAGAATTAGACTCAAGCTTAGAGATGATTTTATGAAGTTCAGGATCAAACTGTTGAATCTATTTGATCTTGGTGATTATACTAGATTGAATTTGGAGTTTCCATAGATAATTCCGAGCTTTTGCACGTCGGAAATGAGCATTGATAGCCGTTGGAGCTACATGTAGTCAATTTAAACACGTTGTTATCGAGATTGAAGATTTCAATTGACTTCCTTGTCTAACAAGGAAATGTTCGAACTCTTTCTTGGAAAACAAGAAAGATTCAAAAATTTCTCTCAAGAATTTAAATGATGGTTTAAATGAATTTAAGAAATTTTTATAAGACTTACCGGGAGTCGGTTTTCTACTTAGTGCATCTACTACTACATTAGCCTTCCCGGGATGGTAATCAATTACTAGATCATAATCCTTTAGTAACTCCATTCACCTTATTTGTCTCAGATTTAATTCTTTTTGGGTGAGAAGGTATTTAAGGCATATTTGATCCGTGAATAGATGACAATGCTCACCGTATAAGTAATGTCTCCAAATCTTGAGTGCAAAGACGATTACGGCTAGCTCAAGGTCGTGTGTCGGGTAATTAAGTTCATGTGCCTTCAATTGCCAGAATGCATATGATATAACATTTTCTCCCTACATCAACACACAACCTAGACCCGAATGGGATGCGTCGTTATAAACGACAAATTCTTTGCCCGATTCAGGTTGGGTCAGTACCAGAGCATGAGTTAAGGCTTGTTTCAACTGATCGAAACTTCATTGCCGATTTTCAGACCAAGAAAAGCGTTGATCCTTTCCGACGAGTTTGGTTAGCAGCAAAACAATCGTAGAGAAACCTTTAACGAATCTTCGATAATAACCTGCTAAACCAAGAAAATTGCGAACCTCACTAACATTCTTCGGAGGTTGCCAATCGATCACATATTGTATCTTCTTAGGATCAACTTTGATTCCATCGGCCGATATAACGTGACCAAGGAATGACACTTCCGAAAGCCAAAATTCACATTTGGAGAATTTGGCAAAGAGTTGATGCTCCCTAAGAGTTTGCAATACAATTCTAAGATGATCAGAGTGTTCTTCTTTGCTTTGGGAGTAAACAAGAATGTCTTCAATAAATACGACCACAAACTTATCAAGAAACGACTTGAAGACTCGATTCATAAGGTCCATAAAGGCTGTCGAGGCGTTGGTTAGCCCGAATTGCATTATGAGGAACTCAAAGTGGCCGTAACGAGTTCAGAAAGCCATTTTGAGTACATCATTCTCCTTTACTCTCATCTGATAGTAACTCGACCTTAAATCGATCTTAGAGAATACAGCTGCACCACGAAGTTGATCAAACATATATTCAATTCTCGACAATGGATATTTATTCTTAATTATTAACTGATTCAACCTCTGATAGTTGATTCACAGCCGCATCAAACCATCTTTTTTCTTTACGACAAAACTGGAGCACCCCAAGGAGAAGTGCTCGGTCGGATAAAACCTTTGTCTTGCAACTCTTAAATTTGCTTCTTTATTTCTTTCAACTCAATAGGGGCCATTCAATATGGTGTAATTGACACCGGATTAGTTCCAGGATGAATGTAAATTCTGAATTCTACTTCCCGAATTGGAGGGAGTCCAGGAAGTTTTTCTGGAAAGACATCGATAAATTCTGACACCACTGGCATCGATGGGAGGCCGAAATCGTAATCATCTTGTAACACCATAGTAGCAAAAATTGAGGTAGGCTTCTTATCAATTATCATGATATATTCCTTTCCTAAACCTCAGAGATGAAGTCTACGGTTTTGACAATCTATCCAAGCTTGATGCTTTCCCAACCAATCTAATCCCAATATTTGATCGAATTCACATGTTCGCAAGACATAAAGATCGATGGGAAATGGAATGCCTCAGATAGTAATAGGACAGTCTTTAACAAGAAGATTAATCAGCTTATTTCATTCTATCGAATTTGAGACTATAAGGCTAGATGCAACAGATATAGATTTCATATTCAACTTAGCAAGCAATTTTGAATATGTAACCCCCTTAACCCGGCCTAGACGGTTGACCCGAATTAAGAAGTTTACACGGGGAAAACCAAAGTCAACCCGAAAGTCAACCTTGATTAACGAGCCTTTTTTTTCTTTTTACTCTTGTCTAAATGCATATTAACCCTAGATATGTTCATAAGATCAGCATACTCAAAGGTTACAACAATCAGAAAACATTTAAGGACTCGATTGCACAAATTATGAATTTAGGGACCAAAAGGCAAATTCTGAAAATTATAAGGACTTAGCCAACTTTTGAGTTACCATTATGAAATTAGTCATGTTTCATGCTTCTCTGCCAAATTTCAACTCAAACGGACATCTCAAACTCATTCAATTGCATGAACCAAGTTCAGGACCAAAACGCAAGGATTTCAAAACATATAACCATCAGTTTCAGTGCCCAACGGTCGGGTGTTCCGAAACGGGGATGATCCGTTCCGAAACGCGGGACCATTCCGAAACAAGTTTCAGAACAGATCTTGGCAGTGGCCAAACCTTTCCGGAACGGCTCTACCCATTTCGAAACACCAAGGCCATTTCAGGCCCTCTGTTCCGAAACGGTAGCACCTGTTCCGAAACGTGCTGCCCAGATTGCAGAAATTTTGCTGGTTAAATGCACAATTGACCCATCAAACATGCTTCAAAGACAACCAAATCATACCAGCAAATCATTCAACACTCAATGAACATATTAGCATCAACCAAACTCCAACATAGCCTCGATTAAAGGAAAACCCAATTCTATAGGCATGCATCCTATATAGAAAACCATGAAACCATCAATTCTTCAAAACCACATATCAAAAGGCCAATACAAGTCTCAACATCACCAAAAGCATTAAACCAACTTAGGGAGTCCAAAACATCTCCCAAAAACACAATTTGAGTTCCCATTGCCAAATGCCAAAAGCTAAACAAGTTATGAAAATTGTCACCATACATGAGCTTAAGCTTCCACTTAGATTCTTGACCACCTTGCTGCCCCTTTAAGCACTTCAATGCTCTGCATTATTGGTTTAAGAAAGAGAGAGCGTAAGCACATAGCTTAGTGAGGAATGCTCAATTAAAACATCACAATAATGCATTTACAAAGACACTTTTTAAGGCCTTTAGTTCCAAAACAACATTTATCAAACATGTATGCTTGCAAACCAAGCATTACATGCTTCAATTCATCATCGTGTCATATTGGCTTACAAGTGATAATCCATAACATTTTTCAACTCAAACCACAATCAACAATCGGATACGCGGATTACAAGCGTTGTCCCATACGCTTCATACACACTACCAATATCAAGGTGGAGAAATGGTACAATCACAACTCCTCAACACCCGTGATGGAGACTATGGTACAATCACAACCCCTCCACATCACTCATTGGTAGTTGTATAACATCACTAACGAGATCACGGGACATACAACACAAGATCCACACATGGACTTTAGACCACCATTGTGATCTTACCATACACAAGGTCCACACATGGACTTTTAACCACCATTGTGACCTTAACAATACACAAGGTCCACACATGGACTTTTAACCACCATTGTGACCTTAAAACAAGAACCACCCATGGACTTTTAACCACCATGTTGTTCTTAACCATCTCGTTAGTGTACTTGGATGGAGCATGGTACAATTACAACCCCTCGACATCCAAGGCGACTTTATTCACGGTGCACCCAATCCTATAGCCGACTAACTATATCCGATTCAAGTACTTTAAAACCAACACATCACTTGCCAATATACATCATTTAACATCATTAATTCACTGTTTTAAAGCATTTAACAAGCCATTAAATCCACATGCATCACTATGCATTAAAATCACATTTATCAATGTTCAAAACACAGATCCCTTACCTTGAGCATCCTTCAACACATGGCTTATAAAACCAGCAATAAACATGCTAAAATATGCTTTAAAAACAGAATTTAAACATGCAACAAATCACTTTGCATTCAACCAACTCATGGCTCATCAACAAGAGAGTTTTTCCGAAAACTTACTCTTGAGCTTAGCTAAGTTGTTTAGACTTTAACTAAGCTCCCAAACCTTCAAAACATTGGTTTCAAAGCTGAAAACCAAACTTCACTCACCGATTCCGTTTCGCAAGCTTGCCGAAACACCAATCAAGCTTCCGGATCAACACCACAAGGATCCGAAGATGTCCCCCCTATTTTAAACACATCAAAGCAGAGGATTAATGCATCATCATGCATTAATATCTTCAACCAAAACACCTAAACTCGCTGCTCTCATCAACACTCATATTTCGGCTACCAAACACGACCGAAATCACATCCAAACACCTCCACAACACTACCCAGCCAAGATCCATCAACTCCAAACATTCTTATACATCAATTAACATCCAAAAAGGATCTAATCACGCCCTTATACCTCCAGCTATAGCAGAACATCAAGATCACCCCAAAAACCATCACTAACTCAAGCAAAACTTAGGAAAATCAACCTATTCGGGATTGCATTGATTAAACCTCAATTTCACATCAAATATACATCCAATTTACATCAAAAAGACATCTCAAAACAGTACCCAATCATTTCATACGAATTTCATCAAAATTGAACCAAATCTTGCATTTTAAAGCCAAGATCAAGAACACAACTACAAAACCTTTAATAAAACTCAAATCAAGGATTGAGAACTTGGGAATTTCAGTAAAGAACTGAGTATTTAGAGGAGAAGGACGTTCATACCTCTAAATGTGAGTTTCTCCTTGTTTGGAACCAAGATTCTTGAAAATTCAATAAGCAAATGCTAAGGTTTTGATGTAGAAATGATTAGAGATCAAATGAAGATTGAAAACTCATCTTTAGGTGTCAAAATCAGAGGAAAAATTGCTGGGGAAAAGTGTTTGGGTTGAGAGAAAAGTTGAGAGAAAATGAAGAGGGAAAATTTTGAGAAAAGTTAGTTAAGAACTCAAAATATCTAATTCTTCTTTTCCTTTTATTAAATATCAATTAATAATTGCTTAATATTAAGAAAAATCTGGAGAAAACTCTTCTTGGGTAAATTAGCTCCTTAAAGATTCAAAGTTTCAATCCTTTTTAAAACAGTCACCAAGTTTTCAAAAATAACATTTTAGTCACAAACCCAAAATGTCACACCTCCAAACCTCATTTTGTAAAATTGATTTCACCACTCTCTTATATATAATAAAAGAGGATTTTAAGATATTTTTTTCCATATTTTTAATGCAACCCGAACTAGGCTTTCCTAAAAATCACCCTTTTATATTCGAACCGCAACCCGACCGGTCCGGTCCAAACCCAAAACTTCTAAGCCCAAAATTGGGGTGTTACAACTCTCCCCCCTTAAGAAATTTCGTCCTCAAAATTTTACCTGAAGGAAAGAGGTACGGAAACTGCTTCAACATGTCATCCTTACGTTCCCACGTGGCTTCTTCAACACCACGATGTTTCCACAACACCTTTACCAACTCAATGGTCTTGCCTCGTAGAACCTTACTATCCGAATCCAGAATCTTCACCGGTTCCTCATCATAGGTCAAATCCGGATTCAATTCCACTTCTTCCACAGGCATCACATGTGAAGGATCCGATCTATACTTTCGAAGCATAGAAACATGAAACACATCATGAATCTTTTCCAACTCATGCGGTAACCTCAACTTGTACGCAACAGGACCCACACGCTCAATCACCTCGTATGGTCCAATGTACCTAGGGCTCAACTTACCCTTTCGGCCAAACCTCATCACCTTTTTCCAAGGCGAAACTTTCAAAAACACACGGTCACCCTTCGCATACTCAATCTCCTTACGCTTCAAATCCGCGTAAGACTTTTTCCGATCAGAAGCTGCCTTCAAGCGCTCACAAATGAGCTTCACCTTCTCGGTAGTTCCTTTTAACAAAGCTGGCATCGAAACCAACTTCTGACCTGTTTCAGCCCAACAAAGAGGAGTCCTACACTTCCTCCCGTACAAAGCTTCATAAGGTGCCATTTGAATACTTGCCTGATAACTATTATTATAGGAAAACTCCACCAAAGGCAAATGTTTCTCCCAAGAACCCTGGAACTCAATCACACAACACCTCAACATATCCTCCAACAACTGGATAACACGCTCGGACTGTCCATCCGACTGAGGATGATAAGATGTACTGAAATTCAACCGTGTACCCAAAGCCTGATGCAAACACTACCAGAAACGCGATGTAAACCTCGGATCCCTATCCGACACAATCGACTTAGGCACACCATGCAGCCGCACAATCTCAGCAATGTACAACTCCGCAAGCTTATCCAAAGTGTACGTAGTATGCACAAGCAAGAAATGTGCACACTTCGTCAGGCGATCCACAATCACCCACACCGAATTCTTCTTCTATGGCGACAAAGGCAAACCAGATACAAAGTCCATGGTAATCCTTTCCCACTTCCACTCAGGAATCCTCAACGGTTGCAACAACTCTGAAGGAAACTGATGCTCAACCTTAACTCGCTGACACACCATGCACTTGCTTACAAACTCAGCAACATCTTTCTTTAAACCCACCCAATAGTACTCATCACGAAGATCATGATACATCTTAGTACTACCAGGGTGCATAGCAAAAGGACTACTATGACCTTCAGTCAGAATAGCACGCCTCAACTCAGCATCATTGGGCATTACTATCCGACTCCCAAAACATAACACTCCATCATCATTAAAACAGAAATCCGAAGGCCTATCCTCCGCAATATCCTGAACATGTGGTACCAGGGAATCATCCAGCAACTGCTTTTCCTTAATCAACTGAACCTATGATGGTTTCACTTGCAATATAGCCACAAGACCACCATCACGCGAAATACTCAAACTGGAAAACATAGCCCTCAACTCAACAGCTACTTTCCTACTCAAGGCATCCGCTACAACATTAGCTTTACCCGGGTGATACTCGATCGTCAAATCATAATCCTTGAGCAACTCCACCCAACGTCGCTGCCTAAGATTCAACTCTTTCTGGGACATCAGATACTTCAAACTTTTGTGGTCCGTGTACACAGTACACTTCTCACCATACAGGTAATGTCTCCAGATTTTCAAAGCAAAAACCACTGCAGCCAACTCAATGTCATGCGTAGGATAATTGCGCTCATGCACCTTCAACTGCCGTGATGCATAAGCCACCACCTTACCCTCTTGCATTAGCACACATCCCAAACCAACATAGGACGCATCACTATACACCACAAAATCTTTTCCTGATTCAGGTTGAACCAAGATAGGAGCTTGCGTCAAAGCTGCCTTAAGCTTCTTAAAAGCCTGCTGTCTCGCTTCCGTCCACTCATACTTAACATCCTTCTGCAACAACTTCCTCAAAGGTGCATCAATCTTTGAAAACCCATCCACGAACCTCCAATAATATCCTGCCAAACCCAGGAAACTACGGACTTCATGAACAGACTTAGGAGGCTTCCAATTCATCACTGCCTCAATCTTTTGAGGATCAACAGGAATCCCCTCAGCAGAAACCACATGACCAAGAAACACCACTTCTCTAAGCCAGAACTCACACTTGCTCAGCTTGGCATAAAGCTGATTCTCCAACAAAGCTTGCAACACAATCCTCAAATGCTCTTCATGTTCCTCCTCCGTACGCGAGTACACGAGGATATCATCGATTCATCATGTCCATGAAAGCTGCAGGAGCATTCGTCAGACCAAACGGCATCACAAGGAACTCATAATGCCCATACCTTGTCTTGAAAGCTGTCTTTGGCACATCCACATCCTTCACCTTCAACTGGTAATACCCTGACCTTAAGTCAATCTTAGAGAACACAGCTGCTCCCCGAAATTGATCAAAAAGATCATCAATTCTCGGCAATGGATACCGATTCTTGATAGTCAACTTGTTAAGCTGACGATAATCAATGCACATTCTCATAGTGCCATCCTTCTTCTTCACAAACAAGACCGGTGCACCCCAAGGTGACACACTCGGCCGAATGAAACCACGATCAAGCAACTCCTGCAATTGCGTCTTCAGCTCTTTCAACTCCATAGGTGCCATTCGGTAAGGAGTAATGGACACTGGAGTCGTGTTTTCATACAACTCAATCCCAAACTCCACTTCGCGATTAGGAGGCAATCCAGGCAACTCCTCAGGAAACACACCAGGAAACTCTCGCACAGTCCTGATATCTTGCACACGCAACTCCTTAGAGCTAGGATTCATCACAAAAGCAAGATAAGCTTCACAACCTTGCCTCAGCATCCGACTCGCCTCCAATGTAGACACCACATTGGCAAGAAACTTCACATTCTCACCAACCACCACTACCTCATAATCATCCGCAAGTTTCAACGAAACTTGCTTATTCTCACAATCTACTACAGCACGATGCTCAACAAGCCAATCCATACCAAGGATTACATCAAAACCATAAAAAGGCAACTACATAAGATCAACATGAAAAACATGATCTTGCACAACCAAAGGACATCTTCTATAAAGCTTTCGAGTCACAACAGTCTCACCAAAAGAACTAGTGACACGCATACCAACATCTAAAGACTCAACAGGCAAACCAAGCAATTCAACATGCTCACGCAATATGTATGAGTGTGTAGATCCAGAATCAATCAAGGAAAGTAATGACAAGGATTGCAAAGTGAAAGTACCTGCGATCACATCCGTGTCATTTCTCCCCTCCCTCTGAGCATACACTCTGGCCTGACCACCACCCTCAGGCTGTACAGCTACAACATGAGCCACATTCCTTCCACCATCCTCTCTACGCTGAAAGTTACCAAGGCCGCGCCCATGACCTCTCTGTGGTGCAACAACTCCAGGAGCAAGTCCCTGGCCACCACCGGCCAACAGAGGACACTCCCTCCTCATGTGATCCGCTGATCCACAATTCCAGCACGAGTTACCAGCCACCACAACAGGAGCCTGAACCTCCCTCGCTACTCGAGGACAATCACGCCTCAAGTGCCCACACGACCCACATGTCCAACATGTGTTCGGATCAGCTCTTGCCCTGTCTCCCTGAGCAGGCGCACCTTGCCCTCCACCACCTCGCTTAGCTGAAGACTGATACTTCCGATCACGTCCCCTCTTGTTTCGTCCACCACCGGAACTATACTCAGCCGCTCGCTTGCCCACACCAGGACCATCACCTTTAGAAGATAAACCCAAATTCATCTCAATGTCTTTTGTTCTACCAACCAGCACATCAAAATCATTATACTCAGCAGCCAACATATAAGTCTTTACTTCCGTCACCAAACCATAACGGAAACGTTCACACCTCTCCCGCTCATCAGGAACAAGCTCAGGTGCGTACTGACTGAGTCGAACAAACTGAACCTCGTACTCAGCTACAGACATGCTCCCTTAAGTAAGAGACATGAATTCCCTTTTCTTTTCATCCAAGTACCTCACACCCAGATACCTTCTCTTGAACGCATTCAGAAAGAACGTCCAAGTTACATCAGCTTCCGCCATTCCAGCGATAGAGGTTGTCCACCAAGTATACGCATCGTCATGCAACAATGATACCACGCAGCCCAGCTTCTGCACATCATTACAATTCATTTGTCCCAAGATTCTCTTGGTACTTTCCAGCCAAGACTAAGAACCTTCAGTAGACAAACCCCTGAACTTAGACCCTCCCAGACTGCGCAAGCGTTCCAAGGGTAGTCTCACATTAGCATCTCCCTGATGCCCAGCTCCTTGAGCTCCATCTACCGCTGCTCGAAAAGCTCCAGCAATGGCTTGTATCAGCATTGTCATGTCAGGAACAGCTTGCCCCTGACCAGCCTCAGGTCCAGCGACCCCAGCACCAGCACCAGCAGCAGCTCCTTCACCCCCAGCACCACCACCACCAGGTGGAGGAGGTAAATCCACTACGTTTTCAACATTCTCCTTATTCTCATTTTGAGCCATAGCTCGAGTATTAATCCTCATTTCTCTACGAGGTGCCATTCACTAACAAAGCAATCACAATGCAATAAACAAAGTCAGGCTCAGCAAGGTAAGCAATCCAAGTACTCAAGCTCATTTCCAATTAAAAACAAATCATTACATTAACTTTGATTTGGCAATGGGTCCCTCTAACATGCTTCACCACATCATACATCACAATTGCATCATACTTACAATTCGTACATCATACTTTCACTCAACAAGCATACAAAGCAATCATACACATATCACCCACTTAACCGTTCCCAAATATTCGAGAACTCAGCTCTGATACCACCAAATGTAACCCCCTTAACCCGGCCTAGACGGTTGACCCGAATAGAGAAGTTTACACGGGGAAAACCAAAGTCAACCCGAAAGTCAACCTTGATTAACCACCCTTTTTTTTTCTTTTTACTCTTGTCTAAATGCATATTAACCCTAGATATGTTCATAAGATCAGCATACTCACAGGTTACAACAATCAGAAAACATTTAGGGACTCGATTGCACAAATTATGAATTTAGGGACCAAAAGGCAAATTCTGAAAATTATAAGAACTTAGCCAACTTTTGAGTTACCATTATGAAATTAGTCATGTTTCATGCTTCTCTGCCAAATTTCAACTCAAACGGACATCTCAAACTAATTCAATTGCATGAACCAAGTTCAGGACCAAAACGCAAGGATTTCAAAACATATAACCATCAGTTTCAGTGCCCAACGGTCGGGTGTTCCGGAACGGGGATGATCCGTTCCGAAACGCGGGACCGTTCCGAAACAAGTTTCGGAACAGAGCTTGGCAGTGGCCAAACCGTTCCGGAACGGCTCTACCCGTTTCGAAACACCAAGGCCATTTCAGGCCCTCTGTTCCGAAACGGTAGCACCTGTTCCGAAACGTGCTGCCCAGATTGCAGAAATTTTGCTGGTTAAATGCACAATTGACCCATCAAACATGCTTCAAAGACAACCAAATCATACCAGCAAATCATTCAACACTCAATGAACATATTAGCATCAACCAAACTCCAACATAGCCTCGATTAAAGGAAAACCCAATTCTATAGGCATGCATCCTATATAGAAAACCATGAAACCATCAATTCTTCAAAACCACATATCAAAAGGCCAATACAAGTCTCAACATCACCAAAAGCATTAAACAACCTTAGGGAGTCCAAAACACCTCCCAAAAACACAATTTGAGTTCCCATTGCAAAATGCCAAAAGCTAAACAAGTTATGAAAATTGTCACCATACATGAGCTTAAGCTTCCACTTAGATTCTTGACCACCTTGCTGCCCCTTTAAGCACTTCAATGCTCTGCATTATTGGTTTAAGAAAGAGAGAGCGTAAGCACATAGCTTAGTGAGGAATGCTCAATTAAAACATCACAATAATGCATTTACAAAGACACTTTTTAAGGCCTTTAGTTCCAAAACAACATTTATCAAACATTTATGCTCACAAACCAAGCATTACATGCTTCAATTCATCATCGTGTCATATTGGCTTACAAGTGATAATCCATAACATTTTTCAACTCAAACCTCAATCAACAATCGGATACGCGGATTACAAGCGTTGTCCCATACGCTTCATACACACTACCAATATCAAGGTGGAGCAATGGTACAATCACAACCCCTCAACACCCATGATGGAGACTATGGTACAATCAGAACCCCTCCACATCACTCATTGGTAGTTGTATAACATCACTAACGAGATCACGGGACATACAACACAAGATCCACACATGGACTTTAGACCACCATTGTGATCTTACCATACACAAGGTCCACACATGGACTTTTAACCACCATTGTGACCTTAACAATACACAAGGTCCACACATGGACTTTTAACCACCATTGTGACCTTAAAACAAGAACCACCCATGGACTTTTAACCACCATGTTGTTCTTAACCATCTCGTTAGTGTACTTGGATGGAGCATGGTACAATTACAACCCCTCGACATCCAAGGCGACTTTATTCACGGTGCACCCAATCCTATAGCCGGCTAACTATATCCGATTCAAGTACTTTAAAACCAACACATCACTTGCCAATATACATCATTTAACATCATTAATTCACTATTTTAAAGCATTTAACAAGCCATTAAATCCACATGCATCACTATGCAGTAAAATCACATTTATCAATGTTCAAAACAAGGATCCCTTACCTTGAGCATCCTTCAACACATGGCTTATAAAACCAGCAATAAACATGCTAAAATATGCTTTAAAAACAGAATTTAAACATGCAACAAATCACTTTGCATTCAACCAACTCATGGCTCATCAACAAGAGAGTTTTTCCGAAAACTTACTCTTGAGCTTAGCTAAGTTGTTTAGACTTTAACTAAGCTCCCAAACCTTCAAAACATTGGTTTCAAAGTTGAAAACCAAACTTCACTCACCGATTCCGTTTCGCAGGCTTGCCGAAACACCAATCAAGCTTCCGGATCAACACCACAAGGATCCGAAGATGTCTCCCCTGTTTTAAACACATCAAAGTAGAGGATTAATGCATCATCATGCATTAATGTCTTCAACCAAAACACCTAAACTCGCTGCTCTCATCAACACTCACATTTCAGCTACCAAACACAAACGAAATCACATCCAAACACCTCCACAACACTACCCAGCCAAGATCCATCAACTCCAAACATTCTTATACATCAATTAACATCCAAAAAGGATCTAATCACGCCCTTATACCTCCAACTATAGCAGAACATCAAGATCACCCCAAAAACCATCACTAACTCAAGCAAAACTTAGGAAAATCAACCTATTCGGGATTGCATTGATTAAACCTCAATTTCACATCAAATATACATCCAATTTACATCAAAAAGACATCTCAAAACAGTACCCAATCATTTCATACGAATTTCATCAAAATTGAACCAAATCTTGCATTTTAAAGCCAAGATCAAGAACATATCTACAAAACCTTTAATAAAACTCAAATCAAGGATTGAGAACTTGGGAATTTCAGTAAAGAACTGAGTATTTAGAGGAGAAGGACGTTCATACCTCTAAATGTGAGTTTCTCCTTGTTTGGAACCAAGATTCTTGAAAGTTCAATAAGCAAATGCTAAGGTTTTGATGTAGAAATGATTAGAGATCAAATGAAGATTGAAAACTCATCTTTAGGTGTCAAAATCAGAGGAAAATTTTCTGGGGAAAAGTGTTTGGGTTGAGAGAAAAGTTGAGAGAAAATGAAGAGGGAAAATTTTGAGAAAAGTTAGTTAAGAACTCAAAATATCTAATTCCCCTTTTCCTTTTATTAAATATCATTTAATAATTGCTCAAAATTAAGAAAAATCTGGAGAAAACTCTTCTTGGGTAAATTAGCTCCTTAAAGATTCAAAGTTTCAATCCTTTTTAAAACAGTCACCAAGTTTTCAAAAATTACATTTTAGTCACAAACCCAAAATGTCACACCTCCAAACCTCATTTTCTAAAATTTATTTCACCACTCTCTTATATATAATAAAAGAGGATTTTAAGATATTTTTTTCCATATTTTTAATGCAACCCGAACTAGGCTTTCCTAAAAATCACCCTTTTATATTCGAACCGTAACCCGACCGGTCCGGTCCAAACCCAAAACTTCTAAGCCCAAAATTGGGGTGTTACAGAATAGATAAAAGAATGAGTGGATCCCTAGTCAATAAGAGCATATGCAGGATTTAGGTTCAATTCGATAGTACATGCGATCACATCAGGTGATTCCTCCTCTTCTCTACCATGAATGTGATAAACCCGGGCAGGAGCTCGTGATTCCTGATGAGTGGCAATAGATTGATGGCCTTTCCCTTTTTCCTGATTACCAGATTGAGCTTGCCTTGGTCCCCGATTCCGATTGGATTGTGCAAGAGTCTGATTTGTAAGAGCTGGAACCGAAGGTTTATTATTAGTATTATGTGGGCAGTCATTCACATAATGATTGTCTCAACCGCAAGCATGACACAAATTAGACTGAGATCGGCACTGGCCATAGTGAAGCTTTAGACAAAATTTACATGTAGGGACCTTCCCAGAATTGCTCGTGCTTTTCACAGAGATCACCGGGGTAGTGGCTTTACCTACCAAATGCGGCTTCGGTGTAAAATTACTTCGGGGAGCAAGAGAAAAGGTAGAGGACCCTTCCTTTTGATATCATGCCTTCTTTGACTGCCAGTGGGGTTTATTATCCCGTTTGTGCTTCTTATCACTCCAACCGCCACCATTTCTACGTTCAGATGCCTTCATCTTAGCTTCAGTAGCAATAACCCGATTTACTAAAGTTTGGAAATTAGTAATCATTAGAGCCGTAAACATCGGACTCAAATCACCATTTAGCCCGTCGATAAACTTATATAACTTGTCCTGCTCAGTTTTGATATACTTTGCTCCGTACTTACAGTACTTACAAAAATTAGCCACGTATTGCTCAATAGGCCGATTAGCTTGCTTCAAGCACAATAAACACTTCCTCCTCTTGGCCAAGTACTGCTCACTAATATATTTCTTCTTAAAGTCCTCAACAAAGAATTTCCATGTAACATATTCTGTAGGAGCAGTCAAAGTAGTAGTTTCCCGCAAGCTCAAAGCTTCATCTGGAAGGAGTGCAATTGCACATTCTAACTTATGCTCATCCGAGCATTGCAATTGCTTGGTTAAGATTTGTGTGGTTCTATCCAACTAGTATTCAACATCCTCGAGCTTCTCTTCAGTGGCAGCAACAAATGTATATGCCCGATATTGTGATAATTTATCGAGTAGGGTTCTGCTAGGGGCACAAGCTGTAGGAGCAGGTTGCTCGCTCTTTAGATTAGAGATTAACTGATTGAACATCTCCTTCATGCTAAGGAGACATTCACGTTGCATAGCTTGCATAGCAGGGGCTGTCTGCTGATGCTGGATCGGTTCTTGTGGTTCATTATGAGGTTTGTTCTGTATTAGAGGATTAGTCCCCATCCGGGCACTGTCACCCTCATTAGATGAACCTCGTAGGCTCTCATCATCCCGAGCTAATCTTGTCTCGGACATACTACGATTGAGAACAAAGGAAAGGTTTAGAAATTTGATATTGATAAGCAATTTATACAAGCATATCATGTTACAACTTCTTGGTGGCATAAACAACTCCTATATAATGCATGATGACTCTATCTAGTCCCAAGAATCGGCTAAACCGAAGCTCTGATACCAAACAAATGTGACATCTCTCTCCCGGTTTAGTAGTAAACCGTTCGAGAGGCGTCAGGTCGAAAACACGAAAAATTTAAAACTTTCACAACTCATTTCCTAAAGAATGAGTTGCTTGGCTAGTAAGCAACGATCAACCATAACACTTAGAAAACAATTCCAACATGTTCAGATACATGACATTCAATCACAAACACAATCAACCAAATTAGGGAAGACATTTACTTAACTTCCAAGTTAGGTGAGATTCAAGTTCAATCTTACATATAACTTAACTACCATATTAAAATTTACTAATGTTACTATCTTACTCAACCTATATATATAAAATTTTAATCATATACAAATTAAGACTTAAGTATTTGAACCATACAAGTAAACAATATATCCTAATCTTATTTAACCTATTCTAACACCAACCCATACATAAAAAATATAATTCCATTCGATTGATTACAAGGCAAGGAACGATTAATCAAACATACCCATTTAACATTTCAATCAACCATATATCTAATTCAAGATCTCAAAACAAATCATGCTTTCATTCGTTAAACCAAAATGACATATTTACAAACAAAGTCTCAAAACATTACATGCCAAGTTTGTATTTACAAACATGTCTTCAATTCATTACAAGCCAAGATCAAACTAGCAAATACATCATTTGTTCAAACTTCTCAAAACCCACATCAGCATCCATATCATCAAGACCTATTATGCATGGCATAACCAACTCAAAAACTACCCCTATGCCACCATTCAGAAGTCGAACAAGAAAGATAAAAGTCATACATGATTACTATGCTTGTAGTTTTTGCTCTCGATCAAGGAAGTATTAGCTAGCGAACCATGATCAATCTACTATGTTGGGAAGAAGGAAACAAGAGATGATACGTACAAAGTTTTACTTAGTGAGGTAGCAATTACATTATTCAATTTTAAATCAAGTTAGGTCTTAATTAAGGTTGCACAAAGATTTCATACATAGATGTTTAACATAGGGACCTAGTCAGAATTCATGAAAGATTACCTACATAGGCATTTAGTAAGAAGACCTAGCTAGTCATATAGCATATTCAATCACAAAAAGTCATATAACAATAATCATTACTTGCAAAACAAGTCACAATAACAATTATCATAAGAATCAACCATGCAAGACAAATCATGTTATATTTAATCTTGTAATTGAGTTGCCTTGGTTATTAGATTGATCTAGGTAATCGAGTCACAAGTTGGTACATTTGTACCAAATCAAGAATATACTAAATAGTATCACAAGTAGATGCTAAGACAACAATTCTACTAGTACATAAAGTACCATTTCATGAGGCACACAAGGTGCTAATCAAGAAGGTGTATAATCACCAACACAATAAGGTATATCAATACCCAAATCAAGAGAGCTCTAGACCCTAAGGCATGCCCTTCTACCTAAGCCATCTAGTAAATCAAGGTCTTGTAGCTTTTAAATTAGCAAATCAGCTCAATTAGTATCAAACATTGCAATTTCTCATTTCATTAACATTAATACAAATCTATCTTTTAGTCCTTATATTACTATAACCATGTCAAACATATACCCATCTCATGTATCAAGTAACAAACAACACTTTAATTTAGCATCCAAATTCAGTAGCATACAAGAAATTTCATGCCTCATTCAATCATTCATAACATCACACAAAGCAGCCCAATAATATACATAATTCACAATACCAAACAATCCATTCGAGCATACTTTCATGTTTAATTATTTAGCCTCCTTCCTTAGTGTCCTAACCCTAGGGTAACTACACTCACAAACTTCCAAGCTACTCTTGTTCCTTGATAGTAATCCCCTTGCTCCTTTTTTGGGATGACCCAATCTTGGCTTCCTCCTCCAAGTTCTCAATCCCTCAATCTTTTTAATCATACACATACATATAAAAGATATATTAGTATCTAAATCATGCATTAGACAACAAATATGCAAATGCTAAATTCAATTTCTCAAGGCTGTCCTAATCTGACAGACTTGAGCACCAGTCACTAAACTGGTCATAACGTTTTCTATACAACTCCAAAAATCAATTATCATACATGCTTAGAAAGGTAATTAAATATTATATTTAACCAAATTGGCTCCACACTTTTATCACTTCTATATTAATACACTTTATTACTTCTTTACCGGTATTCAAGATTCAAAACAGTTTTGGAGTACTTAACTTAATTCATTTCTGGATTTTTTGCACATAGCTCCAACTTGAGCTTTGTCTTCTCTCAACTAAAATATACATATGAAAGTTTAATCCATCAAAATTTTAGCTTAAAATTCCGTATATACAATTTATAGTGAATTTTCAATGTTGATGTCCGGAACAGGACTGTCTTGGACAGATTTCACCAATTTGCTCAAATTTAACAAATTGAGCCATTCTAAGTTCAATTCAAGTTACTAAAATTTCTCTAAAATAATCCCCTGATTTTTAAATCAATTTCCAGAATCATAATTTAACCAATTTTAACCCTAGCATTTTCTAATTATTACAAAACTGTCCCACAATTCAGTTTTCATAATTCACTAAACTAGTTTGTTAATTCCGTCAATCTAACTTCATCTTAATCACAATTTAGCTAATCCAAATCCTAAAATTTATACTTAGGACCATAATCTTCAATTCATTCCTAATGGAAATTTTCCAATTCAAACCCTAATTCTTTCAATTTTATAGATTAGTCTAGAGCCTTAAACATTATCTTCAAATATGTCCTTAGGTTAATTGGTTCTCCAATTCAAGCTAAAAATCAGATTTCAAGTACAATCCTTCATCAAATTTCAATAATAAGATCATGAAAAACACATGCATGTATGATACAATCATTTTCATCCATAAATTCAAGATAAGACTCATGCAAATGCACCAACTCAACCAGATAACAAGATGGTGAAAAGAAGGCTACTTACATTGCAAAATTTCTAATTCCTCTCAATTCTAATCTCAAATTGAGCTTCAACACCCCTCCATGGCCAGCAAAACAACAACAAATCCCCTTCTTTTTCACTCTAAGTCTCACAACAAGAAGAAGAAAGGAAGAATGAGAAGAGGGTGTTTTGTTTGGTAGTGGGATATGTCCAATCCCACTTTCTCTCAAGTGGCCGGCCAAGGTGATCATTAGGGCTGGAAAACTCAATTTTACCCCTCAACTCTCTTCTAGAATTAGCTATTTACAAGGGTTAGGCTTGGTCTATTTTAAACTTTTGCATGCAACTTTATTAATAAGCTTAATCCTAGTTAAGTCATCTTAATTTAGCTCTCATAATTTCAATTTCATTCAATTAACTACTAAATCTTCTAATTATATTTAATTTGTAATCAATTAATTCAATTAATAAATCAACTTAATTTATTTTCCTTCTAAGGTACATTGAGGATATTACAATAACAACCAATGGACTTAGTAAGGACGAGTTGCTTGGAAATTGATCTATAACTTAGGGAACTTCAGTCTCACTTAGTATGCATCTAGTTCCCAAGACAAACTTAGGATTTTTGAAACTAAACTCGGAAAAAAGAAGAAAAAATGCCAGGTTAAAAGTAAAGAATGAGGCAACAATGTTTTGCCAAAGGCAAGAAAAAAATTAGAACACTTCTCTATCTTAGAGACAATAAGTAACTTGGGGCTTCGTGGTTTGCTCCCTCTTAGTTCTTAGGCCAACAAATACATTAGGGTATGGGATTAGTGGGTTAGCTTAGTGATGTTGTATGGATTAACGTGGGAGTTTGTGGTATGCTACCTCTTACTTCTCACTCCAAACAGAATTATGACGTGAAAATAAAAATAATGCCAAAAGAAAGAAAAGAAAAGAAATCCTTGGTGAATAAAAAAAATCTGATTTTGGGAAGTAAAAAAATTACTAAGGGAGTTGAGGGATACTTGATGCAAACCATTTGCACTTCATGCACACTTCATGACCTTTGGTTAGAGTTATATTATTGCACTTGGAATTGCTTTGAGTTCTACTGGCATTACTATTGCAAGATGTTGAGAACATAACTAGGGCTAGTGTAACCCCCTCGACCCGACATATATGCGAGACCAAACTGAACGAGTCATACGGGGAATATTGGAGTAAACTGGGAGGGCTTACCTCAATAAAGGACCCTATTTTTTTTCTTTTTATCTCTTCTAGATGCACATTAACATCCTAAGTGATAAGACTCACATCAGAAGGAACATCAATTCAATCATACATCGATTTGGCATTCAATTGATTATGAAAATGTATTAGGGACCAACTTGTAATTTTAAAAAAATACAGGGACTTCATTCAATTGTAAGTTACAATCCTTTAATTAATCATATTTCATGCCACTGTATCAAACCTCAACTCAATTCGATCACCTAAACTCTCTTAATTACATCCACAACATTCATGGACTAAAACGTAAGAAACAAAACTTCTATAAGATTCCAAATAATTAAAATAACTGACAAGTGTATCGATACACTCAACCTTATACCAAAACAGACTATAAGTGTATCTATATGTGGAATTCTAGTCACCAAATAACTCAAACTTGTTTCGATACACCTTGAACCGTACCGACACACCATGCCCATTTCAGCCTCACTGTATCGTTACGGCCTTAGGCGTATCGATACACCTAGGCCTGAAATGTCTCAATTTGCTGGTTTTTCAATCTTTGATGCAACACAAACCACCCAAGCATGCTTCCAACATATACACAATATATCCAAAGATCAATCCTCAACCAAACGTGGCATATTCCACATCAACTTATGGCAACGTGCATCAAATAGAAATCTATAAGCATGCTTCCTAAAACCACTTCATGCAAGATACCAAAAACCATATCAAAGCATAAACCAAATACCAAAGTTCATTTACAAGTCCAAAACAGCAATGTAAACTTGCTTAAATATGGAGTTTACACATATATCTGCAAAACACAACGGATCCCCCATTGCTCTTATTATTCATAGTTTAAACCAAAAACATATTTTCAAGTAGTGAAGTCTTTCTTGATCCCTTGCTTTTTGCTGGCTTCCAAGCTTTAAATTTCTACATTTATGGACAAAGAGAACGTAATGTCACAGACGTATTCTCTCAAACCCGATCCGTGCGGCGTTAGCAACCCTCGACAATGCTAACAAGCCTTGAAGTCCCTTGCAACACTTGGCTAAAACGAACACAAGAGAAGGCTAGTAGATTTACAAGTAAAGAACTTGTATTAGCTTAAGTAAGAAGGCTTACAAGAGTGTTTGGAATGCTTTACAATACTCAATTTCTGAGTGAGTATAAATGAGGGGGTGGCCCTAATTATAGGCTCCCACCTCCCTAATGGATGGCTAGGATCGATTTGATCCAACGGTCACAGATTCGCCTCCCAAAATATCTAGCTTAGATCTACATCATTCTAGATTATTCTACATGTATCTATACATGTCTATACAGATCTACAACTATCCAAAATGTTCTAGAGAGTTCCAGGGTCTTCCGGAGTTGTCACGAGCTTTCCGGAGCCTTCTAGGTTCTCCCGGGTGTGTCTAGACTTGGAGAGAGCGTCCTGGATCTTTCTAGAACGCTATGGACCCTTTAAGAGAAGTGTTGGCCGTCCTTGATGCTTCTAGAGTCCTCCTTGGTGCTAGTTGGCGTCAAAATGGCCCAAGGAGTGTCTTGAACCTCGGTTTGGACTTGTGGGAGAAAATAGGTGGGTCGTGACATCCTCCCCCACCTAATCTCGTGACGCCCTCGTCGCGCCTTGGTTGAACTGATCGAGTTGGTCCTTGAACTGCCAAAGAGCTTTTTCGGTCTCCCAACTTGCTTCGGCAATGGGTAGTCCCTTCCACTTGATGAAATACTCCTTGTAGCTTGGAACGCCCCTCCTTCGAACAACTCGATCGGCTAGTACTTCTTCCACTTCCTTATCTAAGGAAGTGACCGCGGCTGTGGGTGCTCGGTTGGACACCCCTCGTGTTGGGTCTTCCATGTCCTTGTGATAGGGCTTCAACAAACTTACATGGAAGACTGGATGAATCTTGAGCCTCGGAGGAAGTTGGAGCTTGTAGGACACCTTGCCCACTCGCTTGATTACTTGGAAAGGTCCCTCGTACCTGCGAACAAGCCCCTCGTGCACCTTTCTAAAGACCTTGAACTGTTAGGGCAAGAGTTTGAGCATGACAAGATCACCTTCTTTTAACTCCAAATGCCTTCGCTTGGAGTCAGCCCACTTCTTCATTCTCTTGCTAGCCTTGTGAAGTGCGGCTCGGGCTAACTCGTTTTGTTCATGCCAAGATTTGGCGAACTTAAAGGCATCAAGGCTCTTCCCTTCGTAGTGTGTGGCAAGGGAGATCGGAGTGGATGGTTGTTGTCCTAAGACAACTTCAAAGGGACTTTGGTGAGTGGCCTCACTCTTTTGCAAGTTGTAGGAGAATTGTGCCACGTCTAGGAGCTTGTCTCAATCCCTTCGGTTGGCACTCACATAGTGCCTCATGTATAGCTCTAACAAAGCATTGACCCTCTCGGTTTTCCCATCGCTTTGAGGGTGGAAGCTGGTGGAGAAGTTTAGATCGGACCCAAGCATCTTGAATAGCTCCGTCCAGAATCTTCATGTGAATCGAGGGTCACGATCACTCACAATGTTTGTCGGGACACCCCAAAGCTTGACTACGTTGCGTAAGAAAAGCTTTGTTGCTTCCTCGGCGGTGCAATCTGCTGGGGCGGCAATGAAGGTAGCATACTTACTGAAGCGGTCCACCATGACCATAATACTTCCAAGCCCCTCGGACTTGGGTAGGCAAGTGATGAAGTCCATGGAGACACTCTCCCAAGGCCTCTCTGGTATGGGCAAAGGGTCTAAGAGTCCACCTGGTTGGTGTTGAACCACCTTGTCTTGCTGGCACACGAGACAAGTCCTCACATACTCCTCGATGGCATCCTGCATTCGAGGCCATTAGTAGGTAGACTGAAGGAGTGCTAAGGTACGTCTCATACCTGGATGGCCTGCCCATAATGAATCATGACACTCCTTGATGAGTTCCTTGCGCAAATTACCCCACTTGGGCACATAAAGACGGTTGCCCCTTGTGTAGAGTAGGCCATCACTCAACCAAAATCGTCGGGTCTTGTCTTCGTTCACCAAGGCAATGATACTTTGTGCAAGAGGCTCGTGTTGGAGGCCTTCCTTATTCCTGTTGAGGATAGGGCTGGTGACTTGGCTTAAAGATGCAAGCTCCGCCTTGCGACTCAATGCGTCGGCAACCACATTCGCCTTGCCCGACTTGTATTGCATCACATAGTCGAACTCGTCTAGAAAATCTTGCCACCGAGCTTGCTTTGGACTTAGCTTCTTTTGGGTCTGAAAGTAGCTTGTGGCTATGTTGTCGTTGAGGATCGGGAACTTGGACCCAAGAAGATAGTGTCGCCACACTCTTAGGCAATGGATGATGGCTGTCATCTCCTTTCCTGGATTGTGTAACGCCTTTCTGTGTCGTTGAGTTTCTGACTTTCGTAAGCAATCGGATGCCCCTCTTGCACGAGTACACCTCCAATGGCAAAGTCCGAAGCATCGATGTGCACGTCATAAAGCTTGGTGTGGTTGGGTAGGCTAAATACTGGCTCCTCGCTTATGGCCTTCTTCAAATCTTCAAAGGCTTCTTGACACTTAGGTGTCCACACCCATGGATAGTTCTTCTTTAGGAGCTCGGTGAGCGGTGTGGCTCTTGCGGAGTAGCCTTTGATGAAGCGAAGATAGTAGTTCACCAACCCAAGGAAAGACCTTAGTTCGTGCACCTTAGTGGGTGGCTCCCACTCTTGGATGGAACGCACTTTGCCATCCTCCATCATGAGTTGCCCATCCCTAATCTTATGTCCCAAGAACATTACCTCGGGCTTGGCAAAGGAGAACTTCTCCTTCTTAATGTATAGCTGGTTCTCCCTGAGAACCTTGAGCACCACCCTTAGATGTTCCATATGTTCTTCTAAGGTGTTGTTGTACACCACTATGTCATCGAGGTAAACCACCACGAAACGGTAGAGATAGGGATGGAACAGCTTGTTCATCAAGGTGAAAAATGTGGCTGGAGCATTCGTTAAACCGAAGGGAATGACTAAGAAATCGTAAGAGCCATACCTGGTGACGCATGTGGTCTTCGGCTCATCACTTTCCGCTATGCCCACCTAGTAGTACCCCGAGCGAAGATCGAGCTTGGTGAAGTAATGTGCATGCCCGAGCTGATCGAACAAGTCTGAGATCAAAGGAATAGGATACTTGTTCTTAATGGTGACCTTGTTGAGCGCTCGATAGTCGATGCACATTCTGAGAGAACCATCCTTCTTCTTTTGGAAAAGAACGGGTGCCCCATATGGTGCCTTGGATGGTCGGATGAAGCCTGCATCGAGTAGACCCTTGAGTTGCTTCCTTAGCTCTTCCAAATCAGGGGGTGCCATGCGATAAGCACTCATGGCTGGTTGCTTGGTCCCTGGCTCCAACTCGATAGCATAGCCCACCTCTCTCCTTGGTAATAGCCTCTTAGGTAGCTCTGGGGGTGAAACATCCTTGAATTATTCGAGCACTTGGGCTATCTCACTCGGTAGATCCTCGTCGGGCAAGAGTTCCTCGTCATTGAACTCTCGGAGGATTGCTAGGTAGCTTTCCTCGTTCCTTTTGAAGCCCTTCTTTAAATGGAGTGCTGAAAGCACCTTGGCGTCTTGCTTTGTTGCCCTAGTCGTTGGGACCACACAAGCTTGGTTGCCATCCATGATGCACATGGAGTTGGCAAATGGCACGGGGAAGGCCTTGACCCGATCTAGGAATTCAAGTCCTAGAACAACCATGAATTCGTCTATGGGCACGACTGAGTTATCGATGTGACCCGACCAAGCCCCCATGTTGGTCTTGACTCCACGAGCTATGCCATGGATGGGTCGAGCGGCAAAGTTAACTGCTTTGATAGAACCTCCCCCTCCTGATTCCTTGAGCCCTAACCTCTTGGCCTCTTCAATGGAAACAAAGTTGTAGGACGCACCTGTGTCTAGCATGGCTCTAGTCACCTTCCCATTGATGGTCACGTCCACGTAAAGCAAGCCTTTAGCCTCCGTCTTTGGGGCGGATTGAAGGACGTTGAGAAATTGTAGGGAGCCCATCTGGACACCCTCTTCATCCCTGTCGGCGTCGCTTCCCTCTCTATGCTTGGCTAGGAGCGAGTTAAGCGCTTGCCTTTGTGGGCACTCTCGGACCCAATGGTCGCCATCACAAATGAAGCATTTGTTGGATGGGGGACGCCTCGTACCTCGAGTGTCCTTGGCTTTGCCTTTGTCTTTGTTCTTCCAAGAGGATGAATCCTTGTGCTTGGGCGAGCTTTCCTCTTAGTGGCTCTCCTTGCGATGGCCCTTGTCTCCCCCACCTTTAGCATGACCACCCTTCTTGTCCTTCGTCTTGGCGGTCGACTCCTTGTGGCTTGAATAGTCAACAAGACTCTCGGCTACGGCTATGGCATCGACAAGGGTTTGCACTCCTCTACGCCATAGCTCGGCTTTGGCCCACTGTTGGAGTCCATCCATGAAGTTGAAGAGGGAGTCTTTATCGGACATGTCAGGGATCTTGAGCACTAGATTGGTAAACTCCTTGATATAATCTCGGATACTTCTTGATTGCTTTAGCCTTCGCAAGGGGGCTCGAGCTTCTTCCTCGGCATTCTCGGGGTAGAATTGTTTCTTAAGCTCCTTTATGAAATCATCAAGAGTAGAGATGGTACACGTACCTTTCTCAATGTCTTGGCGCCTTCTCCTCCACCATAGCATCGCGGTGTCGGTGAGGTGCAAAGTAGAGGTTTGGATCTTGGAGGCCTCGTCCACAATGCCAACGGCCCCAAGGTACTGCTCCAAGCCATATAGGAAGTTGTCGACTTCCTTAGCGTTGCGGGTTCCTGAGAAGGTCTTTTGTTTGGGAACCTCAACCTTCCTAGACTCATAAGAGGTGCATGGCCCGGCAACCATAGCACACTTACACAAGGCAACATCGCCTTGTAGTGCCTCGACTTGAGCACGAGTGTGGTCTAGCTCTTCTTGAAGAGAAGCATGTACCTTGGAGAGCTCGCCCATGAGAAGGTTGCGTACTTGTCCCAACTCTGCTCGCATGGCCTCTTATAGCTTCACCATCATGGCCTTCATGGCAGTGTGGAGCTCGGCGTCCTCTGCCTCAAGGCCTTCCATCCGTTTGGTAAGGTCGTCCACATTGGCCCCTATGCCTCCCACGTTCTCCTCTACGCGGGCTAGACGGTTCTCAAAGCTAGAGATCACGTCCATAGACTTGGCCCTTGGCATAGACGCGCTAGGATCGGCCACCTCCTCGCACCCTCGCCGTTCCTGTACGACTTCTGCCTCGGTTGAGCTAGCACCTTGGTTCTTTCCTATCTTGGCCATAATCTCGGGTCTCGTAACACGCTCTGATACCAACTGTCACAGACGTATTCTCTCAAACCCGATCCGTGCGGCGTTAGCAACCCTCGGCAATGCTAACAAGCCTTGAAGTCCCTCGCAACACTTGGCTAAAACGAACACAAGAGAAGGCTAGTAGATTTACAAGTAAAGAACTTGTATTAGCTTAAGTAAGAAGGCTTACAAGAGTGTTTGGAATGCTTTACAATACTCAATTTCTGAGTGAGTACAAAATGAGGGGGTGGCCCTATTTATAGGCTCCCACCTCCCTAATGGACGGCTAGGATCGATTTGATCCAACGGTCACGGATTCGCCTCCCAAAATATCTAGCTTAGATCTACATCATTCTAGATTATTCTACATGTATCTATACATGTCTATACAGATCTACAACTATCCAAAATGTTCTAGAGAGTTCCAGGGTCTTCCGGAGTTGTCTCGAGCTTTCCCGAGCCTTATAGGTTCTCCCGGGTGTGTCTAGACTTGGAGAGAACGTCCCGGATCTTTCTAGAACACTATGGACCCTTCAAGAGAAGTGTTGGCCGTTCTTGATGCTTCTAGAGTCCTCCTTGGTGCTAGTTGGCGTCAAAATGGCCCAAGGAGTGTCTTGAACCTCGGTTTGGACTCGTGGGAGAAAATAGGTGGGTCGTGACAGTAAGCACACTAGGCTTAGTGAGTAGTGCTAAAAAACAAAGCACCATCAATGCATTTTAAAACCACTTTCCAAACCACATTGAAAAATCATTTCAATTACATTAAATCTACATTTGAAAACCATCACGCCCTTAAAACAATGCACTTTAACCAATCAAAAACCAGAATATTAAACCATATGCAACATGTATCATAACATCACAACAACTCACATTGCCAACCTCAATTTAAGCCTTCCAGTGCATAACATACCATGTGCAAAGCTTAAAGAGAAACCATGTGTAAATAACATTATACAAATCATGATACATCAACAATTATATTGTCTTACAAGCTATCATTAACCAAGTTCCATTCTCAAAATATCATATCGGATACACTGATTCAACAAGTGTTCTCATAACAGTTTAAGCCATCTTAATCGGAATAATGGTACAATCACAACCGATGGGGACAACAATCCCAAACGTCAATTAGATGCTTAACCCACTAACGAAAGACAGGAAACCAACCTCCTCGATCGTTAGGGTACTTAGATGGAGACAGGACACCAACCTCCTCAACATCCGATGCGACTTATTTATAGTGCACTCAATCATATAGCCGGCTAATTATATCCGATAGCATTTCAAAACCATTTCCATACCATCACTTGCTAATCAAACTCACATTTAACCATATGCCGCACTATTTTCAAAGCATCAAACCATGCTTTAAACCACAAGTATAAAACATATACTTACAAGGATCACTTACCATGTGCATCCTTCATCATTAAAAATAGTATATCGCATACTTTAAACATGCTTTAACAGTAGGTAACATGAAATCAAAACCAAGTGCATAAAACCATTTCATAATAGCACAACCGAGAGAGAAAACCTCGTATACTTATTTCCTAACTTAGACAAGCGTTTCAAGCATAAATATAAGTTCCCAAAACCACCTTTAAAACATTTCAAATCTGAAATCCACGTTCTCAGTCACTGACACGCGAAATCTCGATTCACCGATGCAAAACTAAGCGTCCGAAGCTCCCAAAGCTTCACCGGTTGCTTCCAAAACGTTTCTCCTGTTTTAACCACACAATAACAGAGGATTAATGCATCTCAATGTATTCAAAACTCCAACAAGCAATTACATCGCATTGCCTTTCCAAAAAGTACCAATCGCCTACCCGAAACAATTGAAAACGACATCGGTTAACCTCCTAACTTAACCCAGCCAAAACCTAACACTTTCAATCATCAATTATCATTAATTAACATCCAAAATCATCATATTATCAACCTTATACCTCCAGCATTAACAAAACCACCATAACTTCACAAAAACCCAAATCTAGCTACATAAACAACAAGAGATTCACATAGTATCGAGATTACCATGATTATACATTAATCTTAAAATTATTAGAATTCAAAATCATGATTAAAATCAGCCTTAACCCAGCAAAACAAATCTATTATGATAATTTACCCAAATCCATCAATTAAACCAAATTTCCTCAATTAAAACATCAAAACCCTTTAGACAACATATATAAAGGATCAAGAACTTGAGAATTTCAGTAAAGAACCTTACATTAGAGGAGAAAAACTTAGCTCACCTCTAATGGATACTTTTCCCTTTAATTGGATAGATTTTCATGCAAAAATAAGATTAAAACAATAAGGTTTTGATAGAAAAACAATAAGAAATAATTTGATAACAAAAGATTAAGAAAATCAAGAGTTTACCTTAAGATTTTGAAGAAGAAATGAATGTTTGGCTGCAGAGAATTTGAGAGAAAACCTTTGAGAGAAAAGAATTTATGTCAAATTTGTTTTAATGAAATAATCACCAATTAATTACTCCAACCTATTTTATTAATTAAGACCCATTTAAAATGAGCCAATTAAGGGATAAAAGTCTGATATTAGACTTTGGGTAATTAGCTCCTTTAAGATTCAAAATTCTTATCATTTTACAAAACAATCACTAACAACAATTTCAAAGTTTACATTTTAGTTACTAAATCCAAAATGTCTGAATTCCAAATACCATTTTCCAAAATTCATTTTACCAAAACCTTTTATATATTTAAAAAGGATTTTAGCTAATTTTCCATATTTTTATCACCTTTTGAAATAGGTTTTCCCTGAACTCATCCTGAAACTAACCCGAATCTCTAGTCTCGGTCCAACAGACCCTAAAACCATCCCAAAACTTCTAGACCCAAAACCGGGGCGTTACAACTCTCCCTCACTTAAAAAATATCATCCTCGAAATTTTACCTGGAGGAAAAAGGTGCGGAAACTAATTCAGCATGTTTGCATTGCTTTCCCATGTGGCCTTCTAAACTCCTTGATGTCGCCACAACACCTTTACAAGTTCAATCGTCTTACCACAAAGAACTTTGCTACTAGAATCAAGAGTCTCAATGGGTTCCTCATCATATGACAAATCCGGTCGCAACTCAATATCCTCTACTGGCATAACATGCGACGAATCTAATCTATACCTCCGCAACATCGACACATGAAACACGTCATGAATTTTCTCCAACTCGAGAGGTAACCTCAACCGATACGAAACAGAACCAACACGTTGCACAACTTCATATGGTCTAATAAACCTTGGACTAAGCTTACCCTTACGTCCAAAACTCATCACCTTCTTCCAAGGTGACGCTCTAAAAAACACGTGATCACCAATCACAAACTCAATCTCCCTACGCTTCAAATCCGTGCATGATTTCTGACGATCTGAGGCAGCTTTTAGACGATCACAAATAAGCTTCACTTTCTCATTTGTGCCTTCCAACACATCGAGCAAGGAAACATAATTTTCCCCAACCTCAGCACAACAAAAAGGCGTACGACACCTTCTACCATAAAAAGCCTAATACGGTATCATTTGTATACTAGCTTGATAACTGTTATTATATAAAAACTCCACCAAAGGCAACTATTTCTCTCAGGTTCCTTGGAATTCAATGACACAACATCTCCACATATCTTCCAAAATCTGAATCACATGTTCAGATTGACTATCCGACTGAGGATGATACGAACTGCTAAAATTGAACCGTGTACCCAAAGCTCGATGCAAGCACTCCCAAAACCTAGCTGTAAACTGCGAATCTCTATCCAAAACTATAGACTTGGGCACTCCATGCAAACACACAATATCAACAATGTACATATCCACCAACTCATCCAAGGTATACGTCGTATGCATAGGCACAAAATGTGCACACTTCGTAAACTGATCAACAATGACCCAAATGGAATCTTTCTTGGTTGTTGTTAACAGAAACCCCGACACAAAATTCTTGGTGATTCTCTCTGATTTCCATTCTGGTATCCTCAATGGTCGCAACAACCCAAAAGGAAACTGATGATCACCCTTAACTTGCTGACACACCATGCACTTAGTAACAAAATCAGCCACATATTTCTTTAAACCAACCCAATAGTACTCTTCCTTCAAGTCTCGATACATCTTAGTACTACTAGGATGCGTAGAAAAAGGACTACTATGCGCTTTGGTCAAAATGGTTCGCCTCAACTTATCATCATTAGGACCCACTATTCGATCCTTGAAACACAACACTCAATCATCATTAAAACGAAATTCCGTCGAATTCCCATCCATAATATCCTTAACATGCGATACTAACTCCTCATCATAAGGTTTCTTATCCTTTATCAACTGTGACAAAGATGGCTTCACTTGCAATTCGGCCGAAAGACCACCATCTTGTGTCACACTCAACCGTGCAAACATGGCTCTCAACTTAACCACAACCTTCCTACCCAAGGCATCGACTACAACATTAGCTTTCCCTGGGTGATACTGAATCGTTAAAGCATAATGCTTAAGCAACTCCAACCATATACGTTGCCTAAGATTCAAATCCTTTTGATTCATCAAGTACTTTAACTATTATAATCCGTATAAACAACACAATTCTCACCATAAAGATAATGCCTCCAAATTTTCAAAGCAAACACAACCGTGACAAGCTCAAGATGTATGAATGCGTAGAACCAGAATCAATCAAAGAAAACAACAGCAGGGATTGGAAAGTAACTGTACCTACAATTACATCGGTGTCATTGTGTCCCTCGCGATGTGCGTACATCCTTGCAGGACCACCACCCTCAGGTTGAACCGCCACAACATTAGCCACAGCTCTCTGACCATCCTCTTTACGTTGGAAATTACCATGACCGCGCCCATGGCTTCGCTGTGGTGAAACAACAAGTGCCCTAGCCTGAACACCACTAGCCAACAAAGGACAATCACATCTCAGATGGTCAGCCGATCCACAACTCCAACAAGAGTTATCCACAACAGCCGCTGGAGCCTGCCCTTCTCGAGCCAAATGCGAACAATCTTGCCTCATATGCTCACGCGATCTGAATGCCTAACAAGTGTTAAAAGCTGGTCTAGCCTGAGCACCTTGACCATGTGCTCCATACCCAACCCTACCTCCGCCACGCCTCGCATCATAGTGATACTTCTTGTCATGTTGCCTCTTATACTGTCCACCACCAGAATCGAAATCTACAATTCTCTTACCTGAGCTAGAACCATCCACACGAGAAGACAATAACAACTCTGTTCAATATCCTTAACTTATGTCACCATCACATCAAAATCCGTATAATCGGAGGCTAACATGAAAGTCTTCACTTCTTGCACTAGACCATAACAGAAATTGTCACATCGATGAGTATCACTTGGCACCTACTCAGGAGCATATTGGCACAAACGAAGAAACTGAACCTCATACTCGACCACAAACATACTACCCTGAACCAAAAACTTAAATTCACGTTTCTTATCATCCCAGTATCTAACTCTTAGATACTTCTTCTTAAAGGCAGCTTGGAAGGACTCCAAATCTACACCATTAGGCTTCATATCCGTAGTTACAGTCATCCACCAACTGTAAGCATCACCTTGCAACAACAAGACAACACATCCTAGCTTATGTGCATCATTTCACCCCATCTGTTCCAAAATCCGTATCGTACCAGCCATCCAAGCCTCAGATTCATTGGGCAATAAACCATGATACTTAACACCACCCAAACTATGCAAGCATTCTAACGACAACCCCGTTTGCCCAGTAGCTGGTGCTTGCACTTGCACTCCAGTAACAACAACCTGGAAAGCTCCAATCATCGCCTGAACCAAAGGTTTCAAATCACCCAACACTGGCACAACTGGCTTAGGTTTTACTCGCTCCTCACCCTCAGGTGGATCTGGTGGAAGAGGTGGATCTCTCTAGGAGGTATTTTGTTATCTTGATTTCCTTGCCCTATGGTAGCAGAAATTGTACCAAATCACAACTCTCTCCTCGGTCCCATCATTCTATTATGACTAAGGCATGATAATAAACCAAAACAAAATAATTAGGCCAACTTCAAGCAAGGATCCAAGATTTCCAATTCCAATTAAAACATTTCAAACTATAGTAATAAGGCAATGGGTATCCCAATCAACGCACATATTTCAAACACTGTGCACAACAACCAATATTCTTCAATTCACAATCACCATGTCTGTAACAATCACCATGCATAACAATCATCATTATTCAACTAATACCAACATCTCACATTATTACAAACATAGTTTAAGCAATCAACAACAATACCAACCACTCACCACTTACCTTCCAATTTTAACAAACTTGGCTTTGATACCTCCAAATGTAACCCCCTCGACCCGGCCTAGACGCAAGACCGAACCAAACGGGTCACACAGGGAATACTGATGTAAACCGGAAAGGTTTACCTCAATAAACAACCATGTTTTTTTCTTTTTTATCTTACCTTGATGCACATTAACATCCTAAGTGATAAGACTCGTAGCAGAAGGAACATCAATTCAATCATACATCGATTTGGCATTCAATTGATTCTGAACATGTATTAGGGACCAACTTGTAATTTTAAAAAATACATAGACTTCATTCAATTTTAAGCTACCATCCTTTAATTAATCATATTTCATGTCACTGTATCAAACCTCAACTCAATTCAATCACCCAAACTCTTTTAATTGCATCCACAACATTCAGGGACTAAAACGTAAGAAAAAGAACTTCAATAAGATTCCGAATAACTAAAATAATCGACAAGTGTATCGGTACACTCAACCCTGTATCGATACGCCCCGTTCCAAAACAACTCAAAGTCTTTCGATACACAGACCCGTACCGAACAATCTATAAGCGTATCAATACGCAGAATTCCATTAGCCAAATAACTTAAACATGTTCTGATACACCTTGAACCGTACTAACACACCATTCCCATTTGAGCCTCACAATATTGATACGGCCTTAGGCGTATCGATACATTTGGGCCTGAAATGTCTCAATTTGCTAGTTTTTCAATTTTTGATGTAACACAAACCATCCAAGCATGGTTCTAACATATACACAACATATCCAAAGATCAATCCTCAACTAAACATGACATATTCAACATCAACTCATGGAAACATGCATCAAATAGAAATCTATAGGCATGCTTTCTAAAACAACTTCAAGAAAGATACAAAAAACCATAGCAAAGCATAAACAAAATACCAAAGGCCATTTACAAGTTCAAAACGACAATGTAATCTTGCTCAAACATGGAGTTTACACATATCTCCCAAAAAACACAACGGATACTCCATTACTCTTATTACTCATAGTCTAAACCGAAAATATACTTTCAAGTAGTGAATTCTTTCCCGATCCCTTGCTTCTTGCTGCCATCCAAGCTTTAATTCTCTGCATTGATGGACAAAGAGTGTAAGCACACTATGCTTAGGGAGGAGTGCTAAAAAAATAAAACACCATCAATGCATTTTAAAACCACTTTCCAAATCACATTGAAATCTCATTTCAATTACTTCAAATCATCATTTAAAAACCATCATGCCCCTAAAACCATGCACTTTAACCAATGAAAAACCATCATATTAAACCATATGCAACATGTATCCTAACATCACATCAACTGACATTGCCAACCACAATTTAAGCCTTCCCGTGCATACTATACCATATGCAAAGCTTAAAGAGAAACCATGTATAAATCACATTATACAAATCATGATAGATCAACAATTATATTGGCTTAGAAGTGATCATTAACCAAGTTCCATTCTTAAAATATCATATATGATATATGGATTCAACAAGTGTTCTCATAAAACATATACTTACAAGTTACAACATCCCAATGGGGACAACAACCCCAAACATCGGTTAGATGCTTAACCCACTAACGAGAGACGAGACACCAACCTTATTGATCGTTAGGGTACTAGGATGGAGACGGGATACCAACCTCCTGGACATCTAAGGCAACTTATTTATAGTGCACTCAATCGTATAACTGGCTAACTATATCCGATAGTATTTTCAAAACCATTTCCATACCATCACTTCCCAATCTAACTCACATTTAACCATATACCTAATTATTTGCAAAGCATCAATAATAAACCATTTTCCAAAGCATCAAACCATGCTTTAAACCACAAATATAAAACATATACGTGCAAGTATCACTTACCATGTGCATCCTTCACCATTTCATCATTAAAATCAATATATCACATACTTTAAACATGTTTTAACAGTAGGTAACATAAAATCGAAACCAAGTGCATAAAACCATTTCATAATAGCACAACCGAGAGGTAAAACCTCACATACTTACTTCAGAACTTAGAAAAGCATTTCAAGCTTAAATCTAAGTTCCCAAAACCACATTTAAAATATTCAAAGCTGAAATTCACGTTCTCACTCACCGACACACGAAACCTCGATTCACCAACGTGAAACTAAGCGTCCGAAGCTCCCAAAGCTTCACTTGTTGCTTCTGAAACTTTATCCCCTATTTTAACCACATAATAAAAGAGGATTAATGCATCTCAATGCATTCAAAAATCCATCAAGCAATTCCATCACATTACCTTACCAAAAACAACCAATCCCCCGAAACTACTGAAAACCACAATAGTTAACCTCCAAATATAACCCAGCCAAAACCTAATACTTTCAATCATTAATTATCATTGATTAACATCCAAAATCATCATATTATCTAACATATACCTCCAATATTAACAAAACCACCACAACTCCACAAAAACCCAAATCTAGCTACCTAAACAATTAGAGATTCACATAGTTTCGGGATTACCATGCTTAAACCTTTATCTTAACATTATTAGACTTCCAAAGCAGGATTAAAATCAGCCTTAAACCCAAAAAATAGATCCATTACAAAAATTACACAAATCCATCAATTAAACTAAATTTCCTCAATTCAAACACCAAAACCCTTTGGACAATATATGAAGGATCAAGAACTTAAAAATTTCAGTAAAGAACCTTACATTATAGGAAAAAACGCAGTTTGACTCTAACGAATACTTTTCCCTTCAATTAGATAGATTTTCATGTAAAACTAAGATCAAAACAATAAGGTTTTAATAGGAAAACAATAAGAAATCATTTGAAACCAAATGATTAAGGAAATCAAGAGTTTGGCTTAAGATTTTGAAGAGGAAATGAATGTTTGACTGGAGAGAATTTGAGAGAAAACTTTTGAGTGAAAAGAAGTTACGTCAAATTTGTTTTAATGAAATAACCACCAATTAATTCCTTCAACCTATTTTATTAATTCAAATCCACTTAAAATGAGCCAATTAAGGGATAAAATTCTGATATTAGACTTTGGTTAATGATTCAAAATTCCGATCCTTTTACAAAACAATGACTAACAACAATTTTCAAAGTTTACATTGTAGCCTCTAAATAAAAAATATATGAATTCCAAATACCATTTTCAAAAATTGATTTCACCAAAACCTTTTATATATTTTAAAAGGATTTTAAATATTTTTCTATATTTTTATTACCTTCCGAAATAAGTTTTCCCTGAACTCATCCTGAAACTAACATGAATCTCTAGTCTTTGTCCAACGGACCCTAAAACCATCCCCAAACCGGGGCGTTACAGCCAGGTTTTGCTTGCTAGCGTGTGTTGCTAATCAGAAAATTTTTGTCGAGGCACTTTACTCTAATTTATAGTTTTTTGTTTTGCATTACTTGAGGACAAGCATTGAACTAGGTTTGGGGGTGTGTTAACTCCTCAAAAGATGTATTTTCCATGCATATATTTTCATGATATTGCTTGACTTTAGGTACATATTAGTCTATTTTGCTTGTAGTTTCATGCATTTTCATCTAGGAGTTGAGGAATATATAGTTTTTATTGCCAGAGTGAAGGGGTGTTTTCTTGTTGTGGTATACAGGTATGACGGTACTAGAGGAAGTGGACGCAGGAAGGAAATGTTGAGCGCAGTTGGCAAATGTAGGAGGAGAATGTCAAGCTTGGTTGAAAAAAGCAGAATGCCATGCTTGGTTGAAACGAGCAGAATGCCACACTTGATTGGCAAACGAAAAGTGAAGAATGCCAAGCTTGGTTGGCAAAAGAATGAAGGACAATGACGTTAGCCCTAGTTACTATAATGCGTGGATGCCACGTCCAAAGAGTGCGACACCGAGAATCTTAATTACGCTTCGTCAACGCCTATATAAAGGAGTTCAAGAATGAGCCAAAGAGGAGCTAGAGCCGCAAGGAGAAGAGAAGGGTAGAAGCAACCTGGGCAGATTTCCCGAGAGCTCTAGATCGATTGAAGGGCTGCATCGAAAGAACCCATTCTTTGTTTCTTATCTCTGGAATTTATTTCTAGTTTTTGTGATGATGAATGAAAATGATGATTTGTTGTTGGTTTCCCCATCCATGAACTAATATTTTACAATGGCTAGGGTTGTTTGCGATGAACGATTAGTATTTTTAGTTTTAAATAATTATATGCTTTGACGTTATTGTCTATTTTGCATATGCTTACATCTTATATATTTATTGCCATACGAAATTTTGCATTAAATTCTCATTATCCCATAATATCTTAACAGACTTATAAGATAAAGATTAATTGTCAAATACAAAGGAGAGAAAATTTGATAGAAGATGTTCACATAGATGAAACTTACACCTGAAGTGAATCTATCCCTTAGGAGTGTAGATTGAATCTTCACCAAGTTAATTGTTTCAAAACTCGCTATAGACATATAGTTGTTAAAAGTAATTACTTAGGGTATTGCCATCGATAGAGGTAATACTAACTTAAAATCTGGTCGACATTAAAACCAAAGTTTAGTGTTATTAATTGTTGTCTATACTAGCGTGAAATCCAAACATCCCTTGCCAGGCCCTCAAATCATCATTACACCAGTTGTTTGACAAACTCACTAGATCTTTACTTCAGTTCTCTTTATCATTTTAATTTCTTGAGTTCTTTTATTGTTACATGCTACCTCAATCATTTGCTATCATCTTTATTTATCAGTTCACAAGTATTAATCGTGGACAATCCCTGTGGATACGATACTTAGCTCACTGATGTATTACTTGTTGACCGTGTATACTTGCACACAAAAGACCTACCCTTGGCATTATCTCTTGAAGTGATAGACATAATACTTAATCTTTTTCCATGCGATATTTCGTGAACATAACTGTTGGTTGTGTGTAACATGTACGTTAATAATAGCAAATGGCAGTTGCCATATGCATTGAACATTGGCCATTGAACTTTGGGTCTTAAGCACATCCAAAGGGAACATTGAAAATAATACAATTTTGGCCGTTAAGGTCATTGAATTAAATGATGTCCCTTAATGGTTATGATTTTTTTCATTTACATAATTTATGATTGTCGTGGTTACCATCGTATATATCCTGTGAAAGGTTGAAGATGACGAGTCATGGTCAATGGAATATTCATATGTTTTTCTACCTTATGGGCTTCATGAAGTAGAACGAGTCTACTGTGATTATTTATGGAATACACTATTGGCGCAAAAGTAACTGTTCAAGTGTATAACATTAATTTGTCACAATATAAAATCAAAGACATTATACAATGTTTGTATGCAGCTATCATGTCATTACACTCGAGAACATTTATGCTAGGATAATAAATATTGATATGTTACGGCCCGATGCAAAGCTCGATGATACAATTAGTCTAATAAAGATCACGTATGGCTTGAGATTATATGAAACACTTGGAACCTATTTTGCTATGTGGTTATTAATGTTTTATAACTTTGCAAGATTATTGATATCATGTCCTTGGTCGAGACTCGCAAGGAGGCGAAACAAAACAGTAAACGTCGGGCTTTTATGCCTTGTATTATTGATGTATGGTTTTTTGTTACCATCCTATACAATGTTTATGCCATATTTATTTGTTGATAAATTGTTCTCGATTGTAAATAACAACTATTATTAATTGTAGAGTACTCTTAGACAAAATCCAACTGCCATAGCGTCATGGTTTGCAGACTTCAATATGGGAGCAATGTAGTATTATGGGAACATCATTGGCACTGATATTGTAAGATGTAATCTGTTAAAGGAAAATTGTTAAGTTGTTCGAGATATGCTAAATTTTAATTAGTTGATGACACATCATTTGCAGGTATTCATCCTCACGAATTATTGCAATATGCAATAGTACTTGTGTGTCACTCATATGGAATGTCAGGAAGTTTGTGTACTAGATAGCTTACCAGATACTCCGGTGAGTCCATGTAGGGAGGAAGAAGTTACGAAAATGGTGAGAACAAATCTATTTGTTGTGTCGCCTCGTTAGCATTGTATGTTATTAACGTGCATGGATGAACTTTGTATTATGCTGCCATTATCGTTCAGATACGCACGCTTGCGGAATTTTCTAAGCATGAAGACTTCGTTAAGGTGTTTGGCAAAACCTAAGGTGGCATTTGACGAGCTGACAATTTAACGTCCCCAAGTCATGAGACAAGAAAATGGGTATCCAGCTTTCCATATTTATTTATTATTATCATGAAATTAATAATTAAATGACTAGAACCGTATCGAACTTGATAGACTAGACTATGATATGTTCGTCATTGCATGGATGAAAGGCATACGGCCAGGTATTGAAATTAATGTGCTGCCGAATATCGTAAGTGAAAACGATTTGCGAAATCTATTTCCATGGTTAGAACACCCAAAAAAATCTTCTTTTTCGGATTGTTATCTGACCAAGATGTCTCCAACAGTGCTGGCTTTCCACAGCTGCATGTCAGAATTTCGATCGCCTCAGAGACACAATCCATCTATCCATTCTTGTTTCTTTCTTCTTCTTCACTGAATGTAGCCAACAAAGGGACCTTCACATTTTCTTTTATTTTGAAAGTTATAAACAAGGGTTAGGTATTTTAAGGGTATTTAATGTGCTGCCGAATATCGTAAGTGAAAACGATTTGCGAAATCTATTTCCATGGTTAGAACACCCAAAAAAATCTTCTTTTTCGGATTGTTATCTGACCAAGATGTCTCCAACAGTGCTGGCTTTCCACAGCTGCATGTCAGAATTTCGATCGCCTCAGAGACACAATCCATCTATCCATTCTTGTTTCTTTCTTCTTCTTCACTGAATGTAGCCAACAAAGGGACCTTCACATTTTCTTTTATTTTGAAAGTTATAAACAAGGGTTAGGTATTTTAAGGGTATTTAATGTGCTGCCGAATATCGTAAGTGAAAACGATTTGCGAAATCTATTTCCATGGTTAGAACACCCAAAAAAATCTTCTTTTTCGGATTGTTATCTGACCAAGATGTCTCCAACAGTGCTGGCTTTCCACAGCTGCATGTCAGAATTTCGATCGCCTCAGAGACACAATCCATCTATCCATTCTTGTTTCTTTCTTCTTCTTCACTGAATGTAGCCAACAAAGGGACCTTCACATTTTCTTTTATTTTGAAAGTTATAAACAAGGGTTAGGTATTTTAAGGGTATTTAATGGATTTTTTGTAGTTTAATAATATAATGGAAAATATAGTTTCAGGCGGGAAGCAGAAATTCAAGTTAGTTTCAAAACTGTGTATTGTGGTTTGGATACTTGTTAAGCACAACTTAAACTGAAATTGTTAGGGAAACATGTTATATTTGTGATTTCACATAATAATTTCAAAACTTTATATACAAACGTTCGATACTCGTCGTATTACTGAGAAGTCGCGTTCTGGTAGTCATAAATGTTGCGTTTAATATTATAACTCAAAAGACATTTTCAGGTAGGAACCACAAATTGAGGGTAGTTTCAAAATTGTCAATGACGGTTTGGATACTTCTAAAGCACAAGTTAAATTGAAATTGTTAGACAAACTTGTTATATTTTTGGTTTCAAATAATAAGTTTGAAACTTAAAATGCATATGTTCGGTACTCATCATATTACAAAAAAGCCACGTTCTGTCAGTCATAAATGTGACGTATATTTTTAAATACTAAAAATACTCGGCTGGTTTTTAGTGGATGTGACTAGGGATGGCGTGCTCAAGCACGACTATATAAAAAAAATTTTCCTGATCAATAACGTTTTGACATATGAACGACCATGACATTGTACGCCCTAGTTGTATTGATGGGTTAGCACATTCTTCCCTATAAATACCCCATTTTGTGTTGTAAATCTTTGTAACCCCCTTGACCCGGTCTAATCGTTTTACCGACTCGAGCGAGTTACACGGGGAATATTAAAGTAAACCGGAGAAGATTTACCTTAATAATCGACTATATTTTTTCTTTTTATCTTGTCTAGATGCTCTTAGTGAATCCTAATGCGATCATTCTCACAATGGATAAAGTTACGACTCGATCAAGGTCATTTAATCATTTGGTTGACAACTGACGCGCTTTAGGGTCCATTTTGTAAAAAAAACAACAAACTATGGGGACTTAAGCCAAATTAAGGTTTACCAATCATTAATTAGTCTCATTTCATGCTTACACATGACAAAAACCAGCTTAAAACAACATTCCAAACTCACCTAATTGCATGCTTAATATTTATGGACCAATACGTAACAAAAGCAAACTTGCAGATGCCTAATAACTAACAAAATGGTTGGGTGTATCGATACACTCAGGGCTCGTATCTATACACGTTATTCCAATAAGCTTCCTCTGTTTTAAAGTCAAAAAACTCGTACCGATATGCCCCCGCGAATCGAAACACCTAGCCTGAACCAGACACACAGTACCGAAACAACTAAGCCTGTATCGATACGCCTTGGCCATTTTAGGCATACCGTATCGGTACACTTGGGCTTCTATTGACATTTTGATCAGCTTTAGCATACCCAAAACCATCCAAAACCAACCCAACATGTTACCAAGACATAATCAACCACTTATAACATATATCCAAAGGAAATAAACACCAAAGCATGCTTTCCACCTAAACTCATCACGATTATCAAACTATAGGCATGTTTCCTATGCAAAATGACCATTTGAACACCAAAGCACAATCCAAACAAAAAAAAAACCAAGTAAAGGCCATGTACAAGTCCAAATAGGCAATTAAAACTTCCCACAAACTAGGGAGTTTCAAAACACAACCTTCCAAAATATTAAGGCATCCTCCCATTGCCACTTATTCCTATTTAGTAAACATAAAACATACTTGAGCTACGAAGCGCCCTTGGAAACTTCTTTTGCTCTCTTTCTATCACCAAATAGCTAATTCTCTGCATTGTTGGAAAAAGAGAGCGTAAGCATAAATGCCTAGTGAGGGTTGGTCGATTTAAAAACCAACAATAATGCATTGAAAAACCATTTCTCAAAGAAATATCTCTTCTCATCATGCTCAAATACAACTCATGATTTAAAACTCTTCCAAAGCAAAATTAATAACATTTGTAAAACATGTATCATCAATCTCATGCATTTACCACAATGTAAATCTCCAAATAGAATCTCATGTATAAAAATCATAATATAAATCTGCTACAACCATGATGCATGTAATCTCATATATTGGCATTCAAAGTGACACAGATGGAATCTACCCCTATCCTTGGATAGAACTGCCCTTATTCATATAAGTTCGGATATGCGGCTTGATGGAATCTACCCCTATCAAGTCACATGATGAAATCTTCCCTCACCATTATCTCACTTCGGCCAGGATGACACTACCCCCATTGCCCGTGGTGATAGAATCTACCCCTATCACTCACAACACAATAGAATCTACCCCTATTGTGTGACCAATGAATTTGTCTCACGTACAAATTTTCTATATTATTTCACATCCTATTGGTCGACCAGTTATATCCGACAATATTAAGTCTCATCACTTTGCCAATATACACTTTTAACCATGTTACCCTACTATTTTCAATGCATAAACATAAATCAAGTCTCGTCCCATTTCAAAAGCATAAATCATGCATAGTTTTTTCTTAATAAGTCATAAACTCTTTCAAACCACAAATCAATTCTCATGGGGGTCATAATCATCAAATCTCAGTGCTCAAAACATGCATAAATCTTCCATACTTACTTCTGAGACTAGACTAGCATTTCAAGATTAATCTAAAACCCTAAACCTTGGTTTCAAAACCTTTGAAAAGCCTTTAAAATCATTTCCACTCACCGACAAAGCTTCGCTTCACCAAGTGAATCGATATCAAGCCTACGGAGCAACCAAGACCTCTTCCAAAGACATCTGATCAATCTCCTCTGCTTCTAACCAAAGCAAAACTGAGGATTAATGCACATTCTTGCATCAAAACCTCCAACAACCCAACTCCACAATTCTCTCCAACAAAACCCAAGGAATCGACATCCGAAATCCACCGAAAACATCGATGAAATCATTCTAAACAATCTCCAACTGATGCCCAACAAGATTAACCATTAATCAACATCATTATACATCTAAAAACATCAGCTCAACATCCTTTTACTAGCAACAACCATTTAACCACATAAAGAAGCCATAAACTCAAAGATTTCAACCTAAAAATCTAGCAATTCACCTAGTTTTATGATTCTATTATTAAAACCCACATTACCACATTATTTAACATCAAGATTATGATTAAAATCAATCTAAAACCCAGCAAATACACTCCAACACGAAACCCAGCCCACTTCATCAATTTAATTCCAATTAAAGCTTGATTAAGGCAATATAACATCATTTATAACTCAAATCAATTTAGAAAACAATTTACAATAGTCAAGAACTTGAGAATTTCAATAACGAACCTTTGATTAGAGAAGAATTAAGAAGATCCCCTTTGACACAAGCTTTTCCCTTGTTTGGAATGATAGATGGAGTTTAGGATATCAAAAATAGAATCAAATGAATTTATTCTTCATCATTTTGGTGTGGAAATCTTAGTTTTGCTAGTGAGAAAATAGAGAGAAAAGAAAAAAAAATATGGGAAGTTACGTAAGAAAATGTTTGGTCTTTTTTAAAAAAAATCTTTTTTATTAATACCATTTAATAAACCTTTTTATTAAATCTGTAAAAATAACCAAATTAAGGGAAAAGGCAGATAACACCTTGGTGTAATAGCTCCCTAAATATTCTAAGCCTTGATTCTTTTCAATTTAGTCATTAAAACACATTTTGCAATATTTTCGATTTAGTTACCGTTTTCAAAATGTCAATTAAATCAGTCCAATTTTATCAAATTGAACTCTCCAAAACCATCAAAAAAATATTTTAGGATTTTAGAACAGTTTCCCATATTTTATTTTGCTCAAAAACATTTTAAATAAATTTATTCCTGAAACTAGTTTAAATTGTCAAGACCGGTTCGCCCGAACCGTCTAGCCAAACCCGGCTAACTCCCAAGCCCAAAATCGTAGTGTTACAACTCTCCCCCACTTAATAAATTTCATCCTCAAAATTTACCTAGTGGAAAAAGACAAGGGAATTGCTTCTTCATGTCATCCTTCCTTTCCAATGTGGCTTCTTCAACACCTCGATGTCGCCAGAGAACCTTAACCAACTCAATGGTCTTACCTAGAAGAACTTTACTATCCAAATCCAAGATCTCAATCAGTTCCTCTTCATAAGATAAATCTTGATTCAACATGCATAACATGCGACAAATCTGATCAATACTTTCAAAGCATGTATATATGGAAAACATCATGTATCTTCTCTAGCTCTGGTGGCAACCTCAATCTATAAGCTACCAGACCAATTCACACCAATACCTCAGACTCAGCTTGCCCTTCTCATTGGTCTCCTTTAACACACGAGGCTGATTTTTTTTGCCGATCCCTTCGATCTTTTGAGGTAGGGCAGCTACGTGAATTATGGGCTGTAGTGGGTGCTTTTCGATTACATGTTGGCGTCCGTGACAAGATGATTTGGTCCCCGGATGCGCAAGGTATGTTTACAGTTAAAGCCATTTCACATATATTGATGAATGATCGAGCGGGTGAAAGTGATTTTGGGGCGTGTTTCACGTGGAAAATTCTGGTTCCACCTAAGGTACAAGCTTTCCTATGGTTTCTTTGGTTGTGTCGCTTGCTCACGTTTGAATTTTTGAGACGTCGGGGTATTGTGTTTGAGGGACAAAGCACGTTGTGCATTTGGTGTAAGGAGCGAGAGGAGGATGTTGACCATTTATTGCATTCTTGTCCATTGGTTCAGCGCAAATAGGACTGGTTTCGAAGTTGGTGGAGAGTATGTGTACCGTTGCCGAGGAATTTATTAGATTTTTTCTTAATGGACTTCCATTGCTCGTTTTCGGGCGTTCTTCGATGCTTGTGGGTATCGTGCGTGGCAGCTTTGTTGTGGTCAGTATGGCTTGTACGAAACGAGATGGTGTTTAATAAGAAGTCATTACCGATAGCGGAGGTATGTTTTTTAATTAAGTTACGTTTGTATTATTGCATGCGGACATTACGGGCTGACCTTTGTATTGGTGAGGCGTTGTGGTGGGACAGCCCAAGTTTTTATTCTGAATCCCCGAATTCGCGACCAGTGCGTAACGATATTAGTTGGGAACCTCCGATGGTAGGGACGTTGAAGTTCTCTGTGGATGGGTCCGCGCGTGGAAAGCCGGGTCCTTCAAGTTTCGCGGGTGTGTTATGTGATGCTCAAGGTAGGATAATGGCCTTGTTCTCTGGCCCGGTTGGTAGTATTGAGTCTAACGAGGCTGAATTGCCAGCGATTGCTTTTGCGTTAACTTTCTTTCGGCAGTCAGCTTGGTCATCATATCCTTTGGTGGTGGAGTCGGATTCCATGGTTGCCATTAGTTGGGTGCTACATGTGGATAAGCGACCGTGGCAGTATTGGGAGGTGTTTCACGAGATTGACAGCAGTTGTACCAGTTTGCATTCGGTGTGTTTTGCGCATATTATCCGGGAGGCGAATGGCTTAGCAAATGCATTGGCTAAGGAAGGGGTGTCGCATGTTTCTTTATTTTTTGCTTGTTAACGTTAGCGGATGGTTGTTGGTTTTGTTCATTTGATGTTTGTTTTCTTTCGTTGTTATGTTGTCACATACGGGCCATACTCTTTTCCTCCGTTAGGATTAGGGAAGTTTTTAACGAGGCGATCGTTGTGACTTTTGGTTGTATATTTACTCTTAATATATGACATTTTGTTGAGAAAAAAAAAACATCAACACAACATGTTTTACAATCTCTAGGCATGCTTCATAAGCAAAATAGCCATTTAAGTACCAAAATGCAAACCAAACAAAATACCAACAATTAAAGGTCATTTACAAGTCATAATAGGCATATAAAACTTGCCACAAACCAAGAAGTTTCAAAACACACTGTCCCAAAATATAAAGGCATCCTCCCATTGCCAATTATTACTATTAAGTAAACCAAAATCCATACTTGAGCTATGTGTCTTCTCTTAGATTTCCACTTGCTTCCCTCAAATGCCAATTCTCTGCATTTTTGCGAAAATAGAGCGTAAGCACAATTTCTTAGTGAGGGATGTTCAAATTAAAACAACCAACAATGCATTTTAAAAACCATTTCTCAAATAGAAATCTCTACCACATCGTGCTTATTTATTATCATGCTTTAAACCACTTTCAAAGCAAATCAACAATCTTTAAACCACATGTATCATAAGTCTCATGCATTAACCTTAATGCAAATCTCAAGCCCAAGTTACTCACGCTTGTTTCTCATAAAGCATTTCTCAAAATAAAATCTCATGTGTAAAACACATTATGCAAAACATTTATAAACCATGATACATGTGAATTTCATATATTGGCCTTCAAGTTATCCGGATGGCTACACTCCATCCCAAAACACATGGTGTGGCTGGTCCCACCATAAATTAACTCGAATATACGGATACACCTCATGGTGTGGTTGCTCCCACCATAATAATGGAAGAACAAATGATGTGGCTGCTCCCGCCAAAGTGTTCACAAGGTGTGGCTGCTCTCACCTTAATGCTCGTAAAGTGTGGTTGCTCCCACTTTACGGCTCACATGATGAGGCTGCACTGGTCATGTTTTATCTCACGTACGTACAAATTTTGCTTACATTTTATAGTGCACTCTCATCTTATTTGTCGACCAATTATATCTGGTTATAATAAGCATCATCACTTGCCAATATACTCCTTAAAACCATGTCACCCTATTATATTTTCAATGCATAAACACAAACCATATCTCATCCCATTTTAAAGCATACTCAATGCATAGAATTTTCTCAAAAAGGCATAGTCTTTTCAAAAGTATAAATCAACCACATGGGTTCCCATGAACCATTTCACAATTCATAAAACATGCACAACAGTGGGTAACAAATCTTTCATCAAAAAATGAGCATGATAATCCAAAACAATGGGAAAAGCTGAGAATCGAGAGCGAATCCAATTATACTTACTTCCGAGCATAGATTAGTGTTTCAAGCTTAATCTAAACCCTCAAACCTTGTTTTCAATCTTTGAAAAGCTTTAAAACTAGTTCCACTCACCGAAACACCTCGCTTGCTTTGCCGAAAAGAAAATCAAGCCTGTGGATCAACTGAAACTCTCTCTGAAGCTATCAAACTCACATCCCTTTTTCCTAGCCAAAGTAAAACAGAGGTTTAATGCTTAACCTTGCATCAAAATCTCCAGCATCAGAAAACTACATCATCCTCTATCAACAACCAAGCTTCCGCCTACCAAAAACTACCAAAAGCACCGACAAAACATTTCTAACTAATCATCAGCCATAACCCATAGAAATCGACATCAAATTACATATATAAACACCTTCTCAACACCGAAGAACCACCGATAACCAATTAGCCACATAACTAAATCAAAAACCGCAAAGAACTCAACCTAAAAATCAACCAACTCACCTAGTTTCGGGTTTCCTATGTTAAATTCACTTATTCAACATTTCAATACATTATAATTATGATATAATCTCATTATAAACCCAACAAAACATATTCAAAACAAAGTTTTCTTGATTTAATCAATTAAACCCCAATTACACATCGCTTAAACCAATTTTCCCGAATTATATCATCAAAACCCATTCAAAAGCATTCATAAAAGATCAAGAACTTGGGAATTTCAATAAAGAACTTTTCAATAGAGGAGAAGAACGAAACCTTACCTCTATTGATGACTTTTCCCTTCAATTGTAAAGAATTACATGAAAAAACAAAGATAAAACCATAAGATTTTGATAGGAAAACATTGGGAAATCATTTATTATTAAAAAGATAAATCAAATCAAATGTTGACCTCAAATCTTTAAAGAAGAAACTAATGTTTGGCTGAAGAGTATTTGACAGAAAATGATGGCGAGAAAATAGTTAGTGAAATATGTTTTAAGAGATAAAAGCTAATTTTAATTCTCACCACCTTGTTTTATTTATTAAAACAACTTTAAAATTGACCAATTAAAGGTAAAAAGTCCGAATTAGACTTTGGATCAATATCTCCTTAAAGATTCAAAGTTCTGATACAAATTAGTCACTAAAATAGTTTTACAAATTTTACATTTTGGTCACCAATTACCAAAATGTCAAACCTCCAAAATTCATTCCAAAATTAATCCCACCAAAACCATATATATATATATATATATATATATATATATATTAAATAGTGATTTTTAAAGCATTTTCCTATAGTTTACCAACCTCAAAAATTGCTTCAAAATAATTAAATCCCAAAACTAGTCTAAATTGTTTGAATAGATTCTCCCAAACCATCTAGCCTAAACTCGGATAACTCCTAGGCCCAAAATCGGGGCATTACAACTCTCCCCCAATTAAGAAATTTCATCCTTAAAATTTACCTGGTGGAAAAAGATACGAAAATTGCTTCTTCATGTCATCCTTCCTTTCCCACGTAGCTTCCTCGACACCTCAGTGTCTCCACAACACCTTAACAACCTCTATGGTATTCTTACGAAGAACCTTGATGTCCACATCCAATATCTTAACCAGTTCCTCATTGTTGCACCTCAAAAGTACTATTTTTCATGCCTATTTCACATGTTTTTCTTGTCTTTTAAGTACATTTAGTTGCATTTAAATAAAAAAAACATGCATTTGCATAAAGAGTTAGGAATTGATGTTATGCCAATATGAAGGATGTTTTTGGTGATATTTTTGCAGATTTGACATAACATTTGGCACAGCAGTTGACAAAGCGAAGTAGGGCAGCGCAAAAGGAAAGGATGCTAGAGAGAATATTGAGATGTCGTTGGCACAACATTGCCAAGCATCCATTGACATACCTGAGGAACTTGATCTTGTGCCAAGGAGCTGATGAACCCGAAAAAATAGGACTAGATCAGGCTGCGAGAAAATACGGATTGGATCAATCTTTGAAAAAATAGAGGATAAACACTGCCGAGCATAGTTTGCAGAATCATAAAAAGTGTTAGGTGTGTAAAAGTATTATAGTTTCACCATTTTTCTATGACAATTATTGCTAAATTTGCACCCATTTGAGTCACATTGTAGCCCTCCATGCATCAATCACACTAATCTCATTTTTATCATGTTTGATCCTTATATTTGGTGGAAAAGGGTACTAATTATGTATGTGTTTGGTGCATATTGTCACAGACCAAATTCCTGGGCCCGCGACAGTGGCGCAACTATCAGACGGAGGGGTTCTGTAACCCGCTTAGCCCGGCCTAGACGGTTGACCCGAACTACGAAGATTACACGGGGAAAACCAAAGTCAACCCGAAAGTCAACCTTGATTAATGACCCTTTTTTTCTTTTTTATCTTGTTTAGATGCAAGTTAACCCTAAGCGAACACTTGAGAAACATATACGAAGAAAGCACAGCGATCGGATTTCAATAAGGGACTCAATTGCCCAAAATACAAAAATTTAGGGACCAAATTGTAAATTCTGGAAATTAGGAGGTCTTAACTGATTTAAAGATTACCAATATTTAATTAGTCATATTACATGCTTCCGTGTCAAATTTCACTTTAATCAGACATCTCAAACACATATAATTGCAATTACAACTTTGGGGACTAAAAAGTAAAGCTTGCAAACCTCAAAATCATTCAAATCAGTGCCCAACGGTCACTTGTTTCGAAACGGTGTTGACCGTTCCGAAACGCGGGTTCGTTTCGAGTCTTGTTCCGAAACAGGGCCTTCCAGTGGCCAAACCGTTTCGGAACGGCCTCCAGCCGTTACGAAACACGAAGGCCATTACAGGCCCCCGTTTCGAAACGCTAGTGCCCGTTTCGATATGGTTTGCCCAGATGCTGCAGATTTTGCTGGTTTATCTTACATAAAACCACTCAAACACATCCTAATTACTTCCTAATCATGCCAACAAGTCTTCATACATGTAAGGAGCATGCTTGCAAATTCAAAACACATTCATGGCATCAAACATGAAACAACACAAGTCTATAGGCATGCATCCTATTATCCAAAACCAAACAACCAACTAAACTCCAAATCAAGCATCAAAAGGCCAATTACAAATCCAAAACATCTTAGGTTCCCATTGCCAAAATATCAAAAACTAATAGTGTTATGAAAACATCACCATACATGAGCTTAGTTTCCCTTGGACTCTTAGCCTCCTTGTTGCCCCCAAACACTTCAATTATCTGCATTATTGGTTCAAGAGAGAGAGCGTAAGCACAATTGCTTAGTGAGGCATGCTCTAAAGAAAACAACACAATAATGCATTTTGGAAGTCACTTTCAACAAAGCTTTCTAAGCACATGCTCAACACATTTCATGCAACCTTGCATACTTTACAAGCATCTCATGCTTAATTAAAATCAACATGTCATATTGGCATTCAAGTGATAATCCATAACCATTCACAACACAAAACACAATTGGATACGCGGATTACAAGTGTTGTCCCATAAGCTTCATACACACTACCGAACAACACAAGGTGGAGTTTATCGGTACAACCACAACCCCTCAACACCCGTGATGGAGTTTAACGGTACAATCACAACCCCTCAACATCACTCATCAGTAGTTGTATAACTCCACTAACGAGTACACGTGACACACAACACAAGATCCACACACGGACTTTTAACCACCGTTGTGATCTTACCTTACTCGTTAGTGTATTTGGATGGAGTTTACGGTACAATTACAACCCCTCAACATGCAAGGTGACTTTATTCACGGTGCACCCAATACTATAGCCGGCTAACTATATCCGATTCAAGTACTTTAAAACCATTCAATCACTTGCCAATATACATCATATAACATCAACAACTCACTGTTTTTAAGCATTAAACAAAGCCATTTAACCACATGCATCACTATGCATCAAACCCACATTTACAACATGTCAAACCAAGGATCTCTTACCTTGAGCATCCTTCAACATATGGCTTTCAAAACCAGCATTGACCATGCTAAAACATGCTTTCAAAACAAAATTTAAACATGCATATTATAAACAATGCATCAAACCACTTCATGGCTCACGCAAGAGAGTTTTTCCGAAAATTTACTCTTAAGCTTAGTTAAGTTGCTTAGACTTAAACTAAGCTCCCAAAACCTTCAAACATTTGTTTCAAAGCTGGAAATCCAACTTCACTCACAAATTCCGTTTCGCAAGCTTGTCGAAACGCCGATCAAGCCTCCGGATCAACTCCTAAGGTATCCGAAGATGTCTCCCCTGTTTTAAACACATCAAAGCAGAGGATTAATGCATCATCATGCATTGAAATCTTCAGCCAACACTCTTAAACTCGCTGCTCTACCTAAAGCCAACATTTCGGCTACCAAACACAACCGAAATCACCTCCAAACTCTTCCAAACCTTAACCCAGCCAAGATCCATCACTTCTAACCATTTATAAACATCAATTAACATCCAAAATGAACCTAAACTCGTCATTATACCTCCAGCTATAACAGAACACCAAGATCACCCCAAAAACCACCATTTTCATAAGCAAAAACTTAGGAAATACAACCTATTTGGGATTGCATTGATAAAACCTCATTTATACATCATTAGACATCCAAAATACATTTAAGAATCCTCTCAAAACAGAGCCCAAACAATCACAACGAAATTCTTCAAGATTTCCTCCAAATCTTGAGTTTTAAGCCAAAATCAAGTTCATATCATTAAAACCATTTATAAAACTTAAATTAAGGATTGGTAACTTGAGAATTTCAGTAAAGAACTGATTATTTAGAGGAGAAGAACAACATTACCTCTAAATGGTGATTTCTCCTTGATTTGAGCCAAATTTTCTTGAAAATCCAATGAGGAAATCAAAAGGATTTGATGTAAGATGGATTAGGAACTAATTGATGATTGAAATCTCATCAATTGAAGTGAAGATCAATGAAAAAAGTTGCTGGAGAAAAGTGTTTGGATGATGGAATTTTGAGAGAAAAAGAAATGAGAAAATTTTAGGAAAAGTTAGCTATGAAATTCCAAAAAGTGGTTTTCCCCTTTTCATTTAATTAATTAAACATTAATTAAATCACTTAAATTATGGAAAAATCTGGAGAAATCATTTTTGGGTAAATTAGCTCCTTAAAGATTCAAAGTTTCAATCCTTACAAAACAGTCACCACTGAACTTTTCAAAAATCGCATTTTAGTCACTATTCCTAAATGTTGTATTTCCAAACCTTATTTTGTAAAATTGATTTCACCACTCTCTTATATATATTAAAAGAGGATTTTTAGACATTTTTCCATATACTTAAAGCATCCCGAACTAGGCTTTCCCTAAAACCTCCTTTTATATTCGAACCGAAAATCAGACCGGTCCGGTTCAGACCCTAAACTTCTAAGCCCAAAATTGGGGTGTTACAACTCCCCCCCCCCCTTAAGAAATTTCGTCCTTGAAATTTACCTGGAGAAAAGAGGTACAAAAACTGCTTTTTCATGTCATCCTTTCTTTCCCACGTGGCTTTCTCATCACCACGATGCTTCCACAACACCTTAACCAATTCAATGGTCTTGCCTCGAAGAACTTTACTGTCCGAATCCAGAATTTCAACCGGCTCCTCATCATAGGTCAAGTCTGGATTCAACTCCACTTCATCCACAGGCATAACATGCGAAGGATCCGATCTATATCACCGAAGCATAGAGACGTGAAACACATCATGAATCTTTTCCAACTCTTGCGGCAACCTCAGCTTGTACGCAACAGGACCCACACGTTCAATCACCTCGTATGGTCCAATATACCTAGGGCTCAACTCACCCTTCCGACCAAACCTCATCACCTTCTTCCAAGGCGAAACCTTCATGATCACACGGTCACCTACCGCGAACTCAATCTCCTTACGCTTCAAATCCGCGTAAGACTTCTGTCGATCAGAAGCTGCCTTCAATCGCTCACAAATGAGCTTCACCTTCTCGGTGGTTCCTCTCAACAAAGCTGGCATTGAAACCAACTTTTGACCTGTTTCAAGCCAACAAAGAGGAGTTATGCACGTCCTCCTATACAAGGCTTCATAAGGTGCCATTTGAATACTTGCTTGGCAGCTATTGTTATAAGCAAACTCCACCAAAGGCAAATGCTTCTCCCAAGAGCCTTGAAACTCAATCACACATCACCTCAACATATCTTCCAGCACTTGGATAACTCGCTCAGACTGTCCATCTAACCGTGGATGATAAGAAGTACTGAAATTTAGCCGTGAACCCAAAGCTTGAAGCAAACATTCCCAGAAACGTGATGTAAACCTCGAATCTCTATCCGACACTATAGACTTTGGCACATCATGCAACCACACAATCTCAGCAATGTACAGCTCTGCAAGCTTATCCAAGGTGTACGTAGTATGAACAGGTAAGAAATGCGCACACTTCGTAAGGCAATCCACAATCACCCACACCGAATTCTTCTTCGATGGCGACAAAGGCAAACCAGACACAAAGTCCATGGTAATCCTTTCCCACTTCCACTCAGGAATCCTCAACGGTTGCAACAACCCAGAAAGAAACTGATGCTCAGCCTTAACTCACTAACAAACCATGCACTTACTCACATACTCCGCAACATCTTTCTTTAAACCCACCCAATAGTACTCATCCTTAAGATCACGGTACATCTTTGTACTACCGGGATGCATAGCAAAAGGATTACTATGAGCTTCAGTCAGAATAGCACGCCTCAACTCAGCATCATTTAGCACTACTATCCGACTCCCAAAACATAGAACTCCATCCTCATTAGAATAAAAATCTGATGGTCTATCCTCAGCAATATCCTGAACGTGTGGCACCAAGGAATAATCCAACAACTGCTTATCTTTTATCAACTGAACCCAAGATGGTTTCTGATGTGAGCACATCTTCACCAGCACATGTTGTTGATCCGGAGGTCTTACCTTTAGGACCAATTACGCGATCTAGGGCGCAACGTTTCAGGGAAGCTCTGTTCCTTACTTGTGCTAATATTTATGAATCATTTGATAATACTTGTGCCTTAAATAATAGGACGTATAATGTGTTGCATGCTGGTATGTGACATATTTAGATTATACTACTTATTAGTGTGTTTAAGTGTGTATATAATATGTTAAGTGTGTTTTGACTTAGTATAATATAACTTATAATGTCTTTGATTTAATGTGTTTATTATTATGTGTGTGTGCAGCAGATGTGTGCATGGTACATGCAAGTTCGGCCATCAAAGGGCATGGCAACCGAGCATATGACTCACACACATGGCAGCCAAGAATTTCATCGTGTGTGCAGCCAAGGCCGAATCAGCATTTTCTTTCTCTCCATGTGCGGCAAAGTGGAGACCGAATCAGCATTTTCTTTCTCTCCATGTGCGGCAAAGTGGAGAATTAAATTTCAAAAAAAAGAGCACAATTAACATGTGCTCATTTGAAATTTGAACACCAATAGCAAATTTTTGCATGTGATCTTATCACTTGCCGCCCACCAACTCAAACAAGGGGCTGAAATTCACTACCGCCCAATGGTAGTTTTGTTTACTTTTAATTTTAAATTTTAATTGGAAAATTTTCAGCCACAAATGTGTATTCGGCCAACTCCCCATTTCACTATATATATGTATTAAAACAATGTAACATGGTTACAAACTTTTTGAATAAAAATTATATTTGAGAGAATTTTCTCTTTTCGGTTCTTTTTAGAACTATTCGACACTCAAACTTGTTTGTTTGTCATTGATACTTCGGGTTCCTAAATTGCTATTTAGCGGGTCCAAGTCCTTCGACGTTAAACAGATTCGATTCGGGTTTGCTCAGTAGATTTTGCAGGTTCTTTCGAGTTTAGCGTTCCCAACATCGGTCGTTTTTGAAGCCTTCTTCACCATCGTTGAAGATCTTTCCAAAACGCCAAAATTATCATATTACTCTATATTTTTTTTCATCTTTAAGTCCCTTTTTAAAATAAATATGTCGTATAATTTTTGTTGTTTCCTTGTTGATTTTATTGCAGGAACGTGCCTACAACACTCCTAGATCCGTAACAAACGAGGATAGTCCGTTTCGGCAGACTGCTCCTTATTATGTGGTATCAGAGCCTAGGTTGTTGGATTCGTTGTAAGTTTCTGCAAATTCGAGTAAAAAAAAGAATAAAAAAAAGCATTTGAATTAAACAAAAAAAAATTTCAGCATTCGAATATAAAAAAAACAGAATTTCAAAGAAAAAAAACAAAAACAGTTTCGAATATAAAAAAACAGATTCGAAAAAAAACAGATTAAAAAAAACAGATTCGAATATAAAAAAAACATTTTAGATTCGAAAGTGTTTATATATGTATGTATTATTATTGTTGTGTTCCTATTGTAAATGATGAAATTTGTACGAGTTTGTTATGTAACTTTGATGTGCTCGGAAATCAACCGAAGTGAACTATGCTTGTTTGTTCGGTAATAGGAAGGTTGTAAGCACGTCTTCGCAGTAAGGTTCTCTAAACTCTTCATTTTTCATCTTTTGGTTCCTTTTTTTTCGTGTCATTATCCTTTTCATCTTTTCTTTAATTTTTAGTCTTATTTCCTTTCTTTTTGTGTCACTTTTTTTTCTTTGTTTCCTTAACCGTTGTTTCCTTGTAGCCAACACCGTTGTAACAAGTTTTGAGACGTTGGATTAGTTCTTTAAAGAGCTGATTACGAGAAAGTGTAAGGGAAAAAGGCATTGAGCGTTGTGAGAACAGAAGAGAAGACAAAAAGAGCCATTCAAGTATTCTCCCGAGTGAAACACAAGCGCCGAGTGTTAATTTTTGAGTGCAATGTTCTTTGGAGTGACATCTGCGAGACTTTGATTGTGTGTGCTGTGAGGTCCTTTTTGTTTATTTTTTTTACTAACCTATAATATTGTTTTCTTTTGTATGTTTTTTTTTTGTTGTTGATAATGGCAGGTTCCGATGATCACACGGTTGAACAGGATCCACTGATTCCTCAAATGCAAGCCTTAGAGAGAATGATACAACGAGTAGTGGCTACCGCCTTAGAGCCATTACGGTTGAGGATGGATAGGTTTGACGGAGGATCCAACTCTGTTAATGATGTATTGAACGAAAATGAAGTCGAACGGTCACCGAGGCATCATACTCCTAGACAAGGACGTGTGCAACAGGTAGACGATAATTTGAATAACATTAAGGTTGCTATTCCTTCTTTTCAGGGACGTTCAGATCCTGATGCATACTTGGCTTGGGAAAGCAAAGTGGAGCACATTTTCGAGTGTTATAATTACTCGGAACAGAAGAAGGTTCGATTAGCAGCAATAGAGTTTGGTTATTATGCCTTGATATGGTGGGACCAGTTATTGCTTAGCCGTAGACGTACTGGTGATGACCCAGTTGCAACATGGATCGAGATGAAGCGACTAATGCGTAAAAGGTTTGTTCCTATTCACTATCATCGTGATTTGTTTCAAAAATTGAAAAACTTGAAACATGGAAGTAGGAGTGTTGAAGATTATTTCAAGGATATGGAAATGGCTATGATGCGTGCGAATATCGAGGAATATCGAGAAGCTACCATGGCATGTTTTCTAGCAGGGTTGAACACCGAGATTGCCAATGCTGTTGAGTTACAGCATTATGTCGAGGTTGATGACATGGTGCAGATGGCAATAAAGATTGAACGACAACAGTGCAGGAAGTCTTCAAATCGAGGTAACCCTTCTTTTAAATCCTCTTCAAATCCATTATATACTCCTAACAATTCCAGGAAGCAAGCACCACAACAACCACTTCGGATTCGTGAGCAAGGCGAAACCAGCAAACCAAAGGCCCCCGTTGCTGATAATGGGCGTGTTAAGCATCAAGTGGTGGCGCAAGAGCGAGCATGAGATATCCAGTGTTTCAAGTGCCTTGGGGGAGGACATGTTGCTAGTCAATGTCCTAACCAGAGGGTTATGTTGATGCGCGATGATGGTGAGATTGAGTCAGATTCTGAGGAGGAAGTGCATGATGTCCCCACTGAAGAGGAAGACGAGACCAACCTAGAGGTTCCTGAATCTGGTAAGGTAATGGAACTTTTTGTTATTAAAAGAAGAATGAATGTGCAACAGGTACCGGATGATCTACAACGTGAGAATATCTTTCACACACGATGCAAGGTGCAAGAAAAGGTATGTGTTGTTATTATTGATAGCGGTAGTTGTACTAATGTTGCCAGTTCAGTGATGGTTGACAGGTTAGGTCTAAAAACGACAAAGCATCCTCATCCATATAAGTTACAATGGTTGAATGATGGTGGCGAGCTTAATGTGACCAAACAGGCTATTGTACCATTTTCGATCGGAAACTACAAGGACAAGGTCCTTTGTGATGTTGTTTCCATGGATGCTACTCACCTACTATTGGGACGCCCTTGGCAGTATGATAAAAGGGCAATGCATGATGGTTATACAAATCGTTACTCTTTTATGCATGCAGGTAAGAAGATCACTTTGGCTCCTTTGACACCAAGTCAAGTGTTTGAAGATCAGGCAAGCTTGAAAAAGAGTAAAGAGACTGCGAAAAAGAAGAAGAAGATGTCCGTGTATGCCAGCAGTAGCGAAATCAGGAAATGTCTTTCCTCTCAACAATCTGTTCTTATTTTGATGTTTAAAGATTATTGTTTATTGACAGATTTTCCTACTGATCTACCTTCACCGATTTTGACACTTTTGCAGGAGTTTGAGGACGTGTTTCCAGCTGAAACACCAAAGGGATTGCCACCTCTTCGTGGCATTGAGCACCAGATTGATTTCATTCCAGGTGCTACTATTCCGAACCGGCCAGCTTATCGAACCAACCCTGAAGAGACGAAAGAGCTTCAAAGGCAAATTACTGAGTTGATGGACAAGGGTTACATTCGAGAGAGCTTGAGTCCGTGTGCTGTTCCGGTGCTGTTAGTGCCGAAGAAAGATGGTTCTTGGAGGATGTGCGTAGATTGTCGAGCTGTGAACCAGATCACAATTAAGTATCGTCATCCCATTCCAAGACTTGATGACATGTTGGACGAGCTTTGCGGAGCCGTCTTCTTCTCCAAAATTGACTTAAGGAGCGGCTATCATCAGATTCGCATGCGAGAAGGCGATGAGTGGAAAACAGCCTTCAAGACAAAGCTAGGTTTGTACGAATGGTTAGTAATGCCTTTTGGTTTAACTAATGCACCTAGTACTTTTATGCGTTGGATGAATCATGTTCTGCGATCTTTCATTGGTAAATTCTGTGTTGTATACTTTGATGATATCTTGATCTATAACAAGTCTTTACAGGATCACGTAGGACATTTGCGAGCTGTTCTGCAGGTTTTGCGAGAAGAAAGATTGTTTGGTAACATGGAGAAGTGTGTATTTTGTACTGACAAATTCACATTTCTTGGTTACATTGTTAGTTCTCAGGGAGTTGAAGTTGATCCTGAGAAGATAAAGGCAATTCAGGAATGGCCACGACCGACATCGATTACTCAGGTTAGATCGTTTCATGGTTTAGCAAGTTTTTATCGACGGTTTGTTCCTAACTTCAGTTCTATTACCGCCCCCTTAACCGTGATTATAAAGAAGAATTCAGTCTTCTCATGGGGTAAAGAACAAGAAGATGCCTTTTTGAAAATTAAAGATTGTTTGACTAGGGCACATGTGTTAGCATTACCTGATTTTGATAAAACGTTTGAAATTGAATGTGATGCTTCTGGAATTGGTATAGGTGCTGTTTTGATGCAGGAAAAGAGGCTCGTTGCTTACTTTAGCAAGAAATTGAGTGGTGCTACATTGAACTATCCGGTTTATGATAAAGAGATGTATGCACTGATTCGGGCATTGGAGACATGGCAGCATTATTTGTTGCCTAAGGAGTTTGTGATCCACACCGACCACGAGGCTTTACGTTACATCACAGGTCAGCATAAATTGAATAAACGACATGCTAAGTGGGTTGAATTCTTAGAATCTTTTCCTTATGTCATTAGTTACAAAAAAGGGAAAGAAAATGTCGTTGCTGATGCATTGTCACGTAGGTATGCACTCTTGAGTTATCTTGATTCACATCTGATTGGTTTTGCATATATTCGTGATTTATACCCTGATGATCCTGATTTTAGAGATAAGTTTAATGCTTGTTCGAAAGGTGCAGATGGAAAGTTTTACAGGCATGATGGCTATCTTTTCAAGGAAAACAGGATTTGCATTCCCCAGGGTTCGATGCGTGATATTCTGATCCGTGAGGCGCACGAAGGTGGATCGATGGGTCATTTTGGAGTTACCAAGACGTTGCATACCTTGAAAGAACATTTGTTTTGGCCGAAGATGCGTAGAGATGTTCAAAGGTATTGTGAACGTTGTGTGACTTGTAGAAAAGCGAAATCGAAGGCTTCAACACATGGTATGTACTTACCTTTACCTATTCCTGATTCCCCTTGGACTGACATATCGATTGATTTTGTTTTGGGATTGCCTCGAACTAGGACAGGTAGAGATAGTATATTTGTTGTGGTTGATAGGTTCTCAAAAATGGCACATTTTATTGCTTGTCATAAGACTGATGATGCTGTTAATGTGGCTAACTTATTCTTTAGGGATGTTGTACGTTTACATGGTATTCCTAGGTCAATTGTTTCTGACAGGGATGCGAAGTTTTTGAGTCACTTCTGGAGGACTCTTTGGAGTAAATTAGGTACGAAACTCATGTTTTCTACTACTTGCCACCCCCAGACTGATGGACAAACTGAAGTTGTTAACAGGGTTTTATCTACTTTACTTCGTTCCATCATTAAAAAGAATATTAAGACTTGGGAAGATTGTTTGCCACATGTTGAGTTTGCTTATAATCATGTTGTACATTTTGCTACTAAAATGTCACCTTTTGAGGTTGTTTATGGTTTTAATCCTACTACGCCTCTAGATATGTTGCCTTTGCCACAGGAACAGGTGACGAACAGGGACGGTCAAGCAAAAGCAGAATACGTAAAAAAATTGCATCAACAGGTGAAGGAGAACCTTGAACGAAGGACTCAGCTGTACGAAAGGCATGCAAACAAAGGAAGGAAGCGAGTCACCTTCGATGTTGGTGATTGGGTTTGGGTTCATTTCCGAAAGGAACGATTTCCGGCCCAAAGGCGGTCCAAGCTGTTACCGCGGGGAGATGGTCCTTTTCAGGTGTTGGAGAAAGTGAATGACAACGCCTACAAGTTAGATCTACCCGGAAAATACAATGTAAGTGCCACATTTAATGTTTCTGACTTAACCCCTTATGGTGATTGTACAGATTTGAGAACAAATCCTTTTCAAGAAGGGGGGATGATGTGAGCACATCTTCACCAGCACATGTTGTTGATCCGAATGTCTTACCTTTAGGACCAATTACGCGATCTAGGGCGCAACGTTTCAGGGAAGCTCTGTTCCTTACTTGTGCTAATATTTATGAATCATTTGATAATACTTGTGCCTTAAATAATAGGACGTATAATGTGTTGCATGCTGGTATGTGACATATTTAGATTATACTAATTATTAGTGTGTTTAAGTGTGTATATAATATGTTAAGTGTGTTTTGACTTAGTATAATATAACTTATAATGTCTTTGATTTAATGTGTTTATTATTATGTGTGTGTGCAGCAGATGTGTGCATGGTACATGCAAGTTCGGCCATCAAAGGGCATGGCAACCGAGCATATGACTCACACACGTGGCAGCCATGAATTTCATCATGTGTGCAGCCAAGGCCGAATCAGCATTTTCTTTCTCTCCATGTGCGGCAAAGTGGAGACCGAATCAGCATTTTCTTTCTCTCCATGTGCGGCAAAGTGGATAATTAAATTTCAAAAAAAAGAGCACAATTAACATGTGCTCATTTGAAATTTGAACACCAATAGCAAAATTTTGCATGTGATCTTATCACTTGCCGCCCACCAACTCAAACAAGGGGCTGAAATTCACTACCGCCCAATGGTAGTTTTGTTTACTTTTAATTTTAAATTTTAATTGGAAAATTTTCAGCCACAAATGTGTATTCGGCCAACTCCCCATTTCACTATATATATGTATTAAAACAATGTAACATGGTTACAAACTTTTTGAATAAAAATTATATTTGAGAGAATTTTTTCTTTTCGGTTCTTTTTAGAACTATTCGACACTCAAACTTGTTTGTTTGTCATTGATACTTCGGGTTCCTAAATTGCTATTTAGCGGGTCCAAGTCCTTCGACGTTAAACAGATTCGATTCGGGTTTGCTCAGTAGATTGTGTAGGTTCTTTCGAGTTTAGCGTTCCGAACATCGGTCGTTTTTGAAGCCTTCTTCACCATCGTTGAAGATCTTTCCAAAACGCCAAAATTATCATATTACTCTATATTTTTTTTCATCTTTAAGTCCCTTTTTAAAATAAATATGTCATATAATTTTTTTTGTTTCCTTGTTGATTTTATTGCAGTAACGTGCCTACAACACTCCTAGATCCGTAACAAACGAGGATAGTCCGTTTCGGCAGACTGCTCCTTATTATGTGGTATCAGAGCCTAGGTTGTTGGATTCGTTGTAAGTTTCTGCAAATTCGAGTAAAAAAAAGAAGAAAAAAAAGCATTCGAATTAAACAAAAAAAAATTTCAGCATTCGAATATAAAAAAAAACAGAATTTCAAAGAAAAAAAACAAAAACAGTTTAGAATATAAAAAACAGATTAAAAAAACAGATTCGAAAAAAAAAACAGATAAAAAAAACAGATTCGAAAAAAAAACAGATTCGAACAAAAAAAAACAGATTCGAAAAAAAAACAGATTCAAAAAAAAAACAGATTCGAATATAAAAAAAAACATTTTAGATTCGAAAGTGTTTATATATGTATGTATTATTATTGTTGTGTTCCTATTGTAAATGATGAAATTTGTACGAGTTTGTTATGTAACTTTGATGTGCTCGGAAATCAACCGAAGTGAACTATGCTTGTTTGTTCGGTAATAGGAAGGTTGTAAGCACGTCTTCGCAGTAAGGTTCTCTAAACTCTTCATTTTTCATCTTTTGGTTCCTTTTTTTTCGTGTCATTATCCTTTTCATCTTTTCTTTAATTTTTAGTCTTATTTCCTTTCTTTTTGTGTCACTTTTTTTTCTTTGTTTCCTTAACCGTTGTTTCCTTGTAGCCAACACCGTTGTAACAAGTTTCGAGACGTTGGATTAGTTCTTTAAAGAGCTGATTACGAGAAAGTGTAAGGGAAAAAGGCATTGAGCGTTGTGAGAACAGAAGAGAAGACAAAAAGAGCCATTCAAGTATTCTCCCGAGTGAAACACAAGCGCCGAGTGTTAATTTTTGAGTGCAATGTTCTTTGGAGTGACATCTGCGAGACTTTGATTGTGTGTGCTGTGAGGTCCTTTTTGTTTATTTTTTTTACTAACCTATAATATTGTTTTCTTTTGTATGTTTTTTTTGTTGTTGATAATGGCAGGTTCCGATGATCACACGGTTGAACAGGATCCACTGATTCCTCAAATGCAAGCCTTAGAGAGAATGATGCAACGAGTAGTGGTTACCGCCTTAGAGCCATTACAGTTGAGGATGGATAGGTTTGACGGAGGATCCAACTCTGTTAATGATGTATTGAACGAAAATGAAGTCGAACGGTCATCGAGGCATCATACTCCTAGACAAGGACGTGTGCAACAGGTAGACGATAATTTGAATAACATTAAGGTTGCTATTCCTTCTTTTCAGGGACGTTCAGATCCTGATGCATACTTGGCTTGGGAAAGCAAAGTGGAGCACATTTTCGAGTGTTATAATTACTCGGAACAGAAGAAGGTTCGATTAGCAGCAACAGAGTTTGGTTATTATGCCTTGATATGGTGGGACCAGTTATTGCTTAGCCGTAGACGTACTGGTGATGACCCAGTTGCAACATGGATCGAGATGAAGCGACTAATGCATAAAAGGTTTGTTCCTATTCACTATCATCGTGATTTGTTTCAAAAATTGCAAAACTTGAAACATGGAAGTAGGAGTGTTGAAGATTATTTCAAGGATATGGAAATGGCTATGATGCGTGCGAATATCGAGGAATATCGAGAAGCTACCATGGCACGTTTTCTAGCAGGGTTGAACACCGAGATTGCCAATGCTGTTGAGTTACAGCATTATGTCGAGGTTGATGACATGGTGCAGATGGCAATAAAGATTGAACGACAGCAGTGCAGGAAGTCTTCAAATCGAGGTAACCCTTCTTTTAAATCCTCTTCAAATCCTCTTTAAATCCTCTTTTAAATCATCTTTAAGTCCCTTTTTAAAATAAATATGTCGTATAATTTTTGTTGTTTCCTTGTTGATTTTCTTGCAGGAACGTGCCTACAACACTCCTAGATCCGTAACAAACGAGGATAGTCCTTTTCGGCAGACTGCTCCTTATTAGTTTCACTTGCAATTCAGACACAAGACCTCCATCTTGCGAAATGCTTAAGCTGGAAAACATAGCCCTCAACTCCACTGCCACTTTTCTACTCAAGTCAGATCGTAATCTTTAAGCAACTCAACCCAACGTCGTTGAATAAGATTCAACTCTTTTTGAGACATCAAATACTTTAAACTTTTGTGATCCGTGTACACAGTACACTTCTCACCATAAAAGTAATGTCTCCAAATTTTCAAAGCAAAGACCACCGCAGCTAACTCAATATCATGCGTAGGATAATTGCGCTCATGCACCTTCAACTGGCGCGATGCATAAGCCACCACCTTACCCTCTTGCATCAACACACACCCCAAACCAACATAGGATGCGTCACTATACACCACAAACTCTTTCCCCGATTCAGGTTGAACCAAGATAGGAGCTTGCATCAAAGCTACCTTAAACTTCTCAAAAGCTTGTTGTCTTGCCTCTGTCCACTCATACTTAACATCCTTCTGCAACAATCTTTGAAAATCCATCCACGAACCTCCTATAGTATCTTGCCAACCCAAGGAAACTACAGACTTCATGAACAGACTTAGGAGGCTTCCAATTCATCACCGCCTCAATCTTCTGAGGATCAACACGAATCCCCTCAGCAGAAACCACATGACCAAGGAAAACAACTTCCCTAACCCAGAATTCGCACTTTCTCAGCTTAGCATAAAGCTTATTCTCCAACAAAGCCTGCAACACAATTCGCAAATGCCCTTCATGCTCCTCCTCAGTACGAGAGTACACAAGGATATCATCAATGAACACCACAACAAACTTGTCCAAGTATTCATGGAACACTCTATTCATTATGTCCATAAAAGCTGCAGGAGCATTCGTCAAGCCAAACGGCATCACAAGGAACTCATTATGCTCATACCTCGTTCTAAAGGCTATTTTTGGCACATCCACATCCTTCACCTTAAGCTGGTAATAACCTGACCTTAAGTCAATCTTAGAGAACACAACCGCTCCCTGAAACTGATCAAAAAGATCATCAATCCTCGGCAAAGGATACCGGTTTTTGATAGTTAACTTGTTCAGCTGACAATAATCGATGCACATTCTCATAGTGCCATCCTTCTTCTTCACAAACAAGACTGGTGCACCCCAAGGTGACACACTCAGCCGAATGAATCCACGATCAAGCAACTCCTGAAGTTGCATCTTCAGCTCCTTCACTCCTTAGGTGCCAATCGGTAAGGAGTAATGGACACTGGAGTTGTGTTTTCAAACAGCTTAATTCCAAACTCCACCTCTCGACTAGGAGGCAATCCAGGTAACTCCTCCGAAAACACACCAAGAAACTCTCGCACAGTCATGATAACTTGAACTCGCAACTCCTTAGAGCTAGGATTCATAACAAAGGCTAAATAAGCCTCACAGTCTTGCCTCAGCATACGGCTTGCTTCCAACGGAGACACCACATTGGCAAGAAACTTCACATTCTCACCAACCACCACTAACTACCTCATAATCATCCACAAGCTTCAACGAAACTCGCTTGTTCTCAAAATCCACTACAGCTCGATGTTCAACAAGCCAATCAATCCCAAGGATTACATCAAAACCATAGAATGGCAATTCCATGAGATCAACAAGAAAAACATGGTTTTGCACTACCAAAGGACATCTTCTATACAACTTCTGTGTCACAACGGTCTCACCAAAGGAACTAGTTACACGCATACCAACATCCAAAGACTCAACAAGTAAACCAAGCAAATGAGCATGTTCACGCAATATGTGTGAGTGTGTAGATCCAGAATCAATCAAGGAAAGTAATGATAAGGATTGCAAAGTAAAGGTACCTGCGATCACATCCGTATCATTTATCCCTTCTCGCTGAGTATACACTCGAACCTGGCCACCACCCTCTGGTTGGATAGCCACCACATGCGCCACATTCCTCCCACCATCATCTCTGCGCTAGAAGTTACCACGGCCGCACCCACGACCTCTATGTGGTGCAACAACCTCAGGAGCACGTCCCTGACCACCACCGGCCAACAAAGGACACTCCCTCCTCATATGGTCTGCCGAATCACAATTCCAACAAGAATTACCGGTCACTGCAACAAGAGCCTGAACCTCCCTCGCTGCTCGAGGACAATCACGCCTCAAATGGCCACGCGATCCACATGTCCAGCACGTGTTCTGATCAGCTCTCATCCTATCTCCCTGAATAGGCGCACCATGCCCTCCATTACCAAGCCTAGCAGAAGACTGATACCTTTTATCTTGTCCTCTCTTGTTCCGTCCACCACCGGAACTATTGTAACCCCCTTAACCCGGCCTAGACGGTTGACCCGAATTAAGAAAGTCACACGGGGAAAACCAAAGTCAACCCGAAAGTCAACCTTGATTAACGACCCTTTTTTTTCTTTTTAAACTTGTCTAGATGCACATTAACCCTAGTTATGATCACTCAAACAACATGCTCAAAGATCATAAACATCAAAGATCAAACAGGGACCCAATTGAACAATTTACAACTTAAGGGACCAAATTGTAAATTCTGTAAATTATGAGGTCTTAACCCAAATTAATGTTACCAACTTGTAATTAGTCAAGTTTCATGCTTCTCTATCAAATTTCAGCTCAAACAGACATCCCAAACTCATACAATTGCACAAACAAGTTTCAGGACCAAAATGCAAACATTCCAAAACATTTAACTGCCAATCTCAGCCCCCAACGGTCGAATGTTCCGAAACAGGGAGAGCCTGTTTCGAAACGTGGGGCCGTTCCGCAACGTGTTTCGAAACGAGGGCTGGCAGAGGGCTTTCCGTTTCGAAACGGTGTCTCCCGTTTCGGACGCCTGGGCTACTACAAGGCACCCGTTCCGAAACGGAAGCCACTGTTCCGATACGGCATGCACAGAGTGCAGAAAATTGCTTGCTTAAACACACAATTGACCAACCAATCATGCTCCAATTTCTACCAAACTTTACCAGCAACTCATACAACACACAAGAGACATATTTGCATCAACCATTTATCATTATATCATCATATATGAAAAGCCCCAAATCTAAAGGCATGCTTCCTACTCAAGCAAACCATTCATGCACTAAAACCTCCAAACCAACACATAATGGCCAATTACATAATCCAGCATTATTAACAACATTAAACAACTTAGGGAGTTCAAAACCTCTCCCAAAACATCCACATAGGTCCCCCATTGCCAAATGCCAAAAGCTAAGAGTGTTTAAGAAAACCTTCCCATACTTGAGCTTAACTTCCACTTGATTGCTTGCCTTCCTTGCTGCCCTCAATGCACCTTAATGCTCTGCATTATTGGTTAAAGAAAACGAAAGAGAGCGTAAGCAAAAGCTTAGTGAGGAATGCTCATTAAAACCATTCAATAATGCATTTATAAATCACATTTATAAACCATGCTTCAAGCATCATTAAACATGCTCTTAAACATTTAAAACAAGCATCTCATGCTTCAAGTTCATAACAAGTCATATTGGCAACAAGTGACACATTTCCCATAAGATCCACATATGGACTTTTAAACACCATTGTGATCTTATCCCCATGGACCCATGGACTTTTAAACACCATGGCAAGGACCACACAAGGACTTTTAACCACCTTTGTGTCCTTAACAAGAATCTCCCAAGGACTTTTAACCACCTTGGAGTTCTTAAGTAACCAAGGCTTTCCACGGACTTTTAACCACTTTGAGCCTTAACCAAGAACCAACCATGGACTTTTAAACACCATGTTGTTCTTAAACTTTACAAGATCCACACAAGGACTTTTAACCACCTTTGTGATCTTAACCAAGAACCATCCAAGGACTTTTAACCACCTTGATGTTCTTAAATATACAAGGCTCACACAAGGACTTTTAACCACCTTTGTGACCTTAATATCACTTGCCAATATGCATCATTAACATCAATATCTCACTGTTTTAAAGCATTTAAACCAAGCCATAATCATCATGCATCTTTAAGCATTAAACCACATTTAAACAATGTTCAAAAACAAGGAACTCTTACCTTGAGCTTCCTTCAACACATGGCTTACAAAATCAGCAATAAACATGCTAAATCATGCTTTCAAAATAGAATTTAAAACATGCAATAAACCACATTGCATAACAACTAATCCATGGCCACCACTAAAGAGTTTTTCCGAAAACTTACACTTGAGCTTAGTAAAGTTTTTTAGACTTAGACTAAGCTCCCAAGACATTGGTTTCAAAGCTGAAAACCCAATTTCACTCACCGATTTCGTTTCGCCTCTTGCCGAAACACAAATCAAGCTTCCGGATCACCACCACTTGGATCCAAAGATGACTCCCCTGTTTTAAACACATCAAAGCAGAGGATTAATGCATCACCATGCATTAATAGCTTCAATGAAAACACCTAAACTTGCTGCTCTCATCCACATTCCATTTTCGGCCACCAAACACAACCGAAAATGCATCCAAACAACTCCTCAACAATGCCCAGCCAAGAACCATCAAAACTAAACATCCTTAAACATCATTTAACACCTAAAAAGGACCTAACAACATCCTTATACCTCCAGCAACAACAGATCCACAAGATCACACCAAAAACAACCAAGAATCACAAGCTACACTTAGGAAATTCAACCTATCCGGGATTGCATTTATTAAAACCCAATTCCTTATCAAATTAACATTCATTTATCATCAAATTAACACCTTAAAACACAGCCCAATCAGATCAAACGAAAATCCATCAAAAATCACCAAATCTTGCATTTTAAGCCAAGATCCATTACACAACTTTAAAACCACTTAGCAATTGGTGAGGTTTTGTTGATGAGATGATTAGGAATCCAAAGAGAATTGAAAAGAGGTATTTAGGTGACAAAATCAGAGGAAAAAGCTCTGGAGAGAATGTTTGGGTTGAGAGAAAATGAGAGAAAAGGAAAATTGGAAAAGTTAGTTGAAAATGGAAAATAACTTCCCTCCACTTTTCTTTTGTTTAAAACTCAGAATTAAATCTTAAAATATCTTAGAAAAATCTGGAGAAACTCCCTTTGGGTAAATAGCTCCTTAAAGATTCAAAGTTTCAATCCCTTCTAAAACAGTCACGCAGTTTTCAAAAATTACATTTTGCTCACTAGCCAAAATGTCACCCTTCCAAACCTCATTTTGTAAAATTGATTTCACAGTTCACTTATATATATTAAAAGAGGATTTTAGAACATTTTTCCATATTTTTAATGCAACCCGAACTAGGCTTTCCTAATTTCACCTTTTTATATTCGAACAGCACTTTGACCGAACCGGTCAACGTCCAAAACTTCTAAGCCCAAAACCGGGGCGTTACAACTCTCCCCCCTTAAGAAATTTCGTCCCCGAAATTTACCTGAAGGAAAGAGATAAGGAAACTGCTTCAGCATGTCATCCTTCCGCTCCCACGTGGCTTCCTCAACACCACGGTGCTTCCACAACACCTTTACCAACTCAATGGTCTTGCCACGAAGAACTTTACTATCCGAATCCAGAACCTTCACCGGTTCCTCATCATAGGTCAAATCCGGATTCAATTCCACTTCTTCCACAGGCATCACATGCGAAGGATCAGATCGGTACTTCCGGAGCATAGAAACATGAAACACATCATGAATCTTCTCCAACTCTTGAGGTAGCCTCAACTTGTACGCAACAGGACCCACACGCTCAACCACCTCGTACGGTCCAATGTACCTAGGGCTCAACTTACCCTTCCGGCCAAACCTCATCACCTTCTTCCAAGGCGAAACCTTCAAAAACACACGGTCACCCACCGCATACTCAATCTCCTTACGCTTCAAATCCGCGTAAGACTTTTGCCGATCAGAAGCTGCCTTCAACCGCTCACAAATGAGCTTCACCTTCTCGGTGGTTCCTTTCAACAAAGCCGGCATCGAAACCAACTTCTGACCCGTTTCAGCCCAACAAAGAGGAGTCCTACACTTCCTCCCGTACAAAGCCTCATAAGGTGCCATTTGAATACTCGCCTGATAACTATTGTTATAAGAAAACTCCACCAAAGGCAAATGCTTCTCCCAAGAGCCCTGAAACTCAATCACGTAGCACCTCAACATATCCTCCAAAATCTGGATAACACGCTCTGATTGACCATCCGACTGAGGATGATAAGATGTACTGAAATTCAACCTTGTACCCAAAGCTTGATGTAAACACTGCCAGAAACGCGATGTGAACCTCGGATCCCTATCTGACACAATCGACTTAGGGACACCATGCAGCCGCACAATCTCAGCAATGTACAGCTCCGCAAGCTTATCCAAAGAAAACGTAGTATGCACAGGCAAGAAATGCGCACACTTCGTCAGGCGATCCACAATCACCCACACCGAATTCTTCTTCGACGGTGACAAAGGTAAACCAGATACAAAATCCATGGTAACCCTTTCCCACTTCCATTCAGGGATTCTCAACGGTTGCAACAACCCCGAAGGAACCTGATGCTCAGCCTTAACTCGCTGACACACCATACACTTGCTCACAAACTCCGCAACATCCTTTTTCAAACCCACCCAATAGTACTCATCACGAAGATCACGATACATCTTAGTACTACCAGGGTGCATAGCAAAAGGACTACTATGACCTTCAGTCAGAATAGCACGCCTCAACTCAACATCATTGGGCACTACTATTCGACTCCCAAAACACAACACACCATCATCATTAAAACAGAAATCCGAAGGCTTACCCTCTGCGATATCTTGAACATGAGACACTAAGGAATCATCCAACAACTGCTTTTCCTTGATCAACTGAACCAAAGATGGTTTCACTTGCAACTCAGCCACAAGACCACCATCACGCGAAATACTCAAACTGGCAAACATAGCCCTCAGCTCAACAGCTACTTTCCTACTCAAGGCATCCGCTACAACATTAGCTTTTCCAGGATGGTACTCAATCGTCAGATCATGATCCTTGAGCAACTCCAACCAACGCCGTTGCCTGAGATTCAACTCCTTCTGAGACATCAGATACCTCAAACTCTTGTGATCCGTGTACACAGTACACTTCTCACCACACAGATAATGTCTCCAGATCTTCAAAGCAAAAACCACTGCAGCCAACTCAATATCATGCGTAGGATAATTGCGCTCATGCACCTTCAACTGCCGCGATGCATAATCCACAACCTTACCCTCTTGCATCAGCACACATCCCAAACCAACATAGGACGCATCACTGTAGACCACAAACTCTTTCCTTGATTCAGGCTGAACCAAGATAGGAGCTTGCGTCAAAGCCGCCTTAAGCTTCTCAAAAGCCTGCTGTCTCGCTTCCGTCCACTCATACTTAACATCCTTCTGCAACAACTTCGTCAAAGGTGCAGCAATCTTAGAAAACCCATCCACAAACCTCCGGTAGTATCCTGCCAAACCGAGGAAACTACGAACCTCATGAACAGACTTAGGAACCTTCCAATTCATCACCGCCTCAATCTTCTGAGGATCAACACGAATCCCCTCGGCAGAAACTACATGCCCAAGAAACACCACCTCTTTAAGCCAGAACTCACACTTGCTCAACTTAGCATAAAGCTGATTCTCCAACAAAGCTTGCAGCACAATCCTCAAATGATCTTCATGCTCCTCCTCAGTACGCGAGTACATGAGGATATCATCAATGAATACCACAACGAACTTATCCAGGTATTCATGAAACACACGGTTCATCATGTCCATGAAAGCAGCAGGAGCATTTGTCAAACCAAACGGCATCACAAGGAACTCATAATGCCCATACCTTGTCCTGAAAGTTGTCTTAGGCACATCCACATCCTTCACCTTCAACTGGTCAAATCAAAGAGAACACAGCTGCTCCTCGAAATTGATCAAAGAGATCGTCAATTCTCGGCAAAGGATACCGATTTTGGATAGTCAACTTGTTCAGTTGACGGTAATCAATGCACATTCTCATAGTGCCATCCTTCTTCTTCACAAACAAGACCGGTGCACCCCAAGGTGACACACTTGGCCGAATGAAACCACGATCAAGCAACTCTTGCAACTGCGTCTTCAGCTCCTTCAGCTCCTTAGGTGCCATTCTATAAGGGGTAATGGACACAGGAGTTGTATTCTCATACAGCTCAATTCCAAACTCCACCTCGCGATTCGGAGGTAAACCAGGCAACTCCTCAGGAAACACACCAGGAAACTCCTTCACAACTCTGATATCTTGTACCCGCAACTCCTTAGAGCTAGGATTCATTACAAAAGCTAGATAAGCTTCACAACCTTGCCTCAGCATCCGGCTCGCCTCCAAGGTAGACACCACATTGGCAAGAAACTTCACATTCTCACCAACCACAACCACTTCATAATCATCCGCAAGCTTCAACGAAACTCGCTTATTTTCACAATCCACAACAGCACGATGCTCAGCAAGCCAATCCATACCAAGGATTACATCAAAACCATAGAAAGGCAACTCCATAAGGTCAACATGAAAAACATGATCTTGAACAACCAAAGGACATCTTCTAAACAACTTTCGAGTCATAACAGTCTCACCAAAAGAACTAGTGACACGAACACCAACATCCAAAGACTCAACAGGCAAACCAAGATATTCAGCATGCTCACGCAGAATGTATGAATGCGTAGATCCAGAATCTATCAATGAAAGTAATGACAAGGATTGCAAAGTAAAAGTACATGCAATCACATCCGCATCATTCCTCCCCTCCCGCTGAGCATACACCCTAGCTTGACCTCCACCCTCAGGCTGAATAGCCACAACATGAACCACTCCTCGACCATCTTCCTCTCTTCGCTGAAAATTACCACGGTCGCGCCCACGACCTCTTTGCGGTGCAACAGCAACAGGAGCACGCACTTGGCCACCAGCCAACATAGGACACTCCCTCCTCAAGTGATCCGCAGATCCACAATTCCAGCACCCGTTACCAGCTACCGCAACAAGAGCTTGCACCTCCCTCACAACACGAAGACAATCACGCTTCATATGACCACGTGAACCACAAATCCAACACGCACTCGGATCAGCTCTAGCATTGCCTCCCCGAGCAGATACACCACCACCTCTCTTGGCCGAGGACTGATACTTCTGATCACGTCCCCTCTTGTTCCGTCCACCACCGGAACTATATTCAGCAGCTCGCTTTCCAGCACTTGCTCCAGCACCTCTAGCAGATAAACCCAACTTTATCTCAATATCCTTGGCTCGGCCTACCAACACATCAAAATCATCATACTCGGTAGCCATCACATACATCTTCACATCCGTCACTAAACCATAACAGAATCTTTCGCACCTCGCCCGCTCATCAGGGACTAACTCAGGCGCATATTGACTGAGTCGAACAAACTGCACTTCATACTCAGCCACAGTCATGTTCCCTTGGGTAAGAGACATGAACTCTCGCTTCTTTTCATCCAGGTACCTTACACCAAGATACCTCCTCTTGAACACATTCTGGAAGAATGTCCAAGTTACATCAGCATCAGCCATCCCAGCAATAGTGGTCGTCAACCACGTATAAGCATCATCTTGTAGCAAAGATACTACACAGCCCAGCTTCTGCACATTAGTGCAACTCATCTGACCCAAGATCCTCTTGGTACTCTCCATCCAGGATTCAAAACCCTCCGCAGACAAACCCCTGAACTCAGTCCCACCAAGACTGCGCAAACGCTCCAAGGGTAGTCTAACCCCAGCATCTCCCTGATGCCCAGCTCCTTGAGCTCCAGCTACTGCCGCTCGAAAAGCACCAGCAATAGCTTGTACCAACATCGTCATGTCAGGTATAGCTTGCCCCTGACCAACCTCAGGTCCAGCAGCTCCAGCACCAGCTGCAGCTTCAACTCTTTCACACTCAGCACCACCACCACCAGGTGGAGGAGGAGGTAACACCACACTTCCCGCATTTTCCTCATTCTCATTCTCATTCGGAGCCGTAGCTCGCACATTACTCCTCAACTCTCTTCGAGGGGCAATATTCTAACCATGCAATCACAATGCAAACAAACAAAGTCAGGTCCAGCAAGGTAAGCAATCCAAGTACTCAAGCTCATTTTCATTTAAAATCAATATCATTTCATTAGCTTTGATTTGGAAATGGGTACCCATAACATGCTTCACCACAGCATACAACTCAATTGCATCAAATTCACAAACCACCCATCATGCTTTCACTCAACAAGCATACATAGCATACATACTTCAATCATGCACACATTCATTCCCAATTACTCGAGAACTCAGCTCTGATACCACCAAATGTAACCCCCTTAACCCGGCCTAGACGGTTGACCCGAATTAAGAAAGTCACACGGGGAAAACCAAAGTCAACCCAAAAGTCAACCTTGATTAACGACCCTTTTTTTTCTTTTTAAACTTGTCTAGATGCACATTAACCCTAGTTATGATCACTCAAACAACATGCTCAAAGATCTTAAACATTAGAGATCAAACAGGGACCCAATTGAACAATTTACAACTTAAGGAACCAAATTGTAAATTCTGTAAATTATGAGGTCTTAACCCAGATTAATGTTACCAACTTGTAATTAGTCAAGTTTCATGCTTCTCTGTCAAATTTCAGCTCAAACAGACATCCCAAACTCATACAATTGCACAAACAAGTTTCAGGACCAAAATGCAAACATTCCAAAACATTTAACTGCCAATGTCAGCCCCCAACGGTCGAATGTTCCGAAATAGGGAGAGCCTGTTTCAAAACGCGGGGCCGTTCCGTAACGTGTTTCGAAACGAGGGCTGGCAGAGGGCTTTCCGTTTCGAAACGGTGTCTCCCGTTTCGGACGCCTGGGCTACTACAAGGCACCCGTTCCGAAATGGTAGCCACTGTTCCGATACGGCCTGCACAGAGTGCAGAAAATGGCTTGCTTAAACACACAATTGACCAACCAATCATGCTCCAATTGCTACCAAACTTTACCAGCAACTCATACAACACACAAGAGACATATTTGCATCAACCATTTATCATTATATCATCATATATGAAAAGCCCCAAATCTAAAGGCATGCTTCCTACTCAAGCAAACCATTCATGCACTAAAATCTCCAAACCAACACATAATGGCCAATTACATAATCCATCATTATTAACAACATTAAACAACTTAGGGAGTTCAAAACCTCTCCCAAAACATCCACATAGGTCCCCCATTGCCAAATCCCAAAAGCTAAGAGTGTTTAAGAAAACCTTCCCATACTTGAGCTTAACTTCCACTTGATTGCTTGCCTTCCTTGCTGCCCTCAATGCACCTTAATGCTCTGCATTATTGGTTTAAGAAAACCTTCCCATACTAAGCTCCCAAGACATTGGTTTCAAAGCCGAAAACCCAATTTCACTCACCGATTCCGTTTCGCCTCTTGCCGAAACACAAATCAAGCTTCCGGATAACCACCACTTGGATCCAAAGATGACTCCCCTGTTTTAAACACATCAAAGCAGAGGATTAATGCATCACCATGCATTAATAGCTTCAACGAAAACACCTAAACTTGCTGCTCTCATCCACACTCCATTTTCGGCCACCAAACACAACCAAAAATGCATCCAAACAACTCCTCAACAATGCCCAGCCAAGAACCATCAAAACTAAACATCCTTAAACATCATTTAACACCTAAAAAGGACCTAACAACATCCTTATACTTCCAGCAACAACAGATCCACAAGATCACACCAAAAACAACCAAGAATCACAAGCTACACTTAGGAAATTCAACCTATCCGAGATTGCATTTATTAAAACCCAATTCCTTATCAAATTAACATTCATTTATCATCAAATTAACACCTTAAAACACAGCCCAATCAGATCAAACGAAAATCCATCAAAAATCACCAAATCTTGCATTTTAAGCCAAGATCCATTACACAACTTTAAAACCACTTATAAAACATCAATTAAGGATTGAGAACTTAGGAATTTCAGTAAAGAACTGAGAGTTTAGAGGAGAAGGACGTTCTTACCTCCAAACCTGAGTTTCTCCCTTTTTGGAACCAAAATCTTGAAAATCCAATTAGCAATTGGTGAGGTTTTGTTGATGAGATGATTAGGAATACAAAGAGAATTGAAAAGAGGTATTTAGGTGACAAAATCAGAGGAAAAAGCTCTGGAGAGAATGTTTGGGTTGAGAGAAAATGAGAGAAAAGGAAAATTGGAAAAGTTAGTTGAAAATGGAAAATAACTTCCCTCCACTTTTCTTTTGTTTAAAACTCAGAATTAAATCTTAAAATATCTTAGAAAAATCTGGAGAAACTCCCTTTGGGTAAATAGCTCCTTAAAGATTCAAAGTTTCAATCCCTTCTAAAATAGTCACGCAGTTTTCAAAAATTACATTTTGGTCACTAGCCAAAATGTCACCCTTCCAAACCTCATTTTGTAAAATTGATTTCACAGTTCACTTATATATATTAAAAGAGGATTTTAGAACATTTTTCCATATTTTTAATGCAACCCGAACTAGGCTTTCCTAATTTCACCTTTTTATATTCGAACAGCACTTTGACCGAACCGGTCAACGCCCAAAACTTCTAAGCCCAAAAACCGGGGCGTTACAACTATAATCAGCAACTCTTTTGCCTGAGCTAGAACTAACGCCTCTGGAAGACAGACCCAGATTCTGCTCAATGTCCTTCGCTCTACTCACCAGGACATCAAAATCTGTATACTCCGCAACAAGCATAAAGGTCTTCACATCCGACATCAAACCATATCAGAAGCGTTCACACATCTCCCGTTCATCAGGGATAAGCTCAGGTGCGTACTGACTAAGATGGACAAACTGGATCTCATACTCAGCCACCATCATGCTTCCTTGAACAAGAGACATGAATTTTCTTTTCTTCTCATCTAGGTATCGCACACCTAGATACTTTCGCTTGAACGCGTTCAGAAAGAATGTCCAAGTCACATCAACTTCCTCCATTCCCGAGAGAGTGGTTGTCCACCAAGTATACGCATCATCATGTAGCAGAGATAGCACACAACCCAATTTCTGCACATTGTTGCAGTTCATTTGTCCCAAAATCCTCTCGGTGCTTTCCAACCAAGATTCAGAACCTTCAGAAGATAAACCTCAGAACTCAGTCCCTCCCAGACTGCGAAGATGTTCCAAAGGTAATCTCACATTAGCATCACCCTGATGCGCAGCTCCGTGAGCTCCAGCTACTGCTGCCTGAAAGGCTCGAACAATAGCTTGTATCGATACAGTCATGTCAGGAGCAGCTTTCCCCTGCAAAGCTTCAAGTCCAACGACCCCAGCACCAGCACTGTAACGCCCCGGTTTTGGGCTCAGAAGTTTTGGGCGTTGACCGGTTCGGTCAAAGTGCTGATCGAATATATAAGAGTGAATTTAGGAAAGCCTAGTTCGGGTTGCATTAAAAATATGGAAAAATGTTCTAAAATCATATTTTAATATATAAAAGTGAACTGTGAAATCAATTTTGGAAAATGAGGTTCGGAAGGTTGACATTTATGCTAGTGACCAAAATGTAATTTTTTAAAGTTGCGTGACAGTTTTATAAAGGATTGAAACTTTGAATCTTTAAGGAGCTATTATTCCAAAAAGAGTTTCTCCAGATTTTTCTAAGATATTTTAAGGCTTTATTCTGATTTTAAAGTTTATGAAATGTGGAGGGAAATCATTTTACCATTTTATAACTAACTTTTCTATTTTCTCTCAATTTTCCTTTTCTCTCATTTTCTCTCAACCCAAACACATTTCTCCAGATTTTCTTCTCTGATTTTGTCATCTAAATCACTCATTTCAACTCTCTTTTGATTCCTAATCATCTCATCAACAAAACCTCTCAATTTGCAAGTTGTTTCATCAAGCTTTTTGGCTCTAAAAAGGAGAAACTCAAGTTTGGAGGTAAGAACGTCCTTCTCCTCTAAACTATCAGTTCTTTACTGAAATTCCTAAGTTCTCAATCCTTGATTTGTGATTTGTTAAAGGCTTTTCAATTGAGATCTTGATTTTAGCTTAAAATGCAAGATTTGGTGATTTTGGTGGAATTTTCGTGTGATATGTTTGGGCAGTGTTTTGAAGTGTCAAAATGATGTTAAATGAATGCTAAATTGATTAGAAGTTGAGGTTTAATTAATGCAATCCCGGATAGGTTGAATTTCCTAAGTTTGGCTTGAGTTTTTGGTTGTTTTTGGAGTGTTTTTGGTGATCTGTTATACCTGGAGGTATAAGGAAGTGTTTGTGATCATTTTGGATGTTAATTGATGTTTAAAAATGGTTGGAAGTGATGGATCTTGGCTGGGTTAAGTTTTGGAAGTGTTTGGAGGTGATTTCGGTTGTGTTTGGTAGCCGAAATGTTTATTTTGTGATGAGCAGCGAGTTGAGTCTTGTTGCTGGTGTTTTTAATGCATAATGATGCATTAATCCTCTGTTGTTGTGTGCTTGAAACAGGGGAGTTTGATCCGTGAGCTTTGAAGGTGTTGCGGAAGGTTTTCGGATGCTTGGAAGGCTTGTTGGCTAGCCTTGTTTTGTGTATCGGTGAGTGAAGTTGGGTTTTCAGCTTTTAAACCAAGGTTTGAAGGTTTTGGGAGCTTAGTTTAAGTCTAAACAACTTTGCTAAGCTCAAGAGTAAGTGAATGGATTTTCGCTCTTGAATTGTGTTGTGAAATTGGCTTTTAAGCAATTGTGGTTGATGATTGAAATGCATGTGTTTTGCATGGTTTAAATTTGTTTTGAAAGCATATTTTAAGCATGGTTTAATGCTGGTTTTGGAAGCCATATGTGAAGGATGCTCAAGGTAAGAGATCCTTGGTTTTGTACATGGAATTGTGGTTTTGATGCATGGTGTTGCATGTTGTTCAATGGCTTTGTCTAATGCTTTAAAACAGTGGATTATTGTTGTTAATGATGTACTTTGGTAAGTGATGCTAAAGGTTACAAAGGTGGTTGAAAGTCCTTGTGTAAGCCTTGTTTATTTAAGAACAACATGGTGTTGGTAAGTCCATGGTTGGTTCTTTGTTAATGTAAATGATGGTTTTGCATTATGATTATGCATGTGAATCGTTGGATTATCATGGTAAGATGGTTATATTGGCAAGTGATGAAAGTGGTTTTGGTTCGTTGATCGGATATAGTTAGCCGGCTATAGGATTGGGTGCACCGTGAATTAAGTCGCCTTGGAGGTGGAGTGGTCAAGAGTGGACCGGTAAACTCCCTTCAAGTATCCTAACGAGATGGTTAAGGTCATAATGGAGGTTGATGCCCATTCGAGGACTTTGGTTGAGCAAAGGTTATGTGGTGTTTAAAAGTCCATATATGGGAACCTTGTGCTTGTTAAGATCACAATGGCAGTTTAAGTCCATGTGTGGATCTTGTGTGGGGTGTCCCGGATCTCGTTAGTGATGTTATACAACTACCAATCGGTTATGCAAAGGTTGTATGGTGTTTAAAAGTCCATACATGGGAACCTTGTGCATGTTGAGGTTGTATGGTGTTTAAAAGTCCATACATGGGAACCTCGGGAAAAGCTAAGGTTGTATGGTGTTTAAAAGTCCATACATGGGAACCTTAGGCTTGTAAGGTCAAATGGTGTTTAAAAGTCCATTTGGGAGACCTTGGATTGGTAGGGTGTATGGAGCGTAGGGACAACGCTCGGGATCCGCGTATCCGATCGGGTGTTGAGTTGAAAAGTGGATGTGGTTGATCACTTGGAAGCCAATGTAATGTTCTTGATCATAAAGAAGCATGAGATGCTTGAAAAGATGCATGGTTGCATGGAAATTGTTTAATGCTTGTGAATGCATGTTTACTTGTTATATTGAACAAGTGTTGATTATCTTTTGGTAAATGATGCATGTGTGCATGAAATCTCTTTAATGCATTGGAGTCTTGTTAAGACTTGTTTTAAAAGGCATGTGATAATGATGTTGTGGTTCATGAGTTGCCTTTGGTTAATGCATGTGTTGGATTGATTGAGTAAATGATTTTAAAGGGTTTCTTGCTTGAATGGTTTTTAAAGTATAAGAAAGGGATGTTGTGAAATGGAGGTGTTTTTCCAAGGTTTTGAATTTAGCTTTGCATATGGTGTTTATGCATGGAATGGTTAAATGGATGATTTTGCAAGTTGTACTTTGAAATGGTTTTTCTTAGCTTGCTAAGCTAAGGGCTGGCTTTCATGTATGTGCAATGCATGGTTTTAAGCATGTTGATGAAAAGGAGTTTTCAAACTTTGCTTGGTAAACAAATCGGGTTTGTTTTTAAAGTGATTTTATGACCCGCTGCATTGATGGTGTTTTGGTTTTGAGCATTCCTCACTAAGCATTATTGTCTTACGCTCCTTTTTGTCCATCAATGCAGATTCTTGAAGTTTGGACAGCAAGGAGCAAGGGATTCAAGGTGGACTCCAATTGAGATGTATGTCTCGGTGAATAGCTATAGTTAATAAAGGCAATAGGGGTAGAATCTCTCGGGTTAATGTGTATGTGTTCGTTTATGTTTGGACAAGGATGTTTTTATGTTGATGATGTTGTTGGAACATGAATTGGCTTTAATGAGTTTGATTTGGAAAGGTTGTGCTTAAATGGTTGCTTGTGTAGGAAGCATGCCTTTAGATTTGGGGCTTTTCATATATGATGTTATTTTGATGATTTGTTGATGCAAGTATGTCTCATTCATGTTGAATTGCATGTTGGTAAAGTTTGGTGGCTTTTGGAGCATGTTTGAATGATCAATTGTGTGTTTGAGTAAGCACAATGCTGCAATATGTGCAGGGTGTTTCGGAACAGTTGACACCGTTTCGGAACGAGTGCCCTGCATAAACCCAGGCGTCCGAAACGGGTGACACCGTTCCGGAACGGTTTGGCTACTGCCAGTCCCCCGTTGCGGTACGCGTTGCGGAACGGCCCCGTGTTTCGAAACGGGCTCTTCCTGTTTCGGAACGGGTGACCGTTGGGGGCTGACATGGGAGGTTAAATGTTTCAGAATGTTTGCATTTTGGTCCTGAAACTTGTTTGTGCAATTGTATGAGTTTGGGATGTCCGTTTGAGCTGAAATTTGGCAGAGAAGCATGAAACCTGATTAATTTTAAGTTGGTAACTTAAAATCCGGTTAAGTCTTTAAAGTTTTCAGAATTTACATTTTGGTCCCTAAAGTTGTAAATTGTTCAATTGGGTCCCTGTTTGATCTCTGATGTTTGTGATCTTTGAGTATGCTGTTTGCATGATCACATCTAAGGTTAATGTGCATCTAGACAAGATTAAAAAGAAAAAAAAGGGTCGTTAATCAAGGTTGACTTTCGGGTTGACTTTGGTTTTCCCCGTTTGACTTTCTAAATTCGGGTCAACCGTCTGGGCCGGGTTAAGGGGGTTACATTTGGTGGTATCAGAGCTGAGTTGCGAATACTTGGGGAAAACGGTAAGTTGTTGTAATGTGTGCTTGTTGTTTACCTTGATGCGTGGTTGAAAGTTGGTTGAAACACGTGTTTCTGAGCAAATTGTTGATGTTTCTGAGCATGTTGCTGATGTTTTCAAGTGTGTTTTATGGTTATGAATCTTGGTTGAGTTTATGTGGAAATGTGCTGATGCTGTGAGCTGGTGTTATGCATGATGAAAGTGCTATGAGTATGTTATGTTGATAATATGCTGTTGCAAGTGGATGCTGTTTGGTATAAGCATGATCAAAGTATGTTGTTTGATACGCTTGATGTTGTGATATCCATGTTGTGTTGACTGTTATGTCATGTAAAGGGGAGGATTCGGGATACCCATTGTCTTATTAATATAGCTATTGTGTTATTTGGAGTTGGAGTTTGAATCCTTGCTTAAAGCTGGTCTAACTGGTTTGTTTGTTGTTGTGATTGTTTGTTGTTGTTAGTAGTATGGCAAAGTCGATGGAAGAGTGGCAGTTGAGTAAGATGGTTGTTGCCTTAGGGCAGGTTGTTAAGGCAAGGAATTCACCTTTCTGTAGAGGTGTTTTGTCTCAGTCTTCTGTGCCTGGGGTTGAGGAGTTAAGGTAGAAAGAAGAAGCTGGTTCTGTGATGAAGAGTTCATCATCTGTTGTTCAGGAGGTGTTGGGAACATCTCAGGCTGTGGTGAAGGTAAAGTCAGTGGATGTGCTGGCTGTGGAATGTGTGGGTTTGCCGAAGCAGCGTTTGCTTGATTTGGGTGCTGTGGAATATCATGGTTCGTCACTTGAGACATTTGAGGCCTGGTTGGCTAGTGTGGTTCTGATTTTGGATCAGGAGGGCTGTGATTATGTCTGTAAGCTGGGGAGTGTTGTTTCTTTGATGTTGGAGGATGCGTGTGCTTGGTGGACATCTGTGGCGGTGGCGTCACATATCTATGATTTTGACTGGGATTTCTTTGTATCTGCTTTTTGTGAAAGGTATCTTGGAAGGGAATTTCCAAGGGTTAAGCAATGTGAAGGTAGTGCTGTTGTAGAGCAAGTGTTGCTTGAGCAAGGAGTGGAGGTTCAGCTACCTTTGTGTGATCGTTGTGAAAGGCGCCATGTTGGAGGTTGTTGGGGCGCGGGTGCTTGCTGGAATTGTGGTTCCAAAATGCATGTTAAGCGTGATTGTCCTCATGGAGTGAAGTCAGCTTTGGTGGTAGCCAAAGGGTCTCTGAAAGGTCGTGGGCACGGCCGAGGCAAGGTTCAGAGGTGGCAGAAAGAGCAGAAGGTTGTGAAGAGTTTGGGAAATGAGAATTGCTGGGAATGTGGGTCTGCTGGACACATGAGACGTGATTGTTTGAGGTTGTCTCGGAACAGCCAAGGTTCCTTACCGCAAGGAGTTGGTGGTGACCCTAGTGCGCTAGCTGGTGCTGCAGTGGTGTGGCAGGAGGATGATGGTTCCGCGAGGAAGAGAGCTCGTCTGATGAAGCTTCAGGGAGGTGTTGTGTTTTCAGGTAACCTTGTTAAGTAATCTTTGCTCTAGTTACCTTAGTTTGGTTTCTGTTGGTTTTCCTTGCGTGGTAAGTTTAGTCTTCTTGTTAGCTTGTTGAGGGTAATAGTTGTAGTTTGGAATCATCTTTGGTGTGAAGAAGGTTTAGTGAGAATTTTGTGGTTAATGGTTGTTGGTATGATGGAGTTAGATAAGCTAGAAGTGAGGTAGGAGGTTGTTCTTAGACGGATTTGAGGATGTTATTGGAGGGTGTGAACTGGCATTCATGCACAGTTAAAATCATTGTTATATGCTATATTATATATGTTGGTCCATGCACACATGTGGCATGACATTAGAGGTTTTGCATGCATGTACATCAGGCATTGATAGGGCATGTAGGTGATCATGCATACGATGTTCACACTCGCTAATAACTAATCGAATCTGTTAGTGTGGTGGTTGGTTTGGATGATGGGTTTTTTTAGAGGTTGTTTTGGTGCTGAGTGAGAGTTAAAAGTAATATTAAGCTAGTTGCCAGCAATGGTGAGAGTGGTATAGCCTGTGGTAGAAGGATAGTGTTTGTTGCTTAAAGAGTTTAGTGGTTTGAATAGCTAAGTGGAAGGGGTAGCTCTTTGGTGCTAAGTGATGTTGCAGTTTAGTGGTTGTGTTCCCAAGTGCTGAAGTAGCCCAGTATTTAAGTTGTTGTGGAAGGGTTGTGTTTGTAAGTGCTGGTTCTTAGTAACCTTTGAGGAGTTGAAGAGCTGTTATGTGTGTTTGGGTTAAGCGATGTTCTGGTAAGGCAAGTGTTATGGTTGAAATTTGAAGTGGAAGGATTATGAAAGATCGAAGGCTTTTGTTGGTTGTTTGGGTTCTTATGAGAAGTGGTTGGCTGGTTGTGGTTAAGAAAGTTCCATTTGAAGTCAGCTGGTGGTGTGTGGAACGGCTGACGGAGTCAAGTTGGGGTTGTGATGTAATTCTTGGAGTCTGGGTGAGTGGTCCTGGTGAGTTGTTATGGTGATGTTAGCGGCAGATGTAAAAGATTATCAGCATTCGTTGAGGAGTTTGGGTAAGCAGTTGATGCTTAAGGATTTTTGCTTGTTGGGAAAATCCTTGGAAGAGGTTTGGGAGTTTGCAAGAGTTTTAGAAGCAGAAAGGTTTGCATAGTGTCTGTTTTGGATTGGTTGTTGTCACTGTGTAAACAAGTCTTGGAAGTTGTGTGTTACAGTGTGGTGTGCTGTAAAAGTTGAGGTTCTTCAGGCTGAGGTTGGGGCTGTGTACAGTCCGGGTATGTGAAAGGTTAAGTTGTGGCTATCTTTGAGTGTTCTGGATTTTGTGAATAGTGTGTGGAGTGTGCTAAGTTTGGTGGAGGTTTTGTGTGGATAGTAACCAGTGGTAGTTGAGGCTGTTGTGTTGCCTTGTGTGTTGGTTTGAGAAGGTTGTTTTCTCTTTTCGCCGGTTGAAATTTCGAGGACGAAATTTCCTAAGTGGGGGAGAGTTGTAACGCCCCGGTTTTGGGCGTTGACCGGTTCGGTCAAAGTGCTGATCGAATATATAAGAGTGAATTTAGGAAAGCCTAGTTCGGGTTGCATTAAAAATATGGAAAAATGTTCTAAAATCATATTTTAATATATAAAAGTGAACTGTGAAATCAATTTTGGAAAATGAGGTTCGGAAGGTTGACATTTTGGCTAGTGACCAAAATGTAATTTTTGAAAGTTGCGTGACAGTTTTATAAAGGATTGAAACTTTGAATCTTTAAGGAGCTATTATTCCAAAAAGAGTTTCTCCAGATTTTTCTATGATATTTTAAGGCTTTATTCTGATTTTAAAGTTTATGAAATGTGGAGGGAAATCATTTTACCATTTTATAACTAACTTTTCTATTTTCTCACAATTTTCCTTTTCTCTCATTTTCTCTCAACCCAAACACATTTCTCCAGATTTTCTTCTCTGATTTTGTCATCTAAATCACTCATTTCAACTCTCTTTTGATTCCTAATCATCTCATCAACAAAACCTCTCAATTTGCAAGTTGTTTCATCAAGCTTTTTGGCTCTAAAAAGCTGAAACTCAAGTTTGGAGGTAAGAACGTCCTTCTCCTCTAAACTATCAGTTCTTTACGGAAATTCCTAAGTTCTCAATCCTTGATTTGTGATTTGTTAAAGGCTTTTCAATTGAGATCTTGATTTTGGCTTAAAATGCAAGATTTGGTGATTTTGGTGGAATTTTCGTGTGATATGTTTGGGCAGTGTTTTGAAGTGTCAAAATGATGTTAAATGAATGCTAAATTGATTAGAAGTTGAGGTTTAATTAATGCAATCCCGGATAGGTTGAATTTCCTAAGTTTGGCTTGAGTTTTTGGTTGTTTTTGGAGTGTTTTTGGTGATCTGTTATACCTGGAGGTATAAGGACGGGTTTGTGATCATTTTGGATGTTAATTGATGTTTAAAAATGGTTGGAAGTGATGGATCTTGGCTGGGTTAAGTTTTGGAAGTGTTTGGAGGTGATTTCGGTTGTGTTTGGTAGCAGAAATGTTGATTTTGTGATGAGCAGCGAGTTGAGTCTTGTTGCTGGTGTTTTTAATGCATAATGATGCATTAATCCTCTGTTGTTGTGTGCTTGAAACAGGGGAGTTTGATCCGTGAGCTTTGAAGGTGTTGCGGAAGGTTTTCGGATGCTTGGAAGGCTTGTTGGCTAGCCTTGTTTTGTGTATCGGTGAGTGAAGTTGGGTTTTCAGCTTTTAAACCAAGGTTTGAAGGTTTTGGGAGCTTAGTTTAAGTCTAAACAACTTTGCTAAGCTCAAGAGTAAGTGAATGGATTTTCGCTCTTGAATTGTGTTGTGAAATTGGCTTTTAAGCAATTGTGGTTGATGATTGAAATGCATGTGTTTTGCATGGTTTAAATCTGTTTTGAAAGCATATTTTAAGCATGGTTTAATGCTGGTTTTGGAAGCCATATGTGAAGGATGCTCAAGGTAAGAGATCCTTGGTTTTGTACATGGAATTGTGGTTTTGATGCATGGTGTTGCATGTTGTTCAATGGCTTTGTCTAATGCTTTAAAACAGTGGATTATTGTTGTTAATGATGTACTTTGGTAAGTGATGCTAAAGGTTACAAAGGTGGTTGAAAGTCCTTGTGTAAGCCTTGTTTATTTAAGAACAACATGGTGTTGGTAAGTCCATGGTTGGTTCTTGGTTAATGTAAATGATGGTTTTGCATTATGATTATGCATGTGAATCGTTGGATTATCATGGTAAGATGGTTATATTGGTAAGTGATGAAAGTGGTTTTGGTTCGTTGATCGGATATAGTTAGCCGGCTATAGGATTGGGTGCACCGTGAATTAAGTCGCCTTGGAGGTGGAGTGGTCAAGAGTGGAGCGGTTAACTCCCTTCAAGTATCCTAACGAGATGGTTAAGGTCATAATGGAGGTTGATGCCCATTCGAGGACCTTGGTTGAGCAAAGGTTATATGGTGTTTAAAAGTCCATATATGGGAACCTTGTGCTTGTTAAGATCACAATGGCAGTGTAAGTCCATGTGTGGATCTTGTGTGGGGTGTCCCGGATCTCGTTAGTGATGTTATACAACTACCAATCGGTTATGCAAAGGTTGTATGGTGTTTAAAAGTCCATACATGGGAACCTTGTGCATGTTGAGGTTGTATGGTGTTTAAAAGTCCATGCATGGGAACCTCGGGAAAAGCTAAGGTTGTATGGTGTTTAAAAGTCCATACATGGGAACCTTAGGCTTGTAAGGTCAAATGGTGTTTAAAAGTCCATTTGGGAGACCTTGGATTGGTAGGGTGTATGGAGCGTAGGGACAACGCTCGGGATCCGCGTATCCGATCGGGTGTTGAGTTGAAAAGTGGATGTGGTTGATCACTTGGAAGCCAATGTAATGTTCTTGATCATAAAGAAGCATGAGATGCTTGAAAAGATGCATGGTTGCATGGAAATTGTTTAATGCTTGTGAATGCATGTTTACTTGATATATTGAACAAGTGTTGATTATCTTTTGGTAAATAATGCATGTGTGCATAAAATCTCTTAATGCATTGGAGTCTTGTTAAGACTTGTTTTAAAAGGCATGTGATAATGATGTTGTGGTTCATGAGTTGCCTTTGGTTAATGCATGTGTTGGATTGATTGAGTAAATGATTTTAAAGGGTTTCTTGCTTGAATGGTTTTTAAAGTATAAGAAAGGGATGTTGTGAAATGGAGGTGTTTTTCCAAGGTTTTGAATTTAGCTTTGCATATGGTGTTTATGCATGGAATGGTTAAATGGATGATTTTGCAAGTTGTACTTTGAAATGGTTTTTCTTAGCTTGCTAAGCTAAGGGCTGGCTTTCATGTATGTGCAATGCATGGTTTTAAGCATGTTGATGAAAAGGAGTTTTCAAACTTTGCTTGGTAAACAAATCGGGTTTGTTTTTAAAGTGATTTTATGACCCGCTGCATTGATGGTGTTTTGGTTTTGAGAATTCCTCACTAAGCATTATGTGCTTACGCTCCTTTTTGTCCATCAATGCAGATTCTTGAAGTTTGGACAGCAAGGAGCAAGGGATTCAAGGTGGACTCCAATTGAGATGTATGTCTCGGTGAATAGCTATAGTTAATAAAGGCAATGGGGGTAGAATCTCTTGGGTTAATGTGTATGTGTTCGTTTATGTTTGGACAAGGATGTTTTTATGTTGATGATGTTGTTGGAACATGAATTGGCTTTAATGAGTTTGATTTGGAAAGGTTGTGCTTAAATGGTTGCTTGTGTAGGAAGCATGCCTTTAGATTTGGGGCTTTTCATATATGATGTTTGAATGATCAATTGTGTGTTTGAGTAAGCACAATGCTGCAATATGTGCAGGGTGTTTCGGAACAGTTGACACCGTTTCGGAACGAGTGCCCTGCATAAACCCAGGCGTCCGAAACGGGTGACACCATTCCGGAACGGTTTGGCTACTGCCAGTCCCCCGTTGCGGTACGCGTTGCGGAACGGCCCCGTGTTTCGAAACGGGCTCTGCCTGTTTCGGAACGGGTGACCGTTGGGGGCTGACATGTGCGGTTAAATGTTTCAGAATGTTTGCATTTTGGTCCTGAAACTTGTTTGTGCAATTGTATGAGTTTGGGATGTCCGTTTGAGCTGAAATTTGGCAGAGAAGCATGAAACCTGATTAATTTTAAGTTGGTAACTTAAAATCCGGTTAAGTCTTTAAAGTTTTCAGAATTTACATTTTGGTCCCTAAAGTTGTAAATTGTTCAATTGGGTCCCTGTTTGATCTCTGATGTTTGTGATCTTTGAGTATGCTGTTTGCATGATCACATCTAAGGTTAATGTGCATCTAGACAAGATTAAAAAGAAAAAAAGGGTCGTTAATCAAGGTTGACTTTCGGGTTGACTTTGGTTTTCCCCGTGTGACTTTCTTAATTCGGGTCAACCGTCTGGGCCGGGTTAAGGGGGTTACAAGCACCAACGCCAGCATTTTCACCTCCAACACCACCACCACCAGGGGGAGGAGGTATATCCACAACATTATCAGCATTTTCCTCATTTTCATTCTGAGCCATAGCTCTCGTATTCACCCTCATCTCTCTACGAGGCCCCATTTACAAGAAAGCAATGCACTGACACAAATGCAATAAACATAATTAGGCTCAACAAGGTAAGTAATCCAAGTACTCAAGCTCATTTTCCTAAAACAATTCCTTTCATTAGTTTTGATATGGCAATGGGTTCCTCTAACATGCTTCAACATAGCATAGCATCATAATTGCAACATACTTTCAACAATAGGCATTTCATGCAAATACGCATACATCACCCACATAATCATTCCCATTTACACGAGAACTCGGCTATGATACCACCAAATGTAACCCCCTTAGCCCAGCCTAGAAGGTTGACCCGAACTACGAAGATTACACGGGGAAAACCAAAGTCAACCCGAAAGTCAACCTTGATTAACGACCCTTTTTTTCTTTTTTTTTATCTTGTCTAGATGCATGTTAACCCTAAGAGAACACTTGAGAAACATATACGAAGAAAGCACATCAATCGGATTTCAATAAGGGACTCAATTGCACAAAATACAAAAAGTTAGGGACCAAATTGTAAATTCTGGAAATTAGGAGGTCTTAACTGATTTAAAGATTTCCAATATTTAATTAGTCATATTACATGCTTCCCTGTCAAATTTCACCTTAATCAGACATCTCAAACACATATAATTGCAATTACAACTTTTGGGACTAAAAGGTAAAGCTTGCAAACCTCAAAACCATTCAAATCAGTGCCCAACGGTCACTTGTTTCGAAACGGTGTTGATCGTTCTGAAACGCGGGTTCGTTTCGAGTCTTGTTCCGAAATAGGGCCTTCCAGTGGCCAAACCGTTTCGAAAACGAAGGCCATTACAGGCCCCCATTTCGAAACGCTAGTGCCCATTTCGATACGGTTTGCCCAGATGCTGTAGATTTTGCTGGTTTATCTTACATAAAACCACTCAAACACATCTTAATGACTTCCTAATCATGCCAACAAGTCTTCATACATGTAAGGAGCATGCTTGAAACTTCAAAACACATTCATGGCATCAAACATGAAACATCACAAGTCTATAGGCATGGATCCTATCATCCAAAACCAAACAACCAACTAAGCTCCAAAACAAGCATCAAAAGGCCAATTACAAATCCAAAACATCAAGGGCATCATGCCACAACTAGGTAGTCCAAAACATCTCCCAAAACACATCTTAGGTTCCCATTGCCAAAATATCAAAAACTAATAGTGTTATGAAAACATCACCATACATGAGCTTAGTTTCCCTTGGACTCTTAGCCTCCTTGTTGCACTCAAACACTTCAATTATCTGCATTATTGGTTCAAGAGAGAGAGCGTAAGCACAATTTCTTAGTGAGGCATGCTCTAAAAAAAACAACACAATAATGCATTTTGGAAGTCACTTTCAACAAAGCTTTCTAAGCACATGCTCAACACATTTCATGCAAACTTGCATACTTTACAAGCATCTCATGCTTAATTAAAATCAACATGTCATATTGGTATTCAAGTGATAATCCATAACCATTCACAACACAAAACACAATCGGATACGCGGATTACAAGCGTTGTCCCATACGCTTCATACACACTATCGAACAACACAAGGTGGAGTTTACCGGTACAATGACAACCCCTCAACACCCGTGATGGAGTTTAACGGTACAATCACAACCCCTAAATATCACTCATCGGTAATTGTATAACTCCACTCACGAGTACACGAGACACACAACACAAGATCCACACACGGACTTTTAACCACCGTTGTGATCTTACCTTACTCGTTAGTGTACTTTAATGGAGTTTATGGTACAATTACAACCCCTCAACATCCAAGGCGACTTTATTCACGGTGCACCCAATCCTATAGCTGGCTAACTATATCCGATTCAAGTACTTTAAAACCATTACATCACTTGCCAATATACATCATATAACATCAACAACTCATTGTTTTTAAGCATTAAACAAAGCCATTTAACCACATGCATCACTATGCATCAAACCCACATTTACAACATGTCAAACCAAGGATCTCTTACCTTGAGCATCCTTCAACAAATGGCTTTCAAAACCAGCATTGACCATGCTAAAACATGCTTTCAAAACAGAATTTAAACATGCATATTATAAACAATGCATCAAACCACTTCATGGCTCACCCAAGAGAGTTTTTGCGAAAACTTACTCTTAAACTTAGTTAAGTTGCTTAGACTTAAACTAAGCTCTCAAAACCTTCAAACATTTGATTCAAAGCTGGAAATCCAACTTCACTCACCAATTCCGTTTCACAAGCTTGCCGAAACGCCGATCAAGCCTCCAGATCAACTCCTAAGGTATCCGAAGATGTCTCCCCTGTTTTAAACACATCAAAGCAGAGGATTAATGCATCATCATTGTGAAACCTATGTTTGATTTTGATATAATTAAATCTTTATGGATCAATTTGAAAAACTTAAAATTGTTTTATAAGTCCCTTAATAAGTTTTAAATCACCAACACTTTAAAACTGATTTGAAAAACTCAAACTCAAAATATTTTCTAAGTGTTCCAAGGCGAAACTATTGAAAACCGTTCAGGTGTATCAATACGCTTCCACCCGTATCGATACTTTTTTTACAAAGTTGGCCACTGGAGGAACTCGTTTCGATACGCACTTAACCGTATCGAAACACCATATCGAAACAGATTCAATCTGTATCGATACGCTCCTTTGTAAAGTCCAAATGAGTTTGAATGGCATACCGATACGGCTTCACCCGTATCGTTATAGTTTTAACGAATTTTTAATTCATGTCGTTTTAAATGTTTCGACCGTTGGTGTCAGTTGTTAGGTAACCAAATTTTAAATTGGTAGTTGACCCGTATCGATACGGTAAACCCTCGTATCGAAACGGAAACTGAAAGTGATCTAAGTCGAGAAAAAGGTATCGATACGGTCTTAGCCATTTCGATACCTTGTATCGATACGCCTACGTGCGTTTCGATACCCCCTATTTATTGTGCACAACGGCTCTTTCTTTTCTGAGACAGGTATCGATACGGCTCCCCGTGTACCGATATGGATAGCTGTAAAAGTGCATTTATGGTGGTGAGAGAGGGTTCCAACGGCTCTATTCAAGTCCCCAACCATCCAAACGGCTAGAATTAATAGAGGAGGTATAAATTGAAGTCCTTTGAAGGTCAGCAACAACTATTCAACCTACAAGCATCATCAAAGCAAAAATCCAAACCCTTGTGCTCTTCAAAGTCAAATTCTTGTACCCAACTCTAGAGTTTTCATTGCTATCTTGTATTGTGAGTTTGGAGTAATTGAAATTGTATTTGAGTAGACATTTATCCTTTGTGAGGAATTCTTTGATTTTACCAAAACCTTCTCTTTGTAATTTGAGTGGATTAAGCTTTGGGTAGAAAGCTTAATCAAATTTGTAAGGTTACCTCCTAATCCAAGAAAAGGGGAAGAATTCAAGTAGTGAATTGGTTGAAAATCCTTATTAGGAACTAAGGTAGTGGATGTAGAGTTTATTTGGAGAACTTGAACCACTCTAACTACTTGTGTCATCTTTTATTTTTCACAAATTCTTCCCACCAAAATTTTTATTGCCAATTCACCCCCCTCTTGGCCATTTGCAGTTGTTTGATCAACTCAACAATTGGTAACAGAGCTACACTCATTGGAAGGATTACAACCCTCTTGAGTCGATTATAGGAGAGTTTGATCAACAACTAGTCAAGCAATGGCTTCCACCTCCAACTTCAACATCTATGAGTCCCAATCTACCACCAAGCCTCCATTCTTCAATGGGGATAACTACCCATATTGGAAGAATAGGATGATGCTCTTCATCAAGTCTACCGACTAAATGGTGTGAGATGTGGTTGAAGAAGGTCCATACATTCCTATGAAGAGAGATGGTGAAAGACTTGTCCCAAAGGTAAAAGCCGAGATGACGGATGATGAAAGAAAAAGGATGCAAGTGAATGACAAAGCTCTCCATGTGATATTTTGTGCACTTGGTCCGGATATCTACTCCAAGGTGTCTTCAATCGAAAATGCCAAGGAGGTTTGGGATACCCTCGAGACAACATATGAGGGAGCTAGTGATGTCACGGAGACAAAGATTGGGCTACTCAATCTAAGCTATGAAAATTTCAACATGGATCCCGATGAAAGTGTCTCCAAGATGTTTGATCGATTCTCAGTCATTGTCAACAGATTGAAGGGGTTCGGCGAGATCATCACCGAAGACAAACTAGTGAGGAAATTGTTGTACTCTCTTCCGGAATCATGGGATGGCAAGAGAACGGCTATTATTGAAGCTAGAGATTTGAAGACTCTCAAGTTTGATGCTCTTGTTGGATCTCTACTCACCCATGTGATCATGAAAAAGGGAAGAGAAGAAGAGAAGAAAATGGTTGAGAAGAAGGATGTTGAGAAGAAGAAAGTGGGAATCGCTCTAAAAGCTTCATATCAAGAAAGCGATTCAAGTGAAGATAAAGATGAGGAGATGACCATGTTGGCAAAACGGTTTACTTGGTTCTTGAAGTCCAATCATTGAAGAAAATTTATTAGAAAAGGAGACTTCAAGAGCAAGAGTAAGGAAGAGGAGAAAGACCACATCACTTGCTATGAATGCAAGAAGTCGGGTCACATCTGTTTTGAATGTCCTCAATTGAAGAGGAAGAGCTTTGAGAAGAAGAACAAGCTCAAAGCTCAAATAGCAACTTGGAGTGACGATGAGTCATCCGAGGAAGAGGAGGAAGTGGCCAATCTATGTCTCATGGCCATTGATAATGAACCAAAGGTAAATTCTAACTTATCCAATTTTGATTTTACTTTTGATGAACTTCAAGATTCTTATGATGAATTGCAAGAGGTTTACGATAAGTTAGTACGAAAATACAAAGAATCCATTTTGAAAAACAAGAAAACCATTTCCGATTTGAAAAATCAAAATGAGACATTTTCTAAAGCTAACTCCGAATTGGAAAAGAAAGTTTTGTTTTTAGTAAATCTTTCAAATGATCTTAAAACAAAAAATCTTGAACTTGAAAAACTTCTTTCCGATTTTCAAGATTATCACACAAAGGAAGTGGATAATCTTAAAACATCTATTGCTATTGGGAAAATAATTTTGAAAAAGGAAATCATTCTAAATCCCAATATGTAAAAAGAAAACCCTTTATTCATAAACAAAGAAATTTTAATAAGCAATCTAGAGGTCAAAGAGTTGGGAGTGTTTGGGTTCCTAAGGAACTTATTATTTCTAATAATATGAATGCTATTGCTTCTTGGATTCCTAAGGGAACCAAAATTTTGAAGGCTAACACTCATGGACCGAAAATGATTTGGGTACCAAAAATCAAGGCCTAATTTCTTTGTTTGTAGGGGGAGCATTGCTACAAGGCTAAAGCTTCAAGCCAAAATTCTTGGTACCTTGATAGTGGATGCTCAAGACATATGACCGGTGACAAGAGTAGATTTGTGGAACTAAAGCTAAAGAGTGGTGGAGTGGTAACTTTCGATGATACCTCCAAAGGTCACATTGAAGGAATAGGCTCCATTGGTAACCACTCTTCTATTTTCATTGAAAATGTTTTGTATGTCAACGGTCTTAAACATAACTTATAGAGTATTAGTCAATTATGTGACAAGGGTTTTAATGTTTTATTTGATAAAAGTGGTTGCAAAATTGTAAACATTAAAACAAATCAACTAATGCTCATTGGTCATCGCATAGGGAACATATACACGGTGCATCTAGATGACATTCATTCATCTCATACATGCTTAGTTGCACATGATGAACATGACTCATGGCTTTGGCATAGAAAATTAGGACATGCTAGCATGAGTGTCTTAGAGAAATTAATTTCCCTTAATCTAGTTAGAGGTTTACCCAAAGTTAAATTTTCTAATGATAAAATTTGTGATGCATGTTCAAAGGGTAAACAACATAGAACTTCATTTAAATCCATTAATGATGTCTCTACTAGTAGATGTTTACAATTGATTCATATGGATCTTTTTAGGCCTATTAGAACAATGAGCTTGGGTGGAAAATCATATGCTTTTGTTCTTGTAGATGACTATTCTAGGTTTACTTGGGTTCTATTCTTAAGTACAAAAGATGAGGCTTTAGAAAAATTCATCACATTTTCTAAAATAACTCAAAATGATCTTGAACTTAAAATTTCGCACATTAGAAGTGATCATGGAACCGAATTTCAAAATCTAGGTTTCGATGAGTTCTTAAATGAAAATGGGATTAGCCACAATTTTTCCGCACCTCGCACTCCTCAACAAAATTGGGTAGTTGAGAGGAAAAATCGAACTTTAGAAGAAATGGCTAGAACCATGCTTTGCGAAAATAATTTACCTAAATATTTTTGGGCGGAAGCCACAAATACCGCTTGCTATATTATAAATCGAGTAATGATTAGGCCAATTTTGAAGAAAACACCTTATGAGATTTTAAATTCTAAGAAGCCTAACATTAGCTATTTTCATCGTTTCGGTTGCAAGTGTTTTGTTTTGAATAATGGTATAGAAAACTTAGCTAAATTTGATGCTAAAAGTGATGAAGCTATTTTCTTAGGGCACTCTTTAAACTCTAAAGCCTATCGTGTATTTAATAAAAGAACTCTAGTAGTTGAAGAGTCTATACATGTTGTTTTCGATGATAACCTCCTTCCGAGGAACGAATCTTCTGATGATGATGATGTAGGAATCCTTGATGCCATTGATGGAGGACAAACGTCAAAGGTGGATGAGGTTCCAACTAAAGATGAGGATACACAAGATCCACCTCTTGAAGCCTTGAAGGACTTGGCTCTTGAGGAAAAGGAGGTGTCTTACCCAAGGGAGTTTAACTTTGTCAAAGGTGGTGAAATCTTGGGTGATCCATCCAAGGGGGTAACTACTAGATCCTCTCACAAATTAATGAACCATGTTGTATTTCTTTCATTCATTGAGCCTAAAAATATTAAAGAAGCTTTAAAAGATGATTTTTGGATTTGGCTATGCAAGAGGAATTAAATCAATTTGAGAGAAGTAAAGTTTGGACATTAGTTGAAAGGCATAATAACCATTCTACTATAGGAACAAAATGGGTTTTTAGGAATAAATTGGATGAAAGTGGTAATATAGTGAGAAACAAGGCTAGGCTTGTTGCTCAAGGCTATACCCAAGAAGAGGGAATTGATTTTGATGAGACCTATGCACCCGTAGCTAGAATGGAAGCTATTAGGATGTTGCTTGCATTTGCATGTTATCATAATTTCATGTTTTTTCAAATGGATGTGAAAAGTGCCTTTTTAAATGGTTTTATAAATGAAGTGTATGTTGAACAACCACCGAGTTTTGAGGATTCAAAATTTCCAAACCATGTGTTTAAACTTACAAAAGCTCTCTATTGTTTAAAACAAGCTCCTAGAGCTTGGTATGAGAGACTTTCAAATTTCTTAATTGAAAAGGGTTTTGAAAAAGGAAAGGTGGATACTACACTCTTCATAAAAAGATATAACAATGACATCTTAGTAGTTCAAATTTATGTTGATGATATCATTTTTGGTTCTACTAATGAGTGTTATTGTAAAGAATTTTCTAAGCTAATGCAAGGTGAGTTCGAGATGAGCATGATGGGGGAGCTCTCATTATTTTTGGGACTCCAAATCAAACAAAGGAAAGATGGCACCTTCATAAATCAAGCTAAGTACGTGAATGACATGCTCAAAAAGTAAGGCTTGGAGAATGCAAAACCTCAAGCAACACCTATGAGTTCTTCCATAAAGCTTGACAAAGATGAAGGAGGTAAGTGTGTTGATTCTAAGCTTTATAGATCCATGATAGGTTCTTTGCTTTACCTTACCGCAAGTAGACCGGATATTGTGTTTAGTGTTTGCTTGTGTGCTAGGTTTCAAGCTAGTCCTAGAGAATCACACTTAGTTTCCATTAAGAGAATTTTTAGATACCTTAGAGACACACCTACCTTAGGCCTTTGGTATCCTAAAGATTCTTCCTTTAGCCTTCATGCTTATCGGATGTGGATTATGGGGGATGTAAGATAGATAGGAAAAGTACTTTCGGGACATGCCAATTCTTAGGTAGTATGCTCGTATCTTGGTTCTCTAAGAAACAAAATAGCGTAGCCTTATCTACCACCGAAGCGGATTACATATCCTTAGGGAGTTGTTGTGCTCAAGTCCTTTGGATGAAGCAACAACTCTTAGATTATGGTGTTGAAGTAGAAACCATACCCCTTAGGTGTGACAACACTAGTGCCATTTGTCTCACTAAGAATCCCATCCAACACTCTAGAACTAAACACATAGAAATTAGACATCATTTCATTAGAGATCATGTTTTGAAAAATGATGTTGTTATAGAATTTGTTGACACCTTGAACCAATTAGCGGGTATATTTACAAAACCTTTAGATAAAGAACGCTTTTGGTCCCTTAGGAGAGAGTTAGGTCTACCTAGCCTATCTTGACCTTTTAGGACCTCTTTGTGTTTAAATTTGCTTGATGTTGTGAAATTGCATGTTTGTGTGTTGTTACTCTTGAAAATGTCCATGCTTATAGTTAGGGGGAGTATGATTCTATTCAAATATGCTTAGAACTGTTCATTCATTATTTGCATTCCTTTAGGAGGTGTTAAAATCGAGCTTATGGTTGTTCTTTAGGCCTAAAGATGTATTTCTGGGCATAGGGTATCGATACGACTCTACGCGTATCGATACGAGTACTTCATTAAGCTTCCCATACTTCATTTCACCTCAAACGGGTATCGATACGGTTAAACCTGTTTCGATACGAGCTTCAATCGTTTCGATACGGATTGCATCCGTTTCGATACGAGTCTCCAACGGGCATTTTTATGGGAATTACGCTTTTACCCCCGTATCGATACAATTTCAGGCGTATCGATACGCGATTGCGCAGACATCTTTAAATTTGGCAATTAAAGTCTTCAACTTTTACCAAAACTAAAATTTTTCAAACACTAAAAACCCTAGCCGTTTTAGCCTATAAATAGGCTCCTCCTCCTTCATATTTTCACACCACAACTCAAATATCTTAAAGAGGGTTTCCATCAAACAAAGCTCTAAGATCTTTCTCATCAAATTCGGTGCTAGATTTTTCTTCATTCCTCTCTAATCCCTATCAAGGTCAAATACTTTCTCTTTTTTTTCAATTTTTTTGTTTTGTTTTTATATTCATCTTCTTAACAAAATTTTGTTTTTCAAAATTTCTTCTTCAAATTTTATTTTCCAATTTTTTTATACCTTGATCTTTGATTTCTAAATGACTTGAATGAAGGAATCTAAATGCATACACTTGTTTTTCTAGTTCATGGCACCCAAGGAATCTAGGAAGAGATCTCGTGTTTCTCAAACAGGTGAATCATCTACTCCCGGAGAGGTTGCTCGTCCAAATTACACCCAAATCTATGAAAATTCCTTTAAAACCCCCGGATCTCTCACATATTTTCGTCAATTCGAAAACTATAAGATTCGTCCGGAAAGGGTAATATCTATTCCTTTTCTTAACTCGGAGCGATTCAAATCTGAATATCTTCCTTTGCTCCAACTTTGGAATTTTATGGATTTTCTCTCCATTCCCGGGTTTTATTTACGTCTTTTGGTTTTGATCTTTTATACTAATGCCAAATGTTGTTCTAATCGTAATGAGGTTGTTACCGGAGTAAGTTCTTATATCATACGCTTCCACCCGTATCGATACCTTTTTTACAAAGTTGGCCACTAGAGGATCTCGTTTCGATACTCACTTAATCGTATCGAAACAGATCCAATCTGTATCGATACGCTCCTTTGTAAAGTCTAAAAGAGTTTGAATGGCGTACCGATACGGCTTCACCCGTATCGATACGGTTTTAACGAATTTTTAATTCAGGTCGTTTTAAATGTTTCGACCGTTGGTGTCAGTTGTTAGGTAACCAAATTTTAAATTGGTAGTTGACTCGTATTGATATGGTAAACCCTCGTATCGAAACGGAAACTGACAGTGATCTAAGTCGAGAAAAAGGTATCGATACGGTCTTAGCCGTTTCGATACCCCATATCGATACACCTACATGCGTTTCGATACCCCCTATTTATTGTGCACAACGACTCTTTCTTTTCTTTGACAGGTATCGATACGGCTCCCTGTGTACGGATACGGATAGCTGCATAAGTGCATTTATGGTGGTGAGAGAGGGTTCCAACGATTCTATTCAAGTCCCCAACCACCCAAACGGCTAGAATTAATAGAGGAGATATAATTTGAAGTCCTTTGAAGGTCAGCAACAACTATTCAACCTACAAGCATCATCAAAGCAAAAATCCAAACCCTTGTGCTCTTTAAAGTCAAATTCTTGTACGCAACTCTAGAGTTTTCATTGCTATCTTGTATTGTGAGTTTGGGGTAATTGAAATTGTATTTCGGTAGACATTTATCCTTTGTGAGGAATTATTTGAGTTTACCAAAACCTTCTCTTTGTAATTTGAGTGGATTAAGCTTTGGGTAGAAAACTTAATACAATTTGTAAGGTTACCTCCTAATCCAAGAAAAGGGGAAGAGTTCAAGTAGTGAATTGGTTGAAAATCTTTAGTGGGAACTAAGGTAGTGGATGTAGAGTTCATTTGGAGAACTTGAACCACTCTAACTACTTGTGTCATCTTTTATTTTTCACTCAGTGTTCCCACCAAAATTTTATTGCCAATTCACCCCCTCTTGGCCATTTGCAATTGTTTGATCAACTCAACAATCATGCATTGAAATCTTCAGCCAACACTCTTAAACTTGCTGCTCTACCTAAAGCCAACATTTCGGCTACCAAACACAACCGAAATCACTTCCAAACTCTTCCAAACCTTAACCCAGCCAAGATCTATCACTTCTAACCATTTATAAACATCAATTAACGTCCAAAATGAACCTAAACTCGTCCTTATACCTCCAGCTACAATAGAACACCAAGATCACCCCAAAAACCACCATTTTCATAAGCAAAAACTTAGGAAATACAACCTATTCGGGATTCCATTGATAAAACCTCATTTACACATCATTAGACATCCAGAATACATTTAAGAATCATCTCAAAACATAGCCCAAACAATCACAACGAAATTCTTCAAGATTTCCTCCAAATCTTGAGTTTTAAGCCAAAATCAAGTTGATATCATTAAAACCATTTATAAAACTTAAATTAAGGATTGATAACTTGGTAATTTCAGTAAAGAACTAAGTATTTAGAGGAGAAGAACAACGTTACCTCTAAATGGTGATTTCTCCTTGATTTGAGCCAAATTTTCTTGAAAATCCAATGAGGAAATCAAAAGGATTTGATGTAAGATGGATTAGGAACTAATTGATGATTGAAATCTCATCAATTGAAGTGAAGATCAATGAAAACGTTGCTGGAGAAAAGGGTTTGGATGATGGAATTTTGAGAGAGAAAAAATGAGAAAATTTTAGAAAAGTTAGTTATGAAATTCCAAAAAGTGGTTTTCCCTTTTTCATTTAATTAATTAAACATTAATTAAATAACTTAAATTAAGGAAAAATCTGGAGAAATCATTTTTTGGTAAATTAGCTCTTTAAAGATTCAAAGTTTCAATCCTTACAAAACCGTCACCACTGAACTTTTCAAAAATTGCATTTTAGTCACTATTCAAAAATGTTGTATTTACAAACCTTATTTTGTAAAATTGATTTCACTACTCTCTTATATATATTAAAATAGGATTTTTAGATATTTTTCCATATTTTTAAAGCATCCAAAACTAGGCTTTCTCTAAAACCTCCTTTTATATTCGAACCAAAAATCAGACCGGTCCGGTTCAGACCCTAAACTTCTAAGCCCAAAATTGTGGTGTTACAGGTTCGATATAAGGCAACATGCTTGCCAAGGCAACCAGACTTGGCCCAAGACGAGACAAGGGCACAAGTACCCGAAGGAGCTAGACCACCGGGCTTGCCAAGTTCACAAGACTTCGCTCATTACTTGGAGAATGCTAGAGAGCCCGTTCACATAAGCTTTTTAGATAAGGCAAGAGACAAAAGTCCAAAAGGAGAATCTTTCCATATCGGGTGTGATCGCCTATCAGAGGAAAGAATACCATGACTTGATAATCTTTCCTTAGTTAGGGAATCTTGTAAAGATATCAAGCTAATCTCGGCCATCCATGTAAATCGATTCGGACCATTGATTGAGTGGGAGATCAACTATAAATAGATAGCCTCCCACCCTCATTTGTATAATCTCATTCCTTTCACTCTCCATTTGAGAGTTGAGTAATAAACTCTTGGCATTTACTCTAGCTGCCTTTGTCTTTTAGTTGTTCTTGTTCTCTTTGTGATCGTTGCCTTTCGAGTGGCTAAGAGTAGCCACCCTAGTGCTTAAAGCTCTTCCACATCCATCGAAGCCTTGAGGACTTGTCTGAGCCGTTGCGAGCAGGAGTACTCGCAAGGCTGCTTGAAGGCTGACTTAGGCGTGGGAACCGACCAATTAGCGTCAAAGACGCCTAAGGTCACACAGTGGGCTTAATTCTGTGAGGCTAGAGAGCTAGCCTCGTGACAAGTGATATTAGAGCGAGTCGAGACAGGGCTTGCGTTGTGATCGAGATGGCAAAGCAAGGAGATGTTTCTTCCACACAAGAAGGCAAAGAGTGTCGTGGTGTAGTCTATTGGAGACGACTGACAATGAACGAGGTAAAAGATTATCTCGAGGATTTTGATTATCAATCACTCTCTCTTAAATCCCAAGTAACAGATTTGTTTGAGAAGGTGAAATCCGTTAAGGGTGGAACCTTGAAGGAAGTTCAGAAAATCCTAGACTCATTTCCTGAGAAGATGAGCGAAGATCTGGAGAGAGTCTTGAAAAAGTTGGGGAGAGGGATCGTCGGAGTTGTGGAATCCATCGAGGTAGCGAAGGAGATCCAAGGTGTTTTTGAGTCCTACCTTGAAAAAGTAATGTCCATGGAAGACAGGTTCAAGGACGAGGCCTGACGAGTTCTCAACGAGGTGAGGACTGATCGAGGGAGCAATGCTTGCAAAGCCGAGGTGAAGGCTTTGCGGATCGAGGTGAATGAGCTCAAGGGAGAGATACTCAATTGCAATGCTGCAGTGAGTTAATGTGATGTGCTCAAGACAATCTTAGAGGGACTTAGACCGGGGGCAAAGATTGCATTGGAGCAAGGTGGCGCCCAGATGCCATCAGAGGCCCAAAATGTGGTTGAGTTGCTAGTTGAGCCTGTGGAGAACAAGCCAACTAGCAAGGAGACATCCAAGCCCACGACGAGTGATAGTGGGAGTGGTGGGACTAGGCTCGTGCTGACTAAGAAGGTGAGCAAAAAGCTTAAGTGCTATTTCTGTGACGGTTCTCATATTATCAGAGATTGTCCCGAGAAGAATCGCCTTGCTGCACTCATCAGGAGTGAAGATGAGCCAAAAGAGGAAGTAGTGTGACTTGGCGCCATTGCAAGTGCCAAGAAGCCAAGGAAGGATCGAGGCGCAACTATGTTTGTCCAAGTAGCCGAGCCAAGATCGAGACCCGGTGAGATAGCGAGTGCATAAGTCGTCGAGCTGAGGGTAAAGAGGAAGCAGCTAGAGTGCTACCATTGCAAGGGGCCTCACAAGTTGCGGAGTTGCCCAATTCGAGCCAAGGGGTCCGAGAAGAGGGAAAAGCCCGATGAGACCGAGCCTACCAAGCTTGGCTGGAAGCCTTCTAGTTCTGCCAAGGCCAAGGGGGACCAAAAGCAGAAAAAGGTGGAGACACCACCCATGGGCAAGGTGGGAGAGAAGCGAAGGACTTCAAGTAAGAAGCGCCGACGCAAGAGAAAGCACCGATTTTCAAGGAAGAAGGATCGATGCAAGAAACTTGCATCAAACTTTAAGTCAGAGGGGCGGATGCAACGAGGAGCAACGAACTTCATGGCAGAAGGGCCGATACATACAATGAACTTCAGTGAGGGAGGTTTGATGCAAAGGGGGCCAGACTTCATGGAGACCGAGGGGCTGGCCCATTTTAGAGTAAATGCAACAACCAAGTGGAAGGTACATCTCAAACACAACTCTAGTGGTTTTGAGTTTGACTTGTCATCGTTGATGAGTGTAGGTCAAGTAAGACCTAACTTTCATTGCGGGGGAGACAAAGCTTGGAATGGACCTTTCAGAGTTCTAAAGAGCCAAACAAATGGGTTGACGAGTCTGAGAGTTCGTCTAGTGTTCAATGTGGTAACACCCAAGACTTTGCCGCGGGGCCATGTGTGTTCGAGTCAAGGCAGCTCAAAGCGAGTAGGAGAAGGCTCATACGTTAGAGATGTGCCCGGAGGCATGTTAGGATGCGATGAGGATGGCCCAACCCAAGATCGTTTGAGTGCAGTGACAAGGGCATCATTAAGTTTGGTGGAGGAGAATGTCACGAACCAAATTCCTAGGCTCGCGACAGTGGCACAACTATCTGACGGAGGGGTTCAATAAGTGGCAACAGGATTGCCTAGTCAACCAGACTTGGCCCAAGACGAGACAAGGGCACAAGTACCCGAAGGAGCTAAACCACCGGGCTTGCCAAGTTCACAAGACTTAACCCATTACTTGGAGAATGCTAGAGAGCCCGTTCACACCAGCTTTTCAGATAAGCCAAGAGACAACAATCCAAATGGAGAATCTTGCCATATCGGGTGTGATCGCCTATCGGAGGAAACAAGACCATGACTTGATAATCTTTCCTTAATTAGAGGATCTTGTAAAGATGGCAAGCTAATCTCAGCCATCCATGTAAATCGACCCAGACCATTGATTGAGTGGGAGTTCAACTATAAATAGAGAGCCTCCCACCCTCATTTGTATCATCTCATTTCTTTCATTCTCCATTTGAGAGTTGAGTAATAAACTCTTGGAATTTACACTAGCTTTCTTTGTCTTTCAGTTGTTCTTGTTCTCTTTGTGATCGTTGCCTCTCGAGTGGCTAAGAGTAGCCACCCTAGTGCTGAAAGCGCTTCTGCATCCATCGAAGCCTTGAGGGCTTGTCCGAGCCATTGCGAGCAGGAGTTCTCGCAAGGCTGGTTGAAGGCTGACTTAGGGGTGGGAACCAACCAATTAGCGTCAAAGATGCCTAAGGCTGCACGGTGGGCTTGATTCTGCGAGGCCAGAGAGCTAGCCTCGTGACAATATGTAGATTGCGCTACTAACTGCCCGTGCAAGCACTGCCGAAGCAGTGAAGGAAAGGAAGGAGCGATGCAGAACCATCTCTCGACGGTCAAAATCAAGACAACCATGGATGACAATTTCTATTAAAGGAAGTTGAACCGTGAGATAGAGCCATGTTGAGCAAAAAAGACAGAAATACCATTACCGAGGCAATAGCCAAGACACTATCGGGGCAATGCCTAGAAACAGTCGACAAGGGAGATAATATGCAAAGGGGTATGCATTTTGAAGAGCATGAAAAGCTGAATATTTATATGAACTTTGCATGAAGATCGGACTACAAGAAGATCATGAAAATGCCAAAGGAAGGTCAAGAGAAGATTCCACACAAGTGGGAGGATTTTAAGGAAGAATGACATAATACTTAAAAAAAAGATCTTTTCTTTTAATGTATTTAATTCTAACTTCACTTCCTCTATAAATATGAAGCCAAACCCGACCATTAAGATCATCTAGAGACAAAGTAATCGAGAGTTGAGAGACTTTGTAGTGAGCTTACATCAATATCATGTTCTAATTTCTTCTTAGGGTTTAGATTGTATTGTTTAATAGTTGGGAGAAAACGGTTGGATTTTGTTTAAGTTTTTGTTAATGCAATTTTAGTTCAAGGTTTGCTTATTCTTGGTGTTTATGTTTTCTTGCAATTAAATCGGGAAAGGAAATTGTGATTGCATCTATTTGTCTAATATCAAGAGAGTTAGACTCACGAAACGGATAAGCATGGTTTTCATCCCAATCGTTGAAAACTAACTCAGCTTAGGGATAAGTTCGAGTTTCAATGAAAAAAAGAAGTGTAAGATTGGTTAGTGTTCATCCTTGGTTCACGTTGGGAGGTATTATCAAGGTCTTCACATCAACACGATTTCGACTTAAGGATAAGGAGGAGCCACTAAAGGACGCTTTGTCGATCCTTGACATTGTGCGTTGATGCCCAAGCAAGGGGTTGTCGAGGCAGTTACTTAACCCATTGACGCAACAGTAACTTTGGTCATTGCCGAGGCAATCTGGTGCTCGTTGCATTCGAAAACCGGGACAATTCCAATTGGTTTCCACACTACGACGTAATATAATCTGGCCCATTCTCTCATCTTGATTGCTCAACTCTTTAGTTTAATTGCTTATTTTATTTTATGATTATTAGATTATTCTAAAAATCCAATCAATCACATGTGTTCTTTACTTTTATTTCCATTTCAGTGCGAGACAATAAACATTGAAGGTTACACCAATCCCTATGGATACGATACTCAATACTCATCACTTTATTACTTGAGACGTGTATACTTTCACAATTGAGGGGCACTTAAAACACGCAACACAAAGCTGGGATGCCATAGCAGTATCGGCACGATGACGTCAGCCCTAGCTTTATCAGCTTATCACCTAATCAACCTTGCACTTCAAACAAAGGATAAGATGATCGCAAGCCTTATCCCTTGCGCATTCAAATTTTAAATGCAAAGGCTTATCATAAGGCTTCTACGCAAGCCTAATTAAAGAGGAGATCAATTATCATTGAACAATGAATTGGGGAGAGGATAAAAAGACGATGAAGAAGATGAAGGATTGAACTTGAGAAACGATTTGCAACAATATAGATGGAGGAATCGGAGATAACAAGATCAAAGGCTTGAGGATTCCATGAGACATCGAGAATCCATTGAAGGGCTGCATCGAGAGACCTCTTTCCTTGCTTTAATTCTTGTTGACCTTTTGTATTTCTTTCCTGTGTTTAAGAATGATTTCAAACCTATCTTTTCTGTGTTTTATATTTAGTTGTTAATAATTCAAACGCCATGGCATTGTTCGTTTATCTTGCATGATTTACTGTTTTCTAATTGTCTTGCCAAGCAAGAGCTGGCATTACTATTTTTTTGAATATTGTGCCAAGAGACCGCTAGCATAGTTGGCCTATTACACCTCAACATCATAACGGACTTAAGTGGCAACGATCAAGTTTCTAGATACTACAGAGAGAAGCTTCGATGGAAGACATTCAAGTAGAGGAACTTACTTTGCCATAAGCTCTATATTTTATGCACATTCAAGTTTCTAGATACCACCATAAGCTCTATATTTTATGCACATTCATCTCATATTATTGCAGTTTTTAAGTACATTTTAGGCATTTTACAGTATTCTTTACTTTGCCATGTTTTTTATTGATTTATCTCTTATTTTGTAAGGTAAATGTATTGTTTTAGTTTTAGTTTTAGTTTCAGGTACTAGAAGCTAAAAGAATAAGAGAGGAGCTGAGGACATGAATGCTGAGGCAGCATATCAAGGAGTTGAACTGATACAGTTCCAGATAGAGACACACGCTGCCAAGTAGCTGCCGCTACCATACCCGCCACCCGGGACAGCAAGCAGAGCAATTGAAGAATTGGAGTGCGATCTATAGAGCAGAAAATCCTGATTCTGATGATGCCATCCACTCAATTTTCTGATGCCTGTAGCAGCGGACAGAGCCGCCGAAGAAGGAGTTTGAGATAACTTGCGAAACAAGTAGACGTGAAGGAGTTCACATTCAACTCAAAGAAGTCAGAATTAAAGGTTGCATTTAATGCAAAAGCTACTTTGAAGACTTCTACTTCAAGAAGGACTTGACCTAGCTAATGCCTATATATATTTGACATCTTTTGTACTTTAAGACAACATAGGTTTTCCCTTAGGCATAATTTAGGTTTTCTTGTCGCCATTATGTTCTAAATTTATCTTTTGGGTTTGGGTTATGTTGTGAACTAGTGTGAGAACGATTGTATAGGAATTAAGTTTGTTTTTTTTTTTTGCAATAAAACGTGTTGCTTATTTCATGCTCTTCATAGTTTTCAATTAAGTTCGAGAGATTAGTTGTTAACTATCCATTTGTTCGGTATCGAGAGAGTTGAACTCACGAAAGGAGTAAGTACGGTCCTCACTCTAATCAAGTGTTGATCAATTCGGCCTAGACACAGGTACGAGTTTAAGGCGGCTAAAAGAGAACGAACCAACATTGTTGTCTTTGCAAGTTTCACGACGCGACTAGCATTATCTCCAGTGGGCAACAACATCATTCTGACTTAGACATAAGTGGGATCACTTTTGAAGCGTTTTGTCGAGCCTTGAAGGACTGCCAAGTTTGCCGCCGAGACACACATCTGTTCCACTGCCGAGGCATGAAAGCGTCAAAGCAGCCACTCTACCATCCTCCGCTGAGGCAGCAAAGTCTGGCAGCGTATAACAACTTAACCTATTCAACGTAGTTTCACACTAGGGAACAACATAATCTGACCCATTCTATCAATATGATCTCTTCCCTATTATTTACTTGTGTTTTATTTACTTTTCTTTATAAACCAACTTATTAGTGCATTTACTTTTCTTTGTTCAGGAATTACGATCTAAGTTTAAGCTGTCCAATCCATGTGGGAGACGATATCTTATATACTATAACTTGACAGGAGTGTGCACTTGCGCTCATAAATAGAGGACACCTAAACACTCTACAAGTTTTTGGCACCGTCGCTGGGGATTGTGCATGACCAGAGCAAATCCAAAGGGCGAAATCGTTTTCTTTGACGACATCGAACGAAGAGCAAGAGAACTCAAGAAAGAAGTCAGAGAAGACCTAGGAAAAGCCAAGGAAGAAGGAAAAGCAAAATTAACAATGGTGAATTTCCAAGACGACAACCCTACCATCGATGCTCGTATCGACAAGGATGGGCAGCAAGATCCGCCGCCCATGGAACATCAGCAAGTTCCACCCAGACAACAACCCGCAATTCTGCCCAGGCAGCCACAGTATGTTCAAACCACTAGGGACTACTTGGAGCATGACTTTAGAGGGTTTGATCCTACCGTGACAGAGCCTGAAATCGAAGCGGGTCACTTTGAATTAAAGCCCGTGATGTGCAACATGATCAACACCTTGGGGCAATTCGGAGGGACTTCTAGAGAAGATGCTCGACAGCACTTGAGTGGATTCCTGGATATATGAAAAACTTTCAAAATTCATAGAGTCCACCAAGACGTGCTAAAGTTGAGGTTATTCTGCTATTCACTAAGGGATAGGGCGAAGTAGTGGTTGAACAACCAGCCAGCAGGGTCATTTAATACTTGGATAGAGTTGTGTAAGGAGTTTTTGGATTGTTTTAGCCCATCTAATGTCATAGACATATTGGGAAACGAGATCACAACCTTCCGACAAGTGGATGATGAGCCAATGTATGAAGCATGGGAACGATACCAACAAATGCTCAATAACTGCTTGCTTCATGGTTTTCCAGCTTGGACGCAGGTGTCGATGTTTAACAACAAGGTGAACTACCCAACTCAAATGATGCTCGATGCCTCAGCCAACGAAATCATCCTCGACCGACCACCAGAGGAGGCTCTGCGGATCCTGAACCAAGCTGCCAAAAATGACTATAAGTTTCCAATAGACCACTGAGGTGGCATTTACGGCCAGCTACTGTGAACAATGTGGAAGTCTCAGAATCTGCCAATGCTCGCCTTGACAAACTGACAGAGCTCGTTATGAACATGGCGAAACCCACTGGAACAGTCTTTGAGGCCAAGGATGTACAACTGTTTCGTAATGAGTGTGGGGGCAACCATGATTCCTTCGAATTTATCGCATCTGCCAATTTCATAAGAGGATACGAGAGAAACATCATGCCAGCCACAAACACGTACAACCCTAGAGAGAGGAATCACCCAAACTTTGCCTGGAGCAATCCTGAAACTGCTGCAAATCCACAACCGCAACAGGGAGGCTACCAATAGAACAAGTCCAAACAGCAAGCTCAGCAACCAAAGAAAAATAATTCACTAGAAGCAACTTTACATACTTTTATGTCTAGAACTAGTGATTTTATTGTTCGTACTAATAAGTTTATTGATAAAATTGAGTCATTTATGGACATGACGGAGATGAGGATGAAAAACCAGGAAGCTGCGATAAAGAACCTAAAGACCCAGTTTGGGCAATTCATGGAGATCTTCAGCAGCAGGACAATGGGTACAACATCTAGTAGTGTAGAGGCAACAACTAAACCCACATAGGAACATTGCAAAGCAATATCAACCAGGTGTGGGAAACCATTGGATGAACCCAAAGTGGAAAAGCCAACAAAGGAATAGCCAGCACAAAAATACCTACCTTTCACGACAGTATCAACACCAGCCGCCCCGGAAGATGAGACTGACAACAGCTCTGAGGAAGATGATCCTCCACAGATCGAATTCTCATGATCAGCTCTGCCTGTTGGCACCTTTCCCCCAACGATTAAAGCAACAGAAGCAGGAGGACCAGTTTCGGAAATTCCTGGATATTATGAAGCAGATGCACATATATATCCCTCTCATTTTAGACTATGAGACCGATGAAAATGCCCCAATCATCCTTGGGCAAACATTTCTGGCCACGGGCAGAATAATAATTGATGTGGAACATGGGGAGCTGATCATGAGGGTAGCCAATCAAAGCATTAGGCTGAATGTGTTACAACCCTCAGTAAAGGAAAATGAAGGATGCCAAGACACTCATGTCTCCAAAATCAGCACTAAGACACGTCAAAACAGCAACTGTCACAGCAGACCAAAGGGCAGGTTGAAAGACCCAACATCACACCACCTTACAGAATAGGAGGACACCCAATGAGGGAAAGACAAGAAACACTACCTTAGGAAGTGGTTATGTATGAGAGATGCACCTAAATGCACTCCCGACATAACTTAATTAATTTAATTTTTATTTTCTTTATTTTTATGTTTTAGAATAGAATTTCATTTGTTACAATTTATTTTCTTTCCTTAGGATTAGATTTTAAATGAGTTGAATTTATTTTCATCATTTTTTATTTTTCAGAAATTATCTTTAGTAATTAATTTTTTTTAGGATTTAGGAATAAAAGAGTCGGACTAAGAAGGCCCAACAAGGTGCCCGCCCACCATCCCGCCAAGACAGCTGAGGGCGGCCCAGCGCAGAAATCACGTAATGGCTAGTTGCCCGCTAACACCTAGCTGCCAACGGCTATAGGAGTAACGAGAAAAAATCTCGTAATGTGGGCGAGACAACTTGCCCGTTGGACATTTAATGCCGCCACGACACCTCTCGGCAACATCTATATAAACTCCACTTCTCCCATTCATTTACTTTACTTTCATCTCCTTGTTAAACTCTTCTTGAATCGACTACTCTTTTGCTCATAATCTTCTATTTTAGTTTCAGTTTACATATAAACCGTCTCACACATGGCATCCGCATCTCAATCCAAACTCACCTTCCAACGCTTCTTCTCTCGTGACGACGAAAAGAGATACAGAACCCAGTTCACCAAACAAGCTATATAGGAGGAACAAGGGTTCCATTACTCGAAGCAGACAGGGGACCTCGGCCTTGAGCCTGCCTTGTTCAAAAAGATACACAACAAAGGTTGGGAGATGTTCGCATGACAACCGGAGGCAGCAAATATCACATTGGACAGAGAGTTCTATGCCCACAACCCCCACCCACAACTGCTCGAGACAATGCTTTGGAACACCTTCATCAAACGGCGTATGTTCCCTACCTCCCACAACTCCACCGTGGAGAGGCTGCTTCTAACCCTCAACCATAACATCATGGTGAACCGGCCGATCAATGATGGGGAGATCATTTACAAGGAGATTCACAAGTGCTTACGCAAGTCAAAGGGTCAGCTGTACTTCCCGTCTCTCATCACCGGCTTATGTGCCAACTTCAAGGTGCCCTCAGATCCCAATGATTAGATGACAACTGCCAAGGAGGGTTGGACCAAAAAAGTCCTCCTGTAGATGATGCAGGACAAAGAAACAGAACCTATCACTCCAATCCAGCCCTCCGCCGCCTTGCCAGCCACAACAACCGCCTAGGTAGTACTGAAGCTGTCGAGAACACTGAAGTCATTGCCATGTTGCGCACTCTCATATACAGCAACAAAAGAATAGAGCAGCTGCAATTGACTCCACACTTCCTACATTCCCAGAAATTTCCTTCAGAAATTTCCCAGTGATGGCCCCACACTTCCTACATTCCCAGCAGAACTAGCCGCCGCAGCCACACCCAGAGAAGGCACATCATCAGAAGCAACTACCCGCCACGCCGCTGTTGAGTGTGTAAAAGTTCTATTATTTACACCCTTTTTACCCATATTTCTGCTGCATTCAAGCATCATTGCATTTCATTTAGGTTAGTTTTCAATAAAACATCACAATTATATAAAAGGCACGGATTCTACTAAAAGATGGCTATTTTTGCAGGTATCTGTCATAGTAGAAGATGAAGGCAGGCGCAGGGCAGAGAAGCAGGAGAGCGGAACTGGACAAGCAGCCGAAGAAGACGAACCTGTCATGGACCTGTCGTGACAGCATGGTGACAACAACTTTATAAAGAGGAAAAGTCAAGTGGACCTCGATAGATAGAGAAAAATCTGCTCGTCTGTCGTGTGAAAGCCACATATTTTTCCAAGCCCCAGATCGAAAGATATGTCAAGCCAAAGCTCAAAGAGAAGAAATTCCTAAAAGCAAGGATGCGGCTGGAAAGTAGGAGACTTTAGAGATTTAGTCTTTATTAGAATCTTACTTTTAATTAAAGTTGTAATCCTTGTTACCTTAGATAACTTGAGCCCAAAGCTTATATAAGGGCATAGATTTAACCTAGGAGCAGAACTGAATACCCCAGAACCGAATACCCCAGAACCGAAACCAAACCCCTGCCGTCCACCCGTCACCGACATGTTCTAAATTCCCCCTAGGGCTACGGGTTGTTTTGTAAAGTAGTTGCAAGGGTTGCTTTGTTTTAGGATTTTTCAAGTTCAATAAAATAAACTTCAAGTTCTTTTATCTTGGTTTTAATATCTTGCAAGAGCATCAGGAGAACATTGTGAGGTTATCCATTTACTTAGCATGGGGAGAGTTAAGTATACGAAAGAGATAAGAGCGCGTTCTCTAGTTTATAGTTCACCCATCTCGTGCCTAGGGATAGGGCGAGGTTAAGTGGCTAAGGAAGAATTCATACACATCGGTGTTCATCCTTCGATTCACGCCGGGAGGTATCATCAAAGACGTGATCATCGACAGAATTGTGCCTAGGGATAGGGCAAGGCAGATCTGGGATTCTTGCCAAACTTGAAGTACGGAGTTGGTGTGTCTGCTGCCCGCGACAGCCAACGGACAGACGCCGCGACAGGTGCTGTCGACGACGGAGCGACGACAGAACTGGAGATCCTAAGCAATTCAATACCTGCACTACCGAGCAATTCAATACCAGCCCATTCTCTCTATCTTGATAATTCAATCCTTTTATTTACGTCTTTACTTTATTATTCTCGTGACAACTCTCAAATATTTCTTTTACTTTTGTGCAGTAATTCAAGGTGAAGTCATTAGCCCAATCCCTGTGGAGACGATATCCGATACTTAGTATCACTTTACTACTTGCGTCGTGTACACTTGCACTACCATTGCGATAGACTATTTTACGCGCAACAAGTTTTTGGCGCCGTTGCCGGGGATTGGCAACATAACTACATCTTTCTTTTATTGCTTTTATTTTTATTTTCGTTTTTATTTTTAGTTTTTCTTTAATTTTTCCTTTGTGTTTTCAACTCTTGCTTTTCACGAGGTTTCCTTGTTTATGCGCTGATCCAAAAGAGGTGAAGAACCTGAGTATAAATTAGATCCAGAGATCGAACGTTCCTTCAATCTCAAGAAACAACTTCACCGACTTTTAGACAGAAACGAATATCTCGAAGAACAGCTAGAGAAGATGGGCCATAACCAACCTGCTGGTGGTTTCATACCACCCCTTGGTGATAATAACCCACCTGTCGTCGACCCGCCTAGGGCAGATAGACGACGGTCATGTCGTGACTACATGCTGAACGATCATGTAGAGCTGGAGACCACGCTGCCGGATATTGATGTTGACAACTTTGAGCTTAAACCTGTCATGTTTAGTATGATCAACAATGCCGGACAGTTCGGTGGTTCTGCGACAGAAGATGCTAGGGAGCATCTCAAAACGTTCCAGGAGATCTGTGGTTCGTTTAGACTGCCAGGAGTTAGTCCGGAGATACTGAGGCTTCGGTTATTCCCCCATTCATTGAGGGACAGAGCTAAAACTTGGTGGAAAAAACTTACATCGGGTTCTATTATGACTTGGGCAGATCTAACTCGTGAATTTTTATCTCGTTTTAATCCTTCACATTTATCTGAGCGATTACGTAATGAAATTGCTACTTTTCAACAGGAAGACGACGAGCTGATGCACGAGGCCTGGGACAGATTTACTATTCGCATTCGCATTGATTCTGCAGCAAATGGACTATTATTGGACTATTATTGGATAAAGATCCGGACGAGGCATTGCAAGTTCTAAAAAATCTAGCTAAGAATGAGGAGCAGTTTCCGACAGTTAGAAGAGGAGGTAAACGGGTACTTGCTGTCAAGGACTATGAGGCCGACAGCACTATGAAATCACAGGTAGCATTCCTCACTAAAGCCATGAAACACTTATTGAATGAAGAGGATTTACGAGGATTTGCTGTCGAGGAAGTTTGTGCTACTTGTGAGGGAAACCATAGTAGGGATGAGTGCCCTATAAATATAGAAGAGGGAAAATATGTTGGAAATTATAAGCCAAACTACAATTCCAACAACTACAACCCTAATTGGAGGAAGGATCCCAAATTTTCCTGGAGTAACCCTAACAATGCCCTGAATCCGCAAGCACATCATCAGAATCAGGGGGTCCTAGATTGTTGACGCGACAACAACTGCAGCCGCAGAACCTGCCGCCGCAGCAGCAACAGCAGCCACCACCTGCCACGAGTAGTGTATTGGAACAGACTCTGGCCACTTTTATGTCTCAGACTGGTACGTATATGGAGAATATAAATCAGTTTGTCAAGAAGACAGAAAATTTTATAGGTAAAACCGAGATGAGGATGACAAACCATGAAGCTACATTGAAGTCTTTAGAGACACAAATGGGTCAGGTGTCACAACATATTAAGCCGAGGCAGAATGGAGGTTTCCCTAGCAATACTGAAAATGCTAGACCGCCCCCACATGAGCAATGTAAGGCGATTACTACTAGGAGTGGGAAAAAGCTACCAGGGCCGGAAAAAGAAGCTGATACAGAAAAGGAACCTGCTTTGGATAAACCTGCCGAGGAAGCTGCCCCGACAGGTGATAAACAGACTGCTGCCGATGAGCCTGTCACGACAGTAGAAGCGACAGAGGAGAAAAAAAGAAGAATATCGTCCTCAGATTCGCATGCAGTGGGAAGGACGCATTGCTGATTATCGTCCCCCACCACCCTTCCCTCAACGGATACAGCAAGCTAAGCATGAATCTCAACTCAAAAAAATTTATGATATTTTTAAACAGGTTCATATTAATATTCCGTTGTTAGATGTTGTTAGGGAGATGCCCGGTTATGCTAAATTTCTCAAGGATGTCATGTCTAAAAAATCTAAACTTGGGGAATTTGAAACGGTAAGGATGCAAGAAGGTTGCATGAGTATTCTTCATCGGCAGCCATCCCAGAAAAAGAAGGATCCGGGGAGCTTCCTCATACCTTGTGTAATCGGCGACAAATTCGTGGGTAAGGCACTTTGTGATCTTGGAGCTAGTGTTAATCTATTGCCCAAATCTGTTTTTCAGAAATTAGGTATTGGCAAGGCGCGGCCCACGACAGTTACCCTACAGCTAGCCGACCGCTCTTACGTTCACCCCGAGGGAAAAATTGAAGATATTTTGGTAAGAGTGGATAAACTTATTTTTCCTGCTGACTTTCTTATTTTAGATTGTGAGGCAGATGAAAATGCACCAGTCATCCTTGGGCGACCCTTCTTAGCCACGGGAAGATCATTGATTGATGTGGAGAAAGGAGAACTCACCATGCGCGTGAACGATCAAGAGATTAAGTTGAATGTTCTCCAAGCGATGAAACATGCTGATGTGGATGAGGAATGCAAGGCCATCATTGAGGTGACCTTTGATCAACCCTGCATCAGGTCGGGCTGTCGTGATATAAAATTTGGTCACTGCTGCGACAGCCATCTACAGGCCTGTCACGACAGTGATGACGACAGCAATGACGACAGCACCGACGACAGCGACTCCTCTAAATCCGATACATCTGATACTGAAGGTCATGAGGAGGTAAACTGGTTAGACCATCGTCCAGGCAAGTTATTCGAACCTTTGAATTACACTTCGGATAACCACTTAATCGAAAAGCTCTCTACTGTTGAACCACCTGTCTTAGAACTTAAGCCCCTGCCAGGGCAGCTTAAATATGCTTATCTTGGTTGTGATGACACACTGCCCGTAATCATCTCTGCTAAGCTGCCATAGGAACAGGAACGACAGCTGATCGACATGTTGAGGCAGCATAAGAAGGCGATAGGATGGACGATAGCAGACATTCAGGGCATTAGTCCGGCAATCTGTATGCACAAAATCCTACTAGAGGAAGATCATAAGCCGACTATTGATTCCCAAAGGCGGTTAAACCTAGCAATGAATGAGGTAGTGCGTAAAGAGATAATTAAATGGTTAGATGCTGGCATTATTTACGCTATCTCCGACAGCAAATGGGTAAGCCCGGTGCAATGTGTTCCAAAGAAAGGAGGAATGACAGTGATAACCAACAAGAACAATGAACTAATCCCAACCAGGACGGTGACCGGTTGGAGGGTTTGTATGGACTATCGGAAGCTTAACAAAGCTACCCGAAAGGACCACTTCCCTTTACCCTTTATTGATCAAATGCTTAATAGATTAGCGGGTAAGCCTTATTATTGTTTTCTTGATGGTTATTCAGGTTATAACCAAATTGCTATTGCACCGGAGGATCAAGAGAAAACGACTTTCACATGCCCCTACGGAACATACGCATTTAGGAGGATGCCGTTCGGCCTCTGCAACGCACCTGCCACCTTCCAAAGGTGCATGATGGCAATATTCTCCGACATGGTAGAGGACTTCCTTGAGATCTTCATGGATGATTTTTCCGTCTTTGGAGACGATTTTGAGAGCTGCCTCGGCAACCTTCAAAAGGTACTTGAAAGATGTGAAAAAGCTAATCTTGTTCTTAATTGGGAAAAATGCCATTTTATGGTAGATGAAGGGATAGTTCTAGGCCATAAGATTAGCTGCCGTGGGATAGAAGTCGACAGGGCAAAAATAGAGGTCATAGAGAAGCTGCCGCCGCCAACCACAGTCAAGGGCATTAGGAGTTTTTTAGGGCATGCTGGTTTTTATAGGAGATTCATTGCAAATTTCTCAAAAATCACCAAGCCACTATGCCATCTCTTAGAGCAGAACCGACCCTTTGACTTTAATGAGGAATGTACTGAAGCATTCAAGGTTCTGAAGGAAAAGTTAGTGACAGCCCCCATAGTACAGCCACAAGACTGGACACAACCGTTTGATATCATGTGTGATGCCAGTGATTATGCTGTCGGGGCAGCACTTGGGCAGCGCAGAGATAAGCTGTTTCACGTCATATACTATGCCAGCAAGACGTTAAATGATGCCCAAGTGAATTACACCACCACAGAAAAGCAGCTGTTAGCTGTGGTGTTCTCCATAGACAAGTTTCGTTCTTACATACTTGGAACGAAAGTAATAATACACACCGACCATTCTGCCCTCAAGTATTTGTTCGCAAAGAAGGATGCAAAGCCTAGGTTGATACGATGGATCTTGCTATTACAAGAATTCGATCTTGAGATCAAAGACAAAAAGGGGACAGAAAATCAGGTGGCAGATCACTTGTCGAGGTTGGAGACGGGACAGAGTCTACCTTTAGATGAGACACACATACTGGAGACCTTCCCGGATGAGCAGCTCTTTGCTGCCGCAATAGCTGTCGCGACAGCCATGGCGGCAGGTAAGTCTTCTAACCTTCCCTGGTATGCTGATTTCGTTAATTTTATAGTTAGCGGAATATTACCTTCTGATCTTACTTATCAAGCCAGGAAGAGGTTTCAAAATGATGTTAAACATTATTATTGGGACGAACCTCTTCTTTTCAAAATGTGCGCAGATCAGGTTATAAGGAGGTGTATACCACAAGAAGAACAAGAAGACATTCTCCATCACTGTCATGCTTCACAATATGGAGGTCACTTAGGAGGAAATAAGACCGCTGCCAAGGTGCTGCAGTCAGGGTTCTACTGGCCGACACTATATAAAGATGCACAGGAATTTTACAAAAACTGTGACAGGTGCCAGCGGACAGGTAACATCTCGAGGAGAAACGAGATGCCACTGCAGAATATTTTAGAAGTCGAGATCATCGATGTTTGGGGGATTGATTTTATGGGACCATTCCCGTCTTCATGTGGGAATTTGTACATCCTCCTAGGGTTGGACTATGTCTCCAAGTGGGTAGAAGCAATCGCAACTCAAAAGAATGATGCCAAAACGGTCCAAAAGTTTTTGCACAAAAACATCTTTTCTAGATTTGGCATCCCTAGAGCGATCATCAGTGATGAAGGGAGACATTTCGATAATAGGGTAATAGCTGCCGCTCTAAAGAAATATGGTGTCAAGCAGAGGATCGCGACAGCATACCACCCACAGACCAATGGACAGGCTGAGATATCCAATAGGGAAGTGAAGAACATTCTTGAAAAGATGGTTAAACCAACTAGGAAAGATTGGTCTTTACTTCTGAATGATGCATTATGGGCATACAGAACAGCTTTCAAAACTCCATTGGGCATGTCTCCATTCCGACTAATTTATGGAAAAACCTGTCACTTGCCTGTCGAGATCGAGCACAAAGCATATTGGGCAATCAAGGCAGTGAACATGGACTTGGACAAAGCCGGACAGAAAAGGTTATTAGATCTAAACGAGATTGAAGAATTACAGACAATGGCCTACGACAACGCAAGGATCTACAAGGAAAAGACTAAGAAGTGGCACGACAAGAAACTGCTGCCACGACAGTTCTGCCCAGGGCAGCTTGTGTTGCTATTTAATTCTAGACTCAAACTCTTCCCAGGAAAGCTAAAGTCTAGATGGTCTGGCCCGTTTCAAGTAGTTCAAGTTTTTCCACATGGTGCCATCACAATTCAATCATTAAAAGACGGGCACAAATTCAAAGTCAATGGACAGCGCCTCAAGCACTATCAGGGGACTGAAGCCCCAGGAATTCAGGAAGTGGTTACATTAGGAGATGCCCCACAAGGCACCCCTAATTTAACCTAAGTTTTATTTTTCTTTTTATTTTATTATTAATATTATTTATTAGGAATTAGGTTTATTTTATTCGAATAATGTTTTGTTTTTATACTTTCAGTTTTTAGGAAATAAAGGAGTCAAGAGAGAAAGAAGAAATGGCCCAAGACCACCGCCCATCCACCATCCCAATAAAGCCCATTTATGATTACCTGTCGTTTCGGCTGCCGGCGCAGACAGACTTGACAAGCTGTCAACAGACTGACATTGCAGACGCAGAAGCGTGCGGCAGACGCACAGCAGATGCATAAATGCGTGTCAGACGCGTCAGACACGCTACATCCAATCTGCCGCCCCGTTATTCCCGCCTGCCGTTGCGACATTAAATGGGCAGATACCCAACAGCTATATAACCCCGTTCTCCCTTTCATTTTCATCACTTCTGTTTTTTTTTCTCTCTTGCTTTCTCCTCTAGTTTTATTTGTTTTCTCTCTTTCACAGCCCTTGCAATCAAAATGTCGTCGAGACAAACCCGTCGTAACGCTGCTGCCGCCTCTTCTTCCGCAACAGCATCCCCCTTCGCCAACAAGGAACTATTGGAGGAGCGTGGCTTCATTTACAACAGAGATGCTTCTCATTTGGGACTCCGGCCGTTCATTGTGAAGGCCATAACGGCACAGCTATGGGAGGACTTTGCCGAACAGCCGGCAGAGTTAAATGATACTTTGGTCCGGGAGTTTTACGAGGCCATCGACAGCAAAACGGCGACATCTGTCACCGTCCGAGGAGTGGAAGTACCCTTTACTGCCAACAGCATCAACCATATGTTCGGCCTTTTCTTTGGCCCCGATGATGATGCTCACCAAAAATTTGTAGACACCCTTGATGCTGCTGCCTATGAGGCTGACATGGCGGAGCTGACAGAAGCTGGTACGACATGGACAACCAGTAAGAAGAACCCTCATTCTGTTAATAAGGGGCAGCTCCTCCCCGAAGCGAAACTGTGGAACGCTTTCATCAAAAAGCGTATCCTGCCCTCGTCCCACCACACGACAGTCAACCGGCAGCGGCTGGCCCTCATTCACTCTATTATGCATGACAGGCCCATCAACGTGGGCAGATACATGAGGGACAACATCATCGACTGTGCCTTCCGCTCAGACTCACGACTCTGCCTGCCGTTCACCATCACAGCCCTCTGCCGCTGTGCTGCTGTACGAGAGGAGCCCTTCGACGAACTACACCAAGGTAATGGCTGGACCGACAGTAACATCTCCAGCCTCATGGAGGTCGTAGCTGCAACACCCATCAACGCCTTTGATCTAAACGCACCACCTGCTGACTTGGATGAGGAACCTGCCACCGAGCCTGCCCCTGAAGCTGCCACCGCCACCGCTCCGACAGACCAGTCGGCACTTATCCTTGCTGCAATCTTACGGGTCGAGGAGCGGAAAATGGGTTTGACGACTTTCATCCGCGATTTCTCAAACGCAACGGTAAATTTTATTACTAATACTTTACATTTTTCGGATGTCATCTTCCCCACCTTCCCCGCCCATTATTTCCATATCCCCTCCCCCACACCTACACCACCTGTCTCTCCCCATACACAATCTGCCACTTCCACACCATCCCCTGCCCCGACGGCAGCCGGCAGCCCTCTGGTAGACACCTCCCCTCGAGGAACCAAAAGACCTGCCATTGATGACAGCCCTCTTATCCGGAGGAATTTGGAGAGGGACTTTACGAGGGTGAAAAGAATTAAGCACGTGGCAGACAAGAAACGGCTGCCCAAAGCCAGCACCACCACTAGCAGCAGCTGGGATAGTGGCAGCAGTTCTGACGTCCGGTTAGTGGAGCAACCTGCCCCTCAACCTGCCCGTCTACTTGCTCCTGAACCTGCCCAACCCCCTCCACAGCGCAGACGCCGCCATCAGATCTGCGTCAGCAGCAGTAGCGAGGACAGCGAGTGAAAAATTAAGTCTTTATTTTCCTCTTATTGCTGCCTGCTTTTATATTTTGTGATGTACTTTTTCTTTCTTTTATTTTTCGTCTCATTTTGCATTGAGGGCAATGCAACCCTTGAGTTTGGGGGTGGCAACCCTCCATATTTAATGGAGTCTTTAGCACATCTTTTGATTATTTGTTGTGCCCTATTTTTTACTTATTTTTCTTTAAAAAAAATCAGAAAATTAAAACTGTTGGCTTAAAACTGTGAAGTTAACTTACCTGTCATGACGGCTCTGTCGTGGCAGCATCTTTAGGACAGGTTAAGGAAAAGTTTAGAGCCTTTCTATAGTTCTGAAAACTTAAACACTTTTGTGACTGTTATATTGCTTAGATTTCTTTTAGCCAAACTAGAATAGGAAGCTTAGAACTTGGATAGCCACTAGAGGTGCCTAACACTGGCTCTAGGAAAGAAGTTTAGTAAAAGAAAATTTAAAACCTAGAGGTGCCTGAAACCGGCTCTAGGAAGCTAACTAGAGGTGCCCAACACTGGCTCTAGAAAAATTTACCTTGAAAATAGAAGAAAAAGAAGCATGAAAATGTGCCTTCTAAAAAAATAAACTTTGGCATAAAAATTCAAGTTAAGAAGTTGAATATTCTAGTGAAACTAAGAGAGTCTTAGCATATAACTGTTCACAAGCATGCACACACTACACGAGAGCTATAGGGAGATTCCTGACAGATCCTAACCTTTTCGACAGGTTGCTGCCGCCATAGAGAATGAGCGACGGATAAGGGACAGTTCACTGTTTGAAGGCCAACACAAAAATTTTCATTTTTCCTTTAAGTCTTGATTGCTTGAGGACAAGCAAAAACTTGAGTTTGGGGGTGTGTTGAGTGTGTAAAAGTTCTATTATTTACACCCTTTTTACCCATATTTCTGCTGCATTCAAGCATCATTGCATTGCATTTAGGTTAGTTTTCAATAAAACATCACAATTATATAAAAGGCACGGATTCTACTAAAAGATGGCTATTTTTGCAGGTATCTGTCATAGTAGAAGATGAAGGCAGGCGCAGGGCAGAGAAGCAGGAGAGCGGAACTGGACAAGCAGCCGAAGAAGACGAACCTGTCATGGACCTGTCGTGACAGCATGGTGACAGCAACTTTATAAAGAGGAAAAGTCAAGTGGACCTCGATAGATAGAGAAAAATCTGCTCGTCTGTCGTGTGAAAGCCACATATTTTTCCAAGCCCCAGATCGAAAGATATGTCAAGCCAAAGCTCAAAGAGAAGAAATTCCTAAAAGCAAGGATGTGACTGGAAAGTAGGAGACTTTAGAGATTTAATCTTTATTAGAATCTTACTTTTAATTAAAGTTGTAATCCTTGTTACCTTAGATAACTTGAGCCCAAAGCTTATATAAGGGCATAGATTTAACCTAGGAGCAGAACCGAATACCCCAGAACCGAATACCCCAGAACCGAAACCAAACCCCTGCCGTCCACCCGTCACCGACATGTTCTAAATTCCCCCTAGGGCTACGGGTTGTTTTGTAAAGTAGTTGCAAGGGTTGCTTTGTTTTAGGATTTTTCAAGTTCAATAAAATAAACTTCAAGTTCTTTTATCTTGGTTTTAATATCTTGCAAGAGCATCGGGAGAGCATTGTGAGGTTATCCATTTACTTAGCATCGGGAGAGTTAAGTATACGAAAGAGATAAGAGCGCGTTCTCTAGTTTATAGTTGAACCATCTCGTGCCTAGGGATAGGGCGAGGTTAAGTGGCTAAGGAAGAATTCAAACACATCGGTGTTCATCCTTCGATTCACGCCGGGAGGTATCATCAAAGACGTGATCATCGACAGACTTGTGCCTAGGGATAGGGCAAGGCAGATCTGGGATTCCTTCCAAACTTGAAGTACGGAGTTGGTATGTCTGCTGCCCGCGACAACCAGCGGACAGACGCCGCGACAGGTGCTGTCGACGACGGAGCGACGGCAGAACTGGAGATCCTAAGCAATTCAATACCTGCACTACCGAGCAATTCAATACCAGCCCATTCTCTCTATCTTGATAATTCAATCCTTTTATTTACGTCTTTACTTTATTATTCTCATGACAACTCTCAAATATTTCTTTTACTTTCGTGCAGTAATTCAAGGTGAAGTCATTAGCCCAATCCCTGTGGAGACGATATCCGATACTTAGTATCACTTTACTACTTGCGTCGTGTACACTTGCACTACCATTGCGATAGACTATTTTACACGCAACAGCCGCCTTCTGCCGCCATATGTCTTCTCTGATGCACTACTCATCATACTCCTCCACCTCCGCTTACAACACGGTGGCAGACACTCTTAAGAGGTATCAACAACATCTTTCCCCTGCCTGCACAGCGGAAACGATGGCAAACACCTCCACATCCAATGAGGTCGAGCAGCAGCAGCAGCTCGAATGGTGACAAACCCTCCGGCAGAACCAATGAAGGAGGCAACTAGGAAGAGGAAGTGGCACATCATCTCCTCCGAGTCAGAGGAAGAGGAGTCAGAATATGAGACGGAAAAGAGCGAAGCACCTCGCGAAGAACCTCGTCCAATTCCTTAGAGAGTCCAGCCGCCGCGGACAGCAAAAGTATCACCTACCAAGTCTGTCGCCCGGACATCTGTCGACTGCCTCCTTGTCATTCAATCCTCATCTTCCTCCTCTGCCACAAAGACCCAAACCTCCTCTCAGCCATCAGCCAACTTCTAGAGTTTCTTTTCTTTTCTTTATTTAATTGTTTATTTTTATGTTTTATGTTTTAATTCTCAAAATTGTATTTATATTTAGGTTTCTATTTTTTCTTTTTTATTTTGTGCATTGAGGGAAATTCCCATCTCGAGTTTGGGGGGGGGGGGGTTACCACTCATTTTTTTTAGGCATAACTAGTGCATATTAGGTTGCATAATGTACTTGCCTTAAGAATTAATCAAAAGAAAAAAATTTAGAACTTGTTCCTATGATAGGATAGCCGACTTTAAATTTTTCGAACCAATTAAAATAAACTTAATTTTGGGGAAAGAATGAAGTAAACATAAGATTTTGCTATAATTGCCAAAAAGCAAAAACACTACTGTTACTTGCTGAATTTATTTGAATTTTTGATAAATATTGCCTGCATTAATTATTTGAAAAAAAAATCTAACATGGTTGCAGGAAGCTACTGCGGTAGGCAACAAACATGAAAAAAAAAGCACTGCCACGACATGAAAGAAATTTTTATGTTGTCTTTCCCTAGAGGTGCCTGAAACAGGCTCTAGGAAGAATCATGTGCAAGGACACCCTGATGCTATCAAACCCATGAATCTAAAAATCTTTGAAGTGATGGACAAATTAGCATGAGTGAATGAAAGTCTTAACGGGATGACTCTACTCAATGGGTTCGAGGTATTGCAGTTTGCTCCTATCTTAGTTTCAAACCTAGAAGAGTAGTTGTGATAAGTTAAAGCCATTTTTGCCATGATTATTAATTGTGCTTAATTATGCTGCCTCGGCAGCAACCTTATATATCATGACATCATCTTTGTTTACTTAGAATATTCATCAGATTCAGCCTATTCACAGTTTCTGCACACACTTCACTGGCATTATAGTTTAATTATGAGGTAATTCATGCTCTCACTAATTAAATGACAGGTGCCACGACCTTGAGGCGTTAAATCAAGTTTAAAATAGAATTTTTTTATTAGTTTAAAGGGCAAGTATGTTTAGGTTTGCATTGCTTGAGGACAAGCAATAGTTCGAGTTTGGGGGTGTGTAAAGTGTCCATAAGTTCTATATTTTGTGCACATTCCATCTCATATTATTACTGTTTTTAAGCACATTTTAGACATAATTAGGTTCATGCATTATATTTTACAATATTCTTTACTTTGCCATGCTTTTTATTGATTATCTCTTATTTGGTAAGGAAAAGGTACTGTTTTAGTTTAGTTTTAGTTTCAGGTATTAGAAGCTGGCAGAAGGAGAGAGGAGCTGAGGACATGAATACTGAGGTAGTGTAGAGCATTTTAGTGTTCTCTAAATATGAGCGCAAGTGCACACTCATGTCAAGTAATAGTATAAAAGATATCATCTCCCACAGGGATTGGACAGCTTAATTCGCTCCGTTGTTCCTGCACAAGAAAAGTAAATGCACAAACTAGTTGGTTTGCTTAAGAGGAAAATAAAATAAAACACAAGTAAATAAAAGGGACGAAATCAGGTTGATAGAATGGGTAGGGTTATGTTTTTTCTTAGTGCGAAACTGCGTTGACTAGGACAAGTTGCTTTGCGCTGCCAGACTCTGCTTCCTCGGTGGGGGATGGCAGTTGGGCTGCTGAGACACTCTCATTGCCTCGACAGAGGAATGGACTTGTGTCTCGGTGGCAAACTCGGTAGAACAACAAGACTTGGAAGAACGCTTCGAAAGTGATAACGCTTATGTCTAAGTTAGAATGTTGTTGATGCCCACTGCAGATAATACCAGTAACGATGTGAATCGTGCAAAGACAACAATTTTTATTTGTCCTCTTTTAGCTACCTTATACCCTAACCTATGTCTAGGGTAGATTGATCAACATCGTCTCTAGATGAGATCGTACTTACTCCTTTCGTGAGTTTGACTCTCTCGATACCGAACAAATGGATAGTAAACAACTATTCTTTCGCCTTAACTGAAAACTATAAAGAACATGGAATAAGCAAACCTTGAAGCTTTATTGCAAAAACAAACATAAATCCTAAGTAAATGTTCTCACACTAATTACAACATAACCTAAACCCAAAGAGAGTTTTAGAACATAATGGTGGCAAGAAAACCTATACTATGCCTAAGGGAAAACCTATGTTGTTTTGAAGTACAATTACAATGAGTATATATAGGCATTAGCTAGGTCTAGTCCTTTTTGGACTAGAAGTCTTCAAAGTAGCTTTTTGCATTAAATGCAACTCTAAATGCTGACTTCTTTGAGTTAAATGTTGACTTAATCACGTCTCCTTGCTTCGCAAGTAAGCTCGAGTTCCTCCTTCAGCGGCTCTGCCTGCTACTACAGTCATCATCAAATTGATTGGACAACATTGTTAAGATCAAGATTTTCAGCTCCTCTCTCCTTCTATCAGCTTTTAGTACCTGAAACTAAAACTAAACTAAAATAGTACCTTTTCTTTACCAAATAACATAAAATCAATACAAAGAATAACAGAGTAAAGAATACTGTAAAATGCAATGCATGAACCTAATTATGCCTAAAATGTACTAAAAACAGTAATAATATGAGATGGAATGTCCATGAAATATAGAACTTATGGACACTTTATCACCCCCAAACTCGAACTATTGCTTGTCCTCAAGCAATGCAACCTAAACATACTTTCCCTTTAAACTAATCAAAAAGAAAAAATTTTGTTTTAAACTTGGTTTAACACTTACCTCATAATTAAACTATAATATGCCAGTGAAGTGTGTGCAGAAACTGTGAACAAGTTGAATATGAAGAACATTCTAAGTAAACATAGAGGCTGTAATGATATACAAGGTTGCTGCCGAGACATTATATTTAAGCACAATTTAGATAATCATGGAAATGAGGGTTTCAGCTAATTAGAACTACTCTTCTAGGTCTGAAATTAAGATACAAGCAAACTACAAAACTTGAACCCATGGAGTAGAGTAATCCATCGAAGACTTTCATTCACTCATGCTAATTTGTCCATCACTTCAAAACTTCTAGATTCTTGGACTTTGATAGCAGCGTAGTGTCCTAGCACACGATTCTTCCTAGAGCCCGCTTTGGGCACCTCTAAGGATAGACAACATAATTTTTTTTTGTCTGTCTTGGAAATGCTTTTGTTTTTTTTCTTCTGTTTGTTGCCTGCCGCGACAGCTTCCTACAACCATTTTTAGAATTTTACAAATAATTGAAGTAGGCAATGTTTACCAGAAATTCTAACAAATTCAGCAAGTAACAGTGGTGTTTTTAAATTTTGGCAACTATAGAAAAATCCTAAGTTTACTTCATGTTTTTCCCCAAAATTAAGTTCTTTTTAACTATAGGCACAAGTTCTAACAAAAAAATTTCTTTTCAATTAATTTTTCTAAGACAAGTACATTATGCAATCTAATATGCACTAAAGTATGCGTGACAAGATGAGTGCTAACCCCCCCCCAAACTCGAGATAGGCATTGCCCTCAATGCACAAAATAAAAACAGAAAAATAAAATAGAGAAAGACAAAAAAATACAATTGATATAAAAATAGAAAAATAAAGTAAAGAGAAGAGAAAACTAGAAGTTGGCAGATGGTTGGGAGGAGACTTGGGTCTTTGTTGCTGAGGATGAGGATTGGATGATAAGGTGGCGGCCGAAAGATTCTCGGGCGGCAGACTTGGCTAGTGAGACCTTTGTTGTCCACGGCAGCTGTACTCTCTTAAGATTAAGGCTCTTCTTGAGATTCTGTAGGAGGGGCTTCGCTCTCTTCTAAATCTATCTCCTTGTCATATGGCCTAGCGGCTATAATGTGCCGCTTCCACTTCCTTGTTCCTTCCTCCATGGTGCTACTGGAGGGTCAATCACCTTTGGGTTCCTACTTCTGCTGCTGCTGTTTCCGTTGCTGGCTGCTACTGTTCAACCTCTTCTAATGATGAGGTGTTGGCCATCGTTGCCGCTGTGTAGATGGGGGAATGATGTTGTTGATGCCGCTCTAGGGAGTCTGCCACCGTGTTGGAAGTAGAGGTGGCAGAATATGATGCGTAGTACGTCGAATACGGCATCTGGAAGCGGAAGGCGACGTGGCTGGCAGCTGTGGCTGAAGGTGTTCCTTGTGCGGGGGCATCTGCGGGAACGAGATCATCGGGGTAGGTTGGCAGGTTGGGTCCGTCGTCTAGAAATTTATGAAGGATATATGCCACAGAGGCCACTTGGACCTCCCACACATACTTCATGAAGCTCAGCTGCTGATGTAAGATCCTTTTGTTGCTTTCGATGAGGGTGTGCAACACTGTGAAGACTTCATTTTTGGGGCAGCTTTAGTACTGCCGGGGGTGGCTGGAGGTTCATCATAATGTTGTGAATTAGTGCGAGGCGCGGCCGGTCGACAATAGAGTTGTCGGAGGTGGGCAGCAGATACCTTTTGATGAAGGTAATCCAAATCATTGCCTTGGGCAGCAGGTGGCAGCGATGGACAGAGCCGCCATACTTTCCTGCCAACCACGGTGTGTTGGGCTTCCATAGCTTGGCCTTGAGCCTGTCGTAGTCGGCAGCCGTCAGTGACTGTCTCCACTCCTCGTGAGGGTTGTCGTCCATCTCTAGGCCGTAAAAGTTGTTGACTACGGTGGCATTCAATTTGACAGGCTCTCCTCGAACATAGACGAACAGTAGCTCTGGGCAAGGATGATGGTCATAGAACTCTCTGACCAAAGTGATGTTGGCCATCTCCGGCTGCCGTGCAAATATTTCCCATCCCTTGTTGTGGATGGTCTCAACAAGGCGGGCTCTAAGCAAAGGTCCCATGTTTGCTTTGTGTAATGGAAACCTTGTTCCTCCCAAACTACTTGCTTGGAAAACTAATCTTTATATCTCTTCTCATCTGCCATGGAGACGAAATGTTGGAAGCCGGGTTTAGGTGCTGATGTTGAAGCCATGTGAGACAACTGAAATTTAACCGAAACTTGAAAAAGACGGTAATTGGCTAGAGAGCAGTGGATGCAAGAATAAGATAGCAATGAGGTAAAAGTTGGCAAGAGATGACAGAGTGGGATTAAATGTCCAACGGTCAAGTTGGCTCGCGCACGTTACGGGATTTCTGCCCGTTATTTCAATAGCCATTGGTAGCTAGCCGTTGGCGAGCAACTAGACGTTACGCGTTGTCTGCGCCGGCTGTTTTGGCGAGATGGTGGGCGGGCTCCTTGTTTGGCCTCCTTCTTGCTCCAGCTCTTTTATTCCTAAGCCTGAAATAAAAATAAAGATAATTAAATACTAAAAATAAATTCTAAAAAATAAAAATGTGAAAATAAATTTAACTAGTTTAAAATCTAATCCTAAGAAAAATAAATTGCAATAAATTAAATTCTATTCCTAGAACATAAAAATAAAAATAAAGATAAAATGATGAAGTTATGTTGGGAGTGCATTTGGGTGCATCTCCCAAACATTACCACTTCCTAAGGTGGTGTTTCTTGACCTTCCCTCCTGGGGGTCCTCTTGTTCTTTAAGGTGGTGTGCTACTGGGTCCTTCAGCCTGCCATTTGGTATCTCGTGACAGCTGCTGCCTTGACATGTCTATGTGCTGATTTTGTCTGCCTGAGCATCAGGGCATTCTTCCTTTTTCCTTTTCTGAAGGTTGTAACACATTTAACTTGATGCTCTGATTGTCTACCCTCTTGGTCAGCTCCCCATGTTCCACATCTATTAGAGTTCTACCCGTGGAAAAAAATGGTCCCCCAAGGATGATGGGGGCGTTTTCATCGTCCTCACAATGTAGGATGAGGAAATCAGTTGGAAGAATAAGGTTGCCCACTCGAACTAGAATGTCTTCGATCTTGCCCTCCAATTGAACAAATGAATGATCAGCAAGTTTCAACATAATGGATGTAGGTTTGTCTTGCCCAATTCCTAGTTTGTCGAAGACTGCCTTGGCATCAAGTTTATGTTGGCTCCTAAGTCGCACAAGGCTTTTGTTTCGTGTTTGCTGCCTATTTTGCATAGTATAACAAAGCTGTTTGGATCCGTTTGCTTGGGAGGTAACTTGTTATCTAGCATGGCGATGTACTCCTCTGTTACAACAAATGTTTCAAACTCCCCAATTCTCTTCCTCTAAGAGACCATATCCCCGAGGTATTTGGCATAGTTGAGCATGTTCTGAATGGCTTCTATGAGAGGTATGTTTATGTGCACCTACTTTAGAATATCCAAGAATTTCCTGAACTGGTGCCCCTATTTTTGTTGCTTTAGCCTTAGGGGGAAAGGTGCTGGCAGGCGGATGTCCTTTATACGTTCTTTGCATGGAAACTTTATCTGTGGAGGATCATTCAGTTCAGGACTACTGTCAGGCTCGACTGCCGGGACGGCTGGTGTGGATGCTGCCGAGGCAAGTAGTTCTTTTTGTGCTGGCCATTTCTCTTCTTTCTTTTCTACTCTGGGTTTATTCAACTGTTTCCCACTCATGGTTGATATGGCTTTACATTGCTCATATGTGGGCTTAGTTGTTGCCTCTAAACTGCTGGATGTTGCACCCATTGTCCTGCTGTTGTAGATCGTAGTGAACTGCCCAAACTGGGTTTCCAGGTTCTTTATCGCAGCATCTTGGTTCTTCATCGTCATCTATTTCCTGCCCATGAAAGATTCAGTTTTATCAATAAACTTATTTGTACGAAAAATAAATTCACTAGTGTTAAACATAAAAGTTTGAAGGGTTGCTTCTAGTGAATTATTGTTTTGTGGTTTTTGAGGTTGTTGTTTGGACTGGTTTTGTTGATAACCTTCACGGTGCTTTTTTGGATTGGCAGCAATTTTAGGATTTCTCCAGGAGAAGTTTGGATGATTCTTCCAACCAGGGTTATACGTATTCGTGTTGGGCCTGCTATTCCTCTCGTATCCTCCCATGAAATTTACAGGTGCAATACATTCAGAGGAATCGTGGTTGCCCCCACACTTATCACAAATGTTTCTACAACCTTCACCTCATAGACTTTCCCAGTGGGTTTAACCATCTTCATGACCAGCTCTGTCAGCTTGTCGAGGCGGGCATTGATAGATTCTGAGGGTTCCACTTCGTTCACAACTGCTGACCGCCTAACGCCACCTCAACGAGCTATTAGGTACTTATAGTCGTTCTTGGCGGCTTGGATCAGGATCCGCAGTGCCCCCTCTGGTGGTCTGTCAAGGATGATTCCGTTGGCTGAGGCATCAATCATCATCCAAGTTGGGTAGTTCACCCCGTTGGCTGAGGCATCAATCATCATCCGAGTTGGGGGTGGCTGCTTTGGTGGAACTTGCTGCTGTTCTCTGGGCGGCAGGTCTTGCCACCCATCCCTGTCGTTCTAAGCATTGTTGGCAGGGTTGTCGTTTATTACTTCCATGCTTTCCTCTACTTTTCTATGTTCTTTAGTTTTCCCAAGGGCTGTTCTAATCTCCTTTTTGAGTTCTCTTGCACTTCTTTGGATATCGTCTACGTAAAAAATTTCACCTTTAGGGTTTTCCCTGGTCATACACTTAGCAAAGGAAACTTTAAAATTCTATTTTTCGATTAAAAATAAAATTAATAAAAACTGAATATTAAATGCAAATAAATATAGGTGAAGAAATTTAAAAACGAATTTTGATGTTACCAATCCCCGACAACGACGCCAAAAACTTGTAGAGCGTTTCAGTGTTCCCGCTTATGTCTAAGTCAGAATGTTATTGATGCAAATAAATATGAGCGCAAGTGCACACTCCTGTCAAGTAATAGTATAAAAGATATCATCTTCCAAAGGGATTGGACAGCTTAACTCGATTCGTTGTTCCTGCACAAGAAAAGTAAGTGCACAAATAAGTTGGTTTGTTTAAGAGGAAAATAAAATAAAACACAAGTAAATAAAAGGGAAGAAATAAGGTTGATAGAATGGGTAGGGTTATGCTGCTGCTTAGTGTGAAATTGTGTTGAATAGGACATGTTGCTTTGTGCTGCCAGATTCTCCTGCCTCGGCGGGGGATGGCAGTTGGGCTGTTGAGACGCTCTCACTGTTGAGACGCTCGCGCTGCCTCGACAGAGGAATGGACTTGTGTCTCGGTGGCAAACTCGGCAGAACTACAAGGCTCGGCAGAATGCTTCGAAAGTGATCCTGCTTATGTCTAAGTTAGAATGTTGTTGATGCCCACTGCAGATAATACCAGTCGCGTCGTGAATCGTGCAAAGAAAACAATGTTTATTCATCCTCTTTTAGCCGCCTTAAACCCTAACCTATGTCTAGGCTGGATTGATGAACATCGTCTATATATGAGATCGTACTTACTCCTTTCGTGAGTTTGACTCTCTCGATACCGAACAAATGGATAGTAATCAACTAATCTTTCGCCTTAATTGAAAACTATGAAGAACATGGAATAAGCAAACCTTGAAGCTTTATTGCAAAAACAAACTTAAAATCCTAAGCAACCATTCTCACACTAATTACAACATAACCCAAACCCAAAGAGAGTTTTAGAACATAATGGCGGAAAGAAAACCTGAACTATGCCTAAGGGAAAACCTAAGTTGTTTTGAAGTACAATTACAATGAGTATATATAGGCATTAGCTAGGTCTAGTCCTTCTTGGAGTAGAAGTCTTCAAAGTAGCATTTTGCATTAAATGCAACCTTTAATTCTGACTTCTTTGAGTTGAATGTGGACTCTTTCACATTGCCTTGCTCCGCAAGTTATCTCGAACTCCTACTTCGACGGCTTTGTCTGCTGCTACAGGCGTCAGAAAATTGAGTGGATGGCATCATCAGAATCATGATTTTTTGCTCTACAGATCGCACTCCAATTCTCCAATTCCTCAGCTTGCTGTCCTGGACGACGGATATGGCGGTGACAGCTACTGGACAACGTTTGTCTCTGTCTAGAACTTCATCAGTACAACTCCTTGATATGCTGCCTATAAAGTGTCCATAAGTTCTATATTTCATGCACATTCCATCTCATATTATTTGAGTTGAATGTGGACTTAATCATGTTTCCTTGCTCCGCAAGTAAGCTCGAGTTCCTCCTTCGGCGGCTCTGCCCGCTGCTATAGTCATCGGAAAATTGAGGGGACATCATCATTAAGATAAGGATTTTTAGCTCTACAGATCGCACTCCAGATCTCCATTTTCTCATCTTGTTGTCTTTGGCGGCAAGTAAGGCGGCGACATGTCCTCAAATCCTCTCTCCTCATGTCAGCCTTTAGTACCTGAAACTAAAACTAAACTAAAATAGTACATTTTCTTTACCAAATAACAAAAAATCAGTACAAAGCATGGAATAGTAAAGAATACTGTAAAATGCAATGCATGAACCTAATTATGTCTAAAATGTACTCAAAACAACAATAATATGAGATGGAATGTGCATGAAATATAGAACTTATGGACACTTTATAGGCATCATATCAAGGAGTTGTACTGATGAAGTTCTAGACAGAGACAAACGTTGTCCAGTAGCTGTCACCGCCATATCTGCCGTCCAGGACAGCTAGCAGAGGAATTGGAGAATTGGAGTGCGATCTGTAGAGCAAAAAATCATGATTCTAATGATGCCATCCACTCAATTTTCTGACGCCTGTAGCAGTAGACAAAGCCGTCGAAGTAGGAGTTCGAGATAACTTGTGGAGCAAGGCAATGTGAAAGAGTCCACATTCAACTCAAAGAAGTCGGAATTAAAGGTTGCATTTAATGCAAAAGCTACTTTGAAGACTTCTACTTCAAGAAGGACTTCACCTAGCTAATACCTATATATATTTCACATCTTTTGTACTTTCAGACAACTTAGGTTTTCCTTTAGGCATAGTTTAGGTTTTCTTGCCGCCATTATGTTCTAAATTCTTCTTTGGGTTTGGGTTATGTTGTAAACTAGTGTGAGAACGGTTGTTTATGAATTAAGTTTGTTTTTTGCAATAAAAATTCAAGGTTTGCTTATTCCATGCTCTTCATTGTTTTCAATTAAGTTCGAGATATTAGTTGTTAACTATCCATTTGTTCTGTATCGAGAGAGTTGAACTCAAGAAAGGAGTAAGTACGGTCCTCACTCTAATCAGGTGTTGATCAATTTGGCCTAGACATAGGTACGTGTTTAAGACAGTTAAAAGAGAACGAACCAACATTGTTGTCTTAGCAAGATTCACGCCGCGACTGGTATTATCTGAAGTGGGCAACAACAACATTCTAACTTAGACATAAGCGGGATAACATTCAAAGCTTTCTGCCGAGCCTTGAAGGACCATCGAGTTTACCACCGAGACACACATCTGTTCCACTGCCGAGGCAGCGAAAGCGTCAAAGCATCCACTCTTCCATCCTCCGTCGAGGATACAAAGTCTAGCAGTGTAGAACAACTTAACCTATTCAACGTAGTTTCACACTAGGGAGCAGCATAATCTTACCCATTCTATTTGATCTCTTCCCTATTATTTACTTGTGTTTTATTTACTTTTCTTTATAAACCAACTTATTTGTGCATTTACTTTTCTTTGTGTAGGAATTACAGTCCGAGTTTAAGATGTCCAATCCCTATGGGAGACGATATCTTACTATAACTTGACAAGAGTGTGCGCTTGCACTCATAAATAGAGAACACTCAAACGCTCTACATGAATCGAGTTAGTTGATGAATAGCATGCACTATAGGCATATAGGGGTTTTTACATGACTAATTTAGGGCATTGTCATCAACAGAGGCAATGTCAATCTTGAATCTGCTTGATAATCAATGCCAAGGCATGCCATTTTACTAGCTAGCATACTAGCGTAAACTCAGACATTCTATACCAAATCTTTGTTATCATTCTTGCACCCATTGTTTGCCAGATTGTTATCATTTCATTATCGTAATCTTTACTTTACTTTAATTCTCTTTCTCATCTTTATTTCTTTAATACTTTTAATTTACTCAATCAATTGTCATCACTTTTATTTTCTAGTTCACAAGTATTAATCTTGGCAATTAATTCCCCTAGGCAATCCCTGTGGAGATGATACTCAACTTACCACTATATTACTTGCTGACCGTGTATACTTGCACGTAAAAGACGTATTCTTGGCATTGTTTTTATTTGCATATCTACTTTGAATACTTCATCTTTTGGTATGCAATATCACATCAATAAGTTTTTGGCCCTTACCGGGGATTGCAATAGAATTGATTGTTTTGATTTTTAGTTGTTTTTATTTTCTGTTTCATTTATTTCGTTTGGTATATGTACATGAGCAGCGTTGTGAAGGAAGATTTACAAGATGACCCAACCCTACTTAGATTAAGAAGAAAATGTTGAGAAAAGGCTCGTGATGACAATGTTGAGATAGAAAGTGCCATAATCAATGCCAATAATAAGGAGGATGTCAATGGTGAGCTAAATAGTGTCATAAGAAATGCCAACAACCATAAGATACCGGAAATACCTACAGTTATACTACCAACGCCTATTATTGCTTCTCATATATCAAAACTACAATCGATCAGAGAATGCCTAGCACCCACCATAGATTATTTGATGCCAGAGGTAAATATGGCTAACTTTGAGCTTAAACCGATACTGATTCAATTGCTAATGGATGCAAGTCAATTTGATGGATCACCTACCGGAGACCAAATACAACATTTGAAGAAATTCATGGAGGTGTGCCAACTATTCCGCTAGCCTCATGTGACCGAAGAGACAATAAACCTGATGCTCTTTTCATTTTCATTGGGAGATAGAGCAAAATAGTGGCTAAATTCATTTCCACCAGGTTTAGTTACTACGTGGGCAGAATTATGCTAGAAGTTCCTTGTGAGATTCCAGTCACCTAGACTTAATGCCAAACTGCGAAGTGAAATCGTCACCTTTAGGCAAGCTAATGATGAGACATTCTATGATACTTGGGAGCGATTCAAAGACTCGTTGAGAAGATGTCCCATGCATGGGTTCCCTGCTTGGAGCCATATAGATATTTTTTACATCGGACTTAATGATCATGCCAGGACTTTTGTTGATGCTTTGGCAAATGGTTCATTAATAGACAAGAAATACACAGAGGTAATTGGCATCCTTGAGAGGATTGCTACCACCGATTTTGAGTATCCCACTGCCAGACTAGGGACATGCACAAAAACAGTCGGGAAATTAAAGCTTGGTGCACTCACATCCATCAATGCTCATATTTCCAATCTTACTAGCATTGTGAAAACTTTGCAAAAGAGTAATGAATCCCAAGGAGTCAAGGCATTGAAACCATTTTTCACAATATGTGGAGAGGATCATGATGTGGATGATTGCCATGCCAACCCTAAATCGGTAAATTATGTTGGTAATTTTCATCAAAATTTTAACCCACATTCCAATACTTATAATGCAAGTTGGAAGTTGCATCTCAACTTTTCTTGGGTGAATCAAGGCAGTGACCAATATAATGCCCAAAGGCAGAACAAGAATTCCATGCCAAGATTCAATCAGAATGTAGTGCCACTGAGAGCCCAGAATAATCTACTGTCAGAGCAAAGATCTCCTGATGAGAACACCCTAATCGATTATATAGAGCATAACGATGCCACCGTCGAGAGTCTAGAAACATCCACGAGGAACTTGGAAGTTCAGATTGGACAGATTGCCAGCGCACTTAATGCCATACCTCTTGAGACTCTGCCAAGTGACACAGAGAATGATCAACAAAAAGTGAGAGAACAATGCCAAGCTGATACTCTCCTAAGTGGCAAAGAACTCATGATTTTAACGCATGAAAAAGAGCCAATTGTTTGCCTGAGAATAAATCAGTGCCAACAGGTGAACCCAAGGAAGTAGCAAAAGAAGAGGCAGAGGCTGATGATGCCATACCACTATCTGACGCCATACCGCTATCCAATGCCAGACAACAGTCGGATGCCAGCACCACCTTGGCAAAACCAGTAGAGCCATCATTTGCCAACCCTACCTTGGTAAAACAAGCAAGTATTACTATTGATGTTTTCAAATGTAACGCCCTGATTTTGGGCCTAGAAGTTTTAGAGTTTGAATCGGGCCGGTCGAGAACGGTTCGAATCTTTAAGGGATATTTAGGGAACACCTAGTTTGGGATGCTTTTAAAGTATGGAAAAATATATAAATATCCTCATTTATTATATGAATGATTATAGTGAAAACAATTTTACAAAATATGGTTTGAAAATACTACATTTCGGTGTAGTGACCAAATCGCAATTTTTGCAAAAGTTGACTAATGACTGTTTTGTAAAGGATTGAAACTTTGAATCTTTAAGGAGCTAATTTTACCAAAATGTTTTTAATCAGATTTCTCTTTATTTTGGGTATTTTATTAATGATTTATTAAAGGGAATTAAAAGAGAAAATCCTATTTTGACTTTCACAACTACTTTACGATCTTTTTCCCTCTTTTCATTTTCTCTCAACTCCACTCAGCCAAACACATTTCCTCCATCAATTAGCCTCTGATTTTCATCCATTTTGGTGAGATTTCAATCTCCTATGGATTCCTAAACTTTTCCTCATCAAATCCTCTTGTTTTCACTTTGGATTTTCAAAGAAACTTGCAAAATTAAGGAGAAATAAGCCATTAGATGTTGATTTCTAATGTATTTTGGATTGTAATTGATGTTATAAATGAGTTTTTATCCAATAAATCCCGAATAGGTTTGGATTCCTAAGTTTTGCATGCTAGATTGGTGGTTTTTGTGGTGGTTTTGGTGTTTTGTTGTAGCTGGAGGTTTAAGGTCGAGTTTATGGTAATTTTTTGTGTTGATTGAGGTTTAGAAATGATTAGAAGTGATAGATCTTGGCAGAGCTTTTCTTTGGAAGAGTTTGGAGGTGATTTCAGTTGTTTTTTGTGGCCGAAATGGTGCTTTTGAGTAGAGCAGCGAGTTTGTTTAGTGGGATGATGATTTCAATGCATGATGATGCATTAATCCTCTGCTCTTATGTGTATTAAACATGGGAGACATCTTCGGACGCTTTTGGTGTTGATCCGGAAGTGACAAGAGCTTAGATATCCTTTCTGCGAGCAAGCGAAACGTAATCCGTGAGTGCGAATGGTTTTAGAAGTCCTTAAGGGACAAAGAAACAATGTTTGGGGATTTAGGATTGGTTTGAAACACCATCCTAAGTCCGGAAGTAAGTGTGGCTAGATTTGCTCTCAAATATGTTGTTGTTGCCCCTAAAATGCTTTTACATGCTCTTGTTTTGAGATAGACAAATTCCTACTATTTTATGCATGATTTGTAGCATGAGATGATTCTTTGAAGAGATTTCATGAGATAGCATGTTGCATTGAAGAGTTTTGAGATTTTGGTTTAATGCAAAGCATGTGTTATGATTTTGAAATAAGATGAGAAAGATTTGAGAAATGTTGCATTAAAAACAGTAGGTGAGATGATATTTTGACATAATATATTGGCATAGAAGATGCGATACTTAACGGATATAATTGATTGATCAATAGGATGAGAGTTCACCATAATCTAAAAATTCGTACGTGCTCTTTGGAGTCGGGCAATGGGGGTAGTGCCATCCCGATCCAAAGTGAGAATCCGATGATGAAAGATACCATCAGGGTAAGACTTGGTGAAATACCCAAGCTTTGTGGCGATGAGAGATACCGCCATGAGAGTCTGGTGATGAGAGATTCCACCGGGGTAGGACTTGACTTTGAGTCAAGCTAATTCGCATATCCGAGTAAAGATGAAATGTGAAATGCCAATATAATATATAAAATTGTATTTGATTCACATGTACCAAATGTTGAGATGATTTATGCTATGAGCAATGCATATGAGATTTGTATATGAAATGCTTTAGTTTTCACAAGCATGTGTATGGCCTTGCCATGAGATTTGCATTGGTTTTAATGCATGAGATAGAATAGAGGTACACACTGTTTGAAATGAATATTTTCTTTGAAATGGTTTTCAAGCATGAGATAGAATGAGCATGTTGTTGAAAATGGCTTTTGAAAAAGTGGTTTGAATAATGCATTGTTGTGTTGGTTTTCTTTAGAGCTTGCCTCACTAAGCAAATGTGCTTACTGTCACGGACTTATTCTTTCAAGCTCAATTCGTGCTGCGCTAACACTCTCGGCACGATGTTAGCAAGCCTCTCTCGCGCAACGCTATGGAAAAACACAAGGAGCAAGAGAGTTTTACAAGGAAAGAACTTTCTATTGAACTCAGGAAGCTTACAAGAGAGCTTTACAAGTATGCTTAAGTGAGTGACTTCTTGAGTGAGTTACAAATGCGAAGGGTGGTCCTATTTATAGGCTCCAACCTCTTCAATGGACGACTAGGATCTATTTGATCCAACGGCTACGGTTTCCTCTCCCAAAATATCTACTACACCTAGATATCTCTAGATAATTCCATACTTATCTAGTTATATCCTAAATGGTCTAAAAGTTCTACAATATTCTAAGGTATTCTAGAATATTCCGGAGATGTTCGGAGTTGTCCCGAGCCTTCCATACTTATCCCGAGCCTTCTCAACTTGTCTCGAGTCTTCTAGGTTCCTCCGGATGAGCCTATATGGTTGTGGAACCTTCTGGAACCCCTCGTATTTTTGTGGAGACGTTTGGGGCTCTCTAGGCCATTCTAGATCCTTCATTGGATCATCTTTGGCCTTAAAATGCCCAAGGCCTCTCATTTTACCTTGGTTGGCTTGTGAGCACCTAGGTGGGGCTCCTCGGGCGCGCGTTGCGCACCTAGGTGGGGCACCTTGGTGCTTCTCAGTGCACCCTGGCAGGTGTGCCCCTCGGTTGGCTTCGGTGCACCCTGGTGAGGCGTGACATCCTTTCCCACCCGATCTCGCAACGCCCTCGTCACGTCTTCGTCGAATTGGGGTGTTGCTGGAGTGCTTCCCTCGACTCCTAGCTTGCCTTGCCTTTACCCTTGGCTTGTCAGTTTCATTGGAAGGCCTTCCTTTTGTATCTTGACCCTTTGCGGTCTTTGAAGCGGTGTTCTTCCCTTGAACATGCTTGGTGGCCTCCCCGGACACGGTCACCCCTTTGTGTCCATCCAACCCCTTTGATGGCTTAACCCTATGGACGGCCTTTTCGAGTTGAAGTGCGGAGAGTACTCCTATCCCTTGCTTTGTGGCCCTTAGTGTTGGTACCACGCATGATGGTGCACCCTCCGTGATGCACAAGCTATTGGCAAATGGCATTGGTATTGCCTTGGCTTGCTCGAAGAACTCGAGCCCTATGACGATCGGGTAGTCGTCCATCGGCACAACCAAGAAGTCCATGCGTCCTGACCATGTCCCAACGATGGTCTTGACTCCTCGAGCGAACCCATAGATGGGTTGAGCGGTAGAATGTACTGCCTTGACGGATCCTCCCCCTTTCACAACACTAAGACCAAGCCTCTTTGCTTCCTCCAAAGAAACAAAGTTATGGGACACACATGTGTCGAGCATGGCCCTAGATTCCTTTCCATTAACGGTGACGTCCACGTATAGCAACCCCTTGGCTTGGGTCTTTATGGCTGACTGGATTCCATTCAGGAGCTGTAGTGATCCCATTTGTGCACCTTGGCCCCCTTCGGCATCACTACCTTCGTCGGTATCGCTTCCCTCTTGATGCCTTGCTAGGAGCGAACTAAGGGCTTGGCGTTTTGGGCATTCCCGAACCCAATGATCGCCATCACATATGAAGCAACTGCTAGGTGGTGATTTCTTGGCACCATGAGAGTCTTTAGACCTACTTCGGTCTTTGTCCCTCTATGAGGACGAGATTTTGTGCTTCGATGTGTCCTCATCCTTGCGACTCTCTTTGTGTGGGCTCCTATCTCTTCCCCCGTTGGAGTGACCACTCTTCTTTTCCCTTGGCTCGTTGTTGGACTCCTTGTGGGTTGAATAATCGATAAGGCTTTCGGCCACTGAAATGGCATCATCAAGGGTTTGTACTCCCCTTCGTCTTAGCTCGCCCTTGGCCCAACTTTGGAGACTGATAAGTATTTATTTTGGTTATGTTTTTAGTCCTTATTTTGATCGAATATATGTTTGAAGGACTTAATTAGGTTGTTTTTATGTTGTTCTCGTGCAGGTTACGTAATGCTGGGAATAAGTTGAAATGCTGCAGAAAATACTGAAGTCGTGGGCAGATTCATGGGCATGAACCAGGGCATGAATGCTGACTGGGCACCACGTCAGCACCTTTTAGAAGATGACATCAGCAACATCTGATAACTTATCAGTCCACTTATCAAGATAGCTTATCATCCGATTTTTATTTTAAATTTCAAAACTTGGATATTTATCTTATGTAATTTTATTTAAATTTAGGATTTATCATCCTAGGTTTTTAGGGTTTTCAACTACTATAAATACCCCACTTTGGGGGTGAATTAAATCATCAATCATTTTTCCATTGTTCTCTTCTTCCTTGAGTTAATAAAGCTCTATATTTTTCTCCATTTCTTTATTTATTTTATTAAGTATGTTTTTTTCACAAATCATGCTTAACTAAATTCCCTTTAGCCAAAAGCAACGCCAAACCCGACAAACCTCGTGAGATTAGGAAAATACTTCAAACATTCAACAACTCCTTTTTAGATTCTCTGTAAAATTGATTAGGCAAACGACCTAATCTTTAGGCATCGCAATTGTTTCATTCCGAGAGCGCGCATCGGCTTGAAGTGGTTTAGATCCATCATTGGGGACGATGAAAAGCTTGTAGCCAATTCAACTCCCTAAGAACAAACTTAGTGGCGGTCCACTAAGGGGAATCAAAATCGGAAACAATTCTCATCGAGACGAATATCTGAGCACGGGCTTCTCCAGCACTAACTCAGATTTGAGTTAGCATCGATTCCCGTGGCTAATTCACTAAATTTTGACTTCAAGGATTGCCCCGGGAGTCGAATTTACCAACGAGAAGTAAGTTACAAGGGTTGGGCCTTGTAGACTGTAACCTGCAGGAAAGTCGAAGAAAAATCAACTTCAGTGATCGAAGATGTCGTGGCAAAGCGTGGCTTGAGGCTATTTTAATCTATAATTCATTCTCAATATTTATTTTTTCGTTCTTATTATTTTCTCATTCAAATCACTATTCTAAAATCCCCCTTTATTTTCTACAGGTTATTGGTCTAAATCAGAAGAAAGGTGTTAGAGTTCCTATTCCCCGTGGATCGACCCTTACTCTCGCTATATTAATTTAAATCTTATTTATTTTGAGTTTAAGGTTTTATTTTTGACACTATACGACGCGTGTAAAAATTGGCGCCGTTGCTGGGGAATACGGCAAAGTACTAATATCGTTTTATTTGATTTATGACCAGGAACAATCCGGGAGAACAAATTGAACTCATCCCGTAAATCGAAGCACTAGCCCGATAGTTGAATGCACAAACACTTCAGGAAAAGAAAAACAAAAGACGCCAACAGAGATTCGAACGCGATCTAGAAATCACATCCGAAGCAGAATGGAATTACGAGCCCAATCCGATGGGAGACGAAAATCAAACCATTCGCCAACTAAATGCGGCGCCCGATGGCCAACAACCTATGTGTATAACCTTCCCGAATGAAGAAACACCGTTCGTGCTAAAAACGGGTTTAATCCACCTCCTACCTACCTTTCACGGCTTGCCAACAGAGAACCCTCACAAACATTTGAAGGAATTTCACATGGTTTGTCTAAGCACAAAACCACAGGGAGTATCCGATGACCAAATCAAACTTAGAGCTTTTCCATTTTCCTTAGCTGATATAGCGAAAGATTGGTTATTTGATTTACCCCCTAATTCCGTTACAACATTGACTGACATGGATAAACTTTTTCTTGACAGGTTCTTCCCAGCAGCGAAGGCAAGCGAAATCAGGCACAGCGTCCTGAGCATTCAACAAAAAGAAGTTGAATCCTTGTATGAATACTGGGAGAGGTTTAAAAAGTTTTGTGCAAATTGTCCACAACATGGATTGTCGGAGCAAACCCTCCTCTAGTATTTTTATGAAGGATTGACGCCTTTGTACATGATACATCTATCAATCTCGAAGGGTTCGCGAGGTAAGTACAGTTTCTTTGGAAAATAAAATTGATAAATTAGCTGAAATAGTGCAAACTCTTGTTGCAGATAAAAGGAAATCATCTAGACTCTGTGGAATCTGTACTAGTCCAGAACATCCGACAGACTGTTGTCCGATGATTCAGGAAGATGATGTCGCCCAAGCCAACGCCATAGGAAATGCATATAATCAGGGATGGAGAAACCAATCAAAATTCGGTTACGCGCAAAACCAGAGGCCAAATCAAGCTCATAAACCAATTGCACCACAACAATATCAACCGCAGAAGCCATCGTTGGAGTAAATTGTTGAAAAGTTAGCGCTAGCCCAAGAAAAATTTCAACTAAGAACTGAAGCTCACTTTGAAGCAATTGACAAACAGATAAGTCAATTGACCTTAGAGGTAAGTCGCTTAGAGTCCAAAGGGAAATTACCTTCTTAAACGGAGCCTAATCCAAGAGAGAATTTGAACGCCATCACTCTACGAAGCGGTACAGTCATCGAACCTAAAGCTAAATAAGATGGCGTACAAAAGGAAGAAAAAAAGCAATCACCCCTACTAGAAAAGGTATGCCCGATCCAACCCCTGTACCTTCTCCCTACGCTACACCACCACCCTTCCCGTCGAGATTAATGAAAAGAGACAAACAAGCAGAAGAAAAGGAGATCCTAGATGTGTTTCAAAAACTAGAGATCAATATTCCACTCCTCGACGTAATCCGAAAAATCCCAAGGTATGCTAAGTTCCTTAAAGATTTATGTACTAATAAACGTCGTCTTATTGGAAATGAGAAGGTTAATCTAGGATAGCATGTATCGGCGGTCTTCCAGTGAAAGTTGCCACCAAAATTGAAGGACCAAGGTAAGTTCGCCAATCCCTGCAAAATCGGTAAAGTGGGTATTAAACGAGCAATGTGTGACTTAGGGGCCTCTATTAATGTTATGCCCCTTTCATTTTATAACTCACTTTCTGCTGAGCCTTTGAAGGATACGAAGGTAACCATACAACTGGCAGACAGATCCATAATCTACCCGGAAGGATTACTAGAGAACGTCTTGGTAAAGGTAAACGATTTGATCTTTCCGGCGAATTTCTATGTTATTGACATGGAAAACGACCGGGCTAATAATTCTTCCGAGATCCTCCTTGGCCGCCCATTTTTTAGCACTGCAAATACAAAAATAGATGTAAGAAGCGGAATTCTGACAATGGAGTTTGATGGCGAGGTGGTAAAATTTGATGTTTACAAAGCGATGCGACATCCTAATAATGTTGCCAGTATAAATTTTATAGATGTTATTGTGCCCGCCGTTGAAGAATTTATAGAATCTAAATTTGTTGATCATTCGTGCAGGGATTTGATGGATCGCGGCAAAGGAATTAAGGAATTGAAAATTGTTTCTTCTGTTCATTCTGATTTACGCCTAACTCCATTGAAATCTAAAATGTTTTCTTTCATTTTGCAGAGATTGAATTTGGAGTTAAAATTACCTCTAGATAAATTGAAGAGTGAAAGAGAAATTTTTCCAGTAAAAAACTCCATAATCGCAAAATTTCTCGTAGGGAAATACTTAGTTGGATAAAGCGCAAGAACTTGAAGAAGTATTTGTCGCATTGCCTGTAGTCTGAACCAGGTCGTCGAGCTAAAGGACGTTAAATAAAGAACTACATGGGAGGCAACCCATTTTCTTTATTTATTTCTTGATTTTATTTTTTTTCAATTTCGAATTTATTCTTATTTTCTTTATTTTTTTTAAAACCCACGTCTACTTCTCTTTTATCTTTTCTTTTTAGCATTTTTTATTTATTTTCCCCTAATAATATAGTTACTATTGCTAATTTAAATTTATTATATATATATATATTTAAATTTACGTAAGTTAAATATATATATATATATCTTTATTCATCTATTATCTTATTTTTAAATTTAACCCTTGGTGATTTATCTTTATTATCTTAAATTATTTTTTATTTTCAATTTTGAATCATAATATATATATATATCTATATCTATATCTATATCTATATCTATATCTATATCTATATATCTTTTAAATTATTAATCTATATATATATATATATATATATATATATCTTTATCAACTATATCTAATTTTTTTAAATAAAATTATCCTTTTACAAATTTTTAATTATCCTTTTATTTCAAAAAAAAACTAACATAATTTTCCCTTACTTTTTTTCTTCTTTTCTGCAGCCACCATTACCACTTCATCTTCAACCTTCATCACTCGATCGTCCACCATTACCACCACCATGGCCCGAACTCGAGAGCAAGCTCGCCTCCGCCCCTACACCAAACTCGGAGCTCACTACCAAAACATGCTCTTCTGCAATCGGGGAGTATTTTCATCCTCTCTCTTTTGTATTTTATTTTATGTTCATTTTGAAGCAAAATGATTTAAGTGAGGGGGAGGGAGATATGCTAGTCAAATTTTCATATTGCTTATTCGTTTGGTTGTTCTCTTGTTTTCTTGATTTTATTAATTTAAGTTCTTCGTTTAATCTTTAGTTTTGCCTTGTCTCACTGTTTTCATATGGCTTTGTATTTATCTTGTTAGAAAATTCTAGGTTGCATGGTAGATTTTTGGCATGATTAATTTTTGGTTAAAATCTTTTATATGACATTTTCTTTCTCTATTAATTCACATGATGCTTACCTAAGTACACAAGACATATTTGTGAGTTTTTTTAGCCTAATGAGCATGCATTATATTTGCTCTTTGTTTCTTTGAGTGTGCCTAGCTAAATTAGTTGCATTCTAGAACTTGTTTTTAAATTCTTTTTGAGATTACGTTGATTGATTATGATGCTTTAATATGATAGAGGCACTAGGTTTTAACCATTTCTCTTCCCAAATAAATTACCTACGCTTTAATTAATTTCCCCTAGTGAAACAATTTTTGAGCCTTAGCCTTTTTTTTTCTTGAAAATCTCCACATTTTAAGCCTAATCCATTTTTTCTTCTCAATTCCATTACTTTTGTTCCCTTTTTCAAGACAAAAATAGTCTTAAAAAAACATATTCGAATAAGTGCAGTGCAGCAGCAGAAAATATACTGTGCAGAATTGATTCAAATATACAGTGCAGAATTGATTTGAATGTACAGTGCAGAAAAAAAGTGTAGGAAATTGTTCGAGTCTGCAGAAAAATGAAAACAGAAAAAAAAATTAAACAGTGCAGTTTGAAAAAAAAGGGGTACACTGCCGAACAGTTTTGGTTCGAATGAAAAAAAAAACCAGTTTCGAATATATTTTTTTGGGATGATTTTTTGTCTTGAATTTTAGCCCTTATTTTCAGCCTTTATCCTACCCTTACCTTAGCCCCATTACAACCCTTCTTTAAGACCTCTTGATTTTTGCATCATATTCATGTTAGTAGTGGAGATTAGAGTTAAACACAAGCTTATGGTTATGCTCTAATTAGCTTTGGCTCGAGTGATTTTTCTCTACCCTTAAACACTTTGAGTGACATGAGCGATTCCTTGTGAGGGTGCTTGGTTTGCATCATTGATGTTAGTAGAGTTTTAGAATGTCGTTTTTGCTTGTTAATCTTGCCATTTATCTATTTTTGCTCCTTAGTTTTCTTTCATATTTAGATGCTTAATCATATTGAAACCTTTTGAGACTTCGTGAAATTAAGGATGAAAACTTGAAATTATGTTTATTTAATTTTGAGATACTTGAGGACAATCATCGGATAAGTGAGGGGGAATTTGATAAGTATTTATTTTGGTTATGTTTTTAGTCCTTATTTTGATCAAATATATGTTTGAAGGACTTAATTGGGCTGTTTTTATGTTGTTCTCGTGCAGGTTACGTAATGCTGGAAATAAGTTGAAATGTTGCAGAAAATACTGAAGTCGTGGGTAGATTCATGGGCATGAACCAGGGCATTAATGCTGACTGGGCGCCACGTCAGCATCTTCTAGAAGATGACGTCAGCAACTCTGATAACTTATCAGTCCACTTATCAAGATAGCTTATCATCCGATTTTTATTTTAAATTTCAAAACTTGGATATTTATCTTATGTAATTTTATTTAAATTTAGGATTTATCATCTTAGGTTTTTAGGGTTTTCAACTACTATAAATACCCCACTTTGGGGGTGAATTAAATCATCAATTATTTTTCCATTGTTCTCTTCTTCCTTGAGTTAATAAAGCTCTATATTTTTCTCCATTTCTTTATTTATTTTATTAAGTATGTTTTTTTCACAAATCATGCTTAAATAAATTCCCTTTAGCCAAAAGCAACGCCAAACCCGACAAACCTCGTGAGATTAGGAAAATACTTCAAACATTGAACAACTCCTTTTTAGATTCTCGGTAAAATTGATTAGGCAATCGGCCTTATCTTTAGGCATCACAATTGTTTCATTCCGAGAGCGCGCATCAACTTGAAGTGGTTTAGATCCATCGTTGGGGACGAGGAAAAGCTTGTAGCCAATTCAACTCCCTAATAACAAACTTAGTGGCGGTCCACTAAGGGGAATCAAAATCGGAAACAATTCTCATCGAGACGAATATCCGAGCACGGGCTTCTCCAGCACTAACTCAGATTTGAGTTAGCATCGATTGTTGTGGCTAATTCACTAAAGTTTGACTTCAAGGATTGCCCTGGGAGTCGAATTTACCAACGAGAAGTAAGTTACAAGGGTTGGGCCTTGTAGACTGTAACCTACATGAAAGTCGAAGAAAAATCAACTTCAGTGATCGAAGATGTCGTGGCAAAGCATGGCTTGAGGCTATTTTAAGCTATAATTCATTCTCAATATATATTTTTACGTTCTTATTATTTTTCTCATTCAAATCACTATTCTAAAATCCCCCTTTATTTTCTACAGGTTATTGGTCTAAATCAGAAGAAAGGTGTTAGAGTTCCTATTCCCTGCGGATCGACCCTTACTCTCACTATATTAATTTAAATCTTATTTATTTTGAGTTTAAGGTTTTATTTTTGACACTATACGACACATGTCCTCATCCTTGCGAATCTCTTGGCACCATGAGAGTCTTTAGACCTACTTCGGTCTTTGTCCCTCCATGACGACGAGCCTTTGTGCTTCGATGTGTCCTCATCCTTGCGACTCTCTTTCTGTGGGCTCCTATCTCTTCCCCCGTTGGAGTAACCACTCTTCTTTTCCCTTGGCTCGTTGTTGGACTCCTTGTGGGTTGAATAATCGATAAGGCTTTCGGCCACTGAAATGGCATCGTCAAGGGTTTGTACTCCCCTTCGTCTTAGCTCGGCCTTGGCCCAACTTTGGAGACCATCGATGAAGTTAAAGAGTGTGTCCTTCTCTGAGAGATAGGGAATCTCGAGCACCAAGCTAGTGAACTCCTTCACGTAGTCATGGATGCTCCCCGATTGCTTGAGCCTTCGCAATCATGCCCTTGCTTCATCCTCGACATTCTCTGGATAGAATTGTCGTTTGAGCTCCCTTTTAAAATCATCAAAGGTAGAGATGGTGCACGTGCCTCTCTCAACATCAAGACGTCTTCTCCTCCACCAAAGCATGGCTGTGTCGGTGAGGTATATGGTCCTGGTTTGGACCTTAGAGGCATCCTTTCTGATGCCAACGACCTCTAGGTATTGCTCCAGGCCATACAAGAAGTTGTCCACTTATTTGGCGTTTTGTGACCTCGAAAACGTTTTAGGTTTGGGCACCTCGACCCTCCTGGTCTCATATGAGGTGCTTGGCCCGGCGGCCATGGCGCGCTAGCACAACGCAAGGTCACCTTGCAACAACTCTAGTTGAGCAAGCATGTTGGCAAGTTCACGTTGGAAAGACTCACGTACCTTTGTGAGCTCTCCTATGAGTGAGTCGCGTACTTCACCCATTTCCGCGCGTAGAGTCTCCACTAGCTTGATCTTCATGGCCCTCACAGCCGTGTGGATCTCAGCGTCCTCCACCTCGAGGCCTTCAATCCTCTCTTGAAGGTCGTCCACGTGGGCACCCATACCCGAAACGCTTTCCTCCACGCGAGTCAAGCGTGACTCGAAGCTAGAGAGTGTGTCCTTGGACATGGCACGAGGCCTTGTCTTTCCAGGGTCGACCCTTCCTTCACTCGCACATTGGTCATGTGTGACCTCGGTCTCCGACGGGCTAGCAACTTGGTTCATGCCTTTCTTGGCCATGATCCCAACGATCGTAACATGCTCTTATACCAACTGTCACGGACTTATTCTTTCAAGCTCAATCCGTTCGTCACTAACACTCTCGGCACAATGTTAGCAAGCATTCCTCGCGCAACGCTATGGCAAAACACAAGGAGCAAGAGAGTTTTACAAGGAAATAACCTTGTATTGAACTAAGGAAGCTTACAAGAGAGCTTTACAAGTATGCTTAAGTGAATGACTTCTTGAGTGAGTTACAAATGAGAGGGGTGGCCCTATTTATAGGCTCCCACGTCTTCAATGGACGGCTAGGATCTATTTGATCCAACGGCTACGGTTTCTCCTCCCAAAATATCTACTACATCTAGATATCTATAGATAATTCCATACTTATCTAGTTATATCCTAAATGGTCTAAAAGCTCTACAATATTCTAAGGTATTATAGAATATTCCAGAGTTGTCCCGAGCCTTCCAGACTTATCCCGAGCCTTCCTGACTTGTCCCGAGTCTTCTAGGTTCCTTCGGATGAGCCTAGATGGTTGTGGAACCTTCTGGAACCCCTCGGATTTGTGTGGAGACGTTTGGGGCTCTCTAGGCCGTTCTAGATCCTTCCTTGGATCATCTTTGGCCATAAAATGCCCAAGGCCTCTCATTTTACCTTGGTTGGCTTGTGATCACCTAGGTGGGGCTCCTCGGGCGCGCGTTGCACACCTAGGTGGGGCACCTCGGTGCTTCTCGGTGCACCCTGGCAGGTGTGTCCCTCGGTTGGCTTCGGTGCGCCCTGGTGGGGCGTCACATTATGCCTTCTTTTACCAACAATGCAGATAATTGAGACGATTTTGGGCAGTGAGAAGGTTAAGAACATCCAAGGAAGTGAAAGCTCTTGTATGGTGATGTTTTTACATACTCTAGTATTGATATTTGGCAATGGGGCTTCAAGGTTTTTTTGGGGAGATGTATTTTGAACTCCCTATGTTTGTGGTAAGTTTGAGTTGGCTTTTGAAGTTTGTAAATGGTCTTATATGGTTTGTTTTGAGGTTTGAAGTCTATATTTGGTTTTGTGACTAGGAAGCATGCCTTTAGACTCAATGGTCATTTGTTTGATGTCATGCTTTAGCTTAAGTTCTTATATATGTTCTATAGTGTCCAACCATGTTGTTGGTATGTTATGGTATGTTTCGGGACATGTTTGATTGTGTAAAGTTAAGAAAAACTAGAAATTTATGCTGTTGCAGAGCAGGGTGTATCGAAACACCCTTAACTGTTTCGAAACATGTGCCTGGAAAGGCCATGGTGTTTCAGAACAGGTGAAGGTGTTTCAGAACATTTTAGCTACTGTAGAGCCATGTTCCGATACGAGTTTCGGAACGGGCCCGAGTACCAAAACGACCTGCCCAGTTTCGATACGGGTGTTTCGATACGAAGGTCAGCGTTCCGAAACGGCTGACCGTTGGACTGCAAATTTGAATTGTTTCAAGTTCTCATGTTTTACATTTTAGTACTAGATGTTGCGCATGCAATCGTTTGAGCTTGGAATGTCCTTTTAAGCTGAAATTTGACAGAGATGCATGTAATATGACTAATTACATATTGGTAAGCTTAAAATCTGCAAAGTATTTATATTTTCAAAAATTTACGTTTTGGTCCCTAAAAGTATAATTCTTACAATTGAGTCCTTAAATGATTTTCGATCGCTGTGCCTTTCTCACCTATGATTCTTGAGTAATCACATAGGCTTAATGTGCATCTAGAAAAGATAAAAAGGAAAAAAAGGGTCGTTAATCAAGGTTAACTTTCGGGTTGACTTTGGTTTTCCCCGTGTAATCTTCATAGTTCGGGTCAAGCGTATAGGCCGGGCTAAGGGGGTTACATCAAAGCTATTGAGTGTGCGGATGAACCTGAGGAATGCCAAGCAGTCGAGTTCATGGAATCTATCTTCGATGAGGACATGACACAACTTTGCAGGGCATTAATGATGATTCTAGAGAACTGGATGACGAGGATACGCCGAGTGAGGAATCTGAAGAAACGACCTTTGTGGATAAGGTCATAAGTTGTTTTGATATATCTAAGCCACTTGAGTTAGCCGGCAGAGAGATCGTGACACCTAAACCTTCCATTGAGGAGCCACCCAAGTTGGAACTGAAATCGTTGCCAGATCACCTCAACCATGCCTCGACATCAAAGGAGGAAAGAGCAGCAGAGCTAAGCACTATTGGGGTGTTGAGTTCAATCAAAGATTCTCGAGACCTACAATAAAGAGGCACTTCGGTTTCCTAAGGTGGTTGTTCAATGCCACCATAGGAAAATATTCTCTTTTATTGTGCAATCGAGGGTTCAGTGTACTCAAAGGTAAGAAATTCTTCAACTTTCTACATTGGTTATTCAAACAAAAGATTGCCGCAACCTACCGTCCACCAATCAAGGGCAAAGGGCTGAAGTAATAATGGGAAGGAAATCAAATTAATGCCAAGGAGACCATTCTCCTTGTGGATATCCAGTAACATTTTGCCAACCTAGTATGATCATTGTAAATAGTTTGGAAGAGTTATTTTCTTTTATGTACTTAGGATATTTCAGTTTTAAATTTTTAGTTTTTTTTTGTTTGTTTTATTTCCTTTTCTATTTTGAAAGGTCTTTGATTTTTAGCACAGGAAATTATGCCAAGAGACCATGCCGGGTCCTGGTTCCAAGACACCCAAGGTTGAATCGACCACTCAATTGTCATTTGATGTTGTGGCATTACCTCATAGATGTATCAACACTAGGAGACCATCGTCCAGAAGTTGGAGAAAGCCGAGGAGCATAACTTGATGTTTTGGCGGTATGTTCACACCAGGAGACAATCAAAGGCACAACTGCTCACACACTACAAGCATTCCCTGAGTTCCCTGCTGACCCCCTTGCCAAAGATGTCATGCCAGCTAGTTTCTAATCAGCTCGTACCCCATCTGATGCCATAATCCCAGTTCATGTTGAATCTGCCAGTACTGACTCTTTGAACTCAAGGAAACAAAAATCAAGTCTCCCAAGAAGCCTACTGCCACAAAGCCTATCATGACGAGAACTAAATGCAAGACCCATGATCGTGGAAGATTGGTCGAGACGAAGAGCTCTGTGCCAAGTAAGAAGAAGTCTCCGAAGGGGAGTCCTCTCTTTCCTAAACTCTTTGCATTTCATTTTATTGCATTTACATTTACATTTTCATGCATTTTATTTTTCTGTTTTTATTGTATATATGTGTTGTTTCATGCATTGAGGACAATGTGTATCTTGGGTTTGAGGGTGTGCGTTGCCTCACATTTATGCCATGCCATGCATTCCTGTTTAATTTTCTATACTGCATTCTGTTTTCATGCCATGTCATATAGTTTAGGTTAGTTTGGCATACCGAACCACTAAAAAAGAAAAAAAAATTGTCTCGGACGAATTTTGAAGCATGTTAACATTTGATAGGCAAGCTTAGTTTGACCTAGGTTTCTGTCCAATGAGGAGAATATAAATATTTTGATGCCTATGCCATCAGGTTAGTAATGCCAAGATTGCTTCATAATTGATCTCTACTTTTAGGAATTGAATTTACACTTAAAACGTAGTATGCATCTAATTCCCTAGCAAACTTAGAACTTTTGAAACTATGCCCAGAATTAAAAAAAAAATAGATGCCTAGGTAAAAAGAAACTAATAAGGCAGCAATGTTTTGCCAAGGTAATGAAGAAAAATTGAGCTCTCTTCTACCTAGAGATAATAAGTTACTTGGGGTTTCGTGGTTTGCTCCCTCTTAGTTCTCACATCCAAAACTCTAGGGAATGAGTTGAAGAGAAGACTTAGTTTAGTGATGTTTGGATTAAGGTGGGGATTCGTGGTTTGCTCCCTCTTATTACTCACGCTAAAAAGTATCACGAGGTATGCTTAAGTTAATGCCCGCAAAAACCCTTGGCGTAAAAAAATGATTCTGAGTTTGAGCAGTAAAATTGACTAAGAAAGTTAGTGGATACTTGATGTATATTGCTTGCACTTCAAGCACCATTCATGCCCCTAGACTAGAGTTATATTTCTACTTTTGAATTTACTATCTACTTGGCATTATTGCACTGAGATTAATGAGGAGCAGATATATGCCAAATTCTGCTTGCCAGCATCTATTGGCATGTAAACGAAAATTTTGATGAGGTACTATTTTCATATTTTTGTCTTTAGTTTTTCTTTGTTTTTCCTTTTTGCATTACTTGAGGACAATCAATGAGCTAGGTTTGGAGGAGTGTTGACACCTCAAAAATACTGTTTTTCATGCCTATTTCACATGATTTTTCTTGACTTTTAAGTACATTTAAATCATAAAAACATGGATTTTCATAAAGAGTTAGGAATTGATGTTATGCTAGTATGAAGGGATGTTTTGGTGATATTTTTGCAGATTTGGCATAACATTTGGCACAACAGCTGACAAAGTGAAGCAGAGCAGTGCAGAAGGAAAGGATGCGAGAGAGACTGCCGAGATGCCGTTGGCACAAAATTTCCAATCATCAATTGGCATAGCAGAGGATCTTGATGCCATGCCAAGGAGCTGATGAACCCGAAAAAATAGGACTAGATTAGGCTACGACAAAATAGGGATTGGATCAATCTCCAAAAAAATAGCGAATAAACAGTGCCGAGCACAGTTGGTAGAATCATGCCAAGCTGGGATGCCAGAGTAGTATCGACACGATGATGTCGTCCCTAGCTTTATCAGCTTATCACCTAATCAGCCTTGCACTCAAAACAAAGAAGTAGGTGATCACAAGCTTTATCCCTTGCCTATTCAAATTTTAAATGCAAAGGCTTATCATAAGGCATCTATGCAAGCCAATTTACAGAGGAGATCAATCATCACTGAACAACGAATTGGGGAAGGGAAAAAAGACGATAAATAAGATGAAGGCTTGAACTTGAGAAGCGGTCTACAACAATGGAGAAGGAGAAATCGGAGACAACAAGATCAAAGTCTTGAAGATTCCATGAGACATCAGGAATACATTGAAGGGCTGCATCGAGAGATCCCATTCCTTGCTTTAATTCTTGTTGATCTTTTGTATTTCTTTCTTGTACTTAAGAACGATTTCAAACCTATCTTTTTTGTGTTTTATGTTTAGTTGTTAATAATTCAAATGCCCTGGCATTGTTCGTTTTTCTGGCATGCTTTATTATTTTCTAACTGTCTTGCCAAGCGAGAGCTAGCATTACTATTTTTTTGAATACTGTGCCAAGAGACCGCTGGCATAGTTGGCCTATTACACCTCAATATCTTAACAGACTTAAGTGGCAACGATCGAGTTGCTAGATACTAAGGAGAGAAACTTCGATAGAAGACATTCAAGTAGATGGACTTACATTGAGAGTGAAATCTACCCCTTAGGAGTAAAGATTGGTTCTTAATCGAGTTAATTGATGAAAATCATGCACTATAGACATATATGGGTTTTTACATGACTTATTTAGGGCATTGTCATCGACAGAGGCAATGCCAATCTTGAATCTGCTCGGCAATCAGTGCCAAGGCTTGACATTATTACTAACTGGCATACTAGCATAAAATTTAGACATTCTATTCCAAATCTTTGTTATCATTCTTGCACCCATTGTTTGCCAGATTGTTATCATTTCATTATCATGATCTCCACTCTACTTCAGTTCTCTTTATCATCTTTATTTCTTTAATTCTTTTATTTTACTTAATACCTCAATTAATTGTCATCACTTTTATTTTCTAGTTCACAAGTATTAATCGTGGCAACTAATTCCCCTAGGCAATCCATGTGGAGACAATACTCAACTTACTACTATTGTACTTGCTGACTGTGTATACTTGCACGTAAAATACGTATTCTTGGCATTGTTTTTACTAGCATATCTACTTTGAATACTTCATCTTTTCCCATGCAACATTACGATAACACTCATCATATGTCAAATCTTGATTCAAATCAACTTCTTCAATAGGCATAACATGTGACGGATCCGATCTATACCTATGAAGCATGAATACATGGAAAACGTCAGGTATATTTTCTAACTCAGGTGGCAACCTTAATCTAGAAGCTACCGGACCAACTTGCTCCAATACCTCATAAGGTCAAATAAACCTCAGGCTCCACTTGCCTTTCCAACTAAATCTCATCACCTTTTTCTAAGGCGAAACCTTCAAGAGCACTTTATCACAAACAATATAATCAATTCCTCTACGCTTCAAATCCGCGTAAGAATTTGTCGATCCGAAGCTGCTTCCAACCTTTCTCTAATAAGCTTTACCTTCTCGTTAGTCTCCTTTAGCACATGAGGCAAAGAAACATATTTATCGCCTACCTCCACCCAATATAGAGGCATACGACACCTTCTACCATACAAAGCTTCATAAGGATTCATTTGAATGCTCGCTTGATAACTATTATTATAAGCAAACTCTACCAAAGGCAAGAGTTTTCCCAAGATCCTTGAAAAAAAATCAATGATGCAACATCTCAACATATCTTCCAACACTTGAATAAAAGGCGGATGATACGAAGTGCTAAAATTCAATCTTGTACCCAAGGCTCAATGCAAACACTCCCAAAACCTTGCCATAAAAGGCGGATCCATATCTGATAGTATTCACTTAGGCACTCCGTGCAAACGCACAATCTCTGAGATGTAAAAATTTGTCAACCTATCCAACGTGTACGTAGTATGCATAGGCAGAAAATGTGCACACTTCATAAAACGAGCCACTATCACCCAAATAGAATTTTTTTTGATGGTGTCAAAGGCAATCCTGACACAAAATCAATTATAATCCTTTCCCATTTCCATTCTAGTATCTTCAACGGTTGCAACAACCTAGAAAGAAATTGATGCTCAACTTTAACTCGCTGATACACCATGCACTTACCAACAAACACAACCACATCTTTCTTTAAACCAACCTAATAGTACTCTTCCTCCAACCCATGATACATCTTAGTACTACCAGGATGCGTAGCGAAAGGGATACTATACACGTTCGTCAAAATAGTGTGCCTTAAGTCATCATCCTCCGGCACAACTACTCGACTCTTAAAACATAAAACTCCATAATCATTAAAACAAAAGTTTGTTGGGTTACCATCCGCTATGTCCTGGACATGAGGTACCAACGAATCATCGAACAACTGCTTCTCTTTAATCACTTGCACCAGAGAAGGCTTCACTTTCAACTCAACAACTAACCTGCCATCTCCCGACACATCCGATTGCAAAAACATCGCTCTCAGCTCTACTACCACTTTTCTACTCAAAGCATAGACCACAACATTGGCCTTTTCAGGGTGATACTCTATCGTCAACTCCTAATCTTTATAAAACTCCAACCATCTTTTTTGCCTATGATTCAACTCCTTCTGGGACATCAAATACTTTAAACTCTTATGATCTATATACCACAGACTTTTCACCATAGAGATAATGCCTCCAAATCTTTAGCGCAAACACCACCGCATCCAATTATATATCATGAGTAGGGTAATTGCGCTCATACAGCTTCAACTACCTAGAAGCATAAGCCAAAACTCTACCATCTTGCATCAACACACATCCTAAACCTATATAAGTTGCATCGCTAAAGATCACAAACCCTTTCCCTGACTTTAGTTAAATCAAGATGGGAGCTTGCATCAAAGCTTCCTTCAACTTCTCAAAAGCTTGATGTCTAGCTTCCGTCCACTCAAAACGAATATCTTTATGCAACAACTTCTTCAAAGGAGCAGCAACTCTTGAAAAACCATCCTCAAAACGATGATAATACCCTACCAAGCCTAAGAAACTACGAACCGCTGTCACCGACTTAGGTTTTTTCCAATTTACAATCGCTTTAATCTTATGTGGATCTACACGAATTCCTTTGGCCGATACAACATGACCAAGGAAAATCACTTCCTTAAGTAAAAACTCGCACTTACTCAACTTAGCATAAAGTTGATTATCCAACAAGATTTGCAAAACAATCCTCAAATACTTATCATGATCCTCCTCCATGCGAGAATACACAAGGATACCATCAATAAACACCACTAAAAATTTATCCAAGAATTCATGGAACACCCGATTCATCATATCCATGAAAGTTTCAGGCACATTTGTCAATCCAAACGTCAGCACCAAAAACTCATAATGCCCGTAACGTGTTCAAAAATTTGTCTTCGGCACATCATTGTCCTTCAGTTTCAATTGATAGTATCATGTTCTCAAATCAATCTTAGAAAACACTGATGCACCTCGGATTTGATCGAATAAGTCATCAATCCATGGCAAAGGATACTTATTCTTAATTGTCAACTTGTTCAGTTGCCGATAATCAATGCACGTTCTCATAGTGCCATCCTTCTTCTTCACAAACAACATAGGCGCTCCCCAAGGCGAAACACTAAGACGAATGAAACCATAGTCCAACAACTCATGAAGTTTCATATTTAACTCCTTCAACTCTTTAGTCGTCATGTGATATAGATCAAAGGACACTGGAGCCGTATCCGCATACATCTCAATGAAAAACTCTACTTCCCTATCCGACGGTAAACCATACAACTCTTTTGGAAACACCCCCGAAAACTCACAAACGGTCGAATATACAAGGGTCGTGCCTCCTTTATTTTCAGATTCGTAATATACGCCAAGTATTCTTGACACCCAACCTCCAACAACTTTTGTGCTTCCAAAGCCGAAACATCATTAGATAAGAACATGACATTCTCACCCATCACCACAACTTCATAATCATCGGCAAGTTTTAACGAAACTCGCTTAAATTCAAAAACAACCACAACTTTGTGTTCAGTCAACCAATCCATGCCCAAGATAACATCAAAACCATAGAATGACACCTCCATCAAATCAACCGCAAACACATGACCTTGCATTGTCAAGGGATCTCTAATGTCGCAACTTCACCAATGGCATGTTAACCTACAAAAATTTCCTCAACGAACTTCATTAGCAGCAACTAATCCCAGAAAAAGACCTCATACTCCAACCACCAACCTCCATGAACCGCCTTAAGCACCTTCTTTACTCTTTAGGATTTAAAGAATCTTTTTACGAAAGCCACATACATCTCATCTTCATCGATCCCCGAGAAATCATTCATAAGTGTGAACATATGTTGTATACCCAACTACATGCCCTCGTAGATGCTTATGCATATGTATGCAAACTTTCTAATGTTTTCTACTGTGCATGATTATCAATTCACACTTACCAGCAATATACTTGGATTGATCACTTGCAACCAAATTTGCATCTTCAGAGCACCTCATACATCTTCTCCAAAATTTGCGCCTATCCAACTCTAAAACAAAAGTTTCGATACAAAGACTACTTCACATCTTGATTTGCAATCAAGATTCATTTCGACAAATCATTGTACACGAAACCGCTACCACTCTTGCTAAACTTAAACCCAAGTATTCTCATAATACTTGTCTCTTCACAACTTAGAATTCCACTCGAATATTCATCATCTACTCGTTACAAATACTAAACCAATGCAACACCATTATCGTTAATTACCACACTGAGGCCTCGGGAAAAGAACTCCCGAGCAAACATTCCCACAACTACATTCTCATCTTACACACTGCCTTAACCAATCCACGTCATGACACTCACATCACTTGCGTCCATATGTAGTCAGTTCTGGTGTAAGCTATCTCATCCGTACAAACTGAAACTCATTTCTCAATTTAAACATGATATCCTGACCCAACACCATCTATAATCGCGCGAACGAGGACTAAGTCACTCAAGTTCAAAGATCACTTCTAACCATTCTTGATCGAGGACCAAGTTAACTCAAGATAAAATACCATTCTTGTCGACTTACTTTTCCCCGACATTACTAGTCTTCCAAGCTCTTATTTCGGTTCCATTTTCAAAAACAATTTAAAATACATAGCATAAAAATACAACAATAAAACAATTAGGCCAGCGTGAAGCAAGAATCCAAGAAGCTCAAGTTTTTAAATAAAAATATATTTTTACTAATAGTAATAAGGCAATGGGTATCCAATATCTCTCCCCCATACACCATATCATTTCCACAATAACATGTTATCAAACATCGTACCTAGCACACAATCAATCAATGGTTAAACATAACATAAGCACCCAATGTGCATAGCAAACATCAAGAAATCAATCAAATAATAATAATTCAACCAACTTACCACCTAATTTTCATAAACTTGTCTCTGATACAAAGAAATGTAACCTTCTTGACCCGATCTAACAGTTTTATCGACTCGGGCGAGTTACACGAGGAATATTGAAGTAAATCGGTGAAGATTTACCTCAATAAATGACCCTAGTTTTTATTTTATCTTGTCTAGATGCTCTTAACGAATCCTAAGGTGATCATGCTCACAAAAGATAAAGTTACGACTCGAACGAGATCAATTGATTATTCGGTTAAGATTGAACATGCTTCAGGGACCATTTTGTAACACTTACAAAATCCTGTGACCTAATACAAATGTTGAGTGTGTAAAAGTTCTATTATTTACACCCTATTTAACCCATATTTCTGCTGCATTCAAGCATAATTCATTGCATTTAGGTTAGTTTACAGTTAGACATCACAAATATATTAAAAGGAACAGTTTCTACTGAAATTGGTTGATTTTGCAGGTTGCTGCTGTAACAGATGGAGAGGCAGGCGCTGGGAAGTGAAGCAGAAGAGCTTGAACTGGACGAGCAGTCAAGGAGGACGATGCTGCCATGGTTGCCGCCGTGACAGCAGAGGACGACAGCAGTTTTGAGGAGAAGAAGCAAAGTGGACCTCGACAGATAGAGAAATTTAAGCCCGTCTGTCGTGGAAAACCAATATATTTTTCCAAGCCCTAGATCAGAAGGAATGCCAAGCCCAAAGTTCAAGGAGAGAAAATCCCAAGCAAGAAGGAGGACGATTTAAAGTTAGATTCTCTGAAGATTTAATCTTTATTAGAGTTGTACTTTAATTTAAACTTGTATTCTTGCTATTTTAGAAAACTTGGACCCAAAGCCTATATAAGGGCATGTATTTCAACCTAGGAGGAATATCACGCATTCTCTAGCCTTCTTCCCAAAACCCTAGCCGTTCTCATCCTCTCATCATGTTCTAAATTCCCCTTAGGGCCACTGTTTGTTTTGTAAAGTAGTTTCAAGGTTTGTTTTTGTTTTAGGAATTTTCAGTTCAATAAAATAAACTTCAAGTTCCCTTATTCTGGTTATTAACATCTTGCAAGAGCATCAGGAGAGCATTGTGAGGTTATCTATTTACTTAATATCGGGAGAGTTAAGTATATGAAAGGAATAAGTGCGAGTTCTCTAGTTTATAGTTGAACTATCTCGGACCTAGGGATAGGACGAGGTTAAGTGGATAAAGAAGAATTCAACAACATCGGTGTTCATCCTTTGATTCACGCCGGGAGGTATCATCAAATACGTGATCATCGACAGACTTGGACCTGGGGATAGGCCAAGGCACAGCAGGGATTCTTGCCAAACTTGATGTACGGAGTTGAGTGTTCACTGCCGCAACAAGCAACAGACAGCCGCCGCAACAGGTGCTGCCGCGACGGGGACGACGACAGAGCTGAATTTCCTAGACTTAGCAATGCCTGCACTACTGAGCAATTCAATACCAGCCCATTCTCTCTATCTTGATTTCTCTACTTTTATTTTCCAGTATTCTTATTTATTTTCGTGACAAACATCTCAATTATTTTCTTTACTTTCGTGCAGTAATTCAAGGTGAAGCTATTAGCCCATTCCCTGTGGAGACGATATCCGATACTTCCGTATCACTTGACTACTTGCGTCGTGTACACTTGCAATACAATTGCGATAGACACTTTTACACGCAACAAGTTTTTGGCGCCGTTGCCGGGGACTGGCAACATAACTCTACCTTTTCTTTTATTGCACTTTTCGTTTTTATTTTTATTTTTCTGTTTTAATTTGGTTTGCTCAACTTTTTCTTTTCACAAGGTTTCTTGTTTATGCGCAGATCGAGACAAGGAGAAGAACATGAGTATCCATTAGATCCTGAAATCGAACGTTCGTTCAATCTTAAGAACCGACTTCGTCACATACTAGCTAGGAACGAGTACCTTGAGGAACAGTTAGAGACGATGCAAAACCAAGGGAACCCCCAGGGTGATGATCCTGCTAGAGATGGAGAGATTATACCTCCTGTCGGCAACCCGCTTGCCGCTGCCGCACAACGGTCCTGTCGTGACTACATGCTGAATGATCATGTAGAACTAGAAACCACGCTGCTGGATATAGATGTTGACAACTTCGAGCTGAAACCTGTTATGTTTAGCATGATCAACAATGTCGGTCAATTTAGTGGTGCTGCTACAGAGGATGCAAGGCAGCATCTAAAAACGTTCCAGGAAAAATGTGGTTCGTTTAGACTACCATGAGTTAATACGGAGATACTGAGGCTTCGGTTGTTTCCCCATTCATTGAGGGAGAGAGCAAAGACTTGGTGGAATAAACTTACGTCAGGTTCAATTAGAACTTGGGCAGATTTGTCTCGTGAATTTTTATCTCGTTTTAATCCTTCACATTTATCTGAGCGATTACGTAACGAAATTGCTACTTTTCAACAGGAAGATGGAGAGCCGATGCACGAGGCCTGGGACAGATTTACCACTCTTCTACGGAACTGCCCAATGCATGGATTCCTCGTCTGGAACCAGGTAACTAAGTTTTATAATGCTGCCAATTTACAAACTCGTATTCGAATTGATTCAACAGCAAACGGATTACTACTGGACAAAGACCCAGATGAGGCTATGCAAGTGTTGAAAAATCTGTCTAAGAATGAGGAGCAGTTTCCGACAGCAAGAAGAGGGGGTAAACGGGTCCTAGCTGTTAAGGATTATGAGGACGACTGCACGATGAAATCACAAGTGGCATACCTCACTAATGCGATGAAAAAGCTCTTAAACGATGATTCACAACCGGTATTTGCTGTCGAATAGGTATGTGAAATTTGTGAAGGAAATCACAGTTCAGATGAATGTCCTATACAGTTAGAAGAGGGAAAGTATGTTAGAAATTACAATAAGCAGAATAACAACACCAACAACTACAATCCCAGCTGGAGAAAGGATCCCAAGTTTTCTTGGAGTAATCCCAATAATGCCCTGAATCCTCAAGCACACAATAATCAGAATCAGGGAGGACCTAGATTGCTGACTCGACAGCAATTGCAGCCGCAGCAGCAACAGCAACAGCCACCAGCTGCCACAAACAATATACTGGAACATACTTTGGCTACATTTATGTCTCAGACGGGAACTTATATTGAGAACATGAATCAATTTTTCAAGAAGACTGAGACATTCATGGATGAAACAGAGATGCGAATGACAAATCATTAAGCTACTCTGAAATCGTTGGAGACACAGATGAGCCAGGTTTCCCAGCATATCAACCCCAGGCAGACTGACAGATTTCCTAGCAATACTGAAAATGCTAGGCAACCCACACATGACCAGTGTAAAGCCAATACTACTAGGAGTGGGAAGAAACTACCAGGGCCAAAGAAAGAAGCTGAAACAGTGAAAAAACCAGCCTTGGACAGACCTGCCGAGGAAGCTGCCCTGACAGGTAACAAACAGCCTGCTGCCGATGAACCTGTCACGACAATAGAAGAGACAGAGGCGAAAGATGATGAACCCAAACCTCCTCAGATTTGTATACAGTGGGAAGGACGTATTGCTGATTATCGTCCCCCACCTTCTTTTCCTCAACGGTTACAACAATTGAAGCAAGAATCACAGCTTAAAAAGATTTATGATATTTTTAAGCAGGTTCATATTAACATTCCGCTGTTAGATGTCGTGAGGGAGATGCCCGGTTACGCCAAATTTTTCAAGGATGCCATGTCGAAGAAATCTAGACTTGGGGAATTTGAAACGGTTAAGATGACAGAAGGATGTATGAGCATTATGCACAAGCATCCACCTCAGAAAAAGAAGGATCATGGGAGCTTCATCATACCTTGTGTAATCGGAGATAAATATGTGGGTAAGGCACTTTGTGATCTTGGTGCTAGTATAAATTTAATGCCAAAATCTATTTTTCAGAAATTAGGTATTGGAAAAGCTCGACCCAGAACAATAATTCTGCAGCTGGCAGACCGCTCTTACGTTCATCCGGAAGGAAAAATCGAAGATATTCTGGTAAGAGTGGATAAGTTTATTTTTCCTGCTGACTTTCTTGTTTTAGATTGTGAAGTAGATTAAAACGCACCAATCATCCTGGGGCGACCCTTCTTAGCCACAGGAAGATCACTGATTGATATGGAAAAAGGAGAACTCACCGTGAGAGTGAACGGTCAAGAAATAAAGTTTAATGTTCACCAAGATATGAAGCATGCTGATGCAGAAGAAGAATGCAAGGTGATCACTGAAGTTACCCTTGACAAACCCTGCAATAGGTTGGGCTGTCACGACATCAACATTGGTCACTGCCTCGGCAGCCACTTACAAGACTGTCACGACAGCACCGACGACATCAACTCCTCAGAATCCGGTACATCAGATACTAAAGATCAAGAAGAGGTAAACTAGATAGGAAATCGTCCAGGTAAGTTATTCGAACCTTTGAATTATACCTCAGATAACCATGCAATCCAAAATCCATCAACTGTTGAGCCCCCAGTTTTAGAACTTAAGCCTCTGCCAGGGCAGCTAAAATATGCTTTTCTTGGTTTAAATGATATGTTGCCCGTAATCATCTCTTCCAAGTTGATGCAGGAACAGGAACGACAGTTAATAGGGATGCTGCAGCAGCATGAAAAGGCTATTGGATGGACGATAGCCGATATTCAAGGCATTAGTCTGGCCTTATGTATGCATAAAATCCTTCTAGAGGATGATCATAAGCCAACTATAGATGCTCAAAGGTGGCTAAACCATGCGATGAAAGAGGTGGTGTGAAAAGAGATAATCAAATGGCTTAATGCTAGAATAATCTACGCCATCTCGGACAGCAAATGGGTGAGCCCGATGCAGTGTGTTCCCAAGAAAGGAGGAATGACCGTGGTGACCAATGAAAACAATGAGTTAATCCCAACCATGACTGTGACCGGTTGGAGGGTTTGTATGGACTATCGGAAGCTTAATAAAGCTACCCGAAAAGACCACTTTCCTTTACCCTTTATTGATCAAATGCTTGATGGACTAGCGGGTAAACCTTACTATTGTTTTCTTGATGGTTATTCAGGGTAAAATCAAATAGCTATCGCACCAGAAGATCAAGAAAAGACGACATTCACATGCCCTTACGGAACATACGCTTTTAGGAGAATGCCATTTCGATTATGCAATGCACCAGCCACCTTCCAAAGGTGCATGATGGCTATATTCTCCGATATGGTAGAGGACTTCCTAGAGATTTTTATGGATGATTTTTCAGTCTTTGGAGACGACTTTGAAAGCTACCTAAGCAACCTACAAAAGGTACTCGAAAGATGTGAAAAAGCAATCTTAGTTTTGAACTGGGAAAAATGTCACTTCATGGTGGATGAAGGGATAGTCCTTGGCCATAAGATTAGCTGTCGTGGCATAGAAGTCAACAGGGCTAAGATAGAAGTGATCGAAAAGCTGTCGCCGCCCACCACAGTTAAGGGAATCAGAAGTTTCTTAGGACATGCTGGTTTTTATCGAAGGTTCATTGCGAATTTTTCAAAAATCACCAAGCCCCTATGTCATCTTCTGAAGTAGAACCGACCCTTCGACTTTAATGATTTATGTACTGAAGCATTCAAGGTTCTAAAGGAAAAACTGGTAACAGCCCCAATAGTACAACCACCATACTGGACACAGCCATTTGAGATTATATGTGATGCCAGTGACTATGCTGTCGGGGTAGCACTTTGGCAGCAGAGAGACAAATTATTTCATGTCAAATACTATGCCAGCAAGACACTGAACGACGCCCAAGTAAACTACACCACCACAGAGAAAGAGCTATTAGATGTGGTATTCTCCATTGACAAGTTTCGTTCTTACATACTTGGAACGAAGGTCATAGTGCACACATACCACTCTGCATTGAAGTATCTGTTCGCGAAAAAGGATGCAAAGCCTCGATTGATACGTTGGATCCTGCTATTGCAAGAATTCGACCTTGAAATCAAGGACAAAAAGGGGACAGAAAATCAAGTGGCAGATCAATTGTCAAGGTTGGAGAAGGGACAGAGTCTACCGATAGATGAGACAAACATATTGGAGACCTTCCCAGATGAGCAGCTCTTTGTTACCGCAGTCACTACCGCGACAGCCATGGCGGCAGGTAAGTCTTCTGAACTCCCCTGGTATGCTGATTTCGTTAATTTCTTAGTAAGCGGAATAATTCCTCATGACCTTAATTATCAAGCCAAGAAGAGGTTCCAAAATGATGTTAAACATTATTATTGGGACGAACCTCTTCTTTTCAAAATCTGTGCAGATCAGGTTAGAAGGAGATGCGTACCACAGGAGGATCAAGAAGACATACTTCATCACTGCCATGCTTCACAGTATGGAGGACACTTAGGAGGCAACAAAACTGTTGCCAAGGTGCTGCAGTCAGGGTTTTATTGGCCGTCACTATATAAAGATGCTCAAATCTTCTACAAGAGTTGTGACAAGTGCCAACGGATAGGAAACATCTCAAGGAGACACGAGATGCCGCTGCGGAATATTCTTGAAGTCGAGATCTTCGACGTTTAGGGGATTGATTTTATGGGACCATTCTCATCTTCATGTGGGAATCTATACATCCTCCTGGCAGTATACTATGTATCTAAGTGGGTTGAAGCTATCGCCACTCAAAAGATTGATGCCAAGACAGTTCAAAGATTTTTGCACAAAAACATTTTTTCTAGGTTTGGCATCCCTAAGGCGATCATTAGTGATGAAGGGAGACATTTCGACAACAGGGTTATTGCTGCTGCCTTGAAGAAGTATGGTGTCAAACATCGGATCGCAACAGCGTATCACTCTCAAACTAATGGACAAGCTGAAATATCCAACAGGGAAGTTAAGAACATTCTTGAGAAGATGGTCAAGCCAAAAAGGAAAGATTGGTCTTTACTCCTTAATGATGCATTATCGGCTTATAGGATAGCTTTTAAAACTCCATTGGGAATGTCTCCATACCAATTGATTTATGGGAAAACATGTCATCTACCTGTCGAGATCGAGCACAGAGCATACTGGGCAATCAAGGCAGTGAATATGGACATGGACAAGGTAGGGCAGAAAAGGCTATTGGATCTAAACGAAATTGAAGAAATCCGGACAATGGCCTATGACAATGCAAGAATCTACAAGGATAAAACTAAGAAGTGGCATGACAAGAAGTTGCTGCCATGAAAGTTCTGCCTAGGGCAACTTGTACTGCTATTCAATTCTAGATTGAAACTCTTCCCAGGGAAGCTAAAATCTAGATGGTCTGGCCCGTTCCAAGTAGTACAGGTTTTTCCCCATGGTGCCATCACAATCCAATCATTAAAAGACGGGCACCAATTCAAAGTCAACGGACATCGATTAAAGCATTATCAGGGGACTGAAGCCCCAAGAATGCAGGAAGTGGTTACCTTAGGAGATGCCCCACCTGGCATTCCTAATTTAACCTAATTTTTATTTTTATTTTTAGTTTTATTATTACTTATTATTTATTAGGAAATGAGATTTATTTTATTTGAATAATGCTTTTTTTTCTGTTTTTAGGAAATAAAGGAATCAAGAAGAACATGAGAAGTGAACTCAGCCCACCAGCCCATCAAAGCCTAAATTTGGAGCCTGTCGTTACAGCTGCCGCGACAGACGCGGAAAATACATGTTGTCAATACGCTGTCGCAACAGACACGGAAACACGTCACAGACGTGCAGCAGACACGGAAACGCGTGACAGACGCGTCAGACATGCTAACGCGTAACAGTTGGCCCCGTTATTCACGCCTGCCGTTACAGCTCCAACGGGCAGCAGATCCTTCTCTACATAAACCCCGTTTCATTTTTCATTTTCACTCACTTCTACTCTTCTTACTTGCTTCTTCTAGAATTTTTGCTTTCATTTTCAACCCTTGCAACAATGTCTTCCAAGAAAACTCGTAGGAATGCTGCTTCCAGCTCCACACTGACAGCAACCACCCCACACTCATTTCAGATCAGAGATATGTGGGAAGAAAGGGGATTCATTTACACGTCAAAGGAGGAAAATCTGGGCCTAAAGTCGTTAATAGCCCGAAAAATTCGAGCTCTACAGTGGCAGATCTTTGCCGAACAACCTGAGGAGATGAACGTCTCATTGGTACGAGAATTCTAAGCTTCCATTAATAGTAGGACGACGACAACGGTAATCGTACGAGGAAAGGAAGTGTCGTTCGAAGTTGAATACATTAACACACTGTACGGATTCTACGTCGGCAGCAACGACGACGCTCACCAACAGTTCCTCAACACCCTCGACCCTGCTGCCTATGATGCTGTCATGACAGAGCTGACAGATGAGGGAACTCAGTGGAATACTAACCGAAAGAACCCAAGGACGGTAAAGAGGACTGAACTACTGACGGAGGCTAAATTATGGAATGCTTTTATCAAAAAGTGTATCATGTCGTCGTCACACAATACCACGGTCGACCAGCCCAGGTTAGCCTTAATTCACTCCATTTTACATGAGAGGCCCATTAATGTGGGCAGCTATATCCGTGAGAGTATCTTGGAGTGCGCACATCGACCGACGGGTCCGTTTTACCTCCCATACCTCATCACATCCTTCTGTCGTGGCCATGGCGTACCTGAAGTGACCACTGATCTTCGTGTCCAAGGGAAGGGATGGACAAAAAAGAACATACTCAGCCTCATGTTGCTGACTGCTGCCACTCCTCTGTCATCATTTGATCCAGCTACCACAACAGCAGACACGACAGAGCAGTCGGAGACTGAACATGCTGCCACAGCATCCAGGCAGCAACCAGCAGCAGCAGCCCCGACCGACTCCTCCTCCCAGATCTTAGCTGCTATCTAGAAGATGGAGGAATGACAGCTCGGTCTGATGAGCTTCATTAGTGATTTTACTACATCTATGGTACATTTTATCCAAAACTTTTTAAATTTCCCTGATGTTGTATTCCCCACCTTCCTTGCACATTATTTTACTGTACCTACACCTGCCCACACCCCAACACCTGCTGCCACACCACGGACACCATCTACCGCATCAACACCATCACCTGCCCCGACAGCCGCTGGCAGCAACCGTGCTGAAACATCTGCCCGTGGAACGAAATGCAGAATGCCCTCCGAAGAGCTTGACACCTTCATTGCCGGTTTTTCGTCATCCTCCGTTTGGACCGCAAGCGACAATAAACCCTCTATTAAGAGGAATCTATCAAAGGAGTTTTCGCCGGTGAAAAGGCAGAAGCGAATGGCAGACAAAACAATATGCCAAGAGCCAGCGGCAGCAGCAGTGACAGCAGCAGCGGTGCGGATAGCAGCAGCAGCTCAGAAGTCCAAGTTGTGGAGAAACCCTCTCATATCTCCCCAACCAGGATTCAACCACCGACGGAGGCCAAAACAAAGAACACATCCGCCTCCCCCATCCGCCAGCCAGCTCCGAAAGCTCGTGCCCGCCGCCAGATCAGAGTCAGCAGCAGCAGCGACGACAACGATTAAAAAATTTAAGTTTCTTATCTTATTTTGTTGTTTGCTTATATATTTTGTGATGTAGTATTTTTATCTTTATTTGTACTTGTCTTTTGCATTGAGGGCAATGCAACCCTCGAGTTTGGGGGTGGCATCCCTCCATTTATGGAGTCCATTTTAGTTTTAAAAATTGTGTCTTTTACTTAGTTTATTTTCTCAAAAAAATGATGAAAATATTGAAAATTTTTGGCTTAATTCTGTGAACTGAACTTACCTGCCGTGACAGCTCTGTCGTGGCAGTGCCTTTAGGATAGTTATAGGAGAAATTTAGAGCCTTTCTATAGTTCTGAAAACTTAAACACTATTTGTGACTGTTATACTGCTTGGAACTCTTTTAGTCAACTAGAATAGGAAGCTTAGCACTTGGATAGCCCCTAGAGGTGCCTAACACTGGCTCTAGGAAAGAAATTTAGCAAAAGAGACTCAACAGCGCTAGAGGTGCCCGAAACTGGCTCTAGGAAGTTAGCTAGAGGTGCCTAAAACTGGATCTAGTGAAACTTTAGCTAAAAAAAATAGTGAAATCGAGTCAAAACAAAAAAAAATCAAAGGAGCATAAGAAATGCCTTCAAAAAATAAACTTTGGCATAAAAATTCTAGTTAAGGGCTGAAGTATTCTAGTGAAACTAAAAGAGTCTTGGCATATAATTGTTCACAAGCATGCACACACTGGACGAGGACTATAGTGAGACTCCAGACAGATCCTAAATTATCCGACAGGGTGCTGCCACCACAGGGAACGAATGAAGGGTAAGGGAAAGTTCACTGTTTTGAAGCCAAAACAAAAATATTTCATTTTTCTTTTAGATCTAAATTGCTTGAGGGCAAGCAAAAACTTGAGTTTGGGGGTGTGTTGAGTGTGTAAAAGTTCTATTATTTACACCCTATTTAACCCATATTTCTGCTGCATTCAAGCATAATTCATTGCATTTAGGTTAGTTTACAGTTAGACATCACAAATATATTAAAAGGCATAATTTCTACTGAAATTGGTTGATTTTGCAGGTTGCTGCTGTAGCAGATGGAGAGGCAGGCGCTGGGCTGTGAAGCAGAAGAGCTGGAACTGGACGAGCAGTCAAGGAGGACGATGTTGCCATGGTTGCCGCCGTGACAGCAGAGGACGACAGCAGTTTTGAGTAGAAGAAGCAAAGTGGACCTCGACAGATAGAGAAAATTAAGCCTGTCTGTCGTGGAAAACCAATATATTTTTCCAAGCCCTAGATCAGAAGGAATGCCAAGCCCAAAGTTCAAGGAGAGAAAATCCCAAGCAAGAAGGAGGACGATTTAAAGTTAGATTCTCTGAAGATTTAGTCTTTATTAGAGTTGTACTTTAATTTAAACTTGTATTCTTGCTATTTTAGAAAACTTGGACCCAAAGCCTATATAAGGGCATGTATTTTGACCTAGGAGGAATATCACGCATTCTCTAGCCTTCTTCCCAAAACCCTAGATGTTTTCATCCTCCCATCATGTTCTAAATTCCCCTTAGGGCCACGGGTTGTTTTGTAAAGTAGTTGCAAGGTTTGTTTTTGTTTTAGGAATTTTTAGTTCAATACAATAAACTTCAAGTTCTCTATTCTGGTTATTAACATCTTGCAAGAGCATCGGGAGAGCATTGTGAGGTTATTTATTTACTTAATATCGGGAGAGTTAAGTATACGAAAGGAATAAGTGTGAGTTCTCTAGTTTATAGTTGAACTATCTCGGACCTAGGGATAGGACGAGGTTAAGTGGCTAAAGAAGAATTCAACAACATCGGTGTTCATCCTTCGATTCACGCCGGGAGGTATCATCAAAGACGTAATCATCGACAGACTTGGACCTAGGGATAGGCCAAGGCACAGTAGGGATTCTTGCCAAACTTGAAGTACGGAGTTGAGTGTTCGTTGTCGCGACAAGCAACAGACAGCCGTTGCAACAAGTGCTGCCGCGACGGGGACGACGACAGAGCTGAATTTCCTAGACTTAGCAATACCTGCACTACTGAGCAATTCAATACCAGCCCATTCTCTCTATCTTTATTTCTCTACTTTTATTTTCCAGTATTCTTATTTATTTTCGTGACAAACATCTCAATTATTTTCTTTACTTTCGTGCAGTAATTCAAGGTGAAGCTATTAGCCCAGTCCCTGTGGAGACGATATCTGATACTTCTGTATCACTTGACTACTTGCGTCGTGTACACTCGCACTACAATTGCGATAGACACTTTTACACGCAACAACAAAATTAAAGTTAATGATATCCAAATAGTCAGGTTTCATGCTCACATGTCAATTTTTAGCTCATTTCCATCAGCCAAACTCATTCAATTGAACATCTAAATATTCATTAACCAAAACGTAAGAAAACAAAACATCAAAAAAGTTCAAATAACCAACTTAACAACTAAGTGTATCGATACACCTATGCTCGTATCAATACTCCATTATCTCGTCAATTTCTTAGATTTCTAATGGCACAAAAGGCTATCGATACGGTCACGTGTACCGATACGATTCCTCTTTTTCCCTTTAATCGTATCGATACGGTCTACCTCGTACCAATATGGTATACCCAATATAGTTATATTGTACAAATACGAAATCTCGTGTATCGATACGCCTATGCATGTAATGTCATATTTTGTTGGTTTTACATGTTAAAACACATTTGATATCAATCCAACATGTTATCAAAGCATAAGTAATCTCTTAGATCATAATTCTAAAGGCAAATAACACCAAGGTATGCTTTCAACATCAACACAACATGTTTAACAATCTATATGCATGCTTCCTAAGCAAAATAGCCATTTAAGTACCAAAATGTAAATCAAACCAAATACCAGCAATTAAAGGGCATTTACAAGTCATAATAGGCATATAAAACTTGCCACAAACCAGGAAGTTTCAAAACACACTCTCCCAAAACATAAAGGCATCCTCCCATTGCCAATTATTACTATTAAGTAAACCAAAATCCATACTTGAGCTATGTGTCTTCTCTTGGATTTCCACTTGCTCCTTGCCGCCCTCAAATGCCAATTGTAACCCCCTTAACCCGGCCTAGACGGTTGACCCGAATTAAGAAAGTCACACGGGGAAAACCAAAGTCAACCCGAAAGTCAACCTTGATTAACGACCCTTTTTTTTCTTTTTAAACTTGTCTAGATGCACATTAACCCTAGTTATGATCATTCAAACAACATACTCAAAGATCATAAACATCAGAGATCAAACAGGGACCCAATTGAACAATTTACAACTTTAGGGACCAAAATGTAAATTCTGATAATTATGAGAACTTAACTCAAATTAAAGTTACCAACTTATAATTGATCAGGTTTCATGCTTCACTGCCAAATTTCAGCTCAAACGGACATCCCAAACTCATACAATTGCACAAACAAGATTCAGGACCAAAACGTAAACATTTCAAAACATATAACTGCCAATGTCAGCCCCCAACGGTCAGGTGTTCCGAAACAGGGAGAACCTGTTTCGAAACGCGGGACCGTTCCGCAACGGGTTCCGAAACGAGGGCTGGCATAGGACATTTCGTTTCGGAACGATGTCTTCCGTTTCGGACGCCTGGGCTGCTACAAGGCACCCGTTCCGAAACAGTAGCTACTGTTCCGATACGGCCTGCCTAGAATGCAGAGAAATGGCTGCTAAAACACACATTTGATCAACCATACATGCTCCAAAAGCAACCAAACTTTACCAGCTACTCATACATCATACAAGAGACATATTTGCATCAACCACTCATCAATATATCATCATATATGAAAAGCCCCAAATCTATAGGCATGCTTCCTACTTAGCAAACCAATCAAGCATAAAACCACCAAATCAAACACATAATGGCCAATTACATAATCCAGCATTATTAACAACATTAAACAAAGTTAGGGAGTTCAAAACACCTCCCAAAACATCCACATTGGTCCCCCATTGCCAAATGCCAAAAGCTAAAAGTGTTTAAGAAAACCTTCCCATACTTGAGCTTAACTTCCACTTGATTGCTTGCCTTCCTTGCTGCCCTCAATGCACCCTAATGCTCTGCATTATTGGTTTAAGAAAAAGAGAGAGAGCGTAAGCAAAAGCTTAGTGAGGAATGCTCATTTAAAACCATTCAATAATGCATTTATAAATCACATTTATAAACCATGCTTCAAGCAACATTAAACATGCTCTTAAACATTTAAAACAAGCATCTCATGCTTCAAGTTCATAACAAGTCATATTGGCAACAAGTGACACATTTCCCATAAGATCCACACATGGACTTTTAAACACCATTGTGATCTTATCCCCATGGACTTTTAAACACCATGGACCCATGGACATTTAAACACCATGGCAAGGACCACACAAGGACTTTTAACCACCTTTGTGTCCTTAACAAGAATCTCCCAAGGACTTTTAACCACCTTGGAGTTCTTAAGTAACCAAGGCTTTCCAAGGACTTTTAACCACCTTGAGCCTTAACCAAGAACCAACCATGGACTTTTAAACACCATGTTGTTCTTAAACTTTACAAGATCCACACAAGTACTTTTAACCACCTTTGTGATCTTAACCAAGAACCATCCAAGGACTTTTAACCACCTTGATGTTCTTAAATATACAAGGCTCACACAAGGACTTTTAACCACCTTTGTGACCTTAACATCACTTGCCAATATGCATCATTATCATCAATATCTCACTGTTTTAAAGCATTTAAACCAAGCCATAATCATCATGCATCTTTAAGCATTAAACCACATTTAAACAATGTTCAAAAACAAGGAACTCTTACCTTGAGCTTCCTTCAACACATGGCTTACAAAATCAGCAATAAACATGCTAAATCATGCTTTCAAAACAGAATTTAAAACATGCAATAAACCACATTGCATAACAACCAATCCATGGCCACCACTAGAGAGTTTTTCCGAAAACTTACACTTGAGCTTAGTAAAGTTGTTTAGACTTAGACTACGCTCCCAAGACATTGGTTTCAAAGCCGAAAACCCAATTTCACTCACCGATTCCGTTTCGCCTCTTGTTGAAACACAAATCAAGCTTCCGGATCACCACCACTTGGATCCAAAGATGACTCCCCTGTTTTAAACACATCAAAGCAGAGGATTAATGCATCATCATGCATTAATAGCTTCAATGAAAGCACCTAAACTCGCTGCTCTCATCCACACTCCATTTTCGGCTACCAAACACAACCGAAAATGCATCCAAACAACTCCTCCACAATGCCAAGCCAAAATCCATCAAAACTAAACATCTTTAAACATCATTAAACATCTAAGAAGGTCCTAACAACATCCTTATACCTCCAGCAACAACAGATCCACAAGATCACTCCAAAAACAACCAAGAATCATAAGCTTAACTTAGGAAATTCAACATATCCGGGTTTGTATTAATTAAAACTCAATTCCTTATCAAATTAACATTCATTTATCATCAAATTAACACCTTAAAACACAGCCCAATCAAATCAAACGAAAATCCATCAAAAATCACCAAATCTTGCATTTTAAGCCAAGATCCATTACACAACTTTAAAACCACTTATAAAACATCAATTAAGGATTGAGAACTTAGGAATTTCAGTAAAGAACTGAGAGTTTAGAGGAGAAGGACGTTCTTACCTCCAAACTTGAGTTTCTCCTCTTTTAGAACCAAAAAGCTTGAAGAATCAATTACCAAATGGTGAGGTTTTGTTGATGAGATGATTAGCAATCAAAAGAGAATTGAAAAGAGAGATTTATGTGACAAAATCAGAAGAAAAACTCTGGAGAAAAGGTGTTTGGGTTGAGAGAAAATGAGAGAAAAGGAAAATGAGATTTTAGGAAAAAGTTAGTTAGAAATAACTTCCCTCCACTTTCCTTTTGTTTAAAAATCAGAATTAAAACATTAAATATCTTAGAAAAATCTGGAGAAACTCCCTTTGGGTAAATAGCTCCTTAAAGATTCAAAGTTTCAATCCTTTCTAAAACAGTCACGCAGTTTTCAAAAATTACATTTTGGTCACTAGCCAAAATGTCACCCTTCGAAACCTCATTTTGTAAAATTGGTTTCACAGTTCACTTATATATATTAAAAGAGGATTTTAGAACATTTTTCCATATTTTTAATGCAACCCGAACAAGGCTTTCCTAATTTCACCTTTTTATATTCGAACAGCACTTTAACCGAACCGGTCAACGCCCAAAACTTCTAAGCCCAAAACCGGGGCGTTACAACTCTCCCCCCTTAAGAAATTTCATCCCCGAAATTTTCCTGAAGGAAAGAGATAAGGAAACTGCTTCAGAATGTCATCCTTCCGCTCCCACGTGGCTTCCTCAACACCACGGTGCTTCCACAACACCTTCACCAACTCAATGGTCTTGCCACGAAGAACCTTGCTATCCGAATCCAGAACCTTCACCGGTTCCTCATCATAGGTCAAATCCGAATTCAATTCCACTTCTTCCACAGGCATCACATGCGAAGGATCAGATCGGTACTTCCGGAGCATAGAAACATGAAACACATCATGAATCTTCTCCAACTCTTGAGGTAGCCTCAACTTATACGCAACAGGACCCACACGCTCAACCACCTCATATGGTCCAATATACCTAGGGCTCAACTTACCCTTCCGGCCAAACCTCATCACCTTCTTCCAAGGCGAAACCTTCAAGAACACACGGTCACCCACCGCATATTCAATCTCCTTACGCTTCAAATCCGCGTAAGACTTTTTCCGATCAGAAGCTGCCTTCAAACGCTCACAAATGAGCTTCACCTTCTCGGTGGTTCCTTTCAACAAAGCTGGCATCGAAATCAACTTCTGACCCGTTTCATCCCAACAAAGAGGAGTCATACACTTCCTCCCGTACAAAGCCTCATAAGGTGCCATTTGTATACTTGCCTGATAACTATTGTTATAAGCAAACTCTACCAAAGGCAAAAACTTCTCCCAAGAACCCTGAAACTCAATCACGCAGCACCTCAACATATCCTCCAAAATCTGGATACCACGCTCTGACTGACCATCCGACTGAGGATGATAAGATGTACTGAAATTCAACCTTGTACCCAAAGCTTGATGCAAACACTGCCAGAAACGTGATGTGAACCTCGGATCCCTATCCGACACAATCGACTTAGGCACACCATGCAGCCGCACAATCTCAGCAAATGTACAGCTCCGCAAGCTTATCCAAAGAAAACGTAGTATGCACATGCAAGAAATGCGCACACTTCGTCAGGCGATCCACAATCACCTACACCGAATTCTTCTTCGATGGCGACAAAGGTAAACCAGATACAAAATCCATGGTAACCCTTTCCCACTTCCATTCAGGGATTCTCAACGGTTGCAACAACCCCAGAGGAACCTGATGCTCAGCCTTAACTCGCTGACACACCAAACACTTGCTCACAAACTCAGCAACATCTTTCTTCAAACCCACCCAATAGTACTCATCACGAAGATCACGATACATCTTAGTACTACTAGGGTGCATAGCAAAAGGACTACTATGACCTTCAGTCAGAATAGCACGCCTCAACTCAACATCATTGGGCACTACTATTCGACTCCCAAAACACAACACACCATCATCGTTAAAGCAGAAATCCGAAGGCTTACCCTCCGCGATATCCTGAACATGAGGCACCAAGGAATCATCCAGCAACTGCTTTTCCTTGATCAACTGAACCAAAGATGGTTTCACTTGCAACTCAGCCACAAGACCACCATCACGCGAAATACTCAAACTGGCAAACATAGCCCTCAGCTCAACAGCTACCTTCCTACTCAAGGCATCCGCTACAACATTAGCTTTTCCAGGATGGTACTCAATCGTCAGATCATAATCCTTGAGCAACTCCAACCAACGCCGCTGCCTGAGATTCAACTCCTTCCGAGACATCAGATACCTCAAACTCTTGTGATCCGTATACACAGTACACTTCTCACCATACAGATAATGTCTCCAAATCTTCAAAGCAAAAACCACTGCAGCCAACTCAATATCATGCGTAGGATAATTGCGCTCATGCACCTTCAACTGCCGCGATGCATAAGCCACAACCTTACCCTCTTGCATCAGCACACAACCCAAACCAACATAGGATGCATCACTGTAGACCACAAACTCTTTCCCTGATTCAGGTTGAACCAAGATAGGAGCTTGCGTCAAAGCCGCCTTAAGCTTCTCAAAAGCCTGCTGTCTCGCTTCCGTCCACTCATACTTAACATCCTTTTGCAACAACTTCGTCAAAGGTGCAGCAATCTTAGAAAACCCATCCACAAACCTCCGATAGTATCCCGCCAAACCAAGGAAACTACGAACCTCATGAACAGACTTAGGAACCTTCCAATTCATCACCGCCTCAATCTTTTGAGGATCAACACGAATCCCCTCGGCAGAAACCACATGCCCAAGAAACACCACCTCCTTAAGCCAGAACTCACACTTGCTCAGCTTAGCATAAAGCTGATTCTCCAACAAAGCTTGCAGCACAATCCTCAAATGCTCCTCATGCTCCTCCTCAGTACGCGAGTACACGAGGATATCATCAATGAATACCATAACGAACTTATCCAGGTATTCATGAAACACACGGTTCATCATGTCCATGAAAGCAGCAGGAGCATTTGTCAAACCAAACGGCATCACAAGGAACTCATAATGCCCATACATTGTCCTGAAAGCTGTCTTAGGCACATCCACATCCTTCACCTTCAACTGGTAATACCCTGACCTCAAGTCAATCTTAGAGAACACAGCTGCTCCCCGAAATTGATCAAAGAGATCATCAATTCTCGGCAAAGGATACCGATTCTTGATAGTCAACTTATTCAGCTGACGGTAATCAATGCACATTCTCATAGTGCCATCCTTCTTCTTCACAAACAAGACCGGTGCACCCCAAGGTGACACACTCGGCCGAATGAAACCACGATCAAGCAACTCTTGCAACTGTGTCTTCAGCTCCTTCAGCTTTTTAGGTGCCATTCTATAAGGGGTAATGGACGCAGGAGTTGTATTCTCATACAACTCAATTCCAAACTCCACCTCGCGATTAGGAGGTAAACCAGGCAACTCCTGAGGAAACACACCAGGAAACTCCTTCACAACTCTGATATCTTGCACACGCAACTCCTTAGAGCTAGGATTCATTACAAAAGCTAGGTAAGCTTCACAACCTTGCCTCAGCATCCTGCTCGCCTCCAAGGTAGACACCACATTGGCAAGAAACTTCACATTCTCACCAACTACAACAACTTCATAATCATCCGCAAGCTTCAGCGAAACTCGCTTATTTTCACAATCCACAACAGCACGATGCTCAGCAAGCCAATCCATACCAAGGATTACATCAAAACCATAGAAAGGCAACTCCATAAGGTCAACATGAAAAACATGATCTTGAACAACCAAAGGACATCTTCTAAACAACTTTCGAGTCACAACAGTCTCGCCAAAAGAACTAGTGACACGAACACCAACATCCAAAGACTCAAGAGGCAAACCAAGCAATTCAGCATGCTCACACAAAATATACGAATGCGTAGATCCAGAATCAATCAAGGAAAACAATGACAAGGATTGCAAAGTAAAAGTACCTGCAATCACATCCGCGTCATTCCTCCCCTCCCGCTGAGCATACACCCTAGCTTGACCTCCACCCTCAGGCTGAATAGCCACAACATGGGCCACTCCTCGACCACCTTCCTCTCTCCGCTGGAAGTTACCACGGCCGCGCCCACGACCTCTCTGCGGTGCAGCAACAACAGGAGCATGCACTTGGCCACCAGCCAACATAGGACACTCCCTCCTCAAGTGATCCGCAGATCCACAATTCCAGCACCCGTTACCAGCTGCCGCAACAGGAGCTTGCACCTCCCTCACAGCACGAGGACAATCACGCTTCATATGACCACGTGAACCACAAATCCAACAAGCACTCGGATCAACTCTAGCATTGCCTCCCCGAGCAGATGCACCACCACCTCTCTTAGCCGAGGACTGATACTTCTGATCATGTCCCCTCTTGTTCCGTCCACCACCGGAACTATACTCAGTAGCTCGCTTTCCAGCACTTGCTCCAGCACCTCTAGCAGATAAACCCAAGTTTATCTCAATATCCTTGGCTCGGCCTACCAACACATCGAAATCATCATACTCGGTAGCCAGCACATACATCTTCACATCCGTCACTAAACCATAACGGAATCTTTCGCACCTCGCCCGCTCATCAGGGACTAACTCAGGCGCATATTGACTGAGTCGAACAAACTGCACTTCATACTCAGCCACAGTCATGCTCCCTTGGGTAAGAGATATGAACTCTCGCTTCTTTTCATCCAGGTATCTCACACCAAGATACGTTCTCTTGAACACATTTTGGAAGAATGTCCAAGTTATGTCAGCTTCCGCCATCCCAGCTATAGTGGTCGTCCACCACGTATAAGCATCATCCTGTAGCAAGGATACAACACACCCCAGCTTTTGCACATCAGTGCAACCCATCTGACCCAAGATCCTCTTGGTACTCTCCATCCAGGATTCAGAACCTTCCGCAGACAAACCCCTAAACTCAGTCCCACCAAAACTGCGCAAACGCTCCAGGGGTAGTCTAACACCAGCATCTCCCTGATGCCCAGCTCCTTGAGCTCCAGCTACTGCCGCTCGAAAAGCACCAGCAATAGCTTGCACCAACATCGTCATGTCAGGCATAGCTTGCCCCTGACCAGCCTCAGGTCTAGCAGCTCCAGCACCAGCTGCAGCTTCAGCTCTTTCACCCTCAGCACCACCACCACCGGGTGGAGGAGGTAACACCGCACTTCCCGCATTCTCCTCATTCTCATTCTCATTCTGAGCCGTAGCTCGCACATTACTCCTCAACTCTCTACGAGGTGCCATACTTTAACAATGCAATCACAATGCAAACAAACAAAGTCAAGCCCAGCAAGGTAAGCAATCCAAGAACTCAAGCTCATTTTCATTTAAAATCAACATCATTTCATTAGCTTTGATTTGGCAATGGGTACCCATAACATGCTTCATCAAAGCATACCACCCAATTACATCAAAATCACATACTACTCAACATGCTTTCACTCAACAAGCATACAAGGCATACATACTTCAATCATGCACACATTCATTCCCAATTACTCGAGAACTCAGCTCTGATACCACCAAATGTAACCCCCTTAACCCGGCCTAGACGGTTGACCCGAATTAAGAAAGTCAAACGGGGAAAACCAAAGTCAACCTGAAAGTCAACCTTGATTAACGACCCTTTTTTTCTTTTTAAACTTGTCTAGATGCACATTAACCCTAGTTATGATCATTCAAACAACATACTCAAAGATCATAAACATCAGAGATCAAACAGGGACCCAATTGAACAATTTACAGCTTTAGGGACCAAAATGTAAATTCTGATAATTATGAGAACTTAACTCAAATTAAAGTTACCAACTTATAATTGAGCAGGTTTCATGCATCACTGCCAAATTTCAGCTCAAACGGACATCCCAAACTCATACAATTGCACAAACAAGATTCAGGACCAAAACGTAAACATTTCAAAACATATAACTGCCAATGTCAGCCCCCAACGGTCAGGTGTTCCGAAACAGGGAGAACCTATTTCAAAACGCGGGACCGTTCCGCAACGGGTTCCGAAACGAGGGCTGGCAGAGGACATTCCGTTTCGGAACGGTGTCTTCCATTTCGGACGCCTGGGCTGCTACAAGGCACTCGTTCCGAAACGGTAGCTACTGTTCTGATACGGCCTGCCCAGAATGCAGAGAAATGGCTGCTAAAACACACATTTGATCAACCATACATGCTCCAAAAGCAACCAAACTTTACCAGCTACTCATACATCATACAAGAGACATATTTGCATCAACCACTCATCAATATATCATCATATATGAAAAGCCCCAAATCTATAGGCATGCTTCCTACTTAGCAAACCAATCAAGCATAAAACCACCAAATCAAACACATAATGGCCAATTACATAATCCAGCATTATTAAAAACAATAAACAAAGTTAGGGAGTTCAAAACACCTCCCAAAACATCCACATTGGTCCCCTATTGCCAAATGCCAAAAGCTAAAAGTGTTTAAGAAAACCTTCCCATACTTGAGCTTAACTTCCACTTGATTGCTTGCCTTCCTTGCTGCCCTCAATGCACCTTAATGCTCTGCATTATTGGTTTAAGAAAAAGAGAGAGAGCGTAAGCAAAAGCTTAGTGAGGAATGCTCATTTAAAACCATTCAATAATGCATTTATAATTCACATTTATAAACCATGCTTCAAGCAAAATTAAACATGCTCTTAAACATTTAAAACAAGCATCTCATGCTTCAAGTTCATAACAAGTCATATTGGCAACAAGTGACACATTTCCCATAAGATCCACACATGGACTTTTAAACACCATTGTGATCTTATCCCCATGGACTTTTAAACACCATGGACCCATGGACATTTAAACACCATGGCAAGGACCACACAAGGACTTTTAACCATCTTTGTGTCCTTAACAAGAATCTCCCAAGGACTTTTAACCACCTTGGAGTTCTTAAGTAACCAAGGCTTTCCAAGGACTTTTAACCACCTTGAGCCTTAACCAAGAACCAACCATGGACTTTTAAACACCATGTTGTTCTTAAACTTTACAAGATCCACACAAGTACTTTCAACCACCTTTGTGATCTTAACCAAGAACCATCCAAGGACTTTTAACAGCCTTGATGTTCTTAAATATACAAGGCTCACACAAGGAATTTTAACCACCTTTGTGACCTTAACATCACTTGCCAATATGCATCATTATCATCAATATCTCACTGTTTTAAAGCATTTAAACCAAGCCATAATCATCATGCATCTTTAAGCAGTAAACCACATTTAAACAATGTTCAAAAACAAGGAACTCTTACCTTGAGCTTCCTTCAACACATGGCTTACAAAATCAGCAATAAACATGCTAAATTATGCTTTCAAAACAGAATTTAAAACATGCAATAAACCACATTGCATAACAACCAATCCATGGCCACCACTAGAGAGTTTTTCCGAAAACTTACACTTGAGCTTAGTAAAGTTGTTTAGACTTAGACTAAGCTCCCAAGACATTGGTTTCAAAGCCGAAAACCCAATTTCACTCACCGATTCTGTTTCGCCTCTTGCTGAAACACAAATCAAGCTTCCGGATCACCACCACTTGGATCCAAAGATGACTCCCCTGTTTTAAACACATCAAAGCAGAGGATTAATGCATCATCATGCATTAATAGCTTCAATGAAAGCACCTAATCTCGCTGCTCTCATCCACACTCCATTTTCGGCTACCAAACACAACCGGAAATGCATCCAAACAACTCCTCCACAATGCCAAGCCAAAATCCATCAAAACTAAACATCTTTAAACATCATTAATAATCTAAGAAGGACCTAACAACATCCTTATACCTCCAGCAACAACAGATCCACAAGATCACTCCAAAAACAACCAAGAATCACAAGCTTAACTTAGGAAATTCAACCTTAAAACCACTTATAAAACATCAATTAAGGATTGAGAACTTAGGAATTTCAGTAAAGAACTGAGAGTTTAGAGGAGAAGGACGTTCTTACCTCCAAACTTGAGTTCCTCCTCTTTTAGAACCAAAAAGCTTGAAGAATCAATTACCAAATGGTGAGGTTTTGTTGATGAGATGATTAGCAATCAAAAGAGAATTGAAAAGAGAGATTTATGTGACAAAATCAAAAGAAAAACTCTGGAGAAAAGGTGTTTGCGTTGAGAGAAAATGAGAGAAAAGGAAAATGAGATTTTAGGAAAAAGTTAGTTAGAAATAACTTCCCCCCACTTTCCTTTTGTTTAAAAATCAGAATTAAAACATTAAATATCTTAGAAAAATCTGGAGAAACTCCCTTTGGGTAAATAGCTCCTTAAAGATTCAAAGTTTCAATCCTTTCTAAAACAGTCACGCAGTTTTCAAAAATTACATTTTGGTCACTAGCCAAAATGTCACCCTTCCAAACCTCATTTTGTAAAATTGGTTTCACAGTTCACTTATATATATTAAAAGGGGATTTTAGAACATTTTTCCATATTTTTAATGCAACCCGAACTAGGCTTTCCTAATTTCACCTTTTTATATTCGAACAGCACTTTAACCGAACCGGTCAACGCCCAAAACTTCTAAGCCCAAAACCGGGGCGTTACACCAATTCTCTGCATTGTTATAAAAAGAGAGCGTAAGCACAATTGCTTAGTGAGGGATGCTCAAATTAAAACCAACAACAATTCATTTTAAAAATCATTTCTCAAATAGAAATCTCTACCACACCGTGCTCATTTATTCTCATGCTTTAAACCACTTTCAAAGCAAATCAACAATCTTTAAACCACATGTATCATTAGTCTCATGCATTAACCTTAATGCAAATCTCAAGCCGAAGCTACTCACGCTTGTTTCTCATAATGCATATCTCAAAATATAATCTCATGTGTAAAACACATTATGCAAAACATTTATAGACCCATGATACATGTGAATCTCATTTACTGGTATCAAGTGATCCGAATGGCTACACTCCATCCCAAAACACATGGTGTGGCTACTCCCAACAAAGTGTTCACAAGGTGTGGCTGCTCACACCTTAATGCTCGTAAAGTGTTGTGCTCCCACTTTACAGCTCACATGACGCGGCTGCACACATTATGTTTTATCTCATGTATGTACGAAATTTGCTTACATTTTACAGTGCACTCTCATCCTATTGGTCGACCTATTATATCCGGTTATAATAAACATCTTCACTTGCCAATATACTCCTTAAAACCATGTCACCCTATTGTTTTCAATACATAAACACAAACCATATCTCATCTCATTTTAAAGCATACTCAATGCATAGTATTTTCCCAACAAGACATAGTCTTTTCAAAAGCATAAATCAACCACATGGGATCCCATGAATCATTTCACAATTTATAAAAACATGCACTGTAACACCCACATTTCTGTCCTAGAATTTAAAGCCGTAAAAATTAAATTATTTAATTATTCTTAGAAGCAATTGTGTTTGCAAAATTTGTGAATTATGCATTTTGGTCCCTAAAGTTCTTAATTGGGCAATTAGTGCACCAATTAGGATTAGAAAGAAAATTAGTTTTGAATTAAGGAATTTAGCCAATTGGTAAATTAGTGAATTTGAGTTAGTGATAACAAGATCTAAAGTGTGAAATTAAAAGAATAAAAAGAAATTAAATAATATTACATTTCCTTGAGAAAATCGGATGATATTGAGAAAATTCAAGAAAGCATGTAACAAGGGAATTTGATGACAAAATTAAAATGTTTATAAAGAATGAAATTTGCATGTTAAAAATAAAATGTTCTTAGGGCTGCCCTTAGTAAAATAAAGATAAAAGAGATAGACAAAAGGACACTAAGGTGATTACTAAGGCTATCAAATCACTTAGATTATGGAAGCTTGTCTTCCTTCATCATTTTCTTCTCCTTTGCCGTGAAGAAGAGAGAAAAATGGGGAGGAAAGAGAAGCTCAAAAGTCTCAAATTTGAGAGCTAAAATGGTGAGATTTTTTTGCTTGCATGGTGGAAGATTTAAGCTAGGAAAATTTGAAGAAAGATAGCTAGTGTTGTCAAGGAGATCAAAAAGTAAGTTTCCCTACTCCTTGTAACTATTCAGTTGAGTTTAAAAAAACATGCATGCAAACCTAAAACTTGTATGAACATGAAACTATATGAATCTTGAAGGAAATAACAAGATGAACTAATGAAATATGTGAAAACTTCTTAAGAAAATATGAATAGAGTCATAAGAGGGCTGTTTTGAAAGAAAATGTAAAGTCTTGAATATTTGGAAAATTTCTATACATGGAGATTAAAATCAGAAAATTCTCACTAGGAGAAACTTGTGAAGAAATGAATATTTTGTTATAAATGACCATTGGTTGCTGGAAAAATGAGTTAAAAAGATGAAATTTCAATTAGAACTAAAAATGGACATGTATTCGAAAGTTATGGAGATTAGGGACTGATCTGGAAAATCGGTAAAATTGAGTACTTAATTGTTGAAATTAAAAATTTATATGGACTGCAAAATGTCATAGAAGAATAGTATAAGTCATGCCATGAATGAATTTTTATATTTAAGTATGTGATTAGGTGAATTGTTAAAGTATAAGTTAATAAAGTTGTCCAGTGGTATGTAACTTAAAAACAGTAACTTTGGAAATTCACCAAAACTTGGATATAAGGTATTTCAAGCTGAAGTTTTTACTGTATACACTTCGATATGTCTAAAATCATTGGGAGAAAACGGAACTCAACTTCAGTATGTAAATTAAAAGATATGAATTTTTAAAATTGGACAGTACAAGCTGCCCAGATTTACCGAAAGGAGTGTAATTAAGCAATAAACTGTATTGATTCGAATAAGATAAAAATATGAGGTTCAAATGAGTGTAAAATTGAGTTTAATACCTTTCCAACGGTATATGATAACTTAATTTTGGATTAGTAATTAAAAAGATATGATCAAAACGCTAACTAGTCCTCCAACTAGTTTAATAGAAAGTCAGATTTGAAAATATGAATTCATGCTTGAAATTGAGAAGTAATTATGATTTAATTGCTTCCTAATATAGTGTGTATTCATTTTATATTGAGAATTAAGATCGAAATTGCGAAGAAACTTTGGAGGAAGCTAGGATCGATCACTCGAAGGGAAGAAACAAAGGCATCTCAATTCGAGATCAAGCTTAAGGATTCGTGAGTGTAATTTTGTGAGTGTAATTTTGTAATAGGGTTGGAACTAGTGTCCGAACCACCTTATTATTTATAATTTACGATTTCTATGCATGGAATTGGACTAATTGATATTCGGTATTGTGTTTAGTAAGGGAATGAGATAAAAAGGAAATTGGATGCATGATTTGAAACTTGTGATTAATATTTGATTGTGTGCAATATGTGGGCTGCTTTATGTGATGTTAATTGCCATGAATTATATGTTCGATTTGGATTTTGATAATGCTAGAAAATGTGCAAATGTGAACTGCCCATGTGGTTAATTGTATGATGAATATGCATGAATTGGATTTTTGATGATACTTGATAAAATAAATATGTGGACTGCCCTATGGTAAATTTATGCTATGCTTAAAAGTACATGTGATTATGTATGTATGAAGTTGCTGCCATGCATGATGATATGATCGAATGAGCATGCAAATTGAATTGTGAAAATGTATATGTTAAATGAGATAACGAATTAATTAATTAATAAGAATACGCCCTCGGTCGATTAGAAGTTTTAGATAAGAACGGGATGCCTAGAGTCTGAGCTCACCATTTGATATTGCTTTGTGCAATCTTTGATAGTACTTTGTGTACTCTTGATTATAAGATATGTGTTCTTGATTGCTGTTCGAGACACATGATGCTAAGGGCATCCCTTGATGTTGCTTTGTGCAACTCTTGATGTTGCTTCGAGCAACTATATGCGTTACATGTTACCCTTTTGATGGCTTGAATATATGATACGACTATTCTACCTTGGGCTATGAAATTAAATAAAAAGTAATGAAATAAATTATAATGTAATATGATTTACATGAATTAAATGGAATTTGCTAAGTTAAATATAGCTTATGAAGTGGATAAACTGATTGTGTGACTTAGCATGGTATGATGCGATATGAAATGTTATGCTATGTGGACATTGGTCCTTTTCGATTATGATATGAAGCTTATGTATTGCTTATAAGTCCGATTATGTGAAATTTGGGTAATGACCCTATCCGAATACATGGAATTAAGAAATGGAAAATTCTGATTTTTGGATGATGTTTTGAGATCATTCGAATGATATGCTTATGATGAAATTATGATTTCGTTTTGATAAGTTAATAATGCTATGCATGGATTAGCATGAATTTTTGGTTGATTCAATTGTTAAGCATGAGATTGAGTATGCTGAAATTGAATTGAATTATGTTATTGAATGAATTATATGCAAGCATGTGATAAATCATTGTGTTATGTTATGTATTCGAGCATGTGCTATGAATGTTGATATGACATGTATGATGCTATGTGTATGAATTTTACATGAGCTTAGTTGGGTGCAATTCGATTGTTAATAAACCTAGCTAAGTAAACTCAATTCTTGATCACATTAAAAGCTCAAGAATGAATTAGATTTAGCATTACCTCGCTAAGTACTATTTGTATTTATCACTCCGTTGTTTTCTTCTTCCCAACCTTAGCAGGATCGCTCGGACCTTAAAGCTAGCATTCGTTCGGATCAAGTTCCCAAGTTCTTAAATATGTACGATCTAAGTCTTATCTTTAGACTCTTAGATGGTGGCTTTGAAGTCTGTTTAAGGATTCGTTTTGTTGTGTTCGGTCGTAACCTAAGTTTGAAATGGTGTTTGAAATTATATGCTCCGTGATGCTTGGTTAGGAGGCTAGGATCATGTTTTGTATTTAAGTAGGAAGCCTTATTATTTTGTTGTATAAAAATGTAAGTCGAGCTAGTGGTTGTGTCGATTCTTTTTGTTGTCCATAGTCGATAGCTTGACATGGTTTAGGGGCATATAAATCATGATATTTTGTAAGGTTCTAAGTAAAGGAAATCGAATGCCATGGAATTGAAATCTATTATGTGTTGCATGAAAATTGAATAGTTAAGTATTCGACTTGTTTGACCTAATTGTTATAGTAATTTGATAATGATAATAAAAGTTTTAAATTGGCTTTTAATTTGGTAACATGAATAATAGAAGTTGTGTCTAAGTTTTTGAATGATCATAAGAAGTTAAGAAAAGATTTTGCTAGCCCATTTTCCGCGTGCGCATTAATATAAAATACTGATTAAAAATGATATCTTGTTTTCCGAAATGCTTCCGCTTTTGTCCGATATGTTCCGTTTGTCCGCCTTTCGCCTTCCGGTAACGCTCCCGGCTCCCGGCCCGGGTTGGGGGTGTTACATGCACAATAGTGGGTAACAAATCTTTCATCAAAACATGAGCATGATAATCTAAAACAATGGGAAAAGCCGAGAACCGAGAGCGAAACCAATTTCACTTACTTCTGAGCTTAGATTATCATTTCAAGCTGAATCTAAACCCCCAAAACTTACTTTCAAAAATTTTAAAAGCTTTAAAACCAGTTCCACTCTTCGAAACACCTCGTTTCCTTGCCGAAATGAAAATCAAGCCTCTAGATCAACCGAAACTCTCTCGGAAGCTATCGGATATATATCCCCTATTCCAAACCAAAGTAAAACAGAGGTTTAATGCTTAACCTTGCATCAAAATTCCCAACATCACAAAACTACATCATCCTCCATCAACAAACCATGCTTTCGACTACCAAAAACTACGAAAAGCACTGACGAAACATTTCTAACTAAACATCAGCCATAACCCATCGAAATTGACATCAAAGCAACATCAAATTTCATCTATAAGCACCTTCTCAACACCGAAGAACCACCAGCAACCAATCAGCCACATAACTAAGTCAAAAACCCAAAGAACTCAACCTAAAAAACAACCAACTCCCCTAGTTTCGGGTTTTCTATGTTAAATTCACGTACTCAACATTTCAATACATTATAATTATGATATAATCTCATTATAAACCCAGCAAAACATATTCAAAACAAATATTTCTTGATTTAATCAATTAAACCTCAATTACACATCACCTAAACCAATTTTCCCTAATTGTAACATCAAAACACATTCAAAAGCATTCATAAAATATCAACAACTTAGGAATTTCAATAAATAACCTTTCATTAAAGGAGAAGAACGAAGCCTTACCTCTAATGATTACTTTCCCCTTTAATTGTAAAGATTTACATGAGAAAACAAAGATAAAACCATAAGATTTTGATAGGAAAACGTTAGAAAATCATTTAGTGTTAAAAAGATAAATCAAATCAAATGTTTACCTCAAATATTTGAAGAAGAAACTAATGTTTGGCTGAAGAGAATTTGAGAGAAAATGATGGTGAGAAAATAGTTACGTGAAATGTGTTTTAAGAGATAAAAGCTAATTTTAATTCCCTCCACCTTGTTTAGTTTATTAAACCCACTTTAAAATTTACCAATTAAAGGGAAAAGGTTTGACTTAGACTTTGGATCAGTAGCTCCTTAAAGATTCAAAGTTCTGATATTTTACAAATTAGTCACTAAAAACAGTTTTACAATCTTTACATTTTGGTCACCAATTTCCAAAATGTCAATCCTACGAAATCCATTTTCAAAATTAATCCCACCAAAATCATATATATATATATATATTAAATAATGATTTTAAAACATTTTCCCATACTTTACCAACCTCAAAAATCTTTTCAGTATAATTAAATCTCGAAACTAGTCTAAATTGTTTGAACCGGTTCTCCCAAACCATCTAGCCTAAACCGGGCTAACTCCTAGGCCCAAATTCGGGGCGTTACACAATAGTACACTTCTTTCAACCCCCGATACATCTTAGTACTACCAGGATTCATAGCAATAGGGCTACTATGCGCTTCAGTCAAAATAGTGCGCCTTAACTCATCATCCTCCGTCACAACTACTCGAGCCTTAAAACATAAAACGCCATCATCTTTAAAGCAAAAGTCCGTTGGATTACCATATGCAATGCCCTGGACATGCAGTACAAACGAATCATCCAACAATTACTTCTCTTTAATTAATTGCACCAAATAAGGCTTCACTATCAACTCAGCAACTAACCCTCCATCTCGCGACACACTCAACCGAGCAAACATCATTCTCAGCTCTACAACCACCTTTCTACTCAAAGCATCAGCCACAACATTGGCCTTCCTAGGGTTACACACTATCATCAAATCATAATCCTTAAGATACTCTAACCACCGACGTTGCCTAAGATTCAACTCCTTCTGCGACATCAAATACTTTAAACTCTTATGATCTGTATACATCATATACTTTTCTCTGCAAAGATAATGCCTTCAAATCTTTAGTGCAAACACCACCACAGCAAATTCTATATCATAAGTAGTGTAATTGCGCTTGTGCACCTTCAACTGCCTAGATGCATAAGCCACAACTCTCCTATCTTGCATCAACATACATCCTAAACCAACATAAGAAGCATCATTGTAGATCACAAACTCTTTCCCTGACTCAGGTTGAATCATGGTTGGAGCTTGCATCAAAGCTTCTTTCAACTTCTCAAAAGCTTGTTGTCTAGCTTCCGTCCACTCGAAACGAACATCTTTTTAGCATCAACCTTTTCAAAGGAGCAGCAACCTTTGAAAAACCATTTACAAAATAACGATAATACCCTGCCAAGCTTAAGAAACTACAAACCTAAGACACCGACATAGGTTGTTTCTAATTTACAATCGCTTCAACTTTTTGTGGATCTACACGAATTCCTTCAGTCAATACAACATGACCAAGGAAAACTAATTCCTTAATCCAAAACTTACACTTACTCAACTTAGCATAAAGATGATTATCCAACAAGACTTGCAAAACCATCCTCAAATGTTTATCATGATCCTCCTTCGTACGAAAATAAACAAGGATATCATTAATGAACACCACCACAAATTGATCCAAGAATTCATGGAACACCCGATTCATTATATCCATGAAATCTGTAGGCGCATTAGTCAACCCAAACGGCATCACCAAAAACATATAATGCATGTAACGAGTCTGAAAAGCCGTCTTTGGCACATTTCTCTCCTTCACCTTCAATTGATAGTATCCTGATCTCAAATCAATATTTAAAAACACCGATGCACCTCGGAGTTGATCGAATAGGTCATCAATCTGTGGAAAATGATACTTATTCTTAATCGTCAACTTGTTCAGTTGTCGATAGTTAATAAACATTCTCATAGTGCCATCTTTCTTCTTTACAAACAACACATGCACTCCCCAAGGCGAAACACTAGGACGAATGAAACCACAGTCCAAAAACTCCTGAAGTTGCGTCTTCAACTCTTTACGCGCCATGCGATATGGAGCAATGGACACTGGTGTCGTATCTGCATACATCTTGATACAAGACTCTACTTCCCTATCCGGCGGCAAACCATGCAACTCTTTCAGAAACACCCCTCCCCCCAAATAACAAATGGAGTGAATATTATGGGGACATGCCTCCTTCATATTCGTATTCATAATATACGCCAAGTACGCTTGACAACTATCCTCCATCAGGTTTTGCGCTTCCAAAGTCGAAACAACATTGGATAAGAACATGGCATTATCACCCACCACCACAGCTTAATAATCATCTGCAAGTTTCAACGAAACTCGCTTAGATTCAAAATCAACCACAGCTTTGTGTTCAGTCAACCATTCCATACCCATGTTAACATCAAAACCATAGAAAAGAAAATCAATCATATTCACACGAAAACATGTGTCCTTGAACCATTAATGGAAACCTTCTATACAAAGTTTTAACAACAATTGTTTCGCCAAAAGAACTCGTCACTTGCATACCCACATCTAACAACTCAACATGTATATCAAGAAATCGTGCACGCTCACTCGATATATGAATGCGTAGAACCAGAATCAATTAAAGAAATTAATGACATAAACTGCAAAGTAAAGGTACCTGGAATTACATTGGTCTCATTCTTTCCCTCGCAGTGTGCATACACCCTTGCCTGGCAAGCTTCCTCAGGCTGAACATCTACCATATGTGCAACATTATTTTGACCATCCTCCCTACTCTAAAAACTACCACGACCACGCCCACGACCTCTTTGTGGCTCAAGAGCATGCATAGGAGCTTGCCGATCTCTAATCGGCAGTGGACAATCACACTTCAAATGAACTTGCAAACCACAATTCCAACAGACACCAAGATTACCCCAACAATCACCCATGTGTCGCCTCCCAGAACGGTTACAATCAGGGGTCCGAACATAAGCATTATGGCATTGCTGACCACGACCAACATTACCACCACCACTTCGCTTCTGATCCAGGTAGTATTTCTTATCCTTCTGCCTCTTATAACGATCCCTACTAGCATCAAACTCGGTCGTTCTCTGGCCAGAACTTGAACTGCCTGAAAGAGGAACGAAACACAAATTCTACTCAATGTCCTAAGCTCGAGTAACCAAGACATCAAAATCTGTATAATCTGAAGCTAGCATATAAGTCTTTACTTCTTTCACCAACCCATAACAGAAATGATCGCATCGCTTCTGTTCGTTGGGAACCAGCTCTAGGCATACTGGCTCAACTGCACAAACTAAATTTCATAGTCTGCAACAGACATGTTCCCATGAACTAAAGCTATGAACTTTCTCTTTATCTCATCTAGATAGCGAGTAACCAAATATTTCTTCTTGAAATCAGCACAAAAGAATTCCCAATTCGCATTAGTAGGTTCCATTCTCATGGTAATGGTCGTAAACCAAGTATAAGCATCGACATGCAAGAAGGACACAATGCAACCCAGCTTACGTACAACCATATACTCCATCTGACCAAGAATCCTTTTTGTACTCTCAAACCACTCCTCAGACGCTTTCGGACTCAAACCTCTGATCTCAGTACCACCCAGACTGTGCAAACGCTCCAAACGAGGTCCAGGGTTAACAACTACAGGTTGCGCTGCAGCCATGTGCACACCTTCCATCGCTTACTGAAAAGCTCCAATTATAGCTTGAATCAAAGGCGTCATATCCCCAACTATCGGACCTTGCGGTGCTTGATGTACAACACATCCCATTCCAGCACCAACACTAGGAAGAGGTGGAGGAAGCGGCACATCCTCATCACGCTCTTCCTCAACATTATGATTATTAATCCTAAGCTCTCATCTCGGTCCCATTTGAAACCAATATGAATCTCTATCATAAAATGCAACAATAAAACCAATCAGGCCAGCACAAAGCAAGAATCCAAGATGTTCAAGTTTTAAATAAAACTCTCTTTATACTAATAGTGGGTACCCCGATATCTCTCCCCCAAACATCATATAATATCCACATCAACATGTTATCAGACACCGTACATAACACCCAATCAATCAATGATTAAAACATATCATAAACAACCACCGTGTATAGAAAACACCGAGAAAATAATTCAAATAATGATAATCCAACCAACTTACCTCCCAATTTTTTGTAAACATGTCTTTGATACCAAAAAATGTAACCCCATTAATCTTGTCTAACCGTTTTACCTACTCGAGCGAGTTACACAGGGAATATTGAAGTAAACCAGTAGAGATTTACCTCAATAAACGGCCCTATTTTTTCTTTTCTCTTGTCTAGATGCTCTTAACAAATCCTAAGGTGATCATGCTCGCAACGGATAAAGTTTCGACTCGATCGAGTCATTTGGTCATTTAATTGACAACCGACACGTTTTAGGGACCATTTTGTAGAAACAACAAACTATGGGGAATTAAGCCAAATTAAGATTATCAATCCTTAATTAGTCTCATTTCATGCTTACATGACAAAAACCAGCTTAAAATAACATTCCAAACTCAACTAATTGCATGCTTAACATTCAAAGACCAATACATAACAAAAGTAAACTTGCAGATGCCTAATAACTAACAAAACGACTGGGCGTATCGATACACTCATGGCCCACATTGATACGCGTTTCTCTAGTAAGCTTCCTTTATTTTAATGTCGACAAACCCGTACTGATACGCCCCGCGTATCGAAACACCTAGCTTGAAGCAGGGAAACACCTCATCATAGGTCAAATCCGGATTCAAAACCACTTCCTCCACAGGTATTACATGCGAAGGATGAGATCTATACTTCCGGAGCATAGAAACATGGAACACATCATGAATCTTCTCCAACTCCTGAGGTAGCCTCAACCGATACGCAACAGGACCCACACGTTCAACCACCTCGTATGGTCCAATGTACCTAGGGCTCAACTTACCCTTCCGGCCAAACCTCATCACCTTCTTCCAAGGCGAAACCTTCAAGAACACACGGTCACCCACCGCATACTCTATCTCCTTACGCTTCAAATCCGCGTAAGACTTTTGCCGATCAGAGGCTGCCTTCAACCGCTCACAAATGAGCTTCACCTTCTCGGTGGTACCTTTCAACAAAGCTGGCATCGAAACCAACTTTTGACCAGTCTCAGCCCAAAAAAGAGGGGTCCTACACTTCCTCCCGTACAAAGCCTCATAAGGTGCCATCTGTATACTCGCCTGATAACTATTGTTATAAGCGAACTCAACCAAAGGCAGATGCTTCTCCCAAGAACCTTGGAACTCAATCACGCAGCACCTCAACATATCCTCCAAAATCTGAATAACCCGCTCAGACTGACCATCCGACTGAGGATGATAGGATGTACTGAAATGCAACCTTGTACCCAGAGCTTGATGCAAACACTGCCAGAAACGCGATGTGAACCTCGGATCCCTATCCGACACAATCGACTTAGGCACACCATGCAGCCTCACAATCTCAGCAATGTACAGCTCTGCCAGCTTATCCAAAGAAAACGTAGTATGCACAGGCAAGAAATGCGCACACTTCGTCAGGCGATCTACAATCACCCAAACAGAGTTCTTCTTCGAAGGAGGCAAAGGTAAACCAGATACAAAATCCATGGTAACCCTTTCCCACTTCCATTCACAGATTTTCAACGGTTGCAACAACCCTGAAGGAACCTGATGTTCAGCCTTAACTCGCTGACACACCAAACACTTGTTCACAAACTCTGCAACATCCTTCTTCAAACCCACCCAATAGTACTCATCACGAAGATCACGATACATCTTAGTACTACCAGGGTGCATAGTAAAAGGACTACTATGACCTTCAGTCAGAATAGCACGCCTCAACTCAGCATCAGCAGGCACTACTATCCGACTCCCAAAACACAACACGCCATCATCATTAAAGCAGAAATCCGAAGGTCTACCCTCCGCGATATCCTGAACATGAGACACCAAGGAATCATCCAGCAACTGCTTTTCCTTGATCAACTGAACCAATGATGGTTTCACTTGCAACTCGGCAACAAGACCACCATCTCGCGATATGCTCAAGCTAGCAAACATAGCCCTCAGCTCAACAGCTACCTTCCTACTCAAGGCATCCGCAAAACATTAGCTTTTCCAGGATGATACTCAATCGTCAGAACATAATCCTTGAGCAACTCTCACCAACGCCGCTGCCTAAGATTCAACTCCTTCTGAGACATCAGATACCTCAAACTCTTGTGATCTGTGTACACAGTACACTTCTCACCATACAGATAATGTCTCCAGATCTTTAGAGCAAAAACCACTGCAGCCAGCTCAATGTCATGCGTAGGATAGTTGCGCTCATGCACTTTCAACTGCCGCGATGCATAAGCCACAACCTTACCCTCTTGCATCAGCACACATCCCAAACCAATATAGGATGCATCACTATAGACCACAAACTCTTTCCCTGATTCAGGCTGAACCAAGATAGGAGCTTGCGTCAAAGCCGCCTTAAGCTTCTCAAAAGCCTGCTGTCTCGCTTCCGTCCACTCATACTTAACATCCTTTTGCAACAGCTTCGTCAAAGGAGCAGCAATCTTAGAAAAACCATCCACAAACCTTCGGTAGTATCCCGCCAAACCAAGGAAACTACGGACCTCATGAACAGACTTAGGAACTTTCCAGTTCATCACCGCCTCAATCTTCTGAGGATCAACACGAATCCCCTCAGCTAAGACTACATGCCCAAGAAACACCACCTCCTTAAGCCAGAACTCACACTTGCTCAGCTTAGCATAAAGCTGATTCTCCAACAAAGCTTGCAAAACAATCCTCAAATGCTCTTCATGCTCCTCCTCAGTACGCGAGTACACGAGGATATCATCAATGAACACCACAACAAACTTGTCCAGGTATTCATGAAACACACGATTCATCATGTCCATAAAAGCAGCAGGAGCATTTGTCAAACCAAACGGCATCACCAGGAACTCATAATGCCCATACCTTGTCCTGAAAGCTGTCTTAGGCACATCCACATCCTTCACCTTCAACTGATAATACCCAGACCTCAAGTCAATCTTAGAGAACACAGCAGCTCCCCGAAATTGATCAAAGAGATCATCAATCCTCGGCAAAGGATACCGATTCTTGATAGTCAACTTGTTCAGCTGACGGTAATCAATACACATTCTCATAGTGCCATCTTTCTTCTTCACAAACAAGACCGGTGCTCCCCAAGGTGACACACTCGGCCGGATGAAACCACGATCAAGCAACTCTTGCAACTGCGTCTTCAGCTCTTTCAGCTCCTTAGGTGCCATTCTATAGGGAGTAATGGACACAGGAGTTGTATTCTCATACAGCTCAATTCCAAACTCCACCTCGCGACTAGGAGGTAAACCAGGCAACTCCTCAGGAAAAACACCAGGAAACTCCTTCACAACCCTGATATCTTGCACCCTTAACTCCTTAGAGCTAGGATTCATCACAAAAGCTAGATAAGCTTCACAGCCTTGCCTCAGCATCCTGCTTGCCCCCAAGGTAGACACCACATTGGCAAGAAACTTCACATTCTCACCAACCACAACAACTTCATAATCATCCGCAAGCTTAAGCGAAACCCGCTTATTTTCACAATCCACAACAGCACGATGCTCAGCAAGCCAATCCATACCAAGGATCACATCAAAACCATAGAAGGGCAACTCCATAAGATCAACATGGAAAACATGTTCTTGAACAACCAAAGGACACCTTCTATAAAGCTTTCGAGTCACAACAGTTTGACCAAAAGAACTAGTGACACGAACACCAACATCCAAAGACTCAAAAGGCAAACCAAGCAATTCAGCATGCTCACGCAAAATGTATGAATGCGTAGATCCAGAATCAATCAAAGAAAGTAATGACAAGGATTGCAAAGTAAAGGTACCTGCAATCACATCCGCGTCATTCCTTCCCTCACGCTGAGCATACACCCTAGCTTGGCCTCCACCTTCAGGCTGAATAGCCACAACATGGGCTACTCCACGACCACCTTCCTCCCTTCTCTGGAAATTACCACGACCGCGCCCACGACCTCTCTGTGGTGCAACAACAACAGGAGCACGCACCTGATCACCAGCCAACCTAGGACAATCTCACCTCAAGTGGTCCGCAGATCCACAATTCCAGCACCCATTACCAGCTGCCGCTACAGGAGCTTGCACCTCTCTCACAGCATGAGGACAATCACGCTTCATGTGACCACGTGAACCACAGATCCAGCAAGCACTAGGATCAACTCTAGCGTAGCCTCCTCTAGCAGGTGCACCACCACCTCTCTTAGCTGAGGACTGATACTTCTGATCACGTCCCCTCTTGTTCCGTCCACCTCCGGAACTAAACTCAGCTGATCTCTTCCCAGCACTTGCTCCAGCACCTCTAGAAGATAAACCCAAGTTCATCTCTATGTCCTTGGCTCGGCCCACCAACACATCAAAATCATCATACTCGGTGGCCAGCACATACATTTTCACCTCCGTCACAAGACCATAACGGAACCTCTCGCACCTTTCCCGCTCATCAGGTACCAGCTCCGGTGCATACTGACTGAGTCGCACGAACTGCACCTCATACTCAGCCACACTCATGCTCCCTTGGGTAAGAGACATGAATTCACGCTTCTTCTCATCAAGATATCTCACTCCTAGATATCTCCGCTTGAACACATTCTGAAAGAATGTCCAAGTTACATCAGCTTCGACCATTCAAGCTATAGTGGTCGTCCACCACATATACGCATCGTCCTGCAGCAAGGACACAACACAACCCAACTTTTGCACATCCGTGCAACTCATCTGACCCAAGATTCGCTTGGTACTCTCTAGCCAAGCTTCAGAACTCTCAGCTGACATACCCCTGAACTCAGTCCCACCAAGACTGCGCAGACGCTCCAAAGGTAGTCTAACTCCAGCATCTCCCTGATGCCCATCTCCTTGAGCTCCAGCTACTGCTGCTCGAAAAGCACCGCAATAGCTTGTACCAACATAGACATATCAGGCATAGCTTGCCCCTGACCAACCTCTGGTCCAGCAGCTCAAGCACCAGCTGCAGCTTCAGCTCTTTCTCTCTCAGCACCACCACCACCAGGTGAAGGAGGAGGTAACACCGCACTACCCGTGTTCTCCTCGTTCTCATTCTCATTAGGAGCCGTAGCTCGCACATTACCTCGTAACTCTCTACGTGGTGCCATACTTTTACCATGCAATCACAATGCAAATAAAACAAAGTCAGGCCCAGCAAGGTAAGCAATACAAGTATTCAAGCTCAATTTCATTCAAAATCAACAACATTTCATTAGCTTTGATTTGGCAATGGGTACCCACAACATGCTACATCACAACATACAACTCAATTGCATCCAAATCACAAGCCACTAAACATGCTTTCGATCAACAAGCATACAAGGCAAACATACTTCAATCATGCATACATTCATTCCCAAATACTTGAGAACTCAGCTTTGATACCACCAAATGTAACCCCCTTAACCCGGCCTAGACGGTTGACCCGAATTAAGAAAGTCACACGGGGTAAACCAAAGTCAACCCAAAAGTCAACCTTGATTAACGACCCTTTTTTTTCTTTTAATCTTGTCTAGATGCACATTAACCATAATTGTGATCACTCAAACAACATACTCAAAGATCACAAACATCAGAGATCAAACAGGGACCCAATTGAACAAATTACAACTTTAGGGACCAAATTGTAAATTCTGATAAATATGAAGACTTAACCCAAATTAAAGTTACCAACTTGAAATTAATCAGGTTTCATGCTTCTCTGTGAAATTTCAGCTCAAAAGGACTTCCCAAGCTCATACAATTGCACAACCAAGATTCAGGACTAAAACGCAAACTAATCAAAACATTTAACCGCCAATGTCAGCCCCCAACGGTCACCCGTTCCGAAACAGGCAGAACCCGTTTCGAAACACGGGCCGTTTCGCAACGCATATCGGAACACGGGCTGACAGTAGCCAAACAGTTTTGAAACGATGCCTACCGTTTCGGACGCCTGGGTTCATTCAAGGCACCCGTTCCGGAACGGTGTGCACTGTTCCGAAACACCCTGCACAGATTGCAGCCTAAAGCTTACTTAAACATGCAATTGATCATTCAAACATGCTCCAAATGCCACCAAACTTTTACCAGCATGCAATTCAACATATAAAAGATATTTAGGCATCATCCAAACATCAAGATAGCATCACATGTAAAAAGCCCCAATTCTAATGGCATGCTTCCTACACAAGCAAACCACTCAAGCATAAAACCTCCAAACAAACATATAATGGCCAAACTCAAAAACCAACATTCTCAACAACATTCAACATACTTAGGGAGTTCAACACCTCTCCCAAAACATATACATAAGTCCCCCATTGCCAAATTACCAAAAGCTAAAAGAAATGCATTCAAGAAACCTTCCATACTTTGAGCTTTACTTTCACTTGAATGCTTGCCCTCCTTGCTGCCCCCAAAGTACTCTAATGCTCTGCATTATTGATTTAAGAAAACGAAAGAGAGCGTAAGCAAAAGCTTAGTGAGGAATGCTCATAAAACCATTCAATAATGCATTTATAAAACATTTATAAATCATGCTTCAAATCATCAATTGCACATGTTCAAAAGCATACTTAAAACAAGCATCTCATGCTTCATATTATACATGTCATATTGGCCACAAGTGATAAGTTCCATTTCTTTAAAACAAGTTCATCAACTTTCACCCAAGGACTTTTAAACACCTTGGCCATGGACTTTTAAACACCATGAAAGAGGACCACACAAGGACTTTTAACCACCTTTGTGTCCACATCAAGTTTCACCCCAAGGACTTTTAAACACCTTGGCCCCATGGACTTTTAAACACCATGGAAAGGATCACACAAGGACTTTTACCCACCTTTGTGTCCGTAGCAAGAATCATCCAAGGACTTTTAACCATCTTGATGTTCTTAAGTAAACAAGGCTCACTCAAGGACTTTTAACCACCTTAGTGACCATAACCTTTTCAAAACATCACTTGCCAATATACATCATTATCAACAATTTATCCACTGTTTTAAAGCATTAAACCAAGCCATATTCATCATGCATTCAAAAGCATCAAATCACATTTAATCAATGTTCAAAAACAAGGAACTCTTACCTTGAGCTTCCTTCAACATATGGCTTACAAAAACAGCATTAACCATGCTAAATCATGCTTTCAAAACAGAATTTAAACCATGCAATAAACCTCATTGCACAACAATCAAATCATGGCCACCACTAGAGAGTATTTCCGAAAACTTACGCTTGAGCTTAGCAAAGTTGTTTAGACTTAAACTAAGCTCCCAAGACATTGGTTTCAAAGCCGAAAACCCAATTTCACTCACCGATTCCACTTCGCCTCTTGCCGAAGCACCAAATCAAGCTTCTGGATCAACAACTCTTAGATCCAAAGATGCCTCCCTTGTTTCAACACATCAAAGAAGAGGATTAATGCATCATCATGCATTAATTGCTTCAATGAAAGCACCTAAACTCGCTGCTCTCATTCACACTCCATTTTCGGCCACCAAACACAACCGAAAATGCATCCAAACCACTTCTCAACAAAGCCCAGCCATAAACCATCAAAACCAAACATCCATTAACATCATTTAACATCTAAAAAGAACCTATTAACATCCTTATACCTCCAGCAACACCAGATCCACAAGATCACCTCAAAACAATCAAGAACCACAAGCTAAACTTAGGAAACTCAACCTATCCGGGATTGCATTAATCAAAACTCAATTCCTTATCAATTTAGAGTCCAAATAACATCAAAAACACATCTCAAATCACAGATTTAACAGATCAAACGAAAATCATCAAAAATCACCAAATCTTGCATCATAAGCCAAGATCCAATTCACAACTCAAAAGCCTTTAATAAAACATCAATTAAGGATTGAAAACTTAGGAATTTCAGTAAAGAACTGATAGTTTAGAGGAGAAGGACGTTCTTACCTCCAAACTTGAGTTTCTCCTCTTTTTGAAATCAAAAACATTGATGAATCAAGTAGCAAATGATGAGGTTTTGTAGATATGTTGAATAGGAATCAAAAGAGAGTTGAAAGGAAGGATTTAGGTGAGAAAATCAGAAACAATTCCCTGGGAAGAAAGTGTTTGGGTTGAGAGAAAATGAGAGAAAAGAAAATTGGAAAGTTAGTTATCAAAATGGCCAAAATAGCTTTCCCTCCACTTTTGATATGTTTTAAAATCAGAAAAAATCTCAAAATATCTTAGAAAAATCTGGAGAAACTACTTTTGGAATAATAGCTCCTTAAAGATTCAAAGTTTCAACCCTTTCTAAAACAGTCACCAAACTTTCAAAAATTACATTTTGGTCACTAGCCAAAATGTCACCCTTCCAAAACTCATTTTCCAAAATTGATTTCACAGTTCACTTAATTATATTAAAAGATGATTTTAGAACATTTTTCCATATTTTTAATGCAACCCGAACTAGGCTTTCCTAATTTCACCTTTTTAGATTTGAACAGCACTTTGACCGAACCGGTCAACGCCCTAAACTCCTAAGCCCAAAACCGGGGCGTTACAACTCTCCCCCCCTTAAGAAATTTCGTCCTCGAAATTTACCTGAACGAAAGAGATAAGGAAACTGCTTCAGCATGTCTTCCTTCCGCTCCCACGTGGCTTCCTCAACACCTCGATGCTTCCATAGCACCTTCACCAACTCAATGGTCTTGCCACGAAGAACCTTGCTATCCGAATCCAGAACCTTCACCGGTTCCTCATCATAGGTCAAATCCGGATTCAAAACCACTTCCTCCACAGGCATTACATGCGAAGGATCAGATCTATACTTCCGGAGCATAGAAACATGGAACACATCATGAATCTTTTCCAACTCCTGAGGTAGCCTCAACCGATACGCAACAGGACCCACACGTTCAACCACCTCGTATGGTCCAATGTACCTAGGGCTCAACTTACCCTTCCGGCCAAACCTCATCACCTTCTTCCAAGGCGAAACCTTCAAGAACACACGGTCACCCACCGCATACTCTATCTCCTTACGCTTCAAATCCGCGTAAGACTTTTGCCGATCAGAGGCTGCCTTCAACCGCTCACAAATGAGCTTCACCTTCTCGGTGGTCCCTTTCAACAAAGCTGGCATCGAAACCAACTTTTGACCAGTCTCAGCCCAACAAAGAGGAGTCCTACACTTCCTCCCGTACAAAGCCTCATAAGGTGCCATCTGTATACTCGCCTGATAACTATTGTTATAAGCGAACTCAACCAAAGGCAGATGCTTCTCCCAAGAACCTTGGAACTCAATCACGCAGCACCTCAACATATCCTCCAAAATCTGAATAACCCGCTCAGACTGACCATCCGACTGAGGATGATAGGATGTACTGAAATGCAACCTTGTACCCAGAGCTTGATGCAAACACTGCCAGAAACGCGATGTGAACCTCGGATCCCTATCCGACACAATCGACTTAGGCACACCATGCAGCCTCACAATCTCAGCAATGTACAGCTCTGCCAGCTTATCCAAAGAAAACGTAGTATGCACAGGCAAGAAATGCGCACACTTCGTCAGGCGATCCACAATCACCCAAACAGAATTCTTCTTCGAAGGAGACAAAGGTAAACCAGATACAAAATCCATGGTAACCCTTTCCCACTTCCATTCAGGGATTTTCAACGGTTGCAACAACCCTGAAGGAACCTGATGTTCAGCCTTAACTCGCTGACACACCAAACACTTGTTCACAAACTCTGCAACATCCTTCTTCAAACCCACCCAATAGTACTCATCACGAAGATCACGATACATCTTAGTACTACCAGGGTGCATAGTAAAAGGACTACTATGACCTTCAGTCAGAATAGCACGCCTCAACTCAGCATCAGCAGGCACTACTATCCGACTCCCAAAACACAACACGCCATCATCATTAAAGAAGAAATCCGAAGGTCTACCCTCCGCGATATCCTGAACATGAGACACCAAGGAATCATCCAGCAACTGCTTTTCCTTGATCAACTGAACCAATGATGGTTTCACTTGCAACTCGACAACAAGACCACCATCTCGCGATATGCTCAAGCTAGCAAACATAGCCCTCAGCTCAACAGCTACCTTCCTACTCAAGGCATCCGCAACAACATTAGCTTTTCCAGGATTATACTCAATCGTCAGAACATAATCCTTGAGCAACTCCAACCAACGCCGCTGCCTAAGATTCAACTCCTTCTGAGACATCAGATACCTCAAACTCTTGTGATCTGTGTACACAGTACACTTCTCACCATACAGATAATGTCTCCAGATCTTCAGAGCAAAAACCACTGCAGCCAGCTCAATGTCATGCGTAGGATAGTTGCGCTCATGCACTTTCAACTGCCGCGATGCATAAGCCACAACCTTACCCTCTTGCATCAGCACACATCCCAAACCAATATAGGATGCATCACTATAGACCACAAACTCTTTCCCTGATTCAGGCTGAACCAAGATAGGAGCTTGCGTCAAAGCCGCCTTAAGCTTCTCAAAAGCCTGCTGTCTCGCTACCGTCCACTCATACTTAACATCCTTTTGCAACAGCTTCGTCAAAGGTGCAGCAATCTTAGAAAAACCATCCACAAACCTTCGGTAGTATCCCGCTAAACCAAGGAAACTACGGACCTCATGAACAGACTTAGGAACTTTCCAGTTCATCACCGCCTCAATCTTCTGAGGATCAACATGAATCCCCTCAGCTAAGACTACATGCCCAAGAAACACCACCTCCTTAAGCCAGAACTCACACTTGCTCAGCTTAGCATAAAGCTGATTCTCCAACAAAGCTTGCAAAACAATCCTCAAATGCTCTTCATGCTCCTCCTCAGTACGCGAGTACACGAGGATATCATCAATGAACACCACAACAAACTTGTCCAGGTATTCATGAAACACACGATTCATCATGTCCATAAAAGCAACAGGAGCATTTGTCAAACCAAACGGCATCACCAGGAACTCATAATGCCCATACCTTGTCCTGAAAGCTGTCTTAGGCACATCCACATCCTTCACCTTCAACTGATAATACCCAGACCTCAAGTCAATCTTAGAGAACACAGCAGCTCCCCGAAATTGATCAAAGAGATCATCAATCCTCGGCAAAGGATACCGATTCTTGATAGTCAACTTGTTCAGCTGACGGTAATCAATACACATTCTCATAGTGCCGTCTTTCTTCTTCACAAACAAGACCGGTGCTCCCCAAGGTGACACACTCGGCCGGATGAAACCACGATCAAGCAACTCTTGCAACTGCGTCTTCAGCTCTTTCAGCTCCTTAGGTGCCATTCTATAGGGAGTAATGGACACAGGAGTTGTATTCTCATACAGCTCAATTCCAAACTCCACCTCGCGACTAGGAGGTAAACCAGGCAACTCCTCAGGAAAAACACCAGGAAACTCCTTCACAACCCTGATAAGCTTCACAAAAGCTAGATAAGCTTCACAGCCTTGCCTCAGCATCCTGCTCGCCCCCAAGGTAGACACCACATTGGCAAGAAACTTCACATTCTCACCAACCACAACAACTTCATAATCATCCGCAAGCTTAAGCGAAACCCGCTTATTTTCACAATCCCCAACAGCATGATGCTCAGCAAGCCAATCCATACCAAGGATCTCATCAAAACCATAGAAGGGCAACTCCATAAGATCAACATGGAAAACATGTTCTTGAACAACCAAAGGACACCTTCTATAAAGCTTTCAAGTCACAACAGTTTGACCAAAAGAACTAGTGACACGAACACCAACATCCAAAGACTCAACAGGCAAACCAAGCAATTCAGCATGCTCACGCAAAATGTATGAATGCGTAGATCCAGAATCAATCAAAGAAAGTAATGACAAGGATTGCAAAGTAAAGGTACCTGCAATCACATCCGCATCATTCCTTCCCTCACGCTGAGCATACACCCTAGCTTGGCCTCCACCTTCAAGCTGAATAGCCACAACATGGGCTACTCCACGACCACCTTCCTCCCTTCTCTGGAAATTACCATGGCCGCGCCCACGACCTCTCTGTGGTGCAACAACAACAGGAGCACGCACCTGATCACATGCCAACCTAGGACAATCTCGCCTCAAGTGGTCCGCAAATCCACAATTCCATCACCCATTACCAGCTGCCGCTACAGAAGCTTGCACCTCTCTCACAGCACGAGGACAATCACGCTTCATGTGACCACGTGAACCACAGATCCAGCAAGCACTAGGATCAGCTCTAGCGTAGCCTCCTCTAGGAGGTGCACCACCACCTCTCTTAGCTGAGGACTGATACTTCTGATCACGTCCCCTCTTGTTCCGTCCACCTCCGGAACTAAACTCAGCTGATCTCTTCCCAGCACTTGCTCCAGCACCTCTAGAAGATAAACCCAAGTTCATCTCTATGTCCTTGGCTCGGCCCACCAACACATCAAAATCATCATACTCGGTGGCCAGCACATACATTTTCACCTCCGTCACAAGACCATAACGGAACCTCTCGCACCTTGCCCGCTCATCAGGTACCAGCTCCGGTGCATACTGACTGAGTCGCACGAACTGCACCTCATACTCAGCCACACTCATGCTCCCTTGGGTAAGAGACATGAATTCACGCTTCTTCTCATCAAGATATCTCACTCCTAGATATCTCCGCTTGAACACATTCTGAAAGAATGTCCAAGTTACATCAGCTTCGACCATTCCAGCTATAGTGGTCGTCCACCACGTACACGCATCGTCCTGTAGCAAGGACACAACACAACCCAACTTTTGCACATCCGTGCAACTCATCTGACCCAAGATTCGCTTGGTACTCTCTAGCCAAGCTTCAGAACTCTCAGCTGACATACCCCTGAACTCAGTCCCACCAAGACTGCGCAGACGCTCCAAAGGTAGTCTAACTCCAGCATCTCCCTGATGCCCAGCTCCTTGAGCTCCAGCTACTGCTGCTCGAAAAGCACCGCAATAGCTTGTACCAACATAGACATATCAGGCATAGCTTGCCCCTGACCAACCTCTGGTCCAGCAGCTCAAGCACCAGCTGCAGCTTCAGCTCTTTCTCTCTCAGCACCACCACAACCAGGTGGAGAAGGAGGTAACACCACACTACCCGTGTTCTCCTCGTTCTCATTCTCATTAGGAGCCGTAGCTCGCACATTACCTCGTAACTCTCTACGTGGTGCCATACTTTTACCATGCAATCACAATGCAAATAAAACAAAGTCAGGCCCAGCAAGGTAAGCAATCCAAGTATTCAAGCTCAATTTCATTCAAAATCAACAACATTTCATTAGCTTTGATTTGGCAATGGGTACCCACAACATGCTACATCACAGCATACAACTCAATTGCATCCAAATCACAAGCCACTAAACATGCTTTCGATCAACAAGCATACAAGGCAAACATACTTCAATCATGCATACATTCATTCCCAAATACTCGAGAACTCAGCTCTGATACCACCAAATGTAACCCTCTTAACCCGGCCTAGACGATTGACCCGAATTAAGAAAGTCACACAGGGAAAACCAAAGTCAACCCGAAAGTCAACCTTGATTAACGACCCTTTTTTTCCTTTTAATCTTGTCTAGATGCACATTAACCATAATTGTGATCACTCAAACAACATACTCAAAGATCACAAACATCAGAGATCAAACAGGGACCCAATTGAACAAATTACAACTTTAGGGACCAAATTGTAAATTCTGATAAATATGAGGACTTAACCCAAATTAAATTTACCAACTTGAAAATAATCAGGTTTCATGCTTCTCTGTGAAATTTCAGCTCAAAAGGACTTCCCAAGCTCATACAATTGCACAACCAAGATTCAGGACTAAAACGCAAACTAATCAAAACATTTAACCGCCAATGTCAGCCCCCAACGGTCACCCGTTCCGAAACAGGCAGAACCCGTTTCGAAACACGGGCCGTTCCGCAACGCGTATCGGAACACGGGCTTACAGTAGCCAAACCGTTTCGAAACGGTGCCTACCGTTTCGGACGCCTGGGTTCATTCAAGGCACCCGTTCCGAAACGGTGTGCACTGTTCCGACACACCCTGCACAAATTGCAGCCTAAAGCTTACTTAAACATGCAATTGATCATTCAAACATGCTCCAAATGCTACCAAACTTTACCAGCATGCAATTCAACATATAAAAGACATTTAGGCATCATCCAAACATCAAGATAGCATCACATGTAAAAAGCCCCAATTCTAATGGCATGCTTTCTACACATGCAAACCACTCAAGCATAAAACCTCCAAACAAACATATAATGGCCAAACTCAAAAACCAACATTCTCAAAAACATTCAACATACATAGGGAGTTCAACACCTCTCCCAAAACATATACATAAGTCCCCCATTGCCAAATTACCAAAAGCTAAAAGAAATGCATTCAAGTAACCTTCCATACTTTGAGCTTTACTTTCACTTGAATGCTTGCCCTCCTTGCTGCCCCCAAAGTACTCTAATGCTCTGCATTATTGATTTAAGAAAACGAAAGAGAGCGTAAGCAAAAGCTTAGTGAGGAATGCTCATAAAACCATTGAATAATGCATTTATAAAACATTTATAAATCATGCTTCAAATCATCAATTGCACATGTTCAAAAGCATACTTAAAACAAGCATCTCATGCTTCATATTATACATGTCATATTGGCCACAAGTGATAAGTTCCATTTCTTTAAAACAAGTTTATCAACTTTCACCCCAAGGACTTTTAAACACCTTGGCCCCAAGGACTTTTAAACACCTTGGCCATGGACTTTTAAACACCATGAAAGAGGACCACACAAGGACTTTTAACCACCTTTGTGTCCACATCAAGTTTCACCCCAAGGACTTTTAAACACCTTGGCCCCAAGGACTTTTAAACACCTTGGCCCCATGGACTTTTAAACACCATGGAAAGGATCACACAAGGACTTTTAACCACCTTTGTGTCCGTAGCAAGAATCATCCAAGGACTTTTAACCACCTTGATGTTCTTAAGTAAACAAGGCTCACTCAAGGACTTTTAACCACCTTAGTGACCTTAACCTTTTCAAAACATCACTTGCCAATATAGATCATTATCAACAATTTATCCACTGTTTTAAAGCATTAAACCAAGCCATATTCATCATGCATTTAAAAGCATCAAATCACATTTAATCAATGTTCAAAAACAAGGAACTCTTACCTTGAGCTTCCTTCAACATATGGCTTACAAAAACAGCATTAACCATGCTAAATCATGCTTTCAAAACAGAATTTAAACCATGCAATAAACCTCATTGCACAACAATCAAATCATGGCCACCACTAGAGAGTATTTCCGAAAACTTACGCTTGAGCTTAGCAAAAGTTGTTTAGACTTAAACTAAGCTCCCAAGACATTGGTTTCAAAGCCGAAAACCCAATTTCACTCACCGATTCCACTTCGCCTCTTGCCGAAGCACCAAATCAAGCTTCCGGATCAACAACTCTTGGATCCAAAGATGCCTCCCCTGTTTCAACACATCAAAGCAGAGGATTAATGCATCATCATGCATTAATTGCTTCAATGAAAGCACCTAAACTCGCTGCTCTCATCCACACTCCATTTTCGGCCACCAAACACAACCGAAAACGCATCCCAACCACTTCTCAACAAAGCCCAGCCATAAACCATCAAAACCAAACATCCATTAACATCATTTAACATCTAAAAAGAACCTATTAACATCCTTATACCTCCAGCAACACCAGATCAACAAGATCACCTCAAAACAATCAAGAACCACAAGCTAAACTTAGGAAACTCAACCTATCCGGGATTGCATTAATCAAAACTCAATTCCTTATCAATTTAGAGTCCAAATAACATCAAAAACACATCTCAAATCACATATTTAACAGATCAAACGAAAATCATCAAAAATCACCAAATCTTGCATCATAAGCCAAGATCCAATTCACAACTCAAAAGCCTTTAATAAAACATCAATTAAGGATTGAAAACTTAGGAATTTCAGTAAAGAACTGATAGTTTAGAGGAAAAGGACGTTCTTACCTCCAAACTTGAGTTTCTCCTCTTTTTGAAATCAAAAACCTTGATGAATCAAGTAGCAAATGATGAGGTTTTGTCGATATGTTGATTAGGAATCAAAAGAGAGTTGAAAGGAAGGATTTAGGTGAGAAAATCAGAAACAATTCCCTGGGAAGAAAGTGTTTGGGTTGAGAGAAAATGAGTGAAAGGAAAATTGGAAAGTTAGTTATCAAAATGGCCAAAATGGCTTTCCCTCCACTTTTTATATGTTTTAAAATCAGAAAAAATCTCAAAATATCTTAGAAAAATCTGGAGAAACTACTTTTGGAATAATAGCTCCTTAAAGATTCAAAGTTTCAACCCTTTCTAAAACAGTCACCAAACTTTCAAAAATTACATTTTGGTCACTAGCTAAAATGTCACCCTTCCAAAACTCATTTTCCAAAATTGATTTCACAGTTCACTTAATTATATTAAAAGATGATTTTAGAACATTTTTCCATATTTTTAATGCAACCCGAACTAGGCTTTCCTAATTTCACCTTTTTAGATTCGAACAGCACTTTGACCGAACCGGTCAACGCCCTAAACTCCTAAGCCCAAAACCGGGGCGTTACATTATCAATCCTTAATTAGTCTCATTTCATGCTTACATGACAAAAACCAGCTTAAAACAACATTCCAAACTCAACTAATTGCATGCTTAACATTCAGAGACCAATACATAACAAAAGTAAACTTGCAGATGCCTAATAACTAACAAAACGACTGGGCGTATCGATACACTCATGGCCCACATTGATACGCGTTTTTCTAGTAAGCTTCCTTTATTTTAATGTCGACAAACCCGTACTGATACGCCCCGCGTATCGAAACACCTAGCTTGAAGCAGGCACACCGTATCGAAATAGCTCAGCCCGTACTGATATTCCTGGGCCATTTTAGGCATATCGTATCGGTACGCTAGCCCGCATATCGGTACACATGGGCATGTAATAAAAAATTTATCAGCTTTAGCATAGCAAAAACTATCCAAAACTAATCCTACGTGTTACCAAGACATAATCAACCACTTAGAACATATATCTAAAGGCAATAAACACCCAAGCATGCTTCCAACCTAAACTCATCACGATTATCAAACTATAAGAAGGCTTTCTATGCAAAATGATTGTTGCGTGTAAAAGAGTCTATCGCAATTGTAGTGCAAGTGTACACGATGCAAGTAGTAAAGTGATACGAAGTATAGGATATCGTCTCCACAGGGACTGGGCTAATAGCTTCACCTTGAATCACTGCACGAAAGTAAAGAAAATATTTGAGAAAGTTGTCACGAGAATAATAAAGAAAACTTAAATAAAAGAGTAGAGAAATCAAGATAGACAGAATGGGTTGGTATTGAATTGCTCAGTAGTGCAGGTATTGCTAAGTCTAGAAAATCCAGTTCTGTCGTCGTCCCCTTCGCGGCAGCACCTGTCGCGGCAGCAGTCCGTTGTTTGTCGCAGCATCGAACACTCAACTCCGTACTTCAAGTTTGGCAAGAATCCCTGCTGTGCCTTGGCCTATACCTAGGTCCAAGTCTGTCGATGATCACGTCTTTGATGATACCTCCCGGCATGAATCGAAGGATGAACACCGATGTTGATGAATTCTTCTTTAGCCACTTAACCTTGTCCTATCCCTAGGTCCGAGATAGTTCAACTATAAACTAGAGAACTCGCACTTATTCCTTTTGTATACTTAACTCTCCCGATATTAAGTAAATCAATAACCTCACAATGCTCTCTCGATGCTCTTGCAAGATGTTAATAACCAGAATAAGAGAACTTGAAGTTTATTTTATTGAACTGAAAATTCCTAAAACAAAAACAACCCTTGCAACTACTTTACAAATCAACCCGTGGCCCTAGGGGAATTTAGAATATGATGAGGGAAGGAAAACGGCTAGGGTTTTGGGAAGAAAGCTAGAGAATAGGTGATGCCCTCCCTAGGTCGAAATTCATGCCCTTCTATAGGCTTTGGGTCCAAGTTTTCTAAAATAGCAAGAATACAACTTTAAATAAAAGTACAACTCTAATAAAGACTAAATCTTCAAAGAATCTAACTTTAAACCGTCTTCTTTCTTGCTTGGGATTTTCTCTCCTTGAACTTTGGGCTTGACATTGCTTTCGATATGGGTCTTGGAAAAATATAGTGGTTTTACACGACAGACGAGCTGAATTTTCTCTATCTGTCGAAGTCCACTTTGCTTCTTCTCCTCAAAACTGCTGCCGTCCTCTGCTGTCACGGCGACAACCATGGCATCATCGTCCTCTTTGAGTGCTCATCCAGTTCCAGCTCTTCTGCTTCACTGCCCAGCGCCAGCCTCTCCTATCTGCTACAGCAGCAACCTGCAAAAGCAACCAATTTCAGTAGAAATTGTGCCTTTTAATATATTTGTGATGTTTAATTGTAAACTAACCTAAATGCAATAAATAATGCTTGAATGCAGTAGAAATATGGGTTAAATAGGGGGTAAATATTAGAACTTTTACACACTCAACACACCCCAAACTCAAGTTTTTGCTTGCCCTCAAGCAACTAAGACCTAAAAGAAAAATAAAATATTTTTGTTTTGGCTTAAAACAGTGAACTTTCCCTTACCCTTTGTTCGTTCCCTGTGACGACAGCAACCTGTTGGATAATCTAGGATCTGTCCGGAGTCTCACTATAGTCCTTGTGCAATGTGTGCATGCTTGAGAACAGTTATATGTCAAGACTCTCTTAGTTTCACTGGAATATTTCAGCCTTTAACTCGAATTTTTATGCCAAAGTTTATCTTTTGAAGGCATTTTTTCATGCTCTTTTTTTTGACTAGATTTCACTATTTTTTAAGCTAAAGTTTCACTAGAGCCAGTTTTGGGCACCTCTACCTAACTTCCTAGAGCCAGTTTCGGGCACCTCTAGGGCTGTTGAGTCTCTTTTGCTAAACTTCTTTCCTAGAGCCAGTGTTAGGCACCTCTAGGGGCTATTCAAGTGCTAAGCTTCCTATTCTAGTTAAGTAGAAGAGTTCTAAGCAGTATAACAGTCAGAAATAGTGTTTAAGTTTTCAGAACTATAGAAAGGCTCTAAAATTCTCCTAAAACTATCCTAAAGGTACTGCCACGACAGGGCTGTCACGGCAGGTAAGTTCAATTCACAGACTTAAGCCAAATTTTTTCATATTTTCTTCATTTTTAAGACAAAAATAAGGTAAGCAAAAGACACAATTTTTTAAAACTAAGATGGACTCCAATAATGGAGGGTTGCCACCCCCAAACTCGAGGGTTGCATTGCCCTCAATGCAAATGACAAATAAAGATAAAGCAGTACATCACAAAATATATAAGCAGGCAAGAAAAAGAAGATAAGAACTTAAATTTTTAATCGATGTCTTCGCTGCTGCTGCTGAGTCTGATCTGGCGGTGGGCACGAGATTTCGGAGCTGGTTGGGGAATGGGGGAGGCGGAGGTATTCTTTGCTTTGGCCTCCCGTGGTGGCTGGATCCTGGTTGGGGAGATGTGAGGAGGTTGCTCCACAACCTGGACTTCAGAGCTGCTGCTGCTCTCGCCGCTGCTGTTGTCACTGTTGCTGCTGCTGGCTTTTGGCATGTTGTGTTTGTCCGCCATTCGCTTCTGCCTCTTCACCGGTGAGAACTCCTTTGACAGATTCATCTTAATAGAGGGTTCATTGTCACTGGCGGCCCAAACGGAGGAGGATGAGAATCTGGCGATAAAGGCATCAAGCTCCTCAGATGCCATTCTATGTTTCGCGCCACGGGCAGATGGCTCAGCACGGGTGCTGCCGACGGCTGTCAGGGCAGGTGATGGTGTTGAGGCGGCAGAGGGTGTCCGTGGTGTGGCAGCAGGTGTGGGAGTGTGGGCAGGTGTAGTGACATTAAAATAATGTGCAAGAAAGGTGGGGAAGACAGCATCAGGGAAATTTAAAGAATTATGGATAAAGTTTACCGTAGATGCAGTAAAATCCCTGATGAAGGTCATCAGACCAAGCTGCCGTTCCTCCATCTTTTGAATGGCAGCTAAGATTTGGGAGGAGGAGTCTGTCGGGGCGGCTGCTGCGGCAGCTGGTTCAGTTTTTGGCTGCTCTGTCGTGCCTGCTGTTGTGACAGCTGGGTCGAATGACGACAGAGGAGTGGCAGCAGTCAGCTTCATAAGGCTGAGGATGTTCCTTTCAGTCCAACCTTTCACTTGGACTCGCAGATCAGTGGACACTTCTGGTACGCCATGGCCACGGCAGAGTGAGGTGATGAGGTACGGGAGGTAAAAGGGACCCGTCGGTCTGTGTGCGCACTCCAAGATGCTCTCACGAATATAGCTGCCCACATTAATGGACCTTTCATGTAAAATGGAGTGAATTAATGCTAACCTTGGCTGGTCGACCGTGGTGTTGTGGGACGACGGCATAATACGCTTTTTGATAAACGCATTCCATAATTTCGCATCCGGCAGCAATTGTGTACTATTTATGGTCCGTGGGTTCTTTCGGCTGGTGTTCCATTGAGTCCCCACATCTTTCAGCTCTGCCATGACATCGTCATAGGCAGCAGGGTCTAATGTGTTGAGGAACAGTTGGTGAGCGTCGTCGTTGCTGCCGACGTAGAATCCATACAATGTGTTAATGTACTCAGCTTCGAACGACACTTCTTTGCCTCCAACAATCATCGTTGTCGTCGTCCTGCTGCTGATGGCAGCATAAAATTCTCGTACCAACGTGATGTTCATTTCTTTAGGCTGCTCAGCAAAAGATTTTCCTCCTTCGATGTGTAAATAAAGCCTCTCACTTCCCACGTATCTCTGATCGCAAAGGAGCATGGGGTGGTTGCTGTCGGTGTGGAACTGGAAGCAGCATTCCTACGGGTTTTCCTAGAAGACATTTTTGCAAGGGTTGTGGAAATAAAAATGAAAGCAAGTAAAATCTAAAGGGAGCAAGTAAGAAGAGTAGAAGTGAGTGAAAATGAAAAATGAAACGGGGTTATATAGAGAAGGATTTGCTGCCCGTTGAAGCTGTAACGGCTGGTGCGAATGACGGGGCCAGCTGTTATGCGTTAGCGTGTCTGACGCGTCTGTCACGTGTTTCTGTGTCTGTAACGTGTTTCCGCGTCTGTCGCGACAGCGTGTTGACAACCTGTGTTTTCCGCGTCTGTCGCGGCAGCTGTAACGACAGGCTTCAAAATTTGGGCTTTGTTGGGCTGGTGGATGGATGGTGGGCTGAGTTCACTTCTCTTGTTCTTCTTGACTCCTTTATTTCCTAAAAACAATAAAAATAAAAACATTACTCAAATAAAATAAATCTTATTTCCTAATAAATAATATGTAATAATAAAACTTAAAAATAAAAATTAGGTTAAATTAGGGATGCCATGTGGGGCATCTCCTAAGGTAATCACTTCCTGCATTCCTGGGGCTTCAGTCCCCTGATAATGCTTTAAGCGTTGTCCGTTGACTTTGAATTGGTGCTCGTCTTTTAATGATCGGATTGTGATGGCACCATGGGGAAAAAACCTGTACGACTTGGAATGGGCCAAACCATCTAGATTTCAGCTTCCCTGGGAAGAGTTTCAGTCTAGAATTGAATAGCAATACAAGCTGCCCTGGGCAGAACTGTCGTGGCAGTAACTTCTTGTCATGCCACTTCTTAGTTTTATCTTTGTAGATTCTTGTATTGTCATAGGCCATTCTCCGGATTTCTTCGATTTCGTTCAGATCCAATAGCCTTTTCTGCCCTGCCTTGTCCAAGTCCATATTCACTGTCTTGATTGCCCAGTAAGCTCTGTGCTCTATCTCGACAGGTAGATGACATGTTTTCCCATAAATCAATCGGTATGGAGACATTCCCAATGGAGTTTTAAAAGCTCTCCTATAAGCCCATAATGCATCATTAAGGAGTAAAGACCAATCTTTCCTAGTTGGCTTGACCATCTTCTCAAGAATGTTCTTAACTTCCCTATTGGATATTTCAGCTGGTCCATTGGTCTGCGGGTGATATGATGTTGCGATCCGATGCTTGACACCATACTTCTTTAAGGCAACAACAATAACCTTGTTGTCGAAATGTCTCCTTTCATCACTGATAATCGCCTTAGGGATGCCAAACTTGGAAAAGATATTTTTGTGTAAAAACCTTTGGACTGTCTTGGCATCATTCTTTTGAGTTGCGATAGCTTCAACCCACTTAGAGACATAATCTACTGCTAGGAGGATGTATAGATTCCCACATGAAGATGGGAATGGTCCCATAAAATAAATCCCCCAAATGTCGAAGATCTCGACTTCTAGAATGTTCTGCAGCGGCATCTCGTGTCTCCTTGAAATGTTTCCTGTCCGTTGGCACTTGTCACGACTCTTGTAGAAGATTTGTGCATCTTTATACAGTGACGGCCAATAAAATCCTGACTGCAGCACCTTGGCAGCAGTTTTTTTGCCTCCTAAGTGACCTCCATACTGTGAAGCATGGCAATGATGAAGTATGTCTTCTTGCTCTTCATGTGGTACACATCTCCTTATAACCTGATCTACACAGATTTTGAAAAGAAGAGGTTTGTCCCAATAATAATGCTTAACATCATTTTGGAACCTCTTCCTGGCTTGATAATTAAGGTCAGAAGGAATTATTCCGCTAACTAAGAAATTAACAAAATCTGCATACCATGGGAGTTTAGAAGGCTTACCTGCCGCCATGGCTGTCGCGACAGTGACTGCGGCAGCAAAGAGTTGCTCATCTGGGAAGGTCTTCAATATGTTTGTCTCATTTGTTGGTAGACCTTTGTCCCTTTTCCAACCTCGACAACTGACCTGCCACTTGATTTTCTGTCCCCTTTTTGTCCTTGATTTCAAGGTCGAATTCTTGCAATAGCAGGATCCATCGTATCAATCGAGGCTTAGCATTTTTTTTCGCGAACAGATACTTCAAGGCAGAATGGTCTGTGTGCACTATGACCTTCGTTCCAAGTATGTATGAACGAAACTTTTCAATGGAGAATATCATAGCTAATAACTCCTTCTCTGTGGTGGTGTAGTTCACTTGGGCATCGTTCAGTGTCTTGTTGGCATAGTATATGACATGAAATAATTTGTCTTTCCGCTGCCCAAGTGCTGCCCCGACAGCATAGTCACTAGCATCACACATGATCTCAAATGGCTGTGTCCAGTCTGGTGGCTGTACTATTGGGGCTGTTACCAGCTTTTCCTTCAGAACCTTGAATGCTTCATTACATTCGTCGTTAAAGTCAAAGGGTCGGTTATGCTCCAGAAGATGGCATAGGGGCTTGGTGATTTTTGAAAGATTCGCAATGAATCTCCGATAAAAACCAGTATGTCCTAAGAAACTTCTGATGCCCTTGACTTTGGTGGGCGGCGGTAGCTTTTCGATCACTTCTATCTTAGCCCTGTCGACTTCTATGCCACGACAGCTAATCTTATGGCCAAGGACTATCCCTTCATCCACCATGAAGTGACATTTTTCCCAATTCAAAACTAGGTTTGCTTTTTCACATCTTTCGAGTACCTTTTTTAGGTTGCCTAGGCAGCTTTCAAAATCGTCCCCAAAGACTGAAAAGTCAGCCATGAAAATCTCTAGGAAGTCCTCCATCATATCGGAGAATATGGCCATCATGCATCTTTGGAAAGTGGCGGGTGCATTGCATAGTCCAAATGGCATTCTCCTAAAAGCATATGTTCCGTAGGGGCATGTGAACGTCATCTTTTCTTAATCTTCCGGTGCGATAGCCATTTGATTGTACCCTGAATAATCATCAAGAAAACAATAGTAAGGTTTACCCGCTAATCTATCAAGCATTTGATCAATAAAGGGTAAAGGAAAGTGGTCCTTTTGGGTAGCTTTGTTAAGCTTCCGATAGTCCATACAAACCCTCCAACCGGTCACAGTCCTGGTTGGGATTAACTCATTGTTTTCGTTGGTCACCACGGTCGTTCCTCCTTTCTTGTGAACACATTGCACCGGGCTCACCCATTTGCTGTCCGAGATGGAGTAAATTATACCAGCATCTAACCATTTGATTATCTCTTTACGCACCACCTCTTTCATCGCATGGTTTAGCCGCCTTTGAGCATCTATAGTTGGCTTATGATCATCCTCTAAAAGGATTTTATGCATACATAATGCCGGATAAATGCCTTGAATATTAGCTATCGTCCTTCCAATTGCCTTTTTGGGCTGCTGTAGCATCCCAATTAACTATTGTTCTTGTTCCTGCATCAACTTGGAAGAGATGATTACGGGCAACATATCATTTGAACCAAGAAAAGCATACTTTAGCTGCCCTGGCAGGGGCTTCAGTTCTAAAAAAGGGGGCTCAACAGTTGATGACTTTTGGATTGCATGGTTATCCGAAGTATAATTTAAAGGTTCGAATAACTTACCTGGACGATCGCCTATCCAGTTTACCTCCTCCTGATCTTCAGTATCAGATGTATCGGATTCTGAGGAGTTGCTGTCGTCAATGCTGTCGTGACAGTCCTGTAAGTGGCTGCCGAGGCAGTGACCAATTTTGATGTCGTGACAGCCCGACCTGATGCAGGGTTGGTCAAAAGTAACTTCAGTGATAACCTTGTATTCCTCTTCTGCATCAGCGTGCTTCATAGCTTGGAGAACATTCAACTTTATTTCTTGATCGTTCACTCTCATGGTGAGTTCTCCTTTCTCCACATCAATCAGTGATCTTCCCATGGTTAAGAAGGGTCGCCCCAGGATGATTGGTGCGTTTTCATCTGCTTCACATTCTAAAACAAGAAAGTCAGCAGGAAAAATAAATTTATCCACTCTTACAAGAATATCTTCGATTTTTCCTTCCAGATGAACATAAGAGCGGTCTGCCAGCTGCAGAATTACTGTCGTGGGCCGAGCTTTTCCAATACCTAATTTCTGAAAAACAGATTTTGGCATTAAATTAATACTAGCACCAAGATCAGAAAGTGCATTACCAACATATTTATCTCCGATTACACAAGGTATGATGAAGCTCCCCGGATCCTTCTTTTTCTGGGGTGGCTGCCTATGAAGAATACTCATGCATCCTTCTGTCATCTTAACCGTTTCAAACTCCCCAAGTTTATATTTTTTCGACATGCCATCCTTGAGAAATTTGGCGTAGCCGGGCATCTCCCTAACGACGTCTAATAGCGGGATATTAATATGAACCTGCTTAAAAATATCGTAAATCTTTTTGAGCTGAGATTCTTGCTTCAATTGTTGTAACAGTTGAGGAAAAGGAGGTGGGGGACGATAATCAGCAATACGTCCTTCCCACTGCATACGAATCTGAGGAGGTTTGGGTTCATCATTTTTCTCCTCTGTCGCTTCTGTTGTCGTAACAGGTTTATCGACAGCAGGCTGTCTGTTACCTGTCGGGGCAGCTTCCTTGGCAGGTCTGTCCAAGGCTGGTTTCTTTACTGTTTCAGCTTCCTTCTCTGGCCCTAGTAATTTCTTCCCACTCCTAGTAGTAATGGCTTTACACTGCTCATGTGTGGGCTGCCTAGCATTTTCAATATTGCTAGGAAATCCGCCAGTCTGCCTTGGGTTGATATGCTGGGAAACCTGACCCATCTGTGTCTCCAAAGATTTTAGAGTAGCTTCATGATTTGTCATCTGCATCTCTGTTTTATCCATGAATGTCTCTGTCTTCTTGACAAACTGATTCATGTTCTCAATATAAGTTCATGTCTGAGACATAAACGTAGCCAGAGTCTGTTCCAGTATACTGTTTGTGGCACCTGGTGGCTGTTGCTGCTGTTGCGGCTGCATTTGCTGTCGAGTCAGCAATCTAGGTCCTCCATGATTTAGATTATTGTGTGCTTGAGGATTTAGGGCATTATTAGGATTACTCCAAGAGAACTTGGGATCCTTTCTCCAGCTGGGATTGTAGTTGTTGGAGTTGTAATTCTTCTTATAGTTTCCAATATACTTTCCCTCTTCTAACTGTATAGGACACTCATCCGAACTATGATTTCCCTCACAAATTTCACATACCTCGTCGACAACAAATATCGGTTGCCAATCATCGTTCAATAGCTTTTTCATTGCCTTAGTAAGGTATGCCACCTGTGATTTCATTGTGTTGTCGGCCTCATAATCCTTAATAGCTAGGACCCGTTTACCCCGTCTTCTTGCTGTCGGAAACTACTCCTCATTCTTTGCCAGATTTTTCAATACTTGCATTGCCTCGTCTGGGTCTTTGTCCAATAGTAATTTGTTTGCTGCTGAATCAATTCGAATACGAGTTTGTAAGTTGCCAGCATTATAAAACTTTGTTACCTGGTTCCAGACGGGGAATCCATGCATTGGGCAGTTCCGTAGAAGAGTGGTAAATCTGTCCCAGGCCTCGTGCATCGGCTCGTCATCTTCCTGTTGAAAAGTAGCAATTTCATTACGTAATCGCTCAGATAAATGCGAAGTATTAAAACGAGATAAAAATTCACGAGACAAATCTGCCAAAGTTCTAATTGAACACGATGTAAGTTTATTCCACCAAGTCTTTGATCTGTCCCTTAATGAATGGGGAAATAACCGAAGCCTCAGTATCTCCGGATTAACTCCTGGCAGTCTAAACGAACCACAGATCTCCTGGAACGTTTTGAGATGCTCCATAGCATCCTCTGTAGCAGCACAACTAAATTGACCGACATTGTTGATCATGCTAAACATAACAAGTTTCAGCTCGAAATTGTCAACATCTATATCCGGCAGCGTGGTTTCCAGTTCTACATGGTCATTCAACATGTAGTCACGACAGGACCGTCGTCCGGTAGCGGCAGTAGGGTTGTCAACAGGAGGTATGATCTCTCCATCTCCGGCAGGAGGATCACCCTGGGGGTTCCCTTGGTTGTTCATCGTCTCTAACTGTTCCTCAAGGTACTCGTTCCTGGATAGTATGTGACGAAGGCGATTCTTAAGATTGAATGAACGTTCGATTTCCGGATCTAATGGATACTCAGGATCTTTTCCTCGTCTCGATCTGCGCATAAACAAGAAACCTTGTGAAAAGCAAAAGTTGAACAAACCAAAGAAAAACAGAAATAAAAATAAAAACGAAAAGTGCAGTAAAAGAAAAGGTAGAGTTATGTTGCCAGTCCCTGGCAACGGCGCCAAAAACTTGTTGCGTGTAAAAGAGTATCGCAATTGTAGTGCAAGTGTACACGACGCAAGTAGTAAAGTGATACGAAGTACCGGATATCGTCTCCACAGGGACTAGGCTAATAGCTTCACCTTGAATCACTGCACGAAAGTAAAGAAAATATTTGAGAAAGTTGTCACGAGAATAATAAAGAAAACTTAAATAAAAGAGTAGAGAAATCAAGATAGAGAGAATGGGCTGGTATTGAATTGCTCAGTAGTGCAGGTATTGCTAAGTCTAGGAAATCCAGCTCTTCTGCTTCACTGCCCAGCGTCTGCCTCTCCTATCTGCTACAGCAACAAACTGCAAAAGCAACCAATTTCAGTAGAAACTGTGCCTTTTAATATATTTGTGATGTTTAACTATAAACTGACCTAAATGCAATAAATAATGCTTGAATACAGCAGAAATATGGGTTAAATAGGGGGTAAATAATAGAACTTTTACACACTCAACAATGACCATTTGAACACCAAAACACAAACCAAACCAAAAACCAATAAGTAAAGGACATTTACAAGTCCAAATAGGCAATTAAAACTTGCCACAAACCAGAGAGTTTCAAAACACAATCTCCCAAAACATTAAAGCATCCTCCCATTGCCACTTATTACTATTTAGTAAACATAAAATCATACTTGAGCTACGAAGCGTCCTTGGAAACTTTCCTTGCTCTCTTGCTGCCTCCAAATAGCTATTTATATGCATTGTTGGAAAAAAGAGCGTAAGCATAAATGCAAAGAGAGGGTCGCTCGATTTTAAAACCAGCAAAAATGTATTTAAAACTCATGCTTTAAAACTCTTCCAAAGCAAAATCAATAACATTTGTAAAACATGTATCATCAATCTCATGCATTTACCACAATGGAAATCTCCAAATAGAATCTCATGTATAAAACTCATAATATAAATCCGCTACAACCACGATACATGTAATCTCATATATTGGCATTGAAAGTGACATGGATGGAATATATCCCCATCCTTCGATAGCATTACCCCTATCCATATAAGTTCAAATATGCGGACACCTTGATGGAATCTACCCCCAATCAAGTCACATGATGAAATCTGCTCTCACCATTATCTCACGTCGGCCAGGATGGCACTACCCCCATTGCCTATGGCAATAGAATCTACCCCTATCACTTACAACACAAAAGAATCTACCCCTATTGTGCAACGAAAGAATTTGTCTCACGTACGAATTTTGCATATTATAGTGCACTTCTCATCCTATTGGTCGACCAATTATATTCGAAAATATTAAGTCTCATCAATTTTCCAATATACACTTCTAAACCATGTTACCCTACTGTTTTCAACGCATAAACATAAATCAAGTCTCATCCCATTTCAAAATCATAAATCATGCATAGCATTTTCTCAATAAGTCATAAACTCTTTCAAACCATAAATAAATTATCATGGGGTCATAATCATCAAATCTCGGTGCTCAAAACATGTATAAATAGTAGGTAGCAAATCTCTTTCTAAAACATGTGCATGATCAATCAAAACAACGTGAAAACCGATAAACCAAGAGCAAAATCTTCCATACTTACTTCCGAGCTTAGATTAGCGTTTCAATCTTAATCTAAACCCCCAAACCTTGCTTTCAAAATCTTTGAAAAAGCCTTTAAAATCATTTCAACTCACCGACAAAGCTTCGCTCCACTTGCCGAAGCGATATCAAGCCTTCGGAGCAACTAAGACCTCTTCCAAAGACATCATATCAATCTCCCATGCTTCTAACCAAATCAAAATAGATGATTAATGCACATTCTTGCAACAAAACTTGTAGCAACCAAACTCCACAATTCTCTCTAACAAAACCCAAGCAATCAGCATCTGAAATCAACAGAAAACATCGGCGAAATCATTCTAAACAATCTCCAACCAATGCCCAGTGAGATTAACCATTAATCAACATGATTATACATCTAAAAACATCACCTCGGCATCCTTTTACTACCAACAACCATTTAACCACATAAACAAGCCATAAACTCAAAGATTTGAACATAGAAATCTAGCAATTCACCTAGTTTCGGGATTCTATTATTAAAACCCACTTTACCACATTATTTAACATCAATATTGTGATTAAAATCAATCTAAAACCCAGCAAAAAGTCCAAAACAAAACCCAACCCATTTCATCAATTTAACTCCAATTAAAGCTTGATTAAAGCAAGATAATATCATTTATAACTCAAATCAATTTAAAAAACAATTTACAAGAGACAAGAACTTGTGAATTTCAATAAAGAGCCTTTGATTGGAGGAGAATTAAGAAGATCACCTCTAACACAAGCTTTTCCCTTGTTTGGCAATAATATTTATGAAATCCTCTAAGAAATCCAAGTAAGAATGATAGATGGAGTTTAGGAAATCAAAAATAGAATCAAATCAATTGATTATTCATCATTTTCGTGTGGAAATCTCAGTTTGGCTGGTGAGAAAATAGAGAGAAAACAAAAGAGAAAATGGAAAGTTACGTAAGAAAATGTTTGGCCTTTTTTATAAAAAAAAAATCATTTTTATTGAAACTATTTAATAAACATTTTTACTAAATCTTTAAAAAAGTCCAAAATAAGTGGAAAGGCTGATAACACCTTGGTGTAAAAGTTCCCTAAAGATTCTAAGCCTTGACTCTTTTCAATTTAGTCATTTAAACACATTGTGCAATCTTTACGATTTAGTCACCGTTTTCAAAATGTTAATTAAATAACTCCAATTTTATCAAATTGAACTCTCCAAACCCTTTAAAACATTATTTTAGGATTTTACAACATCTTCCCATATTTTATTTCGCTAAAAAATATTTTAAATCAATTTATTCCTGAATCTAGTCTAAATTGTCTAGACCAATTTGCCCGAACCATTTAGCAAAACCCAGCTAACTCCCAAACCCAATTTTTGGAGCATTTCAATCTTCATTCTCATCATTTTCTTTTTATCTACTTTTTTAGATGAACATTGATACGCTTGCATTTGTTCAAAGGGAGTTACGTCCTGCTACCTTGGAGAATCCGCTAGTAGCCCCTTATTTGCTTTCTGGTAAACATTCCTCTATTACTTTGTAATTTAGGACAAATTTTTCATTTTCAGAAAAAATTATAATTATCATTATTTTTCTTTAGTAATGGTAGATGTCGATGATTGTTCGTTTCATTATAGACTTCAAATGGCTACACCCGATGGCAGCCCTTATGAAAGGCATAATTTTAAAGTTAGAATTTTCTTCCCACCTGATTACCCTATGAAACCTCCTATGGTAATATAATAAACCTCGAAAGATTGTTGTTTTATCTTGTTCATTTTTTTACGCTGAAGCATTTGAAAGATAATGGTTAGTTGTTTATGTAGTTTACTTTTCAGTTTGATGGGGACTTATTCCATCCCAACTTCACTGAAGGTGGCGACATTAGGCTGAACATCCTCCATGAATATTGGATCCTTGCTATCAGAGTTGTATAGATTCTTACGTGTATACTAGGTTTGTTGTGTGTTCCAAACCCAGATAACCCTCACTCAGATTGTAAGGGTGTTGGTCTGATTTATAGGAACAATCCCAATCGCTTTGCAATGTATGCGAGGAAGATTATGTGTTAAAATGTTTATGTACTGCTCATATCTTGACTAAAAAGATTAATTTTATAGCGTTTATGTATTGCCCACATATTGTTATTTATGAAGTTTTTAATATAATGCAATGAAACTTGTTGTAAATTTCCAAAACTACAACTCAAAATGTGCAGTCATGAATGAAACAATTTCTGTTAATATTTTCATTCTAATACTTTCTACGTGATGATATATTTTTAGGTGTTTTATGATTATACCCTATAGGTTTATGTCACTGCTAGGGTTTGTGAGTTTAGGGATGAAATTAAACCACATGTATTTTTTATTTATATAATTTAGTCTAATAAGGTAAAGATGGTGCAATTTTTGTTCATGTTAGTCCATAAAATTATTATTTTATCCAAAATAAACCCATATTTATTTCAAAATTTTGTAATTTTGTCCAAACCCTATAATTTTTGTAATTTAATTCAAACAATATAATTAAGACTTGATTGGATTAAATAAAAACCTAAATTGTAGCATGAATTTACGAATACATGTTACATTTTATGTTTAAATTTGCATAATATCATTTTATATGATTAATTACATAATTAATGAACATAAAGTGGAAAATGAAAAGTTGAAGGTGCAATTTGGATGATCATATTCTCTAAGTAAAGGAAAACTTAAACTAAAATCATTAGGAATACATGTTACATTTTACTATTGAATTGGAATGTTCGAAACCGTGTGCAAATACTACAAAACTCGTCGTATCATTGCGAGTAGTTTATGACATTTGTGGCAAGTTTAATATTATAACTGAAAAAACAGTTTTTCAATACCAAGGGAATGATCATTACTCACTGGAATACGGTAGTAATAGGTTGTGGTTGCAAAAGGGTTGGGGAGAATTTGTAGAGCATTACTCACTGGAATTTGGGTCTTTGTGGTTGTCCAATACAAAGGGAATGATCATGTTCATGTTTTAATTTTTGATAGAACAGCTTCAAAGATCGAATTCTCCTATACTAACACTAATGTAGTGTGTAGCAAAAGGCAAACGAAATCATATTTGTCAATTCCACTCCCTTAAAAGAAAATTAAAACTGATTCAGCACATTCATATGGTAATCATCTGCTGCTTGGTTGTTGTCACGGTGGCCGCAATCGATCAGACCCACAACTGAAAAACGATAAGCATCCTTGATGCTATATATATGGGGAAACTGCAAATGTCCACCATATTCACAGGTTCGTCAATCTGATCTGCATTTGCCGCGTCCCGATGTATTTTTAAGCACCAACAAACAATAGTATTCGGAAAATTTTAAGAGCAAGTTTTTTCAAATACTATGTCCATTGGTGTTCATTTCTACAAAATGGCTAATCATAGCCTCCAAATATCATTGTTTGTGGACATAATGGTGTAGAGACAAAAACTACAAAGAAAATAATACACCAGTTGCTCATTGGGATATGAAGCTAAGAATACAAAGGACTCCTATTTATAATAGACAAGTCACTTATTTACTGGGAAAAGTGTCTTTTGAAAAATGAACCGCCAATTAAAATTTTATTATTTAACCCGCCAAATTAAATTTGTACACATTCTTTCAATCGTTACTAAAAGAACGCGTACGAATTTAATTTTAGGTTCTTAATATTATTGGGTTACATTTATGGCCAATTTTATTAGAAACGAAAAGACAATTTGGGGTAGGAACCACAAATTTAAATTGTTTCAAAAAAATGAAAATGGGATTCGATACTAGCCAAGTGAAACTTAAACTAAAATCATTAGTAAAACATGTAATATTTTAGGTTTCACGTGAAAGGTTCGAAACTGTATATGCAAACATTTGATACTCGTCGCATTAACAAAAAGACACTTTCTACGAGCAGTTAAATGACACACTTATGTTGACGTTTAAGATTTTATTGTATTATATATACAAAGACAACCATGTCAAGAAGCATACAAACCATGTACACAAATGGTATACTATCAGTTTTCTAAGATTAATTACATCGTCAATGAACATAAAGTAAAACATGTAATGTTCAAGTTTCAATTTATAAGTTTATAACAAAATGTAAAAGGCATGCATCATCATGTCGTACAAATAGGATCAAGTTAACAAGATTTAATCACAACATCTTTTATCAATAATATCCATGTGGTCAAGAGCAATTCACCATTGGTTTCATTCATATAGTTGTAAATTTTTTAATTACATGATAACATAGTTTATTCTTTAAAGAAACAAATCAAGCCAATTACAGATTAATAAACAAATCATCATAAGATATTATCTATGCATAAGTTATGGACCTATTCTCAAGTCAACTATGTTTATAAGACATTACTTCCTTTCAAATGTTTCAGCTCAATTCCATGATATATAAAACTTACAGATTCCTCTAATCAAAACATTCATAACCAAAGATCCGGATTGAATCGAGAAAAGATGAGGATATCAAAATACTTATAAGTCAAAATATGAATTAGGGTATGAAACTACAAAGTAAAGGTTCGGTACTAGGAGAATTAATGACCAACTTAAAATGTAAGAACAAGCAGTAACATAATATGTTAGTTTTTATGAGTTTCGAACCAACTACACTCAATTTCGAAAACTATAAGTCTGAATGTTCCACAACTATTGTCACAGTTTCATTAAATAATTTAAGTTACGATTTTGCTAAGTTTCAGAACAAATTTACTAGTATCGAGATTCATAATTCGAGTTCCGATTAAATTGTTGTCCTAATATATGCAAACACTATCTCAAATAAACATTATATATGTACACTAAAATGCGTACATAATTATCATTCAACATATAATTTCATACCATTAAAATACTCAAAAAAGATGATAGTCTTCTCCGCAGTTTGAGTGGGATTGTTTGAAGCTCCACGATCACTCATCCATACTTCCTCATGCTCCTAATAAGGGCCAAAAATTGTTTCACACGTTATAATGGATTTGTGAATACACGCAAACATGTAACTTAATAAACAAGGGCTAAAGTTTTCTTTGATCATGAGAATCATTCAACATGCACGCTTGACTTTATTGTGCCCTACTGAATTGTAAATTGAACAATGGCGTTGCAATATTCAAACTCAGGACATTTGACTTCATTGTGCCCTTTTTGAAAATTCCAAGTCCCAAGCATAAAAATCATTTTGACATACGGATGATGATGTTGCAACGTTCAAACTCAAGACATTTGACTTTATTGTGCCCTTATGAATTGCAAATTGAACAATGGAACCTACTCTTGCTTGCAACTTTTTTAGACCTTGTATATGGACTTTTGTCTTTCTTCCTTGACGGGTCCTGAACTCTTATGAGTGTTGTGGTTTGATCATGAGAATCATTCAACATACACGTTGGCTCGAGTTCACTTGTAAGTCTATGAATCTCATCTTTGGCTCGTTGGAAACTCTCTTCCATATTTGATGCAATATGGAAAAAGTTTATTTGAATTCAATCGGAGCGAAGAGAACCGAGCCATGTGTTTCACTTCACGAGGATGAAGTCCGCAAATGATGGGGTAGCAACTTTCACCTTCTTTTTCCATCAATTTAGAATCAATTAATTTGGGATATGTGTGTTATCCAGCATCTTAAGCACGTGAAGTTGGTGTTTACATGGAAACCTGATAGTCTCAAATTTACGACAACAACATGTTAGGGTTTCTTTGATAACATCAAATTTTACTTCATATTCCTTGCCCTATTTTTTATATTTCATCAGAAAATACTACAAGAACCGTTACCGTCGTCATCATGTCGTGATACACAATATAATATCTCATGCATAAGTTCCTCTTGGAAGGTCCTATATGATTTTCTTGTATACAATTCAGTTGCATGGCCTTCTAGCTCTTTAAATTTTGCCAATTGTGTTGGCTTACTCTATGTACAAGTAAAATCCGCTTTCAACTCCTTCAAGCGCATTTGACCTATGTCGTCTCCAATTGCACGAATAAATTCCAAATATGTCTTCTTTCATTTAAGGAAAATAGCCATAGACGCATTCATTGATTCACACCTTTTGGTTAACCGCAAGTTCACAAAAAAATGACCAATAATATACGCTTGTGCCCATAAGTGTCAGGTGTTTGTAACCCCCTCGACCCGGCCTGGCCGATAGACCGAACCGAATGGATCCCATGAGGAATATTAAAGTAAACCGGGAAGGTTTACCACAATAAATGACCCTTTTTTCCTATTTATCCTGTCTAGATGCAACTTAGGTTCCTATGTGTACGCACACAAGCAGTGGATGAAACTCCGTCACAATCGCCTATTAATTACATCCAAATAAGGTTTGGGGACCATTTTGTAAATTTGACAAATTAGGAGGGTTATTACCAAATTCAAGTTACCAATCTTTAATTAGATTCATTACATGCTTCCCTATGAAATCTTAGCTCAAAATGACCTTTAGAACCCATCCAGTTTCATACAAGGCAACTAGGGACCAAAATGTAAGAAATAGAAACACGGAGCAATTCAAAAACTGCATTAAAGGTCGGAAGTTTTGGAACAGAGAGCCTCGAATCGGAACGGTCGTTTCGAAACACAGCTGACCATTTCGGTACGCGAGTTCGTTTCAAAACACTTTTATACTTGTTTCGGTACGATGGTTCACAAAGGCAAAATGTTTCGGAACATGCCTCACCATTTCAAACACCAAGGCCATTTCAAGCCACCGTTTCGAAACAGGCATGGGTGTTTCAAAACACTTGGGCCTGCAATGTTTTAAAATGCTCTTTAAACTTGATGTGAACCTTTCGAAACCATCCCAATACATGCCCAACCATGTTGGAAACTCAAATATATATCAATGACAACTTATACAAAACATAAGAAACATCATAGCATCATTCTCAATAGCAAAGAAACTGAAGGCATGCTTCCTAAACGTTAAAAGCACCAAAAGGCCAAAATCCAAATTCAAGCATAAATCAAAACTTAGAGGCCATTTACATACCCTAATATGCATACCAAATTTGCATCAAATCAGAGGGATACCAAACAATCAACATCCATAGCATAGGACGCCCCCATTTCCTTTATTACTCTAGTACAAAATTGAAACTTACCTTCAATCAAAGTCTCCCACCGATCCCTTGCAAGTGCCGCCTCCAAAGCTAAAATTGATTGCAGTGATGGACAAAGAGAGCATAAGCACAACATGCTTAGCGAGGAAAGCTCAAAACCAAAAGAACACCATCAATGCACAAAACCATTTTTCTCTCTTTTCAAAACCATCATGCCTCCTTTGAAAAACCATGCACTTTACCACTAGATTCGGCATGCTAAACACCATGCAACATGAATTACATAATTTCCAACAATTAAACCATTGCTACACAACCATCAAGCCTTCCCAAGCATAAACATCATTATGCTAAGCTTATGGTAAAACATGCATTTTTCACAATATGCATCAACAACATTTCAATAGTATTATAATCCATTATATTGGCTTTCAAGTGATTAACATCTATTTTTTTTTTCAAAAACACATCGGATACACGGATTACCAAGGGTTGTCCCAAACCCTTCATACACCTAACTGGCATCTCAAGGCTCACACACGGGAGAAACCCTCCACCGTTGTGACACTCGTGGTGGAGTATTCGGTACAAACACAATCCCTCAATACCACTCATTGGTAGTTGTATAACCCATTAACGAGAGACGGGACACACACAAGGTTTGCACCCGGGAGCTACCCTCAACCGTTGCAACCTTAAACAATCCTCAATCGTTATGGTACTTGGATGAAGTTCTCGATACAATCAGAACCCCTCAACATCCAAGGCGACTTGTTTCTAGTGCACTCAATCCTATAGCCGGCTAACTATATCTTATTACATTTACAGAACATTTTATTCAACATCACTTGCCAATATAATCCACAATTCATGCAAACCTCACTGTTTTTACAAAGCATTCATGATAGCCATATACTCAAGCATTAAACTGTTCTTCATAACGCATGCATCAACACATGCATACAAGGATCAGTTACATAGTGCATCCTTAAACCACATTGCATCATCAAACACAATATATATAGTCAAAACATGCGTTAAAACAGTAGGTAAATGCAATTAAAACAAGTGCATTCAAATATCTCACAATAGCACAATCTGAGGGAGAAATTTACTTTACTTACTTCCAAACATAGTAAATCATTCCAAGCTCTTACTAAGTTCCCAAAACCTTTTCTAAAGAGTTTCCATGCTGGAAAACCAAGTTCCACTCACCGACTTGCGAAACCACACTTGCCGACGCGACTACCGATCGTTCGAAGCCTCCAAAATCACTTTGTTTGATTCAAGATTACTATCCTATGTTTCCAACACATTAAACCAGAGGTTCAATGCATTAAAATGCATCCAAAACACCAGCAATCAAAAGAATTCCCGCAGCCCTGCTCTAAAGTACCAAATCACCCATCCGAAACAACTAAAACCTCAATAGATTGACCTCTAACCTCAGCCCAGCCATTACCCAACACCTCCAACACATTTTAGGCATTAATCAACATCCAAAAACAACCTAGAACAATCCTTATACCTCCAGCAACTTGGATTCCTCAAGAACACCCCAAAAACTCAACCAAAACCACTTCAAAAATCTAGAAACTCAAGGATTTCGGAGGATTTTAGAAATTTTTTCATATTTTTATCTCATCCTAAACCTTGATTTCCCTAAACCACCTTTAAACGGTTCGAATAATCGATGTCGGTTCCACCGGCCCAACCCGACTTACAAAACAACTAGGCCCAAAACCGGGGTGTTACAACTCTCTCTCACTTAGGAAATTTTATCCTCGAAATTTTGCCCGAAGGAGAAAGGTGCGAGACTGACTCAACTTGTCCACCTTACCTTCCCACGCAACCTCATCAACCCCTCAATGTCACCACAATACCCTCACAAGTTCAACCGTCTACCACGAAGAACTTCACTGCAGGCATCAAAAACACCATCCAAGTCCTCACCATAGGAAAAATCCGGATTCAACTCTATCTCCACATTTGACATAACACGAGATGAAGACAATCAATACCTTTGCATCATAGAAACACGAAACACATTATGGATCTTTTCCAACTCGGGAGGCAACCTCAACTGATAAGCCACACGACCAATCCGCTCCACAACCTCATAAGGTCCAATAAACCTCGAACTAAGCTTTCCCTTACATCTGAACCCCATCACCTTCTTCCAAGACGATACCTTAAGGAACACGCGATCTCCAACCGCTAATTCAATCTTTTTACGCTTTAAATTCGCGTAAGAGTTCTGACGATCCGATGCAGCCTTCAACCGCTCACATATGAGCTTTACTTTTTCAGTTGTTCCCTTGAGCATATCCGGCAAGGTAAGCAACTTTTACCCTGCCTCGGCCCAACAAAGAGGCGTTCTACACTTCCTCACATACAAGGCCTCATACAGAGCCATTTGTATACTTCCCTGTAAACTGCTATTATAAGAAAACTCAACCAAAGACAGATGCTCTTCCTAAGAACCTTGAAAATCTATTACACAGCATCGCAACATATCTTCCAGCACCTGATAACTTGCTCCGACTGTCCAATCCGACTGAGGATGATATGATGTGCTGAAATTCAAACGTGCACCCAACGCCTGATGTAAACATTCCCAAAACCTTATTGTAAATCTCGGATCCCTATCCGACACTATGCATTTAGGGACGCCATACAAATGAACAATCTCAACAAAATATAACTCTACGAGCTTATCCCACATATACGTATTATGCACAGCCAAGAAATGTGCACACTTCATAAGACAATCCACAATCACCCATACGGAGTTCTTCTTAGATGGTGACAAAGGTAGACCTGACACAAAATCCATCATAATCCTTTCCTGCTTCCACTTTGGTATCCTCAAAGGTTGTAACAAACCGGAAGGAAACTGATGCTCAGCCTTCACACGCTGGCAAACCATACACTCGCTTACAAAATCAGCTACATCCTTTTCAACCCCACCCAATAGTACTCATCCTTCAAGCCATGGTACATCTTAGTACTACCAGTGTGCATAGAAAAAGGACTGCTATGAGCCTCAATCAAAATAATGGGCCTCAACTCAACATCTTCCGGCACCACTATTCGACTTTCAAAACATAGAGCTCCATCATCATTAAAACAAAAGTTTGTTGCCTTACCATCAGCTATGTCCTGAACATGAGGTACTAATGAATCATCCAACATTTGCTTATCCTTAATCAATTGAATCAAGGACGGTTTCACTTGCAACTCGGCTATCAAGCCACCATCACACGATATACTCAAACGAGCTATCATAGCTCCCAGCTCAACATCTATCTTCCTACTCAAAGCATCGGCCACAACGTTGGCCTTTCCCAGATGATACTCAATGATCAGATCATAATCCTTAAGCAACTCCAACCATCTTGCAAGCTAAGATTCAACTCCCTTCGCGACATAAGATACTTCAAATTCTTATGGTTCGTATAAATCACACACCTTTCGCTAGGTAGTGTCTCCAAATGTTCAAAGCAAACGCCATTGCCGCGAGCTCAAGATCACGCGTAGGATAGTTGCGCTCACGCACCTTCAACCATCTAGATAAATAAGCCACAACCTTCTCACCTTGCATCAACACGAACCCCAAACCAACATATGATGCATCATTATTGACTACAAACACCTTACCCGATTTTGGATGAATTAAGACAGGAGCTTGCGTCAAAGCTTCCTTCAACTTCTAGAAAGCTTGTTGCCTAACATATGTCCATTCAAAGAGAATGTTCTTCTGTAATAACTTGGTCAAAGGATCAGCAACCTTACAAAACCTTCAACAATCCTTCGGTAATATCTAGCTAACCCAAGGAAACTTCACACCTCTTTCAGCGACTAACTCGTTTTCCCAATGATCACCGCCTCAATCTTGTGTGCATCAACCCGAATACCCTCGACTGACACCATATGTCCAAGGAAAACCACCTCCCTGAGCCAAAACTCACAGTTTCTCAGCTTAGCAATAAGCTAATTCTTCAATAGTACTTGTAACACAATCCTCAAATGCTTATCATGATCCTCCTCGGTACGCGAGTACACGAGGATATCATCGATAAACACTACCACGAACTGATCCAAAAACTCATGGAACACCCTATTCATCATATCCATGAATGCAGCCTTTGCATTTGTCAACCCAAACGACATCACCAAGAACTCATAATGACCATACCTAGTCTGAAAAGCTCTCTTGGGTACATCCACGTCATTAACTCTTAACTGATAGTACCTGACCTCAAATCAACCTTCGAAAACATCGAAGCACCACGAAACCAGTCAAACAAATCATCGATCCTCGGCAAAGGATTCTTGTTCTTAATCGTCAACTTGTTCAGTTGCCGATAATCTATGCACAGACGCATCATATAATCTTTCTTCTTTAAAAACAAGACCGGTGCACCCCAAGGTGAAACACTTGGCCTTATGAACCCTCAGTCAAGAAACTCCTGAAATTGCATCTTCAACTCCTTAGGTGCCATGGGATAAGGAGCAATTGACACCGGAGTCGTATTCTCGTTCAACTCTGTACCGAACTCAACCTCTCGGTTGGGTGGCAACCTAGGCAACTTTTCCGGAAAGACACCCGAAAACTCGCACACAGTTCGAATATCTTTCACCCGCACTTCTTTCGTACCAGGATTCATCACATACGCCAAGAAAGCTTTGCAACCCAACTCTGTCATCCGACTCGCTTCAAGAGCCGAATTTGCTTTAGACAAGAACTTCATGTTCTCGCTTATGATTACTACTTCGTAATCACCTGCAAGCTTCAGGGTAACTCGCCTAACATCAAAATCTACCACAGCTTGATGCTCAACCAACCAGTCCATTTCAAGAATCACATCAAAACCATAAAAAGGTAACTCCATCAGATCAACTGAAAATACATGGCTTTGAACAGACAAAAGGGCACCTCCTATATAGTTTTCTTGTAACAACAGTTTCACCAAAGAAACTAACTACTCACATCTGACATCCAACACTTTCGAAACGAACGTTCAAGCCACAACTTCCAAAACAACTTACAACAATGGGCGCAAAGGCTATACCCCACCGATCAAACGTGGACAAGCTCACCTCACATGGTCATATGATCCACCTACTCAATAGCTATCATACGCTACTCAAGCCTTGGCACACCGACCTCACAATCTTTTTCCAACATTACTACCACCTCATTTCAACCCAGACGATGGCCTTTAAGCATGACCACTCATACACTGATTAGCACTACACTAGAGTTTACAACTCACTCCTTAGAACTAGAACCTCTCGCACACGAGCTATTAAACCCAGGTTCTGCTAAAACACCTCGCCCATGTTACTAACACGTCGAAAACAATGTAGTCAAGAGAAATCAACAGATATGGTTTAACATCATTCACCAATCTATAAAAGTTCCAACACATCGATGTCTCATATCCAATTCCAATCTAGGAGCTCACATGCTCAACTAAACAATCTGCACCTTACTCAACTACAACTTACGATTTCGAACCTGAACCACAAATTCACATTTCTCGCCACCCAAGTATCTAACCCCTAGATATGTATCCTTTAAAATAGTTCAAAAGAACTCTCAGAACACAACACCAAGTTCTATGCCCAAAACCACAGTTGTCCACCAACTAAACACATCTCTATATAATTAATGACTTGCCAAAATGCTTATATTTTACACATTTTTGCTTAAGTATTTGTTTGTTCTCGAGGTCATCTCATAGCATGTAGGTTCATTTAGAGCATATAGTTGCATGTATCTTTACTTGTTGGTGGTTTGGCCTTATTTCATGAGATTAGGTGCTGCTTGAAGGGTATTTGCTGGTGTGGTGCTGTGCAGGTGAAGCTGGTTTGGCAAGGAAGGTAAATGCTATAACAAATTAGACATCAATTTTGGGCGTAGAAAAAGAAAAACTAACGCGCACACACTGATCGCCCACATGTGCGAGCCCTCTTTTGTCTAATTGTGCCCCACATGCATAGGGAATATTCCCTAGACGCCAAAGAATTATTAGGGCACAAAACCCTAGGAGCCTCCACTATATAAAGGACACAAGACCCTCATTTCAGGGAGAGCGTGAAAAAGTGACAAAAAGGTTAGGGAGAGAAAATTAACTAAAGACGACTCTTTTCTTTTCTTCTTCCACCTCCACTTGGTGTCCTCCATCGTAGAAGCTCCAAAGGTCTAACCTTGCTGACCTTGAGAGTGGCGGCAAGCCTAGGGCGGTTCATGGCGCTGCAAGTTCATCGCGGATTGAGAGTTCTCCTCTTCCCTTTCTGTTGCTTTAGCATTTATTTTTTATATCTAGAAAATGGGTTGAATGAATGAAGATACTTCGGATGATATTTTCCCAGCCATGAACTGATTTAGGTGCCTAGGTATGTTTGGATGAACTATGGTTTATTTTATTTTATGAATGTTTATTTATCTCTTGCTCGTATCTATGCTTTGTCTATGTTGTTAAATGCTTAGGGTTGTAAGAGCCTTCAAGAGTTTGCCTTTCCTTAGGTGTTAGTTAAGATTAGTGGTCGAGAGAGCTTTCTTTAACCTGCATAGACAATGGAGTTGGATGCTGAGAGGCACACCTCTAATCCACCTTAGAGATAAGTGTTGGGTTTCAACAGCTAAGAGGGATAGACTTTTAAGGGTAGGGGAGTGATAGAGTTTACGCTGAGAGGTATTGTTGTAGCATTTCCTACTCCTAGTTTCCTGGCTAGAGATAGTTAAGTAGCACCTTGAGTAAATCTTTCCGAGCATAGACTAAGTTAGAGAGGTAAACCCTAGTAGAGAGGTAAAACATAGGTAAACAAGACAACCCAGCTAGTCATTCCCAAGAGAGTTTCACACGCGTAAGAGGACATGTTTGTCTATTGACTTCAGCACGCTATCTTTTACCTTTATTTGCTACAGCATTTATATCTCCGCTTTGATTTGCTACAACATTCATCACTCTATCTTGAATTGCCACAACACTCTCCATTTATATTTTGTGACACTTGGGTACTTAAGTTTACCTTGTACACCTCCAATCCCTGTGGAGACGATACTCACTTACTACTTTATTACTTGTTCGATGTGTATACTTGCACCATATTTGCATATCATTTATAGTACATCACACGCGCAAACAAGTTTTTGGCACAGTTGCCAGGGATTTGCAATTGGTTGTTTTAGGATTAGTCTTTGCACTAGTTTATTTTGTTTTTGTTTTTGTTTTTGTATATATTTTTAGTTTGTTTTTGTTTGTCTTTTTATGTATTGTGCTATTGTATGCATCGATGGAGACATCGAGAACTTATATAAACTTATATTCCTGAAATTGAACATCTATTTTGTCAGTGGAGACATATACAAGAAGCAATTACAATCATGAACGGAGCTTAGCATCAAGGGGAACCTGCTGCAGTAATTGGAGACCAAGGTCAAAATACTCCAGCAAGACCCAGAGCTATTAGGGATCACCTAAATCCTGTCTTGGATGATCTTAATCCAGGAATTGTTGCTCCTGAAATTCAGGCAGCCCACTTTGAGCTTAAACCTTTCATGTTCAACATGTTGAACTCAATTGGTCAGTTTGGAGTCTCACCTCATGAAGATGCTACACAACACATATGTGCTTTCTCAGAAGTGTGCGACTCTTTCCGTCAACAAGGGGTGCAAGAATATGTGTTGAAACTCAAACTCTTTCCTTATTCTTTGCGTGATCGAGCACAAGAATGGTTGAGTGGTGTGCCAGCCGGATCATTGGAAACATGGACATATTTGTGCAAGAGCTTTTTGTTGCGGTATAATTAACCAAATAGGAACACTCAGTTGAGGAATGATATTGCCCCTTTTCCCCAGTCTTATGACGAATCAATGTATGAGTGTTGGGACAGATTTAAGGGATTATTGCGCAAGTGCACTAATCACAATTTTCATGATTGGACACAAGTGGTTATGTTTTACAATGGTGTTAATGCTCCCACCAGAATGATGCTAGATGCCTCAGAAAATGGGACATTACTAGACAAGTCACCCAAAGAAGCCTTTGACATCCTTGATAGAATAGCTAAAATGATTATCAATTTCCCTCATCAAGACTTGGAATTGGGAGGAAAACTCAAGTATCACGTGATACATATATGGATGCCTCAGTAGTAGCCCAATTAACCACTATCACAACCATGCTAAAGAATCTCCAAAAGCCTAGTCAGGTGAAGGAAGTGAGAGTGGCATCAACTTCCCTTCGTTGCAATGGAAACCACCACTTGAGCGAGTGCCCGAACAACCAAGAATTTGTTAACTATGTAGGGAATTCCAATCATAATAACAACCCCTACTCGAACACCTATAATGCTGGATGACGTCACCATCCTAACCTCTCTTGGGGAAATTAAGGGAATAGCAGCTATGGGAATGAAAATCAGCAGAATTTGGGAGAATCACACATATCACAGCAGAATATGTCGTGGCAAAACAACAAGGGTTTTGCATCTTCATCCGACAACAATTCATTGGAAGCTACACTCAAGGATTTCATGACTTCCACTAAGGAATTTATGGCATCTACTAATACACTGCTTCAAGATCACTCCATGACCATTAAAAATCAAGGAGCTTTTCTGCGAAGTCACAGTTCATCCTTGCGATCATTGGAAACGCAAGTGGATCAAATTGCTCAAGCATTACATGTGCGACCGCAAGGAAATTTTCCTAGTGATACTGAATGTAACGCCCCGGTTTTGGGCTTAGGAGTTTTGGGCGTTGACCGGTTTGGTCAAAGTGCTGTTCGAATCTAAAGAGGTGAAATTAGGGAAGCCTAGTTCGGGTTGCATTAAAAATATGGAAAAATGTTCTAAAATCATCTTTTAATATATTTAAGTGAAATGTGAAATCAATTTTGGAAAATGAGTTTTGGAAGGGTGACATTTTGGCTAGTGACCAAAATGTAATTTTCGAAAGTTTTGTGGCTGTTTTATAAAGGGTTGAAACTTTGAATCTTTAAGGACCTATTTACCCAAAGGGAGTTTCTCCAGATTTTTCTAAGATATTTTAAGACTAAATTCTGATTTTAAATGATATTAAAAGTGGAGGGAAAGCCATTTGGCTATTTTGGATTTTGTAACCAACTTTTCCCAATTTTCTTTCTCTCATTTTCTCTCAACCCAAACACATTCTCTCCAGAGAATTGGTTCTGATTTTCTCACCTAAATCCCTCCTTTCAACTCTCATTTGATTCCTAATCAACATATCTTCAAAACCTCTTCAATTGCTAATTGTTTCAACAAGGTTTTTGATTCCAAAAAGAGGAGAAACTCAAGTTTGGAGGTAAGAACGTCCTTCTCCTCTAAACTATCAGTTCTTTACTGAAATTCCTAAGTTTTCAATCCTTAATTGATGTTTAATTAAAGGTTTTTAAGTGGTGAAATGGATCTTGGCTTATAATGCAAGATTTGATGATTTTTGAACCTGTGATTTGAGATGTGTTTTTGATGTTAAATGAACTCTAATTTGATAAGGAATTGAGTTTTGATTGATGCAATCCCGGATAGGTTGAGTTTCCTAAGTTTAGCATGTGATTCAAGGTTGTTTTTGAGGTGATCTTGTGGATCTGATGTTGTTGGAGGTATAAGGATGTTTATAGGTTGTTTTTAGATGTTATATGATGTTAAAGGATATGTGGTTTTGCTGGTTTATGGCTGGGCTTTGTTTAGAAGTGTTTTGGATGCATTTTCGGTTGTGTTTGGTGGCCGAAAATGGTGTGTGGATGAGAGTAGCGAGTTTAGGTGCTTTCATTGAAGCAATTAATGCATGATGATGCATTAATCCTCTGCTTTGATGTGTTGAAACAGGGGAGGCATCTTTGGATCCAAGAGTTGTTGATCCGGAAGCTTGATTTGGTGCTTTGGCTTGAAGCAAAGTGGAATCGGTGAGTGCGTTTGTGAAAATTGGGTTTTCGGCTTTGAAACCAATGTCTTGGGAGCTTAGTTTAAGTCTAAACAACTTTGCTAAGCTCAAGTGTAAGTTTTCGAAATTACTCTCTAGTGGTGGCCATGATTTTGTTGTGATGCAAAATGGTTATTTGCATGTTTTAATTACTGTTTTGGAAGCATGTTTTAGCATGGAATTTGCTGATGTTTTAAGCCATATGTTGAAGGAAACTCTAGGTAGGAGTTCCTTGATTTTGTACATTGATTAAATGTGGTTTGATGCTTTGAAATGCATGATGAAAATGGCTTGGTTTAATGCTTTAAAACAGTGGATTAAATGATGAAAATGATGTATATTGGCAAGTGATGTTTTGAAAAAGGTTAAGGTCACTAAGGTGGTTAAAAGTCCTTGAGTGAGCCTTGTTACTTAAGAACATCAAGGTGGTTAAAAGTCCTTGGATGGTTCTTGTTGCGGACACTAAGGTGGTTAAAAGTCCTTAGGTGATCCTTTCCATGGTGTTTAAAAGTCCATGGGGCCATGGTGTTTAAAAGTCCATGGGGCCAAGGTGTTTAAAAGTCCTTGGGGCCAAGGTGTTTAAAAGTCCTTGGGGTGATTCAAACAATGGACACAAAGGTGGTTAAAAGTCCTTGTGTGGTCCTCATTCATGGTGTTTAATAGTCCATGGCCAAGGTGTTTAAAAGTCCTTGGGGCCAAGGTGTTTAAAAGTCCTTGGGAAGTTGATGAACTTGTTTTAATGAAATGGAATTTATCACTTGAGCCAATATGACATGTTATGTATGTTATGAAGCATGAGATGCTTGTTTTAATGTATGTTATGAAGCATGAGATGCTTGTTTTAAGTATGCTTTTGAGCATGTGCAAAGGTTGATTTAAAGCATGATTTGTAAATGTTTTTAAATGCATTATTGAATGGTTTTTAAGAGCTTGCCTCACTAAGCTTTTGCTTACGCTCTCTTCGTTTTCTTAATTCAATAATGCAAAACATTAGTGAACTTTGAGGGCAGCAAGGAGGGCAAGAATTCAAGTGCAAGTAGAGCTCAATGTATGGAAGGTTTTGTTAAACATTTTAGCTTTTGGGTAAATTGGCAATGGGGGACCAATGTGTATGTTTTGGGAGGTGTTTGGAACTCCCTAAGTATGTTGAATGATGTTAAGAATGCTGGTTTTTGCATTGGATCATTACATGCTTGTTTTGGAAGTTTGTGCTTGAATAGCTAGCTTGTGTAGGAAGCATGCCTATATATTTGGGGCTTTTTGCATATGATGTTGTTATGATGTTTTGATGATGCTTATAAGTCTTTTATATGTTGAATTGCATCCTGGTAAAGTTTGGTGGCAATTGGAGCATGTTTGAATGATTAATTGCATGTTTTGGAATGCCTTTTGCTGCAATCTGTGCAGGGCGTTTCGGAACAGTGTGCACCGTTTCGGAACGGGTGCTTGAATGAACCCAGGCGTCCGAAACGGTATGCACCGTTTCGAAACGGTTTGGCCTCTGCCAAGCCCATGTTTCGGAACCCGTTGCGGAACGGCCCGTGTTTCGAAACGGGGTCTACCTGTTTCGGAACGGTCGACCGTTGGGGGCTGACATTGGCAGTTATATGTTTCGAATTGTTTGCATTTTGGTCCTGAAACTTGTTTGTGCAATTGTATGAGTTTGGGAAGTCCTTTTGAGCTGAAATTTCAAAGAGAAGCATGAAACCTGATTAATTTCAAGTTGGTAACTCTAATTTGGGTTAAGTCCTTTTAATTATCAGAAATTACAATTTGGTCCCTAAAGTTGTAATTTGTTCAATTGGGTCCCTGTTTGATCTCTGATGTTTGTGATCTTTGAGTATGATGTTTGTATGATCACAATTAGGACTAATGTGTATCTAGACAAGATTAAAAAGAAAAAAAGGGTCGTTAATCAAGGTTGACTTTCGGGTTGACTTTGGTTTTCCCCGTGTGACTTTCTTAATTCGGGTCAACCCTCTAGGCCGGGTTAAGGGGGTTACACTGAAGTCACTAAGAAGCATGATAAAGAGCAATGCAATGCTCTCACATTGAGGAGTGGCACCCAACTTAACACTGAAGATAAGTTTGGGGGGACAAGAAGGAAGACTCTGTGCCTAAGGAAGTGCAAGAGGAACCATAACTGCAAGCTGAAACATCCTGTGAGAAGGAGAAGGAAGGGGATTTAGTGAATGAAACTATTGATGAAAGGGTGAGTTTACCATGAGGGTAGTTGATCAAGAGGTGACAATCAATGTCTTCAACACTCTCAAATATGTGGATGAATATGAAGAGTGCCAGTACATGGATGCTACAGCAAACAGGGAGAATGTAGACTTTTGCTGCAGTAATTTTTTAGAAATGGATGAATATGAGTAGATCCAAGAGGAAGACAATATGAAGGATTGCGACATCGAGTATGAGGAATTCGAGGAATTATCTGAAGAGGTGGAGCAATCGAGCCTGCTCGAAGCCAAACCAGGTACGCATTTTAAACCTCTTGATTTTTTAGAATTTATTCATACTAAGCCTTCACTTGAGCATGCTTCTACATTAGAGTTAAAGCCCTTGCCAACTCATCTTAAATATGCTTATTTGGGTAGTAATGTAACTCTGCCTGTGATAATATCATCTAGTCTTACACCTAAACAAGAAGCTAGTTTAATAAATATGCTATTGAAACATAAAAGAGCTTTACTTTGGACTATGGCTGACTTAAAGGGGATTAGCCCTACTATTTGCATGCACAAAATTTTGCTTGATGATTGTCATAGCAATTCCATTGAACCCCAAAGAAGGCTCAACCCCATCATGAAGAAGGTGGTGATGAAGGAGATAATCAAGTGGCTTGACGTTGGAGTAGTCTACCCCATAACGAACAGCTCATGGGTCAGTCCAGTCCAATGTGTGCCTAAGAAGGGAGGCATCATCATGGTGAATAATGATGAGAATGAATTATTTCCAACAAGAACTGTAACGGGATGGAGGATTTGCATGGACTATAGGAAGCTCAACAAAGCTACCAAGAAGGACCATTCCCCTCTCCCATTCATCGATCAAATGCTAGATTGATTGGCGGGCAAATCATTCTATTGTTTCCTTAACGGATACTCATGGTACAATCAAATTGCTATAGCACTTGAGGACCAAGAAAAGATGACATTCACATGTTCTTATGGTACCAATGCTTTCAGAAGAATGCCCTTTGGACTCTGCAATGCTCCATCAACTTTTTAGAGGTGTATACTAGCTATTTTCTCAGATATGGTTGAGGAATTTTTGGAAGTCTTCATGGACGATTTTTCAGTCTTTGGGGAAGATTTTGATTCATGCCTGGAAAATTTGGCTAAAATGCTAAAGCAATGCGAAGAAGCTGATTTGGTGCTTAATTGGGAAAATGTCATTTTATGGTGAACAAAGGAACGATTTTGGGTCACAAGATATCGAAGAATGGAATTAAGGTGGACAAATAAAAGATTGAGGTAATTGAGTAGCTGCCTCCTCCCACTGTCGCAACCGCCCTTTTTTAGGGAAAGAAGGCTTCGACTTTTTGGAAGTAAAACTTTTAAAAATCAACAAAGTCGCCACCAATCTTTTTGAAAAAAAAGTGTGATTGGACCACTTTTAAAAATATGGTTATTTTAATAAAACGTTTTGTTTTAATAAAATAACGATTTTGGTATGCGAAAAATCAGAAAACAAGTTCATGGGTCGGTTACGTGTGGGGAAGGGTTAGCACCCCCACGACGCCAAAAATTGGTACCTAATTGGTTTTAAAATCGTTTTCAAAACTGGAAATTGCAAGTTCACAAAGTTCGACTTTACTTGTCCGTTTAATGAATATTAGTCTATTTTAACAACCTTATCGCCCGAGAGATGAACTTTAATCACCGCCAACATTTCTGGCGCTAACTTGTCATTCCCGCTTGATAAGACACTGCATTAAATTAATTTCACTTTTTTAAACAGCAAAGAAATTTATTGTGTTTAGCATTTTATTCATTTCTAAGTTTGATTATTTAAAAACCCTAAAAACGTCTAAGTCTTTTATTCCTAATTTAAAGTTGAAGTATGCTTAAGTGTATTTTATTATTTTTTTGTGAATAACATTTTTCAACAAAACACGTCTCTATCTAAGCTTTAGTCCATAATCCTAAGTTTTAAACATATTTCTAAAACAAGCAAGCAATTTTTATTCTTTTTGAGTTTTTCCCTTTTATTATTCTCTTTTAAAAAACTTTATTTCTTTTTGGGTTAACTACTGGAATAGTCACTTATGTTTTCCCCCAGTACAGAGTTGGTCACCGATTTTGAAAAACGACCAGTAAGGTCACTTACGTTTTCGGGGCGTAAGCTTTTGGTCACTCAGCCGTTTGTTGTCGTTAAACACTAACGGATTGTTGACCTGGCAATGAAAAAAAAGGGTAAATTACTGCAATGGTCATTAAAGTTTATCTCATGTACATTTTTACTCCCCAATTAAAAAAACTAAACATTATAGTCAATAATGAAAATGTTTCTTTATAATTTCACCCTTGAATTTTTAAAAATTATTTTTTCAACCCTAAAACTTTACAATCAATTAGTATAATAATATTATAAATGCTTAAATGAAAAATAGATGCCCAAAGTATATCCTTTTTAAATTTAGGTGCTCAAATTGCTCCTATTTAATAACTAAACTGTCAAATTGTTCCTATTTTTTTAGTCTGGATTGTTTTTAATATTATTGTAACATGACATGTCATTTTTTATTATTGTTAAATTAAAAATAATTTTAAAATAAAATAAAATCATTATTACTATTATTAAATTTAAAATATTTTAAAAAAAATATTACTTCTTAAAATAATTTAGGTGTTTAAAGTTTTTTTTTTGTAAAAATAGGTGCCCAAATTTACCATAGTTATAATTTTTGGTGTCCAATTGTTAAACGAGTGTTAGAAAAATTGTAAACCAATCGGTACTTGACACATGACATTAATTTTATTAATTTTTAATGGAAAATACTTAGAACTTTCAAATTATTATAAAATCTCAAAATTTGACAAGCTTCACAAAACAATATCTAAATCCCTAAAAATTCCCAAACTTCCGTCGTCGATTGTCGCCACTTCCACCGCCAGTTGCCGTCGCTGACCGCACCCACTTGGTCGCCGAACCAAGGCGATCATTTTTTTCAACATAACGTCGTCAGAAACGCCCAACGGCGTGCAGCCAAACGTTAAACAAGAAATCGATGCTCACGTTTGACGTTCGACTGCACATCGCTGGGCGTTTCCGGCGACGCCGTGTTGGGGAAAATTGTCGCTTTGGCCTGGCGACCAAGTGGTTGCGATCAGCGACGACAACTGGCGGCGGAAGCGGCAACAGTCGACGACGAAAGTTTAGGAATTTTTAGGAATTTAAGGATTGTTTTGTGAAGCTTGTAAAATTTTGAGGTTTTATAATAATTTGAAAATTCTAAGTATTTTCCATTAAAAAATTAAAAAATAAAATTAATGCCACGTGTCAAGCACTGAGTGGTTGACAATTTTTTTAACACCCACTTAACAACCGGGCACCTAAAATTATACCTATAGAAACTTTGGGCACCACATTTTACAAAAAATACTTTAGACACTTAAATTATTTTAAAAACTAATATTTTAAAAATATCTTAAATTTAATAATAATAAAAATAATTTTATTTTAAAATTATTTTTAATTTAAAAATAATAAAAAATGACATGACATGTTATAATAAAAATAATTCAGAGTGAAAAAATATGAGCAATTTGAAAGTTTAGTTATTAAATAGGAGCATTTTGAGCACCTAAGTTTAGAAAGGGTATACTTTGGGCACCTATTTTTCATCTAAGCATTTATAATATTATTGTACTAATTGATTGTAAAGTTTGGGGTTGAAAAATGATTTTTTAAAATTTTAGGGTGAAATTATAAAGAAACATTTTTATTAGTAACTATAATGTTTATTTTTTTAATTGGGGAGCAAAATGTACATGAGATAATTTTAATGGCCATTGCAATAATTTACCCTTATTTTTCGTTGTCAGGTCAGTAATCTGTCAGTGTTTAACGACAACAAACGGCTGGGTGACCAAAAGTTTACGCCCCGAAAACGTAAGTGACCTTACTAGTCGTTTTTCAAAATCGGTGACCAATTATGTACTGAGGGAAAACATAAATGACTATTCCAGTAGTTAACCCTTTCTTTTTTACTCATTATTTTTAAAGGCCAAGACCCTTTTTATATTTTTTACATTTTTCTCATTTTTATATATTATTTTACCTTTTATATCGAAAAAAAATTCTTCTTTTAAAACTTACACTTTTCTATTTTTTCATTTTAAAGCTTTTCTTTTAAAAAAATCTATTTAAAATAAACTTTTATTTTAAATAATTTTGTGTTAAGCTTTTTCAAAACTTTATTTTCTCCAAACTTTTTCCTTAAAACCTTTTTTTCTTTTGTTCTTTTAAAAAACAAAACTTTATGACTTATTTATTTTTTAAAGAAAAACATCTTATTTATTTTTATTTTTAAAATCATTCAACTCGTTTATTATTAAATTTAAATTTCAAAACAAGCTTTTTTTTTATTTTTTTTAATCAAAATCAACCCCTTTATTATTTCCACCCATGCATTATTGTTTTTTTCCAAATTGAATCTCTAACTTTAAGTATTTTTCAATTAAACCACATTTATTTATTTTATTCTTGCAATTTAATTTAAACACATTAAAAATTTATTTCTACATTTCTAAAGATCAAAACAACTTTAACAATATTTTTTAAGCATGCAAATATTATTAAAGATCAAACCAAATTTAAAACAGAGAATTAAAACGAAAACGTTACTCGAATCGTGAAACGATTTTTCGACTTCGAGAACAACCTAAAATCCACAAAAAAGAACAAAGACAAACAAAAATACAACCAAGAACAAGTAATAAAAAAAATTAAAAGAAAAGTTAGAAATTTTACCGAAATGACGAACGAAGAACTCGAATCCGGTCTTCTCGAAATCCTCCTAATTGCCACCGAAAAATTGCTTCCAAACTCGAACTTCCACTCAAAATTTCCAGCAACCCTTGAAGAATTTTTAGAGAACTTTTTCGGATTTTTCAAAGCGTAATTTCTTTTTTTCAAGTGTGTTTTTTTCTTGGAATTGTGTGTTGAACAAATGGGTGAAGAGGGGTTTTATAGTTGATTTTGAACTTCAAATTCAATCCAAATCGGGATTTAATCGCCAAATTGGAGCAGAAATCCGACACATGGCTTGATCCTCGGAAAAACTCCTCAAGAATATCCCGATTTCGTTCAAATTCGGGATAAAATTTCCCATTAATTCGAGCCTAGGGTTTGACTTCTTTTACTCTGTTTTTTGCAGATTTCGGCGAGCACAGGGGACGACCGAGAGCGGGATTGGTGGCATTGGGTCGGCGGCGGTGAGACAAACCGGTCGGTACCAACAGCGTCAGTAATCGTGGCTGGTAGACACCGACCGACCACCATGAAGCCTCGTCGTGAGGGTTTGCTGGGGAACCAGCTCGTGCGCGTACGACCTATGTGCTGGCGCATTGCGCGCGCTGGTTCCCTTTTTTTCCTTTTTTCTTTCTTTTCTTTCTTTTTTGTTGTTTTTTGGCCTTTTTTTCATCACATTTATTAAAAAAATTCACTTCATTTTATTTCCTTTTTCTTCTCCAATATTTATTTTACACCATAATTATTAGAAATATTTCTCTTTTTTTTCCTTTTTTTCTTTTAAAAGATGGGCTAGATTATAAAATGGGCTTTATTCTTTTTTTCTTTTAAAAATGGGCTTTTGAAGATGGGTCTTTGTTATATTTTTTTAAATGTTGGCCTTTTATTATTGAAAGGAAAAATGGATTTTTTTTCTTTTTTTCTTTTTTTATTTTGTTTTTTTGGATTATTTAAAATTAAGGTGAAAATTTAGTGACAACAGTTGCCCCTCTTTGCTTATCTCTGTGCAACAGAGATAAAGCAAAGACAAAAAGACACTAATTTTCACCGATTTACTGGTTGGCTCCATTCTCCAAATGCCCGAATGGATAAGCGTACTATATTCTCCTAAGGCCCGAATAGCTTAGCTGAGTTCCATTCTCCAAATGCCGGAACGGATAGGTTGGTTCTATTCTCCTTATGCTAGAATAGTTGAGCTAGGTTCCATTCTCGAAATGCCTGAACGGATAGGCTGGTTCTATTTTCATTATGCTCGAATTGTAACCCCCTTAACCCGGCGTAGACGATTGACCCGAATTAAGAAAGTCACACGGGGAAAACCAAAGCCAACTCAATATCATGCGTAGGATAATTGCGATCATGCACCTTCAACTGCCGCGATGCATAAGCCACCACCTTACCCTCTTGCATCAACACACATCCCAAACCAACATAGGACGCATCACTGTAGGCCACAAACTCTTTCCCTGATTCAGGTTGAACCAAGATAGGAGCTTGCGTCAAAGCCGCCTTAAGCTTCTCAAAAGCCTGATGTCTCGCCTCTGTCCATTCATACTTAACATCCTTCTGCAACAACTTCGTCAAAGGTGCAGCAATCTTAGAAAACCCATCCACAAACCTCCGATAGTATCCAGCCAAACCAAGGAAACTACGAACCTCATGAACAGACTTAGGAACCTTCCAATTCATCACCGCCTCGATCTTCTGAGGATCAACACGAATCCCCTCGGCAGAAACTACATGCCCAAGAAACACCACCTCTTTAAGCCAGAACTCACACTTGCTCAGCTTAGCATAAAGCTGATTCTCCAACAAAGCTTGCAGCACAATCCTCAAATGCTCTTCATGCTCCTCCTTAGTACGCGAGTACACGAGGATATCATCAATGAACACCACAACGAACTTATCCAGGTATTCATGAAACACACGGTTCATCATGTCCATGAAAGCAGCAGGAGCATTTGTCAAACCAAACGGCATCACAAGGAACTCATAATGCCCATACCTTGTCCTGAAAGCTGTCTTAGGCACATCCACATCCTTCACCTTCAACTGGTAATACCCTGACCTCAAGTCAATCTTAGAGAACACAGCTGCTCCCCGAAATTGATCAAAGAGATCATCAATTCTCGGGAGAGGATACCGATTCATGATAGTCAACTTGTTCAGCTGACGGTAATCAATGCACATTCTCATAGTGCCATCCTTCTTCTTCACAAACAAGACCGGTGCACCCCAAGGTGACACACTTGGCCGAATGAACCCACGATCAAGCAACTCTTGCAACTGCGTCTTTAGCTCCTTCAGCTCCTTAGGTGCCATTCTATAAGGGGTAATGGACACAGGAGTTGTATTCTCATACAGCTCAATTCCAAACTCCACCTCGCGATTAGGAGGTAAACCAGGCAACTCCTCAGGAAACACTCCAGGAAACTCCTTCACAACTCTGATATCTTGCACCCGCAACTCCTTAGAGCTAGGATTCATCACAAAAGCTAGGTAAGCTTCACATCCTTGCCTCAGCATCCTGCTCGCCTCCAAGGTAGACACCACATTGGCAAGAAACTTCACATTCTCACCAACCACAACCACTTCATAATCATCCGCAAGCTTCAACGAAACTCGCTTATTTTCACAATCCACAACAGCATGATGCTCAGCAAGCCAATCCATACCAAGGATTACATCAAAACCATATAAAGGCAACTCCATAAGGTCAACATGAAAGACATGTTCTTGAACAACCAAAGGACACCTTCTATACAACTTTCGAGTCACAACAGTCTCACCAAAAGAACTAGTGACACGAACCCCAACATCCAAAGACTCAACAGGCAAACCAAGATATTCAGCATGCTCACGCAGAATATATGAATGCGTAGATCCAGAATCTATCAAGGAAAGCAATGACAAGGATTGCAAAGTAAAAGTACTTGCAATCACATCCGCGTCATTCCTCCCCTCACGCTGAGCATACACCCTAGCTTGACCTCCACCCTCAGGCTGAATAGCCACAACATGGGCCACTCCTCGACCACCTTCCTCTCTCCGCTGGAAGTTACCACGGCCGCGCTCACGACCTCTCTGCGGTGCAGCAACAACAGGAGCACGCACTTGACCACCGGCCAACATAGGACACTCTCGTCTCAGGTGATCTGCAGATCCACAATTCCAGCACCCGTTACCAGCTACCGGAACAGGAGCTTGCACCTCCCTCACAGCACGAGGACAATCACGCTTCATATGACCACGTGAACCACAAATCCAACACGCACTCGGATCAGCTCTAGCATTGCCTCCCCGAGCAGGTACACCACCACCTCTCTTAGCCGAGGACTGATACTTCTGATCACGTCCCCTCTTGTTCTGTCCACCACCGGAACTATATTCAGCAGCTCGCTTTCCAGCACTTGCTCCAGCACCTCTAGCAGATAAACCCAAGTTCATCTCTATATCCTTGGCTCGGCCCACCAGCACATCAAAATCATCATACTCGGTAGCCAGCACATACATCTTCACATCCGTCACTGAACCATAACGGAATCTTTCACACCTCGCCCGCTCATCAGGGACTAACTCAGGCGCATATTGACTGAGTCGAACAAACTGCACTTCATACTCAGCCACAGTCATGCTCCCTTGGGTAAGAGACATGAACTCTCGCTTCTTTTCATCTAGGTACCTCACCCCTAGATACCTTCTCTTGAACACATTCTGGAAGAATGTCCAAGTTATGTCAGCTTCTGCCATCCCGGCTATAGTGGTTGTCCACCACGTATAAGCATCATCCTGTAGCAAAGATACTACACAGCCCAGCTTCTGCACATCAGTGCAACTCATCTGACCCAAGATCCTCTTGGTACTCTCCATCCAGGATTCAGAACCCTCTGCAGACAAACCCCTGAACTCAGTCCCACCAAGACTGCGCAAACGCTCCAAGGGTAGTCTAACTCCAACATCTCCCTGTTGCCCAGCTCCTTGAGCTCCAGCTACTGCCGCTCGAAAAGCACCAGCAATAGCTTGCACCAACATCGTCATGTCAGGCATAGCTTGCCCCTGACCAGCTTCAGGTCCAGCAGCTCCAGCACCAGCTTCAGCTCTTTCACCCTCAGCACCACCACCACCAGGTGGAGGAGGTAACACCGCACTTCCCGCATTCTCCTCATTCTCATTCTCATTCGGAGCCGTAGCTCGCACATTACACCTCAAGTCTCTACGAGGGGCCATATTCTAACCATGCAATCACAATGCAAATAAACAAGGTCAGGTCCAGCAAGGTAAGCAATCCAAGTACTCAAGCTCATTTTCATTTAAAATCAACATCATTTCATTAGCTTTGATTTGGCAATGGGTACCCACAACATGCTTCACCACAGCATACAACCCAATTACATCAAAATCACATACTACTCAACATGCTTTCACCCAACAAGCATACATAGCATACATGCTTCAATCATGCACACATTCATTCCCAATTACTCGAGAACTCAGCTCTGATACCACCAAATGTAACCCCCTTAACCCGGCCTAGACGATTGACCCGAATTAAGAAAGTCACACGGGGAAAACCAAAGTCAACCCGAAAGTCAACCTTGATTAATGACCCTTTTTTTCTTTTTAAACTTGTCTAGATGCACATTAACCCTAGTTATGATCATTCAAACAGCATGCTCAATGATCGTAAACATTAGAGATCAAACAGGGACCCAATTGAACAATTTACAACTTTAGGGACCAAATTGTAAATTCTGTAAATTATAAGGTCTTAATCCAAATTGAAGTTACCAACTTATAATTAATCAGGTTTCATGCTTCTCTGCAAAATTTTAGCTCAAACGGACATCCCAAACTCATACAATTGCACAAACAAGATTCAGGACCAAAACGCATACATTTCAAAACATATAACTGCCAATGTCAGCCCCCAACGGTCAGGTGTTCCGAAACAGGGAGAACCTGTTTCGAAACGCGGGGTCGTTCCGCAACGTGTTCCGAAACGAGAGCTGGCAGAGGACTTTCCGTTTCGGAACGGTGTCTTCCGTTTCGGACGCCTGGGCTACTACAGGGCACCCGTTCCGAAACGGTAGCTTCCGTTCCGATACGGCCTGCTCAGAAAGTAGGAATTTGCTAGCTTAAACACACAATTGATCAACCATACATGCTCCAAATGCAACCAAACTTTACCAGCTACTCATACATCATACAAGAGACATATTTGCATCAACCACTCATCAATATATCATCATATATGAAAAGCCCCAAATCTATAGGCATGCTTCCTACTTAGCAAACCATTCAAGCATAAAACCTCCAAATCAAACACATAATGGCCAATTACATAATCCAGCATTATTAACAACATTAAACAAACTTAGGGAGTTCAAAACACCTCCCAAAACATTCACATAAGTCCCCCATTGCCAAATTCCAAAAGCTAAAAGTGTTAAGAAACCTTTCCATACTTGAGCTTAGTTTCCATTTGATTGCTTGCCTTCCTTGCTGCCCTCAATGCACTTTAAGGCTCTGCATTATTGGTTTAAGAAAAAGAAAGAGAGAGCGTAAGCAAAAGCTTAGTGAGGAATGCTCATTAAAACCATTCAATAATGCATTTATTAAACTCATTTATAAACCATGCTTCAAGCAACATTTAAACATGCTCTTTAACGGTTAAAACAAGCAACTCATGCTTCAAGTTCATAACAAGTCATATTGGCAACAAGTGACACATTTCACATAAGATCCACACATGGACTTTTAAACACCATTGTGATCTTATCCCCATGGACTTTTTAACACCATGGACCCATGGACTTTTAAACACCATGGCAAGGACCACACAAGGACTTTTAACCACCTTTGTGTCCTTAACAAGAATCACCCAAGGACTTTTAAACACCTTGGAGTTCTTAAGTAACCAAGGCTTACAAGGACTTTTAACCACCTTGAGCCTTAACCAAGAACCAACCATGGACTTTTAAACACCATGTTGTTCTTAAACTTTACAAGATCCACACAAGGACTTTTAACCACCTTTGTGATCTTACCAAGAGCCATCCAAGGACTTTTAACCACCTTGATGTTCTTAAATATACAAGGCTCACACAAGGACTTTTAACCACCTTTGTGACCTTAACCATCACTTGCCAATATGCATCATTATCATCAAATAATCCACTGTTTTAAAGCATTTAACCAAGCCATAATCGTCATGCATCTTTAAGCATAAAACCACATTTAAACAATGTTCAAAAACAAGGAACTCTTACCTTTAGCTTCCTTCAACACATGGCTTAAAATCTCAGCAAATAAACATGCTAGATATGCTTTCAAAACAGATTTAGAATCATGCAAACAAATCACATTGCATACAACCAAAACCATGGCCATCACCAAGAGAGTTTTTCCGAAAACTTACTCTTGAGCTTAGCTAAGTTGCTCAGACTTAAACTAAGCTCCCAAACCTTCAAAACACTGGTTTCAAAGCCGAAAACCAAATTCCACTCACCAATTCCGTTTCGCCTCTTGCCGAAACACAAATCAAACTTCCGGATCACCACCACTTGGATCCAAAGATGACTCCCCTGTTTTAAACACATCAAAGCAGAGGATTAATGCATCACCATGCATTAATAACTTCAATGAAAGCACCTAAACTCGCTGCTCTCATCCACACTCAAATTTCGGCCACCAAACACAACCGAAAATGCATCCAAACAACTCCTCAACATTGCCCAGCCATGATCCATCAAAACTAAACATCTTTAAACATCATTTAACATCTAAAAAGAACCTAACAACATCCTTATACCTCCAGCAACAACAGATCCACAAGATCACTCCAAAAACAACCAAGAATCACAAGCTAAACTTAGGAAATTCAACCTATCCGGGTTTGCATTAGTTAAAACTCAATTCCTTATCAAATTAGCATTCATTTATCATCAACTTAACACCTTAAAACACAGCCCAATCAGATCAAACGAAAATCCATCAAAAATCACCAAATCTTGCATTTTAAGCCAAGATCCTTTACACAACTTTAAAACCATTTATAAATCATCAATTAAGGATTGAGAACTTAGAAATTTCAGTAAAGAACTGAGAGTTTAGAGGAGAAGGACGTTCTTACCTCCAAACTTGAGTTTCTCCTCTTTTAGAACCAAAAAGCTTGAAGAATCACTTAGCAAATGGTGATGTTTTGTTGATGAGATGATTAGCAATCAAAAGAGAATTGAAAAGAGATGTTTAGGTGACAAAATCAGAGGAAAAAGCTCTGGAGAAAAGGTGTTTGGGTTGAGAGAAAATGAGTGAAAGGAAAATGAGATTTTAGGAAAAATTAGTTAGAAATAACTTCCATCCACTTTCCTTTTTTTAAAAAATCAGAATTAAAACATTAAATATCTTAGAAAAATCTGGAGAAACTCCCTTTGGGTAAATAGCTCCTTAAAGATTCAAAGTTTCAATCCTTTCTAAAACAGTCACGCAGTTTTCAAAAATTACATTTTGGTCACTAGCCAAAATGTCACCCTTCCAAACCTCATTTTGTAAAATTGATTTCACAGTTCACTTATATATATTAAAAGAGGATTTTAGAACATTTTTCCATATTTTTAATGCAACCCGAACTAGGCTTTCCTAATTTCACTTTTTTATATTCGAACAGCACTTTGACTGAACCGGTCAACGCCCAAAACTTCTAAGCCCAAAACCGGGGCGTTACACGAATAGTTGAGTTGGGTTCTATTTTCCCAAAATGCCTAATTTGCAAAGTCTTCTGAAAACTTTCATCCTTCTTATGCTTGGATGAATAAGCAAGCTCCATTCTCCTTATGCTTGAAGGGATACGTGAATCTTCTTTAACACTTCATCCTCTCTATGCTTAGATGAATAAGCAAACTTTATTCTCCTTTTGCCTGAACGGATAGGCGAATCTTCTGAAAAATATCATCCTCCTTATGCTTGGATGTAGAAGCAAACTCTCATTTGAACAAGTCTTCCATGTACCTGAAAAGAACAAAATGCAACATGCAATACAAAATGCAACATGCAACACCATTGTAAGGAAGGCTGGTGTTTAGGAAACACTATTTAAGTGCCCAGACATTCATATGACTTTTCTTCCTTTTAAATAATTTTACAACAAGGCTTTACCTCTACTTCAAACATTTTAACACCATATGCCCCAAATAATAATTATAGAACACTTCGTAGTCCCTGGACTTTTCAAAACATTCTCAAAGTAATGCTAAAAAATCTTTTACATATATAAATGATTGTCAAATCCATTGATCCTTATTTCAAAGCAAGATACTAACAAAGATAGGGGAAGAAAACGAGAAAGAAAGAAAAATTCTTGAAACAAATTTTATTAATGTGTTGGCAAACACAAAATGGTTTATAAAAAGAATGGAAACAAATATTCAAATATCAATAGTCCAAACTTCTCTTTTCAAACGCCAGAAGTAATCTTGAACACCGACAGTGTCGAGGAAACCTTGAGTACAGTGCATGATCTGTGAAGCCCTGGAATCTATTAAATTATTTGAGCCGCCCTGTAACCCCCTTAACCCGGCCTAGACGATTGACCCGAATTAAGAAAGTCACACGGGGAAAACCAAAGTCAACCCGAAAGTCAACCTTGATTAACGACCCTTTTTTTTCTTTTTAATCTTGTCTAGATGCACATTAACCTTAGATGTGATCAAACAGGGACCCAATTGAACAAATTACAACTTTAGAGACCAAATTGTAAATTCTGAAAACGTTTAGGACTTAACCAAATTTTAAGTTACCAACTTAAAATTAATTAGGTTTCATGCTTCTCTGTGAAATTTCAGCTCAAAAGGACATCCCAAGCTCATGCAATTGAACATTCACGATTCAGGACCAAAACGCAAACAATTCAAAACATATAACTGCCATTGTCAGCCCCTAACGGTCGGCCGTTCCGAAACCGATCGACCCCGTTCCGAAACACGGGCCGTTCCGAAACCGATCGACCCCGTTCCGAAACACGGCCAGGGCAGAGACCAAACCGTTTCGAAACCGTGCATACCGTTTCGGACGCCTGGGTTCATGTAAGGCACCCGTTCCGAAACGGTGCACACTGTTCCGAAACGCCTGCACAGATTGCAGCAATCAAGCATACCAAAACATGCAATTGATCATTCAAACATGCTCCAAATGTCACCAAACTTTACCAGCATGCAATTTAACATATATATGACTTGTAGGCATCATCAAATCAACAATTTAACTTCATATGCAAAAAGCCCCAAATCTATAGGCATGCTTCCTACACAAGCAACCATTTAAGCACAAACTTTCCAATTTAATCTCATTAAAGCCAAAACATGTTCCAACAACATCAACAACATTAAAACATACTTGTTCGAACATATACAAACAAAAAATCATCATTCCGAGAGATTCTACCCCCATTGCCTTTATTAACTATAGCTATTCACCGAGACATACATCTCAATTGGAGTCCACCTTGAATCCCTTGCACCTTGCTGTCCAAACTTCAAGAATCTGCATTGATGGACAAAAAGGAGCGTAAGCACGTAATGCTTAGTGAGGAATGCTCAAAACCAAAACACCATCAATGCAGCGGGTCATTAAGATCACTTTAAAAACAAACCCGATTTGTTTACTAAAGCCATGTTTGAAAACTCTTTCCAACATCAAGCTCAAAACCATGCATTGCACACACATGAAAACCAACCCTTAGCTTAGCAAGCTAAGAAAGCCCTTTTCAAAGCACAACTTACAAAATCATCCATTTAACCATTCCATGCATAAACACCATATGCAAAGTTAAATCAAAACCTTGGAAACATTCCCATTTCACAACATACCCTTCTTATACTTAAAAACCATTTAAGCAAGAAGCCCTTTAAAAATCATTTACTCAATCAATCCAATACATGCATTAACCAAAGGCAACTCATGAACCACAACATCATTATCTCATGCCTTTTAAAACAAGTCTTAACAAGACTTCAATGCATTAAGGAGATTTCATGCACACATGCATCATTTACCAAATGACAACCCACACTTGTTAAACCAAACAAGTAAACATGCATTCACTAGCATAATACACTTTTCATGCAACCATGCATCTTTTCAAGCATCTCATGCTTCTCATGCAATTATGCATCCTTTCAAGCATTTCATGCTTCCTTATAATCAAGAACATTGCATTGGCTTCCAATATCATCCTCATCCACTTTTCAACTCAACACCCGATCGGATACGCGGATTCCGAGCGTTGTCCCTACGCTCCATACACCCTACCAATCCAAGGCCTCCCAAATGGACTTTTAAACACCATTTGACCTTACAAGCCTAAGGTTCCCATGTATGGACTTTTAAACACCATACAACCTTAGCTTCCCCGAGGTTCCCATGTATGGACTTTCAACCACCATACAACCTCCACTTTTCCCAAGGTTCCCATGTATGGACTTTTAAACACCATACAACCTTGACTTTTCCCAAGGTTCCCATGTATGGACTTTTAAACACCATACAACCTTGACATGCACAAGGTTCCTTTGTATGGACTTTCAAACACCATACAACCTTTGCATTCACCGATTGGTAGTTGTATCACATCACTAACGAGATCCGGGACACCCCACACAAGATCCACACATGGACTTAACACCGCCATTGTGATCTCAACAAGCACAAGGTTCTCCTTTATGGACTTTTAAACACCATATAACCTTTGCTCAACCAAGGTCCTCGAATGGGCAACACCTCCATTATGACCTTAACCATCTCGTTAGGATACTTGAAGGGAGTTTACCGGTCCACTCTTGACCACTCCACCTCCAAGGCGACTTAATTCACGGTGCACCCAATCCTATAGCCGGCTAACTATATCCGATCAACGAACCAAGAATCCACTTACATCACTTGCCAATATCACCACCTCACCACAATAGTCCAATGATTCACATGCATAACCATAATGCAAAAACCATCATTTACCATCATTAATTCACTGTTTTAAAGCATCACACAAAGCCATTAAACATCATGCAACACCATGCATCAAATCCACATTTTCAATGTATAAAACCAAGGATCTCTTACCTTGAGCATCCTTCACATATGGCTTTCAAAACCAGCATTAAACCATGCTTAAAATATTCTTTCAAAACAGATTTAAATCATGCAAAACACATGCATTTCAATCATCAACCACAATTGCTCAAAAGCCAATTTCACAACACAATTCAAGAGCGAAAACCATTCACTTACTCTTGAGCTTAGCAAAGTTGTTTAGACTTAAACTAAGCTCCCAAAACCTTCAAACCTTGGTTTAAAAGCCGAAATCCCAACTTCACTCACCGATACACACAACAAGGCTAGCCAACAAGCCTTCCAAGCATCCGAAAACCTTCCGCAACACCTTCAAAGCTCACGGATCAACCTCCCCTGTTTCAAGCACACAACAACAGAGGATTAATGCATCATTATGCATTAAAAACACCAGCAACAAGATTCAGCTCGCTGCTCAACCCAAATCCAACAATTATGCTACCAAACACAACCGAAATCACCTCCAAACACTTCCAAAACTTAACCCAGCCAAGATCCATCACTCCTAACCATTTTTAAACATCAATTAACATCCAAAATGATCACAAACACATACTTATACCTCCAGGTATAACAGATCACCAAAAACACTCCAAAAACAACCAAAAACTCAAGCCAAACTTAGGAAATTCAACCTATCCGGGATTGCATTGATTAAACCTCAACTTCTAATCAATTTAGCTTTCATTTAACATCATTTTGACACTTCAAAACACTGCCCAAACAGATCACACGAAAATTTCACCAAAATCACCAAATCTTGCATTTTAAGCCAAAATCAAGATTTCAATTAAAAAGCCATTAACAAAACACAAATCAAGGATTGAGAACTTAGGAATTTCAGTAAAGAACTGATAGTTTAGAGGAGAAGGACATTCTTACCTCCAAACTTGAATTTCTCCTTTTTAGAGCCAAAATGCTTGATGAAACAACTTGCAAATTGAGAGGTTTTGTAGATGAGATGATTAGGAATCAAAAGAGAGTTGAAATGAGAGATTTAGATGCTAAAATCAGAGAAGAAAATCTGGAGAATTGTGTTTGGGTGGAGAGAAAATGAGAAAAAAGGAAAATTGAGAGAAAATGGAAAATTAGTTAGGAAATGGTTAAAATGATTTCCCTCCACATTTCATAAACTTAAAAATCAGAATAAAGCCTTAAAATATCTTAGAAAAATCTGGAGAAATCCTTTTTGGAATAATAGCTCCTTAAAGATTCAAAGTTTCAATCCTTCATAAAACTTTCCCGCAACTTTCAAAAATTACATTTTGGTCACTAGCCAAAATGTCAACCTTCCGAACCTCATTTTCCAAAATTGATTTCACAGTTCACTTTTATATATTAAAAGATGATTTTAGAACATTTTTCCATATTTTTAATGCAACCCGAACTAGGGCTTTCCTAAATTCACTCTTATATATTCGATCAGCACTTTGACCGAACCGGTCAACGCCCAAAACTTCTGAGCCCAAAACCGGGGCGTTACAACTCTCCCCCCTTTAGGAAATTTCATCCTCGAAATTTCAACCGGCGAAAAGAGAACCACAACCTTCTCAAAGCAACACAAAAACCTCAACCAACACTGACTACTATCCACACAAAACCTCCACCAAACTTAGCACCACCACATGCTGTTCATAAAATTCAGAACACACAAGATAGCCACAACTTAACCTTTCACATAACCGGACTGTACACAGCCCAAACACCAACCTGAAGAACTTCAGCTCTTACAGCACACATCACTGTAACACACAACTTCCAAAACTTGTTTACACAGAGACAACAACCAATCCAAACAGCCACTATGCAAACCTTTCTGCTTCTAAAACTCTTGCAAACTTCCAAACCCTTTCCAAGGATTTCCCAACAAGCAAAAATATTTAAGCATCAACTGCTTACCCAAACTCCTCAGCGGATGCTGATAATCCTTAACATCTGCCGCTAACATCACCATAACAGCTTACCAGGATTACTCACCCAAATTCCAAGAATTACATCACAACCCCAACTTGACTCCACCAGCCGTTCCACACACCACTAACTGACTTCAACTGGAACTTTCTTAACCACAACCAGCCAACCACTTCTCACCAGAACCCAAACAACCAACAAAAGCCTTCGATTTTTCATAGCCCTTTCACTTCAACTTCAACCATAACACTGCTTAACCAAACACACATAACAGCTTCTGAACTCCTCAAAGGTTGCTAAGAGCCAACACAACTCTTTCACAACAACCTAAAAGCTAAGCTACCTCAGCACTTGGAAACACCACCACAAACTGCAACATCACTAGCACCAAGGAACTACCCCTTCCACCTAGCTATTCAAACCACATAACCGATTCACATCTTAACCGGTACTACTCATCACCAAGCCACTAAACTCTCTTTAAGCAACAAACACCATCCTTCCACCACAGACTATACCACTCTCACCATTGCCAGCAACTAGCTTAATATTACTTCCAACTCTCTCTCAGCACCAAAACAACCACTAAAAACCCATCATCCAAACCAACCACCACACTAACAGATTCAATTAGTCATTAGCGAGTGTGAACATCGTATGCATGATCACCTACAAGCCCTATCAATGCCTGATGTACATGTATGCAAAACCTCTAATGTCATGCCACATGTATGCATGGACCAACATATATAATATAGCATATAACAATGACTTTAACTGTGCATGAATGCCAGTTCACACCCTCCAATAACATCCTCAAATCTGTCTAAGAACAACCTCTTAACTCACTTCTAGCTTATCTAACTCCATCATACCAACAACCATTAACCACCAGATACTCACTAAGCCTTCTTCACACCAAAGATGTCTCCAAACAACTACCATTACCCCAAACAAGCTAGCAACAAGACTAAACTTATCACGCAAGGAAAACCAACAGAAATCAAACTAAGGTAACTAGAGCAAAGATTACTTAACAAGGTTACCTGAAAACACAACACCACCCTGAAGACTCATCAGACGAGTTCTCTTCCTTGCGGAACCTTCAACCTCCTGCGGCACAACTGCAGCACCAGCTAACACACCAGGGTCACCACCAACTCCTTGCGGTAAAGAACCTTGGCTGCTCCGAGCCAACCTCAAACAATCACGTCTCATGTGTCCAGCAGACCCACATTTCCAGCAATTCTCATTTCCCTAACTCTTCACAACCTTCTGCTCTTTTTGCCACGTTTGAACCTTGCCTCGGCCGTGCCCATGACCTTTCAAAGACCCCTTGACTAACAGCAAAGCTGACTTCACTCCATGAGGACAATCACGCTTAACATGCATTTTGGAACCACAATTCCAGCAAGCACCCGCACCCCAACAACCTCCAACATGGCGCCTTTCACAACGGTCACACACCGGTGGTTGAGCTTCCACTCCTTGCTCAAGCAACACTTTCTCCACAACCGCACTACCTTCACCTTGCTCAATCCTTGGAAATTCCCTTCCAAGATACCTTTCACAAAAAGCAGATACAAAGAAATCCCAATCAATATCATCAATATGTGACGCCACCGCCACAGTTGTCCACCAGGCACACGCATCCTCCAACATCAGAGAAACAACACTCCCCAACTTACAGGCATAATCACAGCCCTCCTGATCCAAGATCAGAACCACACTGGCCAACCAAGCCTCAAATGTCTCAGGTGTCGAACCATGATATTCCATAGCACCCAAATCAAGCATATGCTGCTTCGGCAAACCCACACATTCCACAGCCAGCACATCCACTGACTTTACCTTTACCACAGCCTGAGATGTTCCCAACACCTCCTGAACAACAGATGATGAACACTTCACCACAGAACCAGCTTCTTCTTCCTGCCTTAACTCCTCAACTCCAGGCACAGAAGACTGAGACAAAACACCTCTACAAAAGGGTGAATTCCATGCCCTAACAACCTGCCCCAAGGCAGCAACCATCTCACCCAACTGCCATTCTTCCATCAACCTTGTCATACTACTAACAACAACAAACAATCACAACAAGCAAACAAACCAGTTAGACCAGCATTAAGCAAGGATTCAACTCCAACTCCAAAATAACACAATAGCTATATTAATAAGGCAATGGGTATCCCGAATCCTCCCCCTTACATGACATAACAGTCAACACAACATGGATATCACAATATCAAGCATATCAAACAACATACTTTGATCATGCTTATACCCTACAGCATCCACTTGCATCAGCATATTATCAACATAACATACTCATTACACCTTCAACATGCATAACATCAGCTCACAACATCGGCACATTTCCACATAAGCTCAACCGAGATTCATAACCATAAAGCATGCTTGCATACATCAGCAATATGCTCAGAAACATCAACATCATACTCAAAAACACCAGCAGCATATTCAGAAACACCAGCAGCATATTCAGAAACACCAGCATCATATTCAGAAACACGTGTTTCAACCAACTTTCAACCATACATCAAGGTAAACAACAAGAACACATTACAACAACTTACCGTTTTCCCCAAGCATTCGCAACTCAGCTCTGATACCACCAAATGTAACCCCCTTAACCCGGCCTAGACGATTGACCCGAATTAAGAAAGTCACACGGGGAAAACCAAAGTCAACCCGAAAGTCAACCTTGATTAACGACCCTTTTTTTTCTTTTTAATCTTGTCTAGATGCACATTAACCTTAGATGTGATCATGCAACAGCATACTCAAAGATCACAAACATCAGAGATCAAACAGGGACCCAATTGAACAAATTACAACTTTAGGGACCAAATTGTAAATTCTGAAAACTTTTAGGACTTAACAAAATTTTAAGTTACCAACTTAAAATTAATCAGGTTTCATGCTTCTCTGTGAAATTTCAGCTCAAAAGGACCTCCCAAGCTCATGCAATTGAACATTCAAGATTCAGGACCAAAACGCAAACAATTCAAAACATATAACTGCCATTGTCAGCCCCTAACGGTCGGCCGTTCCGAAACCGATCGACCCCGTTCCGAAACACGGCCTTGGCAGAGACCAAACCGTTTCGAAACCGTGCATACCGTTTCGGACGCCTGGGTTCATGTAAGGCACCCGTTCCGAAACGGTGCACACTGTTCCGAAACGCCTGCACAGATTGCAGCAATCAAGCATACCAAAACATGCAATTGATCATTCAAACATGCTCCAAATGTCACCAAACTTTACCAGCATGCAATTTAACATATATATGACTTGTAGGCATCATCAAATCAACAATTTAACTTCATATGCAAAAAGCCCCAAATCTATAGGCATGCTTCCTACACAAGCAACCATTTAAGCACAAACTTTCCAATTCAATCTCATTAAAGCCAAAACATGTTCCAACAACATCAACAACATTAAAACATACTTGTTCGAACATATACAAACACAAAAAAATCATTCCGAGAGATTCTACCCCCATTGCCTTTATTAACTATAGCTATTCACCGAGACATACATCTCAATTGGAGTCCACCTTGAATCCCTTGCACCTTGCTGTCCAAACTTCAAGAATCTGCATTGATGGACAAAAAGGAGCGTAAGCACGTAATGCTTAGTGAGGAATGCTCAAAACCAAAACACCATCAATGCAGCGGGTCATTAAGATCACTTTAAAAACAAACCCGATTAGTTTACTAAAGCCATGTTTGAAAACTCTTTTCAACATCAAGCTCAAAACCATGCATTGCACACACATGAAAACCAACCCTTAGCTTAGCAAGCTAAGAAAACCCTTTTCAAAGCACAACTTACAAAATCATCCATTTAACCATTCCATGCATAAACACCATATGCAAAGTTAAATCAAAACCTTGGAAACATTCCCATTTCACAACATACCCTTCTTATACTTAAAAACCATTTAAGCAAGAAGCCCTTTAAAAATCATTTACTCAATCAATCCAATACATGCATTAACCAAAGGCAACTCATGAACCACAACATCATTATCTCATGCCTTTTAAAACAAGTCTTAACAAGACTTCAATGCATTAAGGAGATTTCATGCACACATGCATCATTTACCAAATGACAACCCACACTTGTTAAACCAAACAAGTAAACATGCATTCACTAGCATAATACACTTTTCATGCAACCATGCATCTTTTCAAGCATCTCATGCTTCTCATGCAATTATGCATCCTTTCAAGCATTTCATGCTTCCTTATAATCAAGAACATTGCATTGGCTTCCAATATCATCCTCATCCACTTTTCAACTCAACACCCGATCGAATACGCGGATTCCGAGCGTTGTCCCTACGCTCCATACACCCTACCAATCCAAGGCCTCCCAAATGGACTTTTAAACACCATTTGACCTTACAAGCCTAAGGTTCCCATGTATGGACTTTTAAACACCATAAAACCTTAGCTTCCCCGAGGTTCCCATGTATGGACTTTCAACCACCATACAACTTCCACTTTTCCCAAGGTTCCCATGTATGGACTTTTAAACACCATACAACCTTGACTTTTCCCAAGGTTCCCATGTATGGACTTTTAAACACCATACAACCTTGACATGCACAAGGTTCCTTTGTATGGACTTTCAAACACCATACAACCTTTGCATTCACCGATTGGTAGTTGTATCACATCACTAACGAGATCCGGGACACCCCACACAAGATCCACACATGGACTTAACACCGCCATTGTGATCTCAACAAGCACAAGGTTCTCCTTTATGGACTTTTAAACACCATATAACCTTTGCTCAACCAAGGTCCTCGAATGGGCAACACCTCCATTATGACCTTAACCATCTCGTTAGGATACTTGAAGGGAGTTTACCGGTCCACTCTTGACCACTCCACCTCCAAGGCGACTTAATTCACGGTGCACCCAATCCTATAGCCGACTAACTATATCCGATCAACGAACCAAGAATCCACTTACATCACTTGCCAATATCACCACCTCACCACAATAGTCCAATGATTCACATGCATAACCATAATGCAAAAACCATCATTTACCATCATTAATTCACTGTTTTAAAGCATCACACAAAGCCATTAAACATCATGCAACACCATGCATCAAATCCACATTTTCAATGTATAAAACCAAGGATCTCTTACCTTGAGCATCCTTCACATATGGCTTTCAAAACCAGCATTAAACCATGCTTAAAATATTCTTTCAAAACAGATTTAAATCATGCAAAACACATGCATTTCAATCATCAACCACAATTGCTCAAAAGCCAATTTCACAACACAATTCAAGAGCGAAAACCATTCACTTACTCTTGAGCTTAGCAAAGTTGTTTAGACTTAAACTAATCTCCCAAAACCTTCAAACCTTGGTTTAAAAGCCGAAATCCCAACTTCACTCACCGATACACACAACAAGGCTAGCCAACAAGCCTTCCAAGCATCCGAAAACCTTCCGCAACACCTTCAAAGCTCACGGATCAACCTCCCCTGTTTCAAGCACACAACAACAGAGGATTAATGCATCATTATGCATTAAAAACACCAGCAACAACATTCAGCTCGCTGCTCAACCCAAATCCAACAATTTGGCTACCAAACACAACCGAAATCACCTCCAAACACTTCCAAAACTTAACCCAGCCAAGAACCATCACTCCTAACCATTTTTAAACATCAATTAACATCCAAAATGATCACAAACACATCCTTATACCTCCAGGTATAACAGATAACCAAAAACACTCCAAAAACAACCAAAAACTCAAGCCAAACTTAGGAAATTCAACCTATCCGGGATTGCATTGATTAAACCTCAACTTCTAATCAATTTAGCATTCATTTAACATCATTTTGACACTTCAAAACACTGCCCAAACAGATCACACGAAAATTTCACCAAAATCACCAAATCTTGCATTTTAAGCCAAAATCAAGATTTCAATTAAAAAGCCATTAACAAAACACAAATCAAGGATTGAGAACTTAGGAATTTCAGTAAAGAACTGATAGTTTAGAGGAGAAGGACGTTCTTACCTCCAAACTTGAATTTCTCCTTTTTAGAGCCAAAATGCTTGATGAAACAACTTGCAAATTGAGAGGTTTTGTAGATGAGGTGATTAGGAATCAAAAGAGAGTTGAAATGAGAGATTTAGATGCCAAAATCAGAGAAGAAAATCTGGAGAATTGTGTTTGGGTGGAGAGAAAATGAGAAAAAAGGAAAATTGAGAGAAAATGGAAAATTAGTTAGGAAATGGTTAAAATGATTTCCCTCCACATTTCATAAACTTAAAAATCAGAATAAAGCCTTAAAATATCTTAGAAAAATCTGGAGAAATCCTTTTTGGAATAATAGCTCCTTAAAGATTCAAAGTTTCAATCCTTTATAAAACTGTCCCGCAACTTTCAAAAATTACATTTTGGTCACTAGCCAAAATGTCAACCTTCCGAACCTCATTTTCCAAAATTGATTTCACAGTTCACTTTTATATATTAAAAGATGATTTTAGAACATTTTTCCATATTTTTAATGCAACCCGAACTAGGCTTTCCTAAATTCACTCTTATATATTCGATCAGCACTTTGACCGAACCGGTCAACGCCCAAAACTTCTGAGCCCAAAACCGGGGCGTTACACGCCCTTTACAGGTTTTCAACTCAGGCCCTCTTTTGGTTTCAAAACGCCCTTTGCAGGTTTTTATTTTGAACCCTCCTTTTCTTTTCTTTTTCTTCTTTTCTTCTTTCCTTTTTCTTTCTTTTTTCCTTTTTCTCTTCTTTTTTTCTTTTTTCCTTTCTTTTTTTCTTTTTTTCAAGCATAATACTTCTTGACAATAACAAAATTTACCGGGTTTTGAAACTCATTTCCATCAATCTCAGCTAAAATCAATGCTCCACCAGAAAGAACCTTTGTCACGATGTACGGTCCTTCCCAATTAGGCGCCCATTTTCCTTGGGGATCACTTTGAATTGGCAACTTCTTCTTTAAGACCATATCACCTTTTTGGAATTCTCTAGGGCGAACCTTCTTCTCGCAAGCCCTAACCATTCTTCTTTGGTACATTTGACCATGACACACAGCTTTCAGCCTCTTTTCCTCAATTAAGTTCAACTTGTCATACCTTGCTTGAACCCATTTTGCTTCATCTAACTAGGCTTCTATCAAGACACGCAACAATGGCATCTTCACCTCGATTCGTAGCACAGCTTCAACTACATTTACTAATGAGAACGAAGTTGCCCCAGTAGATGTTCGCACCGCTGTTCAATATGCATACAAAGCAAATGGTAACTTTTCATACAAATCTTTATAAATATAAGTCATCTTTGCAACTATCTTCTTAATATTCTTATTGGCTGGTTCTACTACCCCATTCATCTTCAGGTGGTATACTACTGAGTTGTGATGCTTAATGTTAAACTACTCACAGACCCCAGCAATCATTCGGTTGTTCAGGTTAGAGACATTATCAGTGATTATGCTTTCAGGTAGTCCATATCGACAAATGATCTCCTTATTTAAGAAATTGCAAACAACAGACCTAGTTACATTTGCATATAAGGCCGCTTCCACCCACTTTGCGAAGTAATCAATAGCCACCAAAATAAAGCAATGACCATTTGACGCTTTCAGATAAATCTTTCCAATAACATATATGCCCTACATAGAGAACGGCCAAGGAGACGACATGACATGAAAAGACCGAGGAGGCGCATGAACCTTGTCAGCATAAACCGGGCATTTGTGGCATTTAAGGGAATAATTAATGTAATCCCCTTCCATCCTTGACTAGTAAAATCCGAAACGCATAATTCTTCCTGCCTAGTGAAACCACTAGGGTAGGGTTCCACAAATTCCCTCATAGACTTCTTCCAAAATCAACTACGGTTCTTTCACATCCACACATCTTAGTAACACCTGGTCTCGACTTCGTTTGTAAAGGATCTCCCCATCAAGGATGTATCCTGATGCCATTTTTGTAATCATTTTCTTTTCATTTTATAAAGCGTGTGATGGGTATTGTTGAAGCTTTATGTATTGTAAGATGTCATGGTACCACGGTAACCCATCTTCTTCTACATTGTAACAATTTGTTGGGGACTCAATCATTTGTAACTTAATGGGCATCCTCTCCGAACCCTCGCTTGCTTGGCATTCTTCATTCCATGTCCCTTGTAACACTTGGTTAAAAGGACAAAAAAACGAAAATGAAAATGAATGAATAAAAAGAAAAAGGTAAAGAAAAGAGAAAAAAAATAGTCATGTTAGGAGGTTGGGGGAGTTGAACCGGTGACCTCGTGGTTCAAGGTTGGTAACCCAACCGATTGTGCTAGGAAGCTATTGGTATTTAAACCCCCTAAAATCCCTCTTATGTTTATCACGAGTAAAAATTAAATGGAAGTCTGATTTCCCCACCTACCCACAATTAATTGCTTTTCCCTTTACGAATTTCAACCCTTCATCTTCCTCTTCTATCTTTTGCAAACCTCCTCTTCTCGATTTCCGGCGATATGCAACCATCCACACCGTTGTTCAGCGTATGCCACCGCCAACACAGGCGAACGCACCTCGCAGCTCCGAATCCTCTATTGTCGGTCACACGCGCTCCCATGCCGCCGTTTGCAGTTAAAACCGAGCCGAAAGTTCGGCGAGTTTGGCCTCTATTCTCCCTCTTTTTCTGTCGTGCCGTCGTCGTTTCGCCTCGCTGTCAGTATAGCCGAGCTCTCCACACCGAGTAGCGCAAAACCCGAACGCTCTCTCGTCGGATCGACGTCGGCAAAGCCACCATCGGAGCTACGTAAGTTCCGGCGAACTTTATTTTTTTCACAAGGATTTCCGGTTCATTTCTGGCTTGTTTCGCGTTCATAATGTATAAGTTGAAACCATGGTTGATTGGTCTAAATTTTTATGGCAGGATCGCGGCTATTGGCGTCTCTGACGACCATTTCCGGCGATCAGAAAATTTGGGTAGTTGAACCGATCTGAACCGGCTAGATCGGTTAAACCGTCGGCCCATAACCCAGACCTGAACTGAACCGATCTGACCCGACCCGCTTATAACCTACATCTAACCCGGCTGAGTTGACTCAGCGAGTTAACTCGCTGAGTCAACTCTGTTGACCCTATCTGATGACGTCATGATGACGTCAACGTTGACTTGGCTGCTGACGTTAGCGTTGACTTTGACCAAAAAGTAAAAATTTTTGAAAAGGCTCTATTTTATGTTTTTCGACGTCCTGAGTCCCATTTTGAAGTCCGTTTCGTAAAATCTCAACCCGAAAGCCTCCGAATCCGACCTCGAAACCGAACTTGTATATGTATTTAATTATTCAGTTAAGAACTTTGTGGATAAGGTATGATCTTGGAGTTTGTGTATTTGAAGGTGTTCAAAGTTCCTTGTATATGATATGGTGATGGACGTCGAATTTGGGTTCGAGTGCGATCGAATGTAGTATCATGAATCAACCGTTTTAGCTCTGAATTTGGAACACCTTCGGATATGAAGCATCTGAAATACTTGCGAATGCTGAAAATGACTAAAGGTACCTCTAAGACTGGAATAAGGAATACCAATAAAGCTAGAAATATAATGACTCTACAGTGGTAATTCACGGCATGTACTTGCTGGTCGTTTATGATATTATCGTAATTTTGAAAAGATGCCATGTGGCGACATGTTCGGGTTATTTGAAGAAAGTACCCAACTATTGGTAAGAGCAACATGTTTTCTCAAAAAGATAAATTCAATGATATGGGACGAGTTCGGGTGTTATATACATGTTCAGGAATTTGGAAAATTACCGCTTGGATACATGTTTGATCTCTCGTAGTAAGTTTAGTGAATGTTGGGTGAAGATGAACTACTTTGTTGTTACGCTGTAATCAATTCTGGAAATGAATACTTAAGATGTACTTATCCGATTATATTTCAAACTCTGTGTTAATCGTTTCAATTTGTTTAGAGGGACTCGAAAGCTTGATGAGCAGCTAGAATTCCTGAATTTGGTACATCACCGTTTATAGCTTGTTGGTTCAGTTTACCAAATTACCCCCCGAAGGTCAAAATGACCAGCTATACCCTCGTAAGCTTTAAAGATCGAATCACTCTCGATATATCTAAAATCTCAATGATTCTGATGCATCAACTTCTGATGTTGATTCGATCCGCCTTATCGAACTCCCTTATTCGTAGGGACCTCGTTCTGAAATCAGTCCAAAATTGTCAAATGTCATCTTTCTGATATCTATCAAGTACCTCTAAGAAATGAATTGGTCCATAAAGCGCGTACCATGTATCTGTAAATACTTTCTATTATAAAGCAAGACCATATGCTTAAAATTTAAAAGTATGATATTGTAATACGAAATGAAAGCAATTCTCCGATTTCTGACCTCTGATAAGAAAAATATTTTTGATATATGACATTAAATACGAAATAATAATAATCATAATAAAATAAATTTGATATCTATCTTCTGGTATAAAAATAGATTTGATATCTATTTTATGTAATACTGTCTTCTGAATATAAACTGAAACCATCTAGGGTTTATTATCTGGGATATGAATGATGATTTGTAGGCTCAGCGCTGGTAAGTCCTTCTGGACCTAAGCTCCTACGCCTAATGGGTCTAGGGTAAGCCTTTCTGTTAAGCTCCTACGCCCACGAGCCTAGGGTAAGTCTTTCCGGACCTAAGGCATCCCCTTAGGTAAGCTCCTACGCCCCACGAGCCTAGGGTAAGTCTTTCTGGACCTAAGGCATCCCTTTAGGTAAGCTCCTATGCCCACGGGCCTAGGGTAAGTCTTTCTAGACCTAAGGCATCCATTTAGGTAGGCTCCTACGCCTCAGGCCTAGGGTAAGACCTTCTGTATGTAGTTCAGGGGGAATTGCATTTTGGAGTTCGGTTTGAGGGTAGTTAAGTAAATTAATAAAACTTTCTGACCCCTTTTGAAACATACCCTACTAAATTAATGTATCAAGTGAACTTACAATTCACGCCTATTGAACCACTCTGAACTCCTTGATTCAACTTCTGAAATCTGAATCTCTTGAATCTTCAGCTTTAGACTCATCTCCTAAGATTCGGATGATCGAATAAAGAGTAACTTTGTTACCTTCTGACATGATGATCACAAAATATTGAATCGTAATTTAGGTATAGTTTATCTCCTAAGATTTGGGTGATCGAATAAACACTCATCTCCAATTCTTCACGAAGTGTTAAGTTTATCATATATATGCTTGTGATTTTAGCATCTGTTGGTAGTTTGTATTACTGAGCTTTTCGAAGCTCATGATGTTTTTACCATCACAGGTTAAAGGATCGACCAGGTTGCAACTACCAACGTTGGGACGGGAGTTCTTCGGTTTTCTCGCGGAGTATGGTATCTGTATAATTAGGGGGCATGTATATCACATCTCGTGTTATATATGAGTTTGAAATCTGTTTTCGTAACTTGTATCACGATTTTGTTTTATTGTCTGAAGGATTTATGAAATTGTATCTTAATTTAAAACTTGATTTATGATTTTATTAGTTTAACAATTTGTTTTATTTAAAATTTTAACGCGGGTTGCTCCGGTGGCCCTAATGTAACTTCCCAGGATCCGTGGTAACGCATAGGCGGGTCTAGGGGGTTACATCCCTGGGTTGTTCTTTCTAAGCAACTTGAATATTGGATCACATTTATTCGTAAGTTGGGAGATGAAACAAGCTATGTAGATCATCCTTCCCAAGAACCCTTGAACTTGCTTCTGAGTTTGAGAAGGTGAAAGCTCTTGTATGTCCTTTATCTTGTCTGTGTCAAGTTCAATTCCTCTTCTACTTACTACAAAGCCTAACAATTTCCCAGATGTAACCCCAAATGTGCACTTGGCAGGATTAAGCTTGAACTGAATCTTTCTCAATCTTTGAAAAAGCTTACCCAAGTTTGCTAGATGCTCTTCTTCAGTTATAGACTTGGCAATCATATCATCGACATAAACTTCTATTTCCTTATGCATCATATCATGGAAAAGAGTGACCATAGCTCTCTAATACGTTGCACATACGTTCTTCAATCCAAAAGGCATTACCTTATAACAGAAGGTTCCCTAAAGCGTTACAAAAGTAGTCTTTTCCATATCTTCTGGGCACATCTTTATTTGACTGTAACTGGAAAATCCGTCTATGAACGAGAAAAGGGAATGGCCAACTGTATTGTCGACCAAGGTGTCGATATGTGGAAGCGGAAAATTTCTTTTGGGCTTGCTTTATTAAGATCCAAGTAGTCGACGCACATTCTTACTTTTCCATCCTTCTTAGGCAATGAGACGATGTTTGCCACCCATTTTGGATATTTAGCTACTTCGAGGAATCCTGATTGTACTGCTTCTCGACCTCATCTCTGATTTTCAAAAGAATATCAGCCTTCATTCTTCTAAGCTTTTGCTTTATTGGCTCACATCCTTCTCTTATAGGAAGCCTATGCATGGCAATATCTGTATCAAGGCTAGGCATATCCTGATATGACCAGGAAAAGATGTCTTTATATTCTTATAAAAGCTCAATCAAATGTTTTCGTGTCTCAACTAAGATGGTGCTAGCGATCTTTACTTCACGTTTTTCTTCTTCAGTTCCAAGATTCAAAACCTCTAATTCTTCTTTGTGGGGGCAGAATTTGCTTTTCCTCTCCTTCTACCATTCTAAGCAGATCATCAGACAAGTCATACTCTTCTTCATCATCAGTACTCTCAACTTCCTCTAAACATAGAGGCAATTCAAAATTAACCTCAAAATCTGATTCGGAGTCATTTGGACCATTGATATCTAAAAACCTGCAAATAAAATAGACAAAAATATATACCAAGAAATAAAAAAAGAATGAAATGATATGATTTATTATGTTTTTAAGGGTTTGTTTTTGCTTTTGGTTTTTTATGATCTTTTGGTTTTTGGTGCTATGACTGAAAGTTTGCCACAAGATGTAATTGGAAAAAAGCATCTTTTATTGAAATTAGAATAATGGTTTTGACATAGACCCTTTTTACATAAGATCTCTAATTACCTCAAGGCCTAAGGGTAAAAGAGTTGGTTTTGAGAATTACTTTGAGGCAGTCTTAAAAACTTCATGGGCTACTTCTGCAGTCCAGTTCTTCAGTTCCGTGTAAGGGAAAATCTTGGACAGATATTTGTTTTCTTCTTCCTCCTCGTCTGTGATGGCGTTAATGCTCAAATTCTCAAAAACCTCGCATAACTCATCTTTTCCTTTCTCCTCCTCGTCAAAGGGGGCATTGGGGTTTAAGAGTCCTCCAGCCCTGAAAGTGACGCTTAAGGGTGGGTACGTCATTGGCTTCCCCTCAACTTCCTCTTTCTTTTGCTTCATTTTCATACTTTACTGCTACTTCACATCTTTCTTTTGCCATTTATCGAGCCTAAATCTCAAACTGAATCAATCCCTCTTCAATGGGATCACCACAGGATAAGGCTTTCCTCGTCTTTCTTCTTTAACTTCCTCTCATTTCTTCCCAAAGGAAATTTCCACCGTTGCACACACATCTGATTCGTGCTCAACATCTCCCTTCTCGAAGAACACAAGTTCCTTGTTATCCATCTTGGCTTGAACCATTCGTTTAAACTCTAGGCAACACTGGATCTCATGTCCTTCAGCTTCATGGTATTCGCAGTATGGTTTTTCAATGACCTTCGTCTTTGGATTCTCTTCCTTTAATATCCCAACTGATACTAATTGAGCTCATACCCAATTCATGGGTACTTTAATCTCTTCAACATATTCCTTGATCACTCTCTTCTCTTCCTCAAGCACGACATTCACCTATGTCTTTTGGTGGTTTGGCAAAGGGTTTCTTTTTTCCTCGGAAGTTTCAAATGATAACATGCTCGATTTCCTTAAATCATCCATCAACCTTTTGAACGTGGTGCAATTCTCAATAGTATGCTCCCTTACTCCTGCACGATATTCGCATTGGGACTTCTCGTCGTACCACGGTGGATAAGGAGGTGAGAACGGAGGAACATGTCTTGGCAGCACCATCTATGATTTGACCAACTCAGCAAACAACTTTGCATAGGTCATTGGGATGGGAGGAAAGTAGGGCCTCGAGTTTCCTAGATATCTTCGTTGAAGGTGTTGGGCTTGTTGAACACCGCACATGTTGAATAACTGGGGTTATAGACATTCGTGGCATTAACTTCATTGTTATCCCTCTTCTTATATGTCTTCTTCGTTTCCCCATTGTCTAACCATCTGCTCTTTATGGCTGCTAGGATTAGTTTTTCATTCATTAGGATGTCCGCAAAATTATTCGTAGCATGATTGAGCATGAGATCGTAAAAACGACCCTTTAGAGTTTCCATGAACATCTGAGTGATCTCATTTTCTAGCAACGGTGGCTGCACTTGTGCCGCTACATCCCTCCACCTTTGTGCATATTGTCAGAAGCTCTCGTGGTGCTTTTGCTCCATCCCCTGCAAGACCTAACGGGTTGGAACCATGTCTGAAACATGCTTGTATTGCTCACTGAAGGCTCTAGACAGATCCCTTCATGATTTGATGTTCACCCGACTTAACTGCGAATACCGACGTGCAGCGGATCCTACTAAACTGTCTTGAAAGCAGTGAATGAGTAGCTTCTCATTGTCAAGGTACATTGACATCTTTCTACAGTACATAGTTAGATGTTCTGATGGGCATGTGATCCCATTGTATTTTTCAAAGTCTAGGATCTTGAATTTTGGTGGCGCAACTAAATCAGTTACCAAGGTCACATCCTTGGCATCCATTCCACCATAAGCAGCTCCATCTTGGAAGGACTTGATCATCCCCTCTAACTTTTCATACTTTTCTTCCAACTTCTTCTCAACTCGAACCTTATCAACAATTTCATCGAGGCCGGGCACCTCGTAGTTATTGGCCTCCACGTTTGGAACATGAGTGAAGATTCAGCTACATAGATGGGTGTTTTGGCCTTACCAGCAACCTCCCTCCTAAAGGTCATTCTTGGGAATCATTGAATGGCAGTAGTGTTCCCTCCTTCTTCAACCGCATTTGGGTCCTTGAATCCTATAATAGCAGCTATTGAACTGATCGACTTTTGATGAACTGCCTCAACTTGATGTTTCAGGTCGACCTCTATTTTCTCTAGCTTATCTTGAATGTTCTTTTGGTTCGCCTCCAATGTTGTCAATCTTTCCTCAGAGTTCATGGCTCGGGTTTGGATTCGTGTACCATATGTATGAGTTGTCTTAGCAATTTTGGATATTTTGTTTTTGTAATTAAGTTAGTTTATAACTTGAATGAATGTATGCACAAATGAATTCATAAAAGCAAACAACAAAGCAAACAAGACAATGCAAATGCATGAATGCAGTTGAAGGGCCATCAATTCCATTGAAAATCTGCTCATGAAAGGAAATTCTTTATTAAATACGAAAGTTTTTATTACATCTTTTTTGAATTACAAAAATTTTTCTGCTTGAACACCTAACTCCTTGATTTCTTCAATTAGCCACATGAGCCTTGGTCCAACTTCTCCAACGGGCTTAATGTACTGACGAAGAGATGAAGCTTCGGTTGCCAACATTGTCACATGCTTGGTCCTACTCCTTTTTAAAAAGCTTTCCATTCATAATTGAACAATTTTCTAGAATCAACCCCTTCTAAATATGGAATGATGCACATACAAAATAAACAAGATAGGAAACATAGGTTAATAAAGCAAGGAAAAAAAAAACAAATGAAACAGTCAAAAACAATTTAAATGCACAATAATTTTGGGCTGGCATTCCAACATTTCAGGACATGTCTCCACAGATTATTCTTGCGACTCAACACCTTAGGCTTTCTGCATGGCTCTAATTAAGGGTAGGCTCTAGATTACCAAACTTGACTTGGTTCTAAAAGGGTACCCGAGTTGTCCTTGTTGTCCCCTACTAAGGGTAGAGGGGCCCTCGATTCTCACCCATTATAGGCTTCAAACGAATCAAGTTCAACTCAAGAAGGACTCACCAATGATGCCTTCTCGAAGAATCAATATCCTTACGAATACAAGGGAATGAGTCCCGAAGGTACTTGTTAGGCTCATACGAAGAATCAATATTCTTGCATGAGCAAAGCGTATTTCCCCTACTTAAACGAACGACACAAAGCTCGGGAATAGAGCTTAGAATTAAGTCTTAAATGCGTAAAATAGAGTTATATTCGTTTAAAGGGACAAATAAATTGAACCTATTATGAACTTGCAAATTCCATATTTTTTAAAAAAAACATTTTTTTTGAAAACCATTTAAAATAAATTTGTGGCCTGACCCTCTTTTGTTTTTATTTAAAAAAAAACAAAAACACTTCTCCAGTGGAGTCGTCAAGCTGTCACAGCCGCCTTTTTTAGGGAAAGGAGGCTTCGACTTTTTTGCAGTAAAACTTTTAAAAATCAACGGAGTTGCCACCAATCTTTTTGAAAAAAAAAAGTGTGAATGGATCACTTTTAAAAATAGGGTCATTTTAATAAAACATTTTGTTTTAATAAAACAACGGTTTTGGTCTGCGAAAAATCGGAAAACATGTTCGGGGGTCGGTTACGCGTGGGGAAGGGTTAGCACTCCCGCGACGCCCAAAATTGGTACCTAATTGGTTTTAAAAAAAATTCAAAACTTGAATTTGTAAGTTCACAAAGTTCGACTTTACTTGTTCGTTTAATGAACATTAGTCTATTTTAAAGGCCTTATCGCCCGAGAGATGAACTTTAATCACCGCCAACATTTCTGGCGCTAACCCGTCATTCCCGTTTGATAAGACACCACATTAAATTAATTTGACTTTTTCAAACAGCAAAGAAATTTAGCGTGTTGAGCATTTTATTCATTTCTAAGTTCGATTATTTAAAAACTTTGAAAACGTCTAAGTCTTTTATTCCTAATTTAAAGTTTAAGTATGCTTAAGTTTATTTTATTATTTTTTTGTGAAGAACATTTTTCAACAAAACGTAACTCTATCGAAGCTTTAGTCCATAATCCTAAGTTTTATACCTATTTCTAAAACAAGCAAGCAAATTTTATTCTTTTTGAGTTTTTTCCCTTTCATTATTCCCTTTTTAAAAAAAATTATTTCTTTTTTACACATTATTTTTAAAGGCCAAGACCCGTTTTACAATTTTTACCTTTTTCTCATTTTTATATTTTGTTACTTTTTATTTCAAAAAAGAATACTTCTTTTAAAACTTCCTTTTCCCATTTTTTCATTTTTTAAAGCTTTTCTTAAAAAAAACCTTTTTAAAATAAACGTTTATTTTAACTATTTTATTTTAAGCTTTTTCAAAACTTTATTTTCTCCAAAAACCCTAAACTTCTACCTTAAAACTTTTTTTCTTTTTTTTTAAAAAAAACAAAACTTTATGACTTATTTATTTTTTAAAGAAAAACATCTTATTTATTTTTATTTTTAAAATCACTCAACCCATTTATTATTAAATCTAAATTTAAAAAAAAAAGCCTTTTTTTATATTTTTGAATCAAAATCATGCCCTTTATTATTTCCACTCATGCATTATTGTTTTTTTCAAATTAAATCTCTAACTTTAAGTTTTTTTTTTTCAATTAAACCACATTTATTCATTTTATTCTTGCATTTTAATTTAAATACATTAAAATTTATTTCTACATTTCTAAAGATCAAAACAACTTTAACAATATTTTTTTAAGCATGCAAATATTTTTAAAGATCAAACCAAATTTAAAACAGAGAATTAAAACGAGATTTGGAACACCAAGAGCAATTATCAGTGTGAAGGAACTCACTTTGACAACAAACTGATTGCTAAAGCATTACAGAGGTATGGTGTGAGGCATAGGATTGCTACAACAAATCATCCTCAGACTAATGCTCAAGTTGAAGTCTCGAACATAGAAATCAAACAAATTCTTGAGAAAAAGGTCAACCCAAAAAGGAAGGATTGGTCTCCTAAGCTTGATGAAGCTTTTTGGGCCTACCGTACTGCCTACAAGACATTGTTGGGAATGTCATCATTCAAGCTTGTTTATGGGAAAGCTTGTCATCTACCCATGGAACTTGAGCACAACGCCTATTGGCTATTAAAAAGCTTAACATGGATGCACAATTGGCTGGAGAAAGAAGGTTGTTAAAGCTGAATGAAGTGGAAGAGTTCAGATCGCAAGCCTATGAGAATGCACGCCTATACAAGGAGAAAACAAAGAAGTGGCAAGACAAACATCTTTCGTCGTGACATTTCTCAAAAGGGCAACAAGTGCTCCTTTATAACTCCATACTTAAGCTTTTTCCAGGCAAACTCAAGTCACGATGGTTAGGACCTTTCCTAGTTCACAAGGTCTATGCACATGGTGCGGTGGACATTAAGAAACTTGATGATGACACGGTATTCAAGGTCAATGGATAGCGTCTGAAGCTGTACAACGGAGCCCCAGTCTTGCGCAATAAGTCATCCTTCATTCTCTATGACGCTTAAGCGTTTGAACCACACCCTTCTCTTTTCTATTTTGCTACATCATTTTTATGTTTTCATGTTCATAAATAATATAGTTTAATCTTTATTTTTATTTCGTACTCTAGGCTTTTAATCCCATTTTTCCTTTTGCTCCATTATACCTTAATGTCAGGTTTGTTTGTTTGTTTGCATCTGAGCACCCTAGGGATGCAGGTGGAAGGTCAAGGTGCAACGACGCATCAGGGCTTTGTTTTATAAGGGTATAAGGAATGAGCAATTAAGCTTTCCAACATGAGAGGAGGCCAGCTCAAAAAGGGCAAAATAGGGGAAATAATTAACATCTTCACCTTTTAATTTAAAGAAAACTCTAACAATTATTGCCTAGGTCTTTTCTCTTTCCTACTTTTCACTTTTTCAATTAATACCCTCTAGTTCTTACCTTACATACACGCCGCCCAAAACCCCCCAAAACTCTCTCTCTTTCAATTCATGTCAGTTACCTCCCCCAAACTCCCATCACTTACCACTAATTCCCTCTATCATCACATCGACACAAAGAAAACCAAAAGACCCTCCCACTTAATCTTCTCCAACCCACTCAAAAACTCAAAACCCTAACCATACCTTTTTTCCCCATATCTCACAAATCTTCACCCTCTTTTTGCCTAGCAATGGTGTGTTGCAAGAGAGCAGAAGGTGTGTCTGGCAGTAGCCAACCCAAGCTCGTGGTCATAAAGAAGTTCTTAGACGATAAGGCCAAGGAACGATTCCAAGGTCTACAAGACCAGAAATTACTACCAGAGCAAGGCTTCAATTTCCCAACTAAAGGGGAATCAGGGTTCGACAAGGATATCTTACATGTCGTCACAAACCACAAATGGGCTACCTTCGTTCCTCACCCTGACAACTTTTGCATACCCATTGTTCAAAAGTTCTATGCCCATCTTACCAATCCTACACAGCCAGGTGTTCAAATCAAGATTAACAAGTTCACTGCAGCAAAGATTAACAAGTTCTTTTGCTTGAAAAATTCATAGGACCACCACACACCTATCTCCGAGAACGCCGACCCACAAACTGCGAAGGAAGTGTTGGAAGATTTGGGTTTTGAAGGCACCAACTTAGACATATCAAGCAAGCCAGTGGAACGTGCGCGACTCAAGCCAGAAGCAAAACTTTGGATCCACTTTTTCAAAAATAGGGTTATGCCAACTTCTCACACGATAACGGTGAATATTCCAAGGCTCCTACTCCTTCATTCTATTCTCAATAGCCGGTCCATTGACGTGGGGAAAATTATTATGGATGAGGTCTATGCATGTTTGAAAAGGAAGTCTAGTCCGCTCATCTTTCCCAACCTAATCACCGCCATCTGTCGAGAGAAAGGAGTGTTCGAAGATCTCATTGTTGATGCGAAAAACACATGGAAAGGTTCTATCACACCTGAAATGGTCCCCTCTATCAAAGGATACGGTGAGGATGCTCCAGCAGAGACACTAGTTGGAGGAGCGAAAACATTTCCTGCAACAAGAATTGCTGCATTAGTTTCCTTCACAAATCATCTCCGAGAGGATGTGGACAAGATGCGTGAAGACCAGGTCGTTTTCTATGGGTATGTTAAGGAGAGAGATGTTTTTATGAATGATTACTTCAAGGAGATCCTACCCCATATCAACATAGAATTCCAATCCTTTCTGGAATCTCTAAAGGCCCACGTAAAGGAACCTCCTCCTAGCGCCCAAAAGACGCCAATCCCTAACAAGAGCCCTAATACGACTCAGCCTTCCTCACAGAACTCGGACACAGATGCTACAGCAAGCCCGTTACCCAAGAAGAGAAAGAGAACAACAAAACCAACCAAAGTTTCCTCAGCAAAGGAACCATCTGTTGAGCCTATCAATCCATTGACAATTGGATTAGAGGATAACAAACCTGCACATTCTATGCTAGCGCAGTCACCGGCACAAACTCCAAGCGCTACCCCACCTACTAGAATAAGAAGCAAGCGCACTGCCGGAAGAGTCTAGAGTACACCAGCCGAGGGAAATGAATCTGACACAAGTTACACCAACCAAGGAACCCCAGCTGAACCAGAACAAACCCCTCCACCGGAGAAAGACGAGGCTGGCCCTCCGATCGCATCATTTAAGTCCTCTGGAGTCAAGCACAAAGCAATGAAGACTGCCACCACCAAGAAGTTAGGTACTTCTTAACCTTGCATTGTACTTAGTTAGTTGCATATCATTTTATTTTGTTGCATTAAGGACACTGCACTCTTTAACTTTGGGGGTGCTAGTGCCCTTTAGTTAGGCATTTGCATTTCATTAATAGGTAGAAACAGAAATTTTGCTATGGCATTTTATTTAGCTTCATGATAGTTGTATGGATAAGTTAAAGATACCCGATGATGAACATATTTTCAAGGCTATGGATTAATGTATGACTATTGAGATTGGTAGAATAAATTCTAGGGTTTGATGCTTAATCTTTGTTTTGATACACGATTGTATGCTCTTTAGGTTTGAAAGTGTTAGAGAATTTTTTTAGAACATATGCTTATCTTTGTGAAATTGAACTAAAACGAGCTTAAAAAAGAGCTTAGCTAATCTCCCTTGTGCCTGATAGAATATAGCAAACTGTGAATAAATGCTACGACATATTTTAGAGGGACAATTCGCTTTGTGTTGCACTGTCTGGAAATCAAACTTAAATAAATGGTAGCAACATCAAATGAGTGAATGAAAGTTGTCACGGGATGACTCTACCTACTAGCTCAGGGATGAGAGGTTTGCTCCCTACTCATCTAGAGTGAGGGATGGTAGTTGTGATGAGCTGACACCCCTCTTAAAAAAACAGTTCACTTATGGGAGTAAAACATTAATCTAAAATAGTTTAACCATTAGAATGAACTTGGGTTCTATTAAGAAATTTTTTCTATCAATGTTAAGCCTAAATTGTATGCAATCACACACACACACTAACAAAGGATCTCACCCTAGGAAATCATTCTTAAAATCTCAATTATGTCTTAAGTATTAAAGCCTTACTTTTCTGAGGGTTGAAATTTTGCCATAGCATCTACCTCGAGCTAAATTTTTGCCACAACATTTTCTTTGTTTCTTTCCATTCATTGCTTGAGGACAAGCAATAGCTTAAGTTTGGGGGTGTGATGAATTGCCAAAATACTTATATTTTAAACCTTTTTACTTAAGTATTCGTTTGTTCTCGAGGTCATCTCATAGCATGTAGGTGCATTTAGAGCATATAGTTGCATGTATCTTTACTTGTTGGTGGTTTGGCCTTATTTCATGGGATTAGATGCTGCTTGAAAGGTATTTGCTGGTGTGGTGTTGTGCAGGTGAAGCTGGTATGAAGTAGGGCAAGGAAGGAAAATGCTATAGCAAATTGGACAACGATTCTGGGCTCAGAAAAAGACAAATTAACGCACACACGCTGATCGCCCACCTATGCGAGCCCTTCTTTTGTCTGATTGTGCCCCACATGCATAGGGAATATCCCCTAGACACCAAAGAATTATTAGGGCACAAAACCCTAATAGCCTCCACTATATAAAGGACACAAGACCCTCATTTAAGGGAGAGCGTGAAAAGGTGACAAAAAGGCTAGGGAGAGAAAGCTAAAGGCGACTCTTTTCTTTTCTTCTTCCTCCTCCACTTGGTGTCCTCCATCGTAGAAGCTCCAAAGGTCTAACCTTGCTGACCTTGAGAGTGGCGGCAAGCCTAGGGCGGTTCATGGCGTTGTAAGTCCATCGTGGATTGGGAGTTCTCCTCTTCCCTTTCTGTTGCTTTAGCATTTATTTTTTATATCTAGAAAATGGGTTATATGAACGAAGATACTTCGGATAATATTTGCCCAGCCATGAACTGATTTAGGTGGCTAGGGCTGTTTGGATGAACTATGTTTTATTTTCTTTTATGAATGTCTATTTATCTCTTGCACGTATCTATGCTTTGTCTATGTTGTTAAATGCTTAGGGTTGTAAGAGCCTTCGAGAGTTGGTCTTTCCTTAGGTGTTAGTTAAGGTTAGTGGTCGAGAGAGCTTTCTTTAACCTGCATAGACAATGGAGTTGGATGCTGAGAGGCACAGCTCTAATCCACCTTATAGATAATTGTTGGGTTTCAACGGCTAAGAGGGATAAACCTTTAAGGGTAGGGGGAGTGATAGAGTTTATGCTGAGAGGTAATGCTGTAGCATTTCCTACTCCCATTTTCCTGGCTAGAGATAGTTAAGGAGCACCTTGAGTAAATCCTGCCGAGCATAGACTAAGTCAGAGAGGTAAACCCTAGTAGAGAAGTAAAACATAGGTAAACCAGACAACCCAGCTAGTCATTCCCAAGAGAGTTTCATATAGGTAAGAGGACATGTTTGTCTATTGATTTCAGCACGCTATCTTTTACCTTTATTTGCTACAGCATTTATATCTCTGCTCTGATTTGCTACAACATTCATCACTCTATCTTGAATTGCCATAGCATTCTCCATTTATATTTTGTGACACTTGTGTGCTTAAGCTTACCTTGAACACCTCCAGTCCCTATGGAGACGATACTAACTTACCACTTTATTATGTGTTCGACGTGCATACTTGCACCATATTTGCGTATCATTTATAGTACATCACACATGCAAAAAATAATCGAGATACAACTCATCTTTACGCTATGGGCATCACTACACTCAATTTATTCCATAATCTTATTCATATAGGTCATCCACTCCATGGATACCTCTAGTGACAATCCTCGAGTTTAACTTCTACTCAAATTACGTAAGCGCTAATCACAACTCACAACGTCCACCAGCTAGTGCAGTCACATGCACCTCAACATTTACAGCTTTACAAGCTCTAGACATCGCCTACATACCTGGTGCCATACAATCCAACACTTACCCAACCAACACAGGTTGTACTTACATCGAGACACATCGAGGCGTCTAGCCCCCAGGAGACTTTACACACTCCTTTATTCCTTGCCCAAAGGCAACAAAAATCATACCAGATCGCTACTCTCTCCTCGGTTTATTGGGCTATTATTTAAGGCATGATAACAACTTATAAAACAATCAAAACAAATTGCTTAGACCAGCTTCAAGCAAGGATCCAAGACTTTTATTTCAACATAAAACATTTAACTAGGTAATAAGGCAATGGCATCCCAATTTCCCACCAGCATAGCTCAAAGCATACAACATGTATGTCACAACCATCATGCATTACAAACATTAAAATTCAGCCCAATCCATCATCATACAACAGCTCACATTCATCTCACAATCACCCTTTATAGCCTCAACATCACATACTCAACATTTACATGCTTAAAACATTCACCGGGAAAACAAACATTACCAATAACACTCTTTCACATCAAAATCACTTACCAACAACTTACCATCATCCCAACCTTTTGAAACTTGGCTCTGATACAACAAAATGTAACCCCCTCGACTCGGCCTTGCTGATAGACCAAACCGAACGGATCACACGGGGAATATTGAAGTAAATCGGGAAGGTTTACCACAATAAACAATCCTTTTTTCCCTTTTTATCTTATCTAGATGCAACTTTGGTTCCTTTGTGTGTACGCACACAAGCAGCGATTGAAACTTCGTCACAATCGCCTATTAATTATAGCCAAATAATGTTTGGGGACAATTTTGTAAATTTGACAAATTAGGAGGGTTATTACCAAATTTAGGTTACCAATCTTTAATTAGATTCATTACATGCCTCTTGGTGAAATCTCAGCTCAAAATGACTTTTAGAACCCATCCAATTTCATACAAGGCAACCATGGACCAAAATGTAAGAAACAGAAACTCAGAGAAATTCAAAAACTGCATTAACGGTCAGATGTTTCGGAATAGAGGGCCTCGTATCATAATGGCCGTTTCGAAACACAGTTGGCCGTTTTGATACGCAGGTTCGTTTCGAAGCACTTTAAAAGTCGTTTTGGTACGATGGTTCACAGAGGCAAAATGTTCTGGAACATGCCTCACCATTTCGAAACACCAAGGCCATTTCAAGACACCGTTTCGAAACATGCAAGGGTGTTTTGAAATAGTTGGGCCTGTAATGTTTTAAAATGTTGTTTAAACTTGATTCGAAACCATCCTGATACATACATGCCCAACCATGTTGGCAACTCAAATATACATTAATGACAACTTATACGAAGCTTAAGCAACATCATTGTAACGCCCCGGTTTTGGGCTTAGGAGTTTTGGGCGTTGACCGGTTGGTCAAAGTGTTGTTCGAATCTTAAGAGGTTAATTTAGGAAAGCCTAGTTCGGGTTGCATTAAAAATATGGAAAAATGTTCTAAAATCATCTTTTAATATAATTAAGTGAACTGTGAAATCAATTATGGAAAATGAGTTTTGGAAGTGTGACATTTTGGCTAGTGACCAAAATGTAATTTTCGCAAGTTTGGTGGCTGTTTTATAAAGGGTTGGACCTTTGAATCTTTAAGGAGCTATTAATCCAAAAGTGGTTTCTCCAGATTTTTCTAAGATATTATAAGCTATTTTCTGATTTTAAAGATATCAAAAAGGAGGGAAAAGCTCATTTGGCAATTTTCTCAACTAACTTCTCATTTTCCTTCTCTCATTTTCTCTCAAACCAAACACTACATTTCCAGAGATTTGTTTCTGATTTTCTCACCTAAATTCCTCCTTTCAACTCTCATTTGATTCCAAATCAACATATCTTCAAAACCTCTTCAATTGCTACAAGTTTCAACAAGCATTTTGATTGCAAAAGTGGAGAAACACAAGTTTGGAGGTAAGAACGTCCTTCTCCTCTAAACTATCAGTTCTTTACTGAAATTCCTAAGTTTTCAATCCTAAATTGATGTTTAATTAAAGGCTTTTAAGTTGATTTATGGGTCTTGGCTTATTATGCAAGATTTTGATGATTTTTGATGATTTTCGTTAGATCTGAGTAATCTGTGATTTAAGAGGTGTTTTTGATGTTAAATGATCTCTAAAATGATGTGGAATTGAGTTTTGATTGATGCAATCCCGGATAGGTTGAGTTTCCTAAGTTTAGCTTGTGTTTCAAGGTAGTTTTTGAGGTGATCTTGGTGATCTGATGTTGCTGGAGGTATAAGGTTGTTAATAGGTTGTTTTTAGATGTTATATGGTGTTAATGGAAGTGAGGTTTTGCTGGTTTATGGCTGGGCTTTGTTTAGAAGTGGTTTGGATGCATTTTCGGTTGTGTTTGGTGGCCGAAAATGGAGGTTGGATGAGAGCAGCGAGTTTAGGTGCTTTCATTGAAGCAATTAATGCATGATGATGCATTAATCCTCTGCTTTGATGTGTTGAAACAGGGGAGGCATCTTTGGATCCAAGATTGGTTGATCCGGAAGCTTGATTTGGTGCTTTGGCTTGAAGCAAAGTGGAAATCGGTGAGTGCATTTGTGGAAATTGGATTTCAGCTTTTAAAACCAAGGTTTGAAGGTTTTGGGAGCTTAGTTTAAGTCTAAACAACTTTGCTAAGCTTAAGTGTAAGTTTTCGGATTTTCTCTCTAGTGGTGGCCATGACTTTGATGTGTTGCAAAATGATGATTTGCATGTTTTTAATTACTGTTTTGAAAGCATGTTTTAGCATGGATTTTGCTGATGTTGTAAGCCATATGTTGAAGGTAACTCTAGGTAGGAGTACCTTGCTTTTATACATTGAAATAGTGTGGTTTGATGCTTTGAAATGCATGATGAAAATGGCTTGGTTTAATGCTTTAAAACAGTGGATTAAATGATGAAAATGATGTATATTGACAAGTGATGTTTTGAAAAGATTAAGGTCACTAAGGTGGTTAAAAGTCCTTGAGTGAGCCTTGTTACTTAAGATCATCAAGGTGGTTAAAAGTCCTTGGATGAGTCTTGTTGCGGACACTAAGGTGGTTAAAAGTCCTTAGGTGATCCTTCCATGGTGTTTAAAAGTCCATGGGGCCAAGGTGTTTAAAAGTCCTTGGGGCCAAGGTGTTTAAAAGTCCTTGGGGTGATTCAAGCATTGGACACAAAGGTGGTTAAAAGTCCTTGTGTGGTCCTTATTCATGGTGTTTAAAAGTCCATGGCCAAGGTGTTTAAAAGTCCTTGGGGCCAAGGTGTTTAAAAGTCCTTGGGAAAGTTGTTGAACTTGTTTTAAGAAATGAAATGTATCACTTGAGCCAATATAACATGTTAAGTATATTATGAAGCATGAGATGCTTGTTTTAATGATTATGTTGAAGCATGAGATTGCTTGTTTTAAGTATGCTTTTGAGCATGTGCAAGGATTGATTTTAAGCATGGCTTATAAATGGTTTTAATTGCATTATTGAATTGTTTTTAATGAGCATGCCTCACTAAGCTTTTGCTTACGCTCTCTACGTTTTCTTAATTCAATCATGCAGAGCATTAGAGTACCTTGAGGGGCAGCAAGAAAGGGCAAGCAATCAAGTTCAAGTGAAGCTCAATGTATGAAGGTTTTATAAGTACATTTTAGCTTTTGTGTGATTTGGCAATGGGGGACCAATGTGTATGTTTGGGGAGGTGTTTGAGACTCCCTAAGTATGTTGAATGTTGTTGAGATTGCTGGTTTTTGAATTGGAACCTTATATGCTTGTTTTGGAAGTTTGGTGTTTGAATAGCTAGCTTGTGTAGGAAGCATGCCTATAGAATTGGGGCTTTTTGCATATGATGTTAGATTGATGTTGTGATGATGCCTATAAGTCTTAAATATGTTTAATTGCATGCTGGTAAAGTTTGGTGACATTTGGAGCATGTTTGAATGATCAATTGCATGTTTTGGAATGCCAATTTGCTGCAATCTGTGCAGGCGTTTCGGAACAGTGTGCACCGTTTCGGAACGGGTGCCTTGCATGAACCCAGGCGTCCGAAACGGTATGCACCGTTTCGAAACGGTTTGGTCTCTGCCAAGGCCGTGTTTCGGAACGGTGTCGATCGGTTTCGGAACGGCCCGTGTTCTGGAACGGGGTTGATTGGTTTCGGAACGGCCGACCGTTAAGGGCTGACAATGGCAGTTATATGTTTTGAATTGTTTACGTTTTGGTCCTGAATCTTGTATGTTCAATTGCTTGAGCTTGGAAGGTCCTTTTGAGCTGAAATTTCACAGAGAAGCATGAAACCTGATTAATTTCAAGATGGTAACTTTAATTTGGGTTAAGCCCTTTTAATTATCAGAAATTACAATTTGGTCCCTAAAGTTGTAATTTGTTCAATTGGGTCCCTGTTTGATCTCTGATGTTTGTGATCTTTGAGTATGATATTTGTGTGATCACAATTAGGATTAATGTGCATCTAGACAAGTTTAAAAAGAAAAAAAAAGTCGTTAATCAAGGTTGACTTTCGGGTTGACTTTGGTTTTCCCTGTGTGACTTTCTTAATTCGGGTCAACCGTCTAGGCCGGGTTAAGGGGGTTACATTTGGTGGTATCAGAGCTGAGTTTGCGAGTAATTGGGAATGAATGTATGCATGATTGAAGCATGTTTGCCTTGTATGCTTGTTGTGTGAAAGCGTGTTCAGTGGTTTGAGATGTTGATGCAATTGAGATGTATGCTATGATGTTGCATGTTGAGGGTACCCATTGCCAAACAAAAGCTAATGAAATGATGTTGATTTTGAATGAAATTGAGCTTGAATACTTGGATTGCTTACCTTGCTGGGCCTGATTTGTTTTATTTTGCATTGTGATTGCATGGTAAAAGTATGGCACCACGTAGAGAGTTAAGAGGTAGTGTGCGAGCTACGGCTCCTAACGAGAATGAAAATGAAGAGAATACGGGTAGTGCAGTGTTACCCCCTCCTCCGCCTGGTAGTGGTGGTGCTAGAGGTGAAAGAGCTGAAGCTGCAGCTGGTGCTGGAGCTGCTGGACCAGAGGTTGGTCAGGGGCAAGCTATGCCTGACATGTCTATGCTGGTACAAGCTATTGCGGGTGCTTTTCGAGCAGCAGTAGTTGGAGCTCAAGGAGCTGGGCATCAGGGAGATGCTGGAGTCAGATTACCTTTGGAGCGTCTGCGCAGTCTTGGTGGGACTGAGTTCAGAGGTATGTCTGCTGAAAGTTCGGAAGCTTGGCTAGAGAGTACCAAGCGTATCTTGGGTCAGATGAGCTGCACGGATGTGCAAAAGTTAGGTTGTGTTGTGTCCTTGCTGCAGGACGATGCATATACGTGGTGGACGACCACCATAGCTGGGATGGCTGAAGTTGATGTTACTTGGACATTCTTTCAGAATGCGTTCAAGAGGAGATATCTTGGAGTGAGATATCTGGATGAGAAAAAGCGTGAATTCATGTCTCTTACCCAAGGGAGCATGAGTGTGGCTGAGTATGAAGTGCAGTTTGTACGCCTCAGTCAGTATGCACCGGAGCTGATACCTGATGAGCGGGAGAGGTGCGAAAGGTTCCGTTATGGCTTGGTGACGGAAGTAAAGACCTACATGTTGGCTGCTGAGTACAATGATTTTGATGTGTTGGTTAGCCGATCCAAGGACATTGAGATGAACTTGGGTTTAGCTGCGAAAGGTGCTGGAGCAAGTTCTGGCAAGAGAGCTGCTGAGTATAGTTCCGGAGGTGGACGGAACAAGAGGGGACGTGATCAGAAGTATCAGTCCTCAGCCAAGAGAGGTGGTGGTGCACCTGCTAGAGGTGGTTTTGCTAGAGCTGAACCAAGTGCTTGCTGGATTTGTGGTTCGCGTGGTCACATGAAGCGTGACTGTCCTCGTGCTATGAGGGAGGTGCAAGCTCCTGTTGCGGCAGCTGGTAATGGATGTTGGAACTGTGGTTCTGTTGACCATCTGAGGCGAGATTGTCCGAGGTTGGCGGGTGGCCAAGATCGTGCTCCTGTTGTTGCACCGCAGAGAGGTCGTGGGCGCGGCCGTGGTAATTTCCAGAGGAGAGAGGAAGGTGGTCGCGGAGTAGCTCATGTTGTGGCGATTCAGCCTGAGGGTGGAGGCCAAGCGAGGGTGTATGCTCAGCGCGAGGGAAGGAATGATGCTGATGTGATTGCAGGTACCTTTACTTTGCAATCCTTGTCATTGCTTTCTTTGATTGATTCTGGATCTACGCATTCATACATTTTGCGTGAGCATGCTGAATTGCTTGGTTTGCCTGTTGAGTCTTTGGATGTTGGAGTTCGTGTCACTAGTTCTTTTGGTGAAACTGTTGTGACTCGAAAGCTTTATAGAAGGTGTCCCTTGGTTGTTCAAGATCATGTCTTTCATGTTGATCTTATGGAGTTGCCCTTTTATGGTTTTGATGTGATCCTTGGTATGGATTGGCTTGCTGAGGATCGTGCTGTTGTGGATTGTGAGAATAAGCGGGTTTCGCTTAAGCTTGCGGATGATTATGAAGTTGTTGTTGTTGGCGAGAATGTGAAGTTTCTTGCTAATGTTGTGTCTACCTTGGAGGCGAGTAGGATGCTGAGGCAAGGTTGCGAGGCTTACCTAGCTTTTGTGATGAATCCTAGCTCTAAGGAGTTGAGGGTGCAAGATATCAAGGTTGTGAAGGAGTTTCCTGGTGTTTTTCCTGAAGAGTTGCCTGGTTTACCTCCTAATCGCGAGGTGGAGTTTGGAAAATAGCTGTATGAGAATACAACTCCTGTGTCCATTACTCCCTATAGAATGGCACCTAAAAAGCTGAAGGAGCTGAAGACGCAGTTGCAAGAGCTGCTTGATCGTGGTTTCATCCGGCCGAGTGTGTCGCCTTGGGGTGCTCCTGTCTTGTTTGTGAAGAAGAAAGATGGCACTATGAGGATGTGCATTGATTACCGTCAGCTGAACAAGTTGACTATCAAGAATCGGTATCCTTTGCCGAGGATTGATGATCTCTTTGATCAATTTAGGGGAGCTGCTGTGTTCTCTAAGATTGACTTGAGGTCAGGGTATTATCAGTTGAAGGTGAAGGATGTGGATGTGCCTAAGACAGCTTTCAGGACAAGGTATGGGCATTATGAGTTCCTTGTGATGCCGTTTGGTTTGACAAATGCTCCTGCTGCTTTCATGGACATGATGAATCGTGTGTTTCATGAATACCTGGACAAGTTCGTTGTGGTGTTCATTGATGATATCCTCGTGTACTCGCGTACTGAGGAGGAGCACGAAGAGCATTTGAGGATTGTTTTGCAAGCCTTGTTGGAGAATCAGCTTTATGCTAAGCTGAGCAAGTGTGAGTTTTGGCTTAAGGAGGTGGTGTTTCTTGGGCATGTGGTCTCAGCTGAGGGGATTCGTGTTGATCCTCAGAAGATTGAAGCGGTGATGAACTGGAAAGTTCCTAAGTCTGTTCATGAGGTCCGTAGTTTCCTTGGTTTGGCGGGATACTACCGGAGGTTTGTGGATGGTTTTTCCAAGATTGCTGCTCCTTTGACGAAGCTGTTGCAAAAGGATGTTAAGTATGAGTGGACAGAAGCGAGACAGCAGGCTTTGACTCAAGCTCCTATCTTGATTCAGCCTGAATCAGGGAAAGAGTTTGTGGTCTATAGTGATGCATCCTATGTTGGTTTGGGGTGTGTGCTGATGCAAGAGGGTAAGGTTGTGGCTTATGCGTCGCGGCAGTTGAAGGTGCATGAGCGCAACTATCCTACGCATGATATTGAGCTGGCTGCAGTGGTTTTTGCTCTGAAGATCTGGAGACATTATCTGTATGGTGAGAAGTGTACTGTGTACACGGATCACAAGAGTTTGAGGTATCTGATGTCTCAGAAGGAGTTGAATCTTAGGCAGCGACGTTGGTTGGAGTTGCTCAAGGATTATGATCTGACGATTGAGTATCATCCTGGTAAAGCTAATGTTGTTGCGGATGCCTTGAGTAGGAAGGTAGCTGTTGAGCTGAGGGCGATGCTTGCTAGCTTGAGCATATCGCGAGATGGTGGTCTTGTTGCTGAGTTGCAAGTGAAACCATCTTTGGTTCAGTTGATCAAGGAAAAGCAGTTGCTGGATGATTCCTTGGTGTCTCATGTTCAGGATATCGTGGAGGGTAGACCTTCGGATTTCTGCTTTAATGAGGATGGTGTGTTGTGTTTTGGTAGTCGGATAGTAGTGCCTGCTGATGTTGAGTTGAGGCGTGCTATTCTGACTGAAGGTCATAGTAGTCCTTTTGCTATGCACCCTGGTAGTACAAAGATGTATCGTGATCTGCGTGATGAGTACTATTGGGTGGGTTTGAAGAAGGATGTTGCGGAGTTTGTGAGCAAGTGTTTGGTGTGTCAGCGAGTTAAGGCTGAACATCAGGTTCCTTCTGGTTTGTTGCAACCGTTGAAAATCCCTGAATGGAAGTGGGAGAGGGTTACCATGGATTTTGTATCTGGTTTGCCTTTGTCTCCATCAAAGAAGAATTATGTTTGGGTGATTGTGGATCGCTTGACGAAGTGTGCACATTTCTTGCCTGTGCATACTACGTTTTCTTTGGATAAGCTGGCAGAGCTGTACATTGCTGAGGTAGTGAGGTTGCATGGTGTGCCTAAGTCGATTGTGTCGGATAGGGATCCGAGGTTCACATTGCGTTTTTGGCAGTGTTTGCATCAAGCTCTGTGTACAAGGTTGCATTTCAGTACATCCTATCATCCTCAGTCGGATGGTCAGTCTGAGAGGGTTATTCAGATTTTGGAGGATATGTTGAGATGCTGTGTGATTGAGTTCCAAGGTTCTTGGGAGAAGCATCTGCCTTTGGTTGAGTTCGCTTATAACAATAGTTATCAGGCGAGTATACAGATGGCACCTTATGAGGCTCTGTATGGGAGGAAGTGTAGGACTCCTCTTTGTTGGGCTGAAACTGGTCAAAAGTTGGTTTCGATGCCTGCTTTGTTGAAAGGGACCACCGAGAAGGTGAAGCTCATTTGTGAGAGGTTGAAGGCTGCCTCTGATCGGCAAAAGTCTTACGCGGATTTGAAGCGTAAGGAGATAGAGTATGCGGTGGGTGACCGTGTGTTCTTGAAGGTTTCGCCTTGGAAGAAGGTGATGAGGTTTGGCCGGAAGGGTAAGTTGAGCCCTCGGTACATTGGACCATATGAGGTGGTTGAGCGAGTGGGTCCTGTTGCATATCGGCTGAGGTTACCTCAGGAGTTGGAGAAGATTCATGATGTGTTCCATGTTTCTATGCTCCGGAAGTATAGATCTGATCCTTCGCATGTGATGCCTGTGGAGGATGTGGTTTTGAATCCGGATTTGACCTATGATGAGGAACTGGTGAAGGTTCTGGATTCGGATAGCAAGGTTCTTCGTGGCAAGACCATTGAGTTGGTGAAGGTGCTGTGGAAGCATCGAGGTGTTGAGGAAGCCACGTGGGAGCGGAAGGAAGACATGCTGAAGCAGTTTCCTTATCTCTTTCCTTCAGGTAAATTTCGAGGACGAAATTTCTTAAGGGGGGGAGAGTTGTAACGCCCCGGTTTTGGGCTTAGGAGTTTTGGGCGTTGACCGGTTGGTCAAAGTGCTGTTCGAATCTTAAGAGGTTAATTTAGTAAAGCCTAGTTCGGGTTGCATTAAAAATATGGAAAAATGTTCTAAAATCATCTTTTAATATAATTAAGTGAACTGTGAAATCAATTTTGGAAAATGAGTTTTGGAAGTGTGACATTTTGGCTAGTGACCAAAATGTAATTTTCGCATGTTTGGTGGCTGTTTTATAAAGGGTTGGAACTTTGAATCTTTAAGGAGCTATTAATCCAAAAGTGGTTTCTCCAGATTTTTCTAAGATATTATAAGCTATTTTCTGATTTTAAAGATATCAAAAAGGAGGGAAAAGCTCATTTGGCAATTTTCTCAACTAACTTCTCATTTTCCTTCTCTCATTTTCTCTCAAACCAAACACTACATTTCCAGAGATTTGTTTATGATTTTCTCACCTAAATTCCTCCTTTCAACTCTCATTTGATTCCAAATCAACATATCTTCAAAACCTCTTCAATTGCTACAAGTTTCAACAAGCATTTTGATTGCAAAAGTGGAGAAACACAAGTTTGAGGGTAAGAACGTCCTTCTCCTCTAAACTATCAGTTCTTTACTGAAATTCCTAAGTTTTCAATCCTAAATTGATGTTTAATTAAAGGCTTTTAAGTTGATTTATGGATCTTGGCTTATTATGCAAGATTTTGATGATTTTTTATGATTTTCGTTAGATCTGAGTAATCTGTGATTTAAGAGGTGTTTTTGATGTTAAATGATCTCTAAAATGATGTGGAATTGAGTTTTGATTGATGCAATCCCGAATAGGTTGAGTTTCCTAAGTTTAGCTTGTGTTTCAAGGTAGTTTTTGAGGTGATCTTGGTGATCTGATGTTGCTGGAGGTATAAGGTTGTTAATAGGTTTTTTTAGATGTTATATGGTGCTAATGGAAGTGAGGTTTTGCTGGTTTATGGCTGGGCTTTGTTTAGAAGTGGTTTGGATGCATTTTCGGTTGTGTTTGGTGGCCGAAAATGGAGGTTGGATGAGAGCAGCGAGTTTAGGTGCTTTCATTGAAGCAATTAATGCATGATGATGCATTAATCCTCTGCTTTGATGTGTTGAAACAGGGGAGGCATCTTTGGATCCAAGATTGGTTGATCCGGAAGCTTGATTTGGTGCTTTGGCTTGAAGCAAAGTGGAAATCGGTGAGTGCATTTGTGGAAATTGGATTTCAGCTTTTAAAACCAAGGTTTGAAGGTTTTGGGAGCTTAGTTTAAGTCTAAACAACTTTGCTAAGCTCAAGTGTAAGTTTTCAGATTTTCTCTCTAGTGGTGGCCATGACTTTGATGTGTTGCAAAATGATGATTTGCATGTTTTTAATTACTGTTTTGAAAGCATGTTTTAGCATGGATTTTGCTGATGTTGTAAGCCATATGTTGAAGGTAACTCTAGGTAGGAGTACCTTGCTTTTATACATTGAAATAGTGTGGTTTGATGCTTTGAAATGCATGATGAAAATGGCTAGGTTTAATGCTTTAAAACAGTGGATTAAATGATGAAAATGATGTATATTGACAAGTGATGTTTTGAAAAGATTAAGGTCACTAAGGTGGTTAAAAGTCCTTGAGTGAGCCTTGTTACTTAAGATCATCAAGGTGGTTAAAAGTCCTTGGATGAGTCTTGTTGCGGACACTAAGGTGGTTAAAAGTCCTTAGGTGATCCTTCCATGGTGTTTAAAAGTCCATGGGGCCAAGGTGTTTAAAAGTCCTTGGGGCCAAGGTGTTTAAAAGTCCTTGGGGTGATTCAAGCATTGGACACAAAGGTGGTTAAAAGTCCTTGTGTGGTCCTTATTCATGGTGTTTAAAAGTCCATGGCCAAGGTGTTTAAAAGTCCTTGGGGCCAAGGTGTTTAAAAGTCCTTGGGAAAGTTGTTGAACTTGTTTTAAGAAATGAAATGTATCACTTGAGCCAATATGACATGTTAAGTATATTATGAAGCATGAGATGCTTGTTTTAATGATTATGTTGAAGCATGAGATTGCTTGTTTTAAGTATGCTTTTGAGCATGTGCAAGGATTGATTTTAAGCATGGCTTATAAATGGTTTTAATTGCATTATTGAATTGTTTTTAATGAGCATGCCTCACTAAGCTTTTGCTTACGCTCTCTACGTTTTCTTAATTCAATCATGCAGAGCATTAGAGTACCTTGAGGGGCAGCAAGAAAGGGCAAGCAATCAAGTTCAAGTGAAGCTCAATGTATGAAGGTTTTATAAGTACATTTTAGCTTTTGTGTGATTTGGCAATGGGGGACCAATGTGTATGTTTTGGGAGGTGTTTGAGACTCCCTAAGTATGTTGAATGTTGTTGAGATTGCTGGTTTTTGAATTGGAACCTTATATGCTTGTTTTGGAAGTTTGGTGTTTGAATAGCTAGCCTGTGTAGGAAGCATGCCTATAGAATTGGGGCTTTTTGCATATGATGTTAGATTGATGTTGTGATGATGCCTATAAGTCTTAAATATGTTTAATTGCATGCTGGTAAAGTTTGGTGACATTTGGAGCATGTTTGAATGATCAATTGCATGTTTTGGAATGCCAATTTGCTGCAATCTGTGCAGGCGTTTCGGAACAGTGTGCACCGTTTCGGAACGGGTGCCTTGCATGAACCCAGGCGTCCGAAACGGTATGCACCGTTTCGAAACGGTTTGGTCTCTGCCAAGGCCGTGTTTCGGAACGGTGTCGATCGGTTTCGGAACGGCCCGTGTTCCGGAACGGGGTTGATTGGTTTCGGAACGGCCGACCGTTAAGGGCTGACAATGGCAGTTATATGTTTTGAATTGTTTACGTTTTGGTCCTGAATCTTGTATGTTCAATTGCTTGAGCTTGGAAGGTCCTTTTGAGCTGAAATTTCACAGAGAAGCATGAAACCTGATTAATTTCAAGATGGTAACTTTAATTTGGGTTAAGCCCTTTTAATTATCAGAAATTACAATTTGGTCCCTAAAGTTGTAATTTAATCAATTGGGTCCCTGTTTGATCTCTGATGTTTGTGATCTTTGAGTATGATGTTTGTGTGATCACAATTAGGATTAATGTGCATCTAGACAAGTTTAAAAAGAAAAAAAAAGGGTCGTTAATCAAGGTTGACTTTCGGGTTGACTTTGGTTTTCCCCGTGTGACTTTCTTAATTCGGGTCAACCGTCTAGGCCGGGTTAAGGGGGTTACAATCATAGCATCATTCTCAATAGCAAAGAGACTGAAGGCATGCTTCCTAAACGTTAAAAGCACCAAATGGCCAAAATCCAAATTCAAGCATAAATCAAAACTTATAGGCCATTTACATACCCTAATATGCATACTAAATTTGCATCAAATCAAAGGGATACCAAACAATCAACATCCATAGCATAGGACGCCCCCATTGCCTTTATTACTGTAGTACAAAATCGAAACTTACCTTCAATCAAAGTCTCCCACCGATCCCTTGCAAGTGCAGTCTCCAAAGCTGAAATTGACTGCATTGATGGACAAAGAGAGCGTAAGCACGACATGCTTAGTGAGGAAAGCTCGAAACCAAAATAACACCATCAATGCACAAAACCATTTTCCCTCTTTTCAAAACCATCATGCCTCCTTTGAAAAACCATGCACTTTACCATTAGATTCAGCATGCTAAACACCATGCAACATGAATTACATAATTTCCAGCAATTAAACCATTGTTACACAACCATCAAGCCTTCCCAAGCATAAACACCATTATGCTAAGCTTATGATAAAACATGTTTTTTCACAATATGCATTAACAACATTTCAATAGCATCATAATCCATTATATTGGCTTTTAAGTGATTAACAACAATCTCATTTTTCAAAAACACATCGGATACACAGATTACTAAGGGTTGTCCCAAACCCTTCATACACCCTACCGGCATCTCAAGGCTCACACACGAGGGAAACCCTCCACCGTTGTGACACCCGTGATGGAGTATTCAGTACAATCACAATCCCTCAACACCACTCATCGGTAGTTGTATAACCCACTAACGACAGATGGGACACACACAAGGTTCGCACCCGGGAGCTACCCCTCAATTGTTAGGGTACTTGGATGGAGTTTTTGGTACAATGACAACCCCTAAACATCCAAGGCAACTTGTTTATAGTGCACTCAATCCTATAGCCGGCTAACTACATCTGATTACATTTACAAAACACTTTATTCAACATCACTTGCCAATATAATCCACAATTCATGCAAACCTCACTGTTTTTACAAAGCATTCATGATAGCCATATACTCAAGCATTAAACCATGCTTCAAAACTTATGCATCAACACATGCATACAAGGATCACTTACCTAGTGCATCCTTAAACCACATGGCATCATCAAACACAATATATATACTCAAAACATGATTTAAAATAGTAGATAAATGAAATTAAAACAAGTGCATTAAAGTATCTCACAATAGCACAATCCGAGGGAGAAATTCCCTTTACTTACTTCCAAACTTAGTAAAGCGTTCCAAGCACTTACTAAGTTCCCAAAACCTTTTCTAAAGCATTTCCATGATGGAAAACCAAGTTCCACTCACTAACTTGCGAAACCACACTTGCCGACGCGACTGTCGATCCACCGTAGCCTCCAAAATCACTTCGTTCAATTTCAGATTACTATCCCTTATTTCCAACACATTAAAATAGGGGTTCAATGCATTAAAATGCATCCAAAACACCAGCACTCAAAAGAATTCACACGGCCTTGCTCTAAAGCACCAAATCATCCATTCATAAACTCAATCGATTGACCTCTAACCTCATCCCAACCATTACCCAAAACCTCCAACACATTTTAGGCCTTAATCAACATCTAAAAACAATCTAAAATCATCCTTATACCTCCAACAACTTGGATTCCTCAAGAACACCCCAAAAACTCAACCAAAAACACTTCAAAAATCAAGAAACTCAAGGATTTCGGGATCTCTATGATTAAGACTCTACTTCAACACCAAAAACCTTTCAAAACTCATTTAGAAACAATATCAAACTAGCCAAATCAATCAAACTCCGAAAATCACATTAAAATCCATTTTTCTATCAAGATTTCAATAGTTTATCAAACTAACAACAAAACCCTAATCAAAATCATTAATAAAGATTCAAATATCTTTGGAATTTCATTAAAGAACCTAGATTAGAGGGTTAGCACGAAATTTACCTCCAATCCTTGCTTCTGCTCTAATTTGGAAAGATTTGCTTGAAAGAAACTTGGAGAAAATGAAAGAAATCAACAAGGTAAAGATGGAAATCAAAAGAGGATTTGAGAGTGAATAAATTTTGGAAAATTGAGAGAAAGTGGAGAGTGCTTGGCTGAAGTGAAAGAAAGAAATGAAAAGCTCGTCAAAATTTTTGTTAACCGATTAACTAATTCTCATTTAATTAAACTAATTAAAAGCCTTTTAATTTTTAAATAAACATTTAAAACACATGCCAAAATTGGTAAAAGGCATAATTTCCAAGTAGCTTCCTAGAGATTCTAAGATTTTGACTCTTCTTGAAAAACACATTTTCCAAACTTTTAAATCTTTACATTTTGATCACTGCAAAAAATGTACACTTTCGAAAACCCATTTTGCAAAATTGATTTAACCAACCTCTTAAATATCATTTTAGAAGATTTTAGAAATTTTTTTCATATTTTTATCCCATGCCAAACCTTGATTTCCCTAAACCACCTTTAAATGGTTCGAACAACCGATATTGGTTCCACCGGCCCAACCCAACTTGCAAAACAACTAGGCCTAATACCGGGTCATCATAGTGTTGTTCTAATCCAAAACCCACGATTGATTTTCCATATTAAACTTCTCAATAGTTATCTCTCATTTTTCATCAAATTGATCAGGTGTCCACCAAGAATGCATGCATCTTCTAAATTCCTTTGTAAAATTTGGATCCCCAATATTTTTCTTGTGCTTTGGAGCTAGATGCCAAGAACATATTTGATGTTTAGCAGTGGGAAAAACATTTTTGATCACCCTCTACATTGCCCTATCTCCATCTATAACAACTGAAAGCGGAGACTTCTTCACCATAGCTTCTGCAAAAGCATTTAAGACCTACTGAAACATATGTGTGGTCTCATCCGAAAGGACAACAAAAGAAAACACAATTATTTGATGGTGGTGATTTACACCAACAATGGGCATAAGAGGTCGATCGTATGCATTACCCATGTAGGTGGTGTCAAATGCAATAATATCACCGAATATGGTGTAGTCACCTCTAGAAGTTGAATCAACCCAAAATAGATTACGCAAACAATCCGAATCATTGAATGAGATTTGCATTACAAAACTGGGATATGTCTTTCTTCGCAGCAAAGTAACCTAGTACGGCATTGACATCCCCATCAATAACTTCATTGTCTTTTATGTTGTGGATAACATTGTATAGGTCTTTCATAGTAAAACCAATATTTTGATAACTATTGTAATCACCCATTTTTATTTAGATATTATTATTATTACTGATAATGTTTGTTATTATTATTGTTTTTGTTGTTGTTGTTGTTATTATGGGTTGTGATATTAAAAAAGAAAACATATATAAAAATAATAAAAACCCATTAATTTAAAATACCCCAATCCAGTCCATTTATATTCATAATCTAAAACCCAAAACAAAATATAATACATGGTCCGTTTGGCCCAATTCTGGTAACCAAAAAAACCCTAATCTGATGTAATCCCTTATTTTCATTGCGCAGCCCATATCTAGTTGTTGGATCAGATCTGATCCAACGGTCAAGATCGAACCAAAGGTGACCGACCAGCTTCCCCACGCGCGAGTGAAGCCACTACCCGAGACTATTGGAGTTTCCACACGCCCACGTTGATTGCCGCCATGTGGCTCTATCAACGGCCACCAATCTTCCTCTGAAAATCACGCCGATCTCGGCCCTCCCTCAACCACCAGCATGGGCATCATCAGCAAAAACAAATTAAAAAGGGGAAAACATCAGAATCAAAAATCATCCACAGTGAACCCATTTAATTTTTTTCTTATTCATGTAAACAATACATCGGATATAAAAGATGTCACACAAAATTTATTGTGCCGACTTTTCATATTATTAATCAATACAACAAGAAAATAAAGATTTTCAAAGGTATATTCTTCCTTATTTTCATTTCAAAGCATTAAAATAAAGTGGATTGGGTTTTACCGTTTCGGTCTCAAATCGTCTCTGCCTTGCATGGTGGTGGAGGGAGATGCGTCGATAAACGACATCATTCTTTTCTCTAAGGCCCTGAATATGATTTAAAAGGAAGAATGAAGTTTTTGGTTTGATTTCCTAAAATCTATGTTAGATTCGGTTCTAAAATGGGAAAGGGAATCAAAAAGTTTGTAACGCCCCGGTTTTGGGCCTGGGTGTTTTGCGTGTCGGGTTAGGCTAGTGGAACCGGAGATTGGCGGTTCGAATCGTCAAAGGTGGTTCAGGGAAATCAGGGTTCGGATGGGATAAAATTGTGATAAAAATTCCTAAAATCCTCTAAAATCACATTTAAGAGGTTGGTTAAATGAATTTTTCAAAACGAGTTTTGGAAAGTATACATTTTGGGTAGTGACCAAAATGTAAAGTTTAAAAATTGTGCAAAAGAGTGTTTTTCAAAAAAAGAGTCAAAGTCTTAGAATCTTTAGGGAGCTATTTGGCAATTAAGCATTTTCTCTAATTTGACATGTGTTTTAAATGGTTCATTAAATAATTAAAATGGCTTTTATTGATTTAATCAAAAGGTAGTTAATTTGGTTAAGGAAAATTTGACGATCATTTCATTTTCTTCATTTCTCTTCAGCCAAACACTCTCCATTTTCTCTCAATTTCTAGATTTCTTTTACTATCATTGTCTCTCTTGGTTTTCAACTTCTCTCTTGTGATTTCTCTCAAATCTCTTCAAGTTTCTTGAAAGCAAACTTGCCAAATTAGAAGAGAAGCAAGGATTGGAGGTAAATTTCGTGTTAACCCTTTAATCAAGGTTCTCTAATGAAATTCCAAAGATATTTGGCTCTTTATTCATATCTTGATTGAGGTTTTATTGAGGTTTTGATTAAATGGTGAAATCTTGTAAAAAAGATTATTTTAATGTGATTTTCAGAGGTGTCTTTATTTGATTTGTTTGAGATGATTTCTAAACAAGATTTGGAAGTTTTATGATGTTGAAATAGAGTCTTAATCATATTAATCCTGAAATCCTTGAGATCTTTGGTTTTTAAGGTGTTTTTGAATGGGTTTTTTGGTGTAATGTGAGATCTGAGTTGCTAGAGGTATAAGGATGGTTTTAGGTTGCTTTTGGATGTTGATTTATGCTAAAAATGTGTTGTATGTGTTGGTTGATGGCTAGGCTGAGTTTAAAGACTAATCGATTGAGTTTTTGGTTGTTTCGGATGGGTAATTTGGTGCTTTAAAACAGGGCAGCGGGTTTTCTTTTGAGTGCTATTGGTTTGGATGCATTATGATGCACCGAACCTATGTTTTAATTTGTTGAATATAAGGGATAGTGTTCCAGAATCGAACGAAGTGGTTTTGGAAGCTTCAGACGGTTGATTGTTGCGTCGTCAAGTGTGGTTTCGCTAGTCGGTGAGTGGAAACTGATTTTCTAGCGTTGAAACGTTTTAGAAAAGGTTTTGGGAACTTAGTAAGAGCTTGAAACGCTTTACTAAGTTTGGAAGTAAGTAAAGTGAATTTCTCTCTCGGATTGTGCTATTGCGAGATTTTTGAATGCACTTGTTTTAATTACATTTACCTACTGTTTTAAAGCATGTTTCGAGTATATAAAATGTATTTGATGATGTCATGTGGTTTAAGGATGCACTAGGTAAGTGATCCTTGTATGCGTGTGTTGATGCATGAGTTTTGAAGCATGGTTTAATGCTTGAGTTATGGCTTATCATGAATGCTTTGGAAAAATAGTGAGGTATGCATGAAATGTGGATTATATTGGTAAGTGGTGTTGTATAAAGTGTTTTATAAATGAAATCGGATATAGTTAGCCGGCTATAGGATTGAGTGCACTATAAACAAGTCGCCTTGGATGTTGAGGGGTTTTGATTGTACCGAAAACTCCATCCAAGTACCCTAACGATTGAGGATTGTTTAAGGTTGCAACAATTGAGGGAAGCTCTTGGGTGTGAACCTTGTGTGTGTCCCGTTTCTCGTTAGTGGGCTATACATCTACTGATGAGTGGTGTTGAGGGGTTGTAATTGTACCGAAAACTCCACAATGGGTGTCACAACGGTGGAGGGTTGCTCCCGTGTGTGAACCTTGAGATGTCGGTAGAGTGTATGAAGGGTATGGGACAACCCTTGGTAATCCGTGTATCCGATATGTTTTTAAGAATGTTGTTTATCACTTGTAAGCCAATATAATGGAATGAAATGTTATGGAAATATTGATGATGCATATTACGAAAAATGCATGTTTTACCTTAAGAATAGCATAATGGTGTTTATGCTTGGAAGGCTTGATGTTTGAGTAGCAATGGATTAATTGCTGGAAATTATGTTATTCATGTTGCATGGTGTTAGGCATGCTGATTTTAATGTTAAAGTGCATGATTTTTCAAAGGAGGCATGATGGCTTTCAAAAGAGTGAAAATGGTTTTGTTGCATTGATGATGTTTTTGGTTTTGAGCTTTCCTCACTAAGCATTTTGTGCTTACCCTCTCTTTATCCATCAATGCAGTAAATTCAAGCTTTGAAGGTAGCACATGCAAGGAATCGATGAAAGACTTTGATTGAATGTGTGTTTTGGTTTTGGAATAATGTAATAAAGTCAATGGGGGTGTCCAACGATATGAATGTTGGTTGTCGGCATTCTCTGGTTTGGTACAAGTTTTGGCATGCATATTTGGGTATGTAAAAGGCATTTAGATGTTGGTAATTGTTTGGATTTGAGAATTGACCTTTTGGTGCTTGAATTTCTTAGGAAGCATGCCTTTAGATGTCATTGATGTTGATAGTGGTGTTTGATGATGTCTTTGCCATGTATCCTTGAGTTTTGATGTGTAATTGTGTTGCAAGCATGCTTAAATGTATGTTGGAATGGTTCGAGAAGGTTTTAGAGGTGCTAAATTTGCATTTTGGGCAATTGCACACTAAGGTGTATCGATACACTTCATAGTGTATCGATACGACCTTCATAAATGAGAGGGGTGTACCGACACACGGGGGCGTATCGATACCCTTTTTGGCCACTAGTCGAGGGTGTTTCGATACGGTGCCCTAGCGTACCGATACGGTCTTGAGAGCGTATCGATACGGTGCCCCAGTGTACTGATACGGTCTTGTGATGCAGGGCCTGAGAAGCTTGATAGTCATGGGCGTATCGTTACCCTCCTTAAGGGTACCGATACGATGTTCGTTAAAATGGTTTTAACTCATCCTTGGATGTTCTGAATCTTTGTGTTTTGGTCCATGTTTGTCATGTATGTAATTAAGTGTGTTCCAATGGTTATCCTGAGCTGAGTTTTTACAGAGAAGCATTTAATGAGCTTAATTAAAGGATGGTAATCCAAATTTGGCAATAATCCTTGCAAAATGTTGAATTTAGAAAATGGTCCCTAAAATTGAATTTGGTATTAATTGATGTGTGATTGAGATGTCGTTTGATCCTTTGCTTTGATTGAACACATAGGAATCTAACTTGCATCTAGACAAGATAAAAGAAAAAAGGGTCGTTTATTGAGGTAAATCTTTCCGATTTACTTCAATATTCCCCGTGTGACTCGTTCGGTTCGGTCCATCGGCTAGGCCAGGTCGAAGGGGTTACAAATTTTTTTTAACTAAACGTCATCGATTAGCAGCGACTAGAGATTAGCCATGGCGACTAGAGGGGAGGAGCCACCACCGAAATCTGGGAATGATGGTGGCTCGCGTTTTATTTTTTGGATTTCGAGGAATGGGTTCAGAGGATTATAGCTCTATTTTTTTGGTAACAAGTTTGAAAATGAAGCATCTAAAAATTTTAACTTATATACGTAGTCCCTTTTAAAAATGGTTTAATTCTTCCATAAACCCCTCTGTGTTCTTGAATTCACCCCTAAGCCCTTCTGCATTTTAAAATTCGTTCCGCAGTCCCTGAACCTTTTCAAAATCTTTCAATTTCGTCCCGATTTCAAGTGTAATCTAATTTTTTAGTGGGATAATCCCCGCTTTGATCCTTTGAATCTCATTTATTCGGTTCGAGACTGGTGATAAAATCACCCCTTTGGTCCCTATCCTTCCTATTCTGTTCAATTCAATACATGTTTGTTATTTTATATATATCATGCATTATGTAATCATATAATAACATATGTATGTATATGGTTTATATGTATAACATATACTTATGCTATGTACGTATCTTACAATATATATACTTTACTGTTATGCGTAATAATGTACGTATCTTACATATAATACATTATATATACCAAGCAAGAAAGAAATAAATATTTATAGATAGGTATATTTCAAAGCTGTATATAAAATATATGTATTAGTACGTAACATATATGAAAACAAAATACTATATATAATATTTAACATTTTTACATATATATGCGTAGTATGTAAAAATGTTAAATATTATATATAGTATTTTGTTTTCATATATGTTACGTACTAATACATATATTTTATATACAGCTTTGAAATATACCGAGTGTATTATATGTAACATGGCCCCTCCACATTTATATTTTTTTATTTCTTCTCCCCTCCACCATCTTCCATATTCTTCTTCATCTAACTCAATCTCTAATTTTCTATTATATTAATCATCAATTCACACCGTATATTATAATTCATCACCGTATATATCCACGTTTCAAATAATGTTTGTAATTCTTAATATGGTTCAGTACAAAATAATGCATTATAATGTGCTCATGTTTACAAAATAATCCCCCAACACGACATCACCAGAAACGGCGACCAAAGGGGTATGGTTAGGGGCAGTGATCGATGACAAAAAGCAGCGGCCATATGGGGGTTTGGGTTTGGATAATTTTAGGGATTTGAGGATTGTTTTGTAAAATTTCCAAAATTTTAGAATTTTTTGAATGGTTAAAAATTCTGAGTTTTTTTCATAATTTTTTTAAAAAATAAAAATATTGTCACATGACGAGCATTGATTGGTTGATAATTTTTTAACAGTCCTTTAACGGTCAAACACCTAAAACTATAACATTGTAAACTTTAGGCACCTAAAATTATAACAGTTGAAACTATGGGCACCTATTTTTACAAAAAAAAAAAGTACTTTAGGCACCTAATTTTCTAAAGTTCAAAAAGGTATACTTAGGCACCTATTTTTCATTTAAACCTTTTGAATATGCTATGTAAACATTGTTGCACGTAAACTAGCTCATTGGGCATTTTTTATTGAACCATATTAAGAATCACAAACATTATTTGAAATATGGATATATACTGTTGAGTGGATCGAATGATCGAAATAAACCAAGAGGGGGTGAATTGGATTTTTAAAGTTCTTGATGGTGGAATTAACAAATAAAAATTGTAGACAATAAATTTAAGAGTGGTTCAAGTTCCAAATGAACTCTACATCCACTACCTTAGCTTCACTAAGGATTTGCAACAATTCCACTAATTGCTCTTCCCCTTTTCTAGGCTAAGGAGGTAACCCTTACAATTTTTGGTCAAATTTTCTACCCAAAATTTGACCCAATCCTCACACAATTGAAACAAAGAAGTTGTTGGCTAAACAAGTATCTCTCAATACACAATATAGCCCAATTACAAGCACTCAACCCAATTGAAATGATAAGAATGAAAAATACAATTGGGGTTACAAGACAAGAATGGGATTTAGGCGCAACTGTTATAAGAGAGTGGTGAAATCAATTTTACAAAATAAGGTTTGGAAGTGTGACATTTTGAAATAGTGACTAAAATGCGATTTTTGAAAAGTTCAGTGGTGACTGTTTTGTAAGGATTGAAACTTTGAGTCTTTAAGGAGCTCATTTACCCAATTTTGAGATTTCATAACTAACTTTTGTTAAAACTTTCTCATCTCATTTTCTCTCAAAATTCCCTCGGCCAAACACATTTCTACAGCAGCATTTCTTTTGATTTTCACACCAAATGATGAGGTTTCAAACATCAATTGATTCCTAATCCTTCCTACATCAAATTCTATTGTTTTGCTTATTGGATTTTCAAGGAAATTGTCTCTAATCAAGGAGAAATCTACATTTAGAGGTAAGGATGTTCTTCTCCTCTAAATACTCAGTTCTTCACTGAAATGTCCAAGTTCTAAATACTTAAATTAAGTTTTATAAAAGGTTTTAATGATATGAACTTGATTTTGGCTGAAAACTCAAGATTTGGAAGAAATCTTGAAGAAATTCGTGGTGATTGTTTGGGCTCTATTTTGAGATGAACTTTAAATGTATTTTGGATGTTAAATGATGTGTAATTGAGGTTTGATCAATGCAATCCCGAATAGGTTGAATTTCCTAAGTTTTTGCTTATGAAAATGGTGGTTTTTGGGGTGATCTTGGTGTTCTGTTATAGCTGGAGGTATAAAGACGAGTTTAGGTTCTTTTTAGATGTTAATTGATGTTTAGGAATGTTTAGAAGTGATGGATCTTTGCTGGGTAATGTTGTGGAAGAGTTTGGAAGTGATTTCGGTTGTGTTTGGTAGCCGAAATGTTAGTGTTGGTGAGAGCAGCGAGTTTAGGTGTAATGGCTGAAGATTTTAATGCATGATGATGCATTAATCATCTGCTTTGATGTGTTTAAAATAGGGGAGACATCTTCGGATTCTTGTGGTGTTGATCCGGAGGCTTGATCGGCATTTCGGCAAGTTTGCGAAACGGAATTGGTGAGTGGAGTTGGATTTCCAGCTTTGTATCGAATGTTTGAAGGTTTGGGAGCTTAGTCTAAGTCTAATCAACTTAACTAAGATCAAGAGTAAGTTTTCGGGAAAACTCTCTCTCTTGGATGAACCATGAAATGGTTGGATGCAATGCATTTAATTTGCATGTTTAAATTCTATTTTGAAAGCATGTTTTAGCATGATTAATGTTGGTTTTGAAAGCCATGTGTTGAAGGATGCTCAAGGTAAGAGATCCTTGGTTTGATATTAGTAAATGTGGTTTTGATGCATAGTGATGCATGATGGTTTAATGGCTTTGATTAATGCTTTAAAATAGTGGATTATTGATGATAAATGATGTATATTGGCAAGTGATGTGTTGGTTTTAAAGTACTTGAATCATATATAGTTAGCTGGCTATAGGATTGGGTGCACCGTGAATAAAGTCGCCTTGGATGTTGAGGGGTTGTAATTGTACTGTAAACTTGTAACACCCCAATTTTGGGCTTAGAAGTTCTGGGTTTGAATCGGACCGGTCGGATTTTCGGTTTGAATATAAAAGGTGGTTTTTAGGGAAGCCTAGTTCGGGATGCATTAAAAATATGGAAAAATATCTAAAAATCCTCTTTTAATATGTATAAGAGGGTGGTGAAATCAATTTTACAAAATGAGGTTTGGAAATACGACATTTTGAGTTAGTGACTAAAATGTAATTTTTGAAAAGTTGGTGACTGTTTTAAAAGGATTGAAACTTTGAATCTTTAAGGAGCTAATTTACCCAAGAAGAGTTTTCTCCAGATTTTTCTTAATATTAAAGATTTAGTTAATGATTTTTAATAAAAGGAAAAAAGGGGAAATAGATATTTTTGACTTCAAAACTAACTTTTGTCAAAACTTTTCCATTTCTTTTTCTCTCATTTTTCTCTCAGCCAAACACATTTCCCCAGCCACTTTTCTTCTGATTTTTACATCTAAAGATGAGATTTTAATCTCTATTTGATCTCTAATCATTCCTACACCAAATTCCCATCATTTGCTTATTGAATTTTCAAGAATTTTGGCTCTAAACAAGGAGAAACTCACATTTAGAGGTATGAACGTCCTTCTCCACTAAATACTCAGTTCTTTACTAAAATTCCCAAGTTCTCAATCCTTGATTTGAGTTTTATTAAAGGTTTTGATGTTGTGATCTTGATTTTGGCTTAAAATGCAAGATTTGGATTTAATTTTGAAGAAATTCGTAATAATTGATTGGGCTCTGTTTTGAGATGTCTTTTTGATGTAATTTGGATGTCTAAATGATGTATAATTGAGGTTTGATCAATGCAATCCCGAATAGGTTGATTTTCCTAAGTTTTTACTTGTGAAAAAGGTGGTTTTTGAGGTGATTTTGATGTTCTGTTAATGCTGGAGGTATAAGGACGTGTTTGGGATCATTTTGGATGTTAATTGATGTTTATAAATGGTTAGAAGTGATGGATCTTGGCTGGGTTAAGTTTTGGAAGAGTTTGGAGGTGATTTCGGTTGTGTTTGGTAGCCGAAATGTTGGATTTGGGTAGATCAGCGAGTTGAGTTGTGTGGCTGGTGTTTTTAATGCATAATGATGCATTAATCCTCTGTTGTTATGTGCTTGAAACAGGAGAGAATGATCCATGAGCGATAGAGGAGGCGTTGAAGGTTTCGGATGCTTGGAAGGCTTGTTAGCTAGCCTTGTTTTGTGTATCGGTGAGTGAAGTTGGGTTTTCAGCTTTAAAACCAAGGTTTGAAGGTTTTGGGAGCTTAGTTTAAGTCTAAACAACTTAGCTAAGCTCAAGAGTAAGTAAATGGAATTTCTCTCTTGGTTTGTGTTATGAATTGGTTTTTAAAGCACTTGTGATTGTTGGATGCAATGCATGTGATTTGCATGTTTTAAATTCTGTTTTGAAAGCATATTTTAGCATGGTTTAATGCTGGTTTTGAAAGCCATGTGTGAAGGATGCTCAAGGTAAGAGATCCTTGGTTTTGAACATTGGAATTGTGGAATTGATGCATAGTGTTGCATGTTGTTTAATGGCTTTGTTTAATGCTTCAAAACAGTGAATTGATGATGGTAATTGGTGGTTTTGGCATTTTGGTTATGCTTGTAAAACAATGGATTAATGTGGTAAAATGGTTATATTGGCAAGTGATGTAAGTGGTTCTTGGTTACTTTAATCGGTTATAGTTAGCCGGCTATAGGATTGGGTGCACCGTGAATAAAGTCGCCTTGGATGTCGAGGGGTTGTGATTGTACCGTAAACTCCATCCAAGAATCCTAGCGATTGAGGAAATTGGTGTCACCACGTTGGAGGTTGGCTCTCGTAAGTGGGCTTGGTTTAGTGCCACTACAATGGAGGTTAGCTCTCGTGGGTGGGCTTGGTTTAGTGCCACCACGATGGAGGATGGCTCTCGTGGGTGAACCTTGTTAAAGTCACCATGATGGAGGATGGCTCTCATGGGTGGACTTTGTTAGGCGTCACAACGGTGGAGGGTTGCTCCCGTGTGTGAGCTTGGTTAAGGTGATTACAATGGTTGTGGTAGCTTCCATGTATAAGCCTTGTGATGTGTCCCATCTCTCGCTAGTGTATTATACAACTTCTGATGAGTGATGTTGAGGGGTTGTGATTGTACCGTTAAACTCCATCACGGGTGTTGAGGGGTTGTGATTGTACCGGTAAACTCCACCTTGTGTTGTTCGGAAGTGTGTATGAAGCGTGTGGGACAACGCTTGTAATCCGCGTATCCGATTGTGTATTGGGTCTTGTGTGTGGTTAAGATCACAATGGTGGTTAAAAGTCCATGTGTGGATCTTGTGTATGGTTAAGATCACAATGGTGGTTAAAAGTCCATGTGTGGATCTTGTGTATGGTTAAGATCACAATGGTGCTTAAAAGTCCATGTGTGGGTCTTGTGTAATGAAGCATGTGATGCTTGAAATGATGCAAGGTTGCATGGAAAGTGTGTAATGTACAAAGAATGCATGTATTGCTTGTTAAGCATGAACAAGTGTTTATTTTCTATTGAGAATGATGCATATGTGCATGGAATCTCTTTAATGCATTGAAGTCTTGTGAAGGCTTGTTTAAAAGGCATGTAATGCAAATGTTGAGTTTGTGCTTCATGTGTTGCATTTGTTTAATGCATGTGATTAATCGAAGGAGTAAGTGGTTTTCAATGGTTTCTTGCTTTGAAATGATTTTCAAGAATGAGAAAAGTATAGTGTGAAGTGGAAGTGTTTTCCAAGGATTTTGTAGTTAACTTTGCATATGATGTTCATGCATGGAAAGGTTAAATTGATGGTTTTGCAAGGATGTGATTTGAAGTGAGATACTTAGCTTTTCTAAGCTAAGGGTTGGTTTTCATGTTTGAGCAATGCATGATTTAAAGCATGTTGTTAAAAAGGGTTTTCAAACATTGCTTTGGTTTATCGAATTGTGTTTACTTTTAAAAGAGGTTTTATGACTCGCTGCATTGATGGTGTTTTGGTTTTGAGCATTCCTCACTAAGAATTATGTGCTTACGCTCCTTTTTTTCCATCAATGCAGAATTTTAAAGTTGGGACAGCGAGAAGCAAGGGATTCTAGGAGAGCTCCACTTGAGATGTATGTCTCGGTTAATAGCTATAGATAATAAAGGCAATGGGGGGGAGAATCTCTTATGTTGATGTTTAATGAGATTGTGTATGTTGGACAAGTTTGGTTTATGATTTTGGACTATGTGGTTTAACACTTGCAACGTTAGAATCTTATTCTTAAGTCGTTATGCTATGCTTCTTGTTTTAAAAGCATGATTGAGTGTTGGATGTGTTGAATGAGTTGGTGCACCGAGGGGTGGTTTTGTATCTAGATTTTGATGCAAATTGGTAGGTATGATGCTTGGCATGTTGTTGATTTATTGTGGAATGGTTTGGAGCATGTTTGATGGGGTTTAAAGGTGTTAAAACATGCCAATCTGCTGTTTCTGGGCAGGGTGTTTCGAAACACCCTTGCCTGTTTCGAAACAGGCCCTTGTTTTGGCTTGGGTGTTCCTGAACGGCCTAGCCCGTTTTTGAACACTTTGGCTACTGCCAATGGGTGTTCCTGAACGGCCTAGACCCGTTTCGGAACACTTGACCGTTGGGCATAAAATTTGAATAGTTTTGAGGTTTGCAAGCTTTACGTTTTAGTCCTGATTCTTGTATGTGCAATTGCTTGAGTTTGAGATGTCCGTTTGAGATGAAATTTGGCAGAGAGGCATGAAACATGACTAATTTCATAATGGTCACTTAAAAATTGGTAAAGTCCTCTTAATTTCCAGAATTTACAAATTGGTCCCTAAATTCGTATTTTGTGCAATTGGGTCCCTTATCGTTTTCCGATTGCTGTGATTTTTGAGTATGCTTATCTCAAGAGTATGCCTAGGTTTAATGTGCATCTAGACAAGTTTAAAAAGAAAAAAAGGGTCGTTAATCAAGGTTGACTTTCGGGTTGACTTTGGTTTTCCCCGTGTAATCTTCGTAGTTCGGGACAACCGTCTAGGCCGAGCTACGGGGGTTACATTTGGTGGTATCAGAGCTGAGTTGCGAATGCTTGGGGAAATGGTAAATTGTTGTAATAAGTGTTTAATGTTTATTCTGATGTGTGGTTGGAAGTTGGTTGAAATGTGTGTCTATGAGCGAGCTGTTGATGTTTTTAGCATGCTTTTTGATTGTGAATCTTCATTGAGCTAATGTGGAATTGTGTTGATGATATGCTGGTGATGTGAGCTGATTTTATGAATGATGAAAGTGTAATGGGCATGATATGTTGATATTATGCTGTTCTGGGTGAATGTTGTTTGATGAGAGCATGATCGAAATATGTTGATTGATATGCTCGATGTTGTGATATCCATGTTTTTATTGACTGTTATGTCATGTAAAAGGGGAGAATTCGGGATACCCATTGCCTTATTATTATAGCTATTGTGTTATTTTGGAGTTGGAGTTTTGAATCCTTGCTTAAAGCTGGTCTGATCGTTTTGTTTGTTTTGTTATGATTGTTTGCTGTTAATAGCATTGTGAAATCGATGAGAGAATGGCAGTTAGGTGAGATGGTTGCTGCTTTGGAGCAGGTTGTTAAAGCATGGAATTCACCTTTTAATGGAGGTGTTTCGTCTCAGTCTTCAGTGCCTGGAGTTGAGGTAGTAAGGCAGGAAGAAGAAGTTGGTTCTGTGATGAAGAGTTCATCACCTATTGTTCAAGAGGTGTTGGGAACATCTCAGGCTGGGGCAAAAATAAGGCATGTAGACGTGCCGGCTGTGGGATGTGCGGGTTTGTCGAAACAACATTTACATGATTTGGGAGCTGTGGAGTATCATGGTTCGACACCTGAGACGTTCGAGGCCTGGTTGGCCAGTGTAATTCTGATTTTGGATCGGGAAGGTTGTGTTTATGCATGTAAGCTGGGAAGTGTTGTCTCATTGATGTTGGAGGACGCTTGTGCCTGGTGGACATCTGTGGCGGTGGCATCGCACATCCACGATATAGATTGGGACTTCTTTGTGTCTGCCTTTTATGGAAGGTACCTTGGAGAGAAATTCCCAAGGGTTAAGCAACGTGAGGGTGTGGTTTCAGTTTATGAAGGTGAGAAAAGTTTAAGCAAGAGAGTTGTGGGTACTGACCTCGGGAGCGGTCAGCGTAAGAGGCGACGTGATAAAAGGTTTTGCTTGAATCGAAGCTTGGATGGTAGTGCAGATTTGGGGCAAGTGCTACTTGATCAAGGAGGGATAGCTCGGTTGCCGATGTGTGACCGATGTGGGAAGTTTCATGTTGGAGGTTGTTGGGGTGCAGGAGTTTGTTGGAACTGTGGTTCTAAAGAGCATGTGAACCGGAATTGTCCTCATGTGGTGAGATCAGCTTCAGTGGTAGCAAAAGGGTCTCTAAAGGGTAGTGGGCGCGGCCGAGACAAAGTTCGAAGGTGGCAGGAAGGGCAAAAAGGTGTGAGGGGCTTGGAGAATGAAACCTGTTGGAATTGTGGGTCTGTTGGACATTTGAGACGTAATTGTTTGAAGTTGGCTTGAGGTAGTCAGGGTTCTTTACCGCAGGAAGATGGTGATGACCTTAATGTGTTAGCTGATGCTGCAGTGGTGCGGCTGGAGAATGGTGGTTATGCGAGGAAGAGAGCTTGTCTGTTGAAGCTCCGGGGCAGTGAGGTGTTTACAGGTAACCTTGTTAAGTAACCTTTGCTCTAGTATCTTAGTTTGGTTTCAGTTGGTATTTCCTTGCGTAGTGGGTATGGTCTCGTTGCTAGCATGTTTGGGGTAGTAGTTGGTGTTGTTTTGAAAACAACTTTAGTGTGAAGAGGGCATTAGTGAGTATCTTGTGGATAATGGGTTGTTAGAATGATGGAGTTGGTCAAGTTGGAAGTGAGATAGGAGGTTGTTTTTAGGCGGATTCTGAGGATATCATTGGTGGGTGTGAACCGACATACATGCACAGTTAAAATCATTTGTTATATGCTATATTATATATGTACTGGTCCATGCATACATGTGACATGACATTAGAGGTTTTGCATGCATGTACATCATGCATTGATAGGGCATATTGGTGACCATGCATACGAACGTTCACACTCGCTGATAGTTAATCGGGTCCGTTAGTGTTGTGATAGGGTTAGATTGGATGGGGGTTTTAAAATTTGTGTTGGTGCTAGGAGAATGTTAGAAGTAATGGAGGGTATTAAGCGAGTTGTCAGTAATAGTGAGTGCGATATAGCATGTTGTAGTAGAAGGGTTGTTTTTGTAGGTGATGGTTCGTAGCAACCTTCGAAGAGTTGAGAAGATGTTGTGTTGTGGGTTGTAGAAAAGGGTTAGCCTGGGAGAATAGAAGTTTTGTAACCTAAATATGTATGTATAGGTTGGGCGATGTTCTAGTAAGGCAAGTGTTGTAGTCAAAGCTTGTAGTGGAAAGGCAATGTAAGATCAAAGGCCATTGTTGGTTGGACGGGTTCTTGTGAGAAGTGGTTGGCTGGTTGTGATTAAGTAAATTCCGTCTGAAGACAGCTGGTGGTGTGTGGAACGGCTGGCGGAGTCAAGGTTGGGGCTTTGTGATGAGATTTTCGGATGTTAGGTGAGTAGTCCTGGTGAATCGTTATGGTAATGATAGCGGCGGATGTGAAGGAATGTCAGCAATACGTTGAGAAGTTTGGGTAAGCAGTTGATGCTTAAAAATTTTTGCTTGTTGTGGTAGTCTTTGAAAGAGGTTGAGTAGTTTTGCAAGGAGTTTTAGAAGCAGTGAAGGTTGTGGGTCACATGGTGGCTGAACTGGATTGGTTGGTGTCACTGTGTGAACAAGTTCTGGGAGTTATGAGTTAAGGTGGTTTATGCTGTAAAAGTTGGAGGTTCTTCAGGTTGTTGTTGGGGCTATGTGCAGTCCGGAAGTGTGGAAGGTTAAGATGTGGTTAACATTTGAGTGTTCTGGAATTCGAGAACAGTATGTGGTGGTGTTGTGTTTGGGTGGAGTTTTTTGAGGAGAGTGTTCAGTGGTGGTTAAATCTCCTGTGTTGCCTTGTGTGTTGATTTGAGAAGTTTGGTTGTGCTCTTTTCACCGGTTGAAATTTCGAGGACGAAATTTCCTAAGAGGGGGAGAGTTGTAACACCCCAATTTTGGGCTTAGAAGTTTTGGGTTTGAATCAGACCGGTCGGATTTTCGGTTCAAATATAAAAGGTGGTTTTTAGGGAAGCCTAGTTCGGGATGCATTAAAAATATGGAAAAATATCTAAAAATCCTCTTTTAATATGTATAAGAGGGTGGTGAAATCAATTTTACAAAATGAGGTTTGGAAATACGACATTTTGAGTTAGTGACTAAAATGTAATTTTTGAAAAGTTGGTGACTGTTTTAAAAGGATTGAAACTTTGAATCTTTAAGGAGCTAATTTACCCAAGAAGAGTTTTCTCCAGATTTTTCTTAATATTAAAGATTTAATTAATGATTTTTAATAAAAGGAAAAAACGAGAAATAGATATTTTTGACTTCATAACTAACTTTTGTCAAAACTTTCCCATTTCTTTTTCTCTCATTTTTCTCTCAGCCAAACACATTTCCCCAGCCACTTTTCTTCTAATTTTTACATCTAAAGATGAGATTTTAATCTCTATTTGATCTCTAATCATTCCTACACCAAATTCTCATCATTTGCTTATTGAATTTTCAAGAATTTTGGCTCTAAACAAGGAGAAACTCACATTTAGAGGTATGAACGTCCTTCTCCTCTAAATACTCAGTTCTTTACTGAAATTCCCAAGTTCTCAATCCTTGATTTGAGTTTTATTAAAGGTTTTGATGTTGTGATCTTGATTTTGGCTTAAAATGCAAGATTTGGATTTAATTTTGAAGAAATTCGTAATAATTGATTGGGCTCTGTTTTGAGATGTCTTTTTGATGTAATTTGGATGTCTAAATGATGTATAATTGAGGTTTGATCAATGCAATCCCGAATAGGTTGATTTTCCTAAGTTTTTACTTGTGAAAATGGTGGTTTTTGAGGTGATTTTGGTGTTCTGTTAATGCTGGAGGTATAAGGACGTGTTTGGGATCATTTTGGATGTTAATTGATGTTTATAAATGGTTAGAAGTGATGGATCTTGGCTGGGTTAAGTTTTGGAAGAGTTTGGAGGTGATTTCGGTTGTGTTTGGTAGCCGAAATGTTGGATTTGGGTAGATCAGCGAGTTGAGTTGTGTGGCTGGTGTTTTTAATGCGTAATGATGCATTAATCCTCTGTTGTTATGTGCTTGAAACATGGGAGAATGATCCGTGAGCGATAGAGGAGGCGTTGAAGGTTTCAGATGCTTGGAAGGCTTGTTAGCTAGCCTTGTTTTGTGTATCGGTGAGTGAAGTTGGGTTTTCAGCTTTAAAACCAAGGTTTGAAGGTTTTGGGAGCTTAGTTTAAGTCTAAACAACTTAGCTAAGCTCAAGAGTAAGTAAATGGAATTTCTCTCTTGGTTTGTGTTATGAATTGGTTTTTAAAGCACTTGTGATTGTTGGATGCAATGCATGTGATTTGCATGTTTTAAATTCTGTTTTGAAAGCATATTTTAGCATGGTTTAATGCTGGTTTTGAAAGCCATGTGTGAAGGATGCTCAAGGTAAGAGATCCTTGGTTTTGAACATTGGAATTGTGGAATTGATGCATAGTGTTGCATGTTGTTTAATGGCTTTGTTTAATGCTTCAAAACAGTGAATTGATGATGGTAATTGGTGGTTTTGGCATTTTGGTTATGCTTGTAAAACAATGGATTAATGTGGAAAAATGTTTATATTGGCAATTGATGTAAGTGGTTCTTGGTTACTTTAATCGGTTATAGTTAGCCGGCTATAGGATTGGGTGCACCGTGAATAAAGTTGCCTTGGATGTCGAGGGGTTGTGATTGTACCGTAAACTCCATCCAAGAATCCTAGCGATTGAGGAAATTGGTGTCACCACGATGGAGGTTGGCTCTCGTGAGTGGGCTTGGTTTAGTGCCACTACGATGGAGGTTAGCTCTCGTGGGTGGGCTTGGTTTAGTGCCACCACGATGGAGGATGGCTCTCGTGGGTGAACCTTGTTAAAGTCACCATGATGGAGGATGGCTCTCATGGGTGGACTTTGTTAAGTGTCACAATGGTGGAGGGTTGCTCCCGTGTGTGAGCTTGGTTAAGGTGATTACAATGGTTGTGGTAGCTTCCATGTGTAAGCCTTGTGATGTGTCCCGTCTCTCGCTAGTGTATTATACAACTTCCGATGAGTGATGTTGAGGGGTTGTGATTGTACCGTTAAACTCCATCACGGGTGTTGAGGGGTTGTGATTGTACCGGTAAACTCCACCTTGTGTTGTTCGGAAGTGTGTATGAAGCGTGTGGGACAACGCTTGTAATCCGCGTAGCCGATTGTGTATTGGGTCTTGTGTGTGGTTAAGATCACAATGGTGGTTAAAAGTCCATGTGTGGATCTTGTGTATGGTTAAGATCACAATGGTGGTTAAAAGTCCATGTGTGGATCTTGTGTATGGTTAAGATCACAATGGTGGTTAAAAGTCCATGAGTGGATCTTGTGTATGGTTAAGATCACAATGGTGGTTAAAAGTCCATGTGTGGGTCTTGTGTAATGAAGCATGTGATGCTTGAAATGATGCAAGGTTGCATGGAAAGTGTGTAATGTACAAAGAATGCATGTATTGCTTGTTAAGCATGAACAAGTGTTTATTTTCTATTGAGAATGATGCAGATGTGCATGGAATCTCTTTAATGCATTGAAGTCTTGTGAAGGCTTGTTTAAAAGGCATGTAATGCAAATGTTGAGTTTGTGGTTCATGTGTTGCATTTTTTTAATGCATGTGATTAATCGAAGGAGTAAGTGGTTTTCAATGGTTTCTTGCTTTGAAATGATTTTCAAGAATGAGAAAAGTATAGTGTGAAGTGGAAGTGTTTTCCAAGGATTTTGTAGTTAACTTTGCATATGATGTTCATGCATGGAAAGGTTAAATTGATGGTTTTGCAAGGATGTGCTTTGAAGTGAGATACTTAGCTTTTCTAAGCTAAGGGTTGGTTTTCATGTTTGAGCAATGCATGATTTAAAGCATGTTGTTAAAAAGGGTTTTCAAACATTGCTTTGGTTTATCGAATTGTGTTTACTTTTAAAAGAGGTTTTATGACTCGCTGCATTGATGGTGTTTTGGTTTTGAGCATTCCTCACTAAGCATTATGTGCTTACGCTCCTTTTTGTCCATCAATGCAGAATTTTGAAGTTGGGACAGCGAGAAGCAAGGGATTCAAGGAGAGCTCCACTTGATATGTATGTCTCGGTTAATAGCTATAGATAATAAAGGAAATGGGGGGAGAATCTCTTATGTTGATGTTTAATGAGATTGTGTATGTTGGACAAGTTTGGTTTATGATTTTGAACTATGTGGTTTAACGCTTGCAACGTTAGAATCTTATTCTTAAGTCGTTATGCTATGCTTCTTGTTTTAAAAGCATGATTGAGTGTTGGATGTGTTGAATGAGTTGGTGCACCGAGGGGTGGTTTTGTATCTAGATTTTGATGCAAATTGGTAGGTATGATGCTTGGCATGTTGTTGATTTATTGTGGAATGGTTTGGAGCATGTTTGATGGGGTTTAAAGGTGTTAAAACATGCCAATCTACTGTTTCTGGGCAGGGTGTTTCGAAACACCCTTGCCTGTTTCGCAACAGGCCCTTGTTTTGGCTTGGGTGTTCCTGAACGGCCTAGCCCGTTTCTGAACACTTTGGCTACTGCCAAGGGGTGTTCCTGAACGGCCTAGACCCGTTTCGGAACACTTTACCGTTGGGCATAAAATTTGAATAGTTTTGAGGTTTGAAAGCTTTACGTTTTAGTCCTGATTCTTGTATGTGCAATTGCTTGAGTTTGAGATGTCCGTTTGAGATAAAATTTGGCAAAGAGGCATTAAACATGACTAATTTCATAATGGTCACTTAAAAATTGGTAAAGTCCTCTTAATTTTCAGAATTTACAAATTGGTCCCTAAATTCGTATTTTGTGCAATTGGGTCCCTTATCGTTTTCTGATTGCTGTGATTTTTGAGTATGCTTATCTCAAGAGTATGCCTAGGTTTAATGTGCATCTAGACAAGTTTAAAAAGAAAAAAGGGTCGTTAATCAAGGTTAACTTTCGGGTTGACTTTGGTTTTCCCCGTGTAATCTTCGTAGTTCGGGACAACCGTCTAGGCCGGGCTACGGGGGTTACAAAACTCCATCCAAGTACACTAACGACATGTTTAAGATCACAATGGTGGTTAAAAGTCCATGTGTGGATCTTGTGTTGAGTGTCACGTGTTCTCGTTAGTGATGTTATACAACTACCGATGAGTGATGTTGAGGGGTTGTGATTGTACCGTTAAACTCCATCACGGGTGTTGAGGGGTTGTGATTGTACCGGTAAACTCCACCTTGTGTGTTCGGTAGTGTGTATGTAGCATATGGGACAACGCTTGTAATCCGCGTATCTAATTGTGTTTTGTGTTGTAAATGGTTGTGGGTTATCACTTGAAAGCCAATATGACATGTTGTACTAATGAAGCATGAGATGTTTGCTTAAGAATGCAAGGTTGCATTAATAATGATGTTTATGTGTTAAAAGGCTTTGTGAAAAGTGTTATATAAAATGCATTATTGTGTTGTTTCTTTAGAGAATGCCTCACTAAGCATGTGTGCTTACGCTCTCTCTCTTGAACCAATAATGCAGATAATTGAGGTGTTCGAGGGCAGCAAGGAGGCTAAGAATCCAAGGGAAAGCTAAGCTCATGTATGGTGATGTTTTCACAACATTATTAGTTTTTGATATTTGGCAATGGGAACCCAGGTTGTGTTTTTGGGAGATGTTTTGGACTCCCCAATTGTGGCATGATGCATTTGATGATTTGGATTTGTAAATGGCCATTGTGATGTTTGTTTTGGTGTTTTGATGGTTGGTTGGTTTTGGATATTAGGATGCATGCCTATAGACTTGTGGATTTCCTTGATTGATGCCATGAATGTGTTTTGATGTTGCAAACATGTACCTTATATGCAGGATGACTTCTCGACATGATTAGGAAGTCATTAGAATGTGTTTTAATGGTTTAATGTATGTAAAACCAGCAAATTATGCATCTTCTGGGCAATCTGTATCGGAACGGGCACTAGCGTTTCGAAACGGGGGCATGTAATGGCCTTCGAGTATCGAAACGGGCAGAGGTCGTTCCGAAACGTTTTGGCCAATGCCAGGCCCTGTTCTGATACATGTCACGGAACGAACCTGAGTTTCGGAACGGTCAACCCCGTTCCGAAATAGATGACAGTTGGGCACTGATTTGAATGGTTTTAAGGTTTGCAAGCTTTACGTTTTGGTCCTGAAAATCGTTTTTGCAATTGCATGAGTTTGAGATGTCCGATTAAGGTGAAATTTGTCAGGGAAGCATGTAATATGATTAATTTGATAATGGTAACTTAAAAATCAGTTAAGTTTTCCATCTTTCCAGAAATTACAATTTGGTCCCTAACTTTTGTATGTCGTGCAATTGAGTCCTTTTTTGCATTCTGATTGCTTTGCTGTTCAAGTATGTGTTTATCAAGAGTACACTTAGGATTAATGTGCATCTAGACAAGTTTAAAAAGAAAAAAGGGTCGTTAATCAAGGTTGACTTTCGGGTTGACTTTGGTTTTTCCCGTGTAATCTTCGTAGTTCAGGTCAACCGTCTAGGCCGGGCTAAGGGGGTTACATTTGGTGGTATCAGAGCTTAGTTCTCGAGTAAACGGGAATGGTTTTGTGGGTGATGTAAGTGTGTTTGCATGAAGTGCCTTTTTGCATGAAATTATGATGTGTAAATTGTAAAGTATGTTACAATTGTGATGTATGATGTGTTGAAGCATGTTAGAGGAACCCATTGCCATATCAAAACTAATGAACGGAATTGTTTTTATTTGGAAATGAGCTTGAGTACTTGGATTTCTTACCTTGCTGAGCCTGATTATGTTTCTTGCATTGTGTCATTGCATTGTTTTAGTGAATGGGACCTCGTAGAGAGACGAGAATTAATACGCGAGCTATGGCTCAGAACGAGAATGAGAACAATGCTGATAATGTTGTGGATATACCTCCTCCTCCTGGTGGTGGTGGACCGCCCGGTGGTGGTGGTGCGGGAGGTGATGGAGCTGGTGTTGGTGCTGGTGCTGGGGTCGCTGGACCTGAAGCTGGGCAGGGGCAAGCTGCTCCTGACATGACAGTTTTAATTCATGCTATTGCTGGAGCCTTTCAGGCAGCAGTAGCTGGAGCTCATGGAGCTGGGCATCAGGGTGATGCTAATGCGAGTTTACCTTTGGAACGTCTGCGCAGTCTGGGAGGGACTGAGTTCAGAGGTTTATTTGCTGAAGGTTCCGAATATTGGTTGGAAAGTACCAAGAGAATATTGGGACAAATGAACTGCAATGATGTGCAGAAGTTAGGTTGTGTAGTATCGCTATTACATGATGATGCGTATGCCTGGTGGACGACCACTGTCTCCGGAATGGAGGAAGCTGATGTGACTTGGACATTCTTTTTGAACGCGTTCAAGCGGAAGTATCTAGGTGTGCGATACATGGATGAAAAGAAAAGATAATCGATGTCTCTTATACAAGGGAGCATGACGGTGGCTGAGTATGAGATCCAGTTTGTTCGCCTTAGCCAGTACGCACATGAGCTTATCCCTGATGAGCGGGAGAGGTGTGAGCGTTTCCGGTATGGTTTGGTGACGGACGTAAAGACCTTTATGCTTGCTGCTGAGTATACGGATTTTGATGTGCTGGTTAGTAGGGCGAAGGACATTGAGCAGAACCTGGGTTTGTCTTCCATGAGTGCTGGTTCAGGCTCGGGCAAGAGAGCTGCTGAGTATAGTTCCGGTGGTGGACGGAACAAGAGAGGACGAGATAAGAGGTATTAGTCTTCTGCTAGGCATGGTAATGGAGGGCATGGTGCGCCTATTCAGGGAGACAGGGCGAGAGCTGATCAGAACACGTGCTGGGCGTGTGGATCGCGTGGTCATTTGAGGCGTGATTGTCCTCGGGCAGTGAGAGAGGTGCAAGCTCCTGTGACTGGTAATTCGTGCTGGAATTGTGGTTCGGCAGACCACATGAGGAGGGAGTGTCCTTTGTTGGCCGGTGGTGGTCAGGGGCGTGCTCCTGGGGTTGTTGCACCACAGAGAGGTCGTGGGCGCGGCCGTGGTAACTTCCAGCGCAGAGATGATGATGGGAGGAATGTGGCACATGTGGTGGCTGTCCAACCTAAGGGTGGAGGCCAGGCTCGAGTGTATGCTCAGCGAGAGGGGAGGAATGACACATATGTTATCGCAGGTACCTTCACTTTGCAATCCTTGTCATTACTTTCCTTGATTGATTCTGGATCTACACACTCATACATATTGCGTGAACATGCTCAATTGCTTAGTTTACCTGTTGAGTCTTTGGATGTTGCTATGCATGTAACTAGTTCCTTTGGTGAGACCGTTGTGTCACAGAAGTTGTATAGAAGATGTCCCTTGGTTGTGCAAAATCATGTTTTTCATGTTGATCTCATGGAATTTCCATTCTATGGTTTCGATGTAATCCTTGGTATGGATTGGCTTGTTGAACATCGAGCTGTGGTGGATTTTGAGAACAAGCGAGTTTTGTTGAAGCTTGCGGATGATTATGAGGTAGTGGTGGTTGGTGAGAATGTGAAGTTTCTTGCCAATGTAGTTTCTTCTTTGGAAGCAAGCCGAATGTTGAGGCAAGGTTGTGAAGCCTACCTAGCCTTTGTGATGAATCCTAGCTCTAAAGAGTTGCGAGTGCAAGATATCAGGACTGTGCGAGAGTTTCCTGGTGTGTTTCTGGAGGAGTTTCCTGGGTTGCCTCCTAAATGAGAAGTGGCGTTTGGAATTGAGCTGTATGAAAACACAACTCCAGTGTCCATTACTCCTTATCGAATGGCACCTAAAGAGTTGAAAAAGATGAAGACGCAACTTCAGGAGTTGCTTGATCGTGGTTTCATTCAGCCGAGTGTGTCACCTTGGGGTGCACCAGTTTTGTTTGTGAAGAAAAAGAATGGCACTATGAGAATGTGCATCGATTATCGTCAGCTGAACAAGTTGACTATCAAGAATCGGTATCCATTGCCGAGGATTGATGATCTTTTTGATCGATTTAGGGGAGCGTTTTTGTTCTCTAAAATTGACTTAAGGTCAAGTTATTACCAGTTGAAGGTGAAGGATGTGGATGTGCCAAAAACACCCTTCAGAACGAGGTATGGGCATTATGAGTTCCTTGTGATGTCGTTTGGTTTGACGAATGCTCCTGCAGCTTTTATGGACATGATGAATAGAGTGTTCCATGAATATTTGGACAAGTTTGTTCTGGTGTTCATTGATGATATCCTTGTGTACTCTCGTACTGAGGAGAAGCATGAGGGGCATTTGAGGATTGTGTTGCATGCTTTGTTGGAGAATCAGCTTTATGCTAAGTTGAGTAAGTGTGAATTCTGGCTTAGAGAAGTTGTGTTCCTTGGTCATGTGGTTTCTGCTGAGGGGATTCGTGTTGATCCTCAGAAGATTGAGGCAGTGATGAATTGGAAGCCTCCTAAGTTTGTTCATGAGGTCCGTAGTTTCCTTGGTTTGGCGGGATACTACCGGAGGTTCGTGGATGGATTTTCAAATATTGTTGCACCTTTGACGAAGTTGCTACAGAAGGATGTCAAGTATGAGTGGACAGAAGCGAGACAGCAGGCTTTTGAGAAGCTTAAAGCAGCTTTGACGCAAGCTCCTATCTTGGTTCAGCCTGAATCAGGGAAAGAGTTTGTGGTGTACAGTGACGCATCCTACGTTGGTTTGGGGTGTCTGTTGATGCAGGAGGGTAAGGTGGTGGCTTATGCATCACGCTAGTTGAAGGTGCATGAGCACAATTATCCTACGCATGACATTGAGTTAGCTGCGGTGGTTTTTGCTTTGAAAATTTGGAGACATTACCTGTATGGTGAGAAGTGTATGGTGTACACGGATCACAAGATTTTGAAGTATCTGATGTCTCAGAAAAAGTTGAATCTTAGGCAACGACGTTGGGTGGAGTTTCTTAAAGATTACGATCTGACGATCGAGTACCATCTGGGCAAAGCTAATGTTGTAGCTGATGCCTTGAGTAGGAAGGTGGCAGTGGAGTTGAGGGCTATGTTTGCAAGTTTGAGTATTTCGCGAGATGGAGGTCTTGTGGCTGAATTGCAAGTGAAACCATCTTTGGTTCAGTTGATAAAGGATAAGCAGTTGTTGGATGATTCCTTGGTGTCACATGTTCAGGATATTGCTGAGGATAGGCCATCGGATTACTGCTTTAATGATGATGGAGTTTTATGTTTTGGGAGTCGGATAGTAGTACCCAATGATGCTGAGTTGAGGCGTGCTATTCTGACTGAAGCTCACAGTAGTCCTTTTGCTATGCACCCTGGTAGTACTAAGATGTATCGTGATCTTAGAGATGAGTACTATTGGGTGGGATTAAAGAAAGATGTTGCTGAGTATGTGAGTAAGTGCATGGTATGTCAGCGAGTTAAGGCTGAGCATCAGTTTCCTTCTGGGTTGTTGCAACCATTGAGGATTCCTGAGTGGAAGTGGGAAATGATTACCATGGACTTTGTGTTTGGTTTGCCTTTGTCGCCATCGAAGAAGAATTCGGTGTGGGTGATTGTGGATCGCCTCACGAAGTGTGCGCATTTCTTACCTGTGCATACTACGTACACATTGGATAAGCTTGCAGAGCTGTACATTGCTGATATTGTGCGGCTGCATGGTGTGCCAAAGTCTATAGTGTTGGATAGTGATCCGAGGTTTACATCGCGTTTCTGGGAGTGTTTACATTAGGCTTTGGGTACACGGCTGAATTTTAGTACTTCTTATCATCCACGGTCGGATGGACGGTCTGAGCGTGTTATCCAAGTGCTGGAGGATATGTTGAGGTGTTGTGTGATTGAGTATCAAGGCTCTTGGGAGAAGCATTTGCCTTTGGTGGAGTTTGCTTATAACAATAGCTATCAGGCAAGTATTCAAATGGCACCTTATGAAGCCTTGTACGGGAGGAAATGCAGAACTCCTCTTTGTTGGGCTGAAACATGTCAGAAGTTAGTTTCAATGCCAGCTTTGTTGAAAGGAACCACCGAGAAGGTGAAGCTCATTTGTGAGAGATTGAAGGCAGCTTCTGATCGACAGAAGTCTTACACGGATTTGAAGCGTAAGGAGATTGAGTATGCGGTATGTGACCGTGTGTTTTTGAAGGTTTCTCCTTGGAAGAAGGTGATGAGGTTTGGTCGAAAGGGTAAGTTGAGCCCTAGGTACATTGGACCATACGAGGTGATTGAGCGTGTGGGTCCTCTTGCGTACAAGTTGAGGTTGCCGCAAGAGTTGGAAAAGATTCATGATGTGTTTCATGTCTCTATGCTTCGGAGGTATAGATCGGATCCTTCGCATGTTATTCCTGTGGAGGAAGTGGAGTTGAATCCAGACTTGACCTATGATGAGGAGCCGGTGGAAATTCTGGATTCAGATAGTAAAGTTCTTCGAGGTAAAACCATTGAGTTGGTAAAGGTGTTGTGGAAGCATCGTGGTGCTGAGGAAGCCACGTGAGAACGAAAGGATGACATGAAGAAGCAGTTTCCGTATCTCTTTCCTCCAGGTAAATTTCGAGGACAAAATTTCTTAAGGGTGGGAGAGTTGTAACACCCCAATTTTGGGCTTGGAAGTTTAGGGTCTAAACCGGACCAGTCTGATTTTCGGTTCGAATATAAAAGGTGGTTTTAGGGAAAGCCTAGTTCGAGATGCTTTAAAAATATGGAAAAATATCTAAAAATCCTCTTTTAATATATATAAGAGAGTTGTGAAATCAATTTAACAAAATAAGGTTTGGAAGTGCGACATTTTGAAATAGTGACTAAAATGCGATTTTTGAAAAGTTCAGTGGTGACTGTTTTGTAAGGATTGAAAATTTGAATCTTTAAGGAGCTAATTTACCCAAGAATGATTTCTCCAGGTTTTTCTTAGATTTAAATGATTTAATTAATGTTTAATTAATTAAAGGAAAAGTGGAAAAACCAATTTTGAGATTTCATAACTAACTTTTGTTAAAACTTTCTCATCTCATTTTCTCTCAAAATTCCCTCAGCCAAACACATATCTACAGCAACATTTCTTTTTATTTTCACACCAAATGATGAGGTTTCAAACATCAAATGATTCCTAATCCTTCCAACATCAAATTCTATTGTTTTGCTTATTGGATTTTCAAGGAAATTGTCTCTAATCAAGGAGAAATCTACATTTAGAGGTAAGGATGTTCTTCTCCTCTAAATACTCAGTTCTTTACTGAAATTCCCAAGTTCTCAATCCTTAAATTAAGTTTTATAAAAGGTTTTAATGATAGGAACTTGATTTTGACTGAAAACTCAAGATTTGGAAGAAATCTTGAAGAAATTCGTGGTGATTGTTTGGGCTCTTTTTTGAGATGGACTTTAAATGTATTTTGGATGTTAAATGATGTGCAATTGAGGTTTGATCAATGCAATCCCGAATAGGTTGAATTTCCTAAGTTTTTGCTTATGAAAATGGTGGTTTTTGGGGTGATCTTGGTTTTCTGTTATAGCTGGAGGTATAAGGACGAGTTTAGGTTCTTTTTGGATGTTAATTGATGTTTAGGAATGTTTATAAGTAATGGATCTTTGCTGGGGAATGTTGTGGAAGAGTTTGGAAGTTATTTCGGTTGTGTTTGGTAGCAGAAATGTTAGTGTTGGTGAGAGCGGCGAGTTTAGGTGTAATGGCTGAAGATTTTAATGCATGATGATGCATTAATCCTCTGCTTTGATGTGTTTAAAATAGGGGAGACATCTTTGGATTCTTGTGGTGTTGATCCGGAAGCTTGATCGGCGTTTCGGCAAGTTTGCGAAACGAAATTGGTGAGTGGAGTTGGATTTCCAGCTTTGTATCGAATGTTTGAAGGTTTGGGAGCTTAATTTAAGTCTAATCAACTTAATTAAGCTCAAGAGTAAGTTTTCGGGAAAACTCTCTCTCTTGTATGAACCATGAAATGGTTGGATGCAATGCATTTAATTTGCATGTTTAAATTCTGTTTTGAAAGCATGTTTTAGCATGATTAATGCTGGTTTTGAAAGCCATGTGTTGAAGGATGCTTAAGGTAAGAGATCCTTGGTTTGATATTAGTAAATGTGGTTTTGATGCATAGTGATGCATGATGGTTTAATGGCTTTGATAAATGCTTTAAACAGTGGATTATTGATGATAAATGATGTATATTGGCAAGTGATGTGTTGGTTTTAAAGTACTTGAATCGGATATAGTTAGCCGGCTATAGGATTGGGTGCACCGTGAATAAAGACGCCTTGGATGTTGAGGGGTTGTAATTGTACCGTAAACTCCATCCAAGTAGACTAACGAGATGTTTAAGATCACAATGGTGGTTAAAAGTCCATGTGTGGATCTTGTGTTGAGTGTCTCGTGTTCTCGTTAGTGATGTTATACAACTACCGATGAGTGATGTTGAGGGGTTGTGATTGTACCGTTAAACTCCATCACGGGTGTTGAGGGGTTGTGATTGTACCGGTAAACTCCACCTTGTGTGTTCGGTAGTGTGTATGAAGCGTATGGGACAACGCTTGTAATCCGCGTATCCGATTGTGTTTTGTGTTGTAAATGGTTGTGGGTTATCACTTGAAAGCCAATATGACATGTTGTACTAATGAAGCATGAGATGTTTTCTTAAGAATGCAAGGTTGCATGAATAATGATGTTTATGTGTTAAAAGGCTTTGTTAAAAGTGTTTTATAAAATGCATTATTGTGTTGTTTCTTTAGAGCATGCCTCACTAAGCATTTGTGCTTACCCTCTCTCTCTCTTGAACCAATAATGCAGATAATTGAGGTGTTCGAGGGCAGCAAGGAGGCTAAGAATCCAAGGGAAAGCTAAGCTCATGTATGGTGATGTTTTCACAACATTATTAGTTTTTGATATTTGGCAATGGGAACCTAGGTTGTGTTTTTGGGAGATGTTTTGGACTCCCCAATTGTGGCATGATGCCTTTGATGATTTGGATTTGTAAATGGCCATTGTGATGTTTGTTTTGGTGTTTTGATGGTTGGTTGGTTTTGGATATTAGGATGCATGCCTATAGACTTGTTGATTTCCTTGATTGATGCCATGAATGTGTTTTGATGTTGCAAACATGTACCTTATATGCATGATGACTTGTTGGCATGATTAGGAAGTCATTAGAATGTGTTTGAATGGTTTAATCTATGTAAAACCAGCAAATTATGCAACTTCTGGGCAATCTGTATCGGAACGGGCACTAGCGTTTCGAAACGGGGGCATGTAATGGCCTTCGAGTATCGAAACGGGTAGAGGTCGTTCCAAAACGTTTTGGCCACTACCAGGCCCTGTTCCGATATGGGTCTCGAAACGAACCCGAGTTTCGGAACGGTCAACCACGTTCCGAAACAGATGACCGTTGGGCACTGATTTGAATGGTTTTAAGGTTTGCAAGCTTTACGTTTTGGTCCTGAAAATCGTTTTTGCAATTGCATGAGTTTGAGACGTCCGATTAAGGTGAAATTTGTCAGGGAAGCATGTAATATGATTAATCTGATAATGGTAACTTAAAAAACAGTTAAGTCCTCCATCTTTCTAGAAATTACAATTTGATCCCTAACTTTTGTATGTCGTGCAATTGAGTCCTTTTTTGCATTCTGATTGCTTTGATGTTCAAGAATGTGTTTATCAAGTGTACGCTTAGGATTAATGTGCATCTAGATAAGTTTAAAAAGAAAAAAAGGGTCGTTAATCAAGGTTGACTTTTGGGTTGACTTTGGTTTTCCCCGTGTAATCTTCGTAGTTCAGGTCAACCATCTAGGCCGGGCTAAGGGGGTTACAGGAACCATGTGCTTGTAGCAAATACCCAGGATACTCATCAAACCAAGGAATCCCCATTCTCTTAAACGCGGGAGGTAACGAAAGAGAAAGCGCTCGAAGTCAAGAAACGAGAGGTCAACAACACGCTCACGATGAACTTCAAACTCCTTGACATAATTGAAACGCTCCCTCATCTCTAGAGTCCGAAGACTTTTTTGAAACAGCAGGGTGAGATTAGGACGAATACTCGATTCACTTGTTTGACCCGTCTTACGCTTTTTGTTAACGTTCTCTGTAGACATCCTAAAAACATAAAGCAAGCAATTTAAAAACAAGTTTAAGTGTATGCATGAGATTTCTTAATTCAATCCAATGGTAAATCCCACTTAGATTTAAAAACAAGTTTTAAAAACAAAGAAACAAAACAAAACAAAATTTTTTTGAGAAAAACAAATTAAAAAACAGTAAAGGAAATACGAATGAAAACTTATATATTCGAATCAAAAAAATTGAAGATTTTGAAAAAAATTTACAAGATTTGAAAAACCCAAGTATCAAAATACATAAACTATACAAAATTAAAATTTTCTAACCTAAGATTCGAATACAAAATTAAGGAAAAAGAAAAAGATGAAAATATACCTTAAATTGGGATTTTGGATGAATAGATTAAAATTCTTGCACAAGATTGTTGATGCTTGCTTAGACTTGTGTTTAAGAGAAAAGGCCCTCAAGATTTGGTGAAAACAATGAGGTTTAGAGGGTTTTATAGGGAAAATCGTTTTAGGGTTTTTAGGGTTTGAGGAGAGTTTTAATTAAAGTTAAACTTTAACATTAAAAGCCCCTTTAAAGTAGTCTGCTAACTCGTTTCGGAACGGTGTCGACCGTTTCGAAACGCACGCACGAAAGGTTGACCGACTTTTCAACTCCAACTGACCATTTCGATACGGGTTTGACCGTATCGAATTCCCGTTGACTCGTATCGAAACTCGTTTCGATACACCCCTTGGCAGTAGCAAAAACGTTTCAAACCCCTTGGAAGGCGTTTCGAAACACCCTTCTCTTAGATAGAAATTCAAAGAATCTGTATCGAAACAGGTGGACTCGTTTCAATACACATGGGCCTGGAAGTGCAGATGAGGCTCTAAAAGTGCAGAAAAATGAAATTTTCTAAGGCGTATCTTGCATGAATGACATGAATGAGCAGGAAAAACATCTGCAAACATAAACATACTTCCCCTAGCTATAGGCATGGATGAAATTAGGAGTAAAAACACATAAACATGGAATTTCACAAGATCAAGCAATCTTAAGCACAAAATAGGTCCTAAAAGGTCAAGATAGTCTAGTTAGACCTAACTCTCTCCTAAGGGACCAAAAACGCTCTTTGTCTAAAGGTTTTGTAAATGTGTCCGCTAATTGATTTAAGGTGTCAACATACTCTATAACAACATCTTCTTTAAGGACATGATCTCTAATGAAATGATGCCTTATTTCTATATGTTTGGTTCTAGAGTGTTGGATGGGATTTTTTGTCAAACATATGGCACTAGTGTTATCACACTTAAGGGGTATGGTTTCAACTTTAATACCATAATCTAAGAGTTGTTGCTTCATCCAAAGGACTTGAGCACAACAACTCCCTAAGGATATGTAATCGGCTTTGGTGGTAGATAAGGCTACACTATTTTGTTTCTTAGAGAACCAAGATATGAGCATACTACCTAGGAATTGACAAGTTCCCGAAGTACTCTTCCTATTGATTTTACATCCCCCATAATCCGCATCCGAATAAGCATGAAGGTTGAAGGTGTTGTCTCTAGGGTACCAAAGACCTAAACAAGGAGTATCTCTAAGGTACTTAAAGATTCTCTTAACGGCTATAAGGTGAGACTCTCTAGGACTAGCTTGAAACCTAGCACACAAGAAAACACTAAACAAGATATCTGGTCTACTTGCGGTAAGGTAAAGCAATGATCCAATCATAGAATGGTAAAGCTTAGAGTCAACACACTTACCTCTTTCATCTTTGTCAAGCTTTGTAGATGAGCTCATAGGTGTGGCTTGATGCTTTGCATTCTCCAAGCCAAACTTCTTGAGCATATCCTTTATGTACTTTGCTTGATTGATGAAGGTTTCATCCTTCTTTTGCTTGATTTGGAGTCTCAAAAAGATTGAGAGCTCCCCCATCATGCTCATCTCGAATTCACCTTGCATTTAACAATCTCTTTGCAATGACATTCGTTAGTAGAACCAAAAATAATATCAACAACATAAATTTGTACTACTAAGATGTCATTTTTATACCTTTTTATAAAAAGTGTAGTGTCCACCTTGCCTTTTTCAAAACCTTTTTCAATTAAAAAGTTTGAAAGTCTTTCATACCAAGCTCTAGGAGCTTGTTTTAAACCATAAAGAGATTTAGTGAGTTTGAAAACATGATTTGGAAATTTTGAGTCTTCCAAACCCGGTGGTTGTTCTACATACACTTCCTCATTTATAAAGCCATTTAAAAAAGCGCTTTTAACATCCATTTGAAAAGGCTTGAAATCATGATAACATGCATATGCAAGCAACATCCTAATGGCTTCCATTCTAGCTACGGGTGCAAAGGTTTCATCAAAATCTATTCCCTCTTCTTGAGTGTAACCTTGTGCTACTGGTCTAGCTTTATTTCTCACAATATTACCACTCTCATCTAGTTTGTTCCTAAAGACCCATTTAGTTCCTATAGTAGATTGATTACTAGGCCTATCAACTAATGTCCAAATATTACTTCTCTCAAATTGATTTAACTCTTCTTGCATATCTATAATCCAAAAATCATCTTTCAATGCTTCTTTTATATTCTTAGGCTCTATGCATGAGATAAATGCAACATGATTCATTAATCTAAGAGAAGATCGAGTGGTTACCCCCTTGGATGGATCACCCAAGATTTCACCATCTTTGACATAGTTGAACTCCCTTGGGTAGCTCACTTCCTTTTCCTCTAGAGCCAAGTCCTTCAAGGCTTCAAGAGGTGGATCTTGTGTGTCCTCTTCTTTTGTTGGAATCTCATCCTTCTTTGAAGTTTGTCCTCCATCAAAGGCATTTATGATTCCTACATCATCATCATCACAAGAATCCTTCCTTGGAAGGAGGTTATCATCGAATACAACATGTATAGATTCTTCTACTACTAAAGTTCTCTTGTTAAATACACGATAGGCTTTAGAGGTTAAAGAATATCCTATGAAAATAGCTTCATCACTTTTTCCATCAAATTTACCTAAGTTGTCTTTTCCATTATTCAAAACAAAACACTTGCAACCAAATGGATGAAAATAGCTAATGTTAGGCTTTTTAGATTTTAAAATCTCATAAGGTGTTTTCTTTAAAATTGGCCTAATCATTACTCGGTTTACAATGTAGCAAGCGGTGTGTGTGGCTTCCGCCCAAAAATATTTAGGTAAATTGTTTTCACAAAGCATGGTTCTAGCCATTTCTTGTAAAATTCTATTTTTCCTCTCAACTACCCCATTTTGTTGAAGAGTTCGAGGAGCCGAAAAATTGTGGCTAATACCATTTTCATTCAAAAACTCTTCAAACCCTAAATTTTGAAACTCAGTTCCATGATCACTTCTAATATGAGAAATTCTAAGTTCAAGATCATTTTGGGTTAGTTTTGAAAATGTGATGAATTTTTATAAAGCCTCATCTTTAGTACTTAAAAATAGAACCCAAGTAAATCTAGAAAAATCATCAACAAGAACAAATGCATAAGATTTACCACCCAAGCTCATAGTCCTAATTGGCCCAAATAAATCCATATAGATAAGTTGTAAACACCTACTTGTAGAAACATTATTAATGGATTTAAAGGAAGACTTATGTTGTTTACCCTTAGAGCATGCATCACAAATTTTATCGTTTGAGAACTTAATCTTGGGTAAACCTCTAACTAGATCAAGCGAAACTAGTTTTTTCTAAAACACTAATGCTAGCATGTCCTAGTTTCCTAAGCCACAACCATGCATCATTTTCATTTTGGGATACTAAACATGCATGAGATGTATGTATGTCATCTAGATGCACCATGTAAATGTTACATATGCAATGACCTATGAGCATAATATTATTAGATTTAATGTCAACAATTTTGCACCCATTTTTATCAAATAAAACATTAAATCTTTTATCACAAAATTGACTTATGCTCAACAAGTTATGTTTAAGACCATCGACATACAAGACATTTTAAATAAGAATAGTAGAGTGATTACCTATGGAGCCAATACCTTTAATGTGGCCTTTGGAGTTGTCACCAAATGTCACCACTCCTCCACTTTTTGGCTTTAGATCCATGAATCTACTCTTGTCTCCGGTCATATGCCTCGAGCATCCACTATCAAGGTACTATGAGTTTTGAGTTTGTGTTTTGCCCTTGTAGCAATGCTCCCCCTACAAACAAAGATATTAAACTTTTGTTTTTGGTACCCAAATCATTTTGGGTCCACGAGTGTTAGCTTCCAATAACTTGGTTCCCTTAGGAATCCAAGATGACATAGCAACAATGTTATTAGATTTTACAAGTTCCTTAGGAACCCATACACTTCTAATCCTTTTAGTTCTACTATGTCTAGGAAAGCTACTTTGTTTGTAGTTATTAGTCTTTTTCTTAGGTTGGTTTGTTTTTGAAGATTCACCTATTTCATGCTTCACACTACCAACATTTTTAAAAGACTCTTTGAGATTATTAAGGTCAACATTTTCATCTTGGAAGAATTTTAGTTCATCTTTCAACCCTAAAATCTTTTTCTCAAATTTTAAATTAGCTTGAGAAAGTGAGTCATTTTTATCATTTAATTCCGAAATAATTTTCTTATTCCTAATGACCGACTCCTTGTATTTATCAACTAATTCATCATAGACCTCTTGCAACTCATCATATGCGTCATTTAATTCATCATATGTAAAATCTAAAGATGATGAGTTAGAGGTTACCATGGAGGAATCTTCTTCAAGTGTCATGAGGCAAAGGTTGGCCACTTCTTGTTCGTTGTTACAGATTCTTAGGCTAAAATCTAGGCTACTTATTAGGCTAGAATATATTGTAATTAATGTTATATATTATGTTACCTAGTTTAGGTAAATTAGATATGTATATATAGCCTATATGTTCTATGAATAAAATACAAGGAATTATTTCCTACATGGTATCAGTTGTCCTAGGTTTTTTTTCGAATACAATAAAAAAAAATTTGGACTATTAGGGTTTTGACCTAAAGTCAATATTTTTGTCGTTCTTCACCGGCCACCTTCGGAGGCCGTTTCTGTCGACACCGCCCGTACCACAAGGGCCGCCGTCCGCCGATCTACCGATCTGGAGTTTCCGGTCACCGGATTCCCTGCGCGTGAGCCTCACGCGCCGCCACAAGCTTCCGCCTGTCCTTCATGCGCCGGCGCGTGAGAGCGCGTGGTGGCCCCTTTTCGCCGCTGATTTTTCCACCGTCGTCGCTGCTTCATTCCGATCACACCCCTGCCGCCGGTCCTTGCTTTCGGATTGTTTTGGGTTGGGTGTTCTCTCTTTTGAATTTATTAGGGTTTTGTTTTTTTGGTTCTTTGCTTCTTTGACTTCATGGCTGATAAAAAGGTTGACTTTATGTCTGATATCGTTCCGATTACGTCTAAGATTACTGATCATAATTTGAATGGCTTTAATTTTCTCGATTAAACCATACAATTGAGTTGTATTTGTTAAGCCTTTCTATGGACAGACATTTGACTGATGATCCTCCGACGGATGATTCTCGCCTTCCTTGGATGAGAGAATATGCTCGCCTCTATATTCAGATTCGTAATTCTATTGACAGTGAGGTGGTAGGTTTGGTTAATCATTGCAAGATGGTGAAACAGTTGATGAGCTATTTGCAATTCTTATATTCTGGCAAAGGAAATTTTTCTCGTATCTATGATGTTTGTCAGCATTTTTACAGGGCTGACAAAGAAGACTAGACTTTAACTAGTTATTTTATGGATTTCAAGAAAACGTATGAAGAGCTTAATATGTTGCTTCCTTTTAGTGCTGATATTGAGGTCCAACGTAGTCAGCGAGAGCAAATAGCGGTTATGAGTTTTCTTGCTGGTCTTCCACCGGAATTTGAGACAGCTAAATCTCAGATTCTCTCTGGTTCCGAGATCTCCAGCCTCGATGAAGTTTTTCGGAGAGTCCGTCGTACTGAGAATTCTTTGCCTACTCAATCCCCACAACATGGCAGTGTTTTGCTTAGTCGTGCTCTTCCTTCTGACTCCGGCAAGCAAAATTTCAAGAGTAATGGTCCTGGTCGTTCTATGGGGTCGGGGTCTACCAAAAGCGATCCACAGTTTGGGGTTCGTGGTCCGGATCACAGTACAGTTATCTGTCATTATTGTCACAAACCGGGACATACCAAGCGTGATTGCCGGAAGCTGCAGTTTAAGAAAACTTCGTCTGCTAATGTTGCTTCTAGTGTAGACACTTCTTCATCGGCTGTTACGATATCTGCGGATGAGTATGCCAAGCTTCTTCACCTTCAAGACACTGTCAAGCATCCTTCCGGTCCTGTTTCTGCCCTTGTTGAGTCAGGTAAATCCAATACATGTCTTGTTTCCACCTCTTCCAAATGGGTCATTGATTCTGGTGCCACAGACCACATGACAGGTAACCCCAATCTTCTTTCTCATTTTACAACACATCCTTCTATCAATCCTGTTACTTTAGCCGATGGTTCCACATCTTCTGTTATTGGCTCTGGCACTTCGTACCCCACTTCCTCTCTTACTTTGTCCTCTGTTTTGAGTTTACCACATTTATCCTTTAACCTGATGTCAGTTAGTAAACTTACAAAAACCCTTAATTGTTGTGTCTCATTTTTTCCTGGTTATTGTGTGTTTCAGGATCTTTTGACGAAGAAGATTATTGGTAAAGGGCATGAGTCTGATGGCCTCTACATCCTTGACACCCATGTTCCATAACCTGTTGCTTGCACTGGAATTGTCAGTCCTTTTGAAGAACATTGTCGATTTGGTCATCCTTCTCTACCTTCTTTGAAGAAACTTTGTCCTCAATTTTCTAGTTTAAAATCCTTGGATTGTGAGTCTTGTCAGTTTGCTAAACACCATCGCCTTAGTTCCAGTCCTAGAGTCAATAACCGAGCTTCTGCTCCATTTGAGTTAGTTCACTCTGATGTTTGGGGTCCTAGTCCTGTTACTTCTAAACCTGGTTTTCGTTATTTTGTTACTTTTGTTGATGATTATTCTCGAATGACATGGCTTTATTTAATGAAATCTCGCTCAGAATTATTTACTCATTTCTCTTCTTTTTGTGCTGAGATTCGAACCCAATTTGGTACACATGTCCGAAACTTGAGAAGTGATAATGCAAAAGAGTATGTTTCAGGTCCTTTTCAGAAATATATGCTTGAGCACGGTATTCTCCATCAAACTTCTTGTGTTGACACCCCTTCTCAAAACGGTGTTGCTGAACGCAAAAATAGACATCTTCTTGAAACAGCCCGAGCTTTGCTATTTCAAATGCAGGTTCCAAAATGTTTTTGGGTCGATGCCATCTCCACAGCTTGTTTTTTGATCAATCGTATGCCCTCTTCGGTTTTGTCGGGTAACATCCCTTTTCATACTCTTTTCCCCACTAAAGATTTGTTTCCCCTCTCCCCGAAAATTTTTGGTTGTATTTGTTTTGTTTGGGATGTCTGTCCTCAAGTTACAAAACTTGATCCTAAGTCTTTGAGATGTGTGTTTTTGGGGTATTCACGTGGTCAAAAAGGGTATCGTTGTTATTGTCCGGGTCTAGGTAGGTATCTTGTGTCTGCTAATGTTACTTTTTTTGGAACACAAACCTTTTCTATTTTCTTCAGGGTCTATCGCTCAGGAGGACGAGGATTTCTTGTTTTATCCGGTCCCATCACCTTTGGAGTTGTCCTCATCCTCCTTGGTTCCGCCCTCTTTTGTCAAGCCCCCCATAAAAAACATCTATACTCGTCGGCCACAACCACCACCTTCCGACCCAATTCCAGACGTTCAGGATGTTCCAGATTCATGTCCTGATGAGCCAATATCTTCGTCATCAGATTCGCCTTGTATTGATGATCTTGACCTTCCTATTGCTCTTCGGAAAGGTAAACATGCTTGTACTTACCCCATTTCCTCTGTTGTTTCCTATAATTGTTTGTCTTCTTCTTCTCGTGCCTTTGTTACATCCCTCGATACTATTTCTGTCCCTAAAACTGTTAGCGAGGCATTATCTCATCCTGGATGGCGTGCGGCTATGCTTGAGGAAATGACTGCTCTAGATGACAATGGCACGTGGACTTTGGTTTCTTTGCCTAACGGTAAGCGAGCTATTGGATGTAAGTGGGTGTTTACTGTTAAATTTAATCCTGATGGCTCTCTTAATCGTTTGAAAGCCCGTCTTGTTGCTAAGGGATATGCTCAGACCTATGGTGTGGATTATTATGATACTTTCTCTCCTGTTGCCAAACTTGCTTCTGTCCGGTTATTTATCTCCCTTGCAGCAATTTTTGATTGGCCTTTGCATCAGTTGGATATCAAGAATGCTTTCCTTCATGGTGATCTTCAGGAGGAGGTGTATATGGAGCAACCACCTGGGTTTGTTGCTCAGGGGGAGTCTGGAAGGTATGTTATTTGAAGAAATCTTTATATGGTTTGAAACAGAGTCCTCGGGCTTGGTTTGGTAAGCTTAGTCAGGCTATTGAAAAGTTCGGGATGCAAAAAAGCGAATCAGACCATTCTGTTTTCTTTAGAAAGTCTGATGGGGGCACTATTCTACTAGTCGTGTATGTGGATGATATTGTACTCACTGGTAATGACACTAGTGGAATTTCTTCACTGAAGTCTTTTCTCCATACTCAGTTTCACACTAAAGATCTGGGGACGTTGAAATACTTCCTGGGGGTTAAGGTGAACAGAAATAAAAAAGGAATCTTCCTATCTCAGAGAAAGTATGTGCTTGATCTTTTATTGGAAACATGGAAATTGGGCGCTAAACCTTGTAGTACGCCAATGGTCCCTAATCTACAGTTAACTAAAGAAGGTGAATTATTTGATGACCCTGAAAGGTACAGAAGACTTATCGGTAAATTAAACTATCTCACGGTGACGCGTCCTGATATATCTTTTCCAGTGAGTGTTTTGAGTCAATACATGTCGTCACCGACTGTTGATCATTGGAAAGCAGTAGAGCAAGTTTTATGTTATCTGAAAAAAGTGCTCCTGGGCGTGGAATTCTATATGGCAATCATGGTCATACTAGAATTGAATGTTTTTCCGACTCGGATTGGGCTAGATGCAAGGAGGATAGAAGATCCACCTCAGGATATTGTGTGTTTGTTGGAGGAAACTTGATTTCTTGGAAGAGTAAAAAGCAGAACGTAGTTTCACGATCTAGTGCAGAAGCCGAATATAGAGCAATGGCCAAGTCCGTATGTGAGATTATATGGGTATATCAGCTCCTCGGTGAGATTGGAATTAAAGCCTCAATACCTGCAAAACTTTGGTGTGATAATCAAGCTGCATTACACATTGCTTCTAATCCAGTTTTTCATGAAAGAACGAAACACATTGAGATTGATTGTCACTTCATTCGCGAAAAGATACAACAAGGTTTGATATCTACTGGTCATGTGAAAACTGGAGAACAACTAGGAGACATCTTCACCAAAGCTCTCAATGGAATTCGAATCAATTATCTATGTAACAAGTTGGGCATGATTAATATCTATGATCCAACTTGAGGGGGAGTGTTACAGATTCTTAGGCTAAAATGTAGGCTACTTATTAGGCTAGAATATATTGTAATTAATGTTATATATTATGTTACCTAGTTTAGGTAAATTAGATGTGTATATATAGCCTATATGTTCTATGAATAAAATACAAGGAATTATTTCCTACATTCGTCATCCTCGGATGACTCCTCATCACTCCAAGTAGCAAGCTTGGCTTTGAGCTTCTTCTTCTTCTCAAAGCACTTCTTCTTGAGTTGAGGGCACTCCGAACGTATATGGTCGTGTTTATTGCACTCGAAGCAAATGATTTGATCCATTGCTTCTTCTTTGTTTTTACCTTTGAAGTCCATCTTTCTTTGAATTTTTCTTCCCCGGCTGGACCTCATGAAGCGTGAGAATCGTTTGGCTATCATAGCCAATTCTTCTAGCTCATCCTCCTCACTAGAAGAGCTCTCCTCAAGTAATGAAGCTTTGAGAGCTATTCCCATCTTCTTCTTCTTTTCCACCTCTAGCTTTTCTACTCTTTTCTCTTCCTTCTTCTTCTCTTCTTCCCTTCCTTGTTTCATAATCTCATGAGTACGGAGAGAACCCACTAGCTCATCAAGTTTTAAAGTCTTCAAGTTTTTGGCTTCTATGATGGCGGTTCTCTTCCCATCCCAAGATTCGGGAAGTGAGTAGAGTAGCTTTCGGACAAGCTTGTCTTCCGGTATAGTCTCTTCAAATCCTTTAAGCCCATTGACTATGGTTGAGAAGCGATCAAACATCTTAGACACCGTCTCATCGGGCTCCATCTTTAAATTCTCATAACTAAGATTTAGAATTCCAATCTTAGTTTCCTTGATATCGTTGGTTCCCTCATAGGTGGTCTCAAGAGTATCCCATACTTCCTTGGCACTCTCAATTGATGAGACTTTGGAGTAGATGTCTGAACCGAAAGAACAAAAGAGCATGTGAAGAGCTTTGTCATTTATTTGGATCTTCTTCCTTTCTTCTTCACTCATCTCCATCTTCTTCTTCAAAACCATCTTCCCTTCACTATCTTGCTTCAATGGAATGTAGGGGCCATCTTCAATGACATCCCAAACCAAGTAATCGTTGGACTTGATGAAGAGGTGCATCCGATTCTTCCAAAACGGATAGTTGTTACCATTGAAGAAAGGTGGTTTTGTAGTGGATTGAGACTCATACATGCTCGAACCGGAGGTAGATGTCATCTCTTGATTTTTGGATGATCACACTCTTCTTAGGAACTCCTCTTGTGGTTGTTAATCCTCAAAGAGGTAGGCTCTGATACCAATTGTTGAGTGGATCGAATGATCAAAATAAACCAAGATGAGATGAATTGGATTTTTAAAGTTCTTGGTGGTGAAATTTGCAAATAAAAATTGTAGACAAGGAATTTTAGAGTGGTTTAAGTTCCAAATGAACTCTACATCCACTACCTTAGCTTCACTAAGGATTTGCAACAATTCCACTAATTGCTCTTCCCCTTTTCTAGGCTAAGGAGGTAACCCTTACAATTTTCGATCAAATTTTCTACCCAAAATTTGACCCAATCCTCACACAATTGAAACAAAGAAGTTGTTGGCTAAACAAGTATCTCTCAATACACAATATAGCCTAATTACAAGCACCCAACCCAATTGAAATGATAAGAATGAAAAATACAATTGGGGTTACAAGACAAGAATGGGATTTAGGCACAAATGCTTGGATTTGATGTTTGGATGTTTGCTTTAGGATCAATAGTTGTTGCTGAAGCTTTTAGAGGTCCCTTTTATACCTTCTCATTGAATTCTAGCCGTTGTGGTTGTTGCATTCATCAATAGAGCCGTTGGGGGTGTTATCTTCCCTTTATAAATGCAGTCTACAACCAACCGTTTCAAAACGCCCGACCCTGTTTCGAAACAGACCAAAATAGAAAGAGCCGTTGGGGTGCATTAAAGAGCCCATATCGAAACGGTTAGAAATGTTTCGATACGCTAGGAGCCGTTTCGAAACATGTTTCGAAACATTTTGTCACTGTCAAGGTTCGTATCGAAACGGCTTGAGATCGTTTCGATACGCCTTAACGACTTGTTTAAAATCAGTTAAAAACATTCAACGGTCATATTTTTCAAATCAGTTTTAAAGCCGTTTCGAAACACTGGATGTCATTTCTATATGGTGTCTCAATGTTCTTAAGCCGTTTCGAAACACGGGTTGGCAGTGTTGAAATCGTTTCGATACACGTTTCGAAACATAAACTTACAGTTTCAAAACTGTTTCAAAACGCCTAAGGCCGTTTCGAAACGGTGACTCGAAAATCACTATTTTAGCTTTAAGATCACTTAGAAAACATTTGATAAATTCAGTTTTTAACTTAGGCATATTGTTTAAAACATATAGAGAGGTTTGAGGACTTAAAAATTCGTTTTCCCATTTTCAATTTAGTCCTTTGGTTCTTTAGTTATATAAAAATTAAAATATCGGTTTCACATATACGGTGATGGATTATAATATATGGTGTGAATTGAGGATTAATATAGTATAAAATTAGAGATTGAGTTAGATGAAGAAGAATATGGAAGATGGTGGAGGAGAGACGAAATAAAAAAATTGTAAATGTGGAAGATTAAATGTGTAATTATACAAATTGTTTTTTATTTCGGTGGTCAAAATAGGAGAAACATAAGTGACCAAAAGTTTTTGAAAATCAGTGACCAACTTTGTACTAGGGAGAAACATAAGTGACAATTCCACTAGTTAACCCTTATATTTATTTACGCCTTCGTACATATTTAGCCCTTGTGTTAAATTATTCATGCATAATTAATTTGTCACATTTATTAATTGCAATAGTTTGGTTTAGTACTCGAGGTCCCGATATTCTAGTGGGAGTATCGTCCCGAGTCTTCGGGCGTCATCTCTTTTGGTATTGTGGGTTGCGGGTTAGGTTGTTCAAATCATATACTCTTGCATCTTAGGGATTATATTTTAAATTAAACCGAATTTTAATTTTTTTTTGCATTTACGATACAAACCCTTAGGTACCAATTTTGGGCGTTGTGTGGGTGTTAATCCTTCACAACACGTAACCGACTCTCGAGCCCTTTTTAAATCTCTGGTTTTTATTTTCTAGTGTCTGGTCTACCCTTTTTAAAATGATCGATGGTGACTCCAAGTTTTATTTAAAAATACGAACTTTTCCAAAATTCCCCCTTCAATCGATTTTTTATAAAAGTGGGAAACCTTTTGAATTATTTTAGTTGCTGCAACCAGCAGACTGTTGCATGAAGAATTTCATAATATCTGTTGTTCCGACACCGACATTTTGCAATGTTGAAGCCTCTACAATATCGGTTGATATGAATATGTATATATATTTGTGATTGTTGCGGGATTTAAGGTGCAATGCAAACGGTGCAAGTATACACGTCGCAAGTAATAAAGTGATACGATAAGTATCGAGTATCATCTCCACAGTGATTGGTTTGGGCCACTTTGCTTTAGTTATCGAACTGTAAAAATAAATAGAATTGCTGGTGATGAATATCAACTAAAATAAACTAAACAAAGTAAATAGAGATAAGAGGAATGAGTGATCGATTTAAGAGAGTAGGTCAGATTATCGTAAGTAATGGAGTGATAGTTGAATGGATTGTCTTGGTAATTGAGTGCAAGAGCAACTCAATTGCCTTGGCAACTGGCAACAGTCGAATTGCCAGGGCAACTGGTGGAGCGATTTCCTGGGCAACTGGGCGACAACCTTTAAGGTTCGGCGAAACGTTCTTCAATGGTTTTTACTTATCTCTAATTCGAAATACTAGTTAATTGTGCATGCCTTGATAATACATCCTTGTGTGAACCAAGTGTGGACAACAACCGATCTTGCGCTCTTTTTAGCCGTTGAAATTCGTAACTTATCTCTAAGTTGAATTAGTCTTCACCATCGATTGATTGAATAAAGACCATGTTCATTCGTTTCTTGAATCTAACTCTCTCGATATTAGATAAATGGATGAATTCATGAGATCCTCTCCCAATTCACTCGCAAACAAAATTAAGAACCAAGAATGAATAACCTTGACTTAAAATTGCAAACTCAAATACTTAAACAAACCCAATCGTTCTCACAACTACAAAAACACAATAACCCAAGCCCAATAAAATTTATTTCATGGATGGGTGCAAAAGAAACACATGCTCTAAAATTTCCAACATGAATCTACAAGAAACAATGAGGAAGAAAAGATGTCGACAACCCTGTATTTTTCTCTCTCAATCGAACCTCCTTTTGAAGTAGGCGGCTAGGTCTTCTATTTGTAGAAGATAGTTAGGTTAAAGTCTTTCTTGAAGAGGAAGTTAAGTTGGAATTAAATATCATTAAAGAGATAAATCTCTTTTATTTATTTATCCTCCAAAAACACCTCATATTTTCATGGAATTTAATCTCATTTTAATCTTTTCATAGAACTTCAACTCTTCTAGGATTTATCTTTCCTTCACGTCATGTTGGGTTTATCCAGTCATCAATTTCGGCTACCACTTCATCTTATCCTAAATTTTTGGCGATTGCCTCGGCAACTGGTTCGGCAGGTCCTTGAATTTCCTCGGCAATTTGTTCAGCAGGTTCTTGCTGAATTGCCTCGACAATTTGCAATTTACCACATAAATCCTAACATACGCAAATAAAGCACTAAAGTATTATCTTTTTCTACAAAAACCACCAAACTATGAAATCAAGCTTAATTGTGAAAAGAAACATGAATTAATGCATGAATGGCTAATTATGCAACTAATATGAGCCTAAGTCTAACAATAATATGAGTAAAAATGGTAATAAAAATAGTACTTTTGCACACTCATCACAAACCCAAACTCAAACTATTGCTTGTCCTCAAGCAATGCAAAACTAAAAATTACCTGCCAAGACTTTAATCATCAAAAATTCTGCTTTGTTCTTGACTTCAATCCTCAGAACCGTGGTATAAAGTATAATTTTCCTTCAATTCTTTGGATGGTATAGAAGTTACCTGGAATCGAACTACAATGCTCATGACCATATGTGTGAAGTTGTGTACAAGTTGATTTTTAGGTGTCCATGTGAACAATAGGTTTTATTAAATTAATTATCGAGGTATTTAACTTTACTAGAGCCAATTTCAGGCACCTCTAGCAAATTAAGCAATTTCTTATTTTAATATTAATCAACTAGAGCCAATTCTGGGCACCCTCTAGTGATTTTTAATGTGTTAGGCTAGAGCCAGATTGGCACCTCTAGCACAAATTTTAATTTTACCCAATTTTTAAGCAACCTAAGTTCACTAAGTCTCCTTTAATCTACAAGTCACAACAGTGTTCAATTATATTCAGCATCATAGTAGGATTCTAAATGTTTTCCATGCGCATCCTAAAATTGAAAGTTCTATCAATTAAGTGAAGTGGAAAAATCATCATTAGAAATCCGTCAAGTCTAGGCAAATTAAATCCAATCAAAGGTGTGACAAGTAATATATATGCATCCTATATGCTATTATTAAGATGAATGCAGCTAAACATGAAACTAACTAGAAACAAACACCCCCCAAACTCGAGAGAAGCATTGTCTCCAATGCATGTGAAATGAAATAAAGGTAAAAGAAACTAAATTGAATGAAAATGAGTTAGTCAAAGAGGTTGTCACCTTGAATGATGAGTTTCTTTCGAGTCGTTTGCTTGATTCTTTTTCCGGTCCGCGGTGGTTTGATCTGTGTGGCTAGTATCACATGAATAGCATTTGTTGGGCCTTCATTTGCTCCAATCGGTGTGTCAAAGGGCGGAGCATCTCTTCAATTTGATCCATGTTCACCAAAGTAGAGTCAGTTACCTAAGCATCAGGACTTGCTGAGGCAATTTCGGTTGCCCGGGTAATTTTTGGTGTTGGGGCTTTCTTTGGCATGGTGGTTGTGAGTCTTGATGTGGAAAAGAAAAGAAAACAAAGAAAACCTGAAAACTAAAGATTCTAAAGACAAATAAGATAAAATATCTCCTAAAATTTCCAAAAATAAATAAAGAAAAATAGAACAAATTCAAAAATAAAATAAAGGTCCAAAAATTAAAAACGAAAAATTAAAAATTCTTAGAAAGAGCATATTCATGCATCTTCTAAGGTTACTGCATATTTGAGAAAGCTTGAGGAGGGTCGTTTTTTATATTTCTTATAGTCCATATGTACCTCCATCGAGTGACAATATTGCCCAAAAAGAATTGGGCCAATGGGCTTGCAGCTACTCCCTTTTGTGTTACCATGGTGGAGGTGTCTTTCTTCCTTGTTCTCTTGTAGTCCATGTATAGTGTCCACCTTGCTACTATTCCTGAAGGCATGGATATATTAGTAGAAAAAGTTATATCAACACCCAACCATTTAATTACCTCAATCTCATCGACCTCCATCATGGTTGGGTGTAGCCTTCGTTGTCATGGAAATTGCTGCTCAAGCCAATTTTCGTGACAATCAGTTGCCAAAATTTGTTGTAAGTCAAGAGAAAACTCAATTTTTTAAAAAGCTTTAAGAATCTACACATTGTTTTCTTTTGGCCTCTCAAACATCTCCATAAGTAGAGATTTTGATGGCTTCGAATCTACCAACATCGGTTCCACAAGACATACCCGCAATGGACGAGGTGAGTTTTTAAAGAATTCAAAAGGTTCAACCATTACCTACTCATATTCCATTGGCAAAGTATTGTCATATCTTTGATCTTGTGTGTGGTCGTGCAATTTCCGTGGCAAAGGTTGATGAGAGCAATTTGCTATAGCATTACTCTTCTCAGTCTCTCGGAAGGTTGTCGCAGTGTTTCTCTGTCGTGGCAATTTGTTGTATAGGCTTATCAAGTGTTTGGCAGTCTTTCTCATTGGCAAGCTCTCGACTTGAAGGTTTTAGTTGTTCCTCACACATCAGAAAGCTCTTTGTGCATTGTTCCTTGTCCTCTTGCCTTGGGACTTTAGTATCCCTAGGACTTAATTGTTGGTGTGTGTTATCCATGCCATTAGTGAGTCTCCTCATTTAATCTATCAAATCGCTTATGAGTGCATCCATCCTAGCTATCCACGCCTCTAAGGAATTTGATAGCACTTGACGAGGACTACATTGCCATGACATATATGTTGTCGTGGCACTTGGCTGCTGATAAGGACTACATTGCCAAGGCATGTTTGTTGCTGCCCCAAAATATTTATGGTAAAAAATTGAGATTTTTTATCATACCATGAAGGATTTTACTGTTGGTTCTATCTATGGTCCCCTATGTAGTCATATGCATCAGGGTTGTGAGGGCAATCTTCAAGCATATGATGTTTTCCATAAAAAGTGCACGAGTTTTCCACAGTATATGCTTTTCTTGGTTGATTCCTATCTTCCAACATCAACTCTCGAATAGATTTACTTTTATTTCCCCACATGTTGATGTCCCTTAACTTGTAACGCACCTGAATTTTTTTAATACAACAAACAAAAAGAAAAATTTGTAAAACTAATAAAAAATGCAATAACAAAAACAACTAACACCAATTGCCAATCCCCGACAACGGTGCCAAAAACTTGTTGCGTGATTTAAGGTGCAACGCAAATGGCGCAAGTATACATGTCGCATGTAATAAAGTGATACGATAAGTATCAAGTATCGTCTCCACAATGATTGGTTTGGGCCACTTTGCTTTAGTTATCGCACTGTAAAAATAAATAGAATTGATGGTGATGAATATCAACTAAAATAAACTAAATAAAGTAAATAAAGATAAGAGAAATGAGTGATCGGTTAAAGAGAGTAAGCCGGATTATCGTGAGTCGTGGAGTGATAGTTGAATAGATCGTCTTGGTAATTGAGTGCAAGAGCAACTCAATTGCCTTGGCAACTGGCAACAGTCGAATTTCATGGGCAACTGGTGGAGTGACTTCCTGGGCAAGTGGGCGACATCCTTTAAGATTCGGCGAAGCGTTCTTCAATAGTTTCTTCTTATCCCTAATTTGAAACACTAGTTAATTGTGCATGCCTTAAGAATACATTCCTGTGTGAACTAAGGGTGGACAACAACTGATGTAACGCCCCGGTTTTGGACTAGGAGTTTTTAAGGTTGGTTAGGGGTTCGAGGACCTAGACTCGAGATCTGGGTTAGTTCGGGAATGGTCCAGGGAAAACATTGTTCGCGATGTGGTAAAATTTTGTGAAAAAATCCTAAAATCCTCTAATATATATATATATATATAGGTTTGGTGAAGTTAATTTTGGAAAATGAATTTTGGAAAATTGACATTTCTGTTTAGTGACTAATTTGTAAAAAATGTAAATTATGTTTTAAAGGACTATTTTGCAAGAGGGCCAAAACTGAGAATCTTTAGGGAGCTATTACACCAAGGTGTTATCAGCCTTTTCCCTTGTTTTAGTATTTTTAAAAGATTTAATAAATTGATTTATTAAATTGTTTTAATAAAAATGATTTTAAAAAGGCTAAAATATTTTCTTACATAACTACTTTTCTCCTAACTTTTTCTCTCAACTTTTCCATCAGCCAAACTATTTTCTCATCACTAAAATCTTAAGAGATTTATCTCTTTTCACCCACTATTGATTTCTAAATGGTTCTCATGGATTTCTACATCAAATAGCTATGGATTTCTTGAAGATTTTCATCTAAATCATTGTCAATCAAGGGAAAAGCTTTTGTTAGAGGTTATCTTTCTTTTCTCTCCTCTACTCAAGGTTCTTTAATGAAATTCCCAAGTCTTTGGCTCTCTAATTGTGTTTATTAATAAAGTTTTATAATATATTTGATGAAAATGGTTAGATCAAGCTTTGAAAGGTGATTTCTTGAGATTTTCATAATGGTATTGTTTTTGTTAATTTGAGATTGATTTTAATCATGTTTTGGATGTTAAATGATGTTGAAATAAAGGTTTTATCATAGTAATCCCAAAAGGAGTTGGATCTCTAGTTGTTAGGTTGCTAGATTTGGGATTTTGTGGTGATAATGTGGTTTTGGTATTGCTGGAGATATAAGGATACAATTAGGTTGTTTTTTATGTTAATTAATGATTAAAAATGGATGGAAGTGTTAGGTTTTGGCTGGGTTAAGTTTGTGGAGTAATCGAAGGTGTTTTCAGTTGTTTCGTATAGGCGTTTTGGTGGTTTGATTTCTGGTGATATTAGTGCATTAAGATGCATTAATCCTCTATCCTTGTGTGGTGTAAACAAGGGAGACCGTATCGGAAGCAATCAATGAAGTTTCGGGAGCTTCATAAACTTGATTACGCTTCGGAAAAGCAAGCCAGACGTTGTCAGTGAGTGGAATTGGTTTTAAAGCCTTTCAAAGACTTGAAAGTTAGGTTTGGGGTTTGGATTGAGTTTGAAACACTAATCTAAGCCCGAAAGTAAGTTTGAGGTGCTTCACTCTCGATTCTCGGTTTTCATCCCATTGATTTATATGATCATGCTCATGTTTTGAAGATAGATATAAACCTACTATTTTCTACATGTTTTGAGAAATAATTTGATGACTTATATGATCCCATTAGATAGAATTATGATTTTGAAGAGATAGAACATATTGAGAAAATTCTAAGCTTTAATTGTGCTTTTGAAATGGGATGAGAATGGTTTATGTTGATGCATTGGGAAACAATAGGTAAATGATGTTTAAAAGTGTATATTGGCATGAGATGAGATTACTTTTACCGGATATAATTGGTCGACCAATAGGATGAGAAGTGCACTATAATATACAAAATTCGTACTTGCTCTTTGGTTCGGGCAATGGGGGTAGTGCCATCCCATTCCAAAGTAAGAGTGTGGTGATGAGAGATTCCACCATGGTATGTCTTGATGATGTGAGATTCCATCAAGCTTTATGGCGATGAGAGATACCACCATGAGAGTTCGGTGGTGTGAGATTCCAACGAGGTAGGACTTGACGATGTGAGATTACATCAAGCTATCAGCATATCCGAGTAATGTTGCTAAAATGCCAATATATGAAATTCACATGTACCTTGTTTATAAATGATTTAATGAATTGAGTTTTGTATATGAGATTATGCTTTGAGAAATGCTTCTAAGAAACAAGCATGTGTAGTTTTGCTTTGTGATTATGCATTTGGGTTAATGCATGAGATAGATAGTACATGTAGTTTTAATGATGTGGTTTTTGCTTTGAAAATGATTTCAAGCATGAGATAGATTGAGCATGATGAGATAGAGTTTTCTAATTGAGAAATGGTCTTTAAAATGCATTGTAGTTGTTGGTTTGTTTTGTGCAACCCTCATTAGGCATTATTGCTCTCTTTTCCATCAATGCAGAGAAGTAGCATCTTTTGGGCAACAAAGAAGCAAGAAGAAACCCAAGGAGTGAGACTTAGCTCAAGTATGATTTCATGTTACCTATTAGTAATAATTGGCAATGAGAGGACGCCTTTATGTTTTGGGAGTGTGTATTTTGAAATTCTTTGATTAGTGGCAAGTTTGTGATTCCCTTGATGACTTGTAAATGGCCTTTACTTGTTGGTATTTGCTTTGGTTTGTGTTTTGGCTCTAGAATGGTCTTTTGCATAGGTACCATGCCTGTAGATTTCCTTAATGCATATTGCCATGCTTTGATGTTGAAATTGCCTTATATGATTGAGGTTAGATGTTTAGATCTGTTGTATGCGTGTTGGAAGATTTTTATTGCCTTTGTAACACCCCAAAATCTGGTCTAGTCAGAATTGGGTTCAGGTGATCAGAAATCTCACATCGATGAAGTCTAAACATTGTATCATCTTGTTAATTATTTGATATTGGAACCTAAATGAGTTAAATTATTGTCGTTGGGCCCTATCGAATAATATTGAAACCAAATATGTGACTAAATTATAGTTATCTGAAAGTTCGAGGGCAAATCTATAGAGAATTAAAAGTTGAGGGACTAACCTTGCGTTTAGCCCCTCCCCAATTATATTCACCCATACGTGGGTTAATCTGGCAAGCTTCCTTCATGTGAAGGAAAGCTAAATAGCCTAAAGGATAAATAAAATAAGAAAAAGAGAATAGGAAAAGCTTACCAAGAATTTTCTAAGCAATCACATCCCTTGTCTTCATCATCTTCCTCTACGAAAACACATCCATTGGTGAGGAACTTAAGCTTGGTTTTCTTTGATTTATAGATATCAAATCGTTGCTATCGTTCCGGTAAGCAATATTCCTCAATCAATCATTGGATTCCATGGATTTATCAAGCTTAATCTCAAGCTAGGGTTTTGATCATCCATGGATAATCCATCATTGTTGTTTATATTGAAGTCGGATATCAGTTTTGATATCGTTATATTGATTTTGATATCGTACTATCGATCCTAATAATCTCCCTATTGATTTCCTAGCTCAAGATAACGAAAAGGAGTATCCATCGAATTCACTGAAGGCTAGGAACAAGGGAGTTATCATCCGAGAGCCTTGAAAGATTTGGATTATCAAGGTGAGTGTAGTAGGAGTCTCGGGATTAGGCGAGGAGCCTTCCCGAATTTATTATTGTTAATTTTGATCAAATAGCTAACATGTCTTTTAAAGAAGTTGCGTCGGATTGTTAATCGAAACTATTGGTAAGCCTCGGTAAGTTGGTAATGATCATCGAACATAGTTATTGGCATTACCATCGTGCATTGTTATCGATGTAGTTATTGTTATTGAAACATTGTAAATGAACCATCGGACATTGACATTGACATTGACATTGGAATCATGAAATATTGATTTTGAAACACGATTACTAATAATAACATTGAAGTCATTGGTCATCGAAATTATCATTGAATTTTGAATATGTATATTGATATTGAAACCTTGGATTTGAATGGACATTGGATACAATTGGTATGCCATAGAATTCATGAGCTCAGTGTACGAGTGGACTACGGTCCTAAGGCTACGACCTATATTGATTTGGCAAGGCGGAGATATGTGTTTTGGTATTGGTCATATTGGCGAGGCAGAGGGACTATACCATTTATAGATTTGGTGAGGCATAGGAATTCGCATATCCACTATCTTGATTCAATCCAAGGGTTAATAATGAATTTGATATGTTAAACATTGTATATTGGAGCATGATATTGATATTGATAAGCATGAGAATAAGCATATGTATCACTCATTGATATTTGCATTGTCTTTGACTATCTCACTAGGCAAATTATGCCTAACGTGTCTCATCTCATTCACTTTAGGATAAGGAATCGACTATTGCGGAAGATCGAATAAGTCGCAGCAACACAAGTCACTATAAGCCAAAAATAATGTATTTTGACCTTATGAACTCCTAGGAAGATGGCAAAGTAATTGAACAAGTCTTTTGTGCCCATTTTGGTATGCTTGTAATGTGTATAAGTTGTAATGTTTTTAAAGGCCCTAAAATGACTTTTGGTTTGGTTAAAAGTAGGTAAAAATGGCAAAAATGGCTCGCATAAGTGAAAACCTAGTAAACGTATTTGAATGATCATGAAATTTGGCATGCATGTAGTATATAGCATTGAAATATTGTGTGTAAAGTTTCATTGCATTTGAACATCGTTTCGTAGGTCAATTCGATTAAAAACCAACAAAAATCTGTCATTACAGGTCAGACGGTATCGATACGGGGTAATTTTGTATCTATACAGTTAAGCATAATTGAACTTAAGGAATAGGGCGTATCGATACAGTTTGGATCTGTATCGAAACATTTTGCCAGTAGAATTCCTTGTTTTGATACGGGCCTAACCAGTATCGAAACGGGTCAAAGGTCAAAGTCAATGAAAGTTAACTCGTACCGAAACGGGGCTTACCAATATCGATACGGGTAATGGGCAAAGTCAACCAAGGTTGACCATCATGCACCCATATCGAAATAGCCTAAAGGTGTATCGATATAGGGTTAGTTAAGTTGGTTAAAAGGCAAAAATTGAAGGTTTACAATGTTCATAGTTTGGTCACTAAAGTTAGAACGAGTCAATTGGATGAGTAAATAAAATCCAAATTGTATGAAAATTTACAAAGTTGTTAATACTGTATTGAATTTCATTATCGTAAAACCAATTGCAGCAAAGGATGTAACACCTTGGTTTTGGGCCTAGATGTTTTAGACATCGGATCGGACCGGTCGGAAATGGTTCGAATCGTGTTTGGTGATTTAAGGAAACCAAGGATCCGGATAGGATAAAAATATGGTAAAAATTGCTAAAAATCTTTTAAAATAATTTTTTAGGGGTTCGTCAAATCAATTTTGCAAAAAGAGTTTCAGAAGTAGCACATTTTGGGTAGTGACCAAAATGTAAAGTTTCAAAATTGTGGGAAAATGCAATTTTGAAAAGAGGAGCCAAAATCTTAGAATCTTTAGGGAGCTTTATGGAAATTTAGCCTTTCCTTAATATGACATGTGTTTTAAAAGGATTTTAAGTGATTAAATAAAAGGGTTTTATTTAATTAAAATTAATAAAAATAAGAAAATAGAGATTTCATTTGACGTAACTACCTTATCTTCTCATTTTCAACCAAACACCATCCTAAATCATTTTTCCAGAATTCTTTTCTCCCAAACACTCTCTCATTAATTTCCAAATCAATTTCAAGATTTCTCTTCAAGATTTTCAAGTTTTGTGAAGCTAAAACTTGTCATTCATTGAGGAAAGCAAGGATTGGAGGTAAATCTCGTTCTCAACCTTCTTTATTGAATTTCCCAAGATCTTTGGCTTCTAATTAATGTTTTTGGTTGAGTTTTCATTATAGTTTTGATTTGAGATCAAAATATTACAAAAATATGATTAAAATCTTAATTTTCGGATTTCTTTTGATAGGCTCTATTTTGGATTGATTTTAATTCAGTTATGTGTTGATTAATATGTTGAAAGGAGGTTTTGTTGATATAGATCCCGAAATCCTTGAGTTTCTTGATAGTATTAGTTGAGTTTTTGGGGTGAAATGATGAAGTTATGTTTGCTGGAGGTATAAGGATGGGTTTAGGGTGTTTTTAGATGTGTTTTGATGTTTATAAATGGTTGAAAGTGATGTATGTTGGCTGGGCTTAGTTTAGGAAGCAATCGATTAAGTTTTCGGTTGTTTCGGATGGGTAAATTGGTGTAGTTTGGATGAGCAACAAGTTTGTATTTAGTTGCTGGTGTTGAAATGCATTTGGATCTCTATTTTGATGATAAAAAACATGGGATCTTGATCCGGGAGCAAACGAGACGATTTTGGAGGCTCCGGAAGGGTGATTTTCGTGTCGGCGAGCAAGGCTTTGCGTATCGGTGAGTGGAAATGGATTTTCCAGCTTTGTAACGCTTTGAGCGTGGTCTTGGGAGCTTAGTGTAAGTTTGAAACACTTAGCTAAGCTCAAGAGTAAGTGATTCGAAAGTCTCTCTCGGAATGTGCTATGTTTTTGGTGGAAAATGCACTTAAATTGAATGTGATTTCAATTACTGTTTTAAGCATGTTTTGAGCATTGATGATGCTGGTTTTAATGCCATTTTGTTAAGGATGCACATTTTAAGTGATCCTTGGATTTATGTGATTAGTGCATTTGATATTAAGCATGTTTATGCTTGTGAAGATGGCATTGTGTTTATGCTTGAAAAACAGTGGAATATTGATGATAAATGATTATATTGGCAAGTGATGGAATTGATTTTTGGTTACTTTAATCGGATATAGTTATCCGGATATAGGATTGGGTGCACCGTGAATAAAGTGGCCTTGGATGTCGAGGGGTTGTAAGTGTATCGTATACTCAATCCAAGTATCCTAACGATTGATGCTAAGATCACAACGGTGGATGGTTAACCTCGTGTGTGGATCTTGTGGTATGTGTCTCGTGCTCTCGTTAGTGAAATTATACAACTACCGATGAGTGGTGTTGAGGGGTTGTGATTGTACCGTTATACTCCACCACAGGTATCACAACGATAGAGAGTTGCTCTCGTGTGTGAGCCTTGTGTAGTCTGGTAGTGTGTATGAAGCGTGTGGGACAACGCTTGTAATCCGCGTATCCGATTGTGTCATTTGTGTTGGTTTTGGTATGGTTTGAGAATTGATCACTTGTGAGCCATTATAATGTCGTTGATTAATGGTTTAAGCATGAGATGTCTGTGGTTTATGCTAGAATGCATGTGACGCTTAGTTTAAGCATGAGCAAAACAATATTTGATGTTAATTTGATGATGCTATGAGCATATGGTTTAAAAAGTTCATTGATGCTTTAAAAAGTGTGTTTTAAGTAAAGGCATAATATGACAATTGATGATATTTTAGGTTTTGTAAAATGCATTGATGAATGTTTGGTTTTTAGAGATCCTCACTAAGCTTCATGCTTACGCTCATTTATTTCATCAATACAGAGAATTAGACTTTTGAGGCAGCAAGAAGCAAGGGAATCCAAACTCTTTTGACTAGAATAAGTATGTGGTTTTACCTAAGTGTAATAAGAGGCAATGGGTGGGATTTCTACTCTTTGATTTATTTGGTGATGTTGAACACCTTGAGCATGTTTGGTTTGCCTATTTTGGTTTGTAAATGGCCTTTGAATATTGGTTTGAGCTTGAATGTGGTTTTTAGCTTTTGTGTGGTTTTTACTTTTAGGAAGCATGCCTATAGTTCTTAAGCTTGCAAGTTTGAAGCTATGTTTTAGCTTGTGCTTCGTAATGGTGATCTTTGATGCTTATTCATATTGTATGTGTGATGTGGCATGTTTTGGGATGATTTCGGAGGTGAATAGTTGAGTAAAACCAGCAAATTGGGAAATTGCAGGGCAAGGCGTTTTGGAACACCCTTACCTATTTCGGAACGGTGGCCTGGAATGGTCATGGTGTTTCGAAACGGGTAGGCACGTTCTTGAACATTTTGCCTCTTTAAAGCATTGTTTCGAAACGGGTTTCGAAACGCACTCGCATATCGAAACGGTCAACCTGGTTTCGAAACGGTTGTTCAGATACAGGGTCTTATGTTTCGAAACACTTGACCGTTGGATGTTGAATTTGAATTGTTTCAGGTTTCTATTTCTTACATTTTGGTCCCTATTTATTGAATGCTTAATTAAATGAGTTTGAATGATCCGTTTGAGATGAAACTTGACATGATGGCATGTTATATGACTAATTTTGTATTGGTAACTTTAAAATCTAATTAGTCTTTATAATTTTAGAAATTTACAATTTAGTTCTTAAAAGACATTTGTATGCAATTGGACCCCTAATTGAGCTCCGCTCGTTATGTCGCTTTCGCTAAATCAAATTGCTAATCATATAGGATAATAATATGCATCCAGGAAAGATAAAATTAAAAAAAGGTCATTAATTGAGGTTGACTTTAACGAGTTGACTTCGATTTTCCTCGTGTAATCTTCTTAGTTCGGGTTGGACGTCTAGGCCGGGCTAAGGGGGTTACAAAGGACCTCTAATTCATCAGATTTACAATTTAGTCCCTAAAACTTATATTAGTTAAGATTTTGTCCTAAATGATTATTTATTGATTCACAATGGATAAATGGGACTAATATCTATATTCGATAATGTTTTATTAGTATAACATTGATCATATGTCGTTTATGAAATGAAATTTTATCGCATCGATTATCATACTATTCAACGGTAGCACCTTCCGACTCGGTTCTCGACTCGGCCGGGAAGGGGGTGTTACAACCTTAAAGTGTGAAAAACCTGCAAAAATGTCATTACAGGCCCAGGTGTTTCGGTACGCCTAAGGTTGTACCGAAACAATGAGCCTGAATTGGCCTTGGGGTTTCGAAACAAAGCCAAGTGTTCCGATACGGGCTCCTTCGGGTTGGCTACTAGAATCTTGTGTTCCGAAACACCATTGGGGGTATTCCGATACGAGCCCGAGCTTTGAGATGGTTGAACTTGTTCCGAAACGGGTGTTCCGATACAGAGCAACCTGTACCGAAATGCCCAGCTGTTAAGTTGGTTATTGGAATCTTTTGAAGTTCTATTTCTTTACGTTCTAGTCATGGATGTTGTGGATGCAATTAAATGAGCTTGGATGATTGTTTTTAGCAGAGATTTGATAGAGAGGCATGTAATATGACTAATTAAAGTTTGGTAATCTAAAATTGGAAGAAGTCTCTATAAATTATTCAAATTACAAAATGGTCTCTAAAATGTGTTTATTTGCAATTGAGTCCTTAAGCGTTGCTTAAATGTGTTGCAAATTGTTCCGCTGCGAAGTTTATCACATATGATAATAAAGAGCATCTAGGAAATATAAAATGAAAATATAGGGTCGTTTATTGGAGTAAACATCCCGATTTACTTCAATATTCCTCGTGTGACACATTCAGTTCGGTCTATCACCCAAACCGGGTCGAGGAGGTTACAACTGATCTTGCGCTCCTTTTGGCCATTGAAATTTGCAACTTATCCCTAAGTCGAATTAGTTTTCACCATCGATTGATTGAATAAAGACCATGCTCATTCGTTTCTTGAATCTAACTCTCTCGATATTAGATAAATGGATGAATTCATGAGATCCTCTCCCAATTCACTCGCAAACAAAATTAAGAACCAAGAATGAATAACCTTGACTTAAAATTGCAAACTCAAATACTTAAACAAACCCAATCGTTCTCACAACTACAAAAACACAATAACCCAAGCCCAATAAAATTTATTTCATGGATGGGTGCAAAAGAAACACATGCTCTAAAATTTCCAACATGAATCTACAAGAAACAATGAGGAAGAAAAGATGTCGACAACCCTGTATTTTTCTCTCTCAATCGAACCTCCTTTTGAAGTAGGCGGCTAGGTCTTCTATTTATAGGAGATGGCAAGGTCAAAGTCTTTCTTGAGGAGGAAGTTAAGTTGTAATTAAATAGCATTAAAGAGATAAATATCTTTTATTTATTTATCCTCCAAAAACTCCTTTTATTTTCATGGAATTTGATCTCCTTTTGATCTTTTCATGGAACTCCAACTTTTCTAGGATTTATCTTTGCTTCACGCAATGTTGGGTTTATCCAGTCATCAATTTCGGCTACCACTTCATCTTATCCTAAATTTTTGGCGATTGCCTTGGCAATTGGTTCGGCAAGTCCTTCCTGAATTGGCTCGACAATTTGTTCGGTAGGTCCTTCTAGAATTGCCTCAGCAATTTGCAATTTACCACGTAAATCCTAACCTGCACAAATAAAGCACCAAAGCAATATCTTTTTCCTAACAAAACCACAAAACTATGTAATCAAGTTTAACAGTGAAAAGAAACATGAATTAATGCATGAATAACTAATTATGCAACTAATATGAGCCTAAGTCTAACAATAATGTGAGTAAAAAGGGTAATAAAATAGTACATTTGAACACTCAACAGTGATGGTCCGATAATGATTCGGGTAAGCACTTGTTTGAAAATGAAAATGAAATGAAATGAAGTTCAAGAATGAATTGGGAAGAACGTAGTGGTTAATGGTGTGATGGTTGTTTGGTAATATCGGAAACTGGTAAGAAGTGAATTTGGTAGTGGACTGAAAGAATGGTGAAGGGGTTAAAACAAAGGTTATGAAAGGGAGGTTAAATGGATTAAGGAAAATAATGAATATGGAATGAAGATAGTATGAGTGTGTTTGGTGTAGAACAAGGGTGAACCAACACTAAAAAGTGATGACCCAAGCCTTATAATTTCCAACCGAATTGCTAGAATTGTATGGATTGTGACCCTCTAGTTATATGAACTAAAAACCAGCAATATAAAAAGATGAGATGGATTGAATAGCCACAAGAATGTACTTGTAAGCCGATAAAGTTCAAGAAGAACTATAAAAGAGAGCACTCTCATGTTTATATGTGATCAAAAGTCGTTTTGCAATAAAAATAGAGGTGTTCTGAAACACCATTGGAGGTGTTCCGATACGAGCCCGAGCTTTAAGACGATTGAACCTATTCTGAAACAGGTGTTTCGGTACAGAGCAACATGTATCGAAATGCCCAGCTGTTAAGTTGGTTATTAGAATCTTTTGAAGTTCTGTTTCTTTACGTTCTAGTCCCTAGATGTAGTGGATGCAATTAAATGAGCTTGGATTATTGTTTTGAGCTGAGATTTGATGGAGAGGCATGTAATGTGACTAATTAAAGGTTGGTAATCTAAAATTGGAATAAGTCTCTATAAATTATGAAAATTACAAAGTGGTCCCTAAAATGTGTTTGTATGCGAAGTTTATCACATAGGATAATAATGAGCATCTGGACAAGATAAAATGAAAAAATAGGGTCATTTATTGGAGTAAACTTCTCGGTTTACTTCAATATTCCCCGTGTGACCCGTTAGGTTCAGTCTATCAATCAAACCGGGTCGAGGGGGTTACATTTGGTGGTATCAAAGCCAGGTTACAAAAGAATTGGGAGGTAAGGTTGATGTGATATTGTTGCTTGGTTGATTTAATGGTGATTGATATGATCGGTGGTTGATTATGCTATGATGCGATGGTTATTTGCTTTGAGTGTGATACACGATGTTTGATAACATGATTTATGATTTTTATGTGCTGTTGGGGGAGAGGTTAAGGGTACCGATTTCCATATTATTACTAAGGTAAAGATGATTTTGGTTTTTAAAGTAAAACTTGAGTACCTTAGATTCTTGCTTCTGCTAGCCTGATTGTTTTTAATGTTGCACTTTTAGCTCAAAGATTCATACCATTTTGATAATGGGACCGAAACGAGAGCTTAGATCCAATGTACGTAATGTGGTTGAGAATGAGTTTAATGATGTTGAGAATTTTCCGCCCTGTCCACCTCCTCTTGGTGGTGCAGGAGCTGGCGCTGAAGGTGTTGGACCTCAAGTTGCGCAAGTACAGGCTGCTGCTGATATGAAAATGTTGATTCAGGCTATATTTGGAGCTTTTTAGGCAGCGATAGCGGGTATGTATGTGGTTGCACCACAGCCTGGTGTTATTGTTGGTTTACCTTTGGAGCGTTTACGCAGCTTTGGCTGGAACTGAATTTCGAGGTCTGTCTCCTAAGGGTTTTAAGGATTGGTTTGAGAGCACCCAAAGGATTCTTGGTCTGATGGGTTGTAATGATGTGCATAAGTTGGGTTACGTTGTATCATTGCTACATGGAGATACTTATATGTGGTGGATGACCATCACTGCAGGTATGGAACCTGCCAATATGACCTGAGAGTTATTTGGAACTACTTTTAAGAGGAAGTATCTGGGTGTTTGCAATCTTGATGAAAAGAAGCGAGAATTCATGTCTTTGGTGCAAGGAAACTTGACCATTTCAGAATATGAGGTTCAATTTGTTCAGTTAAGCCAGTATGCTCTTGAACTGGTTCCTGATGAACAAAAAATATGTGTATGTTTTCATTACGGGCTTGTGAAGGAGGTCAAGACTTATATGTTGGCTTCGGATTACACCGATTTTGATGTCTTAGTCACTCTGGCTAAGGACATCGAGCAGGATTTGGGTTTAGTTGCTTATTCGAGTGGTTCTGGTTTGGGAAAGAGGTCGGCTGAGTATAATGCTGGTAGAGATCGATACAAGAAGCACAAGGATAAGAGGTACCAACCGGATCCAAGGTGTGGTGGTGGTAACCCTGGTCGTGGTCAACAAAGCCAAAATGCTTTTGTTCGTACACTAGAGTGTAACCGGTGCGGCAAAAGGCACGGGAGAGAATGCTTGGATAATCTGGGTACGTGTTGGAACTGTGGGTCAAGAGGACATGTGAAGCATGATTGTCCACAACCGATTAGAGGTGGACAAGCTCCAGTGCGAGCTACTGAGCCACAGAGGCCGTGAGAGCGGTCGTGGTAATTTTCAGCGTAGGGAGGATGGACAGAGGATTGTTGCTCATGTTGTTGTTGTTCAACCTGAGGGAGGTGGATAGGCTACGGTGTATGCGCACCGAGAGGGAAGGAATGACGCATATGTGATTACAGGTACCTGTACTTTGTAATCCTTGTCATTACTTTCTTTGATTGATTATGGTTCTACTCATTCATATATTTTGCGTGAGCATGCACAAGCGCTTGAGTTATCTGTTGAGTTGTTAGATGTTGGTATGCGTGTAACCAATTCTTTTAGTGAGACGATTGTTACGTGGAAGTTGTATAGGACGTGTCCTTTGTCTGTTCAAGGTCATGTGTTTGGGGTTGATCTTTTGGAGTTGCCTTTCTATGGTTTTGATGTAATTCTTGGTATGGATTGGTTGTTTGAGCATAGGGTTGTGGTTGATTTTGAGACCAAGCGAGTTTCGTTGAAACTTGTCAATGATTATAAGGTGGTAATCGTAGGCGAGAATGTGAAGTTCTTGTCGAATATGGTTTCGGCTCTTGAAGCGAATCGGTTGATGCGTTTGGGATGTGAAGCTTTCCTAGCTTATGTGATGAATCCGGGTACAAAGGAGGTGCGAGTACAGGACATATGTATGGTATGTGAGTTTCCGGGTGTATTTCCGGAAGAGTTTCCTGGTTTGCCACCGAACAGAGAGGTTGAGTTTGGCATTGAGGTGTATGAAAATACGACTGTAGTGTCTATTGCTCCCTATTGAATGGCACCAAATGAGTTGAAGGAGTTGAAGATGTAACTTCAGGAGTGTCTTGACTGAGGTTTCATTTGGCCTAGTGTTTCACCTTGGGGTGCACCGGTCTTGTTTGTGAAGAAGAAAGATGGTACGATACGAATGTATATAGATTATCGACAACTGAAAAAGTTGACAATTAAGAATAAGTATCATTTACCAAGGATTGATGATCTTTTTATCAGTTTTGAGGTGTCTCGGTGTTTTCCAAGATTGATTTGAGATCCGGATATTACGAGTTGAAGGTAAAAGATGTAGATATGCCTAAGACTGCTTTTCATACGAGGTACGGGCATTATGAGTTTTTGTTGATGACTTTTTGTTTGACTAATGGCTCTGTTGCATTTATGGACATGATGAATCGTGTGTTTCATGAGTTTTTGGATAGGTTTGTGGTTGTGTTTATCGATGACATTCTTGTGTGCTCTCGTACCGAGAATGATCATGATAAGCATTTATGGATTGTGATGCAAGTTTTATTGGAAAAATAGCTTTATGCTAAGTTGAGCAAGTGTGAGTTTTGGCTTAAGGAAGTTGTTTTCCTTGGACATGTGGTGTCGACCGAAGAGATTCGGGTCGATCCCCAAAAAGTTGAGGCAGTGATGAATTGGAAGTCGCCTAAGTCGGTCCATGAGGTGCGTAGTTTCCTTGGTTTGGCGGGATATTATCGTAAGTTTGGGCATGGTTTTTCAAGGATTGTTGCTCCTTTTACAAATTTGTTGATAATGAATGTTATGTTTGAATGGACAGAGGTTAGACAACAAGCTTTCGAGAGGTTGAAGGAAGCGTTAACGCAAGCTCCTATCTTAATTCAACCCGAATCGGGTAAAGAGTTAAAGGTTTATAGCGATGCGTCCTATGTTGGTTTGGGATGTGTGTTGATGCAGGAGGGTAGAGTGGTAGCTTATGCATCTCGGCAGTTGAAGGTGCACGAGCGTAATTACCCTACACATGATATCAAGTTAGCTGCGGTGGTGTTTGCCTTGAAGATTTGGAGGCATTACCTTTATGGTGAGAAGTGTATGATTTACACAGACCATAAAAGTTTGAAGTATTTGATGTCCCAAAAAGAGTTGAATCTTAGGCAACGATGGTGGTTGAAGTTGCTTAAAGATTATGACTTGACGATTGATTACCATCAAGAAAATGCTAATGTTGTAGCCAATGCCTTGAGTAAAAAGGTGGATGTAGAGTTGAGGATGGTGTTTGCTCGTTTGAGCTTATCACGGGATGGTGGTTTGGTGGCTGAGTTGCAAGTGAAGCCCTCGTTGGTAGAGTTGATTAAGGAGAAGCAGTTGCTAGATGATTTGTTGGTACCGCATGTGCAGGACATTGCGGAAGGTAATCCAACGGACTTTTGTTTCAATGATGATGGTGTTTTGTGTTTTAAGAGTCGAGTAGTTGTGTCGGAAGATGTTGGGTTGAGGCGCACTATCTTGACTGAGGTGCATAGTAGTCCTTTTGCCATGCATCCTAATATTAAAAAGATATATCGTGGGTTGAAGGATGAGTACTATTGGTTTGGTTTAAAGAAAAATATGGTTGATTTTGTTAGTAAGTACATGGTTTGTCAGCGTGTTAAAGCTGAGCATCAATTTCCTTCTGGATTGTTGCAACCGTTGAAGATTCCATAATGGAAATGGGAGAGGATCACCATGGATTTCATGACGGGTTTGTCTTTGACACTATCCAAGAAGAATTCCATTTGGGTAATTGTTGATCGTTTTACGAAGTGTACACATTTCTTGGCGGTGCATACTACGTATACGTTAGACAAGTTAGCAGATTTGTACATCTTGGAGATTGTGAGGTTGTATGGGGTGCCTAAGTCCATCGTTTTAGATTGAGATCCACGCTTCATAGCGAGGTTTTGAGAGTGTCTACATCAAGCGTTGGGTACACATTTGAGTTTCAATACTTCGTATCATCCGCAGATGGATGGTCAGTCTGAACGGGTTATCCAAGTGTTGGAGGATATGTTGAGGTGTTGCATCGTTGATTTCCAAGGTTCTTACGAGAAACAGTTACCTTTCGTGGATTTTTCTTACAATAATAGTTATCAAGCGAGCATTCAAATGGCTCCTTATGAGGCCTTGTATGGAAAAAAGTGTAGAACGCCTCTTTGTTGGGCGGAAGCAGGGCAGAAGTTTGTCTCTTTGCCTAATGTGTTAAAGGGCACTACGGAAAAAGTGAAGCTCATTTGTGAGCGATTGAAAGCGGCTTTGGATCGGCAAAAGTCTTACGCAAATTTAAAGCGTAAGGAAGTTGAGTATGCAGTAGGTGATAAGGTGTTTTTGAAGGTTTCGCCTTGGAAAAAGGTGATGAGATTTGGCCGGAAGGGCAAGTTGAGTCCGAGGTTTATTGGACCGTATGAGGTGCTTGAGCATGTTGGACCTGTTGCTTATAGGTTGAGGTTGCCACCCGAGTTGGAGAAGATACATGATGGTTTCCATGTATCCATGCTTTGGAGGTATAGATCGGATCCGTCTCATGTTATGCATGTTGGGGAGATAGAGTTAAATCCATATTTGTCCTATGATGAAGAACCGATCGAGATCTTGGATTCGGACAACAAGGTTCTTCGTGGTAAGACCATTGAGTTGGTCAAGGTCTTGCGGTGACATCGTGGTGTAGAGGAAGGCACGTGGGAAAGGAAGGATGACATGAAGAAGCAGTTTCCTTATCTTTTTCCACCAGGTAAAAATTTTGAGGACAAAATTTCCTAAGTGGAGGAGAGTTGTAACACCCCGATTTTGGGCCTAGAGGATTTTAAGGTTGGTTCGGGGTTCGTAGGACCTAGACTAGAGATTTGGGTTAGTTCGGGAGTGGTTCAGGGAAAACATGGTTCGAGATGTGGTAAAATTTTGGAAAAAAAATCCTAAATTCCTCTATATATATATATATATATAAAGGTTTGGTGAAGTCAATTTTGGAAAATGACTTTTGGAACATTGACATTTCGGTTTAGTGACTAATTTGTAAAATATGTTTTAAAGGAATGTTTTGAAAGAGAGTCAAAACTTAGAATCTTTAGGGAGCTATTACACCGAGGTGTTATCAGCTTTTCCCTTGTTTTAGTATTTTTAAAAGATTTAATTAATTGATTTATTAAATGGGTTTTAACAAAAAAAATATTTTTAAAAGGCTAAAACATTTTCTTACGTAACTACTTTTCTCCTAACTTTTTCTCTCAACTTTCCCATCAGCCAAACTATTTTCTCATCACTAAAATCTCAAGAGATTTATCTCTTTTCACCCACTCTTAATTTCTAAATGGTTCTCATGGATTTTTACATCAAATAGCTATGGATTTCCTGAAGGGTTTCATCTAAATCATTGTCAATCAAGGGAAAAAGCTTGTGTTAGAGGTGGTCTTTCTTTTCTCTCCTCTAATCAAGTTTCTTTAAAGAAATTCCCAAGTCTTTGGCTCTCTAATTGTGTTTATTAATAAAGTTTTATAATCTATTTGGTGAAAATGGTTAGATCAAGCCTTGAAAGATTATTTCCTAAGATTTTCGTAATGGTATTGTTTTGGTTAATTTGAGATTGATTTTAATCATGTTTTGGATGTTAAATGATTTTGAAATAAAGGTTTTATCATAGTAATCCCGAAAGGAGTTGGATCTCTAGTCATTAGGTTGCTAGATTTAGGTTTTGTGGTGATAATGTGGTTTTGGTGTTGCTGGAGATATAATGATGCAATTAGGTTGTTTTTGGATGTTAATTGATGATTAAAAATTGATGGAAGTGTTAGGTTTTGGCTAGGTTGAGTTTGTAGAGTAATCGAAGGTGTTTTCGGTTGTTTCGGATAGACGTTTTGGTGTTTTTAGGCAGGGCAGTCTGGTGGTTTTGGTTGTTGGTGATTTTAGTGCATTGAGATGCATTAATCCTCTATCTTTGTTTGGTGTAAACAGGGGAGAACATATCGGAAGCAATAAGTGAAGTTCTAGGAGCTTCAAAAGTTTGATTACGCTTCAGCAAAGCAAGAGAGGCGTTGTCGGGGAGTGGAATTGGTTTTAAAGCCTTTTAAAGACTTGAAAGCAAGGTTTGGGGGTTTATATTGAGTTTGAAACACTAATCTAAGCCCGGAAGTAAGTTTGAGATTTTCTGCTCTTGATTCTCAATTTTTATCCCATTGATTTATATAATAATGCTCATGTTTTGAAGATAGATATAAACCTACTATTTTATGCATGTTTTGAGAAATGATTTGATGAATTATATGATCCCATGAGATAGAATTAAAATTTTGAAGAGATAAAAGTTATTGAGAAAATGTTATGCTTTAATTGTGCTTTTGAAATGGGATGAGAATGGTTTAGCTTGATGCATTGGGAAACAGTAGGTAAATGATGTTTAAAAGTGTATATTGGCAAGAGATGAGATTACTTTTACCGGATATAATTGGTCGACCAATAGGATGAGAAGTGCACTATAATATACAAAATTCGTACGTGCTCGGGCAATGGGAGTAGTGCCATCCCGTTCCAAAGTGAGAGTGTGGTGATGATAGATTCCACCACGGTAGGTCTTGATGATGTGAGATTCCATCAAGCTTTGTGGAGATGAGAGATACCGCCATGAGATTTCGGTGATGTGAGATTCCACTGAGGTAGGACTTAACGATGTGACATTCCGTCAAGCTATCTGCATATCTGAGTAGTGTTGCTAAAATGCCAATATATGATATTCATATGTACCTTGTTTATAAATGATTTAATGAATTGAGTTTTGTATATGAGATTTTGATTTTAGAAATGCTTTTGAGAAACAAGCATGTGTGGTTTTGCTTTGAAATTATGCATTTGGGTTAATGCATGAGATAGATGGTACATGTGATTTTAACAATGTGGTTTTTGCTTTGAAAATGATTTCAAGCTTGAGATAGATTGAGCATGATAAGATAGAGTTTTCTAATTGAGAAATGGTCTTTAAAATGCATTGTTGTTGTTGTTGTTGGTTTGTTTTGAGCATCCCTCACTAGGCATTATTGCTTATGCTCTCTTTTCCAACAATGCAGAGAAATAACATCTTTTAGGCAACAAAGATGCAAGAAGGAACGCAAGGAGTGAGACTTAGCTCAAGTATGATTTCATGTTTACCTATTAGTAATAATTCGCAATGGGGGGATGCCTTTATGTTTTGAGAGTGTCTATTAACTCCATGTTTAGTGGCAAGTTTGTGATGCCCTTGATGACTTGTAAATGGCCTTTACTTGTTGGTATTTGCTTTGGTTTGTGTTTTGACACTTGAATGGTCTTTTGCATAGATAGCATGCCTATAGATTTCCTTAATGCTTATTCACATGCTTTGATGTTGAAATTGCCTTATATGATTGAAGTTTGATGTTTAGATATGTTGTATGCATGTTGAAATTGCCTTATATGATTGAGGTTTGATGTTTAGATATGTTGTATGCATGTTGGAAGCATGTTGGAATGATTTTGATTGCCTTAAAGTGTGAAAACCCAGAAAAAAGTGTCATTACAGGCCCAGGTGTTTCGGTACGTCTAAGGTTGTACCGAAATAGTGAGCCTGAATTGGCCTTGGGGTTTCAAGCCATTTGATGATTTCTTTTCTCACTACCTCTTTCATAGCATGGTTAAGCCTCTGTTGAGCCTCAATGGTAGGTTTGTGATCATCCTCCAAATGGATTTTGTGCATGCATATCACTAGGCTTATTCCCTTCAAATCAGCAATTGTCCACCCCATTGCCTTCTTGTGCTGTCGCAACATGTTGATCAGTTTTTGTTCATGTTCGGACTACAACTTAAAAGAGATGATTACGAGCAATGTGTCGTTGGTTCTCAAATAAACACATTTTAACTGTTCATGCAATTGTTTTAATTCAAGAACCGGTGGTTGCTCGATAGAAGGTTTTTCAACCTTTCTTTCCTCTCTAGAGTAATTGAGGGGTTCGAAATACTTACCTGGATGAGATGTTGTCCAGTAGGCTTCCTCTTGTGCCTCAATCTCTGTCTCTTCAGTTTTTTCAGATTCGGACAAGTCATTACCGAGGCAGGTGTCAGGGAATTTGTCAAGATAATTACCGAGGCAGACATCATAGTGATTGCCGAGGTAGTAACCAGAATCATTGTCGAGTCAGTGATTGCCCAGGCATGGTGCATCTCTGTCAAAGTTGAATTCAGCGGTTGCTTGAATCATTTGACATTCTTCTTGATCGTCAACATGTTTAAGGGTCTAGAACACATTGAGTTTAACTTGTTGGTATTTTACCCTCATTGTTAGCTATCCTTTTTCCACGTCAATCAAGGTCCTTCTGGTGGCTAGGAATGGTCTCCCAAGTATGATCGGTGCCTGCTCATCTGCCTCATAATCTAGAACAAGGAAATCCGTAGGAAAAATAAATTTATCGACTCTTACCAGTATGTCTTCATTTTTTCCTTCTAGTTGCACATATGAACGATCTGCCAGCTGGAGCATGTATGTGGTGGGTCTAGCCTTTCCAATTCCCAATTTCTGGAAAATGGATTTGGGCATTAAATTTATGCTTGCTCCTAAGTCACAAAATGCCTTCCCCACATAGTGATTCCCGATTGCACATGGTATTGTAAAGCTCACAGGATCTTTAAGTTTAGGTGGTTTCTGATTGTGTAGCATGGCCATACATCATTCTGTTGCGGCAACAGTTTCAAATTCCCCAATTATTGTTCGTTTAGAGGCAATGTCTTTAAGGAATTTGGAATAGTTTGGCATTTGCTCTATTGCTTCTACCAAAGGTATGTTGATGTGGACCTGCTTCAAGATGTCTAGGAACTTCTTGAATTGGTACTTTTTCTTCTGCTGTTTTAGCCTCTATGGAAATGGAGATGGGAGACGAATGTCTTCGATCCGTTCCTTGCATGGAAACTTGATCTGGGGCATCTAATTTGGATGTTTAATAGCCTTCTGGTTTTTCTTTGTGTCCTTGTCAGGCTCTGCCGCGGCAGTATGGTCAGATTCTGCCGAGGCAATAGGTTCAGGCATTGTCGTGGCAGTGACCTCCTTTGGTTTGGTTTCCTCCTTTTCATTAGTTCGGGGATCCTTCAGTTGTTTGTTGTTCCTTGTACTGATTGCTTTGCACTGTTCATGAGTTGCTCCCTTAGCGATTTCAGTATCGCTTTGGAATCCTCCCATCAGTCTAGAATTCAGGACTTGTGCGAATTGCCTGACTTGTGTCTCTAATGACTTTAGGGTTGCTTCATGGTTCTGCATCCTCATCTCAGTCCTTTCCATATAAACATCAGTTTTCTTTATGAATTTATCAGTGTTAGCTATATATGCACTAGTTTGAGATATAAAAGCATATAGAGAGTTTTCCAAAGAACTAGATTGCATAGGTTGCTGTTGTGGCATCGATTGTTGTAGCAGTTGTTGTTGCGGCAGTGACTGCTGAGGCATGTTCTGTTGAAATCCCAATGCTAGAGAATTCTAATTATTCTGATTGAGTGTGTTGTTGGGGTTGCTCCATGAGAAGTTTGGATGTTTCTTCCAGGCCGGGTAATAGGTGTTGGATATCATGTTGTTGTTTCAGTTGTAGTTTCCAACGTAAAAGCTCGACTCTAGATTATGTGGACATTCAGAAGAAACATGGTTACCTCAACAGTTTTCACAAAATAGATCCATTACCTTGACCTCCTGGTGATTATTTTGTTTTTGCATGTTCATGACCAACTTGGTCAAGGTGGCTATTGGGGTTGAAATCGAGTCTGGGGAATCTATTTCGTTTATTATGGGCTGGTGTCTGATTCCTTCTCTTCTGGCTGTTGGGAATTGATAGTTGTTTTTGGCCAGCCTATTCAGGATCTCCATTGCTTCCTCCAGTGGCTTGTCCAGGAGTATGCCATTTGCCGAGGCATCAAGCATCATCCTTGTTGGTGTGTTTACAACATTGTAGAACATTGTCACCTTGTTTCCACAATGGGAATCCGTGTTAGGGGCATTTATGTAACAACTCTCTATATCACTCCCAATCTTCGTATATGGATTCATCATCATCTTGCTAAAAAGAAGTGATTTATTACGCAATTTATGAGTTAAATTCGTAGGATTAAATCTAGCAAGGAAATCACGACATAAGTCACTCCAAGATCCTATCGACCCTGCTGGAATGCTATTTAACCAGGTTTTTGCCCTATCCCTCAGTGAATAGGGAAACAATTTCAGCCTCAAAATATCCTTGTGGACTCCTTGTATTTTGAATGAATTACAAATCTGGAGGAAGGATTGGAGGTGTTGTCTAGCATCTTCAGTTGCTGAGCCGCCAATTTGTCCCATGGTATTGATCATGTTGAACATCAAGGGTTTTAGTTCAAAGTGGGCAGCTTCTATTTTAGGTGCGACAACTCCTGGATTTAGTCCGTTCAGATCTTCTTCTATGTAATCTCGGACGGTTGGGTTTCGTACTAGAGCAAATTGCAGTGGCGAGATTTCTCCATCTCTTGTCGTGGCATTATGAGTACCGTCGGCAATCTGATTGCCCTCGGCATTCTCATTGCCATGTCTTTGTGCCATCTCTTCTCTTATCCTTTGTTTGAGTCTTTGGCAAGTGTGTTCGATTTCAGGATCTAGCTCGTAACATGGACTACTTGGGTTCGCCATGGTCATACACCAACACAAACCAAGTTTTGTTAGTCCTTTAAAAGCTAAAATTAAAAATAAATAGTGCAAGAAAATTAAAAAAAAAAGTTGCCAATCCCCGGTAGCGGCGCCAAAAACTTGTTGTGTGTGTAAAGTGCCCTGCAATTGTGCAAGTATGCACGTCTCAAGTAATAAAGTGATGAGTATTAAGTATCGTCTCCACAGGGATTGGTGAAACCTTCAATGTTATCGTCTCGCACTTAAAAGGAAATAAAAGTAAAGAACACGAGTGATTGATTGGGTTTTTAGAGTAATCTAATAAACAGAAAATCAAATAAGCCAAAAAATTAAGAGTTGAGTAATCAAGATGAGAGAATAGGCCAGATTATATTGTGTCGTAGTGTGGAAACCAATGGGACAACATCATTCTTTGAATGCAATGAACACCGGATTGCCTCAGCAAAGACCAAAGTCACTCCCACGGCAACGGGTTAAGTAATTGCCTTGGCAATCCCTTGCTTGGGCAGCAATGAATAACGTCAAGGTTCGGCAAAGCGTTCTTCAATGGCACCTTCTTATCCCTAAGTCAAAATCGTACTAATGTGCGGGCCTTGATAATACCTCCCAACATGAACCAAGGATGAACACCAACCAATCTTACGCTTCTTTTAGCCGTTGAAACTCGAACTCATCCCTAAGCTGAGTTAGTTTTCACCGATTGGGATGAAAACCATGCTTATCCGTTTCCTGAGTCTAACTCTCCTGATATTAGACAAATAGATAGTTAACGAGATCCTCTCCCAATTCACTCGCAAACAAGATAAAGAACAAAGGATATGCAAACCTTGAACTAAAATTGCATTAACAAAAACTTAAACAAAATCCAATCATTTTCTCACAACTACTGAACAATACAATCTAAAACCTAAGAAGAATTTAGAACATAATGACAATGAAAGCTTGCTACAAATTCTCTTCAAGCTCAAGCCATATAAGATGATCCCAATGGTTGGCTTTGCTTCTTATTTATAGAGGAGGTCTAGGTCAAGTCCTTCTTGATGAGGAAGTTAAGTTAGAATTAAATACATTAAAAGAAAAGGTCTTCTTTTAAAGTATTATATCTTTATTCCTAAAAAAATCCTCTCGTTGGCGTGGAATCTTCTCTTGACCTTCCTTCAGCGTTTTCATGGTCTTTTCGCAGTTTGATCTTCATGCAAAGTGTATAGAAAAATTCAACTTTTTATGCTCTTCAAAACGCACTCCACTTTGCATATTTTCACTATTGTCGAGTGTGTCAGGTCATTGCCTCGACGGTGACTTGGCTATTGCCTCGATAATGTTTTGTCTGTCTTTTCTGCTTAGCAAGGCTCTGTCTCATGGTTCAGCTTCCTTTAGTAGAAGCTGACATCCACAGCTAGCTTGATTTGGACCGTCGAGAGATGATTATGCTCAGCTCCCTTCTTTTCTTCACTGTCGCGGCATTGCTTGCCCGGGCAGTGAGTCGTGAAATCTGCATACGCACCAAACACGCACATAAGTAGCATCTTTTTCTTCAAATAAAATAAATATAAGGACCAAGCATAATAAAAATGAGATCAATGTGATTGATGCATGGAGGGCTACAATATGATTCAAATGGGTGTATATTTAGCAATAATTGTCATAGAAAAAAGGGTGAAATAATAGTACTTTTACACACTGGACAATTGACATGCGTTTTGAGGAATCACCGGGCTTACCTCTTGATTGTGAGTTTGAACCCACAATGGAGGGAATGACGAGTTTAGTGTCGGTGTACCTCCCTCTGTGGAATGACACCGCCTGAACCTTTAGAGTGGGGACTCATTTGTACAAATGGGCTTAACGCGGGTGTATTCACCGAATGGTTCACCTTGGGATGTACCTGTGTTTTTGACAAGAGGGGCAAATCGAAGAGATTGTGTGTTGAAAGTCGTTGGCTAGTGGGTAACTGTGAATGACTGTTACCCACTTCTTGAGGTCGATGACCTTTTGATTTTTTGACGAGTTCTGAGGATTATGTATGATCGTTTGAGAGACTCTTTTTTCTATCAAATCAGTTGATAAGTTTTGAGGCTTCAATATAATAGTTTGGAATTTGAGTATTGTAAGTTGAAGGTTGAAGAGAAGTCACGATGAAGATGGTATTTGATTTGGATGATGACTCTACCGAATCTTTTGATAGACGTGTTCGCGTATGGTAAGTCAGTGTGTATATGATCAGAGTGGCACAATGGAAGTGTGTTTTATCAGCTATGATCTTATAGGATTGAGATTCTTTTGTTGTATCAGACCTTGTTTGATGAACCATTTGAGTGATTGGGGATGACAGGATTGTCGAAGTCCTGCAAAATAAAAATTGATTTCACTAAACTAACTTATAATAATAGTGAGATCGGGTTGAATCCCAAGAGAGCTGAAATTAGAATCTCAATGTTAAAATAATAAAGTAAAATAAGGGTTTGGTGTATCAAACTAAAATTACAGATAAAAATAAAAACTGAAAATAAAAGTAACAAAGATCAATATTACTGAACTTCCAATCCAAAGGTGTTATTTTCATCCAATTGTAACTTTGATCATAGGCTAAAAGATGGATTTCTCATATCCAATAAATTAGTCTACTTGGGGAACACTACAACAAGCAATTATTCTCCTTTTATAATTGATTAGTCTACTCGAGGGAACACCACAACACGCATTCAAATCAAAACTTATCATTAAATAAAATCAATGATAGCATTAAGATTCATGAGAATGACTAAAACAAAATCAATAAAATTAATTTTGTACCTTTATTTCCCTAGGGACTATCATGCGTCATGTGTAGTCGACGAACACAAAACATGAGCCTTACCTTTTGCTACTTGCGTCATGGATAGCGATAGAACATTCAATATCGAATTAAGGCGTCAATTTAATCAATATCAAACATTCATAAAAATAAGAAGAGATAAATATTACTTGGTTTAAAGGAGAAATACTACTTTAGTACAAGCCTCACAAAATTATAGCAGAATCGCTTCACCCTTGAATTGGAAATAGAATCTTAACTACGCATGGTGGAATAAGAACACAATAGAGAAGAGCTGTCAAAAGATTGATTCTAAGATAAGATATAAGAGTCCTATTGAGCTCTTTATATAGAGAGCGAAAACCCTAAACCTAAAAGCAAATCTCCATTAATTGAGTTTAAATCCAATAAGGAAAGATATAATAAAAATGAAATCTAAATAAATAAAGTCCTAATTAATAAAAGAGATTGACTCTTCGTCCAACACTTCCAGAATAATGGAAATAAGCACAAAGGTGGGCTTCATCACGGATTTGGCTTTGAAATTTTGGATCTTCACATTAGACAACAGTCTCACATCAATCATAAGGTATGGTCACGCCTTATCAAAAATGATCTTCTGTTCAGTTCTACTTTCTTCCAAATGACTTGATTTTCACTTGAGAAGCTAAAAACATGCTTTTGAGTTGAATTTCACCGTTGCACCCATATTTCACCTCCTAAATCAAAACAAAAATAATTACCACAATTAAGCTCAAAATATAATTAGAATATGAAGGAATTAATCACTACAAAGAGTATATAATTATAACCTATCAGGGGACTTGTTGGAACTTCAGTACATATGTTCATTGAAATTGTGTGGTTGGGTCGAAAGAAGATGTTTGAATCTTTGAAAATAGTTGGATGAACTTTAACCCCTGATAGAGTTCATATGTGGCAACAATTTTTTTATATAGGCCAAGTGGCTCGAATTGTGGAGTTGTATAACAATCCATTTGGATTTCGTTCGAGTTGGGCTGAATTTGAGTAAAATATGATGCTAAGATTTCTTCGTGCGTAACCAAGTTGGAGGAATGTGGTTGATAATCTTAGATAGATCGATGTTAACATTCGATCGTTAGAATCTTTATGTACCTATGAAACGTATGGATATTGAGTAAGTACTAGACAATGAAGTTTTTTCTAGTAGTACATCTTAGTGAGGTGTCGCATTCTGAACGCGAATGAGGTTTGAGTTCAAGGATTTTGAACCGTGCATGATGGTAGAGAGGATTGGATCGTGGCTTACAGTTAAGCATTGCTACCTGAAATAGATCCCATCCTGTGAGTTCCATATATCGGTATTTAAATGGTATTGTTCAAATTCATTTTGTGATGTCTTTATCAAAAAATTGAGATGAGTGATACCATAATGGATTGATAACCGACAAGTGAAGATTTGTTAAGGGAACCTTAGAGACGGTGTGACCATGTGTGATGTGGAGGAAGTGCTGGAAATTGTTATGGAGATAACTTATCCCTTTGCTTAATTTCGAGGATGAAATTTTCTTTTAGGAGAGGAGAATTGTAACGATCCAAAATTCTGAGTCAAAAAATGGGTGTTAACCCGGGTTATGGATCCTCGTGTTAGTTGTGGCGATTGGAATCATTGGGCTAAGTTTAAGCCTTGTTGGATGAGAAATGGGGCCACATGGGATATTAAAGGGACAAGACACATTTTGGTGAGGTCATCTCCCTATAATCTTTCTTCATATTTTATCTTCCCCATCTCTCTTCATCTTTTTCTCTCAAAACACCCATGGCCATTTTGATTAAAGTAGACAACATTAATGCTCATTTCTTCCATCTAGGATCCAAGAATCAAGTATGTTAATCCCCATATCATGAGCTTCAAAAAAGTGTATTCTCTTCTCAAAAGGGCAAGTTCTCCATTAATGGGTTTTGGAAGGATTTGGGGTTTCAAAAGTTTTTACCCATTTCCTTTATTGTAAATTCGTAGTAAAACCTTCCAGTAGATGTTATCTCAAGTCTTGTTACATTTTCCATGTTTGTATGCAAGAGGAAGTGATTGAAGGTTTCTTCCAAGCTTGAGAGAAAGAGGAAGTTGAAGGAGCTTTGTGTGTAAGCTCAAATTCAGGTTTGTTTCTAAAGGTCAATACATCTTTGACTCTTATACTTCTTAAAGATCATAAATTATTTGCCCTGGTTGATTTTATGGTTTAGGGTTGCTTTGGGTGTTTGGGTGGTAGAGACCTTATTAATGTTTTCAACTTGGAATTTATGTTAACAGTGTGTAAAATGGTAGTAAACCACCCTAAATAACTCTCATAAGATGTAAGATTAAGTTAAGGGGTTGTTGGTTGTGAAATAGGGGCTTTGTGGATGATTCCCGATCCTAAGGAAGTTATTTCTGGGCTTTAATATTGCTACGCGGGGACCCCGTATCGGTACCCTGGTGTTTTGGGTTGAAGAACATTGTTAATTTGAGACGAAATGTGAGAGAAGTACTGATACAATGTGAAACTTGTATTGTTATGCCATTCATGGTAGTATCGATACGGGTCAACTCGTACCGGTACGCACAAACTTAGAAAATTCCAGTGAGCCTTTTTGGTATCGGTACGTAGGTGAGTACCGATACCCAGTGGTACTGTACCAGTACGCGACGGCCAGTACCGATACCAACTTAAGGGGGAATTTTGAGTATGGGTGTACTTTCTTGATGCTGTGTCACCCGAGCCTTACCCCGAGAGTACGTTCCCGATGTTGTGTGACCCGAGCTTCACTCATAGTGTATGTTCCCAATGCTCTATGACCCATGTGTCACTCAAGGTTTGTAGTTATGCATTGTATGATTTGGCCTTGATGATCTGATGAGATCTTGGGTGTCATTGGGCCTTATGTGTCATGTATGATATCTTACATATGTATTAACTCGAGGGGCTAGTGATCTTGAGTATTGCAAAGTATTGTGGAACATGTAAGACTTCTTGTAGAATTAAAGATGTCTTAAGATAGGTGATCTAAGAAATATAGAATGTGTAAGCTAGCTGATGACTCATAGATAGTGAAACCATAGCTATGCTTTCTAGACTATAATTATCTCGCATGCTTATTTTATGATAATCATGAATTATGGTAGAGCAGAAATATGCCACTGGGCTTTCTAAGCTCAGAGTTTGGAACCGTTATTTCTGTTCGCAGGTTGGTAGGTTGATCGTGATTGAGGAGCACATCGTTGAGAGATTTCTCAGCACCACATTGCTTCTGAGTACAATACTTGATGTTTAGTTTTGAGCTATTGTATTCATAGAAACTTACAATTGTTGAGTCTGTATACTCTATTTTGAAAATATATTATTTTCATCTATGATGTTTTTAAATTTGGAGCTCCTATTTTGTAAACTAATTTTATACTATTGTTAACTTCATGAGCTTATGAATGAGTTTAAGGTTTTTCAGGTGGCTAAATCTACAGTTCAAAAATGGAAATTGTTAGGTCGGATTTTGGGTGACCTGAATGTGGCGCTTCAAATTCAGATCAGGATCGAGGTGGAACAATCTAAATGCACCATATATATTTCCTATTCTATGACCTATAAGCACAATTTTGTTAGGTGCAATGTCAACAATTTTCCAACTATTAAAATCAAACACGACATTGAATCCTTTATCACAAAGTTGGCTTATGCTTAACAAATTATGTTTTAGACCATTGACATACAAAACATTTTCAATAAGTATAAAGTGATTACAAATAGAGTCAATTCCTTTAATGTGACCTTTGGAGTTGTCACCAAATGCTACTACTCCTCTTGATACATGCATGGGAGGGATAAAACGATGCATCTTGAACAAGAAGCTGAAACTATTTTCAAAGTTTAGAAAATTAGTTTACTTGAGGTGACTTTTCGTTTGGGATCCAGACATATTTGGACCATGAAGTCTGTTTTCAACCTGCGAGTCTATCTCTTAGATTTCCAACGCACTTTGAAACGCACCAATCTGACATTGGGAGCTCAAGATACGATCATTTTAGCGAAGACTGTGTAGGCTAGAAAATCTCATACGGGATTAATCACAAATCCATAATTTTGTGTTTATGTTGTAATATTTAGACCCAAAACTATGTTATAAAGTTTGGGTCTAATTTATGAGTTAGCCCACTTATGATTTTAAGTTATGTTATATTTTATTAGACCTTAAATCAACCCACATACTCCTATTCTTGTTGTCCAAGTCAGCCTTACCCACAAGAGAAGTCTAAAGGAAGGAGGAGTTCAACTTCATCAAGGAAAGCACTTTTATTTCATTATTATATTAGTTTTTAGGAAAGCATATTTATTTCATTATTATATTAGTTTTCAGATTATTATATTATTTTTAATGTTATTCTATTAGGAATAGAATCTGTAGCTATTTAGAAATTCCTACTAGTTTAGCAATCCTTCCCCTATAAAAGGATGAGAACATCTTCAATGTAAAACAGATTTGAGATTTCAATAAAGGTATTCTTTGAGTACATGTTTGCAAGTGTCGATAAACTTGTGCATTCGAAGTCATCTTTAATGTTTCAACTAGTTTGTGCGAGGGAGAATCTTCACACTCTTGGTTTCCTAGTCAATTGCGATTAAAACGGTCGGTTAGAGTCATATCACAAAGGTTGCCTATCTAATTGTGGGTAGGAGGGTTTCGCGGGACAACTATCTTCACACACCATCTCCATCTTCTACATCAATCTCCATTTATTCCATATTCCAGAAACAAAGCTGAAATTTTCAGATTTATTTTATTTAGGCTGAATGGGTTATTTTGCCCCCGAATTCGACCCAGATTAGCAATGTTGCCCCTCGCTCGAAAACGCGTTCAATTAGGTCCTCCAGTTCGTACATTGTAGCAAATTAGCCCCTTGACCAACGTTGACCATTATAGTGATGATGTGGCAGTTAATGTTGCTAACGTGGCAGCCAACTATGCTAACGTAGTAGTCAACTATGCTGACGTGGTAGTCCACGATGCTGGCATGGTAGTGCATGTATGATGATGACGTGGCAGATGGGCTGAATTGATTTTTTGAATCGAATTTGAGGGCACAATTGATTTTTTTGCCGAGTTCAAGGGCATAATTCATTTTAATTGAAAGTTTGATAACTTATTTAATATTAGAGTTAAAAATAATAATTTAAGAAATTATTAAAATTTTAAAAATGGATAAATAATTTTTAAAATTTTTAAATTAATTTAATCAATTTATTTATTTTTTGAATAAAATTAGATAAATAATTTGGTTTTTCAACTTGAACTTTTATAAATGGAATATACGAAAAATCAATTAACAAATTGATGTAAATATCCTTTGGGTTCTTGATAATTTTAAAATAAGCAAAGTGAGAACTGTCACATAAAATCAAAATATTCTTCAATTTAAAAAATCATAAACTTAACAAAAATAAATAAAATATTTAAAAATTATTGAAAATAAAAACTAATGTAAAAAATTAAAATGTATTTGAGATTAAAAATGATAAAATATAAATATCAAAATTAAAAAATGTTTATAAAGTATTAAAAATTGAACACTTTCATCGAAAAATTATATTATTTTTATTTTTTAATATTTTATGAGTATTTAAATATTTTAATTTTTTAGTTATTTATTATTTTTAACTTAAAGATTAAGTAAGTTATCGAATTTTCAATTAAAATGAATTATGTCCCTTAACTCGGCAAAAAATTTAATTATGTCCCTCTACCACGTCATCATCACACATGGACTGCCACGTCAGCATCGTCAACTACCACGTCAGCATCGTCAACTACCACGTCAGTACCGTAACGGTCAATGTTGGTCAATGGGCTAATTTGCTGCAATGTGCGAACTGGAGGACCTAATTGAACGCGTTTTCGCGCGAGGGGAAACATTGCTAATTTGAGTCAAACTCGGGGGTAAAATAACCCCTTTAGCCTTTTATTTATCTTTCAATTCATCTTTTTCAATCTTTATTGTTTATTTCTTATTAGTTTTCATCTAATCTATCGATTTCATCTATTTCCTTTGATTTTGTTCTTCTATTTTCAGAAAAATCAAGAAACACCCAACTCTATTGTTCTTGAAATCCCAAGAACAATTCACCCATTTCTTGATCGAGTCTAGCGTATAGGATTGCTTCCACATCCACGCCAAGCATCCTTATCACCTCCACATTTTGGCTTTAGCTTTATGAACCGACTCTTGTCACTGGTCATTTGTCTTGAGCATCCACTATCAAGGTACCACGAATTTTAACTTGTGTTTTAGGCCTTGTAGCTATGCTCCCCTTACAAACATAGAATCAATTCTTGATTTTTGGTACCCAAATTCTTTTGGGTCCATGAGTATTAGCACCCAAAATCTTGGTCCCCTTTGGGATCCAAGTAGCAATAAGAACACATTATTAGAAGCTAAGAGTTCCCCAGGAACCCACACACTCCTATCATACTTACTATTAGAGGGTTTATGGGAGCCTCTATGTTTGTAACAATTAAAGTTCCTTTTTACATAGTTGGGTTTTGAATGATTTACTTTTTTAAAATGACTTGTCCCAATTTTGTTCAATAGAGTAACCAACATCGTTTTTGTTTACTTTTGAAAACATGATGAAATTTTTTGAAGCATCATATTTTGTACATAAAAATAGAACCCAGGTAAATCTAGAGTAATCATCAACAAGCACAAAGGCATATTTTCCACCCAATCTCATAGTTCTAATAGGGCCAAAAAGATCTAAATTAATCAATTGTAATATCGTACTAGTTGATACATCATTAATGGACTTAAAAAGAAACCTTTTTATATAGAGAGAAAATGTTTTTAAGCTTTAATTGTCATTTTTGTTGTAGAACACACTTGTTAGCTTAATTTTTATATTTACTTAAGTGTTAGATTTTTATGTGAGAGCTAAATTGTACAAACACTTTGCCTTTGTGAGGTTTTCCTTGTTTGCTAAATTTGTATTCTCTTGAGTGAGAGTGTCTCAAAACTTTGGGGTATAAGATTTGAGGGGTTGTAAAGGTTATCTCATTGAGCCTTGAAAAAGGAAAGACACGCTTAGTGGATTTGTGGAAAATCCTTAGTGGGGAGCTAAGGTAGTGGAGGTAAACTTGGTTGAGAAGTCAAATCACTATAAATCATTTGTGCAAAAAATTTAATTTCCATTTCTTTCTCCACAAATCCAATTCACCCCATATTGTCGTATTTGGTTGATCAATTCGAGCTCAACAATTTGTATCAGAGCGAGGCTCAAATCGACGGTATAACAACCATTAAGGAGATCCTCGGAGTGCTCGATCCATTTCTACATCCAATCGACCATCAAGAGCTAAATTTTTCGACACCAAGCTCAAGGAATCATGATGAACTATCAATCATCCTCTCAACTGCAAAGGTGACATGCTCACACATTAAAGATGGGTAACCTCTAAGCTTAATCTTTTCGATTATATTTCTGGTTGCTTATTTTTAATGATTTTTTAATGTTAATGCAAATTCAAGTGTTAAAAATCATTTTACTGCATAACATTCTTTCAGGCTATGTGCATGAGTTTTTAATATGATTTAATTCATATTAAAGCATAAAGTTTTCTAAAAAGTCTTGGATACAATGAATTTCATGTAATTTCTAAATCACTTAACTATATGGTGAAATCCAATATTTTTTAGTGTCAAGCTTTTGAGCTAAAATTTAAAATTGAATGTATATATTAAGAGGGAGCTTTTGTTTTCAAATGAATTAACTTACTCTCAATTATTATTTTGAAATTTAAATGATTTGAATTATTTTTTATATAACAAAAAAGGGAGAGATAAGTCTGAAAATTTTAATTTCAAAAAGAAAAACGGGGAGCTTAAATATTTTTCTAAAATATTCTATTTTTCTAAAAAAATTAAGGGTGGGCATTTTCAAAAACAATTTTTGAAATGGTTTCGTTATATCAAAAAGGGGGAGATTGTTAAGATATTTATTTTGATATAACTCAAAGAAAAATGTTTTTAGACTTGGACAAATATTGCAAAAACAATTCAATGTCCATTTAACTTAAAAATATGTTTGAAAGATTTTTAAAGTGTTTTTTTACTTAAACAAACATTTTCAAAATGGTTTAACTGTCAAAACAGGCCTTCGGTACGGGTACGATACTCCCAGTACCAATACGAAGTGGCTCATACCGGTACGACAATGCCCTGTACCGATACGCTTTTATTTTTAATGATTCTAGAGAGCACTTCGCGTACCGATAAGGAAGTCTTTGTACCGATACCCGAAGTACCATACCGATACTGATGTGTCGTGTACCAGTATGCCTTAGTTAAATGTTTCAATGACTCTTTCTATTTTGGTAGGTACTGATACTCAAGGTTGTGTACCGATACCCAAGGTTGCAGAACTGCATTTAATACTGGAAATAAAGTCCCCAACAGCTAGTTTTTCATTCCACACTATAAATACAAGCCAATGACACTTGAAGAAGCAGAGGATGGACAACATTGCTTAAAGATCAAGAGAGTAGAGTTTTTCATAGTTTATTTCTTTGTAATCTCTTGTAATTCTTTAGTCCAATCCTAGTGAGCCAAAAAGTGTAAACACCCACCTAGAGAGGTATATTTTTTTTACAAATGTTAAGACCTCATACTTGAGGGATAGGTTCTAGTTCAGCCTTATAAAACTAGGGAGAGGTTCTATTCTAGCCTTTGAAAAGATAGGAGTGTAAATGTTATCTCCTTGAGCCTGTAAAAAGGAAAGAATTCATGAGTGAATTGGGAAATCCTTAGTGTAAGTGCTAAAGTAGTGGATGTAGACCTTGGTTGAGAAGGTCGAACCACTCTAAAATCGATCACGCCAAATTGTCATTTTTATTTCATTTTTGCTTCCCAAATTCAACAAGAGACCTTTACACCTTTCATTAGAAATTCAGTTGATGTATTCGAGCCCAACATCATCTGAATGCACCATATATACATTTCATATTCTATGACCTATAAGCACAATTTTGTTAAATGCAATGTCAACAATTTTGCAACCATTATAATCAAACATGACATTGAATCCTTTATCACAAAGTTGGCTTATGCTTAACAAATTATGTTTTAGACCATTGGCATATAAAACATTTTCAATAAGTATAGAGGAGTGATTACCAATAGAGCCAATTCTTTCAATGTGACATTTGGAGTTGTCACCAAATGTAACTACTCCTCCACTTTTTGGCTTTAGCTCTATGAATCGACTCTTTTCACCAGTAATGTGTCTTGAGCATCCACTATCAAGGTACCAAAAATTTGAGCTTGTGTTTTGGGCCTTGTAGCAATGCTCCCCCTACAAACATAGATTCATTTCTTGTTTTTTGGTATCAAATTCTTTTGGGTCCATAAGTATTAGCTCCCAAAATCTCGGTCCCTTCGGGGATCCAAGTAGCAATTAAGATCAACATTATTACAAGCTAAGAGTTCCTTAGGAACCCACACACTCCTAACATACTTACCATTAGTGGGTTTATGAGAGCCTCTATGTTTGTAACCGTTAAAGTTCCTTTTTACATATCCTTTTTCAAAATGGTTTGTTCCAACTTTGTTCAAGGAAGCTTTAAGATCACCAATTTTCTTTTGGTGATCATCATTGACTCTTGAAAGTAATCAATGCAAGTCTTGATTTTTCTTTTCAATATCATTTTCATTTTTCAAATTTTGAAAGTAATCCATGCAAGCTTTAAAAATAGAGTCATTTTCATTTTTCAAATTTAAATCAACCTTTTTTGGTTTTTTCTTCAAAATTGACTCTTTAAATTCTAAAACTAACTCATCATAAACCTCTTGGAGTTCATCATACTCCTCACGTAATTCATTAAATGAAAGATCAAATGAAGTAGATGAATTAGAGGTTACCTTATGATCCTCTTCAAGTGCCATGAGACATGGTTGACTACCTCTTGCTCCTCATCATCGGATGAGTCTTCATCACTCCAAGTAGCGACATGATCCTTGAGCTTCTTCTTCATGAAGTTTTTTTCTTTAGTTGGGGACAATCAAACTTGATGTGCCCAAACTTCTTGCACTCATAGAAAATGATTTGGTACTTGTCCTTCTCTTTTGATTCATTTTTGAAGCACTCCTTTCTTTGGAACTTTCTACCTCGGTTGGACTTCATGCATGTTGTGAATCTCTTGGCAAGCATAGTCGTCTCTTCATCTTCTTCTTCGCTAGAATCGCTCTCATCATGTGAAGCCTTGAGAGAAATTTCAACCTTCTTCCTCTCCACCTCCTCCTTCTTTTCTTCATCCTTTTTTCATTGTCTCATCAACTCATGAATGAGAAGAGACCCCATGAGCTCATCAAGCTTCAAAGTCTTGAGATTTTTGGTTTCGATGATGGCAGTCTTCTTTGAGTACCATGAGTCGGGAAGAGAATAGAAGATCTTTCGAACAAGCTTGTCTTTTGGAATGATCTCTCTATAGCCCTTGAGTCCGTTTACAATAACAGAGAAGCAATCAAACATTGTCTTGATGTTTTCATCCGGTTTCATCTTTGTCTCCTTGACTTCGTTGGTTCCCTAGTGAGTAACTTCGAGCTTGTCCCAAATCTCATTGGCACTTGAGCATGAAGACATGTTAGCATATTCGTTGGGTCCAAGAGCACAAAACAAGATGTGCATAGCCTTGGCATTATATTGCATTTGCCTTCGATCTTCATCGGTCCATTCTTGTCTCTCCTTGGGACGAGTCTTTCTCCTTCTCTCTTCATAGGAAGAGTTGGTCTATCCATCACTACATCCCAAATGAAGTAGTCATTGGATTGGATGAACAACCTCATCCTATTCTTCCAATAAGGGTAGTTAACCTCGTTGAAGTATGGTGAATTGGAAATGGATTGTAACTCCTCCATGAAGAAGTTGCTAGAAGTAGAGGCCATGGATAACTAGTTGGATGATTGAACAAAGTTTGGATCTACTTAAGAGGATGTGAAGCCTTCCAATTAGTGTAGCTCTAATATCAATTGTTGAGTTGATCAATCGATAAGAATGGCTAAGAGGGGGTGAATTGGTGATTAAAAAATCGATGGGAGCAAATTGCAAAAAAAAGAGAAAATTTTGCTAGAAGATTGTAAAGTGTCCATAAGTTCTATATTTCATGCACATTCCATCTCATATTATTGTTGTTTTTAGTGCACTTTAGGCATAATTAGGACCATGCATTGCATTTTACAGTATTTCTTTACTTTGCCATGCTTTGCTAGATTATCTTTTATTTGGTGAAGAAAATGTACTATTTTAGCTTAGTTTTAGTTTCAAGTACTAGAGGCTGACAAAAGGAGAGAGGAGCTGAGGACATGATGCTGAGGCAGCAGACCAGGGAGCTGTACTGAAGTAGTTCCACACAGAGAGAGCCGCTATAGAGGACCTGCTGCCGCCATACCTGCCGCCCAGTACAGTAAAGTAAACCTGCCGCCCAGGACAGCAAAGTGAGTCTGTCACCCAGGGTAGCAAAGTGTGGAGTTGGTAAATTGGAGTGCGATTGGTAGAGCAGAAAATCCTGATTCTAACGATGTCATCCACTCAATTTTCTGATGCCTAGAGCAGTAGACAAAGCCGTCGGAGGAGAAGAACGAGCATACGTGTGGAACAAGGCAATAGAAAAAAAGTCCATATTCAACTCAAAGAAGTTAGATTTTAAAGTTGCATTTAATGTAAAAGCCTTTTGAGGACTTCTACTCCAAGAATGACTTAGACTAGACCTTTGCCTATATAAACCTCATGTATTTAGCAAATCAAGACATCCATCATAGGTTTTCTTTAGGCATAGCTTAGGTTTTCTTGCCGCCGACATGTTCTAAATTTCTCTTGGGTTTGGGTTATGTTGTAATTAGTTGTGAGAACGGTTGTTTAGGTTTTAAAGTTTGTTTTTGCAATAAAATACTCTAAGTTTGCTTAATTCACATGCTTCACTTCTTCAATTAGTTCCAAAAGTTCAGTTGAAGAAATCCATTTGTCGGGCACGAGAGTGTCAAACTCACGAAAGAATTAAGCAAGGTCTTATAATGTCGAGGTGTTGACTAATTTGGCTTAGACATAAGTTAGAATTTCAGCGGCTAAATGGAGTAACCAAACGTCGACTGCCTGTGTTAGGTTTACGTTGAGATTGCTAGGTATTTCCTACATCACGTGGTGACAAAATCCTTGCCTAGACATAGGAAGGATCACTTCAGAATTGCTTCGCCGAACTTGGAGTATCTGTCAGACTTGCCGCCAAGGCTTCTCTCCATCTCACCTACCGAGACAACAAAAGTTGCAAGAGTAGAGTTCCGCCGTGGCAGCGAAAGTTGTCGCCGCCTCAATCCGACATTACCTGCCAAGGCAGTAGATCGTGGCAGCGCAAAACAACTTGACATATTCAACGCAGTTTCACACTAAGCAACAGCATAACCCTGCCCTCTTTATCTATCTGATCACCTCCTTTATTATACTTGTGTTTTTATTTTACTTTTCTTCTCAAACAACCACCTTACTTGTGCATTTACTTTACTTGTGCAGGAACAACAATTCGAAGCAAGCTATCCAATCCCTGTGGGAGACGTTATCTTTTATACTATAACTTGACATGAGTGTGCACTTGCGCTCATAAATAGAGAGCACCCAAACGCTCTACAAATATTTATAGTGGTTCAACCTTCTAAACAAGGTCTACATCCACTACCTTAGCTTCCACACTAAGGATTTCAAAAATTCACTAACTTGTCTTTCCTTTTAGGCTAAAGGAGATAAGCTCACAAATCAATTATAGTTATACCCCAAAGTCTAGTAACCCCTTTCCTAAAATTGAATACAAATAAGCAAACTTTAATAATCCTCCTAAGGAGATTGTTTGAACAATTTTCAGTAGGGGTGCTCAATCGGTCGGTTCGGTTAATCGACCGCATCGAACTACCAAAAATCCATTAACTATTTTTTCATATTAACCGTTAACTGAACCGAAATTTTTTCAAATTTTTTAACCAAACCGAAATAAGTTTAATTAATTCGGACGATTTTCGAATTAACCAAAATTTTTAAAATAAAATTTTGGATAAATTATACAAATGATCACTAAACTATGTTAAAATGATCTTTTTAGTCACTGAACTTTCAAAAGTTATAAAACAACCATTAAACTTATCTATTACGTTTCAAAAAAAATATGTTTTATTAACAAACTTTATGACGCTAGCTTAAGGCTTTGCTTGGTATGAAGGATGAAATGAAGAAGAATGAAAAATTTGTTAATCAAATGGTGGAGATTCATAACAACCTTTTTACTTTGAATCTTAACCATTTAATTAACAATTTTTTCATCATTTCACATTTTCATCTTTCATAGTAAGCAAAGCTTAAATGACCAAATAATTTATACAAAACTTCTTATAATGTAATAACAACAACAATTACTATTCAACCAAACAAACTTAATATTCGAAATATATAGAAAACAAAGGCTTAGACTAGAAATTTGTATACAAATATATAAACATTGCACTAAATATTAGAAATCTAAAAGAAAAATATATCTTCATTGCTTCTTGATTCAGACTTCTCTTTAAAATCAAGAGCATTATTTATGTTTTTCTCAATATTCTTCGTGTTTTCCTGGAGTTTATTAACTACTCAACAAGATCAAGAAAACTTGTGTGAATTTTTCAGTGTTAATTTTATTTTAATTCCATAAAATTATAATTTTAAAATATTTTATAATTAAAATATAATTTCCATATGTTATAATATTTTTCTGGTTTTTAAAATTATTATCTGAAATATTAAAAAATAAAAAAAATTAAGAGGTTGAATGAGATATTTTTTTATTAATTTTAGCATGTCAGATCATCTTTTTAATGGCGTCTAATGTTGTAGTGCTTATTTTGTAACAAAAATCTAAATTATAATGACTATTATATAACATTTGAAAGTATGGTGACAAAAAATCATTTTCGAATAATTAAGTTGTAATTATTTAATAATTTTTTTAATAAAAAAATAGGTAAAATGACAAAAGATGCCCCCAACATTTGCATGTTTTGTCATTTGGCCCCCTATTTTTTGGGGAGCAAACAACCCAACGTTTCAACTTTGTCCAAATATGCCTTTGTTGGATGGAAACTGCAGTCAATTGACGGTCAACAACTGATTTTGACTAAACTTGTCACGCGTTAAGATCGGCTAACATGGCGTGGCATATGCCATGTCAAATTTTTTAAGAAAAATTATTTTGTTATACCATTTTTTATGGTGACACGTGGCTGACAATCATGCTGACACGTGGCGAATATAATGCTTACACGTCAGCATATCTTAACATGTGGCAAGTCCAGTCAATATCAGCCGTTGACCGTCAGTTTTCATCCATTAAGGACATATTTAGACCAAATTAAAATTTTGAAGGGTTGTTTGCTAAAAAAAATAAGAGGCCAAATAATAAAACATGCAAATATTGGGCATCTTTTGTCATTTTGCCAAAAAAATATTTATACATTTGACCTTTCCCTTTGAAGTACAAACATTTTTCCAGCAATTTTTTTATATTTTCTAAATTCAACCCCCCCCCCCCCCCCCCCCCCCCCCCCCCCCCAAATTTTCCCGAGAAAAAATGTGAAAAGTCTCAATGATCAACCAAAGATCAACGGATCTTTTTGCTATTTCTCAATCTACAAGTTCTTAATCAAAGCGACATTGAGAGATATTGATTTTTGAGTAAAATCATATTATTTCCACAACTTTCGAACATGTCTTTCTCATTCTTCAAGCCGTCGAGGCCCAAAACCCCACCAGAGGTTGCCAAAGCGATCAAAGACAGCCTTAATGCACTTGACGCCAAAACCGTTGCTGAAGTTAAAGCCCTTGAAAAGGTTTAAAGAATCTGTCTGGATTTTTTTATTACTTAAATTTGATGTATTTTCATTCATTCTTTCATTTGTTTCTTGTATTTGGTTTACTATTGAAATTATGAAATGGGTATTTGGAATAATTTCATTTGGCTATGGTTTTGGCATTCATTTTGCAGGTTTTTTTTTTTCGTTTTATGCCTTTTACTTCGATGTTCTTATGTTTGGAGCCCCTTGCTTCCTCTCATAAAATGCTACTGACCGTCATTAGGATGTTTGCTGTAGTGTATGTAAATGTCGTTCGTTGTGATATGAGCAAAATGACTAATGTTTTCTTTGTTGTAATAATAATATAAAGTATATTACAATGATTCATGTTTGAGTGTCGGATTGAGTATGTGTCTGGCACATGTTTTTTTGAAAGTTTTTCCATGCATTTGGAATCTCCCATATCCAAAAATATGTCGGACATGATTGCTGGAACACACACTTCAAGAAAAATGAAAAGTTTGTTGCCCTTTGAGAGCTTCAAAACATAAACTGGAGACCTCCCAAGTGGAATGTTCAAGTTCTACTTATGGAACAAAAGAGGGCAATGCTTGCTCGGTATCTGCCTGCTATTGTTGTCTTATGGGATCAATGCTCTTTTAACCTGCTTTTTTATACAATGGAGATTAAACAAAGTGTTGGCATTTTATTTCAGATGAGATTTATGTTAAGAAAAGAAATCAAGAATGGACTGCAGCCATGTATTTGAGTGCTTTGTTAACTACCGATTTATATGTTCAAGAACTTGGATATTGATAATTTTGTTTTTATATTGTTCTTAGGCTATGGAAGAAGTTGAAAAGAATTTTACGGCAATGAGATGCATGCTTTCTGGAGATGGTGAGGTTGAACCGAATGTCGAACAGGTCTCACAGTTGGCATTTGAAATCTCAAAAGAGGATGTCATTTCTCTTGTTATTCACAAGTTACCAACACTGGGATGGGAAGTAAGTGCTGTTGAATTTTTTACTTTTGTGGCTTGTATCCGGTAATTATATAAGCATTCTAATGCAGTATATATTTATCAGGCAAGAAAAGATTTAGTCCACTGTTGGTCCATATTGTTGAAGCAACAAGTTGATTCCACACATTGCTGTGTGGAATACATTGAGAAAAATTTGGAGTTGCTTGACTTTCTCGTAGTTTGGTATGTTTATGAATGCCATCACATTTATCTATGTTCACGCCCTTTTGTAGCTTGAGAATCTATATAGTTTGTTGTCTGTCTATGTTGCTCCGAGCCTTCATTTCTCCAATACCCATGTCTGACATATATTAACACATTGGTATGGGGTGTTGACCCTCCAAGAGCCCTCTAGATGCATGGTAAAACTTACAAAAGTTAAACACACCTGTCCATATCACCACTCGTACTAGAGTCCAAATAACATGGCTGTTTTGCTTATCAAATATGCTTGGAACTGGTTTAGTGGTATTGACCAGTAATCCAGTATCTATACTGAAAAAATGACCCAAGTCATAGCACCTATTGAATCATTAAAGTTGGGTGTATAAGTTTTATTTCTGTTTTTGCAAGCAGCTATGATAACAAGGAAATAGCTCTAAACTGCGGAAATATGTTGAGGGAGTGCATCAAATTTCCGACACTTGCACGGTAAGAAATTCAGACTTTGACTATTCTTTCATATGATTGAAGTACTTGACGATGTTGCTAAACTGTTGAAATGATTAAAAATGTTGCTTCATCCTCGGTGACGATCATATATTATTTCCGAAAATGAAATGTATTTCTTTCTATGTAAACTCTCCAAAATTATTTATTGTATTCTATTTCATCTACATTTTTGGTGAGCTTTGTATGTTACCTTGATTGCAATCAATGTCCTCATCCCTATTCTTCCCATATGATTGAAGTACATGTGTCCAACACTCGCGTCTGGCACATGTCCAGACATAGGTATAGGGATATAATCCTCCAATGCCCCTCCTAACCCATGAAAAATTTCAAATAATTGAACCTACCCGTTTGGACGCATACCATTGCCCTATATTTACACCCAAGTCTGATTAATATAGTTTCCAGATTTGATTTTAGGCTTGAGGTGGTGAAAAAGCAGAACATGAATGCAATAGGTTGCTCTTGGCTAAACACTCAAATATAACTCAAGTTCTTAGTAGTCCCACTAATTACCACTTTCAACATCTTATAATGATTTTAACATGAAGATTTGGTTCCCGAAGTAAAACTTTATATTTTACATTGGGGTGCTTTAAAGATCAAATGTAAAGCATTTTATGAAGATTTTGAGTAAAAGAACCTCACATTCCGGATAATTCAGGAGTAGTATAGAGTTTTACAACCTGTTATTTGTTTTAGAAGCACCACACCGTTGTTCTGACTTTTCAATTTTATTGAAATACCTTTGTCTGATAATTGATAAGATCCTCTAGGAACAAGTATGTGGAAATCTTAGATAAAATAGAAAATATCCATATCGAACACATGCCAGTGTTTGAGACTCTCACCGAGTCTGAATAACAAAGGTGATGCTTCTTTGGTTAGTGTCAAAAGTAGAGTAATTCTGTGTAAACTCTTGTATATCTCTATAAGATCAGTTACAAACTTATATAAAGCTAGTATTCTTAACTTAGGAAACTCTTAAGTTATGAAAGGAACAAATTCTAGAAAAGATAAAATCCCTTAAAGTTAGGGATTGCACCTACTAACAGGAATCTACAAATCTTATCTTCAGCTTGCTTGTTAACTTCTAAAAATACTTCCCAGGTAGCCCCTTGGTAAGTATATTTGCTACTTGATCTCTAGTGGATACATGGGGAGTACAAATCAGTCCACTGTCGAGTTTTTCTTTTATGAAATGCCTATCCACTTCAACATGTTTTGTTTTGTCATGTTGAACTGGCTTATGAGCAATATTGATTGTTGATTTATTATCACAATACAGCTTCATCGGACCTTTCCATTTAACTTTTAAATCCTCCAAAATAATCTTTAGCCACAATAATTCACAAATCCCAAGTGCCATGGCTCTAAACTCGGCTTCTGCACTGGACCTAGCTACAACATTATGTTTTTTGCTTCTCTAGGTCATTAAATTTCCTTCTAGAAAGGTGCAGTATCTTGATGTTGATCTTCTATCAACCAAGGACCTTGCATAGTCTGCATCTGTATAGGCTTCCAATGTTAAATTTCCTCCTTTTTTAAATAAAATTCTTCTACCTGGTGTGCCCTTTTGTTGAGTGGATCGATCGAATAGAAAATGCCAAGAGGGGTGAATTGAAATTTTAAGAGTTGTGGGATAAAATTGGAAAATTGAAAAATAAAGAAAAGAGGATTTATAGTGGTTCAAGCTTAGAACAAGCTCTACATCCACTACCTTAGTTACCACTAAGGATTTTCAACCAATTTCACTATGAAATCTTCCTCTTTTTTAGGCTTAGGAGGAAACATTTTACAAAGATCTATCTTTCTACCCAAAGATTGATCTTGAGACCCTCACAAGAACAAAGATTTACAAAGACAATAAAATGTATCTCTCAATAGATAAATATGCCCAAAATACACTCAACCACACACCTAATTTGGGAATAAAAGGTTTACAATAAAAGGATTACAAATTGGGGTACAAGATTGATTGCTTGGATGCTGCTTTGATGATCAATAATTGTTGCTTGTGCTTAAAATGCTTTCTTTTATACATTCTCATTGATTTCTACTCGTTTGGGTGGTTGACATCATAAATATAGCCGTTGAGATTTCATCTTCCCACCATAAATGCAGTTCTGCAACTGCCCGTATCAAAACGGTACCTACCTGTTTCGAAACACGACTAAAAAAGAAAGAGCCGTTATGTGCATTAAAGAAGCAGTATCGAAACGTTCGAAGACGTTTCGAAACTGTAGGGGCCGTTTCGATACTGAGATCGAAACGGTTGAGCTCATAAAAATTCCAGTAGCAAAATGTTTCGAGACCAAGCTAGGTCGTATCGAAACGAGCACTGACTTTGAAAATTTTGGTATCTGACAAACAACGGTCGAAAACATTAAATGCCCAATTTGAAAAATTTTAACCCCCGTATCGAAACGGTTAACTGTCGTTTCGAAACAAAGTTAAAGTGTGACTTGCCCAGATGAAGGCCGTATCGAAACGGATTGAAATCGTTTTGAGACCTATTCGATATGAAAATTTCAGTAGCAAAATGTTTCAAAACAAACCTAAGCCGTATCGAAACGCCTGGCAAAGTCTACAGATTTATAGCTTGAAAATACTTAGAAAATTCACAAGGATTATTTTTAAACCTTAAAGCACTTTGGGTTAAATTTGTACTTGTCAAATTTTGAGCTTTTTGAGAACTTTATTTACTTTGCAAAATAGTCTTTAAAGTATTTGTTATATCAAAATCAAGTTAAGGGTTTTACAATTGAAAAATTGATTTGGACTAAATTGAAAAAGATTTCAAAATGTTTTGCAAGTCCAAACAACTTGAAAATATGTTAGGATTTTTACAAGGCTTTGTAATAACTTAAAATGTTTTTAAAGTAGCCAAACTTATGATTTTACCTTTAAATACTGCGGAATTTGAGTCATTGCCCTTAGGTGTGATTCTTTAGGATTGTGCATGAATTGGCTCACAACCCCGACTGCGTAGGCAATGTCTGGTCTGGCGTGTGATAAGTAAACCAGTCTTCCCACAAGTCTTTGATATGAGCGTCTGTTACATAGACTAGTTTGTGATTAACTTCTATTGGTATTTCTGTTGGTCTGCACCCTAGTTTGCCAGTTTCTTTCAGCAAGTCTAGGGTATATTTCTCTTGAGATATGAAGATTTCTTGCTGTGAATATGCTACTTCAATACCAAGGAAGTATTTTAATCTTCTAAGATCTTTGACTTCAAAGTCCTTGATCAAACACTTCTTTAAGTTGTCGATTTTTTTCGAATCACCCCTTGTGACTATGATATCATCTACATAGACTAATAAAGCAGCAACCCCCTGAAGAAGAATGCTTCACAAATAAAGTATGATTACCCTTACTTTGTCTGTAACCCAGTTTCAACATTACTTTGGTTAACTTTCCAAACCAGGCTCTTGGGGATTGTTTTAGTCCATACATGGCCTTTTTCAATTTGCAAACTATTTGTCCACAATTTGGACTAAATTCCGGTGGAATGTCCATGTAATCTTTCTCTTCAAGATCCCCATGCAAAAAGGCATTCTTGATGTCGTACTGTTGTAATTTCCAGTCTTGACTGACAGCTAATGACAATAAAATTCTCACAGTATTCATCTTTGCGACAAGAGCAAGTCTCAAGGTAATCTATCCTATAGGTTTTAGAGTACCCCTTAGCCACCAACCTTGCTTTGTATCTTTTTAAAGAGCCATCTGACTTATACTTCACTGTAAATACCCATCTACATCCCACTGTTTTCTTTCCTTCTGGCAGCTTTACCAAGTCCCACGTTTTGTTCTTTTCCAATGCCTCCATTTCAACTTGCATATCATTCTTCCAATTCTCATTCTCTAAAGCCTCGAACACGATTTTAGGAATGGCAATGGTATTTAGGCTAGTAAGGAAAGCTTTGTGGTTGGGAGATAAGTTCTTGTAGGACATAAATAGATAAAGAGGGTTTTTTGTGGTACAAGCTCTTTTTCTTTTTCTAATTGCAATAGGAAATTCAAAATCCATGTGATCAGAACCAGAATTAGAATTTTCAGTTTGTGTGAGAGGAGAAGGGGATGATTGAGCCTGCACTGTTGCCCTTTTTCTCGAGAAGACCTGTAGAGGACGAGCAGTGTTCTGAATTCTTGTATGAGGTGTGGTGGGTTCAGGTTGCAAGGTGACTGGCTGGGCAAAATCTGGTTGTTGGTCAGTAACAAAAACTTGTTTGTCAGGAACAGTTTGTTGTTGTTCAGAAACATATTGGATAGATTGCTGATCAGTTTGGATAGGCTGGGCAGAATGTTGATCAGTTTGGATGGGCTAGACAGATTGTTGCTGGTGTTGACTATTTTGTTCAGGCAAATGAATGAGAGGCTGAAGAAGGAAATAATCTCTGTCCTTATCTTCCCTAAATAAAATCTCCCCCTGAAGATAAGGGCGAGTAAAATGGTTTTCATCTTCAACGAAGGTGACATCAGCAGAAATAAAATGTTTCCTTGTAGGAGGATGATAACATTTATACCCCTTTTGGGTAGATGAGTAACCCACAGAGATGCATTTTAATGCCCTTGGATCAAGCTTACCCCTATTCTGAGAGTGGATGTGAACAAAGGCCATACAACCAAATATTTTAGGTTTAAGGTGAAGAGAGGGACTAAAATTAGGGTAGAAACTGCTTAGTATTTGAATAGGACTTTGAGATTCAAGAGCTCGAGTGGGTAATCTCTTTATCAAATGGGTGGCCGTTAACACAATTTCCCCCAATATTGTTTAGGAATATTTTTTTTGAAATAAAAGAGCTCTTGTTATATGAAGAACATGTCCATTCTTTCTCTCTGCTACACCATTCTGTTGAGGGGTATTTACACAAGATGATTCATGTATGATGCCTTTCTCTTAAAAATAGGATGATAAGACTTGATTAACGTAGTCTTTAGCATTGTTTGACCTAAACCTTTTTATATTAGCCCCAAACTGAGTTTTAACCATGGTGTGAAAAATTTTAAATGTAGAATTGGCATCAAAATTTTGTTTTAGGAGAAATATCCATGACACTCGAGTACAATCATCTATAAACGGAACAAACCAACGAACCCCAGTATATTTGGAATAGTGGATGGTCCCCAAACATCACTATGAATGAGAGCAAAAGGAGTAGATGCCTTTTTATTATTTATGGGAAAAGAGGTGTGTTTGTGTTTTGCAAGCTCACATATGTCACAATGAAATTCATCATTATCTAGAGTTTTGAACAAGGTAGGGAACATAATGTCGAAAAGACTGAATTTCTTAGATTATTTTAACAGTGAAAAGCTTACAAATAAATATAGAAACCTAGGGCCTATCTTAGGTAACTTCTACACTAGGTAAGAAACTAATTCTAGTAATAGAATACAAACTCTTAGAGAAAGGGATCCTAACTTCATTGGTCCATCCAATTTTACCTTTAGGTCTTCTTAAAAAATAATTTTCAGCCATAACAACTCACAAATTCCCTGTGCCATGGCTCGAAATTCAGCTTCTGCACTGGATCTAGCTACTACATTCTGTTTTTTACTTCTCCAAGTAACCAAGTTTCCTCCAAAAAAGGTGCAGTAGCCTGAGGTTGATCTTCTATCAACTATTGATCCTGCATAGTCTGCATCTGTGTATGCTTCCAGAGTTAATTTCTCCCCTCTTCTAAACATAATCCCTTTGCCCGGTGTACCCTTCAAGTACTGCAAGATTTGAACTACAACCCTTAGATGAGATTCCTTAGGGTTATGCATGAATTGACTCACAACCCCAACAACATATGCTATATCTGGTCTGGTGTGTGACAAATAGATGAGTCTTCCCACCAGTCTCTGAAATGAATTTCTGTCAACTGCCATATCATCCTCCTTTGAGTCTCCAAGCTTGTGATTGATTTCTATGGGTGTTGCTGCTGGTTTACATCCCATTTTTCTAGATTCCTTCAACAAATCTAAAGTATACTTCTGTTGAGAAATAAAAATCCCTTTATGTGAGTGTGCCACCTCAATACCAAGAAAGCATTTCAATCTGCCAAGTTCTTTCTCTTCAAACTCTTTTACAAGGCACTTTTTCAAATCATCAATTCCTTCTGAATCATTACCTGTAATAATAATATCATCTACATACACCAACAGTATAGTTACTCCCCTAAAGAAGAGTGTTTCACAAACAGAGTATGATCACATTGGTTATGTTTGAAGCCTTGTCCTAGCATTAACTTTGTAAATCTCTAAAACCAAGCTCTTGGGGACTGTTTTAGTCCATATAGAGCTTTCTTCAATCTGCAAACATTTTGTCCAGTAGTATTCGAAGCAAATCCAGGTGGAATATCCATGTACACTTCTTCTTCAAGGTCTCCATGTAAAAAGGCATTTTTGATGTCGAATTGATGTAGATTTTATCCTTGGATAGCTGATAAAGAAAGTAGGATCCTCACTGCGTTCATCTTTGCAACAGGTGCAAATGTTTCAAGATAGTCAATCCCATAGGTTTGAGAGTACCCCTTTGCCACCAATCTTGCTTTGTACCTTTCCAAAGAGCCATCTGACTTGTATTTTACAGTAAAAATCCACCTGCATCCTATTGTTTTCTTCCCTTCTGCAGCTTTACTAAGTCCCAAGTCTTGTTTTTTTCTAGTGCCTCCATTTTTTCCTTCATAGCCTTTTTCCAGTTCTCATTTTCTAATGCCTCTAAAGCTGTTTTGGGATAGTGATATCATTTAGGCTAGTAAGGAATGCTTTGTGACTAGGTGAAAGGTTTTTGTAGGTCATAAACGAATAGGAGGGATGTTTAGTGGTGCAGGTTTTTTTTTCTTTTCTAATGGCAATGGGAAAATTCAAAATTAGAAACAGTGTCACCATGTTCAGAATCAGATATAGCATTGTCATTATCATTATGTTTAGAAGAAGTTTCAGAACGCACCTCAAACTGTATAGGAATAGGAGCAGGAGAAGGGGATGATTGAATCTGCATAGGCGCCTACTTCCTTGAATAGGTCTTCAGGGGACAAGTAGTGTCTTGAATATTGGGCTGTTGAATGTTAATGGCTGGTTGAGGAGTGTGAGGAGAGGATGGAGTGGGAATAGGAATAGATGGCTGTCTTGGATGTATTTCTGCAGTAGGAGATGACTGACTAGAATGTATATTTGTAGTAGGAGTGATGCGAGGCTGATCAAGAAGGGGTTGAAGTAAAAAAAAGTTTGTTTCCTTATCTTGCCTAAAAGATATCTCCCCCTGAAGATAAGGAACAGTAAAATAACTCTCCTTTTCAACAAAAGTAACATCAGCAAAAGTATAAAATATTTTGGTAGGTGGGTGATAACATTTGTAGCCTTTTTGAGAAGAGGAATAGCCAATGAATATACATTTCAAAGCCCTTGGGTCAAGTTTACCTCGGTTTGGAGAGTGGATGTGAACAAAAGCAACACACCCGAATACCCTAGGTTGTAGATGAAGGGATGGACTGAAGTTGGGAAAGAATTTGACAAGGATTTGAAGAGGACCTTGGGATGAAAGAGTTTGAGAAGGTATTCTGTTTATCAGTGAAGTAGCGGTTAAGACAGCTTCCCCCAATATTTCTTAGGAACATTGTTTTGAAACAAAAGTGCTCTAGTTATAGCAAGGGGATAAGAATTGATTAAAGTAATCCCTGACATTATCTGATCTGACTTTCTTAATTTCAGCCCCAAACTTAGTCTTAATCATGGTATAGAAAGTTTTAAAGGTAGAGGCTACATCTGACTTTTGTTTTAGAAGATAAATCCAAGTAACCCTACTGCAATCATCTATAGAAGATACAAACCACCAAGCCCCAGTTATGTTAGGAATGGTAGAGGGCCCCAAACATCACTGTGAATAAGATTGAAAGGATGGCTAGTTCTTTTATTACTTGCTGGAAAAGAGGAACGTTTATGTTTTGCAAGCTCACAAACTTCACAATGAAATTCATCTATATTTATGGTTTTACATAAAGAAAGAAACATAGTTTTTAAAAGTCTAAAAGGTGGATGACCAAGGTGAAAGTGATGTAGCCATATCTGGTCTTTATTGACTGTAGAATTGGATAAAAAAGACAAAGGCTGAGTATTCAAAACACTAGTTGGTCCACCAAGAACCTCAAGGTAGTATAGGCCTTTTATTTCCCTAGAACGCCTAATCATCCTCTTCATTTCTTGCTCCTGAAAAATACATTGTGTTGGGTAAAACAGAACACTGCAATTAGTATCTTTAATAAGCTTTGGTATAGAGACAAGGCTAGTAAACAACTTGGGCACATGTAAAACATTTTTAAGTAGAAGAGTTTTACTAATAGCAATATCTCCTTGACCAGCAACTGTTACCATAGTACCATCTGCAACTGTAATTTTCTTGTTGCTAGGACAGGGTGTATAGGTGATAAAATTTAGAGAAGAATTGGTTATATGATCGGTGGCTTCTGAGTCTATTACCCAGGAGTTTTGGGTAGGTATGTGGGTGGATGCTATCAAGGCATTAGAATTCTGAGAAGAGAAAGAGGATATACCTGAGAAGACTAGATTGCATATACCTGTAGAGGATGGTTTCTCTAAAGATTCCAGAAGATTTTTCAATTTTTCCACTTCTTCTCGGTTAAACTCAACAGAGTGTTCATCTGACTCTTTAGTTACTTGTCTGGTTGCAAAAGCCATGTTCTGTCCCCTTGCTGAGCCTCATCTTTCTGTAAAATTTCTATCTGTTGATGGAGGCTGTAGGTTATTTCTCATTAAAATAGAAACATATAATGTATTAAAGTTTTGTATATGGTAGTTAGGGTAAATATCGCAGTGTAATTACTAGGGAATATTTAGTTTCCTTAAACAGTAAGTCAACTATGCGTATCAGATTAGGTTGGTCCTCTCCAGTTTTTCTTATGAATGAAAGTAAAGAGAATTTTATACAATTCTTCATAGTATCAGATTAGGTCGGTTCGCTCCAGTTTTTCTTTCGATCCAAAAATCTCGTCCTCCATGGAATCTGACTCTGAAGTCAGTTCTCTCACAAACCCTCGTTCCTCTGAAAACATGCCCAGCAGCTTCAGTCCCCAACAGATTGTTGAACTTCAGCAACTAATGAGCCGCATCTCATCTCCTCCTACCACTACGGCTTTCACAGCAACTGAAGGTAGCTCTTCATCCTCAGGTCTCTCCTCTAGTTGGATAGTAGATTCAGGATCTTCTGACCACATGACAGGCAATCTTAGTTTGTTTTGTTCTTTTTCAAGATCCAGCTCTCAATCCACAATTAAGATTGCAGATGGTTCACTTTCCACAGTACTTGGCAGGGGTTCAATTCGATTAAGTGATAAAATTCTACTATCTTCTGTTCTTTATGTCCCTAACCTTACATGCAATTTGTTATCGGTTGGACAATTAATTAAAGAGAGACTCTGTGATGTTCACTTCGGCTTACTGGTTGTGTTTTTTAGGAGCAGGGTTCGAATCTGGTGATTGGCAATGCTAGGCTCTCTAATGGCTTATATGTCCTTGATGCCTTGTCCACCTCAATTCATTCTAGTTCAATTGGTCTTCACACTTCTGCTTTCCCTTCCAATTTACTTTCAAATGATATTATGATGTGGCATTTTCGATTGGGACATCCCAATTTTTCTTATATGAAAAGAATGTTTCCTACTTTATTAATTAATAAAAGTCTTTCCTCTTTCAACTGTGAACTCTGTCAAATGGCTCTAAACATACTAGACAATCTTATGTACCTTCCCAATTTAAGCCTACTTCTCCTTTTTCAATTATACATAGTGACATTTGGGGCCCTTCTAAAGTTCAAAGTATTTCTGGTTCTAGGTGGTTTGTGTTGTTTATAGATGACATCTCTAGGACAACATGGACATTCCTAATGAAAGATAAGTCTGACATTGAACAAATATTGAAGACTTTTATAGTATGGTCCATACTCAATTTTCTACTCCTATTAAAATTTTGAAGAGTGACAATGGGAGCGAGTTTCTTAGCAAGTCACTTGGGAGTTTCTTTCGGGAAAAAGGAATTTTTCATATAACTTCTTGTGTTAACACACCTAAGCAAAATGATGTAGCTGAGCGTAAAAATAGACATCTTCTTGAAGTTACACGATCTCTTTTATTTTCTGCCAATGCTCCTAAGTATCTTAGGGGGATGCCCTTTTAATTGCCACTAACCTTATCAACAGAATGCCTAGCAGAACTCTTGGTTTTAAGGTTCCTACTGAAACTCTTTTACATTAGTTTCCTCATTTTAAACCCCTTTCTTCTACTCTTCCTCTTCGTGTTTTTGGTTGTACAGCTTTTATTCATGTGCAGGCTTCTAATAGAGGTAAACTTGATCTAGGTCTTTAAAATGTGTTGTTATTGGATACTCCTTGTTAGATAATGCAATCTTAGAGTTTGTAAATAAGTTAAAGTGTATCTTTATCTTGTACCTAATAGATAGAGTTAGAGTTCAAACCTAACTAGGTCTCCTTGTAAAACTAAAAGTCCTAACCTATTTAGGATATAATCTACTGATGTAACGATGATTAATTATTCAATGAAAACAGAACATTAATTCTGTTTCTCTTCATGGTATCAGACTAAATTCGATCCAATCGAATTTTTTTTTTCGATGGTGGAAAATTTCTCTTCGAGTGCGCTGCACTCTCCTTCCTCCTCGTCTGCTACTTCCATGGCAGATTTCTTGGAACCTTCTGGTTCAGTCAACATGTGTCCTCGATTAATAGGCACAAATTATCTCCAGTGGTCACAGTCTGTTAAATTGTTTCTCATCGGACATGGCACCTTAGGGTATATCACTGGTAAAACTCCTAAACCTGTTGCTGGCGAGAGTGGTCTTGACAAGTGGATTCAAGAAAATGGTCGTGTTATGTCCTGCTTATTGAACTCCATGGCTCCTGATGTTAGTGCTCAGTTTGTTCTCTATAGTACTGCACAAGAGATGTGGGAAGCTGTTCGTGATACCTATTCCAGTACGAATAACAATTCTGAGCTGTTTGGAATTGAGAGCACTGCTGCTGCCTTGAAGCAAGATGGGATGACTGTTACTCAGTATTATGCTACTCTCAATAGTTTATAGCAGCAGATTGATCTTTATGATTCACACGAATGGGAGACTCCTACTGATGCTGGTCTCTTCAAAAAGATCACTGAACAACGCAGACTTTTTCAGTTTTTGAGTGGCTTGCATCAAGATTTTGAGCCAGTTAAGTCTCGAGTTCTTAGTCTTAGTCCGCTTCCTTCAATCTGAGGGGTATTTTCTGATGTTCGACGTGAAGAGAGCAGGCGTGCTTATATGGTTCCGAATGTGGCTGCTCCGGATAGTTCTGCATTGGTTACTCAAGTTTCTTCTTCTCCAAAACCGAGGAAGGGGCGTATAGTTTGTAACTATTGCAAGAAGCCAGGCCATTCTAAGGAAACCTGCTGGAAGTTACATGGGAAGTCTCCTGATTGGAAATCCTCGACATCCAAGCCTTCCCTCAGTTCATCTTCTGATGATACTTCCAATTCTGCATCTGGTGGGTTCACCAAGCAACATATGGCTCAATTACAACAGATGTTTAGTAAGTTTACTGGTCCTAGTGAAGGTAATGTGGCCAGTATAGAATCTGCAGGTATAGAGTGTTCCTCTCCTTCTCCTGCTTTCCTTTCCGCTTCTTGTACTTCGACTTGGATTATTGATTCGGGTGCCTCAGATCACATGACTGGTAACAGGGATATATTTTTTGAATTTTATTCTTCCTCTGTTAATCGTTCTATCAAGATTGCTGATGGTTCTTATTATAAGATTCGTGGAAAGGGTTCTGTCTATATTAATGAGGGTTTGCTGGTTCATGATGTTTTGTTTGTGCCTGATTTGAAGTGTAATTTGTTGTCCGTGAGTAAATTGTCCAAGGATTTCAACTGTGTTCTGACATTTACTGATTCTAAATGCGTTTTGCAGGCACTGGACAGGAGGAAGAGGATTGGCAGTGCTAGTTTGCAGAATGGTTTATATCTTTTTTCCACCACTCAATTTCCTCACCCTTTTGCACTTTGTTTTACTTCTTTAGGAAAAGATGTTATGTTGTGGCATTACAGATTAGGCCACCCAAATTTCTTGTATCTTTCAAAGTTGTTTCCTCAATTATTTAGTAATAAAAAGCCTTCTTCTTTTACTTGCACTGTTTATCCTCTTGCGAAACAAACTCGTCAATCTTTTTTGCCTTCGCCTTACAAACCTTCTCATCCATTCTCTCGTATTCATAGTGATGTTTGGGGTCCTTCTCGTGTGAAGAATATCACTGGGGTAGTTGGTTTGTTACTTTTATCGACGATCATAGTAGGCTTACATGGACATATTTGCTTAAAGAGAAATCTGAAGTTGCTAGGGTGTTTATGGACTTCTATAATATGATTAATACACAATTTCACACCAAAATTCAGCTTTTCCGGTCTGATAATGGGGGGGAATTTTTCACTAGAACATTAGGAGAGTTTTTTCAAACTAAAGGCATTATTCATATCAGTTCATGTGTTGATACTCCCCAACAAAATGGGATAGCAGAGCGCAAAAACCGTCATCTTTTAGAAGTTACCCGAGCCTTTATGTTTTCTTCTAATATTCCTAAGTATCTATGGGGAGAGGCCTTGTTAACCTCTACTTATCTTGTTAATCGTATGCCTAGTCGAGTGTTAAATTTTCAAACACCTAAGGATGTTTTCCTTTCTTATTTTCCTTCTTTCAAGCCTCTGAGTTCGACTCTTTCCTTGCGTGTTTTTGATTGCACTGTCTTTGTTCAAAACTTGAGTCCGACTAGATCGAAACTTGACCCTAAGTCTGTTAAGTGTGTGTTTGTTGGGTATTCTTCGCTAAAGAAGGGCTACAAGTGTTACCATCCTCCTTCGCGGAAATTTTTTGTCACTATGGATCTAACCTTTCTTGAACAGGAACCTTATTTTTCCACGACTGAAATTCAGGGGCAGACTTTTAACAATGTTTTCAGTCTTATTCGAAACAGGTTTCGGTTCCTTCTTCTTCTCTTTGTCCTCTTTTGCTTGAACCTAAAGTTTCCTCCCCTCATAAAGACCCAAATGCATCGCCTATTACCTTATCTTCTCCATCTTCTACATCAAAACAGTTTACTAAACCTTCTTCACAGCCTCCTAAACAGCTGCAGGTCTATACTCAAAAGAAAACCAAAATCATTCCCGAAATTGTTCTGCAATCTTGCACTCGTCAAGAATTGGAATTCGGTTCAGATGCTTGTGAAAGAAGTGAAGGTAATAAATCTGTTAATATTCCTTCTCAACTTCTTGAATGTGACTATGTTCCTATTGCTAAGAGGAAAGGGGTGAGAAAATGCACTAAGTATCCTATCCAAAGATATGCTGCTTATTCTAGTTTAATGCCCTCTTTCAAAGCTTTTACAGCATGTTTGGATGGTAAGGAGATTCCGGACAGATTTGAAGATGCAGTGCAGAATCCGCAGTGGAAAATGGCTATTGAGGAGGAGATTGAAGCACTTCAAAGGAATGGGACATGGGAAATTACTGATCTACCTCCTGGTAAAACACCTGTTGGTTGTAAATGGGTGTTCGCTATAAAGTATAATTCTGATGGGAGTGTGCAAAGGTACAAGGCGAGGTTAGTTGCCAAAGGGTTTACCCAAACCTATGGGATTGATTTTAAAGAAACCTTTGCACCTGTTGCTAAATTGAATTCAGTTAGGATTCTTTTAAGCTTGGTAGTTAATTGCGAATGGAAACTACACCAACTAGATGTGAAGAATGCTTTTTTGAATGGGAACCTTGAGGAGGAGGTTTATATGCAGATTCCTCCAGGAGTAAAGGGCACAGAACAGTCTCGACAAGTTTGCAAGCTAGAGAAGTCGTTATATGGACTAAAACAGTCCCCTAGAGCCTGGTTTGAAAGATTTACAAAAGTCATCTTGAAGGATGGATTCAAACAATCTTCAGCAGATCGCACCTTATTTATCAAGGTAACTTCTTCGAATAAAAGGGTTATCCTAATTGTTTATGTGGATGACATCATAGTGACAGGGGATGATGAAGTCGAGATCAGCAAATTGAAAGGTCTTTTGAGCAGGGAATTTGAAGTTAAAGATCTAGGAACTCTTCGGTATTTTCTTGGCATGGAGGTAGCAAGAAATAAAGAGGGACTGATAATTAATCAACGTAAATATGTTCTTGATTTACTCGAAGAGTCAGGACTGCTGGGTTGTAAACCAGCAAATACACCAATGGATGCAGGTTTGAAGTTTGACAGGTTAAAACTTGGCCCTGAAGTTGATAAAGGGCTTTATTAGAGATTGGTTGGAAAACTGATCTACTTGTCTCTTACAAGGCCAGATATTTCATTTCCGGTGAATATTATCAGTCAACATATGACTGATCCGAGACAAGAACATATGGAGGCAGCAAAACGGATTCTAAGGTATCTGAAAGGCACACCAGGTCATGGCTTATTCTTTAAAAAAGGTCATGACAGAACCATTAGAGTATTTACTGATGCAAGCTGGGCAGGTGAGCTTACGGACAGGAGGTCTACTAGTGGGTATTGCTCCTTTGTTTGGGGTAACTTGGTGACATGGAGGAGTAAAAAGCAAACAGTTGTTTCTAGAAGCAGTGCCGAGGCAGAGTTTAGGGCATTGGCTTTGGGAACTTGCGAAGGAATCTGGATTGTAAAACTACTCAAGGATTTGGGAGTGACACAAAGTGAAAGTTTTGAAGTTTTCTGTGATAATCAGTCAACTATCCAAATAGCTAAGGATCCTGTCCAACATGACAGGACTAAGCACATAGAGATTGATAGACATTTCATTGCTGAAAAACTTGCAACAAGGATGACATCTTTACACTATGTACCATCAGAAGGACAAGTGGCAGATATTCTTACAAAACCTCTGCCAAAGGCTTATTTTGACAGATTTATAACCAAACTGGGATTATACAATGTGTATATTCCAGTTTGAGGGGGAGTGTTAGATAATGCAATCTTAGAGTTTGTAAATAAGTTAAAGTGTATCTTTATCTTGTACCTAATAGATAGAGTTAGAGTTTAAACCTAACTAGGTCTCCTTGTAAAACTAAAAGTCCTAACCTATTTAGGATATAATCTACTGATGTAACGATGATTAATTATTCAATGAAAACAGAACAGTAATTCTGTTTCTCTTCACTCCTCGAGTCAGAAGGGCTATAAATGTTACTCTCCCACCACCAGAAAAACCTATGTCTCATTCGATGTTACTTTCTTTGAGCATCAACTTTATTTTTTAAGGACTTCTATTCAGGGGGGAGACATACAGGGAATTTTAGTCCCTACCAGTTTCACAATCTTTACTTCTGATGCCCATTCTTAATGCGGAAACCACTAGTTTAGATTCTCCTCAACAATCTGTTCCGTCAAATGAGGAAGAAATTACGAGAACTAGTAATCCAGTTGACATACCTTCTCCTTTGTCAAAAATGTCTAGCCCTTATACTACACCTCCTCCAACTCTTAAAGCTATCCCACACACATCTCCAACTCCTCAACTTGCAGAAAAACAGTTGAGTGTTTATACAAGAAAGAGAAGAACCCTTCCCGAAGCTGTTAGTCAGCCCATCACTTGCCAAGAGCTAGCTTTGAGTCCTACTACTGTGGAAACAGAAGGTAATAGTATTCCTTAAGACTCTACAACTATTGATTTAGATGATTTTCCTATTGCTATTAGAAAGGGGGTAAGGAAATGCACTAGTCATCTCATTAACAAATTTGTGGCCTATGGAAAATTGTTATCTGGTTTGAAAGCTTTTATAGCCAGCATTGACAGTATGCAAATACCAAGGACAGTGGAAGAAGCTTTCAAGAGTCCCGAGTGGAGAAAAGCAGTTGAAGATGAGGTTACTGCACTGCAAAAGAGTAATACTTGGAACCTAACCAATCTATCAGAAGGAAAAAAGGTGATCGGGTGCAAATGGGTTTTCACAGTCAAGTATCATTCCAATGGAGGCATTGAACAATACAAGGCAAGGCTTGTAGCTAAAGGATTCACTCAATCATATGGAGTGGATTATCAAGAAACGTTCGCACCAGTTGCTAAGTTAAACACCATCAGGGTGTTACTCTCAGTGGTTGTTAACAAAGACTGGGAGTTGCATCAATTGGACATAAAAATGCCTTCCTCAATGGGAGTCTCGAGGAGGAAGTTTACATGGAAGTTCCACCAGGTTTGAAGGAAAGTACAAGAAGAGGGGCAGTATGCAAACTGAATAGATCTTTGTATGGATTAAAACAGTCTCCGAGAGCATGATTTGATAGATTTGCTAAAGCCATGGTTCAGAATGGTTTCAAACAAAGCCAAGCAGATCATACTTTATTCAAAAAGGTTACTCCAGAAGGTAAAATGACTCTCCTAATTGTGTATGTCGATGATATGATTATCACAGGAAATGATACAAAGGAGATAGAAAGATTGAAGGTTACTTTAGCAAAGGAGTTTGAGATAGGATTTGGGGAATCTCAGATATTTCTTGGGATTGGAGGTGGCTAGATCTAAGGAAGGGTTAGTCATTAACCAAAGAAAATATATTTTGGATCTACTTTCAGAGACCAAAATGCTTAATTGTAGGCCAACCGACACTCCAATGGAATCAGGCTTGAAGTTTAGCAAAGATGAACCTGGGAATCTAGTGAACAAAGAATCTTACCAACGTTTGGTAGGAAAATTAATTTATTTATCACTTACAAGACCTGACCTTGCTTATTCAGTAAGCATAGTAAGTCAATGCATGAGTGATCCTCGAGAAATACACATGGAAGCAGTAAATAGGATCTTGAGATATTTAAAGTTCACACTAAGATCTGGACTCATTTTCAGAAAAAGCCTAGACAGAACAATAAAGGTTTACACAGATTCGAGTTGGGCAGGTGAAATAACAGATCGAAGGTCAATAAGTTGCTATTGTACATTTGTATGGGGCAATCCAGTCACATGGAGAAGCAAGAAGCAGTGCAAATGCAAAGTTTAGGGCAATGGCCCTTGGAATTTGTGAAGGTGTGTGGATTAAAAACTCATCATTGAGTTAGAACTAGATGATAAGTCAGAATTGGACACTTACAGTGACAATCAATCGACAATAAGTATTGCTAAGAATCCAGTGCAGCATGATAGAACCAAACATATTGAGATAGACAAATATTTCATCTTTGAGAAGACTAATAATGGAACTGTGAAGCTCAACTACATTCCAACTACCAATCAAATTGCTGATATCTTCACCAAAGCACTTCCAAGAGTAATGTTTGATGGTTTCACATCCAAATTGGGTATATACAACATATATACACCAGTTTGAGGGGGAGTGTAGGTTATTTCTCATTAGAATAGAAACATATCATGTATTAAAGTTTTGTATCTGGTAGTTAGGGTAAATATCGCAGTGTAATTACTAGGGAATATTTAGTTTCCTTAAACAGTAAGTCAACTATGTGTATATATCCTAAGTTGTCTTATGAATGAAAGTAAAGAGAATTTTATACAATTCTACAGAGGCTTCCCATGTAGCCTCCAGCATTTCTCTTTGGTGTGACGAGGCTTTTTGCAGTAAGTACACCATAAGGACTCCTTGTTCACTGCCTTTTTCAGTTCTAGTTTGTCTTCAATATTTTCCAGACCCTTAGTGACAGTTTTGGTAACCAAGGCTGAGCTCTCAACTTGAATATTTCCAACCATCATCACTCTTCTTCCTTCTTCAGTACGAATAGTAGCAATAGCCCCATTTAATGAGGGCAGATCTTCCTTCCCCAAAATTTGAACTCTCACTGCATCGAACTCAATATTTAGTCCAGCAAGGAAATCACAAATACTATCTTTTTTGACAAACCTCTTTAGAGTTGTTGCATCCTCACTGCATTTCATCTGAATGCATTGATAGTGATCCATTTCCTGACAGAGATTCTGCAGCAAATTAGAATATTCTGTAATGAATTTGCTTGTTTGGTAGCTGAAATCTTGCTCTTGATTTCATAAATGAGCATCTCTAACTTTTGAATAGGTTTGTTTCGCAGCCTCCCATATTTCCTTTGCTGTACTAAGGAACATGCAAGTGTCACTGATTTCGGGCACCATTGAATTCCACAACCGAGTCATGACTAATGAATCTTGTTCATCCCAAGCCTCAAATCTTGGATCTCCTTCCTTAGGGCCAGTTCCAAGAAGGTAACTGAGTTTACCCCTTCCTTTGAGGAAAGTTCGCACCAATTGAGACCACTTAAGGTAATTTTTACCATTCAATCTATAGGAGGCTTGTATGTTTTGTAAGTCACTCGTCGAACTGGAGTGACTTCCTTCACTCATAGTGTCTCCTTGAGCAGTTTTAGTACTGCTTGAATCAGTTGTATCGACCATATTCTCTCAAGAGAAAAAAAGGGTAAAAAATATTGTCCAACAAGAACAGTAAAGCCTAAGAAAAGAAAGGCTCTGATACCATGTCGAAAAGACTGAATTTCTTATATTATTTTAACATTGAAAAGCTTACAAATAAATATACAAACCTAGGGCCTATCTTTGGTAACTTCTACACTAGGTAAGAAACTAATTCTAGTAATAGAATACAAACCCTTAGAGAAAGGGATCTTAATCAAATAAAATATTTACAAATCTCTTAATTAAGGAAACAGATAACTAAGGAAACATATCTCGGATCTCTGACACATAAGCTTTAAAACTTTAAATGAAGGGTGACCGAGGCGAAAGTGATGAAGCCATATTTGTTCTTTATTGGTTTTAGAATCTGATACAAGAGAAAAAGGTGAAGAATTCAGCGCACTGACTTGTCCATCGGGATCTTCAAGGTAATATAGGCCATTTACTTCTTTAGCATGCCCAATCATCCGAAAAACACATTGAGTAGGATAAAAGAGAACACAATAGTTTGTGTCCTTGATGATTTTTTGGATAGACAGCAGATTAGTGAATAGTTTAGGCACATGGAGGACATTTTTTAGTGTAAGAGTGTTACTTATGACAATATCCGCTTGACCAGCCACAGTTATCCTACTTCCATTTGCTACTGTTATTTTTTTATTGCTAGAACATGGTGTATAATTGACAAATTTGAGAGAAGAATTGGTCATATGATCTGTAGCTCCTGAGTCAATTACCCAGGAGCTTTGGGTAGGGAAATTCGAGACTTTAGAATTTTGAGAATAGGATATACCTGAGAAAACTAGACTACATGTACCTGTAGAGGAGGGTTTTTCTAGGGACCCAAGCAAGCTTTTCAGTTTCTCTATTCCTTCCCTGTTGAACTTAAGAGACTGATCTTGAGGATTCTCAACCATCTGCTTGGTGGTATATGCTCTTCCATGTCATCTTAATGATTCCTCTCTCTAAAAAATATTTGCTTGCTGTTTGTGGCTTCCCATGAAGTTTCCAGCACTTCTCTTTTGTGTGGCGAGGTTTCTTGCAATAGGTACACAATAGAGAATCTTTGTTCATTGTTTTTGTTCCTTTAGATTTCTCTTTAAAGACCTGTTGTTCTAGATTTGATTTTCTCTCATTTGCAGCTCTGGTGGTTAGAGCTGAACTCTCCACTTGATTGCTCTCGATCATGACTCCTCTTCTTCCTTCCTCAGCACGAATGATTGCAATTGCTTCATTTAGTGAGGGTATATCCTCTTTACCAAGAATCTGGAAAAAACTATTATCTGGAGGTTTATCCCAGGAGCTAGAAGTCACAGCATTCTTAAAAAAAACGTCTTTAAAGCTTTCGTCGAATCATGGGAAGAAGAAGTCGATAATCAATGGATGGACCCCTCCTCCTATTGGCTTTTACAAGATGAATGTGGATGGTGCAGTAGTCAATGATTGGAAGAAGGGGGGCATAGGGGGATTACTAAGAGACTCTAACGGCAAAACCTTACTGCACTTCTCAGAGCCCGTGGGACCTAATCCTCCGATTCTAGCAGAGCTAAAAGCCATTAAGAAGGGATTGGAACTTTTCTTCAACTCGCACTGGTGCTCCGTGGGCAGGCTTGTCCTGGAAAGTGACTGCTCGGTAGCTTTGGATTGGATCAAAGATCACTCTTCTTGCCCATCTTGTTACGAAGAAGTTGTAAGGGAAATAAAATCCCTGGTGCTAGATAGGAACGTTATTTGTTATCTAGTTGCTAGAAATGCTAATTGTAAAGTTGATGAGTTAGCTAAAAAAGGGATTGGGTGAGTTGAGATAGGATATAATGAGAGTGGGGTATAGAACTTGTAGGAGAATTTGTAATTGTCTGGATGTAATCTGTGTTTCGATGACTTCTAATAAAATCCGAGGCACTCTTTTCCTCCTTCCGCTGGCTGGACGCCCCCTTATTTAGGGGCGCGAAAGGCTAAGAAGGGGGTTTTTAATGAGGCCTCTCCTTCTTATCAAAAAAAAAATACTCACTGAACACTCAAGGAAGAATTTTAAAGAAGAAGAGAAGATTAAACCGAGATTGACATTATTTAGAAAGGAGCTAACAAGGCTCTGATACCATGTCAAAAGTAGAGTAATTCTATGTAAACTCTTGTATATCTCTATAAGATCAATTACAAACTTATATACAGCTAGTATTCTTAACTTAGGAAACTCTTAAGTTAGGGAAGGAAGAAATTCTAGTACAGATAAAATCCCTTAAAGTTAGGGATTGCACCTACTAACAGGAATCTACAGAATCCTATCTATTTGCACAAAATATCTCTAATTTATGAGTATATTTCCTGACAGTTGGTTGTCAAACCCTTAGCTGGTTTGTGTCTAGAAGCCATTCCAAATAAACTGGAGGACTGAAAATTTGGCTGCTCAGGCACTTCATTTTAATCTCATGTGTTTTGGTGCAAAAATTTTTAACTGAAAAAACAAGTTTCCCTTTTTCATCTGTTAAATGTTGTAGTGCTTTTACAGATACATATTAAATTCTGCTAGCTTTGTGTTGTTCTTCAAATTTGTGGAGTTGCCCAACTTTGATGTTGCGTCTGATGCATTTTCAACATTTAAGGTTCGATCCATTAGTTTTTTTTTCTTCCTGCTAGATTAACTAAGATATTTCCGGGTTCCATGTTTTCTGTCTTATGCTTGTTTGATTGGATTTTTTCAGGATATCCTTACAAAACATTCATCATTGGTAGCTGAGTATTTGAATGGTCATTACGATGAGGTATATATATGTGTTGTTTAATCTTAGAAAGTATGGACAGACACGTTATACGGGTACAATGCAAACATGACACGGAAATTATAAAAAAAATTAGGACGCATATGGCAGGGCACACAAGACATAATTTCTTGTATAATAATAAATGATATAAAAATGTGAACCTTCAGATTTTTTTTAAATTCTTTCAAATCTATAAACTTGAACCTTAAAAACCCATTATAACCAAAATTTCTCATTTTTTTCCGTATGTGGGAGAAAATTTGAAATTATGGTAATTAGATTAAAGGAAACTCCATGGCGTGTCTATCCAGGGCTTTCCTTCATGTTTTGACAGTGTCTGATATATATTTATTTTTTGACTTGTCCTAACGTGTCTGACACATATTCTGCTGTCAGACTGTTTCTGACAATTTGACACTCCCTCTTATCTTATGCGGACTCTGAAATTATCTTGCCAGAGCCCAATTTTGCTTTAGGACTTAATGTTTGATTAAACGATTCAACTGAGATCATCTCCTCCTCAACTTAAGATTTTCTTTGGGATGGTTTTATGTTGTAAGCACCCCTCCAGTAAGGGACAGCTATGATTACCAGTGATGAATATGTGTGGATCTTTTTTCTTAAGTTCGTTGAAGTGTTCCTTTTCCGTTATCTCTTTTGGGTTATCTAACGTGATAGTTTGTTCCAGTTTTTTGATCTATATGAAAAACTCTTGACATCTTCTAATTATGTAACAAGAAGGCAGTCTTTAAAGGTGAGTTCTCTCTCTCTTTTCATTTGATTTTCTTTGTTGATCTGTTTATTGCTAATGCAATAATTTTTTGGTTTAGCTTCTATCGGAGTTTCTTTTGGAGGCTTCGAATTCGCAGATAATGAAGCGCTACATTTTAGAAGTTCGACATATGAAAATCATGATGACATTATTGAGGGTACATTCTTATTAACATTACTTGTGCTTCTCTATGATCCTGTTGGTGTTAATTGAGTTTAATTGGTAGTCCCAATGTCTTGTTCATAAATCATTCGACCTCTTTGTTCAACCACCATAAACTGTATTTCCCAATGTTCATTGTTGCATCTTAAGAGACATGAAAGATGATTAATGCAAGAGTGAAAACCAGGAGTGATCTTACTCGTACTTGGGTATGTGTTTGACATGTGCCATGGGTATATTCATTTTTTTAAGTTTTTAAAAATATTTGGAGTATCGTATTTTGATACCCTTGTCAAAATATTTATCAAACGTGGGTTTCGAACATGGATGCTTAAAAAAAGAGTTGAAATAACATAAACTGGGACTGCATGATGTTAGTTTTGATTTACGAGAACTACTGAATCAATTTGGCCATTCAAGTTTGAATAGATTGGTCTAGTTAATTTTTATCTCTCTCTTTTGCTTCTATGTTCTTCTGACTTTCATTTTGCTTGAAGTACTCGTACCCGACATTTGTGTGCTACTTATATTCAGACATGGGTATGTGGATATGATCCTCCAAATAACTCTTCAAATACACGGAAAGACTAAAAAAATATTAAATATACTCATGTCGGACATATATCCAATTCTGATATATTCGAATCCCAATTACTAATTTTTTACTCTTTTGTCTGACAATTTGCTTTAAATATGTGCTTCCTTAGTAAATAAATCTTTAATCATCAAGAACTCGTTCAAAATTGTATGTTATATGATTTTGCATTTCATTTTCCGATCCATTTGTGTCATTGCAGGATTCAAGCAAAAACATTCAGATTTCTGCTTTCCACATTTTCAAGGTGCTCTCTCTCTTTCTCTCTCATGCAAACCAGCCTATTAATTGGATTTAAAAACATTTAGTTTTATATTGATATTTATACCATTAAGCCAAACCCATTTTTCTGTTTAGTATTAATTATATTTAATGTCAAACTTAGATTTTTTATTTTAAAAAAATGCAGTTATACATTGAACTGACTGCTTCTATCAATTGAACTGGTAATCAGACGATTGACTTGTTCGACCTTCGATCCAGTTTGTTTGTTTTTTCCCCCTAAACATTTGCATTGTGCTAACTTAACAATAAGACAAGAAAGAAGGCTACAAATGTTCCCGATGGTTCTCTTATCTCTTTCTCACTTATATGAAACCTGAAATTTGTGATAATAAATTGTAAATCCTTTACATTTTATGATGATGATTAGTTTAGTTTGAAGTTATAAAAACAAACAAATTTTAAGGGGAAAAAAACTGAAATAATTGGTCTGGGTTTAATCAGTTTCACACTCAAATTTGTTTGTGTTTTGGGTGAACATTGGATATGGTTGAATAATGTTAATTGAGTGTGGGCGTGCTTGAATTTATTTGTTTTTTAATTATAGATTTGGTTTAGAAATAAAAATATAGCAGACTGATTGAAGAAAAATGTTAAAACCTATTTTATGCAGACTCGAATGTAAGTGTGGTCTGACAAGGGTATGTCCAATTTAATTCAAGATTTCCATGTGTTTAGAGGGTGCTTGGAGGATCGTGTACTGCATATGTCCAAAAATGTATCGGAGATGGATATTTGAGGTCGAAATAACATAGGTTAAAGCGAACTATCTAACTGAATGAATCAAGCTAAATGACTGGATTTGATTCACTACGGTTGGTCTGTTCGGTCAACCAAACATTTTACATCATAGATTGCTTGAATGTCTAATGTATTGTGTTCCATGCAGGTTTTTGTAGCTAATCCTAACAAGCCAGGAGAGATTAAGATCATTCTGGCAAAGAACCATGAAAAATTGTTGGAACTGCTTCAGAATCTCTCAGGGAAAGGTACTTGACTATACATTTTCCAGAACTAATGTTACTCGGACGGATATATATGTGTCCGACATGTCTTAACTTCGAATAACATAGCACCGTACAAAGGGTGGGGTCATAATTTTTTTTGTCTCCTTAACCTTGTGTTTGTCTGTTAAGAAATCGTTGGCATTGTAGGTGCTGAAGATGAGGAATTCGAAGAGGAAAAAGAGGTAATCATCAAGGAAATCGAAAGAGTATCCCGGTTGCCAATCCTTAAATCCTAGTTTCCTTCTCCTTGTTCGATTAAAAGCTCAATTCGGATTGATGGTTGCCTGTGTTGGCGGGAACTGTTTGTCAGAGAAAGAAAATTGCATCAAAGTATTATGGAAGCTTCGATGTTAAGATAAATATACTTCTCTAATTCTGAAACCCTGTTAGGACTATCCATGAATTATGATATTCTCGTACAAGGTGTGAAAAGCTGATCACCAGACTTGATTGAAAGGGTGTGAACTCATCGAGTTTTAGTTTATTTCTATCATGCTAGAGTCGAATGGCACAATTTGGTATTGGGATGTAAGGTTCTTTGAGTTTTTTTTATTATTAAAATTAGTAGGTGGATAATAAGAGAATTAATTTCATTAAGGAAGCCAACACCATGTCCGAAAAGTTTATAATGTAATTTCGATTTCATTTAGACTGATAGAGGATTGAAAATAGACCAAACATAGATGTGCAAATACAGGAAGGCAGCCACTACGAATATCCATTTGAAAAACCTCAGTTTCTTCCGTTAGTTGTTCCCGTAAAATGGAAATGGTGATGTCCAAATATGTAATCAATATCATTGTATGTGAAACGTTTGATCAGGTTGTCGGTATCATAGACTATGTACCCACAGAAAATCATGGCACTAATTCCACCGTAGACGGCAGTAGATGCTGGGCCGAGTGGGAAGAACATCTAGCATAATAATGGAACACGTATACTGAGTTCTATGAATCCCATACACAAGTGTGTGGAAGCATCACTAATCATATACTTCTAAACATCTCACCTGGATTAGACCAATTAAGAACATTTATCACTAATCATATACTTCTAAACATCTCACCTGGATTAGACCAGTTAAGAACATTTTTATTAGGGATGGGCACGGGTCGGATCGGCTTTTTGCCCACCCGAACTTGACCAAAATTTAAATACCCTAAATTTGCACCCGATCTGACTCGACCCAAAAATAAATATACTAAACCTGATTCGACCTATAGAAAATAATTTTTTAGGGGCCTAATTGTAAAAAAATAATTTTATGGGACTTAATTGTAAAAATTATAATTTGAAAGACTAAATTGTAAATAAAAAAATTAATTTTAAAGACATAATTATAAAAAAAATATGTATAAAGAGGGGTATTATTATAAATATCCCTAACTTAAACGAAAAATATTTTTAGACTAAAACAAATTTGCAAAAATATTCCAAAAGTCCAATAACTTGAAAAATATGTTTGAAAAGTTTTCAAGAGTTTTTGACATGCTTATATGTTTTCAAGATAACCAAAATGTCAAAAAGAGGTTGTAAATGCTGATACCCTTTCCTAGGTATCAAAACTTAGTCAGCCGTACCGGTATAGCTAAGTCGTGTACCGATACACCTTTTTTAACCCCCAAGAAGTTAGATTTTCAGTAGCAAAATTAGGTACCGATACGGCTTCAGCCGTACTGACACACTAGGGGGTGTACCGTTCTCCAGTGTAAAAATGCACAACGGCTCTTTCTATTTTGAGACATGTAATGAAACTTGAAGCCCGTGTACCGATACCGACTTTCCTAGACTGCATTTAATGCTAAAAATAAAATCTCCAACGGCTCTAATCAACCCCAAATGACTAGTAACGGCCATGAAGCTATTAGAAGGTTTAAAAGACCTCTTCAAGCATTCATGGAAGAACAAGAAACCAGCTACAAACATTCAATGATAGAGAAAATGTTTAGTGCTCAATTTTGTCATATTTCTTTGTAGAATACTCTTGTGAGCTTAATTGTTATATTTGCTCAAGTGTTAGGTTTTGGGTGTGTGCTAAAATTGCAAACATATTTTTCTTGTGAGAATTTCCTTTGTTTGCTTATTTCTTTTCTCTTTGAGAGAAAGTTTAACAAGACTTTGGGGTATAAGTCTTGTGTTATAAGGGTTATCTCCTTGAGCCAGGGAAAAGGAAAGAAATTCAATAGTGAATTTGAGAAAATCTTTAGTGGAAGCTAAGTGTAGAACTAATGTTTTGATATAATAATTGAAAAATGTTTTGGACTGATTTAAAAAGTATTTAAAACATTTCCAAAGTCCAAACAACTTGAAATAATATTTAAGGAATTTTTCATAAAGGTTTTTCATGTTTTCAAAGGCCAATTTTAACAAAACTGACCAAGTGTTTCGAAACACCTTAGGGCGTTTCGAAACAGGTGCCTCCAGTGGCCAAAACGTTTCGATACTTGTATCGAAACGGGGCCAGCGTTTCGAAACAGGCTAGGCCGTTTCGATACGCCCACGTGGCACTGACCACAACGGTCATAAACCCCAACGGCTCTTTCCCAACTAACTTTTAAATGCAGGTCGTTTCGATACGGGCTTATAGCGTTCCGATACGCGTTCCGAAACGGCAAGGGGGTGTTCCGAAACGGGTACCCTGACAGACTGCAACAGCTCTTTCTATATTGAGGGTGTTTCGAAACGGCTTCGAGCGTTTCGAAACGGGGAGCTGCAGAACTGCATTTATGGAGGGAATTAAAGGCTCCAACGACTCTATTTCAACCCCAACGGTCCTAAACGGCTATAAACTCAATTGGGAGTATAAAAGGGACCTGCAAGCATCAAGAGAAGGCTAATGCTCATATTGTCAAACATCAATTGATCAAGAAAATGTCTTAGCACTTAAATTGTCATTTCTTGTATAGACAAACACTAGTGAGCCAAAATTGTCAAATTTGCTCAAGTGTTTTAGGATTTGGGTGAGAGCTTCATTGTGCAAACAAACACCTATTAGAGGGTTTAAGTTTGCTTTCTTTGTCTCTTTGTAAAAGAGGGTTTTGATCAAGGCTTTGGGTAGAAGCTTGATCGGTTGTAAGGGTTTCCTCCTAATCCTAGAAAAGGGGACGAATCAATTAGTGGATTGATTGTGAAATCCTTAGTGGGAAGCTAAGGTAGTGGATGTAGGTGCTTGTTAGAAGGCCGAACCACTATAAATCATTGTGTCTTTAATCTTTCTAGCTTCCACAACCCTTCCACCCAAATATCCACCTCTCCACCACTTGGTGAGCAATATTGGTTGATCGAATCGAGCCCCACACAACTCAACAATTGGTATCAGAGCTTGGCTCAATCGAAGAGGATTAACATCCTATTGAGAAGATCCGGCAAGCTCGATCACTTTTTCATCAACCGGCTCAATGGCACAATCAATCGACAAACTGCCTTTCTTTGACGGAGTTCACTATGCCCATTGGAAGACAAAGATGAAGTTCTTCATCAAATCAAAAGATTACAAGCTATGGGATGTAGTTGAAGATGGCTCGTTCGTGCCTAAAAGAAGTAAAGCGGAGTGGAGTGCCGACGATCGCAAGAAGATGGAGCTAAATTGCAAAGCCTTGCACATTCTATTTTGTGCATTTGGTCCATCCATCTATGAGAAGATGTCTTCTTGTGAGAGTGCCAAGGAAGTGTGGGACAAGCTTAAAGTCACATACGAGGGGACAAATGAAGTCAAGGAGACCAAGATTGGGCTCCTAACCTTGGAGTATGAGAACTTCAAAATGGATCCGGAAGAGAACATCGAGAAGATGTTTGATAGATTCTCCACCATCACCAACGGTCTTAAAGGTTTTGGAGAAGCCATCCCGGAAGAAAAGCTTGTTCGAAAGCTCATCTACTCACTTCCCGAGTCTTGGGACTCAAAGAGGACCGCCATCATCGAAGCCAAAAATTTGAAGACTTTGAAGCTTGATGAACTCATGGGGTCACTCCTTACTCATCAAATCATGAAGAAGAATAAAGAGGATGAGAAGAAGAGGGAAGAAATTAGAGCTATGGGAGAGAAGAAAATCAAAGGGCTTGGCATCAATGCTAGTGCCATGGCTCTCAAATCCTCCACTTGCCATCATGTCTACACAAGTGAAGAGGAGGATGAAGATGAAGAGATAGTTCATCTCTTCAAGAAGTGTGCCCCGTTCATGAAGAAAGCTTTGAGAGAGCTTGAACGAGAACCCAATAGAAAGGAGAGGGCAAGCACTTCAAGCCATAAGAAAAAGGCACATGTGGCTACTTGGAGTGATGAGGACTCCACCGATGATGAACAAGCCAACCTTTGCCTTATGGCCATCGAAGAAGATTCAAGGGTAACTTCTAATTCATCTACTTCATGTTCTTACACTTTTGATGAATTACAAGATGCCTATGATGATTTGGTTTTAGATTTTAAAAGCCACATTTTGAAAAACAATAAATTGGTTTCAAAGTTAAAAATTCAAAATGATTTGCTTTCTAAAACCAAACTTGAACTTGAAGCAAAACTTGAAGAGTTTGAATTGAAATGTCTTGATTTACAAAAATTGCTTCAAAAAGTTCAAGAAGAAAAAGATTTGATTTCCAAGGAACTTGAAAAGAAAAACAATTTTGGAAAATCAAATTTTTATGTTAGACAATCTAGTGCCCCTAGATTTGTAAATGGAAAATGTTTTAGAAGTGTTTGGGTCCCAAAAGGACTTAATACTTCAACTAAAAGGGATGAAATTGAAAAATGGATTCCAAAGGGGACTAAATTTTGTGCAACTAACGTTTATGGATCCAAAGTAATTTGGATAGCAAAAGTTACTTGATTGTCTATTGTAGGTGTGATGGAGATGTTCAACAAGTCAAACATTGAGGGGGAGCTCCATACACACAAGAAAGAACACTTGAAGAAGGAAGGCTTCACATCCTCCCTTGGGTTCAAGTGTTGGTAAAATTTCTAGTTGTTTTGATTTTATTAGTCTTATTTTTATTTAATTCAACTAGATGATCATATATGTTGGACTAACATTTCAATGATGCCTTGAGTAAGGGGGAGCCATTTTAAAACCAAATTCTTACTTTTGTCAATTTTGTACCTCTATTGTTATTTTTGAACTTAATGTTTTAAATCTTTTTGATATAACAAAAAGGGGGAGAAATGGTTTGAAAAATTGAATTTTCAAAATGAATAAGGGGGAGCCTTATGTGAATTAAAATTTTATTCTCTTATTCACATTTTATAAGTTAAAGGGGGAGAATTCCAAACAATTTTTCAAGTGGTTTTATTATATCAAAAAGGGGGAGATTGTAGAACTAATGTTTTGATATAATAATTGAAAAATGTTTTGGACTGATTTAAAAAGTATTTAAAACATTTCCAAAGTCCAAACAACTTGAATTAATATTTAAGGAATTTTTCATAAAGGTTTTTCATGTTTTCAAAGGCCAATTTTAACAAAACTGACCAAGTGTTTCGAAACACCTTAGGGCGTTTCGAAACAGGTGCCTCCAGTGGCCAATACGTTTCGATACTTATATCGAAACGGGGCCAGCGTTTCGAAACAGGCTAGGCCGTTTCGATACGCCCACGTGGCACTGACCACAACGATCATAAACCCTAACGGCTCTTTCCCAAATAACTTTTAAATGCAGGTCGTTTCGATACGGGCTTATAGCGTTCCGATACGCGTTCCGAAACGGCAAGGGGGTGTTCCGAAACGGGTACCCTGACAGACTGCAACGGCTCTTTCTATATTGAGGGTGTTTCGAAACGGCTTCGAGCGTTTCGAAACGGGGAGCTGCAGAACTGCATTTATGGAGGGAATTAAAGGCTCCAACGACTCTATTTCAACCCCAACGGTCCTAAACGGCTATAAACTCAATTGGGAGTATAAAAGGGACCTGCAAGCATCAAGAGAAGGCTAATGCTCATATTGTCAAACATCAATTGATCAAGAAAATGTCTTAGCACTTAAATTGTCATTTCTTGTATAGACAAACACTAGTGAGCCAAAATTGTCAAATTTGCTCAAGTGTTTTAGGATTTGGGTGAGTGCTTCATTGTGCAAACAAACACCTATTAGAGGGTTTAAGTTTGCTTTCTTTGTCTCTTTGTAAAAGAGGGTTTTGATCAAGGCTTTGGGTAGAAGCTTGATCGGTTGTAAGGGTTTCCTCCTAATCCTAGAAAAGGGGACGAATCAATTAGTGGATTGATTGTGAAATCCTTAGTGGGAAGCTAAGGTAGTGGATGTAGGTGCTTGTTAGAAGGCCGAACCACTATAAATCATTGTGTCTTTAATCTTTCTAGCTTCCACAACCCTTCCACCCAAATATCCACCTCTCCACCACTTGGTGAGCAATATTGGTTGATCGAATCGAGCCCCACACAACTCAACACTAAGGTAGTATATGTAGACTTTGATTAGAAATTTGAACAACTATAAATTCTTGTGTCAATTTTTTAAATTCCGATTGCTTCCACAACAATCACTCAAAATCCAATTCACCCCTCTCTTGGCTATATCAGTTGATCGTTTGAGCATCCCAACAATTGATATCAGAGGTTCGTCTCTATGCCGGATTAACATCCTAGATTCGATCCTTAAAGTGCTCAACAATTCAACATCAACCAGAGATCAAGGCGCAATCCATCAACAATCCTCTTTACTTCAACGATGTTAACTACTCATATTGGAAGAATAAGATGATGTTCTTCATCAAAGCAAATGACTATCGTCTTTGGGATGTAATTCTTGATGGCATGTTCGTTCCTCAAAGAAGCAAGGCGAAATGGAATGCAGAAGATCGGAAAAAAGATGCAACTCAACGATAAAGTAATGTACATCTTGTTTTGTGCTTTTGGACCCAATGAGTATGCAAAGACATCTTCTTGCTCAAGTGCCAAGGAAATTTGGGACAAACTTGAAGTCACTCATGAAAGAACCAATGAAGTAAAAGAGACCAAAATTGGTTTTTTCAACCTTGAGTACGAGAACTTCAAGATGGACCTAGAAGGAGACATTAAAGCTATGTTTGATCGCATTCTCCAACATTGTGAATGGAATCAAAGGCTATGGAGAAATGATTCTAGAGGAGAAGCTTGTGAGGATGTTGATTTACTCACTTCTCGATTCATGGGATTCCAAGAAGACCACAATCATGAAGCAAAGAATTTGAAGGAGCTTAAGCTTGACGAGTTTATAGAATCTTTGCTCACCCATGAGATGATGATGTCCAAGGGGAAGAAGAAGGAAGAACAAGGCATTGAAGACTTGAATGTTGCTCTTAAATCCTCCACAAGCTAACAAGAAGATTCAAGTGGAGAGGATAGTGAAGAAGAGGAGATGGCCAAGCTCTTAAAGAAGTTCACCCGATTCATGAAGCAACAAAAGAAAGAATCAAGGCATGAATCAAGAATGAAGATGAGGGATCCCATTATATGCTTCGAGTGTAAGAAGCCGGGGCACGCCAAGTATGATTGCCTTCGATTCAAAAAGAAGGGATCAAGCCATAAGAAGAAGGTATTTGTGGCTACATAGAGTGATTAAGAGGACTCCACCGATGATGAGGTAGCCAGCCTTTGTCTCATGGACATCGAAAAAGATTCAAGGGTAACTTCTAATTCATTTACTTGAACTTCATATACTTTTGATGAATTACAAGATGCCTATGATGATTTAGTTTTAGCATTTAAAGCCTCCTTTCTGAAAAACAAGAAATTGATTTCAAAATTAAAAATAAAAAATGATTTTCTTTCCAAAACTAATTTAGAACTTGAAGCAAGGTTTGAAAATTTTGAGAAAAAGATTTTTGATTTACAAAACTTGCTTTCAAAAGTTCAAAAAGAAAAAAAAAATATTTAATTTACAAAAGCATTGAAAAGAAAAATGAAGAATGTTGTAGAACTAGTGTTTTGATATAATAATTGAAACATGTTTTGGACTAATTTGAAAAGAATTTAAAAGATGTTTTTAAGTCCAAACAACTTGAAAATAAGTTTGAGGTATTTAAAAAGGTTTTTAGCAAAGTTTGGAATGTTTTAAAGTACTCAAAACTGACTTTTCAGCTCTACCGTACCGATACGATATACCCCGTATCGATACCTTTTACTCCAGTTTTGATTCTGCCAAAACCCGTACCGATACATGATTGCATGTATCGATACAGATAGAGGTCATACCAATACACCTTTAAAGCGTACCAATCCCTGGTTTAACAACCCCCAACGGCTATTTCCCAACGAACTTTTAAATTGCAGACCGTACCGATATGCTCCTAGCGTATCAATACGCTTAGGCTGGCAAGAGCCCAACAGCTAGTTCTGAAAAAGGGCGTACCGATACGGGTCCCCGTGTATCGATATGATGGGCACCAGAACTACAATTAATGTTGGAAATAAAGTCTCCAATGGCTCCAATTCAACCCCAACGATTAGTAACGGCTACAAAACCACTTAGAAGTATAAAAGGGATCTCCAAGCATCAAGAGAAGACTAATGCTTCAATTGTCAAACATCATATGATCAAAAATGTCTTAGTGCCTAACTGTCAATTTCTTGTATAGACAAACACTAGTGAGCCAAAATTGTCATACTTGCTCAAGTGTTCTAGGTTTTGGGTGAGTGATAGATTTGTAAACACATACCTATTAGAGAGATTTCTTGTTTGCTTTGAATTTTTCTTGTAAAGAGTGTTTACTCAAGCTTTGGGTAGAAAGCTTTGAGGGTTGTAAAGGTTGCCTCCTTAACTTAGAAAAGGGGATGAAATTTATAGTGAATCTGTTTGAAATCCTTGGTAGGAAGTTAAGGTAGTGGATGTAGGCTTTGGTTAGAAAGCCGAACCACTTTAAATCATTGTGAAAAACTTCTATATTTTTGCTTCCACCACCATCATCCAATATTCCACTTCTCCACCACTTGGAAAGCAATTCAGTTGAAGGAAATCGAGCACCATAAAACCCAACAATTGGTATCAGAGCAAGGCTCAATCGAAAAGGATTAACATCCTATTGAGGTGATCCGGGTAGCTCGATACAACATATCAACCAACCAATCAAATGGCGTAATCCATCGACAAGCCACCATTCTTCGACGGAACACAGTATGCCAATTAGAAGACAAGAATGATGTTTTTCATAAAGTCCATGGACTATAAGCTATGGGACATAGTAGAAGACGGTCCGTTCGTGCCACAACGAAAAAAGGCAGATTGGAGCGCGAATGATCGCAAGAAGATGGAGCTCAATTGTAAAGTCTTGCACATCATCTTTTGTGCATTGAGCCCCAACATCTATGAGAAGATGTCTTCTTGTGAAGATGACAATGAGGTATGAGACAAGCTTGAAGTCACATACGAAGGAACCAATGAAGTAAAAGAGATCAAGATCGGACTCCTCAACCACGAGTATGAGAACTTCAAGATGGATTCGGAAGAGGACATTGAGAAGATGTTCGATAAGTTCTCCACCATCACCAATGGACTCAAAGGTTATAGAGAAGCCATCCCGGAAGAGAAGCTTATCCGAAAGCTCATCTACTCCCTTCTCGAGTCATGGGACTCAAAAAGGACCGTCATCATCGAAGCCAAGAATCTCAAGACTTTGAAGCTTGATGAGCTCGTGTGGTCACTTCTCATTCACCAAATAATGAAGAAAAACAAAGAAGAGGAGAAGAAGAAGGAAGAGATTAGAGCTATGGGGGAGAAGAAACTTAAAAGGTTTGGCATCAACACAAATGTCATGGCTCTCAAGTCCTCCAAGTGCAACCATGTTGATACAAGTGAGGAGAAGGATGAAGAAGAAGAGATAGTTCATCTATTCAAGGAGTGTGCCCCCTTTCACGAAGAAAGCCATGAAAGAACTCAAATGATAATCCTTGAAGAAGAAGAAGAGGGCAAGCACTTCAAGCCATAAAAAGAAGGCATATGTGGCTACATGGAGTGATGAAGATTCCACCGATGATGAACAAGCCAACCTTTGCCTTATGGCCATCAAAGAAGATTCAAGGGTAACTTCTAATTCATCTACTTCATGTTCATATTATTTTGATGAATTACAAGATGCCTATGATGAAGATGCCTATGATGAGTTGGTTTTAGAATTTAAAAATCACATTTTGAAAAACAAGAAAGTGATTTCAAACTTGAAAATTCAAAATGACTTGATTTCTAAAACCAAAATTGAACTTAAATCAAAACTCAATGAGTTTGAGCAAAAATGTTTTAATTTACCAAATTTGCTTCATAAAGTTCAAGAAGAAAAAGATTTGATTTCCAAAGAGCTTGAAGAGAAAAATCAATTTTGAAAAATCAATTTTTATGTTAGACAATCTAGTGCCCCTAGATTTTTTAATGGTAAATGTTTTAGAAGTATTTGCGTCCCAAAAGGACTAAGCACTTCAACTAAAAAGGGTGAAATTGAAAAATTGATTCATAAGGGGACTAAACTTTGTGCTACTAATGCTTATGGATCCAAAGCAATTTGGATACCAAAAATTACTTGATTGTCTTTTGCAAGGTGTGATAGAGATTGATCAACAAGTCTAATTTTGAGGGGGAGCTCCATACACACAAGGAAGAACACTTGAAGAAGGAAGGCTTCACATCCTCCCTTGGATTCAAGTGTGGTAAAATTTCTAGTTGTTTTTTTATTTAAATTTTTATTTACAACTAGATAATATATGTGTTTGTTGAACTAACATTGCTTGATGCTATGAGTATGGGGGAGCCATTTTAAAATCAAAATTTTTATTTGTGTCAATTTTTAGTAACCTCCTAAGTTATTTTGAACTTAAAGTCATTTAAATTCTTTTTTATATAACAAAAAGGGGGAGAATTAATTATGAAAAAAATGCATTTTCAAATGAATAGGGGGCTTTACTTACTTTAAATTTTTCATCTCTTATTCAAAATTTTAAACTTGAAGGGGGAGAAATCCCAAACAAATTTTTAAGTTGGTTTTATTATATCAAAAAGGGGGAGATTGTAGAACTAGTGTTTTGATATAATAATTGAAAAATGTTTTGGACTAATTTGAAAATGATTTAAAACATGTTTTTAAGTCCAAACAACTTGAAAATAAGTTTGAGGTATTTAAAAAGGTTTTTGGCAAAGTTTAGAATGTTTTAAAGTACTCAAAACTGATTTTTCAGCTCTACCGTACCGATACGGTATACCCCGTATCGATACCTTTTACTCCAGTTTTTATTATGCCAAAACTCGTACCGATACAAGCTTGCCCGTATCGATACGGATAGGGGTCGTACTGATACACCTTTAAAGCATATCGATCCCTGGTTTAACAACCCGCAACGGCTATTTCCCAACAGACTTTTAAATTGCAGACCGTACCTATACGCTCTCTAGCGTATCGATACGCTTAGGCTGGCAAGAGCCCAACGACTAGTTCTGAAGAAGGACGTACCGATACGGGTCCCCGTGTACCGATACGATAGGCATCAGTTAATTTTGGGGGAAAAGATGAAGTAAACTTAGGATTTTTTATAATTGCCAAAAATTAAAAACACTATTGTTACTTGCTGAATTTGTTTGAGTTTCTGATAAACATTGCCTGTTGAATTATTTGTAAAATTCTAACATGGTTGCAATAAGCTGTCGGGGCATGCAACAAATCGGAAAAAAAAAAAAGCATTGCCAAGGCAGGAAAAAGAAATTTTTTATGTTGTCTATCCTTAGAGGTGCCTGAAACATGCTCTAGAAAGAATCATATGCGAGGAAACTGCGTTGCTATCAAAGTCCATGAATCTAAAAATCTGGAAGTGACGAACAAATTAGCATGAGTGAATGAAAGTCTTCACGGGATGACTTTACTCCATGGGTTCGGGGTTTTGTAGTTTGCTCCTATCTTAATTTCAGACCTAGAAGAGTAGTTGTGATAAGTTGAAGCCCTTATTGCCATGATTATTTAATTGTACTTAAGTATGCTGTCTCAGCAACAACCTTATATATCATGACATCATCTCTGTTTACTTAGAATATTTATCAAATTCAGCCTGTACACAGTTCTGCACACACTTAACTGACATTATAGTTTAATTCTGAGGTAATTCATGTTATACTTTTCTCACTAATCTAATGACAGGTGCCACGGCCTTGAGGTGTTAAATCAAGTTTAAAACAGAATATTTTCTTTTTGATTAGTTTAAAGGGAAAGTATGTTTAGGTTGCATTGCTTGTCCTCAAGCAATAGTTCGAGTTTGGGGTGTGTAAAATGTCCATAAGTTCTATATTTCATGCACATTCCATCTCCTATTATTGCTGTTTTTGAGTACCTTTTAGGAATAATTAGGATCATGCATTGCATTTTACAGTATTCTTTACTTTGCCATGCTTTTTATAGATTATTTGTTATTTGGTAAGGAAAAGGTATTGTTTTAGTTTAGTTTTAGTTTCAGGTGCTAGAGGCTGATAGAAAGAGAGAGGAGCTGAGGACATGATGCTGAGGCAACAGACCAAGGAGTTGTAATGATGCAGTTCCAGATAGAGACAGCAGCTACCGAGTAGCTGCCATCGCCATACCTGCCGCACAAGACAGTAAACTGAGGAATTGGATAACTGAAGTGTGATCTGTAGAGCAAAAAATCCTGATCTTAACAATGTTGTCCACTTAATTTTCCAATGACTGTAGCAGCGGGCAGAGCCACCGAAGGAGGAATGCGAGATTACTTGCGAAGCAAGGCAACATGAAGAAGTCCACATTCAACTCAAAGAAGTCAGAATTTAAAGTTTCATTTAATGCAAAAGCTACTTTGAAGACTTCTACTTCAAGAAGGACTAGACCCATTGTACTTTTACTTCAAAACATCTTAGGTTTTCCCTTAGGCATAGTTTAGGTTTTCTTGCCGCCATTATGTTTTAAAATTCTCTTTGGGTTTGGGTTATGTTGTAATTAGTGTGAGAACGGTTGTTTAGGTTTTTAAGTTTGTTTTTGCAATAAAGCTTCAAGGTTTTCTTATTCTATGTTCTTCATAGTTTTCAATCAAGGCGAAAGATTAGTTGATTACTAACCATTTGTTCATTATCGAGAGAGTCGAACTCACGAAAGGAGTAAGTACGGTCTTCACCTTAACCAAGTGTTGATTAATCCAGCCTAGACATAGGTTAGGGTTTAAGGTAGCTAAAAGAGAATGAACCAAACATTGATGTCTTTGCATGATTCACGCCGCGACTGGTATTATCTACAGTGGGCATCAACAGCATTCTGACTTAGACATAATCGGGATCACTTTTAAAGTGTTCTGCCGAACCTTGTAGTCCTGTCGAGTTCACTGCCGAGAAACACATCCATTCCATTGCCGGGGGAGCAAAAGCGTCACAGCAGCCTACCTGCCATCCCCCGCCAAGGCAGCGAAGTCTGACAGCGCAAAGCAACTTATCCTATTCAACGCAGTTTCACACTAAGCAGTAGCATAACCCGACCCATTCCATCAATCTGATCTCTTCCCTTTTTATTTACTTGTGTTTTATTTTCTTTTATTCTTAAACAATTTAACTTATTTGTGCATTTAATTTTCCCTTATGCAGGAGTTACGATTCGAGTCAAGTTGTCCAATCCCTGTGGGAGACGATATCTTTTATACTATTACTTGACAGGAGTGTGCACTTGCGCTCATATTTAGAGAACACTAAAACACTCTACAGGTATCGATACTCGTGACACTGTATAGATACGACCTTCTTGGAAACTAGTCGTTGAGCCTGCTTTAGCTTATGCGTATCGATACGCTTACGAGTGTATCGGTACGACCTGTATTTCAAATAGCCATTGGGAGCGGTTAAGGCGTATCGATACGCGATACAATTGTATCGGTACACGACTAGCCGTTGGGGGTTTTAAAGCTCTCCGTATCGATACAGCAAAGGCGTATCGGTACGGGTTTTGGCTATTAGAATTTTTTCTGTAGCTGAAACCCTAAGGAGTATCGATACGGTATACACCGTATCGGTACTATAACATTAAAATCATAAGTTTTGGCTACTTTAAAACATTTTAAGTTATTTCAAAGCTTTTTCAAAACCCTTAAACATGTTTTCAAGTTGTTTGGACTTACAAAACATTTTAAAATCTTTTTCTATTTAGTCCAAATCAATTTTTCAATTATTATATCAAAACATAAATCTTAACAATCTCCCCCTTTTGATATAATAAAACAACTTGAAAAATTATTTGTGATTCTCCCCCTTTGTAAAATAATTTTTGAATAATAGACAAATTTTTAAAAATTTAAAGCTCCCTCTTATTCTTACTTGAAAATTCAATTTTTTAAATTATTTCTCCCCTTTTTTGTTTTATCAAAAAGAGTTCAAAATACTTTAAGTTCAAGATAACATATGAGGTTAATTTTTTTTACACAAATAAGAATTTTGGTTTAAAAAATGGTTCCCCCTTACTTAAAGCATCATCGAATGGTTAGTCCAACAACTATGATAATCTAGTTGAATTAAAATAAATAAATCAAATGAAAAACAAATAAATTCAACCAAATTTTACCACCTGAACACAAGGGAGGATGTGAAGCCTTCCTTCTTCAAGTGTCTTTCCTTGTGTGTATGAAGCTCCCCATCAATGTTATACTTTATTGACCAATCTCCATCACACCTAAAACAAGACAATCAAGTAATTTTTGGTATCCAAATTGCTTTGGATTCATAGACGTTAGTAGCACATAATTTAGTCCCCTTAGGAATCATTTTTCAATTTTATCATTTTTAGTTGAAGTAATTAGTCCTTTTAGAACCCAAATACTTCTAAAACATTTACCATTTAAAAATCTAGGGGCACTATATTGTCATTGATAAAAGTTTGATTTTCCAAAATTGGTTTTCTTTTCAAGCTCTTTGGAAATCAAATAATTTTCTTCTTGAACTTTATGAAGCAAATTTTGTAAATCCACACATTTTTGTTCAAACTCATTGAGTTTGCTTCAAGCTCAACTTTAGTTTTAGAAATCAAATCATTTTGAGTTTTCAAGTTTGAAACCAATTTCTTATTTTTCAAAATGTGATTTTTAAACTCTAAAACCAAATCATCATAGGCATCTTGTAATTCATCAAAAGAATAAGAAGTTGAAGTAGATGAATTAGAAATTACCCTTAAATCTTTTTTGAATGGCCATAAGGCAAAGATTGGCTTGTTCATTGTCGGTGGAGTCATCATCACTCCAAGTAGCCATATATGCCTTCTTCTTATGGCTTGAAAAGCTTGCCCTCTTCTTCTTCCTCGATTCATGCTTGGATTCTTTCATTTTTCTCTTCATGAATCGGGCAAACTTCTTGGAGAGATAGGCCATCTCTTCTTCTTCACTTTCCTCCTCACTTGAATCTACATGTGGGCATGTGGAGGAATTGAGAGCAACGGCATTCATGTTAATGCCTAGCTTCATGATTTTCTTCTTCCCCATCTTCTTTATCTCTTTCTATGTCTTCTCATCTTCTTGTCCCTTTTTCATGAGTGAGAAGAGACCCCCAAGAGTTTATCTAGCTTTAAAATCTTGAGATTCTTGGCTTCGATGATGGTCTTCTTTGAGTCCCATGACTCGAGAAGAGAATAGAGAAGCTTTCGGACAAGCTTGTCTTCCGAAATGATTTCTCCATAGCCTTTGAGTTCATTTGTGATGGTGGAGAATTTATCGAACATCTTCATGATGTCTTCATCTAGTTCCATCTTGAAGCTCTCATACTTGAGGTTAAGAAGACCGACATTGGTCTCCTTTACTTCGTTGGTTCCTTCGTATGTGACTTCAAGCTTGTCTCATACATCCTTGGCATCTTCACAAGAAGACATATTCTCATAGATGTTGGGACTAAATGCACAAAAGAGAATGTGCAAAACCTTGCTATTTAGCTTCATCTTCTTGCGATCATCCGCATTCCATTCTGCCTTGCATCTTTATGGCATGAACGAACCATCCTCAACTATGTCCCAAAGCTTGTAATATTTGGCCTTGATGAAGAACATCATTCTTGTCTTCCAATAGGTATAGTTGGTCTCGTCAAAGAAAGGTGGCTTGTCGATGGATTGCGCCATTTGACCGGTTGATTGAAATGATGTATCGAGCTTCCCGGAACGCCTCAATAGGTGGTTAAACCTTCTCGATTGAGCCTCACTTTGATACATTTTGTTAGGGTTGATGATCACTCAACTGTTGCTTGCCAAGTAGTGGAGAAGATGTAATTTTGAGTGTTTATGATGGAAGCAAAATATAGACAAAATTGACACACGATTTAGAGTGGTTCAGCTTTCTAACCAAAGCCTACATCCACTACCTTAGCTACCCACCAAAGATTTCACCAATTCACTAAGAATTCTTCCCATTTTCTAGGCTAAGGAGGCAACCATTTACAACCTAGACTAACTCACCAAGTCTAGCAACCAAAGCTCACAACCCGAGCTTTGGGCACACTCTTTAAACAAGAGAATTCTAAGCAAATGAAATCCCTCTACAAAGGTTGATGTTTGCACACTAATGCACTCACCAAATCCTATAACACTTGAGCATACATTGACAATTTGAGCTCACAAGTGTTTGTCTATACAAGGAATGGAAATTAAGCTCTAAGACAAATTATCATCATAATATTGTTGACAATAGAATCATTAGTCTTCCATGGATGCTTGGAGGTCTCTTTTATACTTCCAATTGATCTTCTAGCCGTTGTAGACCGTTGGGATTAGATTGGAGCCATTGGGGTCTTTATTTCCCTCCATAAATACAGTTATAGGCAGTAGAGTATCGATACTCGTGTCACTGTATCGATACGTCTTTCTTAGAAACTAGCCTTTGAGCATGCTTCATCTTATGCGTATCGATACACTTACGAAAGTATCGGTACGACCTGCATTTGAAATAACTGTTGGGAAAAATGAACATTGAGAGCGGTTAAGGCGTATCGATACGCGATACAACCGTATCGGTATGTGACTAGCCATTGGGGATTTTAAAGCTCTCCGTATCGATACAACAAAGGCGTATCGGTACATGTTTTGGCTACTGGAATTTTCCTGTAGCTGAAACCCTAAGGGGTATCGATACGGTGTATAACGTATCGGTACTGCAATATTAAAATCATAGGTTTTGGCTACCTTAAAACATTTTAAGTTATTCCAAAGCCTTTTCAAAACCCTTAAACATATTTTCAAGTTGTTTGGACTTACAAAACATTTTGAAATCATTATCTATTTAGTCTAAATCAATTTTTCATATATTATATCAAAACATATATCTTAACAACTATCAATTCATCACACCATCTTCACATCTTCAAGCTTCCTCCATTGATGCCACCACCAGAAGCAAATCAAGTATGATCGTTTTTGCAGGTATCACCAGCAAACTTGAAAATTTTGTTTAATAATATTTTCCAACTTAATCGGACATTTGAAAATCAATTATGATCGTTTTTTGCAGGTTAAAAATGTGTTTTCCAAACTTGGAGAAAAAAGTGATTGTTCCTTCGGTTACATAAGACTTTCAAAAATTGTCTTCCAATCATTTAGTGCAAAAGGATCAATCCTATAGTTTAAGGCATCGATCCCTTGACCAAAAGATTGATCCTTTGAGAGAACTGATCGAACCCTTCTCTGTCCAATGGTCATATTTATGAAAAATGATCGATCCATTCTCTGTCAAAAGGTCATATTTATGATTGATCATTCATGCAATAAATGCTTTGTTTCTTTGTAGGTAACGACCATTAATCACCCCCAATTGCTAGAATTAATAGAGATGATATAAAATCAAGCTCAAAACAACTCAACAATAGCAAGAAACAAATTGAAAAGACTATATCAACATCAAAAAGATATAGAGAGCTTCAATTGTTGTATTCTTTTATTTTAAAACACTTGTGAGCATTCATTGTTCATTTTGCTCAAGTGTTCTTGGGTGAGAGCTTAATTGTACAAATAAATTTGACTTGTGAGGTTTTGCTTTGTTTGTTAAATTCCTATATCTCTTTGGAAGAGTGCTTTTAAGGTTTTGGGGAATAAACTTTGAGAAAAAATTATAAGGTTACTCATTGTCTTTAAAGGTTTGCTCAGTTAATCGATAGAGCTAACAATTTCAAAATTCATCCATATAATTGATTTTTGGTGTAATTACATAGCTGTGATGTGTTTGGTAAACCATTTGTAAGTCTAGCTGAAATTGGTTTTAATTAAAGGTCCTCAATTACCATCTTAATTCCTAGGACGATAGAATTGATGTAAATACAATTACACTATTTAATTATTATTATGGTTTTCTATTAAATAATAATAATTTTATGTACATACATCAACGTTTCATAACTACAACATTATCATGACATTGGGATGGTTTGAACCTTGGACCAAGAGGATAAATTCTCACACCTTTACTACTGAGCCAAGCTGCTCTTAGTGATATAAATTGCACACTTTTATATACATATCTCATACTTCAATAAATGTTAGGGAGAAAAGAAGTAAAAATGGTTGAAAGAGGACTCAAATTAGATCACTTGGGATGCATATAATCACACGAACATTCGATTAAATTTAAATTTGAAAATTATTAAATATTCAATTTTAAAAATATTATATTTAAAATATTCAAATAATTTTCTTTTTTCATATTTAAATTAAATCAAATATTTGTTAAAATATTAAATAATCTATTTAAAAATATATTTGATTTAAAAGAAAAGAAATTTGATTTAAAAAGTATTTGAATATTTAAAATATATTTAAATATATTTGTATAATCAATTGGAAATTTACCCTCTTTGTCCCAGGTTCAAACCACCCCAATGTCATTCTTCATTCTTCTTTAATTTTCTTTTAACCAGTGGTCACCACCTGATTGGAGGGAAAATATAATAATAAAATAAATTAAAATATGAGTGAATTAATCTAATTGGGTGATGACACATGTCATCATCTAATTGGGTGATGACACATGTCATCATCTAATTGGTTGATTAATTTTATTTAATTAAAATAAAATTAAGAACAAATTGATTTAACAAGTAAATAATAAGGACTAAATGTATAATTTTATAAATTTTCATTAACTGCCACGTCATCCCTCCTTAAGTTTTTTAGCGGCAATAGTCAATTTAATAAGTTTGATGGTCTGATTGACGAGTTTGATAATTCGGTGGTCACTTGTGTAATTTATCCTGTTTACAAAATGTTTTCAAGTGTGGGACCATTTTATAATGTTTGTATAAGTTGGGGATTTCTGGGGCAAAGAACTCTAATCCGTGAAAATTTATAGGGGGGAGGAATTTATTCCCGACATCTTTCACCGTATCAATTATCAAAAACCCTCTCTGTTAGGGTTTCCAGAAATCCCCAATTAAAAAGCATTCGCCGGTTTTCTACTTTACTCTTCGACTTCAAAGTTTTTTTTTTTTTTGTTCAAACCCATTTCGAGTTTCAACAGTGTGAAGAAAATGAATGGCAGAAAAAGGGCAGCCATTAAAGCTTCGACCAGCATCATCCCTTGCGTAAATCAAGAATCACCCATTCTTCCTTGCAGGATTCTTCTTCTCCCGCGCCGTACCATCTACGAAATCCTCGCAAGGCTCCCAATCAAAACCCTCTTCCAATGCAGGTCTGTTTGCAAGAGGTTCCTTTGTTTCATTTCAGATCCTGAATTTGCCAAGCTTCAACTTTCGAAATCTCAAATTTGCATCTTAATCAAGACCCTTCCACTCCAGAATGCTTCCAAAAGACTCCAGTTAGCTCACGTGGAGTCCAGTGGTTCTAATTTCCAGGTCTCAAAACTCAACTTTACCCCCAAATCCAATCTCCCCACTATTGATATCTCTCATATGAATGCTTGCAATGGCTTGCTTTATTTAATTGGATCTGATAAAGATTATAACTTCTATGTTTGTAACCCAATTTTGGGCGAATTCATCACAATTCAACCACCATATAAGGATAGACAAAGAGGTAGCTTTTGGGGGCTTGGTTATTCAACTATGATGGACCAATACAAAGTTTTGCAGAGCTATTATCCGGTAGTTGAATCCAATAATCGATACGTAACTGCTGAGATTTACACCATTGGAACTGGTTCATGGAGGAGCATTGGAAATGCACCTATTGATACTGTTGCTTTGCCATTCAATGCTTTCTTGAACGATGCTCTTCATTGGTTTCCCTGTACACCTAATGGTAGTGAATTCATTCATACTTTTGACTTCAATTCTGAGAGGTTTGGGACACTTCCGCCACCCGATCATTTTCGAGAAGATGATAAGAAGTTCACAAATTACTCAAGGCTTGGTGTGCTAGAAGGGTGTCTGTTTATGATTTACTTCACAAATTCGACACGGTTTGATATTTGGCTTATGAAGGAGTATGGTGTGAAGGAGACATGGACCAAACAGTTTGTTGTTGAAAATTTGTATCCCAAGCAAGGCAGCTGGGATTTCTATGAACCAATGGTTGTTTTGAACAATAGGGAGATATTGATGTTGTACAATAATGATGCAGTGGTTTGTTACAATCAAAAGCGGAAAAATCTTCGTGGAACTAAGTTTTTCCGGACTCGTTCACAGTTTGATGCTACTGCTTACACCCCTTCATTGGTCTCTCTCAACAATGTTGCAAAAGGAGAGCAAATTTCTAGGTACTTAAACGTGTATATATTATATGCACATATACATGTGTTTATATATATATTGTGTATGTGTATATGTATTAAGCACTCTTGTATTTGCCGTATATTTATGTATTTATTAAGTTTTCATGCATTTGCTTGTTTTAAATGAGTGCAAATTGGCAATATATATTGTTTTTTTTTGTGTGTATTAAGCATTCATGTATTTGCTTTGTTTAAAATGAGTGCAAATTGACTGATATATATTGTATGTATGTCAGTATTTGCGTGTGTTTGTATCTGTATATATTTTATATATGTCTGTTTGTGTATATATATATATATATATATATATATATATATATATATATATATATATGGGAAGTACTCATGCTGTAGTGTATGTATATATATATTGTTTGTTTTCTTTGTTTAAAATGATTGCAAATTTCTGTGTGTACATAAGTTTTATAGGAATCCTGATGTAGTGAAGCTTGAAGTTTGCACCATGTAGCATATATCTGAAAATGTATCCAAGAGGTGCTAGACACCCATGTCCAACATGGGTATGGGGATATATTCATCTAATGACCTTGTAAATACATGAAAAACTTTGAAAAATATAAACATACTCGTGTCTAAAACATATTAGTATCATAACATTTTAATGATAAGATGTGCTTTAGCTACTCAAAGGTAGGGTATAAATTGATGCTTGAGTTGTTAGATTGCTCCCATTGCTTTGGCTTTTCATTTTTCTCAATTTCTCATATCCGATACCTAGTGTTTGACACATATTTTGTCATGAGTATAGAGATATGATCCCCAAAGACCCTCCAAATGCATAGCAAAACTCAAAGAAATAAATACTCATATTTAACTTATACTTGTATCTGACAATCAAAAATGAGTCTGAGCATCATAGGTTTTATTATGTCATATTATCCTTGTATTCATGTGGTTTTTAAGCTGAAAAGTTACTAATATACAGGATGCAAGGCACCAAAGACTATGGCAAGATTTATACTGATGATTTCCAAGATTGTGTAGATTGCGGAGTGCAACTTGCTAACCCTATCTGTAGTTTTCCGCCTTTTGGGGTTTCCTATGGTGCTGTAAATTACCATGTGAGTTTCGTTATTTCCTTGAGTTTGTATACAAGTCTCTGATTGAATATGCATTGCCATTGGTTTCAATCTAATGATGCATAAAATGTAAAATAATTTCAGGCAGATTTATATGGGAGAAGCATGGAGAACAGATGTGCAGCTTGTATGGATCGCCGAGTTACACCAACGAAATCTTTTCTTACCCTGTTCAATATGTGAAGAAAAAAGTGATCAATGGATGAGCAGCTGTTTCGACTTGTGGTTACCCACTTAATCCTTCGGGATTTCCTTTATCCAAGTCTGCTACTGAACTTGTATGCCTTATTTTCGGATGTTATTGCACTTTTGTGCTTGTAAATATTTGGAAAGTCTTCCTGTTTGACTAGGGTGAATTAGTTTGTTAACTGGGAAGAGTAACCCATGAACCGCCATTGGCGGAACTGGACCTTTTGAGCTACATTATTACTTTCATTTTTGTTTTATGTAATTGTGTTCGAAATCTAAGTCATGCTTATTCGGACTTAAGTGTAAGGATATGATCTTTTAAGAAACTTTAAAAATATAGGGAAAACTTCACCGGTGGTCCCTAAACTATTACCGTTCTCCTATTTTGGTCCTCAAATTATGTTTTTCGGCAAAACCGTCCTTTCTGTTACATAGTTCTCCTGTTTTGGTCCCGACGTTAAATAGCTAACGATTTTGCTGACGTAGCATTTTTTAAGTATTTTTTAATTATTTTTCTCTCCTCTTAAAAAAATGCCACGTCAGCAAAACCGTTAGCTATTTAACGTCAGGGACCAAAACAGAAGAATTATATAACAGAATGGACGATTTTGCCGAAAAACATAGTTTGGGGACCAAAATAGGAAAATAGTAATAGTTTGGGGACCACCGGTGTAGTTTTCCCAAAAATATATAGGTGGGATTTTCTTATATCATGTGAAACTTTTAAGTTTTACCCTTGAACCATCAAATGAAGGTAAATGGATGGTTAAGATTAATCATAAGAAATGAAGAGATTTTAGGGGGAAAATGGATGATCTTAGTCCTTCATTTACCAGTATGTGTTTGTGTTGGTAGGAGTGTTTATACCTGAATACTTGCATTTTCCGGTACCTATTCTTCTGTTATAGAAATTACAGTCTGTGTCCTGACCCGTGAATCGGGTACCCGCTAGTGGAGTAACATGTTCTTTTTTATGTTTTTTTTTCAGATCATACAGTTTTTATTTTCTCTGTGCTGCAATTTGTTTTATTAAAATCCAAAAATGTATACGACTATCAATTGGGGTTTAATTGTTAATAAGATGTTTCCAAGTGTTCGGTACTGGAATTTTCTACCTTGTATGTTTATGATAATAAAAGATTAGCCAATGTTAAAGTGTATATATATGGGATAAGATTTGGTTACATAATATAAAAGTTTTTAAGTGTTATACATTTTTTTATCGTTGGATGGGTGAAACGGATGACTAAGATTAATGATAGAATATGTGAAGATATCACTTGAAAAAAAAGTGAGGAGTTAATCTTAGCCATCAATTTCTCTCGTCTAAAGATCTAAAAAACGTGTAAAACTTAAATTCTTTTACATTGTTTAAGTGGATCCTAACCCAATATATATGGATTAATATCCTATACACTAGCGGTGGAAACTGAAAGTTTCCACAAGCGCCTTAGGTTTAGGGTATAGTGAGTTAGTTCAGGGTTTAGGGGTTTAGGTGTAGGGGTATAGAATTTAGGGATAGTTATTTTAATTTAAGGTTTAGGGTTATAATTTAGGGTTTATAGGTTAGGGTTTAGTTTTTAGGGTAATATGGTGAGGATTTAGGTTTTAACTTATAAACCTTAAATTATAACTTTAAACCTTAAATTGAAACAACTATCCCTAAATTCTAATACACCTAAACCCCTAAACACTATACCCTAAAACTAAGGCGCTTGTGGAAACTTTCAGTTTTTACCGCCTGTGTATAGAATATATATATATATGGATAGGATCAAGTTACATGATGTAAAATTTATTGAGTTTTACACTAATTCATAGCCATTGGATTAGTGAAATGGATGGATGAGATTAACAGTAAAACATGTGAAGATTATTGCTTGGGGAAAAAAATATGGAAATAATCCGAACCATTAATTACCATCATCCAATGGTCCAAAAACTGTGTAAAAGTAATTGAGTTTTACACAGTGTAAGTTGATCCTAACCCATATATATATATATGAGCAATTATTCCATGCACAAGCCCTTGTGGACACAAGCGCCTTAGTTTTAAGGTTTATTGACTCCATTTAGTTTTTAGAGTTTAGGGGTTTAAGTATTGTATAGTAGTTTTGAATTTAGGGGTTTTTGATAAAAGTTTGAATAATTGCCCATATATATAATTATTTCATGCACAAGCGCTTGTGAACATAAGCGCCTTAGTTTTAAGGTTTATTGATTCCATTTAGTGTTTAGAGTTTAGAGGTTTAAGTACTGTATAGTAGTTTTGAATTTAGGGGTTTTTGATAAAATTTTGAGTTTAAGGTTAAAACTTAAGATTTATAGGTTAAAACATAAATTTCTAACTATATTATCTTAAAATCTAAATACTCATCCTAAAATTAAGAAACTCATAAAAACAAAAAAGTTCCAACGCCTATAGAATAATAATCCTATATATATTCAATCGGATATTCATTTAATTCGATTTTTTTGGTCCGGGCTTAACTAGGAAACCCGCTATATGAAAATGATAAAATTTTCAAATGATAAAATTTGTGATGCATGCTCTAAAGGTAAACAACATAAGTCTTCCTTTAAATCCATTAATGATGTTTCTACTAGTAGATGTTTACAACTTATCCATATGAACTTATTTGGGCCAATTAGAACTATGAGCTTGGGTGGTAAGTCTTATGCTTTTGTACTTGTTGATGATTTTTCTAGATTTACTGGGTTCTATTTTTAAGTACTAAAGATGAGGCTTTGGAAAAAATTCATCACATTTTCAAAACTAACCCAAAATGATCTTGAACTTAAAATTTCACATATTAAAAGTGATCCTGAAACCGAATTTCAAAATTTAGGGTTTGAAGAATTTTTGAATGAAAATAGTATTTGCCACAATTTTTCGGCTCCTCGAACTCCTCAACAAAATGGGGTAGTTGAGAGGAAAAATAGAACTTTGCAAGAAATGGCTAGAACTATGCTTTGTGAAAACAATTTACCTAAATATTTTTGGGCGGAAGCCACAAACACCGCTTGCTATATTGTAAATCGAGTAATGATTAGGCCAATTTTAAAGAAAACACCTTATGAGATTTTAAAATCTAAAAAGCCTAACATTAGCTATTTTCACCCTTTTGGTTGCAAGTGTTTTGTTTTAAATAATGGAAAAGACAACTTAGGTAAATTTGATGCAAAAAGTGATGAAGCTATTTTCATAGGTTACTCTTTAACCTCTAAAGCCTATCGAATATTTAACAAAAGAACTTTAGTAGTAGAAGAATCTATTCATGTTGTATTCGATGATAATCTCCTTCCTAGGAAGGATTCTTGTGATGATGATGATGTAGGAAACATAAATGCCTTTGATGGAGGACAAACTTCAAAGGAGGATGATATTCCAACAAAAGAAGAGGACACACAAGATCCACCTCTTGAAGCCTTGAAGGACTTGGCTCTTGAGGAAAAGGAAGTGAGCTACCCAAGGGAGTTGAACTATGTCAAAGATGGTGAAATCTTGGGTGATCCATCCAAGGGGGTAACCTCTCGATCTTCTCTTAGATTAATGAATCATGTTGCATTTATCTCATGCATAGAGCCTAAGAATATTAAAGAAGCATTGAAATATGACTTTTGGATTATGGCTATGCAAGAAGAGTTAAATCAATTTGAGAGAAGTAACGTTTGGACATTAGTTTATAGGCCTAGTAATCAATCTACAATAGGAACTAAATGGGTCTTTAGGAACAAGCTAGATGAGAGTGGTAACATTGTAAGAAATAAAGCTAGACTAGTAGCACAAGGTTACACTCAAGAAGAAGGAATAGATTTTGATGAAACCTATGCACCCGTAGCTAGAATGGAAGCCATTAAGATGTTGCTTGCATATGCATGTTATCATAATTTCAAGCTTTTTCAAATGGATGTTAAAAGCACATTTTTAAATGGTTTTATAAATGAAGAAGTGTATGTGGAACAACCACCGGGTTTTGAAGACTCAAAATTTCCAAATCATGTTTTCAAACTTACCAAAGCTCTTTATGGTTTAAAACAAGCTCCTAGAGCTTGGTATGAAAGACTTTCAAACTTTTTAATTGAAAAAGGATTTGAAAAAGGTAAGGTGGACACTACACTTTTTATAAAAATGTATAAAAATGACATCTTAGTAGTTCAAATTTATGTTGATGATATTATTTTTGGTTCTACTAATGAATGTCATTGTCAAGAGTTTGCTAAGTTAATGCAAGGTGAATTTGAGATGAGCATGATGGGGGAGCTCTCATTCTTTTTGGGACTCCAAATCAAGCAAAAGAAGGATGGCACCTTCATCAACCAAGCAAAATACATAAAGTATATGCTCAAGAAGTTTGGCTTGGAGAATGCAAAGCCTCAAGCCACACCTATGAGCTCATCTACAAAGCTTGAAAAAGATGAAGGAGGTAAGTGTGTTGACTTTAAGGTTTATCGTTCTATGATTGGATCATTGCTTTACCTTACCGCAAGTAGACCAGATATCTTGTTTAGTGTTTGCTTGTGTGCTAGGTTTCAAGCTAGTCCTAGAGAGTCTCACCCTATAGCCGTTAAGAGAATCTTTAGGTACCTTAGAGATACTCATTGTTTAGGTCTTTGGTACCCTAGAGACTCTACCTTCAACCTTCATGCTTATTCGGATGCAGATTATGGGGGTTGCAAAATCGATAGGAAAAGTACTTCGAGAACTTGTCAATTCCTTGGTAGTATGCTCATATCTTGGTTCTTTAAGAAACAAAATAGTGTAACCTTATCTACCACCAAAGCCGAGTACATATCCTTAGGGAGTTGTTGTGCTCAAGTCCTTTGGATGAATCAACAACTCTTAGATTATGGAATTAAAGTTGAAACCATACCCCTAAAATGTGACAACACTAGTGCAATATGTCTAACAAAAAATCCCATCCAACACTCTAGAACCAAACACATAGAAATAAGGCATCATTTAATTAGAGATCATGTCCTTAAGAAAGATGTGGTTATAGAGTATGTAGACACCTTAAATCAATTAGCAGACATATTTACAAAACCTTTAGACAAAGAACGTTTTTGGTCCCTTAGGAGAGAGTTAGGTCTGGCTAGCCTATCTTGACCTTTTAGGACCTCTTTTGTGCTTAAATTTGCTTGATCTTGTGAAATGCCATGTTTATGTGTTTAGACTCCTAATTTCATCCATGCTTATAGCTAGGGGGAGTATGTTTATGTTTGCATATGTTTTGCCTGCTCATTCATGTCATTTATGCATGTTAGGCCTAAGAAAAAAATCATTTTTCTGCATTTTTAGAGCCTCATCTGCACTTCCAGGCCCAGGTGTATCGAAACGGGTGACCCAGTTTCGATACGGATACCTTAAATTCATGTCTGAGAGAAGGGCGTTTCGAAACGCCTCCAAAGTGTTTCGAAACGTTTTGGCTACTGCCAAGGGGTGTATCGAAACATGTTTCGATACGGGTCAACAGGGCTTCGATATGGTCAACACCGTATCGAAACGGTCAGTTGAAGGTCTAAAAACGGTCAAACCCTAGTGCTCTCGTTTCGAAACGGTCCAGACCGTTCCGAAACGGTATCGCTGATAACTTTATTTAGGGCTTTTAAAGTTAAAATCCTCTTTTATATAAAACTCTTAAAAACCCTAAAAACCCTAAACCGACTTCCTCTCTATAAATACCCTCTAAAACTCTTTGTTTTTCACCAAATCTTGAGGGGTTTTACTCTAAAACTCAAGTCTAAGCAAGTTTCATCAACATTGTGCAAGGATTTTCATCAAATCATCCAAAATCCCAAACTAAAGTATTTTCCCCTTTTTCTTTTTCCTTCAATTTATGTTCGAATCTTAGGTTAGAAAATTTTATTTTTGTATAAATTATATGTTTTCATGTTTGGGTTTTCCATATCTTGTAAAAAAATTTCAAAATCTCAAATTTTTTGATTCGAATATAAAATTTTTCAGTCGTATTTTTCTTTTACTGTTTTCTTTTAAATTTTTTTCTTTTAATTTTTTTAAAAAAACCTAAGTGAGATTTATTATTGGATTGATTTTAAAAATCGATGCATACACTTAATTTTAAAATATGTTTGCTTATTGTTTTTAGATGTCAGATCTAGCTAACAAAAAGCGTAAGGCCGTTCAAACCGGTGATTCGCGCATTCGTCCGAATCTAGCTCTGCTTTTTCAGAAATCCCTTCGAACTACCGAGATGCGAGCACGCTTCACTTATGTCAAGGATTTCGAGGTTCGTCGTGAACGTGTCATTGATCTTGATTTCCTCAATTCCGAGCGATTCCTATTCCGTTACCTCGAGCGTTTGAGTGAATGGAATCTTCTTCCTTTGTTGAGCATTCCAGATATTCGCTACAAACATATGGTACTCATCTTTTACTCTAATGCTCGTCTTATTCATGATGAAACCAAATCCGAGGTTGTAGGAATTGAATCTTTCATATTAGGGAAAACGTTTACTGTTAATATTGCACTCTTGGAGTCCACCTTTTCCCTTAAGAATATAGGTCTTGAGGATGAACATCACTTCGGCACTTTCATCGGTCCGACACTTACTTTGGATGTGCACGACCATTTTCTTCACTTGATGGTATCATGGTTCCTTCGCCCTTCCGGAGGTAAATACTCTCATATCCGCCAAGTTGATCACTTTTGGCTTGAATGTTTCCGTAGAGGTGAGCGCCCTAATGTTGCCAAGATTATTTTTGCCGAGATGGTCAATAATGTTAAGCTTATTGACACCAATGAGTTGAAGTCTTTTACTTATGGCACAATCTTGAGCTACATCTTTAACGACCTTGGTATCGATTGTACCTACGACTCCCCGGAACCTCGCAAGTGCAAGATTGGTGAGTCCTCCCTTCGCAAATCCGGGTTTCGATATGTGAATGATGTTTGGGAAAGAGTTGATAGAGAAGCTCCTCCTCCTCCCGTTGCTCCTCCACCGCAAGTTCAAGTTGGAAACAATGAAGCCCTTACGGCTCTCATTACTGAGCGGTTCAATGCTTTGGATACTCGCATTGCTTCGGGTTTTGATGCCATGGACACTCGCTTGAAAAATGGCGAGGATCCCCTCCAAACTCTTGAGACTTCCCATTCAAACTTGGATTTGTCCTTCTCTACTCTCTATGGGAAATGGACGAAGTTTCACCGTTCTCAAGTCAAGAGCGACGATGAGATTTCCGATGATGATGACGAGGCCTAGGACTATCATATCATATCATATCATATTATTTATGCACTTTAGGTTTAAGATTGCATCTTTATGTTTTATTATGTTTTAGGAACCTATGCTTTTGATCTTTTGTTTGGGATTTTATTTTGAACTTAATGTTGGTTTATGTTTTGGATATTTTGATATTATGAATTAATATTATTGTTGCTTATTAATGCTTATTGGTACTAATCCTTTGTCTTCTCTATGAGCTTTATTTATTCTTTTTGATCTAACAAAAAGGGGGAGAAGAAACTTAAGAGCCACAAACTAAATTTCGTTTTAAATGTTTAAAAGGTTTTTAAGTTTTAAAACTTGGATTTCAAAGTTAAACAATTTTAAAACTTTAAAAATCTATCTTAAATTAAGGGGGAGTTAGAATATTTTCAAAATTTTCAAAACTCTTAAAAATTCTAACTTTGGTTTTGTTATATCAAAAAGGGGGAGATTGTGAAACCAATATTTTAATTTTGATATAACTAAAAACCTAAGGACTAAATTGAAAATGTCAAAACGAATTTTTAAGTCCTCAAAACATCCCTATATGATTTTAAGATTATGCCAAAGTTAAAAACAAAGTTTTCAAATATTTTTCTAAGTGTTTAAAGCCGAAACAGTGATTTTCAAGCCCCTGTTTCGAAATGGCCTAAGGCGTTTCGAAACGTTTTCATCATTGCCAACTCCTGTTTTGAAATGTGTATCGAAACGGCTTTAGAACACTTGAACCCGTTTCGAAACGGCTTCATGCGTTTCGAAATTGTTCTTCATTTTTGATTGAAAACTATAACGATTCTAATATTTTTAACTGATTTTTCAAAGATCAATAGGGTATTTCGAAACGGGATCAAGATGTTTCGAAACGACCTATTCTAGTAGCAAAACTGTTTCAAAACGAGTCCTTGTGTTTCGAAACGGTTCTTCATCCTGATTTGAAAATATGACCGTTGTAAAAGTTTTAACTGATTTTTTAGAATCGGTTAGGGTGTTTCGAAACGGGCTTAGGCTGTTTCGAAACGACCCTTTCCAGTGGCAAAAGTGTTTCGAAACGGCTTTAACACGTTTCGAAACGGGCTCTTAAATGCACCCAACGACTCTTTCTATTTTAGTTCGTTCCGAAACAAGTACCCCGTGTTTCGAAACGGGTTGTTGCAGACTACATTTATGGAGGTGAGATAACATCCCCAACGGCTCTATTGATGAGTGCAACAACCACAACAACTAGAAATCAATGAGAAGGTATAAAAGGGACCTCTAAAAGCTCCAGCAACAACTATTGATCCAAAAAAGAAAACATCCATACATCAAACCCAAGCATTTGAGCAAAAATCCCATATTGTCTAGAAACCCCAATTGTAATTTTCATTCTTATCTTGCTCAATTGGGTTGAGTGCTTGTAATTGGGCTACAATTTGTATTGAGAGATACTCTATTAGCCATCAAATTCTTTGTTATCTTATTGTGAGGATTGGGTTAAATTTTGGGTAGAAAATTTAACCGAAATTGTAAGGGTTGCCTCCTTAGCCTAGAAAAGGGGAAGAGCAATTAGTGGAATTGTTGCAAATCCTTAGTGAAGCTAAGGTAGTGGATGTAGAGTTCATTTGGAACTTGAACCACTCTAAAATCCCTTGTCAATCTTTTAATTTGCAATTTCCACCACCCAAACTTTAAAAAGCCAATTCACCCCGTCTTGGTTCATATCAATCTTTTGATCCACTCAACAGACTTAGAGCACAGTTTGGGTTTGACCAAACGATCTGGTGGTTCTAGTTCGGGTAAAAGGTCCAGTGACTTTGATAGATGTGATGCCAAGAGGCATCAGGACAACATGCATCATTATGATCATAGGCGTGGTGGCGGTAACCACGGTAGGGGCCAACAGGGCCAGAGGGCTGGTGGGAAGTTGCCCACATGTGCTACTTGCGGGAGGAACCACACCGGTGAGTGTTGGGGAAATTTCCACTCGTGTTGGAGTTGTGGAGCTAGAGATCACATTAGGCGTGACTGTCCACATCAGGTGGGGCAGGCACCAGCTCAGGCTCCTGCTAGAGCCAATGACTTTCAGAAGGGCCGCGGGCGCGGTAGAGGTAACTTCCAGCCGAGGAATGATGGTCAGAGGAACATAGCACATGTAGTTGTAGTCCAGCCGGAGGGCGGAGGTCAGGCCAGAATTTACGCTCAGCGTGGGGATCAGCATGACACCGATGTGATCGCAGGTAACTTCTCGATACAGTCTTTGGGTTTGCTTTCTTTGATTGACTCTGGGTCTACACATTCCTACATATTGAGTGAGCATGCACAGTCGTTGAATTTTCTTTGTGAAATGTTAGAGGTAGGAGTTAGTGTTACTAGTTCCTTTGGGGACACAGTAGTGGTTAGAAAAATGTACAAAAGGTGTCCGTTGATGGTTCAGGGACACGTGTTTCCAGTGGATATGATGGAGCTTCCTTTCTATGGTTTTGATGTAATTCTGGGTATGGACTGGCTCACGGAGCATAGAGCTAGGATAGACTTTGAAACTAAGAGGATTTTTTTGAGGCTCACATATGATTATGAGATTGTAGTGGTGGGTGAGAACGTGAAGTTCTTGTTCAATGTAGTTTCAGTTCTAGAGGCTAAAAGGTTAGTTGAGTTGGGTGTGAAGCATACTTGGCATATGTGATGAACCCTAACATGAGTGAGGTTAGACCTCAAGACATCCGGACAGTATGTGACTTCCCTAGTGTGTTTCCGAAAGAGTTTCCAGGGTTACCACCGGACAGAGAGGTATAGTTCACCATTGAGACTTATTCTGATTCAGCTCCTGTTTCGATTGCTCCGTATCGCATGGCACCGAAAGAACTGAAAGAGTTGAAGACTCAGTTGCAAGAGTTGACAGATAGAGGCTTCATTCGACCTAGTTCTTCACCTTGGGGTGCACCAGTTTTGTTTGTGAATGTAACGCCCCGGTTTTGGGCTTAGGAGTTTTGGGCGTTGACCGGTTGGTCAAAGTGCTGTTCGAATCTTAAGAGGTTAATTTAGGAAAGCCTAGTTCGGGTTGCATTAAAAATATGGAAAAATGTTCTAAAATCATCTTTTAATATAATTAAGTGAACTGTGAAATCAATTTTGGAAAATGAGTTTTGGAAGTGTGACATTTTGGCTAGTGACCAAAATGTAATTTTCGCAAGTTTGGTGGCTGTTTTATAAAGGGTTGGAACTTTGAATCTTTAAGGAGCTATTAATCCAAAAGTGGTTTCTCCAGATTTTTCTAAGATATTATAAGCTATTTTCTGATTTTAAAGATATCAAAAAGGAGGGAAAAGCTCATTTGGCAATTTTCTCAACTAACTTCTCATTTTCCTTCTCTCATTTTCTCTCAAACCAAACACTACATTTCCAGAGATTTGTTTCTGATTTTCTCACCTAAATTCCTCCTTTCAACTCTCATTTGATTCCAAATCAACATATCTTCAAAACCTCTTCAATTCCTAAGTTTTCAATCCTAAATTGGTGTTTAATTAAAGGCTTTTAAGTTGATTTATGGATCTTGGCTTATTATGCAAGATTTTGATGGTTTTTGATGATTTTCGTTAGATCTGAGTAATCTGTGATTTAAGAGGTGTTTTTGATGTTAAATGATCTCTAAAATGATGTGGAATTGAGTTTTGATTGATGCAATCCCGGATAGGTTGAGTTTCCTAAGTTTAGCTTGTGTTTTAAGGTAGTTTTTGAGGTGATCTTGGTGATCTGATGTTGCTGGAGGTATAAGGTTGTTAATAGGTTGTTTTTAGATGTTATATGGTGTTAATGGAAGTGAGGTTTTGCTGGTTTATGGCTGGGCTTTGTTTAGAAGTGGTTTGGATGCATTTTCGGTTGTGTTTGGTGGCCGAAAATGGAGGTTGGATGAGAGCAGCGAGTTTAGGTGCTTTCATTGAAGCAATTAATGCATGATGATGCATTAATCCTCTGCTTTGATGTGTTGAAACAGGGGAGGCATCTTTGGATCCAAGATTGGTTGATCCGGAAGCTTGATTTGGTGCTTTGGCTTGAAGCAAAGTGGAAATCGGTGAGTGCATTTGTGGAAATTGGATTTCAGCTTTTAAAACCAAGGTTTGAAGGTTTTGGGAGCTTAGTTTAAGTCTAAACAACTTTGCTAAGCTCAAGTGTAAGTTTTCGGATTTTCTCTCTAGTGGTGGCCATGACTTTGATGTGTTGCAAAATGATGATTTGCATGTTTTTAATTACTGTTTTGAAAGCATGTTTTAGCATGGATTTTGCTGATGATATAAGCCATATATTGAAGGTAACTCTAGGTAGGAGTTCCTTGCTTTTGTACATTGAAATGATGTGATTTGATGCTTTGAAATGCATGATGAAAATGGCTTGGTTTAATGCTTTAAAACAGTGGATTAAATGATGAATATGATGTATATTGGCAAGTGATGTTTTGAAAAGATTAAGGTCACTAAGGTGGTTAAAAGTCCTTGAGTGAGCCTTGTTACTTAAGATCACCAAGGTGGTTAAAAGTCCTTGGATGAGTCTTGTTGCGGACACTAAGGTGGTTAAAAGTCCTTAGGTGATCCTTCCATGGTGTTTAAAAGTCCATGGGGCCAAGGTGTTTAAAAGTCCTTGGGGCCAAGGTGTTTAAAAGTCCTTGGGGTGATTCAAGAATTGGACACAAAGGTGGTTAAAAGTCCTTGTGTGGTCCTTATTCATGGTGTTTAAAAGTCCATGGCCAAGGTGTTTAAAAGTCCTTGGGGCCAAGGTGTTTAAAAGTCCTTGGGAAAGTTGTTGAACTTGTTTTAAGAAATGAAATGTATCACTTGAGCTAATATGACATGTTAAGTATGTTATGAAGCATGAGATGCTTGTTTTAATGATTATGTTGAAGCATGAGATTGCTTGTTTTAAGTATGCTTTTGAGCATGTGCAAGGATTGATTTTAAGCTTGGCTTATAAATGGTTTTAATTGCATTATTGAATTGTTTTTAATGAGCATGCCTCACTAAGCTTTTGCTTACGCTCTCTACGTTTTCTTAATTCAATAATGCAGAGCATTAGAGCACCTTGAGGGGCAGCAAGAAAGGGCAAGCAATCAAGTTCAAGTAAAGCTCAATGTATGAAGGTTTTATAAGTACTTTTAGCTTTTGGATGATTTGGCAATGGGGGACCAATGTGTATGTTTTGGGAGGTGTTTGAGACTCCCTAAGTATGTTGAATGTTGTTGAGATTGCTGGTTTTTGAATTGGAACCTTATATGCTTGTTTTGGAAGTTTGGTGTTTGAATAGCTAGCTTGTGTAGGAAGCATGCCTATAGAATAGGGGCTTTTTGCATATGATGTTAGATTGATGTTGTGATGATGCCTATAAGTCTTAAATATGTTTAATTGCATGCTGGTAAAGTTTGGTGACATTTGGAGCATGTTTGAATGATCAATTGCATGTTTTGGAATGCCAATTTGCTGTAATCTGTGCAGGCGTTTCGGAACAGTGTGCACCGTTTCGGAACGGGTGCCTTGCATGAACCCAGGCGTCCGAAACGGTATGCACCGTTTCGAAACGGTTTGGTCTCTGCCAAGGCCGTGTTTCGAAACGGTGTCGATCGGTTTCGGAATGGCCCGTGTTCCGGAACGGGGTTGATTGGTTTCGGAACGGCCGACCATTAAGGGCTGACAATGGCAGTTATATGTTTTGAATTGTTTACGTTTTGGTCCTGAATCTTGTATGTTCAATTGCTTGAGCTTGGAAGGTCCTTTTGAGCTGAAATTTCACAGAGAAGCATGAAACCTGATTAATTTCAAGATGGTAACTTTAATTTGGGTTAAGTCCTTTTAATTATCAGAAATTACAATTTGGTCCCTAAAGTTGTAATTTGTTCAATTGGGTCCCTATTTGATCTCTGATGTTTGTGATCTTTGAGTATGATGTTTGTGTGATCACAATTAGGATTAATGTGCATCTAGATAAGTTTAAAAAGAAAAAAAGGGTCGTTAATCAAGGTTGACTTTCGGGTTGACTTTGGTTTTCCCCGTGTGACTTTCTTAATTCGGGTCAACCGTCTAGGCCGGGTTAAGGGGGTTACAGTGAAGAAGAAAGATGGAAGCATGAGAATGTGTATAGATTACAGATAGTTGAATCAGTTGACAGTGAAGAATAAGTATTCGTTACCTAGAATTGATGACTTGTTTGATCAGTTGAGAGGAGCATCAGTCTTTTCGAAGATTGACTTGAGATTGGGTTACTACCAGCTAAAGGTAAGAGAGGTTGATGTACCGAAGACGACCTTTAGAACTAGGTATGGTCACTATGAGTTTTTAGTCATGCCTTTTGGGTTGACTAATGCAGTGGCTGCTTTCATGGATATGATGAATAGGATTTTTCATCAGTACCTAGATCAGTTTGTAGTTGTGTTTATAGATGACATCTTGGTGTATTCGCGAACTGAAGAAGACCATGACCGGCACTTGAGACTAGTTTTGAAGACTTTGCTATATCATCAGTTGTATGCGAAGTTGAGCAAGTGTGAATTCTGGATCCGAGAGGTAGTCTTCTTAGGACATGTAGTGTCAGCCGATGGGATTAGAGTTGATCCGAAGAAGATAGAGGCCATTTTTGAATGGAAGCAACCGAAGTTTGTAACAGAGGTACGTAGCTTCCTAGGCTTAGCTGGATACTATAGAAGTTTCGTAGAAGGTTTCTTGAAGTTAGCCGCTTCTTTGACACAATTACTTCATAAGTGTGTTCAGTTTGAGTGGACAGATGCAAGACAAAGAGCCTTTGAGAAATTGAAAGAAGCTTTGACCCAAGCACCGATCTTGATTCAGCCAGAGTCCGGGAAGGACTATGTAGTTTACAGTGATGCTTCTTATGTAGGGCTAGGTTGTGTTCTTATACAAGACAAGAGAGTAGTGGCTTATGCCTCAAGACAGTTGAAGACTCACGAGCGCAACTATCCGACCAATGACATAGAGTTAGCTGCAGTTGTGTTTGCTCTGAAGATTTTGAGGCACTATTTGTACGGTGAGAAATGCACAGTGCACACCGATCACAAGAGTTTGAAGTACATTATGACTCAGCGAGATTTGAACCTTAGACAGCATAGGCGGTTAGAGTTGCTAAAAGACTATGATCTTACCATTGAGTACCATCCGGGTAAGGCCAATGTAGTGCCCGATGCATTGAGTAGAAAGATAGCCGTGGATTTGAGAGCCATGTTTGCTAGATTGAGCTTGTCCGGAGATGGTGGTTTGGTAGCCGAGCTTCAGATTAGACCTACTTTAGGTCAGTAGATTAGAGAGAAGCAGCTCTTAGATAGATCTTTGGCACCACGCTTGCAAGATATAGCCGAAGGTAGATCTTCAGACTACAGTTTCAGTACCGATGGGGTTTTGTGTTTCAAAAATAGGATAGTTGTGCCAGAAGACAGTGACTTGAGACAGACGATCTTGACTGAAGCCCACAGTAGTCCGTTTGCTATGCATCCTGGAAGTACGAAGATGTACCGTGATTTGAAGAATGAGTACTTTTGGGTTGGCTTGAAGAGAGATGTAGTCGACTTTGTAAGTGTTTAGTATGTCAGAGGGTGAAGGCGGAACATCAGGTTCCCTCAGATTTGTTGCAACTGTTGAGAATTCCGGAATGGAAATGGGAGAACATCACCATGGATTTTGTTTAAGGTTTGCCTTTGACTCCTATGAAGAAGAACTCAGTGTGGGTTATTGTGGATCGTTTCACGAAGTGTGCCCACTTCTTGGCAGTCAATACTACTTACACTCTAGATAGATTGGCCGATTTGTACATTGGTGAGATTGTTAGACTGCATGGTGTGCCGAAGTCTATTGTGTCAGATAGAGATCTGCGGTTTACATCTCGATTTTGGGAGTGTCTGCATACAGCTTTGGGTATCCGTTTGAACTTCAGCACGTCTTATCATCCTCAATCAGATGGTCAGTCAGAGAGAGTTATACAGATCTTAGAGGATATGTTGCGTTGTTGCATCATTGACTTTCAGGGTACGTGGGAGAAGCACTAGTCTCTAGTTGAGTTTGCTTACAATAATAGCTTCCAGTCGAGTATTCAGATGGCTCCGTATGAGGCCTTGTATGGCCGGAAGTGTAGAACTCCTGTTTGTTGGGCCGAAGTGGGACAGAAGTTGTTACCTATGCCGGATTTGCTCAAGGGGACGACATATAAGGTAAAATTGATTTGTGATCGATTGAAGGCTGCTTCGGATAGGCAGAAGTCCTATGCCGACTTAAAGAGGAAGGAAGTTGAGTTCTCAGTGGGTGAGAGGGTGTTCTTGAAAGTGTCTTCGTGGAAGAAAGTAATGAGATTTGGCCGAAAAGGGAAGTTGAGTCTGAGGTACATAGGACCATATGAGATTGTGAAGAGGGTTGGTCCGGTTGCTTACCAGTTGCGTTTGCCATCCGAGCTTGTAACCCCCTTAGCCCGGCCTAGACGGTTGACCCGAACTACGAAGATTACACGGGGAAAACCAAAGTCAACCCGAAAGTCAACCTTGATTAATGACCCCTTTTTTTTCTTTTTAAAACTTTTTAGATGCATATTAACCCTAGGCGTACTCTTGAGATTAGCATACTCAAAAATCACAGCAAATGGAAATCAATAAAGGACTCAGTTGCACAACATACGAATTTAGGGACCAAATTGTAAATTCTAGAAATTAAGAGGATCTTGCCAATTTTTAAGTTACCATTATGAAATTAATCATGATTCATGCTTCTCTGCCAAATTTCATCTTAAACGGACATTCCAAACTCAAGCAATTGCACATACAATAATCAGGACCAAAACGTGAAGGTTTCAAAACATATAACCATTAGATTCAGTGCCCAACGGCCGAGTGTTCCGAAACGGGGAATGACCGTTCCGAAACGCGGGACCATTTCGCAACCTGTTCCGAAACAGGGCTTGGCAGTGGCAAAAACGTTTCGAAACGGGCAGAGCCGTTTCGAAACGCCAATGCCATTTCAGACCCTTGTTTCGAAACAGTAGCACCCGTTCCGATACGGCCTGCCTAGAAATGCAGAATTTGACTGGTTTAACATACAATCGACCCATCAAACGCATTCCTAAGACACCCAAATCATGCCAACAAGTCATTATGCACTAAAGGAACATAATAGCATCAACAAAACACTTCCATAGCATCGATTAGGGAAAACCTCAAACTATAGGCATGCAACCTAATACTCAACACCAACCAAACATCAAGTCATCAAAGCAAACACCAAAGTGGCCAATTAAATATCCAAAACATCATAGGCATCAAGCCAAACTTAGGGAGTCCAAAACATCTCCCAAAAATCACAACCTAGGTTCCCATTGCCAAATACCAAAAGCTAATAGTGTTGTGAAAATAGTCACCATACATGAGCTTAGTCTTTCACTTGGATCCTTGACCTCCTTGCTGCCCTTTAAGCACTTCAATGCTCTGCATTATTGGTTCAAGAAGGAGAGAGCGTAAGCACGTAAGCTTAGTGAGAAATGCTCTAATAAAACAACACAATAATGCACTTTGTAAAAACACCTTTCCAAGGCCTTTAATTTCAAAACAACATTTATCATGCATCTATGCATACAAACCAAGCATCTCATGCTTCAATTCATCAACATGTCATATTGGCTTCCAAGTGATAATCCATAACCATTTTTCAACTCAAAACACAATCGGATACGCGGATTACAAGCGTTGTCCCATACGCTCCATACACACTACCAAACACTCAAGGTGGAGTTTACCGGTACAATCACAACCCCTCAACACCCGTGATGGAGTCTACGGTACAATTACAACCCCTCCACATCACTCATTGGTAGTTGTATAACATCACTAACGAGAACACGGGACACACAACACAAGATCCTCACATGGCATTTTAACCACCATTATGATCTTAGACATCTCGTTAGTGTTCTTGGATGGAGTTTACGGTACCATTACAACCCCTCAACATCCAAGAAGGCTTTATTCACGGTGCACCCAATCCTATAGCCGGCTAACTATATCCGATTCAAGTACTTTTAAACCAACACATCACTTGCCAATATACATCATTTACCATCATCAATCCACTGTTTTAAAGCATTAAACAAAGCCATTAAACAACATGCAACACCATGCATCAATTCCACAATTCCAATGTACAAAACCAAGGATCTCTTACCTTGAGCATCCTTCAACACATGACTTTCAAAACCAGCATTAAACCATGCTAAAATATGCTTTCAAAACAGAATTTAAACATTAAAATCACATGCATTGCATCCAACAATCACAAGTACTTTAAAATCCAATTCATAACACAAACCAAGAGAGAAATTCCATTTACTTACTCTTGAGCTTAGCTAAGTTGTTTAGACTTAAACTAAGCTCCCAAAACCTTCAAACATTGGTTTTAAAGCTGAAAACCCTAACTTCACTCATCGACTCTGTTTCGCAAGCTTGTCGAAACGCCGATCAAGCCTCCGGATCAACACCACAAGGATCCGAAGATGTCTCCCCTGTTTTAAACACATCAAAGCAGAGGATTAATGCATCATCATGCATTAAAATCTTCAGCCAAAACACCTAAACTCGTTGCTCTCATCAAAACTCACATTTCGGCTACCAAACACAACCGAAATCACATCCAAACACCTCTACAACATTACCCAGCCAAGATCCATCAATTCCAATCATTCTTAGACATCAATTAACATCCAAAAAGGACCTAATCACGTCCTTATACCTCCAACTATAGCAGAACATCAAAATCACCCCAAAAACCACCATTAACTCAAGTAAAAACTTAGGAAAATCAACCTATTCAGGATTGCATTGATTAAACCTCAATTACACATCATTTAGACATCCAAAATACATCAAAAAGACATCTCAAAACAGAGCCCAATCATTTAATACGAATTTCTTCAAAATTAAATCCAAATCTTGCATTCTAAGCCAAAATCAAGATCACAACATTAAAACCTTTAATAAAACTCAATTTAAGGATTGAGAACTTGGGAATTTCAATAAAGAACTGAGCATTTAGAGGAGAAGGACGTTCATACCTCTAAATGTGAGTTTCTCCTTGTTTAGAGCCAAAATCCTTGAAAATTCAATAAGCAAATGATGAGGATTTGGTGTAGAAATGATTAGAAACCATTTAGAGATTGAAATCTCAACTTTAGGTGTGAAAATCAAAGGAAAAGTGGCTGTGGAAATGTGTTTGACTGAGGGAAAATTGAGAGAAAATGAAATGGGAAAATTTTGCCAAAAGTTAGTTATGAAAACAAAATATCTCTTTTCCCTCCTTTCTTTTTATTAAATAACATTAAATAAATCATTAAAATCTAAGAAAAATCTGGAGAAACCCTCCCTTGGGTAAATTAGCTCCTTAAAGATTCAAAGTTTCAATCCTTTTAAAACAGTCACCAACTTTTCAAAAATTACATTTTAGTCACTAACTTGAAATGTCATATTTCCAAACCCCATTTTGTAAAATTGACTTCACCACTCTCTTATATATAATAAAAGAGGATTTTTAGATATTTTTCCATATTTTTTATGCATCCCGAACTAGGCTTTCCCTAAAAACCACCTTTTATATTCGAACCGTAATTTAAACCGGTCCGATTCAGACCCTAAACTTCCAAGCCCAAAATTGGGGTGTTACAACTCTCCCCCCCTTAAGAAATTTCGTCCCCGAAATTTACCTGAAGGAAAAAGGTACGAAAATTGCTTCAACATGTCATCCTTCCGTTCCCACGTGGCTTCCTCAGCACCACGATGCTTCCACAACACCTTTACCAACTCAATGGTCTTGCCTCGAAGAACTTTACTATCCGAATCCAGAATCTTCATTGGTTCCTCATCATAGGTCAGATCCGGATTCAACTCCACTTTCTCCACAGGCATCACATGAGAAGGATCCGATCTATACTTCCGAAGCATAGAAACATGAAACACATCATGAATCTATCCTAACTCCTGCGGTAACCTCAACTTGTACGCAACAGGACCCACACGCTCAATCACCTCGTATGGTCCAATGTACCTAGGGCTCAACTTACCCTTTCGGCCAAACCTCATCACCTTTTTCCAAGGCGAAACTTTCAAAAACACACGGTCACCCATCGCATACTCAATCTCCTTACGCTTCAAATCCGCGTAAGACTTTTGCCGATCAGAAGCTGCCTTCAATCGCTCACAAATGAGCTTCACCTTCTCGGTGGTTCCTTTCAACAAAGCTGGCATCGAAACCAACTTCTGACCTGATTCAGCCCAACAAAGAGGAGTCCTACACTTCCTCCCGTACAAAGCTTCATAAGGTGCCGTTTGAATACTTGCTTGATAATTGTTATTATAGGCAAACTCCACCAAAGGCAAATGTTTCTCCCAAGAACCCTGAAACTTGATCACGCAGCACCTCAACATATCCTCCAACACCTGGATAACACGCTCAGACTGTCCATTCGACTGCGGATGATAAGAAGTACTGAAATTCAACAGTGTACCCAAAGCCTGATGCAAACACTGCCAGAAACGTGACATAAACCTCGAATCTCTATCCGACACAATCAACTTTGGCACACCATGCAGCCGCACAATCTCAGCAATGTACAGCTCCGCAAGCTTATCCAAAGTGTACGTAGTATGCACAGGCAAGAAATGCACACACTTCGTCAGGCGATCCACAATCACCCACATCAAATTCTTCTTCGATGGCGACAAAGGCAAACCAAACACGAAGTCCATGGTAATCCTCTCCCACTTCCACTCAGGAATCCTCAACGGTTGCAACAACCCTGAAGGAAACTGATGCTCAACCTTTGTAACCCCCTTAACCCGGCCTAGACGGTTGACCCGAATTAAGAAAGTCACACGGGGAAAACCAAAGTCAACCCGAAAGTCAACCTTGATTAACGACCCTTTTTTTCTTTTTAATCTTGTCTAGATGCACATTAACCCTAATTGTGATCACTCAACAACATATTCAAACATCACAAGCATCAGAGATCAAACAGGGGCCCAATTGAACAAATTACAACTTTAGGGACCAAATTGTAATTTCTGATATTTAGGAGGACTTAACCCAAATTAAAGTTACCAACCTAAAATTAGTCAGGTTTCATGCTTCTTTGTGAAATTTCAACTCAGAAGGACTTCCCGAACTCATACAATTGCACAAACAAGATTCAGGACTAAAACGCAAACAATTCAAAATATTTAACTGCCAATGTCAGCCCCCAACGGTCACCCGTTCCGAAACAGGCAGAACCCGTTTCGAAACACGGGCCGTTCCGCAATGCGTACCGGAACACGGGCTGGCAGTAGCCAAACCGTTTCGGAACGGTGCCTACCGTTTCGGACGCCTGGGTTCATTCAAGGCACCCGTTCCGGAACGGTGTGCACTGTTCCGAAACACCCTGCACAGATTGCAGCATAAAGCTCACTTAAACATGCAATTGATCATTCAAACATGCTCCAAATGCTACCAAACTTTACCAGCATCCAATTCAACATATATGAGACTTACATGCATCAACAAATCAACAAAATAACTTCATAAGCAAAAAGCCCCAAATCTATAGGCATGCTTCCTACACAAGCAAACAATTCAAGCACAAACTTCCAATTCAAGCATGTGAAGGCCAAACACAAAATCCAGCATTCTCAACAACATTCAACATACTTAGAGAGTTCAAAACCTCTCCCAAAACATACACATAGGTCCCCCATTGCCAAATTACCAAAAGCTAAAATGTGCTTATTAAAACCTCCATACTTTGAGCTTTTCTTTCACTTGAATACTTGCCCTCCTTGCTGCCCTCAAAGCACTCTAGTGTTCTGCATTATTGATTTAAGAAAACGAAAGAGAGCGTAAGCCAAAGCTTAGTGAGGAATGCTCAATAAAACCATTCAATAATGCATTTATAAAACATTTATAAATCATGCTTCAAATCATCAATTGCTCATGCTCAAAAGCATACTTAAAACAAGCATCTCATGCTTCATATCATATATGTCATATTGGCCACAAGTGATAGGTTCCATTTCTTTAAAACAAGTTCATCAACTTTCACCCCAAGGACTTTTAAACACCTTGGCCCCAAGGACTTTTAAACACCTTGGCCATGGACTTTTAAAAACCATGAATGAGGACCACACAAGGACTTTTAACCACCTTTGTGTCCGTAGCAAGTTTCACCCCAAGGACTTTTAAACACCTTGGCCCCATGGACTTTTAAACACCATGGCCCCATGGACTTTTAAACACCATGGAAAGGATCACACAAGGACTTTTAACCACCATTGTGTCCGTAGCAAGAATCATCCAAGGACTTTTAACCACCTTGATGTTCTTAAGTAAACAAGGCTCACTCAAGGACTTTTAACCACCTTAGTGACCTTAACCTTTTCAAAACATCACTTGCCAATATACATCATTTTTCATCATTTAATCCACTGTTTTAAAGCATTAAACCAAGCCATATTCATCATGCATTTAAAAGCATCAAACCACATTTTAACAATGTACAAAAACAAGGAACTCTTACCTTGAGCTTCCTTCAACATATGGCTTACAAAAACAGCAAATACCATGCTAAATCATGCTTTCAAAACAGTATTTAAAACATGCAACTAACCACATTCCATCACGACAAAATCATGGCCACCACTAGAGAGTATTTCCGAAAACTTACACTTGAGCTTAGCAAAGTTGTTTAGACTTAAACTAAGTTCCCAAGACATTGGTTTCAAAGCCGAAAACCCAATTTCACTCACCGATTCCACTTCGCCTCTTGCCGAAGCACCAAATCAAGCTTCCGGATCAACAACTCTTGGATCCAAAGATGCCTCCCCTGTTTTAGCACATCAAAGCAGAGGATTAATGCATCATCATGCATTAATTGCTTCAATGAAAGCACCTAAACTCGCTGCTCTCATCCAACCTCCATTTTCGGCCACCAAACACAACCGAAAATGCATCCAAACCACTTCTCAACAAAGCCCAGCCACAAACCATCAAAACCAAACATCTATTAACATCATTCAACATCTAAAAAGAACCTATTAACATCCTTATACCTCCAGCAACATCAGATCCACAAGATCACCTAAAAAACAATCAAGAATCACAAGCTAAACTTAGGAAACTCAACCTATCCGGGATTGCATTAATCAAAACTCAATTCCTTATCAATTTAGAGTTCATTTAACATCAAAAACACATCTCAAATCACAGATTAACCAGATCTAACGAAAATCATCAAAAATCACCAAATCTTGCATTATAAGCCAAGATCCATTTCACAACTCAAAAGCCTTTAATAAAACATCAATTAAGGATTGAAAACTTAGGAATTTCAGTAAAGAACTGATAGTTTAAAGGAGAAGGACGTTCTTACCTCCAAACTTGAGTTTCTCCTCTTTTTGGAATCAAAAACCTTGATGAATCAAGTAGCAAATGATGAGGTTTTGTAGATATGTTGATTAGGAATCAAAAGAGAGTTGAAAGGAGGGATTTAGGTGAGAAAATCAGATCAAATTCTCTGGAGAGAAAGTGTTTGGGTTGAGAGAAAATGAGAGAAAGGAAATTGAGAAAATAGGGAGTTAGTTGCAAAAATATCCAAAATGATTTTCCCTCCTCTTTTCTATATCTTTAAAATCAGAATTAAGTCTCAAAATATCTTAGAAAAATCTGGAGAAACTCCCTTTGGGTAAATAGCTCCTTAAAGATTCAAAGTTTCAACCCTTTATAAAACAGCCACAAAACTTTCGAAAATTACATTTTGGTCACTAGCCAAAATGTCACCCTTCCAAAACTCATTTTCCAAAATTGATTTCACAGTTCACTTAATTATATTAAAAGATGATTTTAGAACATTTTTCCATATTTTTAATGCAACCCGAACTAGGCTTTCCTAATTTCACCTTTTTAGATTCGAACAGCACTTTGACCAAACCGGTTAACGCCCAAAACTTCTAAGCCCAAAACCGGGGCGTTACAACTCTCCCCCTTAAGGAATTTCGTCCTCGAAATTTACCTGAAGGAAAGAGATAAGGAAACTGCTTCAGCATGTCTTCCTTCCGCTCCCACGTGGCTTCCTCAACACCTCGATGCTTCCACAGCACCTTCACCAATTCAATGGTCTTGCCACGAAGAACCTTGCCATCCGAATCCAGAACCTTCACCGGTTCCTCATCATAGGTCAAATCCGGATTCAAAACCACTTCCTCCACAGGCATCACATGCGAAGGATCAGATCTATACTTCCGGAGCATAGAAACATGGAACACATCATGAATCTTCTCCAACTCTTGAGGTAACCTCAACCGATAACCACCTCATATGGTCCAATGTACCTAGGGCTCAACTTACCCTTCCGGCCAAACCTCATCACCTTCTTCCAAGGCGAAACCTTCAAGAACACACGGTCACCCACCGCATACTCTATCTCCTTACGCTTCAAATCCGCGTAAGACTTTTGCCGATCAGAGGCTGCCTTCAACCGCTCACAAATGAGCTTCACCTTCTCGGTGGTCCCTTTCAACAAAGCCGGCATCGAAACCAAATTTTGACCAGATTCAGCCCAACAAAGAGGAGTCCTACACTTCCTCCCGTACAAAGCCTCATAAGGTGCCATCTGTATACTCGCATGATAACTATTGTTATAAGCGAACTCAACCAAAGGCAGATGCTTCTCCCAAGAACCTTGGAACTCAATCACGCAGCACCTCAACATATCCTCCAAAATCTGAATGACCCGCTCAGACTGACCATCCGACTGAGGATGATAGGATGTACTGAAATGCAACCTTGTACCCAGAGCTTGATGCAAACACTGCCAGAAACGCGATGTGAACCTCGGATCCCTATCCGACACAATCGACTTAGGAACACCATGCAGCCGCACAATCTCAGCAATGTACAGCTCTGCCAGCTTATCCAAAGAAAACGTTGTAACGCCCCGGTTTTGGGCTTAGGAGTTTTGGGCGTTGACCGGTTTGGTCAAAGTGCTGTTCGAATCTAAAGAGGTGAAATTAGGAAAGCCTAGTTCGGGTTGCAGTAAAAATATGGAAAAATGTTATAAAATCATATTTTAATATAATTAAGTGAACTGTGAAATCAATTTTAGAAAATGAGTTTTGGAAGTGTGACATTTTGGCCAGTGACCAAAATGTAATTTTCGAAAGTTTGGTGACTGTTTTATAAAGGGTTGAAACTTTGAATCTTTAAGGAGCTATTTACCCAAAGGGAGTTTCTCCAGATTTTTTTCTAAGATATTTTAAGACTAAATTCTGATTTTAAATGATATTAAAAGTGGAGGGAAAGCCATTTGGCTATTTTGGATATTTTTGCAACTAACTTTTCTCAATTTTCTTTCTCTCATTTTCTCTCAACCCAAACACTTTCTCTCCAGAGATTTTGATCTGATTTTCTCACCTAAATCCCTCCTTTCAACTCTCTTTTGATTCCTAATCAACAAATCTACAAAACCTCTTCAATTGCTAATTGATTCAACAAGGTTTTTGATTCCAAAAAGAGGAGAAACTCAAGTTTGGAGGTAAGAACGTCCTTCTCCTCTAAACTATCAGTTCTTTACTGAAATTCCTAAGTTTTCAATCCTTAATTGATGTTTTATTAAAGGTTTTTAAGTGGTGAAATGGATCTTGGCTTATAATGCAAGATTTGGTGATTTTTGATGATTTTCGTTAGATCTGATTAATCTGTGATTTGAGATGTGTTTTTGATGTTAAATGAACTCTAAATTAATAAGGAATTGAGTTTTGATTAATGCAATCCCGGATAGGTTGAGTTTCCTAAGTTTAGCTTGTGATTCAAGGTTGTTTTTGAGGTGATCTTGTGGATCTGATGTTGCTGGAGGTATAAGGATGTTAATAGGTTGTTTTTAGATGTTATATGATGTTAAAGGATATGTGGTTTTGCTGGTTTATGGCTGGGCTTTGTTTAGAAGTGGTTTGGATGCATTTTTGGTTGTGTTTGGTGGCCGAAAATGGTGTGTGGATGAGAGCAGGGAGTTTAGGTGCTTTCATTGAAGCAATTAATGCATGATGATGCATTAATCCTCTGCTTTGATGTGTTGAAACAGGGGAGGCATCTTTGGATCCAAGAGTTGTTGATCCGGAAGCTTGATTTGGAGCTTTGGCTTGAAGCAAAGTGGAATCGGTGAGTGCGTTTGTGAAATTGGGTTTTCGGCTTTTAAACCAATGTCTTGGGAGCTTAGTTTAAGTCTAAACAACTTTGCTAAGCTCAAGTGTAAGTTTTCGGAATTACTCTCTAGTGGTGGCCATGATTTTGTTGTGATGCAAAGTGGTTTATTGCATGTTTTAATTACTGTTTTGAAAGCATGTTTTAGCATGATATTTGCTGATGTTGTAAGCCATATGTTGAAGGAAACTCTAGGTAAGAGTTCCTTGTTTTTGTACATTGATGAAATGTGGTGTGATGCTTTTAAATGCATGATTATTATGGCTTGGTTTAATGCGTTAAAACAGTGGATTAAATGATGAAAATGATGTATATTGGCAAGTGATGTTTTAAAAAAAGGTTAAGGTCACTAAGGTGGTTAAAAGTCCTTTAGTGAGCCTTGTTACTTAAGAACATCAAGGTGGTTAAAAGTCCTTGGATGGTTCTTGTTGCGGACACTAAGGTGGTTAAAAGTCCTTAGGTGATCCTTTCCATGGTGTTTAAAAGTCCATGGGGCCATGGTGTTTAAAAGTCCATGGGGCCAAGGTGTTTAAAAGTCCTTGGGGCCAAGGTGTTTAAAAGTCCTTGGGGTGATTCAAGCTACGGACACAAACGTGGTTAAAAGTCCTTGTGTGGTCCTCTTTCATGGTGTTTAAAAGTCCATGGCCAAGGTGTTTAAAAGTCCTTGGGGCCAAGGTGTTTAAAAGTCCTTGGGAAGTTGATGAACTTGTTTTAAAGAAATGGAATCTATCACTTGAGCCAATATGACATGTTATGTTGTTAAGAAGCATGAGATGCTTGTTTTAAGTATGCTTTTGAGCATGTCCAAAGGTTGATTTAAAGCATGATTTGTAAATGTTTTTAAATGCATTATTGAATGGTTTTTAAGAGCATTCCTCACTAAGCTTTTGCTTACGCTCTCTTTCGTTTTCTTAATTCAATAATGCAGAACATTAGAGAACCTTGAGGGCAGCAAGGAGGGCAAGCATTCAAGTGAAAGTAGAGCTCAATGTATGGAAGGTTTTTGTTGGTACATTTTAGCTTTTGGTAATTTGGCAATGGGGGACCAATGTGTATGTTTTGGGAGGTGTTTGGGACTCCCTAAGTATGTTGAATGATGATAAGAATGCTGGTTTTTGTATTGGATCATTACATGCTTGTTTTGGAAGTTTGTGCTTGAATAGCTAGCTTGTGTAGGAAGCATGCCTATAGATTTGGGGCTTTTTGCATATGATGTTGTTCTGATGATTTGATGTTGCTTGTATGTCTTATATATGTTGAATTGCATGCTGGTAAAGTTTGGTGGCAATTGGAGCATGTTTGAATGATTAATTGCATGTTTTAGAATGCATTTTGCTGCAATCTGTGCAGGGCGTTTCAGAACAGTGTGCACCGTTTCGGAACGGGTGCCTTGAATGAACCCAGGCGTCCGAAACGGTAGGCACCGTTTCGAAACGGTTTGGCCTCTGCCAGCCCGTGTTCCGGAACCCGTTGCGGAACGGCCCGTGTTTCGAAACGGGGTCTACCTGTTTCGGAACGGTCGACCGTTGGGGGCTGACATTGGCAGTTATATGTTTTGAATTGTTTGCATTTTAGTCCTGAAACTTGTTTGTGCAATTGTATGAGTTTGGGAAGTCCTTTTGAGCTGAAATTTTACAGAGAAGCATGAAACCTGATTAATTTCAAGTTGGTAACATTAATTTGGGTTAAGTCCTTTTAATTATCAGAAATTACAATTTGGTCCCTAAATTTGTAATTTGTTCAATTGGGTCCCTATTTGATCTCTGATGTTGGTGATCTTTGAGCATGATGATTGTGTGATCACAATTAGGACTAATGTGCATCTAGATAAGATTAAAAAGAAAAAAAGGGTCGTTAATCAAGGTTGACTTTCGGGTTGACTTTGGTTTTCCCCGTGTGACTTTCTTAATTCGGGTCAACCGTCTAGGCCGGGTTAAGGGGGTTACATTTGGTGGTATCAGAGCTGAGTTCTCGAGTAATTGGGAATGAATGTATGCATGATTGAAGTATGTTTTGCTTGTATGCTTGTTGATCGAAAGCATGTTTAGTGGCTTGTGATTTGGATGCAATTGAGATGTATGTTGTGGTGTAGCATGTTGAGGGTACCCACTGCCAAACAAAAGCTAATGAAATGATGTTGATTTTGAATGAAATTGAGCTTGAATACTTGGATTGCTTACCTTGCTGGGCCTGACTTGTTTTATTTGCATTGTGATTGCATGGTAAAAGTATGGCACCACGTAGAGAGTTACGAGATAGCGTGCGAGCTACGGTTCCCAATGAGAACGAGAATGAAGAGAACACGGGTAGTGCAGTGTTACCCCCTCCTCCGCCTGGTGGTGGTGCTGGAGGTGAGAGAGCTGAAGCTGCAGCTGGTGCTGGAGCTGCTGGACCAGAGGTTGGTCAGGGGCAAGCTATGCCTGATATGTCTATGTTGGTACAAGCTATTGCGGGTGCTTTTCGAGCAGCAGTAGCTGGAGCTCAAGGAGCTGGGCATCAGGGAGATGCTGGAGTTAGACTACCTTTGGAGCGTCTGCGCAGTCTTGGTGGGACTGAGTTCAGGGGTATGTTGGCTGAGAGTTCTGAAGCTTGGCTAGAGAGTACCAAGCGTATCTTGGGTCAAATGAGCTGCACGGATGTGCAAAAGCTGGGTTGTGTTGTGTCCTTGCTGCAGGACGATGCGTATACGTGGTGGACGACCACCATAGCTGGGATGGCTGAAGCTGATGTTACTTGGACATTCTTTCAGAATGTGTTCAAGAGGAGATATCTAGGAGTGAGATATCTTGATGAGAAGAAGCATGAATTCATGTCTCTTACCCAAGGGAGCATGAGTGTGGCTGAGTATGAGGTGCAGTTTGTGCGACTCAGTCAGTATGCACCGGAGCTGATACCTGATGAGCGAGCAAGGTGCGAGAGGTTCCGTTATGGTCTTGTGACGGATGTGAAAATGTATGTGCTGGCCACTGAATACGATGATTTTGATGTGTTGGTGGGCCGAGCCAAGGACATTGAGATGAACTTGGGTTTATCTGCGAAAGGTGCTGCAGCGAGTTCTGGCAAGAGAGCTGCTGAGTTTAGTTCCGGAGGTGGACGGAACAAGAGTGGACGTTATCAGAAGTATCAGTCCTCAGCCAAGAGAGGTGGCGGTGCACCTGCTAGAGGAGGTAATGCTAGAGCTGATCCTAGTGCTTGCTGGATCTGTGGTTCACGTGGTCACATGAAGCGTGACTGTCCTCGAGCTGTGAGGGAGGTGCAAGCTCCTGTTGCGGCAGCTGGTAATGGATGTTGGAATTGTGGTTCTGTAGACCATTTGAGGCGAGATTGTCCGAGGTTGGCTGGTGGCCAAGAGCGTGCTCCTGTTGTTGCTGCACCGCAGAGAGGTCGTGGGCGCGGCCGTGGTAATTTCCAGAGGAGAGAGGAAGGTGGTCGTGGAGTAGCCAATGTTGTGGCTATTCAGCCTGAAGGTGGAGGCCAAGCTAGGGTGTATGCTCAGCGCGAGGGAAGGAATGATGCGGATGTGATTGCAGGTACCTTTACTTTGCAATCCATGTCATTGCTTTCTTTGATTGATTCTGGATCTACGCATTCATACATTTTGCGTGAGCATGCTGAATTGCTTGGTTTGCCTGTTGAGTCTTTGGATGTTGGTGTTCGTGTCACTAGTTCTTTTGGTGAAACTGTTGTGACTCGAAAGCTTTATAGAAGGTGTCCCTTGGTTGTTCAAGAACATGTTTTTCATGTTGATCTTATGGAGTTGCCCTTTTATGGTTTTGATGTGATCCTTGGGATGGATTGGCTTGCTGAGCATCGTGCTGTGGTAGATTGTGAAAATAAGCGAGTTTCGCTTAAGCTTGCGGATGATTATGAAGTTGTTGTAGTTGGTGAGAATGTGAAGTTTCTTGCCAATGTGGTGTCTACCTTGGAGGCGAGTAGGATGCTGAGGCAAGGTTGCGAAGCTTATCTAGCTTTTGTGATGAATCCTAGCTCTAAGGAGTTGAGGGTGCAAGATATCAGAGTTGTGAAGGAGTTTCCGGGTGTTTTTCCTGAGGAGTTGCCTGGTTTACCTCCTAATCGCGAGGTGGAGTTTGGAATTGAGCTGTATGAGAATACAACTCCTGTGTCCATTACTCCCTATAGAATGGCACCTAAGGAGCTGAAGGAGCTGAAGACGCAGTTGCAAGAGTTGCTTGATCGTGGTTTCATCCGGCCGAGTGTGTCACCTTGGGGTGCACCAGTCTTGTTTGTGAAGAAGAAAGATGGCACTATGAGGATGTGTATTGATTACCGTCAGCTGAACAAGTTTACTATCAAGAATCAGTATCCTTTGCCGAGGATTGATGATCTCTTTGATCAATTTCGGGGAGCTGCTGTGTTCTCTAAGATTGACTTGAGGTCAGGGTATTATCAGTTGAAGGTGAAGGATGTGGATGTGCCTAAGACAGCTTTCAGGACAAGGTATGGGCATTATGAGTTTCTTGTGATGCCGTTTGGTTTGACAAATGCTCCTGCTGCTTTCATGGACATGATGAATCGTGTGTTTCATGAATACCTGGACAAGTTCGTTGTGGTGTTCATTGATGATATCCTCGTGTACTCGCGTACTGAGGAGGAGCACGAAGAGCATTTGAGGATTGTGCTGCAAGCCTTGCTGGAGAATCAGCTTTATGCTAAGCTGAGCAAGTGTGAGTTCTGGCTTAAGGAGGTGGTATTTCTTGGGCATGTGGTCTCAGCTGAGGGGATTCGTGTTGATCCTCAGAAGATTGAGGCGGTGATGAACTGGAAAGTTCCTAAGTCTGTTCATGAGATCCGTAGTTTCCTTGGTTTGGCGGGATACTACCGAAGGTTTGTGGATGGTTTTTCCAAGATTGCTGCTCCTTTGACGAAGCTGTTGCAGAAGGATGTTAAGTATGAGTGGACGGAAGCGAGACAGCAGGCTTTTGAGAAGATTAAGGCGGCTTTGACGCAAGCTCCTATCTTGGTTCAGCCTGAATCAGGGAAAGAGTTTGTGGTCTATAGTGATGCATCCTATGTTGGTTTGGGATGTGTGCTTATGCAAGAGGGTAAGGTTGTGGCTTATGCATCGCGGCAGTTGAAGGTGCATGAGCGCAATTATCCTACGCATGACATTGAGCTGGCTGCGGTGGTTTTTGCTCTGAAGATCTGGAGACATTATCTGTATGGTGAGAAGTGTACTGTGTACACGGATCACAAGAGTTTGAGGTATCTGATGTCTCAGAAGGAGTTGAATCTTAGGCAGCGGCGTTGGTTGGAGTTGCTCAAGGATTATGATCTGACGATTGAGTATCATCCTGGAAAGGCTAATGTTGTTGCGGATGCCTTGAGTAGGAAGGTAGCTGTTGAGCTGAGGGCTATGTTTGCTAGCTTGAGCATATCGCGAGATGGTGGTCTTGTTGCTGAGTTGCAAGTGAAGCCATCTTTGGTTCAGTTGATCAAGGAAAAGCAGTTGCTGGATGATTCCTTGGTACCGCATGTTCAGGATATCGCGGAGGGTAGACCTTCGGGTTTCTGCTTTAATGATGATGGTGTGTTGTGTTTTGGGAGTCGGATAGTAGTGCCTGCTGATGCTGAGTTGAGGCGTGCTATTCTGACTGAAGGTCATAGTAGTCCTTTTGCTATGCACCCTGGTAGTACTAAGATGTATCGTGATCTTCGTGATGAGTACTTTTGGGTGGGTTTGAAGAAGGATGTTGCAGAGTTTGTGAGCAAGTGTTTGGTGTGTCAGCGAGTTAAGGCTGAACATCAGGTTCCTTCTGGGTTGTTGCAACCGTTGAGAATCCCTGAATGGAAGTGGGAGAGGGTTACCATGGATTTTGTATCTGGTTTACCTTTGTCTCCATCAAAGAAGAATTCTGTTTGGGTGATTGTGGATCGCCTGACGAAGTGTGCGCATTTCTTGCCTGTGCATACTACGTTTTCTTTAGATAAGCTGGCAGAGCTGTACATTGCTGAGATTGTGAGGCTGCATGGTGTGCCTAAGTCGATTGTGTCGGATAGGGATCCGAGGTTCACATCGCGTTTCTGGCAGTGTTTGCATCAGGCTCTGGGTACAAGGTTGCATTTCAGTATATCCTATCATCCTCAGTCGGATGGTCAGTCTGAGCGGGTTATCCAGATTTTGGAGGATATGTTGAGATGTTGTGTGATTGAGTTCCAAGGTTCTTGGGAGAAGCATCTGCCTTTGGTTGAGTTCGCTTATAACAATAGTTATCAGGCGAGTATACAGATGGCACCTTATGAGGCTCTGTATGGGAGGAAGTGTAGGACTCTTCTTTGTTGGGCTGAAACTGGTCAAAAGTTGGTTTCGATGCCGGCTTTGTTGAAAGGGACCACCGAGAAGGTGAAGCTCATTTGTGAGCGGTTGAAGGCTGCCTCTGATCGGCAAAAGTCTTACGCGGATTTGAAGCGTAAGGAGATAGAGTATGCGGTGGGTGACCGTGTGTTCTTGAAGGTTTCGCCTTGGAAGAAGGTGATGAGGTTTGGCCGGAAGGGCAAGTTGAGCCCTCGGTACATTGGACCATATGAGGTAGTTGAGCGTGTGGGTCCTGTTGCGTATCGGTTGAGGTTACCTCAAGAGTTGGAGAAGATTAATGATGTGTTCCATGTTTCTATGCTCCGGAAGTATAGATCTGATCCTTCGCATGTGATGCCTGTGGAGGAAGTGGTTTTGAATCCGGATTTGACCTATGATGAGGAACCGGTGAAGGTTTTGGATTCGGATAGCAAGGTTCTTCGTGGCAAGACCATTGAGTTGGTGAAGGTGCTCTGGAAGCATCGAGGTGTTGAGGAAGCCACGTGGGAGCGGAAGGAAGACATGCTGAAGCAGTTTCCTTATCTCTTTCCTTCAGGTAAATTTCGAGGACGAAATTTCTTAAGGGGGGGAGAGTTGTAACGCCCCGGATTTGGGCTTAGGATTTTTGGGCGTTGACCGGTTTGGTCAAAGTGCTGTTCGAATCTAAAGAGGTGAAATTAGGAAAGCCTAGTTCGGGTTGCATTAAAAATATGGAAAAATGTTCTAAAATCATCTTTTAATATAATTAAGTAAATTGTGAAATCAATTTTGTAAAATGAGTTTTGGAAGTGTGACATTTTGGCTAGTGACCAAAATGTAATTTTCGAAAGTTTGGTGACTGTTTTATAAAGGGTTGAAACTTTGAATCTTTAAGGAGCTATTTACCCAAAGGGAGTTTCTCCAGATTTTTTCTGAGATATTTTAAGACTAAATTCTGATTTTAAATGATATTAAAAGTGGAGGGAAAGCCATTTGGCTATTTTGGATATTTTTGCAACTAACTTTTCTCAATTTTCTTTCTCTCATTTTCTCTCAACCCAAACACTTTCTCTCCAGAGATTTTGATCTGATTTTCTCACCTAAATCCCTCCTTTCAACTCTCTTTTGATTCCTAATCAACAAATCTACAAAACCTCTTCAATTGCTAATTGATTCAACAAGGTTTTTGATTCCAAAAAGAGGAGAAACTCAAGTTTGGAGGTAAGAACGTCCTTCTCCTCTAAACTATCAGTTCTTTACTGAAATTCCTAAGTTTTCAATCCTTAATTGATGTTTTATTAAAGGTTTTTAAGTGGTGAAATGGATCTTGGCTTATAATGCAAGATTTGGTGATTTTTGGTGATTTTCGTTAGATCTGATTAATCTGTGATTTGAGATGTGTTTTTGATGTTAAATGAACTCTAAATTAATAAGGAATTGAGTTTTGATTAATGCAATCCCGGATAGGTTGAGTTTCCTAAGTTTAGCTTGTGATTCAAGGTTGTTTTTGAGGTGATCTTGTGGATCTGATGTTGCTGGAGGTATAAGGATGTTAATAGGTTGTTTTTAGATGTTATATGATGTTAAAGGATATGTGGTTTTGCTGGTTTATGGATGGGCTTTGTTTAGAAGTGGTTTGGATGCATTTTCGGTTGTGTTTGGTGGCCGAAAATGGTGTGTGGATGAGAGCAGCGAGTTTAGGTGCTTTCATTGAAGCAATTAATGCATGATGATGCATTAATCCTCTGCTTTGATGTGTTGAAACATGGGAGGCATCTTTGGATCCAAGAGTTGTTGATCCGGAAGCTTGATTTGGAGCTTTGGCTTGAAGCAAAGTGGAATCGGTGAGTGTGTTTGTGAAATTGGGTTTTCGGCTTTGAAACCAATGTCTTGGGAGCTTAGTTTAAGTCTAAACAACTTTGCTAAGCTCAAGTGTAAGTTTTCGGAATTACTCTCTAGTGGTGGCCATGATTTTGTTGTGATGCAAAGTGGTTTATTACATGTTTTAATTACTGTTTTGAAAGCATGTTTTAGCATGGTATTTGCTGATGTTGTAAGCCATATGTTGAAGGAAACTCTAGGTAAGAGTTCCTTGTTTTTGTACATTGATGAAATGTGGTGTGATGCTTTTAAATGCATGATGATTATGGCTTGGTTTAATGCCTTAAAACAGTGGATTAAATGATGAAAATAATGTATATTGGCAAGTGATGTTTTAAAAAAAGGTTAAGGTCACTAAGGTGGTTAAAAGTCCTTGAGTGAGCCTTGTTACTTAAGAACATCAAGGTGGTTAAAAGTCCTTGGATGGTTCTTGTTGCGGACACTAAGGTGGTTAAAAGTCCTTAGGTGATCCTTTCCATGGTGTTTAAAAGTCCATGGGGCCATGGTGTTTAAAAGTCCATGGGGCCAAGGTGTTTAAAAGTCCTTGGGGCCAAGGTGTTTAAAAGTCCTTGGGGTGATTCAAGCTACGGAAACAAAGGTGGTTAAAAGTCCTTGTGTGGTCCTCTTTCATGGTGTTTAAAAGTCCATGGCCAAGGTGTTTAAAAGTCCTTGGGGCCAAGGTGTTTAAAAGTCCTTGGGAAGTTGATGAACTTGTTTTAAAGAAATGGAATCTATCACTTGAGCCAATATGACATGTTATGTTGTTAAGAAGCATGAGATGCTTGTTTTAAGTATGCTTTTGAGCATGTGCAAAGGTTGATTTAAAGCATGATTTGTAAATGTTTTTAAATGCATTATTGAATGGTTTTTAAGAGCATTCCTCACTAAGCTTTTGCTTACGCTCTCTTTCGTTTTCTTAATTCAATAATGCAGAACATTAGAGAACCTTGAGGGCAGCAAGGAGGGCAAGCATTCAAGTGAAAGTAGAGCTTTTGGTAATTTGGCAATGGGGGACCAATGTGTATGTTTTGGGAGGTGTTTGGGACTCCCTAAGTATGTTGAATGATGATAAGAATGCTGGTTTTTGTATTGGATCATTACATGCTTGTTTTGGAAGTTTGTGCTTGAATAGCTAGCTTGTGTAGGAAGCATGCCTATAGATTTGGGGCTTTTTGCATATGATGTTGTTCTGATGATTTGATGTTGCTTGTATGTCTTATATATGTTGAATTGCATGCTGGTAAAGTTTGGTGGCAATTGGAGCATGTTTGAATGATTAATTGCATGTTTTAGAATGCATTTTGCTACAATCTGTGCAGGGCGTTTCGGAACAGTGTGCACCGTTTCGGAACGGGTGCCTTGAATGAACCCAGGCGTCCGAAACGGTAGGCACCGTTTCGAAACGGTTTGGCCTCTGCCAGCCCGTGTTCCGGAACCCGTTGCGGAACGGCCCGTGTTTCGAAACGGGGTCTACCTGTTTCGGAACGGTCGACCGTTGGGGGCTGACATTGGCAGTTATATGTTTTGAATTGTTTGCATTTTAGTCCTGAAACTTGTTTGTGCAATTGTATGAGTTTGGGAAGTTCTTTTGAGCTGAAATTTCACAGAGAAGCATGAAACCTGATTAATTTCAAGTTGGTAACATTAATTTGGGTTAAGTCCTTTTAATTATCAGAAATTACAATTTGGTCCCTAAAGTTGTAATTTATTCAATTGGGTCCCTGTTTGATCTCTGATGTTGGTGATCTTTGAGCATGATGTTTGTGTGATCACATTTAGGACTAATTTGCATCTAGACAAGATTAAAAAGAAAAAAAAAGGGTCGTTAATCAAGGTTGACTTTCGGGTTGACTTTGGTTTTCCCCGTGTGACTTTCTTAATTCGGGTCAACCGTCTAGGCCGGGTTAAGGGGGTTACATTTGGTGGTATCAGAGCTGAGTTCTCGAGTAATTGGGAATGAATGTATGCATGATTGAAGTATGTTTGGCTTGTATGCTTGTTGATCGAAAGCATGTTTAGTGGCTTGTGATTTGGATGCAATTGAGATGTATGCTGTGGTGTAGCATGTTGAGGGTACCCATTTCCAAACAAAAGCTAATGAAATGATGTTGATATTTAATGAAATTGAGCTTGAATACTTGGATTGCTTACCTTGCTGGGCCTGACTTGTTTTATTTGCATTGTGATTACATGGTAAAAGTATGGCACCACGTAGAGAGTTACGAGGTAGCGTGCGAGCTACGGTTCCCAATGAGAACGAGAATGAAGAGAACACGGGTAGTGCAGTGTTACCCCCTCCTCCGCCTGGTGGTGGTGCTGGAGGTGAGAGAGCTGAAGCTGCAGCTGGTGCTGGAGCTGCTGGACCTGAGGTTGGTCAGGGGCAAGCTATGCCTGATATGTCTATGCTGGTACAAGCTATTGCAGGTGCTTTTCGAGCAGCAGTAGCTGGAGCTCAAGGAGCTGGGCATCAGGGAGATGCTGGAGTTAGACTACCTTTGGAGCGTCTGCGCAGTCTTGGTGGGACTGAGTTCAGGGGTATGTCGGCTGAGAGTTCTGAAGCTTGGCTAGAGAGTACCAAGCGTATCTTGGGTCAGATGAGCTGCACGGATGTGCAAAAGCTGGGATGTGTTGTGTCCTTGCTGCAGGACGATGCGTATACGTGGTGGACGACCACCATAGCTGGGATGGCTGAAGCTGATGTGACTTGGACATTCTTTCAGAATGTGTTCAAGCGGAGATATCTTGGAGTGAGATATCTTGATGAGAAAAAGCGAGAATTCATGTCTCTTACCCAAGGGAGCATGAGTGTGGCTGAGTATGAAGTGCAGTTTGTGCGACTCAGTCAGTATGCACCGGAGCTGATACCAGATGAGCGGGCAAGGTGCGAGAGGTTCCGTTATGGTCTTGTGACGGATGTAAAAATGTATGTGCTGGCCACTGAATATGATGATTTTGATGTGTTGGTGGGCCGAGCTAAGGACATAGAGATAAACTTGGGTTTATCTGCGAGAAGTGCTGGAGCAAGTGCTGGAAAGAGATCAGTTGAGTTTAGTTCCGGAGGTGGACGGAACAAGAGGGGACGTGATCAGAAGTATCAGTCCTCAGCCAAGGGAGGTGGCGGTGCACCTGCTAGAGGAGGTAATGCTAGAGCTGATCCTAGTGCTTGCTGGATCTGTGGTTCACGTGGTCACATGAAGCGTGACTGTCCTCGAGCTGTGAGGGAGGTGCAAGCTCCTGTTGCGGCAACTGGTAATGGATGTTGGAATTGTGGTTCTGTAGACCATTTGAGGCGAGATTGTCCGATGTTGGCTGGTGGCCAAGAGCGTGCTCCTGTTGTTGCTGCACCGCAGAGAGGTCGTGGGCGCGGCCGTGGTAATTTCCAGAGGAGAGAGGAAGGTGGTCGTGGAGTAGCTCATGTTGTGGCTATTCAGCCTGAAGGTGGAGGCCAAGCGAGGGTGTATGCTCAGCGTGAGGGAAGGAATGATGCAGATGTGATTGCAGGTACCTTTACTTTGCAATCCTTGTCATTGCTTTCTTTGATTGATTCTGGATCTACGCATTCATACATTTTGCGTGAGCATGCTGAATTGCTTGGTTTGCCTGTTGAGTCTTTGGATGTTGGTGTTCGTGTCACTAGTTCTTTTGGTGAAACTGTTGTGACTCGAAAGCTTTATAGAAGGTGTCACTTGGTTGTTCAAGAACATGTTTTTCATGTTGATCTTATGGAGTTGCCCTTTTATGGTTTTGATGTGATCCTTGGGATGGATTGGCTTGCTGAGCATCGTGCTGTGGTAGATTGTGAAAATAAGCGTGTTTCGCTGAAACTTGCGGATGATTATGAAGTTGTTGTGGTTGGTGAGAATGTGAAGTTTCTTGCCAATGTGGTGTCTACCTTGGAGGCGAGTAGGATGCTGAGGCAGGGTTGCGAAGCTTATCTAGCTTTTGTGATGAATCCTAGCTCTAAGGAGTTGAGGGTGCAAGATATCAGAGTTGTGAAGGAGTTTCCTGGTGTTTTTCCTGAGGAGTTGCCTGGTTTACCTCCTAATCGCAAGGTGGAGTTTGGAATTGAGCTGTATGAGAATACAACTCCTGTGTCCATTACTCCCTATAGAATGGCACCTAAGGAGCTGAAGGAGCTGAAGACGCAGTTGCAAGAGTTGCTTGATCGTGGTTTCATCCGGCCGAGTGTGTCACCTTGGGGAGCACCAGTCTTGTTTGTGAAGAAGAAAGATGGCACTATGAGAATGTGCATTGATTACCGTCAGCTGAACAAGTTGACTATCAAGAATCGGTATCCTTTGCCGAGGATTGATGATCTCTTTGATCAATTTCGGGGAGCTGCTGTGTTCTCTAAGATTGACTTGAGGTCAGGGTATTATCAGTTGAAAGTGAAGGATGTGGATGTGCCTAAGACAGCTTTCAGGACAAGGTATGGGCATTATGAGTTTCTTGTGATGCCGTTTGGTTTGACAAATGCTCCTGCTGCTTTCATGGACATGATGAATCGTGTGTTTCATGAATACCTGGACAAGTTCGTTGTGGTGTTCATTGATGATATCCTCGTGTACTCGCGTACTGAGGAGGAGCACGAAGAGCATTTGAGGATTGTGTTGCAAGCCTTGTTGGAGAATCAGCTTTATGCTAAGCTGAGCAAGTGTGAGTTCTGGCTTAAGGAGGTGGTGTTTCTTGGGCATGTGGTCTCAGCTGAGGGGATTCGTGTTGATCCTCAGAAGATTGAGGCGGTGATGAATTGGAAAGTTCTTAAGTCTGTTCATGAGGTCCGTAGTTTCCTTGGTTTGGCGGGATACTACCGAAGGTTTGTGGATGGTTTTTCCAAGATTGTTGCTCCTTTGACGAAGCTGTTGCAGAAGGATGTTAAGTATGAGTGGACGGAAGCGAGACAGCAGGCTTTTGAGAAGCTTAAGGCGGCTTTGACGCAAGCTCCTATCTTGGTTCAGCCTGAATCAGGGAAAGAGTTTGTGGTCTATAGTGATGCATCCTATGGTAGTTTGGGATGTGTGCTGATGCAAGAGGGTAAGGTGGTGGCTTATGCATCGCGGCAGTTGAAAGTGCATGAGCGCAACTATCCTACGCATGATATTGAGCTGGCTGCAGTGGTTTTTGCTCTGAAGATCTGGAGACATTATCTGTATGGTGAGAAGTGTATTGTGTACACGGATCACAAGAGTTTGAGGTATCTGATGTCTCAGAAGGAGTTGAATCTTAGGCAACGGCGTTGGTTGGAGTTGCTCAAGGATTATGATCTGACGATTGAGTATCATCCTGGAAAAGCTAATGTTGTTGCGGATGCCTTGAGTAGGAAGGTAGCTGTTGAGCTGAGGGCTATGTTTGCTAGCTTGAGCATATCGCGAGATGGTGGTCTTGTTGCTGAGTTGCAAGTGAAGCCATCTTTGGTTCAGTTGATCAAGGAAAAGCAGTTGCTGGATGATTCCTTGGTACCGCATGTTCAGGATATCGCGGAGGGTAGACCTTCGGGTTTCTGCTTTAATGATGATGGTGTGTTGTGTTTTGGGAGTCGGATAGTAGTGCCTGCTGATGCTGAGTTGAGGCGTGCTATTCTGACTGAAGGTCATAGTAGACTTTTTGCTATGCACCCTGGTAGTACTAAGATGTATCGTGATCTTCGTGATGAGTACTTTTGGGTGGGTTTGAAGAAGGATGTTGCAGAGTTTGTGAGCAAGTGTTTGGTGTGTCAGCGAGTTAAGGCTGAACATCAGGTTCCTTCTGGGTTGTTGCAACCGTTGAGAATCCCTGAATGGAAGTGGGAAAGGGTTACCATGGATTTTGTATCTGGTTTACCTTTGTCACCATCAAAGAAGAATTCGGTTTGGGTGATTGTGGATCGCCTGACGAAGTGTGCGCATTTCTTGCCTGTGCATACTACGTTTTCTTTGGATAAGCTGGCAGAGCTGTACATTGCTGAGATTGTGCGGCTGCATGGTGTGCCTAAGTCGATTGTGTCGGATAGGGATCCGAGGTTCACATCCCGTTTTTGGCAGTGTTTGCATCAAGCTCTGGGTACAAGGTTGCATTTCAGTACATCCTATCATCCTCAGTCGGATGGTCAGTCTGAGCGGGTTATCCAGATTTTGGAGGATATGTTGAGGTGCTGCGTGATTGAGTTCCAAGGTTCTTGAGAGAAGCATCTGCCTTTGGTTGAGTTCGCTTATAACAATAGTTATCAGGCGAGTATACAGATGGCACCTTATGAGGCTCTGTATGGGAGGAAGTGTAGGACTCCTCTTTGTTGGGCTGAAACTGGTCAAAAGTTGGTTTCGATGCCGGCTTTGTTGAAAGGGACCACCGAGAAGGCGAGTATACCGTGTGTTCTTGAAGGTTTCGCCTTGGAAGAAGGTGATGAGGTTTGGCCAGAAGGGTAAGTTGAGCCCTAGGTACATTGGACCATATGAGGTGGTTGAGCGTATGGGTCCTGTTGCGTATCGGCTGAGGTTACCTCAGGAGTTGGAGAAGATTCATGATGTGTTCCATGTTTCTATGCTCCGGAAGTATAGATCTGATCCTTCGCATGTGATGCCTGTGGAGGAAGTGGTTTTGAATCCGGATTTGACCTATGATGAGGAACCGGTGAAGGTTTTGGATTCGGATAGCAAGGTTCTTCGTGGCAAAACCATTGAGTTGGTGAAGGTGCTGTGGAAGCATCGAGGTGTTGAGGAAGCCAAGTGGGAGCGGAAGGAAGACATGCTGAAGCAGTTTCCTCATCTCTTTCCTTCAGGTAAATTTCGAGGACGAAATTTCTTAAGGGGGGGAGAGTTGTAACGCCCCGGTTTTGGGCTTAGGAGTTTTGGGCGTTGACCGGTTTGGTCAAAGTGCTGTTCGAATCTAAAGAGGTGAAATTAGGAAAGCCTAGTTCGAATTGCATTAAAAATATGGAAAAATTTTCTAAAATCATCTTTTAATATAATTAAGTGAACTGTGAAATCAATTTTGGAAAATGAGTTTTGGAAGGGTGACATTTTGGCTAGTGACCAAAATGTAATTTTCGAAAGTTTGGTTACTGTTTTATAAAGGGTTGAAACTTTGAATCTTTAAGGAGCTATTTACCCAAAGGGAGTTTCTCCAGATTTTTTCTGAGATATTTTAAGACTAAATTCTGATTTTAAATGATATTAAAAGTGGAGGGAAAGCCATTGAGCTATTTTGGATATTTTTGCAACTAACTTTTCTCAATTTTCTTTCTCTCATTTTCTCTCAACCCAAACACTTTCTCTCCAGAGATTTTGATCTGATTTTCTCACCTAAATCCCTCCTTTCAACTCTCTTTTGATTCCTAATCAACAAATCTACAAAACCTCTTCAATTGCTAATTGATTCAACAAGGTTTTTGATTCCAAAAAGAGGAGAAACTCAAGTTTGGAGGTAAGAACGTCCTTCTCCTCTAAACTATCAGTTCTTTACTGAAATTCCTAAGTTTTCAATCCTTAATTGATGTTTTATTAAAGGTTTTTAAGTGGTGAAATGGATCTTGGCTTATAATGCAAGATTTGGTGATTTTTGGTGATTTTCGTTAGATCTGATTAATCTGTGATTTGAGATGTGTTTTTGATGTTAAATGAACTCTAAATTAATAAGGAATTGAGTTTTGATTAATGCAATCCCGGATAGGTTGAGTTTCCTAAGTTTAGCTTGTGATTCAAGGTTGTTTTTGAGGTGATCTTGTGGATCTGATGTTGCTGGAGGTATAAGGATGTTAATAGGTTGTTTTTAGATGTTATATGATGTTAAAGGATATGTGGTTTTGCTGGTTTATGGCTGGGCTTTGTTTAGAAGTGGTTTGGATGCATTTTCGGTTGTGTTTGGTGGCCGAAAATGGTGTGTGGATGAGAGCAGCGAGTTTAGGTGCTTTCATTGAAGCAATTAATGCATGATGATGCATTAATCCTCTGCTTTTATGTGTTGAAACAGGGGAGGCATCTTTGGATCCAAGAGTTGTTGATCCGGAAGCTTGATTTGGAGCTTTGGCTTGAAGCAAAGTGGAATCGGTGAGTGCGTTTGTGAAATTGGGTTTTCGGCTTTGAAACCAATGTCTTGGGAGCTTAGTTTAAGTCTAAACAACTTTGCTAAGATCAAGTGTAAGTTTTCGGAATTACTCTCTAGTGGTGGCCATGATTTTGTTGTGATGCAAAGTGGTTTATTGCATGTTTTAATTACTGTTTTGAAAGCATGTTTTAGCATGGTATTTGCTGATGTTGTAAGCCATATGTTGAAGGAAACTCTAGGTAAGAGTTCCTTGTTTTTGTACATTGATGAAATGTGGTGTGATGCTTTTAAATGCATGATGATTATGGCTTGGTTTAATGCCTTAAAACAGTGGATTAAATGATGAAAATAATGTATATTGGCAAGTGATGTTTTAAAAAAAGGTTAAGGTCACTAAGGTGGTTAAAAGTCCTTGAGTGAGCCTTGTTACTTAAGAACATCAAGGTGGTTAAAAGTCCTTGGATGGTTCTTGTTGCGGACACTAAGGTGGTTAAAAGTCCTTAGGTGATCCTTTCCATGGTGTTTAAAAGTCCATGGGGCCATGGTGTTTAAAAGTCCATGGGGCCAAGGTGTTTAAAAGTCCTTGGGGCCAAGGTGTTTAAAAGTCCTTGGGTGATTCAAGCTACGGAAACAAAGGTGGTTAAAAGTCCTTGTGTGGTCCTCTTTCATGGTGTTTAAAAGTCCATGGCCAAGGTGTTTAAAAGTCCTTGGGGCCAAGGTGTTTAAAAGTCCTTGGGAAGTTGATGAACTTGTTTTAAAGAAATGGAATCTATCACTTGAGCCAATATGACATGTTATGTTGTTAAGAAGCATGAGATGCTTGTTTTAAGTATGCTTTTGAGCATGTGCAAAGGTTGATTTAAAGCATGATTTGTAAATGTTTTTAAATGCATTATTGAATGGTTTTTAAGAGCATTCCTCACTAAGCTTTTGCTTACGCTCTCTTTCGTTTTCTTAATTCAATAATGCAGAACATTAGAGAACCTTGAGGGCAGCAAGGAGGGCAAGCATTCAAGTGAAAGTAGAGCTTTTGGTAATTTGGCAATGGGGGACCAATGTGTATGTTTTGGGAGGTGTTTGGGACTCCCTAAGTATGTTGAATGATGATAAGAATGCTGATTTTTGTATTGGATCATTACATGCTTGTTTTGGAAGTTTGTGCTTGAATAGCTAGCTTGTGTAGGAAGCATGCCTATAGATTTGGGGCTTTTTGCATATGATGTTGTTCTGATGATTTGATGTTGCTTGTATGTCTTATATATGTTGAATTGCATGCTGGTAAAGTTTGGTGGCAATTGGAGCATGTTTGAATGATTAATTGCATGTTTTAGAATGCATTTTGCTACAATCTGTGCAGGGCGTTTCGGAACAGTGTGCACCGTTTCGGAACGGGTGCCTTGAATGAACCCAGGCGTCCGAAACGGTAGGCACCGTTTCGAAACGGTTTGGCCTCTGCCAGCCCGTGTTCCGGAACTCGTTGCGGAACGGCCCGTGTTTCGAAACGGGGTCTACCTGTTTCGGAACGGTCGACCGTTGGGGGCTGACATTGGCAGTTATATGTTTTGAATTGTTTGCATTTTAGTCCTGAAACTTGTTTGTGCAATTGTATGAGTTTGGGAAGTACTTTTGAGCTGAAATTTCACAGAGAAGCATGAAACCTGATTAATTTCAAGTTGGTAACATTAATTTGGGTTAAGTCCTTTTAATTATCAGAAATTACAATTTGGTCCCTAAAGTTGTAATTTGTTTAATTGGGTCCCTGTTTCATCTCTGATGTTGGTGATCTTTGAGCATGATGTTTGTGTGATCACAATTAGGACTAATGTGCATCTAGACAAGATTAAAAAGAAAAAAAGGGTCGTTAATCAAGGTTGACTTTCGGGTTGACTTTGGTTTTCCCCGTGTGACTTTCTTAATTCGGGTCAACCGTCTAGGCCGGGTTAAGGGGGTTACAAAGCTTTCGTGTCACAACAGTCTCACCAAAAGAACTAGTTACACACATACCGACATCCAAAGACTCAACAGGCAAACCAAGCAATTGAGCATGTTCACGCAATATGTATGAGTGTGTAGATCCAGAATCAATCAAGGAAAGTAATGACAAGGATTGCAAAGTGAAAGTACCTGCGATCACATCCGTGTCATTCCTCCCCTCCCTCTGAGCATACACTCTGGCCTGGCCACCACCCTCAGGCTGAACATCTACCACATGAGCCACATTCCTTCCACCATCCTCCCTGCGCTGGAAGTTACCACGGCCGCGCCCACGACCTCTCTGTGGTGCAACAACTCCAGTAGCACGTCCCTGACCACCATCGGCCAACAGAGGACACTCCCTCTTCATGTGATCCGCCGAACCAAAGTTCCAGCACGAATTACCGGTCACCACAACAGGAGCCTGTACCTCCCTTGCTGCTCGAGGACAATCACGCCTCAGATGACCACGCGATCCACATGCCCAACATGTGTTCTGCTCAGCTCTCGCCCTGTCTCCCTGAACAGGCGCACCTTGCCCTCCACCACCACGCCTAGCTGAAGACTGATACTTCCGATCACGTCCTCTCTTGTTCCGTCTGCCAGCGGAACTATACTCAGCAGCTCGCTTGCCCGCACTAGGACCATCACCTCTAGAAGATAAACTCAAATTCAACTCAATATCTTTCGCTCTGCCAACCAGCACATCAAAGTCAGTGTACTCAGCAGCCAACATATAGGTCTTCACTTCTGTCACAAAACCATAACGGAAACGTTCACACCTCTCCCGCTCATCCGGGACAAGCTCAGGTGCGTACTGACTGAGTCGGACAAACTGAATCTCGTACTCAGCCACTGACATGCTCCCTTGAGTGAGAGACATGAATTCACTTTTCTTTTCATCCAGGTACCGTACACCCAGATACCTCCTCTTGAACGCGTTCAGAAAGAACGTCCAGGTCACATCAGCATCCTCTATTCCGGAGATAGTGGTTGTCCACCAGGTATACGCGTTGTCATGCAACAACGATATTACACAGCCCAGCTTCTGCACTTCATTGCAGTTCACTTGTCCCAAAATTCTCTTGGTACTTTCTAACCAAGACTCAGAACCCTCAGCAGACAAACCCCTGAACTCAGTCCCTCCCAGACTGCGCAAGCGTTCCAGAGGTAGTCTAGCATTAGCATCTCCCTGATGCCCAGCTCCATGAGCTCCAGCTACTGCCGCCTGAAAGGCTCCAGCAATAGCCTGAATCAGCACTGTCATGTCAGGAGCAGCTTGCACCTGCCCAGCTTCAGGTCCAACGACCCTAGCACCAGCACAAGCACCGGCTCCCTCACCCCCAGCACCACCACCACCGGGTGGAGGAGGTAAATCCACCATATTTTCAGCATTTTCTTCGTTCTCATTTTGAGCCATAGCTCGTGTATTAATCATCGTCTCTCTACGAGGTCCCATTTACTATACAATGCAATCACAAATGCAATAAAAATAGTTAGGCTCAGCAAGGTAAGCAATCCAAGTACTCAAGCTCATTTCCAATTAAAAACAAATCATTTCATTAGCTTTGATATGGCAATGGGTCCCTCTAACATGCTTCACCACAGCATACACCACAATTGTAACATTCTTACAATTCTTACATCATACTTTCACTCAACAAGCATACAAAGAAATCATACACATATCACCCACTTAACCGTTCCCAAATACTCGAGAACTTAGCTCTGATACTACCAAATGTAACCCCCTTAGCCCGGCCTAGACGGTTGACCCGAACTACGAAGATTACACGGGGAAAACCAAAGTCAACCCAAAAGTCAACCTTGATTAACGACCCTTTTTTTTTCTTTTTGAAACCTGTCTAGATGCATATTAACCCTAGGCATACTCTTGAGATCAGCATACTCAAAAATCACAGCAAACGGAAATCAATAAGGGACTCAGTTGCACAACATACGAATTTAGGGACCAAATTGTAAATTCTGGAAATTAAGAGGATCTTGCCAATTTTTAAGTTACCATTATGAAATTAATCATGATTCATGCTTCTCTGCTAAATTTCATCTTAAACGGACATTCCAAACTCAAGCAATTGTACATACAAAAATCAGGACCAAAACGTGAAGGTTTCAAAACATATAACCATTAGATTCAGTGCCCAACGGTCGAGTGTTCCGAAACGGGGAATGACCGTTCCGAAACGCGGGATCGTTTCGCAACCTATTCCGAAATAGGGCTTGGCAGTGGCAAAAATGTTTCGGAACGTCTCTGCCCGTTCCGGAACGCCAAGGCCATTTCAGACCCTTGTTTCGAAACGGTAGCACCCGTTCCGATACGGCCTGCCTAGAAATGCAGAATTTGACTGGTTTAACATACAATCGACCCATCAAACGCATTACTAAGACGCCCAAATCATGCCAACAAGTCATTATGCACTAAAGGAACATAATAGCATAATCAAAACACTTCCATAGCATCGATTAGGGAAAACCTCAAACTATAGGCATGCAACCTAATACTCAACACCAACCAAACATCAAGTCATCAAAGCAAACACCAAAGTGGCCAATTACATATCCAAAACATCATAGGCATCAAGCCAAACTTAGGGAGTCCAAAACATCTCCCAAAAATCACAACCTAGGTTCCCATTGCCAAATACCAAAAGCTAATAGTGTTGTGAAAATAGTCACCATACATGAGCTTAGTCTTTCACTTGGATCCTTGACCTCCTTGCTTCCCTTTAAGCACTTCAATGCTCTGCATTATTGGTTCAAGAAGGAGAGAGCGTAAGCACGTAAGCTTAGTGAGAAATGCTCTAATAAAACAACACAATAATGCACTTTGTAAAAACACCTTTCCAAGCCCTTTAATTTCAAAACAACATTTATCATGCATCTATGCATACAAACCAAGCATCTCATGCTTCAATTCATCAACATGTCATATTGGCTTCCAAGTGATAATCCATAACCATTTTTCAACTCAAAACACAATCGGATACGCGGATTACAAGCGTTGTCCCATACGCTCCATACACACTACCAAACACTCAAGGTGGAGTTTACCGGTACAATCACAACCCCTCAACACCCGTGATGGAGTCTACGGTACAATTACAACCCCTCCACATCACTCATTGGTAGTTGTATAACATCACTAACGAGAACACGGGACACACAACACAAGATCCTCACATGGCATTTTAACCACCATTATGATCTTAGACATCTCGTTAGTGTTCTTGGATGGAGTTTACGGTACCATTACAACCCCTCAACATCCAAGAAGGCTTTATTCACGGTGCACCCAATCCTATAGCCGGCTAACTATATCCGATTCAAGTACTTTTAAACCAACACATCACTTGCCAATATACATCATTTACCATCATCAATCCACTGTTTTAAAGCATTAAACAAAGCCATTAAACAACATGCAACACCATGCATCAATTCCACAATTCCAATGTACAAAACCAAGGATCTCTTACCTTGAGCATCCTTCAACACATGACTTTCAAAACCAGCATTAAACCATGCTAAAATATGCTTTCAAAACAGAATTTAAACATGCAAATCACATGCATTGCATCCAACAATCACAAGTACTTTAAAAACCAATTCATAACACAAACCAAGAGAGAAATTCCATTTACTTACTCTTGAGCTTAGCTAAGTTGTTTAGACTTAAACTAAGCTCCCAAAACCTTCAAACATTGGTTTTAAAGCTGAAAACCCCAACTTCACTCACCGATTCCGTTTCGCAAGCTTGCCGAAACGCCGATCAAGCCTCCGGATCAACACCACAAGGATCTGAAGATGTCTCCCCTGTTTTAAACATATCAAAGCAGAGGATTAATGCATCATCATGCATTAAAATCTTCAGCCAAAACACCTAAACTCGCTGCTCTCATCAAAACTCACATTTCGGCTACCAAACACAACCGAAATCACATCCAAACACCTCTACAACATTACCCAACCAAGATCCATCAATTCCAATCATTCTTAGACATCAATTAACATCCAAAAAGGACCTAATCACGTCCTTATACCTCCAACTATAGCAGAACATCAAAATCACCCCAAAACCACCATTAACTCAAGTAAAAACTTAGGAAAATCAACCTATTCGGGATTGCATTGATTAAACCTCAATTACCCATCATTTAGACATCCAAAATACATCAAAAAGACATCTCAAAACAGAGCTCAATCATTTAATACGAATTTCTTCAAAATTAAATCCAAATCTTGCATTCTAAGCCAAAATCAAGATCACAACATTAAAACCTTTAATGAAACTCAATTTAAGGATTGAGAACTTGAGAATTTCAGTAAAGAACTGAGAATTTAGAGGAGAAGGACGTTCATACCTCTAAATGTGAGTTTCTCCTTGTTTAGAGGCAAGATCCTTGAAAATTCAATAAGCAAATGATGAGGATTTGGTGTAGAAATGATTAGAAACCATTTATAGATTGAAATCTCAACTTTAGGTGTGAAAATCAAAGGAAAAGTGGCTGTGGAAATGTGTTTGGCTGAGGGAAAATTGAGAGAAAATGAAATGGGAAAATTTTGCCAAAAGTTAGTTATGAAAACAAAATATATCTTTTCCCTCCTTTCTTTTTATTAAATAACATTAAATAAATCTTTAAAATCTAAGAAAAATCTGGAGAAACCCTCCCTTGGGTAAATTAGCTCCTTAAAGATTCAAAGTTTCAATCCTTTTAAAACAGTCACCAACTTTTCAAAAATTACATTTTAGTCACTAACATGAAATGTCATATTTCCAAACCCCATTTTGTAAAATTGATTTCACAACTCTCTTATATATAATAAAAGAGGATTTTTAGATATTTTTCCATATTTTTAATGCATCCCGAACTAGGCTTTCCCTAAAAACCACCTTTTATATTCGAACCGTAATTTAAACTGGTCCGATTCAGACCCTAAACTTCCAAGCCCAAAATTGGGGTGTTACAGAGTTAGAGAAGATACACGATGTATTTCATGTTGCGATGCTCCGTAGGTATAGGTCCGATCCATCACATGTTACGCTTGTAGAGGAGATTGAATTGAATCTGGATTTGACTAATGAGGAAGAACCAGTTGAGATCCTAGCTTCTGATAGTATGGTGTTGCGGGGTAGATCGATTGATTTAGTAAAGGTGCGGTGGCAACGTCGAGGTGTGGACGAGGCCACTTGGGAGAGGAAGGAAGATATGGAAAGGCAGTTTCCGTATCTCTTTCAGTCAGGTAAGTTCGGGGACGAAATTCCTTAAGTGGGAGAGAGTTGTAACACCCGTGTTTTGGGGTTAGGAGTTAGTCGGGTTAGTGGTCCGAGTCAGTAAAATTAAACTTAATCAATTTGACCTTGACTTGGGCTAATTGGGTTTTAAAATAAAGAGGAGGGACCACCTTGGTAATTTGACCCAAAAGAATTTAAAAGCTAGACAACTTTTAGATTTTTAAAAGAAAACAAAAAGAAAAAAAGTCACCATCTTCTCTCCCCTCTCCTCTCTTCCAACGTTGGAAGCCTTCAAAACCCCCCTAATACCCTAAGTTACTATTCCATTAAATTTCATCTTCATCTCAAGGCCATTTTCAAAGGTAAACATATTTTTAGACTCTCCTCTTCATTCTCTATCTTTACATGGTTGTAGATTTTCAAACTACCAACTTTTGGAAATTAGGGCTTAATGAAAGAATGAATTTTTATGGAGTTTTTCAACTTGTTTTGAAATGTAAGGTTGGGTTTTGTTTTAGCCACCTTAGAATACATATAATATGTTAAAATGGTTAGGTTTGGGTGAAAACCCGAAATGGATTCTTGTGGCCAATTTTAAAGTGTCAAAAACTTGGTTTTTGGTGAGTTTTAGGGTAAATTTGAAGAGCTGATGGTTTAAGTATGATAGAAAGGTGTTTTGGGGCCAATTGGGTGTCATTTGGGTGTTTGAAAATGTGATTTTCAGCTAGGTTTTGAAGGAGCACGAAAATGGGCATTTTGGATGATTAATTTGATTGGAAAATTGTTGAAGTTGGCTTGGGCTTAAGAGTTGAGTTGATGACTGAGTTTTAGCATTGATTGAGAGTAATGGATGTGTTTTTGATTGACTAGAAGCAAGAGGAGACGTTGGAGAGGCATCGGGATCAAATCCGGGCTTGTAGGAGGCTTGTTTTGGTTGCTAAGGATGGGTGGTGAGTGACTTTAAATATGTTTTAAAGATTGGTTCAAGTGTGTGTGGTGTATGTGTGGAATGTGCTTGGTAGGCCTTTCCAAAGTGAGAGTTAAATTGGTAACTTAACTCCTTGAATTTTTGTATGCTACTCATGCCATTGTCTATTTGTTATTGTGATGTGTGGATTGGTTGTATACGTATGCCTTGCTATATATATACAATGTGTATGAGACATGAATGGTGGATATGTGATGTGATAAATGAAATTGGCACTAATTAACTTACCGGGTGTAAATGATCGATCATTAGGATTAGTGTGCACACAAATTGAGTCAAAACGTACGTGGCCTTGATGGCGTTGAGTCATCAAGGAGGAGTACGGTGATGTAACATTCCACCGGAAATTTATATATATTCTACGAGATGATGAGTGGAATCCCATCCGTAGGGCATGTGGTGATGAGTGGAATCTCGCCCATGCAAGGTCCGGTGATGAGTGTAATCCCACCGAGGTAAAGTGATTGTTGAGATTAAATCCGCACATCCGGGTAAACTAATAGTGGCAAATTGAACTTGTTCTTATAATTGTAATGTATGATATTGATATGTGATGTTTGAGCTTAGTATGATGTGAGATGCCATATTATGACTCTTGAAAGACTAGCTAGGTCTACTTGTGGATTTACCTATGCATGTTGTATATGAAAATTAGGGAATACATGCTTGAACCCTGCATTGTTGATGTTTTCGATTTTAGAGCATCCTCACTAATTTATAGCTTACGCTCTCATTTTCAACAATGCATATCATTAGCGTTGTGTTAGCACGGAGCAAGGCAAGAAGGGCTTTCCGAGTTTTTGTTGCTCAAGTACGGTTAAACAATTATGTAGTAGCTTAGCAATGTGGCAAGAGTGTGTTTTTGTGTGAGCTATGTATGACTCCTTTATGTGTTGATGTTTAAGGATTGACTTGGATTGTAAACATGATATGTCTTGCCAAATGCTTGTGTGATGTATGCCTTATGGATGTTTATTTTGCTTTTGAATGACATGAATACCTATTTGAAATGTATTGTGCCTTTTGGCATTTAATGACTTCAAGCATGCTTTATAATGAGATGTTGCTAATGTGTAAATGCCATGAATGAATGTTTAAATCTATGCCTTGTGTGTTTGAGCATGCTTGACATAGGATATATGCCTCTAGACCTTGTTTTCTTGTGTTGAGTGCCTTTAGAGGTCGTTTGGGACCTTTAGACTTGTTGAAAAAAACCTAAGACTGGTTTTCAAAGGTTGTAGACAGCCCGCGTTTTGAAACGAGCTGGGACGTTTCGGAACATGTAAGGCTTTAGGGACCCCGTATCGAAACGTGTTTCGATATGGTTTGGCCATTAAGAGCCCCTGTTCCAATACGGGTTTCGGAACGTTTTGGCTACTGGAATTCTGAGAAAATGACGATATGAAAGCGTTTCAAAACGGGTCTAAGGGTTTCGAAACGGTCAAAATCTCGTTGACCATGAGAAGTTGACCCTTGAGGGTGTTTCGGAACGGTTGACCTCCGTTCCGATACGGCCTCTTCGTATGGGCTTGGGGCAGTTGACCTGGTCAAGGTGTTTCGATACGCCTTAAGGGTGTTTCGAAACGGCCTGTTTAATGTATTAAAATTGGGCTGTTTAAATGCTGTCTTGGATTTTGATGTTTTTCTTCCGCATTTTATTCCCAGTTATGATCACATAGGATTTGAATGAGCCTTTAGAACATATTAAATTAAAAGAAAAAATTAGGGTTGCTAACCGAGGGGGAACCTTTAACGGGTTTCGCTTCGGTTTTCCCCGTGTGGCCTACTCGGACCGGTCATCCGGCCAGACCGGGACGAGGGGGTTACACCTCCCGTTCATCTCACCTTGGTGGCTTATCGATGATGGGGGCAGAACGACGCGAATCGGACGCCGAAACGACAGACAATAAAGCCCTCAAATTTTCCCTTCCTCTCTTTTCTTTTTTTTTTCATATTTTATTCCTGCATGCAATCAGAAACATGAAACAAAGAAACCTCTGAAGATTTGTAATTTTTTTATTGATTTTTGATTCCCGAATCGGGTTACATGGGGGGGTTTTTCAATCGAATCCTCCCCTTTTTTTGACATTCGAATCGGGGTCCTCTTACATGTGTTTCCCTTCGGCTTCTTATGACAGAATTACACTTGAAAATCGACAAAAGAGGTTGACTTTGCTTCTGATGTGTTATGAATTTGTTTATGCATCCTTGAAATTAATTTTTTTGTTTTGTTGTTGTTTCTTTTTTTGGGTATCTGACTGCTGTGTCTTTTGTGTGCATGTCGGTGTTGCCGGTTTGGGAGCGTCGGGGCGTGCTGGTGGCAGGCGTACGATCGCGCCGAAGTTGAACTGTCGCGCGTGACCCATACGCAGGTATGGATCGATGGGAGTCATTCGATGCCGTCTCGATCCAACGACCGAGGGATGGCGGCACGAAGGGAAGGGGGAAGGCTTCTAGGGTTTCGTTCGTGGATGCGATCTGGACCGTTGAAGGGCGACCAGATCGGACGGTCCCGGTGATGCGGTCCTAGAGTTGAGATGACCCTTGCTAGGGTTTTGGCTTCTGGCAGATCTGGACCGTTAGATCGCGAGCCAGATCTAGCGGTTCAGATCGTGGCGGCTGTATAAGAAAAAAGGGGTTGATGTTAGGGTTTTTATTAGGGTTATGGGTTTTGTATTTATTTGTAATGGACCTTGATTTTAATATACGAGCTTCATTTATTTATTCTTATTTGAGTTTGTTCGTTTATTTTATTCATGTAATAATAATAATAATAATAATAATAATAATAATAACAATAACGTTAGATAATGCATAATAATAATAATAATAATAATAATAATAATAATAATAATAATAATAATGGTACAAATAAATATCAACAATGGTAATATTAACATACTAATAGCAGTAATAAATAATAGTAATAATAATAATAATAGGTAATGATGATGATAATAATAATGATAATAATAAGTAATTAATAATAATAGTAATAAAAAAATAATAAAAAGGTAATTATACATAGGTGATAATAGTAATAGATAATATAACAATAATAAGGGATAATAGTAATGACCATATAATAATAGTAGTAGCATGATACATATACATATAATTTTATTTATTTATTTTATTTTTCTTCTTTTTTATTGATTTTTATTTTTATTTTATTTTCAATTATTATTATTTTAGCCCAATACAAGCCCAAAATGTGAAAAATTAGTTTAAGTTTCGGGACAAAATTAGTGATTACAGTTGCCTCTCTTTGCTTATACTTGTGGAACAAGGATAAAGCAAAAATCATAAGGACTAATTTTGTCCCACTTCCCTGTTGGATGTGGGTGATCCACTACGCCGCCGCTGACGAGACAAGATCAGGAGATTGGATTGCATTAAGCTACGACTCCGACGAAGAGACATGATCTGGTGATTTGATTGTGATCGAGCTAAAACTCTGACGAAGAGACACTATTTGATGAAAATTTTGGCGACCAAGTTGCGACTTTGACGAAGAGGCATGGTCTGAAGGTTAGATACGATCAAGCTACAACTTTGATGAAGAGGCAAGATCCGAAGGAGTATTTTGGAGATCAAGCTACAACTTTGATGAAGAGGCATGGTCCGAAGGAGTATATTGGAGATCAAGTTACGACTCTAACGAAGAGGCATGATCTGAAGAAGTATATTGGAGATCAAGCTACGACTCTAACGAAGAGGCATGATCCGAAGAAGTATATTGGAGATCAAGCTACGACTCTGACGAAGATGCATTATCCGAAAGAGTATATTGGAGATCAAGCTACGACTCTGACGAAGAGGCATGATCTGAAGGAGTATATTGGAGATCAAACTACGACTCTGACGAAGAGGCATGATCTGAAGGAGTATATTGGAGATCAAGCTACGACTCTAATGAAGAGGCATGATCCGAATGAGTATATTGGAGATCAAGCTACGACTCTGACGAAGAGGCATGATCCGAAGGAGTATATTGGAGATCAAGCTACAACTCTGACAGAGAGGCATGATCAAAGGTCCGCTACACCATCAACGATAAGACGAAACCTGATGAGGAGGAGATCTAATACACCATCAACGGCATAACAAGATTGATGCTAGAGGAGATCCGCTACCATCAACGGCAGGACGAGATCGATGCTAGAGGAGATCCGTTACACCATCAACGGCATAACAAGATCGATGCTGGAGGAGATCCACTACCATCAACGGCTGGACGAGATCGATGTTGGAGGAGATCCACTATACCATCAACGTCATAACAAGATTAATGCTAGAGGAGATCCGCTACCATCAATGGCAGGACGAGATCGATGCTGGAGGAGATCCGCTACACCATCAACGACATAACAAGATTGATGCTGGAGGAGATTCGCTACACCATCAACGACATAACAAGATCAAAACCTGGATAAAAATAGAGTTGGTGTTGTAGTTGTTATTTTTGGTGGGGATCAACTTCTTTGTTGATCTGATTTTTTTTATTTTTTTGGCGTGGCTCTCCTTTGGTTGAGGATTCGCCATCCTTGCTTTTGACCTGTTTGTATGGATGTGTGTTTTGTATGGATGCATGTAACTTGATATATGATGTAGATGCTTGATGTGAATGCGTGATGAATGCACTAATGCTGATGCAAATGTAATGCAACTGATCCTGATGTTGACATTCAAAGGGATACCCCCTGATTTTTTCGTTATACCGGCTCGGTCTTGTGGTTTTGATCAAATGGTTTCAATGATGCCCCAACCTTTCGTGGGTCCAGCTATCATCTTTCGAAATGTCACCTCTCTAGGGGGAAGTCAACTCTTGTATGCTTTATTTAGTCAAAATTTGTTTTGTTTTGTTTTTGGCAAGCTCGTTGTTGCTCCTTGTACTTTTTGAAACCGTTTGTGAAGAAAGGTAGGGAAATCCATTGTATTGATATAGAATGTGAGATGCATATTGGAAATATAATTGTATTGTGTACACATATAGATTTTGTAAAATCATGACAAATGATATTTATGAAAATCTAATTGCGGATTTTTAAAAATGTATTTTTTATTTGAAAAGTCAATAATGTCGTAAGGGCATACATGTGAAAACCTTTCTGAGCTATCAAGCTTCCGAGAGGAGAGACTCCCATACCTAGTTTCTACCCGATTTGATGGTGGTTCTCATTGACTCACTAACTCACCGTGCCCCATCCTTCCCTCGTTTTTGATCTCGATCAAGCTTTTGAAGTTTGACAATCCTTGAAGAAAGGTTAACTCCGATAGGCGGGATATATTCTGAATAAAAATTCATCCATCCGTGTATGGTCAAAGTGGTCTTGTATCTCGAAGTGTAGGCTACGGCCTGTGATTGTGACAGAAGGGGGACATATGCGCCGAATTGAGGATCATCATGTCTCTTGTTTTGGGTGTTCGCCTTTCATTAGGTATAGCTCCGGATCGACTTGCACCTTTGCATTGTGTTGGTGCGTACTTCTGATTAATCTTAGTAGAGGTACAATTGGATGAAGAATTCCCATATCTCGCGCTTTTTAGTTTAGCGCCTTCACTTTTGGTTTCAACTTTGATAACTTTTAGCTTAGTTTACGTGGGCTCTTTGAGCACAAACTTTCTTTTCGTCGTTTACGTTGCATTCGTATGAAGAGTTATTTTAGCCCTTTTGTTGATCTGGGCTCACGCGTTGGTGACTTTGATCTTGGTCTAGGTCGGCTTCATTGAGCACGTTTTTTTTTGTTTCTTTTGTGAAAATTAGGCCAAGTGTCTCCTTTATTGCACTTTTCTCTTCATAGCATGATTTAAATTGAAAGTTGCTCATTTGTCCACACGCTTTCATCCTCTTGCCCCCTAGTATGGAGGTGATCCTTGGCTTGGGTCCAAATGTCCTCCCATACTTGGATATCAAAACAGTCTTCAGGTGGTAGATGTTTTCGGGTTATCACTTCAATTAAGGATCTTAGACAACAATGCTTGAGAGGAGAATTCCTTCAATAGGAGTGACCCATTACTTCCGATCACTCATTGTCACTACTCCCTTGGCTTGAGTAGAACAAATAGTGCTTCTATTTGTAATGTCCTCAACATTCGTTCTTTTGGAAAAAAAAATTGAATTGAATTTACAATGTACTTCTACAAAATAGTATATACATGCATATTTGGAAAACAATAAAGAATTCATGAATGAAATGTTTAAAGAATCAAAGAATGCAACAAATGTTTTCAAAATGGAACCACAGCTTAGCTTGTTTCTTTTGCATTTTGCACAAGGTTTAACGAATTTGAATTGCCTTTACCGGTAGCCGTTTGCTCTAGGCTAGTTGTACCATTTCCCTGTGTACAATCAGTTTTCAACAACTGTGACGTTGGATTTTTCCAAAGGATTTATTTCCCTTTGACCATTTGTGAAAATGGATTTTTCGATGGACATTTAAATTATCCATGAATTGAGACTTGTATTTTTACCAAATGCACAGGGATTAACGGATTTGAATTGCCTTTACCGGTAGTCGTTTGCCCCGGGCTAGCTGTACCATTCCCCTGGGTGCAATCAGTTTTCACCTTCTTACCAAATCTCAGAACTTTCTTCCACGGTGAGACTTTAAGAAAGGCTTTTTCACCCACTTCATACTCAATGTATCTTCTTTTGAGGTCGGCATAGGCCTTCTACCGGTCAAAAGTAGCTTTCAAGTGATCATGGATGATGGTAACCCGTTCTTCAGTTTCACGAAGTAAGTCAGGGCCCAACATCTTGCCTTCACCAAGTTCAGACTAACACAATGGAGTTCGGCATCGTCTTCCATACAATGCCTCATACAGAGCCATTTGGATTGAAGCATGGTAGCTGTTATTGTACGCAAACTCCATAATGCATGCTCGAAGCATATCTTCCAAGTCCCACCAAAGTCAATAATGCATGCTTGTAGCATATCTTCCTAGATCTATATGGGAAAGTTCAATAAAAATAAAAATTTCCAAGGGTTCAATGAAAGAGTCTTTTGATAATCACCTGAATTACCCTTTCTGAATGGTCGTCAGACTGAGGGTGAAAGGCGGTACTAAGATTAACTCTGGTGCCCAGAGCTCCTTGCAAGGTCCTCCAAAATCGAGATGCAAAACGAGGATCTCGATTAGAGATAATGGACTTGGGTACTCCATGGAGTCGGATCACTTTCTTAATGTACAAATCAGCTAATTTAGGAAGACTGTAGTCCATTCTAACTGGTAGAAAATGAGCTGACTTGGTGAAACGATCTACAATGATCCATATGGCATCATGTTTTGTGGGAGTTAAAGGTAGACCATTAACAAAATCCATAGTGATCTTCTCCCACTTCCATTGCGGTGGATCAATTGGTTGCAACAGTCCAGTAGGAACACAATATTCTACTTTAACATGTTGGCACATGAGACACTTATATATGTAATCGACTGTGGCCTACTTCATGCCCGACCACCAATAGAGTTCATGAAGGTCCTTATACATCTTCACGGACCCGGGGTGAATCAAAAAAGAACTTGAATGAGCTTCAAAGATAATGTCAATGTGAAGAGATTCATTATTAGGTATATAGATCCGATCACAAAAACACAAGATCCCTTCAGGATTAATTCTGAAGTCGGGGTTGTCTAATTATTTAGAAACAATAGATTGAAGCTCAGGATCTTGCTCTTGCAAAACCTTGATTCGCAAAATGATGGTAGACTAAACTTGAAGTTCAACTACAAGACAACGATGCTTCTGAAGTCGAAAGTGAGCATTAATTGCCCGATGGGGCTATAAGGCAACGATATTGCTATGAGTCATTGTGCCATACAATACATATAACTCTATACTCATTGTCAATACTTACCAGGTAAAGGTTTGCAGCTGAGTGCATCAGCTACAATGTTGGCCTTGCCCAGATGATAATCGATGACAAGATCATAATCTTTAAGAAGTTCCATCCATCTTTGTTGTCGTATATTTAACTCTTTTTGGGCCAATAGGTACTTAAGGCTTTTATGATCGATGAAAATATAACATTTTTCTTCGTAGAGATAGTGTCTCCAGATTTTCAATGCAAACACAACTACAACCAACTCAAGGTCATGAGTAGGGTAATTCATTTTGTTTGGCTTAAGTTGTCTCGATGCATAAGCGATGACTTTGCCTTCTTGCATCAATATGCATCCTAACCCGAGATTCGATGCATCACTGTAAATTGTGTAGTCCTTTCTAGACTCGGGTTGGGTTAGGACTGGTGTGTGAGTCAAGACTTGTTTTAACAGATCAAAACTCCATTGTTGATCCTCTGTACAAATAAAAAGAGCTTTTTTCCTCAATAACTTAGTCAAAGGAGCAGCTATCATATATAACCCTTTTACGAATCTTCTATAATAGCCAGCAAGCCCAAGGAAACTTCTAAATTCACCAATATTTTTCGGTGGATGCCAATCCACGATGGCTTGAATCTTCTTCAAGTCCACTTGGATACCTGAAGCCGACACAATGTGTCCAAGGAATGCAACTTCGATGAGCCAAAACTTGCACTTAGAGAATTTTGCGTACAATTGCTTCTCCTGTAAGGTTTGAAGCACGATGCAAAGATGATCTCAATGTTTCACAACATTCTTGAAATAGGTTAATATGTCATCTATAAAAACCACTAAGAATTTATCAAGATACGGTATAAAGACCTGATTCATCAAATCTATAAAAGTCGTTGGTGCATTGGTTAACCCAAAGGGAATCACCAAGAATTCGTAGTGTCCATATCTTGTTCGGAAAGCAATCTTTGATACATCACATTCTTTAACTCTCATTTGATAGTAGCCTGACCCCAGATCAATCTTGGAAAACACAGAGGCATCCTTTAGCTGATCAAACATGTCATCTATTCTGGAAATGGATACTTGTTCTTGATGGTTTCTTGTTCAACTGTCTGTAATCAATACACAATTGCATAGAACCGTCTTTCTTCTTTACAAAGAGGACCAGAGCTCCTCAAGGCGAAGAGCTCGGTTGGATAAAACCTTTACTTAACAATTCTTAAATTTGAGCTTCCAACTCCTTTAATGCAACTGATGTCATACGATATGGTACAATGGAAACTGTAGCAGTCCCAGGTTGCACCTCAATGCTAAACTCCACTTCACGATTTGAGGGTAATCTTAGAAGTTCATCAGGAAAGATATTGGGTAATTCACATACAATGTCAATGTCCCGTAAATGAGATTCATCTTTGGCTTCAAATGTCAAAGCACACAACGAAGGATTCCTCGCGTTCATCAAAACAACGCTTTCCTTGCAAAGACCCCGAAGGTACAACTTTCTCTTACGACAATCTACCCAGGCTTGATGCTCACTAAGCTAATCTAAACCTAGGATATCATCAAACTCGTGGATCGGTAAAGCCAACAAATTGGCCGAAAAAGAAATCCCTTGGATCAATAAAGGGCAGTTCTTGATACTACCCTTACGGTGACACAATCTCCTAAAGGATTCGTTACGGAGATTCTCGATGCTATTGGTTCAGAAGACATACCATATTTCTTGACTATTATGGTGCTTATAAAAGAGTGAGTAGAACCAGGATCAATCAATGCATATAAAGTATGCGAATATAACTCAATGGTACCTGCAATAACATCAGGCTCGTCCTCCTCTTTCCTGCTCCTCACATGATGCATCTGGGCAGGGGCTTTAGTATCTTGCTTGTTAAAGGGTTTCTTTAAACCACTTGCTCATCCAAAAGTTCTCGATGGTCCTTGCTTTGATCCCTTACCTCGGAAGGATTGAGCAGGAGAGGCAGCAATAGTCGGGGTGGATGTAGTGTAACGCCTCGAGTTTAGGGTCCGAAAGTTGGTCAGATCTGGTTAAAAGTTTTGGCCGAGTTAGTTTCACCGATTTAGACTAGTTTCAGGATTTATTTTAAATAAATGATTTTAGAAGGATTTAAATTAAGGAAAATAGTTATAAATCATTATTCATATATAAGTTATTTTTAGTGGAAACAATTTCAGAAAATTGATTTTTGAAAGTGGACATTTTAGTCTAGTGACTAAAATGTAAAGTTTCAAAATTGTTTTGGTGATTAGTTTGTAAAAGAATCAAAACGTTGAATCTTTAAGGAGCTATTTAGCCAAGTATAATTTCATACTTTTCCCTAAATATTTTGGGTTCTAAAATGTTTTAAAAGGGGTTTTTAATTATAATAAAAGATATTTTGAAAGGTTATCATCTTTGCACAAAATTTATATAACTTTTCTCTCAACACTTTCTTTCAAATTTCTTTCATCCAAACAACCTTTTTCACTCAAGATTTCAAAGGTAAATTCTTATTTACATTGATTTCTCATCATCAAACTTATTCCCAACGATTTCTCTTTAAAACCCAATTGTTTTCTCTAGTTTTCTCAAGGTTTTTCATTGGAAAAAAGGGGGAAATCTACTATTAGAGGTGAGCTGCATTTTTTCCTCCTCTAATATAAGGCTGTTTATTGAAATTCCCACGGTCTTAATTCTTTTATGGTGTTTATTTAAAGATTTTATAATGTGATTGATGAAAATGTGCTTAAACAAGCTTTTAAGATGTGGATTTGTTAGATTTTCATGTGGATTCTGTTTTCTGGGTTTGTGGATGTTATTAACTATGTTTTGATGTTAAAAAAGTTGAGATAATGGTTTGATAATATAAAACCCGCAATTAGGTTAGTTGGTGGTGTTTGAGGTTGATATTCTTGAGATTTTGGCTTAGTTTTGTGGGAAATCAGTGGCTGATGGTTTATTGCTTTTGGGTTCATGTTTTTAGTTGTTAATAGATGTGGTTTTAATGATAATCTTGCTGGGTTTAAGCTGGAGATTGTTTAGAGTTAATTTATTGATGTTTTCAGTTGTTTTCGGATATGAATCGATGGGCGATTGTTGCTAGATGCTGGATTTTTTAATTACAACAAGTTTAAGTGCTTGAAAAACACTCTAATGCTTTATTTTGAATTGATTAAAAGCAGGGGAATCTTATTGGGGAACTTCGGACGCGATATCGGACGAACCAGAAGTTTGAATTGGGTGTTCGGCTAGCATTTGTGTATTGTTGGTGAGTGGAACTGTTTTAAAAGCCTTAACGTGGTTAAGGACAAATTTTTGGGGTTTATATTGAGCTTTAAAGGCCAATCTAAGTTCAAAAGTAAGTATGGTTGTTTTCACCTTTGTTTTTGGCTAGTTTTGCCTTGATTTTGTGGATCGTGTTCATGTTATGTTGTTTACATTAAATCCTATTGTTTTCATGCATTTTGACTTATTTAAATGTTGTCCCATGTGATCCCATATGCTAAATGGTGATTTTAATGAGGTAAATATGGTTGAGTACATGCTATGCATGGAAATGTGTTACGAAAATGGGATGAGAAATGTTGTGCTTGTAGCCTTGAAAAACAGTGGGTAAGTGTTGGCCTTGATAAGTATATTAACACTTGATAAGATTTTATTACCGAATATAATTGTTCGACCAATAGGATGAGAGTGCACTATAATGGTAAAATTCACGCGTGGCCTTAGTGATGACAGATTCCACTAAGGAGGAGTACGGTGATGGACATTCCACCGGAAGTTTATATTTACTAGACGGGTGAATACGTGATGGGCATTCCACCGGAAGTTGTCTAGTGGTCTTGAGCATGGTGATGGGCATTCCACCCGGGGTTATCCGCATATCCGAGCAAAAGTTCTAAAGATGTCAAAATACTCATGATATTCATTTTATTCATCATGCTTTTATTGTGTTGATGATGTTATGAAGCTTTTGAGATTACAATGTATCATGTTGAGAAAGTCTATGACTTGTGTCATGCATGTGTGTAAGCCGTGGCTTGATTTTGCATTGATAGATGCATGAGTTAAATGATACATGGGGTTATGGAAAGTGGATGTTATGCCTTGAATGGTAGTTCAAGCACGAGTTTGCAATGAGCATGATATGTCAGAAATTTACCTTAAACAACCCCTTAATTATCTTGTCTTTGCATGTGACCAGCTTTTATTTTCATCAAATTATCCAACTAAATACATATTTCTCATCTTCTTACAACAAATTTTCAGAATTAAAATCATCATTTGCCACAAGCAATTGTAACATTTCAGATTATTCAAACAACTTAACATGATACTTTGATGAACTAGTTGAGTAGAAACACTTACTTAGCTTTCTAATTTGATTCCTATAGCAAGATGATCAACATGCAAGCAAGTTTTCAAGCTCTCCTTGAGTTTTTCTTCAGCAAAACTCTATCTCTAACTTCTCTCTCTTTCAATTGGCTCAAGAGAAGAAAAGAATGGAAAGGAAAAAACAACTCTCTTAAGTTAATGGATTGAGAGTTGGCCGATCTGCCCCTTTTAATTAAACTAACACTTACTTCAGCTCAAGTGCAGATTGGGGAAGTCAAATTTTTAACATGCAAGTCCCCATTTTATCATATATTTTGATTTAGTCATGGCTGAGTTTTTATCAACTTATTTATTCTTTGAATTAGGTCATTATTGCAATTAATTAGGGATTACTCGTTCATTTAAATTAATTATTTGACCAATTGAACAAAGTCTTCTAGGGTAAAATTGAGGGTGTTACAAAACTCATAAGAATTTGGGTATCTACACAAATTCTTATAGAATCTACAAAAATTCCAACCAAAATGGTAGTAAAAATGTGATAAAGATAATTCTTACCCGAGAACACCAAATTCAAAAAAAAATGTTCAAAATCGATACTAATTTGTTGCATGTTTGATTTCGGAATCGGTATTGTTCTTGTCGTACCAGTAGTTATTTTGATTGTAATGGTACTATTGTGTAGGATTTGTACCATTTTAGTTCACTACCTATATAAATTCATATAATGTGTATTGGCACTCTTGTATGTGTACCAGTACTAATGCACAATTTAGACATACATCTTCATAGTATATAGTCGGCAACACAAGAACAATTTCAATATCATACGAACAATTTGTAGGTTTTAATTAAAAATCACTTGGAAAATTGTTTTAATCTCATTTTCATTGACTAAAGTTTTGTGGAAGTCTTTAAAGGAAAAATTGTTCTAAACCCTTAGAAACAATTATTCTAAGCTCTAAAAAAATTGTACGATTAATAGTTTTGAAAGACAATAGACAAACAAGATAATAAGCACAATATAAGTAAAATTCAATGGTAATCTAAAATATTTATAGTTACATAAGATCAATTTTATAATCTAAAATATATGTGTAATGTAGAATATCCAAATAGATCCAAATCATTCAAAATGAAACTACAAAATTAAAAACATCAATGCAACAAAAAACATCTAAACTGTCATACATAAATTCATAATGACAACCAAATACATAGATACAAATCGTGAAAAACAGGAGAAACAAATTCATCAAGTATCTTATGCCGTTGGTGGGTTAAATTCGGAGGAAGAAGCTCGGAAGTTAAAAAGTTCCAAGAGAGAGAGACAACCTTATCAAACAAAGGGTTAAACCGAGAAATAAATTAACCACGAACTTCCTCAAGTCTAACAAAGAGATATTGTTAAAGAAATCAGATAAGTCAATGTTGAGTTGAGAGGTGCTCGATTTGATCAACCAATGTTGCTCACCAAGTGGTGGAGAGGTGGATTTTTGGGTGGAATAGGTGTGGAAGCTTAAATGTAAATGACACAATGATTTTAGAGTGGTTCAACCTTCTAACCAAGGTCTACATCCACTACCTTAGCTTCCCACTAAGGATTTCCAATCAATCCACTATTGATCCGTCCCCTTTTCTAGGCCTAGGAGGAAACTCTTATACACCGATCAAGCTTTCTACCCAAAGCCTTGATCAAACCCTCTTTTACAAAGAGATAATAAAATCAAACACAAATCCCTCTAATAGGTGTTTGTTTGCACAATTAAAGCACTCACCCAAAACCTAAAACACTTGAGCAAATTTGACAATTTTGGCTCACTAGTGTTTGTCTATACAAGAATTGACAATTTAAGTGCCAAGACAATATTTGATCATTTGTTGATTGACAATATGAGCATTAACCATATATTGATGCTTGAAGGTCTCTTTTATACTCCTTGATGAGTTTAAAGATGTTACTAGCCGTTGGGGTTGAATTTGAGCCGTTGAGGACTTTAATTCCCACAATAAATGCAGTTCTGCAGCTCGCCGTTTCGAAACACTCGGGACCGTTTCGAAACACCCTTTAAGTAGAAAGAGTCGTTGCATTCTGATGCACACCCGTATCGAAACGCACTTGGCCGTTTCGAAACACCCGTATGGAAACGATATGCATTTAAAAGTTAGTTGGGAAATAGCCGTTGGGGTTTATGACTGTTGTGGTCGATGCCACGTAGGCATATCGAAACGGCATAGCCCGTTTCGAAACGCTGAGCAAAATTCTCATCCAGGGAAAGCCCGTTTCGATACACGTATCGGAACGTTTTAGCTACTGGAATCTCTCGTATCGAAACACCTAAGGGTGTTTCGAAACACCTAGACGGTTTTGTGTTGTTTGGCTTTTGAAAACATGTAAAACCTTTTGAAAACATCCCTAAACATAGTTTCAAGTTATTTGGACTTTGGAAATAGTTTTGAATTCTTTTTAAATCAGTCCAAAACATTTTTCAATTATTATATCAAAACATTAGTTCTACAATCCCCCCTTTTTGAAATAATAAAACTATCTTGAAAAACTGTTTGGGATTCTCCCCCTTTAACTTTAAAAATGAGAATAAGAGATTAAAGATATGAAATCAAATAAAGCTCCCCCTTATTCATTTGAAAATTCAATTTTTCATATCATTTCTCCCCTTTTTTGTTATATCAAAAACAATTTAAACCATTAAGCTCAAAATAACTATAGAGGAAAAGATTTGACAAAAATAAGAACTTGGTTTTAAAATGCCCCCTACTCAAAGCATCATTAAAAATGTTAGTCCAACATATATGACCATCTAGTTGACATAAATGAAAATAAATCAAATAAAGCAAAAGCAACTAGATTTTACCACACTTGAACTCAAGGGAGGATGTGAAGCCTTCCTTCTTCAAGTGTTCTTCCTTAGTGTGCATGGAGCTCCCCCTCATTAATTGGACTTGTTGATCAATCTCCATCACACCTAGCAAAAGACAATCAAGTAATTTTTGGATTCCAAATTGCTTTGGATCCATGAACATTAGTAGCACAAATTTTAGTCCCCTTAGGAATCCATTTTTCAATGTCATCCTCTTTAATTGAAGTGCTATGTCCTTTTGGAACCCAAACACTTCTAAAACATTTACCGTTTACAAATCTAGGGGCACTAGATTGCCTTACATAGAAATTTGATTTTCCAAAAGTGTTTTTCTTTTCTAGCTCTTTGGAAATCAAATCCTTTTCTTCTTGAACTTTTTGAAGCAATTTTTGTAAATCAAAACATTTTAGTTCAAACTCTTCGAGTTTTGCTTCAAGTTCAAGTTTGGTTTTAGAAGTCAAATCATTTTGAATTTTCAACTTTGAAATCAATTTATTGTTTTTCAAAATGTGATTTTTAAACTCTAAAACCAAATCATCATAGGCATCTTGTAATTCATCAAAAGAGTAAGAACATCAAGTAGATGAATTAGAAGTTACCCTTGAATCTTCCTCAATGGCCATAAGGCAAAGGTTGGCTTGTTCATCATCGGTGGAGTCCCCATCACTCCAAGTAGCCACATATGCCTTCTTCTTATGGCTTGAAGTGCTTTCCCTCTCTTTTTTCTTGGATTCTCGTTCAAGCTCTCTCAAGGCTTTCTTCATGAACGGGGCACACTTCTTGAAGAGATGAACTATCTCTTCTTCTTCATCTTCCTCTTCACTTGAATAAACATGATGGCAAGTGGAGGATTTGAGAGCCATGGCATTGGTGTTGATGCCAAGCCCCTTGATCTTTTTCTCTCTCATAGCTCTAATTTCTTCCATCTTCTTCTCATCTTCTTTGTTCTTCTTCATGATTTGATGAGTAAGGAGTGACCCCATGAGTTCATCAAGCTTCAAGGTCTTCAAATTTTTGGCTTCGATGATGGCGGTCCTCTTTGAGTCCCAAGACTCGGGAAGTGAGTAGATGAGTTTTCAGACAAGTTTCTCCTCCAGAATGACTTCTCCATAGCCCTTGAGACCATTTGTGATTGTGGAAAACCTATTGTTGCGTGTAAAAGAGTCTATCGCAATTGTAGTGCAAGTGTACACGACGCAAGTAGTAAAGTGATACGAAGTATCGGATATCGTCTCCACAAAGATTGGGCTAATGACTTCACCTTATTTCACTGCACGAAGTAAAGAAAATATTTAAGAGAATTGTCACGAAAATAATAAGGAAAAACGTAAATAAAAGAGTTGGAATATCAAGATAGAGAGAATGGGCTGGTATTGAATTGCTCAGTAGTGCAGGTATTGTAGAGTTTAGGAAATCCAGTTATGTCATCGCGCCCATCGCGGCAGCACCTGTCGTGGCGGCTGTCCGTTGGCTGTCGCGGCAGCAAACACACCAACTCCGTACTTCAAGTTTGGCAAGAATCCCAGATCTGCCTTGGCCTATCCCTAGGTCCAAGTCTGTCGATGAACATGTCTCTGATGATACCTCCCGGCGTGAATCGAAGGATGAACACCGATGTGTATGAATTCTTCCTTAGCCACTTAACCTTGCCCTATCTCTAGGCACAAGATAGTTCAACTATAAACTAGAGAACTCGCTCTTATTTCTTTCGTATACTTAACTCTCCCGATGCTAAGTAAATGGATAACCTCACAATGCTCTCCCGATGCTCTTGCAAGATATTAATAACCAAAATAAGAGAACTTGAAGTTTATTTTATTGAACTTGGAAAATCCTAACACAAAACAACCCTTGCAACTACTTTACAAAACAACCCGTGGCCCTAGGGGGTTTTTAGAGCATGTCGGCGACGGGCAGACGGCGGAGGGGTTTTTGATGTCGGTTATGGGTTATGATCTATGATATCTCCCTAGGTTAAAATCTATGCCCTTATATAAGCTTTGGGCTCAAGTATTCTAAGTTAACAAGGATTACAACTTTAATTAAAAGTAAGATTCTAATAAAGACTTAATCTCTAAAGATCCTACTTTGCAGCCGCCATCCTTGTTTCTAGGGATTTCCTCTCCTTGAGCTTTGGCTTGTCATATCTTTTGATCTGGGGATTGGAAAAATATTTGGCTTTCACACGACAGACGAGCAGATTTTTCTCTATCTATCGAGGTCCACTTTACTTTTCCTCTTCATAAGGTTGCTGTCACCATGCTGTGACGACAGCTCCATTGCAGCTTCGTCCTCGTCGTCTGCTTGTCCAGTTCAGCTCTTCTGCTTCTCTGCCCTGCGCCTGCCTTCCTCGTCAACTATGGCAGCAACCTACAAAATCAGCCATCTTTTAGTAGAATCCGTGCCTTTAGTATATTTGTGATGTTTTACTGTAAACTGACCTAAATGCAATGCAATGATGCTTGAATGCAGCAGAAATATGGGTTAAAAAGGGTGTAAATAATAGAACTTTTACACACTCAACACACCCCAAAACTCAAGTTTTTGCTTGCCCTCAAGCAATTAAACCTAAAAGAAAAATGAATATTTTTGTGTTGGCCTTCAAACAGTGAACTGTCCCTTACCCGTCGCTCAATCTCTGTGGCGGCAGCAACCTGTCGGAAAGGTTAGGATCTGTCCGGAATCTCCCTATAGCTCTCGTGTAGTGTGTGCATGCTTGTGAACAATTATATGCTAAGACTCTCTTAGTTTCACTAGAATATTCAACTTTTTTAACTCGAATTTTATGCCAAAGTTTATTTTCTTGAAGACACATTTTCATGCTTCTTTTTCTTCTATTTTCAAGCTAAAATTTTTCTAGAGCCAGTTTTGGGCACCTCTAGTTAGCTTCCTAGAGCCGGTTTCAGGCACCTCTAGGTTTTTGAGTTTCTTTTGCTAAACTTCTTTTCCTAGAGCCAGTGTTAGGAACCTCTAGGGGCTATTCAAGTACTAAGCATCCTATTCTAGTTTGGCTAAAAGAAATCTAAGCAATATAACAGTCACAAAGGTGTTTAAGTTTTTCAGAACTATAGAAAGGCTCTAAACTTCTCCTTAAATTGTCCTAAAGATGCTGCCACGACAGAGCTGTCATGACAGGTAAGTTAACTTCACAGTTTTAAGCCAACAGTTTTAAGCTTTTTTTAAAAGAACTTAATTAAATAAAAGATACAATAATAATAAAAAGATGTACTATGACTCCATTAATGATGGAGGGTTGCCACCCCCAAACTTGAGGTTGCATTGCCCTCAATGCAAAATGACAGAAAAAACAAAAACATGAAGGCATGTACATCACAAAATATATAAGGCAGGCATCAATAAAGGAATATAAAAGACTTAAATTTTCAATCGCTGTCTTCACTGCTGCTGCTGACACGGATCTGGTGGCGGCGTCTGGGCTGTGGTGGAGGCTGGACAGGTTGCTCCACGAGCTGGATGTCGGAGCTGCTGCCGCTATCCCAAGTGCTGGTGGTGGTGGTGCTAGCCTTGGGCATTAATTTTCTATCTGCCACATGCTTCTGCCTCTTGACAGGCGTAAACTCCCTCTCCAAATTCCTCCGAATTGGAGGTTCCTCCTCGCTATTGGCTGCGGATGGCCGCTTCGTGCCACGTGCGGGGCTGTCAGTCGGAGGACTTGTAGCTGTCGTCGGGGCAGGTGATGGGGTGGAAGCGGTGGAATGGGTATGTGGAGAGGCAGGAGGTGTAGGGGAGGGGATATGGAAATAGTGGGCAGGAAAAGTGGGGAAAATAACATCAGGATAATTTAAAGTGTTGGTAATAAAATTTACCGTCGAGTTGGTGAAGTCCCGGATGAATGTCATCGGCCCCATTTGTCTTTCTTCCACCCGTTGTATTGCAGCTAGGATGTGGGCAGATTGGTCTACCTGGGTGGCGGCGGCGGCAGGTTCAGGGGCAGGCTCCTCATCTGAGTATGCTGGGGAGGCAGCTGGGTTGTAGGAGTTGAGAGGTGTTGCCACTATCAGCTCCATGAGGCTGGTGATGTTGTTGTCGGTCCAGCCTCTGCCCTTGATTATTTTGTCGGTGGTGGCCTCTAGGACAGCAGCGCAGCGGCAAAGGAGGGTGATCGCGAACGGTAGACAAAGACGGGAAGAGGAGCGGAATGTGCAGTCCAAGATGCTTTCCCTTGTATAGCGGCCCACGTTGATAGGCCGGTCGTGCATGATCGAGTGAATGAGAGCCAACCGCTGCTGGTTCACCGTCGTGTGATGGGAGGACGGCATGATACGCTTCTTGATGAAAGCGTTCCATAGCTTTGCTTCTGGGAGCAGCTACCCCCTTTTTACAGAGTTGGGGTTCTTTTTGCTTGTGGTCCATGTAGTTCCTTCCTCTGTCACCTCCGCCATGACAGCACCATAGGCGGCAGCATCGAGGGTCTCTAAAAATTGCTGGTGGGCGTCATCGTCGGGGCCAAAATATAGGCCATACATGTGATTGATGCTGTCAGCTGTAAATGGCACCTCTACCCCTTGGACGGTGACAGATGTTGTTGTTCTGCTGTCGATGGTAGCATAGAACTCCCGGACTAATGTATCATTCAGTTCTGCCGGTTGTTTGGCGAATCGCTCCCATAGCAAATTCCTTATCGCCTTAGCAATGAATGGCTGGAGACCCATGTTAGGTGCCTTTCGGATGTAAATGAAACCCCTTTCCTCCCACAATTCTTTGGTGTCGAAGGGCGACGCTGCTGCTGAAGAAGAGGCTGAGGCAGCACTGCGGCGGGTCTGTCTAGACGACATATTAGTTGCAAGGGTTGTGAAAATAAAGAAAGCAAATAAAAACGAGAGGAGAAAGCAAGTAAGAATAAGCAGAAGTGATGAAATATGGAAATGAAAACGGGGTTTTATAGCGGTCGAGTTGCTGCCCATTTAATGTTGTAACGACAGGCGTGAATAACGGGGCGGCTGATGCGATTTTGCGTGTCTGACGCGTCTGACGCATAATTATGCGTTTGTTACGCGTCTGTCACACGCTTCTGCGTTTGCCGTGTCAGTCTGTTGATAGCATGTCTTATCCGTGTCTGCGGCGGCAGCTGGAACGACAGACTTCAATAAATGGGCTCTGTTGGGCTGATGGATGGATGGTGGGCTTGGGCCACTTCTCTTTTTCTTCTTGACTCCTTTATTTCCTAAAAACAGAAAATAGAAAAACATTATTCAAATAAAAATAAACCTTAATACCTAATAAATAATAAAGATAAATAATAAAAATAAAATTTTAGGTTAAATTAGGGATGCCTTGTGGGGCATCTCCTAAAGTAACCACTTTCCGTATTCCTGGGGCTTCAGTCCCCTAATAATGCTTGAGGCGCTGTCCATTGACTTTGAATTGGTGTCCGTCTTTTAATGATCGAATTGTGATGGCACCATGGGGAAAAACTTGTACTACTTGGAATGGGCCAGACCATCTAGACTTTAGCTTCCCTGGGAAGAGTTTCAGTCTAGAGTTGAACAACAACACAAGCTGCCCTAGGCAGAACTGTCGTGGCAGCAACTTCTTGTCATGCCACTTCTTTGTTTTCTTCTTGTAGATCCTTGCATTGTCGTAGGCCATTGTCCGTATTTCCTCAATCTCGTTCAAATCTAACAGCCTTTTCTAGCCTGCCTTGTCCAAGTCCATGTTTACTGCCTTGATTGCCCAATATGCTTTGTGCTCGATCTCGACAGGCAAGTGACAGGTTTTTCCATAAATCAGTCGGTATGGAGACATGCCCAATGGAGTCTTAAAAGCTGTCCTATATGCCCATAATGCATCGTTAAGGAGTAAAGACCAATCTTTCCTAGTTGGCTTAACCATCTTCTCAAGAATGTTCTTAACTTCCCTATTGGATATCTCAGCTTGTCCATTGGTCTGTGGGTGGTATGTTGTCGCGATCCTGTGCTTGACACCATATTTCTTCAAGGCGGCAGCAATTACCCTATTATCAAAATGTCTCCCTTCATCACTGATAATCGCCTTAGGGATGCCAAATCTAGAAAAAATGTTTTTGTGCAAAAAAATTTGGACTGTCTTGGCATCATTCTTTTGAGTGGCGATAGCTTCTACCCACTTAGAGACATAATCCACTGCTAGGAGGATGTATAGATTTCCACATGAAGATGGAAAAGGTCCCATAAAATCAATCCCCCAAACATCGAAGATCTCGACTTCTAGAATGTTCTGCAGTGGCATCTCGTTTCTCCTCGAGATGTTACCTGTCCGCTGGCACCTGTCACAGTTCTAGAATGTTGCCTGTAAAAGAGTCTATCGCAATTGTAGTGCAAGTGTACACGACGCAAGTAGTAAAGTGATACGAAGTATCGGATATCGTCTCCACAGGGATTGGGCTAATGACTTCACCTTATTTCACTGCACGAAGTAAAGAAAATATTAAAGAGTATTGTCACGAAAATAATAAGGAAAAACGTAAATAAAAGAGTTGGAATATCAAGATAGAGAGAATGGGCTGGTATTGAATTGCTCAGTAGTGCAGGTATTGTAGAGTTTAGGAAATCCAGTTCTCTCGTCGCGCCCGTCGCGGCAGCACCTGTCGCGGCGGCTGTCCGTTGGCTGTCGCGGCAGCAAACACACCAACTTCGTACTTCAAGTTTGGCAAGAATCCCAGATCTGCCTTGGCCTATCCCTAGGTCCAAGTCTGTCGATGAACACGTCTCTGATGATACCTCCCGGCGTGAATCGAAGGATGAACACCGATGTGTATGAATTCTTCCTTAGCCACTTAACCTTGCCCTATCCCTAGGCACAAGATAGTTCAACTATAAACTAGAGAACTCGCTCTTATTTCTTTCGTATACTTAACTCTCCCGATGCTAAGTAAATGGATAACCTCACAATGCTCTCCCGATGCTCTTGCAAGATATTAATAACCAAAATAAGAGAACTTGAAGTTTATTTTATTGAACTTGGAAAATCCTAACACAAAACTACCCTTGCAACTACTTTACAAAACAACCCGTGGCCCTAGGGGGTTTTTAGAGCATGTCGGCGACGGGCAGATGGCGGAGGGGTTTTTGATGTCGGTTATAGGTTATGATCTATGATATCTCCCTAGGTTAAAATCTATGCCCTTATATAAGCTTTGGGCTCAAGTATTCTAAGTTAACAAGGATTACAACTTTAATTAAAAGTAAGATTCTAATAAAGACTTAATCTCTAAAGATCCTACTTTGCAGCCGCCATCCTTGTTTCTAGGGATTTCCTCTCCTTGAGCTTTGGCTTGTCATATCTTTTGATCCGGGGCTTGGAAAAATATTTGGCTTTCACACGACAGACGAGCAGACTTTTCTCTATCTATCGAGGTCCACTTTACTTTTCCTCTTCATAAGGTTGCTGTCACCATGCTGTGACGACAGCTCCATGGCAGTTTCGTCCTCGTCGTCTGCTTGTCCAGTTCAGCTCTTCTGCTTCTCTGCCCTGCGCCTGCCTTCCTCGTCAACTATGGCAGCAACCTACAAAATCAGCCATCTTTTAGTAGAATCCGTGCCTTTAGTATATTTGTGATGTTTTACTGTAAACTGACCTAAATGCAATGCAATGATGCTTGAATGCAGCAGATATATGGGTTAAAAAGGGTGTAAATAATAGAACTTTTACACACTCAACACACCTTTCGTTTATTGGCAACATAACTACACCTTTCTTTTATTGCACTTTTCGCTTTTGTTTTTATTTTTCTTCTAATTTTTCTTTTTCTATTTTTCGTTAGTACTTTCGACTCTTGCTTTTCACAAGGTTTTCTTGTTTATGCGCAGATCGAAAAGAGGTGAAGATCCTGAGTTTAAATTAGATTCGGAAATCGAACGTTCCTTCAATCTCAAGAAACAACTTCACCACCTTTTAGACAGGAACGAATACCTTGAGGAACAGCTAGAGAAGATGGCCCGTAATCAGCCCGCTGGTGGAGGTATACCGCCTGTTGGCGACCCGCCTGCGGCAGATGGACGACGGTCCTGTCGTGACTACATGTTGAACGATCATGTAGAGCTGGAAACCACGCTGCCGGATATTGAAGTTGATAACTTTGAGCTTAAACCTGTCATGTTTAGTATGATCAACAATGCCGGGCAGTTTAGTGGTGCTGTGACAGAGGATGCTAGGGAGCATCTCAAAACATTCCAGGAGATCTGTGGTTCGTTTAGACTGCCAAGAGTTAGTCCGGAGATACTGAGGCTTCGGTTATTTCCCCATTCATTGAGGGACAGAGCTAAAACTTGGTGGAATAAACTTACGCTGGGTTCAATCGTAACTTGGGCGGATTTATCTCGTGAATTCTTATCTCGTTTTAATCCTTTGCATTTATCTGAGCGATTACGTAACGAAATTGCTACTTTTCAACAAGAAGATGACGAGCCGATGCACGAGGCCTGGGACAGATTTACTACTCTTCTACGGAACTGCCCAATGCATGGATTCCCTGTCTGGAATCAGGTAACTAAATTCTATAATGCTGCCAACTTACAAACTCGCATTCGAATTGATTCTGCAGCAAATGGACTATTATTGGATAAAGATCCAGACGAGGCATTACAAGTCTTGAAAAATCTAGCTAAGAATGAGGAGCAGTTTCCGACAGCAAGAAGAGGGGGTAAATGGGTACTTGCTGTCAAGGACTATGAGGCCGACAGCACTATGAAATCGCAGGTAGCATTCCTTACTAAAGCAATGAAACGGTTATTGAATGAAGATGGATTACAAGGATTTGTTGTTGAGGAAGTTTGTACCATCTGTGAGGGAAATCATAGTCGGGATGAGTGCCCAATACAAATAGAAGAAGGAAAATATGTTGGAAATTACAAGCCAAATTACAATTCCAACAATTATAATCCTAATTGGAGGAAGGATCCCAAATTTTCCTGGAATAATCCTAACAATGCCCTGAATCCGCAAGCACACAATCAGAATCAGGGAGGACCTAGATTGCTAACGCGACAGCACCTGCTGCCGCAGCAGCAACAGCAGCCACCACCTGCCACGAGTAGCATATTGGAATAGACGCTGGCCACTTTTATGTCTCAGACCGGTACGTATATGGAGAACATGAATCAGTTTGCCAAGAAGACAGAAACTTTTATGGAAAAAACCGAGATGAGGATGACAAATCATGAAGCTACCTTGAAATCTCTAGAGACACAAATGGGTCAGGTTTCGCAACACATTAAGCCGAGGCAGAATGTAGGATTTCCTAGCAATACTGAAAATGCTAGACCACCCACACATGAGCAATGTAAGGCGATTACTACTAGGAGTGGGAAGAAACTACCAGGGCCGGAAAAAGAAGCTGAAATAGAAAAGGAACCTGTATTGGATAAACCTGCCGAGGAAGCTGCCCCGACAGGTGATAAATAGACTGCTGCCGATGAGCCTGTCACGACAGCAGATGCGACAGAGGAGAAAAAAGATGATAATCGTCCTCAGATTCGCATGCAGTGGGAAGGACGTATTGCTGATTATCGTCCTCCACCACCTTTTCCTCAGCGGATAAAGCAAGCTAAACATGAATCTCAACTTAAAAAGATTTATGATATTTTTAAGCAGGTTCATATTAATATTCCGTTGTTAGATGTTGTTAGGGAGATGCCCGGTTATGCTAAATTTCTCAAGGATGTTATGTCGAAAAAATCTAAACTTGGGGAATTCGAAACGGTAAAGATGACAGAAGGTTGCATGAGTATTCTTCATCGGCAGCCACCCCAGAAAAAGAAGGATCCGGGGAGCTTCATCTTACCTTGCGTAATCGGCAATAAATTTGTGGGTAAGGCACTTTGTGATCTTGGTGCTAGTGTTAATTTAATGCCAAAGTCTGTTTTTCAGAAATTAGGTATTGGAAAGGCGCGGCCCACGACAGTAACTCTGCAGCTGGCAGACCGCTCTTACGTTCATCCAGAGGGAAAGATTGAAGATATTTTGGTAAGAGTGGATAAGTTTATTTTTCCTGCTGACTTTCTTGTTTTAGATTGTGAGGCAGACGAAAACGCACCAGTCATCCTTAGGCGACCCTTCTTAGCCACGGGAAGATCACTGATTCATGTGGAGAAAGGAGAACTCACCATGCGAGTAAACGATCAAGAGATTAAGTTGAATGTTCTCCAAGCGATGAAACATGTTGATGTAGACGAGGAATGCAAGGCTATCACTGATGTTACCCTTGATCAACCCTGCATCAGGTCGGGCTGTCACGATATTAAATTTGGACACTGCTGCGGCAGCCACCTGGAGGACTGTCACGATAGCAACGACGACAGCACCGACGACAGCAACTCCTCTGAATCCGATACATCTGATACTGAAGATCAGGAGGAGGTAAACTGGTTAGGTAATCGTCCAGGAAAGTTATTCGAACCTTTGAATTATACTTCGGATAACCATGTAATCCAAAAGCCATCTATTGTTGAGCCACCTACCTTAGAACTTAACCTCTGCCAGGGCAGCTTAAATATGCTTTTCTTGGTTCAAATGACACACTGCCCGTAATCATCTCTTCTAAGCTGCCGCAGGAACAGGAACGGCAGCTAATCGACATGCTAGGGCAGCACAAAAAGGCGATTGGATGGACGATAGCAGACATTCAAGGCATTAGTCCGGTGCTATGCATGCACAAAATTCTTCTCGAAGAAGATCATAAGCCGACTATTGATGCCCAAAGGCGGCTAAACCATGCTATGAAGGAGGTAGTGCGTAAAAAGATAATCAAATGGTTAGATGCTGGTATTATTTACGCCATCTCCGACAGCAAATGGGTGAGCCCGGTGCAATGTGTTCCCAAGAAAGGAGGAATGACCGTGGTAACCAACGAGAACAATGAGTTAATCCCAACCAGGACTGTGACCGGTTGGAGGGTTTGTATGGACTATCGGAAGCTTAACAAAGCTACCCGAAAGGACCACTTTTCTTTACCCTTTATTGATCAAATGCTTGATAGATTGGCGGGTAAACCTTACTATTGTTTTCTTGATGGTTATTCAGGTTACAATCAAATTGCTATCGCACCGGAAGATCAAGAAAAGACGACTTGCACATGTCCCTACGGAACGTATGCTTTTAGGAGGATGTCGTTTGGACTGTGTAATGCACCTGCCACCTTCCAAAGGTGCATGATGGCCATATTCTCCAACATGGTAAAGGACTTCCTCGAGATTTTTATGGATGATTTTTCCGTCTTTGGAGACGATTTTGAGAGCTGCCTTGGAAATCTACAAAAGGTACTTGAAATATGTGAAAAAGCTAATCTTGTTCTAAAATGGGAAAAATGCCACTTTATGGTGGACGAAGGGATAGTCCTAGGCCATAAGATTAGCTGCCGTGGGATAGAAGTCGACAGGGCCAAAATAGAAGTGATTGAAAAGCTGCCGCCGCCGACCACAGTCAAGGGCATTAGGAGTTTTTTAGGGCATGCTTGTTTTTATCGGAGATTCATTGCAAATTTCTCAAAAATCACGAAGCCCCTATGCCATCTCTTAGAGCAGAACCGACCCTTTGACTTTAATGATGAATGTACTGAAGCATTCAAGGTTCTGAAAGAAAAACTAGTGACAGCCCCCATAGTACAGCCACCAGACTGGACACAACCATTTGAGATTATGTGTGATGCTAGTGACTATGCTGTCGGGGCAGCACTTGGGCAGCGCAGAGATAAGCTGTTTCATGTCATATACTATGCCAGAAAAACACTAAATGACGCCCAAGTAAACTACACCACCACAGAAAAGGAGCTTTTAGTGCACACAGACCATTCTGCCCTGAAGTATCTGTTCGCGAAAAAGGACGCAAAGCCTAGATTGATACGGTGGATCTTGCTATTACAAGAATTCGACCTTGAGATCAAGGACAAAAAGGGGACAAAGAATCAGGTGGCAGACGACTTGTCGAGGTTGGAGAAGGGACAGAGTCTACCAATCGACGAGACAAACATACTGGAGACCTTCCCAGATGAGCAGCTCTTTGCTGCCGCAATCGCTGCCGCGACAGCCATGGCGGCAGGTAAGTCTTCTGAACTCCCCTGGTATGCTGATTTCGTTAATTTTATAGTTAGCGGAATACTTCCTTCTGATCTTAATTATCAAGCCAGAAAGAGGTTCCAAAATGATGTTAAACATTATTATTGGGATGAACCTCTTCTTTTCAAAATGTGTGCAGATCAGGTTATAAGGAGGTGCGTACCACAAGAAGAGCAAGAAGACATACTCCATCACTGCCACGCTTCACAATATGGAGGTCACTTAGGAGGCAATAAAACTGCTGCCAAGGTGCTGCAGTCAGGGTTCTACTGGCCGACACTATATAAAGATGCACAGGACTTTTACAAGAACTGTGACAGGTGCCAGCAGACAGGTAACATCTTGAGGAGAAACGAGATGCCACTGCAGAACATTCTAGAAGTCGAGATCTTCGACGTTTGGGGGATTGATTTTATGGGACCTTTTCCATCTTCATGTGGAAATCTATACATCCTCCTAGCAGTGGATTATGTCTCTAAGTGGGTAGAAGCTATCGCCACTCAAAAGAATGATGCCAAGATAGTCCAAATTTTTTTGCACAAAGACATTTTTTCTAGATTTGGCATCCCTAAGGCGATTATCAGTGATGAAGGGAGACATTTTGATAATAGGGTAATTGCTGCCGCCTTGAAGAAATATGGTGTCAAGCACAGGATCGTGACAGCATACCACCCACAGAACAATGTACAAGCTGAGATATCTAATAGGGAAGTTAAGAACATTCTTGAGAAGATGGTTAAGCCAACTAGGAAAGATTGGTCTTTACTCCTTAATGATGCATTATGGGCATATAGGACAGCTTTTAAGACTCCATTGGGCATGTCTCCATACCGACTGATTTATGGAAAAACCTGTCACTTGCCTGTCGAGATCGAGTTCAAAGCATATTGGGCAATCAAGGCAGTAAACATGGACTTGGACAAGGCAGGCCAGAAAAGGCTGTTAGATTTGAACGAGATTGAGGAAATACGGACAATGGCCTACGACAATGCAAGGATCTACAAGGAGAAAACAAAGAAGTGGCATGACAAGAAGTTGCTGCCACGACAGTTCTGCCCAGGGCAGCTTGTGTTGTTGTTCAACTCCAGACTGAAACTCTTCCCAGGGAAGCTAAAGTCTAGATGGTCTGGCCCATTCCATGTAGTACAAGTTTTTCCCCATGGTGCCATCACAATCCGATCATTAAAAGACGGGCACCAATTCAAAGTCAATGGACATCGCCTCAAGCATTATCAGGGGACTGAAGCCCCAGGAATACATGAAGTGGTTACTTTAGGAGATGCCCCACAAGGCATCCCTAATTTAGCCTAAAATTTTATTTTTATTATTTATTTTTATTATTTATTATTTATTAGGTATTAAGGTTTATTTTTATTTGAATAATGTTTTTCTATTTTCTGTTTTTAGGAAATAAAGGAGTCAAGAAGAAAAAGAGAAGTGGCCCAAGCCCACCATCCATCCATCAGCCCAACATAGCCCATTTATTGAAGTCTGTCGTTCCAACTGCCGCCGCAGACACGGATAAGACAGGCTGTCAACAGACTGACACAGCAGACGCAGAAGCGTGTGATAGACGCATAACAGACGTATAATTATGCGTCAGACGCGTCAGACACGCAAAATCGCATCAGCTGCCCCGTTATTCACGCCTGCCGTTACAGCATTAAATGGGCAGCAACTCGACCGCTATAAAACCCCGTTTTCATTTTCATTTTTCATCACTTCTGCTTATTCTTACTTGCTTTCTCCTCTCGTTTTTATTTGCTTTCTTTATTTTCACAACCCTTGCAACTAATATGTCGTCTAGACAGTGCCATTTAGCTGACATCATCAATCACATGTATGGCCTATATTTTGGCCCCGACGATGACGCCCACAAGCAATTTTTAGAGACCTTCGACACCAAAGAATTGTGGGAGGAAAGGGGTTTCATTTACATCTGAAAGGCACCCAACATAGGACTCCGGCCATTCATTGCTAGGGCGATAAGGAATTTTCTATGGGAGCAATTCGTCGAACAACCGCCAGAACTGAATGATACATTAGTCCAGGAGTTCTATGCTGCCATTGACAGCAGAACAACAACATCTGTCACCGTCCGAGGGGTAGAGGTGCCATTTACAGCTGACATCATCAATCACATGTATGGCCTATATTTTGGCCCCGACGATGACGCCCACCAGCAATTTTTAGAGACCCTCGATGCTGCCGCCTATGGTACTGTCATGGCGGAGGTGACAGAGGAAGGAACAACATGGACCACAAGCAAAAAGAACCCCAACTCTGTAAAAAGGGGGCAACTGCTCCCAGAAGCAAAGCTATGGAACGCTTTCATCAAGAAGCGTATCTTGCCGTCCTCCCATCACACGACGGTGAACCAGTAGCGGTTGGCTCTCATTCACTCGATGAGGAGCCTGCCCCTGAACCTGCCGCCGCCACCACCCAGGCAGACCAATATGCCCACATCCTAGCTGCAATACAACGGGTGGAAGAAAGACAAATGGGGCTGATGACATTCATCCGGGACTTCACCAACTCGACGGTAAATTTTATTACCAACACTTTAAATTATCCCGATGTTATTTTCCCCACTTTTCCTGCCCACTATTTCCATATCCCCTCCCCTACACCTCCTGCCTCTCCACATACATACTCCACCGATTCCACCCCATCACCTGCCCCGACGGCAGCTACAAGTCCTCCGACCGACAGCCCCGCACGTGGCACGAAGCGGGCAGCCGCAGCCGATAGCGAGGAGAAACCTCCGATTCGGAGGAATTTGGAGAGGGAGTTTACGCCTGTCAAGCGGCAGAAGCATGTGGCAGATAGAAAATTAATGCCCAAGGCTAGCACCACCACCAGCAGCACTTGGGATAGCGGCAGAAGCTCCGACATCCAGCTCGTGGAGCAACCTGTCCAGCCTCCACCATAGCCCAGACGCCGCCGCCAGATCCTTGTCAGCAGCAGCAGTGAAGACAGCGATTGGAAATTTAAGTCTTTTATTTTCCTTTATTGATGCCTGCCTTATATATTTTGTGATGTACATTCCTTCATGTTTTTGTTTTTTCTGTCATTTTGCATTGAGGGCAATGCAACCCTCGAGTTTGGGGGTGGCAACCCTCCATCATTAATGGAGTCGTAGTACATCTTTTTATTATTATTGTCTCTTTTATTTAATTAAGTTCTTTTAAAAAAAGCTTAAAATTGTTGGCTTAAAACTGTGAAGTTAACTTACCTGTCATGACAGCTCTGTTGTGGCAGCATCTTTAGGACAGTTTAAGGAGAAGTTTAGAGCCTTTCTATAGTTCTGAAAAACTTAAACACCTTTGTGACTGTTATATTGCTTAGATTTCTTTTAGCCAAACTAGAATAGGATGCTTAGTACTTGAATAGCCCCTAGAGGTGCCTAACACTGGCTCTAGGAAAAGAAGTTTAGCAAAAGAAACTCAAAAACCTAGAGGTGCCCGAAACCGGCTCTAGGAGGCTAACTAGAGGTGCCCAAAACTGGCTCTAGAAAAATTTTAGCTTGAAAATAGAAGAAAAAGAAGCATGAAAATGTGTCTTCAAGAAAATAAACTTTGGCATAAAATTCAAGTTAAAAAAGTTGAATATTCTAGTGAAACTAAGAGAGTCTTAGCATATAACTGTTCACAAGCATGCACACACTGCACGAGAGCTATAGGGAGATTCCGGACAGATCCTAACCTTTCCGACAGGTTGCTGCCGCCACAGAGATTGAGCGACGGGTAAGTGACAGTTCACTGTTTGCAGGCCAACACAAAAATATTCATTTTTCTTTTAGGTTTAATTGCTTGAGGGCAAGCAAAAACTTGAGTTTGGGGGTGTGTTGAGTGTGTAAAAGTTCTATTATTTACACCCTTTTTAACCCATATTTCTGCTGCATTCAAGCATCATTGCATTGCATTTAGGTCAGTTTATAGTAAAACATCACAAATATACTAAAGGCACGGATTCTACTAAAAGATGGCTAATTTTGTAGGTTGCTGCCATAGTTGACGAGGAAGGCAGGCGTAGGGCAGAGAAGCAGAAGAGCTAAACTGGACAAGCAGACGACGAGGACGAAGCTGCCATGGAGTTGTCGTCACAGCATGGTGACAGCAACCTTATGAAGAGGAAAAGTAAAGTGGACCTCGATAGATAGAGAAAAATCTGCTCGTCTGTCGTGTGAAAGCCAAATATTTTTCCAAGCCTCGGATCAAAAGATATGACAAGCCAAAGCTCAAGGAGAGGAAATCCCTAGAAACAAGGATGGCGGCTGCAAAGTAGGATCTTTAGAGATTAAGTCTTTATTAGAATCTTACTTTTAATTAAAGTTGTAATCCTTGTTAACTTAGAATACTTGAGCCCAAAGCTTATATAAGGGCATAGATTTTAACCTAGGGAGATATCATAGATCATAACCCATAACCGACATCAAAAACCCCTCCGCCATCTGCCCGTCGCCGACATGCTCTAAAAACCCCCTAGGGCCACGGGTTGTTTTGTAAAGTATTTGCAAGGGTTGTTTTGTGTTAGGATTCTCCAAGTTCAATAAAATAAACTTCAAGTTCTCTTATTTTGGTTATTAATATCTTGCAAGAGCACCGGGAGAGCATTGTGAGGTTATCCATTTACTTAGCATCGGGAGAGTTAAGTATACGAAAGAAATAAGAGCGAGTTCTCTAGTTTATAGTTGAACTATATTGTGCCTAGGGATAGGGCAAGGTTAAGTGGCTAAGGAAGAATTCATACACATCGGTGTTCATCCTTCGATTCACGCCGGGAGGTATCATCAGAGACGTGTTCATCGACAGACTTGGACCTAGGGATAGGCCAAAGCAGATCTGGGATTCTTGCGAAACTTGAAGTACGAAGTTGGTGTGTTTGCTGCCGCGACAGCCAACGGACTGCCGCCGCGACAGGTGCTGTCGCGACGGGCGCGACGACAGAACTGGATTTCCTAAACTCTACAATACCTGCACTACTGAGCAATTCAATACCAGCCCATTCTCTCAATCTTGATATTCCAACTCTTTTATTTACGTTTTTCCTTATTATTTTCGTGACAATTCTCTTAAATATTTTCTTTACTTCGTGCAGTGAAATAAGGTGAAGTCATTAGCCCAATCCCTGTGGAGACGATATCCGATACTTCGTATCACTTTACTACTTGCGTCGTGTACACTTGCACTACAATTGCGATAGACTCTTTTACACGCAACAAGTTTTTATTATTTCCGCGTCATTGTAGTATAGTGGTGAGTATTCCCGCCTGTCACGCGGGTGACCTGGGTTCGATCCCTGGAAACGGCGCCAAAAACTTGTTGCGTGTAAAAGAGTCTATCGCAATTGTAGTGCAAGTGTACACGACGCAAGTAGTAAAGTGATACGAAGTATCGGATATCGTCTCCACAGGGATTGGGCTAATGACTTCACCTTATTTCACTGCACGAAGTAAAGAAAATATTTAAGAGAATTGTCACGAAAATAATAAGGAAAAATGTAAAAAAAGAGTTGGAATATCAAGATAGAGAGAATGGGCTGGTATTGAATTGCTCAGTAGTGCAGGTATTGTAGAGTTTAGGAAATCCAGTTCTGTCGGCGCGCCCGTCGCGGCAGCACCTGTCGCTGCGGCTGTCCGTTGGCTGTCGCGGCAGCAAACACACCAACTCCGTACTTCAAGTTTGGCAAGAATCCCAGATCTGCCTTGGCCTATCCCTAGGTCCAAGTCTGTCGATGAACATGTCTTTGATGATACCTCCCGGCGTGAATCGAATGATGAACACCGATGTGTATGAATTCTTCCTTAGCCACTTAACCTTGCCCTATCCCTAGGCACAAGATAGTTCAACTATAAACTAGAGAACTCGCTCTTATTTCTTTCGTATACTTAACTCTCCCGATGCTAAGTAAATGGATAACCTCACAATGCTCTCCCGATGCTCTTGCAAGATATTAATAACCAAAATAAGAGAACTTGAAGTTTATTTTATTGAACTTGGAAAATCCTAACACAAAACAACCCTTGCAACTACTTTACAAAACAACTCGTGGCCCTAGGGGGTTTTTAGAGCATGTCGGCGACGGGCAGACGGCGGAGGGGTTTTTGATGTCGGTTATGGGTTATGATCTATGATATCTCCCTAGGTTAAAATCTATGCCCTTATATAAGCTTTGGGCTCAAGTATTCTAAGTTTACAAGGATTACAACTTTAATTAAAAGTAAGATTCTAATAAAGACTTAATCTCTAAAGATCCTACTTTGCAGCCGCCATCCTTGTTTCTAGGGATTTCCTCTCCTTGAGCTTTGGCTTGTCATATCTTTTGATCCGGGGCTTGGAAAAATATTTGGCTTTCACACGACAGACGAGCATATTTTTCTCTATCTATCGAGGTCCACTTTACTTTTCCTCTTCATAAGGTTGCTGTCACCATGCTGTGACGACAGCTCCATGGCAGCTTCGTCCTCGTCGTCTGCTTGTCCAGTTCAGCTCTTCTGCTTCTCTGCCCTGCGCCTGCCTTCCTCGTCAACTATGGCAGCAACCTACAAAATCAGCCATCTTTTAGTAGAATCCGTGCCTTGAGTATATTTGTGATGTTTTACTGTAAACTGACCTAAATGCAATGCAATGATGCTTGAATGCAGCAGAAATATGGGTTAAAAAGGGTGTAAATAATAGAACTTTTACACACTCAACACCTATCAAACATCTTCTCGATGTTCTCTTCCGGATCCATCTTGAAGTTATCATATTCTAAGGTGAGGAGCCCAATCTTGGTCTCCTTAACTTCATCAGTTCCCTCGTATGTGACTTCAATCTTGTCTCATACCTCCTTGGCACTCTCACAAGAAGACATCTTCTCATAGATGGTTGGGCCAAATGCACAAAAGAGAATGTGCAAGGCTTTGCAATTGAGCTCCATCTTCTTGCGATCGTTGGCACTCCACTCCGCTTTGATTCGTTGATGCACGAATGAACCATCTTCAACTATGTCCCATAGTTTGTAGTCTCTCGACTTTATGAAAAACTTCATCTTGGTCTTCCAATGGGCATAGTAGGTTCTGTAAAAGAAAGGCGGTTTGTCGATGGATTGCGCCATTTGAGCCGGTTGGTGAAATGATGATCGAGCTTGCCGGATCTTCTCAATAGGATGTTAATCCTCTTCGATTGAGCCAAGCTCTGATACCAATTATTAAGTTGAAAGGTGTTCGATTCGATCAACCGATGTTGCTCACCAAGTGGTGGAGAGGTGGATTATTGGGTGCAATAGGCGTGGAAGCTTAAATGTAAATGACACAATGATTTTAAAGTGGTTCAACTTTCTAACCAAGGTCTACATCCACTACCTTAGCTTCCTACTAAGGATTTCCAATCAATCCACTATTGATTTGTCCCCTTTTCTGGGCTTAGGAGGAAACCCTTATACACCGATTAAGCATTCTACCCAAAGCCTTGATCAAACCCTCTTTTACAAAGAAATAATAAATGCAAACACAAATCCCTCTAATAGGTGTTTGTTTGCACAATTAAAGCACTCATCCAAAACCTAAAACACTTGAGCAAATTTGACAATTTTGGCTCACTAGTGTTTGTATATACAAGAATTGACAATTTAAGTGCCAAGACAATATTTGATCATTTGTTGATTGACAATATGAGCATTAACCATATCTTGATGCTTGGAGGTCCCTTTTATACTCCTTGATGAGTTTATAGCCGTTACTAGTCGTTGGGGTTGAATTGGAGCCATTGAGGACTTTATTTCCTATCATAAATGCAGTTCTACATCTCCCTGTTTCGAAACACTCGTGACCGTTTCGAAACACCCTTTAAGTAGAAAGAGCCGTTGCATTCTGATGCACACCCGTATCGAAACTCCCTTGGCCGTTTCGAAACACTAGTATCGAAACGTCTACCTCCGTATCGAAACGATCTGCATTTAAAAGTTAGTTGGGAAATAGATGTTTGGGTTTATGACCATTGTGGTCGATGCCACGTATGCGTATCGAAACGACATAGCCCGTTTCGAAAGGCTGGGCAAAATTCTCATCCAAGGAAAGCTCATTTCGATACACGTATCGAAACGTTTTAGCTACTGGAATCCCTCGTATCGAAACACCTAAGGGTGTTTCGAAACACCTGGACGTTTTGTGTAGTTTAGCTTTTGAAAACATGTAAAACCTTTTGAAAACATCCCTAAACATAGTTTCAAGTTATTTGGACTTTGGAAATAGTTTTGAATTCTTTTTAAATCAGCCCAAAACATTTTTCAATTATTATATCAAAACATTAGTTCTACAATCAACCTACAAAAAATAAATAAATATGATTGCAGCAATTCAATTTCAGTTCTCAATAAATTTTATTAACAAAAACAATAAGTTTAAATATTATATACATATATATTATTAAAAAGGAAAAGGGCTTGAAAAATAAAATGTGTGTAAGTATAGTGTCAATCTCAATTTTATATGTAATATGTAAAAGCGGTATAGATACCGTCAAGAACAGTACAAGTGGTAGTAAAAATGTGATAAAGCAAATTTTTACCCGAGAACACCAAATTCAAAAAAAATTGTTCAAAACCGATACTAATATGTTGCATGTTTGATTTCAGAATCGGTATTGTTCTTGTGGTACCAGTAGTTATTTTAATTGTAATGGTACTATTGTGTAGGATTTGTACCATTTTAGTTCACTACCTATATAAATTCATATCATGTGTATTGGCACTCTTGTATGTGTACCAGTACTAATGCACAATTTAGACATGCATCTTCATAGTATATAGTCGGCAACACAAGAACAATTTCAATATCATTCGAATAATTTGTAGGTTTTAATTAAAATCACTTGAAAAATTGTTTTAATCTCATTTTCATTGACTAAAGTTTTGTGGAAGTCTTTAAAGGAAAAATTGTTCTAAACCCTTAGAAACAATTGTTCTAAGCACTAAAAAATTTGTACGATTAATAGTATTGAAAGACAATAGACAAATAAGATAATAAGCACAATATAAGTAAAATTCAATGGTAATCTAAAATATTTATAGTTATATAAGATCAATGTTATAATCTAAATTATATGTGTAATGTAGAATATCCAAATCATTCAAAATGAAACTAAAAAATTAAAAAAACATCAATGCAACAAAAAAACATCCAAAGTGTCATACATAAATTCATAATGACAACCAAAGACATAGATGCACATCGTGAAAAACAGGAGAAACAAATTCATCAAGTATCTTATGCCGGTGGTGGGTCAAATTCGGAGGAAGAAGCTCGAAAGTTAAAAAGTTTCAAGAGAGAGAGACAACCTTATCAAACAAAGGGTTAAACCGAGAAATAAATTAACCACGAACTTCCTCAAGTCTAACAAAGAGACATTGTTAAAGAAATCGGATAAGTCAACCTACAAAAAAATAAATAAATATGTTTGCAGCAATTCAATTTCAATTCTCAATAAATTTTATTAACCAAAACAATAAGTTTAAATATTATATACATATATATATTATTAAAAAGGAAATGGGCTTGAAAAATAAAATGTGTGTAAGTAGTGTCAATCTCAATTATATATGTAATATGTAAAAGCGGTATAGGTACCGTCAAGAACAGAACAAATATCGTCAAGAATAGTACATATACTACATGATACTTTTACCTAAGTTTCTACATACGTTTAAATGGAATTGATACTATAATAACAATATCGATACCAAAATACATGAAATGTCATTTTAAGTTCGAAAATGCTCTTCAATCTAACTCTAACTTTCTCATAGTGTCCCTAAGACTATACCTAAAGCCACCAACATTGTTCATGCGTCATTTAACATCATTAGCAAGCATTCCTAAAGTCAATCTCATCTCAAGAATATTGATTCACGAAATCAGTAACACCCGGGTTTAGGGGTCGGGTGAAAATAATATTTTAATATTATTTTGGGTTCGGTTTAATAATTAAAATAATCTTTTGGGCCTCGGGTTTCAAAAACAAATATTTTGTGTTGGACTAATTTGAAATGAAATGAAATTTTGGGGGATTTTAAAGAATAAGAGAATTAGCCATTCATTAATGGCAAAGTGGTAAATAACCCAACTTTTAATTTTAAACTCCCATTTTGTCAATAGCCACTATTCACCTCTTCTTCTAAAAACTAAAAACAAAGGTTTGAAAAAGCTCTCATCCCCTCTACTATTCCATCACCTTGTTCCTCCATTTTAGCTCAGATTTGCAAGGTAACTACATTTTCAACTTGTCCTCATCATCCTCTCTTCAAAAGTACAAATGGTTTTCATTTTCCTCAATGGTTTGAAAATGGAGTTTTTGGAGATTTTGATTAAAAATGATAACTTTATGTTGTTAAACTTAATATTTCGATTTAATGTTGTTAGTTATGAAGTCTAGGAGCTAAATGGTTCAACATATATGAATTTTACTTGGTTTTGAGCACATTCCCGAAATTGGGTTTAAAGAGGGTTTTTGAAGGGTTTTGGGTGAGTTTTGGGTGAGTTTTGGGGGTTGTTTTAGGTTTAATTGGTGGGCTAATGTTAGTACTATGGTTAGTGGTTGCTTTGGGATCAATTGTGGGTATAAAATGTGTTGGAAACTTGGGTTTTTATCATGGTTTGTGGGCTGCTCGAATTGGATAAAATTGGGGTTTGTTCATGGCTTGAAATGTTGAGTTTAATGTTTGAATTGTATTTCGGGTTAACTACTTTGATGCTTGGGCTGATTGGAAGTTGTTATGTTTTTTTGAGGTTGTTTAGAGTCGAGAACTTGTGTCGGTGAAGCATCGGGAGGAAATCCGGAAGCTTGAAGGTGGTTGCTAGCTTGGTATTGAGCTTGGAAGTATAGGTGAGTGGTTAATGTTTTCAAAGTGGTTTTCTAAGTATTTGGTTCGAGCACGTGGACTAGGTCGGGCTTGGAAGACCCACCTAGAGTTAGGATTAGGGTGGTAGCCTAATCTTAAACTTAAACTAGAGACATTGGTTGAACTTGTATTTGATGTTTATGCCTCGTAATATTTGTGATATGGTGATTAATGTATATTGTGCTATACATGTGAGATGAGACATGATTTGTGATGCATTATGAAATGCATGTGAATGGTTCATGATTGTGACCATGGTGGGTACGTGCTAGGCACGGAATTGTTTGTACTTGATAATGTGGAATGAGTTAAATGTTGACACTAGTATGCTTGAGTACATATGATCGATCATTAGGATGTTAGTGTGCACACATGAGTCAAATTCGCGCATGACCTTGGTGGCGTTGAGACACTAAGGAGGAGTACGGGTTCGCCCGAAAATTGTTTTATACATACTAGTCGATGATGAGTGGAATCCTATCGACGGGGCGTGAGGATGAGTGGAATCCCCTCAGCGAGACCGGTGATGAGTGTAATCCCACCGTGAGGTAAAGTGGTTGTTGGGTGTGAGTTTCAACGTGTTTATCTGCGTATTCGAGTCATAGCTAGGTGCCAATATTGATTGATATGTGTATCAATGTGATGTGGAATGTGATTTCTACTTGGATGTTTATATGAGCTTACATATGGTGTGGAAATGAGCTTGTTAAGCATGACATAAAATTGATTATTGTTCATGCATCATTAACATTTTGGCTCTTGAGGATCGAAGGTATAATCATACATTTACCTTGGTTGAGTACGTGCTTGGACCCTGCATTGTCGAGGTTTGTTTTTAAAGAGCTTACTCTCACTAAGCTTTATTGCTTACGCTCTCTCTTTGTTCGACAATGCAGATCCTTAGTTCGGGGGTTGCTAAGTGCAAGAAGGGGGCCTCCAAGTGTGCTTCGTGGTGCTTGTTTAGCTACCAAGTATGAACTTTTTAATTATGATGTAATGGTCAAGCAATGGGACATGTATTCATGTTATGATGCTTTTGGAGTATGATGTTGTTGTTTAGGAGCATGTTAGACTCCTCGTATGTGTTTGTTAACTTGACTTTTGAGATGTATGCCCTTGCTTGTAAACCATGTTGGTATTTGTTTACCTTAAAATTTTCCTAAGTGTTGCCTTTGTTAAAGCATGTTTATGAAATGACATGAATGGTCTTTGGATTAGATGCCTTTCGTATATCTTGTGTTTGTTGTGTATGGTTGCTAGGGAGCATGCCTCTAGAAATGTATTTGTATGGTTTGTATGCCTCGTGTAGTTGTTTCGGGCGTTTGGAACCTCTAGGAGTTGTCTAAACAGATTTTGGGATTTTACAGACAGCCAGTGTTTCGAAACGGGCTGGGCCATTTCGAAACGGGTTTGGCTTTAGGGACCCCGTATCGGAACTCGTTTCGATACGGTTTTGCCACTATGAACCCTTGTTCCGAAACGGGTATCGGAACACTTTGGCTACTGAGAATCTGAGAATTTGACGAGATGATGGTGTTTCGAAACGGGTCTAAATTTTTCGGAACAGTTAATATCTCGTTGACCACGAGAAGTTGACCGTTGAGGGTGTTTCAGAACGATTGACCTCCGTTTCGATACGGCCTCCTCGTGTGGGCTTGGGGCCGTTGACCAAGTCAAGGCGTTTCGATACACCTTGAGGGTGTTTCGAAACGGCCTGCCTAAAAATCTAAAATGGATTGTTTTGCATATGTTGTTCGAATGATCGTTTTACGAATGCTTGTGTTCCACTGACGTGTCTCACATAGGACAATAGTAATGCATATAGACAAGATAAATAAAAGAAAATTTCTAGGGTTGTTAACCGAGGTGGAACCTTAACGGGTTTCACTTTGGTTTTCCCCGTGTGGCCCACTTGGACCGGTCAAGCGTCCGGACCGGGACAAGGGGGTTATACTTGTTGGTATCAGAGCCTAAGGTTACCGAGACCTTGGGCAGGTAAGTGGAGTAAGTTAGTTTTTGTATTGATATGCATGGTGTTTGCTTGCCTTGTAAGCATGATTGCTTTTGTGACAAGTCTGTTGGTTGATTGTTTTAAAAGCATGTTGTCTGAGAGTCCCATTGCTACTATTACATCGGAAAAGAATTTTTAAGTGAGGGAAACATACTTGAGCACTTGGAAGCCTTGCCTTGTTAGCCCAATCTTGTGTATTTTGTTTGTTGTGGTTGTAATTATCGTTTGTGAGCGATGTCTAGGCCGAGGGTTAGACCGAGGGTGGTTCGTCAGGAACCACGTGTTGCGGCTCCTGTTGAGCCGGTGGTTGGAGTGGAGGCTCATATAGAAGGGCCTGCAGCTGCTGGAGTTGGAGCTCTTCCACCACATCCTCCGCCTGGAGTTGGAGGCGAGGATGGAGCTGAAGGAGAGGGACCTCAGGGTGGCCGAGGTCCGGCCGGGATTGATATGACCCCGCTAGTGCAAGCTATAGCGGGAGCATTTCAGGCCGCAGTTGCGGGAGCTCAGACTGCAGCTCAGCCTAGGTGTGACGATGCTAGTCTACCTTTGGAGAGGCTCCTTAGCTTGGGGGCTGATGAGTTCAGAGGATCTACATCGGAGAGGTCTGAGTTGTGGTAGGAGAAGACCGTTCGCATCTTAGCTCAGATGGGTTGTGTGGGCGCACGTAGATTGGGCTGTGTGATCTCCTTACTACAGGGTGATGCCTACACCTGGTGGGTCACCATTACTACTGGAGTTCCAGAGGCAGAGGTTGATAGGGATTTCTTTGAGTCTGCTTTCATAAAGAGGTACTTGGGACCGAGGTATCTAGATGAGAAGAAGCGAGAGTTTATGGCTCTTGTTTAGGGAGATGCTACTGTGACTGACTACGATATCCATTTTGTTTGTCTGAGTCAGTATGCTTCAGAGTTAGTGCCTACTGAGAGGGTCTGATGTGATCGTTTCAGATATGGGCTTCATGAGGAAGTTAAGAGGTACACCTTAGCTTCTGATTATTTTGACTTTGATGTCTTGGTTGCTAGAGCCAAGGACATTGAGCACAGCTTGGGGCTGGCTAAGCATTCTGGAGGTTCTAGTTCTTGTAAGAGGCATAACAATGTTGATAGTAGAGATGCCAAGAGGCATAGAGGTGGCGGACATCAGTTTGACCATAGACGTGGCGGTGGCCATCATGGTAGGGGCCATCAGGGCCATAGAGGAGGAGGGCGTTTGCTCGAGTGCACACGTTGTGGGAGACAACACGCTGGTGAGTGTTGGGGTAACTTCCATACTTGTTGGAACTGTGGTTCGAGGGACCACTTTAGGAGGGATTGTCCACATCAGGCCGCACATGTACTGAACATTGCTCAGGCTCCTGCGAGAGCAAATGATTTTCAGAGAGGCCGTGGGCGCGATTGTAGCTACTTCCAGCATAGGGCTGATGCACCTAGGGTAGATGCTCAGAGGAACCTTGCTCATGTTGTGGCAGTGCAGTCAGAGGCAGGAGGACCAGCGAGAGTTTATGCTCAGAGAGAGGTCGAGAACGACACTGATGTGATAGCAGGTAATTTTGAGTTACAGTCTATGTCTTTGCTTTCTTTGGTTGATTCGGGTTCTACACATTCCTACATTTTGAGTGAGCATGCACGGAAGTTAGACATACCTGTTGAGATCTTAGATGTAGGTATGCATGTGACTAGTTCTTTTGGTGAGACGGTTGTGGTTAGACGTATGTATAGGAGATGTCCACTGAAGATTCAGGGTCATGTGTTCTCTATTGATATGATGGAACTTCCTTTCTATGGTTTTGATATTATTCTGGGTATGGACTGGTTAGTTGAGCACCGAGCTAGTGTAGACTTTGAGACGAAGAGGATTTCTTTGAAACTTTCTGATGACTACGAGGTAGTAGTAGTAGGGGAGAACATTAAGTTCTTGTCTAATGTTGTGTCAGCTTTAGAGGCTCATAGGTTGATGGATTTCGGATGTGAGGCTTACTTAGATTATGTTATGAATCCGAATATGAGTGAGGCTAGACCGAAAGATATTAGAACAGTTTGTGACTTTCCGGATGTGTTTTCTGAAGAGTTGTCGGGTTTGCCTCCTGACAGGGATGTTGAGTTTGTGATTGAGACTGTTTCACGGTCTAATCTAGTTTCAATAGCTTTGTATCGTATTGCTCCGAAAGAGTTGAAAGAATTGAAGAGTCAGTTGCAAGAGTTATTAGACCGTGGTTTCATTAGGCCTAGTAGTTCTCCTTGGGGTGCTCCTGTGTTGTTTGTGAAAAAGAAAGATGGTAGTATGTGCATGTGCATTGACTATAGACAGTTGAATCAGTTGACTGTGAAGAACAAGTATTTGATGCCTCGCATAGATGATTTGTTTGATCAGTTGAGAGGTGCTTTAGTGTTCTCGAATATAGACTTGAGATCGGGGTACTATCAGTTAAAAGTGAAAGAGTGTGATGTTCCAAAGACAGCTTTTAGGACTAGATATGGTCACTATGAGTTCCTTGTAATGCCGTTTGGGCTCACGAATACATCTACAACATTCATGGATATGATGAACAAGATTTTTAGAGACTATCTAGACTGTTTCGTAGTTGTTTTTATTGATGATATACTGGTGTACTCGAAGACATAAGAAGAGCATGATGAGCACTTGAGATTTGTTTTACAGAGATTGTTGAGCAATCAGTTGTATGCGAAGCTTAGTAAATGTGAGTTCTGGATTCGAGAGGTTGTATTTCTTGGCCATGTTGTTTAGGCCAAAGGTATCTGTGTTCATCCATCGAAGATCGAGGCTATTGTTGAGTGGAAACAACCTAAGTCAGTGACTGAGATTAGGAGTTTCCTAGGATTAGCCGGTTACTATAGGAGGTTTGTTGATGGTTTCTCTAGGGTAGCTGCTCCTTTGACTAAATTGTTGCAAAAGGGAGTTAAGTTTGAATGGTCAGATGCAAGACGGAAGGCCTTTGAGAAATTGAAAGAAGCTTTGACAAATGCTCCAGTGTTAGTACAACCTGTTTCAGGTAAAGAATTTGTGATTTATAGTGATGCTTCCTACATAGGTTTAGGATGTGTTTTGATGCAAGAAAGAAGAGTTGTTGCTTATGCTTCTAGACAATTGAAGGTTTATGAGAAGAACTATCCTACTCATGATATAGAGTTAGCCACGGTTGTTTTTGCATTGAAGATTTGGCGTCATTACTTGTATGGTGAGAAGTGTATAGTTTACACCGATCACAAGAGTTTGAAGTACTTGATGACACAGAAAGAGTTGAACATGAGACAAAGAAGATGGCTTGAGTTGTTAAAAGATTATGATTTGACCATGGAGTACCATCCGGGTAAGGCAAATGTAGTAGCCGATGCTTTGAGTAGAAAAGTTGTCGTTGAGTTGAGAGCTATGTTTGCTAGATTGAGTGTGTCCGATGATGGTAGTTTGATCACCGAGTTGCAAGTGAAGCCTTCTTTGATTCAGTCGATTAGAGAGAAGCAGTTGCAAGATGTGAATCTAGTTCCTCATGTTCAGGACATAGTCGAGGGAAGACTGACCGAGTATAGTTCCAGTGGTGAGAATTTGTTGTGCTTTAGAGATAGAGTGGTTGTACCAGAAGATGTTGAGTTGAGACGTCAGATTTTGAGTGAAGCGCATTCGAGTCCTTTTTCTATGCATCCGGGTAGTACCAAGATGTATCGTGACTTGAAGAATGATTACTTCTGGGTTAGTTTGAAAAAGGATGTAGCCGAGTATGTGAGTCGTTTTATGGTTTGTCAGAGAGTGAAGGCAGAACATCAGGTTCCTTCAGGTTTGTTACAGCCTTTGAAGATTCCGGAATGGAAATGGGAGAGGATCACCATGGATTTTGTGTCGGGGTTACCATTGTCTCCTTCGAAGAAGAATTTCGTATGGGTGATTGTTGATAGGTTCACTAAGTGTGCTCACTTCTTAGCGGTGAACACTACGGATTCCTTAGACATGTTGGCAAACTTGTACATCTGTGAGATTGTGAGACTTCATGGAGTTCCGAAGTCTATTGTTTCAGATAGGGATCCTAGATTTACTTCGAGGTTCTAAGGTTGCTTTCATAGTGCTCTAGGTAGCCGTTTGCATTTTAGTACTTCTTATCATCCGCAGTCTGATGGGCAGTCAGAGCGAGTGATACAAATTCTAGAGGATATGCTTTGTTGTTGTGTGATTGACTTCCAGGGTTCTTGGGAGAAGCACTTACCTTTAGTTGAGTTTGCTTACAACAATAGTTATTAGTCTAGTATTCAGATGGCTCCCTATGAGGCTTTGTATGGTAGACGATGTAGGACTCCGACTTGTTGGGCGAAAACAGGTCAGAGATTGTTACCTATGTCGAATTTGCTTAAGGGACTACCGACAAGGTGAAGTTGATTTATGACCGTTTGAAAGCAGCTTCCGATCGTTAGAAGTCTTCTGCAAATTTGAAGAGAAAAGAGATTGAGTTCTCCGTAGGCGAGAAAGTGTTTCTGAAAGTATCTCCATGGAAGAAGGTAATGAGATTTGGCCGGAAGGGCAAGTTGAGTCCGAGGTTCATTGGTCCGTATGAGATAGTTGAGCGGATGTGGCCTGTAGCTTACCGTTTGAGGTTACCTTCTGAGTTAGAGAAGATCCATGATGTCTTTCATGTATCTATGCTTAGGAGATATAGATTAGATCCTTCTCATGTTATGCCCGTCGAGGAGATAGAGTTAAATTCGGATTTGTCTTACAATGAAGAGCCTGTTGAGATACTTGCTTCTGATAGCAAGGTGTTGCGTGGTAAGACCATATAGTTGGTCAAGGTGTTGTGGAGACATAGAGGTGTGGAAGAGGCCACGTGGGAGTGGAAAGCTGATATGCTTGAGTAGTTTCCGTATTTGTTTCCGTCAGGTAATTTCGGGGATGAAATTCCTTAAGTGGGGGAGAGTTGTAACACCCGGGTTTAGGGGTCGGGTGAAAATAATATTTTAATATTATTTTGGGTTCGGTTTAATAATTAAAATAATCTTTTGGGCCTCGGGTTTCAAAAAACAATATTTTGTGTTGGACTAAATTGAAATGAAATGAAATTTTGGGGGATTTTAAAGAATAAGGGAATTAGCCATTCATTAATGGAAAACTGGTAAATAGCCCAACTTTTAATTTTAAACCCCCATTTTGTCAATAGCCACTATTCACCTTCTTCTTCTAAAAACAAAAACAGCGGTTTGAAGAATCTCTCATCCCCTCTACTATCTCATCACCTTGTTCCTCCATTTTAGCTCGGATTTGCAAGGTAACTACATTTTCAACTTGTCCTCATCATCCTCTCTTCAAAAGTACAAATGGTTTTCATTTTCCTCAATGTTTTGAAAATGGAGTTTTTGGAGATTTTGATTAAAAATGATAACTTTATGTTGTTAAACTTAATATTTCGATTTAATGTTGTTAGTTATGAAGTCTAGGAGCTAAATGGTTCAATATATATGAATTTTACTTGGTTTTGAGCACATTCCCGGAATTGGGTTTTAAGGGGGTTTTTGAAGGGTTTTGGGTGAGTTTTGGGGGTTGTTTTAGGTTTAATTGGTGGGCTAATGTTAGTACTATGGTTAGTGGTTGCTTTGGGATCAATTGTGGGTATAAAATGTGTTGGAAACTTGGGTTTTGATCAAGGTTTGTGGGCTGCTCGAATTGGATAAAATTGGGGTTTGTTCATGGCTTGAAATGTTGAGTTTAATGTTTGAATTGTATTCCGGGTTAACTACTTTGATGCTTGGGCTGATTGGAAGTTGTTTGGTTTGTGTTGAGGTTGTTTAGAGTCGAGAACTTATGTCGGTGAAGCATCGGGAGGAAATCCGGAAGCTTGAAGGTGGTTGCTAGCTTGGTATTGAGCTTGGAAGTATAGGTGAGTGGTTAATGTTTTCAAAGTGGTTTTCTAAGTATTTGGTTCGAGCATGTGGACTAGGTCGGGCTTGGTAGACCCACCTAGAGTTAGGATTAGGGTGGTAGCCTAATCCTAAACTTAAACTAGAGACATTGGTTGAACTTGTATTTGATGTTTATGCCTCGTAATATTTGTGATATGGTGATTAATGTATATTGTGCTATACATGTGAGATGAGGCATGATTTGTGATGCATTATGAAATGCATGTGAATGGTTCATGATTGTGACCAAGGTGGGTGCTAGGCACGTAATTGTTTGTACTTGATAATGTGGAATGAGTTAAATGTTGGCAGTAGTATGCTTGAGTACATATGATCGATCATTAGGATGTTAGTGTGCACACATGAGTCAAATTCGCGCGTGGCCTTGGTGGCGTTGAGACACCAAGGAGGAGTACGGGTTCGCCCGGAAATTGTTTTATACATACTAGTCGATGATGAGTGGAATCCCATTGAGGGGGCATGAGGATGAGTGGAATCCCCTCCGCGAGACCGATGATGAGTGTAATCCCACTGTGAGGTAAAGTGGTTGTTGGGTGTGAGTTCCAACGTGTTTATCCGCGTATTCGAGTTATAGCTAGGTGCCAATATTGATTGATATGTGTATCAATGTGATGTGGAATGTGATTTCTACTTGGACATTTATATGTGCTTACATATGTTGTGGAAATGAGCTTGTTAAGCATGACATAAAATTGATTATTGTTCATGCATCATTAACATTTTGGCTCTTGAGGATCGAAGGTATAATCATGCATTTACCTTGGTTGAGTACGTGCTTGGACCCTGCATTGTCGAGGTTTGATTTTAAAGAGCTTACCCTCACTAAGCTTTATTGCTTACGCTCTCTCTTTGTTTGACAATGCAGATCTTTAGTTCGGGGGTTGCTAAGTGCAAGAAGGGGGGCTCCAAGTGTGCTTCGTGGTGCTTGTTTAGCTACCAAGTATGAACTTTTTAATTATGATGTAATGGTCAAGCAATGTGACATGTATTCGTGCTATGATGCTTTTGGAGTATGATGTTGTTGTTTAGAAGCATGTTAGACTCCTCGTATGTGTTTGTTAACTTGGCTTTTGAGATGTATGCCCTTGCTTGTAAACCATGTTGGTATTTGTTTACCTTAAAATTTGCCTAAGTGTTGCCTTTGTTAAAGCATGTTTATGAAATGACATGAATGGTCTTTGGATTAGATGCCTTTCGTATATCTTGTGTTTGTTGTGTATGGTTGCTAGAGAGCATTCCTCTAGAATGTATTTGTATGGTTTGTATGCCCCGTGTAGTTGTTTCAGGCGTTTGGAACCTTTAGGAGTTGTCTAAAACAGATTTTGGGATTTTACAGACAGCCAGTGTTTCGAAACGGGCTGGGCCGTTTCAGAACGGGTTTGGCTTCAGGGACCCCGTATCAGAACTCGTTTCGATACGGTTTGGCCATTGTGAACCCCTATTCCGAAATGGGTATCGGAACACTTTCGCTACTGGAAATCTGAGAATTTGCCGAGATGATGGGGTTTCGAAACGGGTCTAAATTTTTCGGAACGGTCAATATCTCGTTGACCACGAGAAGTTGACCGTTGAGGGTGTTTCGGAATAGTTGACCTCCGTTCCGATACGGCCTCCTCGTGTGGGCTTGGGGCCGTTGACCAAGTCAAGGCGTTTCGATACACCTTGAGGGTGTTTCGAAACGGCCTGCCTAAAAATCTAAAATCGACTGTTTTGCATGTGCTGTTCGAATGATCGTTTTACGAATGCTTGTGTTCTGCTGACGTGTCTCACATAGGACAATAGTAATGCATATAGACAAGATAAATAAAAGAAAATTTCTAAGGTTGTTAACCGAGGGGGAACCTTAACGGGTTTCGCTTCGGTTTTCCCCGTGTGACCCACTCGGACCGGTCAAGCGTCCGGACCAGGACGAGGGGGTTACAGAATCTAACAAGACATGCTTTAGTACATATTTAACCTACAAGACTCGTGTTTTATGACTCATGTGCATCATACTAGTAATGAAAGCATTTTACATTGCACAAAACACCCCAAAGGTGGCTCCTTTATCCCCTCTTTAAGTTTGCTCTTTGCTTATGCTTTTGGAAGAGTCTCCTCCTTCGTTCACTATTTAACAATCATCATAGAAATACATAAGAATTAATGGAAGGATGAAACACAAAATTATTTCTCAATTTCCTTCAAAAATCTCTCTTAAAATATAACGCTAACAAAACCCTAGTCACCCTATAACACTCATATATGGAGACATGGATCTTATTTTAAAACTTGATATGTGAAGAGGAAGAATCTTACCTCATATATTACTCTACTCTAACTCAAACTCAAAAAAAATCAAGGTTGAAGAAGATGGATCAAAAAAACTGTAAATTTATAAAAAAAATATTATGTTTGATTCCCTTTCCCCCTTTCCCTTTTTCTTTCTAAGGTTAAGAGGTTAACCTTCTGCCCCTTTACCCTTTTTGTAATTTTTTTGATACAACGGTTCACATTTTATTATACTTAATTTAACAGTTATATCAGTACTACTTAAAAAAAATTAAACTGCCTTCTTTTAGATCCACCCATCCAAACCAGATGAGGTGAACCATCAAAAACTACCGTAACTCTCCAATGATTATCCTTGATTAATGTCCACAGCAAATTCGCTCAACAAACTGCAAAACTGTATCTACTTAATTTTATTAACTCATAGTTTTGTACATAAGAATCTCCCCCGCCCTTATGAATTCATACATGACCCAGCATTAATTCATGTCATTAACCATCATCTTCATCTGAAACATAGGAAAATATTTTACCTTTTAAAAACATTTCGAATTTTAATTTATTTGTTTTTTTTTTTTGTAAATGACGACAAACATTTTTATATTATTTAAGATTCAATATTTTTAAAAGGTATAATGAGAAAATAAATTTCACATTTTCAATATTTTACTAAATAAATGCCCAATAAATCTTTAAACTTAATAGATAATTATAAATATTATATTAGATTTTATCACATTTATAGTATGACTGGAAATATTTTATAAAAAATTAATTCAACAAATGATCTTATGTGAAATTTATGATACAAAATACTGATATGTGAAATATTAAAGTATTTGTATTCAATTTCATCGTCTTGTGAACCCAACGGGTGGTCCTAGTTGAAATGAGGATGATGATTATCCTATGAGCTTCGAGTTTAAACAATTTTGTCTGCAAAAAGTAGTTCTATTAAAAAAATTCATCATCTTGTGTTCGATCCTTAAATAGTAGTTCTATTTAAAGATTATAGAAAAGTATGAAAAATACAAAAATATATTTTTTTAAATTGAAATACAAAATATTTTAATAATAAAACTTATCATTAACAAAAGATTTTAAATAAACTAGATTTTGTCACACTTATGATGTTAGTAAACTAAAATATTTTATGTAAAAAATTATATTTATAAAAATTATTTTAACAAGCAGTTTTAGGTGAGTGGTTAATGATTTATATATAAATGTATTAGTAATTTAATGTTTGATCCTTAAATAATGATTCTAAGTTATTTTTTAAAAGATTATATAAAAAATAGGCTTAAGGTGTTTGAAGCTCTTGAACATTTGAAAAATAATCAATTAAGCTCTTTTTACCAATTTTGACCATCAATTTCTGACGATTTTTTTTTTCTTGAGATGTTACTATTGTGTGATATGCTATAATTCTATCTGATGATATTTACAGATGATTTTAGGAAACTATTTTTATAAGTTTTATAAGTTTTTTTAGAATTTTTTATAACTTTTAAAGAATTTTTAAATAAAATAAAAAATGAAAATGTCAAGTGACAACACTATAACACGACACGTTGTACCATCTGAACAAAAAAATTGTTAGATTTAATAGTCAACGTTGGTCAAAAGAGTGAATTGATAAAATTTTGGAGTATAAAGACTTAATTGGATGCAAAAAAAAATTCAGGAACTTAATTATTATTTTTTTCAAAAATTCAAGGGCTTATAATAATTTCAAACCTATAAAATATAAATTGTCAAAAACACTCTTATGAAAAAGAATCCAGTTACTCAATAGAAATAATTTTGATTTTTATAATGTATATGTTAATTAAACTCCTACTAATATTACATTTTTTTATTAAAAATACATTTTTAACTAAATTATTATCCGGTTAAACGCAGCACTAATCCATTAAAAATTATATATTAAATCAATGTCCAAGAAGAAATCAGTGAAAACTCCGATTTCGTTGAGACCCAAATTCAGAAAGAGATCAGAAAAGGCCAAGAAGAGAATGTAATGAAGAAGCTGAAGATAATACTCAAAAGCAAAGTCAAGACGGTACCAATACATCAATGAAGATAACGACGCTAACGGTAATCTTGTTTTTCTTTCTGTTAATAAATTATTGATGTTCTTAGCTTTTCGGAGATCTGTTGAAAGTTTAGAGTTAAGGCGGGGAAGAAGAACAATGGAGGAAAAACTGTGAGTTGGAATGGAAATCAATAATGTGTTGGCAACATTTTTAATGACATGTGAAATAATTCCTATTTGGCATTAAATCATTCGTTAGGGACTATTTTTGATGCAGTGAGAAGGGTCTGTCTAATAATTTCTTTATTTTATCATACAATTTGCACTACTAAGAATTCAAATTCTCTAATGTTATTTTAAAATATTGTTCTATCTTATATGAATTTAAATTTCGGTATAAAAATGTAAAATATTGTCTTATCTTGTATGAGTTCAAATCACGATATGAGAATGTAATATCTATTTAATAAAAAAAATATTTTTCAAAATTAAACAAGACCCAATTTGATTTACAATATTTCTTCATCTATTCAACATACCACTTGAAGGTTTTTTATATGAATTCTAGCATAGAAAATTGGGACTAAAACGTGGATCTCAATGACCAAATCTCGACATAATTAATTAAGTTCGACAGTCATGACTTTCTAAATATACAAAAGGATACATCTCTTTTTCAATACTTGAGAAGCTATGGACATGGATTGAACCATGATTCTAACTTGATAGGGCAAAATATAATATTTTTGAAAATAGAGGGTAAATTATAAATATCCCATAAAATTTTTAATTTTAATATATAAACTAGAGGGAAAAAATCAAGTTTGAGGCGTTGAGGCTCAATTGCCCCTCCCAGTCCCACTATTAAGGTGCCTCTGTCACTGTCTATGAAGTACATATATCAACATTTTTTTAAGCTTAATATATAAATAAGTGCCTAAATTATGCATGTTAGGTGCATAAAACAGTTTTTTTTTTAAAAGTATATGTCTAACGTTTCATATCGTTAATTTTAGGTGTTAAGTTGTCAACTACCATTAATTTAAAAAAAAATTGATTTTTTTTTATTTCTTAACTTAGTTTTTGAAAAAATCCTAAATTTTCCAAAACTAAAAATTAACTAGGGTGGGCAAAAATACCAGACCCGGTTGACCCGGCCCGACGACCCAATGACCCGAACTTAAAATTACCGAGTAATTCTCTAAAAATATTACCCGACCGGGCCGAGTACCCGACCCAAGAATTTTCCCGGGACACGGGCCGGGATTTTTAAGTTACCGGGTACCCGACCCGACCGGATAATATTTAATATATATTTTTATATTTTCAATTATATTTTTATTTTAAGTTTCTTAATATTTTTACTCTAAAACTAAATTTAAATCCCTAAATTCTTTTTATGTTTGTATTACATACTTTTAAGTTTTAAGTTTAAAATTTTTTAAAAATATTTTTGTGTTTAATATATAAATTTTTTAAAATTTTAGAATTAAAAAAAAAATAGGCGGGTACCCAAATGAGATGGCCCGAGACACGGGCCAAAGATTGAGGTACCCGGATGAACCGGGTACCTGGGAATTCACACCCCTAAAAATAACCCCAAAATTTGAAAACCTTAATAACCAAAACTCCAAATCACAAAGTCGATTGCCATGTTGCCGCTCACTATTCCCGTCGGAAGAGCCACATGACCGTTTGTCCCATTTCTCAGTCGTCGAAAAATAACAAATGATGTCCCAATCAAACGCTAAACGTAAAATTTTTATTCGAACGACAGACAACATTTCGATAACGGAGGCGTGACAATGGCAGCAACGATGACTGATTTAGGATTTGGATTAGGATATTTGAAATTTAGGGCCTTTGTGAATTACGATAAAGTTGAAGTTTTTTAAAAATGTTTTAAGTTTTTTTAAAACAAAAAAAAAATTAAAATTTAAAAACATATTATATGTCACTTTATAATTAGTGAAGAAATTTTTATAACGACAGTTAACGACCATTCACCTAAAATTAACGAAGTGAAATGTTAGACACATATTTTTATAAAAAACTTTAAACCCCTAAAGTTAAAAATTGATATAGTTGAGCACTTAAGCCTTTTTCGTATACCGTTGTTAAAATTCACTATAATCTCCCTAAATAAAATATTAATGATATTAAGTCTTTTAAACGCTATAACAATAAACATATTAACAAACTTAAAATTCAGCAGACTTTACAAGTACTTTTCTATGAAGTGAAAATGCATTGTGTTCAGTTAGCTAGACAAATTCAGTGAAATAAAATATCTAACTCAATTGATCCAATCTTTACTTGATTTAAATTTCATCAGATTTAACTTAAATTGTTATTTTTCATTCAAATATTTAGTAATTTTAACATATAATTTTATATAAATAAATTTAGAGTAAACTATACGAAGTACCACTAAACTTTAGAGTCTGACTTGATTATACACTAAACTAAAAAAAACAATATTATTGTACGATTAAACTTTAATAACATGTTCAATTATACCACTCGACTATTATCGAGTTAACGTCGTGGTGACGTGGATGGCGTGTGAACACGTGGATGCTGAACCAAAACGACGTCGTTTTGATATAGTTGTTTTGATGCCTATGATATACCAAAACGACGTCGTTTTGTTAGAGAAAGAATAAGAAAATTTTACACTCAAACAAGCTCGAACCAAGGACTACAAGGATAAAAAAATTACACTTACCAACCAAGTCAACTTAGAGTCTTAATATAAATCCAATGCAAATGATATGTATATATAGTACTGTAGTTGAACTTAATTTTATTTTTCTTATAACATAATTTTATAACTTTTATAATATAATTTTATAAATATATTAACTTTATAAATAAATATTATTTATAATTTATATTACAAAACTAAATTATTTATAATATATAACTAATCCATAAACCCTAAACTAAAATATTATTTATAATATATATATATAATTAAATCTTAAACCCTTCATTCAAAAGAGTTGGGATTTATAGTTTATTGTTTGCGGCTTGGGTTTAGAGTTTAGGGTTTACTTATATACATTATAAAAATAATATATAAAGTATAAATATTAAAAATATTATAAAACTATACCATGAGATAAATAAAATAAGTTCAACTGCAGATGTATATTATTATTATTATTATTGTTATTATTATAAGATTTTAAATTAGTTTGATGGTTAAGTGCTAACTTTCCATTCTTGGTGTCCTTTTTTCGAGCCTCTTTAAGTGTAAAGTTTCTTTTAATTTTTCTTCTAGCAAAACAACGTAGTGAATAAGATGAATAAGATTACTCATAGATCTACCAATTTGTCTCGAGTTAATCAAAAGGGGTTAATTCCATAAGTTTCAAACTTGAATTTTGATTAAATTAATAAGAAATTTTATCTTTTCTCCCACCTTTCAGAAAAAATAAAGCATAAGCATTTCGGGACTATGGTTAATTAAATTTTTCTAAAAAGTAACTATCTTGTTTTTACATCACATAGAAATTTATATGGAAGTCTTGAAAAAGATATTTTCTTCATAAAAAAGCATTGTTGAAGCCAAACTCTAAATTATGTTATAATAGCATTGATTCATAATTCAATGGTTTATGCTCAATGATATTAGGTGTAGTTTACTCATAAACTTATACACTAAAAATAATCAAATACAAATCTCATCTAAAAAGGTAATCTCTTATTCATTTCTTTTTGGCAAATCTCTTATTCAATTTTAGAATCAAAAACTGCAAAAAAAAAACGAAACCCTCAGCAATATTTCCCTTACAAAGTACTATTTTGCAAACAAAACAACATTCTTCGATCATCAAATAAAACATGGCAATCAATCTCGAGAAAACTCAATCTTGATGCCACCAATCTTAGCCAAACCCTTACCAAATTTAGGCACCAAAGTGACAATAATAGCATCATCACCCTCAGCATCCAATTCCTCCAACAAATCGGTTAGCCCTAACCTCAAAGATGTGCTCATTTTCTTCCCATGTTTATGCTTATGCGGCACATTGACAAAGCTGCCTGCAAACTCCGTGTTGTGTGGTCCGATCTCGGTGTCATCTTCGTCGTTAACGTACACATCGAATTTCAGCATTTGGTGTCTGTCAAACTCAACGTTTTCGATCACCAACACTTCCTCTTCCTCTTCTTTCTCTTTCCTACTCCTTGATTTCTTTGGCCTTGCAACTTCCAGGCTGACAACGCTGTTTAAAACCAGAGGGAACCTAACGTTTGATACAACTTTTTTCTTTGTCTCGGCTGCATTTGCAACTCCCAGTGCTCTTTTCACTTTACTCGTATCCCTGCGAGGAGTAGGTTTCGTGGCCAACCATGGAATGGCAACCCTCTGATAATCATAGCGTAACATTCTAGTGTCGAGGCAATCTCGCACCTTAACACGAACAAGATTTGCATTTTCGTCGTAGAAAATGAAAGCCGAGTCGAGCCAGTCCGAGTCAGTAAAATCGGTTCGTCTACCTCCCAATGTCTTCCAAACCGACCACATCCGGTCCACATTCGAGTGATGTGCGTAGAATATGGGGTCTCTCGCAGCAGAATAGAAGTTTCCCATGTCTTCGAAATTCGGTTGTGTGTTGTCACCGCACCAAATGTGTACGGGTGCGTGAGGGATGTTCTCCAGCGAACCGGCACCAGGGTTCGGTTCATCGCCAGCACGATAAGCATTACCTAGGAAAAGCCTAGCGGTTTTTCCATTAGATACCATTTGCCTGTACATGATGTTCAGGTTACTTGAAATCTGATCATTACTCGATGAAATTTCATCGGTTCCGTTGAAATCAAGATCGAGGAGAGCGGGTGGTTGATGGTTCGGGTTGCGGCGATCATCGTAGAATGGAGAATTAGGGTTCGAATAAAAGGCAGGCATTTGCATGCCGCCAGGAGTATCCCAGTTCCAAAATGGCATTGCGAAAGTTGGGTCATCAATCAGCTTACCCAAGATTTTTTCAAAGAAATAAAGATAGTATCTATGGAAAGGGAAGAAAAGCCATGAGTTATGAACTTGAAGATCAAGATCTGGGAATCCAATTTGGTGATAAGCCCCATTACAATAAGCACAATGAACATTTGCTTGTTGCATGAAGTTTCGTGGATCATCAGCCGGAAGAGCTTTCATTAGTTCAATGGCCTTGAAAAATTTAGCCAAGTAATCATCACTTACTAAATGAGCTGCCGGCCTAGTGCGTAGCGGCGCGTTCCAAGGAGGGAGCTTGAAATCTACAATTTTGGTCGACGGTCCTCCTGGTGGGCAACAAATGAGGTTTTCGACACTCTCAGGCAGGTCCGGTCGGCCACATTGAGTGAAGTCGGGGCCGGCTATCGGTGCTGCAAATGCAAAAGGATCATTTAGGGTGGATACACCGTAGAGGCCACCGAGGCCGACGAGTACATCTCTTCTATCAAACTTGTTTTGATGATCACCATTTCTTACTTTGCATGACACAGCTTTGGAGATGAACTTTGGCTTTCGCTTCCCTGCTATGGAAAGTTGAGATGTTTTGGGAAGGGAAGAAGAGGTATTGGAAGTGAAGGGGCCGGCGGCGGCCGGGGCTGCGGGGGATGGTAGTAAGGCGGAAGCCATAATTTGAATTGGTCTAATGGCACAATTATTTTGATCTGTATCAAGTATGAAAATAAGGGACTTCCGTATTGTTTTTATAAAAATAATATTGGACTTTCCTCCGCATGCGTACGCACGTACGTAGCACGTTAGGTAATTTCGTTTTTAGCAAAAACTAAAAACAAATAGCAATGCTAGATTTTGTAGCACTTTTTCTTCCATTATTTTTTTTTATTTTTAAAACGAATCTATGTCTTTGTGACACGTTTTTAATGACATGTAAAATAATTTTTATTTGATATTAAATTATTGGATAGGAACAATTGTTGATATGGTGAGAAGTGTCCACCTAATAATTTCTCCATTTTGTCATGCAATTTGCACTACTCAGAATCCAAACCCTCAAACGTTACCTTAAAATATCGCCCCATCTTATATAGATTCGAATTTTAGTATGAAAATATAAAACATTATTTTATCTTGTATGAATTTGAATCTCGGTATAAGAATCTAATCTCTATTTAATCAAAAAAATAATTTTCAAAATTAAACAAGACCCAATTTGATTTACAATATTTCTTCATCTATTCAACATACCACTTGAAGGTTTTTTATATGAATTCTAGCATAGAAAATGGGGATTAAAACGTGCATCTCAATGACCAAATCTCGAGATAATTAATTAAGGTCGACAGTTCTGACTTTCTAAATATACAAAAGGATACATCTCTTTTTCGACACTTAAGAAATTATGGACAGATACGAAGCCAAACTTTTAATTTAAGTAGACAAAATATAATTTTTTTTAAAAAATAGGGGGAAATCATTAATATCCCATAAAAATTTTAATTTTAATATATAAACTAAAGAAGAAGAAAAAATTTGAGGGGTTTGGGGGCAATAGCCCCTCCCGTTATCAAGGTGGCTCCGTCGCTGGCTATGGAGTACATATAAATAAGTGCCTAAACTATACATGTTAGGTGTATAAACTATATTTTGTTGTAAAAGTATGTGTCTAACATTTCATTTCTTTAATTTTAGGTGCTTGACTGTCAACTACTATTATTTTTTTAAAAAACTGATTTTTTTATTTTTTTTTTATTTCTTAACTTAGTTATTGAATAAACCCTAAAATTTACAAAACTAAAAAATAACCCCCAAATTTGAAAACCTTCACAACCAAAACCCTAAATCCCAAGGCCGATTGCCATGTCATCGCCCAGTACTCCCGTCGGAAGAGTCACATGACCGTTTACCCCATCCCTCCATCGTTGAAAGATAACGAACGCCGTCCCAATCAAATGCCAAACGTGAAACTTTTATTCGATCGATTAGCGACGAACGACAACTGAAAGGACGACAAGCAACATTCAGATTGTGGGGCAAGAAGAGGAGACTTCATTCATGTAGAAATGTATGTTTTGATTTAGTAATTCAAAATTGTTTTGGACTTAATTGAGAATTGTTTTGGACTTAATTAAGAATAATTTAAAGGGTAAACTACTGCAGGGCTCACTCTCGTTTAGCGTTTGTACAGAGTTAGTCACCACTTTTGAAAAGTTCCAATTAGTAGTCCTCTACGTTTTCAATGTGTAAATATTTGGTCACTCCGACGTTATACTCCTATAGTCCCCTAACGGATTGCTGATGTGGCGGAATTAAAATAAGGATAAATTACTGCAATAGCCATTAAAATTTATCTCATGTACATTTTTTCTCCTTAATTTAAAAAAGTAAACATTATAGTCACTAATAAAAATGTTTCTTTATAATTTCACCCTTAAATTTTTAAAAATTCATTTTTCAATCCTAAAACTTTACAATCAATTAACATAATAATATTATAAATGTTTAGATGAAAAATAGGTGCCCAAAGTATACCCTTTGAAACTTAGGCGCCCAAATTGCTCCTATTTAATAACTAAAACTTAAAAATTTAGTCCACTAACTACTAAAAAATTTGAGTTATTGGAATATCTATTTTATAATTCAAACTTTATTTTGAATTTTCGAGTCGAGTTTATGAAATTATGAGTCGATTATTTTCACATCAAACCAAAAAATTTAATTTTTTCGAGTCAAGTCCAGTTATTGGAATTTCTATTTTATAATTCAAACTTTATTTTGAATTTTGAGTCGAGTTTATGAAATTATGAGTCGAGTATTTTCACATCAGACCTAAAAATTTAATTTTTTCGAATCAAGTCGAGTGTTGCACTTCCCTACATATAATTTTTAATTTTGTTCCGTGTTTGTCCCAAGAAAAACTTCGGACTCTACTGTTGGTTGTTCACCTTCCCGATCGGCCGTCGTCGATCTCCGTCATTGTCGGGCGGTGGTGGTCACCGCCTACATCGCTAGAGGCGCCACGTTGTCGCGATCTCATTCATGGCCACCATGCGCGTCGTCGGGCCGCCTTCCGCCAGCAAATCTCGATTGAAGCTCTGGCAAGAAACCAATCGACGCCATTGTTTCTCGCATTTTCCGGCATCGGTTGTCGTCCATTCGCGAGACGAACACTAGATCCGGGCTCCTGACGTGGCGGCGAGCAAAACCCCTAAGGTTCCGAATCCAACCGACGTCGGCGGAACCTCTATCGGAGCTACGTAAGTTCTGACGACCTTTTATTTTTTCGCACGGATTAAAAATAAAAATTATATGTAGGGAAGTGCAACACTCGACTTGATTCGAAAAAATTAAATTTTTAGGTTTGATGTGAAAATACTCGACTCAAAAATTCAAAATAAAGTTTGAATTATAAAATAGAAATTCCAATAACTCGACTTGACTCGAAAAAATTAAATTTTTTGGTTTGATGTGAAAAATACTCGACTCATAATTTCATAAACTCGACTAAAAAATTCAAAATAAAGTTTGAATTATAAAATAGAAATTCCAATAACTCAAATTTTTTAGTAGTTAGTGGACTAAATTTTTAAGTTTGAGTTATTAAATAGGAGCAATTTGGGCACCTAAGTTTCAAAGGGTATACTTTGGGCACCTATTTTTCATCTAAGCATTTATAATATTATTGTGTTAATTGATTGTAAAGTTTTAGGATTGAAAAATGAATTTTTAAAAATTTAAGGGTGAAATTATAAAGAAACATTTTTATTAGTGACTATAATGTTTACTTTTTTAAATTGAGGAGAAAAATGTACATGAGATAAATTTTAATGGTTATTGCAGTAATTTATCCTTATTTTAATTCCGCCACATCAGCAATTCGTTAGAGGACTAACGGAGTATAACGTCGGAGTGACCAAGTATTTACACATCGAAAACATAGAGGACTACTAATTGGCACTTTTCAAAAGTGGTGACTAACTTTGTACAAACGCTAAACGAGAGTGACCCCTGCAGTAGTTTACCCAAATTTAAAATATTCTCTCAGTCAAAACAACTTGAAAATAAGTTTAAAAAGTTTTTGGTAATGTTTGAAACGTTTTTAAGTAGCCAAACTAGTGTTTTTAATGTATCTGTTTTGATACATGCATAATTTGTATTGATACATTTTGAAACTACCAAAACCTATTTCGATACATGGCTTATCTGTTTCGATACGGACATGGGTTGTTTCGAAACACCCTTTGGTGTTTCGATACGCCCACGTGGCAGACACTCCAATGGCTAAAAGCCCCAACGGCTATTTCCCAACGACTATTTGAATTGCAGGCTGTTTCGATACGACACTAGACATTTCGATATGGGCGTTCCGATACGGCCCAACATGTTTCAATACGGCACACTGCATCATACTACAACGGCTAGTTCTGAAGAATGGTGTTTCGATACAACTGTAACACCCCAAAAACCGGTCTAGTCGAAAATAGGTTCCGATGATCGGAATATCGGTGGTAACATATTGAAATCTTGATTTCCCGATATAGATTATGTTGTTATAATGTTACAAGACCTTAAGTAAACCAAGTCCCTAGTTAAGATTGCTTGGGGAATGCCTATTTGATGTTTTTGAGCTAGGCGTTTCGGTACGGTCAGATACGTACCGAAACGATCTGGATAGGGCGTTCCAAAATGATTAAGGGCGTATCGGTATGATGTAGCGATAATAACTATTTTTTGGACTTTTGCTTACCAGTTCCGATACGGCCTCGAGCGTATCGAAACGATACCATGCAAAAAACATGGTAGGTGTCCTAAAGTCAAAAGTTGCGGCCCTTAAGTGAGTCACCTACTTGCTTGGCATCTCTCCACATGCTTCTAAGCTAAATGAGTGGCTTTTTGTCAGCAAGATAATATGATGTAAGCTAAACAAACCCTTTGCTTAAGGAAAGTTTGTGATTAGCCCCTTAGGGAGGCAAACCCTCAAGCAAGAGAAACCCTTTTCATCGGTTATTGGGTGAGGTAGGAATTAAATAAGCAAAGGGCCGCAACTTTTGACTTTAAGAAATCCAAATACCATTTTCATCGCTTTAATAAAATAAGTTATGGAGTTGCGTATTTGGATTTCTTACCGAGCCTAACTTTCTCCTTAACAAAATAAGCAAACATCTCCATTTCCATCTTCAACCTCAAGCTTTAAGCAATCACCTCCATTGAAGACAAACCTAAGCTTTGTCTTCCATCGTTTAAGAGTCTCGTTTAATCCATACAAGTACAAGAAGGAGAATTTAAGCATCGAACGAGGTATTATCAACCATAAAAGCCTTAGCCGAGCAAGGTGAGTGTAGTAGCGTCTCGGGTTAGGCAAGGGCCTACTCGAATGTGTTGTTTTTTTGTTAATACTAACCTTGTGTTAAAGGTTTTACATCATCGATCTTATGTTGGTAAGTATGTGGTAAGTGTTGCATTGATTCTATGTTCATAGCATGGTTATCATCGACATGAAAATCATTTAAAGCATTGACATGTAAGAATTGTTGACATGAACTTTTGTTATTGTTTATGAATCATGAATGATGAACCATTGTTATTGGACCTTAGATTCGAAGCATTGGGTACAATGGGCATGCCATAGAATTCATAAGCTTATTGGTACGGATGGACTACGGTTCTAGGGCTACAACCTATATGATTTGGCGAGGCGGAGGGATGTAAGTGTATTGGTCTTTGGCGATGTCGGTGGGATGACCAATTAAGGATTTGGCGAGGAGGTGGAATTCGTGTATCCATATACCATGAATCGATCCAAGGGAAATATTGATCAAAGATATTGATTTTCCATGAATTTATTATATTGACATACATGATATGATTTATGCGTTGTTATGAACAAGAAACATGCCATGTTATTGCATAATTAGTATTATGAATTCCTTAGAGCATGCTACATGACATAATCTATTCATTCATGGTTATGTGACTACCTCACTAGGCAAAGTACGCCTAATGCATTCCATTGCATCCATTTTAGGTTAGACAAGTGTTGGGATCGAGATCGGAGAAGTTGGAATGTTGCGCAAGTCACAAAGCAAGTTCTAAGTAATGTATTTTGTCTTTTCGAACTCCTAGTTCGGTGGTAAGGTCTATGTACAAGTTTATCATGTTCTTTTGATGTGTTTATGCTATGTTTATGTGTTTTTGAATGGATAGTTTGAAGTGAGCCTTCTATGTAGTAAGTTATGGTCCTAAAATGCATGTCTTGTACTAAAAAGGTAAAATCGGTCAAACGAATTCATATGGCTCTAAAACTTGGCATGAAAATAGCTTTTACTCTTAAAATGTTGTGGGTAAAGTTTCATTGCAATTGAACCTTGTTTGTTAGGTGAAAATGGATAAACACCAGTAAGATTCTGTCATTACAAGCATGACCGTACTGAAACGAGTGATGGCGTTTCGATACGGGTAAGCATAATTTGAACCTTAGAGAACAGGGTGTACCGAAACGGAATAGTGTCGTTTCAGAACATTTTGCCACTAGAGGCCTCTGTTTCGATACGGGTTTCGAAACGAACCAAAGTCAAAGTCAAAGGAAGTCAACTCGTACCGATACAGGTCTTGCCGTATCGATACGCTTATATATATATAAAAAAATCAACAAGGTTGACCATTGTCCTCCCGTACCGAAACGACCCTGAGCTTTTCGGTACAAGGATAGTTTTCTAAGTATTCTTAATGAATAATTAGATTAATAAGTATATTGGTAATGTTCTGTTTGTTTAATTTCGTTGAAGTGTTAATAATAAGATTAAAAGTTATTGCACCGAACACCTCACTGTTCACCTGTAACATGCTCCGACCCGGTTCTCTACCAGGCCGGGAAGGGGGTGTTACATTAGTGGTATCATAGCTAGAGTTTAGTTGGTTCTGGACTAAACCTATGTTTGTTTGTATTGTTTGTTATGTTACTGTGCCACCTAGGAGTTATTATGTTGAGTATTGTGACTTGTCAACTGATCAGATCTCTTTTTATAGATATGTCTCAAACTAACGAAGCTTGTGATAATGAGTTTGCTTCTAACTCCTCGACTCGTGGCGAAGAGGTGCAAGGAGGAAATCCTCCGAACCCTCAAAACCCTCATGTTCAAGGTATAGAGCCAGAAGCACCTACGGATCAAGTAGAGTGTTATCGAAGCATGGCAGATATGTTTCAGCAATTTATGAATGTGATAAGGACTAACCAAGTTATGCAACCTACGCCACCTGTTGCTCAACCTTTTCGAGCTACTATCGATAAGTTATCTCAATACCGAGCTTACACCTTCACTGATCGAGACGATGATGATCCTGAAATTGCCGAGTATTGGTTAGACAATACTTTAAGAATTTTAGATAAGCAATTACGGTGTTCGGATGAACATAAGCTTGAATGCGCTCTTGCATTGCTTGCCGATGAAGCTTTATAGTGGTGGGAGACTACCCTTCTTACTGTCTCTGAGGACACCGTGGATTGGTAAATCTTTTTGGAAGAGTTTTGTAAGAAGTATATAAGCGAATTTTACCTTGTCGAGAGGCGAAGCATCTTCCTTCATCTTAAACAAGGTGGACGACCGATCGAACAATATATCCACGATTTTTGCAAGTATTGTAGATATGGTGCTGACTTTATCAAGAAGGAGGAAGAAAAGTGTCAGATGTTCATCGCTGGACTCAACGATGAATTACGTCTCATGTTCAAAGCATTGTGTATCACCAATTTCCATAATCTTGTGAACAGAGATAAAGCTATGGAAGGAGCACAGAGAGCTTAGAGAACTAGTGGATCCAAAAAATTTGAAAAAAGAAATCGAGATGAGATTCATTGGTAATGTTTTGTTTGTTTAATTTTATTGAAGTGTTAATAATAAGATTAAAAGTTATCGCACTGAACACCACACTGTTCACCTATAACACGCTCCGACCCGGTTCTCTACCAAGCCAAGAAGGGGGTGTTACAACAACTACCCGTGTATCGAAACAAACATCACCAGAACTGCATTTATGGTGGGAAATAAAGGCTGCAACAGCTCTAATTCAATTCCAACGGTCCTCAACGACTACAAACTCAATTCGGAGTATAAAAGGGACCTCTAAGCATCAAGGGAAGACTAATGCCTCAATTTCAACAACATTATGATGAAGAATTGTATTAGAGCTAAATTGTCCATTCTTGTATAGACAAAAACTTGTGAGCTAAAATTTTCAATGTATGCTTAAGTGTTCTAGATTTTGGGTGAGAGCTTAAGAGTGCAAACACACACATATTAGGGGGATTTCTTGTTTGCCAGAATTCTTTGTTTTTGAGAGTGTTCCTAAAGCTCGAGTTGTGAGCTTTGGATACTAGATCACGAGTTGTGACTCTAGGGTGTAACGGTTACCTCCTTAGCCTAGAAAAGGGGAATAATTCTTAGTAAAATGGTTAAAATCCTTAGTAGGAAGCTAAGGTAGTGGATGTAGGCTTTGGTTAGAAAGCTAAACAACTCTAAAATTCTCGTTTTCAATTCTCATTTCGTTGCTTCCACTTCTACCATCCAAATTACTATTTCTCCACATCTTGGCAAGCGATTCAGTTGTGATCATCGAGCCTAACAATTGGTATCAGAGCGATCTTAAGGCGATCCGGGAAGCTCGATACATCATTTCAATCAACTGGTTAAATGACACAATCCATCGACAAGCCACCGTTCTTCAACGGGACCAACTACGCTCATTGGAAGATTAGAATGAAGTTCTTCATCAAAGCCAAAGACTATAAGCTTTGGAATATTGTTGAAGAGGGTCCTTATGTGCCACAAAGAGTAAAGGCAGAATGTAATGCAGATGATCACAAGAATATGGAGCTTAATTGCAAGGCTTTGCACATCCTCTTTTGTGCATTTAGCACCAACATCTATGAGAAGATGTCCTCTTGCAAAGATTCGAAGAAAGTATGGGACAATATTGAAGTCATATACGAGGAAAAAAATGAAGTAAAGGAGACCAAGATCGGACTCCTCAACCTCAAGTATAAGAGTTTCAAGATGGAACCGGATGAAGGCATCACAGAGATTTTTGATAGATTCTCCACCATCACAAATAAGCTCAAAGGCTATGGAGAAATCATTCTGGAAGATAAGATTATCCAAAAGCTTCTCTATTCTCTTCCCGAGTCATAGGACTCAAAGAAGACCGCCATCATCGAAGACAAGAATCTCAAGACTGTAAAGCTTGATGAACTCATGGGGTCTCCTCTCGCTCATGAAATTATGAAAAAAGGAAAAGAAGAAGGAAAAGATAAAGAAGATGGGGAAGAAGAAAATCTTGGAGCTTGACATCAACACCAATGCTATGGCTATTAAGTCCTCCAAGTGCAACCATGTTAAATCAAGTGAGGAGGAAATTGAAGAAGAAGAGATGACCTATCTCTTTGAAAAGTTTGCCCGATTCATGAAGAGCAAAATGAATGAATCCAATCATGAATCGAGGAAGAAAGAGAAGACAAGTTCTTCAAGCCATAAGAAGAATGCATGTGTGGCTATTGTTGCGTGTAAAAAAGTCTATCGCAATTGTAGTGCAAGTGTACACGACGCAAGTAGTAAAGTGATACGAAGTATCGGATATCGTCTCCACAGGGATTGGGCTAATAGCTTCACCTTGTTTACTGCATGAAAGTAAAGGAAATAGTTGAGAGATTTGTCACGAAAATAATAAGGAAAAAACGTAAATAAAAGGATTTGAGATATCAAGATAGAGAAAGCGGGCTGGTATTGAATTGCTCGGTAGTCCAGGTATTGGATTGCTTAGGAACTCCAGTTCTGTCGTCGCGCCCGTCGCCGACAGCACCTGTCGCGGTGGCTGTCCGTTGGCTGTCGCGGCAGCAGACACACCGACTCCGTACTTCAAGCTTGGCAAGAATCCCAGATCTGCCTTGGCCTATCCCTAGGTCCAAGTCTGTCGATGATCACGTCTTTGATGATACCTCCCGGCGTGAATCGAAGGATGAACACCGATGTGTATGAATTCTTCCTTAGCCACTTAACCTCGCCCTATCCCTAGGCACGAGATGGTTCAACTATAAACTAGAGAACGCGCTCTTATTTCTTTCGTATACTTAACTCTCCCGATGCTAAGTAAATGGATAACCTCACAATGCTCTCCCGATGCTCTTGCAAGATGTTAAAACCAAAATAAGAGAACTTGAAGTTTATTTTATTGAACTTGGAAAATCCTAAAACAAAACAACCCTTGCAACTACTTTACAAAACAACCCGTAGCCCTAGGGGGAATTTAGAACCTGTCGGTGACGGGTGAACGACAGAGGGGTTTAGGTTATCGGTTATGGGATAGAATGAGGGATGTCCCTCCAGGTTAAAACCTATGCCCTTATATAAGCTTTGGGCTCAAGTTATCTAAGGTAACAAGGATTACAACTTTAATGAAAAGTAAGATTCTAATAAATGCTTAATCTCTAAGGATTCCTACTTTTCAGCCGCATCCTTGCTTTATGGGAATTCCTCTCCTTGAGCTTTGGCTTGACATATCTTTTGATCCGGGGCTTGGAAAAATATTTGGCTTTCACACGACAGACGAGCAGATTTTTCTCTATCTATCGAGGTCCACTTTACTTTTCCTCTTCATTAAGCTGCTGTCACCTTGCTGTCACGACAGGTCCATGGCAGCTTCATCTTCTTTGTCTGCTTGTCCAGTTCAGCTTTCCTGCTTCTCTGCCCTGCGCCTGCCTTCTTTGTCAACTATGGCAGATTCCTGCAAAATAAGCCATCTTTTAGTAGAATCCGTACCTTTAATCCCTTTGTGATGTTTTACTGAAAACTAACCTAAATGCAATGCAATAATGCTTGAATGCAGCAGAAATATGGGTTAAAAAGGGTGTAAATAATAGAACTTTTACACACTCAACACACCCCCAAACTCAAGTTTTTGCTTGCCCTCAAGCAATCTAAACCTAAAAGAAAAAATGAAAATTTTTGTGTTGGCCTTCAAACAGTGAACTGTCCCTTACCCGTCGCTCAAGCTCTATGGCGGCAGCAACCTGTCGGAAAGGTTAGGATCTGTCCGAAATCTCCCTATAGCTCTCGTGCCGTGTGTGCATGCTTGTGAACAGTTATATGCTAAGACTCTCTTAGTTTCACTAGAATATTCAACTTCTTAACTCGAATTTTTATGCCAAAGTTTATTTTCTTGAAGACACATTTTCATGCTTCTTTTTCTTCTATTTTCAAGCTAAGTTTTTACTAGAGCCAGTTTCGGGCACCTCTAGTTACTAGAGCCGGTTTCGGGCACCTCTAGTTAGCTTCCTAGAGCCGGTTTCGGGCACCTCTAGGTTTTTGAGTTTCTTTTGCTAAACTTCTCTCCTAGAGCCAGTGTTAGGCACCTCTAGGGGCTATTCAAGTTCTAAGCTTCCTATTCTAGTTTGGCTAAAAGAAATCTAAGCAATATAACAGTCACAATGGTGTTTAAATTTTTTAGAACTATAGAAAGGCTCTAAACTTCTCCTTAAACTGTCCTAAAGATGCTGCCACGACAGAGCTGTCATGACAGGTAAGTTAACTTCACAGTTTTTAAGCCAACAGTTTAAATTTTCTGATTTTTTTATGAGAAATTAAATAAATAAAAGACACAACAATTAATAAAAAGATGTACTTAAGACTCCATTAATGATGGAGGGTTGCCACCCCCAAACTCAAGGGTTGCATTGCCCTCAATGCAAAATGACACGAAAAAAAAAGAAAATATAAAGAAAAGTACATCACAAAAGATAAAGGCAGGCAACAATAAGAGGAAAATAAAAACTTAAATTTTTAGTCGCTGTCCTCGCTGCTGCTGCTGACACGGATCTGACGGCGGCGTCTGGGCTGTGGAGGAGGCTGGGCAGGTTCAGGGGCAGGCTCCTCTGATGATTCTTCTGGGGAGCCGGCTGGGTTGAAAGATGAGACATGTGTAGCCACGATCAGCTCCATGAGGCTGTTGAGGTTGTTGTCTGTCCAGCCTCTGCCCTTCCTTATTTTGTCGGAGGGTTCCTCGGGAACAGCAGCACAGCGGCAGAGGGAAGTTATTGTAAATGGCAGGCAAAGGCGGGAGTCGGAACGGAAGGTGCAGTCCAGGATGCTGTCCCTCATATATCGGCCCACATTGATAGGCCTGTCGTGCATGATGGAATGAATGAGGGCGAGCCGCTGCCGGTTGACTGTCGTGTGGTGGGAAGAAGGCAGGATACGCTTTTTGATGAAAGCGTTCCAAAGTTTGGCTTCTGGGAGGAGCTGCCCCCTGTTGACGGAGTGGGGGTTCTTCTTGCTGGTTGTCCATGATGTTCCCTCTTCTGTCAACTCCACCATGACAGCATCATAAGCGGCAGCATCGAGGGTGTCGAGAAATTTCTGGTGGGCATCATCATCGGGGCCAAAGAAGAGGCCAAACATGTGGTTGATGCTGTCGGCAGTGAAGGGCACTTTCACTCCTCGAACGGTGACAGATGTTGCCGTTCTGCTGTCTATGGCCGCATAGAACTCCCGGACTAATGTGTCGTTTAGCTCTGCCGGTTGTTCAACAAAGTGCTCCCATAGTTGAGCCGTGATGGCCTTTACAATGAACGGCCGGAGTCCCATGTTGGGTGCCTTTCGGATGTACACGAACCTACGTTCCTCCCATACCTCCTTTGTGGCGAAGGGTGTTGCTGCTGCTGAGGAAGATGCTGAGGCAGCACTACGACGAGTCTGTCTAGTCGACATGTTAGTTGCAAGGGTTGTGAAAAATGAAGAAAGCAAATAAAACTAGGGGAGAAAGCAAGGAAGAATAAGCAGAGGTCAGAAAAAATGAAAATGGAAACGGGGTTTTATAGCGGTCGAGTTGCTGCCCGTTTAATGCTGTAACGGCAGGCGTGAATAACGGGGCGACGAATGGTATTTAGCGTGTCTGACGCGTCTGACATGCATTTATGCATCTGTTACGCGTCTACCGCACGCTTCTGCGTCTGCCGTGTCAGTCTGTTGACAGCCTGTCTTATCCGTCTGCGGCGGCAGCCGAAACGACAGGCTTCAATAAATGGGCTCTGTTGGGCTGGTAGATGGATGGTGGGCTTGGGTCACTTCTCCTTTCCTTCTTGACTCCTTTATTTCCTAAAGACAGAAAATAAAACATTATTCGAATAAAATAAACCTAATTTCCTAATAAATAATAATAATAATAAAAATAAATAATAAAAATAAAATTTAGGTTAAATTAGGGATGCCTTGTGGGGCATCTCCTAAAGTAACCACTTCCTGTATTCCTGGGGCTTCAGTCCCCTGATAATGCTTGAGGCGCTGTCCATTGACTTTGAATTGGTGCCCGTCTTTTAATGATTGAATTGTGATGGCACCATGGGGAAAAACTTGAATCACTTGGAACGGGCCAGACCATCTAGATTTAAGCTTCCCTGGGAAGAGTTTCAACCTAGAATTAAATAACAACACAAGCTGCCCTGGGCAGAACTGTCGTGGCAGCAACTTCCTTTCATACCACTTCTTAGTCTTTTCCTTATAGATCCTTGCGTTGTCGTAGGCCATTGTCCGTAATTCCTCAATCTCATTCAGATCTAATAACCTTTTCTGGCCAGCCTTGTCCAAGTCCATGTTCACTGCCTTGATTGCCCAATATGCCTTGTGCTCGATCTCGACAGGCAAGTGACAGGTTTTCCCATAAATCAATTGGTATGGAGACATGCCCAATGGAGTTTTGAAAGCTGTCATGTATGCCCATAATGTATCATTCAGAAGTAAAGACCAATCTTTCCTAGTTGGCTTAACATCTTTTCAAGAATGTTCTTCACTTCCCTATTGGATATCTCAGCCTGTCCATTGGTCTGTGGGTGATATGCTGTCGCGATCCTGTGCTTGACACCATATTTCTTCAAGGCGGCAGTAATTACCCTATTATCAAAATGTCTCCCCTCATCACTGATGATCGCCTTGGGGATGCCAAATCTAGAAAAAATGTTTTTGTGCAAAAACTTTTGGACCGTCTTGGCATCATTCTTTTGAGTGGCGATGGCTTCAATCCACTTAGAGACATAGTCTACTGCTAGGAGGATGTATAAATTTCCACATGAAGATGGAAAAGGTCCCATAAAATCAATCCCCCAAACGTCGAAGATCTCGACTTCTAGAATGTTCTGCAGTGGCATCTCGTTTCTCCTCGAGATGTTACCTGTCCGCTGGCACCTGTCACAGTTCTTGTAAAAGTCCTGTGCATCTTTATACAGTGTCGGCCAGTAGAACCCTGACTGCAGCACCTTGGCAGCAGTTTTATTGCCTCATAAGTGACCTCCATATTGTGAAGCATGGCAGTGATGGAGAATGTCTTCTTGCTCTTCTTGTGGTACACACCTCCTTATAACCTGATCTGCGCACATTTTGAAAAGAAGAGGTTCGTCCCAATAATAATGCTTAACATCATTTTGGAACCTCTTCCTGGCTTGATAATTAAGATCAGAAGGTAATATTCTGCTAACTATAAAATTAACGAAATCAGCATACCAGGGAAGGTTAGAAGACTTACCTGCCGCCATGGCTATCGCGACAGCGATTGCGGCAGCAAAGAGCTGCTCATCTGGGAAGGTCTCCAGTATGTGTGTCTCATCTAACGGTAGACTCTGTCCCTTCTCCAACCTCGACAAGTGGTCTGCCACCTGATTCTCTGTCCCCTTTTTGTCCTTGATCTCAAGGTCGAACTCTTGTAATAGCAAGATCCACCGTATCAATCTAGGCTTTGCATCCTTCTTTGCGAACAAATACTTTAGGGCAGAATGGTCGGTGTGTATTATTACCTTCGTCCCAAGTATGTAAGAACGAAACTTGTCGATGGAGAACACCACAGCTAACAACTCCTTTTCTGTGGTGGTGTAGTTCACTTGGGCTTCATTCAACGTCTTGCTGGCATAATATATGACGTGAAACAGCTTATCTCTTCGCTGCCCAAGTGCTGCCCCGACAGCAGAGTCACTAGCATCACACATAATCTCAAATGGCTGTGTCCAGTCTGGTGGCTGTACTATGGGGGCTGTCACTAGCTTTTCCTTCAAAACCTTGAATGCTTCAGTACATTCCTCATTAAAGTCAAAGGGTCGGTTCTGCTCTAAGAGATGACATAGGGGCTTCGTGATTTTCGAGAAATTCACGATAAATCTCCGATAAAAACCAGCATGCCCTAAAAAACTTCTAATGCCCTTGACTGTTGTTGGCGGCGGCAGCTTCTCTATGACTTCTATTTTGGCCCTGTCGACTTCTATCCCACGGCAGCTAATCTTATGGCCAAAGACTATCCCTTCGTCCACCATAAAGTGGCATTTTTCCCAATTTAGAACAAGATTAGCTTTTTCACATCTTTCAAGTACCTTTTGAAGATTGCCGAGGCAGCTCTCAAAATCGTCTCCAAAGACGGAAAAATCATCAATGAAAATCTCAAGGAAGTCCTCTACCATGTCAGAGAATATAGCCATCATGCACCTTTGGAAGGTGGCAGGTGCATTACAGAGTCCAAACGACATCCTCCTAAACGCGTATGTTCGGTAGGGGCATGTGAAAGTCGTCTTTTCTTGATCCTCTGGTGCAATAGCAATTTGGTTGTAACAAACCCTCCAACCGGTCACAGTCCTGGTTGGGATTAACTCATTGTTCTCGTTGGTTATCACGGTCATTCCTCCTTTCTTGGGAACACATTGCACCGGGCTCACCCATTTGCTGTCGGAGATGGCGTAAATAATACCAGCATCTAACCATTTAATTATCTCTTTACGCACTACCTCCTTCATCGCAAGGTTTAACCGCCTTTGGGCATCAATAGTCGGCTTATGATCTTCCTCTAGGAGGATTTTGTGCATGCATATCGCCGGACTAATGCCTTGAATGTCTGCTATCGTCCATCCAATTGCCTTTTTGTGCTGTCGTAACATGCCGATTAGCTGCCGTTCCTGTTCCTGCGACAGCTTAGCAGAGATGATTACGGGCAGTGTGTCATTGGAACCAAGATAAGCATATTTTAACTGCCCTGGCAGGGGCTTAAGTTCTAAGACAGGTGGTTCAACAGTAGATGGCTTTTGGATTAAATGGTTATCCGAAGTGTAATTCAAAGGTTCGAATAACTTACCTGGACGATTGCCTAACCAGTTTACCTCCTCCTGACCTTCAGTATTAGATGTATCGGATTCAGAGGAGTCGCTGTCGTCGGTGCTGTCGTTGTTGCTGTCGTGACAGGCCTGTAGGTGGCTGTCGCGGCAGTGACCAAATTTTATATCACGGCAGCCCGACCTGATGCAGGGTTGATCAAAGGTCACCTCAATGATGGCCTTGCATTCCTCATCCACATCAGAATGTTTCATAGCTTGGAGAACATTCAACTTAATCTCTTGATCGTTCACACGCATGGTGAGTTCTCCTTTCTCCACATCAATCAATGATCTTCCCGTGGCTAAGAAGGGTCGCCCAAGGATGACTGGTGCGTTTTCATCTGCCTCACAATCTAAGATAAGAAAGTCAGCAGGAAAAATAAGTTTATCCACTCTTACCAGAATATCTTCAATTTTTCCCTCGGGATGAACGTAAGAGCGGTCGGCCAGCTGCAAAGTAACTGTCGTGGGCCGCGCCTTGCTAATACCTAGTTTCTGAAAAACAGATTTGGGCATTAGATTAACACTGGCACCAAGATCACAAAGTGCCTTACCCACAAATTTGTCGCCGATTACACAAGGTATGATGAAGCTCCCCGGATCCTTCTTTTTCTGGGGCGGCTGCCTATGAAGAATACTCATGCAACCTTCTTGCATCCTTACCGTTTCAAATTCCCCAAGTTTAGATTTTTTCGACATAACATCCTTGAGAAATTTAACATAACCAGGCATCTCTCTAACAGCATCTAACAACGGAATATTAATATGAACCTGCTTAAAAATATCATAAATCTTTTTAAGTTGAGATTCATGCTTAACTTGCTGTATCCATTGAGGAAAAGGTGGTGGAGGACGATAATCAGCAATACGCCCTTCCCACTGCATGCGAATCTGAGGATGATAATCATCTTTTTTCTCCTCTGTCGCTTCTGCTGTCGTGACAGGCTCATCGGCAGCAGTCTGTTTCTCACCTGTCGGGGAAACTTCCTCGGCAGGTTTATCCAAGGCAGGTTCCTTTTCTGTTTCATCTTCTTTTTCTGGCCCTGGTAGTTTCTTCCCACTCCTAGTAGTAATCGCCTTACATTGCTCATGTGGGGGCGGTCTAGCATTTTCAGTATTGCTAGGGAAACCTCCATTCTGCCTTGGCTTAATATGTTGCGACACCTGACCCATTTGTGTCTCTAGAGATTTCAAGGTAGCTTCATGGTTTGTCATTCTCATCTCGGTTTTATCCATAAAGGTTTCCGTCTTCTTGACAAACTGATTCATATTCTCCATATACGTACCGGTTTGAGACATAAAGGTGGCCAGAGTCTGCTCCAATATACTACTCATGGCAGGTGGTGGCTGCTGTTGCTGCTGCGGCGGCAGGTGCTGCGGCAGGTTCTGCGGCGGCAGTTGCTGTCGCGTCAACAATCTAGGACCCCCCTGATTCTGATGATGTGCTTGTGGATTCAGGGCATTGTTAGGATTACTCCAGGAAAATTTGGGATCCTTCCTCCAATTGGGATTATAATTGTTGGAATTGTAGTTCGGCTTGTAATTTCCAACATATTTTCCCTCTTCTATTTGTATTGGGCACTCATCCCTACTATGATTTCCCTCACAGATGGCACAAACTTCCTCGACAGCAAATCCTTGTAATTCTTCTTCATTCAACAACCGTTTCATTGCTTTAGTAAGGAATGCTACCTGTGATTTCATAGTGTTGTCGGCCTCATAGTCCTTGACAACAAGTACCCGTTTACTCCCTCTTCTAGCGGTCGGAAACTGCTCCTCATTCTTAGCTAGATTTTTCAAAACTTGCAATGCCTCGTCCGGATCTTTATCCAATAATAGTCCATTTGCTGCAGAATCAATCCGAATGCAAGTTTGTAAGTTAGCAGCATTATAGAACTTAGTTACCTGATTCCAAACAGGGAATCCATGCATTGGGCAGTTCCGTAGAAGGGTAGTAAATCTGTCCCAGGCCTCGTGCATCGGCTCGTCATCTTCCTGTTGAAAAGTAGCAATTTCATTACGTAATCGCTCAGATAAATGCGAAGGATTAAAACGAGATAAAAATTCACGAGTTAGATCTGCCCAAGTCGTAATGGAACCCGGTGTAAGTTTATTCCACCAAGTTTTAGCTCTGTCCCTCAATGAATGGGGAAATAACCGAAGCCTCAGTATCTTCGGACTAACTCCTGGCAGTCTAAACGAACCACAGATCTCCTGGAACGTCTTGAGATGCTCTCTAGCATCGTCTATCACAGCACCACTAAACTGCCCAGCATTGTTGATCATACTAAACATGACAGGTTTAAGCTCGAAGTTATCAACATCAATATCCGGCAGCGTGGTCTCCAACTCTACATGATCGTTCAGCATGTAGTCACGACATGACCGTCGTCCATCTGCCCCAGGCGGGTCACCGACAGGCGGGTAGTTATCGCCAAGGGGTGGTATACGACCGCCGGCAGGTTGGTTATGGCCCATCTTCTCTAGCTGTTCCTCGAGGTATTCGTTTCTGTCTAAAAGTCGGTGAAGTTGTTTCTTGAGACTAAAGGAACATTCGATTTCCGGATCTAATGGATACTCAGGATCTTCACCTCTTTTAGAGCTGGGCATAAACAAGAAAGCCTCGTGAAAAGCGAGAGTTGAAAGCACAAAAGAAAAATTAAAGAAAAATAAAAATAAAAACGAAAACAAAAATAAAAACGCAAAGTGCAATTAAAGAAAGATGTAGTTATGTTGCCAATCCCCGGCAACGGCGCCAAAAACTTGTTGCGTGTAAAAGAGTCTATCGCAATTGTAGTGCAAGTGTACACGACGCAAGTAGTAAAGTGATACGAAGTATCGGATATCGTCTCCACAGGGATTGGGCTAATAGCTTCACCTTGTTTACTGCACGAAAGTAAAGGAAATAGTTGAGAGATTTGTCACGAAAATAATAAGGAAAAAACGTAAATAAAAGGATTTGAGATATCAAGATAGAGAAAGCGGGCTGGTATTGAATTGCTCGGTAGTGCAGGTATTGGATTGCTTAGGAACTCCAGTTCTGTCGTCGCGCCCGTCGCCGACAGCACCTGTCGCGGCGGCTGTCCGTTGGCTGTCGCAGCAGCAGACACACCGACTCCGTACTTCAAGCTTGGCAAGAATCCCAGATCTGCCTTGGCCTATCCCTAGGTCCAAGTCTGTCGATGATCACGTCTTTGATGATACCTCCCGGCGTGAATCGAAGGATGAACACCGATGTGTATGAATTCTTCCTTAGCCACTTAACCTCGCCCTATCCCTAGGCACGAGATGGTTCAACTATAAACTAGAGAACGCACTCTTATTTCTTTCGTATACTTAACTCTCCCGATGCTAAGTAAATGGATAACCTCACAATGCTCTCCCGATGCTCTTGCAAGATGTTAAAACCAAAATAAGAGAACTTGAAGTTTTTTTATTTAACTTGGAAAATCCTAAAACAAAACAACCCTTGCAACTACTTTACAAAACAACCCGTAGCCCTAGGGGGAATTTAGAACATGTCGGTGACGGGTGAACGACAGAGGGGTTTAGGTTATCGGTTATGGGATAGAATGAGGGATGTCCCTCTAGGTTAAAACCTATGCCCTTATATAAGCTTTGGGCTCAAGTTATCTAAGGTAACAAGGATTACAACTTTAATGAAAAGTAAGATTCTAATAAATGCTTAATCTCTAAGGATTCCTACTTTTCAGCCGCATCCTTGCTTTATGGGAATTCCTCTCCTTGAGCTTTGGCTTGACATATCTTTTGATCCGGGGCTTGGAAAAATATTTGGCTTTCACACGACAGACGAGCAGATTTTTCTCTATCTATCGAGGTCCACTTTACTTTTCTTCTTCATTAAGCTGCTGTCACCTTGCTGTCACGACAGGTCCATGGCAGCTTCATCTTCTTTGTCTGCTTGTCCAGTTCAGCTTTCCTGCTTCTCTGCCCTGCGCCTGCCTTCTTTGTCAACTATGGCAGATTCCTGTAAAATAAGCCATCTTTTAGTAGAATCCGTACCTTTAATCCCTTTGTGATGTTTACTGAAAACTAACCTAAATGCAATGCAATGATGCTTGAATGCAGCAGAAATATGGGTTAAAAAGGGTGTAAATAATAGAACTTTTACACACTCAACAGCTACTTGGAGTGATGAAGACTCCACCGACAATGATAAAGCCAACCTTTTCCTTATGGCCATCGAAGAAGGTTCAAGGGTAACTTCTAATTCATCTACCTCATTTTCATATTCTTTTGATGAATTACAAGATGCCTATGATGATTTGATTTTAGAGTTTAAAAATCCATTTTTGAAAAACAAGAAAGTGGTTTAAAATTTGAAAATTTAAAATGATTTGATTTCTAAAACCAAAATTGAACTTGAAGAAAAACTCAATGAGTTTGAGCAAAAATGTGTTGATTTACAAAATTTGCTTCATAAAGTTCAAGAAGAAAAAAGATTTGATTTCCAAAGAACTAGAAAAGAAAACAAAATTTAGAAAATCAATTTTTTATCAAAGACAATCTGGTGCCCCTAGATTTGTAAATGGAAAATGTTTTAGAAGTGTTTGGGTCTCTAAAGGACTAATCACTTCAACTAAAATGGATGAAATTAAAAAATGGATTCCTAAGGGGACTAAATTATGTGCTACTAACGTCTACGGATCAAAAGCAATTTGGATACCAAAAATTACTTGATTGTCTTGTTTAGGTGTAATGGAGAGTGATCAACAAGTCCAAATTTGACGGGGAGCTCCATACACACAAGAAAGAACACTTGAAGAAGGAAGGCTTCACATCCTCCCTTGAAGTTCAAGTGTTGGTAAAATTTCTAGTTGTTTTTGTTTCTAATTAGATTATTTTTCTATACAACTATATTATCTTTTTGTTGTACTAACAATATTTGATGCTTTGAGTAAGGGGGAGCCAATTTTAAAACCAAAGTTTTTAATTGTGTCAAATATTTTAACCTACTACGTTATTTTGAGCTTAATGTCTTTTAAATTCTTTTTGGTATAGCAAAAAGAGGGAGAAATGGTTTGAAAAATTGATTTTTTTCAAATGAATAAGGGGAGCTTTAACTTCATTTAAATTTTAAAATAAATTATTCCAATTTTTAAAATAAATTATTCCAATTTTTAAATACTAAGGGGGAGAATCCCAAATAATTTTTCAAGTTGGTTTTATTATATCAAAAAGGGGGAGATTATAGAAATATATGTTTTGATATAATAATTGAAAAATGTTTTGGACTTAATTGGAAAGAATTTCAAATATTGTCTAAGTAAAAAACAACTTGAAAATAAGTTTGAGCATGTTTATTGAGTTTTAGGCAATGTTTGAAACATTTTAAGTAGCCAAACCAGTGCTTTTAATGTACCTGTTTCGATACATGCATAATTTGTATTGATACATTTTGAAACTACAAAAACCAGTTTCGATACACGGCTTACCTATTTTGATACGAACACATGTTGTTTCGAAACACCCTTTAGTGTTTCGATGCGCCTACGTGGCAGACACTCCAACAGCTAAAACCCCCAACAACTATTTCCCAACGACAATTTGAATTGCAGGCTCTTTCGATATGGCACTAGACGTTTTGATATGGGTGTTCCGATACGGCCCTACATGTTTCGATATGACACACCGCATCAGACTCCAACTGCTAGTTCTAAAAAAGGGCGTTTCAATACAACTACCCGTGTATCAAAATAGACATCACTAGAACTACATTTATGGTGGGAAATAAAGGCTCCAACGGCTCTAATTCAATTTCAACGGTACTCAACAGCTACAAACTCAATTGGGAGTATAAAAGGGACCTCCAAGCATCAAGGGAAGACTAATGCTTCAGTTGTCAACCACATTATAATGAAGAAATTGTTGTAGAGCTAAATTTTTCATTCTTGTATAGACAAATACTTGTGAGCTAAAATTTGCAATGTATGCTCAAGTGTTCTAGGTTTCGAGTGAGAGCTCAAGAGTGCAAACACACATATATTAGGGGGATTTCTTGTTTTCTAGATTTCTTTGTTTTTGAGAATGTTCCCAAAGCTCAGGTTGTGAGCTTTGGATGCTAGTTAACGAGTTGTGACTCTAGGTTGTAACGGTTGCCTCCTTAGCCTGGAAAAAGGGAAGAATTCTTAGTGAATTAGTTGAAATCCTTAGTAGGAAGCTAAAGTAGTGGATGTAGGCTTTAGTTAGAAAGCCGAACCACTCTAAAATCCTTGTGTTCAATTCTCATTTTGTTGCTTCCACTTCCAAGACTCAAATTACCACTTCTCCACATCTTGGCAAGCGATTCAGTTGTGATCATTGAGCCTAACAATTCCGATTACCATATCCAACAATCTTACAATAGATATGCTTTATCCATATTGGATATTCTTTAAGATTCTTTTATCTTATTTCCATTCATAGGCAAAAATACTTATTTAACTGCTCGATCTTTAGGTCTAGATAAAATTACATCTCAAGATTCTGTTTCTCAAATACTTTCATTAAATACTTTGAAAGCTCTTAATGAGTTTCCAATTTGAAGCTCTTTAGGAGTTGTAATAATATCATGAATTTTGATCCAAGCTCCTTTATAAAATGCACAAGGAAATATGATCATTCTTATAGTATTTCCTCAATAAGTAATCACTAAGACGATTATGCCAAATGCGCCAAAATATAAATATTCAATGAGACATGTCTAAATAAATTTCCTTAGATATTTCCAAATGCTTCTAGCATTTTAAATTCTTCAAGAATAAATATGGATCTACAAAATAATTAGTCGCATATAAGATATTTCATAACTACCCAAGTAATTGCATCCACCATGAAGTAATTGAAACTCTTCATAAATCATAATTCAAGTCGAATTTATGACTAATTATTTGTGTCTCACTTGTATTACACCTTTAGGTGTTTGGATTGTCGGTCCAAACACTTATCTTTTAGAAGTTCAAAGCATCTTTCTACATTGGCCAATTCAATATCTATACTTCTAGATAGATTTTTATACAAGATCCTCATTATCTTTCTTAACTTCTATAGAAGTTCGTGTAAAATTGTTTGTAAAATCGTTGTCGACAACTATTCAATTTTCTGGTTCCATTATCGTAGTGACATAACTCATCGAGATCTCTTCAAGATTTCAATCTTTATTTTAGGTACCTAAAACTCTTCAAGAGTTTTATTATTAGTTATGCATTGGGTCTCTTTAGGAGCACCCGCCTCCAATATATGACCATCTTATACTATTTTTCATTTACGAGAATTTTTTATCATTGGAACCAATTTTCATGCTTCATGCATGATTTACATCTGTTCGCTCTAACATGTAATTCAAATTTAGAGCATTTCAGCTAGTATATGAGACTAAGTTACTCTAATTGGGTCAGTTAATAAGTCTGGCAGTTGACATGTAATAGCATAAATTATCTTATGAACTTCTGGTTCATATACGAGGATCTAGATAACGATAATTCAGTTTCTTTTATCTAGTTGATTATTATTTCCCCTTGATGTTGAGAAAAAGCCATGTCATAAATGATTCTCCAATTAATGTTTAAGAATTTAAGCATAAAAGGAGACTCGTACTCAATATATATTCTCAACCTTTTTTATTTACCCATTTTGTGTGTTGTGGTGGAGCAACTCAATAATATATCGCACATTCAAAAATTATAAAATGGGAATGTATGGCTTCTAACCAAAAACCAATCATATCGAGCAGTTTACTATAACTCGTTGGCTTGATGCGTATATGTGCTGCTATATGGAAATACCATATAAATAATAATTGTCTTGTTCTAATAGTTTAGCTATCAAAGTGGAGGCATCCAAATAAAATTTTGTTAAACCATATTTTTCATAATCAATAGGCTTTGTAACAACTGATATAGCCTAAAATATAAACTCACTAGCTTCTGCAAGACGAATAGTCTAACTGCATAATCTGAATTCTTTTATAATCAATCTCACAAACTTCAGGTTGTAAGTTGATAAAACAAAGTAGATGCATCTACTAAAATCATATAAAACTTTCCACATTTGTGGATAAATGGGCCCATAATTCATTCAGATATGCAAGACATGCAGTCTCAACTTTAGTACAAGAACTTCAAGTTCTTTTTGTAAGTAGGATCTTAATCATTTCCTTTGAGAACAAGCAACACAAGAACTTCATGTTCTTTCAATAAGTGGAATTTAGTTAATTCCTTTGAGAACAAGCGCCACAAGAACTTCAAGTTCTTTTAATAAATGTGAATATAAATCTCAATAGCTTTCGCATCATTATTGATCAGGATGGTCTAATCGATCATGCCAACTATATACTAGTGTGTATATACATTTTGAATTTGGTAAACTTCTAGTTTGCCATAACATGTGATTCAATCTCACCCGTACATGTCTACTACGTCCATCAAAATTGTTCCTTTGAATAAGAATCTATTTTTCTCTTTTAGATATTTCAACGAAAATTCTCTTTTAGTAGCAATATATAGCTCTTCTATAGCTTTCAACTAACTTTTTGGCTACCAGAACTTATATCCACATTGACTTATTTCAAATGCCAATTGATAACATATGTTATCTATAATTCCCAAAGGAATATTTTGCAAACTCATATTACTCTCTTAAAAATTTCACTTCTAGTGGTGACAATATTATTACCATTAGCGGTAATTATTGCAATATTCTCAATTCTACACTTTTCATAATGTGTTTTTTCTCAAGAACTTATTGCTCTTCTGGAGCATCAATATTTTTAGTACTTTGAGATATAGTACTCACATTATCTCTTGCATTATATGGGAAAATATATCTTATGCTTCTGCTAAGCATAAATCGTCACCATAGATTGTGTTTGATAAGTAATCATGTGTAAATATCATAATATATAAATATAAAATGTAAATAATTAATGTGTAAAGTAAATAAACATAAAGTAAAATAAATAAAAGATAAATAATTCTCTTTAAGGTTATGAGAATAATTAAAAGACCATTTATTCCCTTTGAGGGTTATAAGGAAATCAACAACATTCAAATGAATTGGACCGATATCATCTTCGTCATTTTTGCAAACAAAATTGGCTTCTATTTCCTTTCCTTTATCATTTAATGATTGTTGATTTTTCAGCGTACAACAAGTACAAGACCAATGGTTTATAACATCACATTGGTAATAAAAAAAGATTTTACTTCCTTAGAAAGATCTTTATCACTCTTATCATCCTTATAACCCCACTTCTGATGGGTATAAACATTCTTAAAATGACCATATTGCCCATGTCTATAGTCATGGCCTCAACCAAGACCACAACTTCTAATGTGATTTTTATTCTTTCCATAATATAATCTTACATTCACTCCAAGGAAAAGAGTAGAGCTAGTGGGCCTTTAAAACCTTTTTCACGATATTGTGTCTAAGGAAAACATTATATGTCGTGAAAAGTGGAGTATGTTTTTATTAACATATCCTTATCACAAAGAACAAAGATTTAATCCTCGTACGCGATATTGTTAAACTAGTTCACAAGGTCCTTTAAAAACCTTCTTTGAGACCAGTAGCCTCGCAGAACGGGATGTCCAACCAATATACTTGGATTATATCAAAGTTATGTTACCAATTGAATAGTGATTTACCATCTTTGCATTCACTTCAGGGAATGAAACAAATCCAATAATTGTATGGAATAAACATCATGCTTGCATTCACTTCAGGGAATGCCCCATCATTGATAATCGCATGGAATAAACATCATGCTTTGCATTCACTTCAAGGAATGCCTCCCACAGAAATTCTTGTCAAGATGAATTTTTTGTAACATGAACTTGGGAGAAGTCTATAGTCGATTTTTTTTTCGACGTAGAAGAAATATTGCTTTCGAGCAAAATCATCATGATTTATCGTACTTTAAAACCATAGTTTAAGGGAAAAAGTAGAGTTTACCGATAATGATTTTCCTCTCGAGGACGATGGAGACATAGAAAATGACTGAGACATCTTCTCATAATCCCTTATATCACGTCTCTTTCAAAGCCATTTAAACACATGTAAAACTCAAAACACAGTTAAAAATATCAATTATTATAAAATAAATAAATCCAATATAGAAGGTAAAACATTAATTTTGTTCTTAATTATGGAAGAAACGTATCCTATACTCATACAATTCCATCAAGAAACATTAACTCAAATGCATAATCTCAAAGCAAAACTACACATGCTTGTTTCTCAAAAGCATTTCTCAAAGCATAATCTCATATACAAAACTCAATTCATTAAATCATTTATAAACAAGGTACGTGTGAATCTCATATATTGGCATTATAGCAACATTACACGGATATACGGATAGCTTGACGGAATCTCACATCGTCAAGTCTAACCCGGATGGAATCTCACATCACCAGACTCTCATGGTGGTATCTCTCATCGCCAAAAAGCTTGATGGAATCTCTCATCATCAAGACCTACCGTGGTGGAATCTCTCATCACCACACTCTCACTTTGGAACGAGATGGCACTACCCCCATTGCCCGAACCAAAGAACATGTATGAGTTTTGTATATTATACTGCACTTCTTATCCTATTGGTCGACCAATTACATCTGGTAACAATAATCTCATCTCATGCCAATATACTCATTTTAAACATCATTACCTACTATTTTCCAATGCATAAACATATATCTATCTCATCCGATGATGTGGCCTAGGAATGGTACTTCTCGTTGGGAGAACACACACTTCTCCCTCTTGATGTATAACTTGTTGTCCTGAAGCAACTGCAAAACCTTTCTCAAGTGCCTTATATGCTCTTCAAAAGTGGGACTATAAATCACTATATCATCTAAATAAACTACCACGAAACGATCAAGGAAAGGGTGTAATACCTTGTTCATTAGCGAGGAAAATGTTGCTGGTGCGTTGGTAAGGCCGAAGGGCATGATGAGAAACGCGTAAGAACCATACCTCTTTGTGCATGTTGTCTTGGGCTCGTCTCCCTCGATGATCCTCACTTGGTAGTAGCCCGAGCGAAGGTTGAGCTTCGTGAACCATCTTGCGCTCCCAAGTTGGTCAAATAATTCTACAATAAATGGGATCGAGTACATGTTCTTCACCGTGAGTTTGTTCAATGCGCGGTAGTCAATGCACATTCGTAAACTCCCATCGTGCTTCCTTTGGAAAAGCACCGGTGCACCATAAGGCGCCTTGGAAGGTCGGATATAACCGACATCCAAGAGCTCTCTTAATTGCTTTCGAAGCTCTTCTAGCTCTGGTGGTACCATCCGATACGGAGCCTTGGCAGGCAGCTCGACATTGGGAATCAACTCGATCTTGTGGTCCACCTCTCTCTTGGGTGGCAACGCCTTCAGCAACTCGGAAGGCATCGTGTCCTTGAACTCCTCAAGAACTTCTCCCACGTCATCGGGGAACTCCTTAGCTTTGATGGCCTCGTCCTCCTTGAGCACGGCAAGGTAGGACTCCTCCTTCTTTCGAACACCTTTGTTGAATAGGATGGAGGATAACATCTTGGCTCGTACACCTGCTTCTCGACTCACAGGCACCACACATTGGTGTGCGCGGTTGAGTATACACAAACAATCGGCAAATGGAAAGAGAAGCTCATTAATCGGATCCAAAAAAAGATAAACTAATGACTAAATCATAGTCGCCTAGAGGGATTACCTTGATGGTCTCACGTCCTGTCCAACTTCCAAGTCGAAGCTCTACCCGCTTTTCTACTCCAGCAATGGGTTTTTCCTTGGAGTTGAATATCTTGATCCATCCAATTTCCTTCTCTACATGAAGACCATGCTTCTCGACGGCTCCCTCGGACATGAACACCTCGAATGCTCTGGTGTCCACTAACACACTCAATTGCTTACACGCAATCGTCACTTCAACGAACATGAGCCCCTTCTTCTTGTGGCTCGACTTGATTTGATGGGAGCTAACGATTGTGCCAAGTTGAACGACTTGCTCGTTTGAATTACCGTCACCTTTGATGGCTGAAAGTGAAGCCTTCTTTGGACAATCTTTGATGAAGTGAAGCCCATCACAATGGAAGCACCTAACTGGACCATGATCCTTCTTCTCCCACGACCTCACGAACTGATTGGATTTGTTATGGGAGTGCTTTCTATTTCCGTCCTTGTCGCCCCGGATCTTGCTGGTTAGTCACCATGGTTGTTGTGTTTCGCCTTTGGTTTGTTAGAGTCATTCCGATTGACACTATGGTCTTTCAATGACTCGACAATGGCAATATCTTTGTAGAGTTCTTTCACATCTCTCCGTTCTAACTCGGTGCATACCCGCGGCTTTAGCCCATCCATGAAATGGAATAGGGCGTCTTTCTCACTTAGATCGAGAATTTGGAGTTGCAGCTCGCTAAACTCCTGCACATAATCTCGGATCGATCCTTCTTGCTTGAGTTTCCTAAGCTTGGATCAGGACCCCTTTTCAGCATCTCCGGGGTAGAATTGCTGCTTGAATTCCTCTTGAAAACCAACCCAAGTCTCCACGGATGTGCCCCCTCGTTTCTCATCTGAACACCTGCGACTCCACCAAAGCAAAGCAAGGTCAGATAAATAAATTGACGCGGTACTTACCTTGTCGACATCGATCACGATGTCAGACGCCTTGAAGTACTGCTCAAGTCCCCACAAGAAGTTCTCCACTTATTGGGCAGATCTCGCCCCTTTGAAAAGCCTCGGCTTAGATACATCGGCAAGACCTCTCGATGGGCTTGCAATCACGCCATTGGTTACGGCAGATTTATAGATGGAGAGCTCACTCTTGAGCACGCTCATAACCACTTTGAGATCAATCAACTTGGCTTTGAGGGATCCGTTTTGCAATTCCAAATTCTCTACGACCTCATCAAAGAGCTTTTGGGAATCTTATTTAAGACGATCACCATGGCTCTCTAACTTTTCTAGTCGGTCGTCCACATCATCGGCTTTCTCCCTCGACTCTTTCGCGAACGTCTCCAACCGTGTGACTTTGTCTTACAACGAAGAAAATGCATCCCTCGAACTCGCCCTCTTGGCTTTGTCAGAACGGGTCTCAACGGTCTTTGCTGGGACCATAATAGCATCACTCGGGTTTGTCATCTCTAACAATTCTTTGTGAAAATGTAGCTCTAATACCACTTGTCACTGGGCTAGGTCTTGAAGTGCTAGCATCGTACAACCTTGGTTGTGAAAATAGATGATGGGCGACCAAGTCAGCCTAAAAAACAAATCAAAGCTCGATTAGAATGCGGAAACGAAGCAAAGAACTTAGAAAGGGAAGGAGTGAATGTTTGCTTTCTTATTTCTCAAAGAAAGTGAGTCAGTACAAAGGTTGGGGTGAAGCCTCTATTTGTATGCTATCACCTCTCGATCTAACGTTTACAATGGAATGGATCCGACGATCAAGATTAAGCCTAGATATCTAAGAAAGGAAATGATTTGAATACAACAAACCTTCCTTATATTTGTGGATAGTTTCCTTGTGTGGGGGGAGAAAAATCACCATAGATTGGGGGATTTTTGGTGGTATGTCCTTTCCATGTTTGTGTGGATCCAATGGATGAGAACTCTCCAAGATGTGGGCTAAATCCGGGCTTGTGGGCAGCCTTGGGCGGATTGGTGTGGACCCAGCCCAAGGCCTCGGATGGAACCCCTTGTGTTGCCCAAGGTGTGCTGGACTCGGCCCCTAGGTGGTGATGGCTGGCATGGGCGCTGGGCGTGGCCCCTTGGTGTGCTTGGAAGGTGCTCGTCTCGACCCTATGGGGTCGGGTAAGATGCATCGTGCGGACTGGGCCCTGATGGTGTGTGGGCTGTGCGCACTCATGGCCCCTTTGGTGTGTGGGCGGTCTGACCATGGGATGTTGGGTTGTGACAATATGGTTAGCCTATGGCTTGTGGTTGCATTCGGTAAATGTATGCAAAGGTAAAAGCATGACATTGTTTGTTCAAACATGTAGAAATGATTTGGAAACGGTTTTCGTTTTCAAGCAAACTATGTTTTAAAACTGCATTGTTGTAGTTACTCTTTGAGCACCGCTCACTAATCTTAAACGCTTATGCTCTCTTTTCCAACAATGCATGCCCTTAGACCTTCGGAGCAGCCCGGGGAACAAGGGAGATTCCAAGGGAATTTAGTTTGCTCAAGTATGGTTTAGACTTCGATAATTAATATTTAAGCAATGGGATAGGACCTTTGTGTTTTGTGCTGTTGATGGCATGTTCTTTTGTTTAGAAAAGTATGTTTAGTCGTTTTGGGCTTGTATTGCCTTATACCATGTTGAAGTATGCTTTAGTATAACTTTTGGCTATGTGGGTGAATGCCTTGTATATATGTTTCATCTAAGGATCTTATCATGAATAATGTTGCTTCGTTGAATGTTTAAATTGCTTCGTATGATTATCCATGGATGTCTTGTGTTGTATTTGAGTTTGTATGTTGCTTGACTAGTCGTTAAATGCCTTTAGAGTCGAGTCCTAGTGATTTTAGCTGCTAAAATAAGGTTTACAGTGCAGGGCGTATCGATACGCTCTAGGGCTGTATCGAAACGGTCCTCTGCTATGAACCTTGTTTTAGGCTATGCATACCGATACTCGGGGGTGTATCGATACGCCAATAGCTCTCAGGAAATATGAGAAATTGATGAGATTTTGGCGTATCGGTACGAGTCCTGAGGGTATCAATACAATCTTGTAGTTTGACCTTGAGAAGTTGACCGTTGAGAGCGTATCAATATAGTCTTCTAGCGTATCAATATGGTCTCCTTAGGTTTACTTTGGGATGTTGACCAAGTCTAGACATATCGATACAGTCTTCTAGCGTATCGATACGACCTATTGTATAAGTTAAAATAGGTTTGTTAAATTGCCTGTTTCGCGTGTTTTGTATCCGTGTGTGTTTCTGCTGCGTGTCCTTTCACATAGGATATAATTAAACATCTAGACAAGATAATCTTTAAAAGAAACTTTCTAGTGTTGTTAATCGGAGTGAAGCCTTAACGAGTTTCGCTTCGGTTTTCCTCGTGTAACCCGTTCGATGTGGTCTGGCGGCTAGGCCGTGTCGAGGGAGTTACATTTGTTGGTATCAGAGCCTAGTTTTCACCTAGGTTCGTTTAGTTTTCGCAAGTCGAAAGGTAAGTGAGGTAAGTTTTGTGGTGTAAGCTTGTTGATTGTGATTGCGCAATAATTGTAAGCATGCTTGTGGTTATTCTTGTATTGGTTGAGAAGTAGTAAAGGCACCCATTGCTACTATACTATTATTGTAAGTGATTTTAAGTTTGAGGAGTTGAGCACCTTGGACCTTGTTCCTTGCTGACTCCAAATCATTTTCACTTGTTGTTTTTTTTGTTTAGCTTTGCATCTGTTAGCATGGTGAGACCGAGGGGAAGGGCGAGGATTAAGCGGATTGAGAATGTCGAGGATGTGCGAGGAGAGAACTTGCCTCCTCCTCCTCCGCCTCTGGGTGGTGGAGCGAATGCAGAAGGTGTTGGACCCCAGGCTGGTCAGGGATAGGCAGGTATTGATGTGAATATGTTGATTCAGGCTATAGCCGAGTCTATACAGACAGCTTTAGCGGGTGTTTGGGTTGCAACACCGCCTCAAGGTGCCAGTTGTAGTTTACCGTTAGAGCGACTCCGTAGCTTGGGCGGAGTCGAGTTCCGTGGGTTATCGTCTGAGGGTTTAGAGGCATGGTTTGAGAGTACAGTTCATATCTTGTTTCAAATAGAGTGTTCTGAAGCACATAAGTTGGGTTGTATTTTCTCTTTGCTTCAGAGAGATGCCTACACTTGGTGGACTACTATCACTACGAGTATGCTAGAGGCCGAGGTTACTTGAGAGTTCTTTAGGAATGCTTTCCGTAAGAAGTTCTTAGGTCCTCGATATCTATATGAGAAGAAGAGAGAGTTTATGGCTCTAGTTCAGGGTGGTTTGGCTGTGTCCGACTATGAGGAGCAGTTTGTACGTCTGAGTCAGTATGCTTCTGAGTTAGTTCCCACCGAGGCAGAACATTGTGAGCGTTTCTGTTATGGGTTGGTTCAGGATGTGAAAAACTACATGTTGGCTTCCGACTATACAGATTTTGATGTGTTGGTCGCTAGGGCCAAGGACATCGAGCAGTCTTTGGAACTTGCGGATCGCAAGGGTGGATCTAGTTCTGGAAAGAGGAATGCTGATTGGGACAAAAATCGTGCCAAGATGCACAAGAATATGAAACCCCATCATGATCATAGACGCGTAGGTGGCAATCTGGGTAGAGGCCATCACGGCCAAGGGACGAAGAATCGTACTCCCGAGTGCAACATGTAACACCCCAATTTTGGGCTTAGAAGTTTAGGGTCTGAACCAGACCGGTTTGAGAAACGGTTCGAATATAAAAGGGAGTTTTAGGGAACACCTAGTTCGGGATGCTTTAAAAATATAGAAAAATATCTAAAAATCCTCATTTAATATATATAAGTGAATGGTGAAATCAATTTTACAAAATAGGGTTTCGAAATACTACATTTTGGTGTAGTGACCAAATCGCAATTTTTGCAAAGTTTAGCAATGACTGTTTTGTAAAGGATTGAGACTTTGAATCTTTAAGGAGCTAATTTACCAAAAATATTTTCATCAGATTTTTCCTTAATTTGGGTGATTTAATTGATGATTTAATTAAATAAAATAAAGGTGATAAACTACCTTTGACTTTCATAACCACTTTTCTCTAATTTTCTCTCATTTCATTTTCTCTCAAAATCCTCTCAACCAAACACTTTTTCTCCAGAAAAAATTTACTTTGATTTCTATTTCATTTGATGAGATTTCCATCACTCATTGATTCCTAATCAATCCTTCATCAAATCTACTTGTTTTCTACATTGAATTTTCATGGAAACCTGCCCAAATCAAGGAGGAATCATCTTTTAGAGGTAAGATTGATCTTCTCCTCTAAATACTCAGTTCTTTACTGAAATTCTCAAGTTTTCAATCCTTTATTAAAGATTTATGAATGGTTTTAATGTTAGAAACAAGAATTTGGCTTAAAACTCAAGATTTTGGAAGAGATCTTGAAGATTTTCGTGGTAATTGATTGGCTCTGTTTTGAGATGGTTTTCTAATGTATTTTGGATGTTAAATGATGTTGGAAATGGGGTTTTATCAATCCAATCCCGAATAAGTTGTTTTTCCTAAGTTTTTGCTTATGGAAATGGTGGTTTTTGGGGTGATTTTGGTGTTCTATTATCGCTGGAGGTATAAGGACGAGTTTAGGGTTGTTTTTGATGTTAATTGATGTTTAGAAATGATTACAAGTGATGGATCTTGGCTGGGTTAAGTTTTGGAAGAGTTTGGAGGTGATTTCGGTTGTGTTTGATAGCCGAAATGTTGTGGTTAGGCAGAACATCGAGCTTAGGAGTGTTGGCTGAAGATGTCAATGCATGATGATGCATTAATCCTCTACTTTTATGTGTCTAAAACAGGGGAGACATCTTCGGACACCTTTGAAGTTGATCCGGAAGCTTAATTGGCGTTTCAGCGAGCAAGCGAAACGTAAATTGGTGAGTGAGATTGGGTTAGAAGTCCATGAGGACTAAATATACAAGGTTTGGGGGGTTTAGGAGAGGCTTGAAACACCTTCCTAAATCCAGAAGTAAGTATAGTTTGAATTGCTCTCTTTAAAATGGTGTTTTCCCCTAAAATGCTTTTACATGCTCATGGTTTGAGATTTATAAATTCCTACTATTTTTGTGCATGATTCATAGCATGAGATAATGCTTGTAGAGATGTCATGAGATGCCATGTTGCATTGAAGAGATTTGAGCTTTTTGTTTGAAGCAAAGTATGATTTATGTCTTGAAATGAGATGAGAAAATCTTTGAGTAATATTGCATGAAAAACAGTAGGTGTGATGACGTTTTAACACATTATATTGGCATAGATGTTGAGAAACTTACCGAATATAATTGATCGATCAATAGAATGAGAGTGCACTATAAACTAAAAATTCGTACATGCTCTTTGGTTAAGCCAAAGGGAGATATTCCGATGATAGGCATTCCATCGGGTAGGACTTGCTGAAATACCCAAGCTTGGTGGCGATGAGAGATTCCGCCATGTGAGTACGGTGATGAGAGATTACACTGGAAGCTATGTTGCTAGACAAGTGAGTACGATGATGCGAGATTCCACCGGAAGAGTCTAGTGTAGAAATATGTCTGCATATCCGAGTATTAATAAGATGTTAAATGCCAATATAAATGATGAAATGATTTTTGTTACACATGTACCTTTGATGAAATGATTTATGCTATGAGATATGCATATGAGATTTGTTTAGAAATGCTTTGATGATACAAGCATGTGTATGGCCTTGCCATGAGTTTTGCATTGGTAAATGCATGAGATAGAATTGGGGTACATGTGGTTTCAATGAGGAGTTGCTTTGAAAGGTTTTCAAGCATGTGTTAGAATGAGCATGTTGTTCAAAAGCTTTTGTGAAAAGATTTTCAAAGTGTGCATTATTGTGTTGGTTTTCTTTAGAGCATGCCTCACTAAGCATTTGTGGTTACACTCTCTTTTTACCAATAATGGATATAATTGAGGTGTTTTCGGGCATCAAGGAAGCTAAGTTCATCCAAGGGAGTCCAAGCTCATGCATGGTGAAGTTTCCATACACTTTAGTTTTGATAGATTGGCAATGGGAAACCAAGTTTTGTATTTGGGAGATGTGTTAAACTCCCTAAGGTTGTGGGATGGTTGCTTTGGCTGGTTTGAATTGTAAATGGCCTCAATTGCTTGTTTTGAGGTTGGATTGCCTATTTGTGATTTGATATTTTGAAGCATGCCTCTAGACTAATGAGATTTCATGTTTGATGCTATGATTGTGTTTGGGTGTTCCAACTATGTACCTTATATGTATGTTGACCTGTTGGTATGATTAGAGAGTCTTTGGAATGTGTTTGAATGGGATTAAGAACGAAAAACCAACATTTGCTGTAGTTTCTGGGAAAACCGTATCGAAACACCCCTAGTGTTTCGGAATGGGGGCCTGTATTGGCCTTCGTGTTTCGAAACGGTGGAGGCTGTTTCGAAATGATTTGGCTACTAGAATGCCATGTTTCGGAACTGGTCTCGGAACACACCCGCGTACCGAAACGGTCAATGCCGTTTCGATCCAGCGTTTCAATACGGTAGGTGGGTGTTCCGAAACGGGTGACCGTTGGACACAGATTTGAATTTTTTTGATGTTTGCAAGCTTTGAATTTTAGTCCCAAATGTTGTAATTGCAATTGCTTTAGTTTGAGATGTCTTTTTAAGTTGAAACTTTGTAGAGAAGCATATAACATGACTAATTTCATAATGGTAACCTTAAAATAAATGAAGTTCTTCTAATTTATAGAAATTACAATTTGGTTTTTAATTTCGTGTAAAGTGCAATTGAGTCCCTATATGTTATCCGATCGCTATGCATCTCTCAATCGTGTTTTGTGTGTACTCACTTAGGGTTAACAAGCATCTAGACAAGATTAAAAAGAAAAAAAGGGTCGTAAATCAAGGTTGACTTTCGGGTTGACTTTGGTTTTCCCCATGTAATCTTCGTAGTTTGGGTCAATCGTCTAGGTCGGGCTAAGGGGGTTACACAACAACTGTGGTAGACGTCATTACGGTGAGTGTTGGAGCACTTATGGATCTTGTTGGAACTGCAGGTCTAGGGCACACTTGAAGCACGATTGTCCACATCCGTCTAGGGATGGACATGCTCCTACACGAGCTGTCGACCATCAGAGAGGCCGTGGGCGCGGTCGAGGTAACTTTCAGCCTATGAATGATAGTCAGAGGAATGTGACTCATGTTGTAGCGGTTCAGCCCGAGGGAGGTGGGCCAGCTAGGGGTGTATGCACACCGTGAGGACATGAATAACACATATATGATTGCAGGTAATTTCTTGTTACAGTCTTTGACTTTTCTTTCCTTGATTAATTCCGGTTCTACGCATTCGTACATATTGAGTGAGCATGCAAGATTGTTAGATATTCCGGTTGAGATATTACATGTGGGTATGAATGTCACTAGTTCCTTTGGCGAGACAGTTGTGGTCAGAAATATGTACAAAAGATGTCCTTTGATGGTTCAGGGTCATGTTTTCTCGTAGATATGATGGAATTGCCGTTTTATGGTTTTGATGTAATATTAGGCATGGACTGGCTTGTAGAGCATAGAGCTAGAGTTGATTTTGAGATAAAGCGGGTGTTCTTGAGACTTTCAGAGGATCACGAGGTAGTGATAGTGGGCGAGAACGTTAAGTTCTTGGCCAATGTAGTTTCAGCCTTAGAGGCTCAGAAGTTGTTGGATGTGGGTTGTCATGCGTACCTAGCCTATGTTAGGAATCCGAATATGGATGAGGCACAACCTATTGACATTATGACAATTTGTGACTTTCCGAGTGTTTTCCCAGAAGAGTTGCATGGTTTGCCTCCAGATAGAGATGTAGAGTTTGTTATTGAGACTTATTCAGATTCAGCTCCAATATCGATTGCAACATACCAAATGGCTCCTAAAGAAATGAAAGAGTTGAAGACACAACTTCAGGAATTGATAGACTAAGGGTTCATTTGTCTAAGTACTTCACCTTGGGGTGCACCGATGTTGTTTGTGAAAAAGAAAGATGGTAGTTTGAGAATGTGTATCGGTTACCGACAATTGAATAAGTTTATAGTGAAGAACAAGTATCCGTTGCCAAGAATTGATGACTTGTTTGATCAGTTGAGAGGTGCTTCAGTGTTCTCGAAGATAGATTTGAGATCCGCTTATTATCAGTTGAAGGTAAGAGATCAAGATGTACCAAATATAGCTTTCCGCACTCGTTATAGGCACTACGAATTCTTAGTGATGCCATTTGGTTTGACTAATGCACCGACAACCTTTATGGACATGATGAATAGAGTATATCGTGAGTACTTAGATCAGTTTGTGGTAGTGTTCATTGATGATATTTTATTGTACTCTCGTACCGAGGAAGATCATGATTGGCATTTGCGTTTGGTGTTGTAGAAATTGCAATACAATCAGTTGTATGCTAAGTTAAACAAATGTGAATTTTGGATTAGGGAAGTAGTCTTCTTACGCTATATTGTATGAGCCGAGGGAATCCGAGTGGATCCTAAGAAAGTTGAGGCAATTGTGAATTGAAAACCATCGAAGACAGTGACCGAAGTTCATAGTTTCTTAGGTTTGGCTGGATACTATAGAAGTTTTGTTGAGGGTTTCTCAAAGGTTGCAGCTCCTTTGACTAAATTGCTACTTAAGGATGTTCAGTTTGAGTGGACTAATGCAAGACAACAAGCATTTTAGAAATTGAAGGAAGCCTTAACCGAAGCTCCTGTTTTAGTTCAGCCCGTGTCAGTGAAAGAGTTTGTAGTCTTCAGTGACGCGTCATATGTTGGCCTTGGTTATGTGCTAATGCAAGAGGGAAGAGTAGTGGCCTATGCATCTATACAGTTGAAGACTCATGAGCGTAATTACCCTACACATGATATAGAATTGGCTGCAGTGGTCTTCGCTTTAAAAGTTTGGAGACATTACTTGTATGGTGAGAAATGCACAGTGTATACGGATCATAAAAGTCTAAAGTATATAATGACGCAAAGAGAGTTGAATCTTAGACAACGTAGGTGGCTAGAGTTACTTAAGGACTACGATCTCACAATTGAGTACCACCTGGGTAAAGCCAATGTAGTGGCCGATGCTTTGAGTAGAAAAGTAGTAGTGGAGTTACGAACTATGTAATCTAGATTGAGTTTGTCTCAAGATGGTGGTTTAGTGGCCGAGTTGCAAGTTAGACCTTTCTTGCTTTAGTTGATCAGAGAGAAGCAGTTGCAAGATAGATCTTCAACATCTCATGTGCAAGACTTAGCGGAAGGTAAATCAACATATTTTTGTTTTAGTGGTGATGGAGTTTTGTGTTTCAAGAATAGAGTAGTTGTTCCGGAAGATGTAGACTTGAGACGCACCATCGTAACTGAGGCTCACAATAGTCCGTTTGTTATGCATCCGGGAAGCACGAAAATGTATCAGATTTAAAAAATGAGTATTTTTGGGTTGGTTTGAAGAAAGATGTTGCCAAGTTTGTGAGTAAGTGCATGGTTTGTCAGCGAGCTAAAGCCGAGCACCAGTTTCCTTCAGGTTTGTTACAACCATTGAGAATTCCCGAGTGGAAGTGGGAGAGAATCACCATGGATTTCGTATCGGGTTTGCCGTTGACACCTTCTAAGAAGAATTTGGTTTGGGTAATAGTTGATCGTCTTACGAAGTGTGCGCACTTTTTAGCCGTTCACACCACTTATACTTTAGATAAGTTGGCCGATTTGTATATCAGTGAGATAGTGAGATTGCATGGTGTACCAGAATATATAGTGTCAGACAGAGATCTGAGGTTCACAGCTAGATTTTGGGAGAGTTTGCATAGTGCTTTGGGTACTCGACTGAATTTCAGCACTTCATATCATCCTCAGACCGATGGTCAGTCGGAGAGAGTCATACAAGTGTTGGAAGATATGTTGAGATGTTGCATTATTAAATTTCAGGGTTTGTGTGAGAAGCATTTACCGTTAGTAGAGATTGATATAATAACAGTTATCAAGCGACCATTCAGATGACACCTTATGAAGCTCTGTATGGTAGAAAATGTAGAACACCTGTTTGTTGGGCCGAAGTAGGACAAAAATTGATACCTTTGCATGATATGCTTAAGGGTACTACCGAGAAAGTACAATTGATTTGTGACCATTTGAAGGCAGCTTCAGATAAACATAAATCTTATGCGGATTTGAAAAGAAGAGAAATAGAGTATGCCGTGGCCGAAAAAGTGTTCTTGAAAGTCTCACATTGGAAGAAGGTGGTGAGGTTTGGTAGAGAAGGCAAGTTGAGCCCGAGATTCATTGGTCTGTATGAGATAGTTGAGAGAGTTGGTTTCATTGCCTATAGATTGAGACTGCCGTCCGAACTAGAGAAGATTCATGATGTGTTTCATGTCTCGATGCTTCAGAGGTATATATCAGATCCGTCATATGTTATGCCAGTTGAAGAGATAGAATTGAATCCGTATTTGACCTACGATGAAGAACCAATTGAGATTTTGGCTTCGGACAACAAAGTGTTGCGAGGAAGGACCATTGAGTTGGTTAAGGTTAAGTGGCGTCACCGAGGTGTGGAAGAATCCAGTTGAGAGAGTAAGGATGAGATGCGAAAGTAGTTTCCGTATCTCTTTCCACCAAGTAATTTCGTGGACGAAATTCCTTAAGTGGAGGAGAGTTGTAAAACCCCGAGTTTAGGGCCGAGAGTTATCAGGTTGTTGAATCGAGTCAGATTAATTAAATTTGGAGAAAAAAAACTATTTTCTAACACACTTAAAGTGTTTTACAAGGGGTGAAGGTCAAAATGGGGATTTTGTAATTCCAAAAAGATTTTCAAAAGGGTAGCATCTTCTCCAATCTCCTTTTCACGTTCAAAAACCCTCCCAAAACCCCATTTACTATTCCATTGGATTTCAAGCTCTCAACCAAGTGATTTCTTCAAGGTAAATGATTCCCTAACTTAGTTTCATCTTCTTCAAGTCCTAAGTGTTGATATATTTTTTTTTGTAAAACTCATAGTTTTAACTCATTTTAGATTTTTAAAGTTTGGCTTGAAAATGAAAGGAAATCATGGATTTTCGTTGGTTTGATTAAGGGGTGAGTTGGGAGTGTTTTATCTTTGTTTTAACACTAAAATAACATAAAAATGGTGGGTTTTTAATGGAAACCTAAAATGGATATTCTGGGTGATTTTAAGAGTTAGAAATCTTGAGTTTTTGGTTGGGTTTTGTCTCAAAATGGTAGCTGGGGGTTTGTTGGCTTTGGATTGATGTTTAAGGATGTAAAAAAGGTAGGTTTTTGATGGTAAGTTTGTTGGTTATGGCTTCTAGTAGTTTGGGTTTGAATTGGCTATGTTTCTGGAGTAGTTTGAGCTTGAATTGATGTATAATGATGCAAGGTTGTTGAGTTCTTTGTTTTTGATGTTTTTGTGAGTGTATTTGTGTTATAATGCTGAATTTTGGGTTGCTCGAATAGTGGAATCAGACTCGGGCCTTGTGGACGGAAATCAGGGTAATTCGAAGGCTTGATTTCGACACTTTGGACATCGGTTGTGTGTTGGCTGGTGAGTGGATCAATTTTAAAGGCCTTAACATTGTTAAGGGGATGTTTTGGGGGTTTGGATTGAGCTTGAAAGGCCAATCCAAGCTCGAGAGTAAGTTTTAAAGTTTTATGCCATTAAATTGTGTTTTACGATTTCTTGAATGCGAGATGATCATGCTATGTTGATATGTGTTGAATTGCATTTGTTATGCATGTTGAGATATGAGACTTGTGTTTATACTTGCATTGTGAGTACATGCCTTGCGTGGAAGTTGGACTTGGTAAGTGGTCCAAGCATTGGTAATGCTTGCGGTTGTGTTTGAGTATATTGACATGTGTTGGTTGTTACCAGATATAATTGATCGATCAATAGGATTAGAGTGCACTCGAGTTAAAATTTGCGCGTGGCCTTAGTGATGTTAGATTCCACTAAGAAGGAGTACGATAATGTGAGATTCCATCGGAAATCATGTTATTACTAGACGAGTGAGTACAGTGATGTGAGATTCCACTGGAAGTGTCTAGTGGGTTTGAGAAATCTATCCGTATATCCAAGTAAAACGTTGAATGTCAATATACCCATGATTGCTCTAATTCTCTTGTTAAGCATATTGTTGTTTTCTTATGGTTATATTTATGCATTGTGGTTTACTTTGCTTGTGTTATGAGAATGAGCATATGGTAAGCGTATGACTTGTGGTTGCATTCGGTAAATGCACACGAAGGTAAAAGCATGACATTGTGTGTTCAAACATGTAGAAATGATTTGGAAACGGTTTTGGTTTTCAAGCAAACTATGTTTTAAAACTGCATTGTTTTAGTTACTTTTTGAGCACTGCTCACTAAGCTTAAAGGCTTACGCTCTCTTTTCCATCAATGCAGACCCTTAGAGCTTCGGAGAAGCTCGGGGAATAAGGGAGATTCCAAGGGAATTTAGTTTGCTCAAGTATGGTTTAGACTTCGATAATTAGTATTTAAGCAATGGGATAGAACCTTTGTGTTTTGTGATGTTGATGGCATGTTCTTTTGTTTAGACAAGTATGTTTAGTCGTTTTGGGCTTGTATTGCCTTATACCATGTTGAAGTATGCTTTAGTATAACTTTTGGCTATGTGGGTGAATGCCTTGTATGCATGTTTCATCTAAGGATCTTATCATGATGAATGTTGCATCATTGAATGTTTAAATTGCTTCGTATGATTATCAATGGATATCTTGTGTTGTATTTGAGTTTGTATGTTGCTTGACTAGTCGTTAAATGCCTTTAGAATCGAGTCCCCGTGCTTTTAGCTGCTAAAATAAGGTTTGCAGTGCAGGGCGTATCGATACGCTTAAGGGTTATATCGATACGGTCCTCTACTTTGAACCTTGTTTTAGGCTATGCGTACCGGTACGCAGGGGTGTATCGGTACGTCAAAAGCTCTCTGGAAATCTGAGAAATTGACGAGATTTTGGCGTATCGGTACGAGTCTTGAGGGTATCGATACAATCTTGTAGTTTGACCTTAAGAAGTTAACCGTTGATAGCGTATCGATACAGTCTTCTAGCGTATTGATACGGTATCCCTAGGTTAACCTTGGGATGTTGAGCAAGTCTAGGCATATCGATACAGTCTTCTAGTGTATTGATACGACCTGTTGTATAAGTTAAAATGGGTTTGTTAATTTGCTTATTTTGCGTGTTTTGTATCCGTGTGTGTTTCTACTGCGTGTCCTCTCACATAAGATATACTTTAACATCTAGACAAGATAATCTTTAAAACAAATTTTCTAGGGTTGTTAATCGGAAATGAAGCCCTAATGGGTTTGGCTTCAGTTTTCCCCGTGTAACAGGTTTGGCCTCTGGCGGCTAGGTCGGGTCGAGGGGGTTACAAAGAATATCCATACTAAAACAATAATAAATCTGATATTTGTGGTCCTCCAAGTACCAAACTCCTAGATCTATTAGTGTGTCACTCAAGTATCATAAAATCACAAGTCAAATCAGCAGACAATCAAATACACAAATATGCATGGCACGATGCACCTAATTCGATGTCATGTAGCCATCTACATCACCGTCCGAAGAGTAAGGTTCCCCTGAACCACTCTCTACATCGTAACCATCTAAAGTTGAACTCAGCCAGAAGGGTGGAACCACTAATACGAAGTGGAATTCAGCCCGAAGGATGAAACCACTAAACTTCCGTTGTACATTTTCCCATCCGAATGATATGGCATGAATGTTCTGATTCCAATCTGAATGCAACATTGTAGTCCGAAAATGCATGAGCATTTAGTACGATAATTATTATTCATATTCCGATGTATATTGCTTAACAATATGGCATACATCATATCACATAGCTAAGATCACAACATAATTTACATTCAGACATCATACAACAACAACACGAATAATATAGCACAAGCAGAGAACATACCTCAGATAACTAATAACTCAACGTCGGGAGCGACGTCTCCCACGCTCAGATCTAGAAGCAGGCGAAACATGATCGGCACCTACAAAGGTTCACTAAGTTAAAATTCTCTACTACTATGCCACAATCTACTAAATAGAAACGTATTTAAATTCCTATACGCGTGGAACTCGAAGGCTGAGATGCAGGAGGTCGTCCAAGCGGAGGAGGAGGAAGAATCTCGGTGTCCGAATCTATGTCACCTGAACGCAAACGAAATCCGATTTCTGAAACTAATTTACAATTTATTTTTAACTAAGCATAAAATTGAATAAAAAGGCCAAAAACAGCAGTTCGGGATCGAATTTGAAAAAAATGCGATGCGAATCTGGAACCGGGACGTCAAAAATTATGAAGTTGACTTTTGTCCCAAAAAGTCAACGCTTATGTCATCATGGTAAACCATGACGTCATCGATGACGTCAGCCTTGATTAGCAACAACATCAGATTGGTTCAATCCGGTTTAGTCACAAATGTTCGGTTCGGTTTAGGGGGTCCAGATTGGTTCTATTTTCCCGGTTCGGTCCAAGTTTTAGTTCGGTTCGATGATTCTAGATTGGTTCAATCCACTTTTCCCCCCAAATCAGATTATATTAACCATAATCCATTTTCCAAAATCTAATTATTCAAATACCTAACTCCCCCTTTTATTTCCCCCCAAATTCACAAATCCTAGATCCAGGAACTCCACCCCCAACGGCAGCGACCTGCAAGCCCAACGACGGCCATGGCTTACTCCGACCCCGACCAACATACCAAAACTGTGAACCACGGTGCTTACTAAGCCCGAACGGAGAAGGAGAACAACGAGGACGGTGGCGCGAGAGGGTTTGAAGGTTTCAGGCTCTTTCTCCAAAAGACGGCGGTGAACAAGCAACCCAAACCTGGGTTTTGGTCGCGCGATCACGATGAGCACACTGGTGACCTCAGAACGGCGAACGAACGACGGTGGCCTCTTGGCCGAAGCTTAAAGGAAAAAGAAAGGTTGAGAGAGAGGAAAACACGAGAGAGAGAGATATGCGGCTGGCTTGAAAAAATATGGCAGATGAAAGACCATACAAGGCTTTTTACCCTAATGAATGGGAAAAATCGCAAAGCAAGTGCTGCAACTTTTACCCACTTAACAAAAAGGTCCCAAAGTTTTAGTTTTAACAATTAGGTCTCTTAACTTTTGATTTTCTTCAATTTAATCCCTAAATCAAATTAGGTTTCAAAATCAAAATTCCCAAATTAATTTAGGTTTTAGAATTAGGGATTTCATATATTACGGTTTTAACATTGGGGAAAATTGGGGTGTAACAATTCTCCCCTCCTTAAAAGAAATTTTGGTCTCGGAATTTTCAGACTTAGCGACAGCTCCCAAAAATTAGCTAACATAACTTAAAGTTCTTCACTCTAAATTCCTCATCCTTCAACATGAATGTAAAAATCTGACAACATGAGAAACGTACCTGCTATGTCTTCTGGCTCACCATCATAACTCTCATGAGCTCCAGTCTGCTTAACCCTAGGCTGTTGAACCCTAGACTACTAATCCACGACCTGCTCCTCCTCATTAACATCATGAATATTATTCTGATTTGGCGGCACTCCTACATACTGTGAAGCACCACTCTCAGCTGCTGCGGTACGACCTCGACCACGCACTCTACCACAACCATGACCACGACTAGTCGCTAATCTAGAGCTCCTACGAGGTGGCATAGTACTCTATCTACAAAAGTAAAGAGTCCTAAGATCAGATTCAATACTTGGAGTTTTATTTAAAAATATGTCAAAATACCAAAAATGTTTACGTTCCAAAATTACCCTTTTGCCCAAAAATATTTAGTATGCATGAAAAAAATCATTTTTGACTTAATTTTTTTGCGAGCCACACAGTACGAGAGTTGAACCAGACTCTGATACCACTAAATGTAACCCCCTAAACCCAACCCAAGGGTTATAGGCCGAATCTAGGAAGTCAGGTTGAAAACGTGTCCTTCAAGTAATTAATTATTAGGTTTCCAAAAACTAATACTCAAGGGTTTAACATTCAAATTCATATTTCGAAAACGCAGTCGTATAGATAAAATAATCCAAAACAAAGAAGCAAAATATCAAATTAAAATCCACATGCATGCTAAACAGTTTTAAAATCACAAATAAAAATAAAAATAATCGAGTTTACGTAAAAACCCCAAATAACAAAATAATCGAAAAAACCTGGAAACTAAGAATATCCATACTAAAATGATAATAAATCTAATATCCGTGGTCCTCCAAGTACCGAATTCCTATGTCTAAGAATCTGAAATAAAAGCTAAAGGGGAGTTAGCTATTGAGCTCAGTGTGTCTCTAAAGTGCGAAAAACAGAGTACCTCAAGTATCATATAATAACAAGTCAAATCATCAGACAATCAAATACACAGATATGCATGACACGATGTACCTAATTCTTTCACATGTACCCATTTACATCACCGTCCGAAGCGCAAGGTTCCCCTGAACCACTCTCTACATCGTAACCATCTGAAGTGGAACTCAGCCCGAAGTGTGGAACCACTGATCCGAAGTGGAATTCAGCCCAAAGGATAAAACCACTAAACTTCCGCCGTACATTTTCCCACCCGAATGATATGGCATGAATGTTTCGATTCCAATTCGAATGCAACATTATTGTCCGAAAATGCATAAGCATTTAGTCCGATAATTATTATTTAGATTCTGATGTATGATACTTAAAGGAATGTCATACAACATATCACATAGCTCAGATCACAACATAATTCACAGATAGACATCATAGAACAATAACACGAATAATATAGCACAAGCAGAGAACACACCTCAGACAGCTAACAGCTCAACGTCGGGAGTGACGTCTCCCACTCTCAGATCTAGAAGCAGACAACATAGGATGAACACCTATAAAGGTTCACTAACTCAAAATTCTCTAGTACTATGCCACAATCTACTAAACAGAAACGTATTTAAATTCACATACGCGCGGAACTCGAAGGCTGAGATGCAAGAGGTCGTCCGGGCGGAGGAGGAGGAAGAATCTCGGTGTCTGATTCTATGTCATCTGAACGGAAACGATATCCAATTTCAGAAACTAATTTACACTATCTTTTTAACTAAGCATAAAATTGAATAAAAAGGCCAAAAACAACTGTTCGTGATCGAAATTGGAAAAACGAGCTGTGAATCTGGAACCGGGACGTTGAAAAAGATAATGTTGACTTTCTGCCCAAAAAGTCAACACTAACGTCATCATGGTCAACGATGATGTCATTGATGATGTCAGCCTGCATCAACAACAACATAAGCGGATGGCGTCACTTCTGACATCACCCGGTTTAGTCACAAATGTCCGGTTCTATTTAAGGGGTTCTAGATTGGTTTGATCCAAGGTTCGGTTCGATGATTCTAGATTGATTCAATCCACTTTTCCCTCAAATCAGATTAGATTGGCCATATTCCCTTTTTTCCCAAATATGATTATTCAAATCCCTAATTCCCCTTTTGTAACGCCCCGGTTTTGGGCTTAGGAGTTTTGGGCGTTGACCGGTTTGGTCAAAGTGCTGTTCGAATCTAAAAAGGTGAAATTAGGAAAGCCTAGTTCGGGTTGCATTAAAAATATGGAAAAATGTTCTAAAATCATCTTTTAATATAATTAAGTGAACTGTGAAATCAATTTTGGAAAATGAGTTTTGGAAGGGTGACATTTTGGCTAGTGACCAAAATGTAATTTTTGAAAGTTGCGTGACTGTTTTATAAAGGGTTGGAACTTTGAATCTTTAAGGAGCTATTATTCCAAAAGTAGTTTCTCCAGATTTTTCTAAGATATTTTAAGGATTTATTCTGATTTTAAAACATATCAAAAGAGGAGGGAAAGCCATTTTGGCCATTTTGATAACTAACTTCCTATTTTCCTTTCTCTCATTTTCTCTCAACCCAAACACTTTCTTTCCAGAGAATTGTTTCTGATTTTCTCACCTAAATCCCTCCTTTCAACTCTCTTTTGATTCCTAATCAACATATCTACAAAACCTCATCATTTGCTACTTGATTCATCAAGGTTTTTGATTCCAAAAAGAGGAGAAACTCAAGTTTGGAGGTAAGAACGTCCTTCCCCTCTAAACTATCAGTTCTTTACTGAAATTCCTATGTTTTCAATCCTTAATTTATGTTTTATTAAAGGCTTTTGAGTTGTGAATTGGATCTTGGCTTATAATGCAAGATTTGGTGATTTTTGATGATTTTCGTTTGATCTGTTAAATCTGTGATTTGAGATGTGTTTTTGATGTTATTTGGACTCTAAATTGATAAGGAATTGAGTTTTGGTTAATGCAATCCCGGATAGGTTGAGTTTCCTAAGTTTAGCTTGTGATTCTTGATTGTTTTTGAGGTGATCTTGTGGATCTGATGTTGCTGGAGGTATAAGGATGTTAATATGTTCTTTTTAGATGTTAAATGATGTTAATAGATGTTTGGTTTTGTTGGTTAATGGCTGGGCTTTGTTGAGAAGTGGTTTGGATGCATTTTCGGTTGTGTTTGGTGGCCGAAAATGGAGTGTGGATGAGAGCAGCGAGTTTAGGTGCTTTCATTGAAGCAATTAATGCATGATGATGCATTAATCCTCTGCTTTGATGTGTTAAAACAGGGGAGGCATCTTTGGATCCAAGAGTTGTTGATCCGGAAGCTTGATTTGGTGCTTCGGCAAGAGGCGAAGTGGAATGGGTGAGTGAAATTGGGTTTTCGGCTTTGAAACCAATGTCTTGGGAGCTTAGTTTAAGTCTAAACAACTTTGCTAAGCTCAAGTGTAAGTTTTCGGAAATACTCTCTAGTGGTGGCCATGATTTGATTGATGTGCAATGTGGTTTATTGCATGTTTTAAACTCTGTTTTGAAAGCATGATTTAGCATGGTTAATGCTGTTTTTGTAAGCCATATGTTGAAGGAAGCTCAAGGTAAGAGTTCCTTGTTTTTGAACATTGATTAAATGTGGTTCGATGCTTTTAAATGCATGATGAATATGGCTTGGTTTAATGCTTTAAAACAGTGGATTAATTGATGATAACGATGTATATTGGCAAGTGATGTTTTGAAAAGGTTAAGGTCACTTAGGTGGTTAAAAGTCCTTGAGTGAGCCTTGTTTACTTAAGAACATCAAGGTGGTTAAAAGTCCTTGGATGATTCTTGCTACGGACACAAAGGTGGTTAAAAGTCCTTGTGTGATCCTTTCCATGGTGGTTAAAAGTCCATGGGGCCAAGGTGTTTAAAAGTCCTTGGGGCCAAGGTATTTAAAAGTCCTTGGGGTGAAACTTGATACGAACACAAAGGTGGTTAAAAGTCCTTGTGTGGTCCATTCCATGTTGGTTAAAAGTCCATGGGGCCAAGGTGTTTAAAAGTCCTTGGGGCCAAGGTGTTTAAAAGTCCTTGGGGTGAAAGTTGATGAACTTGTTTTTAAAGAAATGGAATTTATCACTTGTGGCCAATATGACATGTTATGATATGAAGCATGAGATGCTTGTTTAAAGTATGCTTTTGAGCATGTGTAAAAGTTGATTTGAAGCATGATTTATAAAGTGTTTTATAAATGCATTATTGAATGGTTTTATTGAGCATTCCTCACTAAGCTTTTGCTTACGCTCTCTTCGTTTTCTTAAATCAATAATGCAGAACATTAAAGTACTTGAGGGCAGCAAGGAGGGCAAGTAATCAAGTGGAAGTAAAGCTCAAAGTATGGAAGGTTTTCTTAAGTACATTTTAGCTTTTGGTAATTTGGCAATGGGGGACCTATGTGTATGTTTTGGGAGAGGTTTTGAACTCCCTGAGTATGTTGAATGTTGTTGAGAATGTTGGTTTTTGAGTTTGGCCTTTGCATGTTTGAAATGGAAGTTTATGCTTGAATGGTTTGCTTGTGTAGGAAGCATGCCTATAGATTTGGGGCTTTCCATACATGATGTTATTTTGTTGAATTGTTGATGCATGTATGTCTCATATATATTGAATTGCATGTTGGTAAAGTTTGGTGGTAATTGGAGCATGATTGGATTTTTAATTGCATGTTTAAGTATGCATTTTGGGGCAATCTGTGCAGGGTGTTTCGGAACAGTGCCTACCGTTTCGGAACGAGTGCCTTAAACAAGCCCAGGCGTCCGAAACGGAAGGGACCGTTCCGAAACGGTTTGGCTACTGCCAGCCCGTGTTCCGGTACACGTTGCGGAACGGCCCGTGTTTCGAAACGGGCTCTGCCTGTTCCGGAACGGGTGACCGTTGGGGGCTGACATTGGCAGTTAAATGTTTTGAATTGTTTGCGTTTTAGTCCTGAACCTTGTTTGTGCAATTGTATGAGTTCGGGAAGTCCTTTTGAGCTGAAATTTCACAGAGAAGCATGAAATCTGACTAATTTCAAGTTGGTAACTTTAATTTGGGTTAAGTCCTCCTATTTATCAGAAATTACAATTTGGTCCCTAAAGTTGTAATTTGTTCAATTGGGTCCCTGTTTGATCTCTGATGCTTGTGATCTTTGAATATGTTGTTGAGTGATCACAATTAGGGTTAATGTGCATCTAGACAAGATTAAAAAGAAAAAAAAAGGGTCGTTAATCAAGGTTGACTTTCGGGTTGACTTTGGTTTTCCCCGTGTGACTTTCTTAATTCGGGTCAACCGTCTAGGCCGGGTTAAGGGGGTTACACCTTTTTATTTCCCTCCAAATTCACAAACCCTAGATCTAGGAACCCCACTCCCAACGGCGGCGGCCAGCAAGCCTAACGACGGCCACAGCTTACTCCAACCCCGACCATCATACTAAAATCGTGAACCACAGTGCTTTCTAAGCCCCGAACAGAGAAGGGGAACGACGAGGACGGCAGCGCGAGATGTTTCGAAGGTTTCGTCCTCTTTCTTCGATGAAGACGATGGTGAACAAGCTACCCAAACCTGGGTTTTGGTCACGCGATCACGATGAGCACACCGGTGACCTCAGAAAGGCGAACGAACGATGGTAGCCTCTTGGCTGGAGCTTAAACAGAAAAGAAAGGTTGAAGGAGAGGGAAACACGAGAAAGATATGTGGCCGGCTTGGAAAAATATGGCAGATGAAAGGCCATACAAGGCTTTTTACCCTAATGAATGGATAAATCGCGAAGCAAGGGTTACAACTTTTGCCCGCTTAACGAAAAGGTCCCCAAAGTTCTAGTTTTAACAATTAGGTCACTTAACTTTCGATTTTCTTCAATTTAATCCCTAAATCAAATTAGGTTTCAAAATCAAAATTCCCAAATTAATTTAGGTTTTAGAATTAGGGATTTCATATATTAGGGTTTTAACATTAGGGAAAAATTGGGGTGTTACAAGGCCATCGTCGGATGGCTCTGCCGCAACACGTGGCTATCCCAAGCGAATTAGATTCGCACCCATCACCGCCATCGTTCCCTCCATGCCGTGGCAGATCCACATCAAGCTCAGCTCGGTCGACTCGCCGTTCTAAGCCGCTCCGACACTAACCCCATCTAGAGCCCAGAACGGACCAACGTGGTTGGTTCTGCGTGCAACTGACCCTCGCTGTAACCCCCTCATCCCGGTCTATACGACTGACCAGCCCGAGTAGGTTACACGGGGAAAACCGAAGTGAAACCCGCTAAGGCACCACTTCGATTAGCAACCCTAGAATTTTTTTTAACATTATCTTGTCTAAATGCTTTATTACATCCTATATGTTAGGACACGCTGCGGGAAGGACACACGGTTACCAAACATACAAAACAAGAACTTAAGCAACCCATTTTAGCCTTTACAACAGACCGTATCGATACTCTTAAGAATAGTATCGATACGCCTGGACTTGGTCAACACCCCGAAGTCAAACCAGGAAGACCATATCGATATACTGGTAGACCGTACCGAAACACCCTCAACGGTCAACTTCTCACGGTCAAACAACAAAGACCGTACCGACACAACCAAGACATGTACCGATACGCCAAAATCTCGTCAGTTTCTCAGATTTCGAGAGAGCTTTTGGCGTATCGATACACCCTCGTGTACCTGTACGCTAAGCTTAAACTGAGGCCCAAAGTGTAGGACCATATCGATACAGCCCTTGGGCGTATCGATACGCCCTGCACTGCAAGCCTCAATTTAGCTGCAAAACGCACAAGGACTTAACTCTAGATGCATTTAACGACTTGACTAGCAACATACCAACTCCCATACAACACTACGCAACCATGAATAAGCATACAGAACAATTTAAACAATCAACAGAGCATCAAACACCAAGACAAGCAAACTTAAGAGAAACTTGCATCCAAACACACATAAATGGTCTAATTACCCAAAAGATACGTGCATCACTTAGCAAGGTTTACTTGCTCTCAAAACAACACATAATCATTCATAAGACATGGTTTGCAAGCCATATCATAAAACATAAACATGCTTCAACATTTAAAACCAACATAAGGAGTCTACAAAAGCTTTTACAAAACACGTAGCATTCAGATTGCTAAGCTACTACATTATTTACTAAACCATACTTGAGCAACTACCACACGCTTGGATGCCCTTTTTTTGCTCCTTGCTAACTCCACGCTAATTATCTGCATTGCTAAAAACGAGAGCGTAAGCTATAAGCTTAGTGAGGGAGCTCTAAAACAAAAACATCAAAAATGCAGGGTTCAAGCATATCATCCTTAAGACCTTTTACAAGCATACATATGCACCAACATAGTAACATAGTTAAACATTTCAAGAATGCATGAACATGGCATCTTACCTCATGTTATGCTAAACAAGATATAAGAATTATCTTAACAACAACCACACATGATCAAGTATATTGGCAACTATTAGTTTACTCGGATATGCGGATACTTTTATTGGGATTCTCACCCCCAACGTACTCAACAATAACATTACCTTCGGTGGGATTACACTCATCACCGGTCCTTCCATGGATGAGATTACACTCATCACCACATGCCCCTACGGATGGGATTCCACTCATCATCACGTAATAATATATTTTCCGGTAGAATATTACATCACAATACTCCTTCTTGATGACTATACGCCACCAAGGCCACGCGCGAATTTGACTCAACCGTGTGCACACTCATCCTAATGATCGATCATTTACACTTGGTAATTAACTAGTGCCAATCATACTATGCAAGTCACACCATGATAATCCATCTTGCATTTCAACATATCAAACACCACATACATCAATGTGTATAACATCATACATAATCAATACATGCTTTACAAGTCCACATTATACACATTAAGCAAAACTTATAGAACACACAAGAGATTAAGCTACCAACTTAACCTCCACCTTGGATTGGCCTACCAAGCACAATCCAACACCACAACCATACACTTGAACCAAATTTAAAACCGTTTAGAGTAATCCACTCACTACACTTTCTTAAGCAAACAGAGAAAATTTGAATCAAGTCTCCACACCTTCTGGAATCGAACCCGAAGCTTCTCCGATGGTTTCCCTTGATTCTAACCAATAAAAAAAATACATTACTCAACCAAAGCATCACAAAACACTGTCACAACCCCAAGCTACAACCACAAGCCAAATTCCTACAATTTCAAACCATAAACGAACCCAAGAATCCTCATTTTCGTACTCCCCAACAACCCAACAGTAAACCATTGATTCCAACACTCAAAACACCATTAAACACCTTCAAAACAACCTTATAGTATCACTATAACACCAGCCCAACTCCCCTTCACAAAACCACTCCAAAACTCAAGTTTTAACCCCTTTAAAAATACCCACAAAACCCATTTCAGGATTTTTGATAAAACCCCACCATTTTGAGATATAATGTACCTTAGGACAAGATTAAATCATATATTAACTCTATAAATAAAAAACAAATAGAAAAGCCATTAAATCCCCAACCCTTTTCTCAAACTTTGAAAACTTGAAAATCTAAACAATGATGTTTACCAAAAACTAAAACCATGAATGTGTTAAGAATGAAAAGGAGAAGTCGAAAATGGTCTTACCTTGATGAAAACACTTGAATTTGATTGAGAAATGAATGTAATAGTTAGTGGGGTTTTAGGGAGAGGTTTTTGTCGTGATATTTGGTAGAGGGAAGAAGATGAAGAGGATATTTTCAAAATCCCATTCTTCTAATCTTTTCCCTTATTTTCAAAATTACAATTTTGCCATTATTGAAAATCAAGCCCATTTGAATTTTTAAAGCAAAGCCCATTTAATTAAAACGAGCCCAACGACTCGAACCCGATTCATACTCTCAACTCCCGACCCCTAAACCCGAGTGTTACAACTCTCCCCCACTTAAGGAAATTTCGTCCTCGAAATTACCTGACTGAAAGAGATAAGGAAACTGCCTTTCCATATCCTCCTTTCTCTCCCAAGTGGCCTCGTCTACTCCCCGACGTTGCCACCTCACTTTGACCAACTCAATCGATCTACCACACAACACTTTGCTGTCTGAGGCTAAGATCTCAACTAGTTCCTCATCATACGTCAAATCCTGATTCAATTCAATCTCTTCCACATGCATAACATGCGACATATCTGATCTATACTTATGGAGCATCGAAACATGGAACACATCAGGAATCGTCTCCAGCTCAGTTGGCAAACGTAACTGATAAGCAACCGGACCAACTCGCTTCACAATCTCATACGGTTCAATGTATCTCAGACTCAACTTCCCTTTTCGGCCAAATCTCATATCTTTCTTCCACAGAGAGACTTTCAAGAACACTCTATCTCCCACGAAATACTAAACTTCCTTCCTTTTCAAGTCAGCATAGGACTTCTGCCTATCCAAAGCCTTCTTCAAACGATCACAAATCAATTTCACCTTTTTGGTAATCTCCTTAAGTAAATCTGACATCGGTAACAACTTCTGACATGCTTCGACCCAAAAAATCGGAGCTCTACATTTTCTACCATACAAAGCCTCATAAAAAGCCATTTGAATGCTTGATTGAAACCAGTTATTATATGCAAACTCGACTAAAGGCAAGTGCTTCTCCCAAGTACCCTGAAAATCATTGATGCAACAACGCAACAGATCCTCTAAAATATGTATAACCCTTTCTGACTAACCATTTGACTGAGGATGATATGACGTGCTGAAATTCAAACAGGTACCCAAAGCTATATGCAAACACTCCCAAAATCTGGATGTGAATCTCGGATCTGACACAATCGACTTCGGCACACCATGCAGTCTCACAATCTCATCGATGTACAAATCAACAAATCTGTCTAAGGAGTAAGTTGTGTTAACAACTAAAAAGTGAGCACACTTCGTGAAGCGATCAACTATAACCCAGACTGAGTTCTTCCTCGTAGGAGTCAAAGGCAAAACCGAAACGTAATCCATGGTGATATTTTTTCACTTCCATTCTATAATTCTCAACGATTGCAACAAACCCAAAGGAACCTGATGTTCTGCCTTAACTCTCTGACATACCATACACTTACTCACGATGTCGGCTACGTCTTTCTTCAAGCCAACCCAAAAGTACTCATTCTTCAAATCACGGTACATCTTTGTACTACCGCAATGCATAACAAACGGGCTACTGTGTACTTCGGTGAAGATCGCACGTCTCAAATCACTGTCATCTGACACAACTATCCTATCTCTGAAACACAAGACCCCATCAACATTGAAACTATAGTCCGGTGGTCTACACTCGTCTATGTCTTTCATGTGATGTGTCAAAGATCTATCCTAGAGTTGTTTCTCCCTAATAAACTGGCCTAAAGTAGATCTAACCTAAAGCTCGACCACTAAACCACCATCACCGGACAAACTCAAACTAGTAAACACGGCTCTCAACTCAACGACTACCTTTCTACTCAAGGCATCTGCCACTACATTGGCTTTACCTAGATGGTACTGAATCATAAGATCATAGTCCTTAAGCAACTCTAGCCACCTACGTTGTCTAAGGTTCAACTCTCGCTCTGTCATGATGTACTTAAGACTCTTGTGATCCGTGTACACTGTGCATTTCTCACCATACAAATAATGTCTCCAAATCTTCAAGGAAAACACAACTACGGCTAACTCTGTGTCATGTGTCAGATAGTTACGCTAATGAGTCTTCAACTGTCTTGAGGCATAAGCCACCACTCTTCTGTCTTGCATGAGAACACAACCTAACCCTAGATACGAAGCATCACTGTAAACTACATACTCTTTCCTTGACTTTGACTGAATCAAAATTGGTGCATTGGTCAAAGCTTCTTTCAATTTCTCAAAGGCTTGATGTCTCGCATCTAACCATTCAAACTGAACATTCTTCTGAAGCAACTTCGTCAAAGGAGCAGCTATCTTCGAGAAACCTTCCACAAACCTCCTATAGTATCCGGCTAATCCTAGGAAACTACGAATCTCTGTCACAGACTTTGGTTGCTTCCACTCAACAATGGCTTTTATCTTCTTCGGATCAACTCTAATCCCCTCGGCTGACACTACATGTCCTAGGAAGACTACTTCTCAGATCCAGAACTCGCACTTACCTAACTTCGCATACAACTAGTTGTCTAGCAAAGTAAGCAAAACCAACCTCAAATGCCGGTCATGATCTTCCTCGGTACGTGAATACACCAAAATGTCATCTACGAAAACAACCACAAAATGGTGTAAGTACTGATAGAAGATCCTATTCATCATGTCCATGAAGGCAGCTGGTGCATTAGTCAACCCAAACTACATAACTAAGAACTCACGGTGACCATATCTAGTCCTAAAAGTTGTCTTCGGTACATCAACCTCTTTCACCTTCAACTGGTAGTAACCGGACCTCAAATCTATCTCTGAAAAGACTGATGCCCCTCTCAACTGATCAAACAAATCATCAATACACGACAAGGGATACTTGTTCTTCACTGTCAACTGATTCAACTGCCAATAATCAATTCACATTCTCATAATACCGTCTTTCTTCTTGACAAACAAAACCGGAGCGCCACAAGGCGAAGAACTCGGACGGTTAAAACCTCTATCTAACAAAACTTGAATCTGAGTCTTCAACTCTTTTAGTTCATTCGGTGTCATACGGTACGGAGCAATCGAAACAGGAGTTGAATCTGAATAAGTCTCTATAGCAAACTCTACCTCTCTATCAGGCAGTAAACCCGACAATTATTCCGGAAACACACTCGAAAAATCGCACATTGTCTTGATGTCTTGAGGTCTAACTTCACTCATGTTCGGATTAATCACGTAGGCCAAGAATGCCTCACAACCCAACTTAACCAACCTTTGAGCCTCTAAAGCTGAAACAAGATTTAACAAAAACTTCACATTCTCACCTACTACCACAATCTCATAATCATCCGCAAGCTTCAAGAAAACCCTCTTAGTCTCAAAATCTATCATAGATCTATGTTCTGTATGCCGGTCCATACCCAGAATCACATCAAAGCCATAGAACGGTAACTCCATCATATCCACTAGAAATACATGTCCCTGAACCATTAACGGACACCTTCTGTACATCTTCCTAACCACTACTGTATCCCCGAAAGAACTAGTAACACTAACACCTACCTCTAGTACCTCACAAGGTAAATTCAACATATTTGTATGCTCACTCAAAATATAAGAATGCGTAGACCCGAAATCAATCAAAGAAAGAAAACTGAGAGACTGTATCGAAAAGTTACCTGCAATCACATCCGTGTCATTCTGACCCTCACGTTGAGCATAAACCCTAGCCTGACCTCCGCCTTCTGGCTAAACTGTAACTACATGCACTATGTTCCTCTAGCCATCATTTCTCAGTTGGAAATTACCTCGACCGCGCCCACAACCTCTCTGATAATCAACAGCTCTAGCAGGAGCCTGAATTGGTGCATACCCAGGCTGATGTGGACAATCACGCCTAATGTGATCCCTAGCTCCATAGTTCCAACATGAGAGATAGTTCCCCCAACACTCACTGATGTGATTCCTCCCATATCGAGCACACTCGGGTAGACGCCCACCAGCTCTCTAGCCCTAATGTCCCCTACCGTGGTTACCACCACCACATCTATGGTCAAAGTGATGCCTATTGTCCCGATGCCTCTTGGAATCACCTCTATCAAAGTCGCCAAACCTCTTTCCGAAACTAGAACCACCAGAACGTTTGGACAAACCCAAACTGTGCTTTGTGTCCTTGGCCCTAGCGACCAAGAAATCAAAATCTGTGTAGTCAGTAGCCAGAGTGTATCTCTTTATCTCCTCGCTCAACCCATAACGGAAACGGTCACAACGTTCCCTCTCAGTAGGAACAAGCTCAGATGTATACTGACTCAATCTGACAAATTGTATCTCATACTCGGTCACTGTCAAGTTCCCCTGAAGCAACTTGTTTCAGAACGGTCCCGCATTTCGGAACGGATCTTCCCCGTTTTGGAACACTCGATCGTTGGGCACTGAATCTGATGGTTATATGTTTTGAAATGTTTACGTTTTGGTCCCAATTTTTGTATATGCAATTGGTTGTGTTTAAGACGTCCGTTTGAGATGCAATTTGGCAGAGAAGCATGAAATATGATTAATTTCATATTGGTAACATAAAATTGGGTAAAGTCCTCAAAATTTTCAGAATTTGCAATTTGGTCCCTAAATTTGTATGTTGTGCAATTGAGTCCCTAAATGTTATCCGATTGCTATAATTTTTTAGTATGATTATCCCAAGAGTTCACCTAGGTTAATATGCATTTAGAAAAGATTAAAAAGAAAAAGAAGGTCATTAATCAAGGTTAACTTTCAGGTTGACTTTGATTTTCCCCGTGTAATCTTCATAGTTCGGGTCAACCGTCTAGGTCGGGCTAAGGGGGTTACAGTTTGATCATCGAGATGCAAGTGAAGCCTTCTTTGATTCAGTTGATTAGAGAGAAGCAGTTGCAAGATGTGAGTTTAGTTCCTCAAGTTCACGACATAGCCGAAGGAAGACCGACCGATTACAGTTTCAGTGGTGAGAGCTTGTTGTGCTTTAGAGATAGAATTGTTGTACCAGAAGATGTTGAGTTGAGACGTCAGATTCTGAGCGAAGCACATTCGAGTCCCTTTTCTGTGCATCCGGGTAGTACCAAAATGTACCGAGATTTGAAGAATGATTACTTTTGGGTTGGTTTGAAGAGAAATATAGCCGAGTATGTGAGTCGTTGTATGGTTTGTCAGAGAGGGAAGGCAGAACATCAGGTTCCTTCAAGTTTGTTACAGCCTTTGAAGATTCCGGAATGGAAATGGGAGAGGATCACCGTGGATTTTGTGTCGGGTTGCCTTTGTCTCCTTCGAAGAAGAACTCCGTTTGGGTGATTGTTGATAGGTTCAATAAGTGTGCTCACTTCTTAGCAGTGAACACTACGGATTCCTTAGACAAGTTGGCAAACTTGTATATCCGTGAGATTGTGAGACTTCATGAAGTTCCGAAGTCCATTGTTTCAGATAGGGATCCTAGATTTACTTCGAGGTTCTGGGGTTGCTTGTATAGTGCTCTAGGTAGCCGTTTGCATTTCAGCACGTCTTATCATCGTCAGTCCGATGGGCAGTGAGAGCGAGTGATACAGATTCTTGAGGATATGCTTCGTTGTTGTGTGATTGACTTCCAAGGCTCTTGGGAGAAGCACTTACCATTGGTTGAGTTTTCTTACAACAACAGTTATCAGTCTAGTATTCAGATGTAACCCTATGAGGCTTTGTATGGTAGACGATGTAGGACTCCGATCTGTTGGGCCGAAACAGGTCAGAGATTGTTACCTATGCAAGACTTGCTTAAGGGGACTTCCGACAAAGTGAAGTTGATTTGCGACCGTTTGAAAGCAGCTTCCGATCGTCAGAAGTCTTAAGCAGATTTGAAGAGGAAAGAGATTGAGTACTCAGTGGGTGAGAAAGTGTTTCTGAAAGTATCCCCGTGGAAAAAGGTAATGAGATTTGGCCGAAAGGGCAAGTTGAGTCCGAGGTTCATTGGTCCGTATGAGATAGTTGAGCGGATTGGGCCTGTAGCTTATCAATCGAGGTTACCTTCCGAGTTAGAGAAGATCCATGATGTCTTTCATGTGTCAATGCTTAGGAGATATAGATCGGATCTTTCTCATGTGATGCCTGTTGAGGAGATAGAGTTAAATCCGGATTTGTCCTATAATGAAGAGCATGTTGAGATACTTGCTTCTGATAGCAAGGTGTTGCATGGCAAGACCATAGAGTTGGTCAAGGTATTGTGGAGACATAGAGGCGTGGAAGAGGCCACGTGGAAGAAGAAAGGAATATGGTTGAGCAGTTTCCGTATTTGTTTCCACCAGGTAATTTTGGGGACGAAATTCCTTAAGTGTGGGAGAGTTGTAACACCCGGGTTTAGGGGTTAGGTGAAAATAATATTTTAATATTTTTTGGGCTCAGTTTTATAATCTAAAAATATTTCGGGTTTTGTTTTCAAATTAATTAATTTGGGTTGACCATGTTTTAAGATTAAACCCCAATTAGCCATGGATTTCCCTCGCTTGTAAATGTTCCATTTCATTAAGGGTAAATAAGTCTTTTGAGCCTTAAAAAAATAACATATGGCAAATAAAACACTCACCTTTCTCATCTTCTTCCCCTCCCTCTTTCAAACCTAACGTCTCCTTCTTCTCTTCCTTGGGGGTTCACTATTCCATCACCATACACCCATATCCTTGGTGATTTTTGAAAGGTAAACATGTTTCTAGCTTGTCCTCACTTCCCTCTACATACCTATACCTGTAGTTTTCATTAAAACCCTTGATTTTGTATTTTGGAGTTTTTGAGTTTGGAATTAAAAATGTTAACTTTGTTAACCTTTAGTTGAGCTTTTGATTTGGTGATGTTAGATGAGACATTTGTTGTCCAAAAGGTTCAATATATCTAATTTTTACAAGGTTTTATAATGATTTCTGGAATTGTGTTTCAATGGGATTTTTTGGATGGTTTTAAAGTGGTTTTGGGGGTAGTTTCATGTGGGTTTTTGAATGCTGGTGTTAGTATGATATATGAGGGCCACTTTGGGTGTATTTGATGGTTGTTTGGATGCTTGAGTTGGAAGATTTCAGTGGGTTTTGTGGGTTGCTCGGGAATCCTATTTTGGGCTTGATTTTGAGTGTTGGATGCTTGAAAACGTTAATCCGGGTTAGTTCCGACGATGAGTTATTGATTGTGGATGTTTTGTTTGTGTTAGGGATTGATTAAAATCGAGGTTGGACATCGATGAAGCATCGGAAGTAAATCCGGGAAATTGAAGGTGGTCGCTTGCTTGGTCTTTAAGCTTGGGAGCTTAGTTGAGTGGTTAATTGTTTTACTTTGTTTTAAAATGGTTCGTTCGAGTATATGGACTAGGTTGGACTTGGTAGACCCACCTAGAGTTAAGATTATGGTGGTAGCCTAATCCTAAACTTGATCTAGAGCCTTTGGATGAACTCATATATGTGGATGTGTATGTCTCGTGTGAAATGTGATATGAATGCTTATGTATATTGTATTATACATGTGAGATGAGGCATGATTTGTGATGCTTGAGACATGCATGATGATGGGTTATGGTGAGTACGTGCTAAGCACGAAATTGATTGAAATGAGTAATGTGAAATGAGTAAAATGTTGGCACTAGTATGCTTGAGTACAAATGATCGATCATTAGGATGTTAGTGTATACACATGAGTCAAAAGTCACGTGTGGCCTTGGTGGCGTTGAGTCACCAAGGAGGAGTACGGGTTCGCCCGGAAATTGTATTTAAATATAGTCGATGATGAGTGGAATCCCATCGACGAGGTGTGAGGATGAGTGGAATCCCCTCCGCGAGACCGGTGATGAGAGTAATCCCACCGTGAGGTAATGTGGTTGTTGGATATGAGTTCCAACGTGTTTATCCGCGTATTCAGGTCATATCTAGGTGCCAATATTGATTGATAAGTGTATCAATGTGTTGAGATATATGATCTTTTATTGGATGCTCAAATGTGATTACATGCATTGTGGAATTGGGCTTATGATCATGGAATTTATGTTGAATAGTGCTCATGCATCTTTATCTTGTGGCTTTTTTGGATCCTTGGTAAATATGTGATTTGCCTTGGCTAGATCGTGCTCGGACCCTGCAATGTTGAAGTTTGTTTTTAAGAGCCTACCCTCACTAAGCATCATTGCTTACGCTCTCTTTGTTCAACATTGCATATCCTTAGTTCGTGGGTTGCTTGAGCAAGTGGAGGGCCTCCAAGTGTGGTTGTTGGCTTGAGTACATTAAGTATGAACATTTAAATGTTGAACATGTAATAGTTTAAGCAATGGGACATGTGTTATTTTGATGGATAGTTGTTAGTTGTTTAGGAGCTTGTTTAGACTCCTTGCCATCTTGCTTTTGTATGGCTTGTGTTGCCATGTTGAATTGTTGTTCATGCCTAATTTGCTTATCATGAATGTTGGCTATGTGCCTTGAGGTTGCCTTTATGTTTGAATGTTGAAGTATGAGATTTTGGATGCTTAAATGTCATCTTTGATTCAATTGCATGTTTCTCTTGATGTATGTACATGTTAGGTGTTTGTATGGCTAAACAATGACCTTTAAATGTTGTATGAATGCTTGTTTGGGTCTAGGGAAGTCCTAAATTGCATCTAGGTCTGAGTCTTGTTCGTTTTAGCTGAGTTTGAGAGTTTTACAGTGCAGGGGTATCGATACGAATAGTCTCATATCGATACGACCTTCTTGTTTCAGGCCTCGTGTTTTGATACGCGGGGGGGCGTATCGATACTTTTTTGGTCACTGAAGCTACTGTCCATTTTGGTATCGATACTGGTCTTTGGCGTATCGATACGGTTATCTTAGCGTTGACCGTGAGAAGTCAACCGTTGGGGACAATATCGATACACTCCTCGGGCGTATCGATACGTTCTCCACGGGTTGACTCTGCCTAGTTGACCTAGTCAAGGGGTATCGATACACCCCTTAGGTGTATTGATACCGCCTGTAGTTTAAGTTTAAAATTAGGTTGTAACACGTTAGTTTGAGTTTGTTTGATTATTTCGTGAATGTTGTTCCGCTGTATGATCACTTAGGATTTAATACTCATCTAGACAAGTTTTAAAATGAAAAAAATAGGGTTGCTAACTGAGGGGGAATCCTTAAGGGGTTTTCACTAGGTTTTCCCCGTGTGGCCCACTCGGACCGGTCATCTGGCCAGACTGGGACGAGGGGGTTACACTTGTTGGTATCAGAGCCAGGTTACCGAGACCTTGGGCAGGTAAGTGAGGTAAGTTTAAGTTTTGAATTGATTTGCACGGTGTTTGCTTGCTTTGTAAGTATGATTGCTTGTGTGACAAGTATGTTGATTGTTTTATTCAAAGCATGTGTGTAAGCGTCTCATTGCTACTATTACATTGGAAAAATGATTTTAAAGTGAGAGAACGTACTTGAACACTTTGAAGCCTTACCTTTCTAACCCAGCTTTGTATGTTTTGTTGTTTTCGTTGTAGTTAATATCTATGATAGCGATGTCTAGACCGAGAGGTAGGCCGAGAGTGGTTCGTCAGGAAACACGTGTTGCGGCTCCTGTTGAGTCGGCAGTTGGTGCGGAGGCTTACATAGAAGGGCCAGTGGCCGCGGGAGTTGGTGCTCCTCCACCACCTCTACCACCACCACCTCCTCCGCCTGGAGTTGGAGGCGGGGATGAAGCTGAAGGAGAAGGACCTCAAGGTGGCCAAGGTCCAGCTGGAATTGATATGACTCCGCTAGTGCAAGCAATAGCGGGAGCATTTCGGGCCGCAATTGCGGGAGCTCAGGCTGCAGCTCAGCCTAGGTGTGACGATGCCAGTCTACCTTTGGAGAGGCTCCGTAGCTTGGGGGCTGAGGAGTTTAGAGGACATACTCCGGAGAGATTGAAGTTATGGTTGGAGAAGACAGTTCATATCTTGGCTCAGATGGGTTGTGCGGGAGCACGTAGATTGGGTTGTGTGATTTCGTTGCTTCATGGTGATGCCTACACCTAGTGGGTCACCATTACTACTGGGATTCCAGAGGCAGAGATAGATTGAGATTTCTTCGAGTCTTCTTTCAGGAAGAGGTACTTGGAACCGAGGTACCTAGATTAGAAGAAGCGAGAGTTTATGGCCCTTACTCAGGGAGAGGCTTCTATGACTGATTATGAGATCCGCTTTGTTCGCTTGAGTCAGTATGCACCAGAGTTGGTTCCTATGGAGGTGGAACGTTGTAACCGCTTCCGCTATGGTTTGAATGAAGAGGTGAAGATATACACGTTGTCTTATGACTACTCGGACTTTGATGTGTTGGTCGCGAGGGCCAAGGACTTAGAGCATAGTTTGGGTTCGGCCAAACGATCTAGTGGTTCCAGTTCTTGTAAGAGACATAACCACTTTGATGGTAGAGATGCCAAGAGGCACAGAGGTAGCAGACATCAGTTTGACCATAGACGTGGCAGTGGCCACCATGGTAGGGGCCATCAAGGCCATAGATGAGGAGGGCGTTTGCCCGAGTGTACCCGTTGTGGGAGACAACATGCTGGTGAGTGTTGGGGTAATTTCCATGCTTGTTGGAACTGTGGTTCGAGGGACCACTTTAGGAGGGATTGTCCACATCAGGCGGCACAGGCACCGAACGTTGCTCAGACTCCTGCGAGAGCGAATGATTTTCAGAGAGGCCGTGGGCGCGGTCGTGGCTACTTCCAGCCTAGGGCTGATGCACCTAGGGTAGATGCTCAGAGGAATCTTTCTTATGTTGTGGCAGTGCAGTCAGAGGCGGGAGGACCATCGAGAGTTTATGCTCAGAGAGAGGCCGGGCACGACACTAATTCGATAGCAGGTAATTTCGAGTTACATTCTATGTCTTTGCTTTCTTTGGTTGATTCGGGTTCTACACATTCCTACTTTTTGAGTGAGCATGCATATAAGTTAGATATCCCTGTTGAGATCTTAGATGTAGGTATGCATGTTACTAGTTCCTTTGGTGAGACAGTTGTGGTTAGACGTATGTATATGAGATGTCCACTGAAGATTCAGGGTCATGTGTTCTCAGTTGATATGATGGAACTTCCTTTCTATGGTTTTGATATTATTTTGGGTATTGACTGGTTGGTTGAGCATCGAGCTAGTAGATTTTGAGACAAAGAGAATTTATTTGAAGCTTTCTGATGACTACGAGGTAGTGGTAGTGGGCGAGAACATTAAGTTCTTGTCTAATGTGGTGTCAACTTTAGAGGCTCATAGGTTGATGGACTCTGGATGTGGGGCTTATTTAGCTTATGTTATGAATCCGGATATGAGTGAAGCTAGACCGAGAGATATCAGAACAGTGTGTGACTTTCCAGATGTGTTTTCTGAAGAGTTATCGGGTTTGCCTCCTGACAGAGATGTTGAGTTTGTTATTGAGACTGTTTCAGGATCTAATCCAGTTTCGGTAGCCCCGTAACGTATGGTTCCGAAAGAGTTGAAAGAATTGAAGAGTTAGCTGCAAGAATTATTAGACCGTGGTTTCATTAGGCCCAGTAGTTCTCCGTGGGGTGCTCCCATGTTGATTGTGAAAAAGAAAGATGGTAGTATGCGCATGTGTATTGACTATAGACAGTTGAATCAGTTGACTGTGAATAACAAGTATATGTTGCCTCGTATAGATGATTTGTTTGATCAGTTGAGAGGTGCTTCAGTGTTCTCGAAGATAGATTTGAGATCCGGGTACTATCAGTTGAAGGTGAAAGGGTGTGATGTTCCGAAAACAGCTTTTAGGACTAGATATGGTCACTATGAGTTTCTTGTGATGCCGATTGCGCTCACGAATGCACCTGCAGCATTCATGGACATGATGAACAGAATTTTTAGAGACTATCTAGACCGTTTTGTAGTTGTTTTCATTGATGATATACTTGTGTACTCGAAGACAGAAGAAGAACATGATGAGCACTTGAGATTTGTTTTACAGAGATTGTTGAGCAATCGGTTGTATGCGAAGCTTAGTAAATGTGAGTTCTGGATTCGAGAGGTTGTATTTCTTGGCCATGTTGTTTCGGCCGAAGGTATCCGAGTTGATCCATCGAAGATTGAGGCGATTGTTGAGTGGAAACAACCTAAGTCCGTGACTGAGATTAGGAGTTTCCTAGGATTTGCCGGTCATTATAGGAGATTTGTTGATGGTTTCTCCAGAGTAGCTGCTCCTTTGACTAAATTGTTGCAAAAGGGAGTTAAGTTTGAATGGTCAGATGCAAGACAGAAGGCCTTTGAGAAATTGAAAGAAGCTTTGACAAATGCTCCAGTGTTAGTGCAACCTGTTTCAGGTAAGGAGTTTGTGATATACAGTGATGCTTCCTACGTAGGCTTAGGATGTGTTTTGATGCAAGAAAGGAGAGTTGTTGCTTATGCTTCTAGACAGTTGAAGATTCATGAGAAGAACTATCCTACTCATGATATAGAGCTAGCCGCAGTTGTGTTTGCATTGAAGATTTGGCGTCATTATTTGTATGGTGAGAAGTGTGTAGTTTACACCAATCACAAGAGCTTGAAGTACACTATGACACAGAAAGAGTTGAACTTGAGACAAAGAAGATGGTTAGAGTTGCTAAAAGATTATGATTTGACCATTGAGTATCATCCGGGTAAAGCAAATGTAGTAGCCGATGCTTTGAGTAGGAAAATGGTCGTAGAGTTGAGAGCTATGTTTGCTAGATTGAGTGTGTCCGATGATGGTGGTTTGATCACCGAGATGCAAGTGAAGCCTTCTATGATTCAGTTGATTAGAAAGAAGCAGTTGCAAGATGTAAGTTTAGTTCCTCATGTTCAGGACATAGCCGAAGGAAGACCGACCGATTACAGTTTCAGTGGTGAGAGCTTGTTTTGCTTTAGAGATAGTATTGTTGTACCAGAAGATGTTGAGTTGAGACGTCAGATTCTGAGTGAAGCACATTCGAGTCAATTTTCTATGCATCCAAGTAGTACCAAAATGTACCGAGATTTGAAGAATAATTACTTCTGGGTTGGTTTGAAGAGAAATATAGCTGAGTATGTGAGCCGTTGTATGGTTTGTCAGAGAGTGAAGGCAGAACATAAGGTTCCTTCAGGTTTGTTACAGCCTTTGAAGATTCCGAAATGGAAATGGGAGAGGATCACCATGGATTTTGTGTCGGGGTTGTCTTTGTCTCCTTCGAATTGGGTGATTGTTGATAGGTTCACTAAGTGTGCTCACTTCTTAGCAGTGAACACTACGGATTCCTTAGACAAGTTGGCAAACTTGTATATCCGTGAGATTGTGAGACTTCATGGAGTTCCGAAGTCTATTGTTTCAGATAGGGATCCTAGATTTACTTTGAGGTTCTGGGGTTTCTTGCATAGTGCTCTTGGTTGCCGTTTGCATTTCAGCACGTCTTATCATCCTCAGTCCGATGGGCAGTCAGAGCGAGTGATACAGATTCTTAAGGATATGCTTCGTTGTTGTGTGATTGACTTCCAGGGCTCTTGGGAGAAGCACTTACCATTGGTTGAGTTTGCTTACAACAACAGTTATCAGTCTAGTATTCAGATGTCACCCTATGAGGCTTTGTATGGTAGACGATGTAGGACTCCGATCTGTTGGGCCGAAACATGTCAAAGATTGTTACCTATGCCAGACTTGCTTAAGGGGACTACCGACAAAGTGAAGTTGATTTGCGATCGTTTGAAAGCAGCTTCCGATCGTCAGAAGTCTTATACAGATTTGAAGAGGAAAGAGATTGGGTACTCAGTGGGTGAGAAAGTGTTTCTGAAAGTATCTCCGTGGAAGAAGGTAATGAGATTTGGCCGAAAGGGAAAGTTGAGTCTGAGGTTCATTGGTCCGTATGAGATAGTTGAGCGGATTGGGCTTGTAGCTTATCAATTGAGGTTACCTTCTGAGTTAGAGAAGATCCATGATGTCTTTCATGTGTCAATGCTTAGGAGATATAGATCGGATCCTTCTTATGTGATGCTCGTTGAGGAGATAGACTTAAATCCGGATTTGTCCTATAATGAAGAGCCTGTTGAGATACTTGCTTCTGATAGCAAGGTGTTGCGTGGCAAGACCATAGAGTTGGTCAAGGTATTGTGGAGACATATAGGCGTGGAAGAGGCCACGTGGGAGAGGAAAGCGGATATGGTTGAGCAGTTTTCGTATTTGTTTCCACCAGGTAATTTCGGGGACGAAATTCCTTAAGTGGGGGAGAGTTGTAACACATAGGTTTAGGGGTTAGGTGAAAATAATATTTTAATATTGTTTGGGCTCGGTTTTATAATCTAAAAATATTTCGGGTTTTGTTTTCAAATTAATTAATTTGGGTTGACCATGTTTTAAGATTAAACCCCAATTAGCCATGGATTTCCCTCCCTTGTAAATGTTCCATTTCATTAAGGGTCAACAAGTCTTTTGAGCCTTAAAAAAAATAACTCATGGCAAATAAAACACCCACCTTTCTCATCTTCTTCCCCTCCCTCTTTCAAACCTAACGTCTCCTTGTTCTCTTCCTTGGGGGTTCACTATTCCATCACCATACACCCACATCCTTGGTGATTTTTTTAAAGGTAAACATATTTTTAGCTTGTCCTTACTTCCCTCTACATACCTATACCTTTAGTTTTCATTAAAACCCTTGATTTTGTATTTTGGAGTTTTTGAGTTTGGAATTAAAAATGTTAACTTTGTTAACTTTTAGTTGAGCTTTTGATTTGGTGATGTTAGATGAGACATTTGTTGTCCAAAAGGTTAAATATATTTAATTTTTACAAGGTTTTATAATGATTTCCGGAATTGTGTTTCAATGGGGGGTTTTTGGAGGGTTTTAAAGTGGTTTTGGGGGTAGTTTCATGTGGGTTTTTGAGGGCTGGTGTTAGTATGATATATGCGGGTCACTTTGGGTATATTTGATGGTTGTTTGGATGCTTGAGTTGGAAGATTTCAGTGGGTTTTGTGGGTTGCTCGGGAATCCTATTTTGGGCTTGATTTTGAGTGTTGGATGCTTGAAAACGTTAATCCGGGTTAGTCCCGATGATGAGTTATTGATTGTGGATGTTTTGTTTGTGTTTGGGATTGATTAGAATCGAGGTTGGGCATCAATGAAGCATCGGAAGTAAATCCGGGAAATTGAAGGTGGTCGCTTGCTTGGTCTTTAAGCTTGGGAGCTTAGGTGAGTGGTTAATTGTTTTACTTTGTTTTAAAATGGTTCGTTCGAGTATATGGACTAGGTTGGGCTTGGTAGACCCACCTAGAGTTAGGATTAGGGTGGTAGCCTAATCCTAAACTTGATCTAGAGCCTTTGGATGAACTCATATATGTGGATGTGTATGTCTCGTGTGAAATGTGATATGAATGCTTATGTATATTGTGTTATACATGTGAGATGAGGCATGGTTTTTGATGCCTGAGACATGCATGATGATAGGTTATGGTGAGTACGTTCTAAGCACAGAATTGATTGAAATGAGTAATGTGAAATGAGTAAAATGTTGGCACTAGTATGCTTGAGTACAAATGATCGATCATTAGGATGTTAGTGTGTACACATGAGTCAAAATTCGTGTGTGGCCTTGGTGGCGTTGAGTCACCAAGGAGGAGTACGGGTTCGCCCGGAAATTGTATTTAAATATAGTCGATGATGAGTGGAATCCCATCGACGGGGCGTGAGGATGAGTGGAATCCCCTCCGCGAGACTGGTGATGAGAGTAATCCCACTGTGAGGTAATGTGGTTGTTGGATATGAGTTCCAACATGTTTATCCGCGTATTCGGGTTATAGCTAGGTGCCAATGTTGAATGATAAGTGTATCAATGTGTTGAGATATATGATCTTTTATTGGATGCTCAAATGTGATTACATGCATTCTGGAATTGGGCTTATGATCATGGAATTTATGTTGAATAGTGCTCATGCATATTTATCTTGTGGCTTTTGTGGATCCTTTGTAAATATGTGATTTGCCTTGGCTAGATCGTGCTCGGGCCCTGCAATGTTGAGGTTTGCTTTTAAGAGCCTACCCTCACTAAGCATCATTGCTTACGCTCTCTTTGTTCAACATTGCAGATCCTTAGTTCGTGGGTTGCTTGAGCAAGTAGAGGGCCTCCAAGTGTGGTTGTTGGCTTGAGTACATCAAGTATGAACATTTAAATGTTGAACATGTAATAGTTTAAGCAATGGGACATGTGTTATTTTGATGGATAGTTGTTAGTTGTTTAGGAGCTTGTTTAGACTCCTTGTCATCTTTCTTTTGTATGGCTTGTGTTGCCCTGTTGAATTGTTGTTCATGCCTAAATTGCTTATCATGAATGTTGGCTATGTGCCTTGATGTTGCATTTCTTTTTGAATGTTGAAGTATGAGATTTTGGATGCTTAAATGTCATCTTTGATTCAATTGCATGTTTCCCTTGATGTATGTACATGTTAGGTGTTTGTATGGCTAAACAATGACCTTTAAATGTTGTATGAATGCTTGTTTGGGTCTAGGGAAGTCCTAAATTGCATCTAGGTCCGAGTCTTGTTCGTTTTAGCTGAGTTTGAGAGTTTTGTAGTGCAGGGGTATCGATACAGTTAGTCCCGTATCGATACGACCTTCTTGTTTCAGGCCTCGTGTTTCGATACGCGAGGGGGCGTATCGATACCTTTTTGGTCACTGAAGCTACTGTCCATTTTGGTATCGATACGGGTCTCTGGCATATCGATACGGTCAACATAGCGTTGACCGTGAGAAGTCAACCATTGGGGACAATATCGATACACTTCTCGGGCGTATCGATACGTTCTCCATGGGTTGACTCTGCCCAGTTGACCTAGTCAAGGGGTATCGATACACCCCTTTGGTGTATCGATACCGCCTGCAGTTTAAGTTTAAAATTGGGTTGTAACATGTTAGTTTGAGTTCATTTGATTGTTTCGTGAATGTTGTTCCGCTGTATGATCACTTAGGATATAATACTCATCTAGACAAGTTTTAAAATGAAAAAAAAATTAGGGTTGCTAACCGAGGGGGAATCTTTAAGGAGTTTTCACTCGGTTTTCCCCGTGTGGTCCACTCGGACCGGTCATCCGGCCAGACCGGGATGAGGGGGTTACATTTTAGCTATTGAAAATTGATGCATATGAGCATGAGGTTACATTTTAGCTATTGAAAATTGATGCATATGAAACATGCATTGATGAATGTTGATTAGCGATCCTCGCTAAGCTTTATGCTTACACTCTTTTGTTTCATCAATGCAGAGAATTGAACCTTTGGAGGCAACCCAAAAGCAAGAGGAATCCGAAGCTTTGTTAAAGAGATGTATGCGGTTCTTCTTTAGTGAAATAAATGGCAATAGGTGGGCTTTATACTTTGGATTGTATGAGGTTGTTCCCTATACTTTCTGTAACACCCGTGTTTTGGGGTTAGGAGTTATCCGGGTTTATAGTTCGAGTCAATAAAATTAAATTAAAATAAATCCAACTTAAAATGTGGCCTAATTGAACTTTAGTAAAAAGGGAAGGGCTTATGTTGTAATTTGCCCAAAAACTTTTAAAAAGGATGACAACTTTCATAGTTGTCATCTTCTCCCCTTTCCCATTATTTCCAACATGAGAAACACCCACCACCATCTTCAAACCCTCTCATACTTCAAGCTTATATTCCTTTAATTTCTTCATCAATTCAAGGGCGTTTTTAAAGGTAAAATCATTTTCTAACTCTCCTTTTCATTATCTATCCATACATGGTCTTAAATTTTAAAGATATGAACTTTTGAAAATTAGGGTTTATATTAAAGTTTGGATTTTTAAGGGGGTTTTCCAATTGGCTTTGATAATTTGAGTTGGGGCTTTAGTTAATCATGTTAAAAGGTGTAACATATATCAATTTGGATGAATTTTGGTAAAAATCCGAAGTGAGTTCTTAGACCCATTTTTAAGGTGTCAAAAAGTTGATTTTTGGTGGGTTTTATGGTGTAATTAGAGGGCTGATGGTATATGTATGCTAAGGGGATGATTTGAGACCATTTAGATGTCATTTGGGTGTTTAAAAACATGATTTTCTGCTAGGTAAAATATGAGTACGAAAATAGAGTTTTGGAGGGTTTTGGGGGTTGTTTAAGGTGGGAATTGATAGCCCAATGGTAGTACTATGGTTAGGGATTGATTTGGGATCATTTGTGGGTGCAATGGATGTTGGAAACATGGTTTTTGGAAGAGGTATTGAGGCTGTCCGAAATTGCTAAGTTTGGGGTTTGGTCATGACTTGAAATGTTGGGTTTGATATTTGAATTTGTATTCCGGGTTGATATTTTGATGTTGGGCTGATTTGAGGATTATTTGAATTGTATTGAGGTTGTTTAGAAGCGAGAGCTTGCGTTGGAGAAGCTTCAGGAAGAAATCCGGAAACTTGAAGGTGATGCTTGCTTGGTAGTTGAGCTTGGAGGTAGAGGTGAGTCGTTAATGTTTTTAAATCGGTTTTTAAGTGGTTGGTTCAAGCATGTGGACTAGGTTGGGCTTGGTAGACCCACCTAGAGTTAGGATTAGGGTGGTAGCCTAATCCTAAACTTTAGTTAGAGACCTTGGATGAACTCTTTAATCGATGCTATGCCTCGTGATGGTTTGTGTTGTGATGATTGCGTATAATGTGCTATACATTTATGTTGAGGTAGGGCTTAATGCGTTGTTATATACATGTTGGTAACAAATATAATGTGGATACATGTATGTGGATATATGATGTGATAATTGTTTGGATGATATACATGTGATGTTGGTTGGTGAAATGAGGTTATGATGTGGATTGCATGATTGTTGGAGAATCATGGTGAGTACGTGCTAAGCACGAAAATGATATTAAAATTTATATTATGAAAGGTTGTGGAATTTGATTTATATTGGCACTAGTATGCTTGGGTACAATGATCGATCATTAGGATGAGTGTGCACACAAATTGAGTCAAAACGTACGTGGCCTTGGTGGCGTTAAGGCACCAAGGAGGAGTACGGTGACGTAATATTCCACCAGAAGCTTTTATACATTTCTACGTGATGATGAGTGGAATCCCATCCGTAGGGCATGTGGTGATGAGTGGAATCCCGCCCATGCAAGGATCGGTGATGAGTGGAATCCCACCGAGGTAATGTTGTTGTTGGAAATGCGTTCCAACAGGTTATTCGCGTGTTCGAGTCATAGCTAGGTGCCAATATGAGGTTGTATGTGTATGCCAATATGAGATCATGTATATATATACTTGCTTGTTGTGAAATGTGATGCCCTTTATGAATTGATATATGTTGGGGTTAATGCATTGAGTTATGTATCTTCGTACGTCGAGCTTATGGGTTGTTGAGCATGGCATGATGTTGATTATATGTTCATGCATCATGATCATTTTGGCTTATGCGGATCGGAGGTAAGAACATGCATTTCATTATGGAAATTGCTCGTGCTTGGACCCTGCATTGTCGAAGGTTTGTTTTATGAGCTTACCCTCACTAAGCTTTTATGCTTACGCTCTCTTTTGTTCGACAATGCAGATAAATAGCTCGTGGGTGGCAAAGGCAAGGAAAGGTCTCCAAGTGTTGCTTTTGGTGAGCTCAATGTATGAATTTTAAGTAATAGAATGTAATAGTTAAGCAATGGGATAGATATTGATGATTTGAGTTTTGATGTATGTCGATATTGGTTTGATTCTTGGATGCCTTGTTTGACCTATAAATATTGCTTGATGGCATGTAAACCTTTACGTGATGAATGATGCTTTTGTCTATCAATGTCTTCAAGCATGCTTGTATGAAAGGCTCTTAAGGTGTAATTTACCATATATGTATGATTGTTCATATTTATGCCTTGAGTATGTTTGAGTATGTTTGTGTTTGTTTAATCTAGGACGTATGCCTCTAGACTTGGTTTGTTGGTGTTGTGTGCCTTTAGCCCCTTTTAAGCTCTTATGTTGGGCTATGTATGCTCTTGATGTTTTTCTTCCATGGAAAGTCATTAGAATTAAGCAGTAAGTGCTCCCCTACACAATGGTTTCGAAACCATGGGTAAGGTTTCGAAACCTTTGCAGAAATCTGGGATTCCAGACCTTACTGCCAGCTTAAGTTTCGAAACCTTTGAGGAAGGTTTCGAAACCTTTGCAAAATCTGGGATTCTAGACCTCACTGCCAGCCTAAGTTTCGAAACCTTTGAGGAAGGTTTCGAAACCATGGAAGAGGGTTTTGAAAACAAGGGTAAGGTTTCGAAACCTTTGTAGAAATCTGGGTTCCAGACCTTACTGCCTGTCTAGGTTTCGAAACCATTTGGTGAGGTTTCGAAACCTTTCTTAAAAATGCACTGTTTGAACTTTGTTGGCCTTTTTAAAGAGAAAAACACATAGGTACTAAGATGCCTTTAGTCAAGATTAAAATTGGGCTGTTTGGATGTGGTTTGGGGTTCGAATGTGACAAGATTAAAACTTAAAAAAATAGGGTTGCTAACCGAGGGGGAACCTTAACGGGTTTCGCTTTGGTTTTCCCCGTGTGGCCCACTCGGACCGGTCATCCAGCCAGACCGGGACGAGGGGGTTACATTTGTTGGTATCAGAGCCTGAGGTTACTGAGACCTCGGGTAGGTAAGTGAGGTAAGTTGTTTTTTGTGATTGATATGCACGGTGTTTGCTTGCCATGTAAGCATGTTGCTTAATATCCGTGAATGCTGTAATGTATGATTGTTTGATTGAGAATGTATGTTGTTTGATCGTGCGCATATGTTTGCTTGTTCAGCAAGTAAGCCTTGTTATATTATTGGTTGAGCATGTATGTGTATTGATTTGTTTGAAACATGTTTCGTAGAGTCTCATTGCTACTATTACATCAAAAAAGAGATTTTAAGTGAGGGCAACATACTTGAGCCACTTGGAAGCCTTGCCTTGCTAACCTAATCTTGTATGTTTTATTGTTGATGTTGTTGTTTATTTAATTGCTTTTCGGTAAGTAGAAGTCGCAGTTTCTGAAAAGGTGGACGACGTTGAGGGGGTCCATCATCTTAGTTAGGGAGGTATGGTTGTACTGGGATTGAGGTACAATTTGTCCGTTTGAGACAGTGTGTATGCGGGTTGATTCCTGTGGATGAGGGACGATGTGATCAACTCTGACATTACTCGGTAAGAAGAAGTGAAGGCACATGAGTGTGAGTTAGAGTGGTGTTGATGTTCTAACTAATAAGCCCTTGGTACAATATTAAGTTGTTTCCTCCAGTTGATTCCAAATTCGTATCTCTGTACATTGTTAGCAAGCATGCATGTTTGAATATGCCCGGTGAAGTGTTAGAGGTAGGTGCGAGTACCTTGGTTCTTTGTGCGAGATCAGGGTAGGGGGTCTCGTGTGAGTAATCTGAAAATCCAGAAGTGTTAGTTGGTGACCGTTGGGGTGCGGCCTATGATTTTAATGCAAGACAGCCGATCAGTGTCCGTGAAATGGGAGCTAGTTTGTGTGATTGGGTCAGTGTACGTTGAGTTGACTTCCAACAAGCGGAAGAGATGAAGTCGCTTCCGATACAGTTGAGCCGAGAAGGGAGTCTTGAGCTTTGACTCCAGGTTGTTCGGTAGGGGTAGAACAAGTCCAGCATGACTATTTGTGGGTTATCAGAATTGAATCTTGAAGTTACGAGATGCTCTAAGAACAGTTTAAAAGAGTCTGATTTTGTTGAAGAACCAGTCTGAAAACAAGAGGACAAAAGACTATCAGTTGTGTACATGTTAAGTTGCAATTTCCGCGGATACTTCCTTTTGTGTGAGCATGTAAGAAATTAGATATCCTTGCTGAGACCTTAGATGTAGGGACACATGTGACTAGCCTTTGGGAGATAGTAGTGATCAGAAAGATGTACAGAAGATGTTTGTTGGTGGTTCAGAGTTACTAGTTTCTAGTAGATGTGAAGTGATCGTCTTCCTACTGTTTTGATGTACCTTTTGACAAGGTTTGGCTTGAAGAGCACAGAGTTAGTGTATACGTTGAGACAAAGTGAGAGAGTTGCCTTGAAGTTGCAGATTTCTGTGTGACTGTAGTAGTAGGTGAGGAGGTGAACTTCTTGTCGAATGTTGATCCAGCTTTGGAGGTCGAAGATTGATTGAGTTTAGTTGGCAGGCTTTCTTAGCAAGTGTGATGAATTTGATTTTGAATGAAGATTAGACCGCATAATGCTAGAATAGTTTGTGTTTTTCTAGAAGTGTTTGGAAGATTTACCCGGTTTGTCTCTTGATAGAGAAGAAGAGTTCGTTATTGAGATCGTCTCCGAGGTTGCTTCTGTTTTGTTTGCTCTGTAACTTATGAATCCCGGAAGAATTGAGAATGTTGAAGAAATAACTTCGAGATTAGCTGGACCTTAGACTCATTAGGCCTAGTACGTCATCTTAGATTATAACAGTACAATTTGTGAAGAAGAGAGAAGACATTACAAGAATGTGTTTGGATTTCAGACAGTTGAAACAAGTGACAGTGAATGATTAGCATCAGTTTTCGAGTGTCAGTGATTTGTTGGTCAGTTAGTGTGTGCTCAGTCTTTTTGAAGATTAATTTGTGATCCGTTTACTACCAGTTGAAAGTGAGAAAATTTGAAGTACCGAAAACAGCTTTAGGGGCGAGATGTGATCACCTTGAGTTCTGAGTTATGCCGTTTTGTTTGACTAGTGTATTAGTTACCTTCATAGAGATGTTGAACAGAATAATTCCCGAGTTCCTTGATCGGTTGTAGTAGTTCTCATAGATGACACATGAGTATATTCACGTACCGAAGAAGGCCATGACAAGCTTTGAAGTTAGTGTGATAGATCCTTTTTGGGAATCAGTTGTATGTCAAGTTATGCAACGTGAACTTCGAGTTAATGAAGATGTTCTCCCATGACATGCAGATCATCCGAGTGTATTAGAGTAAATCCCAAGTAGGCAAAAGAAGATATGAGTTGGAAGAAATTGAAGACTGTGACAGATATCTATAGTTCCTAGGTCTAGCATTGTTACTTTCAGAGAATTGTAAATAGTCTTTTAAAGATAGTTGCTCCATTGATAGGTTGCTACAGAAGAATGTTCAGTTGTGTGGTTAGATGCGAGACAATGAGCCCTTGTGAAACCGAAAGAAACTTTGAAGAAAGCTTCAACCTTGATCCAGTCATGTCAGAGAAAGAGTTTGTGAACCATAGTGATGCATTACATGTAGAGTTATGTTGTGTGCTTATGCAAGACGGAAGATTTGTGGCTTGATCATCGAGATAATTGAAAGACGTGAGAAGAGTTATCCGATATGAGACGTAGAGTTAACTACAGTTGTATTTGCTTCGAAAACTTAGAGACAGAGCCGTATAGTAAGAAATGCACAGTGTATATGTACGTATCATCAGAACTTGGAATATTTGAAGAGTTAGGAATGGTTGAAACTTGAACCGCATAAAGTGTTAGAACTGCTTGAAGACTGTAATATCAAGATTGAGTACCATATGAAGATAGTCAACGTAGTAACCGATGTTCCGAGCTATGTTGTTGATGGATTAGTAGTAGAGTTGCGAGATGTGATTGCCGAATTCAGTTTACCGAATGATAGTAGTCTTGTGGCCGAGTTTCATGTTAAACCTACTTTGAGTCAGAATGCTTAAAGGGAAACAGTTGCAAGACATATTCTTGGCACCTCACGTGCATGACATAGCGGAAGGAAGACCGTCAGAATGCAGTTTCAGAGATGATAGAGTTTTGCATTTCAGAGATAGAATAGTTGTACCGATTGACATAGTGTTTTGAGACGTATTGTGTTGGCCGAAGCATACGACAGTTCATTTGTATTGCATCTGAGTAGTATGAAGACGTATTGTGGGTTGAAGATGAATGCTTCTGAATTGAGTGGATGAATAATGTGGTTCAGTATGAGAGTAAGTATGTAAATTGTCAGCGTGTCAAGACCGAGCTTCAGTTTCTTCTAGTTTGTTACAACCGTGGAAGGTTCATAATGGAACCGATTAATAGAGATTCGAGATTTCAACTAGATTATTTTTGAAGACGTTGGTATAATGTTTGGTTACCTGTTGAAGACAGAGGATCAGTCAGAGAAAGTTACGAGTCAAGTGTTCAACCAATGTTGTATGAGATTGTGAATCGGGCTAGTACAATTGTTTATTTGTTGCAGTTACCACCAGAGCTAGAAATAGGTTTGTGATGTGTCTGTGAACCTATAATTCAGGAGTGTGAGTCAGACGTGTTCCGTGCTATGTTTGTTGAAGAGATTGAGTTGAGTTTGAAATTGGCATGCCTTGAAGAATCAGTTGAGATCTTAGTGTGAGATAGCAAGTGTTGCGTGGTAAGTCTTTCGAGTTGGTTAGTATGTTGTGGTGAGAGAGGAATGCGTGGAGGTGCATGTTTCAGTGGCCCTCCGTGATCGATGAATTTCGGGGACGAAATTTCCTTAAGTGGGGGAGAGTTGTAACACCCGTGTTTTGGGGTTAGGAGTTATCCGGGTTTATAGTTCGAGTCAATAAAATTAAATTAAAATAAATCCAACTTAAAATGTGGCCTAATTGAACTTTAGTAAAAAGGGAAGGGCTTATGTTGTAATTTGCCTATAAACTTTTAAAAAGGATGACAACTTTCAAAGTTGTCATCTTCTCCCCTTTTCCCATTATTTCCAACATGAGAAACACCCACCACCATCTTCAAACCCTCTCAAACTTCAAGCTTATATTCCTTTGATTTCTTCATCAATTCAAGGGCGTTTTTAAAGGTAAAATCATTTTCTAACTCTCCTCTTCATTATCTATCCATACATGGTCTTAAATTTTAAAGATATGAACTTTTGAAAATTAGGGTTTATATTAAAGTTTGGATTTTTAAGGGGGTTTTCCAATTGGCTTTGATAAATTGAGTTGGGGCTTTAGTTAATCATGTTAAAAAGTGTAACATATATCAATTTGGTTGAATTTTGGTAAAAATCCGAAGTGAGTTCTTAGACCCATTTTTAAGGTGTCAAAAAGTTGATTTTTGGTGGGTTTTATGGTGTAATTAGAGGGCTGATGGTATATGTATGCTAAGGGGATGATTTGGGACCATTTAGATGTCATTTGGGTGTTTAAAACATGCTTTTCTGCTGGGTAAAATATGAGTACGAAAATGGAGTTTTGGAGGGTTTTGGGTGAGTTTTGGGGGTTGTTTAAGGTGGGAATTGATAGCCCAATGGTAGTACTATGGTTAGGGATTGATTTGGGATCATTTGTGGGTGCAATGGATGTTGGAAACATGGTTTTTGGAAGAGGTATTGGGGCTGTCCAAAATTGCTATGTTTGGGGTTTGGTCATGACTTGAAATGTTGGGTTTGATATTTGAATTTGTATTCCGGGTTGATATTTTGATGTTGGGCTGATTTGAGGATTATTTGAATTGTATTGAGGTTGTTTAGAAGCGAGAGCTTGCGTTGGAGAAGCTTCGGGAAGAAATCCGGAAACTTGAAGGTGATGCTTGCTTAGTAGTTGAGCTTGGAGGTAGAGGTGAGTGGTTAATGTTTTTAAATCGGTTTTTAAGTGGTTGGTTCAAGCATGTGGACTAGGTTGGGCTTGGTAGACTCACCTAGATTTAGGATTAGGGTGGTAGCCTAATTCTAAACTTTAGTTAGAGACCTTGGATGAACTCTTTAATCGATGCTATGCCTCGAGATGGTTTGTGTTGTGATGATTGCGTATAATGTGATATACATTTATGTTGAGGTAGGGCTTAATGCGTTGTTATATACATGTTGGTAACAAATATAATGTGGATACATGTATGTGGATATATGATGTGATAATTGTTTGGATGATATACATGTGATGTTGGTTGGTGAAATGAGGTTATGATGTGGATTGCATGATTGTTGGAGAATCATGGTGAGTACGTGCTAAGCACGAAAATGATATTAAAATTTATATTATTAAAGGTTGTGGAATTTTATTTATATTGGCACTAGTATGCTTGGGTACAATGATCGATCATTAGGATGAGTGTGCACACAAATTGAGTCAAAACGTACGTGGCCTTGGTGGCATTAAGGCACCAAGGAGGAGTACGGTGACGTAATATTCCACCGGAAGCTTTTATACATTTCTACGTGATGATGAGTGGAATCCCATCCGTAGGGCATGTGGTGATGAGTGGAATCCCGCCCATGCAAGGACCGATGATGAGTGGAATCCCACCGAGGTAATGTTGTTGTTGGAAATGCGTTCCAACAGATTATCCGCGTATTCGAGTCATAGCTAGGTACCAATATGAGGTTGTATGTGTATGCCAATATGAGATCATGTATATATATACTTGCTTGTTGTGAAATGTGATGCCCTTTATGAATTGATATATGATGGGGTTAATGCATTGGGTTATGTATCTTTGTACGTTGAGCTTATGGGTTGTTGAGCATGGCATGATGTTGATTATATGTTCATGCATCATGATCATTTTGGCTTATGCGGATCGGAGGTAAGAACATGCAAACGTTGGGGGCATCTTTTGTCATTTTGCCAAAAATAAATTTAACTGTAGGTATATATATATATATATATATATTAGCGTTGGAACCATAATACGATATTTAGTTGGTTTAGTTGTTGAGTGCCCATCTCATTTAAAAAGGTAATCTCTTATTCATTTCTTTTTGGCAAATCTCTTATTCAATTTTAAAATAAAACACTGCAAAAAAAAAAAAAAACGAATCCTTCCACAATATTTCCCTTACAAAGTACTATTTTGCAAACAAAACAACATTCTTCAATCATCAAACAAAACATGGCAATCAATCTCGAGCAAACTCAATCTTGATGCCACCAATCTTAGCCAAACCCTTACCAAATTTAGGCACCAAAGTGACAATAATAGCATCATTGCCCTCAACATCCAATTCCTCCAACAAATCGATTACCCCTAACCTATGTTGACCCATACGGGTACGGGGATAGAAATGGGAACTAGGACGAGACACGATAAATTTTCAAATTATAGGGTACAAGTACGGTAAGAGTACGTCATATAAAATAAATTTTAAAATTTTAAATAGATGTAAAAAAATTCATAAATATTAATCATAGTCCATACCTTAGTTTTAAAAAGCTCAAGACGCATCGAGTCGTGAAGGGTCCTTGCAGCCGAGGCATAAGGCATAGGCACGCGACTTTTGTAGGTGAAACACATTTTTGTGTTTATGGTTATAGTTTATGTTTAGAATTTAGACTTTAATATTTAAGGTTTGAGTTAGGAATTTAAATTTTAAAATTTTAAATTTTATAATTAAAATAAAATTGTGTATTTTTTACACAATTTGTATATTAAAATATAACTCATAAATTAAATGTTACTTCTTGAAATAAAAGATTACAATATATAAATAAAATGTTAATCTAAGATACTTATATCTTCTATTTCAATTGAATATTGTTTAAATAAAATATATTAGTTGAATAAAAAATATTTTTATTTTAATATATACATATTTTTTATCATGGTCTTCATTTCCAAAATAAAAAAAAATCAAAATTTTACCCAATAGGAAAATGAGACTTCATACTTTTTTTCTTTAAAAATAATCTCATACATGCCAAATTATATAGTGTAAATAAAATAAATTGGGATGCATGCCCAAGTATATAATATATAAATAAAGTAAATTGGAATTGGAATTGGAATTGGGTTAATAAAAATGGGACCTTTTTTAATTAGAGTAATAAATGTTGAAATTAGGTTTCTTTCTCACAAGCATTAACTTTTTCCTGCTGACATAAAAACAGAGAACACATAAAAAAACAGGGGTAAACATTGCAACGTCCCTAGGGACGCATCCCTTCTTTCAACCTTTTAACTTCAATAAAAATACAGAACACATAAAAAATAGGGGTAAACATTGAAACGTCCCTAGGGACGCATGTGAAAGGTCTGAGCCGTCCTCAAAACGTCCCAAGGTAAACGTCGAACGTCCCTGACTCCATTCAGCTGTACCTCGCCAACGTAATACGTCTCTAGTACGTATCCCAGCCGTACCTCGCCAACGTAATACGTCTCTCGTGCGTATCCCATCCGTACGCGTCTCATACTCGTTCTAGGGACATATTAGGTACTTGAAACGACGGTATTATGTTGTACTCGTGCTTCCTAGGTGGTAAGGCGGAAGCCATATTTTGAATTGGTCTAATGACACAATTATTTTGATCTGCATCAAGTATGAAAATAAGGGACTTTCATATTGTTTTTAGGGTAAACTACTTAAATGACCACCGTACTATTGGTAAAGTCGCGATTTGAGCACATTACTTTTATTGAACCAATTAAACCGCCATACTATTAAATTGAGTGCAATGTGACCACCGGCCGTTAAAGGTTAACGACATTATGACGTTGCAGTTTAAAAAATAGGGGTATAATTATACATTTGGTCCTTATTACTTATACACTCTAACAATTTGGTCTTAATTTTAATTTAATAAAATAAATTAATTCTTTAATTAATTAGTTTTCCTCCAACCAACCAGGTTGTGACGTGTCACATTCTGGTTGAAAGAAAATAAAACTCTCAAGAACATGGTGCTGCGGGGATTCAAACCAAGGTGAAGAAGCAAATTTAACACATACATTACCACTGAACCAAGGTCATTTCTTTGTATAATATAGGCAACATTTTAAAATATCCAAAGCTATTCTCCCATCATCCTTTTCCTCCATAGAACATTTGTGCTCTAAGACCCACAAATGGAAATAATCAACCAAACAAAATTCCTTAATTCATGCATTGGTTTAACCTTTGTATTAAAATAACTGGTACTAAAACTTTCAGGCTAATATGAAAACCTTTGAAGGTTGGAAAATGTAACAAGAGTTCAGTTGCTTGAGAATCCGTAAAATCATTATTGATTATGTTATTATAGTAAAAAGGGTAGTCAAACTATATCTCATGAATTCAATTTTCTTCATCATTCATATTACCACTGTCGTAAAGAAACTGTTGGAGAACAGTTTTCCTCTCATTGGCCTGGTGAAGCGAATCCAACTGCTCATAAGAAAAAACACAAGGACCCTGTGAACAAAGCATGCTCTGCGCCACGAGGGAGTTGATCAGGACATGCAGAAGCTATTGCCGGTTCAACCTTCCCAACCCAACAAAGCCAGAATCAACATGTTGAGTCGACGAGAAACTAAAACTGGTGGGCATCAATCGGAAAATGGAGCCCTGATCTTGCAAGAATCGGATGTACTTATAAGCCACTTGGAGCATTGGTTGATCATTTCCATTTACGATGAATATACATGGGTATAATGTAATTCTCCATTTACCACTGTGGGTCTGAGAGCACAAATGTGCTATGGAGGAAGAACATGATGGAAGAGTCCCATTGGATATATTAAATTGTTGTTCATATTGTACAAATAAATGACCTTCGTTCAGTGGTAACGTGTCATGATCTGGTTGGTTGGAATAAAATAAATTTATTTAATTAAAATATAAATAATTAAATTATTCCAATAAGGTGGTGACATGTATCACGACCTAATTAAATAATTAATTTATTTTATTAAATTAAAATTAAGACCAAATTGATATAATATATAAGTAACGAGGATCCAATGTGTAATTATACGAATTTTCACTAACTGCCACGTCACTTCCTCCGTTAGGTATTAACGGCTGGTGGTCACATTGCATCTAACTAAATAGTTTGGTGGTTTAATTGTTTTGAAAAAAAAATAATGTGGTCAAATCACAACTTTATCAAAAGTATGGTGGTTAATGAAGTAGGTTACTTTTTTTTAATACATAAGATTGGACTTTCCTCCGCATGCGTACGGACGTTGATAATTTCATTTTTTTTTTGGCAAAAACTAAAAAAGAATAGCAATGCTAGGCTTTGTAATAAGCTCTTCTCTCCATTATTTTCTTGTTTATTTTTATATTTTAAAAATGAATTTTTATCTTTGTAACACGTTTTTTCTCTACCTTTGTGACACGTTTTTTTTCCATTAAAAACGAATTTTCAAAGTTTAAAATTTAAAATTTATGATTTAAAATTTAGAGCTAGAATGTAAAGTTTAATTTTTAATATTGTGGCATACATAAAGTTACCAAAAAAGAGTAAATGATTTTTTGTTTGTTGTATTTTTCTTATTTTTATAAAATATTCACATTCTATCTAATTTTATTTGGGAAGTTTTTTCACAACCTAATTGAGTAATAGTTGGATTTTTTAATCCTGGTTTCTTGCCATGTGTTGATATTATCTTAATGGAGAGGATTAGTTATACCTAATCCATTATTAATATATCCTAGTAAATTTTTAAATATACATCTTTTCCGCTGGAAAATATTAGTTAAAAGAACTTCTGCCCCACCGACATTTTTGGGCAGAACTTGCTTGCTCTCTTTTTAAAATTGATTAATTTGCTTTTTTTATATTATCAACGAAAGTCGATCATGTTAGGTCGTGGCTTCTTTCACATGCTTCTGAAAGTCTAAATATTTTTTCGAAGTGGGATTTCTATGTTTCACTTCCTATTCCAATGTGTACTTCCTATATTTTAATCATAATTATATATTTTCAAACTTACAAATAAAATAATAAATGTATTTTTATATTTATGCACCGACTCTGATACTCTCTCTATATCTATAAAATACCATTGAATTAAATGCTATTGCCTTGCTAATAACTATTATAATGATATGTTTTTTTAAATTATGAGCTAAATGTCACATACTCCCAATGTCAGTCCGAATCACATACAGACATGGTTGCCCAAGAGGTTATAAAGGATATTTTTGGCCTAAATTTATTTATGTGGTGTTTTTCCTTTCCTATAAATACCCACGAATTCCACCATCATTTACTCATTCCAAATTCTCTCTAAACACCCAATCCTTGCTCAGCTTATGGCAAAATTTGAGGCAACATTTTATTTTCTCGATACTTATTTTGAGTCAACAATCACCGGCAAAATGTCACTGAAAGATTTAATACAGTTGACAACAATCGAGGTTAGTAAACACACTGACAAACAAATTGCGGCCATGGAATGTCGAATCCCATCACCGTCAGCTAATGAAACGCACTACGTTATGAAGCTTACGAACGAAACAGACGTTCGTAACATGTATGACCGGCTCAATGCCGTCGGAGCTAGAGACGTTGATTTCAATGTTAAGTTTGTCAACGCCGGCGAAGGTAGTACGTCTGCACCCGTAGAACCTGCTCCGAAAATTGAACACGCACCGTCTTCACCGGATGTTGATGCGGCTGTGGAGGAGCTGCAACTTTTTATGTACATGCGTAGACAAAGAAAACAACAGATGATCGAAGAACTAAACCTAAGTTCAGACGTGTCCACTGACTACGATGATTCAGATTAACCATTAACTTATGAAATGATCTTCCAATTATGTTATATGACGTCTTATTTCATCCTTTATGAATGTTAAACGGACTTCAAATTATGTAAAATTACTAGTACTCAATTACATTATAGGCACCAGTAGTAGTATTCAATTACAATACTACAATTGTCTCAAATTCTCGAACATGTTCTCAATTACACAAACAAACAAATAGTGAATAGTACGTTTATTATAACTTCTGACGGAATGTCTGAAACAAAGCGTTTAAAGTGACATCGCGTTCTATAGAACGCAATATCTTTAGAACATCGCGTTCTATAGAACGCGAGGTACGCATATCGCGTTATATAGAACGCGAGGTACACATATCGCGTTCTATAGAACGCGAGGTACTGGTTTACCCTGCCTCCCATCAAATCTATCCCTTACTTGTCGAAAGTAAGGGGACTGCCTCCCAGGCACACACACGCCATTCCTGCCTCCCATCAAATCTATCCCTTACATGCTTATCGGTTTTAGGTAATGGACAAGCAAAGTAACGTCTCTGAACCATTATTTGCCTTACACAACCAGATTCTCCTGGATTGCAAGGGCAAAAAATTTTGCCTATATATGAACCCTAACCATAAAATGAAAATATAAGTTTCAATTGGCAATCAATTCCTAGAATTTTCTAAGTATCAAAATTTCAAAAGTCTTTCAAAATATTCAAATGGCCGGACGAGGCATTACTACGAAAGTTTACTACGATGGCCAGATATTCGAGGGTACTGAACAGGGGGTCCTTTTTTACTGCAAAGATCCGGTAACGATAAAGCTTCCGAGGAGATTATCGTTCAAGAAGTTGGTCAAGGAACTGGAGGCAAAAGTTCCTCATTTCAATAATCATCGTTTGTCCGACGTGAAGTATCGGGTGCCAATATCTATAGACCCTTTACGGTACACTGTATGCCAAATTGTGGCAAATGCTGATGTGCAAATGATGATGGAAGCCCACTTCGAGTATTCAATCGGGGGGGCCCTCGAGCTGTATGTATCGTTCTCCGAGTCTCATCCAGTTGTCGAAATACCAAGCTGGGGCCGGGCGAATTTCGACTTCGATCCGAATGCCAACGTTGATAGCCCGACCGCAGGTCTATGACATGATTTTGGCCTACTCTGTCGAGACAACGAAGTTGGTGCATCGTCATCTGCTCCTCCAAGGCAGTCCTGCGTAGCTAGTATCGGGTTCGACCTCAACCAACCTTCAAACAATGAATTCGATGCACCAACAAATGCATTGTACAGTCCATACGATCCATACAATCCATACAATCCTTATAGTTTTGGGGGGGAAGGAACGTCGGCTCCTTACGTTACGCACGACCATGAAGCATCATATGGCCGACACTCAATGTATGTCTATGGCACCGACTACGGTCAACCATCTATGGGGAGACATTCTTCTTTTGGGGGTGAGGGAGCGTCGTCTTCTTACTCTATGCACGACCATGATTCATCATATGGACGGCACTCAACGTATGTCCCTAGCACGGAGTACGTTCAACCATCAATGGGAATACATTCTTCTTATGGTGATCTTGATTTTGGTCTTGGAAATGAGGTTCCTGAGCGATCTCGTGAGAGGTCTCCCGCTCATCTACCCCAATCCCCGCCTCGAAGGGTAGTGATTCCAGAAGCTCTACTATTCCAGCTCCCAGAGGATGCTTCTGACAAAGAACCGATTAGAGAACCCGGGCCAGACGGAGACGAGCTGGGGTCATTCTATCCGGAACCAGAAGACTTGACAGAGTTACCAGAAGACCCAGAAGACACTGCCGTTCCACCACCAGATTTGGACGAAGAACCGACTGCCACCAACTTTCCTGTAGACGCAAGACCAATTTCTATGTTCCAGCCACCATCCCACTTCACAACGGTTGATATGGATGCAATGGACGTCCCTGATTTTCCCCATGACGACACAATAGATGGCCGAGTCCACCGTTCTGATGGTGAACTAAGAATTGGTATAGCGTTCGCGAACAAGGAAATTGCGGTGGCGGCAGTTAAGCAGTACAACCTTCGTCATAATGTTGAGACGACAGTTAAGAAAACCCAAGCCAAATACTACAAGGCTCACTGCGTCCAAAAGGATCAAGGATGTAAATGGAAAATCCGTATATCAGAGTTGAAGAGGGCAGGCAACCGTTGGAAAATAACAAAACTTGAGGGGCCCCATACATGCACCGTTGCTAGCCTCAACCAGGATCACAAGAACCTGGATGCAAAGTACCTCGCGGACATCTTTTCCACACTGGTGAAAACAAATCCCACTGTGTCGGTCCCCACATGTCAGGCTGCAGCTCTAGCTGTCACCGGCTTCCGTCCAGGTTATTCGAAAGCATGGTATGCAAGGAAAAAGGCCAAAGAGGAATTGTATGGCCGATGGGAGGAATCTTACATAGAGTTGCGCCCGTGGCTTAATCTCCCGCAGAAACACATCCCCAGAATGGTTGTCAAACTTGATACGGTTCTAGCATATGAAAATGATCGTGTCGTCCGAGGTGTTTGTCAATTCCACCGGTTATTTTGGACTTTCCCCCAGTGCATCAACGCATTCAAGCACTGCAAACCGATGGTCCAAATCGACGGCACATGGTTGTACAGAAAATATACACAGATCCTACTTCTAGCTATAGCACAGGACGGCAATCGCAAATGCGTTCCTGTTGCATTCGCAATCGTCCCGAAGGAGGATTTGGAGTCTTGGACGTTCTTCCTTACGAACCTAAGAAAATATGTCCTTGATCCTGTAATACGAAGAAGAAGTGATGAAGGGGTGTGTGTTATTTCTGACAGAGGCACAGCGCTGCTGTGGGCGATACAAAATTTGGGTGATTATTGGAAGCCTCCATACATTCACCACCGTTTTTGCTTGCGGCACATAGCCGCAAACTACCTGCTGAAATACAAGAATCGTGATGAACGTCAAATGGTGCTCGATATGGGTACGTCATTTATGTCATTTTCATTTACTATATTACTTGTTACTCGCTTCAATTTACGACCTTTTTTCATGTGTTTTTCGACCATAACTATTCAACTGTCATCTCGTAGGCAACTCGCACTACAAACAAGAGGTGGCTGAACTGCTCGAGGAACTGAGAGCGAGAAACAAAAAGGGCGCTGAATACCTTGAAAAAATCCCAAAGGAAAAATGGCTTCGATCGTATGACGAAGGTAAACGTTATGGTCACATGACAACGAACTTGGCTGAGGCAGTGAACTCATCACTAAAGGGAGTTCGGCAGTTGCCTATCACTTCCATTGTCAAAGCGACCTATTATCGTTTAGCTACCCTTTTTGCAACCTTGGGCAAGCAAGCAACTGAGTACATGGCAGGTGGACACAAAGTCCATCCAGATTTCCGCGACAGACTGCATATTCAAGTGGCCCAATCAAGACAGGTGCAAGCAACCCTCTTCTCGCGACAAGGATACTTGTTTCGTGTTGCGGAATTTTCCAGGCGGTTAGAAGGCATTCAGCACAACGCTTACGTTGTAGATCTGAGGGCAAAAACCTGCGAGTGCGGAATATTCCAAACTTTCAAATACCCGTGCGCACACGCCATTGCTGCTTGCACTAACCAACGAATAGAATACATGCATATGGTTGATCTGGTATACTTACTCAAAACGGTGCTTAAAGTTTACGAAAAAGAGTTTCCTCCAATCGGAAATGAGGTTGATCCAAATGTTGTGGACACTGAACCGATCATACGCCCAGATCCAGCACTACTACGAGCCAAAGGACGTCCATCTTCTACAAGAATATATTGTGCCGAGGATTTGGTCGAACATCGAGAGAAAACCGGACAAAAGAAGCATTGTTCTATAGGTCGAAATACTGGGCACACAGCTCCTAAGTGTCCTAATCGCTCAGCCCCTCGTATTAATTAATTATTTTTAATTTGTATATGCGAGTTCGCACATAACAATCTAATCAATAAAGTCAGTTTACTTCTATTTATACAGTACGTCATATTATAATTTCAATCATTCAAAAAAATATGTTATGATAGTGTTTTCGAAGCAACTATAAGTCAGTGTACAATTGACGAAAATTGACCGTGTCAGTGTCATACGATAGAGAATTTCCAGTACTACAACCCCATACTCGATGTTACCTAAAAATTTAAAATTTATACGTATGAAATTCTGCTCGAACATGCCTATCGACATTAGTTGAAATACAACTTCAATCGAAAAAAGTATGCTAGCATAGGGTTTTCGAAGCCATTTTAAACCATTGTAGAATGGACGGAAATTAACCATGTTGGTATCATACGATAGGCAATTTTCAGTACTACGACCCCAAACTCGATGATCGCTAAAAATATACCATTTACACGCTCGAAATTGGGTTCGAACAGGCCTACTTACGCATGTTTTTGCTTGTGGTTTAGGTTGGAATTGCACAGACCTCGCGTCCTACAGAACGCGAGGTCCGTCCGATATATTCCAGCCGCCTTTTCAATTTCTCGGGTACCTCGCGTTCTGCAGAACGCGAGGTACTGTTAAACCGTTAAAACGGACTGCAACGCCACGTCGACAAAAATCGCGTTCTGTAGAACGCGATATCGTACCTCGCGTCCTACAAAACGCGAGGTCTGCCGACCTGGCAAGAAAGGGGGTCATTTTGCCAAATAAATGTTTTGGGAGCCATTTTTAAAAATAATAATTTAAAAGGGGTTTTTCACCCAAAATTGCCACAAACCAAATACGTATTTTTTTGTGTAGTTTGTGTTCGTACACGCATATACATGTTATCCATGGAATCAAACTTTGCAATAGAATAGCTATCTCTTGTAAGATTTTTTTTAAAAATAATTTTAAAAAAGATTTTATTTCCTTCAATTATTTTATAAATTTCTATAATTCTAAAAGTATATTTTTCTTACTAATTTAAATTATTTAAATATTTTCAAATTTAACTTTTTTTACTATTTATATATTTTTAAAATAATTTTTGAAAGATATAATACTTCACAAAATAAAGAACCCGCCTTTAGTAAATTGGATGTAAAATTTTTCAGTGAATGAAGGTAAATTTTTATCTTCCCTCCAATAATAATTGAGTTTCCTTATAAAATGAACTCTCCATTATTGTCTTCTTTAGTCAAGAATTTTCAGTGCATAAATTCATATTCATATCACTTAATTTAGGGTTAACGAAAATATCACAAACAAGCAAGTGGAATAAAAAAAGTCTAATTTATGTTTTGTTTCTTGGTTTATCTTGCTTTCAATTTTATTGCTTAACAATTATCTCTTGTTTTACCTCAGATTCCAGTTTCAAAAGGATTCTTTCATATTTAATTTGTAGGTGATTGTTTTTTTTTTCTTTAAAATTTTTATATTTTTTTGATTCTGCTGTTAAATATTATAATGAGATTAATAGGTAGATTCTAAATAATTGGAATACACATGTTCTAAAAAAGGATGCAAATTAAAATTGTAGATATACCTACACTAAAATATGTTAATTTCAACTCGTATTATATTAATTTCAACTCGTCTTGCTTTCTCTGACAAAGAGTGTCGAAATATGTCGAGGCAAGCATAACTTGTCAGGAAATTAGGGCATAAAATAGTATTAATTTTAACGAAGAATCATGATATTTTGGTATATCTTCAAGTCTATACATAGGCTTACACTTCTTTAAATTATATAGTGCGTGGAAATAACTCTATTATATCAAATTGAAGACGGTTAATCAACTGAGATCTACCAAATTTGTGTGATTTAGGATGAGTTCACATATTACACATGTATGTGTTTATTTTTATGATACAATGCTTTTCATATCTTTAATGTTTTTATATATCATCAATCGTTTTATCTATGTTTAGGATGGCACCCAGAAAAATATTCAAGAAAAATGCTCGAACACAATCAACTTGTAATCCTGTTTCAACACAAAAAAATAGACAAACAGTTCAGGAACTAGTCTTTGATGATCCGAATCAAACCCAAGAACTTGAACCTCAACAAGTTACTGATGCTCAAGATCAAACACGTGAGGAAATCAATCTTGGTACAACCAATAAAAATCCAGGTAAACATTATTTCCATTTACTTAATAAATAATTAGGAACGGAAGATTGAGGACTGAAAACGGCAGCATAATAATAATAAGTTATAATTATTTTATTATTATTCTAAAATTATTATTTTTGTTCTATAGAATCAACCAACTTATTACGTAAAAGGGTACGGGGACCAAATCGGGGCAAAGGACTAGAAAACCTCATTAAAGGTAATAATAAGTTGGTAGTAGAGATAGCAGAGGGAAAGGGTTGACCTACAAATGTAGTGGAGAGACTTAAAGTGTGTTTAATAACTTTATGATTTCTTTCTTTTTAGTGTTTTATATATTTAATTTATCTAATTTTGTGTTATTTTATGCTTTGTCCAAGTTTGAGATGAAATTAGATGATGAATATGTGAAGAACTCTGTCATGTCAATTATGTCGAAATTGTCAAGGAATCATCGACATCAATTTCACTTGCACTTTAAAACATTCCCAAATGCTGCTATTGCACGTCAAAACAAACCAACAAAATATAATTTGACACAAGAAACATGGGATAAACTCTATGATTTGTTTAGTGATCCTAAATATCATGTACGATTTCTATATTTTGATTTTTGTGATTGGTAAGATTTTTTTATTTATGCAATAAATTATAAATTATGTTTATAATTAGAGAGGAGGTGTGAAACAAATGCAAGAGTAAGAAGAAATGTTAAGTTAACTCCTAACCAAGGATCTTGAGCTTATGTCTCTAGTCGATATGCTATGGTAAGTTTTACATTTTTTAGATTTATTAAAATGTTTATTGTTTTATTTTTAAACCTAATTATTATTTGAAATCATGTAGCGCAAGAATTGTCATGAACCAAATAGGATCGATTTCTTCAAGGTAACTCATTGTTCAAATGATAAAGGATGGACAACATCTGGGGCACAAACAACTTATGTAAGACCTTGCCAAACAATGTTATATTGTAATTTTTAATCTTAAATTGTAATGTTATAGTCAACTCCGGTTGAAGAAGGAATCGAACCTAAGATTGTTGATGATATAGCGGATGAGGTGCTTGGTACGTGGTCGGGATATAATCCGGGGCTTGGGTATGGACCCAAGCCTAACAAAAAAATCAAGTGCATATACAATCAAATTACAAAAGCGTTTGAAGAAAAAAATCAAGTGCATATACAAACTCAATTGGAGGCTATGAGATCTACTTTGATAGCTGTCGGAATTCACTTACCCTCACTTCAATCTTCATGTAAACAATATACGTAATCAATCAAATAAAATAATTAGATAATTTTAATTGTGATAATTAATATATTAATTATTTGTGCAACTTCAAATGATACTACGAACTCATCATCAACAGAATCACAACCGACGCAAGGTTTGTATTGAGATTCTCGCAAAAGTTATTCCACAATTCATATTTTTGCTAGATTATTTTTATTTCATTTAAATAAGTGTTTTTATATCTTTGAAAATTGAATTGTTATGGTTTTAGTAAAATGTTTGTTTAACTTTTATTATTTTTTTAATAAAATAATTATTTTACTTTTTCTGATTAGATTAGTATAAAAAAATTTATTTGATTATTCTTTGAATATTTAGCACAAAATATTAAATATAAGATGACATTTATAATTTACAATTTTATATGATGATATTTTTCGTCATTAACTGTGCGAGTTTATTTATTTTTTCATTATAAGCGGACAAATTATTAATAACAAAATATTATATAATTCAGTGACATAACTAATTGTCATGGAATATAAAATATAAAGTGACGTCATGCATAATCGTCATTTATAAGACTATTATGTAATGTTTTATCACGTCATCAACAATGTGACAATATTTGTTTCGTCAGATATGAGTTGATTTTAATGCATTATTTGTGACGATACGAATTATCAATGACAAAATCTTATATAATTTGGTGACTTAACTAATTGTCATCAAATATAAATTATAAAGTGACGTTATATATTATTGTCATTCATCCTACTATTAGATGACGATATATTGCGCCACTAAAAATGTGATGATATCTTTTTCATCACATATAAGAAGTTAACGCATTATTCGTGACGATAACAATTATCTATAACGATATCTTATATAATTGGTTGACAAAACTAGTTGTCATTGAATATTAATTATAAAGTGACATTATGTATTAACGTCATGGATACTAATTGTAACACCCGTGTTTTGGGGTCATGAGTTTGGTGTGTGTGTTGGGTTCGTGTCGTCAAAATCAGTTTAATTTAATTAGGCCTTGGTTTTAATTTAAATGAGATTAAAATTAAAGTAATGAAAATTTTGTAAATAAGTGAAAATAAGGAAGACAAGCTTTTTGAAACTAAAAGAAAAAAAAGGGGTCTTCATCTTCATTCTCCATTTCACGTGGAAAAACCCCAAACCCCTCCCAAAGCCCTAAATCACTATTCTATTCCTTTTCTCCATCAATTCAAGAGCTCCATTGAAGGTAATTTCATTTTTGAATTCTCCTCATCATCCCAATCATTTCCATGGTCTTAGATTTCAAAACCATCACCATTTTAATTTTTTAAGTTTTCAAGATTGAAGAAAAGCAAGAAACTTTAATGGGGTTTCAACTTGATTTTTGTTTGTTTAGTTAAGTTTTGAGTTAATCTCACCTTAATACACCTCATATTTCGAAATAGAAGGATTTTGAGAAAAATCCCGAAATGGGTCTTGGGGGCATTTTTAAAAGTGTCAAAACATGAATTTTTGGTGTGTTTTTGTGTTGGGTTTAACGGCTGATGGTATAGGGTTGTTAGGGAAGTGTTTTGGAAGTCTTTAGAGGTCATTTGGGTGTTGGAATGGTGGATTTCAACATAGTATTTGGGTAGCACGAAAATGTGAGTTTTGTGGTTAGTTTGGGTTTGAAACTATGAAGTTTTGGCTTGTGTTTGTGGGTTGAGATTGTGGCTGAGTTTAGCATTGATTTGGTGAGTAATACCTTGTCTTTTGATTGGATAGAAGAAGAAAGAGGAAACATCGGAGAAGGATCAGGATCGGTTCCAGAAATTGTGGAGGCTTGAGTCGGCTTTTTCTTGGTTTGCTAAGGAAGGGTGGTGAGTGAAACTTTCAAATTTGTTTAAATTGGTTCAAGTGTGTGTAGTGGAGGTTTTGGAATGAGCTTGGTAGGCCATTCCAAGGTAGAATTTAAATTGGTAGTTTAACTTCTTGTGTGTTAATAAGCTTTAAATGTTTATGCTTATATTGATCTTGTGAGGCATGAATTGATTATGTATGTATATACATTGATGTGTGTGATGATGGATGTGTGCTATAAATGATGGATGGATGTATGATGTGGTTAAAGGTATAATTGACACTAGTTAACTTATTGGGTATAAATGATCGATCATTAGGATTAGTGTGCACACGATTGAGTCAAATTCGCGCGTGGCCTTGGTGGTGTTAAGCCATCAAGGAGGAGTACGGTGATGTAATATTCCACCGGAAATGTTTATATTATACGTGATGATGAGTGGAATCCAATCTGTAGGGCATGTGATGATGAGTGGAATCCCATCCATGCAAGGTCCGGTGATGAGTGTAATCCCACCGAGGTAATGTTGTTATTGAGAGTAATCTGCATATCCGAGTAAACTAATAGTGGCCAATGTACTTGCTCTTGTGGTTATGATATTGAGATAATTGCTTTATCTTGTTGAGCTTAATATGAAGAAAGATGCCATATTATTGTCTCTTGTGTTGCCAGTTAGTTTCCTGGGTTGATGCTTATGTATGTTTGTGTGTTGTTAAGGATTATATGCTTGAACCCTGCATTGTCGTTGTTTTGGTTTTAGAGCATCCTCACTAAGCTTCTAGCTTACGCTCTCATTTTCGACAATGCATATAAGTAGCGTGGAGTTAGCAAGGAGGCAGGCGAAGGGGCATTCCAAGCTTTGTAGTTGCTCAAGTATGGTTTAGTAAATAAAGTAGTAGTTTAGCAATGGGGCTGCTATGTGTTTGTATGAGCATTGTGTGACTCATAATTGTTGAATGTTATTTATGCTTTGCTTTGGATTTGTAAACAATGTTATGTCTTGTTCAATGCTTGTGATGAGAGGTTATGCCTGGGATGTTATATGTTGTTTGGCAAGCATGTAAACTTATGTGCGAAGACATGTGCCTTTTGGCTCTTTAAGCTTTTGAGTATGCCTTGGTATGCAATATCTATCTTTATGTGAATGCCTTGTTGTTAATGTCTCGTTGGTCACCTAAATCGTTCTTCATGTTAGTTCTTGGTTGCTAGTTGTTATATGTGTGCTTGTATGTGGCTAGGGAAGTCTTAAATTTCATCTAGAGTCGTGTGTGAGAGACTTTTGCTGAAATTTGTAGACTTGCAGTGCAGGGCGTATTGATACGCCTAAAGGCCGTATCAATACAGTCTTGCCCTTTAGAACTCAGTTTTGGCTTGGTGTATCGATACACAGAGGGTGTATCGATACGCCCAAAGCTCACTAAAAATGTGAGATATTGGTGAGACTTTGGCGTATCGATACAGGCTCTAGGCGTATCGGTACGGTTTTGTCTCGTTGGATCGTGAGATGTTGACCGAGGAGGGTGTACCGATACGCCCAAGGGCCGTATCGATACGGTCTCCCTGAGTTGACTGAAGGCTGTTGACTTGGTCAAGGCGTATTGATACCTTTGACTGGTGTATCGATACGACCTACTCTGTGGCTTTAAAATGGACTGTTTAACATGTAGAATTGGTTTGGTTCCTTTTACCTCGTGATGTTTTCTGCTGTCGTGATCGCTTAGGATACAATATGCCTTTAGATAAGATAAAATTAAAAGAAATTTTCTAGGGTTGCTAACCGAGGTGGGACCTTAACGGGTTTCACATCGGTTTTCCCCGTGTAGCCTACTCGGACCGGTCAGCCGACCAGACCGGGACGAGGGGGTTACATTTGTTGGTATCAGAGCTTGAGGTTACCGAGACCTCAGGCAGGTAAGTGAGGTAAGTTTAATGTGTTAAGCAATTGTTATGTTTCGTTGTATGTTTTGCCATGTATGCTTGTTGTTTGTTCGTTCGTAGGATGTTTGGAGGCATGATTGTTGTGTTAGGGTGTAGTGTCGAGTTCCCATTGCTACTATTACTTAATTTGAAAAAGTTTTGTAAAGGAAGATACTTGAGCACAGTTGGACCCTTGCCTTTGCTAACTTAGTCCTTATATGTTTGTTTGTTGTAGTTGTTATCATGCTAGCTGTAACATGAGACCACGAGGGAGACCTAGGCTGGTTCAACAGGAACCACGGGCACAAGCTCCTGGAGTTGAGCAAATTGGTGGGGCGCAGGCTCCTCAACCTCCTCCTCCTTCTCCTCATCAAGAGGGAGGCGAGGGGGGAGCCGAGGGCGTAGAACCTCAAGTTAGCCAAGGACCGGCTGAAATAGATTTAGCTCCTCTAGTTCAGGCGATAGTTGGGGCTTTTCAGGCTGTAGTGGCTGGGGGTCAGGCAGTGGCACAACCCCAGGGAGAGGGTACTGGTGTACCATTAGAGAGGCTCCGTAGTTTAGGAGGTGAAGATTTCAAAGGATCTACACCGGAGAGGTCTGAGTTGTGGTTAGAGAAGATTGTCCGTATTCTAGCACAGATGGGACGTACCGGGGAACACAAGCTAGGGTGTGTTATATCTTTCCTTCAGGGTGATGCCTACACTTGGTGGGTCACCATCACTACAAGTATGGCTGAGGCTGAGATCACTTGGGAGTTTTTCGAGTCAGCTTTCCGTAAGAAATATCTGGGTCCTCGATATCTCGATGAGAAGAAGAGGGAATTTATGGCTTTGCTTTAGGGGAGTATGTCAGTGACAGACTATAAGATCAGATTTGTCAGACTGAGTTAGTATGCGTCCGAGCTTGTTCCTACTGAAGTGGAACGTTGTAACCGTTTCCGCTATGGGTTGAATGAAGAGATCAAGAGGTACACTTTAGCTTCTGACTACACAGATTTTGATGTCTTGGTCGCGAGGGCCAAGGACTTAGAGCACAGTTTGGGCTTCACCAAACGATCTGGTGGTTCTAGTTCCCGGAAGAGATCTAGTGACTTTGATAGAGGTGATGCCAAGAGGCATCGGGACAACACACATCACTATGACCATAGACGTGGTGGAGGTAACCATGGTAGAGGCCATCAGGGCCAGAGGGCTGGTGGGAGGTTGCCCACATGTGCTAGTTGCTGGAGGAATCACACCGATGAGTGTTGGGGGAATTTTCACTCGTGTTGGAGCTGTGGAGCTAGGGATCATATTAGGCGTGACTACCCACATCAGGTGGGGCAGGCACCAGTTCAGGCTCATGCTAGAGCCAATGACTTTCAGAGAGGCCGCGGGCGCAGTAGAGGTAACTTCCAGCCGATAAATGATGGCTAGAGGAATATAGCACATGTAGTTGTAGTCCATCTAGAGGGCAGAGGCCAGGCCAGAGTTTACGCCCAGCGTGAGGGTCAGCATGACATAGATGTGATTGTAGGTAACTTCTCGATACAGTCTTTGGGTTTGCTTTCTTTGATTGACTCGGGGTCTACACTTTCTTATATACTGAGTGAGCATGCAAAGTTGTTGAAATTTGCTTGTGAAATATTAGAGGTAGGAGTTAGTGTTACTAGTTCCTTAGGGGATAAAGTAATAGTTAGAAAGATGTACAGAAGATGTTCGCTAATGATTCATGGGAATGTGTTTCCAGTGGAAATGATGGAGCTACCATTTTATGGCTTCGATGTGATTTTGGGCATGGACTGGCTCACTGAGCATATAGCTAGGATAGACTTTGAGACTAAGAGGATTTCCTTGAGGCTCACAGATGATTATGAGATTGTGGTGGTAGGTGAGAACGTGAAGTTCTTATCGAATGTAGTTTCAGTTCTAGATGCTAAGAGGTTAGTTGAGATGGGTTGCGAAGCGTATTTGGCCTATGTGATGAATCCAAACATGAGTGAGGTTAGACCTCAAGACATTCGGATAGTGTGTGACTTTCCAAGTGTGTTTCCGGAAGAGTTGTCGGGTTTACCACCCGATAGAGAGGTAGAGTTTGCTATAGAGACTTATTCAGATTCAGCTCCTGTTTCAATTGCTCCGTATCGTATGACACCGAAAGAACTGAAAGAGTTGAAGACTCAGTTTCAAGAGTTGACAGATAGAGGCTTCATTCGACCGAGTTCTTCGCCTTGGGGCGCTCCAATTTTGTTTGTAAAGAAGACAGATAGAAGCATGAGAATGTGTATAGATTACAGACAGTTGAATCAGTTAACAATGAAGAACAAGTATTCGTTGCCGAGAATTGATGTTTGACTAGTTGAGAGGAGCATCAATCTTTTTGAAGGTCAACTTGAGATCCGGTTACTACCAGCTAAAGGTAAAAGAGGTTGATGTACCGAAGATGGCCTTTAAGACTAGATATGGTCACTATGAGTTCTTAGTCATGCCTTTTGGGTTGACTAACACACCGACTGCTTTCATGGATATGATGAATATGATCTTCCATCAGTATCTAGATCAGTTTGTAGTTGTCTTCATAGATGACATCACGGTGTATTCGCGTACTGAGGAAGACCACGACCGACACTTGAGATTAGTTTTGCAGACCTTGTTAGATAATAAGTTGTATGCGAAGTTGAGCAAGTGTGAGTTCTGGATCCGAGAGGTAGTCTTCCTAGGGCATATAGTGTCAGCCGATGGGATTAGAGTCGATCCGAAGAAAATACAGGTCGTTGTTGAGTGGAAGCAACCGAAGTCAGTAACAAAGATTCGTAGCTTACTAGGCTTAGATGGATACTATAGAAGATTCGTAGAAGGTTTCTCGAAGTTAGCCGCTCCTTTGACACAATTACTTTATAAGAGTGTTCAGTTTCAGTGGTCAGATGCAAGACAGAGAGCCTTTGAGAAGTTGAAAGAAGCTTTGACCCAAGCACCGATCTTGATCCAGCCAGAGTCCAGGAAAGAGTATGTAGTTTACAGTAATGCTTCCTACGTAGGCCTAGGTTGTATTCTCATAAAAGACAAGAGAGTGGTGGCTTATGCCTTAAGACAGTTGAAGACTCACGAGCGTAACTATCCGACCCACGACATAGAGTTAGCTGCAGTTGTGTTTGCTCTGAAGATTTGGAGGCATTATTTGTATGGTGAGAAATGCACAGTGTACACAGATCACAAGAGTTTGAAGTATATCATGACTCAGCGAGATTTGAATCTCAGACAGTGTAGGTGGTTAGAGTTGCTAAAGGACTATGATCTTACGATTGAGTACCGTCCAGGTAAGGCCAATGTAGTGGATGATGCTTTGAGTAGAAAGGTAGTTGTAGATTTGAGAGCTATGTTTGCTAGATTGAGCTTGTCCGGAGATGGTGGCTTGGTGGCCGAGCTTCAAGTTAGACCTAATATAGGTCAGTTGATTAGGGAGAAACAGCTCTTAGATAGATCCTTGGCACCTCACGTGTAAGATATAACCGATGGGGTCTTGTGTTTCAGAAATTGGATAGTTGTACCAGAAGACAGTGACTTGAGACATACGATCTTGACTGAAGCGCATAGTAGTCCGTTTTCCATGCATCCTGGAAGTACGAAGATGTACCGAGATTTGAAGAATGAGTACTTTTGGGTTGGTTTGAAGAGAGACGTAGCCGACTTCGTGAGTAAGTGTATGGTGTGTCAGAGAGTGAAGGCGGAACATTAGGTTCCCTCAGGTTTGTTGCAACCGTTGAGAATTCCGAGATGGAAATGGGAGAATATCACCATGGATTTTGTTTCGGGCTTGCCTTTGACTCCTACGAAGAAGAACTCATTTTGGGTTATAGTAGACCGTTTCATGAAGTGTGCTCACTTCCTAGAAGTCAATACAACTTATACCTTAGATAGATTGTCCGATCTGTACATTGGTGAGATTGTTAGACTTCATGGTGTGCCGAAGTCGATTGTGTCCGATAGAGATCCAAGGTTTACAGCTCGATTTTTGGAGTGACTGCATAAAACTTTGGGTACCCGTTTGAATTTCAGCACGTCTTATCATCCTCAGATAGATGGTCAGTCAGAGAGGGTTATATAGATTTTAGAGGATATATTGCGTTGTTGCATCATTGATTTTTGGGGTACATGTGAGAAGCACTTGCCTCTAGTTGGGTTCGCTTACAATAACAGTTTTCAGTCGAGCATTCAGATGGCTCCGTATGAGGCCTTGTATGGTAGAAAGTGTAGAACTCCATTTTGTTGGGCTAAAGTGGGACAAAAGTTGTTACCTATGCCAGATTTGCTTAAGGGGACAACCGTTAAAGTGAAATTGATTTGCAATCACTTGAAGGCAGCTTCAGATAGATAGAAGTCCTATGCCGACTTGAAGAGGAAGGAAGTTGAGTTTTCAGTGGGCGAGAAGGTATTCCTAAAAGTGTCTCCGTGGAAGAAAGTGATGAGATTTGGCAGAAAAGGGAAGTTGAGTCTGAGGTACATAGGACCGTATGAGATTGTGAGAAGGGTTGGTCCAATTGCTTATCAATTGTGTTTGTCATCCGAGCTAGAGAAGATACACGATGTATTTCATGTTTTGATGCTTCGTGAGTATAGGTCAGATCTATCACATGTTATGCCTGTAGAAGATATTGAATTGAATCCGGATTTGACTTATGATGATGAACCCGTTGAGATCTTAGCTTCTAACAGCAAGCTGTTACGGGGTAGATCGATTGAGTTAGTAAAAGTGCGGTGGCAACGTCGAGGGGTGGAAGAGGCCACTTGGGAGAGGAAGGAGGATATGGAAAGGCAGTTTCCTTATCTCTTTCAGTCAGGTAATTTCAGGGACAGAATTATTTAAGTGGGGGAGAGTTGTAACACCCGCGTTTTGGGGTCAGGAGTTCAGTGTGTGTGTTGGGTTCGTGTCGTCAAAATCAGTTAAATTTAATTAGGCCATGGTTTTAATTTAAATGAGATTAAAATTAAAGTAATGGCAATTTTGTAAATAAGTGAAAATAAAGAAGACAAGCTTTTTCAAACTAAAAGAAAAAAAAGGGTTTTCATCTTCATTCTCCATTTCACGTGGAAAAACCCCAAACCCCTCCCAAAGCCCTAAATCACTATTACATTCCTTTTCTCCATCAATTCAAGAGCTCCCTTGAAGGTAATTTCATTTTTGAATTCTCCTCATCATCCCAATCATTTCCATGGTCTTAGATCTCAAAACCATCACCATTTTACTTTTCATGTTTTCAAGATTGAAGAAAAATAAGAAACTTTAATGGGGTTTCAACTTGATTTTGGTTTGTTTAGTTAAGTTTTGAGTTAATCTCACCTTAATACACCTCATATTTCGAAATGGAAGGATTTTGAGAAAAATCCCGAAATGGGTCTTGGGGGGCATTTTTAAAAGTGTCAAAACATGAATTTTTGGTGTGTTTTTGTGTTGGGTTGAAAGGCTGATGGTATAGGGTTGTTAGGGAAGTGTTTTGGAAGTATTTAGAGGTCATTTGGGTGTTGGAAATGGTGGATATCAGCTTGGTATTTGGGGAGCACGAAAATGTGAGTTTTGTGGTTAGTTTGGGTTTGAAACTATGAAGTTTTGGCTTGTGTTTGTGGGTTGAGATTGTGGCTGAGTTTAGCATTGATTTGGTGAGTAATACCTTGTCTTTTGATTGGATAGAAGCAAGAGGAAACATCGGAGAAGGATCGAGATCGGTTTCGAAAATGGTGGAGGCTTGAGTCGGCTTTTGCTTGGTTTGCTAAGGAAGGGTGGTGAGTGAAACTTTCAAATTTGGTTAAATTGGCTCAAGTGTGTGTAGTGGAGGTTTTGGAATGAGCTTGGTAGGCCATTCCAAGGTAGAATTTAAATTGGTAGTTTAACTTCTTGTGTGTTAATAAGCTTAAATTGTTTATGCTTATATTGATCTTGTGAGGCATTGATTGATTATGTATGTATATACATTGATGTGTGTGATTATGGATATGTGCTATAAATGATGGATGTGTTATGTGGTTAAAGGTATAATTGGCACTAGTTAACTTACCGGGTATAAATGATTGATCATTAGGATTAGTGTACACGCGGTCGAGTCAAATTCGTGCGTGGCCTTGGTGGTGTTAAGCCATCAAGGAGGAGTACGGTGATGTAATATTCCACCGGAAATGTTTATATTATACGTGATGATGAGTGGAATCCAATCTGTAGGGCATGTGATGATGAGTGGAATCCCATCCATGCAAGGTCCGGTGATGAGTGTAATCCCACCAATGTAATGTTGTTGTTGAGAGTAATCCGCATATCCGAGTAAACTAATAGTGGCCAATGTACTTGCTCTTGTGGTTATGATGTTGAGGTATTTGCTTTATCTTGTTGAGCTTAATATGAAGTAAGATGCCATATTATTGTCTCTTGTGTTGCCAGCTAGTTTGCTGGGTTGATGCTTATGTATGTTTGTGTGTTGTTAAGGATTATATGCTTGAACCCTGCATTGTCGTTGTTTTGGTTTTAGAGCATCCTCACTAAGCTTCTAGCCTACGCTCTCATTTTTGACAATGCAGATCAGTAGTGTGGAGTTAGCAAGGAGCAAGGCGAAAGGGCATTCCAAAATTTGTAGTTGCTCAAGTATGGCTTAGTAAATAAAGTAGTAGTTTAGCAATGGGGTTGCTATGTGTTTGTATGAACATTGTATGACTCATAATTGTTGAATGTTTTTTATGCTTTGCTTTGGATTTGTAAACCATGTTATGTCTTGTTGAATGCTTTTGATGAGAGGTTATGCCTTGGATGTTATATGTTGTTTGGAAAGCATGTAAACTTATGTGTGAGGACATGTGGATTTTGGCTCTTTATGCTTTTGAGTATGCCTTGTTATGCAAAAGACTCTCAAACACGACTCTAGATGAAATTTGGAGACTTGCAGTACAAGAAGAATCGATACGCCTAAGGGTCGTATCGATACGGTCTTTCCCTTCAGAACTCAGTTTTGGCTTGGTGTACCGATACACAGGGGTGTATCAATACGCCCAAAGCTCACTGGAATTTTGAGATTTTGGTGAGACTTTGGCATATCGATACAGGCTCTAGGCGTATCGGTACGGTTTTGTCTCGTTGACCGCGAGATGTTGACCGAGGAGGGTGTATCGATATGCCCAAGGAACGTATCGATGTGGTCTCCCTGAGTTGACTGAAGGCTGTTGACTTGGTCAAGGCGTATCGATACCCTTGACTGGTGTATCGATACAGCCTGCTCTGTGGCTTTAAAATGGACTGTTTAACATGTTGAATTGGTTTGGTTGCTTTTACCTCCTGATGTTTTCCGCTGTCGTGATCGCTTAGGAAACAATATGCCTTTAGACAAGATAAAATTAAAAGAAATTTTCTAGGGTTGCTAACCGAGGTGGGACCTTAACGGGTTTCACATCAGTTTTCCCCGTGTAGTCTACTCGGACCGATCAGCCGACCAGACTAGGACGAGGGGGTTACACTAATATTAGGTGATGATATACTATGTCACTAACAATGTGACGTCCTTTTCTTTCGTCACTTACACAATGAATTTCTTGTACTATTAGTGACGATATAAATTCTTAATGACGAAATTTTATATCATTTGGTGATGAAATTAGTTGTCACTGAATAAAATATATAAGGTGACGTTATACAAGGACGTCACTATATGCTCGACAATACGTGACGAAAACTAATACATCGTCACACTTGACATTTAGTGACACACGTAGCGTGACGAACGCCGTGATGTCAAATTTTACGTCACAGAATAGAAATAGTGACGTAACTGTATATTTTAGTGACAATATTGTAATTGTCACAATTAAGCAAATTTGTTGTAGTGAATTTGCTTCCTCGGATAGTAGATTTATTCCTAGGAATATTGTGATTTTATGCCATTGTGGTTGGTGGGCTTCGATCATAACCGTCAATGTAAATCATTAGGGTCCGTCGGATGTAGGGGAACTCAACTATAAATAGAGGCCTTCCCTACCATATTTTGTATTATCTATCTGAGCAATCAAGGCATTAACTTTAAATCTTCTGTGTTGTTCTTAAGTGTTCTCGGTTTTCTTCTTTTGTTTAGTGAGGCTATTCTCTATACTTTGCTTTCTCTTGTAAGAATTCAGCGTTCTTAGTTCCTTGAAAGAATTTGATCTTCTAGAGTGAGAATTTAGGCTGACTTAGTCATTTGTCTAAGGATATTGACTAAATCTGCACGGTTCATTAGGTCGAAACACTAGCTCTGTGACAAGTGGTATTAGAGCGAATGTTCAAGTGAAGTCACTAATCGAGATGGCACCACCAAAGGAAGATGTTGCAACTAAGAAGGGTGTAGAGACCAAAACTGTCAAATCCAAGACGGTGAGTTCGAAGGATATCTCAAATTACTGTAAAAAAGATAACCAAACTTGAGGAATTTGTGAAGGACTCGAGGGAGAGACTTGATGCAATCGATACAGGCTTCGAGGAGCAAGACAACAAGAGGGACTATCTCAAGGGAGAGGTAGAGGAACTTCTGAACAATTTGTTCAAGAAGTTGGATAACCGAGGTGAAGTGTTTGAGGTTGAATTGCATGTTGTGAAGATGAAGATGGAAAAGTTGAAGGCATACCTATTTGTATACAAGTTTTCCATTAAGAATGGAGCAACACCCACTGTATCTAAGCCAAAGAAGGACCTCCGAAAGCTAAAAGAGTTCAAGGGGAACAGATCGACCCAAGATGTTAAGAATTTCATGTGGGTCATGGAGCAGTACTTTCGGGCCATGTGCATCAAGGATGATGCAGAAAAGGTAAACATTACTTCTATGTATTTGACTAATGTTGCTCTTTTATGGTGGCGACATAGGTGCTTTGAAGAGAAGAGTAGGGACATTATCGTTGAGACATGGAAAGAGTTTCAAGTTGAGTTCAAGGAATAGTTCTACCGGAAGAAAAAAAACTCGAGGCTCAAAGGAAGTTGCAGCAACTGAAACATGAGAGTTCCATCCCAGACTATGTCAAGTAGTTCAAGATCAAGCTCTAGATTCTCGACTTGAGTGAAGTAGAGGGCTCATCTTACTTTATTGATGACTGTAGAGATGGGCCCAAATGGAGTTAGAGCGGAGAAGAGTCGAGGAACTTTCCAAAGAATTAACTATAGCAAAGGCCATATCTTAGTTCGAAGTTGGGAAGTCCAAGTCTTCCAAGCCCTGTGGCAAGGGCAATGGTGGGGGAGACGAGGACGATCATTGTTCCAACGATGGTGATGACAAGCCCAACAAGTTCGTAAAACCATGGAAAATGAAGGATCGAGGACCCGTAAATTGCTACCATTGTGATAGTCCACACTTGGTGAGAGACGATCCCAAGAAAAGCCTCCTTGATGCCATCGTAGATGGGGACAACGATCAAGAAGAAGGGTAATGTAGACTTGATACGATTGCAAGCTACAAAGCAGTCAAACTGATGGTATAAGTGAAGCAATTGAAGTGTTAACGATGCAAGGGGCCTCATTTGGTGAAAGAGTGTTCAAATCGAGTTCGATGTTGTTGAGTTCTGCCAAGGCGTAGAAGTGCAATAAGTAGAGAGGATTGATGTTCATGGATATCAACATTTTCAGTCAGAGGAGAAGAGCACTTGTGGACACGAGAGCTTCTCACTTGTTCATGTCTAAGAAAGACGCTGATAAGCTTGGTCTCAAGGTTGAAGAGTCAACCAGGTGATCAAGACCGTCAATTCCAAAGGTGTTCCAACTGTGGGAATGGTACGAGGCATGGAGTTGCACATTGGAGAATGGAAAGGCAAAGAAACATTCGAGCTAATTCACTTGGATGAGTATGACTTTGTCATTAGTTTAAATTTCCTTGATCAGATTAATGCGCTCCTTATCCCTTTTGCCAATTGTATTTGCATTTTGGATCCTCACAAACAATGCATTGTTCCGGTTCATCGAGACGCGAGGGTTGAGGCGAAGGTGCTGGATGTTGTTGAGCTAACCAAGACTACTGACTTGGTTGTTGCCACTAGGGAATTGACTTTGGAAGGGCTAGTAGAGTTGAATACTTCCAAAGACATGAGATCCGTTGAGTATCCACCAACGAGCAAGGTGGATGGGGCATTGAGCTCCATGGACAAAAATTTTCAATGTGAGACATGGTGTCAGACTTCAACATTGAAGAAGTGCCAACGTGTGACGAGTTTCCAGAGGGCGACGGTGCATCAAACTTCGCCCTAAACCTAATTAATTGTATGAGAGTAGATTCAAACTAATCAATTTGGTTGACCAAGCAATCTATGAAGCCATGTTTATCAATTAACCTCTGATTCAGTTTGTCAAAACCCCAAAATATAATGTTGCCCAATATTATAAGATCTTTTTCCCCATGAATCGTCTTGGAAATGGAGCTTGCAAATTCATTGTATTTATTCATAAATCGTATAAGGTCAAAATTTAATATCTAGTTAAATGTTTATTTTGGCTCTCTTCTTTTTTAGACCATTTTAATCTTAACCATAAATTTTTTTTATTAAATACCCCATGTTAAATGAATATATTAGCTATAAACTAAACTAAGTATTAAAAATATGTGTGAAAACACTAGCGATAAAACCTATGTGATTTTGAGTGGCCAGCTGCCGGAGGAAGTCTTATAGTCTACTCCACAGCCGGAACTGGCGAGGCTGGGTTCCCTATTGGCTGCAAAGTTGAAGGAGGCATCATAAACAATAATACCCCCAATGTTTGGTTAATCACTAAAAAGATAAGATTGAAAGTTTGATATCTAGAATGAAGTGACCAAAAAGGAATAAAATGAAAGTTTGGTGGAATAAAGTAAAAATTTATGAAAATTTTGAAAAATAAAAAGGTAATTTTCCCAGAAATAATTTTATCTTGTAAATGGATAGTTTTGCTATAAGAAGTGGGTTGAAAATGAGGTTGTTATATTAATCCGAGATTTCGATTTTAAGGAATTATTCGATAAAGTTTCTAAAACTTTTCAGTTAGTTGGATTGAATATAAATTCAAGAAAATAATATTAGTCAATTGATGGAAGGGTATGATTGTTATTTCACATGGTTATAATGGTAAAATTAATATAGACCATTGGATTAAGATAATTTTTCCATGATTAGATCCTCATCATTGGATTAAAAGGACAAGATGGAAAGTTAAGTTTGTCTCAAGGGTAAAATTGGATTTTGATATAGTTCAAGGGTAAAATAATAAACTACTAACCCAAGATTCAATCTTACCGCTTGGATGATAGATATGGACATGTGCAATGTTATGAAACTATTTGATTCAAGGGTAAAATAGTTATTTTGAATTAAAATATTTTAATATGATTTTTGACTATAAAATAAGCCAAATGGATGAAGATTGAACAAAAAAGTTGTTCTTCCTCCTCTCTAAATCGTAGGATTCAAAGGAAAAAGGTAAGAAAATTTTCAATTCAATTTTAAGCCCCTAAATATTTGGATTTGAGGTTTGAGCATGAAATAGGAAATTGTTCTCCATTGAATTCTCTTTTATTTTGTACCATTAATGCATAATTTCTCACGAGTTATACTGATATGACCATCAAGAACAAGGACCCGGAGAAGTACCCAAGTGGTCCCATTACACGTGCACGGGCCAAGGAGTTTCAATCAACCATGGAAAGCTTGTTTACAACAAGCCATGAACGTGAGAAAGAAGAAATAATAAGGGAGGAATGCCTTACCTTGCTCATGCATGCATTTGCATGAGAATTTAAGTATTTCAAACTTCATTCATACATTTAGTTAAATTCAATAAAGTTAGTTCTTTAATTAAACTAGTTCATTCATTTAACTAGTTCACTCAATTAACTAACTCTTTAATTGTTTCATTTAATCATCAAATTAAGTGATAAAATCATCAAGGAATTCAAAGAGACAAGCTGATTTGGATGTGTGGGATGTCTACATTCATCCTATGTCCACTTTTATTCTCTTTTATCCATTTGCAAGCAAAATGAAGCAGCCCAAGAGTCACCACTCCTTTTGGACGAATTTAAGGCTAAATTCATCTCAATTTAAAGAAAAATTCATCCATTAAAAGGATAAGAAAGAAACATTTCATTTATTTGTAGTCAATAGCATTTAGATGAGCATTCATCTCTCTTTTGTGTGACTTTTCATATGGTGCCTAGCCACACTATAAATAGGCACCTTAGATTCATTTGAAGGACTTTTTTTTAGAGAATATAAACCTTTGAAAGATTGCTTTCATCTTGTTCTTGAGAGAACTCTATCGGCTTCAAGTTGTGCTTGTAGTCTTCTATCCATTTCATTTTACTATAGCGTTGGTTCCAAGCTCTCTTATAGCTTGTGGGTCACGTTCCACACTCCTCCACATTGACTCCATCAAATAATATTGTTGGTTCCTAGCTCATTATAGCTAGCGGGTCACAATTCGGTAACCTTACAACCATACAAATCTACGCCACCTTTAGCATCTCACATCACTCCTTCTTTGATTTACACCTTTCCATGATTATCATCCTCCATCCTTAGCCACCACACTATCCAAATTACCTATCCAATTCCTTTCTTCATTATTTTTTTTATATTGCTATTCATCTCACATGTATGTTTTGTGATATCTCAGAGTTCAAAGCATAGCAAAGAATATTTCTTACTAGAATCACGATCGGGCACATCTATATGACTCGGGTCACATTATCGGGTTCATATCAATTGGTATCAGAGCATGGTTGATTCAGTAAGATAGTCGTTGTCTCTCTTCTGAAAAAAAGAAAAAAAAAAGAAAAAAAATCGAATAAAAATTGAAAAAAAAATTTAGAGAAAGTTAAAGAGGGAAGGGGTATCGTATTCTCTATTCTTCTTTAAAAAAATCCTACATCATTTTTCTTTTGCTACTATTTTGTCATATTTACCAACTCTCACAATTTACCTTTTTTTTTGTTGTTGCCACTTTTTCTTATCCTACCTTCCAAATTCTTTTCGCCAAGTTTTGTTTTTTCAGCCGAATTCTACAAGCCATTTGCAAGCCTTGAGGAAGTTCTTAAAAGAACTTGATTGAGAGCAAGGGTGGAAAAAGGCAAGAGTGCACATCAAGGGTAAAAGCCATCCCGAGTGAAACACGAGTGTGAGTGCATTTTCTTGGAGTGGAATAGGTGAGGTTTTGTGTTTGTGAGGTTTTAAAATTTTTTTTTATTTTTGTTACTAATAATGTCTCAAAATTCCGTGAGAAACTCTGTTGGAGGAAGTAATAATGTTAACATAGATACAACTAACTCCAATCTTCAAGATATTATCCGAGAGATGGACAGGTTGTTGCAACAAAGGTTGGGGCCGATGCAAGAACGTTTAGATCATTTGGAGGAAAGATCTCAACGAAGGCATAATTCAGATCACGAGGAAGAGTGTGAGGGAGAGGTGGACGAAGAACTCATAGACGAGCGAGCCTCCCAGCAAAGTTTGAGGCGTCAAGAACCTAGGTACCAAAGAGCTCGACCAAGAGTTGATGATAATCTTAGCAACATCAAAATAACCATTCCTCATTTCCAAGGAAGAACGGATCTTGAAGCATATCTTGCATGGGAAAAAAAGATGAGCACATCTTTGAGTGCCACAACTACTCCGAGCTTAAGAAGGTAAAACTTGCAGCCATTGAATTTACAGATTATGCACTAATATGGTGGGATCAGTTGACATTTAGTAGGAGATGCAATGGCGAACATCCAATTTCTACTTGGAATGAGATGAAGGCCGTTATGTGTAGGAGGTTCGTTCCAACTCACTATCATAGAGAGTTGTTCAACAAGCTTCAAAATCTCACCCAAGGCAACCGTAGTGTTGAAGACTACTTTAAAGAGATGGAAGTAGCCATGATCTGAGCTAACATTGATGAGGATCGAGAAGCCACCATGGCAAGATTTCTATCCAGCCTTGACCCAAATATTGCGGGCGTCATTGAGTTGCAACATTATGTGGAGATCGAAGACATGGTGCATATGGCCATAAAAGTGGAAAAGCAACTTAAACGGAAGGGTTCCACACGAACCTATGGGGGAGCATCATCAAGATGGGGGCAAAGTTCTTACAAACGGAGTCCTCCAATACCACCCAATGAAAGAGGCGCACCACCCAAAGGAAGCAAGGCCAATGCCGAAACTAGAAAAGGTAAGGCTCTGATTGTTCCAAACCGTTCCCGAGATATACAATGCTTCAAGTGCTTGGGAAGAGGGCATATTGCAAGCCAATGACCAAATCGCAACACCATGCTTCTTCGTGATGATGGAGAGGTTGAATCGGAACAAGAGGAGGAAGATGAAATAGCTGCCATACAAGAAGATGAAGGTGATGACATAGAGTATGCAGCAGAAGGAGAGGCCCTTATTGTGAAAAGGAGCCTAAGTGTGCAAGCGAGTGAAGGGAATGAGCAACGCGAGAATATCTTTCATACTCGCTGCCATGTTAATGGAAAGGTATGCTTTGTCATTATTGATAGAGGTAGTTGTACTAATGTTGCTAGTACTCTTATGGTAGAAAAACTTGGATTAGAAACCACAAAGCATCCACATCCCTACAAGCTGCAGTGGCTTAATGACGGAGGAGAACTCAAGGTTACCAAGCAAGTTCTTGTTGCTTTCTCCATTGGAAAATATAAGGATGAAGTTCTTTGCGATGTTTTTCCGATGCACGCTGGCCATTTACTACTTGGGAGGCCATGGCAATTCGATAAACGAGTCATACATGATGGATATACCAATCGGTATACACTCACCCATGGAGTAAGAAAGATTACCTTAGCCCCTCTTTCACCAAAACAAATTCACAAAGACCAAATACAATTGAGAGAAAGTATTGAAAGAGCCAAAGAGAGAGAGTCAAAAATGGAGGTAAAAGCAAGTGAGAGTGAGCATAGTGAGGGTGCGAAAATGAGTGTGTTTACCAAAGAAAGAGAGTTGAGAAAGTGTTTGCTGTCGGGAAAGGAATTACTTGTACTTGTGTACAAGGAAAGTTTATTGAACACTAACCAACTTGATCACACTTTGCCTTCTTCTATTGTGTCTTTGTTGCAGGAATTTGACGAATTATTTCTAGAGGAGATACCAAGTGGGCTGCCACCAATCCGTGGCATTGAACATCAAATAGATTTCATTCCCGGTGCCGTCATTCCTAACCGTCCAGCTTACCGAAGCAATCCCGAGGAAACCAAGGAGTTACAAAGGCAAGTTGCTGAACTAATGGCCAAAGGCTATGTGAGGGAGAGCCTTAGCCCATGTTCCGTTCCGGTATTACTTGTGCCAAAGAAGGATGGAACTTGGCGCATGTGTGTAGATTGTCGAGCGGTAAACAAAATTACGGTAAAGTATCGTCACCCTATTCCTCGTTTAGATGATATGTTAGATGAGCTTAGTGGTTCTAACCTTTTCTCTAAGATTGATCTTAAGAGTGGTTATCATCAAATAAGGATGCGGGAAGGTGATGAATGGAAAACAACATTTAAAACAAAGCAAGGACTATATGAATGGTTGGTTATGCCTTTTGGCTTAACTAATGCACCGAGTACTTTCATGAGGTTAATGAACCATCTTCTTAGACCGTTTTTGGGTAAATTTTGTGTGGTTTATTTTGATGACATCCTAATCTATAGTAAATCAATGGAAGAACATGTTCAACACTTGAGGTCAGTTTTGTTGGTTTTATGAAAGGAGAAGTTATATGCTAATTTAGACAAGTGTACATTTTGTACTGACAAAGTTGTCTTTCTTGGTTTTGTTGTCAGTTCTAAAGGCTTAGAGGTTGACAAAGAGAAGGTTAAAGCCATTGAAGAATGGCCACGACCAGCAAGCATTTCCTAAGTTAGGAGTTTCCATGGACTTGCAAGCTTTTACCGGAGATTTGTGCCAAACTTCAGCACCATTGCCGCCCCTTTAACTAGTGTCATCAAGAAGAATGCTGACTTTTTCTGGGGGGGAGTCCAAGAGAAATCTTTTAATGAAATTAAAGAATGTTTAATTCATGCCCCTTTGCTTACCTTACCTGATTTTACCAAAACGTTTGAAATTGAATGTGATGCATCAGGTGTGAGAATTGGAGCGGTATTATCTCAAGGTGGACGTCCTATAGCATATTTTAGTGAGAAATTAAGTGGAGTTGCGTTGAATTATCAAACATATGATAAGGAGATGTATGCCCTTGTTCGCGCAATGGAAACATGGCAACACTATCTATGGCCTAAGGAGTTCATTATTCACACCGATCATGAGGCATTGAAGCACATTCGGGGGCAACATAAACTCAACAAACGACCTGCCAAATGGGTGGAGTTTCTTGAATCTTTTCCCTATGTAATCAAATATAAGAAAGGTAAGGAGAATATAGTTGCCGATGCATTGTCTCGGAGGTACGCTCTTCTAAACACCTTAGAATCTAAGTTGTTGGGTTTTGTTTTCATTAAGGATTTATACGAATCTGATTCTGATTTTGAAAAAAATTACAAAGCTTGTGAGAAAGGCACATTTGAAAACTATTATAGGGACAACGGGTTCCTATTCAAGGAAGGAAGACTTTGTATTCCACAAGGTTCCACACGTGAATTACTTATCAAAGAAGCCCATGGAGGAGGCTTAATGGGACATTTTGGAATAGCAAAGACTTTGGCCATACTTCAAGAGCATTTATATTGGCCAAAGATGAGACGAGATGTAGAGAGGTTATGTGAACGTTGCATCACTTGCAAGAAGGCTAAGTCTAAATCCATGCCACATGGACTCTACACACCACTACCTATTCCAGAAGCACCATGGATGGACATTTCAATGGATTTTGTGCTAGGGCTTCCACGCACAAAGAATAACAAAGACTCCATCTTTGTAGTAATGGATAGATTTTCCAAAATGGCTCATTTTATTCCTTGCAACAAGACTAATGATGCCTTACATATTGCTAACTTGTTTTTCAGGGAAGTCTTGAGATTACATGGTGTGCCAAGAACTATCGTTTCCGATCGAGACGTGAAGTTCTTAAGCCACTTCTGGAGAGCCTTATGGAGTAAGATTGGAACTAAGTTGCTATTTCCCACCACTTGTCACCCTCAAACGGATGGCCAAACCGAAGTGGTGAATCGAGTACTCTCCACTTTGCTTAGGAGCATTATTAAGAAGAATCTAAAGACATGGGAAGAGTGCTTACCACATGTGGAGTTTGCATATAACCGATCAATCCATACCACCTTGGGACACACTCCTTTTGAAGTTGTGTATGGGTTCAATCCATTAACTCGATGGACTTATTGCCATTACCCGCTGATCAAATTGTGAATAAAGATGGACTTAACAAAGCTGAATTTGTTAAGAAACTTCATCAACAAGTGCGGGATAATATTGAAAAGAAAACCAAACAATATGAGCAACAAGCAAACAAGGGTCGAAAGAGAGTTGTCTTTGCGCCGGGAGATTGGGTGTGGTTGCACATGAGAAAAGAAAGGTTTCCAGCCCAACGAAAATCTAAATTGATGCCTCGAGGAGATGGGCCATTTCAAGTAGTGAAGAGGATCAATGATAATGCTTATCAACTAGACCTCCCAGGTGAGTTTAATGTTAGTGCAACCTTTAATGTTGCTGATTTATCTCCTTTTGATGTAGGTGATGATTTGGGGACAAATCGCTTTAAAGAGGGAGGGAATGATATGACCATCAAGAACAAGGACCCGGAGAAGTACCCAAGTGGTCCCATTACACGTGCACGGGCCAAGGAGTTTCAATCAGCCATGGAAAGCTTGTTTACAACAAGCCATGAACGTGAGAAAGAATAAATAATAAGGGAGGAATGCCTTACCTTGCTCATGCATGCATTTGCATGAGAATTTAAGTATTTCAAACTTCATTCATGCATTTAGTTAAATTCAATAAAGTTAGTTCTTTAAGTAAACTAGTTCATTCATTTAACTAGTTCACTCAATTAACTAACTCTTTAATTGTTTCATGCATATATTATTTTAAGTTTGAATAAATCTTTTGTGTGTGTCTAGGTTCATGTGACATGCGGATTAAAGAAGAGACTTTTCAACTTCAACTTGGAAACATGTCATTGATGACCATCTTTACTCATGCAAACAAGGCAATTGAAGGCAATTGAAGGCTGAATTCTTTTCATCTTTTCAAGGTTGTTCATCTTCTTAGAGTAACAAAGCATTTAAGCTTCATAATTCACCTATTCAAGGTTGAAATTATGAACCAATGAAGGCCATTCACGTTCAAGAGAAGGGACATGCAATAATCAGCATTCAAATAATGCATTCAAGGCCTTTATTTATCATTTTTGAAGGTTGATCATATTCCACAAATGGGCAAGCAATGAAGGCTGGTTTAATATCATTTAATCATCAAATTAAGTGATAAAATCATCAAGGAATTCAAAGAGACAAGCTGATTTGGATGTGTGGGATGTCTACATTCATCCTATGTCCACTTTTATTCTCTTTTATCCATTTGCAAGCAAAATGAAGCAGCCCAAGAGTCACCACTCCTTTTGGACGAATTTAAGGCTAAATTCATCTCAATTTAAAGCAAAATTCATCCATTAAAAGGATAAGAAAGAAACATTTCATTTATTTGTAGTCAATAGCATTTAGATGAGCATTCATCTCTCTTTTGTGTGACTTTTCATATGGTGCCTAGCCACACTATAAATAGGCACCTTAGATTCATTTAAAGGACTTTTTTTAGAGAATATAAACCTTTGAAAGATTGCTTTCATCTTATTTTTGAGAGAACTTTATCGGCTTCAAGTTGTGCTTGTAGTCTTCTATCCATTTCATTTTACTATAGCGTTGGTTCCAAGCTCTCTTATAGTTTGTGGGTCACGTTCCACACTCCTCCACATCGACTCCATCAAATAATATTGTTGGTTCCTAGCTCGTTATAGCTAGCGGGTCACAATTCGCTAACCTTACAACCATACAAATCCACGCCACCTTTAGCATCTCACATCACTCCTTCTTTGATTTACACCTTTCCATGATTATCATCCTCCATCCTTAGCCACCACACTATCCAAATTACCTATCCAATTCCTTTCTTCATTATTTTTTTATATTGCTATTCATCTCACATGTATGTTTTGTGATATCTCAGAGTTCAAAGCATAGCAAAGAATATTTCTTACTAGAATCACGATCAGGCACATCTATATGACTCGGGTCACATTATCAGGTTCATATCATATACTCTCGAAAATGAAGAGAGAAAGTTAGGTTTGTGGATACAAATTGATATATGATTTGATTTGGAAGGGTCAAGTGTTTATATAGTTTTTCCATGCTTGATTCAAGTTTAATTTCAAGTTGGGAGTGAAACTCGAATTCGAAAAGTTAAGGTTAATTTAGGGTTATTGGATTCAAGTTAAATTTGATGTTTGTCATGAAAAGAAAATGTTGTATTAATGTAATTGAAGGTTAATTTGAAGCGTTGGGATGATTAAGGGATGTTAAAGATTTGATTTGAGAAAACTGACCAGTATTTTAGTCTTTGGCAGTAAGTTTAGAAATTCAACAAAAATACTTAAAAAATAATTAAGAACTACTCCATATATAATTATCTTTTTGGCTCAGTCTAGTTTTATTGAAAACAAACGGTGACTGGTCTTGAATTGTATATCAAAAGATATAATTTTTAAGTGATGAAAGATCAGAAACATAGTAGTAGTCTGCTTCGAAATTCAGCACTGTAATTGACTTTGAAAATTCATCATATATCGTACAAGTTGAATTTTGGATGTTAGTTTATATGATTGAAAAAATTATCGAATCTAGTTTCTGTCATGACAAATGGAATTGGATTCCGAGTTGTAGATTAGTTTATAGAAATATTTCTTGAAAGGTAGTGCGGACTGACATATTATAAGATGTTTTATATGCTTGAATGAGTTGAATGGAATAAAATCCAATTTTTGGATATAAGGACCAAATTGACAACTTTGAAAGAACAAAGTTAAAATTGAGATATTGAAAAGTTAAGTATCTTTGTTTTAAATTGAAGAAGTTTTATAGAATATATCCTTGTTATGATACACATGATCTAAATTACTTTAAACATGTGCTTATAATTATGTTGCTATATATATGATGCAAATGAAGCATCCAAGAAAATACAAAATCAAGGATATTCTGAGAGCAAAGGAAATCAACCAAGTTGACGTGTCATTGCTACTAAAAGGATTGCAACAGAATTGAGGTGAGTGCATATTGTGCTTTTATAAGTATACATGTTTATTGTAAATAAAAGCAAGGTAAGATTGCCTACATGTTTATTATAAAAAATAATGATGCACTATCATTATAGAGTAAACTAGTCTAAGTATAAATTTATTTAATAGGGTATGAATTGCCCTAATGTGATCATTGATAACTGTTTAATATTATGTCTTATGATATTATGTTATATGCCCAAATTAAGTGCTTAAGAATTTTGGTACAAATGTGTAGAAAAGTGGTATGTGCAGAGAAGAAAGATTATTTCTCTATATTTCTTGATCACTTTCATTGATAAAGTAGTACCTATTTATAGGTTACAAAAGGAGACAAATCTAGGAAAATTTAATAAAACAAGCAGCTATATTATTGCTAAATTCCTAAATGTTAGCAGCTAAATATTTGGGAATATAATTTCCTAACTTTATGCAATTTACAATCTAATCTCTATTTTACATGCCAGTTATCTACACTCCCCCTCAAGTTGGTGAGTATATATTGTAGAGTCCCAACTTGGATATGAATTTGTCAAAGGTAACTCTTGGTAGTGCCTTGGTGAGTACATCGACTAGTTGCTTCTTTTTAGAGACAAAGTTAAGTTTAACCACTCCATTGTTGACCTTTTCTGAAATGAAGTGTCTATTGATCTCCATATGCTTTGTCATGTCATGTTGGACTGGATTTTTAGCAATACTAATAGTTGATTGGCTATCAGTTTGCAATTCGAATTGACTGCAAGTATCAAGTCCCAGTTCTGCCAAAAGTCTCTTAAGCCACATTCCCTCGCAAATTCCCAAAGCAAGAGCTATATTCTGCCTCAACACTGCTTCTTGACACAACTAACTATTTTTTACTTCTCCATGTCACCAAATTTCCCCAAACAAAGGAGAAATATCCACTAGTTGACCTCCAATCCGTTAACTCTCCAACCCAACTTGAATCAGTAAAGTTTTTTATTATTCTGTCTTCATTCTTTCTGAAAATCAAACCATGGACAAGAGTCATTTTTAGATACCTTAGAATTCTGTAGATTCATCAAGGTGCTCCTCTCTCGGGTCACACATGTACTGGCTTACAATGCTGACAGAAAATGCTATATCTTGTCGTGTAAGTGATAGATAAATTAATTTCCCCACAAGTCTTTGGTATTGTTCCTTGTTAACAGGAATTCCCAACTCATCTTTCCTTAACTTCATGTTGATCTCTATAGGAGTTTCTTTTGGCTTACAACCCATCATTCCAGTTTCTTCAAGTAAATCTAAAACATATTTTCTCTAATTAATAACAATGCCCATCTTGGATCTTGCTACCTCCATTCCCAAGAAGTATTTGAGATTTCCAAGATCCTTGGTTTCGAATTCAAAGGCCAGTATCTTCTTTAGTTGTTCCATCTCATAAACATCATCTCTTGTAATGATAATATCATATACATAAACAATTAGAATTGCCTTTTTTTCCAGACAAAGTGTGATCAATTTGGCATTGCTTGTAGCCATTTTTAAGAATGACTCTAGTAAATTTATCAAACTAGGCCCTTAGAGATTGTTTTAATCCATATAAAGATTTTTCCAATTTACAAACCTTTTGATCACTACGATGTAGTTTCATACCTGGAGGAATTTTCATGTAGACCTCTTCTTCTAGAGTCCCATTCAAGAACGCATTCTTAATTTCCAGTGGATGAAGTTCCAGTATTTATTTGCTGCCCAAGATAACAACACTCTAAATGAATTTAGTTTTGCAATAAGACCAAAAGTTTCTTCATAATCTATTTCATAAGATTGTGTTAAACCTTTTGGCCACAAGCCTAGCCTTAAATCTCTCCACACTACCATCATAATTGTATTTCAATGTAAATATCCATTTACAACCTACTGGTTTTCTACCTAGTGGTAAATCTACAAGAGTCCATGCTTTATTACCTTCAGGTGCACTAATCTCTTCATCAACTGCCCTCTTCCATTTAGGATCTTCTAAAGCTTCCTCTATTGTTTTAAGGACAAAGATTCTGTCAACATTTGCAGTAAAAGCCTTGAATGAAGGATTTAGTTTTTCATATGATACAAACCTTTGAATTGGATGGTTAGTGCACTTCCTCACACCTTTCCTTTGAGCAATGGGCAAATCAACAGTGTCAATAATAGGAATAGGAGCTGTATTTTGAGAAATTCCCATATCTTCCAAGTGTTCTGAGGTTGTAGGGCCGAGTTCCAGTTCTCGGCAATCTCCAGGTTGTATGTTGGTCTCTTATTAGGCTTTTGTCTCCTTTTATATACACTAAGTTCCTTCTTCTCAAATTGCTCAAGTTGGGTCTTTTGAGGAGTTTGTGGTGAGCTAGGAATTGGAGACTGTGTGGGTTCTGAAGAAGGCATAGGTTCTGAAGTAGAAGTTATAGTTATGAAGGGTTGAACTGTAGGTTCTGAAGGAAGTATGGGTTTTGAAGGAGAAGGTATAGGTATGATAGGTTGAGCTATAAAAGGCTGAAAATCATCAATACACTGAAAATCATCACAAAGCTGAGGTTTTCTTACAGTCTCCCCTTGAATTTCAGCCTTGGAGTAAAAATGATTGTTTTCCAAGAAAGTAACATCCTTGGTGGTATAGGTTCCTTTAGTGGCTTGTGAGTAACAGTTGTAGCCCTTCTTAGTGGAATAATATCCTAAGAAAATGCACTTAAGAGCTCGAAGATCAAGTTTAGACCGAGAATGAGGATAAATATGGACAAAAACAGTACACCTGAAGACTTTTAATGGTATATTGGAAGAAAGTGGCTGAAAATCAGAAAAATTATGAAGAAAAACATCTCGATGTACCTTAAATTGCAAGGGTTTACTAGGCAACCTATTTATAAGGCATGTGGATGTATGGATGGATTCCCCCAAAAGAATTTAGGAACATTTGTGGAAAACAATAATGGCCTTGCTACCTCTAAAAGGTGCCTATTTTTTCTCTCGGCAACCCCATTCTGTTGAGAAGAATCAAACAAAGAGCTAATATGAAGAATTCCTTTCTCCTGAAGATAGGATCCTAGAGTTCTAGTGAAATACTTATTGCCATTATCAGTGTAAAAAATCTAATTTTTTGTTTTAAACTGAGTCTCCTTTTGTCATTGTGAACAATGTAAAAGGGATGAGAGGATTTGTATTTGGATGGAGGATATGAATATTTTGTGTGTTTAGCAAGTGGACAAATTTCACAAGTAAAAAAATTTGGACTTGTATTTTGAAATAAATGAGGAAACATTTTGGCAAGGTACTGAAAATTAGGATGTCCTAGTTTGTAATGCCATAATAAAACATTTTGAGAAGAATTAGAACCATGATTAGGAAAAAAGTTTGGTTGAGAACAATTTGAGTTGACTTGTTTATGTAGAGATGGCTGGCCTTGAAGAATGTAGAGGCCACCACACAACCTAGCACTTCCAATAACCATCCCCGAGTCCATAGCCTGAATTTCACAAACCTTTGGAGAAAATTTAATAGTGCAGCAAAAATCAGTAGAGAGTTTACTGACAGATAGAAGATTGCAAGCTAAATTAGGCACACATAACATATTCAATAATTCAATGTTTTCAGAAACTCGAATTGAACCACTTCCTTCATTGGGTGATAAAGAGCCATCTGCAGTCTTTATGTGAGAGGGAAAATTTAATTTCTAAAATTTCTGAAACAACGTCACATCTCTTGTCATGTGATCTGATGCCCTTGAATCCACGATCCATGATGTACAATTTTTATCAGCCAAATTTGTAAAAATTGTACTACCCCTTGAGTCTTAGAAGTCACATTGGTTTGCCGATAGGATGAATGTGGTTGTAGATTATCATCATCAATGGGCTGCTGGAAGGTTGAAGATGGCTGGAAGTTATCAACAACATTGAGTTGCTGAAATTTGTTGTAAGGCTGGAAATTGCCATCATCAGTAGGCTGCTAGAATTTTTTTAAAGGTTGAAATACATCATCTGAAATATTTTCTGAACTGATTGCAGAAGATGTATACATCTCGCAAGTTTTAGGATCTAAAACATAATCTGATACCATGTAGAAAAGTGGTATGTGCAAAGAAGAAAGATTATTTCTCTGTATTTCTTGATCACTTTTATTGATAAAGTTGTACCTATTTATAGGTTACAAAAGGAGACTAATCTAGAAAAATTTCATAAAATCAGAATCTATATTATTGCTAAATTCCTAAATGTCAGCAACTAAATATTTGGGACTATAATTTCCTAACTTTATGCAATTTACAATCTAATCTCTATTTTACATGCCAATTATCGAAAATATGGTATACCATGGGTTCGACAGCTGCATGTTCACTACATCGTTACCACAACAACACTTTGGTGTTACAAGAACACTTCGGTCTTAAAGGAGTACTTCGGTACAATAGGAGCACTTCGGTGCTAGAGCTTCGTGCTCATCAACTCGTGTACCTATTCTCTATGTTGTAATTTAAGCTATAATATAAATGAATTGAACATTTCAGTTTAATATGCTTAAGAAGTTCAAAGGAATCAACAAGAATGGAACCGATTAAAGGCTATGGTTACTTGAGTAAGCAATAGTTGGGCAATGAGTTTTGCCATAGTTGTTATTTATATTTATCATTGTTTATTGATAATGTTTATGTCCCACTAACTATATACTTATCATGTGTTTTTTTTGCACACATAGATAACTCTAGCTGGAATGAAGAAGAGCATTGTACCAATATTGGAAAGCTTGACATGAAATCACAGTAATGACATCCTAAATGGAGTGTAAAGTTTTTTTTATAGTGGCATGTATGATTTGTAAAAGATGATATTGCTAAATGACCTTTTCTAAAATATGAAAAATATGAGATACTAGATTTGATAAAAATTGTGATAATCTAGTAATATTTTTACGTCATAAATGTGGATTAAGTTGTGAATAACTTAGAAATGAAAAGTATAATAGCATGTACAAGCATGTCATAAGTTTATGATGGATTTTGGATCTCATAAATTGGTGTTAAAATTGAAAACATAGTTCCCAGGTAGCCTCTTCTACAGAATGGTTCCTCCATAGTACATTGACTAGTGGCACGGACTTGTTACGAAGTTTCTTGACTTCCTTAGCAAGAGTCTGGACATGTTCTTCTTCGTAAGACATATTTGGTTGGACTTCTTTCCACTCGGGTTCGATAACATGCGAAGGATTAGAACGGTACTTCTGGAGCATCGATACGTGAAAGACATCATGAATATTACTTAGCTCATAGGGTAACTGCAGTCGATATGCCACATGGCCAACTCTTTTCGTGACTTTTAAGGGTCCAATGAATTGGGGACTCAATTTTCCGTTTTTGCCAAATCTCAGAATTTTCTTCCACGGTGAAACTTTAAGGAAAGGCTTCTCTCCTATGTCGTACTCAATGTCTAGTCTTCTGAGATCAACATAAGCCTTTTGTCTATCAAAGGCAGCCTTTAAGTGATCACAGATGATGGTGACTCGTTCATTAGTTTACCGAAGTAATTTAGGTCCCAATACTTTGCCTTCACCAAGCTCGGACCAACATAAAGGGATTCGACATCGCCTGCCATACAAGGCTTCATACGGTGCCATTTTGATGGAAGCTTGATTTCTATTGTTGTAAGCAAACTCGATGAGGATTAAGGATTTCTCTCCACCAAAATCTATGATGCATTCTCGAAGCATGTCTTCCAAGATCTGAATTACTCTTTCTGATTTGCCATCATATTGAGGGTGGAAAGCGGTACTAAGATTGACTTTGGTGCCTAGAGCTCCTTGCAGGGTTCTTCAAAATCGAGAACCAAATTGGGGATCCCGATTGGAGATGATGAACAATGGCACTCCATGGAGTTTAATCATTTCTTGGATATACAAGTCAGCTAGCTTGGGAAGCCCGTAATCCATCTGAACTGGAACAAAATATGCTGACATGGTGAGACGATCTACAATGACCCATATAGCATCATGTCTCGCGGGAGTTAAAGGTAGACCATTGACGATATCCATCGTGATCTTCTCCCACTTCCATTGAGGTTGATTGATAGGTTGCAATAAACTGGTAGGGGCATGATGTTCAACTTTGACACGTTGGCACATGAGGCACCGAGATACAAAATGGACCATGGCTTGTTTCATCCTTGACCACCAATATAATTCATGAAGGTCTTTGTACATCTTCACAGACCCCGGATGAACAGAGAATGAACTCGAGTGAGCTTCCTTAAGGATATCATTACGAAGGGTTTCATCGGTGGGCACACAAACTCGATCATGAAAACATAGGAGTCCTTCGGGAATGATCTTGAAATCAGGATTATCCTGGAGCTTCGAAACAATAGCTTGAAGATCAGGGTCTTGATTTTGCAATGTCTTAATTCTAGAAATGATTGTAGACTGAACTTGGAGTTCTGCTACAGGACCACAACATCTCTGGAGTAAAAAATGGGCATTAATAGCTCGAAGGGCTACAAAAGGATAGATTTCATGTGTAACCCCTTTAGCCTGATCTAGACGTTTAACCCGAACTACGAAGATTACACGGGGAAAACCAAAGTCAACCTGAAAGTCAACATTCATTTACGACCTTTTTTTCTTTTGATCTTATCTAGATGCTCATTATTATCCTATGTGTTCAACAATACAATCAAAAGGAAACGACTCTACGATCAGAGTTCAATTAATGGTTCAATTGCATACATTTGACTTTTAGGGACTAAATTGTAATTTCAATAAAATATAGGGACTTCCAAGATTTTAAAGTTGCCAAACTTTAATTAGTCATGTAACATGCCAACCAGCCAAATTTCTTCTCAAATGGACCATCCAAACTCATTCAATTAAGCATTCCAAATTCAGGGGCCAAAATGTAAGAAATAGAAACACGAAACAGTTCAAAATTCAAACCCAAGGCGTTTCAATACGGATGGCACTGTAACAAAATGGTGGTTGCGAAACAGGGTTGACCATTTCGATGCTCGGGTATGTTCTGAGACCCGTATCAAAACACCCTCCTCAAGTAGAAAATCTGTTTCGATACGAGACCACCCGTTCTCAAACCTCTCAGCCATTTCAAGCCTCTGTTCCGAAACAGGCAAGGGCGTTCCGATACGCCTTGCCCTGCAATAGCAGATATTTCTGGTTTTTCATGTCTTTTCGTATCTGAAACATTTCCGAGACATGCCACAACATACATACAAGTCACATATGCATCAAGGACCATATCTATGAATCATAAACTAGAACAAAGCATCACTCATGCAATCATAGGTACTAAAGGCATGCTTCCTAGTCCACCAAAACCACAACAAGCTATAACAACAATCAAACCAAAATCCAAACATCAAAGGCCATTTACAACTCAAGTACAAGCAATCTAACATGCTCAAAGTAAAGGGAAACATCCTCAATCATTCCAAAGTATAATTCCCACCCATTGCCTTTTATTACACCGGAGTAAAACCACATACTTTGCAAGATCAAGAGCTTGGATTTTTCTTGCTTACTTGCTGCCTTGAATGCCTAGTTTTCTGCATTGATGAAACAAAAGAGCGTAAGCACAAAGCTTAGTGAGGACCACTATGCATCATTCATTAATACATTTCACATTATTGTAAAAAACACCATTTTACAACTCATGCCTTTTCATAAAACACGCCTCCACAAGACATCAATGCACTTTTCAACACATGTTCATATGCATCACTCTAAAACAACAAATAAACCTTTGCACATGCTTAACCAAGCTTCTCATGCATCCTTGCATCATTTACAAGCATCTCATGCTTCACATTATTCATTTACATTATATTGGCTCACAATTGATAATCCATAAACCATTTCAACACAAGACACAATCGGATACGCGGATTACAAGTGTTGTCCCTCACGCTTCATACAAACTACCAGACTACACAAGGTGGAGATTAATGGCACAATCACAACCCCTCAACATCGCTCATCGGTAGTTGTATAATTTCTCTAACGAGAGTATGGGACACATACACAAGACACACACACGGGACTAACCATTCACCGTTGTGATCTTAACCTCAATCGTTAGGGTACTTGGATGGAGATTACGGCACAGTCACAACCCCTCGACATCCATGGCGACTTTATTCACGATGCACCCAATCCTATAGCTGGCTAACTATATCCGATTAAAGTAACCAAAAACCATTTTCATCACTTGCCAATATAATCATTTAATCACATTAATCCACTGTTTTAAAAACATAACCACAATGCCATTTCCACAAGCATAACATGCTTAATATCATATGCATTCAACACATGCAAACCAATGATCACTTACCTAGTGCATCCTTAACATAATGGCATTAAAATCCAGCATTAAACCATGATTAAACATGCTTAAAATAGTAAACAATCCACACTCAACTCAAGTGCAATTTCATCAACAAAGCACATTTCCAAGAGAGAGATTTCCGAATCTCTTACTCTTGAGCTTAGCTAAGTGTATCAAACTTACACTAAGCTCCCAAGACCACGCTCAACGTGTTACAAAGCAGGAAATTACATTTCCACTCACCGATACGTGAAGCCTTGCTCACCGACAGGAAATTACACTAAAATGCATTCCAACACCAGAAATAATTCACAAACCCGTTGCTCACCCAAACTACACCAAAATCCCATTCCAAAACAACCGAAAACTCAATCCATTGATTCCTAAACCATGCCCATCCATCATACATCACTTCCAAACAATTATCAACATCAAAACATATCTAATAAACAATCCAACTCATCTTTATACCTCCAGCAAGCAAGATTCCACCATTTCACCCCAAAATCTCACTTAAAACTACCAAGAAACTCAAGGATCTCATGGATTTCGGGATCTATGTGATCAACACCTCCTTTTAACAAATAAATCAACTTAAAACTCAATTAAAATCAACACAAAATAGAGCCTAACTCAACAAGTCCGAAAATCTAGATTTAATCATGTTCTTACAAGATTTTGATCTCTAATCAAAATTATAATGAAAACTCAACCAAAAATAGTATTGAGAAGCCAAATATCTTGGGAATATCAATAAAGAACTTAGATTAGAGGTTGTGAACGGGATTTACCTCCAATCCTTGCTTCTCTCAGTGAATGACAAGTTTTCCTTAGCAAAATCTTGAAGAATTAGAAAAGATTTCTTGAAAATGGTTTAGAAAATGTTGAGAGAGTTTTTGGAAGAAAGAATTCTGAGAAAATATGAGAGAATTAGTGTTTGGCTGAAAATGAGAAAGAGTTGGTAGTTACGTACTTAGAAATCTCACTTTAACTAACTATATTAATTAATTATAAATATAATTAAATATATTTAATTAAAAGCCTTTTAAAACACATGTCATATTGAGAAAAGTTCAAATTGACTTAAAGCCCCCTAAAGATTCTAAGATTTTTGCTTCTACATTAAAAATCACATTTTCCCAGTTTTGAAACTTTACAATTTGGCCACTACTCAAAATGTCTCATTTCCGAAATCCATTATGTAAAATTGACTTGACCAACCTCTTAAACATATTTTTAGAGGAATTTATCAATTTTTATCACAATTTTATCCTATTCTGATCCTTGATTTCCTTAAATCACCTTATGCGATTTTAACCGTTCTCGACCGGTCTGATCCGATATCTAAAACATCTAGGCCCAAAACTAGGGCGCTACATCATGATAAGCAGGGATATTCTATGAAAAAAAGGATTATGATCATATTAACAATACTTACGAGACATCGGTTTGCGGCTTAGTGCATCAACTACAATATTATCCTTGCACGGGTAATAATCAATAACAAGATCATAATCCTTGAGGAGTTCCATCCACCTCCGATGTCAAAGGTTCAACTCCTTTTGCGTAAGAAGGTATTTAAGGCTCTTGTGGTCGGTAAAAAGATAACATTTTTCTCCATAGAGGTAATGTCTCTAGATTTTCAACGCAAAGAGGACTGCAGCCAGTTCTAGATCATGGGTAGGATAATTCACCTCATGTGGCTTAAGTTGTCGTGAAGCATAGGCAACAACCTTTCCTTCTTGCATCAAAACACATCCTAACCTGAGATGCGGTGCATCACTCTAGACGATGTAGTCCTTCCCGGACTCGGGCTGGGTTAGGACGAGTGCATAGGTCGAAACCTGTTTCAACTGGTCAAAACTTCTCTGATGTTCCTCGGTCCACATAAAAGGTGTCTCCTTTCGCAAAAGCATAGTCAAAGGTGCTGCTATCAGAGAAAATCCTTTGACGAATCTGCTATAATAGCCAGCAAGGCCGAGGAAACTCTTGACTTCACCAACGTTTTTCGATGGGTGCCAATTAAGGATAGCTTGGATTTTCTTCGGGTCTATGTGGATGCCTGAAGCCGATACAACATGTCCAAGGAAGACAACTTCAGTGGGCCAAAACTAACACTTGGAGAACTTAGCATACAATTGCTTCTCACGAAGAGTTTGAAGTACAATGCAAAGGTGATTACGATGCTCGTCAGCGGTCTTGGAACAGATCAAAATGTCGTCGATAAAAACCACCACAAACTTAGCAAGATAAAACCTGAAGACTCGATTCATCAAGTCCATGAAAGTTGTCGGAGCATTGGTTAGCCTAAAAAAGAAATACCAAAAACTCATAGTGACCATACCTCATACGGAAAGTAGTCTTAGGCACATCACAATCTTTCACTCTCATCTTGTAGTATCCAAACCTTAAATCAATCTTGGAAAACACTAAGGCATCTTTGAGTTGATCAAATAGGTCATCGATCATGGGCAATGGATATTTATTCTTGATGATCACCTTGTTCAGTTGTCGGTAATCCATACACAATCTCATGTAACCATCTTTCTTCTTCACAAAAAGGATCAGGGCTCCCCAAGGTGAAAAACTCGACTGAATAAAGCCTTTATCGAGCAACTCCTAAATCTGAACTTTCAACTCCCTTAATTCAACTACAACCATCCTATAAGGTGCGATGGAAACATGGTTAGTTCCTGGTTGTACTTCAATGCCAAATTCCACTTCACGAGTCGTAGGTAATCTTGGAAGTTCATCAGGGAACACATCGATGAATTCATATAATGTGTCGATATCTTGTATCTGAGGTTCATCTTTAGCTTCTAAAGTCAAGGCGTGCAATGAAGGGTTCAAGATTTCATCAGAACTATGCTTCCCTTGCCAAGACCCAGAGATACAGCTTCCTCTTACCACAATCTACACACGCTTGATGTTTACTAAGCTAGTCTATGCCTAGTATGACATCAAACTCGTGGATCGGTAAGGCTAGGAGAACCACTCGGAACTAGATTCCTTGGATCATTATTGGGAAACTCTTGCACACGAAGATTATGGTGATATAATCACCTAACGAGTTAGTTACGAAGATTCTCGGTGTTATAGGTTCACTAGACATCCCATGATCCCTAACCAATTTTGTGCTGATGAAAGAATGCGTAGATCCAGGATCAATCAATGCATACAAAGGATGAGAATATAACACAATAGTACCTGCGATGACGTCCGGCTCGTCATCCTCCTCTCAACTGCTCACATGATACATTTGAGCAGAAGCTTTCGATTCCTGCTTTTTATTGGACGTCCTTGAGGCACCATGTCTCCCTAAAGCTCCTGATGGTGCTTGTCTTGGCCGCTTTCCGTGGAAGGGTTGAGTAAGCATTGCACTGTCTACTAGTGTAGTTGCAGACTTGGAAGAATTCCGGCAACAATCCCGGATGGAGTGACCCTGCTCTCCACAATAAAAACATGCTCCAGTCTGCCTACGACACTGACCTGCTGAATGTCGTTTCTAGCAAAAGTTATAGACTGGGTGTTGTGCATTTTTATTTGAGCCCCCGGTACTCTCAACTGAGGCCGCCTTAGACAAGGACTGAGTAATGGTCTGAGGCTTCTCAATATTCTGAGAGCGAGAATGTTTTGGATACAAAACTTGCTTCGGGCCTTGGTACCTGCCCTTCTTGGTCCATCTAGGAGGTCGGGAAACATCTCGTGCTCTATTCTCGAACCTTTCTAATGCATTCCCTCTTTGAGCTCTATGTGCAGCCTCGGTAGCCTTGGCTCAATTCACCAAGTTCTGGAAGTTAGTGATGCCAAGGGCCGTGAACATAGGTCGTAACTCATCGCTAAGGCCAACGATGAACATCCTGCAGTTATCTTCCTCTTTCTTGATGTACTCAACTCCATATTGACAATACTTGCACAAGTCATGGATGTATTGCTCGATAGGTTTTCCACCCTGCTTTAGATGAAGAAAGATACTCCACCTTTCCTCGAGGTAGTATTCGCTAATGTACTTGTTTTAGAATTCTCGAAGGAAGAATTCCCAGGTAACAGACCCTTCAGAAATGGTGAGGATAGTGGTTTCCCACCACATGAGGGCTTCATCAGTGAACAATGCATGGGCGCACTCTAATTTGTCTTCATCTGAACACTGCAATTGCTTATTTGTAACCCCCTTAACCCGGCCTAGACGGTTGACCCTAATTAAGAAAGTCACACGGGGAAAACCAAAGTCAACCCGAAAGTCAACCTTGATTAACGACCCTTTTTTTTCTTTTTAATCTTGTCTAGATGCACATTAGACCTAATTGTGATCACACAAACATCATACTCAAATATCACAAACATCAGAGATCAAACAGGGACCCAATTGAACAAATTACAACTTTAGGGACCAAATTGTAATTTCTGATAATTAAAAGGACTTAACCCAAATTAAAGTTACCAACTTGAAATTAATCAGGTTTCATGCTTCTCTGTGAAATTTCAGCTCAAAAGGACTTCCCAAGCTCATGCAATTAAACAAACAAGATTCAGGACCAAAACGTAAACAATTCAAAACATATAACTGCCCATGTCAGCCCCCAACGGTCGATCGTTCCGAAACCGATCGACCCCGTTCCAAAACTCGGGCCGTTCCGAAACCGATCGACCCTGTTCCGAAACACGGCCTTGGCAGAGACCAAACCGTTTCGGACGCCTGGGTTCATGTAAGGCACCCGTTCCGAAACGGTGCACACTGTTCCGAAACGCCTGCACAGATTGCAGCAAATTGGCATTCCAAAACATGCAATAGATCATTCAAACATTCTCCAAATGTCACCAAACTTTGCCAGCATGCAATTCAACATATTTAAGACTTATAGGCATCACCAAATCAACCAAACAACATCATATGCAAAAAGCCCCAATTCAATAGACATGCTTCCTACACAAGCTAGCTATTCAAACACAAAACATCCAAAACAAGCATGCAATGATCCAATCGAAAAACCAACATTTAAAACAACATTCAACATACTTAGGGAGTCTCAAACACCTCCCAAAACATACACATTGGTCCCCCATTGCCAAATTACCCAAAAGCTAAAATGTTCAACAAAAACCTTCCATAAATTGAGCTTTACTTGAACTTGAACTCTTGCCCTTCTTGCTGCCCTTCAAGACACTCTAATGCTCTGCATTATTGAATTAAGAAAACGAAGAGAGCGTAAGCAAAAGCTTAGTGAGGCATGCTCTTTAAAAACCATTCAATAATGCAATTTAAACCATTTATAAACATGCTTAAAATCAACCTTTGTACATGCTCAAAAGCATACTTAAAACAAGAAATCTCATGCTTCAACATAAACATTAAAACAAGCATCTCATGCTTCACAATAAACTTAACATGTCATATTGGCTCAAGTGATAAATTTCATTTCATAAAACAAGTTCAACAACTTTCCCAAGGACTTTTAAACACCTTGGCCCCAAGGACTTTTAAACACCTTGGCCATGGACTTTTAAACACCATGAATGAGGACCACACAAGGACTTTTAACCACCTTTGTGTCCAAAGCTTGAATCACCCCAAGGACTTTTAAACACCTTGGCCCCAAGGACTTTTAAACACCTTGGCCCCATGGACTTTTAAACACCATGGAAAGGATCACCTAAGGACTTTTAACCACCTTAGTGTCCGCAACAAGACTCATCCAAGGACTTTTAACCACCTTGATGATCTTAAGTAACAAGGCTCACTCAAGGAGTTTTAACCACCTTAGTGACCTTAATCTTTTCAAAACATCACTTGCCAATATACATCATATTCAACATTTAATCCACTGTTTTAAAGCATTAAACCAAGCCATTTTCATCATGCATTTCAAAGCATCAAACCACATATTTCAATGTATAAAAGCAAGGTACTCCTACCTAGAGTTACCTTCAACATATGGCTTACAACATCAGCAAAATCCATGCTAAAACATGCTTTCAAAACAGTAATTAAAACATGCAAATCATCATCTTGCATCACATCAAAAATCAAGGCCACCACTAGAGAGAAAATCCGAAAACTTACACTTGAGCTTAGCAAAGTTGTTTAGACTTAAACTAAGCTCCCAAAACCTTCAAACCTTGGTTTTAAAAGCTGAAATCCAATTTCCACAAACTCACTCACCGATTTCCACTTTGCTTCAAGCCAAAGCACCAAATCAAGCTTCCGGATCAACCACTCTTGGATCCAAAGATGCCTCCCCTGTTTCAACACATCAAAGCAGAGGATTAATGCATCATCATGCATTAATTGCTTCAATGAAAGCACCTAAACTCACCGCTCTCATCCAACCTCCATTTTCGGCCACCAAACACAACCGAAAATGCATCCAAACCACTTCTAAACAAAGCCCAGCCATAAACCAGCAAAACCTCACTTCCATCAACATCATAAAACATCTAAAAACAACCTATTAACAACCTTATACCTCCAGCAACATCAGATCACCAAGATCACCTCAAAAACTACCTTAAAACACAAGCTAAACTTAGGAAACTCAACCTATCCGGGATTGCATCAATCAAAACTCAATTCCTTATCAATTTAGAGATCATTTAACATCAAAAACACCTCTCAAATCACAGATTACTCAGATCTAACGAAAATCATCAAAAATCATCAAAATCTAGCATAATAAGCCAAGATCCATTAATCAACTTAAAAACCTTTAATTAAAAATCAATTAAGGATTGAAAACTTAGGAATTTCAGTAAAGAACTGATAGTTTAGAGGAGAAGGACGTTCTTACCTCCAAACTTGTGTTTCTCCACTTTTTGGAATGAAAAACCTTGATGAAACACTTAGCAATTGAAGAGGTTTTGAAGATACAATGATTAGCAATCAAATGAGAGTTAAAAGGAGGAATTTAGGTGAGAAAATCAGAAACAAATCTCTGGAAATGTAGTGTTTGGTTTGAGAGAAAATGAGAGAAGGAAAATTGAGAAGTTAGTTGAGAAAATTGCCAAATGAGCTTTTCCCTCCTTTTTGATATCTTTAAAATCAGAAAATAGCTTATAATATCTTAGAAAAATCTGGAGAAACCACTTTTGGATTAATAGCTCCTTAAAGATTCAAAGTTTCAACCCTTTATAAAACAGCCACCAAACTTGCGAAAATTACATTTTGGTCACTAGCCAAAATGTCACACTTCCAAAACTCATTTTCCAAAATTGATTTCACAGTTCACTTAATTATATTAAAAGATGATTTTAGAACATTTTCCATATTTTTAATGCAACCCGAACTAGGCTTTCCTAATTTAACCTCTTAAGATTCGAACAGCACTTTGACCAACCGGTCAACGCCCAAAACTCCTAAGCCCAGAACCGGGGCGTTACAACTCTCCCCCTTTAAGAAATTTCGTCCTCGAAATTTACCTGAAGGAAAGAGATAAGGAAACTGCTTCAGCATGTCTTTCTTCCGCTCTCACGTGGCTTCCTCAACACCTCGATGCTTCCACAGCACCTTCACCAACTCAATGGTCTTGCCACGAAGAACCTTACTATCCGAATCTAGAACCTTCACCGGTTCCTCATCATAGGTCAAATCCGGATTCAAAACCACTTCTTCCACAGGCATCACATGCGAAGGATCAGATCTATACTTCCGGAGCATAGAAACATGGAACACATCATGAATCTTCTCCAACTCCTGAGGTAACCTCAACCGATACGCAACAGGACCCACACGCTCAACCACCTCATATGGTCCAATGTACCGAGGGCTCAACTTACCCTTCCGGCCAAACCTCATCACCTTCTTCCAAGGCGAAACCTTCAAGAACACACGGTCACCCACCGCATACTCTATCTCCTTACGCTTCAGATCCGCGTAAGACTTTTGCCGATCAGAGGCAGCCTTCAACCTCTCACAAATGAGCTTCACCTTCTCGGTGGTCCCTTTCAACAAAGCAGGCATCGAAACCAACTTTTGACCAGTTTTAGCCCAACAAAGAGGAGTCCTACACTTCCTCCCATACAGAGCCTCATAAGGTGCCATCTGTATACTCGCCTGATAACTATTGTTATAAGCGAACTCAACCAAAGGCAGATGCTTCTCCCAAGAACCTTGGAACTCAATCACGCAGCACCTCAACATATCCTCCAAAATCTGAATAACCCGCTCAGACTGATCATCCGACTGAGGATGATAGGATGTACTGAAATGCAACCTTGTACCCAGAGCTTGATGCAAACACTGCCAGAAACGCGATGTGAACCTCGGATCCATATCCGACACAATCGACTTAGGCACACCATGCAACCTCACTATCTCGGCAATGTACAGCTCTGCCAGCTTATCCAAAGAAAACGTAGTATGCACAGGCAAGAAATGTGCACACTTCGTCAGACGATCCACAATCACCCAAACAGAATTCTTCTTTGATTGAGACAAAGGCAAACCAGATACAAAATCCATGGTAACCCTCTCCCACTTCCATTCAGGGATTTTCAACGGTTGCAACAAACCAGAAGGAACCTGATGTTCAGCCTTAACTCGCTGACACACCAAACACTTGCTAACAAACTCTGCAACATCCTTCTTCAAACCTACCCAATAGTACTCATCACGAAGATCACGATACATCTTAGTACTACCAGGGTGCATAGCAAAAGGACTACTATGACCTTCAGTAAGAATAGCACGCCTCAACTCAGCATCAGCAGGCACTACTATCCGACTACCAAAACACAACACACCATCCTCATTAAAGCAGAAATCCGAAGGTCTACCCTCCGCGATATCCTGAACATGAGACACCAAGGAATCATCCAACAACTGCTTTTCCTTGATCAACTGAACCAAAGATGGTTTCACTTGCAACTCAGCAACAAGACCACCATCCCGCGATATGCTCAAGCTAGCAAACATAACTCTCAGCTCAACAGCTACCTTTCTACTCAAGGCATCCGCAACAACATTAGCTTTACCAAGATGATACTCAATCGTCAAATCATAATCCTTGAGCAACTCCAACCAACGTCGCTGCCTAAGATTCAACTCCTTCTGAGACATCAGATACCTCAAACTCTTGTGATCCGTGTACACAGTACACTTCTCACCATACAGATAATGTCTCCAGATCTTCAGAGCAAACACCACCGCAGCCAGCTCAATATCATGCGTAGGATAGTTGCGCTCATGCACCTTCAACTGCCGCGACGCATAAGCCACAACCTTACCCTCTTGCATCAGCACACACCCCAAACCAACATAGGATGCATCACTATAGACCACAAACTCTTTCCCTGATTCAGGCTGAATCAAGATAGGAGCTTGCGTCAAAGCCGCCTTAAGCTTCTCAAAAGCCTGCTGTCTCGCTTCCGTCCACTCATACTTAACATCCTTTTGCAACAGCTTCGTCAAAGGAGCAGCAATCTTGGAAAAACCATCCACAAACCTCCGGTAGTATCCCGCCAAACCAAGGAAACTACGGACCTCATGAACAGACTTAGGAACTTTCCAGTTCATCACCGCTTCAATCTTCTGAGGATCAACACGAATCCCCTCAGCTGAGACCACATGCCCAAGAAACACCACCTCCTTAAGCCAGAACTCACACTTGCTCAACTTAGCATAAAGCTGATTCTCCAACAAAACTTGCAGCACAACCCTCAAATGCTCTTCGTGCTCCTCCTCAGTACGCGAGTACACGAGGATATCATCAATGAACACCACAACGAACTTGTCCAGGTATTCATGAAACACACGATTCATCATGTCCATGAAAGCAGCAGGAGCATTTGTCAAACCAAACGGCATCACAAGAAACTCATAATGCCCATACCTTGTCCTGAAAGCTGTCTTAGGCACATCCACATCCTTCACCTTCAACTGATAATACCCTGACCTTAAGTCAATCTTAGAGAACACAGCAGCTCCCCGAAATTGATCAAAGAGATCATCAATCCTCGGCAAAGGATACCGATTCTTGATAGTCAACTTGTTCAGCTGACGGTAATCAATGCACATCCTCATAGTGCCATCTTTCTTCTTCACAAACAAGACAGGAGCACCCCAAGGCGACACACTCGGCCGGATGAAACCACGATCAAGCAGCTCTTGCAACTGCGTCTTCAGCTCCTTCAGCTCCTTAGGTGCCATTCTATAGGGAGTAATGGACACAGGAGTTGTATTCTCATACAGCTCAATTCCAAACTCCACCTCGCGATTAGGAGGTAAACCAGGCAACTCTTCAGGAAAAACACCAGGAAACTCCTTCACAACCTTGATATCTTGCACCCTCAACTCCTTAGAGCTAGGATTCATCACAAAAGCTAGGTAAGCTTCACAACCCTGCCTCAGCATCCTACTCGCCTCCAAGGTAGACACCACATTAGCAAGAAACTTCACATTCTCGCCAACTACAACAACTTCATAATCATCCGCAAGCTTAAGCGAAACCCGCTTATTCTCACAATCTACCACAACACGATGCTCAGCAAGCCAATCCATACCAAGGATCACATCAAAACCATAAAAAGGCAACTCCATAAGATCAACATGAAAGACATGTTCTTGAACAACCAAGGGACACCTTCTATAAAGCTTTCGAGTCACAACAGTTTCACCAAAAGAACTAGTGACACGAACTCCAACATCCAAAGACTCAACAGGCAAACCAAGCAATTCAGCATGCTCACGCAAAATGTATGAATGCGTAGATCCAGAATCAATCAAAGAAAGCAATGACAAGGATTGCAAAGTAAAGGTACCTGCAATCACATCAGCATCATTCCTTACCTCGCGCTGAGCATACACCCTCGCTTGGCCTCCACCCTCAGGCTGAATAGCCACCACATGAGCTACTCCGCGACCACCTTCCTCTCTCCTCTGGAAATTACCACGGCCGCGCCCACGACCTCTCTGCGGTGCAACAACAGGAGCACGATCTTGGCCACCAGCCAACCTCGGACAATCTCGCCTCAGATGATCAACAGAACCACAGTTCCAACATCCATTACCAGCTGCCGCAACAGGAGCTTGCACCTCCCTCACAGCCCGAGGACAGTCACGCTTCATGTGACCACGCGAACCACAGATCCAGCAAGCACTTGGTTCAGCTCTAGCAAAACCAGCTCTAGCAAAACCACCTCTAGCAGGTGCACCACCACCTCTCTTGGCTGAGGACTGATACTTCTGATCACGTCCCCTCCTGTTTCGTCCACCTCCGGAACTATACTCAGCAGCTCTCTTGCCAGAACTCGCTCCAGCACCTTTCGCAGCTAAACCCAAGTTCATCTCAATGTCCTTGGATCGGCTAACCAACACATTAAAATCATTATACTCAGCAGCCAACATGTAGGTCTTAACCTCCGTCACCAAGCCATAACGGAACCTTTCGCACCTCTCTCGCTCATCAGGTATCAGCTCCGGTGCATACTGACTGAGCCGTACAAACTGCACTTCATACTCAGCCACACTCATGCTCCCTTGGGTTAGAGACATGAATTCACGCTTTTTCTCATCCAGATATCTCACTCCTAGATATCTCCTCTTGAACGCATTCTGAAAGAATGTCCAAGTAACATCAACTTCAGCCATCCCAGCTATGGTGGTCGTCCACCACGTATACGCATCGTCCTGCAGCAAGGACACAACACAACCCAACTTTTGCACATCCGTGCAGCTCATCTGACCCAAGATACGCTTGGTACTCTCTAGCCAAGCTTCCGAACTCTCAGCAGACATACCTCTGAACTCATTCCCACTAAGACTGCGCAGACGCTCCAAAGGTAGTCTAACACCGGCATCTCCCTGATGCCCAGCTCCTTGAGCTCCAGCTACTGCTGCTCGAAAAGCACCCGCAATAGCTTGTACCAGCATAGACATATCAGGCATAGCTTGCCCCTGACCAACCTCTGGTCCAGCAGCTCCAGCACCAGCTGCAGCTTCAGCTCGCTCACCTCCAGCACCACCACCAGGCGGAGGAGGGGGTAACACAGCACTACCCGTATTCTCTTCATTCTCATTCTCATTAGGAGCCGTAGCTCGCACACTACCTCTTAACTCTCTACGTGGTGCCATACTTTTACCATACAATCACAATGCAAAATAAAACAAGTCAGGCCCAGCAAGGTAAGCAATTCAAGTATTCAAGCTCAATCTCATTCAAAATCAACATCATTTCATTAGCTTTTGTTTGGCAATGGGTACCCTCAACATGCAACATCACAACATACATCTCAATTGCATCAACATCTCAAGCCACTGAACATACTTTCAAACAACAAGCATACAAGCTATACATACTTCAATCATGCATACATCCATTCCCAATTACTCGCAAACTCAGCTCTGATACCACCAAATGTAACCCCCTTAACCCGGCCTAGGCGGTTGACCCGAATTAAGAAAGTCACACGGGGAAAACCAAAGTCAACCCGAAAGTCAACCTTGATTAACGACCCTTTTTTTCTTTTTAATCTTGTCTAGATGCACATTAGACCTAATTGTGATCACACAAACATCATACTCAAAGATCACAAACATCAGAGATCAAACAGGGACCCAATTGAACAAATTACAACTTTAGGGACCAAATTGTAATTTCTGATAATTAAAAGGACTTAACCCAAATTAAAGTTACCAACTTGAAATTAATCAGGTTTCATGCTTCTCTGTGAAATTTCAGCTCAAAAGGACTTCCCAAGCTCATGCAATTAAACAAACAAGATTCAGGACCAAAACGTAAACAATTCAAAACATATAACTGCCCATGTCAGCCCCCAACGGTCGACCGTTCCGAAACCGATCGACCCCGTTCCAAAACACGGGCCGTTCCGAAACTGATCGACCCTGTTCCGAAACACGGCCTTGGCAGAGACCAAACCGTTTCGAAACGGTGCATACCGTTTCGGACGCCTGGGTTCATGTAAGGCACCCGTTCCGAAACGGTGCACACTGTTCCGAAACGCCTGCACAGATTGCAGCAAATTGGCATTCCAAAACATGCAATAGATCATTCAAATATGCTCCAAATGTCACCAAACTTTGCCAGCATGCAATTCAACATATTTAAGACTTATAGGCATCACCAAATCAACCAAAGAACATCATATGCAAAAAGCCCCAATTCAATAGACATGCTTCCTACACAAGCTAGCTATTCAAACACAAAACATCCAAAACAAGCATGCAACGATCCAATCCAAAAACCAGCATTTAAAACAACATTCAACATACTTAGGGAGTCTCAAACACCTCCCAAAACATACACATTGGTCCCCCATTGCCAAATTACCCAAAAGCTAAAATGTTTAACAAAAACCTTCCATACATTGAGCTTTACTTGAACTTGAACTCTTGCCCTTCTTGCTGCCCTTCAAGACACTCTAATGCTCTGCATTATTGAATTAAGAAAACGAAGAGAGCGTAAGCAAAAGCTTAGTGAGGCATGCTCTTTAAAAACCATTCAATAATGCAATTTAAACCATTTATAAACATGCTTAAAATCAACCTTTGTACATGCTCAAAAGCATACTTAAAACAAGCAATCTCATGCTTCAACATAAACATTAAAACAAGCATCTCATGCTTCACAATATACTTAACATGTCATATTGGCTCAAGTGATAAATTTCATTTCATAAAACAAGTTCAACAACTTTCCCAAGGACTTTTAAACACCTTGGCCCCAAGGACTTTTAAACACCTTGGCCATGGACTTTTAAACACCATGAATGAGGACCACACAAGGACTTTTAACCACCTTTGTGTCCAAAGCTTGAATCACCCCAAGGACTTTTAAACACCTTGGCCCCAAGGACTTTTAAACACCTTGGCCCCATGGACTTTTAAACACCATGGAAAGGATCACCTAAGGACTTTTAACCACCTTAGTGTCCGCAACAAGACTCATCCAAGGACTTTTAACCACCTTGATGATCTTAAGTAACAAGGCTCACTCAAGGACTTTTAACCACCTTAGTGACCTTAATCTTTTCAAAACATCACTTGCCAATATACATCATATTCAACATTTAATCCACTGTTTTAAAGCATTAAACCAAGCCATTTTCATCATGCATTTCAAAGCATCAAACCACATATTTCAATGTATAAAAGCAAGGTACTCCTACCTAGAGTTACCTTCAACATATGGCTTACAACATCAGCAAAATCCATGCTAAAACATGCTTTCAAAACAGTAATTAAAACATGCAAATCATCATCTTGCATCACATCAAAAATCATGGCCACCACTAGAGAGAAAATCCGAAAACTTACACTTGAGCTTAGCAAAGTTGTGTAGACTTAAACTAAGCTCCCAAAACCTTCAAACCTTGGTTTTAAAAGCTGAAATCCAATTTCCACAAACTCACTCACCGATTTCCACTTTGCTTCAAGCCAAAGCACCAAATCAAGCTTCCAGATCAACCACTCTTGGATCCAAAGATGCCTCCCCTGTTTCAACACATCAAAGCAGAGGATTAATGCATCATCATGCATTAATTGCTTCAATGAAAGCACCTAAACTCGCTGCTCTCATCCAACCTCCATTTTCGGCCACCAAACACAACCGAAAATGCATCCAAACCACTTCTAAACAAAGCCCAGCCATAAACCAGCAAAACCTCACTTCCATCAACATCATAAAACATCTAAAAACAACCTATTAACAACCTTATACCTCCAGCAACATCAGATCACCAAGATCACCTCAAAAACTACCTTAAAACACAAGCTAAACTTAGGAAACTCAACCTATCCGGGATTGCATCAATCAAAACTCAATTCCTTATCAATTTAGAGATCATTTAACATCAAAAACACCTCTCAAATCACAGATTACTCAGATCTAACGAAAATCATCAAAAATCATCAAAATCTTGCATAATAAGCCAAGATCCATTAATCAACTTAAAAACCTTTAATTAAACATCAATTAAGGATTGAAAACTTAGGAATTTCAGTAAAGAACTGATAGTTTAGAGGAGAAGGACGTTCTTACCTCCAAACTTGTGTTTCTCCACTTTTTGGAATGAAAAACCTTGATGAAACACTTAGCAATTGAAGAGGTTTTGAAGATACAATGATTAGCAATCAAATGAGAGTTAAAAGGAGGAATTTAGGTGAGAAAATCAGAAACAAATCTCTGGAAATGTAGTGTTTGGTTTGAGAGAAAATGAGAGAAGGAAAATTGAGAAGTTAGTTGAGAAAATTGCCAAATGAGCTTTTCCCTCCTTTTTGATATCTTTAAAATCAGAAAATAGCTTATAATATCTTAGAAAAATCTGGAGAAACCACTTTTGGATTAATAGCTCCTTAAAGATTCAAAGTTTCAACCCTTTCTAAAACAGCCACCAAACTTGCGAAAATTACATTTTGGTCACTAGCCAAAATGTCACACTTCCAAAACTCATTTTCCAAAATTGATTTCACAGTTCACTTAATTATATTAAAAGATGATTTTAGAACATTTTTCCATATTTTTAATGCAACCTGAACTAGGCTTTCCTAATTTAACCTCTTAAGATTCGAACAGCACTTTGACCAACCGGTCAACGCCCAAAACTCCTAAGCCCAAAACCGGGGCGTTACATTATTCGTGATTCGCAAGGAAACATTTAGCCCGTACAGTAGGTGCGCCAGGCTCAGCAGCGGTGGACTCGGAGGATTCCCTCCCTTAATCTCCTCTCATTTGGTTGAGGAAGCGGTGTCAGGCTCATTGATATAAGCTTCATTTGTCTCAAATATATCTATATGAAATATCAGATTAGTCGATAAATCAAAATATATACAAAATATAACTTCTAGGTGGCAAAGTGACACAATAACAATGCAACAAGCTTTGATTAGTCCTAGAATCGACTAAACTCTAGCTCTGATACAACAAATGTAATACCCCCTACCCGCCCTGGTTGAGAACTAGGTCGAAGAGTGTTATCGATGAACAATACGAAGAACAGTGCAACAATATTTCGTTCAATCATCACCATATGAACAATATTACACAACCAAATCTTTACTGGACATATATCTTAATCCAAATTATTCATCAGAGAATAGAAACTAATCATTTAGGGACAATATGTAAAAGTCTTAGGAATAATCTATAAATTCTGATAATTTAGGGGTCCCCTGATTCAATTAACCAAACTACAATGAAACTTTATACAATATTAACAAGCCTACAAAGTTTCATGCAATTTGGAGTCCAATTACTAGTTCAACTTAACTAACTTAACTAACCCTGTATTGAAACGCCCTGGTTTTGGGCCTAGATGTTTTAGAGGTTGAATCGAGCCAGTCGAGAACAATTTGAATCTTTAAGGTAGGTTTAGGGAACACCTACTTCGGGATGCTTTAGAAATATGGAAAAATATCTAAAAAAGCCTCATTTATTATATAAATGGTTATGGTGAAAACAATTTTACAAACAGTGATTTGGAAATATTACATTTTGGTATAGTGACCAAATTAAAGTTTTTGCAAAGTTGACTAGTGACTATTTTGTAACGGATTGGAACTTTGAATCTTTAAGGAGCTAATTTTACCAAATTGTTTTTAATCACATTTCTCTTTAATTTGGGAGTTTTAATAATGATTTAATTAAAGGAATTAAGAGAGAAATTCTATTTTGACTTTTCATAAATACTTTACGATACATTTTCCCTCTTTTCATTTTCTCTAAACTTCCACTCAGCCAAACACATTTCCCCCACCAAATAATCTCTAGTTTTCATCTCTTTTGCTGAGATTTCATTCTCCTAAGGATTTACAATCTTTACTTCATCAAATCCTTTAGTTTTTATTTTGGATTTTCAAGAAATCTTGCCCAAATTGAGGAGAAATCAGCCATTAGAGGTAAGCTTCATCCTTCTCCTCTAATGATCAGTTCTTTAATGAAATTCCCAAGTTACCAATCCTTTGTTAATGATCTTTAAGTTGTTTTAATGCTAAAATCAAGAAATGGTTGTTATCATGGTTCTTGAGGTGATTTTTATGATTTTCAAATTTCTGAGTTAATCTCTATTTTGAGTTTGATTTTTAACATGTTTTGGATGATATTTGATGTTGGGATTGAGGTTTTAATAAATTAATCTCGAATAGGCTTGGGTTCGTAAGTTTTACACGTTAGGTTTGTGGTTTTTCGGGTGGTTTTGGTGATCTGCTATTGCTGGAGGTATAAGGACGTGTTTGTGATGATTTTTGGTGTTGATTGAGGTTTAAAAATGATTAGAATTGATAGATCTTGACTGGGTTTTGATTTGGAAAAGTTTGGAGGTGATTTCGGATGGCCGAAATGGTGTTTTTGAGTAGTGCAGCGAGTTTGAATGGGTAGTTGGTGATTTCAATGCATGATGACGCATTAATCCTATGCTCTTATGTGTAATGAACATGGGAGACATCTTCGGACACTTTTGGTGTTGATCCAGAAGTGTCGGAAGCCTAGGAATCATTTTGGCAAGCAAACAAAACGTAATCGGTGAGTGCGAATGGTTTTAGAAGTCCTTAAGGGACAAGGAAACATGGTTTGGGGATTTAGGATTGGTTAGAAACATCATCCTAAGTCTGAAAGTAAGTATGGCTAGATTTGCTCTCTATACGTGGTTGACGCCCTTAAATGTTTTTAAGGTGCTCTTGTTTTTAGATATAAAAATTCCTTCTGTTTATGCATGATTTATAACATGAAATGATGTTATGTGTTGATTCCATGATATAGCATGTTTTGGTGAAGAGTGTTGAGATTTTGATTAAATGCAAAGCATGATTTATGGTTTTGAAATGAGAGGAGAAAGATTTGAGAAATGTTGCATCAAAATAGTAGGTGAGATGATGTTTTTAATATAATATATTGGCATAAATGATGAGATGATTATCGGATATAATTGGTCGACCAATAAAATGAAAGTGCACTATAAACTAAAAATTTGTATGTGCTCTTTGGAGTCAGACAATGGGAGTAGTGTCATCCCGATCCAATGTGAGAATCTGATGATGAGAGATACCATCGAGGTAGGTCTTGGTGAAACACCCAAGCTTTGTGGCGAAGAGATATACTGCCATGAGAGTCCGGTGATGTGAGATTCAACCGGAGTAGAACTTGGCTTTATGTTAAGCTAATCCGCATATCCGAGTAAAGATGTAATATGAAATACCAATATATGAGATTGTATTTGATTCACATGTACCAAATGTTGAGATGTTTTATGCTATGAGAAATGCATATGATACTTGTGTTTATGAAATGCTTTTGTTTTCATTAAGCATGAGTATGGCTTTGACATGAGATTTGCATTGGTTGAATGCATGAGTTAGGTTGAAGGTACATGTGATTTTGAAATGGTTTTCAAGCATGTTGTAGAAAATGGCTTTTGAAATAGAGTTTTAAAGTTGCATTGTTGCGTTGGTTTTTCTTAGAGCTTGCTTCACTAAGCAAATTTGCTTACGCTCTCTTTAACCAACAATGCAGATAATTGAGACACTCTTGGTTATAAAGGAGGCTAAGGATTTCCAACGAATTGAAAAGCTCAAGTATGGTGATGTTTTACGTATACTTTAGTAATGATAATTGGCAATAGGGATCTATGGTTAGTTTTGGAAGATGTAATTTTGAACTCCATGTGGTTGTTGCAAGTTTCATTTGGTTTATGTGGTTTGTAAGAGGTCTCTATGGTTGTTTTGGGGGTTTACCTTATCTTTTGGTATGTTCATGGTTTGTGTCATAAGCATGTTTTATGAATTGCTTTGCTATGCTTGAGTTGGTCAATCCAATGTTGTTAAGTGTTGGGAATTGCATGCCTATATGCTTACGTGGATGCCAATAGCATGTGTGTATGATTTATGGATGATTTGTTGAAGTATGAAGTGATTTTGTGGCTGATTTTGGGTCAGTTTTGGTACACTTATCGATACACGATCTTGTGTATGGATACGCATAGGCCAAATGTGAGCTTTTCTGCACAGGTGTTTCGGTACGTTAGTGAAGTGTTTCGGTACGGGCTTGAAGGGCATACCGATACGCGGGGAAGCGTTTCACTACGCTATCTGTTACTTTGGTCACTTCCATCCCGTGTAGCGATACAGTCTCAAGCGTATCGATACACGACCGTTATATCTATTAAATGGCATTTTCATAAGTTTGATTTTGTTACATTTTAGCCCCTGAAATTTATGAATGCAATTGAACGAGTTAGCTTCAGTTTTCCCCGTGTAATCACCTCGGTTCGAGTCAACCGTCTAGACTGGGCTAAAGGGGTTACATTTGTTGGTATTAGAGCCATGTTTGCGAATAATTAGGGCTTGGTAAGTGGTTAATTGGTGTGAATATGAATGGTTATGACTTTTTGTGAAAGCATGTTGTGTGATTATTTGATGTTCTAGCTCTAATGAGATGTAACACATGCAAGATGGTGGATTGAGATGAATTTGTGATGCTATTATACGTTTGGGGTATAGTTGGGGATCTCATTTCCATATCATTACTATAGGAAAGAATTGTTTTGAAAATGAGCTTGAGTACCTTGGATTCCTTGTCTTGTATTGCCTAATTGAAATTTATTGCATTTTGCTAGTTGCATTGTTTTCAAATGGGGCCACGTAGAGAGCTTAGAATAAATGCGTGTATTGCGGCTGAAAATGAAAATGTCGAGCATGTTGAGAATCTACCGCCTCCTCCTCCTGGTGGACCACCCGGTGGTGCTGGAGTGGGGGTTGGTGTTGCGGGAGCCGGAGTAGGGGTTGCTGGACCCGAGGGAGTACAAGGTCAAGCTGCTCCTGATATGACAATGTAAATACAAGCTATTGTTGGGGATTTTTTGGCAGCAGTAGCTAGAGCTCATGTGGCTGCACCTTAGGCTGGTGCTGGTGCTGGTGCGAGTTTGCCTCTAAAGCGACTCTATAGCCTGAGAGGGACTGAGTTTAATGGCCTGACCCCTGAGGGTTCCAAGTGTTGGATATATAGTACCAAGAGAATCCTTGGACAAATGAACTGTAACGATGTCCAGAAACTGGGGTGTATTGTATCTTTTTTTTGCATGGCGATGCCTATACGTGGCGGACGACCACAATTGCTAGCTTAGATGAGGCTGAGGTATCTTGGACGTTCTTTCTGAATGCGTTCAAGAGGAAATATTTGGGGGGTCCGTGATCTGGACGAAAAGAAGGGGGGGTTTATGTCTCTAGTGCAAGGAAGTATGTTAGTGGCGGAGTATGAGGTGCAGTTTGTACGCCTTAGCCAATATGCACCCAAGCTGATCCCTAGTGAATGGGAGAGATGCGGACAATTAAGATATGGGTTGGTGGCTGATGTGAAAACATATATGCTCGAAGCCGACTACACTAATTTTGATGTCCTAGTCACTCAAGCTAAGGATATTGAGTTGAATCTCGGACTAGCCAGTCGGGCATGAGGGTCTAGTTCAGGAAAGCGACCTACGGATCGTGATATTGGAAGAGATTGGTTCAAGATACCTAAGGATAGAAGGTCACACACAGATTCGAGATGTGGGGGAGGTAACCCTGGAAGAGACCAGCAAGGGCCAAATGCTTTTATACGGACACCTGAGTGTAATCGGTGTGGTAGGAGGCACACTAGTCAGTGCTGGGGTAACCTTGGTACGTGTTGGAATTGCGGTAATCGTGGGCACATGAAAAGGAATTGTACGCAGCCAATGAGAGAGGGTCAGGCTCCGGTGAGAGTAGCTGAGCCATAGAGAGGCTGTGGCAACTTTCAGCGCAGAGACGAAGGTGCGAGAAATGTAGCACATGTGGTGGTTGTTCAGCCTGAAGGTGGTGGCCAGGCCAAAGTGTATGCCCATCGCGAAGGGAGGAATGACACGGACGTGATCGCATGTACCTTTACTTTGTAGTCTTTGTCATTACTTTCTCTGATTGATTCTGGATCTACACACTCGTACATATTGCGTGAACATTCCCAAATACTTGGTTTGCCTGTTGAGTTTTTGGATGTGGGTATGCGTGTGACTAGTTCTTTTGTTGAGACGGTTGTAACAAGGAGATTGTATAGGAGATGTCCCTTAAAGGTGCAAGAACATGTGTGTTTTAGTTGATCTTATGGAATTTCCATTTTATGGATTCGATGTAATCCTTGGTATGGATTGGCTTGTTTAGCATAGGGTCATTGTGAATTTTGAAAATAAGCGAGTTTCGCTAAAACTTGCAGATGATTATAAGGTTGTGGTGGTGGGAGAAAATGTGAAATTCCTGTCTAATATGGTGTCGACGCTTGAAGCAAGCCGGATGTTTCGTCAAGGATGCGAGGCTTATCTGGCCTTTGTTATGAATCCTAGTACACAAAAGGTTCGTGTATAGGATATAAGGACTGTGTGTGAATTCCCTAGGGAGTTTTTGGAGGAACTACATGGATTGTCGCCTAGTCGGGAGGTTGAGTTTGGAATTGAGTTGTATGAGAACACAACTCTGGTGTCTATTGCTCCCTATCGCATGGCACCAAAAGAGTTAAAGGAGCTGAAGACGTAACTTCAAGAGTTGCTCGACCGAGGCTTTATTCGGCCTAGTGTGTCACCTTGGGGTGCACCAGTCTTGTTTGTTAAAAAGAAAGATGTCACGATAAGGATGTGCATTGTTAATCGTCAGCTGAATAAGTTGACTATCAAGAATAAGTATCCTTTACCAAGGATTGATGATCTTTTCGATCAGTTTCGAGGAGCGGTTGTGTTCTCAAAGATAGATCTGCGGTCAGGATATTATCAGTTGAAGGTTAAAAATGTGGATGTGCCGAAGACAGCTTTCCGAACGAGATATGGACATTATGAATTTCTAGTGATGTCGTTCGAATTGACGAATTCCCCTGCTACTTTCATAGATATGATGAACATGTTGTTTTATGAATTCTTGGATAAGTTCAGTGTGGTGTTCATCGATGATATCCTTGTGTACTCTCGTACCGAGGAGGAGCATGAGGAACATTTGAGGATTGTTTTACAAGTGTTGTTAGAGAATTCGCTTTATGCTAAGCTGAGTAAATTTGAGTTTTGGTTGAAGGAGGTTGTTTTTCTTGGCCATGTGGTTTCGGGTTGATCCACAGAAGATTGAGGCGGTGAGGAATTGGAAGCCTCCTAGGTTTGTTCATGAAGTTTGTAATTTCCTTGGGTTGGCGGGTTACTACCGAAGGTTTGTGGATGGATTTTTCTAAGATTGCTACCCCTTTGACGAAGTTATTGCAAAAAGATGTGAAGTTTGAGTGGACAGAAGCGAGACAACATGCTTTTGAGAAGCTAAAGGAAGCTTTGACACAAGCTCCTATCTTGGTTCAACCTGTGTTAGGAAAAGAGTTTGTGGTGTATAGTGACGCATCCTATGTTTGGTTGGGGTGTATGCTGGCGCAAGAAGGTAGAGTGGTAGCTTATACGTCGTGACAGTTTAAGGTGCATGAGCGTAATTACCCTGCACATGACATTGAGTTAGCGGCAATGGTTTTTGCTTTAAAGATTTGGAGACATTATCTATATGGTGAGAGGTGTAATATGTACATGGATCATAAGAGTTTGAAGTACCTTATGTCTCAGAAGGAGTTGAATATTAGGCAATGACGCTTGGGTGGAGTTGCTTAAGAATTACGATCTAACGATCGAGTATCATCCGGGGAAGGCCAATGTTGTGGCCGATTCTTTGAGCAGAAAATTGGCGGTAGAATTGAGGGCGATGTTTGCTAGCTTGAGCTTATCGCGAGATGGTGGTCTTTTTGCTGAGTTGCAAGTGAAACCATCTTCGGTTCAGTTGATAAAGGATAAACAGTTGCTGGATGATTCTCTGGTACCGCATGTTCAAGACATCGCTTAAGGAAGGCCTTCAGATTTCTATTTCAATGATGATGGTGTTTTATGCTTTGGGAGTCGGATAGTGGTGTCGAATGATGTTGAGTTAAGGCACACTATCTGACTGAAGCTCATAGTAGTCCTTTCGCTATGCACCCTGGTAGTATGAAGATGTATCATGATTTGAAAGATTAGTACTATTGGGTGGGATTGAAGAAAGATGTCGCAGAGTTTGTTAGCAAATGCATGGTTTGTCAACGGGTTAAGGCTGAACATCAAGCTCCTTCTAGGTTGTTGCAGTCGTTGAGAATCCTAGAATAGAAATGGGAAAGGATTACTATGGACTTCGTGTCTGGTTTGTCGTTGTCGCCATCGAAGAAGAATTTTGTTTAGGTGATTGTGGATTGCCTTACGAAGTGTGCACATTTCATGCATGTGCATACTACATATACCTTCGATAAGCTTGCTGAGCTGTACATTGTTGAGATTGTGCGTTAGCCTGGGGTTCCATAATCAATAGTGTCGGATAGAGACCCGAGGTTCACAGTAAGGTTCTGGGTATGTTTACATGAATCTTTGGGTATGCGGCTGAATTTCAGTACTTCCTATCATCAACAAAAGGATGGACAGTCGAAGCGTGTTATCCAAGTGCTTGAGGATATGCTGAGGTGTTGCGTTATTGAGTTTCAAGGCTCCTAGAAGAAGCACTTGCCTTTGGTTGAGTTTGCTTATAATAAATTATCAGGCAAGTATCCAAATGGCACCTTATGAGGATTTATATGGGAGGAAGTGTAGAACTCCCCTTTGTTGGGCTGAAATGGGACAAAAGTTGGTCTCGATGCTAGCTTTGTTGAAAGGAACCACCGAGAAGGTGAAGCTCATTTGTGAGATTTTGAAGGCAGCATCGGACTGGCAAAAGTCTTACGCGGATTTGAAGTGTAAGGAGATAGAGTTCGCAGTAGGCGAACATGTGTTTTTGAAAGTTTCACCTTGAAAGAAGGTGATGAGATTTGGCCGGAAGGGCAAACTGAGTCCAAGGTTCATTGGACCATATGAGGTGATAGAACGTGTGGGTCATGTTTCTTACAAGCTGAGAGTGCCTCAAGAGTTGGAAAAGATACATAATGTGTTTCACGTATCCATGCTTCGGAGATATAGATCGGATCCGTCGCATGTTATGCCTGTAGAAGAGCTTGAGCTGAACCCAGACTTGACGTATGATGAGGAGCCCATTGAGATTCTGGATACGGATAGTAAGGTTCTTCGGGGTAAGACTATCGAGCTGGTTAAAGTCTTGTGGAGACATCGTGGCGTTGAGAAAGCCACGTGGGAAAGGAAGAATGACATGAAGAAGTAATTTCCTTACCTTTTTCCACCAGGTAAATTTCGAGGATGAAATTTCTTAAGTGGGGGAGAGTTATAACTCCATGGTTTTGGGCCTAGATGTTTTAGAGGTTGAATCGGGCCGGTCGAGAACATTTCGAATCTTTAAGGTAGGTTTAGGGAACACCTAGTTCAGGATGCTTTAAAAATATGGAAAAATATCTAAAAAGCCTTATTTATTATATAAATGGTTATGGTGAAACAATTTTACAAAATGTGATTTGGAAATATTACATTTTGGTATAGTGACCAAATTGCAGTTTTTGCAAAAGTTGACTAGTGAATGTTTTGTAAAGGATTTGAACTTTGAATCTTTAAGGAGCTAATTTTACCAAATTGTTTTGCATCAGATTTCTCTTTAATTTGGGAGTTTTAATAATGATTTAATTAAAGGAATTAAGAGAGAAATTCTATTTTGACTTTTCATAACTATTTTACGATACTTTTTCCCTCTTTTCATTTTTCTCAACTTCCACTCATCCAAACACATTCCCCTCACCAAATAATCTCTAATTTTCATCTCCTTTTCTGAGATTTCATTCTCCTAAGGATTTCCAATCTCTACTTCATCAAATCCTTTTGTTTTTACTTTGGATTTTCAAGAAATCTTTCCCAAATTTAGGAGAAATCAGCCATTGGAAGTAAACTTCGTCCTTCTCCTCTAATGATAAGTTCTTTAATAAAATTTCCATGTTATCAATCCTTTGTTAATGATCTTTAAGTTGTTTTAATGTTAAAATCATGAAATGGTTGTTAAGTTCACGGTTCTTGAGGTGATTTTTATGATTTTCGTATTTCTGAGTTAAATTCTATTTTGAGGTTGATTTTTAACATGTTTTGGATGATATTTGATGTTGGGATTGAGGTTTTAAAAATGAATCCCGAATAGGCTTGGGATCCTAAGTTTGACATGTTAGATTTGTGGTTTTGGGGTGGTTTTTGTGATTTGCTATTGCTGGAGGAATAAGGACGTGTTTATGATGGTTTTTTGTCTTGATTGAGGTTTAGAAATAATAAGAATCGATAGATCTTGGCCGGGCTTTGATTTGGGAAAGTTTGGAGGTGATTTCGGTTATTTCGGATAGCCGAAATGCAGTTTTTGAGTAGTGAAGCGAGTTTGAATGGGTAGTTGGTGATTTCAATGCATGATAATGCATTAATCCTCTGCTCTTATGTGTAATGAACAGGGGAGACATCTTCAGACGCTTTAGGTGTTGATCCGAAAGTGCCAGAATGTAACACCCCAATTTTGGGCTTAGAAGTTTTGGGTTTGAATCAGATCGGTCGGATTTTCGGTTCGAATATAAAAGGTGGTTTTAAGGAAAGCCTTGTTTGGGATGCATTAAAAGTATGGGAAAATATCTAAAAATCCTCTTTTAATATGTATAAGAGGGTGGTGAAATCAATTTTACAAAATGAGGTTTGGAAATATGACATTTTGAGTTAGTGACTAAAATGTAATTTTTGAAAAGTTCGTGACTATTTTAAAAGGATTGAAACTTTGAATCTTTAAGGAGCTAATTTACCCAAGGGAGGATTTCTCCAGATTTTTCTAGATTTATAAAGATTCATTTAATGTTTAATTAATAAAAAGAAAGGAGGGAAAAAGATATTTTTAGTTTCATAACAAACTTTTACCAAAATTTTCCTATTTCATTTTCTCTCAAAATTCCCTCAGCCAAACACATTTCCACAGCAACTTTTCCTTTGATTTTCACACCTAAATTTGAGATTTCAATTCCTAAATGATTCCTAATCATTTCTACACCAAATCCTCACCATTTGCTTAATGAATTTTCAAGGATTTTGGCTCTAAACAAGGAGAAATACATATTTAGACGTATGAACGTCCTTATCCTCTAAATACTCAGTTCATTACTTAAATTCTCAAGTTCTCAATCCTTAAATTAAGTTTTATTAAAGGTTTTAATGTTGTGATCTTGATTTTGGCTTAAAATGCAATATTTGGATTTAATTTTGAAGAAATTCGTATTGGATGATTGGACTCTGTTTTGAGATGTCTTTTTGATGTATTTTGGATGTTAATTGATGTCTAAAAATGGTTTGAAGTGATGGATCTTTGCTGGGTTAAGTTTTGGAAGTGTTTGGATGTGATTTCGGTTGTGTTTGGTAGCCGAAATGTTGGGTTTATGAAGAGCAGCGAGTTTAGGTGTGTTGCTGGTGTTTTTAATGCATGATGATGCATTAATTCTCTGTTGTTATGTGCTTGGAACAGGGGAGAATGATCCGTGAGCAATAGAGGTGGCGTTGATGGTTTCGGATGCTTGGAAGGCTTGTTGGCTAGCCTAGTTTTGTGTATCGGTGAGTGAAGTTGGGTTTTCAGCTTTAAAACCAATGTTTGAAGGTTTTGGGAGCTTAGTTTAAGTCTAAGAAACTTAGCTAAGCTCAAGAGTAAGTAAATGGAATTTCTCTCTTGGTTTGTGTTATGAATTGATTTTTAAACACTTGTGATTGTTGGATGCAATGCATGTGATTTGCATGTTTACATTCTGTTTTGAAAGCATGTTTTAGCATGGTTTAGTGCTGGTTTTGAAAGTCATGTGTTGAAGGATGCTCAAGGTAAGAGATCCTTGGTTTTGTACTTTTGAATTGTGGAATTGATGCATAGTGTTGCATGTTGTTTAATGGCTTTGTTTAATGCTTTAAAACAATGAATTGATGATGGTAAATGATGATATCGGCAAGTGATGTAAGTGGTTGTTGGTTACTTTAATTGGATATAGTTAGCCGGCTATAGGATTCGGTGCACCGTGAATTGAGTCGCCTTGGATGTCGAGGGGGTTGTAATTGTACCGTAAACTCCATCCAAGAATCCTAGCGATTGAGGAAATTGGTGTCACCACGATGGAGGATGGCTCTCGTGGGTGGGCCTTGTTAAGTGCCACTACAATGGAGGATGGCTCTCGTGGGTGAACCTTGTTAAAAGTCATCATGATGGAGGGTGGCTCTCGTGGGTGGACTTTGTTAAGCGTCACAACGGTGGAGGGTTGCTCCCGTGTGTGAGATTGGTTAAGGTTATTACAATGGTTGTTGTAGCTTCCATGTGTAAGCCTTGTGATGTGTCCCGGCTCTCGCTAGTGTATTATACAACTTCCGATGAGTGATGTTGAGGGGTTGTGATTGTACTGGTAAACTCCACCGTGTGTTGTTCGGAAGTGTGTATGGAGCGTGTGGGACAACGCTTGTAATCTGTGTATCCGATTGTGTCTTGTGTTATGATGGTTTGTGAATTATCACTTGGAAGCCAATATAATGTTCTTGAATGTAATGAAGCATGAGATGCTTGAAATGATGCATGGTTGCATGGGAAGTGTGTGATGTTCTAAGAATGCATGTATTACTTGTTAACTTGTACAAGTGTTTATCTTATATTAAGAATGGTGCATATGTGCATGGGAATCTCTTTAATGCATTGAAGTCTTGTGAAGGCTTGTTTTAAAAGGCATGTAATGCAAATGTTGATTTTGTGGTTCATGTATTGCATTTGTTTAATGCATGAGTTAGATTGAAGGAGTAAGTGGTTTTCAAAGGTTTCTTGCTTTGAGATGATTTTTCAAGAATGAGAAAAGTATAATGTGAAGTGGAACTGTTTTCCAAGGAATTTGTATTTAACTTTGCATATGATGTTCATGCATGGAAAGGTTAAATTGATGGTTTTGCAAGGATGTGCTTTGAAGTGAGTTACTTAGCTTTTCTAAGCTAAGGGTTTGTTTTCATGTTTGAGCAATGCATGATTTAAAGCATGTTGTTTAAAAAGGGGTTTTCAAACACTACTTTGGTTTATCGAAATGTGTTTACTTTTTAAAGAGGTTTTATGACTTGCTGCATTGATGGTGTTTTTGTTTTGAGCATTCCTCACTAAGCATTATGTGCTTACGCACCTTTTTTTCCATCAATGAAGATATTTGAAGTTGGGACATCAAGAAGCAAGGGATTCAAGGAGAGCTCCACTTGAGATGTATGTCTCGGTTAATAGCTATAGATAATAAAGGCAATGGGGGGAGAGTCTTTTATGTTGATGTTTAATGAGATTGTGTATGTTGGACAAGTTTGTTTTATGATTTGAACTACGTGGTTTAACACTTGCAACGTTTGAATCTTCTTATTCATAAGTCGTTATGCTATGCTTCTTGTTTTAAAAGAATGTTTAAGTGTTGGATGTGTGGAAGGAGTTGGTGCACCTAGGAGTTGTTTTGTATCGATATTTATTGCAATTTGGTAGTTATGATGCTTGGCATGTTGTTGCTTTGTTGAGGATTGATTTGGAGCATGTTCGATGGGGTTTAGATGTGTTAAAACAGGCCTATCTGCTGTTTCTCGGCAGGGTGTTTCGAAACACCCTTGCCTGTTTCGAAACAGGTGCTTGATTTGGACTGGGTGTTTCAAAACGGGTAGAGGTGTTTCAAAACACTTTGGCTACTGCCAAGCCCCGTTTCTGAATGGGCTAACCCCGTTTCGAAACACTTGACCGTTGGGCACTGATTTGAATGGTTTTGAGGTTTGCAAGCTTTACGTTTTAGTCCTGATTTTTGTATGTGCAATTGTTTGAGTTTGAGATGTCCGATTAAGGTGAAACTTGGCAGAGAGGCATGAAACATGACTAATTTCGTAATGGTAACTTAAAAATTTGTAAAGTCCTCTTAATTTCCAGAATTTACAAAATGGTCCCTAAATTCGTATGTTGTGCAATTGGGTCCCTTATTGTGTTTCAATTGCTGTGATTTTTGAGTATGCTTATCTCAAGAGTATGCCTAGGTTTAATGTGCATCTAGACAAGTTTAAAAAGAAAAAAAAAAGGTCGTTAATCAAGGTTTACTTTCGGGTTGACTTTGGTTTTCCCCGTGTAATCTTCGTAGTCCGGGTCAATCGTCTAGGCCGGGCTAAGGGGGTTACACGGAAGCCTACGAATCTTTTCGGCAAGCAAGCGAAATGTAATCGGTGAGTGCAAAACGTTTTAAAAGTCTTTGAGGGACAAGGAAACGTGGTTTGGGGATTTAGGATTGGTTTGAAACACCATCCTAAGTCCGGAATTAAGTATGGCTAGATTTGCTCTCTGTACGTGGTTGACGCCCTTAAATGTTTTTAAGATGCTCTTGTCGAATCCGAGGTGAGAATCCGATGAAGAGAGATACCATCGAGGTAGGTCTTGGTGAAACACCCAAGCTTTGTGGCGAAGAGAGATACCGCCATGAGAGTCTGGTGATATGAGATTCCACCTGGGCAGGACTTGGCTTTATGTCAACCTAATCTGCATATCCGAGTAAAAATGTAATATAAAATGCCAATATATGAGATTGTATTTGATTCACATGTACCAAATGTTGAGATGTTTTATGTTATGAGAAATGCATATGAGAGTTGTGGTTTATGAAATGCTTTTGTTTTCATTAAGCATGAGTATGGCTTTTCCATGAGATTTGCATTGGTTAAATGCATGAGTTAGATTGAAGGTACATGTGATTTTCAAATGGAGAATTGCTTTGAAATGGTTTTCAAGCATGAGATAGAAAGAGCATGTTGTAGAAAATGGCTTTTGAGATAGAGTTTTAAAGTTGCATTGTTGTGTTGGTTTTTCTTAGAGCTTTCCTCACTAAGCAAATGTGCTTACGCTCTTTTTTACCAACAATGCAGATAATTGAGACACTCTTTGTCAGTAAGGAGGCTAAGGATTTCCAAGGAATTGAAAAGCTCAAGTATGGTGACGTTTTACGTATACTTTAGTAATGATAATTGGCAATGGGGATCTATGATTAGTTTTGGGAAATGTAATTTTGAACTCCCTGTGGTTGTTGCAAGTTTCATTTGGTTTATGTGGTTTGTAAGAGGTCTCTATGGTAGTTTTGGGGTTTTACCTTATCTTTTTGTATGTTCATGGTTTGTGTCATAAGCATGTTTTATGAATTGCTTTGCTATGCTTGAGTTAGTCAATCAAATGCTGTTAAGTGTTGGGAATTGCATGCCTATATGCTTGAGTTGATTCCAATAGCATGTGCGTATGATTTATGGATGATTTGTTGAAGTATGAAGTAATTTTGTGGTTGGTTTTTGGTTCAGTTATGGTACGCGTATCGATACACGGCTTGTGTATCGATACGCATAGGCCAAATGCAAGCTTTATTGCACAGGCATTTCGGTACGTTAGTGAAGTGTTTCAGTACGGGCTTGAGGGGCATACCGATACGCGGGGAAGCGTTTCGATACACTATCTGTGACTTTGGTCACTGCCATCTCGCGTATCGATACGTCATTAAGCGTATCGATATACGACCGTTAAATCTATTAAATGGCATCTTGGATTACAACGCCCTTGTTCCTAGCTTCCAAGGATGTTGATGGATGATTTCAAACAACTTCCTGAGCTAGGAAAAATAAATAAAAAGGTCAATAGGACAATATTTCGATATCGAATTCAATATCGAAGCCAATATCTATGCTTGGTTTGATCGTTATCTAGCAAGATAACCATGGATAGTCAAAGCCTAGCTTAGATTAAACTTGTTTTATCCATAAAATTCAATGACCGATTGAGGAAAACGACTTTCTCGATTGCTAGCTATGATTTGATATTGATAAGACGAAGAAAAATGAAACTGAACCTTGGTCTCCAAGGAGGTGTGTGCTTGAACAAGGAAGAATATGAAGATGAAGAAAGTTTGCTTTATTTCAGCTAAGCTTTTCTATATTCTTTTCCCTTCTTTTATTAATTTTTGCCGAAAGCCCTTTCCCCATGGCGAAGCACTGGCATTTTATTAGTTTTAAAGAACGACAATTGTTTTGTGGAGGGGTTAATCGCAAAGTTAGCCCCTCAACTTTTGATAGTTCATGTTTCTACCCTCAAACTTCCAATTTTCACAATTTATCCATTAAAAGGTTTCAATCTTAATCAATTAGGTCCAAGTCCAAGAAATTAATTTAATTAAGGATCACTATCAAGTCCATAGACTTAACAAAATGATCGGATCAATATTCGGTCCCTTTTTGATTTAGGTTTTCCGATCGTCGGTACCCTAATTTCAACTAGACTGGTTTTCGGGGTGTTACAACACTTGTTGAATCCATGTATCCAATATGTTGTTTTGATGATGTATCATGAAATGGTTTATGATGTATATTGTGATTTATACATGTTTTACTCTTTAAGCTTTGCATATGGTAGTTATGCATGGGAAGGCTTAAATTGAGTGTTAGCAATGGGACTTGTTGTTGGTTCATGGTACACGTTACATAAGGAAAAGTGCTTGTTTTAAAGTCGTTGTGGTTTTCAAACGATGATTCAAGTTAATTGAAATGCTATTTCAATGTGGACTTGGAAAATGGTTTTAATGCATTGAAGGTGTTTTGTTTTTGAGCACTCCTCACTAAGCCTTGTGTCCTTGCGCTAAAATTTATCCATCATTGCAGAGAATTGAGGTTTTGGAGGGAGCATGGAGCATGGGATCACAAGAGACTTCATTTGAGAAACTATGTTTCGGTTTAGACTATAAGTAATAAGGGCAATGGGGGACCCGTTGTGTTTTTGGGAGATTGTTTAAACTCCCTATCGAGCAAGTTTATATTTATGTTTTTGACTTGTAATTGGCGTTTGGCAATTTCTTTGGTCTTTGCTTTGCATTTTGGTATATTGCTTGGCTTGTTTACTAGGTTGCATGCCCAAGTGTTTTGGTACGCCTAAAACTGTATCGAAACGACGTGCTTGAAAAGGGCATGGGGTTTTGAAACATGGAAGAGTGTATCGAAATAGGCTCGGTTAAGTTGGTTACTAGAATTTTTTGTATCGATACGTTTTTGAGACCGTATCAAAACGGGCTCATGTTCTGAAACACCCAGAGCTATTCCGAAATAGGGTGTATAGATACAGGGCTAGGTGTATGAATACACAAAGCTATTAAGTTAGTTAACCAGATTCTTTTGAAGTTTTGTTCATATACTTTTTAGTCCTTGAATGTTGTGGATGCAATTAAATAAGTTTTAATGATTGGATTGAGCTGTGATTTGACACAATGGCATGTAACTTGATTAATTAAAAGATGGTAACCTAAAATTGGATGAAGTCTCTATACTTTGTAAAATTTACAAATTGGTTCCTATCATATGTTTGTACTCAATTAATGCCAAATCGATGTTCATTTGAGTTAATGTTTCTTCCGCTGCAAGTCTAAACACTTAGGGTAACAATGTGCATCCAGACAAGATAAAAAGAAAAAATTAAGGTCGTATATTGAGGTAAACTTTCCGGTTTACTTTAATATTCCTCGTATGACATGTTCGGTTTGATCGGACGTCTAGGCCTGGTCGAGGGGGGTTACATTTGGTGGTATCAAAGCCAGATTTAAAAAGAATGAGATATTGGTAAGTTTATGGTAAGTTGTTGTGACGTAATTTCAAAAATCTACGTTGATTATTTGCTTTGCACGATGATTGTTATATATGTGTTGTGGTGGATTCAATCTTGTTGTTGTTATGCATGGTGATAGCTATATGCATGTTGGTTGAGATATGCTATGCGGAGTAAGTTTTTGAAAGATTGGGATATTGGTAAGCTGGTACGGTGATGTTGTGAAACAAAATGTGTTGTTTGTTATACACGGTGTTTGTAATATGTGTGTTGATTGTTTCATGCCATGATTGGGGAAAATTAGGATACCTATTGCCTTATTACTATAGTTTGAAATGTTTTGATTGAAATTGAAAGTCTTGGATCCTTGCTCGAAGCTGGCTTGGATGTTTTGTTTTGTTAGTTTATTATCATGCCTTAAATATTTCTTTTAACACAATAAACCGAGGAGAGAGATGCAATATTGTATGATTGATGTTGCCATTAGGAAAGGAGTAGAGGAGTGTGTAATGTCTCCTAAGGGTTTGATGCCCCGAAGTAAGTACAACCTATGTCGGTTGGGCCAGTGTTGAGTGACATGGCGCCTAGGCCCTAGGCGATGACCGGAGCTTGAGAAGATGTTAATGCTGGAGTGTATGAGACTGCACTAGCTGTTGGACGACTGTGAGTTGCTGTTAAAATGCTTCTGTAGTTTGGAAGAAGTTAAGCTAGAGGGTTGTCACCTGTGGTATCCATGGAGTGGATGGTCTGTATTAATGGGATTATGGAACATATAGAGTGTAATGGTGCCCAAAGATTGAAAATGAGTTGCATCTCAAATATAAGGATATGTGTGCAGTTGGTGGACAACTACGGTTGTGGGCATGGAACCCGATGTTGTGACTCAGGAGTTATTTCGTATTGTCTTTAAGAAGAAGTATTTGAGAGTTCGATACTTGGATGAAAAGAAATGTGAACTCATGGCTTGGGTTCAAGAAAATATGTTTGTGGCCAAGTTTAAGGCACAAATTGTTTAGTTGAGCGGGTATACTCCTGAATTGGAATTGGATGTGAGACATCGATGTGATTGATTCTGTTACAGATTGGTACTTGATGTTAGGCTATATATGTTGGTTTTTGGCTACACCGTTTTCAACGTGTTGGTTACACAAGGGAAGTGCATTGAGCAAAACCTGGGTGTATCAATTCATGTGAGAGGTTTTAGCTATAGAAAGAGAGTTGCAGACTCTAGTTTTAACGATAGTCGGTGTAAGAATAGTAATGTGAAAAGGGATCGCCTGAGTTGAGAAGAGGTGTGGTAATGTTGGGTGAGGAACATAGTGTCATTGTGTCTAAGCTTAAGTAGCTTTTGATACCTATTAGGTATGGGGATCTTGTGACCACGTGAGGCGAGATTTTCCATGCTTGATTGGTGGGGTATAGCTTTCTACACCCGTGGTTGATAATGTTTTTGGGAGTTGTGGCTTGAACTATCTTTTCAGAAGTGTTAAATGTGGGAATACGAGTAACTAGTTCTTTTGGTGAAACGGTTGTTACCATAAGGGTGTATAGGAGATGTCCTTTATCTATTCAAGGTCATGTGTTTGTAGTTGATTTAATGGAATTGCCTTTCAATGTTTTGATGTAATCCTTGGAATGGATTGTTTGAACGAACATAGGGCTATGTTTGATTTTGATGCCAAGCGAGTTACCTTCAAACCTGCTGATGATTATGAAGTGGTAATCGTGGGTGAGAATGTTAAATTCTTGTCAAATGTTGTTCTGACTCTAGAAGTGATTCGTTTGATGGAATCGGGTTGTGAGGATTTCTTAGCTTATGTTATGAATATGAGATCAAAGGAAGTGCGTGTGCAGGACATATGTACGGTATGTGAGTTTCTGGGTGTATTTTCGGAAGAGTTGCCTAGGTTGCCGCCGAATAGAGAGGTTGAGTTTAGCATTGAGTTGTATGAAAATACATCTACAATGTCTATTACTCCCTATCGAATGGCTCCGAAAGAGTTGAAGGAGTTGAAGACACAACTTCAGGAGTTGTTTGATCGAGGGTTCATTAGGCCTAGTGTTTCACTTTGGGGTGCATATGTTTTGTCTGTAAAAAAGAAAGATGGCACGGTGCGAATGTGTATAGATTATCAGCAATTGAATAAGTTAACAATTAAGAATAAATATCCTTTGACAATAATTAATGATTTGCTTGATCAATTTCAAGGTGTTTCAGTGTTTTCTAAGATCGATTTGAGATTTAGGTATTATCAGTTGACGGTAAAGGATATTGATGTGCCTAATACTACTTTTCGTACGAGGTACATGCATTATGAGTTTTTGGTGATGCCGTTCAGTTTAACGAATGCACCTGCTGCATTCATAGACATGATGAATTGTGTGTTTCATGAATTCTTGAATCAGTTTGCGTTTTTTTATGATATTCTCGTGTACTCTCATATTGAGGAGGATTATGATAAGCACTTGCAGATTGTGTTGTAAGTTTTGTTGGACTACCAGCTTTACTCCAAGTTGAGTAAATGTTAGTTTTGGTTTAAAGAAGTTGTCTTTCATGGACATGTGGTGTTAGCTGAGGGAATTCGAGTTGATCTACATAAGATCGAAGTTGTGATGAATTGGAAGATGCCTAAGTCTGTAATGGAAGTCTGTAGTTACCTTGGATTGGCAGGTTATTATCGTAGGTTTGTGGATGGTTTTTCAAAGATTGTTGCTCCGTTAATCAAGTTGTTGCAAAATAATGTGCACTTTGAGTGGATGGATGTTAGACAACAGGCTTTCAAGAGGTTCAAGGAAGTTTTGACCATTTTGATGTAAGCTCTTATCATTATTTAACCCGAGTCAGGTAAGGAGATTGTGGTTTATACTGATGCATCGTATGTTGGTTTGGGTTGTGTGTTGATGCAAGGTGGGAAGGTTGTGACAAATGCATCTAGAATATTGAAGGTGCACGTGCGTAACTATCCTATCCATGAACTTTAGCTTGTCGTGGTTGTGTTTGCTTTGAAATTTGAAAGAATTACCTTTATGGTGAGAAGTGTGTTGTTTATACGAATCATAAAACTTTAAAGTGTTTAATGTCTTAGAAAGAGTTGAATCTTAGGCAACGAAGATGGTTGGAGTTTCTTAAGGATTATGACTTGACAATAGAGTATCACCCCGGTAAGGCCAATGTTGTGGCCGATGCTTTGAGTAGGAAGGTAGTTGTGGAGTTGAGAGTCATGTTTGCACGATTGAGTGTCGCATGATGGTGGATTGATAGCTGAGTTGCAAGTGAAACTTTCCTTTGTTTAGTTGATTAACGAGAAGCATTTGCTTGGTGATTCGTTGGTACCACATTTTCAAGATATAGCATATGATAATTCGACAGACTTTTATTTTAATAATGACGGGGTTTTGTGTTTTAAGAGTCTAATATTTGTGCCGGATGATGTTGGGTTAAAGCACATAGTAGTCCTTTTGCCATGCATCCTGGTAGTACTAAGATGCATAGTAGATTGAAGGATGAGTATTATTGTGTTGGGTTGAAGAAGGATATTATTGATTTTGTGAGCAAGTGTATGGTTTGTCAGCGCGTGGAAGCTGAGCATCAGTTTCCTTCCGAACTGTTGCAACCTTTGAAGATGTCAGAATGGAAATGGGAGAGGATTACGATAGATTTCATGTCGGGTTTGCCTTTGACCCTATCAAAGAAGAACTCTATTTGGGTGATTGTAGACAATCTTACGAAATGTGCGCATTTCATAGATGTGCCTACTACGTATACGTTGGATAAATCGGTAGAGTTGTACATTACAAAAGTTGTGAGGTTACATCGTGTACCTAAATCCATAGTTTTGGGTAGAGATCCGAGGTTCACAGCGAGGTTTTCGAAGTGTTTGCATAGAACTTTGGTACACAACTCAATTTCAGTACCTTGTATCATCCTCAAACGGATGGTCAGTCTGAGCGAGTTATCTAAGTGCAGGAGGATATGTTGCGGTGTTGGTGTTATAAATTTCCAAGGTTCTTGGGAGATACAGTTGCCTTTGGTGGAGCTTCTTATAATAATATCTATCAAGCAAGTATACAATTGGCTCCATATGAAGCCTTGTATGGTAGGAAGTGTAGGACGCCTCTTTGTTGGGCAGAAGCGAGGCAAAAGTTAGTTTCTTTGCCGGATTTTCTTAAAGGAATGACGAAGAAGATAAAGCTTGTTTGTGATCGGTTAAAGGTGGTTTCGGATTGTAAGAAATCTTACGCGGATTTGAAGCATAGGGAGATTGAGTTTGCGGTTGGTGATCACGTGTTTTTGAAAGTGTCACCTTGGAAGAAGGTGATGAGGTTTGGACGTAAGGGTAAGCTTAGTCAAAGGTTTATTGGACCATATGATGTTGTGGAGCCATTTGGTCATGTTGCATATTAGTTGAGGTTGCCTCCCGAGTTAGAGAAAGTTCATGATGTGTTCCATGTCTCGATGTTGCAGAGGTAAAGGTTGGATCCGTCACATGTTATGCTAGTGGAGGATTTTGAATTCCGACTGAATTTTTCTTATGATGGGGAATATGTTGAGATTCTTGATTCTAGTAGAAAAGTTCTTCTTGGTAAGACAATTGAACTTGTAAAGGTGTTGTGGCGTCATCAAGGAGTTGAGGTGGCCACGTGGGAAAGCAAGGTGGAAATGATGAAACAGTTTCCGCACCTATTTTCTCTTGGTAAAATTTTGATGAAAGAGTTTTCTAAGTGGGGGAGAGTTGTAAGGCCTCGGTTTCGGGCTTAAGAGTTTTTAGGTTGGGTTCGGGGTCCGTTGGATTGAGACTAGAGATCCGAGTTAGTTTGGGATTGGTTTAGAGAAAACATAGTTTGGGAAGTGATAAAAATATGAGAAAATTTGTAAATTCCTTTTTAAATGTATATATGGTTTGATGAAATCAATTTTGGAAAATGACATTTGGAAGGTGGACATTTCGATTTAGTGACTAAATCATAAAAATGAAGAAAAAAAATTGTTTTTAATGGCTATTTATTAAAAGAGCCAAAACTTAGAATCTTTATGGAGATAATGCAAGTATAATCAGCTATTCTCTTAATTTGACATGTTTCAAATGTGTTTAGTTAAAAAAAGATTAAAAAGGGGTTTGATTATAAAAGGGAATTAAGCTTTACAAACTTATTTTGATGTAACTTCCATTTCTCTCTTTTCTCATCAGCCAACCACCCATTTTCTTCCAAAACTTCCAAAGATCTTTTCTTTTTACATTGATTTCCAAATTATTTCCATGGAGTTTCCTCAACTTATTTCAATGGATTCTTGAAGATTTTCAATCAAATCTTGTCAATTGAAGTAATAGCAAGAGATTAAAGGTAATTTTTGTGCTTCTCCTCTAATCAAGGTTTTTAATGAAATTCCCAAGTATTCGACTCTTTAATTATGCTTATTAACAAGGTTTCATGATTGATTTGAAGAAAATGGCTAAATTAAGCTTTAAATGATGATTTTGTGTAATTTTCGTAATGACTCTGTTTTGGCTGATTTATGATTGATTTTAATCATGTTTTTGAAGTTTATTAATGTTGAGATTGAGGTTTAAGCATGGTAATCCTGAAACTATTTGGATTTCTAGTTGATTAGGTTGTTATAATTGGGTTTGTGTGGTGTTAATATGATTTTATGAATGCTGGAGGTATAATGTTGATAATAGGATGATTTTGGATGTTAATCAATGATTATAAATGGTTGGAAGTGTTAGGTTTTGGCTTGCTTGAGTTTGTAGAGTAATCAATGATGTTTTCAGTTGTTTCATATGGGCGTTTTGGTGGTTTTGGGCAAGGCAATGTGGTAGGTTTGCTTGTTGGGGTATTTAAGACATTGAGATGCATTAATCCTCTGTTCTTATGTGGTTAAAATACCGGGGAATGTTTCGAAAGCAACCTGTGAGCTTTCGGGAGCTTCAGACGCTTAGTTTTGCGTAAGCTAATCAAGGTTTCGCGAGTCGGCGACTGAGAACATGGATTTTAGCTTTGAAATGTTTTAAAGGTGATTTTGGGAACTTAGATGTAAGCTTGAAAAACTTGTATAAGTTCGGATGTGAGTATAAGGAATTTCTCTCTCGGTTATGCTATTATAAAATGGTTTTGATGCACTTGATTTTGGTTGTATGTTACCTAATGTTAAAGCATGTTTAAAGTTTGTGGTTATTGTTTTTTAATGATGTGATGATGAAGGGTGCACATGGTAACTGATCCTTGTAGGTATATGTTTTATGCATGTGATTTAAAGCATGGTTTAATGCTTTGGAATATGATTTATTGATGATACTTTGAAAACAATGAGGTGTGTGATTAAATGTGGGTTATATTGGCAAGTGATGTTATGAAAATTGTTTATAAATGTTATCAGATATAGTTAGCCGATTATAGGATTGAGTGCACTATAAAAAGTCACCTTGGATGTCGAGGGGGTTGGTGTCTCGTGTCTCTCGTTCGTGGGTTAAGCGTCTAACTGTTGAATGGGGTTGGTGTTCTTCAGGGGTCGATGCCCTCGTTTGTAGTTATTGTACAACTTAGTTGTGATTGTACTAAATTTCGGTTTATATGGCTTGAAGTGTTGTGTGAACACTTGTTGAAACCGTGTATCCGATATGTTGTTTTGAGAAATGAACTTGTTTAATGATCACTTGTAAGACAATATAATTGATGATGTATCATGATATGGTTTATGATGTATATTGTGATTTATACATGTTTTACTTTTTAAGCTTTGCATATGGTAGTTATGCATGGGAAGCCTTAAATTGAGTGTAAGCAATGGGACTTGTTTGTTGTTCATGTTACTTGTTGTGTAAGATTCATTATGCTGATTTTTTAGTAAGAAAAGTGCATGTTTTAAAGGCATGATGGTTTTCAAATGATGATTTAAGTTAATTGTAATGAGATTTCAATGTGGACTTGGAAAGTAGTTTTAATGCATTGATAGTGTTTTGTTTTTGAGCACTCCTCACTAAGCCTTGTGTGCTTATGCTCTAATTTGTCCACCAATGCAGAGAATTGAGGCTTTAGAGGCAACGTGGAGCAAGGGATCACAAGAGACTTCATTTGAGAATGTATGTTTCGGTTTAGACTATAAGTAATAAGGGCAGTGAGGGATCTATTGTGTTTTTGGGAGATGTGTAAACTCTCTATTGGAGCAAGTTTATATTGTTGTTTTAGACTTGTAAATGGCCTTTGGTAATCGGTTTGTGCTTTGCTTTGCATGTTGGTATCTAGCTTGGCTTGTTTACTAGGTTCCATGTCTATAGTTTATCTAATATTCCAAATCGTTCAAACTCAGGGTAACAATGTGCTTGTAGACAAGATAAAAAAATAAGGTCGTTTATTGAGGTAAACTTCCCAGTTTACTTCAATATTCCCTGTGTGACTTGTTCGGTTTGGTCAGGTGTCTAGGCTGGGTCAGGGGGGTACATAATATGCTCAGGAAGTTCAATGGAATCAATAGTAATGAAACTAGTTAAAGATTATGGTTACTGGAGTAGGCAATAGTTGGGCAATGAGTTTTCCATAGTTGTTATTTATATTTATCAATGTTTATTGATAATATTTATGTCTCACTAAGTATATATTTATCATGTGTTTTGTTGTGCACATATAGGTAACTCGAGGTGCAATGAAGAAGAACATTGCACCAATATTAGAAAGATTGACAGGTAATCACAGTAATGACACCCTAAATGGGGTTTAAAGTTTTTTTATAGTGGCATGTATAATTGCTAAAAGATAATCTGGCTAAATGACCTTTTCTAAAATATGAAAATATGAGATAGTAGATTTGATAAAAATTATGATAATCTAGTAATATTTTATTAAGATCCCTTTAGTCAACACAAATTCGTACTTTTCCATCTTCCTTCAGGACTGGAACAATGTTTGATACCCATTCTGGATATTTAACCACCTCGAGGAATCCTGCATTACATTTCTATTTTACTTTATCTCTGATTTTCAGAAGTGTATTTGCCTTCATCCTTATAAGCTTTTGCTTTACAGGCTCACATCCCACCCTTATAGGAAGCTGATGCATAACAATATTTGTGTCAAGGTCAGACATATCTTGATACGACCAGGAAAAATGTCTTTATACTCTTGCAGAAGCTCAGTCAAGCATTGTCGCGTCTTGACCGTGATGGTGGTACCAATATTCACTTCACACTTCTGTTCTTCGGTACCGAGATTTAAAACCTCCAACTCTTCTTTGCGGGGTAGAATATGCTTTTCCTCTCCCTCTACAATTCTCAGCAAATCATTGAGCAAGTCATATTCTTCTTCACCATCAATATTCTCAACTTCTTCCAAACATAGTGGTAACTCAAAATTAACTTCGGAGTCTGACTCGGAATCATTTGTATCGTTGATATCTAAAATCCTGCAATGAAAAAGATCGAAAAAATATATACCAAGGAAGAAAAAATGGATGAAATGGTATGGTTCGTTTTAAGGTTTGCTTTTTGGTTTTAATTTTTATGATCTTTTGCTTTTTGTTTTGCTTTGCGAGTGAAAGTTTTCCACACAAAACAACTGTAAATTATAGTTTTGAGAATTACTCTAAGGCGGTCTTAAAGACTTTAGGGACTACTTCGGCGGTCTAGTTGTCCAGGTCAGCACTGGGGTGAATTTTTTACATGTATTTGTTCTCCCATTCTTCCTCGTCTGCGATAACATTAATGTACAAATTCTCAAAAGCCTCACACAGTTCATTCTTCTATTTCTCCTCATCATCAAAGCGGGCATTAGGGTCCAAGAATCATCCGGACCTAAAATTATGACTCAATGGTGGGTATGTCATCGGCTCCCACTCGATCTCCTCTCCCGTCAGATTTTCCTTCCTTTTTTGTTGTTTTCTGAATTCTACTTTTCTTTTCCATTTAGTGGGCTTGAAGCCCAAGAAAAACCCGTCCTTTTTTATTGGGATCTCCACAAGGTACAACCTCCCCTGATGATTTTCCCCAAAACCCTTTCCTACCATATCTCTTTTCCACAATGTTTGCTTTACTTGCATCTTTTCCTAGCTTGATAATTCTGGTTTTGGAACCTTACTCCCCTTTGTGACAATGGTTGCATTTACTAGCTCTAATGTTCTGAAATGAAACTCGAGCACTCCCTCGTCCACCTCAACATATGGTGCATCAATAACTACAGATGCAATGATTTCCTCTCCCGCACCAACCATCACCAACTGCCCATCAATCACAAATTTCAGCCTTTGGTGAAGGGTAGAAGGTACCGCGCCTGCTGTATGAATCTGTGGACGCCCGAGCAAGATGCTATAATTGGGCTTTATTTCTATAACCACAAAGTCTACTTCAAAGGTTGATGGTCTAATTTGTAAGGGAACTTCAATCTTTCCTAACACATCCCTTTGGGTCCCGTCGAAGGATCGTATTGTATATTGATAAGCTCTCATGTGAGAAATATCAATAGGCAACTTTTTTCAACGTTGCCAAAGGGAGAACATTCAAAGCCGACCCATTATCAACGAGGACTCCTGACAGCATATATCCCTTGCATCTTGTGGAAATATGGAGGGGGTTTGCATGATCCTCTTTCCTCTACAGGTATTTCTTCATCATTGAACGACATAAAATTATTGACAATAATATTGTTGACCAACATGTCCATCTTGTCGGTCGTGATCTCATTCGACACAAATGTCCTGTTCAGAATTTTCAATAAGGCATCTCGGTGACCCTCGGGACTTAGAAGCAATGACTACATAAAATCCAAGCCAGAAGTTTATGTAGTTGCTCAACCACATTGTACTCACTATGCTTGAGTATTTTCAGAAACTCTTAAGCCTCGGATTCTTTCACTATCTCATGAATCACTGGTGTCTTCTCTTAAAAGAAATCTTTATCCCATTTCTTTTCTGGTTGACTGGCAGCCTTCCTCTATGTTGCATCTCTGTCTTCGGCTTCTGGTGGGGAATAGAGTCTTCCACTTCTTGTGAAATGGCCTACTTCGTTGACGGGATCTTCTGCCAAGATCTCCGGGTCTGCTACTGTGCATGCATAGTTCATAGGAACCAATCTATTGTCTTTATATGGGAAAAGGATCGGTTCCTTTATAACCAATCGTGGGGTCACATCCCAAGTTGGTTCACTAACTTTTGCCTTGATCTTGATCACCAAAGGCTTTATTCCTATATAAATCTATTTAGAGGATGACTCATTTAACGCACACATTTCCATCTTTTGTTCTTTGTTTCCTTGCTCAAAAAATTCTGGAGGTGCCACCAGATCTGTTACTAAGCTCAAATCCTTGGCATCCACTCCACCAAGAATACTTCCCTCCTAAAAGGACTTGATCATGCCTTCTAACTTTGCATACATGTCTTCCCATTTCTTTTCAACCTTAACCTTATCCACAATTTCGTCAAGGTCATGTACCTCACAGTTGTTAGCTTCTCTCCACTTGGAATACGAGCAGAGGATCTAGTAAAGTGGACAAGGGTTGTGGCTTTCGTAGTAGCCTCCTTCCCAAAGGTCATTCCAGGAAACTGTGGCGGTGTGCTGGTGTTTCCTCCTTCTTCAAATGCGCCTGGATCCTTGAACCCTAGCATTTCAGCAATTGAACTGATTGTCCTCTGATGAACCGACTCAATTTGTTATTTCAGGTCAGTCTCTATCTTCTCCAACTTGTCCTTAGTGCTCTTCTGACTTGCCTCCAAAGTTGTCAACCTTTCTTCAGTGTTCATGGCTCGAGTTTGGGCACATGTACCATACCTATGAGTTGTTTTAGCTATTTTGAATATTCTGTCTTTTTTTCATGAATGAATGTATGCAAAAATGAATTCACAAAATAGCAAACAAAGTAGTGCAAATGCTTGAATGCAGTCGAATGACCATTAATTCCATAGAAAATTTTCTCATAAAAGGAAACTTTTTATTGAATACATAAGTTCTTTTACATCAAATCATTCTTCAAATTACAAATATTTCTCAGCATGAACTCCTAACTCCTTGACTTCTTTAATTAGCCATATAAGCCTTGGCTCAACCTCTCCTATGGGCCTAATGTAGCGACGAAGAGCTGCAGCTTCAGTTGCCAGCATTGTCACATGCTTGGCCACATCCTGGACTTGTGTCATCACCATCCAATTAAACTCCTCTCATTCTCGGAACCTCCAGGCATTATATTTGAGGCGAGTGAACCAATAATAATTTCCTTCTTCGGCAACATCTTCAAGAACTAAGATCTTTGTTCTGTACTCTTGGAGAAGATTACCCATTTCTTCAACTTGCTCTTTCAAGAAATCATTCTCGCTCAAACTAACTTGAAGCTACTCATAAGTCTGGTCATCTTGCATTTTGTGAATTGTCTGGTTCAAGTCTTCTATTTTGGCCTCTAAATAAGTGATAAAGGTCTGACTTTGCTTCAACTTCTTACAGGCTTCATCATAGGTTGACTGTAACTCTAGTAGACACATATTGTTGTCATGAGCTTTCCTTTTCAATGCAACCGAATTTTCCTTCTCTTACTCTCGAAGCCCCTTGCCCTTCTCATTCTCCACTACTTGTTTCCCTTTCATTCTTTCTTTGGCCAAGGCTCACCGGAACTTTTCAATATCCTTCTTGTTGTGTTCCTTTTCTTTTTCTACAGCTTGTTCCATCTCCAACCTCCACTATTTTGGGTTTTTTATAAGGAAGTCAACCCTTTGAATCTCATATTTTTCCTCTAAATTCACATACATCTTTTTCACTCGGTTGGCTTCTTCCTTGTACTTTCTACATCAAGGCTAGCTTCAAACTTCTCTCGTTGATTCTGTTCCTTGAGAGCTTCAATTTCCAACTTAGCTCGTCTTAACTCTTCCCTCAAAATGTCGACCTCAGAAGGAACCACCTTCAAATGTACTTCTAAAGGTTTGGCGGGACCAATGGTAGGTAGCATGATCTTGTCATTCATTCTTGTATGCCTCCAAAAATCATAATCAGGGGTGTACATGTTGTGTTTGTCGGATTCAAACTTCATATAGTAACAAATTTTCCATGAATCACTAATTTTTTGCACATTCTGTCTGAATTCTCCTTGAAACTCAATTTCGATGTGCAAAGATTGGTGGTGAAATGAATGAAATGTCGTGATACATACTGATGTGAAACTAACAAGGGAGCACAACCAATTCCTCCCCATAATCCCAACAACATCAAGAAGTTATAGTCTCCGCACATGTACATCACTTTGGCATGACCCATCCACGGAACCCTCCATTTGATATCTTCGTCACAATGATCCTTGAAGATGTCTACCCACTTGCTTCTTTTGACACTCGGCCAATCTTGTGCCAACAATTCTTGAAGTGGAGAAAAGTTCAAAGAGAGCACATTTGGTAAGGCCAAAGTCAGACACTTCTAGAAATGGCTTAGGGTCCAAACCAAAAGCAATAGAGCACATCCTCCAAAGCGCACACCTTCTACTTTCCGACAAGCATTCAAAGAGATGAAGGCTTCAGCTAACACTGCGGGTACTGGATTCACTTTTCTCTTCAATTGTTCAAAGAATTATAACCAGGCCACGTCAATGTTTCCCAACACCTTTGGAAAAATTAGCAAGCCATAGATTGCGATAGCTAGGAGATCTACTATTTTTGCTATGTCTGGATAAACAAAAATGATGTTTCGAATGCATGACTAGGGAAAACTAAAACTTCCCCTCTAATTCGTATCAACCTTTCGACCCATTCGTCGCTCATTCCAGCAAATGTAGCAAGTCTCGAACACGAGCTCTTGTTTTTAGGGGCCTTTCCATACACCCAATTTTCCTTTAGTTTGGGAAAATTAAACAGGTCCAAGTACTCCTCAAAAGTAGGCATCATATCCTCTCCATTGAAGGTAAAGCAACAGTACCCAGGGTTCCAAAACTGGATCAAAGCCTTCATAAACGGCTCATCTACCCTTACATACATTAGATATGCTATATCACCATAGTACTCATGGAACAATTGCTTGGTCTTATAATCAAAACGGTCACAAATATCTCGTAGCTCTTGTATTTTGTTTTGCTTGACACTAATGTGGGCGTATTCTGAAGTTTCTGTCTGATGACCGGCAGTCAAACTATCTCCATACGCTCTTTGGTTGACCTCCGACTAGTGGGGTACCTTTGCATTCTCATCCTCATTCTTTAAGAGCCTTCCGTCCATAATGAGAGTTTTTAGCTCTAAGCAAATTTTAAGAATCAACCCATTCTATATATGGAATGATGAACATGCAAAACAAACAAGATAGGGGAACAAAGATTAGAAGAAAGAAAATAAGGGCGCTCCAAAATAATTTGATTGGATAATAATTTTGGGCAGCCATTCCAACATTCAAGGACATGTCTCCACGGATTATTTTTGCGAAGTGATTTTGACCAGAGTCAACACCCTAGGCTTTCTACATGGCTCTCTTTGGGTAGTCTCTAGATTCTCAAACTTGGTTCTGTTCTAAAAGGGTACCCGAGATGTCCTTGTTGTCCCCTACTAAGGGTAGCAAGGCCCTTTATTCTCACCCATTACGGGCTTCAAACGAATCGAGCTCAACTTAGGAGGACTCACCACCGATGCCTTCTTGAAGAATCAATATCCTTACGAAGACAAAGCGAAAGAGTCCCGAAGGTACTTGCTAGGCTCATACGAAGAATCAATATTCTTACATGAGCAAAGCATATTCCCCCACTTAAACGAACTGGACAAAGTTCGGGCATAGAGCTTGGAATTAAGTCTTAAATGCGTGAAAAAAAATTATATTCATTAAACGGAAAAATAAATTGAACCTATTATGAACTTGCAAATTCCATTAGTTTTTAAGAAAACTTTATTTTGAAAATAATTTGAAATCAATTTGTGTTATGGCCCTCTTTTTTTAAAAAAAACAAAAACTTCCCTAGCGGAGTCACCAAGCTATCGCAACCCTTTTCGAGCTTCGACGTTTTGGAAAACATTAAAAACCTGGAGTCACCACCAACCTTTTTGAGAAAGTGTAATTGGATCACTTTAAAGCGAGGTTATTTTAATAAAACCTTTTATTTTATTAAAACAACGATTTTGGTGTATGAAAACTAGAAAACAGGTTCGAGGTCGGTTTCGCGTGGGGAAGGGTTAGTACCCCCACGACGCCCAAAAATTGGTACCTAATTGATTTCAAAAACGTTTTCAAAATTGGAATTTGTAAGTTCACCAAGGTTCGATTCTAATATCTTATTGATGAATGTAGATCTATTTTAACGACCTTATCGCCCGAAAAATAAACTTTAATCACCGCCAACACTTCTAGCGCTAACCCGTCATTCCCGTTTGATAGGACACCACATTAATTTAATTTCACTTTTAGAACAACAAAGAAATTTGTTGTGTTGAACATTTTTTATTTATTCTAAATTGAAATTTATTCCAAAAAGAGTAAGTCTTTTATTCCTAATTGGGGTTTGAATTTTATTTAGTGTGTTTGATTCCTTGTGAAGAAAGTTTTTCCACAAACAAGTTTCTAATCTAAAATTGAAGAATCTAGTGCTAAGGTTAAGCATATTTCTGAAAGGCAGATAAGACAAACAAAGCACACTTGAAGTTTTTTGGATTATATTTTTGTGAGAAGCTTTATATTTTTTATTTTCTTGAAGGGGATTATTGTTTCTTTATTCTTTTTCTTATTCTAAAATTTAAACCATTTTTATTCGATATTTTTACTTTTTTTACTTTATTTGTTTTTTAACACTTTTATTTCTATTTCAAGAAGATACTTTAAAATATATTGTATTTGGAAATTTTAATTTTAAATCTTTTATTATTTTATTACTTGAAAAGTTTTGTTTTACTTTTTTATGTTTTAAGATTTTTATAAAATAAAAAAAAAAACACTTTATTTTAGAACTTTTATTTACGTTTTTAAAACTTTTTAAAAAGACCCTTTATTTTAAGATATTATTTACTTTCAACAACTTTTTTCACTTAATTTTTAATTTTAAGAAAAGGGTAAATTCAAACCTTTTTTTAAAAAAAAACTTAACTTCCAACAACCCGACTTTTATTTTTTAGGATGTAAATAGATTGAAACCTTCAGAACAAGATTTTTGCATTTTTGTAAGAACATGAGAGATTAAACTAAATTAAAAAATTAAATCACAAATTGAATTTTTACTAAACACTAACTCTGATCTCCCAATTTCAAAATGCAACCTAAAAAACATGAACAACACAACAAATTCAACCAAGAAAAGAAAACAAAAAAAAACAAAAGAACAATACAAGAAAGAAAATTTACCGAAAGAGAAGATTTTGTGAACAATTTCCACTTGAACCGACTCCGATCGTCGCTAAAAAATGACTCAAACTATCCCAAAGTTCGAACACACTTCAATAATTTTCCAGAAAATTCAGAGAAAATTCAAAGGAATTTTTGAATGATTTTTCTAAGTGTTTTTTCTTCTTCAAAATTGGTGATGAACAAAGGGGTTTGGGGGCTATTTATACTACCCCTGGAGCTTGCAAATCAAGGAAAATTTAGATTTTAATCCCTGAATTGAAACCAAAATCATACAGAGGGCTTAATTCTCGGCAAAACCCCTAAAAATCATTCGATTTGATTCGGATTTGGAGACAGATTTCTCCCTTAATTTGAACCTAGGTTTTGACCCATTTCTTATGTATTTTGCAGATTCTGGCGGCGGGAAGAGATGGCGGCAAACGACGCCGTCACCGTTGGAAAGGCAACAGCGAGACACGTCGATCGGTACCATCGGCGTTGGTCGTCGTGGCCAAGGGACGGTAGGCGAACGTTCGACAGCTGGCTCGAACTAGGGGTTTTGGGGAACTGACTCTAGCGGGCGGTCGCGCACGTGAACCCCCTTTTTCCTTTTTTAAATATTTTTTTATTTTTGCTTGAACTAATCTTGACCTTTGATCCTTATTGCTTCAAATCTAACGACCTATATTAAACCTTAAAAAAGACAAATGGGTTAGTTTGGGCCAATTTTTATATTTTTTAGTTTATTATTTTTTTGGAATGGACTTACAAAATATTATTATTATTATTATTATTATTATTATTATTATTATTATTATTATTATTATTATTATTATTATTATTATTATTATTATTTTGGACGGGTTTAAAATAAATTGGTTATTGGGTTATTATTATTATTATTTTGAAATTGGTTTTAAAAAGTTTTTTATTTTATTATAATTTTTTTGAAATGTTTTTTTTAATAATTAGATAGGGAGTGAAAATCCAATGACAACATGAATCACATCACATACCAATATCTTATTATTATATCATTCTTTCGAAACCCGGCTCTGATAGCACCAAATGTAACATCCTCAACACGGTCTAAACGCGAGACCGAACCGAATGGGTCACACTAGAATATTGAAGTAAACCAGGAATGTTTACCTCAATAAACGACCCTATTTTTTATTTTATCTTATCTAGATGCCCATTAACATCCTATATGACTCACACTTGCAGCGGAAGGGACTTCAATAAAACCATACAACGATTTGGTATTCAATTGCTTAGAAATATAAGTTAGGGACCAATTTGTAATTTTAGCAAAATACAGAGGAATCCTCCAATTTTAAGTTACCATCCTTTAACTAGTCATATCACACGTCACTATCAAATCTCAGCTCAAACAGACACCAATAGGGCAGTCAATTGCAATCACAAACATTTAGGGACCAAATTGTAAATCTGGTAAATTATAAGGATTTACTTGAACATAAGTTTACCAATCCTTAATTGACCAGGTTCTATGCATACATGTCCAATTTCAGCTCTAAAAGATCATCCAAACCCAATCAATTGCATGCATAACAATCAGGGACCAAAAACTAAAAAATCCAAAACCTTTGATAACCAAAATAAGTAACTTACCTACCAGGCATATCGATACGGCTCCATAGGGCATCGATACGATATTTTCCAGAACTCAACATGCATATCGATACACCTTCAATCGTATCGATACGAGTCCAAAAATACACTATATTGTTTCGATACCCTTTCGACTGTATCGATACCCTTAGGCCTGAACTATAAAAAAATACTAGTTTTTAACTCATTAATGCACCCATAACCACTCAAGCATGTTTCTAACATATATATAACATATCCAAACATCAAACATCAATAATTCATTGCATATTCAACATCATATCATGGCAATTTGCATCAAAGGTAAACTATAGGCATGCAACCTAGCAAACTAGTCAAGCAAGATACCAAAATGCATAGCAAAGCACAAACCAATAACCAAAGGTCATTTACAAGTCTAAAACAACAATGAACACTTGCTGAAATAGGGAGTTTACACGAATCTCCCAAAAATACAACGAATCCTCCATTGCCCTTATTACTTATAGTTTAAACTGAAACATACACGTCTCAACGAAGTCTCTAGAGATCCCTTCCTACTTGCTGCCTCTAAAGCATCAATTATCTACATTGATGGACAACTAAGAGCGTAAGCACACAAGTCTTAGTGGTGAGTGCTAAAAAAACACAATCAATGCATTAAAACCATTTTCCATGTTCAGATTAAAAACTCATTTCAATTAACTTAAATCATCATTTGAAAACCATCATGCCTTTAAAACCATGTGCTTTCATTAACCAATAATCGGCATATTAAACCTCATGCTACATGTATCATGAATCAACAGAAACTTCCATTGCCACACTCAATTTAAGCCTTCCCATACTAACTACCATATGCAAAGCTTAAAGAGTAAAACATTTCATAATACATCATCAATTATATTGGCTTACAAGTGATCATTTAACAAGTTCATATCTCAAAACCACATATCAGATACACAAATTTAACAAGTGTTCGCACAACACTTCAAGTCATCTCAACCGGAATAGGTACAATCACAACCCACGGGGAAACCAACCCTATCATCGGTTAGATGCGTAACCCACTAACGAGAGACGAGACACCAACATCCTCAATCGTTAGGGTACTTGGATAGAGACATTACACAACAACCCCTCAACATCCAAGGTGACTTTTTATAATGCACTCAATCTTATAGCCGGCTAACTATATCTGATATCAGTTATAAAACATTTTCATAACATCACTTGCCAATATTAATCACATTTAACCACATACCTAACTATTTTCAAAGAATCGTTAATGAATCATATTTCAAAGCATTAAACCATGCTTATAATTACAATTATAAAACATATACTTACGAGGATCACTTACCATGTGCATCCTTCGACATCACTGTAACACCCCTTACCCGGATTAGGAGCAAGGAGTGCTAATACAACCAAACAAGAAAGAAACATAAAAATTCAAGCAATTTTAAACCAACTTTTAAAACTCGTCTTTAACAGATGAGTTGCTTAACTATCAAGATACTAAGAAGTCCAACTAGACCATGCTAAAGTTTATTATAAGTTACCAATATCACATGTTATCATTCAACCTTAATCAATGTGTTCCCTATTGGACTAGTTACTTCCAATTCAAGAAATCATGCTATTCAAACATAGGGCATTCGAACACTACAATTTGGCAAGGACCTAATTCATTTCAAGACTATTGAAACTAACATATACAATCCATTTTATCAAGTCTAAATTTCTAAGACAGCTTAAGTCGAATCGTACAAGTAAGGTAGAACTCTGGTTTCATTCGATTAGAGGGCTTATTAGACAAGAAATCATACAAGCATTCGAATTACATATATACAAAGCAATATTACATTCTTATCACCTTACTAGACTTTATTTTCCTAGGATGTTTCATTTCAAGCATGTAACCACTATCAAGACCATATTAAGCTACATTCAAGAGACCTTAAATACATACATATCAAGGGAGGCCATTAAGTATTACGAACTTTAGAATTTAAGTCTTCTATACATGCCTTCAAACAACAAAATGCAGCTCTTGTGTGATCTATATACAAAGATAGGTTCCACCAACTAGGAGTTTTACAAAAATATACCAAGTCATACATTAAGATTTGCTTGTGTTCTGCTCCGGTTCAAGAAAAGGTAGCTTTTGAACAATCTAGACCTGTGATTGGGGAAGAAGGAAAACGAGAGTGATAAGTACTTAATGTACTTAGTGAGGTAGTATCTGCCTAACAATTTATCAAGATTATTAATTTTAGGGTGTTTTACTCATTATAATTAAGTGTAAATTAGTTAAGCTTTAATCAAGAAAATTCAAGTCCTAGCTAGTTCCTCTAGCCTCATTTGAATGTGTAAAATTCATGTGATTAAAGATTCATTTCATGACTCACCGCATACAATACAAGCAAGTAGTCATTTACAAGTACTAAGTGATGAAGCAAGCAATGTTTTTCTAGCATAAATCAAACGAATAAAGCAAGAAGGACTTCAATTCCATTCGAACAAAGGGGGTTTTATACCTTACAACTTGTTTTTCATTTATCAAGCAAATCAAGTTGGCATGTTCATCGTTTATCCATGTGAATTCATTAGTTTACAAGTTCATTATCAAGAAACAAGTTTGTCCATCCTTTATTCATGATTAACATATCTTGCTTCAAGCTTAATTAGTCTTATTTTGCCTTGGTAGATAGTTAAGACTAGGTAATCAAGTCAAATGAGGGTACACAAAGTACCTAACAAGAGGGTACAGAAAGTACCTAACAAGAGGGTGCACAAAACACCAAACAAGAGGGTACACGAAGTACCTAACAATATGGTACACAAAGTACCTAACAAGATGAGCTCTAGACTCTAAGGCATGTTGTTGTACCTAGGACCAACTAGCAACCAAGGGCTTTATTGATTCTTTTATCATCAAGCAATCATACATCAAGTGTTTAAGCATCAAGCATATCAAGATCAAGTTCATTTTAAGCCTTTAAGCCATGTGAACCTTAGTTCATTTCACAAGTAATCAAGGATTTCAAGCATTAAGTAAGGGCACCTAGACCATCAAGCCATTCGAATGATTCATCCAAAGTATAGCAAGCGAGCATTTCATTCACTTTCATTATAAAGCCACAATACAAACAAGTTGGTTTACCAAGTCATTAACTCCATTCTTCCCATATATTTAGTTTAGCAAATATAGATTAGGTTCATTTCATAGTATCATACATCAAGCAAGAATTTAGACATGCATTTTGGTTAGGACCTAAGTCCTAACTTAAGTAAAAACTACACTCATAAACTTCCAAGCTTAAGCTATTGATCTTTGATGATAATCTCCTTTGCTTTTCCCTTGACTTGATCAATTCTATCTTCCTCAAAAAATTCCTCTCATTCTTGTTCTATTAATCACACAGAAAATCATAGATATCATGTTAGCATCCAATTCATCAAACAAGCTTACACAATCAAGCACATTTTACACTACCATTACTAAATTGTTTTCTGCCTCTAGCAGTTTGCACACCCTTCACTAATTTGTCTATATCTTTTAATCAATACGTCGAAATTTAAATTCGTTTATACCGTAGAAAGATAACTTAATTATATTTATAACCATATATGCCTCATAATTTTAGCCCTTATACATCAATACAATTTTTAAGTTTAAGTCAGGTCAAATTACAGTTTCAAAATTGACCAATTTGCATTTTTAGTCCATTTTAGTGAGCTAATTAACCTATGACCCTCACAATTTCAAACTAGACCTTTAGACCTTAGTTTCCCTATCTTTACCCTATTTTTACAAGTCAAGCTTAGTCCCTAAATAGTCCATTTCAGTCCCTGATTTAACCAATTTTCCAGAACAATCCATATTTCACTAATTTGCAAATTATCACTTTAAAGCTATGAATTTCCTTATTAGTCAAGCAACACAATTTATCAATCATTCATATTAGGTTCTCCCCTGTTTTTATCTAACTTTTCCAGCCCTTAATCTTATCCAATTCAGTCCCGAATTCACTAATTTATTCGAAAGAGTCCCTATTAGTCATTTAAACCGTCTAGGTGACTAGTTTCATTACTAGTTCCATTTCTTCAACTCTATTATCAAACTAACAAAATCCAGACCTCAATTATCAATTCTACACAATTTCTATTAGGTGATTTCTTGTTAATACTTTCCCTTATTCAATTGGCATACCAATTTCATCAATTTGATCATTTACATTCGATTAACCTACTAGGTGTACCAATTTGATTAGTCAACGGTTCTAACATGATCATCTATTTGTGTTCTACTCAAGTTCACATAATCCTATCATAGTTCAATCTTATAACAAACATATACTCTAGCTAGATTCATTTACAAACATCAAACAATCCAATTTAACCAAATTTCTTATTTATTCGAATAACAAGAGTAAGAGTATACTTACTTTGCTTTCTAGCTTAATTTTCGTGCAAGATCTTATCCATGCAAGCTTTAATCCTTCCTTAACTATGGATTTCTCTCAATTTCACTCTCTCTCTCTCACTAATTTCTCTATGAGTATTCGACCAAGGAAGGGAAATGAGGAAGATGATGATGATAATGGACTTAATGGATTTGTGAAAGGACAAAAATGTCCCATAATTGACCACTAATCCTAAGTTTAATCAAGGGCATTTAGGAATGTTGATATTTTGCATGAATTCCTTCCATATATCATTCCTTTCGATTTAGTCATTTAAATTATGTCACTCACTTCTCATGATCATTTATTTAGGTCCTTAAATAACCTAATTAACTTAGAATTAGGCTTAATCGAATTAGCAATTTAATTGGTTAGGTTCAATACTTCTAGGTTAGGATTTAGGTCATTACAATCACATCATCAAAACAGTAAATCGCTTACTTTAAAACATGCTTTAACAGTAGGTAACATGCACTTAAAAATCAAGTGCATAAACAAATCCATAATAGCACAATCCGAGAGAGAAAAATACTTTCACTTACTTCCGAACTTAGCTAAGTGTTTGCTTACAACTAAGTTCCCAAAGCCACTTTAAAACATTTCAAAGCTGAAAAACCACATTTTCACTCACCGACACGCTAAACCTTGACAAGCCGACACGAAACTAAGCGTCTGAAGCTCAAGAAACTTCTCTAGTTGCTTCTGAAATGTTCTCTCCGGTTTATACCACACAGGAATATAGGAATAATGCATCTCAATACATTAAAATCTCCAGCAATCAAACTTATAACGTTGCATTGCCCAAAACCACCAAAACGCCCATCCAAAACAACTGAAAACACTACTGATTACTCTACAAACTCTACCCAGTCAAAATGAAACACTTCCAACCATTTATAATGATTTATTAACATCCAAAATCAATCGATTAATCACCTTATACCTCCAACATCCCCCAAATCACATTAACACCACAAAACCCAATTCTAACAACTAGAGATCCAAATAGTTTCGGGATTAGCATGATCAAACCTCAATCTCAACATTATTAATCTTCCAAAACATGATTAAAATCAATTATAACTCAACCAAAGTAGATCCAATAAGAAAATTACACAAAATCATCATTTTAGGTTTGATTTAGCCATTTTCTTCAAATCAATTACAAAACCTTATTAAGAAACACAATTAAAGAGCCAAATACTTGGGAATTTCATTAAAGAACCTTGATTAGAGGATAAGCACGAAATTGTCTCTAATCCCTTGTTATTCCTTCAATTGACAAGATTTGACGAAAAATCTTCAAGAATCCTTTGAGATAAGTTGAGAAAAATCCTTAGAAAACATTTGGAAATCAAAGTGAAATGGAAAAGAAAGGTCTCTAAAAGTTTTGAAAGAAAAGTGATGTTTGGCTAGTGAGAAAAGAGATAAAATGGAAGTTATGTCAAAATGGATTTGTAAATGTTAAATCCATTTTAATCAAAACTCCTATAATCTTTTTAAGTAAAACCACAATAAAAACATGTAAATTAAAGGGATAGCTGATTATATTCAATATAGCTTCTTAAAGATTCTAAGTTTTTTCTCTCTTACAAAATAGTCATTTAAAACATTTTTCCCATTTTTACGCTTTAGTCACTAAACTGAAATGTCCACTTTCCACACGCCATTTCTCAAAATTGACTTCACCACACCCTTATATATATTTTAAAAGGATTTTAGAAAATTTTCTAATATTTTTATAGTTTCTCTAACCATGTTTTGCCTAAACCAACCCCGAACTAACCTGGATCTCTAGTCTAGGTTCTACGGACCCTAAACCAAACCTTTAAAAACTCCTAGGCCCAAAATCAGGGTGTTACATCTGGTATCCCCTAACTTCGGGATAAGAGGTGAGTTTGGTTGCATCTACTTCGGGTGACACGGAGTCACTTCGATCCTTGCTTTGTTGGATTGTTGTTTTAAATGTTAAGATATGACATATGCATCATGAATACATTTTATGCTATTAAATGAAGTATGTTGATCGAGGAATTGAAGTATGTATATGTTTAAGCTTTGCCCTGAATGATATTCAATTCTTAATCCTTGAAAAACATAAAAATACAAGAAACAACATCAAACTTTAAGATCAAAGACAATAAGAATACCCCTACTTTAAGGAGCTAAAAGCTCAACTATTGTGATAAGATACTAAGAAGAAAATAAGTAAGATTACTTGTACCATTAACTACTCTCCTAATTTTAAGCATAAAATATTTAAGTTGCCTATTTAATGGAAGTCCTTGGACACTTTGGCATAATACATGGTATATTTGGGACTACAGTCCACGATCTACGGCTTAAGGATGCCCCTTATTATATGTGATATATTGGCGACAGTAGGAGGTAACAAAGGATATGTACATAGATTGGCAACAGTTTGATTGGATAGTTGAGAAGTTAGGATTGCCATTGTGTAATCACTAATTTTGTCCGGGCTTTAGAACCTCTTTAGTTTATGTTAATGTTGGGCTTAATAACATGAGTTTTATATTATTGTTATTATTTTAAAACCAAGAAATTATTATTTACTAGTATTGTTTAGACTAAGTATTTATGTACATATTCATGGTATCCATATAATACATAGTTTTTATATACATATAAAGCATACAACTTGGTTTCTTCCAACGTGTGACATGTATTTTAGAATATATATATATATATATATATCCATACACTATAAGGTTTTCGTGTAAAGATATAATATACAAAGTTTCTTATAATATATATAAAGTTTTGTGATAAATATAATGTAAATAGAGTAATATATATGTCATAGAGTATGGTCTTTACAATAAATTTTAGGGTATGTTTCTTATGTGATATAAATATATACAAGGTTTTATAAGTAGTATGACATAAAGTTTTAAACACGTATAACATAAGGTGACTATAGGTATAATATGTGTCATTAATATATATATATATATATATATATATATATATATATATATATATATGGGTTAGGATCAACTTACACTGTGCAAAACTCAATTACTTTTACACAATTTTTGGACCATTAGATGATGATAATTAATGGCTCAGATTATTTCTTTATCTTTTTTTCTCAAGTGATAATCTTCACATTTTTTACTGTTAATCTCATCCATCCATTTCCCTTATCCAATGGTTCTAGATTAGTGTAAAACTAAATGAGTTTTACACCATGTAACTTGATCCCATCCCTATATATATATGATATCGTTTTGGACGTATACGATACGTATATTATATGTATAAAATGAGCATAGTTTATTTGTTCTCTCTATTTATGGTTATGTGGTTTTTGGACCTTGTTGTTCTTTGGGTTTAGGTTGTATAGTTTAGGAGGTTTGGGCTTTGCTTTATTTTGGGCTTTGAGGTTAGTAGGTCAACTTTAGGATTAGATTTAGACCAAGATTGATTTAATTAATTTAGATTATGTGCCTATCTCATAGGGCATAATCTTTAAGTTAATCAAATTAATTTAGGTTCAGTTTTCTAGAGCCGTAGTTAAACCAATCTAAGGTTCGAATTGGTTTAGTGAATTTAAATTTACCCTTGGCTTATTAGGGTAAATGTTAATCTTAATAAGCTAATCGAATACCTATTTATAATGTTTAGGATGAAATCGACATTGGGCCAAGATGGACAATTTAAATTAAATCCATGATTAATTATTTTGATTCATTTTAAATAGCGTACCTAGCTCATTGATATACTAGCTTAAAATTGGTCAATCTAATTATTATGTTGCAAGATAATTTATAATTTATTAGGGTCTTCTAGTTTTTAGGGCATAATTATTTTAGGGTTAATACTAGGCTCACTTAGTTGATAATTAGGCCATTAATTAAACTTTCATAACTTGGGGCTTCTTAGGTTAGGACCTCGTGTGGGCTTTTTGTGTGTTTGTTTTAAAGCCTTTGTTTGTCATTCCTTAATTGTCATTCATGTGATCCTTTTTCCCGATTGCATGTTAATTAATTTAAACCATACAAAAGAGAGGTATCTATTAATCTTGATATTTGTGTCGTAACAGTCCGAACTTAATGGATGTTGACCAAATATTTGGGTTAATCCTTATCGTCTCAAGGTAAGCGATAGTTAAAAAAGGGACAACGTCATAACATCATTCCTAATTTCTTGCATAATGTATAAAGGTGACGTACAAGAGTCGAACCATAAATTAACACGTCAGTTAGACTTATATGATATCGGTTTAATCTATGATCCGATATATCGTTATCCTTATTAGTTAAATGCCTAATTAATTCCAAAGCACTGATTTGATAAAAGCTCGTACAATTAGAGTCAATTTTCAATTAAGAACATCTAATTAAATTCGCTTTAAATTTCCAATAATTTCCATCGATTAAAAACAACAAATATTTTGGTACTGATTTCTGGGCGTGATGGGGTGCTAATCATTCCCCACACATGAATCTTTTCAAAACGGATCTTAGATTTTTTTATGGTGTTCAACCTACCTAAATCGCCGGTGACGACTGCAAGCTTTTTTGAAACTCGAGTTCTTAAAGAGAAACTCCCCTTTTAAAGAAATAATCATTTTCAGGAGATCAGGATATTTTAAAGTTTTTTCAAAAAAAAATTAGAGTTTCACACTACTGTGTGCTTTGGGCTATGTTTGACCCGAACCAATATAAAGGATCTAAAAGATATGAACCAGGATATTAAGCTTTGAAAAGATACATGGATGAGATATGTCATACGAACAGATGAACTCAAATTTGGATTTTGATAAGAAAAATAAGCTCTATGGTAATCTCTGATAAGATTTGGAAAGAGTTTCTAAAAGCATTAATTAAGCTATGATAAGTTAAGCCATGAATCTCTGCTAAGACTATGAGTGAGAATAATTCTAAGATAAGGCTCTTGGGAGCATAACAAGATTTATAATTCTTAAATCTTAAATAACTTCTAAATTAAGACTTTATACCTTGACTAACCTAATGCTTCTAAAATCTTGAGTGATTACTTTTGCTTTTATCTTCATTACTTAGTCCTATCATAGTTGCCACGTTACTTAGGCTATATAAGCCAAATGTATTCATTATCATGTATTTGCAGGGTAATTAAAGCTCGTGTAATCCGATCGTGATTAATGGTTGCAAGTTATTACTTGAAATCCAAGTAGAGTTGGATTTCTCTTAATTTTGATACTCCTAGAATGGTGGCTCCTTGTCCTATCTTAGCTTTATGTAACGCAATCTTTGTGACATGTATATTCTATAATTTGAGACATGGTTATATATATTTATGTATGGATTTCACATAGTTGGATGTTTCATGTTTATGGTTGAATTGAGTAGGCACATTCTAGGTTATTGATTGCTCAAACATGACACTTTGGGCTATGATCTGATGATATGCTTATATATTTGAGATGCTTGTTGAGTAGGTAAAACAAGTATGATATAAGTTTTTGTGTTACGGTAATGTTTGCTTTGAATTGATGGATTAAGTTTGGAACGAACCTTAAATTGATAAACAAAGAGGTTAAGTTTGGTTTTGGTTAAATAGTTACAAAATAAACCAATATTTTTCAACCTCTAATTCGAATGTGGATAGGGCTAAAATCAGCAAAAGCTTATCCTAATTGTATGGCACTACGAGATATAAGAGAAATAAAACTCTCCTTGTCAACTTGTTTTAAAATTTTCCTTTATTGATTGGTATGAATTCTTGAGATGCTCGCAAGTAGATTATAATTTAATAAATCAATCTTGTTCTTGTTCTCTTGACCTGTTTGAGTTATGTTTGAATTTTGGCTTCTGTCCAACTCAACATAGCATGTATAACTTATAAGTACCCCCATGTTATACGTATTAAGATCTTAATAGATTTGGGAGGTTATATTAATTGATAAAAGAAGTACATAGATAGTAGTTGATTAGGAATTGTTAAAACATTGATCTCTTTTTGTTTGTTAACATGTTTAAGTTTTCTCTGAAAAATCCTACAGCCATTATGTTTAACAACTCTGGTGGACAGCCGCCGGGAGAGATTCTCCAAATCCAAGTTCCAATTTTGTTGGAACATCGTGGTTCACCGGTGTCTATGGAGATCCAACCAGAAACGAAGAAGGCAAGGGATGATTCCACGGTTCAGGATATTGGTGATAGTGCAGGCTTGGGTGACATGGGGTCGGATGTTGTGGCCACGGATGGGATCGAAGCGAATGGAAAATAGGCATCTTTGTTGCCAAATGAATCGGTTGTAAGCACAGACTAGGGCATGAATATTGTTGTTATCCCGGAATCTTATGCTGCAAAAGTTGCTAGTGCATCTATGGAGCGAGATCAGGCAATAGAGGATTTCTCGGATATGAATATCATTTTCCAGGATTCAGATTTTTTTGTTAACCGTAGTGGTGCGTTTTTGAAGATTCATTTTTTGAGAAGGTTCATGATTTCATTGATAAGAGCATGCAACATATTGTTATTTTTCGTCTTCTCAGATGCACGATTGGCTACAAAACTTTGGATTCTCGAGCTGAAATTGTAACAGCCCGAAATTTCCCCAAATCAAGATTTCCTAATTTTAAAATCCCTAATTTGAAACCCTAGAATTTGGGAATTCCTAGTTTAAAACCCTAATTTGATTAAGGGGTTAAATTAAACAAAATCAGAATTTTGTGGCTTAATTCAGAAATTTGGGTCGTTTTGAAATGTTGGTAAAATCATGTTTCTGTTTTGCAAACCCTAAAAGTGTAAAGTGACCATATATGTGATTTGCCCTTTTAATAGGGTATTTATACCCAATTATACCTCACATCAGATTTTAAAATTTGGGGCAGCCGCACCCTTTCTTTTCCTTTCTCTCTCTTTCGGTATCGCTTCCCTTACCCTCTCCCTCTATTTTTCGGCGAAGCACCGATAAGCCTCTCTCGTCGCCCGACCGTCGATCTAAGACCAGCGGGTTGCTCGTATTCTCTTCGCGACCAAAGCCCAAGCCTCGGTTCCCCGTCATCGGCCGTCGTGTGTCAGTAACGGTAGAAAACCGTTTGATTTCCCCTGCTCCGTCCGCCTCTGCCATCCGCACCACCATCGTCGGAATCGTTTTTGGGTCGCAAACAAACCCTAACCCTTGAGTTCTCATTGCACCACCGTCTCTCTCCGTTTCTTGTTTCAGTTTCGATTTGGGTAAGTGTTTGGGTAAGCTTCGTCGTTCTCTTGTGGGTTTTGTTTTGATCTCGAGTATTGGTTTTGACTATGTTGCGTTTGTTGTTTGACCGGGATGGCCATCGAAGTACTCGTCTTTGTCGCTACCGTCGTTGCGTCTTTTCCGACGTGTTGCACAACAGTTTCGCGTTCGCGCCGCCGCCGTGATTTTGTGCTGCCGCCTTGCTTTGTCGAGTCGCCGCCTCTGCCGTCATCTTTTCTTCGCCGCCGCCATCAATGTTTGGAAACCCTAGTTCTGGATCTGATGAGAGGGGATTAAGGATTTTGGGCTGAGTGTTGTTGGTTGAGCCCAACCGGGGGGGGGGGGGGCTTGATGGTAAACCCAATGGGTTTGTGTGTGTGGGTTAATAGAGTTAGGTGTTGTGGCCCGTGTGTGTGATTGTTTGTGAGCCCAACTTGTGGGTGTTATGAACCGAAACAATTAGTGGTACTTGACCCGTGTGAACCAGCTGAACCGAACCAATGAACTAGACCAGTGAAGTGAACCGAGTTGTGCAACCTATCTGGATCAGTGAAACTTGGACCAAACCGAACTGAACCAGAAGTTTTGAACTGAATCATTTGACTTGTTGACTTTGACCAGATCTGAATTATTGACTAGTTTGACCTTTGACCTTTTGACCGGAGTTGACTTTGACTTGATTTGACCGTTGACCTTGGACATGTTTGACCAATTGACTTTGACTAGAGTTGACCAATAGTTGACTTTTTCAGAAAACGTTCATCTTAACCTTTCTCAACGTCCTGGGTCCGTATCCGCTGCCCGTTTTGTCAAATTAGATCCCGGAAGTTCCGTTTTGTTATCTTTAAGTAATTATTATTGGAATATAATTAGTTATGATTTCAGAATTTAATTCGGAATATTCCTGTGTTCAGGTGCCGACCTTGAGACCGTTGGGTAACCTCCAGTTGCTCAGACCGATCGTGCACTTTCTTCGAGATCTTCACGTGAGTATATCTTCAGTTCAGTTTTCAGTGTTTTAGTCGGTGGCTTAGTGTTAGTAATAAATGTTAATATAGAATTCATATCTCGTAGGTCCTGATTTAGTGAGATCCGAGCGTGAGGCTCGCCCTTCTCAAGATTAGAGCTTATGTTGCTTAAGGCGTGTCTCTTCTTGTTTTATAAACTTATGTGTTTCTTTCTGTGCTATAAATTTTATGTGCTTTTCTGGATTAATATAAGTAAATGTTTTGTACATTTTGTGTGCATACTCTGTTGTGATTAGGTGAATGTTTTCAGACATCATGCATAACATGTCATACTGTGATTTAAGTGAAATATCATATTTTCGGAATTGTAAAACATTGGATTTATAGTATTGTGCAACTTGAATTTTCGTAATTCAAGTTTCGGATCAGACTCGGATTTTAAAATCTGCATCATATCATTATGGGTATATGGTTTGTGATTTGTTCGGGGAAGTTCAGTGGTTTCAACCTTCGGGTTGAATTCCGCTTTGGATTAGTGGTTTCACCCTTCGGGCTGAATTTCGCTTCGGATCAGTGGTTCCACCCTTCGGGCTGAGTTTCACTTTGGATGGTGACGATGGAGAAAGTAGGTTCTGGGGAACCTTACTTTTCGGTGTATCGGAGATGGGTATTATGATTCATGTGCATCAGACATCATATCATTATGATCCAGTTTTTTCGTTGTGTGTTCAGAAATGTTTTATCAGAAAATAAAATATTGTTTGATTTTTGTTTTGTTTTCGGTTGCACTTTAGAGACACACTAAGCTCTTTAGCTTACACTTCTTAGTTTTTACTTTTTTCAGATATCTAAGACTTATTAGGCGACTCGGTACTTGGAGCATCTCTTGTTTATTCAGAAAAATTATGATTTAGTATGAACTCTCTTTTAATTATTTCAGACTAATGTTTTGAAATATTTTAGAACATTTATTTAATTCAGACATTTGGACTGTTTACTGTTTTTAATTTGGGCTTTATTAAATGCATGCATCTATGAAGTTATTTTCAGAATTTTAATTAATAATCGAAATATCGTTTAAAAGATTAAGTTTTATTTTAATCAGAATATTTGTTAAGTTTTACTTATCTAATCGATCCTTTTGAATTACGAAATATTTTAACCTAAATTATTTCTTGAGGGACAAGTTCCAATCGCTACTTCCTAGATTCGGCCCATTCCTTCTGGGTCGGGTTTAGGGGGTTACATTTAGTGGTATTAGAGCCTAGATTCAACCTTCGGACTGTGGGGCTCACAAAAGTTGTTTTCAAACTGTTTTTGACTTTTGCATGCATTTAAAATATTTTGGGACGGATGATAATTTCTTGGAAAAAAATATACTATGGAATTATGTGATTTTGTCTTCAACGTTTTTAATGTGTTTTAAATATGAGACTCCAGTACCGATTCTAACTCTAGGTTATTAGCTTCTGGTATATAGTTCATTATGCCACCGTGTATGAGTCTTAATCTATCGTTTGTTCGAGGTCGTGATCGAGGCCGTATTGTTGTTTCTGGTATTGATCACCTGCCTTATGTTAAGCAAACAGGAATTCAGAATAAGTTACATGTGATGAGAACCATTCGTTAGGAGGATATCAGATCAGAAGTGATAACTCACTTGATATTGAGAACACTGATCGAAATGTGTGAGCCGAGCTCTTAGCGAATTGTTAAGATTACTTTATGAATTTGAAATAGAATAACAAGTCAGTAAAAGATTTTGAGATAGATTTTCGGACGTTGGTCAAGTACGCTCGTGAGTTAGTTGCGACCGAGAAAGATAAATGTGACTGGTTTTTGAAGGGACTTCGGCTAACGATTCAGAGAGATGTTGCAACACACCATGTTTTAGTGTTCAGTGTGGTGGTTGATCGGGTTAAAACTACTGAGAGAATTCTTGCAGTAATGGAAAAAGAGGAACTTCAGAATTCTGATCAAGTCGGGAAGCAACCGGACACATTTGTACAACCAAGTTTTGTCAGCTCATTTGGAAAGACACCTAGGGATGAGTTTGTTCCTCAGAGTTATCAGAATGGAAGACCCGCAATATCGACAGTTCCATTTGGCAGTCAAGGTAGTTCAAAAGTTCGTCGGCCTATTTCCGTGTATAGTTTTTGCAACAAAAAGCATAACGGAGAGTGCAGATTGATGAACATAATGTGTTTCAGATGTGTTTCTCAGGATCACTACTTAAAGAATTGTCCACGTCAGCTACTAATTTATCCGTTCAGATTCAGAGTCATGCATCAATTCAGGCACCTCACTGAGGTAGAGGGCAGTTTAGATCAGTTGCTTATGGTACTGCTAGTAGAGGTAGACCTGCTCAGAGTGATAGGTCAGCTGGATATGAGATTAGACGACCGGGTTCAGTATATTCGACCGAAGTTCACGTTTGATGTGATGATATGCAAAATGACGTAACAGCTACATTTATGATGTTTTCAGTTCTATTTTATTTGGTCATGATAGATCATGAATTCAGAATGGGAAAGTGTATGCATGTTTTAGCTGGTTAAGAGATCTATTGTTAAGTCTGGAAATTTCGAGGACGAAATTTCTTTAAGGGAGGGTGAGTTGTAACACCCCGAAATTTCCCCAAATCAAAATTTCCTAATTTTAAAATCCCTAATTTGAAACCCTAGAATTTGGGAATTCCTAGTTTAAAACCCTAATTTGATTAAGGGGTTAAATTAAACAAAATCACAATTTTGTGGCTTAATTCAGAAATTTGGGTCGTTTTGAAATGTTGGTAAAATCATGTTTCTGTTTTGCAAACCCTAAAAGTGTAAAGTGACCATATATGTGATTTGCCCTTTTAATAGGGTATTTATACCCAATTATAGCTCACATCAGATTTTAATTTTTTGGGCAGCCGCACCCTTTCTTTTCCTTAAAATGAATTAGGTACCAATTTTGGGCATCGTGGGGTGCTAACCCTTCCCCATACGTAATCGACCCTCAAACCTGTTTTCTGGTTTTCGTAGACCAAAATCGTTGTTTTATTAAAACAAACTGTTTTATTAAAATAAACTTGTTTTAAAGTGATCCAATCACACTTTTCAAAAAAAGGTTGGTGGCGACTCCGTATGTATTTTTAAATTTTTTCCCAAAAAGTCAAAGCCCTCCTTAAAAAAGACTTGCGACAAGTAGGTTTAAGATAAAGTTTTGTAATTAACATACCAATCTTTTTCAAATAGAGTCGCACATTCATTGCTCTTAAAATAGAGAATATCTTCCAACTAAGTGCATTGACTACTATATCGGCTCTTCGAAACGGGCAGACAATCACATCATTTTTCTTGAGGAGTTTTATCTACCTCATCTACCATAGGTTCTGATCTTTTGGAGTCATCAAGTATTTTTCAAACTTTTATAATTGTGAAGACATAACCTTTCTCACCATACAAATGATTCCACCAAATTTTCAAAGCAAATATTACTATGTCTAACTACAGATCATGAATTGAATAATTTCTCTCATGAGTCTTGATTTATCGTGTTGTATATGCCACTAATTTACCCTTTTGCATTTATATGTATCCCAGTTTATTACAGAAAGCATTACGGAAGAGTGTAAAATCTTTTTGTACTAACACTGGATCTTTTATCATATTCTTTTTTAGAGTCCAATTGAATTCCATCGACCTAGGCAATATAGCCTAATAAAACAACTTCAGATATTCAAAATTCACAGTTGGACAACCTTTAATATAATCTTTTTTCATAGAGAATACGAAATACTACCTGAGGGTGTAAACCATCATCTTTTTTGGTCTTTGAGTACATTAGAATATCATCATTGGATGCCACAACAAACTGATCCAAGTACGATAAAGAACTCTCTATCCATCAGATCCGTTTATGCTACTAGACTATTTGTAAGATAAAATTACACCTCTATAACTCATATTGTCCATACTATATCTTGAATACAATTTTAATAATATTCTTCTCCTTGACCTTCAATTGGAGCACCACAATTAAAGATCAATTTTAGGGAACACTGTAACTTCATTCAATCTGTGACTTGGTTGTCATTTTGTTCAACTGGCAATATCCATTACATAATCTCATCGAACCATCTTTTTTCTTTCTTTTTTTAAATAATGCTGGACCTCCCGTATAAAACCTCGATCCAATAGTCCATGTAACTAAGCTTTTAACTCCCTTAACTATGTGGGAGCCAATTAATACAGTGCTAAATAAAACTTCAATTCTAAATTTCATTTCACCATCTCTCCGGGAAACACATCTTAATATTCACAAATAGTTGGGATACCTTTCAAGTTCACCTTTGGTTACTTGTATGTTAAAAACATAATCTAGAAAGTTCTCATATTCTTTTGATAGCAACAATAACAAAATGGAGTGGAGAGCGTGGAGAGGGTCTGGAGTGCAGAGCGAAAGGAGAAGTTCAGGAGTGCAAAACGGTGGGGTAGCATGGAGTGGAGGGGCAGCTCGGAGGGGCAGCTGGATGAGGAGACCGGAGAGGTTACCGAAGAGGCACTCCCAACGTCGTTGGGGCTTCTCAGTGTTTATAGATAATCTTAGCAAGAACATTCATAGAGAAACCCTAAGGAGGAGCCTGGAAACAGCAGGAGAAATTCTAGATGTGTACGTTGCGTACAACAATCCTAAAAGGAGAAATAGGCCGACGACGTTCGCTTTCATTCAATTCAGGGATGAAAGTTCTTCTAGGAGGGCAATCAGAGAGATTAACGGAAGATGGATGGACCGGCACAAAATAAATATGTTTATAGCTGAACCGTGTGTCCTAGTAAGCCAGGTGGGAGCAAAAAAATCAGGGTGTTCGGATAGTGGTCCTTTTCGCGGCTTCCCGGCAGCCATGACTGATCATAGGTCTTTCAAAGAGGTATTGTTGGGGATCAATAAGCAAGCCCGTGGTCGTGTGGCTGAGTGCACGAACACGAGGGAAATGGACCCGCCAGTGGAGGGTTTTACAGGAGTCATAAGGGTGGATCTCGGGGAGGAGGACCATGTGGAATCAAGTGGTAATGGAATGGGAAGCACCATTAAGGTCCGGAATATCTACCAGGACTGGAAAAACAAGGCCCTAGTTGGCATGATCAAGGAAGCTTATAACCCGAGTCTAATTCAGGATGTTCTAAGATCGGAAGGCATATCGGCGGTGGTGTGCTCGTGGTATGGTCGCCTTGTTGTAATCCGATTCAACACTAGCGAGGACAAAGAGAACTGCTGGTCACGAAGGGATTACTTCATGGAGATGTGGTTCAATGAACTTGAACACTTGGAAGGGTTTGATGGCAAAAGAAAAATAAAAGTTTGGGTTATTCTCAAAGAGGTTCCTCTACAAGTCTGGAGCCATGATTTTTTCGTGGGTGTAGGTGGCCGATGGGGTCAAGTATTGGAGCTGGATGAGGAAACCAAAGGTATGTCCAGGTTCGACGAGGCGCGGATGGTAATCTCAGTAAACAAACTTTCAGCCATCCCCTCTTAAGCTTGGATTAATGTTAATGGAGTAGTCTCAAAAATTCTCATCGAAACAAAGGAATATGAGGATGATGTTCAGTTCCTGGATGGTGGCCGGCAGGCGAACGGTGATGGTTACGTGTTTGATGATCAAATGATAGACCCTGAGATTGAGGAGTCATTGATGGAAGGCGGCGGGCATGATTGGAATATTAACTATCAGCATGTGGGACAAGTAGACAGCATGGCAGGTCCTCAATCGGTTTCCAAGGAAAAATCCGTTGATATTAATGATGAGAAGCGGAACAGCCATGATGCACAGGTTATTTCAAGTGATGCCAGACTTGTAGAGGTCCCTATTGGATCGGATAATGGGCTACAAGTTTTGGGCCAAGCGTGTTTGGGTCGAGAGAACAGGTGTTTGGGGCAGTTTGCGGGTAAAGTGAGAGGGGCAGAAGGCGGGCCAGATAGGCTGGCGTCCAAGGCTAGTTAGACAGGCTGGCCCATATCTAATGAATCCAACCTTCTTGAGGTCCAAGTGGCCATTTCCGCGGGTGATATTGGGGATCCACTCTGCACCCCACACCAAGGGACTTTCCCAAACTGTGATCAGGAAGTGATCTCGTGCTATCGGGGGAAGAGAACGGCGAAGTCAAGGGGCATTGGATCGGAAGCAAACATGCTTGGTGTAGAAAATAAAATTCGAAAGAAAGACATGAATAGGAGGAATCGAAGAAAGAAAAACACAAAGAGAAGCACTATAGAACAGATCGAAGATGAAATTGACATTGTTAGAGGGTTTCGGATTTCTACCCAAAATAAGAGTGTTGGTGCGGTTGAAGCAAGAAGAGTGCTAGAAGTGGGGAAGAAAATTGGGTATCAGTTCCAAGGTGATGAGGAGGAGCTGGTGCTGCACCTCGAGAGCTTGAATGTAGATGGGGGTAAGTGAGCTTCGGCCAGATCCTTGTCGGTTACTGTGTGTGTGCGGGGAATAAATTTTATGTCTACAGTGGTAATGTCATGGAACGTGAGAGGCCTTGGTAAACTTGAAAAGGTCCGGTCAGTCAGTAAAATTTTAATTGCTAACAAACCAAGGATGGTGATGCTTCAAGAAACTAAAGTGCAGGAAGTCCGGCTGGGTTTGGACAAGCAGTTGAAAGGTCAGTTGTTTGACAGCCTAGAATACTCTCCATCGGCAGGGGCTTCGGGCGGCTTGATTTGCATGTGGGACTCGAATTTCTTCAAGAGTGAGACGGTATCTATTTACTCGAGAGCTATTGCATTAGTGGGCGTGATCACAGAGTGGAATCTGAGATGCCTAATAATAAATGTATATGGGCCAAACAATCACGGTGGGAGAAGGAGGTTTTTCGAAGAAATTTCAGGCATCATCACGGCTCACAATCTGTTGGTACTCATCGGAGGCGACTTTAATACAGTTTTGAGAGATGATGAGAAAACGGGAGATGGAGTTCGGGATGGATCAGTTAGCCTGATGGCCAAATTTGTACAGGAAAATAGGCTCATTGATTTGCCACTATCGGGTGGACCATTCACGTGGTGCCACTGTGGCCAGAAGCCAGCTGCTAGTAGATTAGATAGGTTTGTTATGTCGCCGGAAGTATTGCTATGCTTCAATACATGTGAGCAGAAAACCCTCCCCCGAAGTCTTTCAGACCATAAGCATGTGCTGCTTGTTGATGGAGTTAGGGGAAGCGCAAATCGGCCCTTCAAATGGTTTAACCATTGGGGGGATGATGTCGGTTATGTAAAATTTATCGAGGACAAATGCACGGACGATATAGGTAAGGGTGCGGTGAGGATCTTGAAACAGGCTAAGCAAGCTTCGAAAGTTTGGGCAATAAAGGAAAAGGCTAACCCAATTTCTGCGATGGAAAAGAACATCGAAGTATTGGAAGATGAATTGGTCCGTGATCAGCATAACTCCAAACTGGCTCATGAGATCCAAGCTTTAAGGTCAGACCTGTGGAAGAAATACAGAGTCGAAGAACGCGAGTGGCTTCAAAAATCGAGATTGAGGTGGTTTACCGAAGGAGATAGAAACACCAAATTTTTTCACCTATCCGCTCCGTTGAGGAACAAAGGCAACAAGATTGAGAGAGTTCGTGTGGGGGATTGCTACAAAGTTGGGGATGCGGCAGTGTCTGAAGTGTTTCTCAAGCACTTTAGCAAGGCTTATAATAAGTGTGATACTCGACCTTTAAAGTTCCTTAATCTAAACTTCAAGCAGCTCAGTAGCGAGGCGGCCAGAAATTTAGAAGCACCCTTCTCCGAGTATGAAGTGTGGGCAGTAATCAGGGATGCGGATGGGAACCGGGCACCTGGACCGGACGGGTTCAATCTAAATTTCTATAAGAAATTTTGGAACATTTTAAAAGGTGATGTGATGACAATGCTTAACTCGCTGCACAAAGGCAAAAGACTCGACAAGACTGTGAATCACTCTTTTGTAACTCTGATTCCCAAAAAGGAGTGCCCTGAAGCGGTCGAGGATTTCAGGCCAATTTCGCTAGTGGGAAGCCTATATAAGATTGTCACACGCGTTCTTTCTTAAAGGCTGTCTAAATGTATACAAGAAGTAGTTGGGGAGCTGCAATTTGCGTTTACTGCAGGCAAGCAAGCTGCAGATTGTGCATTGTTAGCAAATGAAATATTGGAAGAGGCGAAAAGGAAGAAATCCGAAGCAATTATCTTTAAAGTTGATTTCCAGAAGGCATATGACTCTGTAGATTGGCAGTTCCTGGACTTAGTGATGAAGAGCATGGGATTCGAGGACAAATGGAGATTCTGGATTAATCAGTGTGTGTTGACTGCATCGATTTCCATCTTGATAAATGGAAAGCCTACAAGAAAGTTCAACATTAAGAGGGGCCTAAGGCAAGGATGCCCCCTCTCTCCCCTCCTATTCAATCTGATAGGAGAGGCGCTGAGTTAATCACTGATAAAAGCGGAAGAGGTCGGGCTGATCAAGGGGATTGCTGTGGGAAGTAACGGACTGTCAGTATCCCACCTTCAGTTCGCCGACGACTTGGTGGTCTTTCTTGAAGCTAAGGAGGAGTATGTCCGCAATACCAAGAGGGTACTCAGAGCTTTTGAATTGGCAGCGGGTCTAAAGCTGAATATGTCTAAAACCAAGTTACTCGGAGTTGGTTTGGGGAACGACCGTGTGCAGTCTTGGGCAGATATGATTCACTGTGGGCATGATGTTCTAACATCGACGTACCTGGGGCTTCCGCTAGGCACCACTAGGAACTGCGTTTCACTATGGAATCCGGTGGTGGAAAAAGTTCAAAAGAGATTAGGTAATTGGAAAGGTAAATTGCTATCCTTTGGTGGAAGACTTACTTTATTGAAATCGGTTCTTGTGAGCCTACCCGTGTATTACATATCCTTGTTTAGAATGCCCAAAACAGTGGCTACTAAACTGAACAGCATTATGGCGCAATTCCTGTGGGGCTGGCCGAAGGAGAAAGTGATCCACTGGTAAAATGGAATGATTGTTGTAAGCCGAAGTGTATGGGAGGGTTGGGCATCGTTGATATTGAAATAAAAAATAGGTCCCTGTTAAACAAATGGATACGGAGGTTTGGTAGCGAGGCGAATCAATTGTGGAGGAGAATTATCAGTGAAAGAAGTATGACTATAATGATTTAACTCCATTGCCGCGTCCAGTAGCTAGAAGAGAAGGCTCATGGATATGGAGAGAAATAGTGCAGCCCCTATCGAGTTCGGAAGATTCTTTGACAAAAAACTTCAGGTGGAAGTTGGGAGATGGGAAGAGCATCGACTTTTGGGAGGAGGTTTGGGCTAAGGATAAGTCCCTAAAGTGCTACTTTCCAAGAATTTTCTTATTGGCAGTTAAAAAACGGGGAAAGTCGTTGAATTTGGGGCCCTAGTCGATAACAGATGGGAATGGCGTGTGGAGATTAGGAGACCGTTATTTGCGTGGGAATGGGAAGTGTGGGAGGCTTTTATGAATACACTTAACTGTGTGCCAAGCCCTTCCACCTCAGCCGACAAACTAGTGTGGAGAGGCTCGCCGACTGGGACCTATACGGCCAAAACTTTTTGTGATCTTGCATCGAGGCGTGAGGAGTGCAAGGACAGAGTATGGGAGTGCGTCTGAGCCAATATCGCTCCACCCAAAGTGGAGTTATTTGTATGGAGAACGACTCTTGGGAGAATCCCAACTTTCTCAGCCCTTGCCAAAAGAGGTATAGCATCGTGCCTTAACAGAAAGTGTGTCTTTTGCTTGAAGGAAAATGAAACTGTTGATCACTTATTTTGTGAGTGCTATGATATATGTCTAATTTGGCAAAAGTGGTGGCGGCACTAGAATTTGAATCTAATAATTCCTAAGAGTTTTAGGACCCTGGTACAGATGTGGAATGATCAAAAGATTATGAAGGGGAAGAAACCAATTTGGAGGATGGCGTTGTTCGGAATATCGTGGACGATATGGCTGTGTAGGAACGAAAGAGTGTTTAATAATAAGTTCCTAAATACTGACCATATTTTTGATCTAGCCTTGGTTCGAATTGGGCATTGGGTGCAAGGTAAATGGCCAAACTCGATCATTTCGTTAGCTGACTTCATAAGGATGCCATCTGAAGCCATTGTAAGAGAGCGTACCTGGAATGCTACTGTCCGGACGCAAGGTTTCCTGGGGTGACTGAGCAGAGTTTTCCAGATGTAGTAGTAGTAATGCACCAAGGTTGCCTTGAGGTGTCGGGTGTTGAGTGGTGCAGTGTCCTTCTTCAAGTCAGTGTGTAGTTGCAGACGCAGGATGCAGTGGCTGTGTCGGTTGCCAATGGGGTGAAGCCACTGAGTTGCAGGGTTGTATTTGGTCTCCCCTGGAATGTAACATGGAGGTAGAGAGTGGGAGTTGTATAAATCATTTTAGAAAGTAAAATGCAACGGTCTGCAAAAGTCATTTCAGAGAGTAACAATGAGTGGTGTATGTAATGTAGGGTCGATGTTAAAGACCAGGCTGGTTTATGCATGTCTGGTATCCTATACTCATGTAAGGATCTAATGGTTTGTAATAACTAAAAGGCACTCTTTTTCCCTATTTAGGATATAGAGGGGTTTTTAATGAGGCCTTACCTTTCAAAAAAAATCACAATGATCATAAAAATCAGATCTTTCCCTTATCACTAAAATCTCTCAACTTTCTAGTTCTTTTCGAAATTAATTTCTTCAAGCTACAATTCCCCGTTGGCAAGATAGACTGATAACCCATCCATGCCCAGAAATATCTCATTTCATAAAAGGCATCTTCATTAGATTTACTTAAAATTCAATTATGTGAATTACTATCGAGTAATTTTTACAAATTCAATTTACCCCTATGCTTTTTCCCAAGGGATAAGTCATTATCATTTTAAGCTCTATCTGATTATCACATTAAAGCTTTTCTATCATAACCATTATATCATTAAGACAATTGTTTGTTTATATTGAATCTCTATCAATGTCTCCATTGAAGTCTAATACTTCAAGGCTCTTCAGCTCCGTAGCAATAAATTGTTGAGGATTTCGGTATTGAATCTATTCAAAACCGTATTCCATATTTGAAAGAATAAACCTTAGTTTTGTATAAGCATTTCTAATTACATCGGGGCATTAACATCAGACTAAATAGAAGGTAGGTTTAATTACTCCCATTACTACTGTTGTGAGCCTCTTTTTAACCCAACTGCTTGATTGCTCGGCGCGATCTCTCAATTTCATTCATCTATAATTTATTACAATTAGTTCAATTTAGTAAGCAGTTGCATCAAGTCACACAAGAATCAATACATAAATTATGACATCCTACTGGCATATACATTTACTTACTGATAACAAGCTCAGTTTGGATCGAGAACTGGCTAAACATGTAGCTCTGATACAAATAAATGTAACACCCCTTACCGTATTCGACTTGTAAATATGAGTCAGGAATGTCACAAAATAAATACAATACAAATAACGACATTTATTCGAAAATACTATAAAATTTAAAACCTTTGAAAATATATATATAGACTTATACACAAAATCAAAGCTCCTTTACTTTCAAAAAATAAATTGAATGTTCGATAAATAACAGACGTTGAACCAATATAAACAAGATTATCCCATTTATAAATGCCACTAAAATAAATTAAAAACCCAAATAGAATGTCATTACTGTGATAGCTTGGTGATTTTTTTCGAACTCGATGCAACGCCTTGCTTACTCCAATGTCTCGAACCACCTATGTGTGCACAACCAGACACACGCTAAGTATGAACTTAGTGAGGCAATAATCAAGATTAATAACAACAAAACAGGCTTATAAAACTTTTTGGCTGCATAATTATATAAATAACATGATGCATGCCAATATGTTCAAGTTTTAATACTTATTCGTTTTGCCATAATATGTCATCTACGCGTGAATAAATATAGCATCATACAAGCTAATGATTATGCTTGTTCAATTCCTTGGGTACCACATTAATACTAACCATTAATGTTAAGCTTTCCAGCTTAACTTGCTTACCATGTGTTGCCATTGCAACAACTATATATTACGTAAATATTTTGTCTGCACTTAGTCATTTTCATTCTTGATATCCCAAAGTATAACAAAGAGAGAACAAGGCATGTGAGTCAACACCGAAGTGTTATTAAATGTTAGTACATGAATATACTAACAAATATATATAAGTACTGAAGTACTATCAAAGGCTAGCAACAATAATACTAGCAGATAGTAGCACCAATAATACTACTATCAAAAGCTAGCACCAATAATACTACCACTACTAGTAGCACCAATAATCAGGGATGGACCTAGAGTAGCACCAAAATTTAGTAATTTTTCAAAAAATTTCTATGTATTTTCTATTTTTCGCCCCTCCTAAAATTTTATAAATTCCCCCCTTAGAATTTTATAGCTTTGCCTCCCCTAACATAAAATCTTGCGTTCGTCCCTGCCAATAATACTACAAGTAAGACACATGGCATGCCAACTATACCTATAACTCTTAATAAACATACTTGGGCAATATAGATATCCTTTCATACCTAAATTATCGTCAATGACAATATAATGATCATTTCATAAATAAACTTTATTTGGATAATTCATACCCTAAACATCATATTATATCATAGCATGAATGTGTCATGAACATGTTAATAATAACTCATCTTTACCAATAAACATGATATTAACATAATATCAATACTTTTATCATTTAGTAAAGAACATAAATTAAACAAGTATCGAGTTTGACTTATCGCAAGCCTTCCTTTTTGCACATATATTAAGTATTGTTAAAGAGTTGAAGAACTGAATTAGTTAATTAGTTGTAAAATCAGTTAGTTAGTTTCTAAAGTAAATAGATGGTTCTAGCTAAATTGTATCACTATATAAACAATGGGTTGTATTATTATTTGATTCATATTGGAATAAAATTAAAAAAACCCATTCTCTTAACATGGTATCATCGTCCAGGTTCTTTGGGCTCTCATTTTCTTGGGCTTTTCCGAAACCCATTTTCTGTTGAAACTGTTTTTCCCCAATTCTTTTTCGAATTGTTTTCCCCTTTTCTGATCGTTTTTCCCTTTTTTGTTGAAACCCTTTCCGATCGGTTACTATGCCGGCCACCGACTCTGCTACTATCGATTCAAATCACATCCTTTTTCTTCATCCTTCTGACACGCCGGGCACTCTCCTGGTTTCCCATCAGTTAACCGGAATTGATACATACAATGTTTGGAGCCGCTCTCTTCGAATTGCTCTGCTTGCTAAAAACAAGCTAGGGTTTATTGACGGTGATTGCCGTCGTAGTGACGTGGCGGAGGCGCTCCAGCCTCTTTGGGACCGGTGCAACGCCCTCGTGCTCTCTTGGATTCTTAATACGGTCAGCAAGGATCTTTCGGCCGGGATTGTTTTTGCCTCTAGCGCGGCGGTTGTCTGGGATGATCTCAAGGAGCGTTTTGATAAGGTCGATGGCTCTCGCATTTTCTTCCTTCACCGTGCGATTGCTACCCTAGTTCAAGGTGATTCTTCCGTCTCTGCTTATTATACGAAATTGAAGCTGTTTTGGGATGAATACAATGCCCTAGTTCCTTTTTCTTCCTGTGAATGTGAGACCTCTCAGGAGAATTTGAAGAGTCTTCTTCAACAGAATTTGTTTCAGTTCCTTATGGGTTTAAATGAAACTTATTCGGCCATTCGAAGTCAAATTCTCCTGATGCAACCTCTGCCACAAGTCAATAAAGCCTATTCCATGATACTTCAGGAGGAATCTCAGCGTTTTCACCTTAGTTCGATTACTCCTCTTTCTGAACCTACTGTCTTGTATGCTGTTGGTTCTTCCAATTCTTCTCGACGCAAATTCACTGGTGTGTGTGATCATTGCCACATCAAGGGCCACAAGAAGGATCAGTGTTATAGACTGATTGGATTTCCTGTGGACTTCAAGTTTTCTAGGCGTCGTGATCCTCAGGCTGCGATGGTTCTTAATCAATCTGAAGTGGCTTCCGGTTCCTCTGGTGTTCTTGAGAAGCCTGCACTTCCTGCTGTACCTGTCTTCACTCCGGCCCAGTATCAGCAGATCCTGGATCTCCTTCACAAGCCTGCATCGTCTGCACCTTCTGCTGCTAATGTGACAGGTATATCTTGTCTCTCTGTTGTTGCCCGTACTGGTTGGATCTTGGATACGGGAGCAACTGATCATATGTGCTCAGATTTCTCTAGTTTGTTATCTCCTTCTACATGTGCTTCGAACTCTAGATGTGTCTATCTCCCTACTGGTAAACAAGCTTCTATCACACATACTGGTTCTGTTTTTCTTTTTCCTGGTTGCATTTTGTCTAATGTTCTTTTTGTACCTGAGTTTCATCACAATCTTTTATCCATTTCAAAGTTAACTAAAGAACTCAATTGTCATGTAATCTTCTACCCTGAGTTTTGTTTGTTGCAGGATCTCTCCACTGGAAAGATGAGGGGGATTGGTAGACAAACTGGAGGCCTTTATGTTTTTCAATCTTCACCTGTTTTTGCTAATGCTTCAGGTTCTTCATCTTTACCTATTTGTAATGATGAATCTTCTTGTTTTTCTTCTGTTGTTTCATCTGATGTTTGGCATGCTCGTTTGGGCCACATGGCTTTTGCTAAAATGAATAAAGTTTCTTTTCCTTATTCTGTTCAAATTTCTTCTGAGCATACTTGTACTGTGTGTCCTTTGGCTAAACAACATAGGTTGCCTTTCTCTTCTAGTACAAATAGATCTAGTTCTCCATTTGAATTGCTTCATCTGGATTTATGGGGTCCCTACAGGGTATCAACACATCAGGGTCATAGATTTTTCCTTACTGTTGTGGATGACTTTACCAGAATGACTTGGATCTTTTTATTAAGATTGAAATCTGATACTATTCTTCACTTAAAGTCTTTTTTCTCATACATAAAAACTCATTTTTCTGTTCAGCCTAAGTTTCTGCGTTCTGATAATGGCACTGAGTTCTTCAATGCTCAGTGTTCTGAATTCTTTACTTCTCTTGGGATAGTTCATCAAAGTAGTTGTGTTGCCACTCCACAGCAGAATGGAGTGGCTGAAAGGAAACACAGGCATTTGTTAGAAGTAGCTCGAGCCCTTTATTTTCATTCTAAAGTCCCTATTAAATTCTGGGGTGAGTGTGTTCAAACTGCCTGTTACCTGATAAATCGAATGCCTTCTTCTGTTTTACAGTGGCTCACTCCTTTTGAAACCTTGTTTAAAAAGGCTCCTGATATTTCTCATTTAAGAGTCTTTGGCTGTCTGTGTTTTGCTACAAATCCCTTTCCCTCTGACAAATTTGCCCCACGTGCTATTCCTTCTGTTTTTCTGGGTTATTCTTTAACTCAGAAGGGTTATCTTCTGTTTAACCTTGAATCTAAATCCTTTTTTGTTAACAAAGATGTGCTTTTTCATGAACATGTCTTCCCTTTCAAGCTTTCTCAGTCTTCTACTCAGTCCTCTTTTTTCCCTGATCATCCTCATCTTCATGATGATGATTTCCTTGTTCTTTCCTCTTTACCTCACTCTCAAACTACATTCACATCTTCACCTCCACCTCAACCTTCACCTCCACCTCAATCTTCACCTCAGCCTCCACCCCAACCACAACCTCAATCACCACCTCAATCCCAACCTCAATCACAACTTCAATCCCATCCTCAACCTCATTCTGGTATTAATGATTCTGTTGATATTCCTGTTGCTTCTCTTCCTCTTGTTCGAAGGTCTTCTCGTGTCTCAAAACCTCCTGGTTGGTTGAATGACTATACTTTTAGGTCCTCCAATGTTTGTCAATCCTCTTCACTTTCAGGTTTGCATCCTATTTCTTCTTCCATTTCTTTTTCTCATTTACCTTTTCACTCACAACTTTTTTTGTCTACTACTTCTGTCCTTACTGAACCCAAAACCTATGCTGAAGCCAAAACTAGTCCTCTTTGGGTTCAAGCTATGTATGAGGAGATTCAAGCTTTAGAAGCTAATCACACTTGGTCTGTTGTTCCACTTCCTGCTGGCAAACGTCCCATTGGTTGTAAATGGGTCTTCAAAATCAAGTATCATGCTTCTGGTGCTGTTGAACGTTACAAAGCACGTTTGGTTGCAAAAGGGTACAGCCAGCAAGAAGGAATTGATTATACTGACACCTTTTCCCCAGTGGCTAAGCTTGTCACTGTGCGGACAGTTTTGGCACTTGCTGCTTTGTTTAGTTGGCCTTTGCAGCAGATGGATGTTTATAATGCTTTTTTACAACGGGATTTGGTTGAGGAGGTCTACATGGACTTACCTCCAGGATTTGGCAAACAGGGGGAGAATTGTGTTTGTAGGTTGCACAAATCCTTATATGGGCTGAAGTAGGCATCTAGGCAGTGGAATATCAAATTAACTGATGCCTTGATTCTTGCTGGTTTCACACAAAGCAAGTTTGACTACTCACTGTTTATGAAGAGGGTTGGTAATGAGATAGTTCTAATGCTGATATATGTTGATGATTTGCTCATTACTGGAAATAGTGCCAACTTGATTAAAGAGTTGAAGGCCATTTTAAATCACAATTTCAAGATGAAGGATTTGGGAGATCTTAAGTATTTCTTAGGTTTTGAAGTCTTAAGATCCAAAGAAGGGATTGTGCTCAATCAAAGAAAATATGCTATGGAATTGATTGAAGAAACAGGTTTAGGGGGAGCCAAACCTGTTGCAACCCCTCTAGAACAAAATGTGAAACTCACATCTGTCTTGTATGATGAAACTGTTGATCAAAAGATAGATGATCCTCTTTTGGAAGATAAAACTGCTTTTCAAAGGTTAATTGGAAGGTTGATATACCTTACACACACTCGGCCGGATATCACTTTTGCTGTCCACCATCTAAGTCAGTTCATGCAACATCCAAAAAGGTCTCATCTTGAAGCTGCATTGAGAATTGTCAGATATGTTAAGAAGAATCCTGGTCAAGGTGTTTTATTGAGCTCTTCAGGGGATTATAAGCTTACTGCCTATTGTGATTCAGACTGGGCAGCTTGTCCATTATCTCGAAGATCTGTTACAGGTTTCTGTGTTAAGTTGGGAAACTCCTTAGTTTCTTGGAAATCAAAGAAGCAAAACACTGTAGCTAGATCCTCAGCTGAGGCAGAATATAGAAGCATGGCTGTGACCACTTCTGAAATAGTTTGGCTTTATGGATTATTGAAAGAAGTGGGATTGAATAAAAACTTGGGACTGGTTAAGCTTTTCAGTGACAGCAAGGCAGCTCTACAAATTGCAGCAAACCCTGTCTTTCATGAAAGAACGAAGCATATCGAGGTGGACTGTCATTTTGTAAGAGACAAGATTCAAGAAGGTTTGATCCAAACGGAGTATGTATCCAGTGCAGACCAACCAGCAGACATTTTGACTAAAGCATTGGGCATTCAACAACATGGACATTTGCTTGTCAAGTTGGGAGTTAAAGATGTCTTTCAACCTCCAACTTGAGGGGGAGTGTTAAAGAGTTGAAGAACTGAATTAGTTAATTAGTTGTAAAATCAGTTAGTTAGTTTCTAAAGTAAATAGATGGTTCTAGCTAAATTGTATCACTATATAAACAATGGGTTGTATTATTATTTGATTCATATCGGAATAAAATTAAAAAAACCCATTCTCTTAACAAGTATGCATGTAATGTACTTACTTTTACAAATGGACAGCCTGTGCTTCCGTCAAGGTATTATTTTTTATAAATCAACATACAAGTGGGAATTTAATTATGTTTGCTTTAACATAAATTAGATTCACTCACAATTTTAAACACATAACTCACTGATTTTATTTGAATTTATGTGATTTATGGCAATTTTTTAAAGTCACTACTAATGATTACTTGGAAAATTATGTTGCCTTGTTTCCATGACCTTTCACTGGTCAAAATTTCATTTATTTTTGTACAAACCTCAGATTTAGTTACCCTTCATCCTGAACGAATCTAGACTGACACACGGTTACAATGATATAAGTCTCATTTTCTAATTATTTTATAGAATTATTGGTGATTTCAATAAACTCGCTCTTTAACTTCTTTAATAATTCCAAAATTTCTCTAAATACATACCAACTTAAAGTCATGCATCATTGCATCATATAGAATATTGTAATATCCCAAATACCGGTCTAGGAGTATGCTAGTATGTCAAGTATAAATTGTCTTATCTTAAATTGTTTTATAGAATTTAAAGCTTGATTTGAAGAAAGGATGGATAAAGAAAATTTAGGTGACCAATTTCTTTTGAAGGATGAATTTGCAAGCCTTGTGGATTTTAGGAAATGCATGTAAGTCATTGAATTTTTAAGGGCTGCCACACATGTCATTTGTGAAGGAAAGGCATGTGTATTGGAGGCTTAGTGGACCAGTCATGAGAAGAAGATTGTAGGAGAGTTTGTCCATCTTCTTCTTCTTCATGGAAACGATGCAACTAAGAAAAATGGAGAGAGGGAAAGCAAAATGCCATCCAAGGAAACTAGAAAATTTGAATTTAATCGGTCTAAATTAGGGAATCCTTGGCCATTTTCTATAGAGATGAAGGTAATTGTACATCCTTCTTATCATTTCTTAAGCTACACATCAGGTAGTATTATTGCTTGTCTTGAATTCAAAATTGTTAAGCTAGTTGGTTAGAGAAATTGAACATGTTATGAAGCTTAATTTCTTAATTAATTCATGCATGATGAATTGATGGTATGATTTAGATGTGCGGTTCGAATATGTATTTAATTTTGGTTAAGAGATTTTGTATGTCATTCAATTATTCAGATGATTAGTGTGAGTCAATGGAGTGACTAGAATCCTTGAGATGTTTAAAGGGTGCATCAGGAGCATTTTTTTGAATGCTAGAATTAAAATATAGGTTTCACAAACAATGTAGCAAACTAATTAAAGTGTCTATACATTTATGTATATATGCATATGATTAATTGGATTATTTAGAGGATGGAATTTGATTGTAGGTAGATGTGAAATTATATGCATGAACATAGCTGAATCTGATTTTATACAATTGAAGGGTTAGGGGACTACTTTTGGTAAATGAAAATTGCTTTAAAGCTACTTGAAACCTGTTGGAAGTATAACAAAAATCGGGGCATAATTTTTCTAATTAGGATAATATATATGGATTGATTTAGCCTTGTTAAAAAGAGGGTAAGGATTGAAAATGAGTATATGAGGGCTGCTGGGTAGATATAAATGGGAATTTAAGCATGTTAGGAATTAAATTTCATTGACATAAATGTTAATGGCTGCCTTATGATCATGTATGTAGAAAAAAGCATGATCAAGACTGTTTTGCATTTTAAATAAAACGGGGGTTGTTTTAAAGGTGAAATTGAAATTAAATTGAATTATTTAAGTGACTAAAAATGATTGTCTGTGAATTGCCCTGCCCTTGTCTCGAACATGAATCGTGACTGCAAGATAATTTTTATAAACAAATGCATTGTCTTGTATAGAGCAGAAATTGTGATCAATTAAATTGAATTATTAAAAGGCGAGAGCAAGCTGTTTTGCAATTGGTTAGGAGCAATTTAAAACTGCTTTAGATCCAAATACATGAGATAATGGCTATTTATAATGAATCTGGATCGTGTTGATGAGGAATATAATGTTAGAAACTGTTTCATGTGTTAATAAACTATAGGGAGTAGTTTGGTGAAAATAAGTTTGTGTACATATAGAAGTATGCTGGACTGTTTTCATATGTATAAAAATAGACATGTGTTTTGGACTGTTTGTGCACATGTATACAAGTATGTTGGGCTGTTTCGATATGTACATAGATATGTTAGAAGTTGTTGTGTTAAAATAATGTACTGTAAATGACTGATTTCACAAGAATAGGGGTTGTTTTTGATGTTCGTAAAATGTTATGGAGTGTGTTAAGCATGTTTAGTTCTATGCCGAAAAATTTAAGGTTAGATTATATTTAAACTTGTACAAGAACTATTTTAATTACCTACATGAATATGAAAACTGTTTTGTGCTTCTATGCAAACACATACTTGATTTGATTGTTTTTGGGTAGATTATAATGAGTTACTATTTGTTTTGAGGTACACACGATCTAAGGAAAACTAGAATTTGGAAGTGTTGGGAAAGAACGATAGAATTGTGGACTCAAGTATCTCGTAACTTCAAGATAAGAGGTGGGTGTAGTTATGCATTCGGGATGACAAGGTGTCATCCTGATCTTGTTATTGATTATTATGCTTTGAATGTATACATGGATTGCATAAAGCTCAAGTATAGCACTCCAGGAAGGGAAACACATACAACCATATACATATGGCTCTTTTAGAGCAAGACATGTGAAGCATGCATATCATGGCATCCTTGATAAGCATTGGTTATGTATGTATTACCTGAATATTGCATCCCTTGCTATGAAGTACTTGGGTTGGAAATCTTGAATGTTTTTGTTATGTAACGCCCCGATTTTGGGCCTAGAAGTATTTGAGGTTGACTCGAGGTTCGAAGGATCTAGACTAGAGATCTAGGTTAGTTCGAGAGTGGTTCAGGGAAATCAAGGTTTGGGTTATGATAAAATTATGAGAATATGCTTAAAAATCATTATTAATTATATAAATGATTCTGGTAAAATCAATTTTAAGAAAAGGACTTTGGAAGTGGGAAATTTTGAGTTAGTGACCAAAACTCGATTTTTACAAAGTTGTTTTAGTGACTGTTTTGTAAAGGAAATTGAACTTTGAATCTTTAAGGAGCTATTTGACCTACTTGTTTTTATCAGATTTTTTTCTCAATTAGGATCATTTTAAGGGTTGAATTAATGATTGAAAAGGGTTTAATAAAGTAAGAGTTGGTTATTTCATTAAAAATCATTTTTCGTCATTTTCTCTCAATCTATTTTCTCTCAAAGTTTTCCCTCGGCCAAACACTCTCCACTTTCAAGAAACTTGAGGTAAAGTTCTTGATTCAGTAAGCTTTTGATTTCTAAAGGATCATTAATCTTGATTTATAAAACCTTATTGTCTTTCCTTTGATTTTCAAGAAAAACACATCCAATTGAGAGAGATTTCATCCATTAGAGGTAAGGTTCATTCTTCTTCTCTAATGATCAGTTCTTTACCGAAATTCCCAAGTTATCAATCCTTTAGATATGTTTTCTAAGTTGTTTTTATTAGTTAATCATAGAAATTTTGTTAAATTGAGGATTATTAGTTGTAATCTTAAGATTTTCATAATGCTATTGTTTTGATTGATTTGAGATTGGTTTTAATCATTATTTGGATGTTTAATGATGTTGAAATAAAGGTTTTATCATAATAGTCCAGAAATAGATTGGATCTCTAGTTGTTAAATGGTTAGATTTGGGGTTTTTGTGAAGATAATGTGGTTCTGGTGTTGCTAGAGGTACAAGGATGAAATTAGAATGTTTTTGGATGTTATTTGATGAGTAAAAGTGAATGGTTGTGTTAGGTTTTGGCTGGGTTAAGACTGTATAGTAATCGAAGGTGTTTTCGGTTGTTTTAGATAGGCATTTTGGTGCTTTGGGCATAGCAGCGAGGTAGCTTTGATTGATGTTGGTTTTAATGCATTGAGATGCATTAATCCTCTGTTCTTGTGTGTTATAAACAAGGGAGAATATATCGGAAGAGATTGGTGAAGTTCCAGAAGCTCTGGAAGCTTGATTACGCTTCGGGAAAGCGAGCGTGGTGTTGTCGGTGAGTGGAAATGGTTTTAAAAGCCTTTCAAAGACTTGAAAGCAAGGTTTGGGTGTTTAGGTTGAGTTTGAAACACTAACCTAAATCTGGAAGTAAGTTTGAGATGTTTCGCCATCGTTTTTTGGTTTTTATCCCATTGGTTTATGGTCATGCTCATGTTTTGAAGATAGAATTACACCTATTGTTTTATACATGTTTTGAGGAACGATGTGATGATTTACATGATCTCGTGAGATAGAATTGTTATTTCAAAGAGATATAACTATTTGAGAAAATGCAATGCCTTTTTTATGCTTTTGAAATCGGATGAGAATGATTTATAATAATGCATTGAAAAACAATAGGTAATGATGTTTAAAATGAGTATATTGTCATGGGAAGAGTTTGCTGTTACCAGATATAATTGGTCGACCAATAAGATGAGAAGTTCACTATAATATACAAAATTCGTACATGCTCTTTGATTTGGGGAATGGGGGTAGTGCCATCCCGTCCCAAAGTGAGAATGTGGTTATGTGAGATTCCACCACGGTAGGTCTTGATGAATCCATCAAGCTTTGTGATGATGAGAGATGCCGCCATTAGAGTCTGTTGATGTGAGATTCCACCAGGGTAGGACTTGACATTTTCGTCAAGCTATCTGCATATCCGAGTAATGTTGCTAAAACGTCAATATACGAGATTCACATGCACCTTGTTTATAAATGATTCAAAATAAAATGAGATTGCATATGAGATCATGTTTTGAAATATGCTTTATGAGATTTAAGCATGTAAGGCTTGGCCTTAAGACTTTGAATTTTGATGAATGCATGAGATAAATAGTACATGTGGTTTAAATGATGTGGTTTTACTTTGAAAATGATTTCAAGCATGAGATAGAAAGAGCATGATGAGATAGTGGTTTCTAAATGAGAAATGGTTTAAAAATGCATTGTTGTTGTTAGTTTGTTTGAGCATCCCGCACTAAGCATTTGTGTTTACGCTATCTTTTTCCAACAATGCAGAGAAATAACATATTTGGGAAGCAAAGAGTCAAGGAGGATTCCAAGGAGTGGAATTAAGCTCAAGTATGATTTTACATTTGCTTATCAGTAATAATAGTTTGCAATGGGAGGATGCCTTGATATTTTGGGAGATGTGTTTTGGAAACTCCCTGTTTTGTGGCAAGTTTGTTTTGCCTTTAATGACTTGTAAATGGCCTTTACTTGTTGGTTTATACCTTGGTCTATATTTTAACTCTTGAATGGCTATTTTGCGTAGGTTGCGTGTCTATAGATTCCTTTGATGCATATGCACATATTATGATGATGATTCTACCATATGATTGAGGTTTGATGCTTAAATATGTTGTATGCATGTTGGAATTATATTGGAAAGGTTGTGTATGGATTAAAGTGTGAAAACCAGCAAATTATGTCATTACAGGCTCAGTTGTTTCGGTACACTCGAGCCTGTACCGAAACGGTGAGCCTGAAATGGCCTAAGGGTTTCAAAACAGGAAAGGGTATGTCGGTACGTTTGGCTACTGGAATCCCCTGTTCTAAAACACCTTAGTGGGTGTTTCGATACGGTCACAAGCTTTAAGACGCTCGAACCTGTTTCGATATTGCTTTTTCGATACAGGGAAACCTGTACCGAAATGGCTAGTTGTTAAGTTAGTTAATGAAATCTTTTGAATTTCTGTTTCTTTACATTTTAGTCCTGGAATGAGGTGGACGCATTTAAATAAGCATGAATGATTATTTTGAGCTGAAATTTGACAAAGATGCATGTAACATGACTAATTAAATTTTGGTAATTTTGTAACCCCCTAAACCCGGCCTAGAAGAAATAGCCGAATTTAGGAAGTCACATTTGAAAACTTTACCCTCGAGAAAACTAATTTAAAAAAAACTACATTTAGAATAAAATAAAATAAATTTAATAAGTATCTTATAATAAATAAAAATATAAATATCATAATAAATATTCGAATGATTATATAAAATCTCTGAATTAAAATAACAGTAGATGAATGCTAAAAATAATCTCAAAATATAAATAGTTTAAAATTACATCAATGTCCCAAAATAATAAATAGAGACCTGATTAAAATAAAATAATTTCGTACTGAATGATAAAATAACCAAATAAAATCTGAGATCCTCCAAGTACCACGTCGCCTAAAGCCCAAAGATATCTGTAAGAGGAAACTATGGGGGAGTAAGCTAAAGAGCTTAGTGTGTCTCTAAAGTGAAAGAAAAACCATAATTATAAAACATAATATTATTTTGAATGAAATCTTTTAAACCATAACACAAATCACAAGCGCAGTGCAATGCACCCAACTACATCACCGTTCGAAGAGTAAGGTTCTCCAGAACCACTCTCTACATCGTCACCAATCCGAAGTGGAACTCAACCCGAAGGGTGGAACCACTGATCCGAAGTGGAATTCAGCCCGAATGATGAAACCACTAAACTTCCTCCGTACAAATCCCAACCCATGCTCATACATACATGATGATTAAAAAATCAAATTTCATAAATCCAGTTCCTTAAATCCGATATTTCATAAACATACTTCATAAATCATAGTCCATAAATTCATAAATCATAGTTCTGAATATCTGATGTTTCATAAATCAAATATTCCATAAATCATAATTAAAAACACATTCTGAAATCGTATGCATATGATGTCAACCATACAAATCATAATACATATAATTAATCACAAAGAGATAAAACACCAACACATAGAAAAATAGTATATAATTTAATTATAGCACCATAAGAAAATACACCTTAAGCGGCAATAGCTCTAACGACAAACAAATGGAGGTTGCGAATTCGATGTAAGGTGATGACAACGTCAATTCGAGAAGAATTCCTAAAACATGGGAATAACTAAGAGCGACAACACTTTAAAACTTAAGGCTTAGGTTTATTTCTGTACATAATAATTATGACTACATATAGAGAGAGAGTTGAGAGTTGATAATTTAAACAAATTAGGTTTAGAATAATAATAATAATAATAATAATAATAATAATAATAATAATAATAATAATAATTTAAGTTGAAAAAGGAGAGTCAATTGAACTGTGAGTAAAAAGGAGAATTAGAATTCAATTTGAAATTAAAAGATTAAATATATATATATGTATATATATTGTACGGTTATAAATAATAATTATAACAATAATAATAATTAAAAACAAAGGAAGAGACTGACCGCAATGAACCATTTTATTTGGAATTCAATTTCATAAGAAAGGGTTATTTACAAGTCAATCCTTGACTTTTCAAGAGATTTTAAATTAATTTTTAAGTTTCTTAAAAATTTTTATTTAGTCACTCATAGAAAATTAGGGGTTTTAATTAAAAATTTCCAATTGTTAGGGTTTTTAATTAGGGGGTTTCAAAAGTAGGATTCTAAATTAGGGATTTTTTTTCGAATCTAGGGTTTGCAATTTGGGCATAATTTTTGGGGTGTTACAATTCTCCCACCCTTAAAAGAAGTTTTGTCCTCAAAATTTTCAGACTAACGACATACTTAAATAAAGGTTTTGATAATAATTTTAAAAAGACATTTTAGATCAGGGTACAAATGACAACATAAAGTTTTCAAATAGGCTTTAATCTCAAATTTATAGGAATGAGTATGATCACGATCGGTCGCAATCTAGAGCTCATACGAGTTGACATAGTAATCTATTACAAAAGGGACAATCCTAGAATTATAGTTGGTACTTGGAGTTTCTATTCAAAACATATCTTTAATTCTTTAAAATGATAAATTTATCAAAAATTCTCATTTTGCCCAAAAACATTTAATATGCATGCAAAAATCATTTTCGGCTTAAAATTTTATGTGAGCCACACAGTCCAAGGGTTGAACTTGGCTCTGATGCCACTAAATGTCGCCCCCTAAACCCGACCTAGAAAAAATATTCGAATTTAGGAAGTCACAATTGAAAACTTTTCCCTCAAGAAAACAAAATTTAAGAAGATATATTTTAAACTAAAATAAAATAACATAAATTTAATAATAAATAAAATATAAATATCATAATAAATATTCAAATGATTATATAAAATATCTGAATTAAAATAACAGTAGATGAATGCTAAAAATAATCTCAAAATAAAAATTGTTTAAAATTACATCAATCCCAAAATAATAAATAGAGACCTGATTAAACTAAATTAATTTCGTACTGAATGATAAAATAACCAAATAAAATATGAGATCCTCCATGTACCACGTCGCCTAAAGCCCAAAGATATCTGTAAGAGGAAACTATGGGGGGAGTAAGCTAAAGAGCTTAGTGTGTCTCTAAAGTGCAAGAAAAATCATAATTATAAAACATAATATTATTTTGAATGAAATCTTTTAAACCATAACACAAATCACAAGCGCAGTGCAATGCACCCAACTACATCACCGTTCGAAAAGTAAGGTTCCCCAGAACCACTCTCTACATCGTCACCAATCCGATGTGGAACTCAACCCGAAGGGTGGAACCACTGATCCGAAGTGGAATTTAGCCCGAAGGATGAAACCACTGAACTTCCTCCGTACAAATCCCAACCCATGCTCATACATACATGATGATTAAATCAAATTTCATAAATCCAGTTCCATAAATCCGATATTTCGTAAACATACTTCATAGACCATAGTCCATAAATTCATACATCATAGTTCTGAAAATCCGATGTTTCATAAATCAAATATTCCATAAAACATAATTAAACCACATTCTGATATCGTATGCATATGATGTCAACCATACAAATCATAATACATATAATTAATCACAAAGAGATAAAACACCAACACATAGAAAAATAGTATATAATTTAATTATAACACCAGAAGAAAACACACCTTAAGCGACAATAGCTCTAACGACAAACAAATGGAGGTTGCGACTTCGATGTAAGGTCATGACAACTTCAATTCGAGAAGAATTCCTAAAACATGGGAATAACTAAGAGCGAAAACACTTTAAAACTTAAGGCTTAGGTTTATTTCTGTACATAATAACTATGACTATATATAGAGAGGGTTGAGAGTTGATAATTTAAACAAATTAGGTTAATAATAATAATAATAATAATAATAATAATAATAATAATAATAATAATAATAATAATAATAATTAGAATTTAAGTTGAAAAAGAAGAGTCAATTCAACTGTAAGTAAAAAGAAGAATTAGAATTCAATTTCAAATTAAAAGATTAAATATATATATATATATATTGTACGGTTATAAATAATAATTATAACAATAATAATAATTAAAAATAGAGGAAGAGACTGATCGCAATAAACCATTTTATTTGGAATTCAATTTCATAAAAAAGGGTTATTTATAAGTTAATCCTTGACTTTTCAAGAAATTTTAAATTAATTTTTAAGTTTCATAAAAATTCTTAGTTAGTCACTCATAGAAAATTAGGGTTTTTAATTAAAAATTTCCAATTGTTAGGGTTTTCAATTAGGGGTTTCAAAAGTAGGATTCTAAATTAGGGATTTTTTTGAATCTAGGGTTTACAATTTGGACATAATTTTGGGGTGTTACTAATTTAAAAAGGGGAATAAATCCCTATGTTTTGTTATAAATTACAAAATGGTCCCTAAAATGTGTTTGAATGTAATTGAGTTCCAAATCGTCGTTGTTTGTATTGCAAATCGTTCCGCTGTGATGTTTATTACTTAGGATCATGATGGGTATCTAGACAAGAAAAAAATGAAAAAATAGGGATGTTTATTGAGGTAAACTTCCCGATTTACTTTAGTATTCCCCGTGTGATCCGTTTGCTTCAATCTTTCACCCATACTGGGTCGAGGGGATTACATGTTACAACCTGAAATTGATTACTGATAAATAAAACAGTAAATTACTATAAAAGATTGAAATTTAAGGTTATAAATACCTTGTATATTAAAAGACTTAAGAAGCAAGAAAGCTTAACTTATGCAATAAGCTATTGAAAGAAAGTAACAAGAAAGATTACTTGACCGATAAGATACACTCTAACTTCCTGTGAAACGATAAGATATATAAGTTACTTGGTCAATGGAAGACCTTGGATATATTGGTTGATGCATGTTATGCTATAATACGGTCTCTTGTTATTAAGATCAAATGATCTTCTAGTACAGTACCTTCGATACTCTTCTTCAAGTTATGGCTCGGGGGACGCCCCACTGATATTTCGATATTAGCCTTTGCTATGTGCTCTGAGCTAAGTAACGTCTGGATTTGTGTTCTTCATCACCAATAGTAGTCCAAGGTAAACCTGTAATTGATATGAAATATTTAATTAAGTAAATAATGCAAAGGAGTTAAGAAAAGAGTATGTAATTCATAGCTCTTAGTGAGCATTGAATTGGAAGGTCTCAGTGAGCACTGTGATGAATTACTCTTAGTGAGCCTTGAAGCAATAGTTCCTTGTGAACAAAAAGGTGACTCCTAATGGAGTACAATAGTATGGAAAATCGAAGCTTTGAGTAAAGCTATAAAAAGGATTCTTTAAAACAATCCTTGGTAAATTAAGAAGAATTAAGCTAACTTAATTCACAAGAAAGTTCTTGTACAAATATTCTTCTGAATGGTTTAATCCTTTGTGATCTCCATTGTTATTAATTGTTGAATTGACGTTATTACCTCACGTAGGCTATAAAATCCTAATGCATTCCATTTAATGCATTGTAGGATAAACAAATGTGATTGTCTCTATTGTGGTTGGGGATTACGAGTCTCAATTCGAGCCACTTATTAGAAACTCCTAGGATGGTGGCACTTAGGTTGTTAGATATGTTTATATGACTTATTTGTCTTGGTATGTAAAGAAATTACAAGTTCAATCTATATTGTAAACTTTTATATATGGTTGATTTTAGCATGCTTGAGCTGTTCGAGCATGTGGAAGTGAAATGCTTGGATTTGAATATAAGTGGACTGCTTTGCTATTTATAAATGTTTATACATGTCTAATGGATTTATTTTGACTTGAATTGAATATATATTTGGACTGTTTTGTCATTCTTAAATTGATAGAAAGGAAAATGAACTAGTTTGAGTAATTACTTGAATGTGTTGATTATTTTGTCATGCCTAAATGACTATAAAATTGAGAGTGTTGGTTTTTGATAATATATGAATAAATAGATTGATTTAACATGTCTATTTGTACACATGGTATAAGTGGAACGTTTTGTGATAATATATGGATGAATGATCTGTTTTAACCTGTCTAATTGTATACATGATTTAAGTGGACTGATTCGTGGCAAAATATAAATTAGTGGACTATTTTCACATATCTATTTGTGTACATGTTTTGAATGGAATGTTCTTCCTATGTTTGTATGTATATAATAACTTGTATAATAAGAAGCATTATACTTGTTGGTGATAATATGTTATGCATGGGTGTTATTGAATTGAATGCTAAAAAGTTAAATTTATAATCACACGATGGTCTAAGTGATTTTATGTTTGATTTAAGTGTAGATTTGGGTCAAGAACCAATGGGTTTGAATAAATTTTTAATTATCATGCTATGGTGAAATGAGGTTACTAAATTGCTTGTAAAGTAAGCTATGTATGAAGGATGATTGTATATTGTCTGAACTAGTGGCAAAAAGGATACTATAAGTTTAGATACAGACCTTAATTTATAAGTGAATAATTTATTATCATACAATGGTCTAATGTCTATATAAATTTTGAGTTGAATTGTGATTAAATGACTTATGTTGGTGTTAGCTAGGAGTTGGTTAGTTGTGTATTGAGATAGATATAAAGCTAAAGCCCTGAATAAATGAAATTTAAGGAGTAAAAATGACCGTCTAAGGTCATGACATAATTGAACGATGTTAATTGCTAAGCTCATGTTTTGATTTTGTCAAAGTAATTATAAGGTAATTTATGAACAAGTGATTAGACAGAGCTTCTGGTTTTAATTGTTTGATGTTGTGTATTCCATGATTCTTAATAGTGTATTAATACGAAGAAAGTAGAATCCAAGAAAGTTTATAAGAAACAAGATATCGTTATGTTGTCTGTATTCAAGCTAAAGAAATTTCAAAATTTTTTGATCCTCATTTTCAATTTTCCTTGCAGTAACGTTCTAAATTCTGGTTTTCTTCTAAGCCGGGTTGAGGACGTTACAAATTGGTATCAGAGCTTGGTTTAGTCGATTTTCGGACTAATCATGTACTCACTGCGTCTCCATAAGTCTATTGTGCCACCTAGGAGTTTAAACTTTTGCTCTGTATTGGTAATTTTGAAACTAATACAACTTGTTTACTCTGTTTGAAACATATAATACACTAAAATAATTAGAGTTCGACTATATGAACTGGTCATCTATGAAGAAATTTTGGGACGAATTTCTTTTAAGGGGAGAGAAATTGTAATACCCCAAATACCAGTCTAGGAGTATACTAGTATGTCAAGTATAAATTATCTTATCTTAAACTGTTTTATATAATTTAAAGCTTGATTTGAAGAAAGGATGGATAAAGAAAATTTAGGTGACCAATTTTTTAAGGACGAAATTGCTCACCTTGTGGAATTTAGGAAATGCATGTAACCCATTGAATTTTTAAGGGGCTGCCACACATGTCAGCTGTGAAGGAGAGACATGTGTATTGGAGACTTAGTGGATCGGTCAAGAAAAGAAGATTGTAGGAGAGTTTGTCCATCTTCTTCTTCATGGAAACGATGCATCAAAAAAAATGAAGAGAGGGAAAGCAAAATGCCGTCCTTGGAAACTAGAAGATTTCGGATTTAATCAATCAAAATTAGGGAATCCTTGGCCATTTTGTATAGAGAAGAAGGTAATTGTACATCGTTCTTATCATTTAAGCTACAATTCGGGTAGTATTATTGCTTGTCTTGAATTTAAAATTGTTAAGCTAGTTGGTTAGAGAAATTGAACATGTTATGAAGCTTAATCTCTTAATTAATTCATGCATGATGAATTGATGATATGATTTAGATGAGGGGTTTGAATATATATTTAATTTTTGTTATGAGATTGTGTATGTCATTGAATTATTCAGATGGTTAGTGTGAGTCAATGGAGTGATTAGAATCCTCCTGACCATGACAATCTAAAATTTAACATAGATGGGGCTGCGAGAGGTAGCTTTGGTGAAGCCGGAATTGGAGGGTTTCTACGCAACGAAGGGGGTGCAATCCTTATCAGTTTCTCAATGAATGCTGGACGCCTAGACGCAACATCAGCTAAAATTTCAGCAATTAGGGAAGCTCTCAAAATTTACAAATCAACCAGGTGGGCAAAATCAAAAAGAGTGACAATAGAGTGCGATTGCTCCTTGGCGGTAGACTGGATCCTCAATCCGTGGAAGTGTCCACTGTTGTTCAGAAGCTTGGTCAAGACGTGTCTGCAGATTGGAGAGGGGGTAGATTGGAACATCCAGCAAGTGCCAAGAGAGGCAAATGCTTTGGCCGATCTATTAGCCAAGAAAGGGACAGATATGAGGAAGGATGTAATATATATGGATTTCAAAGTGAATCAAGTGATAAATCTATACTAATTATGCGCTGGTTTATTTGCAGTGGCTGGTCAAAGGAGACGGATTATTCTATGCTTTATGTCTGTCTTGCAGACCGGTATTAACCCATGTTGCTCGATTTTTAAATTTGGTCTTGAGTTGTTTCGGCTGTTTTTGTTGAGTCAAGGGTAATTCCAATTATAGACTCTTTCCTTTGGATATCAGAATGAGAATTGTAAACATGAACTCTTGCACTCTTTTTCCTCCAAACTAGGTTTAGGGAGGTTTTTTAATGAGGCAAGACTCATGTGTTCTTCATCATTTCCGAATAAAACTATTCCTTTCAAAAAAACTGCTCTAAAGCTAATTAGGATAATATATATGGGTTGATATACCCTTGTTAAAAACATGGTAAGGATTGAAAATGAGGTTATGAGGGTTGTTGAGTAGATATAAATGGGAATTTAAGCATGTTAGGAATTAAATTTTATTAACATGAATGTTAATGGCTTCCTTATGAGCATGTATGTAGAAAAATACATGATCAAGATTGTTTTTCATTTTAAATAAAATAGGGGTTGTTTTAGGGGTGAAATTGGAATTAAATTGAATTATTTAAGTGACTAAAACGATTGTTTGTGAATTGCCCTGCCCCTATCTTGAACATGAATCATAATTGCAAGATAATTTTTATAAAAAAATGCATTGTCTTGTATGGAGCAGAAATTGTGATCAATTGAATTGATGAATGTATGTTTTTGTAAAAGGCGAGAGCAAGCTGTTTTGCAAATGATTAGGAGCAGTTTAGAACTTCTATAGATCAAAAAACATGAGATAGTGGATGTTTATAATGAATCTGGATCGTGTTGATGAGGAATATAATGTTAGAAACTATTTTATGTGTTAATAAACACTAGGGAGTTGTTTGGTGAAAATAAGTTTGTGTACATATACAAGTATGCTGGAGTGGTTTCATATGTATAGTAATATGCATGTGTTTTGGACTGTTTGTGTACATATATACAAGAATTGTTTTGTGCTTCTATGCATACACATACTTTATTTGAATTGTTTTTGGGTATATTATAATGAGTTACTTTTTGTTTTGAGGTACACAAGTTATAAGGAAAGCTAAGATTTGAAAGTGTTGGGAAAGAACGATAGAATTCTGGACAGAGGTATACCGTAACTTCAGGATAAGAGGTGAGTGTAGCTATACATTCGGGATGACAAGGTGTCATCCTGATCTTGTTATTGATTATTATGCTTTGAATGTATACATTGTTTGCATAATGCTTAAGTGGAGCACTTCGGGAAGGGAAACACATATGTTACAGATTCTTAGGCTAAAATCTAGGCTATTTATTAGGCTAGAATATATTGTAATTAATGTTATATACTATGTTACCTAGTTTAGGTAAATTAGATTTGTATATATAGCCTATATGTTCTATGAATAAAATACAAGGAATTATTTTCTACATGGTATCAGAGCCCTAGGTTCTTTCGAATACAATAAAAAAATTTTTAGGCAGTTAGGGTTTTTGACCTAAAGCCAATTTTTTGGTCGTTCTTCACCGTCCACCTTCGGAGGCCTTTTCTGTCAACAACGCCCGTACCACAAGGGTCGCCGTCCGCCGATCTGCCGATCTGGAGTTTCAGGTCACCGGAATCCCTGCGCGTGAGCCTCACGCGCCGCCACAAGCTTCCGCCTGTCCTTCACGCGCCGGCGCGTGAGAGCACGTGGTGGCCCCTTTTCGCCGCTGATTTATCCACCGTCGTCGCTGCTTCATTCCGATCACTCCCCCTCTCTTACTTTGTCTTCTGTTTTGAGTTTACCACATTTATCCTTTAACTTGATGTCAGTTAGGAAACTTACAAAAACCCTTAATTGTTGTGCCTCATTTTTTCCTGGTTATTGTGTGTTTCAGGATCTTTTGACGAAGAAGATTATTGGTAAAGGGCATGAGTCTGATGGCCTCTACATCCTTGACACCCATGCTTCAGAACCTGTTGCTTGCACTGGAATTGTCAGTCCTTTTGAAGAACATTGTCGATTGGGTCATCCTTCTCTAACTTCTTTGAAGAAACTTTGTCCTCAATTTTCTAGTTTAAAATCCTTAGATTGTGAGTCTTGTCAGTTTGCTAAACACCATCGCCTTAGTTCCAGTCCTAGAGTCAATAACCGAGCTTCTACTCCATTTGAGTTAGTTCACTCTGATGTTTGGGGTCCTAGTCCTGTTACTTCTAAACATGGTTTTCGTTATTTTTTTACTTTTGTCGATGATTATTCTCGAATGACATGGCTTTATTTAATGAAATCTCGCTCAGAATTATTTACTCATTTCTCTTCTTTTTGTGCTGAGATTCGAACCCAATTTGGCACACCTGTCCAAAACTTGAGAAGTGATAATGCAAGAGAGTATGTTTCAGGTCCTTTTCAGAAATATATGCTTGAGCACGGTATTCTCCATCAAACGTCTTGTGTTGACACCCCTTCTCAAAACGGTGTTGTTGAATGCAAAAATAGACATCTTCTTGAAACAGCCCGAGCTTTGCTATTTCAAATGCAGGTTCCAAAATGTTTTTGGGCTGATGCCATCTCCATAGCTTGTTTTTTTATCAATTGTATGCCCTCTTCGGTTTTGTTGGGTAACATCCCTTTTCATACTCTTTTCCCCACTAAAAATTTGTTTACCCTCTCCCCGAAAATTTTTGGTTGTATTTGTTTTGTTCGGGATGTCCGTCCTCAAGTTACAAAACTTGATCCTAAGTCTTTGAGATGTGTGTTTTTGGGGTATTCACGTGGTCAAAAAGGGTATTGTTGTTATTGTCCCGGTCTAGGTAGGTATCTTGTGTCTGCTAATGTTACTTTTTTGGAACACAAACCTTTTCTGTTTTCTTCAGGGTCTATCACTCAGGAGGACGAGGATTTCTTGTTTTATCAGGTCCCATCACCTTTGGAGTTGTCCTCATCCTCCTTGGTTCCGCCCTCTTTTGTCAAGCCCCCCATAAAAAACATCTATACTCGTCGGCCACAACCACCACCTTCCGACCCAATTACAAACGTTCCGGATGTTCCAGATTCATGTCATGATGAGCCAATATCTTCGTCATCAGATTCGCCTTGTATTGCTGATCTTGACCTTTCTATTGCTCTTCGGAAAGGTAAATGTGCTTGTACTTACCCCATTTCCTCTGTTGTTTCCTATAATTGTTTGTCTTCTTCTTCTCGTGCCTTTGTTACATCCCTAGATACTATTTGTGTCCCTAAAACTGTTAGCGAGGCATTATCTCATCTTGGATGGCGTGCGGCTATGCTTGAGGAAATGACTGCTTTAGATGTCAATGGCACGTGGACTTCGGTTTCTTTGCCTAACGGTAAGCGGGCTATTGGATGTAAGTGGGTGTTTACTGTTAAATTTAATCCTGATGGCTCTCTTAATCGTTTGAAAGCTCGTCTTGTTGCTAAGGGATATGCTAAGACCTATGGTGTGGATTATTATGATACTTTCTCTCCTGTTGCCAAACTTGCTTCTGTCCGGTTATTTATCTCCCTTGTAGCAATTTTTGATTGGCCTTTGCATCAGTTGGATATCAAGAATGATTTCCTTCATGGTGATCTTCAGGAGGAGGTGTATATGGAGCAACCACCTGGGTTTGTTGCTCAGGGGGAGTCTGGGAAGGTATGTTATTTGAAGAAATCTTTATATGGTTTGAAACATAGTCCTCGGGCTTGGTTTGGTAAGCTTAGTCAGGCTATTGTAAAGTTCGGGATGCAAAAAAAGCGAATCAGACCATTCTGTTTTCTTTAGAAAGTCTGATGGGGGAACTATTCTACTAGTCGTATATGTGGATGATATTGTACTCACTGGAAATGACACTAGTGGAATTTCTTCACTAAAGTCTTTTCTCCATACTCAGTTTCACACTAAAGATCTGGGGATGTTGAAATACTTCCTGGGGGTTGAGGTGAACAGAAATAGAAAAGGAATCTTCCTATCTCAGAGGAAGTATGTGCTTGATCTTTTATTGGAAACAGGGAAATTGGGCGCCAAACCTTGTAGTACACCAATGGTCCCTAATCTACATTTAACTAAAGAAGGTGATTTATTTGATGACCCTGAAAGGTACAGAAGACTTATCGGTAAATTAAACTATCTCACGGTGACACGTCCTGATATATCTTTTCCAGTGAGTGTTTTGAGTCAATACATGTCGTCACCGACTGTTGATCATTGGAAAGCAGTAGATCAAGTTTTATGTTATCTGAAAAGTGCTCATGGGCGTGGAATTCTATATGGAAATCATGGTCATACTAGAATTGAATGTTTTTCCGACTCGGATTGGGTAGGATGCAAGAAGGATAGAAGATCCACCTCAGGATATTGTGTGTTTGTTGGAGGAAACTTGATTTCTTAGAAGAGTAAAAAGCAGAACGTAGTTTCACGATCTAGTGCAGAAGTCGAATATAGAGCAATGGCCAAGTCCGTATGTGAGATTATATGGGTATATCAGCTCCTCGGTGAGATTGGAATTAAAGCCTCAATACCTGCAAAACTTTGGTGTGATAATCAAGCTGCATTACACATTGCTTCTAATCCAGTTTTTCATGAAAGAACGAAACACATTGAGATTGATTGTCACTTTATTCGCAAAAAGATACAACAAAGTTTGATATCTACTGGTTATGTGAAAACCGGAGAACAACTAGGAGACATCTTCACCAAAGCTCTCAATGGAATTCGAATCAATTATCTATGTAACAAGTTGGGCATGATTAATATCTATGATCCAACTTGAGGCGGAGTGTTACAGATTCTTAGGCTAAAATCTAGGCTATTTATTAGGCTAGAATATATTGTAATTAATGTTATATATTATGTTACCTAGTTTAGGTAAATTAGATTTGTATATATAGCCTATATGTTCTATGAATAAAATACAAGGAATTATTTTCTACAACATACAACCATATACATATGGCTCTTTTAGTGCAAGACATGTGAAGCATGCATAACATGACATCCTTGATAAGCATTGGTTATGTATGTATTACCAAAATATTACATGCCTTGCTATGCATTACTTAGGTTGGAAATCTTGAATGCTTGTGTGAAAGCCTGAAATTGATTACTGAATGATAAAACAATAAATTCCTATAAAAGATTGAAAGTTAAGGTTATAAATACCTTGTACATTAAAAGACTTAAGAAAAAAGAGAGCTTAACTTATGCAATAAGCTATTGAAAGAAAGTAACAAGTAAGATTACTTGACCAATAAGATACACTCCAACTTCCTGTGAAACGATAAGATATCTAAGTTGCCTAGTCAATGGAAGACCTTGGATCTATTGGTTGATGCATGTTATGTTAGACTATAGTCTCTTGTTATTAAGATCAAATGATCATCTAGTACAATACTTTTGGTACTCTTGTTCAAATTATGGCTTGGGGGACGCCCCACTGATATGTTTCGATATTAGCCTTTGCTATGTGATCTGAGCTAAGTATCGCCTATATTTGTGTTCTTCATCGCCAATAGTAGTCCAATACAAACCTATAAATGATATGAAATGTTTAATTAAGTAAAGAATGCAAAGGAGTTACAAAAAGAATATGTTGAAAGCTCTTAGTGAGCACTGTGATGAATGATTCTTAGTGAGCCTTGAAGGAATAGTTCTTAGTGAACAAAAAGGTGACTCCTAATGGAGTACAATAGTATGGCAAATCAAAGCTTTGAGTGAAGCTATAAAAAAGAATTCTTTAAAAGAATCATTGGTAAATTAAGAAGAATTAAGCTAACTTAATTCACAAGAAAGTTCATGTATAAATATTCTCTTGAAAGGCTTAATCCTTTGTGATCTCAATTGTTATTAATTGTTGTATTGACATTACTACCTCACATAGGCTATAAAAGCCTAATGCATCCCATTTCATGCATTGCAGGATAAACAAATGTGATTGTCTCTATTGTGGTTGGGGATTACGAGTCTCGATTCGAAGCTCTTGTTAGAAACTCCAAGGATGGTGGCACTTAGGTTGTTGTATAGGTTTATATGACTTATTTGTCTTGCTATATAAAGAAATTACATGCCTAAATGGCTATAAAATTGAGGAGGCTGCTTTGTGATAATATATGAATGAATGGACTATTTTAACACGTCTAATTGTATACATGGTATAAGTGGACTGTTTTGTGATAATATATGAATGAATGTTCTGTTTTAATTGGTCTAATTGTATACAAGATTTAAGTGGATTGATTCGTGACAAAATATAAATAAATGGATTGTTTTCACATTCCTATTTGTATACATGTTTTGAATGGAATGATCCTCCTAAGTTTGTATGTATATAATGACTTGTATAACAAGAAGCATTGTACTTGTTGGTGATAATATGTTTTCCATGGGTGTTATTCAATTGGATGCTAAAAAGTTAAATTTATAAGCACACGATGGTCTAAGTGATGTCATATTTAATTTAAGTTTAGATTTGGGTCAAGAACCAATGGGTTTGAATAAATTCTTAATTATCATGCTATGGTGAAATGCAGTTACTAAATTTCTTGTGAAGTAAGTTATGTATGAAGGATGATTGTATACTGTTTGAACTAGTGGTAAAAAGGATACTATATGTTTGGATAGAGACCTTAAATTTATAAGTGAATAATTTATAAGCATTGTACTAATGTCTATGCATATTTCGAGTTGAATTATGATTAAATGACTTATGTTGGTGTTAGCTATGGGTTGCTTAGTTGTGTATTGAGATAGATATCAAGCTAAAACCCGGAATAAATGAAATTTAAGGAGTGAAAATGACTGTCTAAGGTTATGGTATAATTGAACGATGTTAATTGCTAAGCTCATGTTTTTATTTTTACTAAGTTATTATAAGGTAACTTATGAATAAGTGATTAGACAGAGCTTCTGGTTTCAATTGTTTGATGTTGTGTATGTAATGATTCTTAATAGCGTATTAATACGAAGAAAGTAGAATCCAAATTTTTTTATAAGAAACAAGATATCGTTATGTTGGTATGTATTCAAGCTAAAGAAATTTGATTTTTTTTCTCAATTTCAGTTTTCCTTGCAGTAACGTTCTTAATTCCAGTTTTTTTCTAAGCTGGGTTGAGGACGTTGCATAGAATTCAAGAATTACTTCATATCATAGGAACTTATATAGTGGTTTATCAACCCAATATTTCATAACTTAACACCGAGTATAAGTGATTGCACTCACCTCAATTGCTTTACCAACCTACTTGTTTTAGCGATAAAAGCTTCAATCTCGATCTTTATCCTTTTCTTTTAAATTGCCTTTCATTTTTACTTGCTCGGTTGCTTCATTTATATCAATAACATAACACATACAATGAAACACACAAATTAAACACTTCTTTTACCATTTGACAATCCACACTACCTTTAAGAAATATTCTTATAAAATATTCTACAACTCGAATTTCGATTCCACTTGTTCTAGATTAAAATAGATTTGATAATCTTTTAAACCGTAAAAAATAATAGCCCAATTTTAACTTGTACGATTTTTGACAAATTTTCAAAGTCAATTTTCAGTGTTGATTGCTACTTTATTTTTCTGACCTTTTATCACTTAAAAATTCATATCTTTTCATGTAGAACTCACAATTAGTCACCGTTTGTCCCAAATGGAACTAGAAAAACTCAAAATTACAACGATATATGGATCACTTTTTAATTGTGGTTTCTATGGAATATTTGGTGAATTTCCGTACTCACTGTTAATGTGTGAAATTCAGGACTGATTTTCAATAATCCATTCTTTGGCATTCATTAGTCATTCCAACATTCTTCTAAACTTTTACCAACATATTTGGTTATGTAAAAATGCATTCATTCGTGATAAACCCAAAATTTAACTTGAATCAAATAAACCTATATTAACCCTAATTTGTCAAATTAAAGTTTCACCTTATACTTGAAATTAAACTTGAATCAAGCATGAAAAGGCTATACAAACAATTTAAGAACATATATCCATGAAAACTATGAAATATTGGCATCAAATGAAAAAAGAATTCAAAGGAGAACAACATTGCCTTTCATGTCGAACCTCTAAATCCAAGCTTTTACGGTTTAAAAATAAAATCAAAATATTCTTACCTTGTTCTTCATACCAATGGCTTGAAGGAGAAGAAGAGCAACTTTTTTTTATCTTCATCCATATGTCATCTTCATTTACCATAACTAATAAAATTCTTCCTAATAGTCACAAACGACCATTTGTCCTCAAATCTAAAGCTCCACAATAAGCCACATGTCACTAATTTAAATCTAATGGCCAATATTAAATATGGAGTGTAACCCCCCTTAACCCGCTTTAACCGTTCTACCGAATCGAGCGAGTTACACATGGATTATTTTTGCGTTCGTGCAGTGACTATAAATGATACACAAATTGTGCAAGTATACACATCGAACGAGTAATAAAGTGATTAGTGAGTATCGTCTCCACAGGGATTGTAGGTATTCACGGTTGTTGTAACAATAAAGCTTGAACTTTTTGTATATGACAATGCTATAGTAAAGGAAATGAGGTATAATAATGTTAAAGCAAAACAGTGCATAGAAAGATAAGATAACAATATAATAGACATGTCCCCTTTCGTATGCGAAACTCACTACATAATGACTGGTTGAGAATGATGAACAACCTAACTCAAGCTTCTTAACTATACTAAGGCTTTTCAGCTATCTTCTATGCTAGGCGGGATTTACTAAGAGTGCTCCTAAACTATCTCTAGCCAGGAAACTGGGAGTCAGAAATGCTACAGTCATACCTCTCGGCGTAAAATCTTAACACCCCCTACCCTTCACGTACTATCCTTTTTAGCCCTTGAAACCTATCACTTATCTCTAAGGTAGGTTAGAGTCTGCCTCTCAACAGTCACTCCATTGCTTATGAGGATTCTAGGGCTAGCTCTCTTGATTAATAACCCCAACAAACACTTAAAGAACGACCAACTCTCGAAGGCGCTTAAGGTAAGACCTATCTCTCAAAGAACTTACAACCCTAAGCTCTTACAACTTTGAGGAAATGATAAATGCATAAGCAAAGCATAGAATCATGATAAACACTGAAAAAGCCGCATCATGCATTAAAAAGTACTCAAAATTAAATCATCCAACAAACCCAAGCCACGTAAAACAGATCGTGGCTGGGCAATATCATCCATCCTATCATTGTGATAACATCGCCAAATATAATGATATAACAAGAAATTGCTATAGCGACAAAAAGAAAGATGAACTCACACTCCGCCATGGACTGCCCGACTGTCTTAGGCCCACCGCCTCTCTCGAGGCCGGTGAGGCCACTCCTTGGAGCTTCAACGATGGAGGACACCAAGCTGGAGAAGATGAAGGTAGAAACCTCCCTCTCCTTTTCTCTCTCTTCCGCCTCTCTTTTTGCAACACAGAAAATACCACACTTTGCTCCAAACTTCTCACCCCTTTATATAGTGGAGGCGTCTAGGGTTTGGTGCCATAAAGATGCCTTGATATTCCCAAGGAATATCCACCGACAAGGTCTTCCACGAGGGGACAACGGAGACAGTCTGCAGGTGGGCACCGGCTGTTGTACATGTCAGATCGTCCTTTTCTGCATGTTCACGTGTTTCTACAGCTCACGTGTATCTCACGTGCTGGCCAATGTCCACTTCCATCATGCTATAGCAATTCACAGCACCGACTTTCTCTTGAATCCTTTCTTGCACACCACAAAACCAAAACCAACCTTCCGAGCAGTACCCCTCGATTTGGACCAATAACTATCAAAGATAAATATGCACCCAGAAGAAGAAAATGCAACCTAAATGCAGTCTAAATGCTATGGTGTGAACTCAAGAACAGGAATGTAACACCCCAAATTTTGGCTAGGAAGTTTAGGGTCTGAACCAGACCGGTCTGATTTTCGGTTCGAATATAAAAGGTGGTTTTAGTGAAAGCCTAGTTCTAGTTTCATTAAAAATATCTAAAAATCCTTTTTTAATATATATAAGAGAGTGGTGAAATCAATTTTACAAAATAAGGTTTGGAAGTTTGACATTTCGAATTAGTGACTAAAATGTAATTTTTGAAAAGTTCAGTGGTGACTGTTTTGTAAGGATTGAAACTTTGAATCTTTAAGGGGCTAATTTACCCAAGATTGATTTCTCCAAATTTTTTTATATTTTAATGATTCATTTAATTTTTAATTAATTAAAGGAAAAGAGGGAAACCATAATTTAGCTTTTCATAACTCACTTTCTTAAAAACTTTCTCATATCATTTTCTCTCAAAATTCCCTCAGCCAAACACATTTCTACAGCAATATTTCTTTTGATTTTCATACTAAATGATGAAGTTTCAATCATCGATTGATTCCTAATCCTTTCTACATCAAATGATGAAGTTTCAATCATCGATTGATTCCTAATCTTTTCTACAACCACTATCTGATGTCGGACCACTATCCGATGCCACACAAAAGTTCGATGCCAACACCACTGCGACAAAACTAGTGGAGCCACCATTTGCCAACCTTATGTTAGTAAGACAATAAGGTATTACTGTTGATATTTTTAACGCTCTTAAATGTACAGATGAAATTGAATGCCACGTAGTTGAGCTAATGGAATCCATTTTGGATGAGAACCTGGCATTGAATTCCTGAGATATGGAAGTTGATGCCATCAAACAAAAGTGTGATGGCAAAACAATTGAACGATAGAGAATATCAATTCTAGTCGAAAATGATGTCATAAAGCCAGGTGTGCTCAAATGGCTTGTGTAATCACCTATTTTGTCCAGGTGTCAAACTCGTTTTCTTTTCGTTTTAGTAATGGGCTTTATATTTATGTATTGGTAAAAATTAAAAACTAAAAAAAGGAAAAAAGGAAGAAAAACAAAAAACAGTATATTACTATGTTACTATATTATTTACTACTATCTATTATATTTATCCTATCTAATTTTTGTTACCACCTAGTATTATCCATTATTATTAATATTGTTTCTTATTATTATTTATAGTTATCATCACTTATATTATTATTATTGATACCGTTATTATTTATCTATTATATTATTATTATTATTATTATTATTACTATTATTATTATCTAACCTGAAAACAAAACATAAATAAAAGCTCATTATATAATAAAAGCCCATATTTTATTTAATTTAAAGTCCATTACATTATGAAAAACCCAAAAATAAATAAATATACAAGGCCTGTTTGGGGCCCAAATAATCTAGCCCTAAATGAAACCCTAATCTGATGCCCTCTTTATGTTTGTGCAGCCGCCGTATTTCACACCGTTAGATTTGGGATCCAGATCTGACGGCCCATATGACGCGAGACAGAGAAACCCTAGAGGCCCTCTGCTGTAGCCCTAGCGCCGCACCGGATCCACCGTCAGATTTGGATCGAGATCATCGGCCATGATCGGAGCTCGGAAGTCTCCAGAACCTCCACGCGCCAAGCGCGCGACTCCCTAGCAGCCCACGCGCGTGTGTATCACACAACCGAGCCTTTTCGAATGCCCTCTGCCCGTCCAGATCAATCTTCGACGGCATGGATTGCTCCACGACGCCGGCCACGTCTCGTGCCTCTCTGGTCCCCTCTCCACACGAGTCACATGCAACAAACAAAAAACGAAGGACGTCAGAAGAAATCAGAGACAAAAACGCAACGAAATACCAGAAATTTCAAAGGCAATCAAATTCAGAAATCGTGCAAATCAACCAACGATTTCCAGCAATTACATGTAATTTAGAAAAGGGAAAAATATGTAATATCTAGGCTATAAAAGCCCGAGCAAGCATTGTAATGGGAGGGGATTTTTTTTAGAGAGAAAAAATGGTAATAGGAGGATTCGAGAGGATTTTTCGGAGAGCTTTCTGTACTCGAAACAATTGTAACCAAACTTCAGAGATATCAATACAACCAGAGAGAGGTTTTCCAGAGGTATATCGTTTTTATATTTCATTTCGATACAAAAAAATAAAGGATAAGGGTTTTACCTTCACGTCCATCCGTCATCCTCGCCGACGATAAGCTCTGTGGCCCTTCCCGAGGCCATGCATGTGAGCCGGTGAGGGGGTGTTTTGGTCTTGATTTTCAGAATACAAAGAGTTTTCCTTTTCGATTCGGGTTTTGGGTTTCAAAATAAAAACAGTAGGGATTTTGTTTTTGGTTTTGGTTTCGTGAAAAGAAAGGGATTTTCTGGTTTTCGGGTTCGAAAAAGGTTGGAAAAGAAGTTTTTTTTAGCATTTCGGCGCCGACAACGGCGACCAGAACGGTGACGGCACCGGAGGAAACAAAGAAAAGGGGGAGTGTCTCTGGTTAGGGTTTGAAGAAATGAAAAGAGGCTGAAATGAGTTTAAACCTGCTTTATATATTGTTTTAATGTTTTAAAACCGGTTTAATAACGTTTTAAGCCCCTCCGTGTTACTCTAATTGCACGAAAAGGGGCTTCCGCATTTTTAAATTACGCCCGTGATCCCCTTAGGTTTTTGTGTCTTTTCAATTTCGTCCTGATTTTCATTCCAGTTGATTTCTGAGTGGGTATTCTCCCATTTAGTTCTGTGGCTTTCTGCGTCTTTTCAATTTGGTCCCGTTTTGCTCTTTTGATTAATGTTTTTTATGTGTTAATTGCTATTGCGGTCCCTGCCAGTTTGCATGTTAGTATGTGCATACATGTTTTTATGTTGCATGCCTATTTGTTTTAATGTTGTTCGAATATATTTTTGCAACATGCATTCTAATATGTCATTCATGTGATTTTTAGCATTTTAATTTGTATATTAATTAATTTTAATTCTAAAACGGAGATACCTATTAATTCGCGCATTCGAGTCGACATGCCTAGCTTATTGGATGTCCCACGAATATTCGAATGAATTTGAATCGTCTAAAGGTAAATATGTAATTAAAACGAACAAGATCATAGCATCATCCTTTAATTGCTTGTATCATGCATAAAGGTGACGTACGAGATTCGAACCCTAGACTAACACGACAGTCAGTCTTATATGATGTCGGTTTAGTCTTTGGTCCGATGTACCGTCATCCTTTTTAATTAAATGTTTAATTAACTCGAAACCACCAGTTCGAAAAAGCTTGTATTATTAAACTTCAATTTTCAATCAAGAACCCCTAATTAAAGTCTTCTTAAATTTTAAATAATTTTTGTCAATTAAAAGCAATAATTGTTTTGGTGCAGATTTCCGGGCGTGATGGGGGTTCTAACCTTTCCCCACACGTAACCAACTCCCGAACCCTTCCAAAAGAATCTCTGGTTTAGTTTTTTACGGTGTCTGGCCTACCTTAGTGACCGGTGGCGACTCCGAACTGAAAAAAGATTTTTTAAAGGGTTTTTTTCAAAACTCGAATCGAATTAGTTTTTAAACTCCCCACCTTTTTTTAAATTGGATATTTTTCAAAGTAGCGGGGAACTCCTTTTTAGTGACAAGGAAAAGGATGAGAAAAAAACCTTGTTACAGTATGGCGACTCTGCTGGGGAGACATTTTGTTTTTCAAAACAAAAAGAAAGTTAGGCCAAAGAAATAATTGTTGCTTTTAATGATGGAAATTTTTGGAATTTAATTTGACTTTAACGAGATGGTTCTTCTTTGAAAATAAGACTTTAAGTACACGAGCTTTGATAATTTGTGGTCTTGAATTAATTTTTCATTTAATTTCAAAGGAATCACCGACATGTGTTGCATCACACATTAGGCTCTATACCCGAGCTTCGTCCCTTAAGTGGGAGTGAAACGCCCATACCCACGTGAGTCTCCCTCCACGGGTCGGTAATTCACTTCCGGAATCCACGCCTTTGACATGTGAGCAACCCTCCACGTCACTAGGTAATGCTTTCCCTCGAACCGAAACCAATTCGCAAGCTTGTAATGGGCCAGAATTGGGGCTTTTGTCACCTTAGCAGGTGATAAAATAGGTTTGGGTACCCTTTTTAGAACCAAACCACATAAGTGAGAATTTAAGAAGCCTACCCCGGTTAGAGCCATGCGGTTAACCGTAGAATTAGAATTCATGTTGTTAGGTCTTGCATCGTTAATTTGCTTTGATGCGTTTCCTTTTGCTTGTTTTATTCAAGTATTCATTATTGGTGTTACTAACCTAGTTGCTTTCTTGTCTTGTTTTGCTTATTTTTGCATACTCATCGCATTCTCATACGAGGTGTTCATTCAAGAACAGTCTAAAGTTGAAAACTTTCACAATGGGAGAAAGAGTCCATAGCAACGGAGTTTTCGGGACCCTAATTTGGAGGAAAAAGACGAGAAAAAAAAGAAAAAATCGTAACCTGTGTATCTATCTTCTTACCTCGTTGTAACAAGATTTGATCTCCATTATGGAAAGTTGTTTAATGAGGATGTTCGTCGAATCAACATTTCCTTGCATTCGATTTTGTGTTTTTAAATTTGTTGCCTTCAATCATTTGTTTCAGTTATGCATACACATTTCATGCATTACATCATTAAATCATGGAATTAATTGTTCGAGGTCATGGCAGCATTCGTGACTACCGAAGATTCCACACCCACACTTTACTCGCCATCAAAGAAGGCAAATGGGGAAAAGTTTTTTCTATGTTAGAAGCCGATTTGAGAATGGTCCGAATAGGGGGCATATGACGGCCATGAGTTATTTTATGAGTACCATCAGACTCTGGGGCATGAGATTCAGAGTTGTCCCGAATTCAAGCAGTTGGTTCAGTATTTGATGGGCAATAAGGAGGTTGAGTTCCTCGAAGAAGTTTGAAGGGTGGAATGGATGGTCAGCTCAGCAGTATTTAAGAGTTTTAGTGTATCCAAGACCGCTTGTTTTCATTTCATTGCATTTTAATCTTTTTCTTGAAGTGATGTGTGAAATCAACCTTTACTACCCTTTTCCCGAAGGTAGCAAAGATTTTTGTAAGGGCTTCAGACTACATGTTTCTAAATTTCAATGAAAGGATGCATTATGTTTCAATTGCCTTTTCATTTTTTGTGTATATATTTGCCTATTGAGTCCTCGCATGTCAATTGCACAAGGGACATTGACCTTGACCCCAAAGGTTGACTTCGAGCCGCCTTTGTCTAGTGGAAATCGAAAGCTTTGAAGATGATGAATATGTGGCTTACACTCCGAGTTAATTTGGTCACCTAATTAAATACACATAGAATTAGGGTCTTCGGGAGAATAACCAGAAATTTTCCATGCTAAAAGAAAAAGAAAGAAAAGAGGAAAATAGAAATAAGAGAAAGAAAGGAAATAAGAGAAAGAGAGAAAAAAAGAAAGAAAGAAAAAGAAAAAAGAAAAAAATGATAAAAGCGTAACAAAAGCACTCCAATGTTCGAAGCCTGGTAATAGGCATCTTCGGATATGAGTGTGGAATTTTTTGGGGCACTCCGCTGTAGCAAAAGACCAATAAGGTTGCTATGCACCATTCACCTTAGCTACATGAGTGATGGTAATATTTTCAAATCATGACAATGCCGAGTAGCTCGGAGTTTTTTGTTTGCTCCATCATTTATTTCGAGCCAAAGGAATGTGATGACTTGACTTCCCCAAAATTGTAAAGAAATGATAAAGGCGAAGCCTACAGAAGATAAGCGTAATTGATTAAAAAGCCGAAATAACTTGGAGAGTATGTCATATTTTCAGACATCAGCTCAGATTTCGAGGTCTCCTAGATACATGATGCTTGAGGCAATCTGTGGTGAGCCATAATAGTGTTGTTTGTGCACTTGATATTCAGGGATTTCATTTGACTTGATATATCCCTAATTTGAAAAGAAAGTATAGTTTTTGAAAACGCGTCTCATTTTGAAATTAAAAAGATGCAACCTAAATCTTTTTTGAACACAAAATATTCCCATTGCTTCGGGGATAAAGTTTAGAATGCAATTTCATGAATACAAGTGACAGCTTGCCAGTGGCTATGGTGAAGATTTTAATAAGTTCCTACATGTTATAGTTCAGGGACTTGAAGCAAATTTTTGTCGAAATGTTTCGATTGCTTCAGAAGATGAAATTGGACCTTGATGAGCTTAAGAGGAAAGTTCAGGGGCTTGGGGGCATGTGCTTCCCCTATTGTTGAGAGAAGAGAAGAAGTTGTCGCGTTGGGTAAAGACGAAGAGAATGATTGAGCACCCAGTTTGAGTAGGGGGCAATATTTTGACATCAAGCACTACGAGAAGTGTTATGTCTAGTCTGACCAGTGGAAGTCATCAACCATCTTTCGAGAAGAGACCAAAAGTTTGAGATTTGGAAAAGATGAGAAAGCCCGAAGAAATTGAGAAAAAGAAGAAGAAGAAGGTCGAGATTGACCAATATGAAGAGTGGAAGCATCCGAGTACTCCTTAATGAACTTAAGAGAAAAGTTCAGAGACTTAGGGGCATGTGTTCCACCGATGTTAAGAAAAGAGAAAATTTGTCACGTTGTGTAAAGACGAAGAGAACGGTTGAGCACCCAGTTTAAATAGGGGGCAATGCTTTGAGTATGTGCACTACGAGAAGTGTTACGTCCAGTCTGACCAGTGAAAGTCAGTAGTCATCTTTCGAGGAGAGACCGAAAGATTGAGATTTGGCAGAGATGAGAATGCCAAGAGAGATTAAGAAGAAGAAGAAGAAGGTCAAGATCGACCAACCCATAGATTAAAAGCGTCCGAGCATTTTTTATGTCATAATTCATGCATCATTTGTAGTTAGGAATCCCTAGGATTAAGGGCATGCTAACTCACATCATCATATCATTTTTTACCTATTTTCGACAGGTATTTTAAAGCCTTCCCCGTAAAAGGAAACCAGCCTATCTATTCAGACTCTTGGAGAATAGAACCCGCCTATCCGTTCAGGCTCTTGGAGAATGGAACCGGCCTATCTATTCAGACTCTTGGAGAATATAACCGGCCTATCTATTCAGGCTCTTAGAGAATAGAACTTGCCTATCCGTTCAGGCTCTTGGAGAATGGAACCAGCCTATCTATTCAGGCTCTTGGAGAATAGAACTCGCCTATCCGTTCAGGCTCTTGGAGAATGGAACTCGCCTATCTATTCAGGCTCTTGGAGAATAGAACCCGCCTATCTATTCAGGCTCTTGGAGAATAGAACCCGCCTATCCGTTCGGGCTTTTGGAGAATGGAACCGGCCTATCCGTTCGGGCTTTTGGAGAATGGAACATGCCTATCTGTTCGGGCTTTTGGAGAATGGAACCCGCCTATCCGTTCGGGCTTTTGGAGAATGGAACCCACCTATCTGTTCGGGCTTTTGGAGAATTGAACCCGCCTATATATTCGGGCTTTTGGAGAATGGAACCCGCCTATCTATTCGGGCTTTTGGAGAATGGAATCCGCGTATCTATTCGGGATTTTGGAGAATGGAATCCGCCTATTTGTTCGGGCTTTAGGATAATGGAATCTACCTATTTGTTCGGGTTTTAGGAAAATGGAATCCGCCTATCTGTTCAGGCATTCAGAGAATATAATCTGCCTATCCATTCGGGCTTTCAGATAATGGAATCCGCCTATCTGTTCGGGCTTTCTGAAAATGGAATCCGCCTACCAGTTCGGGCTTTCGGAGAATAGAACGGGCCTATCTGTTCAGGCTTTCGGAGAATGGAACTCGCCTATCTATTCGGGCTTTCGAAGAATAGAACCCGCCTATCCGTTCGGGCATTTGGAGAATGGAGCCTCTACTAATTATCTATTTGATCGGACCTCGAAGGGTTGAAGAATGTTGAAATGAGAAAGACAACTTCAGGCCTCTGCGACCGTTGTGTTTTCCCGTACTGACTTCCGGACCGCTAGTAGTTCAAGTGCATGGTGGCTCGGGACCCAAACAGGGAAGTCGGACAAAATTGGTGTTTATGATCTTCGCTTTATCCTTGTTCTACAAGTATAAGCAAAGGGGGGCAACTGTAATCACCTATTTTGTCCAGGTGTCAAACTTGTTTTCTTTTCTTTTTAGTAATGGGCTTTATATTTATGTATTGGTAAAAATTAAAAACTAAAAAAAAGGAAAAAAAGGAAGAAAAACAAAAAACAATATATTACTATGTTACTATATTATTTACTACTATCTATTATATTTATCCTATCTAATTTTTACTACCACCTATTATTATCCATTATTATTAATATTGTTTCTTATTATTATTTATTGTTATCATCAGTTATATTATTAGTATTGATACCGTTATTGTTTATCTATTATATTATCATTATTATTATTATTATTACTATTATTATTATCTAACCTGAAAACAAAACATAAATAAAGCTCATTATATAATAAAAGCCCATATTTTATTTAATTTAAAGCCCATTACATTATGAAAAACCCAAAAATAAATAAATATACAAGGCCTGTTTGGGGCCCAAATAATCTAGCCCTAAATGAAACCCTAATTTGATGCACTCCTTATGTTTGTGCAGCCGCCGCATTTCACACCGTTAGATCTGGGATCCAGATCTGACGGCCCATATGACGCGAGACGGAGAAACCCTAGAGGCCCTCTGCTGTAGCCCTAGCGCCGCACCAGATCCACCGTCAGATTTGGATCGAGATCATCGGCCAGGATCGGAGCTCGGAAGTCTCCAGAACCTCCACGCGCCACGCGCGCGACTCCCTAGCAGCCCACACGCGCGTGCATCACACAACCGAGCCTTTTCGAATGCCCTCAGGCCGTCCAGATCCATCTTCGACGGCATGGATTGCTCCACGACGCCGGCCACGTCCCGTGCCTCTCTGGTCCCCTCTCCTCACGGGTCACATACAACAAACAAAAAACGAAGGACGTCAGAATAAATCAGAGACAAAAACGCAACGAAATACCAGAAATTTCAGAGGCAATCAAAGTCAGAAATCGTACAAATCAACCAACGATTTCCAGCAATTACATGTAATTAAAAAAAGGAAAAATATGTAATATCGGGGCTATAAAAACCCGAGCAAGCACTGTAATGGGAGGGGATTTTTTTTAGAGAGAAAAAGTGGTAATAGGAGGATTCGAGAGGATTTTTCAGAGAGCTTTCTGTATTCGAAACAATTGTAACCAAACTTCAGAGATATCAATACAAGCAGAGAGAGGTTTTCCAGAGGTATATCGTTTTTATATTTCATTTCGATACAAAAAATAAAGGATAAGGGTTTTGCCTTCGCGTCCATCTGTCGTCCTCGCCGGCGATAAGCTCTGTGGCCCTTCCCGAGGCCATGCATGTGAGCCGGTGAGGGGGTTTTTTGGTCTTGATTTTCAGAATACAAAGAGTTTTCATTTTCGATTCGGGTTTTGGGTTTCAAAATAAAAACAGTAGGGATTTTGTTTTTGGTTTTGGTTTCGTGAAAAGAAAGGGATTTTCAGGTTTTCGGGTTCGAAAAAGGTTGGAAAAGAAGGTTTTTTTAGCGTTCCGGTGTCGGCAACGGCGACCGGAACGGTGACGGCGCTGAAGGAAACAAAGAAAAAGGGGAGTGTCTCTGGTTAGGGTTTGAAGAAATGAAATGAGTTTAAACCTGCTTTATATATTGTTTTAATGTTTTAAAACCGGTTTAATAACGTTATAAGCCCCTCTGTGTTACTCTAATTGCACGAAGAGGGGCTTCCGCATTTTTAAATTACGCCCGTGATCCCCTTAGGTTTTTGTGTCTTTTCAATTTCGTCCTGATTTTCATTCCAGTTGATTTCCGACTGGGGTATTCGCCCATTTAGTCCCTGTGGCTTTCTGCGTCTTTTCAATTTGGTCCCATTTTGCTCTTTTGATTAATGTTTTTATGTGTAAATTGTTATTGCGGTCCCTGCCAGTTTGCATGTTAGTTGTACTCAACATTGTTATTTGGTTATATTATTCATGCATTTTATCCTTTTTTAATGATTGCATCAAATATATGTTTTTGCCATATTGTTTATGTTAGTATGTGCATACATGTTTTTATGTTGCATGCCTATTTGTTTTAATTTTGTTCGAATATATTTTTGCAACATGCATTCTAATACGTCATTCATGTGATTTTTAGCATTTTAATTTGTATATTAATTAATTTTAATTCTAAAACGGAGATACCTATTAATTCGCGCATTCGAGTCGACATGCCTAGCTTATTGGATGTTTCGCGAATATTCGGATTAATTCAAATCTTCTAAAGGTAAATATGTAATTAAAACGAACAAGATCATAACATCATCCTTTAATTGCTTGCATCATGCATAAAGGTGACGTACGAGATTCGAACCCTAGACTAACACGACAGTCAGTCTTATATGATGTCGGTTTAGTCTTTGGTCGGATGTACCGTAATCCTTTTTAATTAAATGTTTAATTAACTCGAAACCACCAGTTCGAAAAAGCTCGTATTATTAAAGTTCAATTTTCAATCAAGAACCCCTAATTAAAGTCTTCTTAAATTTTAAATAATTTTCGTCAATTAAAATCAACAATTGTTTTGGTACCGATTTCTGGGCGTGATGGGGGTGCTAACCCTTTCCCACACGTAACCAACTCCCGAACCCTTCCAAAAGAATATCTGGTTTAGTTTTTTACGGTGTCTGGCCTACCTTAGTGGCCGGTGGCGATTCCAAACTGAAAAAAGATTTTTTAAAGTGTTTTTTTCAAAACTCGAATCGAATTAGTTTTTAAACTCCCCACCTTTTTTAAATTGAATATTTTTCAAAGTAGCGGGGAACTCCTTTTTATTGACAAGGAAAAGAATGAGAAAAAAAACCTTGTTACAACTTGTTGCTGGAAGGAAAAGTGGATGCCAAATGACTGATAATGTGGAAATAGAGCAGGAAAATTTTGTCATAACAACAATGTTAGAGATGCTGCGGCTCAAAACTGAAGATTTCATGAAGATTCTAAAACAAGATGAGGATGACTATGCCTCGAAAACAAAGGGATTTTTCAGTTTTCTAAGGTGGTTGTTCAAAGCCACCATGGTAAAATATTCCCTTTCATTGTGTAATCGAAAATTTGGCATGATCAAAGGAAAGAAATTATGTGTCTTTATAAGTTGGTTATTCAAGAAAAAAATTGCCACAACCTACCATCTACCAACCAAGGGCCAAAGGCTAAGGCACTATTTGTAAGGTAGTCAGAAGAATGCCAATGTGGTTATACTCTTGGTAGAGGTTTCGTAACATCACCAATAGGTTTGAATCTTTGTAAATATTAGGTTAGTTGTTTTTCTTTGTTTTTAGGTTTCATGATTTTCAGTAGTTTTTCTTTTGTTTAATTTTCATTTTTATCCATTTGCTATGTTGAAAGGTTTGCTTTGAGTATGTGAAGATTGAGTACGCCACGTATAATGCCAAGGCAGAAACATGGCATGAAACTATTACAAATTAGGAGATTCAGACGTGTGCAGATTTCTGTGCCAAACATCGTGCCATTGTAGCAAATTGGCATTAGGCGTTCGCATAAAGAGAGAATCCAGTGTGCCAGGAGCAATTCCAGTGTAGAGGCTTGGCATGCGGCGAATTAGAATTTTGAAAGAAAAATTTACCCTAGTTTAGAGCATTTTAGTGTTTGTTGAGTGTATAAAAGTTTTATATTTTACCCCTCATTTACCCATATTTTTGCTGCATTCAAGCTTAATGCATTGCATTTAGGATAGAGTTTTGCATATACATCACAATTAGATAAACTGGCACAATTTCTACTGATTTTGGTTACTTTTGCAAGAATCTGCTGCGGCAGACCCAGGACAGCAAAGGAGCAGAGGCGGATTGCAGAGCTGGAGTCGAGAAGCACAGGCTGTCGTGACTACTGCTGTGGCAGCCATGATGACAGAACGCTGAGGTGGAAAAGTAAAGTGGAGCTCTACATATAGATGATTTCAAGACGGTCTATCGTGGACCACTCCCATATTCTTCTGAGCCCTGAGGCAGACTGAAGGCCAAGCCCAAAGTTCAAGGAAGAAACTAAAGGCAAGAAAAGAGGACGAATTCAAGGCATCATATTAGAAAATTTGAACCCAAGGCCTATATAAAGGCATGTAACTCGACCTAGGGAAGGATATCTAATTTCTAGCCATCTTCCCCTAAACCCTTGTCGTTTCCCCTTCTCCATCATGTTATAAATTCCCCCTAGTGTTAAGGGTTGATTCTGTAAAGTAGTTCCAAGGATTGTAATGCTTTAGGATTTTTCTTTTAAGAAATAAAAGCTTCAAGTTTATTTATTATGGTTTTTCATATCTTACAATAGTATCGGGAGAGCATTGTGAGGTTAACCATTTGTTTGATATCGGGAGAGTCAAGCATACGAACAAAATAAATACGTTTTTCCAACTTATGGTTAAACCATCTTGGCTTAGGGATAAGTTCAAGGTTAAGTGGCTAAAGAAGAATTCAACAACATTGGTGTTCACCCTTTGATTTACGCCAAGAGGTATCATCCAAGAAGTGTTCATCAACAGATCTTGGGCCTAGGGATAGGACAAGTCATAACATGGATTCTTGCCAAGCTTGAAGTAAAGAGTTGTTGATCGTTGCTGTGTCGACATCAGACCTCTGCCGCGACAGGTGTTGCCGCGATAGGAACGGCGATAGAAAACAAAAGTTCCTCTAATAGTGCAACACCTGCACTACTCAGCAATTCAATACCAGCCTATTCTTTAAATCTGATTTCTTCATATTTTCCTTTAGTTTTTTCTCAAGATTACTTCACCAATTCAATTAAACTATTTCTTTCTCTTGTGCAGAATTTCAAGGATAGAGTTATTTCTAGTCCCTTTGGAGACGATATCTGATACTCTAGTATCACTTTACTACTTGCGTCGTGTACACTTGCACTTTTTGCGATAAGACTCTTTTACACACAACAAGTTTTTGGCGTCGTTGTCGGGGACTGGCAACATATCTTTACCCTTTTTATTACTGTATTTTTTCTGTTTTTAGTGGTTTTATTTACCTCGTGCTTTTGACAATGTTTGTTGTTTGCTTATGCTCAGATCAAGATGAGGTAAAGAACCTGAGTACGACTTAGATCCAGAAATCGAACGCACGTACCAACTTAGGAACCAAGCCCGACTCTTGATAAAAAAACAACTATCTTGAGGAGATAGTAGAAGCAATGGTGAGCGGAAGGCAAGGCGATGGGCTAAATGACCCCAACAACAATAACTAAAGAGTTATTGTTGATCCTCCCCAAGATGCCTGGAATGAACGGTCGTTGGTCCCTGCCGCTGCCGCATGACAGACCTGTCGAGACTACATGGACAATGACCATGTTTAACTGGAAACCACCTTGCCAGACGTGGAAGCTGAAAACTTCGAGCTAAAACCTATCATGTTCAGCATGATAAATTCCGCTGGCCAGTTTAGCGGTTCTACAATTGAGGATGCCCGAGAACATCTTAAAACGTTCCAAGAAATCTATTGATCGTTCAGACTGCCAGGAATAAATCCGAAAGTACCGAGGCTCCGGTTATTCCCCCATTCATTGAGAGATAGAGCTAAAACTTGTTGGAATATATTAACGCCAGGTTCAATAAGAACTTGGGTAGATCTCTCTCGTAAATTCCTTTCTCGTTTTAATCCTTCTTATTTATCTGAAAGATTGCGTAATGAGATTGCTACTTTTCAATAGGAAGATGATGAACCGATGCACGAGGCATGGGACAAATTTACAACTCTTTTACGGAACTTGCCCGGTGCATGGATTCCCCGTGTGGAATCACGTTGTCAAATTCTACAACGTTGCCAATGCACATACAAGACTAAGAATAGACTCAACAGCAAATGGGCTATTACTAGATAAGGAACCAGACGAGGCAATGATACTACTGAAAAAGTTAGCAAAGAACGATGAGCAGTTTCCTACAACTTAGAGAGGGGACAAACGAGGAATAACTGTAAAAGATTATGAAGCTGATAATTCAATGAAATCACATGTTGCATACCTCAAAAAGATAGTCGAAAATCTGCAGCGAAAAGATTCTAATGCCGTATATTCTGCAAAAGAAGTATGTGAAACCTGTAGTGGGAACCACAGTTCAAAAGACCGCCCTTTACGGTTGAAAGAAGGGATGTATGTTGGGAACTATAACAAGTCGAGAAACCATGATTCTAACAATTACAATCCCAACTGTAGGAAGGATCTAAAGTTTTCCTGGAGCAATCCGAACAATGCATCCGAATCCTCCAGTGCAGAACAACCAGAACCAAGGAGTGCCCAGAATTCTATCGCGACAACAGCCACAGCAGTAGTCACAACAGCAGCCGACAGCAACACCTAATATGCTGGAATAGACCTTGGCAACCTTTATGTCACAGACGGAAGCATACATGGCGAACATGAACCACTTTGTCAAGAAAAATGAATCATTCATGGAAAAGACAGAGATGAGGGTGACAAACCATGAGGCTACCCTAAAATCTCTGGAGACACAAATGGGCCAAGTTACATAGTATATCAAGTCGAGGCAGAACGGAGGATTCCCTAGTGATACTGAGGTCATTAGAAAACCCACACATGAGTAGTGTAAAGCAATCACAACTAGGAGTGGGAAACAGTTACAAGGGTCGGAGATGAAAGACATACTGAGTAAGGAATCGACCCTAGAGACACATGTCGTGAACATTGCCCTGGTAGAGGAAAAACAACCTGTTGTTAACACATCTGCCGCGACAGCAGAAGGGACAGAGGAGCAGACATAAGATGCTGAAGAACTTAAGCCTCCTCAGATCTGAATTCCATGTGAAGGACGCCTTGAAGATTACTGTTCTCCACCTCTTATTCCACAGCGGTTCCAGAAACAAAAACATGAGTACCAGCTTAAGAAGATTTATGATATATTTAAGCATGTACGCATTAACATGTCGCTGCTGGAGGCCATCAAGCAGATGCCTGGATATGCTAAGTTTCTCAAGGACGCAATGTCCAAAAGGTCCAGACTTGGGGAATTTGAGACAGTGAAGATGACAGATGGATGCATGGCAATCTTGCATAAGCATCCACCCCAAAAAAGGACCCTGGGAGCTTCATCATACCATGCATAATTGGTGATAAGTTCGTAGTTAAGGCACTTTGTGATCTCGGTGCTAGCATAAATCTAATGCCCAAATTTGTATTTTAGAAACTAGGTATTGGAAAAGAAAGGCCCACGACAATCATGCTGCAACTTGCAGACCACTCTTATATACAACCAAAAGGGAAGATCAAAGATATTCTGGTAAGAGTGGATAAATTTATTTTTCCTGGTGACTTTCTTATTTTAGATTATGAAGTAGATGAACACGCACCGATCATCTAGGGTGACCCTTCCTAGCCACAGACAGAACTGTGATCGATGTTGAGAAAGGAGAATTGACGATGAGAGTAAATGATCAGCAAATCAAACTCAATACTCTCCACGCAATAAAACAGGCTGATGTGGAAGAAGAGTGCAAGGCAATCTCTGAAACAGTCCTTGACCAACCCTGCATCAGGTCGAACTGCCACGACAGATAGTTTTGTCACTGCCACCGCAGTCACCCAGAAGACTGTCACGACAACAATGACGACAGTGACTCCTCAGACACAGAAACATTCGACGTTGAAGGTTCTGAGGAGGTAAATTGGATAGACACACCTCCAAGTAAGTTCTTCGAGCCTTTAAATTATAGCTCGAATGAACATGTAATCCAAAAGCCTTCCATTGAAAAGCCACATGTTCTAAACCTTAAACCCTTCCCATAGTAGCTTAAATATGTCTTTCTTGGTTTAAATGATACGTTGCCTGTAATCATCTCTTCCAAGTTAAAGCTGGAATAAGAGAAGCAGCTAATCAAAATGCTACAGCAGCATAAGAAGGCCATTGGATGGACTATAGCTGATATCCAAGGCATCAGTCCAACGTTATGCATGTAAAAAATCCTCTTGGAGGATGATCATATGCCAACCATTGATGCCCAGAGATGACTGAACGAGGCTATGAGAGAGGTGGTGCGAAATGAAATTATTAAGTGGCTTGATGCTGGAATCATATACGCCATCTCATATAGCAAGTAGGTGAGCCCAATGCAATGCGTGCCCAAAAAAGGAGGCACAACCTTAGTAACCAACAAAGAAAACGAACTAATCCCAACCAGGACTGTGACCGGTTGAAGGGTTTGTATGGACTACCGGAAGTTAATAAAGCTACCCGGAAGGACCACTTCCCCTTACCCTATATTGATTAAATGCTTGATAGAGTAGGGGGAAACCTTACTTTTGTTTTCTTGATGGTTATTCAGGTTATAACCAAATAGCAATCGCATCGGAGGACCAAGAGAAAACCACCTTCACATGCTCGTACAACACCTATGCCTTTCGAAGAATGCCATTTGGGCTCTGCAATGCACCAGCAACCTTCTAACGGTGCATGATGGAAATATTCTCCAACATGGTGGAGGATTTCCTAGAGAATTTCATGGATGACTTTTCTGTCTTTGGAGACAACTTCGAGGATTGTTTAGGCAATTTACAGAAAGTTCTTGAGATATGCGAAGAGGCGAACTTGGTTTTGAACTGGGAAAAATGCCACTTCATGGTGGATGAAGGTATAGTATTGGGCCACAAGGTGAGCTGCCACGACATAGAGGGGGACAGAGCCAAAATAGAGGTTATTGAAAAGCTGTTTCTACCCAACACAGTCAAGGGGATTCGAAGTTTCTTAGGGCATGTAGGGTTTTATCGACGATTTATAGCTAATTTTTCGAAGATTACCAAGCCCCTTTGCCACCTATTGGAACAAAATTGCCCCTTTGTTTTTAATGCTAAATTTACTGAGGCCTTCAGAATACTAAAGTAGAAGCTGATAATAGTCCCGATCGTACAACCACCAGACTGGAGTTTGCCATTTGAAATAATGTGTGATGCCAGTGATTACGCTGTCGGGGCGGCATTAGGGCAGAGGAAGGATAAGCTCTTCCATGTGATTTACTTTGCCAGTAAACCACTGAATGATGCCCAAATCAACTACACCACGACAAAAAAAGAGCTATTACCAGTGATGTTTTCAATCGACAAGTTATGTCCGTATATACTTGGAACGAAGGTGGTGGTCCATACAGACCATTCAACACTAAAATATATGTTCACAAAAAAGGATGCAAAACCTAGATTGATACGTTGGATTCTATTACTGCAAGAATTTGGAATTGGCATCAAGGATAAAAAGGGAATAGAGAACCAAGTAGCAGACCACTTGTCCAGGCTGGAGATGGGAAGGAGTCAATCAACAGACATGACCAACATACCAGAGACCTTCCCAGATGAGCAATTGTTTGCTGCCACCAGCACTGCCGCGGCAACCATGGTGGCAGGTAAGCTTTCTGAAACCCCTTTGTATGCTGACATTGTTAATTACATTGTATGTGGGTTATTACCTCTTGAGCTTAATTACCAAGCAAGGATGAGGTTCCAAAATGATGCAAAACATTATTATTGGGACGAACCTCTTCTTTTCAAGCACTGTGCAGACCAAATGATCAGGAGATGCATACCACAGAACGAACAGAAAGTAGTGCTTTACCACTGTCATGCTTCCCCTTATGGAGGACACCGAGGGGGAAATAAAACTGCTGACAAGGTTATGCAATCTGGTCTCTATTGGCCCACACTGTTTAAGGATGCACAAGCTTTTTAAAAGAACTTTGACAAGTGCCAAAGGACTGGGAACATATCAAGAAGATACGATATGCCATTGCAGAACATACTGGAGGTCAAAATCTTTGATGTATGTGGAATCGACTTCATGGGGCCATTCCCAGTATCTTGTGGGAATTTGTACATCCTACTAGCAATAGACTACGTGACAAAATGGGTAGAAGCGATCACCACTCAAAAGAATGATGCCAAGACTGTACAAAGATTTCTTCACAAGAACACCTTCTCAAGGTTTGGCATTCCAAGGGCTATAATTAGCGATGAGGGGAGACACTTCGATAATAGGGTAATTGTTGTTGCATTAAGAAAATACAGAGTGAAGCACCGAATTGGAAAAACGTACCACCCTCAAACCAATGGGCATGCCGAGATATCAAACATAGAAGTAAAGAACATACTAGAGAAGATGGTTAAACCCACTCGAAAGGACTGGCCTCTACAAATCAATGATGCACTCTGGACCTACAGAACAGCGTTCAAGAAACCATTGGGGATGCCACCCTATCGACTCATCTATGGGAAAACCTGTCATTTACCTATTGAGATATAACACAGAGCTTACTGGGCTATCAAGGTAGTAAATATGGACTGGGATAAGGCAGGACAGAAAAGACTACTCTACTTGAATGAGACTGAGGAAATTTAAGCAATGGCCTACGACAATGCCAAGATCTACAAGGACAAAACCAAGAAGTGGCACGACAAGAAGCTATTGCCACGACAGTTCTACCCAGGGCAGCAGGTGTTGTTGTTCAATCTAGGTTGAAGCTTTTCCCATGAAAGCTTAAATCTAGGCGGTATGGTCCTTTCTAGGATGTCCAAGTTTTCCCTCATGGTGCCATTACAATCAAATCAATGAAGGATGGGCACAAATTCAAGGTCAATGGACAGAGGCTCAAGCATTATTAGGGGACTGAAGCCCCAAAGATGCAGGAAGTAGTTACTTTAGGAGATTCCCCTCGAGGCATCCCTAATTTAACTTAGTTTTATTTTATTTTATTTATTTATTAGGAATTAAGATTTTTATTTATTTTAGGAAATAAGATTCTAATTTAGTTTATTTATTTAATTATTTTTAGGAAATAAAGGAAGCAAAGCAAAGAGGAGGAATGAACCAGCCCAACGCATTCATAACAACCCAAAAAGCCCAACGAACAAGCCTGTCGTCACATCCTGTCACCAGCTGTCGCGACAGACACGGAGAAGACAGCCTGTCATGGAGTTTTAGTGACAGACATACAAACGCGCAGCAGACAGGGAAACGCGTCAGAAACCGCGTAACAGCTGGCCATGTTATTCGCGCATGTCGTTACAGTCCCAACAGGTAGAAAAACCCCGTTCTATATAAACCCCCATTCCCATTTCATTTTTTTATGTCATTTTCATTCTCTCAACTTGCTTCCCAAATTTTAGAGTTTAGAAAATTTCTTTTTCATTTTGCTACAGTTCCTTGCAATGACCAGCAGAACAACCCGACGCAGCGCTGCCTCCACCTCTGCCACGACAGTGTTAACACCAAGCCACAGTGGCATACCCAACTGGTTCGCATCCACAGACTCAGCAAAAAGGTACTACAGTTCTTTCCAGAAGAGAGAAATGTATGAAGAACAAGGGATCATTTATACCCAAACGACGGGAGGGCTAGGGCTGGAAAGTAACCCTCTTTCGTGAATTCTATGCTGCAGTTATTTGCTTCCTAGCTCAAAGAAATGAATGTAACCCTCTTTCGTGAATTCTATGTTGCAGTTATCGATAAGGATGCCACGACAGTGACTGTTCGAGGCAAAGAAATCTCTCCCGAGCTAGAGTACATCAACACGCTATATGGGTTGTACGTGAGCAAGAAAGAGGACGCCCACCGGAGGTTCGTGAACTGTAACACCCTAATTTTGGGCTTAGAAGTTTAGGGTCTGAACCAGACCAGTCTGATTTTCGGTTCGAATATAAAAGGAGGTTTTAGGGAAAGCCTGGTTCGGGATGCTTTAAAAATATGGAAAAATATCTAAAAATTCTCTTTTAATATATATAACAGAGTGGTGAAATCAAAATTCCAAAATAAGGTTAGGAAATACTACATTTGGTGTAGTGACTAAAATGCGATTTTTGAAAAGTTTAGTGGTGACTGTTTTGTAAGGATTGAAACTTTGAATCTTTAAGGAGCTAATTTACCCAAAAATGATTTCTCCAGATTTTTCCTTAATTTGAGTGATTTAATTAATGTTTTAATTAATTAAAGAAAAGGGAAACTACTTTTTGGAATTTCATAACTACTTTTTTTTCTAGACTTCTCTCATTCCTTTTTCTCTCTAAATTCCATCATCCAAACACTCTTCTCCAGCAACTTTTGCATTGATCTTCACTTCAATTGATAAGATTTCTATCATCAATTAATTCCTAATCAATCTAGCATCAAATCATTTTGTTTTCCTCATTGAATATTCAAGGAATTTGGCTCAAATCAAGGAGAGATCACCATTTAGAGGTAAGATTGTTCTTCTCCTCTAAATACTCAGTTCTTTACTGAAATTCCCAAGTTTTCAATCCTTAATTTAAGTTTTATAAATGGTTTTAATGTTAGAAACTTGGTTTTGGCTTAAAACTCAAGATTTGGAAGAAATCTTGAAGAATTTCGTTGTGTTTGATTGGGCTCTATTTTGAGGTGATTCTTTAATGTATTTTGGTTATCAAATGATGTGGAAATGAGGTTTCATCAATGCAATTCCGAATTGGTTGTATTCCTAAGTTTTTGCTTATGAAAATGGTTGTTTTTGGGGTGATCTTGGTGTTCTGTTAGAGCTGGAGGTATAAGGACGTGTTTAGGTTTATTTTGGATTTTGATTGATGTTTAGAAATGGTTAGAAGTGATGGATCTTGACTGGGTTAAGTTTTGGAAGAGTTTGGAGGTGTTTTCAGTTGTGTTTGGTAGCCGAAATGTTGGATTTGGGTATAGCAACGAGTTTAGTTATGTTGGCAGAAGGTTTCAATGCATGATGATGCATTAATCCTCTACTTTGATGTGTTTAAAACAGGGGAGACATCTTCGGACACCTTTGGAGTGGATCCGGAGGATTGATTGGCGTTTCGGCAAGCGTGCGAAACGTAACTGGTGAGTGGAGTTGGGTTTCCAGCTTTGAAACAATTATATGAAGGTTTTGGGAGCTTAGTTTAAGTCTAAACAACTTAGCTAAGCTCAAGAGTACGTTTTCGGAAAAGCTCCCTTGGATGTGCTGTGATGTGACTAGATGCATTGGTATAATTTGCATGTTTAAATTCTGTTTTGAAAGCATGATTTAGCATTGTTAATGCTGGTTTTGAAGGCCATGTGTTGAGGGATGCTCAAGGTAAGAGATCCTTGGTTTGACATGTTGTTAGTATGGTTTTGATGCATAGTGATGCATGATGTAAATGGCTTTGATTAATGCTTTAAAACAGTGGATTGTTGATGGTATATGATGTATATTGGCAAGTGATGTAATGGTTTTCAAAGTACTTGAATAAGATATAGTTAGCCGGCTATAGGATTGGGTGCACCATGTATAGAGTCACCTTGGATGTTGAGGGGATGTGATTGTACCGTAAACTCCATCCAAGTACCCTAACGAGTATGGTAAGATCACAACGGTGGTTAAAAGTCTGTGTGTTGATCTTGTATTGTGTGTCTCGTACACTCGTTAGTGCAACTATACAACTACCGATGAGTGATGTTGAGGGGTTGTGATTGTATCGTTAGACTCCATCACGGGTGTTGAGGGGTTGTGATTGTACCGTTAAACTCCACTTTGTGTTGTTCGGTAGTGTGTATGAAGCGTGTGGGACAACGCTTGTAATCCGCGTATCCGATTGTGTTTTATGTTGTAAATGGATATGAATTATCACTTTAAAGCCAACATGATGTGTTGATTATAATGAAGCATGAGATGCTTGTAAAGTATGCAAGGTTGCATGAAAGGAGATGAGCATGAGTTTAAAAAGCTTTGTTGAAAGTGTTTTCTAAAATGCATTATTGTGTTGTTTCTTTAGAGCATTCCTCACTAAGAAATAGTGCTTACGCTCTCTCTTGTACTAATAATGCAGATAATTGAAGTGTTTAAGGGAAACAAGGGAGGCAAGAGTGTCCAAGGGAAACTAAGCTCATGTATGGTGATGTTTTCATACTCTATTAGTTTTGGTAATTTGGCAATGGGAACCTAAGATGTGTTTTGGGGGATGTGTTGAACTCCCTAGGTTGTGGCATGTTATCTTGATGGTTTGAATTTGTAAATAGCCTTTAAATGCTTGCTTTTGGAGGTTGGTTGATTGTTTGGTTTTGGATAATAGGATGCATGCCTATAGACATGTGAAATTTCATGTTTGATGTTTTGGATGTGTTTAGGGGTTATAAACATGTGTTATATATGTATGATGGCTTGTTGGTTTGATTGGGAAGTCTTTAGGTAGAGTTTGGATGGATACTTGTGTGTTAAACCAGCAAAATCCGCAGCTTCTGGGCAAACCGTATCGGAACACTCACTGGCGTTTCGAAATGGGGGCCTGTATTGGCCTTCGTGTTTCAAAACGACTAGAGGCTGTTCTGAAACATTTTGGCTACTGGAAGACCCTGTTTCAGAACCAGTCTCGGAACGATCCCGCATTTCGGAACGGTCAATGCCGTTGCGAAACAGGTGACCGTTGGGCACTGATTTGAATGGTGGTTGAAGTTTGCAAGTCTTACGTTTTAGTCCCGAAAGTTGTTATGGCAATTGTATGAGCTCGAGATTTCCAATTAAGATGGAATTTGACAGGGAAGCATATAATAGGACTAATTTCATATTGGTAATGTTAAAATCAGAAATGACCTTCTAATTTTAAAATTTACATTTTGGGCCCTAAAAGGATGACTTGTGCAATTGAGTCCCCGTTTGTTGTTTGATCGCTGTTTCTTTTACAAGTATGATCCATGTGTGCTCCCTCAGGGTTAACGTGCATCTAGATAAGTTTAAAAAGCAAAAAAGGTTGTTAATCAAGGTTGACTTTCGAGTTCACTTTGGTTTTCCCCGTGTAATCCTCGTAGTTCGGGTCAACTGTCTAGGCCGGACTAAGGGGGTTACATTTGGTGGTATCAGAGCTGAGTTCTCGTGTAAATGAAAATGGTTATGTGGGTGATGTATGTGTAATTTCATGATATGCCTTTTGGATGAATGAATGTTGTTTGAATTGTGATGTATGGTTGCAATTGTGATGCTATGCTATGTTGAAGCTTGTTAGGGGAACCCATTGCCATATCAAAACTAATGAATGTAATTGTTTTTGGAACATGAGCTTGAGTACTTGGATTACTTACCTTGTTGAGCCTAATTATGTTTATTGCATTTGTGTCAGTGCATTGTTTTTCTTGTAAATGGGGCCTCGTAGAGAGATGAGGATGAATACGAGAGCTATGGCTCAGAACGAAAATGAGGAAAATGCTGAGAATGTTGTGGATATACCTCCTCCCCCTGGTGGTGGACCACCCGGCGGTGGTGGTGCTGGAGGTGATAATGCTAGTGCTGGTGCTGGTGCTGGGGTCGCTGGACCTGAAGGTGTGCAGGGGCAAGCTGCTCCTGACATGACAATGTTAATTCAGGCTATTACGGGAGCCTTTCAGGCAGCAGTAGCTAGAGCTCACAGAGCTGTGCATCAGGGTGATGCTAATGTGAGATTACGTTTGGAACGTCTTCGCAATTTGAGAGGGACTGAGTTCAGAGGTTTATCTCCTGAAGGGTCTGAATCTTGGTTGGAAAGCACCAAGAGGATTTTTGGGCAAGTGAACTACAACAATGTGCAGAAGTTGGGTTACGTGGTGTCACTGCTGCATGATGATGCTTATACGTGGTGGACGACCATTGTCTCTGGTATTGATAAAAATGATGTGACTCGGACGTTTTTCTTGAACGCGTTCAAGCGAAAGTATCTAGGTGTGCGATACCTACATGAGAAGAAAAGAGAATTCATGTCTCCTGTGCAAGGAAGCATGACGGTAGCTGAGTATGAGATTCAGTTTGTCCGCCTTAGCCAGTACGCACCTAAGTTAATCCCTGATGAGCGGGAGAGGTGTGACCGTTTCCGTTATGGTTTGGTGATGGACGTGAGGACTTATATGCTTGCAGCGGAGTATACAAATTTTGATGTGATGGTGAGTAGAGCAAAGGACTGAGTAGAACTTGGGTTTGTCTTCCAGAGGCATTATTTCTAGCTCGGACAAAAGAGCTGCTGATTATAGTTCCGGTGGTGGACGAAACAAGAGAGGACGGGATAAGAGGTATCAGTCTTCTGATAGGCGTGGTAATGGAGGGCATGGTGCTCCTATTCAGGGTGATAGGATGAGGGCTGATCAGAACATGTGCTGGACGTGTGGATCTCTTGGCCATTTGAGGAGAGATTGTCCTCGAGCAGCGAGGGAGGTTCAGGCTCCTGTAGTTGTGACCGGTAATTCATGCTGGAATTGTGGTTCGGCGGACTACATGAGGAGGGAGTGTCCTTTGTTGGCCGGTGGTGGTCAGGGACGTGCTCCTGGGGTAGTTGCACCACAGAGAGGTCGTGGGCGCGACCGTGGTAACTTCCAGCGCAGAGATGATGGCGGGAGGAATGTGGCGCATGTGGTGGCTGTTCAACCTGAGGGTGGTGGCCAGGCTCGAGTGTCTGCTCAGCATGAGAGGAGAAATGACACAGATGTGATCGTAGGTACTTTTACTTTGCAATCCTTGTCATTACTTTCCTTGATTGATTCTGGATCTACACACTCATACATATTGCGTGAACATGCTCAATTGCTTGGTCTACCTGAGTCTTTGGATGTTGGTATGCGTGTGACTAGTTCCTTTGGTGAGACCGTTGTGATACAGAAGTTGTATAGAAGATGTCCCTTGGAAGTGCAAAATCATGTTTTTCTTGTTGATCTCATGGAATTGCCATTATATGGTTTTGATGTAATCATTGGTATGGACTGTCTTGTTGAACATCGAGTTGTGGTGGATTTTGAGAACAAGCGAGTTTCGTTGAAACTTGCGGATGATTACGAGGTATTGGTGGTTGGCGAGAATGTGAAGTTTCTTGCCAATGTGGTGTCTTCATTGGAAGCTAGCTGAATGCTGAGGCAAGGTTGTGAGGCTTACATGGCCTTTGTGATGAATCCTAGCTCAAAGGAGTTGCGAGTTCAAGATATCAGGACCGTGCGAGAGTTTCCTGGTGTGTTTCCGGAAGAGTTACCTGGTTTGCCACCTAGTCGAGAGGTGGAGTTTGGAATTGAGCTGTATGAAAACACAACCCCAGTGTCCATTGCTCCCTATCGCATGGCACCTAAGGAGTTGAAGGAGCTGAAGATGCAACTTCAGGAGTTGTTGGATCGTGGTTTCATTCGTCTGAGTGTGTCACCTTGGGGTGCATCGGTCGTGTTTGTGACGAAGAAGGATGGCACTATGAGAATGTGCATCGATTATCGTCAACTGAATAAGTTGACTATTAAGAATCGGTATCCTTTGCCGAGGATTGATGATCTTTTTGATCAGTTTCAGGGAGCGACTGTGTTCTCTAAGATTGACTTGAGGTCGGGTTATTACCAGCTCAAGGTGAAGGACGTGGATGTGCCAAAAACAGCCTTTAGAACGAGGTATGGGCATTATGAGTTTCTTGTGATGCTGTTTGGCTTGATGAATCTTCCTGCAGCATTTATGGACATGATGAATAGAATGTTCCATGAATACTTGGACAAGTTTTTTGTGGTGTTCATAGATAATATCCTTGAGTACTCTCGTAGTGAGGAGGAGCATGAGGGACATTTGAAGATCGTGTTGCAGGCCTTGTTGGAGAATCAGCTTTAGGCTAAGTTGAGCAAATGCAAATTCTGGCTCAAGGAAGTTGTTTTCCTTGGTCGTGTGGTTTATGCTGAGGGGATTCGTGTTGATCCTCAGAAGATTGAGGCGGTGATGAATTGGAAGCCTCCTAAGTCTGTTCATGAAGTCCGTAGTTTCCTTGGGTTGGCAGGGTACTGCCGGAGATTTGTGGATGGATTTTCGAAGATTGCTACACTTTTGACGAAGTAGTTGCAAAAGGATGTCAAGTATGAGTGGACGGAAGCAAGGCAACAAGCGTTTGAGAAGCTTAAGGCAACTTTGACGCAAGCTCCTATTTTGGTTCAACCTGAATCAGGGAAAGAGTTTGTGTTGTACAGTGAGGCATCCTATGTTGGTTTGGGGTGTGTGTTGATGCAAGAGGGTAAGGTGGTGGCTTATGCATCGTGCCAGTTGAAGGTGCATGAACGCAATTATCCTACACATGATATTGAGTTAGCTGCGGTGGTTTTTTCTTTGAAGATTTGGAGACATTATCTGTATGGTGAGAAGTGTATTGTGTACACGGATCACAAAAGTTTGAAGTATCTGATGTCCCAGAAAGAGTTGAATCTTAGGCAATGACGTTGGGTGGAGTTGCTTAAAGATTATGATATGACGATCGAGTACCACCCGGGGAAAGCTAACGTTGTAGCGGATGCCTTGAGTAGAAAGGTGGCAGTGGAGTTAAGGGCTATGTTTTCCAGCTTCAATATTTCGTGAGATGGGGGTCTTGTGGCTGAATTGCAAGTGAAACCATATTTGGTTCACCTGATAAAGCATAAGCAGTTGTTGGATGATTCCTTGGTGCCACATGTCCAGGATATTGCTGAGGATAGACCATCAGATTTCTGTCTTAATGATGATGGAGTTCTACGTTTTGGGAGTCGGATAGTAGTGTCGAATGATGCAGAGTTGAGGCGTACTATTCTGACTGAGGCTCATAATAGTCATTTTGCTATGCACCATGATAGTACAAAGATGTATCGTGATCTTAAGGATGAGTACTATTGGGTGGGTTTGAAGAAGTACGTGGCAGAGTATATGAGTAAGTGCATGGTTTGTCAGCAGGTTAAGGCTGAGCATCAGTTTCCTTCTGGGTTGTTGCAACAGTCGAGGATTCCTGAGTGGAAGTGGGAAAGGATTACCTTGGACTTTGTGTCTGGTTTGCCTTTGTCGCCATAGAAAAAGAATTCGGTGTGGGTGATTGTGGATCTCCTCATGAAGTGTGCGCATTTCTTACCTGTGCATACTACGTATACTTTGGACAAGCTTGTAGAGTTGTACATTGCTGAGATTGGGCGTCTGCATGGTGTGCCAAAGTCTATAGTGTTGGATAGAGATCCGAGGTTTACATCATGTTTTTGGGAGTGTATGCATCAAGCTTTGGGTACGCGCCTGAATTTCAGTACTTCTTATCATGCACAATCGGATGCACAGTCTGAGAATGTTATCCAAGTGCTTGAGGATATGTTGAGGTGCTGTGTGATTGAGTTTCAAGGTTCTTGGGAAAAGCATTTGCCTTTGGTGGAGTTTGCTTATAACAATAGCTATCAGGCGAGTATTCAAATGGCACCTTATGAAGCCTTGTACGGGAGGAAGTGCAGAACTCCTCTTTGCTGGGCTGAAACAGGTCAGAAGTTGGTTTCAATGACGGCTTTGTTGAAAGGAACCACCGAGAAGGTGAAGCTCATTTGTATGCGATTAAAGGCATCTTCTGATCGACAGAAGTCTTACGCGGATTTGAAGCGTAAGTAGATTGAGTTTGCGGTGGGTGACCGTGTGTTTTTGAAGGTTTTGCCTTGGAAAAGGGTGATGAGATTTTGCCGGAAGGGTAAGTTGAGCCCTAGGTATATTGGACCATACGAGGTGATTGAACGTGTGGGTCATGTTGCTTATAAGTTGAGATTACCACAAGGGTTGGAAAAGATACATGATGTGTTTCATGTCTCTATGCTTCGGAGGTATAGATCGGATCCTTCGCATGTTATGCTTGTGGATGAAGTGTAGTTAAATCCAGATTTGACCTATGATGAGGAGCTGATTGAGATTCTGGATTCGGACAGTAAAGTTCTTCGAGGTAAAACCATTGAGTTGGTTAAGGTTTTGTGGAGGCATCGTGGTGTTGAGGAAGCCACGTGAGAAAGAAAAGATGACATGAAGAAGAAGTTTCCTTACCTTTTTCCTTCAGGTAAATTCCGAGGACGAAATTTCTTAAGAGGGGGAGAGTTGTAACACCCCAATTTTGGGCTTAGAAGTTTAGGGTCTGAATCGGACCGGTCTGGGAAACGGTTCGAATATAAAAGGAGGTTTTAGGGAACACCTAGTTCAGGATGCTTTAAAAATATAGAAAAATATCTAAAAATCCTCATTTAATATATATAAGAGAGTGGTGAAATCAATTTTACAAAATAAGGTTTGGTAATACTACATTTCGGTGTAGTGACCAAAATGCGATTTTTACAAAGTGTAGTAGTGACTGTTTTGTAAAGGATTGAAACTTTGAATCTTTAAGGAACTAATTTACCCAAAATGTTTTTCTCCAGATTTTTCCTTAATTTGGGTGATTTAATTAATGTTTTAATTAAATAAAATAAAGGTGGAAACTAAATTTTGACTTTTAATAACTATATTTTCCTAATTTTCTCTCATTCCTTTTTTCTCTCAAAATTCCATCATCCAAACACTTTTTCTCCAGCAAAATTCACATTTATCTTCCCTTCAATTGATGAGATTTCCATCATCTATTGGTTTCTAATCAATCTTGCATCAAATCCTTTTGATTTCCACATTGCATTTTCATGGAATTTTGCCCAAATCAAGGAGAAATCATCATTTAGAGGTAAGAATGTTCTTCTCCTCTAAATACTCAGTTCTTTACTGAAATTCTCAAGTTGTCAATCCTTTATTACTGTTTTATAAATGGTTTTATTGTTAGAAACATGATTTTGGCTTAAAACTCAAGATTTTGGAAGAGATCTTGAAGATTTTCGTTGTGATGGATTGTGCTCTATTTTGAGATAGTTCTTTAATGTATTTTGGATGTTAAATGATGTTAAAAATGAGGTTTTATCAATCCAATCCCGAATAGGGCATGTTTCCTAAGTTTTTGCTTAAGAAATGGTGGTTTTTGAGGTGTTCTTGGGGTTCTGTTATAGCTGGAGGTATAAGGTCGAGTTTAGGATTGTTTTTTATGGTGATTGATGTTTAGAAATGATTAGAAGTGATGGATCTTGGCTGGGTAAAGTTTTCGAAGAGTTTGGAGATGATTTGGATTGTGTTTGCTAGCCGAAATGTTGGTTTTAGGTAGAGCAACGAGTTTAGGAATGTTAGCTGAAGATTTCAGTGCATGATGATGCATTAATCCACTGCTTTTATGTGTCTAAAACAAGGGAAACATCTTTGGACACTTTTGGAGTTGATCCGGAAACTTAATCGGTGTTTCGGCAAGCAAGCGAAACGAAATCGGTGAGTGCATTTGGTTTAGAAGTTCATGAGGACAAAAACACAAGGTTTGGGGATTTAGGAGAGGTTTGAAACACCTTCTTAAATCCGGAAGTAAGTATGATTTGATTTGGTCTCTCTAAAGTGGTGATTTCCCCTAAAATGCTTTTACATGCTCATGATTTGTGATGGTTAAATTCCTACTGTTTTTATGCATGTTTTGGAGCATGTGATTATGCTTGTAGAGATGTCATGAGATGACATGTTGCATTGACTAGATTTGAGCTTTTGGCTTAAAGCAAAGCATGATTTATGACTTGATATGTGTTGAGAAAACATTTGAGATATATTGCCTGAAAAACAGTAGGTGTGATGATAATTTAAACTTGTCATGTTTAGCATGATCAACAATGCCGGGCAGTTTAGTGGTGATGTTACAGAGGATGCTAGGGAGCATCTCACAACGTTCCAGGAGATCTGTGGTTCGTTTAGACTTCCAGGAGTTAATCCGGAGATACTGAGGCTTCGGTTATTTCCCCATTCATTGAGGGACAGAGCTAAAACTTGGTGGAATAAACTTACACCGGGTTCAATTAGAACTTGGGCAGATTTATCTCGTGAATTTTTATCTCGTTTTAATCCTTCGCATTTATCTGAGCGATTACGTAATGAAATTGCTACTTTTCAACAGGAAGATGACGAGCCGATGCACGAGGCCTGGGACAGATTTACTACTCTTCTACGGAACTGCCCAATGCATGGATTCCCCGTCTGGAATCAGGTAACAAAGTTTTATAATGCTGCCAACTTACAAACTCGTATTCGAATTGATTCAGCAGCAAATGGACTATTATTGGATAAAGACCCGGACGAGGCAATGCAAGTATTGAAAAATCTGGCCAAGAATGAGGAGCAATTTCCGACAGCAAGAAGAGGGGGTAAACGAGTACTTGCTATCAAGGATTAGAGGCCGACAGCACGATGAAATCACAGGTAGCATTCCTTACTAAAGCAATGAAACGGTTATTGAATGATGATGGACAACATGGATTTGCTGTTGAGGAGGTATGCGAAATCTGTGAGGGAAATCATGGTTCGGATGAGTGCCCGATACAGTTAGAAGAGGGAAAATATGTTGGAAATTACAAGCCGAATTACAATTCCAACAATTATAATCCCAATTGGAGGAAGGATCCCATGTTTTCTTGGAGTAATCCTAATAATGCCCTGAATCCTCAAGCACACAATCAGAATCAAGGAGGACCTAGATTGCTGACGCGACAGCAACTGCCGCCGCAACTGCCGCCGCAACAGCAACAACAGCAACCAGTTGCCACGAGCAGTATACTGGAACAGACTCTGGCCACTTTTATGTCTCAGACAGGTACTTATATTGAGAATATGAATCAGTTTGTCAAGAAGATAGAGAATTTCATGGATAAAACAGAGATGAGAATAACGAATCATGAAGCTACTCTGAAATCTCTGGAAACACAAATGGGTCAGGTTTCCCAACATATTAAGCCGAGGCAGACTGTCGGATTTCCTAGTAATACTGAAAATGCTAGGCAACCCACACATGAGCAATGTAAAGGCTATTACTACTAGGAGCGGAAAGAAATTATCAGGGCCGGAAAAAAAAGCTGAAACAGTAAAGGAACCAGCCTTAGATAAACCTGCCGAGGAAGCTGCCCCGACATGTGATAAACAGACTGCTGCCGATGAGCCTGTCATGCCAGCAGAAGCGACAGAGGAGAAAATTGATGAACCTAAACCTCCTCAGATTCGTATGCAGTGGGAAGGACATATTGCTAATTATCATCCCCACCTACTTTTCCCCAACGGATACAACAAGCTAAGCAAGAATCTCAACTCAAAAAGATTTATGATATTTTAAAGCAGGTTCATATTAGTATTCCGTTGTTAGATGTCGTTAGGGAGATGCCCGGTTATGCTAAATTTCTCAAGGATGTCATGTCAAAGAAATCTAACTTGGGGAATTTGAAACGGTAAATATGACAGAAGGTTGCATGCGTATTCTTCATCGGCAGCCACCCCAGAAAAATAAGGATCCGGGGAGCTTCATCATACCTTGTGTAATCGGAAATAAATTTATGGGTATGGCACTTTGTGATCTTGGTGCTAGTGTTAATTTAATGCCAAAATCTGTTTTTCAGAAATTAGGTATTGGAAAGGCGCGGCCCACGACAGTAACTCTGCAGCTGGCAGACCGCTCTTATGTTCATCCGGAAGGAAAAATCGAAGATATTTTGGTAAGGGTGGATAAATTTATATTTCCTGCTGACTTTCTTGTTTTAGATTGTGAGGCAGACGAAAACGCACCAATCATCCTTGGGCGACCATTCTTAGCCACGGGAAGATCACTGATTGATGTGGAGAAAAGAGAACTCACCATGCGCGTGAACGATCAAGAGATTAAGTTGAATGTTCTCCAAGCGATGAAACATGCTGATGTAGATGAGGAAGGCAAGGCTATCGCTGACGTTACCCTTGATCAACCCTGCATCAGGTCGGGCTGTCACGATATTAAATTTGGGCACTGCCGCGGCAGCCATCTACAGGGCTGTCACGGCAGCATTGACGACAGCACCGACGACAGCAACTCCTCTGAATCTGATACATCTGATACTGAAGATCAGGAGGAGGTAAATTGGTTAGGCAATCATCAAGGTAAGTTATTCGAACTTTTGAATTATACTTCGGATAACCATTTAATTCAAAAGCCATCTACTGCTGAACCACCTGCCTTAGAACTGAAGCCCCTGCCAGGGCAGCTAAAATATGCTTTTCTTGGTTCAAATGATATGTTGCCCGTAATCATCTCTTCTAAGCTACCTCAGAAACAGGAACGACATCTAATAGGCATGCTATGGCAGCACAAAAAGGTGATTGGATGGACGATTGCTAACATTCAATCATTAGTCCGGCGTTATGCATGCACAAAATCCTTCTAGAAGAAGATCATAAACCGACTATTGATGCCCAAAGGCGGCTAAACCATGCGATGAAAGAGGTGGTTCGTAAAGAGATAATAAAATGGTTAGATGCTGGTATTATTTACGCCATCTCCGACAGCAAATGGGTAAGCCCGGTGCAATGTGTTCTGAAGAAAGGAGGAATGACCGTGGTGACCAATGAAAACAACGAGTTAATCCCAACCAGGACTGTGACCGGTTGGAGGGTTTGTATGGACTATCGGAAACTTAACAAAGCTACCCGAAAGGACAACTTTCCTTTACCCTTTATTGATCAAATGCTTGATAGATTAGGGGGTAAACCTTACTATTGTTTTCTTGATGGTTACTCAGGTTATAATCAAATTGCCATCGCACCGGAGGATCAAGATAAGATGACTTTCACATGCCCCTACGGAACATATGCTTTTAGGAGAATGCCATTTGGATTATGTAATGTACCCGCCACCTTCCAAAGGTGCATGATGGCCATATTCTCCGATATGGTGGAGGACTTCCTTGAGATTTTTATGGATGATTTTTTAGTCTTTGGAGACGATTTTGAGAGCTGCCTCGGCAATCTACAAAAGGTACTTGAAAGATGTGAAAAAGCAAACCTTGTCTTAAATTGGGAAAAATGCCACTTTATGGTGGATGAAGGGATAGTCCTTGGCCATAAGATTAGCTGCCGTGGGATAGAAGTCGACAGAGCCAAAATGGAAGTGATCGAGAGGCTGCCGCCATCGACCACAGTCAAGGGCATTAGAAGTTTCTTGGGATATGCTGGTTTTTATCGGAGATTCATTGCAAATTTCTCAAAAATCACCAAGCCCCTATGCCATCTTTTAGAGCAGAACCGACCCTTTGACTTCAATGATGAATGTACTGAAGCATTCAAGGTTTTGAAGGAAAAACTGGTAACAGGCCCAATAGTACAGCCACCAGACTGGTCACAGCCATTTGAAATTATGTGTGACGCTAGAGACTATGCTGTCGGGGCAGCACTTGGGCAGCGTAGAGACAAGCTATTTCATGTCATATATTATGCCTGTAAGACACTAAATGACGCCCAAGTGAACTACACCACCACAGAAAAGGAGCTATTAGCTGTGGTGTTCTCCATTGACAAGTTTCGTTCTTACATACTTGGGACGAAAGTAATAGTGCACATAGACCATTCTGCCCTTAAGTATTTGTTCGCGAAAGAGGATGCAAAGCCTCGATTGATACGGTGGATCCTGCTATTGCAAGAATTCGACCTTGAAATCAAGGACAAGAAAGGGACAGAAAATCAGGTGGCAGATCACTTGTCAAGGTTGGAGAAGGGACAAAGTCTACCAATAGATGAGACAAACATACTGGAGACCTTCCCAGACGAGCAGCTTTTTGCTGCCGTAATCGCTGCCGCAACAGCCATGGCGGCAGGTAAGTCTTCTGAACTCCCCTGGTATGCTGATTTCGTTAATTTTATTGTTATCGAAATACGTCCTTCTGATCTTAATTATCAAGCCAGGAAGAGGTTCCAAAATGATGCTTAACATTATTATTGGGACGAACCTCTTCTTTTCAAACTATGTGCAGATCAAGTTATAAGGAGGTGTGTACAACAAGAAGAGCGAGGAGACATTCTTCATCACTGCCATGCTTCACAGTATAGAGGCCACTTAGGAGGCAACAAAACTACTGCCAAGGTGCTGCAGTCAGGGTTTTATTGGCCATCATTGTACAAAGATGCACAAACCTTCTACAAGCGCTGTGACAGGTGCCAAAGGACAGGAAACATCTCAAGGAGAAACGAGATGCCGCTGTAGAACATTCTAGAAGTCGAAATCTTCGACGTTTGGGGGATTGATTTTATGGGACCTTTTCCATCTTCATGTGGAAATTTATACATCCTCCTATCAGTAGATTATGTCTCTAAGTGGGTTGAAGCTATCGCCACTCAAAAGAATGATGCCAAGACAGTTCAAAAGTTTCTAACCAAAAACATCTTTTCTAGGTTTGGCATCCCTAAGGCGATTATCAGTGATGAAGGGAGACATTTTTGACAATAGGGTCATTGCTTCCGCCTTGAAGAAATATGGTGTCAAGCATCGGATCGCGACACAATACCACCCACAGACCAATGGACAAGCTGAAATATCTAATAACGAAGTTAAGAACATTCTTGAGAAGATGGTTAAACCAACTAGGAAAGATTGGTCTTTACTCCTTAATGATGCGTTATGGGCATATAGGACAGCTTTCAAGACTCCATTGGGCATGTCTCCATATCGGTTGATTATGGGAAAACCTATCATCTGCCTGTCGAGATAGAGCATAGAGCATATTGGGCAATCAAGGCAGTGAATATGGACTTGGACAAGGTAGGCTAGAAAAGGCTGTTAGATTTGAACGAAATTGAAGAAATACGGACAATGGCCTACGACAATGCAAGAATCTACAAGGAGAAAACTAAGAAGTGGCACGACAAGAAGTTGCTGTCATGACAGTTCTGCCCAGGGCAGCTTGTATTGTTGTTCAATTCTAGATTGAAACTTTTCCCAGGGAAACTGAAATCTAGATGGTCTGGCTCATTCCAAGTCGTACAAGTTTTCCCCATGGTGCCATCACAATCCGATCATTAAAAGACGGGCACCAATTCAAAGTCAACGGACAGCGCCTCAAGCATTATCAGGGGACTGAAGCCCCAGTAATACAGGAAGTGGTTACCTTAGGAGATGCCCCACAAGGCATCCCTAAGTTAACCTAAATTTTATTCTTATTTATTTTTGTTTATTATTTATTAGGAAATAAGGTTTATTTTATTCGAATAATACTTTTATGATTATTGTTTTTAGGAAATAAAGGAGGCAAAAATAATAGGAGAAGTGACCCAAGCCCACCATCCATCCATCAGCCCAACAAAGCCCAATATTGAAGCCTGTCGTTCCAGCTGCCGCGGCAGACACGGAAAAGACAGGCTGTCACCAAACTGTCACGGCAGACGCAAAAACGTGTGCCAGACACGTCAGACACGCTAAAGCTCAACAGTCGCCCCGTTATTCATGTCTGTCGTTACAGCTTCAACGGGCATCAACTCCTTCTCTATAAAACCCCGTTTAATTTTTATTTCACTCACTTATGTTTTCCTTACTTGCTCTCCTCTTTAGTTTTTCTTTGTTTTCTTTACTTTCAAACAACCTTTGCAACTAACATGTCTTCCAGAAGAACCCGCCGCAGTGCTGCTTCAACTTCTTCACCGGCAGCACCCACTCCGCGGTCCTTCGCAACTAAGGATTTATGGGAAGAAAGAGGCTTTATTTACACTCGAAAGGCCGTTAATATGGGCCTCAAGCCTTTCATCGCAAGGACGATCAAAACCCTCTTGTGGGAACAATTCGCAGAGCAACCAACAGAGATGAATGAGATGCTGGTGAGGGAATTCTATGCTGCTATCGGCAGCAGGACGGCAACAACAATGACTGTCCGAGGGACTGACGTGCAGTTCACGGCCGAACGCATCAACTCTTTTTTATGGCCTCCACTTCAGCCCCAACGACGATGCTCACCAGCAGTTCCTTGACACTCTAGACGAAGCTGCCTTCGACGATGTCATGGCAGAAGTAACAGAAGAAGGAACTGAATGGAACAAGAGCCGCAAAAATCCCAACACCGTGAAGAGGGGGCAGCTGCTGCCAGAAGCCAAATTGTGGAACGCCTTCATTAAGAAGAGGATTCTGCCATCCTCACATCACACCACCGTGGACCAGCAGAGGTTAGCCCTAATACACTCTATTATCAATAAACGACCCATTAATCTGGGGCGCTATATACGGGAGTGTATTTTGGACTGCGCCCATAGATCGACGGCCCTCCTCTACCTTCCCTTCCTTATAACATCTCTCTACCGCTGCTCTGACGTGCCGGAAGCCAACACCGACCGAATAGTGAAGGGACGGGGCTGGACAGACAAAAATATCATCAGCCTCATGGAGCTGACAGTAGCAACCCTCATTTCTTCCTTCAACCCTGCTGCTGCCCCTGCTGAATTGTCAGAGCAGCCCAACCCTGAACCTGCCACCGCAACAGCTGCTCCGACAGACCCATCCACTCAAATCCTTGCTACTATTCAGAGGATGGAGGACAGACAGCTGGGCTTAATGACATTCATCAAGGATTTTGCCGCATCCACGGTAAATTTCATTAATCATACTTTAAATTTTCCTGATGTTGTCTTTCCCACCTTCCTTGCCCACTACTTCACCGTCCCCACCCCTGCCCACACACCTACACATGCTGCCACACCACATACACAATCTGTTACCTCATTTCCATCACCTGCCCCGACGGCAGCCGGCAGCCCTCAGGCCGACACATCTGCCCGAGGAACAAAGCGACCGCCCTCGAATGACATTGTTGCCTTTGTAGCTAGTTTTTCTTCTTCCTCCGTCTGGGCCGAAAGCGAGGCAGAACCCTCTATTCGGAGGAACTCGGATAAATAATTCACACCTGTCAAGAGGCAGAAAAGAATGGCCAACAGAAAGCTAATGCCAAAGGCCAGCACCACCACCAGCAGCAGCAGCAGCAGTTGGGACAGCGACAGCAGATCTGACATCCAGGTCGTAGAGCAACCAACCCAACCTGCCCCACAGCCCAGAATCCGCCGCCAAATCCGCCTCAGCAGTAGCAGTGAAGACAGTGCTTAAAATTTAAGTTTCTCATTTTCTTATTGATGCCTGCCATATCTATATTTTGTGATGTATTGCCTTCATTTTTATTTTGTCATTTGCATTGAGGGCAATGCAACCCTCGAGTTTGGGGGTGGCAACCCTCCATTTTAATGGAGTCCAAGTACATTTTAGTTATTTGTTGTGTCTTTTACTTATTTATTATCTAAAAAAATTGAAAAACTAAAAATTTTGACTTAAAACTGTGAATTGAACTTACCTGTCGTGACAGCTCTGTCGTGGCAGCATCTTTAGGATAATTTAAGGAGAAGTTTAGAGCCTTTCTATAGTTCTGAAAACTTAAACACCTTTGTGACTGTTATACTGCTTAGATTTCTTTTAGCCAAACTAGAATAGGAAGCTTAGTACTTGAATAGCCCCTAGAGGTGCCTAACACTGGCTCTAGGAAAGAAGTTTAGCAAAAGAGACTCAAAAACCTAGAGGTGCCCGAAACCGGCTCTAGGATGCTAACTAGAGATGCCTAAAACTGGCTCTAGTAAAACTTTAGAAATCGAGTCAAATAAAAAAATCAAAGAAGCATGAAAATGTGCCTTCAAAAAGATAAACTTTGGCATAAAAATTTGAGTTAAAAAGTTGAATATTCTAGTGAAACTAAGAGAGTCTTAGCATATAACTGCTCACAAGCATGCACACACTGCACGAGGACTATAGTGAGATTCCGGACAGATCCTAAATTATTCGACAGGTTGCTGCCGTCACAGGGAACAAAAGACGGGTAAGGGAAAGTTCACCGTTTGAAAGCCAAAACAAAAATACTTTTTTCTTTTAGGTCTTAGTTGCTTGAGGGCAAGCAAAAACTTGAGTTTGGGGGTGTGTTGAGTGTGTAAAAGTTATATTATTTACACCCTTTTTAACCCATATTTCTGCTGCATTCAAGCATCATTTCATTGCATATAGGTTAGTTTATAGCAAAACATCACAAATATATTAAAGGCACAGATTCTACTAATAAATGGCTGATTTTGCAGTTTGCCGCCATCGTAGACGGTGAAGGCGGGAGCGGGGCAGAGAAGCTGAAGAGCTGAACTGGACAAGTAGATAAAGAGGACGATGCTACCATGGTGCTGCAGTGACAGCAGAGGATGACAGCAAATTAGTGGAGAAAAAGCAAAGTGGACCTCGATAGATAGAGAAAATTCTGCTCGTCTGTCGTGTGAAAACCCTATATTTTTCCAAGCCCCGGATCAAAAGATATGTCAAGCCCAAAGCTCAAGGAGAGAAAATCCCAAGAAACAAGGAGGACGGCTGGAAAGTAGATTCCTTGGAGATTAAGTCTTTATTAGAATCATACTTTTAATTAAAGTTGTAATCCTTGTTTACTTAGATAACTTGAGCCCAAAGCTTATATAAGGGCATATATTTTAACCTAGAGGGACATCATAGCCGACTACCCCATAACCGACAACACAAACATCTAGCCGTTTACCCACCGCCGACATGTTCTAAATTCCCCCTAGGGCCACGTGTTGATTTGTAAAGTAGTTGCAAGGGTTGTTTTGTTTTAGGTATTTTCAGTTCAATAAAATAAACTTCAAGTTCTCTTATTTTGGTTATTAATATCTTGCAAGAGCATCGAGAGAGCATTGTGAGGTTATCTATTTACATAGCATCGGGAGAGTTAAGTATACGAAAGAAATAAGAGCAAGTTCTATAGTTTATAGTTGAACTATCTCGTGCCTAGGGATAGGGCGAGGTTAAGTGGCTAAAGAAGAATTCATACACATCGGTGTTCATCCTTCGATTCACACCGGGAGGTATCATCAAGACGTGATCATCGACATGCTTGGACCTAGGGATAGGCCAAGACAGATCTGGGATTCTTGCCAAACTTGGAAGTACTGAGTTGAGTGTTTTCTGCCGCAACATTCAACGGACTGCTGCCGCGACAGGCACGACGACAGAACTGAAGTTCCTAAACTCTACAATACCTGCACTACTGAGCAACTCAATACCAGCCCATTCTTTCTATCTTGATTTTCTACTTTTATTTTCCAGTATTCTTTATTATTTTCGTGACAACTCTCAAATATTTCTCTTACTTTCGTGCAGTGAATTTAGGTGAAGCTATTAGCCCAATCCCTGTGGAGACGATATCCGATACTTCGTATCACTTTACTAATTGCGTCGTGTATACTTGCACTACGCTTGCGATAGACTATTTTACACGCAACACCTTTCTCAAATAAGTTTTACGAGTACTTACTTAGGGTTAACGTGCATCTAGACAAGATTAAAAGAAAAAAAGGTCGTTAATCAAGGTTGACTTTTGGGTTGACTTTGGTTTTCCCTGTGTAATCTTCGTAGTTCGGGTCAACCGTCTAGGCCGGGCTAAGGGGGTTACAGCTCCCTATCGCATGGCACCCAAAGACTTGAAGGAGTTGAAGACGCAACTTCAAGAGTTTCTTGATCGTGGCTTCATTCGGCGTAGTGTGTCACCTTGGGGTGCACCGGTCTTGTTTGTGAAAAAGAAGGATGACACGTTGAGAATGTGCATCGATTATCGTCAACTGAATAAGTTGACCGTCAAGAACAAGTATCCTTTGCCGATGATTGATGATCTTTTTGATCAGTTTTAGGGAGCGACTGTGTTTTCAAAGATTTATTGAGGTAAGGGTACTTTCAGTTAAAGGTGAAGGATGTGGATGTGCCAAAAACAGCCTTTAGAACGAGGTATGTGCATTATGAATTCCTTGTGATGTCGTTTGGGTTGACGAATGCTCTTGCCGCTTTCATGGATATGATGAATAGGGTGTTCCATGAATTCTTGGACATGTTCGTTGTGGTGTTCATCGACGATATCCTTGTGTACTCTCGTACTGAGGAGGAGCATGAAGGTCATTTGAGAATTGTTTTGCAAGCGCTGTTGGAAAATCAGCTTTATGCTAAGCTGAGCAAATGTGAGTTTTGGCTAAAGGAAGTTGTTTTCCTTGGTCATGTAGTTTCGGCTAAAGGGATTGGAGTTGATCCCCAGACAGTTGAGGCGGTGAAGAATTGGTAGTCTCCTAAGATCTGGAGACGTTATCTTTATGGTGAGAAGTGTATTGTGTACACGGATCACAAGAGTTTGAGGTATTTGATGTCTCAGAAAGAGTTGAATCTTAGGCAACGACGATGAGTGGAGTTGCTTAAGGATTACGATTTAACGATTGAGTATCATCCAGGGAAGGCCAATGTTGTGGCTGATGCCTTGAGTAGGAAAGTGGTGGTGGAGTTAGGGGCGATGTTTGCTAGCTTGAGCATATCGCGAGATGGTGGTCTTGTTGCTGAATTGCAAGTGAAACCATCTCTAGTCCGATTGGTAAAGGATAAGCAGCTGTTGGATGATTCCTAGGTGCAACATGTTCAAGATATTGCTGAGGATAGACCATCGGACTATAGTTTTAATGATGATGGTGTTCTATGTTTTGGGAGTCGGATAGTGGTGCCGAAAGATGTTGAGTTGAGGCGCACTATGAGCTTCAGTCAGAATAGTACGCCTCAACTCAATATCATTTGGCACCACTATCCGACTCCCAAAACATAAACCACCATCATTATTAAAATAGATTTCTGATGGCCTATCTTCAGCGATATCCTTAACATGTGGCACCAAAGAATCATCCAACAACTGTTTATCCTTTATCAACTGAACCAAAGATGGTTTCACTTGTAATTCAACAACAAGAGCACCGTCTCGCGATATGCTCAAGCTAGCAAACACCGCTCTTAACTCCACCGTCGTTTTCCTACTCAACGCATCAACAACAACATTGGCCTTCTCGGGATGATACTCGATCGTTAGGTCATAATCCTTAAGCAACTCCACCCATCGCCTTTGCCTAAGATTCAATTCTTTCTAAGACATCAAATACTTCAAACTCTTGTGATCCGTGTACATAGTACACTTCTCACCATAAAGATAATGTCTCTAGATCTTTAGAGCAAAAACCACCGCAACAAACTCAATATCATGCGTAGGATAATTACACTCATGCACTTTCAACTGTCACGACGCATAAGCCACCACCTTACCCTCCTGCATTAACACACACCCCAAACCAACATAAGATGCGTCACTATACACCACGAACTCTTTCCCTTATTCAGGTCGAACCAAGATAGGAGCTTGCGTCAAAGATGCTTTTAGCTTCTCAAAAGCTTTTTGTCTCGCTTCCGTCCACTCATACTTAACATCCTTTTGCAACAACTTCGTCAAAGCGGCAGCAATCTTAGAAAATACATCCACAAACCTCATGTAGTATCCTGCCAACCCAATGAAACTACGGACTTCATGAACAGACTTGGGAGGCTTCCAATTCATCACCGCCTCAACCTTCTGGGATCAACTCGAATCCCTTCAGCCGAAACCACATGACCAAGGAAAACAACTTCCTTAAGCCAAAACTCACATTTGCTCAACTTAGCATAAAGCTGATTTTCCAACAGCGCTTGCAAAACAATCCTCTAATGACCTTCATGCTCCTTCTCAGTACAAGAGTACACAAGGATATCGTCGATGAACACCACAACGAACTTATCCAAGAATTCATGGAACACCCTATTCATCATGTACATGAAAGTCGCATGAGCATTCATCAACCCAAACGGCATCACAAGGAACTCATAATGCCCATACCTCGTTCTTAAGGCTATTTTCGGTACATCCACATCCTTCACCTTTAACTGATAGTACCTTGACCTCAAATCAATCTTTGAAAACACAACCGCTCCCCGAAACTGATCAAAAAGATCATCAATCCTCGGCAAAGGATACGTGTTCTTGACGGTCAACTTATTTAGCTAACGATAATCAATGAACATTCTCATCGTGCCATCTTTCTTTTTCACAAACAAGACCGGTGCAACCCAAGGTGACACACTAGGCCGAATAAAGCCACGGTCAAGCAACTTCTGAAGTTGCGGGGTTGTGATTGTACCGAATACTCCATCCAAGTACCCTAATGATTGACGATTGTTTAAGGTTACAACGGTTGAGGGTAGCTCCCGGGTGCGAACCGTGTGTTTTGTTCCGTCTCTCGTTAGTGGATTATACATCTACCGATGAGTGGTATTGAGGGGTTGTGATTATACCGAATACTCCACCACGAGTGTCACAACGAAAAATGTAACCCCCTTAGCCCGGCCTAGACGCTTGACCCGAACTACGAAGATTACACGGGGAAAACAAAAGTCAACCCGAAAGTCAACCTTGATTAACGACCCCTTTTTTTCAATTTTAATCTTCTCCAGATACTTGTTAACCCTAAGTGAGTACTCACGAATCATGATTGAGAAAGGCACATCGATGGGAGAGCATATGGGGACTCAATTGCACTTCACACAAGATTAGGGACCAAATTGTAATTTCTGCAAAATAGAGGGGCTTCATTGATTTTAGGATTAAAATTATGAAATTAGTCATGTTACATGCTTCTCTTCCAAATTTCAACTTAAGAAGACATCTCAAGCCCAAGCAATTGCAATCTCAACATTTAGGACTAAAATGTAAAGCATGCAAACATCAAAACAATTCAAATCTGGGTCCAACGGTAACCCATTTCGAAATGCCTACTCACCATACTAAAACGCTGTATCGGAACGATGTTGACCATTTCAATATGCAGGTATGATCTGAGACCAATTCCGAAACATGTCATTCCAACAGCTAAAATGTATCGAAACAACCCTTTCGTTTCGAAACGCCAAGGCCATTTCAGGCCCCCGTTCCGAAACACCATAGGGTGTTTCGATACACCCTGCCCAGAAACAGCAGCAAATGATGGTTTTTCACTCAAACATGCCCCAAAGACTCTCTAATCATACCAAGTCATCATACATACAAGGAACATATTTGGGACATACAAGCACAATCATAGCATCAAATACAAAATCTCATTATTCTAGAGGCATGCTTCCTATCACAAACCCAAAATGAACAATCCAACCTCAAATCAAACAATTAAGGCCATTTACAATCCAAACAAGCTAAAACAAACATGCCACAACCTTAGGGAGTTTAACACATCTCCCAAATACAATTCTTGGTTTCCCATTGTCAATCTATCAAAACTAAAGTGTATGAAAACTTCACCATACATGAGCTTGGACTTCCTTGGATGATCTTAGCTTCCTTAATGCCCGAAAACACCTCAATTATCTGTATTATTGGTAAAGTGAGAGCGTAAGCACAAATGCTTAGTGAGACATGCTCTAAAGAAAACCAACAAAATAATGCACATCCTGAAAACACTTTCTCAAAAGCTTTTAAACCACATGCTCATTCTATCTCATGCTTGGAAACCTTTCAAAGCAATTTCTCATTGAAACCACATGTACTTTCATTCTATCTCATGCATTAAAACCAATGCAAAACTCATGGCAAAGCCAAATTCATGCTTGTACTCTAAAGAATTTCATAAACAACCACGTATACATTTCTCATAGCATAAACCATTACATCAAGGTACACGTGAATCAAAAACCATAACATATTTTATATTTGCATTTCACATATCTTTATTACTCGGATATGCGGACATCTCGGTAGACACTTCCGGTGGCATCCCTCATCACCATACTCACTCGTCTAGCAACATAGTTTCCGGTGGAATCTCACATCACCGTACTCACATGGCGGAATCTCTCATTGCCACAAAGCTTGGGTATTTCACCAAGTACTACCCGATGGAATGCCCATCATCGGTTCTCTCCCTTTGGCTTAACCAAAGAGCACGTACGAATTTTTAGTTTATAGTGCACTCTCATCCTATTGATCGATCAATTATATCCGGTAAGTATCTCAACATCTATGCCAATATATTATGTCAAATCATCATCTCACTATTGTTTTTCATGCATTTAAATCTCAATATTCGCATCTCATTTCAAAAATCATAAAATTTGCTATGCTTTAACATAAAACCTCAAATCTCAACTATGCAACATTTTACTTTATGAAATCATTTCAAGCATCATCTCATGCTATAATTCATGCATAAAAAACAGTAGGAATTTATCAATCTAAAACCATGAGCATGTAAAAGCATTTAAGGGGAAATCACCACATTCTAGAGAGCAATTCTAGAGAGCAATCTAGCCAATACTTACTTCCAAACCTTTATTCTTTGTCCCTCAAGGACTTCTAATACCATACGCACTCACTGATTACGTTTCGCTTGCTTGTCGAAACGCTATCTAAGCTTCCGGATCAACTCCAAAGGTGTCCGAAGATGTCTCCCCTATTTGAAACACATAAGAGCAGAGGATTAATGCATCATCATGCATTGAAATCATCAGCCACACAACTAAACACGCTGCTCTACACAAAATCCACATTTCAGCTACCAAACACTACCGAAATCACCTCCAAACTCTTCCAAAACAAAACCCAGCAAAGATCCATCACTTCTAAGCATTTCTAAACATCAATTAACATCAAAAACTAACACAACCACGTCCTTATACCTCCAGCTATAACAGAACACCAAAATCACCCCAAAAACCATCATTTTAACAAGCAAAACTTAGGAAAAATAAACCTATTCGGGATTGGATTAATAAAACCTCATTTATAACATCATTTAACATCCAAAATACATTAGAAAACCATTTCAAAACAGAGACCAATCAATCACCACGAAAATCTTCAAGATCTCTTCCAAAATCTTGAGTTTTAAGCCAATTTCTTGTTTATAACATTAAAACCACTTAAAAATCATTAATAAAGGATTGATAACTTGAGAATTTCAGTAAAGAACTGATCATTAGAGGAGAAGGACGAAGCTTACCTCTAATGGATGATTTCTCCTTGATTTGGGCAAGTTTTCTTTAAAATTCAATGTAGAAATCAAGTTGATTTGTTGAAGAATTGATTAGGAATCAAAGAGTGATTGAAATCTCATCAAATGAAGTGGAAACAAAAGTAAATTTGTTGGAGAGAAAGTGTTTGGTTGAAAGGATTTATAGAGAAAATGAAATGAAAGAAAATTTGTGAAAAGTAGTTATAAAAAGTCAAAGGTGGTTTTCTATTTTAATCAACTTTATTTTCTTTAATTAAAACATTAATTGAATCACCCTAAACTCCCTTTTAGATTCGAACCGATTTCCCGACCGATCCGATTCAGACTCTAAACATCTAAGCCCAAATTTGGGGTGTTACAACTCTCCCCCTCTTAAGAAATTTCGTCCCTGAACTTTACCAGGAGGAAAAAGGTAAGGAAACTGCTTCTCCATGTCATCTTTTCTTTCCCACGTGGCTTCCTCAACACCACGATGCATCCACAACACCTTAACCAGCTCAACGGTTTTACCCCGGGGAACCTTATTGTCCGAATCCAAAATCTCAACTGGTTCTTCATCATAGGTCAAATATGGATTCAACTCAACCTCCTCCACAGGCATAACATGCGAAGGATCTGATCTATACCTCCGAAGCATGGAGACATGAAACACATCATGTATATTCTCTAACTCTTGTGGTAGGCTCAGCCTATAAGCAACATGACCCACATGTTCTATCACCTCCTATGGTCCAATATACCTAGGGCTCAACTTACCCTTCCGGCCAAATCTCATCACCTTCTTCCAAGGTGAAACCTTTAAGAACACACGATCACTCACCGCAAACTCAATCTCCTTACTCTTCAAATCCGCGTAAGACTTTTGTCGATCAAAAGCTGCCTTCAACCGCTCACAAATGAGCTTCACCTTCTCGGTGGTTCCTTTCAACAAAGCCGGCATCGAGACCAACTTCTGACATGTTTCAGCCCAGCAAAGAGGAGTTCTGTACTTCCTCCCATACAAGGCTTCATAAGGTGCCATTTGAATACTTACATGGTAGATGTTATTATAAGCAAACTCCACCAAAGGCAAATGCTTCTCCCAAGAGCCTTGAAACTCAATCACGCAGCACCTTAACATATCCTCAAGCACTTGGATAACACGCTCAGACTGTCCATCCGTCTGTGGATGATAAGAAGTACTGAAATTCTGTCGCGTATCCAAAGCTTGATGCAAACATTCCCAAAATCGTGATGTAAACCTCGGATCTCTATCCGACACAATAGATTTCAGTACACCGTGCAGACGTACAATCTCAGCAATGTACAACTCTACAAGCTTATCCAAGGTATATGTGGAATGCACAGGTACAAAATGCGCACACTTCGTAGGGTGATCCACAATCACCCACACAGAATTCTTCTTTGATGGCATCAAAGGCAAACCAGACACAAAGTCCATGGTGATTCTTTCCCACTTCCATTCAGGGATCCTCAACAGTTGCAACAACCCTAAAGAAAACTAATGCCCAGCCTTAACCCGCTGACAAACGGCATCACAAGGAATTCATAATGCCCATACCTCGTTCTTAAGGCTATTTTCGGTACATCCACATCCTTCACCTTTAACTGATAGTACCCTAACCTCATATCAATCTTTGAAAACACAGCCGCTCCCCGAAACTGATCAAAAAGATCATCAATCCTCGGCAAAGGATACTTGTTCTTGACGGTCAACTTATTCAGCTAACGATAATCAATGAACATTCTCATCGTGCCATCTTTCTTTTTCACAAACAAGACCGGTGCACCCCAAGGTGACACACTAGGCCGAAGAAAGCCATGGTCAAGCAACTTCTGAAGTTGCGTCTTCAACTCCTTCAACTTCTTGGGTGCCATGCGATAGGGAGCAATGGACACCAGAGTTGTGTTCTCATACAACTCGATTCCAAATTCAACCTCTCGACTAGGCGGCAAACCAGGTAATTCCTCCGGAAACACTCCAGGGAACTCACACACGGTCCTTATATCCTGAACGTGCACCTTCTTTGAACTAGGATTCATAACAAAAGCTAGATAAGCCTCGCAACCTTGCCGCAACATCTGGCTCGCTTCCGATGTAGATACCACATTAGCCAGAAACTTCACATTTTCTCCCACCACCACCACCTCATAATCATCCGCAAGTTTCAACGAAACTCGCCTGCTTTTGAAATCCACAACGGCTTGATGCTCAACAAGCAAATCCATGCCAATGATTACATCAAAACCATATAATGGCAATTCCATAAGATCAACAAGAAACACATGATCTTGCACCTTTAAGGGGCATCTCCTATACAACCTTCTTGTTACAACCCTCTCACCAAAGGAACTAGTCACAAGCATACCAACATCCAAAGACTCAACAGGCAAACCAAGGATTTGAGCATGTTCACGCAATATGTACGAGTGTGTAGATCCATAATCAATCAAAGAAAGTAATGACGAGGATTGCAAAGTAAAGGTACCTGCGATCACGTCCGTATCATTCCTTCCCTCACGATGGGCATACATTCAAGCCTGACCACCACCCTCAGGTTGGACCGCCACAACATGCGCCACATTCCTTCCACCCTCATCTCTATGCTGAAAAATACCACGGTCGCGCCCACGACCTCTTTGTGGCTCAGCTGCTCTCACTGGAGCTTGTCCCTCTCTTAGCGGCTGAGGACAATATTTCTTCATATGCCCTCAGTTACCATAGTTCCAGCATGTCCCAAGGTTACCCCAACGCTCCCTAGCGTGTCTCCTACCACACTGGTTACACTCAGGAGTCCTCAAGAAAGCATTAGGCCCTTGCTAATCTCTACCAGGGTTACCAACCCCGTGTCTAGCATCATAATGTGATTTTCTATCCTTATGCCTCTTGTTGCGATCTCTACCATAATCGTGTTCTTCAGCTCGCTTTCCTAAGCTATACCCACCTGCTCAGCTCGCCAAACCAAGATTCAATTCAATGTCCCCGGCTCTAGTGACCAAGACATCGAAATCAGTGTAATCAACTGTAAGCATATAGGTTTTCACGTCCGCAACCAGCCCATAACGAAACCGTTCACACCTTTCCCTCTCGCTAGGAATTAGCTCAGGTGCATATTGGCTAAGGCAAACAAATTGAATCTCATATTCAGCCACAGACATGCTCCCATGCACAAGAGACATAAACTCCCTCTTCTTCTCGCTGATATAACGAACTCCCAGATATTTCCTCTTGAACGCATTCAAAAAGAATGTCCAAGTCACTTCATCATCCTCCATTCCAGAGATAGTGGTCGTCCACCACGTATAGGCATCACCATGCAGCAGTGACACGATGCATCCCAGCTTCTGAACATTATTGCAGTTCAGTTGTCATAGAATACTCTTGGTGCTCTCCAACCAAGATTCAGAACCTTTTGGTGTTAGACCTCTAAACTCAGTCCCTCCCAGATTGCGGAGACACTCCAATGGCAATCTCACATTAGCACCATCCTGAGCTGCAGCTCCATGAGCTCCAGCTATTGCTGCCTGAAAGGCTCCAGCTATAGCATGTATCAGCACGGCCATAATAGGAGCAGCTTGCCCCTGAACACCCTCGGGTCCAGCAACCCCAGCAACAACTCCAGCAACACCAGCCCCAACTCCACCACCACCAGGTGGTTCACCAGGGGAAGGAGGAGGTAAATCCTCAGCGTTCTTATGTTCTCATTCTCAGCCATAGATCTAGTACTGATTCTCAGCTCTTTACATGGCCCCATAATAAAACAATACACTGACAAAAATGCAACAAACACAATTAGGCATAATAAGGTAAGTAATCCAAGTACTCAAGCTCAGTTTTTTGAAACCATTTCTTCTCATTAGTAATGATTTGGCAATGGAATCCCCAACTACACTCGAAACCTAGCATAGCATCACATATTCATCTCAATTGATTCATACATCAAACTTCCACTGAAAAGTCACAATCATACATAACCATATTGCAACAACCACGTAATAAGCCACAATTATTCGATAACCTGGCTCTGATACCAACAAATGCAACCCCCTTAGCCCGGCCTAGACGCTTGACCCGAACTACGAAGATTACACAAGGAAAACAAAAGTCAACCTGAAGGTCAACCTTGATTAACGACCCTTTTTTTTCTTTTTAATCTTTTCTATATGCACTTTAACCTTATGTGAACACTCAAGAATCATGGGAAAAAAAGGCACTGCGATCGGAAAACATTTAGGGACTCAATTACACAAATTACGCATTTAGGGACGAAAATGTAATTTTTAGAAATTATAAGGACTTTGCTTATTTTAGGCTTACTAATATGAAATTAATCATGTTATATGCTTCTTTCTCTAATTTCAACTTAAAAGAACATTCCAAGATGAAGCAATTGCATCCACAACATTCATGACTAAATTGTAAAGCATGAAAACATAAAACAATTCAAAACAACATCCAACGGTCAACTGTATCGGAACACCCACCATCCGTACTGAAATGCCCGTATCGAAACAGTGTTGACCGCTCCAAAACACTATGGCCATTACAAGCCTCCGTTTCGAAACAGTTGAGGGCGTTTCGATACACTTTGCCTAGTGACAGCAGAAATTGCTAGTTCTTCATCTTTAAAACCACTCGAACATGTCTCAGAGAGCATCAAACCATACCAGCAACTTATTTAGATACTAAGGAACATATTTAAGACTCTTAAGCTAGAGCATGGCATCAAACATGAAATCATACAAACTAAAGGCATGCTCCCTAGTATCAAAACCATTATAAGCATCCAAACCTCAAACCAAACCTTTAGGACCATTTACAACCCATAAATGCCAACACAAACATGCCACAAACTTAGGGAGTTCAAAGCACACCTCCCAAGTACAACCTTGAAGTCGCATTGCCAAAATCAAAACTAAAGTGTATAAAAACATCACCATACATGAGCTTTGTACTTCCTTGGATGTTCTTAACCTTCTTGATGCCCGAAAACACCTCAATTATTTGCATTATTGGTAAAAGAGAGCGTAAGCACAATTACTTAGTGAAGCATGCTCTACAGAAAACCAACACAATAATGGATTTCTTGAAAACGTTTTCTCAAAAGCTTTTTCTACAACATGCTCATTCTATCTCATGCTTAAAAACCATTTCAAAGCAACTTCTCATTGAAAACACATGTACCTCAATTCTATCTCATGCATTTAAACCAATGCAAATCTCATGGCAAGGCCATACACATGCTTGTAAAACCAAAGCATTTCATATACAAATCTCATATGCATTTCTCATAGCATAAATTATCTCATCAATAGGTACATGTGGTTCAAAAGCATTTTCATATATTATATTGGCATTTCACATCTCATTACTACTCAGATATGCGGAAATCATTCTCAAACCACTAGACGCCTCCGATGGAATCTCACATCATCGTACTCACTTGTCTAGTAACATAGTTTCTGGTGGAATCTCACATCATCGTACTCACATGGCGGAATCTCTCACCGCCACAAAGCTTGGGTATTTCACCAAGTCCTACCCAATGGAATGCCCATCATCGGTCTCTCCCTTTGGATTAAACCAAAGAGCACGTACTATTTTTTTTTGTTTATAGTGCACTCTCATCTTATTGATCGATCAATTATATCCGGTAAGTATCTCCTCTTCTATGCCAATATAGTATGTCAAAATATCATCTCACCTACTGTTTTTCATGCAACATTTCTCAAATCTTTCTCATCTCATTTCAAAACCATAACATCTTCCATGCATTAAAACAAAAGCTCAAATCTCATCAATGCACCATGTTATTTCATGAAATCATTTCAAGCATCAACTCATTCTACAAATCATGCATAAAATAGTAGGAATTTATCTATCTCAAACCATGAGCATGTAAAGGCATTTTAGGGGCATCCACCACATATAAGAGAGCAATCTAGCTAATACTTACTTTCGGACTTAGGAAGGTGTTGCAAACCTTTCCTAAATCTTCAAACCTTGATTTTTTGTCCCTCAAGGACTTCTAAAACCATGCGCACTCACCGTTACGTTTTGATTGCTCGCCAAAACGCTATTTAAGCTCCCGAATCAACACCAAAGGCGTCCGAAGATGTCTCCCATGTTTATAACACATAAGAGCGGAGGATTAATGCATCATCATGCATTGAAATCATCAGCCACACACCTAAACTCGTTGCTCTACTCAAAAACCTCATTTCGGCTACCAAACACAACTGAAATCATCTTCAAACTCTTCCAAAACAAAGCCCAGCCAAGATCTATCACTTCTAATCATTTCTAAACTTCAATCAACATAAAAAGTCACCATAACCTCGTCCTTATATCTCCAGCTATAACAGAACACCAAAACTACCCCAAAAGCCATCATTCTAGCATACAAAAATTAGGAATCGAAGCCTATTCGGGATTTGTTTGGTAAAACATCATTTATAACATCAATTAAAATCCAAAATACATTATAGAACAACCTCAAAATAGAGCCTAACCATCAACCATGAAAATCATCAAGATCTCTCTAAAAACCTTGAGTTTTAATACAATTTCTTGTTTCTAACATTAAAGCAACTCAAAAATCAGTAACAAAGGATTGATAACTTGGGAATTTCAATAAAGAACTGATCATTAGAGGAGAAGGATGAAGCTCACCTCTAATCGTTGATTTCTCCTTGAGTTGGGCAAGTTTTCTTGAAAATCCAATGTAAAAACAAGAGGATTTGATGAGGAAAACATTAGGAATCAAAAGGAGATTGAAATCTCATCAAATGGAATAAAAATCAAAGGATAATTGCTGGAGGAAATGTGTTTGGCTGAAAAGATATTGAGAGAAAATTGATGAAAGGTAGTTTTGAAAAGTCAAAGATAGTTTTCCTTCCATTTAATCTTTATTTCCTTTAATTAAAACATTAATAAAATTGCACAAATTAAGAAGAAACCTGATTAAAAACATTTTGGTAAAATTAGCTCCTTAAAGATTCAAAGTTTCAATCCTTTACAAAACAATCACTATTTAACTTTTGCAAAAACTACGATTTGGTCACTACACCAAAATGTAGTACTTCCAAACCTTATTTTTTAAAATTGATTTCACCATAATAATTCACATAATAAATGAGGATTTTTAGATATTTTTCCATATTTTTAAAGCATCCCGAACTAGGTGTTCCCTAAATCCCCCTTTAAGATTCGAACCGTTCTCAACTGGTCCGATTTGAACTCTAAAACATCTAGGCCCAAATTTTGGCGTTACAACTCTTCTAGGTTTGAAATTAAGATAGGAGCAAACTACAAAACCCCGAACCCATGAAGTAGAGTCATCCTGTGAAGACTTTGATAGCAGCGGAGTATCCTCGCACATGATTCTCCTTACATATAATCACCCCAACATTGATGGGTCGGTTCATCATAATGATGTGAATGAGTACAAGGCGCGGCCGATCTACGGTAGAGTTGTGAGAGGTGTTAGACGCCTTTTGATAAAGGTAATCTATAGCATAGGCTCGGGCAGTAGGTGGCGGCATTGGACAGAGTCGCCATGCTTTCCTTCCAACCATGGCGTGTTGGGCTTGCATAGCTTGGCCTTGATTTTGTCGTAGTCGGCAGCGGCCAGTGACTGCCTCCATTCCTCGTAAGGGTTGTCATCCATCTCTAGGACTTAGAAGTTGTTGATGACGGTAGTGTTCATCTTGACAAGCTCCCCTCGTACAAACATGAACAACAGCTCAAGGCGGGGGTTGTGAGCATAGAACTCCCTGACCATTGTGATGTTTGCTACCTCTGGATGTCGTGTGAACATCTCCCAACCCTTTTTGTGCATTTTCTCAAACAGAGCGGGCTCTAGGCCAAGATCTCATGTCTTCTTGAAGTAATGTAACCCTTGTTCTAACCAAATGGCTTGCTTTGCGAACTGGATTCTGTACCTTTTTTCATCATCACAGGAGAAGAAGTGTTGAAAGGTGGGTTTGGATTGGAATGTTGATGCCATGTGTGAGACAGTTGAAATTTAACTAAAACTTAAAAGAATATAATTAAAAAGAGAGCAGTGGAATCAAGAATAAGATAACAAGGAGGTGAAAGTAAAGTGAATGAATGAGGTGAGAAAGGTTTAAATAGAGGCTCGCAAGAGGTGTCGAGGCGGCATTAAATGTCCAACAGTCAAATAGTCTTGCGCACGTTACGGGATTTCTACCCGTTATTTCTATAGACGTTGGCAGCTAGCCGTTACACATGTTCTACGCTGGGCCGCCCTTGGTTGTCTTGGCGGGATGGTGGGCAGGCTCCTTGCTGGGCCTCCTTGTTGATCCAGCTCTTTTATTCCTAAAGCCTGAAATAAAAATAAAGATAATTAAATACTAAAAATAAATACTAAAAAATAAAAATGTGAAAAATAAATTCAAAATCTAATCCTAAGGAAAAAAAAATTGCAATAAATTAAATTCTATTCCTAAAACATAAAAATAAAGAAAATAAAAAATAAATTAATTAAGTTATGTTGGGAGTGCATTTGGGTGCATCTCCCAGACATAACCACTTCCTAAGGTGGTGTTTCTTTTCTTTCTCTCCTAGGGGGTCCTCCGGTTCTGAAAGGTGGTGTGTTGTTGGGTCCTTCAGTGTACCCTTTGGTCTGCCGCGACAGTTGCTGCCTTGGCCTGTCTTTTGGCTGATTTTGGCAACTTGAGCATCAAGGCATCCTTCCTTTTCCTTTTCTGGGGTTGTATCACATTTAATTTGATGCTGTAATTGCCTACCCTCATGGTCAGCTCCCCATGTTCCACATCAATTAGAGTTCTTCCCGTGGCCAAAATTGGTCACCCAAGGATGATAGGGCATTTTCATAAGCCTCACAGTCTAAGATGAGGAAGACAACTGGAAGAATAAGGTTGCCCACTCGAACTAGGATGTCTTTGATCTTGCCCTTCGGTTGTACAAATGAATGATCAGCAAGTTTCAACATAATGGAGGTAGGTTTGGCTTGCCCAACTCCTAGTTTGTCGAAGACTATCTTGGGCATCATGTTTATGTTGGCTTCTAAGTCGCACAGGGCTTTTGTTTCGTGCTTTCTGACTATTCTGTATGGTATAACAAAGCTTCTTGGGTCTTTTTGCTTGAGCGGCAACTTGTTGTGCAGCATGGGTATGCACTCCTCTGTTACAGCAACTGTTTTGAACCCCCCCCAATTCTCTTCCTCTTAGAAACCATGTCTCTGAGGTATTTGGCATAGTTGGGCATGTTCTGAATGGCTTCAATTAGAGGGATATTTATGTGCACCTGCTTTAGAATATCCAAGAATTTCTTGAACTGGTGCTCTTGTTTCTGTTTCTTAAGCCTCTAGGGGAAAGGTGCTGGCAGGCGGATGTCCTCTATACGTTCATTCCATGGGAATTTTATATATGGATGATCATCTGCTTCGAGAATACTGTCAGGCTCATCTGCCGGGGTGGCTGGTGTTGATGTTGTTTTGGTAGGTAGTTCTTTTTGTGCTGGTTGTTCCTCTTCTGCTTTTCCACTTTGGCTCATTCAATTGTTTCCCACTCCTGGTTGAAATGGCTTTGCATTGCTCATATGTGGGTTTAGTTGTTGCCTCTGTACTGCTGGATGTTGCTCCCATTGTCCTGCTGCTATAGATCGCATTGAACTGCCAAAACTGGATCTCCAGGTTCTTTATCGTAGCATCCTTGTTATTCATCCTCATCTCCTCCATGTCCATGAATGGCTCAATTTTATCAATAAACTTATTTGTACGAACAATAAATTCACTAGTGTTAAACATAAAAGTTTGAAGGGTTGCTTCTAGTGAATTATTATTTTGTGGCTCCTGAGCTTGCTGTCTGGATTGGTTTTGCTGGTAGCCTCCTTGTTGATGTTGTGGATTGGCAGCAGTTTTAAGATTGCTCAAGGAGAAATTTGGATTATTCTTCCATCCAGGGTTGTACGTGTTCGTGGCGGGCCTGCTGTTCCTCTCGTATCCTCCCATGAAATTGGCAGATTGAGTGCATTCCGAGGAATCATGGTTGGCCCCACACTCATCACATAATGGCTTTACAGCCTTGGCCTCATATACTTTCCCAGTGGGTTTCATAGTGTTCATGACCAGCTCTATCAGTTTGTCAAGGCGAGCATTGACAAATTCTGAGGCTTCCACTTCATTCACAGTAGTTGGCCGCCTAATGTTGCCTCGGCGAGTTGTAGGGTACTTATAATCATTCTTGGCGGCTTGGTTCAGGATTCGCAGTGCCTCCTCTGGTGGTTTGTCAAGGATGATTCTGTTGGATGAGGCATCAATCATCATTCGAGTTGGGTAGTTTACCCCGTTGTAGAACATTGACACATGTGTCCAAGCCAAAAAACCATAGAGCGAGCAGTTGTTAAGCATCTATTGGTAACACTCCCATGCTTCATGCATTGGCTCATCATCCCCTTGTCAGAAAGTTGTGATCTCGTTTCTCAATCTATCTATGACATTGGATAGGCTGAAACAATCCAGGAAATCATTACACAACTCTGTCCATTTGTTGAATGACCTTGCTAGCTGGTTGTTCAACCACTGCTTTGCCCTATTCCTCAGTGAATAGGGGAATAACCTCATCCTTAGCATATCTTGGTGGACTCCGTGTATTTTGAATGCTTTGTATATGTCCAGGAATCTTCTTAAGTGCAGCCGAGCGTCATCTGTGGCAGTCCCACCAAATTGCCCCAATGTGTTGATCATGTCGAATATTACGGGCTTCAGCTCAAAGTGATCTACCTCAATCTCAGGTTCTGTCACTTTCGGATCGAACCCCCTAAAGTCATGTTCCAAGTAGTCCATAGTGGTTTGAATGTATTGTGGCAACCTCGGCAGAATATCGGGCAGCTACCTTGGTGGAACTTTCCGCTCTTCTCTTGGCGGCAAATCTTGTTGCCCAACCATGCCGTTCTAAGCATTATTGGCAGGGTTGTCGTTTATTACTTCCATGTTTTCCCCTACTTTTCTTTCTTCTTTAGTTTTCCCAAAGGTTGTTTTGATCTCCTTTTTGAGTTCTCTTGCTCTTCGTTCGATATCGTCAATGTAAACGATTTCGCCTTTTGGGTTTGCCCTGGTCATGCACTTAGCAAAGGAACTGTAAAATTCTTTTCTTTTGTTTTCGAATAAAAATAAAATTAATAAAAATTGAAAATTAAATGCAAATAAATAAAGGCGCCAAAAACTTGTAGAGCATTTTAGTGTTCTCCAAATATGAGCGCAAGTACATACTCCTGTCAAGTAATAGTATAAAAGATATCGTCTCCCACAGGGATTGGACAACTTGACTCAATTCGTTGTCCATGCACAAGAAAAGTAAATGCACAAATAAGTTGGTTTGTTTAAGAGGAAAATAAAATAAAAACACAAGTAAATAAAATAGAAGAGATAAGATTGATAGGATGGGCTGGGTTATGATGCTGCTTAGTGTGAAACTGCGTTGAATAGGACAAGTTGTTTTTCACTACCAGTCTATGTTGCCTTGGCGGGGGATGATAGGTAGGCTTGTAACGCCCCAGTTTTGGGCTTAGACATTTTGGTGAGTCGGGTTGGGCCGGTTGAATCGGTGTCGGTTGTTCGAACCGTTAAAAGGTGGTTTACGGAGATCGAGGTTCGGGATAGGGTAAAATATGATAAAAATTCCTAAAATCCTCTAAAATGATGTTTAAGAGGTTGGCCAATTCAATTTTACAAAACGGGTTTACTAAAGAGTACATTTTGGGTATTGACCAAAATGTAAAGATTTAAAATTTGGAAAAATGTGTTTTTCAAGAAGAGTCAAAATCATAGAATCTTTAGGGAGATATTTGGCAATTATGTCTTTTCTCTAATTTGGCATGTGTTTTAAATATTTTTAAAATTAAAAAGGCTTTTAATTGGGTTTAATTAAAAAGTTAGTTAATCGGTTAATGAAGTTTTTGACAAGCTTTTCATTTCTCGCTTTCACTTCAGCCGAACACTTCTCATTTTCTCTCAAATCTCCATATTTAATTCTCTCTCAAATCCTCTTTTGATTCCTATCATTTCTCCATTGATTTCTTCCATTTTCTTCAACTAAATCTTGTCAAATTAGAGAAGCAAGCATTGGAGGTAATTTCCGTGCCATCCCTCTAATTTAAGTTCTTTAATGAAATTCCAAAGATATTTGACTCTTTAATACTAATTTTGATTGAGGTTTTGTTATTAGAATATTAAAATCTTGAAATTTTGGTGAAATTGGTTTAAAATGTGATTTTCAGACTTTGATTGATTTGGTTGGTTTGAGATTTTTTTCTAAATGAGTTTTTAAAGGTTTTTAGTGTTGAAGTGGAGTCTTAATCATATAGATCCTGAAATCCTTGAGATCCTTAGTTTTTGAAGTGTTTTGGGCTGAGTTTTTTATGTGTTTTTGAGGACTTTGAGTTGCTAGAGGTAATAGGTTTGTTTTAGGTTGTTATGGATGTTGATTAATGCTTAGAATGTGTTGGGTAATGGCTGGGCTGAGGTTTGAGGTTAATCGATTGAGTTTTCGGTTGTTCCGTATAGGTGTTTTGATGCTTTAGAGCAGGGCTGCGAGATTTCTTGTGTGTGCTGGTGTTTTGCAAGTCGATGAGTGGAACTTGGTTTTCAAACATGGAAATGCTTTATAAAAGGTTTGGGGAATTTAGTAAGAGCTTGTAACGCTTTACTAAGTTCGGAAGTAAGTAAAGTGAAACTCTCTCTCGGATTGTGCTATTGTGAATTTTGAATGCACTTTGTTTTAATTGCATTTACGTACTATTTTAAAGCATGTTTTGAATATGTGAAATGAGGTTGATGATGCCATGTGGTTTAAGGAAGCATCAGGTAAGTAATCATTTTATGCATGTGTTGATGTATGAGGTTTGAAGCATGGTTTAATGCTTGATTTATGGCTTATCACGAATGCTTTGTAAAAACAATGATGTATGCATGTGATATAGATTATATTGGCAAGTGATGTTGTATAAAACAGTGATGTATGCATGTGATATAGATTATATTGGCATGTGATATGCATCAGGTAAGTAATCATTTTATGCATGTGTTGATGTATGAGGTTTGAAGCATGGTTTAATGCTTGATTTATGGCTTATCATGAATGCTTTGTAAAAACAGTGATGCATGTATAGATTATATTGGCAAGTGATGTTGTATAAAATGTTTTATAAATGAAATTGGATATAGTTAGTCAGCTATAGGATTGAGTGCACTATAAACAATTTTCCTTGGATGTTGCGGGGTTGTGATTGTACCGAATACTCCATCCAAGTACCCTAATGATTGATGATTGTTTAAGGTTAAAACGGTTGAGGGTAGCTCCCGGGTGCGAACCTTGTGTTTTGTCCCGTCTCTCGTTAGTGGATTCTACATCTACCGATGAGTGGTATTGAGGGGTTGTGATTATACCGAATACTCCACCACGAGTGTCACAACGACAAATGTAACCCCCTTAGCCCGGCCTAGACGCTTGACCCGAACTACGAAGATTACACGGGGAAAACCAAAGTCAACCCGAAAGTCAACCTTGATTAACGACCTTTTTTTTCAATTTTAATCTTGTCTAGATACTTGTTAACCCTAAGTGAGTACTCACGAATCATGATTGCGAAGGCACATCGATCGGATAGCATATGGGGAGTCAATTGCACTTCACACAAGATTAGGGACCAAATTGTAATTTCTGCAAAATAGAGGGGCTTCATTTATTTTAGGATTACCATTATGAAATTAGTCATGTTACATGCTTCTCAACCAAATTTGAACTTAAGAAGACATCTCAAGCCTAAGAAATTGCAATCTCAACATTTAGGACTAAAATGTAAAGCATGAAAACATCAAAACAATTCAAATCTGGGTCCAACGGTAACCCATTTCGAAATGCCTACTCACCGTACCGAAACGCTGTATCGGAACGACATTGACCGTTTCAGTATGCGGGTATGATCTGAGACCAATTCCGAAACATGTCATTCCATTAGCTCAAATGTATCAAAACAGCCTTTTTCGTTTCAAAACGCCAAGGCCATTTCAGGCCCCCGTTCCGAAACACCATAGGGTGTTTCGATACACCCTGCCCAGAAACAGCAGCAAATGCTGGTTTTTCACTCAAACATGCCCCAAAGACTCTCTAATCATACCAACAAGTCATCATACATACAAGGAACATATTTGGGACATACAAGCACAATCATAGCATCAAATACAAAATCTCATTATTCTAGAGGCATGCTTCCTATCACAAACCCAAAATGAACAATCCAACCTTAAATCAAACAATTAAGGCCATTTACAATCCAAACAAGCTAAAACAAACATGCCACAACCTTAAGGAGTTTAACACATCTCCCAAATACAATTCTTGGTTTCCCATTGCCAATCTATCAAAACTAAAGTGGATGAAAACTTCACCATACATGAGCTTGGACTTCCTTGGATGAACTTAGCTTCCTTAAAGCCCCAAAACACCTCAATTATCTGCATTATTGGTAAAGAGAGAGCGTAAGCACAAATGCTTAGTGAGACATGCTCTAAAGAAAACCAACACAATAATACACATCTTGAAAACACTTTCTCAAAAGCTTTTAAACCACATGCTCATTCTATCTCATGCTTGGAAACCTTTCAAAGCAATTTCTCATTGAAACCACGTGTACCTTCATTCTATCTCATGCATTAAAACCAATGCAAAACTCATGGCAAAGCCAAATTCATGCTTGTACTATAAAGAATTTCATAAACAACCACGTATGCATTTCTCATAGCATAAACCATTACATCAAGGTACATGTGAATCAAAAACCATAACATATTTTATATTGGTATTTCACATCTCTTTATTACTCGGATATGCGGACATCTCAGTAGACACTTCCGGTGACATCCCTCATCACCGTACTCACTCGACTAGCAACATAGTTTCCGGTGGAATCTCACATCACCGTACTCACATGGCGAAATCTCTCATTACCACAAAGCTTGGGTATTTCATCAAGTCCTACCCGATGGAATGCCCATCATCAGTTGTCTCCCTTTGGATTAACCAAAGAGCACGTACGAATTTTTAGTTTATAGTGCACTCTCATCCTATTGATCGATCAATTATAATTGGTAAGTATCTAAACATCTATGCCAATATATTATGTCAAATCATCATCTCACTACTGTTTTTCATGCATTTAAATCTCAACATTCTCATCTCATTTCAAAAATCATAACATTTGCTATGCTTTAACATAAAACCTCAAATCTCAACTATGCAACATGTTACTTTATGAAATCATTTCAAGCATCATCTCATGCTATAATTCATGCATAAAAACAATAGGAATTTATCAATCTAAAACCATGAGCATGTAAAAGCATTTAAGGGGCAATCACCACATTCTCGAGAGCAATCTAGCCAATACTTACTTTCGAACTTAGGAAGGTGTTTCAAACATTTCCTAAATCCCCAAACCTTTATTCTTTGTCCCTCAAGGACTTCTAATACCATACGTACTCACCGATTACGTTTCGCTTGCTTGCCGAAACGCTATCTAAGCTTCCAGATCAACTCCAAAGGTGTCCGAAGATGTCTCCCCTATTTGAAACACATAAGAGCAGAGGATTAATACATCATCATGCATTGAAATCATCAGCCACACACCTAAACACGCTGCTCTACACAAAATCCACATTTCGGCTACCAAACACTATCGAAATCACCTCCAAACTCTTCCAAAACAAAACCCAGCCAAGATCCATCACTTCTAAGCATTTCTAAACATCAATTAACATCAAAAACTAACACAACCACGTCCTTATACCTCCAGCTATAACAAAACACCAAAATCACCCCAATACCATCATTTTAACAAGCAAAACTTAGGAAAAACAAACCTATTCGGGATTGGATTAATAAAACCTCATTTATAACATCATTTAACATTCAAAATACATTAGAAAACCATCTCAAAACAGAGCTCAATCAATCACCACGAAAATCTTCAAGATCTCTTCCAAAATCTCGATTTTTAAGCCAATTTCTTGTTTCTAACATTAAAACCACTTAAAAATCATTAATAAAGGATTGATAACTTGAGAATTTCAGTAAAGAACTGATCATTAGAGGAGAAGGACGAAGCTTACCTCTAATGGATGATTTCTCCTTGATTTGGGCAAGTTTTCTTTAGAATTCAATGTAGAAATCAAGTTGATTTGTTGAAGAATTGATTAGGAATCAAAGAGTGATTAAAATCTCATCAAATGAAGTGGAAATCAAAGTTAATTTGTTGGAGAGAAAGTGTTTGGTTGAAAGGATTTTGAGAGAAAATGAAATGAAGGAAAATTTGTGAAAAGTAGTTATGAAAAGTCAAAGGTGATTTTCTATTTTAATCACCTTTATTTTCTTTAATTAAAACATTAATTAAATCGCCCAAATTTAGGAAAAATCTGATGAAAACATTTTGGTAATATTAGCTCCTTAAAGATTCAAATTTTCAATCCTTTACAAAATAGTCACTACTGAACTTTGCAAAAACTGTGATTTGGTCACTACACCGAAATGTAGTATTTCCAAACTTTATTTTGTAAAATTGATTTTACCATTCTCTTTTATATATTAAATGGGGATTTTTATATATTTTTCTATATTTTTAAAGCACCTCAAACTAGATGTTCCCTAAACTCCCTTTTAGATTCGAACCGATTTCCAAACCGTTCTGATTCAGACTTTAAACATCTAAGCCCAAATTTAGGGTGTTACAACTCTCCCCCTCTTAAGAAATTTTGTCCCCAAAATTTACCTGGAGGAAAAAGGTAAGGAAACTACTTCTCCATGTCATCTTTTCTTTCCCACGTGGCTTCCTCAACACCACGATGCATCCACAACACCTTAACCAGCTCAACGGTTTTACCCCGGAGAACCTTATTGTCCGAATCCAAAATCTCAACTGGTTCTTCATCATAGGTCAAATCTGGATTCAATTCAACCTCCTCCACAAGCATAACATGCGAAGGATCTGATCTATACCTCCGAAGCATGGAGACATGAAACACATCATGTATCTTCTCTAACTCTGTGGTAGCCTCAGCCTATAAGCAACAGGAGCCACATGTTCTATCACCTTGTATGGTCCAATATACCTAGGGCTCAACTTACCCTTCCGGCCAAATCTCATTACCTTCTTCCAAGGTGAAACCTTTAAGAACACACGGTCACCCACCACAAACTCAATCTCCTTTCTCTTCAAATCTGCGTAAGACTTATGTCGATCAGAAGCTGCCTTCAACCGCTCACAAATGAGCTTCACCTTCTTGGTAGTTCCTTTCAACAAAGCCGGCAAACTTCTGACCTGTTTCAGCCCAACAAAGAGGAGTTCTGCACTTCCTCTCATACAAGGCTTCATAAGGTGCCATTTGAATACTTGCCTGGTAGCTGTTATTATAAGCAAACTCCACCAAAGGCAAATGCTTCTCCCAAGAGCCTTGAAACTCAATCACGCAGCACCTCAACATATCCTCAAGCACTTGGATAACACGCTCAGACTGTCCATCCGTTTGTGGATGATAAGAAGTACTGAATTTCTGCCGTGTATCCAAAGCTTGATGCAAACATTCCCAAAATCATGATGTAAACCTCAGATCTCTATCTGACACTATAGATTTCGGTACACCATGCATACGTACAATCTCAGCAATGTACAGCTCTAAAAGCTTATCCAAGGTATACGTGGTATGCACAGGTACGAAATGCGCACACTTCGTAGGGCGATCCACAATCACCCACATAGAATTCTTCTTTGATGGCATCAAAGGCAAAGCAGACACAAAGTCCATGGTGATTCTTTCCCACTTCTATTCAGGGATCCTCAACGGTTGCAACAACCCTGAAGGAAACTGATGCTCAGCCTTAACCCGCTGACAAACTATGCACTTACTCACATGTTCCGCAACATCGTTCTTCAAACCCACCCAATAGTACTCATCCTTCAGATCACGGTATATCTTTGTACTACCAGGGTGCATAGCAAAAGGACTACTATGAGCTTCGTTCAGAATAGTATGTTTCAACTCTACATCATTCGACACTCCTATCCGATTTCCAAAACATAGAACTCCATCATCATTAAAACAAAAATCTGATGGTCTATCCTCAGCAATATCCTGAACATGTGGCACCAAAGAATCATCCAACAACTGCTTATCCTTTATCAACTGAACCAGAGATGGTTTCACTTGCAACTCAGCAACAAGACCTCCATCTCGTGAAATGCTCAAGCTAGCAAACATAACCCTTAACTCTACCGCCACTTTTCTGCTCAAGGCATCTGCCACACCATTAGCTTTTCCCAGATGATACTCGATCGTTAGATCGTAATCCTTAAGCAACTCCACCCAACGTCGTTGCCTAAGATTTAACTCTTTCTGAGACATCAAATACTTCAAACTCTTGTGATCAGTGTACATAGTACACTTCTCACCATAAAGATAATGTCTCCAGATCTTCAAAGCAAAAACCACCGCAGCTAACTCAATATCATGTGTAGGATAATTGCGCTAATGCACCTTCAACTGGCGTGATGCGTAAGCCACCACCTTACCCTCTTGCATTAGCACACACCCCAACCTAACGTAAGATGCGTCAGTGTACACCACAAACTCTTTTCCTGATTCAGGTTGAACCAAAATAGGAGCTTGTGTCAAAGCTACCTTAAGCTTCTCAAAAGCTTGATGTCTCGCTTCCGTCCACTAATACTTAACGTCTTTTTGCAACAACTTCGTTAAAGGAGAAGCAATCTTTGAAAATCCATCCACAAACCTCTGGTAATATCTTTCCAACCCAAGGAAACTATGGACTTCATGAACAGACTTAGGATGCTTCCAATTCATCACTGCCTCAATCTTCTAAGGATCAACACGAATCCCCTCAGCAGAAACCACATGACCAAGGAACACAACTTTCCTGAGCCAGAACTCACACTTGCTCAGCTTAGCATAAAGCTGATTCTCCAACAAAGCCTGCATCACAATCCTCCAATGCCCCTCATGCTCCTCCTCGGTACGAGAGTACACGAGGATATCATCAATGAACACCATAACAAATTTGTCCAAGTATTCATGGAACACTCTATTCATCATATCCATAAAAGCTGCAGGAGCATTCGTCAAACCAAACGACATCACAAGGAACTCATAATGCCCATATCTCGTTCTGAAGGCTGTTTTTGGCACATCCACATCCTTCACTTTCAACTGGTAATACCTTGACCTTAAGTCAATTTTAGAGAACACAACCGCTCCCCTAAACTAGTGAAAAAGATCATCAACCCTCGGTAATGGATACCGATTCTTGACAGTCAACTTGTTCAGTTGACGGTAATCGATGTACATTCTCATAGTGCCATCCTTCTTCTTCACAAACAAGACCGGTGCACCCCAAGGTGACACACTCGGTCGAATGAAACCACGATCAAGCAACTCCTGAAGTTGCGTCTTCAGCTCTTTCAACTCTTTAGGTTCCATCGGATAAGGAGCTTGTGTCAAAGATGCCTTAAGCTTCTCAAAAGCTTGATGTCTCGCTTCCGCCCACTCATACTTAACATCTTTTTGCAACAACTTCGTTAAAGGGGAAGCAATCTTTGAAAATCCATCCACAAACCTCCGGTAATATCTTTCCAACCCAAGGAAACTACGAACTTCATGAACAGACTTAGGAGGCTTCCAATTCATCACTGCCTCAATCTTCTAAGGATCAACACGAATCCCCTCAGAAGAAACCACATGACCAAGGAACACAACTTCCCTGAACCAGAACTCACACGTGCTCAGCTTAGCATAAAGCTGATTCTCCAACAAAGCCTGCAACACAATTCTCCAATGCACCTCATGCTCCTCCTCAGTACGAGAGTACACGAGGATATAATCAATGAACACCACAACAAATTTGTCCAAGTATTCATGGAACACTCTATTCATCATATCCATAAAAGCTGCATGAGCATTGGTCAAACTAAACGGCATCACAAGGAACTCATAATGCCCATATCTCGTTTTGAAGGCTGTTTTTGGCACATCCACATCCTTCACTTTCAACTGGTAATACCTTGACCTTAAGTCAATTTTAGAGAACACAGCCGCTCCCGTAAACTGGTCAAAAAGATCATCAATCCTCGGTAATGGATACCGATTCTTGGCAGTCAACTTGTTCAGTTGACGGTAATCGATGCACATTCTCATAGTGTCATCCTTCTTCTTCACAAACAAGACCGGTGCACCCCAAGGTGACACACTCGGCCGAATGAAACCATGATCAAGCAACTCCTGAAGTTGTGTCTTCAGCTCTTTCAACTCTTTAGGTGCCATCAGATAAGGAGCTTGCGTCAAAGCTGCCTTAAGCTTCTCAAAAGCTTGATGTCTCGCTTCCGTCCACTCATACTTAACATCTTTTTGCAACAACTTCGTTAAAGGGGAAGCAATCTTTGAAAATCCATCCACAAACCTCTGGTAATATCTTTCCAACCCAAGGAAACGACGGACTTCATGAACAGACTTAGGAGGCTTCCAATTCATCACCGCCTCAACCTTCTGAGGATCAACACGAATCCCCTCAGCCGAAACTACATGACCAAGGAACACAACTTCCTTTAGCAAAAATTCACACTTGCTCAGCTTAGTATAAAGCTGATTTTCCAGAAGCGCTTGCAAGACAAATCTCAAATGACCTTCATGCTCCTCCTCAGTACGAGAGTACACAAGGATATCGTCGATGAACACATCAATGAACTTGTCCAAATATTCATGGAACACTCTATTCATCATGTCCATGAAAGCAGCAGGGGCATTTGTCAAGCCAAAAAGCATTACAAGGAACTCATAATGCGCATACCTTGTTCTAAAGGTTGTTTTCGGGACATCCATATCTTTCACCTTAAGCTGATAGTACCCTGACCTCAAGTCAATCTTTGAAAACACAGACGCTCCCCGAAACTGATAAAAAAGATCATCAATTCTCGGCAAAGGATACCTGTTCTTGATAGTCAACTTGTTTAGCTAACGATAATCGATGCACATTCTCATAGTGCCAACCTTCTTTTTTCACAAACAAGACCGGTGCACCCCAAGGTGACACACTAGGCCGAATGAAACCACGGTCAAGCAACTTCTTAAGTTGCGTCTTCAATTCCTTCAGCTTCCTAGGTGTCATGCGATAGAGAGCAATGGACACCGAAGTTGTGTTTTCATACAGCTCAATCCCAAACTCCACCTCTCGACTAGGTGGCAATCCATGTAACTCCTCTAGAAACACTCCAGGGAATTCACATACAGTTCTTATATCCTGAACGCGCAACACCTTTGAACTAGGATTCATCACAAAGGCTAAGTAAGCCTCGAAACCCTACCGCAACATCTGACTTGCTTCCGGTGTAGACACCACATTGGCAAGAAACTTCACATTCTCGCCCACTACCACCACTTCATAATTATCCACAAGTTTCAATGAAACTCGTTTGCTTTCGAAATCCTGTAACACCCCAATTGTGGGTTTATAAGTTTTGGGTTTGGACCGGGCCGGTCGGGTTTGCTGTTCTAAAATAAAGGGTGAATTTAGGAAAGCCTAGTTCGGGTTGCATTAAAAATATGGAAAAATGTCTTAAAATCCTCTTTTATTATATATAAGAGAAAAGTGAATTCAATTTTACAAAATGAGGTTTGGAAGAGTGACATTTTGGGTTAGTGACCAAAATGTAATTTTTGAAAACTGGGTGACTGTTTTAAAAAGGATTGAAACTTTGAATCTTTAAGGAGCTATTTACCCAAAAGAGTTTCTCCAGATTTTTCTGAATATTTATCAACAAATTAATGGTTTTAAAATAAAGGTAAAAGGGAGGGGAAGATATTTTGGCATTTTAACAAACTTTTTCCAAAATTTCCATTTTCTTTTCTCTCAACTTTTCTCTCAACCCAAACACATTTTTCCAGCAAAATTCCCTCTGATTTGATCTCCAAAGATTAGATTTCAATCCTCATTTGATCTCTAATCAATCCTACAACAAAACCTTAGCATTTGCTTATTGGATTTTCAAGAATTTTGGTTCCAAAAAGGGAGAAACTCAAGTTTAGAGGTATGAACGTCCTTCTCCTCTAAATTCTCAGTTCTTTACTGAAATTCCCAAGTTCTCAATCCTTGATTTGTGTTTTATTAAAGGTTTTACAATTGTATTCTTGATTTTGGCTTTAAAATGCAAGATTTGCTTTAATTTTGATGAAATTCATATGATCTGATTGGGCATTGTTTTGTGGTGCCATTTTGATGTTAAATGAATGTTTAATTGATGAGAAATTGAGGTTTAATCAATGCAATCCCGGGTAGGTTAATTTTCCTAAGTTTTGCTTGAGTTTTTGGTTGTTTTTTGGGTGATCTTGATGATTTGTTATAGCTGGAGGTATAGGGATGTAGTTAGATTCTTTTTGGATGTTAATTGAGGTTTATGAATGATTGGATTTGATGGATCTTGGCTGGGTAGTGTTGTGGAGTTGTTTGGATGTGTTTTCGGTTGTGTTTGGTAGCCGAAAGTGGAGTGTGGATGAGAGCAGCGAGTTTAGGTGCTTTCATTGAAGATATTAATGCATGATGATGCATTAATCTTCTGTTTTGATGTGTTTAAAACAGGGGAGATATCTTCGGATCTTTGTGGTGGTGATCCGGGAGCTTGATCGGTGTTTCGGCAAGTGGCGAAACGGAATCGGTGAATGAATTTTGGTTTTCAGCTTTGAAACCAATGTTTTGGAGGTTTGGGAGCTTAGTTTAAGTCTAAGCAACTTAACTAAGCTCAAGTGTAAGTTTTGGAAAAAAAACTCTCTTATTGTTGAACCATGGAATGGTTGTTTGCAATGTGATTGTTGGCATGTTTTAAATTCTGTTTTGAAAGCATATTTTAGCATGTTATTTGCTGATTTTATAAGCCATGGATTGAAGGATGCTCAAGGTAAGGGATCCTTGTTTTGTACATTTGAGAAAATGTGGTTTTGATGCATAATGGTGCATGATGATTAATGGCTTTGTAAATGCGTACTGAGGAGGAGCATGAAGAGCATCTGAGGATTGTGTTGCAAGCTTTGTTGGAGAATCAGCTTTATGCCAAGCTGAGCAAGTGTGAGTTCTGGCTTAGAGAAGTGGTGTTTCTTAGTCATGTGGTTTTTGCCGAGGGGATTCGTGTAGATCCTCAGAAGATTGAGGCGGTGATGAATTGGAAGGTTCCTAAGTCTGTTCATGAAGTCCGTAGTTTCCTTGGTTTGGCAGGATATTATCGGAGGTTCGTGGATGGGTTTTCAAAGATTGCTGCACCTTTAACAAAGTTGTTGCAGAAGGATGTTAAGTATGAGTGGACGGAAGCAAGGCAGCAGGCTTTTGAGAAGCTTAAGGCAGCTTTGACGCAAGCTCCTATCTTGGTTCAACCTGAATTAGGGAAAGAGTTTGTGGTGTATAGCGATGCGTCCTATGTTGGTTTGGGATGTGTGTTAATGCAAGAGGGTAAGGTGGTGGCTTATGCGTCACGGCAGTTGAAGGTGCATGAGCACAATTATCCTACGCATGACATTGAGTTGGCTGCGGTGGTTTTTGCCTTGAAGATTTGGAGACATTACCTGTATGGTGAGAAGTGTACTGTGTACACGGATCACAAGAGTTTGAAGTACCTGATGTCTCAGAAGGAGTTGAATCTTAGGCAGCGACGTTGGTTGGAGTTGCTTAAGGATTATGATTTGACGATTGAGTATCACCCTGGAAAAGCTAATGTTGTAGCGGATGCCTTGAGTAGAAAGGTAGCTGTTGAGTTGAGGGCTATGTTTGCAAGTTTGAGTATTTCGCGTGATGGCGGTCTTGTGGCTGAGTTACAAGTGAAACCATCATTGGTTCAGTTGATCAAGGAAAAGCAGTTGTTGGATGATTCCTTTGTACCGCATGTTCAGGATATTGCGGAGGGTAAGCCTTCGGATTTCTGTTTTAATGATGATGGAGTGTTGTGTTTTAGGAGTCGGATAGTAGTGCCTAGTGATGCTGAGTTGAGGCGTGCTATTCTGACTGAAGGTCATAGTAGCCCTTTTGCTATGCACCCTGGTAGTACTAAGATGTATCGTGATCTTCGTGATGAGTACTATTTGGTGGATTTAAAGAAGGATGTTGCTGAGTTTGTAAGCAAGTGCATGGTGTGTCAGCGAGTTAAGGCTGAGCACCAGTTTCCATCAGGTTTGTTGCAACCGTTGAAGATTCCTGAATGGAAGTGGGAAAGGATTACCATGGATTTTGTGTCTGGTTTGCCTTTGTCACCATCGAAGAAGAATTCGGTGTGGGTGATTGTGGATCGCTTGACGAAGTGTGCGCATTTCTTGCCTGTGCATACTACGTACTCTTTGGATAAGCTTGCGGAGTTGTACATTGTTGAGATTGTGTGGCTGCATGGTGTGCCTAAGTTGATTGTGTCGGATAGGGATCCGAGGTTTACATCGCGTTTTGGCAGTGTTTGCATCAAGCTTTGGGTACACGGTTGAATTTCAATACATCTTATCATCCTCAGTCAGATGGTCAGTCCGAGCGTGTTATTCAGGTTTTGGAAGATATGTTGAGGTGCTGCGTGATTGAGTTTCAGGGCTCTTGGGAGAAACATTTGCCTTTGGTGGAGTTTGCCTATAATAATAGTTATCAGGCAAGTATTCAAATGGCACCTTATGAAGTGTTGTACGGGAGGAAGTGTAGGACTCCTCTGTGTTGGGCTGAAACGGGTCAGAAGTTGGTTTCGATGCCAGCTTTGTTGAAAGGAACCACCGAGAAGGTGAAGCTCATTTGTGAGCGTTTGAAGGCGGCTTCTGATCGGCAAAAGTCTTACGCGTATCTTAAGCGTAAGTAGATTGAGTATGCGGTGGGTGACCGTGTGTTTTTGAAGGTTTCGCCTTGGAAAAAGGTGATGAGGTTTGGCCGAAAGGGTAAGTTGAGCCCTAGGTACATTGGACCATACGAGGTGGTTGAGCGTGTGGGTCCTGTTGCGTACAAATTGAGGTTACCTCAAGAGTTGGAAAAGATTCATGATGTGTTTCATGTTTCTATGCTTCGGAGGTATCGATCGGATCCTTCACATGTGATGCCTGTGGAAGAAGTGGAATTGAATCCGGATTTGACCTATGATGAGGAACCGGTGAAGATTCTTGATTCGGATAGTAATGTTCTTCGGGGCAAGACCATTGAGTTGGTAAAGGTGTTGTGGAAACATCGTGGTGTTGAAGAAGCCACGTGGGAACGGAAGGATGACATGCTGAAGCAGTTTCCGTACCTCTTTCCTTCAGGTAAATTTCGAGGACGAAATTTCTTAAGGGGGGAGAATTGTAACACCCCAATTGTGGGTTTAGAAGTTTTGGGTTTGGACCGGGCCGGTCGGGTTCGCGGTTCGCGGTTCGAAAATAAAGGGTGAATTTAGGAAAGCCTAGTTCGGGTTGCATTAAAAATATGGAAAAATGTCTTAAAATCCTCTTTTATTATATATAAGAGAAAAGTGAATTCAATTTTACAAAATGAGGTTTGGAAGAGTGACATTTTGGGTTAGTGACCAAAATGTAATTTTTGAAAACTGGGTGACTGTTTTAAAAAGGATTGAAACTTTGAATCTTTAAGGAGCTATTTACCCAAAAGAGTTTCTCCAGATTTTTCTGAATATTTATCAACTAATTAATGGTTTTAAAATAAAGGTAAAAGGGAGGGAAAGATATTTTGGCATTTTAACAAACTTTTTCCAAAATTTCCATTTTCTTTTCTCTCAACTTTTCTCTCAACCCAAACACATTTTTCCAGCAAAATTCCCTCTGATTTTGATCTCCAAAGATTAGATTTCAATCCTCATTTGATCTCTAATCAATCCTACAATAAAACCTTAGCATTTGCTTATTGGATTTTCAAGAATTTTGGTTCCAAAAAGGGAGAAACTCAAGTTTAGAGGTATGAACGTCCTTCTCCTCTAAATTCTCAGTTCTTTACTGAAATTCTCAAGTTCTCAGTCCTTGATTTGTGTTTTATTAAAGGTTTTACAATTGTATTCTTGATCTTGGCTTTAAAATGCAAGATTTGCTTTAATTTTGATGAAATTCGTATGATCTGATTGGGCATTGTTTTGAGGTGCTATTTTGATGTTAAATGAATGTTTAATTGATGAGAAATTGAGGTTTAATCAATGCAATCCCGGGTAGGTTAATTTTCCTAAGTTTTGCTTGAGTTTTTGGTTGTTTTTGGGGTGATCTTGATGATCTGTTATAGCTGGATGTATAAGGACGTAGTTAGATTCTTTTTTTATGTTATTTGAGGTTTATGAATGATTGGATTTGATGGATCTTGGCTGGGTAGTGTTGTGGAGTTGTTTGGATGTGTTTTCGGTTGTGTTTGGTAGCCGAAAGTGGAGTGTGGAAGAGAGCAGGGAGTTTAGGTGCTTTCATTGAAGATATTAATGCATGATGATGCATTAATCTTCTGCTTTGATGTGTTTAAAACAGGGGAGACATCTTCGGATCTTTGTGGTGGTGATCCGGGAGCTTGATTGGTGTTTCGGCAAGTGGCGAAACGGAATCGGTGAGTGGATTTTGGTTTTCAGCTTTGAAACCAATGTTTTGGAGGTTTGGGAGCTTAGTTTAAGTCTAAGCAACTTAACTAAGCTCAAGTGTAAGTTTCAGAAAAAAAAAAAAAAAAAAAATCTCTTATTGTTGAACCATGGAATGGTTGTTTGCAATGTGATTGTTTGCATGTTTTAAATTCTGTTTTGAAAGCATATTTTAGCATGTTATTTGCTGATTTTATAAGCCATGGATTGAAGGATGCTCAAGGTAAGGGATCCTTGTTTTGTACATTTGAGAAAATGTGGTTTTGATGCATAATGGTGCATGATGATTAATGGCTTTGTAAATGCTTTTAAACAGTGGATTATTGTTGCTAAATGATGCATATTGGCAAGTGATGTTTTGGAGAAAGGTTAAGAACACTATGGTGGTTAAAAGTCCATAGGCGGTTCTTGTGTTAAGAACTACATGGTGGTTAAAAGTCTATGGTTGGTTCTTGTTAAGGTCACAAAGGTGGTTAAAAGTCCTTGTGTGAGCCTTGTGTATTTTAAGAACAACATGGTGGTTAAAAGTCCATGGTTGGTTCTTGTTAAGGACACAAAGGTGGTTAAAAGTCCTTGTGTGGTCCTTGTGAATTGTAAGAACACCATGGTGGTTAAAAGTCCATGGGTGATTCTTGTGCTAAGGACACAATGGTGGTTAAAAGTCCATGTGTGGTCCTTGTGAATTGTAAGATCACAATGGTGGTTAAAAGTCCATGTGTGGATCTTATGTTGATTGTATTTTTAAATGGAAAGTTATGATTATCACTTGTGGCCAATATGACATGTTATTGAATTTGAAGCATGAAATGCTTGTTTTAGATGCTTATGTGCATGTATAAAAGATGTTTTGAACTAAGGTTTATAAAGGTGTTTTATAAATGCATTATTGAGTTGTTTTAAATGATCTTTCCTCACTAAGCTATTTGCTTACGCTCTCTCTTTTCTTAAACCAATAATGCAGAGCGTTGAAGTTCTTTTAAAGGGCAGCAAGAGGTCAAGAATCTAAGTGGAAGCTTAAGCTCATGTATGGTGAAAATTTCTTAACACTATTAGCTTTTGGCATTTGGCAATGGGGGACCAATGTTGTTGTTTTGGGAGATGTTATGGACTCCCTAAGTTGGTTTTGTGTTGTTGATGATGATGGAACATGTAATTGGCCTTGGTGAAGTTAGTTTGGTATTTTGATGCTTGAATGGTTTTCCAAATAGGATGCATGCCTATAGAATTGGGGATTTGTGTAATTGATGCCATGTTTGAGTATGGTTGATACAATTATGTTCCTTGTGCATGTAATGACTTGCTGGTATAATTTAGTTGCCTTTGGAGCATGTTTGATGGGTCAATTGTGTGATAAACCAGCTAATTTTCTGCAATCTGGGCATCCTGTTTCGGAACAGGTGCTACCGTATCGGAACGAGGGCCTGAAATGGCCTTAGCGTTCCGAAACTGGTGGAACCGTTCCGGAACGGTTTGGCCACTGCCAAGCCCTGTTCCGGAACCAGTTTCGGAACGGTCCCGCGTTTCGGAACAGGTCCTCCCTGTTTCGGAACACCCGACCGTTGGGCACTGAAATTGACGGTTATATGTTTTGGAATCTTTGCGTTTTAGTCCTGAACCTTGTTTATGCAATTGAATGAGTTTGAGATGTCCGTTTGAGTTGAAATTTGGCAGAGAAGCATGAAACATGACTAATTTCATAATGGTAACACAAAAATGGGTTAAGTCCTTATAATTTTTCAGAATTTACAATTTGGTCCCTAAATTCATGTTTTGTGCAATTAAGTCCCTGAATGTTTTCCGATTGCGCTGATCTTTGAGTATGCCGATTGTATGAATATATCTATGGTTAATGTGCATTTAGATAAGAATAAAAGAAAAAAAAGGGTCGTTAATCAAGGTTGACTTTCGGGTTGACTTTGGTTTTCCCCGTGTAAACTTCTTAATTCGGTTCAACCGTCTGGGCCGGGTTAAGGGGGTTACAAATCCACTACAGCTCTATGCTCAACAAGCCAATCCATACCAAGGATTACATAAAGCCATAGAATGGCAATTCCATAAGATCAATAAGAAAAACATGATTTTGCACTTTCAAGGGACATCTCCTATACAACTTCTGCGTTACAACCGTCTCACCAAAGGAACTAGTCACACGCATACCAACATCCAAGGACTCAATAGGTAAACCAAGCATTTGAGCATGTTCACGCAATATGTACGAGTGTGTAGATCCAAAATCAATCAAAGAAAGTAATGACAAGGATTGCAAAGTAAAGGTACCTGCGATCACATTCGTATCATTCCTTCCCTCACGATGGGAATACACTCGAGCCTGACCGCCACCCTCAGGTTGAACGACCACAACATGTGCTACGTTCCTGCCACCATCATCCCTACACTGAAAATTACCACAGCCGTGCCCACGGCCTCTCTGTGGCTCAGCTGCTCTCATCGGAGCATGTCCCTCTCTCAGAGGCTGAGGACAATCTTTCTTCAAATGTCCACGGTTCCCACAATTCCAGAATGTCCCAAGGTTACCCTAACACTCGCCACCATGTCGTCTACCACAACGGTTACACTCAGGAGTCCTCGGAACAACATTAGGTCCTTGCTGACCTCTACCAGGGTTACCACCCCCATGCCTAGCATCATAATGCGGCCTCCTATCCTTATGCCTCTTGTTGCGATCTCTACCATAATCGCGTTCAGCCGCTTGCTTCCTAGAGCTAGATCCACCCGATCGACTAGCCAGACCAAGATTCGATTCAATGTCCTTGCTTCCCATAACGGAATTGTTCGCACCTCTCCCGCTCACTAGGGATTAGCTCAGGCGCATACTGACTGGGGCGGACAAACTGAATTTCATATTCAGCTACTGACATGCTACCTTGCACGAGAGACATAAACTCTCTTTTCTTCTCATCTAGGTAACGCACTCCCAGATACTTCTGCTTGAACGCATTCAAGAAGAACGTCCAAGTCACCTCGTCATCCTCCATCCCAGAGATAGTGGTCTTCCACCACATATAAGCATCACCATGCAGCAGTGATACAACACAACCCAGCTTCTGCACATTATTGCAGTTCATCTGACCCAGAATCAGCTTGGTGCTCTCCAACCAAGACTTGGATCCTTCCGGAGATAAGCCCTTAAACTCAGTCACTCCTAGACTACGAAGACGTTCCAAAGGCAACCTCACATTGGCATCATCCCGATGCACGGCTCCATGAGCTCCAGCTACTGCTGCCTGGAAAGCTCCAGCAATAGCCTGAATCAACATGGCCATGTCAGGAGCAGCTTGCCCCTGCGCACCCTCGGGTCCAGCGACCCCAGCACCAACACCAGCTCCAGCACCACCACCACCGGGTGGCCCACCACCAAGGGGAGGAGGAGGTAAATCTTCAGCATTCTCGACATTTTCATTACCAGCAGTCGATCTAGTATTGATTCTCAACTCTCTACGTGGCCCCATTATATAGAAAACAATGCACTGACAAAAACGCAATAAACACAATTAGGCACAATAAGGTAAGTAATCCAAGTACTCAAGCTCATTTTCAAAAACAATTCTTCTCATTAGTTTTGATATGGCAATGGGATCCCCTACCACACTCCAAACATAGCATCGCAAAAACATCTCAATTGAATCATACACCACTAATCATACATCAAACTTTCACAAAGAAAACACATCATGCATAAACACTTACATCACCCATATATCAAACCCCAATTATTCGATAACCTGGCTCTGATACCAACAAATGTAACCCCTTAGCCCGACCTAGATGCTTGACCCGAACTACGAAGATTACACGGGGAAAACCAGAGTCAACCCGAAAGTCAACCTTGATTAACGACCCTTTTTTCATTATTAATCTTTTCTAGATACTTGTTAACCCTAAGTGAGTACTCACGAATCATGATTGAGAAAGGCACAGCAATCGGATAACATATGGGGACTCATTTGTACTTCACATAAGATTAGGGACCAAATTGTAATTTCTGCAAAATAGAGGAGCTTCATTGATTTTCGGATTACCATTATGAAATTAGTCATGTTACATGCTTCTCTGCCAAATTTCAACTTAAGAAGACATCTCAAGCCCAAGCAATTGCAATCTCAACATTTAGGACTAAAATGTAAAGCATGTAAACATCAAAACAATTCAAATCTTGGTCCAACGGTAACCCGTTTTGAAACGCCTACTTACCGTACTGAAACACTGTATCGGAACGGCGTTGACCGTTTCGGTACGCGGGTATGTTCCGAGACCAGTTCCGAAACATGTCATTCTAGTAGCTAAAATGTATTGAAATAGCCTTTTTCGTTTCGAAACGCCAAGGCCATTTCAGGCCCCCATTTCAAAACACCATAGGGTGTTTCGATACACCCTGCCCCAAAAACAGCAGCAAATGCTGGTTTTTCACTCAAACACATACTCAAACATGCCCCCAAAGACTCTCTAATCATACAAACAAGTCATCATACATACAATGAACATATTTAGGACATACAAGCACAATCATAGCATCAAATAAAAAATATCATTATTCTAGAGGCATGCTTCCTATCACAAACCAAAAATGAACAATCCAATGTCAAATCAAATAATTAAGGTCATTTACAATACAAACAAGCTAAAACAAACATGCCAAAACCTTAGGGAGTTTAACACATCTCCCAAATACAATTCTTGGTTTCCTATTGTCAATCTATCAAAACTAAAGTGTATGAAAACTTCACCATACATGAGCTTGGACTTCCTTGGATGAACTTAGCTTCCTTGATGCCCGAAAACACCTCAATTATCTGCATTATTGGTAAAGAGAGAGCGTAAGCACAAATGCTTATTGAGGCATGCTCTAAAGAAAACCAGCACAATAATGCACATCTTCAAAACACTTTCTCAAAAGCATTTAAACCACATGCTCATTCTATCTCATGCTTGGAAACCTTTCAAATCAATTTCTCATTGAAACCACATGTAACTTCATTCTATCTCATGCATTAAAACCAATGCAAAACTCATGGCAAAGCCAAATTCATGCTTGTACTCTAAAGCATTTCATAAACAACCACATATGCATTTCTAATAGCATAAACCATTACATCAAGTTACATGTGAATCAAAAACCATAACATATTTTATATTGGCATTTCACATCTCTTTATTACTCGGATATGCGGACATCTCACTAGACACTTCCGGTGGCATCCCTCATCACCGTACTCACTCGTCTGGCAACATAGTTTCTGGTGGAATCTCACATTACCGTACTCACATGGCAGAATCTCTCATCGCCACAAAGCTTGGGTATTTCACCAAGTCCTACCCGATGGAATGCCCATCATCGGTTCTCTCCCTTTGGCTTAACCAAATAGCACGTACGAATTTTTAGTTTATAGTGCACTCTCATCCTATTGATCGATCAATTATATCCGGTAAGTATCTCAACATCTATGCCAATATATTATGTCAAATCTTCATCTCACCTACTTTTTTCATGCATTTAAATCTCAACATTCTCATCTCATTTCAAAAATCATAACATTTGCTATGCTTTAACATAAAAGCTCAAATCTCAACTATGCAACATGTTACTTTATGAAATCATTTTAAGCATCATCTCATGCTATAATTCATGCATAAAAACAATAGGAATTTATCAATCTAAAACCTTGAGCATGTAAAAGCATTTAAGGGGCAATCACCACATTCTAGAGAGCAATCTAGCCAATACTTACTTCTGGACATAGGAAGGTGTTTCAAACCTTTCCTAAATCCCAAACCTTTATTCTTTGTCCCTCAAGGACTTCTAATACCATATGAACTCACCGATTACGTTTCGCTAGCTTGCCGAAACGCTATCTAAGCTTCTGGATCAACTCCAAAGGTGTCCAAAGATGTCTCCCCTATTCTAAACACATAAGAGCAGAGGATTAATGCATCATCAGGCATTGAAATCATCAGCCACACACCTAAACACGCTGCTCTACACAAAATCAACATTTCGGCTACCAAACACTACTGAAATAACCTCAAAACTCTTCCAAAACCAAACCCAGCCAAGATCCATCATTTCTAAACATCAATTAACATCAAAAACTAACACAACCACGTCCTTATACCTCCAGCTATAACAAAACACCAAAATCTCCCCAAAACCATCATTTTAACAAGAAAAACTTTGGAAAAACAAACCTATTCGTGATTGGATTAATAAGACCTCAATTATAACATCATTTAACATCCAAAATACATTAGAAAACCATCTCAAAACAGAGCCCAATCAATCACCACGAAAATCTTCAAGATCTCTTCCAAAATATTGAGTTTTAAGCAAATTTCTTATTTCTAACATTAAAACAACTTAAAAATCATTAATAAAGGATTAATAACTTGGGAATTTCAGTAAAGAACTGATCATTAGAGGAGAAGGACGAAGCTTACCTCTAATGGATGATTTCTCCTTGATTTGGGCAAGTTTTCTTGAAAATTCAATGTAGAAATCAAGTGGATTTGTTGAAGAATTGATTAGGAATCAAAGAGTGATTGAAATCTCATCAAATGAAGTGGAAATCAAAGTAAATTTTCTGGAGAGAAAGTGTTCGGTTGAAAGGATTTTGAGAGAAAATGAAATGAAGGAAAATTTGTGAAAAGTAGTTATGAAAAGTCAAAGGTGGTTCTCTATTTTAATCACCTTTATTTTCTTTAATTAAAACATTAATTAAATCACCCAAATTTAGGAAAAATCTGATGAAAACATTTTGGTAATATTAGCTCCTTAAAGATTCAAAGTTTCAATCCTTTACAAAACAGTCACTACTGAACTTTGCAAAAACTGAGATTTGGTCACTACACCGAAATGTAGTATTTCCAAACTTTATTTTGTAAAATTGATTTCACCATTCTCTTTTATATTTTAAATGAGTATTTTTATATTTTTCTATATTTTTAAAGCACCCCGAACTAGGTGTTCCCTAAACTCCCTTTTAGATTTGAACCGATTTCCAGACCGATCCGATTCAGACTCTAAACATCTAAGCCTAAATTTGGAGTGTTACATGGAGGGTCGCTCTCGTGTGGGAGCCTTGTAATGTCGGTAGAGTGTATGAAGGGTGTGGGACAACCCTTGGTAATCCGTGTATCCGGTATATGTTTTTGAGATTGTTGTTTATCACTTGTGAGCCAATATAATGAAATGAAACATTATGGAAAATGTTGTTAATGCATGTTTTGATTTAAGCTTAACATAATGGTGATTATGCTTGGAAGGCTTGTATTATAAGTAGCAATGGTTTAATTGTTGGACTTATATGTATCATGTTACATGATGTTTATTATGATTATTTTGAGGTTAAAGTGCATGTTTTTTCAAAGGAAGCTAGATGGTTTTGAAAAGAGTGGGAAATGGTTTTGTGCATTGATGATGTTTTTTGTTTTAGAAATCCTCACTAAGCTTTTATTCTTATTCTCTATTTGTTCATTAATACAACCAATTTAAACTTTGGAGGCAGCACTTGCAAGGGGATCGGTGGAAGACTTTGACTGAAGGTAAGCTTTGGTTTTGGACTAGTGTAATGAAAGCAATAGGGGTGTCCAATGCTTTGAATGTTGTTGGTTTTGTGTTTTTCGTGTTTGTGCAGGTTTGATATGCGTATTTTGGTGTGTGAATGACCTTTAAGCTTTGATTTATGATTGAATATTCAATTTAGCCTTTTGGTGCTTTTAACTTCTAGGAAGCATGTCTTTAGTGTCGTAGCTTGAGTGAATGATGCTATGATGATGCTTGTGCTTCGTATATGTTGTCATTGATGTGTACTTAAGTTGTATGCAAGTTACAACATATGTCGGGATGATTTCGGAGAGCGAAGAGTGATTTAAACCAGCTTTTTGGAAAGTTGCAGACCCAGGCGTTTCGGAACGCTCTTACCTGTTTCGGAAGAGTGGCATGTAATGGCCTTGGAGTTTCAGAACGGTGAGGCTCGTTCCGGAACATTTTGTCTCTGTGAACCATCATACTGAAACGTGTCTTGTGGGGTTTCGAAACGCACCTGCGTATCTAAATGGTCAGCTATGTTTCGAAAAGGCTGTTTCGATACGGGGCTTTCTATTCTGAAACACTCGACCGTTGGATCTGTATTTGAATTGTCCTTAGTTCTGTTTCTTACATTTTGGTCCATGTTTTCCTTGCATGCAATTGAATGAGATGTAAATGTCTTGATGAGCCGAAATTTCACCGAGAAGTATATAATGAATCTAATTAAAGATTGGTAACTCGAATTTGGTGAAAGCCCTCGTAATTTATCAAATTTACAAAATGGTCCTTAATCCTTAATTGGCTTTAATTTAATTGGCGATTGTGTTGATTTTGTTTCCGTTGCTTGTGTACGTACACTTAGGAACCTAAGATGCATCTAGACAAGAAAAAAAAGAAGGGTTGTTTGTTGAGGTAAACTTTTCCGATTTACTTCAATATTCTTCGTCTGATCCGTTCAGTTCGGTCTATCAGCCAGGCCGGGTCGAGGGGATTACAAGGCTGCTGAGACGCTCTCGCTGCCTCGGCAGGGGGATGGACTTGTGTCTCGGCGGCAAACTCGGCAGAACTACAAGGCTCAGCAGAACGCTTCGAATGTGATCTCGCTTATGTCTATGTCAGAATGTTGTTGATGCCCACTGCAGATAATATCAGTCGCAGCGTGAATCATGCAAAGACAACAATGTTGATTCATCCTCTTTTAGCCGCCTTAAACCTTAACCTATGTCTAGGCTGGATTGATCAACATTATCTATAGATGAGATCGTACTTACACCTTTCGTGAGTTCGACTCTCTTGATACCGAACAAATGGATAGTAATCAACTAATCTTTCGCCTTAATTGAAAACTATGAAGAACATAGAATAAGCAAACCTTGAAGCTTTATTGCAAAAACAAGCTTAAAATCCTAAACAACCGTTCTCACACCAATTACTACATAACCCAAACCCAAAGAGAATTTTAGAACATAATGGCGGCAAGAAAACCTAAACTATGCCTAAGGGAAAACCTAAGTTTTGAAGTAAAATTACAATGAGTATATATATGCATTAGCTAGGTCTAGTCCTTCTTGGAGTAGAAGTCTTCAAAGTAGCATTTGCATTAAATGCAACTCTAAATGTTGACTTCTTTGAGTTGAATGTGGACTTAATCACGTTGCCTTGCTCCACAAGTAAGCTCAAGTTCCTCCCTCGTCGGCTCTGTATGCTGCTACAGTCATCGAAAAATTGAATGGATAGCATCGTTAAGATCAGGATTTTCTGCTCTACAAATCGCACTCTAGTTCTCATCCATTAATCATTTCAAATTCAAATGCAAAGGCTTATCTTATCCTTTGCCATACATGCCTATATGAAGACCAACTGATCAAGCAATTGGGGGAGCGAAGTAAGGACTTAGAGTGATTGGAGTGAGTTCTTAGAGAGATCAGCGAGTGACGGTCGGCTGCATTGAGGAATGGTGGTCCAACCTCTTGGCCGAGAGCTTGGCATGGAGGGCTGCACTGAGAGACCCCTCTGCCTATTCCCTTGGCACAAGTTGTTTATCTTTAGTTTTTTATAGTGATGTTTTTTAAAACGATTATGGTTGTGTTGGTTAATCCCCTCACCATGAACTAATTTTCATAGTTGGTGGGGGATGTTTTGGATTGAATATTGGCTTTATGCCTTAGTTCCTTTATAATAATTTTTTTTGGCAAAGTTTTTCTATTTGGCATACTCTAATTCTTCCTAAACACTCTTCCAAGTGAGAGCTGGCACAATACGCCTATTGCCTTCCAATATCTTAACAGACTTGGGTTGGCGACGATTAAGTTGTTAAATACTTGGTAGAGAAGCTTCGAGAGAAGTCGCTCAAGTAGATGAACTTACTTTGGAAGTGATATCTACCCCCTTTGAGTATAGAGTGGTTTTAAACAAATTGGTTTAAGAAAACCACACACTATAGAGATATAGGGGTTTTTAAATGGCCGATTTAGGGCAATGACCATCAGAGAGGCTTTGGTATTGTTGAATCTACTCGGCAAATAATGCCAAGATGGTTTTGCCAATAAAGGCTGGCATGAGCCATGTTGAATCCAGGCATTCCCTACCAACACTAATCATTCATTTAGAAACACCTTCCTTGCCAACAATTTACTTCATTTTATTTTTCTTTTCTTTAGTTTCAAAAAAACCTTCAAAACAAACATATTTTCTTCCAAAGTAAGTAACAATCAAACAATCGAATTCCAAGTCAATCTTTGTGGGATCGATAACTCTGCTCACCAAGTTGTATTACTTACAGACCGTGTACACTTGCACGCAAAAGACTCTCAGCATAACTTGCCCAATACATATCATTTATACCTTTTTCCAAAATTCAATTTACACATCTTCTATATAGTCTACATCTCTCCACGGTCTTAAATAAGCTCCAAAAATTATTTAAAAATTTTCATAAAATCATTCTAAGTTTTGAATTTACAGTTAATGGTGCTTATGTATGTGTTTATATAAGATGTTTGGTATAGGTTGTATCATCATAAAACAAGTTTTTTTTTCTACCAAATTTAACATAGTGGATTTAAGAGAGGTACATATAACCTTAGGAGTTAATGTTACAAAACTGAAAATGAATTCTCTTTGAGTCAATTTCAATATATTAAGAAAGTATTAAAATAAAATTAACAAATAAAAAGAAAAAGGAACGACGACATTAATCCATTGTTGACAACTAATAAATAATTTTTAGAATTGATATATATGAGTAAAAATGTCAAAACTATACCAAAGTCAAAATGAAATTTCAGCTATAGTACAAGGGTAACAAAATATTAAACCTACTAAAAGTATTAAAGGTTTAACTATTTCATGTATAATAATAAAATTATCCATTATATTTCACATTTCTTTTTTTTTTTTGGTAAACTACTCAGGTGACCACCGAACTATTTGGGCGTACCTATTTTGACCACCGAACTAGGTAACTCGTCAATCAAACTAACAAACTTTTAAATTGGTCCTATTTTGACCACTTCCATTAAAAAACTAACTGAGGGGTGACGTGGCAGTTAACGAGAATTTATAAAATTACACATGTGGTCCATGTTAGTTACCTATTATATCAATTTGGTCCTAATTTAATTAAATAAAATTAATCAACCAAACAGATAATGACACGTGTCATCATCCAATTGCATACATTTACTCAAATTTTAATTTATTTTATTTAATATTTTTTCCTCTAATCGAGTGGTGACACATGTCACCACCTGGTTAAAGGAAAATGAAAGACGAATAGAATAACCTTAAGGTAGATCAAACTTAGGACCTATGGGGATATACTAATGCATTTACCACTTCATCAACCTACTCTTGATGATATAAATTGCACCCTTTTATATAAATATCTTATAATGTAGTAGATGTTAGGGAAAAGAAAGTAAAAATAGTTGAAAGGGGACTCAAACATATATCACTTGGATGTGTAAAATCACACAAACCACCAAATCAAATCAAATAATTAATTAAAATGAAAACATTTTAAATATGTTTAAGTAGTTAAAGCAAGATTTAAAATGAAAATAGATTTATGATTTTTTATTTTTAAATTAAATCAAATATTTTTCTTTTTAATATTAATTTTAGTAATTTTGTAACCCCATCGACCTGGTCTAGGCGAGAGACCGAACCGAACAAGTCAAGTGGGGAATATTGAAGTAAATCGGGAAGGTTTACCTCAATAAATGACCGTATTTTTTCCCTTTTATCTTGTCTAGATGCACATCATTAGCCTAACTGTAAAGACTGCAACGGAACAATTAACATCTCAAGCAAACATTGATTAGGCACTCAATTGATTATAATCACATTTTAGGAACCATTTTGTAATTTTAGCAATTTACAGGGACTTCTTCAATTTGTAAGTTACAAACCATTAATGAGCCATATTACATGCTATTGTGTCAAAACTCGGCTCAATCCAATCATTCAAACACATTTAATTGCATACTCAACAATTAGGGACTGAAACGTAAAGAAACAGAACTTCAAAAGATTTTAATAACCAACTTAACAGCTGGGCGTTTCGACACCCTGTAACAAAACACTATGTTTTGAAATGGGTCTTAGTGTTTCATAACATAAGGTCGTTTCGATACAGGCTCCAACCAGTTTCGGTACACAAAATTCCAGTAGCTAAAATTCTGGAGCCTGTTTCGATACACCTTTTCTCGTTTCGAAACCCTATGCCCATTTCAAGGTCACCATTCCGTTACGGCCGTAGGCATATCGAAACACCTAACTTGAAATGTTACATTTTTGCTAATTTTCACACTTTAATGCATCTAAAACTATCCAAGAAAGTTTCCAACATACATACAACTTATAAACCTCAAACATCTATGGCATAATCAACATCTTTTCATGGCAATTTGCATCAAAGGTAAACTATAGGCATGCAACCTATCAAACAAGCCAAGCAAGATACCAAAATACAAAGTAAAGCATAAATCAATCTAACTCATGAGCATACTGGCTCAAAAGAACAAACTAAACCTCATACTCAGCCATAGTCATGCTACCCTGAGCTAAAGACATGAACTCACGTTTCTTGTCATCCAAGTATCTAACTCTTAGATACTTCTTCTTGAAAGCGACTTGGAATAACTTCCAATCCACCTCATTAGGCTCCATACCCACAGTTACAGTCATCCACCAACTATAAACATCACCTTGCAACAACAAAACAGCGCATCCCAGCTTACGTGCATCATTGCACCACATTTGATCAAAAATCCAGATTGTACTGGCCATCCAAGCCTCAGATGCCTAGGGCGACAAACCACGATACTCAACACCGCCCAAACTACGCAAGCATTCTAACGACAACCTCGTTTGCTCATCAGCCGATGCTTGCACTTGCATTCCAGCAACAGTAGCCTGGAATGCTCCAGTCATCGCCTGAACTAAAGGTGTCAAATCACTCAACATAGGCCCAACTTGCTCATGTTGTCCTTGCTCCTCACCCCTAGGTGGAGACGGTGGAGGAGGTAAATTCCCACCATGAGGAACCTCGTTCTCCTGATTTCCCAACCCTCCGACAGTAGCAATCGTACCCGACCGTAACTCTCTCCTTGGTCCCATTGTGCTATTATAATTAAGGCATGATAATAAAACAAAATGAAGAAATCAGGCCAGCTTCAAGCAAGAATCCAAGACTTCCAATTCAATTTAAAACACTTTAACTATAGTAATAAGGCAATGGGTATCTCAATTCCCCCCAAGCATAGCATAAGGCAAACAACATACGTATCACAAGTACCGTGCACAACAATCAATTAGATTCAGCCCATAACATCATAATGTACATAACAAAACACATACATCACAACCATCATGCATGGCATCAATATCATTTGTTCATCAACAACATGATTATAACAATCACCGTGCAAAGCAAACATTATCATTCATTTGGAATTACATCACATCGACTTACCAAAGACTTATCATCATCTCATTCTTTTGGAACCTGGCTCTGCTACCACCAAATGTAACCCCCTCGACCCGGTTTGGGCGAAAGACCGAACCGAACATGTCACACGAGGAATATTGAAGTATACCTCAATAAACAACCCTATTTTTTTCTTTTTATCTTGTCTAGATGCTCAACATTAACCTATGTGTAAAGACTCGCAGCGAAACGATAAACATCAAAAACAAACTTCGATCAGACACTTAAATGGATTTGAACACAGTTTAGGGACCATCATGTATTAATTTAATAAGCATAAGACTAATTTTAACTCTTAACGTTTATAATTTTTGTCATTTTGGTCCTTTTTTTAGGTTAAGTTTGACCCTCAACCTATATCTTTTTGTCAACGTACTTATTTTTAACTGAAATGTTAATTAGACTGTTAAATAATTAACGACGATAACATGACACATATATTTTAAATGACATTACATCTAACTTATCACATAAAATGTTTAAACTATAGGAAACAATTAAAATTCAAACAGAATATTTAATAAATAAAAATAAAACAAAATTTTCTCAGACCTGGTCTCCTGCATCGTTGTCTCTTTGTCATTTATTGAAAAATCCAAATAGAAACTCTCGGTTCTCTTCAACAGCCATCATAATTAACGAGTTTGAAAACTGCAAAATGTCAAGATAGCTAGCTATTCATTATAGGGGGCACTATAGCGGACATAGCAGCTTATTTCTTTAGAAAAAACTGAAAGTTTTTGCATTTCGTCAGGCTGTATGATCCATATTTCAGTTTTTCGAAAACGAATTCTCATTCGTACAGAATAATAATGTTGGCCAATGGGAAATGGTTTGATTTTGGAGAAAGGAACTAGCAGAGAGCATAGAATCATTTCCGAATTTTGGCAATAGATAATTTATATTCAAATGAACATAAATTGGCTTTAGTTCAAGAGAGAAGGTTGAATCAGTCTTGATTTTTCGTTTGCACAGCGGTGTTCATATTACAAAATTGCTATATTCTCATCGTCCTTTCCTATCTGTTAAAATATTTCGGCCATAATCATGAACTAAAAAAAGTAAGGAGTTTCTTGCCATATTCATGAACTTTGTTAAGTAGAAAGGTAAAGGACACCATATTAAAAGCAAGAACATAATAATTTGATACAGGGTAAAAATCTTCTACACCTTAATCATGCCCCCTTCTATGCCTCAGACTAAAAATCACTTAAAAATTAAATTTTAAACCTAACCCTAATTACCACATCCTAAACCCTACACCCTAAATATACACCCTATCGTTAATTCCCTAAACCCTAACCACAACCCATATCCTTAAACCCTAAACCCACTATTTTAAAATGGGGACATAAAAGGAGACATGATAAGGGGGCAGACGATTTCCATCCTTTGACACATCCTTCATATTACAACATAACTAGATTTTCAGTAAGTAGAGTGAATGCTCAAGTAAACCCTAGCCGTTATCTCCTTTTTCCTCTCAAGCCTGCAACTTTTCGTTTTCTTTTATATTTCTACATAGTAGGCGGCAGCACCAGCCTTGGAGCTGGTTGTCGACCGCCGGTAATATTTTCTTGTTCCTTTATTTCATTTCTTTATTTTATAGGTTTTAAATTTAATAATTTTGTACTTGTGACAAGCTTTTTCTATATTCTGGTACGTATCTTCTGCCTTTTGGCATGCTTTTCTTCTCTTAATCAGTCACTTGGTCACTTCTTTTTTTCATTTGTTTTTCTATCAGGTTTGGATTTAACGTCCCACGACTAATCAAGATGACACTCTTTTGATTATCCTATTGATCTCCATATTTTGACACTCGAACTAGATTTGGATACGAGCTCAGACATTGTAACTCCCTCGACCTGATCTGGGCAAAAGACCGAACCGAACGGGTCACACGGGGAATATTGAAGTAAACCGAAAAGGTTTACCTCATATTTTTCTTTTTTTCTTTTCTATATGATCAATGTGTAAAGACTCGCAGCAGAACGATAAACATCTCAAACAAACTTCGATTAGACACTCAAATGGATTCGAACACGTTTTAGAGACCATTTTGTAATTTTGGTAAAGCACATAGACTTCTTCAATTTTTAGGTTACGAACCTTTAATAAGTCACATTACATACCAATGTGTCAAGTCTCAGCTCAAAACGATCATCCAAGCTCATTTAATTGCATCCAAAACATTCAGGGACTTAAACATAAAGAAACAGAACTTCAAAGGATTCCAATAACTAACTTAATAGCATGGCATTTCGGAGCCAAGAGCCCTGTATCAAAACACCCTATCTCGGAACGGGTCTAGGTGTTTCAGCATACAAGGCCGTTTCGATACAACCTCAAACATGTTTCAGAACACGAACTTCCAGTACCCAAAATAAGTGAACATGTATCGAAACACTCTTCCCTATTTCAAAACCCCTAGGCCATTTCACACTCACATTTTTTGTACAGCCTTGGGCGTACCAAAACACCTGGGCATGTAATGACACTTTTTGTTGGTTATTTACACTTTAATTCATTCCTAATCAATCCAACACGCATACAACATATCTAATCATCAGTCCTCAATTATTCATGGCATATTCAACATCATAACATGACAAATTTGCATCAAAGGCAAACTATAGGCATGCGACCTAGTGACAAGCCAAGCAAGATACCAAAATGCAAAGTAAAGCATGAACCAAATACCAAAGACCATTTACAAGTCTAAAACAGCAAACTAAACTTGCTCAAAATGGAGTTTACACAAGTCTCCCAAAAACTCAACGGACCCCCATTGCCCTTATTACATATAGTCTAACCGAAACATACTTTCGTAAGTGAAGTCTCTAGTAATCCCTTGCTACTTGCTACCTCTAAAAATCTCAATTCTCTGCATTGATGGATAATTGAGAGCGTAAGCACACAATGCTTAGTGAGGAGGCTCAAAAACAAAACATCATCAATGCATTAAAACCATTTTCCATACCCATATTGAAATCTCATTTCAATTTCCTAAAACATCATTTGAAAACCATCATGCCCATTTAAAAACCATGCACTTTCCTTAAACAAAAATCAACATATTAACCTCATGCTACATGTATCAAGAATCATCAACAAGTTCCAATTCCACACTCTATTTAACCCTTTATTGCATAGCTACCATATGCAAAGCTTAAAGAGTAAAACATGCATAAACCACATGCAACATAAACAATTTCATGAAACATAATTAATTATAGTGGCTTACAAGTGATCATTAAACAAGTTCATATCTCAAAACCTTATATCGGATACACGGATTCAACAAGTGTCTACTCGATACTTCAAGCCATTTTAACCAGAATTAGTACATTCATAACCAAAGGTACTCTATCAACCGGATACAATCACAACCCATAAGGACACCAACCCTATCATTGGTTAGATGTTTAACCACTAACGAGAGACAGGACAACCACATCCCCGATCGTTAGGGTACTTGGACGGTGATACGGGACATCAACCCCTCGACATCCGAGGCAACTTGTTTATAGTGCACTCAATTCTATAGCCGGCTAATTATATCCAATATCATTTATAAACCAGTTTCACAACATCACTTGCCAATATAATTCTCATTTAACCATATACCTCACTATTTTCAAAGCATCATCAGTAAATCATATTTCCAAGCATTAAACCAGGCTTAAAATCACAAGTATAAGACATATACTTACAAGGATCACTTACCATGCACATCCTTCAACATCATATCATTAAAAACAGTAACCACATTCTTTAAACATACTTTAACAGCAGGTAAATCCATTAAATGAAAAAGTGCATAAAACATCACATAATAGCACAACCGAGAGAGAAATTCATTTTACTTACTTCACAACTTTGTTAAGCGTTTCAAGCTTACATCTAAGTTCCCAAACCACCTTTTAAGGCATTTTAAAACTGAAATCCACGTTCTCACTCACCCACAGGCACAACCTTGACTAGCCGACGCGAATCCAAGCATTTGAAGCTCACAAAACATCACTGATTGCTTCTGATACTTTCTCACATATTTATACCACACAAGAACAGAGGATTAATGCATCTCAAGCATTAAAATCTCTAGCAACGAAACCTACCACGCTGCTCTGCCCAAAAACACCAAAACGCATATCTAAAACAACCGAAAACACCTTCGATTACACTACAAACTCAGCCCAGCCAAAACCTAACACTTCCATCCATTTTTAATCATCAATTAACATCTAAAATCAACCTATTTGCATCCTTATACCTCCAGCAACCCCAATTTCACTTTAACACCGCAAAAACCCATATCTATTAACCTAAACAACTAGAGATCCAACTAGTTTCAGGATTAATATGATCAAACCTTTTTTTTCAAAATTACTTAACATCCAAAACATGATTGAAATCAATCATAGCTCAGCCAAAACAGACCCAAAACGAAAATCATTTAAAATCACAATTCAAGCTTGATTTAACCATTTTCATCAAATTAATCATGAAACCTTGTTAAGAAACATAATTAGAGAGCCAAATACTTGTGAATTTCAATAAAGAACCTTGATTAGAGGAGTTGAACAAAAAATACCTCTAACTCTTTCCTATTCCTTCAATTAGCAAGATTTGTTGAAAAACCTTCAAGAATCCTTTGAGATGAATGGAGGAAACACAAAAGAAATCATTTGCAAATCAAAGTGAAATGGAAAGATAAAAATCTCTAGAAGTTTTGAGAGGAAAGTGATGATTGACTGACGAGAAAAGAGAGAAAGCGGAAGTTACGTCCAAAATAGATTTTGCAAAAGCTAAATCCCTTTTAATCAAAACATTTCTTTATTTCTTTTAATTAAACACTTTTAAAACATGAAAAATTAAGGAATAGTTAATTAATATCATATTAGCTCCCTAAAGATTCTAAGTTTTGGCCCTCTTTCAAAACAGTCCTTTAAAACAGTTTTCCATTTTTACATTTTAGTCACTAAACCGAAATGTCAACCTTCCAAAAGTCATTTTCCAAAATAGGCTTCACCATTCCTTTATATATATTTAAAGAGGATTTTAGGAATTTTTCTCATGATTTTATCACTTCTCGAACCATATTTTCCCTGAACCATCCCTGAACTAACTCAGATACTAATACGCCCTATAACCCCCTTAACCCTGTTTAACCGTTCTACTGACTAGAGCGAGATATACAGGGATTATCGAAGAAAACACGTGAATATTTTTACTCAATAACCGCCCTAATCATACATACATCAGAAGAAGATGCAACGAAGTTCAACTTCGATTCAATTAATGAAAGCTCGATAACTAGGATTAGGGACCATTTTGCAAATTTCCTTAAATTCCAATAAAAAATTTCAATTAACCTTACCAATTTGTAATTAAGTCCATTTTAAACATACATGTGAAGTTTTGTCTCAAGCCAAGTTCATTAGCGTTCATAATTAAGTGTTTTCAACATTTAGGGACCAAAACATAAATCTGTAAAACTACAATAACTTGCTTGAAATTAGATTTAGCAATCATCAATTAGTCAGGTTCCATGCAGACATGTCAAATTTCAACTTAAAAAGATCATCCAAACTCATTCAATTGTATACATAACAACTAGGGACCAAATTATAACATTTTTAAACTTTTTACACAAAAATCCACACTAAAGATTTTGAAACCTTTGGGAAAGGTTTCGAACTGTTTTTTCCAATAACCAAAATTTTCAAAATTTGCCTCAAGGTTTCGAAACCTTTGTCAGGTTTTGAAACTTACCTACAAATTTACAAAAAAATCACATTCGAAACACTACGATACCTTGCTAAACATACTCAGATCAATTCCAAACATCACATAATACTCAAACAACAATATCTTAGCAATCATACATCAACATATCAACCAACAACCACCTCAATATAAAAGCTTAAGGATTTCGGCAACAAAGGTAAAACCGATAGACATGATTTCTACCTAACATGCTTGTAATTCCCAACAGCCCCAAATCAAGCATAATCCAAACATCAAAGGCCATTTACAAGTCTTATAACCCAACACAAACTTGCAACAAACCGAAAGATCAAAAGACATACTCACAATTAATTATTAACCCCCATTTCCCTTATTACGTATTAGTCTAATTACGGAAATCATACTTGAGCAAATACACTTCTTGGAACTCTTTCTCTTGCCTCCTCGATGCCTTTGAAAAGCTACTTCTCAGCATTGTTGAAAAAGGAGAGCGTAAGCATAAATGCCTAGTGAGGGTCGCTCGATTAAAAACCACAATAATGCATTTTAAAACCATTTCTCAAATATAAATCATTTCCCATCATGCTCAAATAATTCACATGCTTTAAATCTCTTCCAAAGCAAAGTCAAATGTCTTTTAAAACACGTGTATCATAAATCCCATGCTTTTAATCACAAAGCAAATCTCAATGCAAGCTTCTCATGCTTGAACATCATAAAACACATCTCAAAAAAGAATCTCATGTATAAATCTCATTATACAAAACCATTATAAACCACGATACATGTAATCTCATGTATTGGCATTACAAGTGACCCGGATGGAATCTACCCCCATCCTTGGATAGCACTACCCCTATCCATTCATGTTCGGATATGTGAATACCTTGATGGTACTACTCCCATCATGTCTCTTGGTGAAATCTACCCTCACCATAATCTCACTTCGGCCGGGATGGCACTACCCTTATTGCTCGTTGGTGATAGAATCTACCTCTATCACTCGCAACACAATAGAATCTACCACTATTGTGTAACTGAAGAATTTGTCTCACGTACAAATTTTGTATATTATAGTGCACTTTTCATCCTATTGGCCGACAAATTATATCCGAAAATATTGAGTCTCATCACTTTGTTAATATACACCTTAAAACCCATGTTACCTCACTTTTTTTTCATATGCATCATTCAAACTAATTTCTATCAAAGTATCTCAAATACATTAAACCATGTATTTAGGCATTTTCTTAAACATGTTGCATACCACTTTCTAAACACTTGTATTATCAAAATATAAACATACACAACATTTCTCACTTCCAAAAACATGCATATAACAGTGGGTAAAACAAATATATCTTCAAACCATGAGCATGAATTTAATAAAACAGTGGAAATCGAAAACCGAGAGCGAAATCTTTCATACTTACTTCTGAGCTTAGATTAGTGTTTCAAGCTCAATTTTAACTCCCAAATAGTGTTCTCAAACCTTTGAAAAGCTTTTCAAAACCATTTCCACTCACCAATACTGCTTCACTTGCTTTGCTGAAGCTATCTCAAGCATCCAATGCTATCGAATCTTCTTATAACGATGCCAGATTCAATTCTCATGTTTTATCCACATTAAAAGAGAGAATTAATGCACTTTTAGGCATCTAAAATCCCAGCAACACAACTCCTTATCTTCCTCTATCAATAAACCAACAATCGCTCCATTATAACAACCGAAAACATCGCCAAAACTCATATAAACATCTACCGGCCTTTACTCAGTGAATTAAGCATCTAATCATCAATCATTTTATATCTAAAATCATCCTCTAAACAACCATATAGCAACATCATTCAATTAACCACAAAATAACCCAAAACTTCATTTTTTTCCAACTTAAAAATATAACAATTCACCTGGTTTCGGGATTCCATTGGCAAAACTCAATTATCAACATAATTAAACATCAAGATTATGATTAAAATCAATCTAAAACCCATAAAAACCAGTCCAATTCAATTCTCAATTAATTCCATCATTTAAACCACCATTAAAGCTCAATTAAAACAAGATATCAACATCTGTTAATTAAATCAAGTTAGGAACCAAAACAAAAGAGTCAAGAACTTGGAAATTTCAATAAAGAACCTTTGATTAGAGGAGAATTAAGAAGATCACCTCTAACAAGTTGTTTTCCCTTGATTGGCTTGAAAGCTTCAAGAAATCTAATGAGATTTGTTGTAGAAAATCAAAGATCACTTTAGAAAATAAAATCAGTTGATTCCTCATCATTTTTATGAAAGAAATTTAGTTTGGTAAGTGGGAAAGTAGAGAGAAAAGATGAGAGAAAAAGAGAAGTTACGTAAGAAAGTGATTTGGCTTTTTAAGAAATCTTTTTATTATAATTAATAAACTTTTTAAAATCATTATAAAATAATTAAAAATAATGGAAAAGCTGATAAAACACTTTGGTGTAAGATTTTAAGTTTTGACTCTATTTCAATTTAGTCACCAAAACAACTTTATAAATTTACAATTTAGTTACCACTTTTAAAATGTTAATTAACCCAAATTTTTTTTCCAAATTGAGTCCATCAATACCTTTAAAATATTATTTTAATATTTTAGAACATTTTCCACATTTTTATTTCACCCAAAAATCATTTAATTCGATTGAATTCCTAAAACTAGACTAACCGCCTAACCCGATTCGCCCGAACCGTCCAAACAAACCGGCTAACTTCTAGGCCTAAAATCGGGGCGTTACACGCCCTTAGAGCTTAAAATTTGTTCAAACACAACAAGTACTGGTACGGTGAAACCCATATTGATATGATATGCTTAAAACTCTAAAGCTTCTTCAACAACAAAACAACCATTCCAAAAGCATTCAAGCAAAAATTCAAAGTTTTTTAGAGCCTTCATTGTAAGATCTTGTACACGCTTTTCTGAGCTTATTGTAATTTTCTTTTTACCAAATGTTGGGTTTTTAGTGAGCTAAATATTCTGCAAACAATCTCATTTGGAGGATTCTCAAAGTTTACTTATTTCTATTCATTTTTAGGAAAAAGGTCACTAGAATTTGGGAGTATAAGTCTAGGTGATTTTATGAGGTTATCTCTTTTGGCCTAAAAATAAAGACAAATTAGTAAATTTGTGAAAATCTTTAGTATGGTAGCTAAGGTAGTGGATGTAAATTCCATTGAGGGAATTGAACCACTATAAATCCTCTTGCAATTTGCTCCCACGATTTTTAAATTGTCAATCCACACTCTGTTGGCCATTATCCATTGATTGATCAATTTAACATTGTTGTTGTTGTTGTTGCTAGAGCCAATTGCACAACACATGTTTAAATTATGACCTTAATTTGAATTAGTTCTTAAATTTTAAACATTCTAATTTTATCCTTAAATTATTTCTCTCATTCTAACTTGGCCCTCAAACTTTTTACCAAGTGTTGGGGTTTTGTGAGCTAAATATTCTGCAAACAATCTCCTTTGAAGGATTCTCAAAGTTTGCTTATTTGTATTCAATTTTAGAAAAGGGGTCACTAGACTTTGGGGTATAAGTCCAGGTAATTTGTGAGGTTATCTCCTTTGGCCTAAAAAAAGACAAATTTATGAATTTATGTAAATCCTTAGTGTGGTAGATAAGTTAGTGGATATATATTTCATTGAGGGAATTGACCAACTATAAATCCTCTTGCAATTTGCTCCCACCATTTTTAAATTGTCAATGAACCCCTATTAGCCATTATCCATTGATTGATTAACTCAACATTGTTGTTAAATTATGACCTTAATTTTAAATTAGTTAAACTTCTAAACATTCTAATTTCATCTATAAATTATGACTTTCATTCTAAATTGGCCCTCAAACTTTTGAACGTTCTAATTTAATTCTCAAACTATGACTCTCTTTCTAAGTTGGTCCCCAAACTTTTGAACATTCTAATTTCATTTCCATATTATCAGTATATGCTAATAATAACATATGTTAATAAAATCCTTATAAAATTGTTAATTGTCATGAAAACACTGATGTATATTATGTAATATGATGCGACATAAACCCTTTTAAAATGTCAGTGTCTTAGTTCGGAGATGAAACTAGAACATTCAAAAGTTGGGGACCAATTTAAAATGTGAGTCATAATTTGAGAACGAAATTATAATATTCAAAAGTTTAGAGACCAATTTAAAATGAGGATTATAGTTTGAGGACACTTGGTATAATTAACTGGCTTAATATCAAAATAAGTGTCCAAAGTATTCAAATTTCCCTTTTAAGTGCATACTTTTTTTTATCCTTTTATGTGCCCAAACTATCATTTTTTTTTGTCAAAAATAAGTGCCCTAGTTAACCTTAAAATGAGCAAAAAAATGATAATTTGGGCACTTGAAAGGAAAACAAAATTTAAACACCTAAAAAAAGTATTTTGAATACTTATTTTGATATTAAGCGTATTTAACTCTTATTATTATAAAAGAATTAGTAGTATTATTTTATTGGCTTAATAACCTGTTTGGCCCCTGAAGTATACATAAAATTCTGAACTACCCCTAAAGTATTTTTTTGGGATGTTTTGCTCCCTAAACTAAAAATCGTTACCATGTTTGGCCCCTCCGTGTAACACTGTTAAAAAAATATTCACGGGCCAACCAGAATGCGCCACGTTTCCTTTATTAACAAAAAATAAGATGACTTAAATTAAATGGGTAAATTACACGTTAGGTATGTTAGATTTTATTTTTCTGTTCATTTTAGTCCTAACTGTTCGTCTTCTTCTTCGGGTTTGTTATGTCTACTGCTGCCATGGCTCCTTTTTTAAGCTTTCAACTCATGGGATACATATTCTTGGACAAGATGCATAGCATGATCGAAAGAGCTCAACTGAGAGCCCTGCTCACCGATTTTAGCCAAGGGCTTCAGCAACTTACCCGAGGAAACGTGCATGTGGAAGTTAGGATAAAATGATAAATGACAATAGTGTAGAGATTTAAAGGAAAAGGGCTTTATCGGCGTCTCCTGCCTATTCATTGATTCCATTTAACTGTAAGAGAACAACAATATATTGCTTCTTGAAAGAATCTGTTGTCTCCACTCTCCACGTTTCTGGGTTTCCAACACCTCGTCGCAAACGCTAAGACAACCTTAAGTTTACTTCTCTCACATTACTGAACAAAATGATTTGAACAAGATTCTATGTTGGTCTCAGATAAATACATTAGACATGGAACACAAAATTGATGCCCCAACATCGCAAAAAAAGAAGAAAGAGAAGAACACCAATTTTGGAGGTAAGATACATTGAAGTACCATTTTATAGAACAACCTTTTTGTCAACTGAGAAAGAGCTTCAACATCAGCTTCCCTAGCCTGAACGAAAATTAATTGCTTGTTGACTATAAACAGTTTCAGTAGGCCCAATTTTAATGAATCAACCTAGCCAAAGAAATTTATCATCACATTCGACAACAGTTCTTCTGATTCTATATTGTTTTGTATATCAAAACTTTTAGCTATAATCAACCTATAATTGATTTTATTTTATATCCATGAAATGAGGTCTATTTAATTTGTAGTCATAACTTACCTTAACTGGCTGTGACAAATTGATTGGGAAGTACGAGAGGGACTATTAGCATTCTCTAGGGTATCATCTCTTCCATCTTGCTTTCTTTTGACTGCCCATTCATTTTGAGCTCGCATTTTTTCTCGGCAAGGGGATCCCGAGCATCCAATACCTGCCCATGAGTTGAAAGCTTGAAGAAGAAGCCATGGCAGCAGCAGAGGAAGAAGATGAACCGTTGGGACTAAAATGAACAAAAAATAAAATTTGACACACTTAACGTGTAATTTACCCCTTTAATTTAAGTCAATTTATTTTTTGTTAATAAAATGACATATGGCACGTTCTGGTTGGCCCGTGAATTTTTTTAACGGTGTTAAACGGAGGGGCCAAATAAGATAACGATTTTTAGTTTAAGGAAAAAAAGTTCCAAAAAATATTTTAAAGGGCAGTTCAATATTTTATACATACTTTAAGGGCCAAACCAACCGTTAAGCCTATTTTATTATGTTAATCTTAATAATATTAAAAAAGGGAAATAGTGGAACAAAAAGTTGTTGAGTGGAAATATTTTTTTTAATTTTTTTTAAAAAAGGTAGGCTCACATTATTATATTATACCTTCGCCTGACAAAACATGAAAATGAGCCTGAAAAAGGGTAGGGGACTTGAGCTTAGGTTTCAATCGACGACACGAATCCGCTTATATCAACCCAATTCATTCCGGCAGCCGCTCGATCCGCCGTATCCTTCCATTCAAGGTGAGCTTTCAATTTTCATTTCTTTTAAACCATGCCAACACTCCAGATAATTTCCAAATTAAAAAAAAAAGGAAAATAAAACTGAACTGAACTCTGAAAATCCTGAGCTGATCTGCCAGATTAATCCTAGGATTGGCGCTGTGGGAGACCTCTGATCGCAATTCGAATCTTTGGAGCTCCCAGCGTCATCATAATCTCCAGGTCTTCTACTACAGGTGGCGTGAGATGACTAAGGAGGCAAAAATAAAATAAATAAAAAAGATCTTTTGTATGTCTCCATCTGTTAATTTATTCTCCGTGATTGTGAATTTTGGTGGTTACAATTACGGAGCACAAGTGCGTGAACGGATATGCAGAAGAGTGGGAGTCTGTCGAGGAGTAGCGATATTCCGTCAGTGAGAGCCTCATCATCACCGCCCCCACTGTCTCAGCAGTCGGTGAGGCGGCTGAGCTTGTGCTCCCAAATAGCAACTCACTCTTCCCCAATTGTGTTCCCAGAGAAACGTACTAAGAAGCACAAGGCTTCCTCCAAACGCAGTGAAGCCCCTGTCACGGATGATCAGACTGATAAATCTAAGGCAGAAGAGCATCGAATTGACATCGGAGGGGATGAAAAATCCTATTTGCTTGGTTGTCTGGTTTACTCAGGGAAACTCATTTTTGATAAGAGAAATAATGCCCCAACTATTACTAATCCCGCCAATGTAGACCAGAATTTTTCTACTGATATTGCCAATCAAGAAGCTGTTGCTGCTAAACTCACTAGCAAGGCATTGTTTTGGGGTTCTCATGTCTTGTCTCTTGATGATGTCATCTCGGTAAACATTTATTCTCTGAAATAGACCCTTGCAATGTATTAAGTAAATTTTTTTGGTCTTTTTTGGGTTTGCAATCAGTCTATTCATTTTTCTTATATTGACAGGTTTCTTATAATGTTGGGGTTAGACATTTCACTGTGCATTCTTACCCTCTAAAAAGGGGTTCTTATGGACTTTCATGCTTTATTAAACCGAAGAGAAGTCGAAAGGATTTTCGTTTCTTGGCTTCTAGTGTAGAAGAAGCTGTTCAATGGGTTGGTGGGTTTGCAGATCAGCAGTGTTTCATCAATTGTTTGCCTCACCCTTTAGTTTCTTCAAAGAAGCAAGCTTCTTCTGAATTGTTTCCAGTGGATGCTCCTCCTGAGCTTGTCTTCAGGTGCAGGAATCCGCCAAAACTGCTTGTTATATTGAATCCAAGGTCAGGTCGGGGTCGATCTAGTAAAGTTTTCCATGGAATTGCTGAACCTATATTTAAGGTGTGAGCTTTTATCTTTTATCTTTACCAATTTGTATAGATACTATTACTGTTCGACCTTATTTATGGATCTGATACACTGGAATTGATTGTTGTTGAACATAATTGCTGTTGTTGTTTGTAACTTGGTAGTTGTCTTCCTCTCTACGGTACTCACTGACCACCTATAAATGAGTAAAATTCTTAGTGTATTTTTTCCTCTTACATGAACTGATGTTTAGGCTCTTAGGTTCTTGCTTAGGGAATCAGAATTCTAGATTTGACCTTCATTTTGATGAATCTAAATCTTGTAGGTGCTTGGTTCAATCATTCTTTCAGATCTTAATAGGAGCACTTTCACATAACTGTTTAAAGCCATAAACACCCTGACTTTTATTGTTTGGGAATACTTGTATGGAAAAAAGTGTGGTTATGATAAAATTGATTTTTTGAACTGAAGATGCATTAGTATTCTTTGCTACAGTTATAGAAAGTTGAATATTTTTCCATGGCATCATCATCAAAATGAAAAAGCAGGTGAAGATCTTGGCAAAACTATTTAGTAATCTATAGCCTTTGAGCAAATGTAGATAAGAATTGAATATGTTTTATTTTCCTGTGTTATTGCGTGGTGAGTATCATTGTTACTCTGCATTTTTGGCAATTCATGTGATTGTATCTTTGAATTCTAATACGGGTGTTGGCAGACTAGATTTGTTACAATTTTCTTTTAAAGATGAATTGAATATCATTGCAGTAAAATATATGAAGGCATCATAAGTTATGTACTGAACAACAGATGCTACTTAATGATCAAATGGTAGATTTTATGGATACTGATATTTTGTTTTGTGTCATGTACTTTATTTTCTCTTTTCTAACTTATAGCATCTTTCGTTTGTTTTAAGATCACTGCGTTCCCTCTTTTGTGATATTCTTATATTATTGTCAAGAAAAATCTGTTTTGGAGTTTGGGCTTCATTGAGTTTCACATTTTATGTGCAAACCGTGACAGCTTGCAGGGTTCAAATTGGAGGTAGTTAAAACAACATCTGCCGGCCATGCTAAAAAGCTGGCGTCCACTGTTGATATCAGCACATGCCCTGATGGTAGTAATACTTGACCATTTAGTTACTTATTCTATCTTTGGTTATGGTTTTGATGATTGTCATTCTCCATTAACACGAATTTAAATTATTATACTTCCTTTCAGGAATAATATGTGTTGGCGGTGATGGGATTATCAATGAGGTTAGCCATTTCAACTTTATTCATATTTTCATACTTGATAATAATTTATTTATTTGTTATTCTAGAGAACCTTTCGGTCCAGGTCTCTTTTTTCCCCTACACATATCAACACCACTGTCACCACCAGTATTTTTTAGTTACATTGAAAAGTGAAATTACTCGTAAGCTTTCTAAGGCAACAGGTATTCCGTTGTGACATTGAGTGATTCCTGAATCAATTTTTTGAGGGACTGAAATGACCTTCTGTGTATGATAGGATTGGAACATAAATTTAGGCGAGGAGTACTAACTATGTTTCTATAAGTACATTGCAGTTTTTGTTTACTCAATATGCAAATGTGTACCTCCTGCTTATTTATTGTATACAAAATCTTGGAGTCAAATAAAACATGAAATTATATCTAATTTCACGTCATAAAGGGAAGAATACTGCACTGTTTTCTATGCATGCATCTTCCAAGATGGTTTCTGATATTGCAACTTAAGTCATCTTTGGTTTTCAAAATAATATGGTTAACAAAGGTCTTGTTTGGTATAACCATTTGTCCTCTGAGTGTATAGAGGGCTTATTCTTAATTGTGGCTGCATCTTTGTCCATTGAAGTTTTTACCAATCACTAGACATGGTACATAGTTTTGTATATTTTTTAGCTTTCAACCAAAATTTGTAAACGTTACTCCTTAAACACAAACAACTTTTGAAATTGTGCCAGCTGCCATCCTTATCTCAGCAATATGGATTGGCTATATTCTTTTATGGTTTTTAGGATTGAGTGAAGTCCAATTTTATGTTACTATTGTCTGTTACTTTTTCATTGTCATGTCTCATCTCAAATTTACGTTCCCCATGGTTCTTTTTTTCAAGTAGTTAGCTTTCTATAGATTAAGCTCGTGGAGTTGATTTTTTCCTAAGAAGTTTGTTCTTGATCAAGATAGTGCTTCATGATCGTGTAATTCTCTATAATGCATCTTGTATCTCTTTGAATAAGAAACATCTTCCTTGCCCATGCTTTGATAATAGTTACAAGAATCACCTGGGAACCTTTTACAAAATTCTGCTGCCAGCTTGATGGTTCTTTTTCTCTCCTACACCAGGTTTTTGTCCATTTATTTAGTTGAGGCCTTATTATACGAAATTCTGAAATTTAGTTCAGTGTTACGAGGACATAAACCATTGAGTTTTCCATATTTATTCTAGGGAACTGGTTTGAGGGTTTATGGTAGAGACTCGATGCGTTTTTTTGAAAGCATTGTAATAGAATATAAAGCTTCATAGTCTTTTGGATGGGTTGTGTTCTTTTAGGTTTCTGCTGGTATTTCAGTTTTATTATTGACTTCTTCATCCTATTAAATTTGTAGGTTCTGAATGGTCTGCTTAGTAGAGACAACCAGAAAGAAGGAATTTCTATACCCATTGGAATTATACCAGCAGGTTCTGATAATTCACTGGTTTGGACTGTTCTTGGAGTTAGAGATCCAGTCTCTGCTGCGATTTCTATCGTGAAGGTAAAGCTGCTTAGGAATTTCAAGATGCGATTTTCTTTACTGGCTGATTGTTCTGTTTCTCCCTTTATACATTGGTTTTCAAAACCATTTTTTGAAACATGGGTCTGAAATTGTTTAATAATACCCTTAATGACCCTAACATGTTGCCATGCAAAGTTTGGGAGAAGTATCTCATGCTGTTGCGTTTCTGTTTTTGGAAACTTTCTCGTTTTAATAGCCAGGGAAATAAGGAAAATTGTTAAGAATATCACATGCTTCTTGACTTGTTATAGATACATTAAAGGCCTGGTAATCTATTTGTTGCCTACATTTGAGGTTCTCCCTTCTATGTTTCAGGGAGGTCTTACAGCTACAGATGTTTTTGCTGTTGAGTGGATTCAGAGTGGTATTATTCACTTTGGAATGACAGTCTCCTATTATGGTTTTGTCAGTGATGGTATGTACTGGTGACCTGATCCGCCCTTGGCTAATAGAAGTCTGTTGGTTACTATATTCAATCAACCTCTGTTCTCTTCTTAAAATTATCCCTTCCACTTTTTTAAAACGTGGTCTATGCTTGCTTTTTTGATGCTTCAGTCTAACATGCATCACCATGTCAGCATGTGGTCAAATTAATACTTACCGTGTTGCATAAATTTCAAGTGTGAGTTACACTTATTGACCATGATAATCCTTTTAGAATGACTTGAGCATTCATCCTCACATATGTTACAATTATGCAACAATGGTGACTGACTGCTTTTCATTCTCACTTGTTTCTCATTTCCTTGCAGCAAGGGAAAAGCTATTTCTGTAACAATCCTTGTTTGTTCTCCCATCATCATAAATATTAGTTTGTTTCTATAATTGCAATCATATATCAGAAATATTCCTAGACTAGCCATCTTTTATCATTTGCAGATTTTGGTGGGATATTTTGGATGCATAAAATAATATCATCTTTTATGGGTTTTTGATGTGGGAATTTTGAGGGTATTTTTCTCTCATGGCTTGCAGTCTTAAAACTTTCCGAGAAATATCAGAAACGATTTGGTCCTCTACGATATTTTGTTGCTGGGTTCTTCAAGTTTTTGTGTTTGCCCAAGTACAACTATGAAATAGAGTACCTTCCAGCAGAAAAAGAGGATCGAGAAGTAGTTGACATGTCAGACCTGTACACAGACATTATGAGGAGGTCATACACAGATGGCATTCCTAGAGCCTCGAGTTTATCTAGTATTGATTCAATAATGACTCCCAGCCGATTGTCTGGAGGTGAGATGGACACTTGTAGTACCATTCATGCTAGCACTGAACCATCTGAGTATGTACGAGGCCTTGATCCTAAGACTAAACGTCTGTCATCTGGAAAAAGAAATGTAACAGCTGAGCCTGAAGTTATTCATCCTCAGTTACCACTCTCATCAACCCTAAACTGGCCAAGGACCAGATCTAAATCAAGGACAGATAAAGGATGGAGTGGATTGACCGCAGCACATGACCCTTTGAGATGTTCTTTGGGTAATGCTGCAACAAATGATAGAGAAGATATATCTTCAACATTGTCTGATCCAGGTCCAATTTGGGATGCTGAACCAAAGTGGGACACGGAGGCTAATTGGGATGTGGAAAATCCAATTGAGTTACCAGGGCCATCAGATGATGTTGAGTCAGGAATAATCAAGGAAGTTGTTCCAAGACTTGAAGATAAATGGGTTGTGACCAAGGGGCCATTTCTTGGCATCATTGTGTGCAACCATGCATGCAGAACAGTGCAAAGTTCTCAGGTGGTTGCTCCACGAGCAGAACCTGATGACAATACCATGGATATGCTCTTAGTTCACGGGAGTGGGCGACTCAGGTTGATGAGATTTTTCTTGCTGCTACAGATGGGTAAACACCTTTCACTGCCATATGTTGAATATGTCAAGGTAAGTAGATAATAAATGACCTCATATTTCAAACATAGAAACTTTATTGTTGAACAGTAAATTCCACCCAAAGATTGTTGTAAAAATTGTCAGAGCAGAATTATTGCTGGTTTGACTATGTTTTGTAGTTTGTGCACTGTTTTTCACACAAGGATAGTTGCCCATTCTCTTTGATTTGTTTTGGGATAAATAATGGATGTTTTGCAGATTCTTATGTTAGTTCAGTGATTTGGGTCCAATATGCATAAATATTGATGCATGATTTAACCTCCATCGAAATGCAGGTAAAATCAGTTAAGATTAAGGCTGGGAAACACACACATAATGGTTGTGGCATTGATGGTGAGTTTTTCCCCCTCAACGGACAAGTAGTATCGTCTTTGCTTCCGGAACAGTGCAGACTAATTGGTCGCTTCCCCGACCGACATGTATAATGATTAAGAGATGTGCTTTTTGAAAATTTCTTTTTGCTGTTACCTTGGATGCCAATGCTCTCTTCTCTACACATGAGTATCCTTATACAAAACAATGTCTTGTGATATATTTTACATGTTAATCCCTCCCCATTTGTGCCATTACATACATACAGTGAGGATCCTTGTAAATTTTTGTTGGGTTTATGTATCTGTTGCTTGTTTATTTATCTTTTTACTCTATGGTAAATACGGTTTTCTCTTGTTTGACTCTGTGACTCTGAGGCGTGAGCTTCTAACTGTATTAAAAGTTTACCCTTCTTTGTTTACCTTTTAAATTTCTTTACTGTTATTTCCTTCCTTTTTCTGACCTTAGTTTCATCTCCGCTTTGTATCTCCCATTTGAGTGAAAAGCTTCCAAACTTACAATGCAGAAGTTCTATAAAGGAATCCATGGCAGTTCAAACCGCCTAGGTAAGTTCTTTTATAGATAGTGTAATATGTATGTAGTTTTAAGCTTCTTTTTTATTTTTTTGAAATTTCTCCGTGTTATTGGTTATATCCATTGGATTATTATATTTTTGTCAGCTGTTAATTAAGTTTGGTTGGATTCGAGTTTAAGACTCTTGGAGAGTGTAGGTTGATTTGTTGTAGGCATTTGAATGTGGCATGGTTGGAACTTGGAAATTTAAGAATGAGTCTTATAGTGATCATGGTTGGAAAATGAAAGGGAATGTACTGGTTATACCAAGAACTGATTGGTTTGAACTTCGAATGTTCAATCATGTGTTGAATTAAAAAGTTAGATAACTGATGGGGAAAACGGATTTGATTTTATTTGTCAAAAAAACCAAGTGTGTTTTTTCTTTCAGTTATGTTTTTGTTTATTTTTATCATTAATTTTTTTTTATGAATATGTATTTTTAACTTTTCAGTCTTTTTTCTTTCAGTTATGCTTTTTGTCTTTAAACATAGCTGCTAGTTTGGAATGGTTGAATAAAATTGAATGTTTAATTGATTTAATTTTGGGTCCAAAATTTTCAATCTGGATGTTAACTGGTGCGAGGTTTTGATTGTGTCAAAATTTTCAAAAGGATAGGGCCTTGCGTCTATCTGCATGGGTTTCGTACAATGTCCATAAATGAGTTTGCACACCGAACATCCATTTTTTTCTTTACACATAACATTCCCCATCCCTTACACTTTTGGTTTCTGCTGTTTGTAATGCATTGATGATACATAGACCACAATTTCATTGTTAGAATTTTGTTCTAGAGTTGAACATTCTACTAGAATTTAGTTATAAAAAATTTGAGTTAGTCGAGTTATGTTGTAAATCAATCTTTATTATAAATTTGTTCAAGTCGAGTTGTTCGAATTTAAATTTAAATGTAAATATTTGTAATGTTATGATATATATATATATATATATATATATATATCACTTGAAAACCGATTTACTTACTAAAAATTGAATTAGTCAAAATTTTATTATGGAACTCAAATTTTATTTCAAATTCTTTTGAGTCAACTTTACGAAATTACGAGCCGAGTCGAAATACAATTTTTAGTTAAATTTTGCTCTCTATTTAATTTAAGATTGCGAACTTTTCAACTCTTATCAAAACTAAATTATTACAGCAACATTAACGTAATTTGATTTAAGAGTGTGATTCCGATATTTTTCAATAATATAATAAAAAATTTAAGGAGTATTTTGTTCTTAAGTTTGTACCAAATAATCAGTTTAGCCCCTCCACGAAAAACATACTCAATTAAGTCTTCGAATTCGAAAATTGTATTAATTTAGCCATTTGATGTTGGTTGTTAACGGTGCTGATGTGGCTGTTAACGATGTTGACGTGGTAGCCCACGAGTGAATGATGATGTAGTAGAGGGGAAACATTTGATTTTTAGGGAGTTCGAGAGTTAAATTAATTTTTCAGTGATATTTAAATAAAAATTAAGAAATTTTAAATATTAAAAATATATAATCCATCACTAAAATTTTAAAAAATAAATATAGAAAAAAATAATAAATATTTCATAAAATTTAAGTAAATTAAAAAATATCAAATGGTGAAAATTATTAAAAATTGGAAAAAAATTAGAAAGTAGTTGCAACAGCCCGATCTGGATCCGAAGCGCTATATTCAGGTCACCCAAATCTGAACCAACAAAATTTTTTATTTAAAACTTTAGATTTAGCCATTTTTAAAGCATCATATCATCCATAAATCCATGTAATTAATAAGCATTATAAATAAGTTTAAAACACCATATATCAAAATAACATTTGAAATAGAGTTTACACCTGTAAGGTCCTATGAATACAATAACCCAAAATTAAGCATTGGGTATTGTACTACGAAGCGATACTGTGTCGAGAAATCCATTCTCAATGTGCTCCTCGACCACGATCAACCTACTAACATGCGAACGGAAACAACGATTTCGAACGCTGAGCTTACAAAGCTCAATGGCACATTTCTACTCTACCACAATTCATGAATATCATAAAATAAGCATGCAAGATAAATATAGTCTAGAGAGCATAGATAAGGCTTCACTATCTACGGGTTATTATCTAGCCTACACAAGCTGGAGTTCTTAGATCACCTATCTCAAGGCATCATTAAACCTACAAGAAGTTTTACATGTTCCACAATGCTTCGGCATACTCGAGGTCACTTAGCCTATCGAGTTACTCGAGCTCACTCAGCTTATCGAGTCAATACATTCATAAGCTATCATCTAACATTCACACAACATGCATAAATAAATCCATACATCATCTACATGATGGCTAACAAAGCCCTATTTTACTCGTGCTCACACAGTCCTAGGGTTACCCGTGCTCACACAACCGTCGAGTTGAATGGACCATATTCGGATCACCATAGTCACGTACACGTCTTAAACATACTTGGATCACAGTAGCCACAAGTCGTCCTTACTTGAGGTCACTCAGCTTATCAGGTTACTTGAGCTCACTCAACCTATCGAGTAATATTCTAACTGCACCCTAATCACTCAGCCATCGGGTCTGATCACACAACCCTGAGTACACATTCGCTTATATAAGTACCGTAATACTTAATCTAGGACATCCAGATTCTTTTACATCAATCATAAGATAAAAACATGCTCCCCAAACATTCATACGCCTCACAAAGGGGTAAGTGACACCAAGCCAAGCTATCAAGCAATGTCCCCAAGGCATGACACCAACTAACATGATTACCATTCATTTCATAAATATCAGACCATCATGTGCCCACCCAGGACACAAGGACAACATGGTACGAAGCATCTATAAGATTGCTATCATAATAATTCTCTCTTTTACAACTGCCAAGTTATTACACGTTATGCTTTTATTTAAGAGTAAAATCTCAGTTTATCAGTTTTATATGTTCTATCATCTCAATAGAAGCTCACTAAGCCATATCCCGCAATTTTCCAACCCTTCAATCTCAAATCGATATTTTTTGGTAAATTCCCAATGAGTACTGGTACCGGCCCACTACCCGCAGGTATCAGTACTTACATACGTACCGATACCGAAACTGCTCACTGAAATTTCTCAAAGCCTATTGGTACCGGTACTGGGTTGACCGTACCAGTACTCGGGCCTTGGGTATCGGTACTTCCCTGCGTACCGATACTCAAACTCGTTACTGGAATTTATAAGCCTTTGCGTACCGGTACGAGTCGTCTCGTACCAATACTACCTTAAATTTTGTACCAGTACTAGTTGAACACCGTACTGGTACTCCTCTCACAGTTCATCTTTGTTCTACACTCGTACAAGGGGTACCGGTACAGGCTCCCCGCGTACTGATACCGAATCCTTGAAATGGCTTTCTAAGGCTCGAAAATCCATCCTAACTTATCTCTAATCACATCCAAACCACTCCAAAAGGTTACAAAGGTTTACTATGTCATTTATGGGTATATTAGGGTCATCTAACATTATTTACATCATCAAATTCATTACCTTGATTACTTTAAGCAAGCTTCACTCATACAATACCCATAAATCATAAAATTAAGCAAAACAATCACTTTATGATCCTTAAGAATATATAGGAGTTAGAGATGTACTGACCTTTAACAACAATCCCAAATATAAGCTCCCAAGCAAGAACCTTTCAACTTTCTCTCTTGACTCAAGCTTGAAGAAACCACCAAATCACCTCCTCTTGCCATACCAACAAGAAAACGAAACAATACTTGAGATAATAGATAGGGGTAAGCTTATCTACGACTTTATAACCTTAAACATCAAAATAAAGCTTTCAAAACCATAAAGCTCTAAACTTTTCAAAAATCCAAAAAACCTTTTTCCTCATTTTCAAGGGATTTTGGTATCTTTAGAAAGCCCTTCAAAAGTAGATCAACATACTTGATTCTTGAACTTTGAATGGAAGAAATGATGTATAAAGTTGGCTCCTTTAATTCAAAATGGCCATGGGTGTTCTTGGAGAAAAATATGAAGAAGAGAGATAAAGAAAAGGGTGGGAAATGGTAGCCTCACCAAAAGCTCTCTTGTCCCCTCCCTTAAATCCCACCTGAAGCCAAGAAAAAACAAGGGGAGATCAGCCCACTTTTCTCCCAAGGGTAAAATACTACATAAATCCCTCAAGTTCCTTACCTTTTACAAAATGGCCACCCACCGAGCCCAAATTGCTCAAAACTAATCCAATAAGGCCCAGACTTGGCCCAAGGGATCCAATTACTCAAATCAACACTAAGGCCCATGAATCGGGTCAATGCCCAATCGTTGACTCTAAAATTCGGATGGTTACAAATCTCCACTCCTGAAAAGAAATTCCTTCCTCGAAATTAAACGAATGAATGAGATACAACTATCGCAAATCAATCCATTCTTCCATCTCACACGTTCGCCTCGACTTTGAGGTCATTTCGTAAAGCTGCTATTGCTGAAGCTTTTAACAAGGACTTTCTCAACATGCTCACTCAAAATGTAAGAATGCGTGGAACCCGAATCAACTAATGTAAGCAAAGACATGGATTGTAACTCAAAATTACCTACTATCACATTTGTGTCATTCCCTGCCTCTCTCTGTGCGTCGACTCTAGCTGATCCACCGGCCTTTGGCTGAACTGCCACTACATGAGCAAGATTCCTTGGTGCCTCTATCCTAAGTGCATCAGCCCTTGGCTGGAAGTAACCACGACCGCGCCCACTGCTCTCTAATAGTCGATCGCACTCGCAAGAGCCTGTGCCTGAATCGGTGCTTGTGTAGCCTGATGCAGACACTCTCTCCTGAAGTGGTCTCTCAATCCACAGTTCCAACAAGCATGATTGTTCCCCCAACACTCTCCTGAATGATGTCTCCCACATCAGGCACTCTTGGGCAAACGCTCTCCAGCGCTCTAGCCTTGAGCTCCGGCAACTACAGCCTGAAACGCTCCTGCTATAGCTTGAACTAGCTAAGCCATGTCTATCCCTGCAGGACCTTGGCCACCCTGGCCAACCTGAGGTCCCGCTCCCTCAGCTCCAGCCTCGCCTTCCATATTAGGTTGAGGTGGTGGTGGTGGTGGTGGTGGAGGAGCTCCGACTCTAACAACATGCTCTTCTACAAGAGCCTCTACTCCAACCACCGGCACATTAACAGGAGCCACAATATGGGGTTCCCGGCGAACCAACCTCGGTCTACCTCTAAGCCTCGACATAACAGCTCACAAATAACAACAACAACAACAACATACAAGATAGGGTTAACAAGGGCAAGGGTCCATGTGGCTCAATTATGTTTCCCTCACTTAAAAATCTCTTTTTTCCGATGTAATAGAAGAAATGAGACTCTACTCAACATGCTTAAAACAACACACATATACGATCAATTAAGCAAACATCAAGCATTCTTGATAAACAAGCAAACATACTTACATAGCAAGCAAACATCGTGCAATTGCAATACAAGAATTTAATTTACCTTACTTACCTGCCCGAGGTCTCGGAAACCTCAGGCTCTGATACCAACAAGTGTAACCCCCTCGTCCCGGTCCAGGCGACTGACCGGTCCGAGCGGGCTACACAGGGAAAACCAAGGTAAAACCCGTTAAGGATCCACTTCGGCTAACAACCCTAGAAAATTTCCTTTTAATTTTTATCTTGTCTAGATGCCTTAATACATCCTATGTGAAACAACGATAACGGAAGCAACAAGCGAGGCGAATAAACAAAACAACAACTTAAAAACAATCCATTTTAGCTTATTCTGCAAACCGTATCGATACCCTCAAAGAGGGTATCGATACGCCTTGACTAGGTCAACTGACTAAAGTCAACACGAGGAGACCGTATCGGTAATCTGGTTAACCATACTGATACGCCCTCAACGGTCAACTTCTCGTGGTCAACGCTACGAAGATCGTCTCGATACGCCTAAGCCCGTTCCGATACCCCCAATTTCTCGTTAAAAACTCAGATTTCCAGTAGCAAAATGTCATCAGTACGCCTTCCCGTGTATCGAAACGCTTGGCCTGAAACAAGAAGGTCGTATCGATATGGGTCCAACCGTATTGATACCCCTGCTTCGATCACACAGGTTCTAGCTGGTTAAGGCACAAGGCTGCCTCAGAAACACCAACTAGGACCTCCAACATACATGCATTAACTCTAGAGGCAAAACACCCTACAACAAGCATGATCAACACACAACATACATGAAAGGCCATACATTCAAAGGAATCAACATTCACCATAAAAGAGAGATACAATGCATATTAAGGTTTCATGCTTTAGACAAAAATACGCAAAAGCATAAAGATAAGGGCACAAGGCCAACATACATGGCATAACCAACCACAACCAAAACACCAACATACTAAAGGAGTCTAAACAAGCTCCTAACACAAAACAACAACACAAGTCTATAACACAAATCCCATTTCTTATCCATTACATCTCATAACTTAAAAGTTCATACTTGAGGATTAAGATAGCACACTTGGAGGCCTTCTCCTTGCACAAGCAACCCACGAACTAAGGATCTGCATTGTCGAACAAAAGAGAGCGTAAGCGTAAAGCTTAGTGAGGATATGCTCATAAAACAAACCTCGACAATGTAGGGTCCAAGGACGAGCAACAAAACCAAGGAAGAATGTATGCTTTCTTACCTTCGAAGCCACAAGAGTCAAATATAAAAAATGCATGAACATATCATCAATTATCATGCCATGCTCAACATGTCCACAATACAACCATATGGAAACACATTTAACAAAACATATTGGCACCTAGCTATGACCCGAATACGCGGATAGCAAACGTTGGAACTCACATCCAACACTCAACCATTACATTACCTCACGGTGGGATTACACTCATCATAGTTTCTCGCGGAGGGGATTCCACTCATACTCACGCCCCGTCGATGGGATTCCATTCATCACCGACTAACATATAAAAGAAGATTTCTGGGCGTACCCGTACTCCATCTTGATGACTACCATCACCAAGACCACGCACACATTTCGACACTCGTGTGCACACTAACATCCTAATGATCGATCATTTGTACCCAAGCATACTAGTGCAAATACTAACTCATTTCATAGCTCAACCTCACAACATTCTTACCAAATTCCGTGCTTAGCATGTACTCACCATGATCCACCATCATGCATCCACATTCCAACAATCACATGCATATCACAATGCATAAAACATCATGCCTCAACACACATGTATATCACAATATACATAAAAACATCAATCACAAATAAAGATGGAACATGAGGCATAATCAAACAATATTCAAAGTTCATCCATAGGTCTCTAAATAAAGCTTGAGATTAGAATACCAATCTAATCCCAACTCTAGGTGGGTTTACCAGGGCCGACCTAGGTCCACATGCTCGAACCAACATTTGAAAACCAAATTAAAGTCGAAGAACCACTCACCGGACTTTCCAAACACAAGCAAACAACCGATCAAGCTTCCAACGTTCCAGATTGATTCCCGAAGATTCTCCAACACCAAATCTCGATGCTAGTCAATCAAAGCCAACAAAACAAGCATAAATCAGCCCACAAATCACTGTTGCAACATTCGGAGCACAGAACAAGCATTTAGCCAACTAAGAACACCCTTAAACACCTATTTTCGAGCAGCCCATTTGCACAACCAAAAACCAATGATTCCAACACTTTTGACACACCTAATAGCCTCCAAAATAACTCTTAAACATCACACAAACATCAACCATCAATTTGCAACACTAAACAGCCCCAAAACTCATCTTTAAAGCACTCTAAAACCCCACTTAAACCCAAATCCTTGAATCATTATAAAACCATGTAAAAATCACATATGTTGGACCATTTGGGTTACTAAACACTTATCTAATTTCAAAGAATCAAAAGCTTACTTAAAGGTTAATAAAGTTTGGATTTTTATTCATTAAGCTCAAAAACTCAAAACAAAAAATAATGGGTTTCCATGAAAACTAAAAACATGTAGAGAAAGAGGAAGTTGAGGACAACTCAAAAATGTTATTACCTTTCAAAAATCACCAAGAATGAAGGAAGGAGGAGATGGAATAGTAACTTCAATGGAGGGGAGGAGTTTCACATTGGAAATGTTTGGAGGTAGAAGATGATAGAAATTGGGTATTTGAAATAAAATGAGGCTGTATTTTACAAGTCCATGTAATTAAAAAACTACCATTAATGAAAAATGGCCATCATCCAACATTCTAAAATCCATGGAAATTTGGGCTTTAAATCAAAATCGGGTCCAACATATTAAATGAATTTTAAAAAGAAAAGGGAAAACCCGAAACATTATTTTAATTATTTAATTCACTCGACCCCCAAACTCGGGTGTTACACTTCTTTTCATGAGCCCTTATCATTCTTCTTTGGTACATTTAACTGTGACATAAGGCTTTCAACCTCTTTCCTCGATTAAATTCAACTCATCTTACCTTGCCTGAACCCATTCAGCTTCATCTGACTTGGCCTCGATCATCACACGAAGCGATGATATCTTAACTTCAATTGGTAGCATAACCTTCACTCCATATAGTAACAAGAACGACGTTGCCTCAGAAGATGGTCGTACCACGGTTTGGTAAGCGTATAAAGCGAATGGTAACTTTTCATGCTAATCTTAATAGGGGTCAGTCATTTTCGTAACTATTTTCTTGATATTTTTATTTGTAGCCTCTACTGCTCCATTCATCTTTGGGCGATAAACCACCAAATTATGATGTTTTATGTTAAACTGTTCACAAACCTCAACAATCATTCTATTATTCAGGTTGGAAGCATTATTAGTGATTATACTATCTGGTAAACCATATCGAGAAACAATCTCATTCTTTAAGAATTTGCAAACAGTAAATCTAGTGACAATTGCATATGAGGCCGCTTCAACCCACTTTGAGAAGTAGTCTATAGCTACCAGAATAAAGCGATGCCAATTTGACGCTTTTGGATAAATCTATCCAATAACATCTATGTCGAACATAGAGAATTGCCAGAGAGATGATATGACATGGAGAGATTGAGGAGACGTATGGACCTTACCAGCATAAATTTGGCACTTATGGCACTTGCGAGAGAATTAATGCAATCTCCCTCCATGGTTGACCAATAATATCCAAATTTCATGATTCTCCTTGCCATGGTGAAGCCACTTGGGTGAGTTCCACAAATCTCTTCATGAACATCTTCTAGGATCATTTGAGCCTCGTTCGTACCCACATATCTTAAAAGTACTTGATCGTGACTTCTTTTGTACAAGATTTCTCCATCAAGAATGTACCCTGATGCCATTTTCTGATCATCTTCTTTTCATTCTCTGTAGCCTGAGGTGGGTATTGCTGAAATTTTATATACTGCAAGATGTCATGATACCATGGCAAGCCGTCTACCTCTTCCCCTACGTCATAGCAGTGAGCTGGGGAATCTAATATTTGCAACTTGATGGGCATCATCTCAAATCCTTCGACTGCTTTAAACATAGCTGCTAAAGTGGCTAATGTGTCTACAATATGGTTATCCTCTCTAGGAAGATGCCTGAAGGTGATCTCATCGAACTCTTTGGTCAGTTCGAGGACCAACTTGTGGTATTCTATTAACTTTGCGTCTTTTTTACCCATTCACCTCGTATCTGATAGACGACTAACACAAAATCTCCAAAAACTCTTAGGGTACGAATCTTCCTTTCAATGGCCTCTCTTAGACCCATTATACATGCCTCACATTCTTCTATATTATTGGTACAGAAGAACTTCAATTGACTGGTAAAAGGGAAGTAATCTCCTTATGGTGAAACCAAAACTGCCATAATACCTCGCCCTAAAGCATTTGCAGCACCATCAAAGTTCATGACCCAGGATTCTGTTGAGGGCTCATCATTTTCTGAGATGCGCATCAGATTCTCATCAGGGAAATTAAAATTGAATGCCTCATAATCGTTATGAGCATGACTTGCCAGAAAATCAGCTATGACACTTCCTTTTACCGCTTTCTGACTCACATACTGTATGTCGTATTCTGAAAGCAACATCTTCCACCGTGCTAATCTTCATGATAAGGTTGGGGCTTCCATCATGAACTTTAGTGGATCCAACTTGGAAATTAACCATGTAATATGATACAACATATACTGCCTAAGCCTTTTAGTAGCCCATACCACAACGCAACATAGCTTTTCAATCGAGGAATATCTTATTTCGCAATCGGTGATCTTCTTAATCAAGTATTATATTGCCTTTTCTTTTCTTTCACTTTTATCATGTTGCCCCAGTACGCAGCCCATAGAGTTTTCATACACTGTCAAATAGAGTATCAATGGTTTTCCCGAAACAGGCGGTACTAACACTGGAGGGTTGGTTAACTGCTCCTTGATCTTTTCTAAGGCTGCATGACATTCTTCATTCAATGTCCCTGGGTTATTCTTACTAAGCAACCCGAATATTGGATCACATTTATTCGTTAATTGGGTGATGAAACGGACTATGTAATTTAACCTTCCCAAGAAACCTCGAACATGTTTTTGTGTTTGAGGTGGTGGGAGCTCTTGTATGGCATTTATCTTATCAGGGTCAATCTCAATTCCCCTTCCGCTTACAACGAAGCCCAATAACTTTCCAGACGTAACCCCAAATGTACACTTGGTAGGGTTGATGTAACACCCTATTTTAGCCCTAATTTTAAAATCCCTAATTGTGAGAATTTCCAATTAGAAACCCTAGAATTTGGGGAAAACTCAGAATTTAACCTAACCTAAATTGGGGACCAAATTGAATAAATTTATAAGTTTGGTGGTTAAATTATTAGGTGGGCAAAAATAGGGACCCTTATTCTGTGATTTACCCATTTATCTAGGGTAAACACTCCTTAGCCCTATTTTAGTGTTATGCGTCGCTCTTCATCTGATTTCTCTAATAAAATAATATAAAAAAATATATACGAACTTTCGGAAAACTCTCCCCATTCTTTCCGTTGAAGCTCCGGCCAAGGAGATTGCGCCGGCCGTTCGTCGTTTCGCGGCCAACAGTGGCTTCTCTGTAGCCGCCTGATCAAAACCCACCGTAGGGAATTTCGTTCGCCGCCTCCTATCATCGGAACGGAAGGCTTGAAAGCTTCGTTTTCGCTCTGCCGCCGCCGTTCTCTGTCTGCGTCGCTTTCATCCTCTGCGTGCACGTCGTGTCCGTTTGAGATTGGGTGAGTCGTGGTTGGTGGTTGGGCTTCGGGTTTACCGTCGCTGTCGAGTTGGCCGTGGCCGGTAAAGCTGTGGCTGCCGTTGGGTTCACGGGGTGCGCTGTGGGAGTTGGTGCGCCGCCGGGATCTGATTAGGGTTTGGATGTTTTGGGTGGCTGTTGGATCTGAACCGGACCTGTTGAGTTGGTGAACTGGACGACTGGGCTGAACCGAACTGGACCAGTGGCCTGATGCAACGATGATGTCATCCGCTGTTGTAGTGCTGATGCAACAATGATGTCATCTGCTGTTGTAGTGCTAATGCAGTCAATGATGACGTCATCGCAGTCAATGATGACGTCAGCGTTGACTTCTTGTTGACTTTTTCGACTGAGTCCACCTTAAGGTTTTTCGACGTTTCGGTTCCATTGTCGCTGTCCATTCCTTCGAATTCGAACCCGAAATGCCTTTTGGATCAAGTTTATATGTTGAGCTCAAATTTTTGTTAAATGTTGCATCATAGTTTGACTCGGATATTTTCTTGTGTTCAGGTGACGTGGACTCTGACCCTGAGATTTTACCTCCTCCTCCTCCAGGCAGACCTCCGGTGGCACAGTCTTCGAGATCTCCTAGTAAGATTTCTGTTAAGCGTAATTATTCGAATGTGGCATAGTAGAAAGTCTTATATAATGTTCTTTGTTTTTAGGAGCTGATTCTGTTCGACCTACCGCTAGGGCTGAGCGTGGGAGACGTCACTATCGACGTTGACTATTTAGCTGCCTAAGGTGTGTTCTTTGTCTGTGCTACATGTATGTGTTGCCTGATTTCGTGATCTGTATGAGAAATATTCTGTGTTATCTTGCTCGGTTGATTGAGAAATATTTTGTATATAATTCTGCTCTGTTATCTGATAAATATTGCATGACTCGACTGTATGCTATTCTGCTCTGTTATCTGATAAATAATGTATGACTCAGATGCTATGATCATGTTATGTAACGCATATCGGAATCGGATTATTATATACATGCATCTTAGTTATTTAACAAGATTGCATTCGGACTCTGAAATCGGATTATATGTCATGTCATTGGGTTGGGATATTGTACGGAGGAAGCTCAGCGACTTCATCCTTCGGGTTGAACTTCGCTTCGGATCAGTAGTTCCATATTTTGGGATGAGTTCTGCTTCGGACACGGTGTTGAGGTGTAGAGTGGTTCAGGGGAACCTCACTCTTCGGACGGTGATGTAGATGGGTGCATGTCATGCTATGATATCTGTATGCATTGCTTGTAATACTTCGGAATATCTGTTAATTCTTGATTGTGATGTTATTGTTGGATTGACTTCTGTTATGCACTTTAGAGACACACTGAGCTTTATAGCTGACTCCCCCTTAGTATATGTTTCAGATTTCCAGACTTAGGTTTCGGTACTTGGAGGATCTCGTTCGAACATTATTTGATACTATTTATTAGTACGTTTTGTTCTAGACTTATATTTATTTATTTAAGTATTTTTTTCGGATTTGGTTGTATAAGTGGACTTTGGACATTTATTATTTTTGGGGTTTGATAAACTATTTTAGCATGCTTGTTTTATTATGAAACATTAAAGGATATCTTTTATAATCGAATAATAATTTCGGCATAATTTTTATAAATAATCTTACTTGAGGGGAAAGTTTCCAAATTGTCAATTTCAATTTGTTATAAACCCTTAGGTCAAAATAGGGGGTTACAGTTGAGCTTTAACTAAAACTTTCTCAACCTTTGGAAAAGCTTTTCCAAGTTCGTCAGATGCTCCTCCTCAGTTCTAGATTTGGCAATCATATCATCAACATATACTTCTATCTCTCTGTGCATCACGTCATGGAAAAGAGTAACTATGGCTCTTTGATAAGTTGCCCTTGCGTTTTTCTAACCGAATGGCATCACTTTATAGCAAAAAGTTCCCCAAAGCATCACAAAGGTCGTCTTTTCCATGTCTTTTTGGCACATCTTAATTTGATTATAACAAAAAAATCCATCCATGAAAGAGAAAAGGGAATCACCGGTTGTGTTGTCTACCAAGGTATCAATATGTGGGAGTGGGAAATTGTCTTTGGGGCTTGCTCTATTGAGATCCTTGTAGTCAACACACATACGTACTTTTCCGTCTTTTTTAGGGACTAAAACAATGTTAGCTACCCATTCTGGATATTTGGCTACCTCAAGGAATCCTGCATCATATTGCTTCTTTACTTTATCTCTGATCTTTAAAAGCGTATCGGTCTTCATCCTTCTAAGCTTTTTCTTCACAGGATCACATCCTACCTTTATTTGAAGCTGATGCATGACAATGACTGTGTCAAGGCCAATCATATCCTGATACGACCAGGCAAAGATATATTTATACTCTTTTAGAAGCTCAATCAAGCATTATCATGTCCTAATTGTAAGAGTGGTGCCAATCTTCACTTCACGCTTCTCTTCTTCAGTGCCAAGATTCAAAATTTCCAATTCTTCTTTGTGGGGTAGAATATGCTTTTCTTCTCCCTCTACCATTCTGAGCAAGTCATTGGGCAAATTATATTCTTCCGCCTCATCAACATTTCCAACTTCTTCCAAGCATAGAGGTAGCTCAAAATTAACTGCTAAGTCTAACTCAAAGTCATTTGTATTGTTTATATATAAAGACCTGCAATGAAAAAGGGTGAGGAATATATACTAAGAAAAAATAAACAAATGAATGGAATGACTTGTTTTAGGGTCTGTTCACATTTTTTAGGTTTTCAATTTTATGGTCCTTTGCTTTTTGTTTTGCATTGCGAAGGAAAGTTTGCCACAAAAATTACTGGTAAATATGCATGTTTTATTGAATTTGAAATCATAGTTTTGACATAGACCCTTTTACATAAGATCTCTAATTGCCCCTGGGCCTAGACGCAAAAGAGTTGGTTTTGAAAATTACTCTAAGACTTTTTAAAAACTTCAGAGACTTATTCAATGATCCAGTTGTTCAGTTCAGCACTAGGCCGAATCCTGGACAAGTACTCGTTCTCTTCTTCTTCCTCGTCTGTGACGACGTTGATGCACATATTCTCAAAAGCCTCGCATAATTCGTCCTTTCCTTTCTCCTCCTCATCAAACTTGACATTAGGATACATAAAACCTCTAGATCTAAAACTGTGGCTCAAGGGTGAGTATGTTATTGGTTTTGTTGCACGTTTAGAGTGCAACGCAAATGAACGATGCAAGTATACACGTCGCAAGTAATAAATGATAAGTATAGAGTATCGTCTCCACATGGATTGGTTTGGGCCACTTTGCTTAAGTTACTATGTTGTAAACGAAATACAATTGTAAGTGATGAATAAAAAGTAAAATAAACTAAACAAAATAAAGAAATGAGTGATCGAATTAAGAGAGTAGGCCAGATTATCGTGAGTCGTGGAGTGATAGTTGAATGGATCATCTTGCTAATTGAGTGAAAGAGCAACTATATTGCCTTGGCAACTGGTAATAGTCGGATTGCCTGGGCAACTGGTGGAGCGATTGCTTGGGTAACTGATGGAGCGATTGCCTGGGTAACTGATGGAGCGATTGCCTGGGTGACAACCTTCAAGGTTCGGTAAAGCGTTCTTAATGGCTTCTCCTTATCCCTAATTTGAAACACTAGTTAATTGTGCATGCCTTGATAATACATTCTTGTGTGAACCAAGTGTGAACAACAACCGATCTTGCGCTCCTTTTAGCCGTTGAAATTCGGAACTCATCCCTAAGTTGAATTACTCTTCACCATCGATTGATTACCATGCTCATTTGTTTCTTGAATCTAACTCTAACGATATTAGATAATTGGATGAATTCACGAGATTCTCTCCCAATTCAATCGCAAACAAAATTAAGAACCAAGAATGAATAAACCTTGAATTAAAATTGAAAACTCAAATACCTAAACAACCCAATCATTCTCACAACCATAAAAACACAATAACCCAAGCCAAATAAAATTAGTTCATGGCTGGGATCAAAAGATATACAAAGAACAATCTCCATAGCATGAATCTAATCAAACAAAGAGGAGGAAGAAGAAGAATTCGACAACCCCTTGGTGTTTTTCTCTCAATCGAACCTCTCTTTGAAGTTGGCAGCTAGTCTTCTATTTATAGAAGATGGCTAGGTCAAAGTATCTTTTGAGGAGGAAGTTAAGTTTGAATTAAATAGCATGATAGAGATAAATCTCTTTTATTTATTTATCCTCCAAAACTCCTCCTATTTTCATGGATTTTAATCTATTTTTGATCTTTTCATGGAACTCCAACTCCTCTAGGATTTATCTTTGCTTCACGCAAAGTTAGGTTTATCCAGTCATTAATTTTGGCTACCACTTCATCTTATTCTCAATTGTCAGTGATTGCCTCGACGACTGATTTGTCAGGTCCTTCCTAAATTGCCTCAATAAATTTTTCAGCAAGTCCTTCATGAATTGCCTCGACAATTTGCAATTTACCACGAAAATCCTAACCTACGCAAATAAAGCACCAAAGTAGTATTTTTTCCACAAAACCCACCAAACTATGTAATCAAGCTTAACTATGAAAAGAAACATGAATTAATGCATGAATGACTAATTATGCAACTAATATGAGCCTATGTCTAACAATAATATGAGTAAAGAGGGTAATAAAAATAGTACTTTTGCACACTCATCACACCCCCCAAACTCGAACTATTGCTTGTCCTCAAGCAATGCAAAACTAAAAATTACCTGCCAAGACTTTAATCATCAAAAAGTCTACTTTGTACTTGACTTCAATCCTCAAAACCGTGGCATAAAGTATGATTGTCCTTCAATTCTTCGGATGACAAAGAAGTTACCCAAAATCGAACTATAACGCTCGTGACCATGTGTGTGAAGTTGTGTACAAGTTGATTTTCAGGAGTCCATGTGAACAATAGGTTTTATCAAATTAATTATCGGGGTATTTAATTTTACTAGAGCCAATTTTGGGTACCTCTAGCAAAGCAAGCAATTTCTTATTTTAATATTAATCAACTAGAGCCAATTTTGGTCACATCTAGTGATTTTTAATGTGTGACAACTAGAGCCAGTTTCGGGCACCTCTAGCAAGAAATTATTTTTAATCCAATTTTTAGTTTAGGCTAGAGCAAGATAGGCACCTCTAGCACAAATTTTAATTTTACCCAATTTTTAAGCAACCTAAGTTCACTAAGTCTCCTTTAATCTACAAGTCATAACGGTGTTCAATTATATTCAGCATCATAGTAGGATTCTAAATGTTTTCCAAGCACATCCTGAAATTGAAAGTTCTATCAATTAAGTGTAGTGGCAAAGTCATCATTAGAAATCCGTCAAGTCTAGGCAAATTAAATCCAATCAAAGGCATGACAAGTAATATATATGCATCCTATATGCTATTACTAAAGATGAATGCAACTAAACATGACAAACACCCCCAAACTCGAGAGAAGCATTGTCCACAATTCATACAATATGAAATAAAGGTAAAAAACTAAATTGATGAAAATGAGTTAATTGAGAGGTCATCACCTCGAATGATGAGTTTCTTTCGGGTAGTTTGCTTGATTCTTTTTCCAATCCACGGTGGTTTGATCCGTGTGGCTGGTACTGCATGAATAGCATTTGTTGGTCATCCATTTGCTCCAATCGGTGTGTCAAAGGGCGGAGCATCTCTTCAATTCGATCAATGTTTACCAAAGTAGATTCAGTTGTCTGGGCATTAGGACTTGCTGAGGCAATTTTGTTTGCATGGGAAATTTTTGGTGTTGGGGCTTTCTTTGGCATGGTGGTTGTGAGTCTTATCCTCTTTTGTCAGCGATTGCCTCGGCAACTAGCTCGGCAGGTCCTTCCTGAATTGCCTCGGCAATTTGTTCGGCAGGTCCTTCCTAATTTGCCTCGACAATTTTCAATTTACCACGAAAATTCTAACCTACGCAAATAAAGCACCAAAGCAATATCTTTTTCTACAAAAACCACCAAACTATGTAATCAAGCTTAACTATGAAAAGGAACATGAATTAATGCATGGATGACTAATTATGCAACTAATATGAGCCTAAGTCTAACAATAATATGAGTAAAAAGGGTAATAAAAATAGTACTTTTGCACACTCATCAGGTTCCCACTCAATTTTCTCTCCTTTCAGCTTAGCCTTTCTTATTTCCTGTTGCTTCCTAATCTCTGCTTTCCTCTGCCACTTATTGGGCTTCAAACCCAAACAAAATCGGTCCTTCTTTGCGGGGATAACCATGAGATACAACCTTCCCTGGTGACTTTTCCCAAATCCCTTTCCTACTTCAGCTACTTTTCCTAACGTTTGCTTTACCTGCATCTTAGCGCAACTTAATAATTCTTGCTCAGGCACCTTTTTCCCTTCGGTGACAAAAGTCACATTGACTAGCTCTAATGTCTTGAAGTGGCACTCGAGCGCATCCTCATCGATCTCGATGTAGGGTGCATCTGTGGCTACTGATGCAATGATTTCCTCCTCTGCATCGACAATCACCAACTGTCCATCAATCACAAATTTTAGCTTCCGGTGAAGGGTTGATGGCACAATGCCTGCTGTGTGGACCCATGGATGCCCAAGCAAGCATCTATAACTGGGCTTTATATCCATGACCACTAAATCTACTTCAAAGGTAGATGGCCCAATTTGTAGGGGAAATTCAATCATCCCTAGCACATCTCTCTGAGTCCCGTCAAAAGCTCGTATTGTATTTTGATAAGCTCTCATGTGATAGCTATATATGGGCAGCTTCTTTAGTGTGGCCAATGGGAGTATGCTCAGGGCTGACCCATTGTCAATAAGCACACCCAGCAACATATATCCTTTGCACCTTGTAGGGATATGGATGGGTTTGGATGATCCCCCTACCTTCTGTTGGTATTTCCTCATCATTAAAAGATATAACATTGTTAACAACAATATTGTTGACCCACATATCCATCTTGTCGGTCGTGATCTCCTTTAACACAAATGTTCTGTTCAGAATTTTTAACAAGGCATCCCGGTGATCCTCGATACTCAGCAATAATGACATCATAGAGATTCGGGTCGAAAGTTTGTGTAACTACTCCACCACACTGTACTCGCTGTGTTTGAGTAATTTTAGAAACTCTTGGGCCTCTAACTCTTTCACGGGCTCTTGAATTACTGGTGGTTTTTCTTGAAAGAAATCTTTTTCGTCCTCCTTCCATGGCTCAATAGCAGCATCCTTTCTTTGTGTCGCATCCTTGTCCTCTATCATCGTCGGGGAATAGAGCATTCCACTTCTTGTGGAACGACTTACCTCATTGACGTGTTCTTCTTTCTCTCTATCTTCAACCGAAAAGTTCTTTGGGTCTGTTACCATGCAAGCATAGTTCCAAGGAACTTGTATGTTGTCCTTATAAGGGAAATGGATCGGTGCCTTTATAACCAATTGTGGGGTCACACCTCTGGCTGGTTCACTAACTCTTGCTTTGGCCTTTATCACCAAAGGCTTCATTCCTGCATAACTCCTTTTAGAGGATGACTCTCCGATACACACACACCCATTGTCCGCTTTTCATTTCCTTTCTTAAAAAAACTCTAATTCTTTGTTGTTGATTTTTCCTTCAACCATTTGCTTGAACTCCAAGAAACAATCAATCTCGTGTCTTTTTTCCTGGTGGTATTCACAATACAACCCTTCAGTCCTCAACTCCTTGACTCTTACTTCCAACATCCCAGCTTCTACCATTTGGGCCCATACCCATTTCATGGGTGATTTGACCTCAGCAACATGTTCTTTGACCATCTTGTCTTCTTTCTAAATGATTGCATTTATTCTAGCCTTCTGTTTGTTTGGCAGATGATTTCCTTTTTCTTTAGACGTTTCGAACGAAAACATGCCTGATTTTCTTAAATCATCTACTACCCTTTTGAATGCAGTGTAGTTATCAATGGTATTCCCCTTAACTCCCGCATGATATTCGCATTGGGCCTTCTCATCGTACCATGACATGTACAACAATGAGAATGGAGGAACATATCTTTGCAGCACTATCTAGGACTTGACCAATTCAGCAAATAACTCTGCATACATCATTGAGATAGGAGGAAAATAGGGTCTTGAGTTTCCTTGATGTCTTCGCTCTCCTTTCGGGGAATTCGTAACTGTCGTAATTACAACCGAGGTATCGGGCTTGTTAAATACTACACCTGTTGAATAGCTGGGATTGTAGATATTGGTGGCATTGAATTCATTATCTCTCTTTTTATAAGTCTTCTTTGTTTCCCCGCTATCGAGCTTTCCACTTTTCATGGATGCCAGGATTAATTCTCCGTTCATTAGCATATCTGCAAAACTCTTGGTAGCATGATTGAGCATGCCATCATAGAAAGGACCTTTAAGAGTTTCTACGAACATTGGCGTAATTTCATTTTCTAGTAACGACAACTGAACTTGTGCAGCTACGTCCCTCCATCTTTACGCATATTGCCAGAAACTCTCATGATGTTTTTGCTCCATCCCTTGCAAAACCAAACGGGTTGGAACCATGTCTGAGACATGTTTGTACTGTTCACTGAAGGCTCTAGACAGATCTTTCCATGATCTCATATTTACCCGGCTTAGTTACGTGTACCAACATGCAAGTGATCCCACCAGACTGTCTTGGAAGCAATGAATGAGCAGCTTCTCATTGTCAACATACATCGACATCTTTCTGCAATACATGGTTAAATGTGCTGACAGACATGTAGTTCCATTGTATTTCTCGAAATCTGGGATCTTGAATTTTAGCGACACCACCAGGTCTCTTATCAAACTCGGGACCTTGTCATCCATTACGCCATGAATACTTCCCTCTTGGAAGAATTTAATCATTCCTTCAAGCTTCTCATACCCATCTTCTCACTTCTTCTCAACTTTAGCCTTTTCAGCAATTTCATCAAGGTCAGGTACATTGTAATTGTTAACCTCTCCATCTGGGATGTGAACGGAGGATTCAGAAAAGTGGATAGGGGTTTTAGCCTTGGAAGTAGCCTCCTTCCTAAAGGTCATTCCAGGAAACTGCGGCAGTGTGTCGGTATCTCCTCCTACTTCAGCTGCATCCGGATCCTTGAACCCCAACATGGCTGGAATCGAGCTAATTTTCCTCTAATAAACTGTTTCGATTTGTTGTTTCAAGACATTTTCCATCTTTTCCAGCTTGTCCTGGGTGCTCTTCTGTTTTGCATCCAGAGTTGTCAGTCTTTCCTCAGTGTTCATGGCTCGAGTTTAGGCATGTATACCATACTTATGAGTTGTTTTAGCTATTTTGAATGTTCTGTCATATTTTATTTTAAGTTAATTTTTGTCATGTATGAATGTATGCAAAAACAATAGATTAAAAATTCAACAAAATAAACAACAAAACAATGCAAATGCATGAATGCAGTCGAAGGGCCATTAATTCCATAAAACATTTGCTCATAGAAACCTCTTTATTGAATATCAAAAGGTCCTTTATTACAAGAATTTTAAAAGAAATCACAAATACATCTCAGCCCGAGCACCCAACTCCTTGATTTCCTCGATCAACCGCATAAGCCTTGGTTCTACTTCTCCTATGTGCCTAATGTAACGACGAAGAGCTGTGGCTTCATTTGCTAACATCACTACATACATGGCCACATCTTGGATTTGTGTCATCACAGTCCTATCGATCTCATCTCGTTCTTGGAACCTTCAGGCATTGTCTCTAAGACGAGTGAACCAGTAATCATTTCCTCCTTCGACAACATATTCAAGGACTAAGATCTTCGTTATGTATTCTTGGATGATGTTATCCATTTCCTCAACTCACTCCTTTAAGAAATCATTCTCATTCAGACTAGCATGAAGTTTCTCATAAGTCTGATCACTCTGCATCTTATGAAGCGTCTAGCTCAGATCCTCTATCTTGGGCTCTAACTCAGCAACAAAAGCCTGACTTTGCTTCAATTTCTCGCAGGCTTAATCATAGGCCGAATGCAACTCTAATAAATGAGTCTTGTTGTCACGGGCCATCCATTTCCAAGCAGCTATACTCTCCCTTTCTCTTTCAAAGGTTCGTTTACCCCTTTCATTTTCTGCCGCTTGCTTTCCTTTCTTCTTTTCTTTTACGAGGGCCTTTCTGTATTTCTCAATTTCTTTTCTGCGAGGTTCCTTCTCTTTGGCCACAACTTGTTCAATCTCTTGTTTCCACTACTCTGGTCTCTTCCTTAAATCAACATTTTGTACGATGGCTTGAAATTTGAGGAAGTCAACTCTTTGAATTTCATATTTTCTACTAAGTTCATGTACATCTTTGTTAACCGGTTGGTTTCCCCCTTGTACTTCTCCACATGAAGGCTTGCTTCAAACTTGTCTCACTAATTCTGTTCCTACAGAGCTTCAATTTCCAACTTGACCCGTCTCAATTCTTCCCTCAAAATATCAGCCTCAGAAGGAACCACCTTCATATTATTCATGTCATTCATTATTGTATGCCTCCAAATGTCATAATCAGAGGTGTACATGCAGTGTTTGTCAAACTCTATCTTCTTGTGCTAACAATTATTCCAAGAATCATTAATTTTATGTACCTTCTGTCTGAACTCTCCTTGGAACTCGAACTCTGATGTGCTAAGATCAGTTGTGAATGGGATAAATTGTCGGGATCCATACTGTCTTGACACCAATAAAAGAGCACACCTAATTCCTCCCCACAAGCCCAACAACATCAAGTAGTTGTAATCTTCACACCTGTATAGAACCTTGGCATGGCCCATCCACGAAACCCTCCATATGATGTCCTGATCACAAAAGTGTTTGAAGATGTCTATCCACTTGCTTCTCTTAAAAATCGGCCAATATTTTGCCAAAAATTCCTGAAGAGGAGAAAAGTTTGGAGAGAACACATTTGACAAGGTTAAAGTTGGACACATCTAGAAATGGCTAAGGGCCCAAACTTGGAGCAAATGACCACATCCTCTGAATCGCACACCTTCCACTTTCCGACAAGAATTCAAAGAGATGAATGTTTCGGCTAACACCGAGGGCACTGGATTGACTTTTCTCTTCAACTGTTCAAAGAAATCTTGAAAGGCCACATCAATGTTTCCCAACACCTTTGGGAAAATTACCAAGCCATAGATTGCAATAGCTAGAAGATCCACTCTTTTCGCTATGTCTGGAAGAACATGAATGATGTTTCGAATTCTTGACCAGGGAAAATTAAAACTCTCCCTCTCTTCACTATCAACCCCTTGACCCATTCATCACTCATTTCGACATATTTAGTAAGTCTCAAGTGCGGGTTCTTGTTTTTAGGAGTCTTAGCATACACCCAGTTCTCCTTTTCATTTGACAGATTGAACAGGGCCAAGTACTCTTCGAAAGTGGGCATCGTATCTTCTCCATTGAAGGTAAAGCAACAGTACCCTGGATTCCAGAACTAGATCAAAGCCTTCAAAAACAGCTCATCCACCTTTACATATAGTAGATATGCTATATCACTATAGGTTTCATGGAACAACTGTTTGGTCTTATAATCGAAACGGTCCCAAATCTCTCGCAGCTCCTGCATGTTGTTCCGCTTGACACTGATGTGGGTGTATTTTGAAGTTTTCGTCTCATGATCGGCAGTTGGACTGTCTCCGAATGCTCGTTGGTTGACCTCGGACCAATGACGTACCCTTGCATTCTCATCTTTATTCTTTAGGGGCCTCCCGTCCATGATTAGCATTTTTCAGTTTTGAGAAAATTTTGAGAATCAACCCCTTCTAGATATGGAATGATGAATATGCAAAACAACTAAGATAGAGGGACAAATATTAGAAACAAGAAAACAAAAGTGATCCAAAATAATTTCATTGCATAAATAATTCTAGGCAGCCATTCCAACACTCCAGGACATTTCTCTACAGATTATCTTTGAGAAATGATTTTGACCAGACTCAAAACCCTAGGCTTTCCGCAAGGCTCTATTGAGGTAGGCTCTAGATTCTCAAACTTCGTTTGGTTCTAAAAGGGTACCCGAGTTGTCCTTGTTGTGCCCTACTAAGGGTAGAAAGGTCCTCAATTCTCACCCATTATAGGCTTCAAACAAATCGAGTTCACTCAAAAGGACTCACCATCTATGCCTTCTCGAAGGATCAATATCCTTACGAAGACAAAGGGCATGAGTCCCGAAGATGTAACCCCCTTAGCCCGGCCTAGATGGTTGACCCGAACTACGAAGATTACATGGGGAAACCAAAGTCAACCCGAAAGTCAACCTTGATTAATGACCCTTTTTTTCCTTTTTAATCTTGTCTAGATACACGTTAACCCTAAGTGAGTACTCATGAAACATATATGAGAAAGGCACAGCGATCGAACGACAAAGAGGGACTCAATTAAACTTATTACAAGTTTAGGGACCAAAATGTAATTTCTGTAAATTAGAAGATCGTAACTGATTTTAAAGTTACTAATATGAAATTAGTCACATTTCATGCTTCTTTGCCTAAATTCAACTTAATTGGACATCTTAAACTCAAGCAATTGCAACTTTAACATTTGAGACTAAAATGTAAAGCTTGCAAACTTCAGCACCATTCAAATCAGTGCCCAACGGTCACCTGTTTCGAAACGTTCACCTGCTGTATCAGAACGGGGACCGAAACGGCGTTGATCGTTCCAAAACGCGGGTTGGTTTCGAGACTGGTTCCGAAACAAGGCCTTTCAGTAGCCAAAACGTTTCAGAACGCCCCTTAGCGTTTCGAAACACGAAGGCCATTTCAGGCCCCCGTTTCGAAACACTAGAGGGTGTTTCGATACGGTTTGCCCAGATTCAACAGCAACGTCTGGTTTTTCAAGCATAAACTCATTCAAACACTTCGTAATGACTCCCTAATCATGCCAACAAACCATCATACAAAAATGGTACATGTTTGGAACTCCTAAACACATTCATAGCATCAAACATGGTAAACTCATATTTCTAGAGACATGCTTCCTAGTCAAGCAACCCAATAAGCAATCCAAACCTCAATCAAGCATTAAAGGCCATTTACAATTCAAATCAAACAAGGCACACATGCCACAACCTTAGTGAGTTTAATACATCTCCCAAAATAAAGTTTAGATTCCCATTGCCAAGTTACCAAAACTAATAGTGTATGAAAATATCACCATACATGAGCTTGGAATCCCTTGGACACACTTAGCTTCCTTGATAACCCTAAACACCTCAATTATCTGCATTATTGGTAAAAGAGAGAGCGTAAGCACAAATGCTTAGTGAGGCATGCTCTAAGTAAAACCAACACAATAATGCATTTTTGGAAAACACTTCCAACAAAGCTTTTAAACCACATACTCATCTCTTTCTCGTGCTACCATGCATCATTTACATGCATCTCATGCTTCGTTACCTTTAAATACATTATATTGACTTTCAAGTGATAGTTCATAACCATTTCAACACAAAACACAATCGGATACGCGGATTACAAGCGTTGTCCCACACGCTTCATACACACTACCGAACTACACAAGGTTCACACTCAAGAGCAATCCCTCCATTGATGTGACACCCGTGGTGGAGTATAACGGTACAATCTCAACCCCTCAACACCACTCATCGGTAGTTATATAATTCCACTAACGAGAGTAAGGGACACATAACACAAGATCCAAACACGGACTTTCAACCACCGTTGTGATCTTACCTCAATTGTTAGGGGTACTTGGATGGAGTTTACGGTACAATCACAACCCCTCAACATCCAAGGCGACTTTACTTACGGTGCACCCAATCCTATAGCCGGCTAACTATATCCGATTCAAGTACTTTAAAACCATTTCATCACTTGCCAATATACATCAAATACCATCAACAATTCACTGTTTTAAAGCATTAATCAAAGCCATTAAACATCATGCATCTCCATGCATCATTACCAAATTAATATCATGTCAAACCAAGGATCTCTTACCTTGAGCATCCTTCAATACATGGCTTTCAAAACCAGCATTAACCATGCTAAAACATGCTTTCAAAATAGTAAATAAACATGCAATTTATAACTAATGCATCAAACCACATCTTAGCACATCCGAGGGAGTTTTTCCGAAAACTTACTCTTGAGCTTAGCTAAGTTGTTTAGACTTAAACTAAGCTCCCAAAACCTCCAAATAATCGTTTCAAAGCTGGAAAACCATCTCCACTCACCAATTACGTTTCGCTTGCTTGCCGAAACGCCAATTAAGCCACCAAATCAACTCCATAAGTGTCCGAAGATGTCTCCCATGTTTTAGACACATCAAAGCAGAGGATTAATGCATCATCATGCATTGAAATCTTCAGCCAACACACCTAAACTCGCTGCTCTACCTAAAACCAACATTTCGGCTACCAAATACAACCGAAATCACCTCCAAACCCTTCCAAAACTTTACCCAGCCAAGATCCATCAATTCTAAACAATTCTAAGCATCAATCACCAAAAAAACAAACCTAAACTCGACCTTATACCTCCAGCTATAACAGAACACCAAGAACACCTCAAAAACCACCATTTACTTGACCAAAAACATAGGAAACACAACCTATTCGGGATTGGATTGATAAAACCTCATTTCTAACATCATTTAACATCCAAAATACATTAAAGAACCACATCAAAACAGAGCCCAAACAATCACAACGAAATTCTTCAAGATCTCATAAGCCAGAATCATGTTTCTAACATAAAAACCATTTATAAAACTTAAATTAAGGATTGAAAACTTGGTAAATTTCGATGCGATGAGGGTGCCTCAATTTTTGGATAAGCCACAATTATCTTCGAGTTAGTATGATGAATTATCGGTTGAGATTCAATTTAATGAAAAGAATGAAGCTACATTGGAAGTTAAAGAGTATAACATCAAGAAGCATGTGGATGTCGTTGTTGTAGAATCCACCCCAAGGACTTTCTTTGCCAAGTGTGTGAAATATGGACAATAGTGCAATTAGAAGATATGAGTGTTGAAGATTCAGAGGAAAAATGCTTAGGAGGTCACAAAGTACAATGTAGATCACATATGTTTACGGACTTCTATCGACCAAGACCACCACAAATTGTACTTGAATGTAATAAGTCATCACATGATGAAGCTGGTTGAAGCAAATCTAAGTGTTCCCGTTTCAGTGGTTCATGCAACCATTGCCCGTTGTTTGATATCAAATAAGAAATAGCAAGGGTTGGCGTGTAAGGGATAAGGCAATGAAGTCAGTGTTTGGTGATTACTATAAGTTGTACAATGAACTACCAGCTTTATTACAAGTAATGACACATTTCATCCCAAGCACCATAGTGAGGTATCAAACCTTGGATACATACGACCAAGAAGGCAAACTTGTTGAAGGGCATAAATTTTTCCATCGACTATGTTGGGCGTTCAAGCAATACATTGAAGGTTTTCCATTTTGCAAACGTATGGTCCAAGTCGATGGCACATGGTTGTATGGGATATACTCTCATGTATTGTTGTTGGGCTTAATAGGATCAATTTCCTTCAACCGATTTAGTTAGCCAAGTGGTGGAGAAGTTGGATTTTTTGGGTGATTGAGGTATGGAAGCTAAAAGATAAATAACACGATGAATTTATAGTGGTTCGGCCTTCTAACAAGCACCTACATCCACTACCTTAGCTTCTCACTAAGGATTTCACAACCAATTCACTAATTGATTCGTCCTGTTTTCTAGGCTTAGGAGGAAACCCTTACACAATCAAAGCTTTCTAGACCAAAGCTTGAGTAAACCCTCTTTACAAGAGCAATAAAAATAAGCAAACCAAAAGTCCCTCTAATAGGTATTTGTTTGCACTCTTTAAGCTCTCACCCAAACCTAAACACTTGAACAAATTTGACAATTTTGGCTCACAAGTGTTGTATATACAAGAATGGACAATTTAGCTCTAAGACAAATCTTTCATCATAATGTTGTTGACAATTGAAGCATTAACCATCTCTTGATACTTGGAGGTCTCTTTTATACTCCTAATTGAGTTTGTAGCCGTTGGTGACCGTTGGGATTGATTTGGAGCCGTTGGAGCTTTTATTTCCCACCACAAATACAGTTCTATAGCTTAGCGTATCGATACGGTCCTGATAAGGAAATAGCCGTTGAGACTTCTAGCTGGTGCGTATTGATACGCGTGGCAAGTGTATCGGTACGATCCTGCATTTTAAAAGACCGTTGAGAAAATAATCGTTGGGGGTAGTTGGGCGTATCGGTACACAATACAACTGTATCGGTACGCGAACTAGTCGTTAGCTATTTAAAACATACCGTATCGATACGACAAGGCATACCGGTATGGGTTTTGGCTACTAGAATTTTACTGTAGCTGAAACCCTAGGGCGTATCAATACAGTACAAGACCGTATCGGTACGAGTACTTGAAAAACACTGGTTTGTCTACTTTAAAAGCATTTTAAGTTATTCCAAAGCCTTTTGAAAACCCTTAAACATAATTTCAAGTTGTTTTGACTAAAAGAATATTTTAAATTCTTTTCAATTTAGTCCAAAACAATTTTCAACTATTATATCAAAACATTTAGTTCTACAATCTCTTCATTTTTGATATAATAAAACCAACTTGAAAAATTGTTTGGGATTCTCCCTCTTAGTATTTTAAAATTTTGAATGAGAGATAAAATTGAATGAAATTAAAGCTCCCCTTATTCTCTTGAAAAATCAATTTTTCAAACCATTTCTCCCTTTTTTATATCAAAAAGAATTTAAAAGACATTAAGCTCAAAATTAACATAGGAGGTTTAAAATTTTTAACACAATTAAAAACATTGGTTTTAAAATTTTGCTCCCCTTACTCAAAGCATCAAACAATGTTAGTCCAACACATATGATTAAACTAGTTGAATTAAAAGAAATAAAATAAAACAAGAATAAATTCAATTAATTTTACCACACTTGAATCCAACGGAGGGTGTGAAGCCTCCCTTCTTCAAGTGCTCTCTTTGTGTGAATGGAGCTCTCCCTCAAATTTAGACTTGTTGATCACTCTCTATCACACCTAAACAAGACAATCAAGTAATTTTTGGTATCCAAATTGCTTTGGATCCATAAACGTTAGTAGCACATAATTTTGTTCCCTTAGGAATCCATTTTTCAATTTCATCCTTTTTAGTTGAAGTACTTAGTCGTTTTGGGACCCAAATACTTCTAAAAACTTTACCATTTACAAATCTAGGGTTACTAGATTGTCTAACATAAAATTTTAGAAAGAATTTTTCCTCAAAATCAGGAACTTTTTGCTCAAAATCTTTTAATTTTTCCTCAAAATCCAAATTGGTTTTAGAAAGAATTTCATTTTCCTTTTTCAAATTGGAGATTAATTTCTTGTTTTTAGAAAATGTTGCCTTGAATTCAAAAACCAATTCATCATAAGCATATTGTAACGCATCAAAAGTATATGAATTTGAACTAGATGAGTTAAAAATTACCTCCCCCTCATTGAAGGCCATGAAGCATAGTGGGCTACCTCATCATCAATGGAGTCTTCATCATTCCATGTCGCCACATATATTTTCTTTGAAGATGATCCCTTTTTGTTGGACTTGTGGGAATCCTTCATCTTCTTCTTCGATTCATGCTTGGATTTAGTCATATCGCTCTTTATGAATCGAGAGAATTTCTTGAAGAGATGGTCCATCTCTTCATCTTCACTTTCCTTCTCGCTCAAATAAACATGTTGGCATGTGGAGGATTTGAGAGCAACGACACTCGCGTTGATGCCTAGCTCCATGATTTTCTTCTTCCCCATCTTCTTTATCTCTTCCTTCTTCTTCTCCTCTTCTTTTTCTTTCTTTATCATTTCATGAGCGAGAAGAGACCCCGTGAGTTCATCTAGCTTCAAGGTCTTTAGATTTTTGGTTTCGATGATGGCAGACTTCTTTGAGTCCCATGACTCGGGAAGAGAATAGAGAAACTTTCAGACAAGCTTGTCTTCCGGAATGATTTCTCCATAGCCTTTGAGTCCATTTGTGATGTTGTCGAATCTATCGGACATCTTTGTGATGTTTTCATCTGGTTTTATCTTGAAGTTCTCATACTCGAGGTTGAGGAGGCCGATCTTGGTCTCCTTTACTTCGTTTGTTCCTTCGTATTTGACTTCAAGCATGTCCCATACTTCCTTGGCATCTTTGCAAGAGGACATCTTCTCATAGATGTTGGGGCCAAATGCGCAAAAGAGGATGTGCAAGGCCTTGCAATTAAGCTCCATCTTCTTGCGATCATCCGCACTCCATTCCGCCTTACTTCGTTGTGGTACGAAAGGACCCTCTTCAACAATATCCCAAAGCATGTAATCTTTGGATTTGATGAAGAACTTCATTTTAATCCTCCAATGAGTGTAACTGGTCTCGTCAAAGAAATGTGGATTGTCGATGGATTGCGCCATTTGACCAGTTGATTGAGTTGTTGTATTGAGCTTCCGGATCGCCTCAATAGGATGTTAATCCCCTTCAATTAAGCCTCGCTTTGATACCAATTGTTGGTCTTGATAGGCTCAATTTCCTTCAATCGATTTAGTAAGCCAAGTGGTGGAGAAGTTGGAAATTTTGGGTGATTGAGGTGTGGGAGATAAAAGATAATTGACACGATGAATTTATGGTTGTTCGACCTTCTAACAAGCTCTTACATCCCCTACCTTAGCTTCTCACTAAGGATTTCACAACCAATTCACTAATTGATTCATCCCTTTTTCTAGGCTTAGGAGGAAACCCTTACACACTCAAAGCTTTCTAGACCAAAGCATGAGTAAACCCTCTTTACAAGAGAAATAAAAATAAGCAAACCAAAAGTCCCTCTAATATGTATTTGTTTGCACTCTTTAAGCTCTCGCCCAAACCTAAACACTTGAGAGCAAATTTGACAATTTTGGCTCACAAGTGTTCTCTATACAAGAATGGACAATTTAACTCTAAGACAAATTTTTCATCATAATGTTGTTGACAATTGAAGCATTAACCATCTCTTAATGCTTGGAGGTCCCTTTTATATTCCCAATTGAGTTTGTAGCCGGTGGTGACCATTGGGATTGATTTGGAGCTGTTGAAGCCTTTATTTCCCACCATAAATGTAGTTCTGCAGCTTATGTAACCCCCTTAGCTCGGCCTAGGCGCCCGACCCGAACTAAGAAGATTACACGGGGAAAACCGAAGCCAGCTCGCTAAAGTCAACCTCAATTGACGACCCTTTTTTCTTTTTATCTTCTCTAGATGCATATTATGAACCTATAAGTTCAGCAAAGCAATTAGGTGAAAACGGCACAGCGATCAGAGTTCAATTAGGGGTTCAATTGCGTACATTTGACTTTTAGAGACTAAATTGTAAATTGCATAAAATACAAGGACTTTCAAGATTTTAAAGTTACCAATCTTCAATTAGTCATGTAACATGCCAAATTTCAGCTCAAATGGATCATCCAAACTTATTCAATTGCACTCACAATATTCAGGGACCAAAATGCAACATTTCCAAACCTTAAAAGATACTTTTAACTAAAATTTAACTACTCGTATCGATACACTTGGCCCTATATCGATACGCGGGAAGACAGTAGCTAAAGAAGAGTTGAGCGTATCGAAACGCTTCCTCACGTATCGGTATGGCCTTCAAACTTGGCCTAGGCGTATCGATACGCGAGCAATCCGTTTCGATACCCCTGTACAAAAATGCCTCATTTTGCCTTAGCGTAACAATATGCTTTCCCGAGTATCGATATGCGTACCAGATTTGCTCATTTTAACATCACTTAAACATACTAAAACACATTCATACAAGCTCAAATCATGCATACATGATATACTCCATCTATTAGACTTAAAGACATTATCAAACAGTAAAACACTTTCATCAATCACAATAAACCATGATGACTATTGAACTATCCAAGCATGCTTAAGATACCAAACTATGGAAATGGTAAAACACCACAAACAAACCATAGAACCATATAAAGGCCAAATACAAGTCCACAATCAGAAACAATACATGCTTGAAACAACAAATATCTCCAACAAAAAATCAGAAAGTAGAAGTCCCACCCATTGCCACTTATTACACTAAGGTTGAACCACATACATCTCTTAAACCAAGCCTTGGAATCCTCTTGCTTTTGGGTTGCCTTGAAATATTCAATTTTCTGCATTGATGAAACAAATGAGCGTAAGCATAAAGCTTAGTGAGGATCGCTAAACAACATTCATCAATGCATTTAACATAACTTGCAAAACCACCACTTTTATCACATGCTTTCTCATAAATCATGTATTCACAAGATAACAATGCATTTAATAAACATATGCTCATATGCATCACTTAAAAACAACAATTAAACCATTGCTCATGCTTTACCAAGCATCTCATGCATTCTTGCATCATTTACAAGCATCTCATGCTTCACGTCATTCATTTACATTATATTGGCTCACAAGTGATAATACATAAACCATTTCAACACAAGACACAATCGGATACGCGGATTACAAGCGTTGTCCCTCGCGCTTCATACATACTACCGGACTACACAAGGTGGAGATCAATGGCACAATCACAACCCCTCAACACACGTGATGGAGTTTAATGGCACAATCACAACCCCTCAACATCACTCATCGGTAGTTGTATAATTCCACTAACGAGAGTATGGGACAAATACACAAGACTCACACACGGGACTAACCATTCACCGTTATGATCTTAACCTCAATTGTTAGGGTACTTGGATGAAGATTACGACACAATCACAACCCCTCGACATCCAAGGCGACTTTATTCACGGTGCACCCAATCCTATAGCCGGCTAACTATATCCGATTAGAATAACCAAAAACCATTTTCATCACTTGCCAATATAATCATTTAACCACATTAATCCACAGTTTTACAAGCATAACCACAATGCCATTTCCACAAGCATAACATGCTTAATATCATATGCATTCAACATATGCAAACCAAGGATCACTTACCTAGTGCATCCTTAACATAATGGCATTAAAACTCAGCATTAAACCATGCTTAAACATGCTTAAAAACAGTAAACAAATCCACACTCAACTCAAGTGCAATTTCATCCAACAAAGCACATTTCCATGAGAGGGATTTTCAAATCACTTATTCTTGAGCTTAGCTAAGTGTATCAAATTTACACTAAGCTCCCAAGACCACGCTCAAAGCGTTACAAAGCAAGAAATTGCATTTCCACTCACCGATACGCGAAGCCTTGCTCGCCGACACAGAATTTACTCTTCCGGAGCCTCCAACAACACCTTGTTTGCTTCCGAATCAAGATCCATTGTTTTCACATCATCAAAACAGATATCTAAATGCATTAAAATGCATTCTAACACCAGCAACAATTCACAAACTCGTTGCTCACCCAAACTATACCAAAATACCCATCCAAAACAACCGAAAACTCAATCGATTGCTTCATAAACCAAGCCCAGCTAACATACATCACTTCCAAAGCATTATAAACATCAAAACACATCTAAAAACAACCTAACCCAACCTTATACCTCCATCAACCAAGATTCCACCATTTCACCTCAGAAACCCACTTAAAACAACCAAGAAACTCAAAGATCTCAAGGATTTCGGGATCTATGTTATCAACACATTATTTTAACATATTAATCAACTTTAAACTCAATTAAAATCTACACAAAACAGAGCTTAACTCATCAAGTCCGAAAATTAAGATTTCAACCATATTTTTACAAGATTTTGATCTCTAATCAAAACTATAGTGAAAACTCAACCAAAAATAGTATTTAAAAGCCAAATATCTTGGGAATTTCAATAAAGAACTTAGATTAGAGGTTGAGAACGAGATTTACCTCCAATCCTTGCTTCTCTCAATGAATGATAAGTTTTCCTTAGCAAAATCTTGAAGAATTAGGAAAGATCTCTTGAAAATGGTTTAGAAAATGTTGAGAGAATTTTTGGACGAAAGAATTCTGAGAAAAGATGAGAGAATTAGTGTTTGGCTGAAAATGAGAAAGAGTTGGTAGTTACGTAATTAGAAATCTCACTTTAACTAACTATATTAATTAATATAAATCCAATTTAATCCATTTAATTAAAAGCCTTTTAAAACACATGTCATATTGAGAAAAGGTCAAATTGACTTAAAGCCCCTAAAGATTCTAAGATTTTGGCTTCCATATTAAAAATCACATTTTTCCCAATTTTGAAACTTTACAATTTGGTCACTACTCAAAATGTCCCATTTCCGAAATCCATTTTGTAAAATTGACTTGACCAACCTCTTAAACATATTTTTAGAGGATTTTAGCAATTTTTATCACAATTTTATCCTATCCCGGTCTTTGATTTCCTTAAATCACCTTACGCGATTCGAACCGTTCTCAACCAATCCGATCCGATGTCTAAACCATCTAGGCCCAAAACTGGGGCGTTACAGCTTAGTGTATCGATACTCCTCAAATCGTATCGATACAGTCCCGATAAGGAAATAGCCATTGAGACTTCCAGCTGGTGCATATCGATACGGGTGGTAAGCGTATCGGTATGGTCCTGCATTTTAAAAGACCGTTGGGAAAATGACCATTGGGGGTAGTTCGGCGTATCGATACACAATACAACTGTATCGGTACGCGAACTAGCCGTTAGCTATTTAAAATATATCGTATCAATAAGACAAGGCGTATCGGTACGTGTTTTGGCTACTGGTGTAACGCCCCGGGTTTAGGGGTCGGATGTTACACGGGTGAATCAGGTTTGATTCGTGGGCTCGTTTTAAATTAAATTGGGCTTTGGTTTTATTCTAAAAGGGATGTGGCTCATTTTAGGCAATTTAGTAATTTTAAAAATAAAGAGAAATGAGATGAGAAGAAGAGCTTTCTTTGAAACATTTCACCATCTTCTTCCTTCAACCCCTCTTTTAACGTTAAAACCTCCCTAAAAACCTCAATCACTATTCCATTTGATTCCTTCACCATTTCAAGTGTTTTCATCAAGGTAAGATCACTTTTGACTTGTCCTCTTCATTCCTAACACATTGATGGTTTTAATTTTTGAAAAACACCATTTTTTAGATTTTATAGTTTTCAAGATTTTAAAGAAAATGAATAAGCTTAGTGTGTTTTAGTTGGATTTTCGTTTTGTAAAGCTTATTTATGTTGAACTCTTGCCCTTAGATGCAATATATTTCAAAATGGAGAGGTTTTAACTAGAATCCGGAAATGGGTCTTGTGGGTGTTTTAAAATGGGTGAAATTAGTGTTTTTGGTGTAGTTTTGTGAAAGGGAGTTGGTCTGGGGTTATAGTGATACTAGGAGGTGGCTTTGAAGGTGTTTAGAAGTGTTTTGAGTGTTGAAATCATTGGTTCTTGGCTGGGCTATTAGGGAGTACAGAAATAGGGATTGTTGGTGTTGGCTTTGGTTTGAAATTGTGAGAAATTAGCTTGTAACTGTAGTTTGGGATTGTGGCAGTGTTTTGTGATGTTTTGGCTGAGCATTGTATTGTTTTTGATTGGTTAGAATCAAGGGAAACTGTCGGAGAGGCTTCGGGCACTAATTCGGGGAATTTGGAGACTTGAGATTGGTGTTCGGCTTCCGTCTGGGTTGCATCGGTGAGTGGAAATGTTTTGAACTTGTTGTGCTTTCGAAATGGGTTCTTGGGGGTTTGGGTGGAGCCTTGTGGGCTAACCTAAACCCAAGTGTAAGTTTACTAATCCTACCTTGATGGTTAAGTGATAATGTATGATTAATTGTTATGGTATCATATGCATTGTGGATTGCTTTTACTTACGTTTGTTGTTGTGTAGTCGTTATTGGTGTCGAGCCTCACGTGATGGTTGTGTAACTACGGTGATGTGTAGTCCCACCGATAGTGACTAGTAGAAGAGTACTTTGATGTGTAGTTCCATCGGAAAACTACTAGTCGAAACGGTGATGTGTAGTCCCACCGTGTGTTTTGGGTTGTGCTTGTGCAAACCTTCTAATTGTGTTGTCGTGCCTCACTTAGTGCATATGAATGGTTTACTTATCCTTTAAGAAATGTGTTTTGAAAACTGCATTGTTGATGAGTTTTTAGAGCTTCACTCACTAAGCTGTCAAGCTTACGCTCTCCTTTTTCCAACATGCAGATCATTAGAGTTCGGAAGGCAAGTGGGCAAGGGAGGAGCTTTTTAGAGTTCTCGAGCCTCACGTGATGGTTGTGTAACTACGGTGATGTGTAGTCCCACTGATAGTGACTAGTAGAAGAGTACTTTGATGTGTAGTCCCATTGGAAAACTACTAGTCGAAACGGTGATGTGTAGTCCCACTGTGTGTTTTGGGTTGTGCTTGTGCAAACCTTGTAATTGTGTTGTCGTGCCTCATTTAGTGCATATGAATGGTTTACTTATCCTTTAAGAAATGTGTTTTGAAAATTGCATTGTTGATGAGTTTTTAGAGCTTCACTCACTAAACTGTCAAGCTTACGCTCTTCTTTTTCCAACATGCAGATCATTAGAGCTCGGAAGGTAAGTGGGCAAGGGAGGAGCTTTTTGGAGTTCTCGAGTAGCTCAAGTATGCTACAAGTATTTGTAATAATGCCTAGACAATGGGGGTGTAAACTTGTATGGAGTTGGTGTTCAAGCTCCTTAGTTTGGTTTGTTGTTGTTCCAGCATGTTTGTTTTGATGATGCTATGAGTTTTGTATGAGCGTTGTTAGACTCATATATGCTTAGTTTTGATGTTGATTTTGCTTGAATGCTTGTGTGTTGATGGCCTGTAGCCATGTATTACCATGAGTGCTTATATGTTTGTTTAAAGCATGTGAAACCTTATTATGAAAGGTATATGTGTGTGTTATTTCCTTTGAATGAAATGGTGAAGTCATGTACGTTTTTATGCAAGTTCCTACCTAATTGCCTATCTTGTGTTGGATGCCATGTTTGTTCGGTTATGTTGAATTTCATGATATGTTTTGGTTGCTAAATGATGTATGAGTGTTGGTATGTTGCTAGACGAGTCGTAAAATGCATCTAAAGTTGAGTCTTGGTCTGTTTTGCACCTAAATTGAGTCTTGCAGTGCAGGGCGTATCGGTACGCCCAAGGGCCGTATCAGTATGCCCAAGGGCCGTATCGATACAGTCCTACACTTTAGGGCTCAGTTTAAGCCTAGCGTACTGGTACACGGGGGTGTATCGATACGCCAAAAGCTCTTTGGAAATCTGAGATATTGACGAGATTTTGGCGTATCAGTACGGGTCTTGGGTGTATTGGTACGGTCTTTTATCGTTAACCGTGAGAAGTTGTCCGTTGAGGGTGTATCGGTACGGTCAACCAGTGTACCGATACGGTCTCCCTAGGTTGACTATGGGATGTTGGCCGAGTCAAGGCGTATCGATACAGTCTCCTAGCATATCGATACGGCTTGTTGTAAAGAGTAAAATGGGCTGATTGAATTGATTGTTTGGTATGCTTTGAATCTTATCGTTGTCATTCCGCTGTCGTATCTCACATAGGATATATTTAAGCATTTAGACAAGATAATATTTGAAAATTTTTTCTAAGGTTGCTAACCGAGGTGGGGCCTTAACGGGTTTCACTTCGGTTTTACCCGTGTGACCTACTCGGACCGGTCAGTCGTCCAAACCAAGACGAGGGGGTTACAACTGGAATTTTACTGTAGCTGAAACCCTAGGGCGTATCGATACAGTATCAGACTGTATCTATACGAGTACTTGAAAAACACTGGTTTGGCTACTTTAAAATCATTTTAATTTATTCCAAAGCCTTTTAAAAACCCTTAAACATAATTTCAATTTTTTTTCAATAAAAGCATATTTTAAACTCTTTTCAATTTAGTCCAAAACATTTTTCAACTATTATATCAAAACATTTAGTTCTACAATTGTTGATTGTTGTTGTGTAAGATGGTGAGAACAATATCTTCCCAATTGCATTCGCAATTATTGAGCAGTGGACGACGGAAGTTTAGAATTTCTTTTTGAGCAATTTACGTGAGCATGTCATCAGAGAAGTTGAGGTCTGTATTATATCCGATCGAGAGGCTGATAACAAATCAACAATTGATCGAGACGAAAGTCATTGGATGCCTTCAGACGCATATCCCTTGTATTGTGTTTGTCACATTGGTAAGAACAGTTACGAACAATTCAAAAACCAATACCTTTTCGCAATGAGGTTTAAAGCATGAGTAAGTATCATTTTTTCAAACTCAATTATATATTCGTACCTATTTATGTGTTTTGATTTTTTCTCGATACTAACAACATATATTATGACACAAGATATGAACTAATGCAACTGGATTTTGAGAGGAAGTTGGAGAATTAAAAGAAGTATGGCAATCGCGCTTGGAGGTGGGCAAACAATATCGAGAGAGAAAGATATGCCTAATCATATGATGAAGGTGGTAGACAATACAAGTAAATGACAACCAACCTTATGGAGTGCATAAATGGAGTACTAAAAGGATCGCGTCATCTCCCAATAGCAAGCTTGGTGAGAGATACATACTACTGGTTGACTAAAGTTTGGATCGTCAAAGGGAAGCAAATCGAGTCCTTAATAAATAGGGGACAACGTTGGGCTCCCGATCTTGTGATGAAAATGCAAAATAATGTGAAGAATGCAACGTCGATGAATGTTTACACGTTAGACCGAATGAATCTGATTTTTTATGTTGTTGGTTCTAGATGCAACAATGAAGTAGGCCACTCAAATGTATTTCGAGTAGATTTCGGATGTAGGTGCTGTGACTGTGGCAAGTTCCAGACATGGCGATATCCATGTGCTCATGCAGTTGCAGCAGGTATGTCTGTAGGGGTTGACTCGTACACCTATACTGATGAATGCTTCAATCTCCACATTATGGTAAATATTTACAGAAGTGAGTTCCCACTGATTGCGAATTCAAAGTATTGATCGTCAATGGAGCATAAAAATGGTTATTGGATCCTAGACTCAGTAGAACTCCAACTAGCCGACCTAGATCGACTCATATTTATACCAGTATGGATCTTCATCATAGAGAGAGGGGACAACAAAAGAGATATACCATATGTAGGGGTGAAGGACATTGGAGATCAAACTGTCCAAATGAACCAAGATACATGTTTATGCCTCAGTGATTTTTGTTTGTATTCCAAAATATTGAAATATTGATATCAAATATTCTACTGTCCATTAGTATTAGTTATTTATAATTTTATGTTTTCACTATTATAATATTATTGTAACACCCCATACACGATCTAGAAGAAAACCGAGTCGAAGATGTCACCAGAAAACAAATAAGATAATTCAAGCGTTCGATTCGATTCAAACAAATAAGATAATTCAAACAAATAAGATATCACCATACAAATTGAGCATATTGACAATCAATTTATTCATTGTCGGGTTCATCTTTTGAACTCTAGTGGTTGGTTTCTTTTTAGTGTGGTGTATGGTAGTCTTGTGGCTTATTGTCGTAGACATTTATGGGGTTGACTTGAATCGCTTAACCCGGGACCAGATGTAGCATGTACTGGGGGTGATTTCAATGTGAAACTAAGCGTGGAGGATAGAAGTTGGGATGCTCGAATTGGATCGAGAATTAACAACTTGTTTTCTAACTTTGTTTTTTTCACAAGGACTTATTGATGCGGGATTCTCAGGACCTCAGTTTACTTGGAGGCGTGGTAATCTTTCTAAACAGCTTGACCGTTATTTAGTCAATGAGACATGGGTAACGCGATATTCGAGTTTCTTGGTGAGCCATCTTGACCAACTAGGCTCGGATCATAGGCCGATTTTGTTGCAACTTGCCATCGTCGCACAACCATCTGGGCAGAGACCTTTTTGTTACTTGGCTTGTTGGCAGGAGCAAGATTATTTTGAGAGGTTTATGGGTTCTTGTTGGGATGTGAATGGTGATTTAGATGAAAATTTAGGAATCTTTAAGTCTCGGGTAGGAGAGTGGAACAAGTCTGTGTTCGGCCATATTGTTCAAAAGAAAAAGATGATCATGGCTCATATCCAAGACATTGATATGAAGTTGTGTTGAGTGGATCGAAAGATCGATATGAACCAAGAGGGGGTGAATTGGATTTTTAAGGTTTGTGTGGTGGAAATTGCAAATTAAAAAGATTAACAAGGAATTTTAGAGTGGTTCAAGTTCCAAATGAACTCTACATCCACTATCTTAGCTTCACTAAGGATTTGCAACAATTCCACTAATTGCTCTTCCCCTTTTCTAGGCTAAGGAGGCAACCCTTACAATTTTCGGTTAAATTTTCTACCCAAAATTTAACCCAATCCTCACACAAAGGTAACAAAGAATTTGATGGCTAAGATAGTATCTCTCAATACAAATTGTAGTGCAATTACAAGCACTCAACCCAATTGAAAAGGATAAGAATGAAAATTACAATTGGGGTTTCTAGACAATATGGGATTTTAGCACAAATGCTTGGATTTGATGTATGGATATTTGCTTTTTGATCAATAGTTGTTGCTGGAGCTTTTAGAGGTCCCTTTTATACCTTCTCATTGATTTCTAGCCGTTGTGGTTGTTGCATTCATCAATAGAGTCGTTGGGGGTGTTATCTCACCTCCATAAATGCAGTTTGCAACTACCTGTTTCGGAACGCGGGTTACCTGTTCCGAAACGGACCAAAATAGAAAGAGCCGTTGGGGTGCATTTAAGAGCCCGTTTCGAAACGTGTTGAAACCGTTTCGAAACACTTTTGCCACTGTCAAGGGTCGTTTCGAAACAGCTTGAGCCCGTTTCGAAACACCCTAACGATCTTTGAAAATTCAGTTAAAAATATTACAACGGTCATAATTTTCAAATCAAAATGAAGAACCGTTTCGAAATGCTTGAAGCCGTTTCGATACGGGTTCATGTGTTCTAAAGCCGTTTCGATACGCGTTTCGGAACAAGGGTTGGCAGTGATGAAACCGTTTCAAAACACCTTAGGCCGTTTCGAAACAGGGACTTGAAAAACACTGTTTCGGCTTTAAACACTTAGAAAAATATTTGAAAACATTGTTTTTAACTTTGGCATAATCTTAAAATCATATGGGGATGTTTGAGGACTTAAAAATTCGTTTTGACATTTTCAATTCAGTCCTTAGTTTTTTAGTTATATCAAAATTAAAATATCGGTTTCACAATCTCCCCCTTTTTGATATAACAAAACCAAAGTTAGAATTTTTAAGAGTTTTGAAAATTTTGAACATATTCTAACTCCCCCTTAATTTAAGATAGGTTTTTAAAGTTTTTTTTTAATTTTAACTTTGAAATTCAAGTTTTAAAACTTAAAACACTTTAAACATTTAAAACGAATTTTTGTTTTTGGCTCTTGAATTTCTTCTCCCCCTTTTTGTTAGATCAAAAATAATAAATAAGGCTCATAGAGAAGACAAAGGATTAATACCAATAAGCATTAAGTAACAAGCAACAATAATATCAATTTATAAAATTAAAATATCCAAAGCATAAATCAACATTAAGTTCAAAATATAATCCCAAATAAAAGATCAAAAGCATAGGTTCCTAAAACATAATGAAACATAAAGATGCAATCTTAAACCTAAAATGCATAAATAATATGATATGATATGATATGAAAGTCCTAGGCCTCGTCACCACCATCATCATCATCCGAAGTCTCATCATCGCTCTTGACTTGAGAATGGTGAAACTTCATCCATTGGCCATAAAGAGTAGAGAATGATAAATCCAAGTTCGAGTGGGAAGTCTCAAGAGATAGGAGGCGATCCTCGACATTTTGCAAGCGAGTGTCGATGGCATCAAAACCCGAAGCTATGCGAGTATCCAAGGCATTGAACCGCTCGGTAATGAGAGCCGTAAGAGCTTCATTGTTTCCAACTTGAACTTGCGGTGGAGGTGCAACGGGAGGAAGAGGAGCTTCTCTATCAACACGTTCCCAAACATCGTTCACATAGCGACTTGCGAAGAGAGGACTCACCAATCTTGGACTTGCGAGGTTCCGGAGAGTCGTAGGTGCAATCAAGACCAATGGTGCTAAAGATGTGGCTTAAGATCGTGCCATAGGTGAAGGATTTCAATTCATTGGTGTCAATAAGCTTAACATTATTGACTATCTCAGCAAAAATGATCTTAGCAACATTAGGGCGCTCACCACGACGGAAACATTCAAGCCAAAAGTGATCAACTTGACGGATATGAGAGTATTTACCTCCGGAAGGGCGAAGGAACCATGATACCATCAAGTGAAGAAAACGATCATGCGCATCCAAGGCAAGTGCCGGACCGGTGGTAGTAACAAAGTGACGTTCATTCTCAATTCCTACATTCTTAAGGGAAAAGGTGGACTCCAAGAGAGAAACATCAAAAATAAACTTTTTCCCTAAGATAAAAGATTCAATCCCTACAACCTCGGTATTGGTTTCATCATTTATAAGACGAGAATTGGAGTAAAAGATGAGTACCATATGTTTGTAGCGAATGTCCGGGATGCTCAACAAAGGAAGAAGATCCCATTCACTCAAGCGCTCGAGGTAGCGGAAAAGGAATCTCTCGGAGTTAAGGAAATCGAGATCAATGACACGTTCACGACGAACTTCGAAATCCTGGACATATTTGAAACGAGCTCGCATCTCCGTAGTTCAAAGGGATTTCTGAAAGAGCAGAGCGAGATTCGGACGCATGCTTGACTCACCGGTTTGAACGGACTTACGCTTTTTGTTAGCTTGTTCCGACATCCTAAAAACATTAAGCAAGCATGTTTTAAAAATTAAGTGTATGCATAGATTTTTAAATTCAATCCAATAATAAATCCCACTTAGGTTTTTAAAAAAAATAAAAACAAAGAAAAAATTAAAAAAAACAATAAAAGAAAAATACGAGTTAAAATTTTTATATTCGAATAAAAAATTGAAGTTTTTGAATTTTTTTTACAAGATATGGAAAACCCAAGCATAAAAACATATAAATTATACAAAAATAAAATTTTCTAACCTAAGATTCGAACATAAATTGAAAGAAAAAGAAAAAGAGGAAAAATACCTTAGTTTGGGATTTTGGATGAATGGAAGAAAATCCTTGCACAATGTTGATGAAACTTGCTTAGACTAGAGTTTTAGAGAAAAACCCCTCAAGATTTGGTGAAAAGCAAAGAGGTTTAGAGGGTTTTTATAGGGAAAAAGTCGGTTTAAGGTTTTTAGGGTTTTGAAGTTAAAGTGAATTTTAACATTAAAAGCCCTAATTATAGCTGTCCGCGAAACCGTTTTGGAACGGTCTTGATCGTTCCGAAACGCGAGCACGAGGGTTTGACCGTTTTGAGACTTTCAGTAGACCGTTTCGATACGGTGTTGACCGTATCGAAGCCCCGTTGACCCGTATCGAAACACGTTTCGATACACCCCTTGGCAGTAGCAAAAATATTTCGAAACCCTTTTGAGGCATTTCGAAACGCCCTTCTCTCAGACATGATTTTAAGGCATCCGTATCGAAACAGGTTCACCCGTTTCGATACACCTAGGCCTGGAAGTGCAGATGAGGCTCTAAAAGTGCAGAAAAATGAGTTTTTCTAAGGCCTAACTTGCATAAATGACATGAATGAGCAGGCAAAACATATGCAAACATAAACATACTCCTCCTAGCTATAAGCATGGATGAAATTAGAAGTCTAAACACATAAACATGGCATTTCACAAGATCAAGCAATTTTAAGCACAAAAGAGGTCCTAAAAGGTCAAGATAGGCTAGCTAGACCTAACTCTCTCCTAAGGGACCAAAAACGCTCTTTGTCTAAAGGTTTTGTAAATATGTCCGCTAATTGATTTAAGGTGTCTACATACTCTATAACCACATCTTCTTTAAGGACATGATCTCTAATGAAATGATGCCTTATTTCTATATGTTTGGTTCTAGAGTGTTGGATGGGATTTTTTGTTAGACATATTGCACTAGTGTTGTCACATTTTAGGGGTATGGTTTCAACTTTAATTCCATAATCTAAGAGTTATTGCTTCATCCAAAGGACTTGAGCACAACAACTCCCTAAGGATATGCACTCGGCTTCGGTGGTAGATAAGGCTACACTATTTTGTTTCTTAGAGAACCAATATATGAGCATACTACCTAGGAATTGACAAGTTCCTGAAGTATTTTTCCTATCGATTTTGCAACCCCCATAATCCGCATCCGAAAAAGCATGAAGGTTGAAGGTAGAGTCTCTAGGGTACCAAAGACCTAAACAAGGAGTATCTCTAAGGTACCTAAAGATTCTCTTAACAGCTATAAGGTGAGACTCTCTAGGACTAGCTTGAAACCTAGCACACAAGCAAACACTAAACAAGATATCCGGTCTACTTGCGGTAAGGTAAAGCAATTATCCAATCATAGAACGGTAAAGCTTAGAGTCAACACACTTACCTCCTTCATCTTTGTCAAGCTTTGTAGATGAGCTCATAGGTGTGGCTTGAGGCTTTGCATTCTCCAAGCCAAACTTCTTGAGCATATCCTTTATGTACTTTGCTTGATTGATGAAGGTGCCATCCTTCTTTTGCTTGATTTGGAGTCCCAAAAAGAATGAGAGCTCCCCCATAATGCTCATCTCGAATTCACCTTGCATTAACTTAGCAAGCTCTTGACAATGACATTCATTAGTAGAACCAAAAATAATATCATCAACATAAATTTGAACTACTAAGATGTCATTTTTATACATTTTTATAAAAAGTGTAGTATCCACCTTTCCTTTTTCAAATCCTTTTTCAATTAAAAAGTTTGAAAGTCTTTCATACCAAGCTCTAGGAGCTTGTTTTAAACCATAAAGTGCTTTGGTGAGTTTGAAAACATGATTTGGAAATTTTGAGTCTTCAAAACCCGGTGGTTGTTCCACATACACTTTTTCATTTATAAAACCATTTAAAAACGCGCTTTTAACATCTATTTGAAAAGGCTTGAAATTATGATAACATGCATATGCAAGCAACATCCTAATGGCTTCCATTCTAGCTACGGGTGCATGGGTTTCATCAAAATCTATTCCCTCTTCTTGAGTGTAACCTTGTGCTACTAGTCTAGCTTTATTTCTTACAATGTTACCACTCTCATCTAGCTTGTTCCTAAAGACCCATTTAGTTCCTATGGTAGATTGATTACTAGGCCTATCAACTAATGTCCAAACGTTACTTCTTTCAAATTGATTTAACTCTTCTTGCATAGCCATAATCCAAAAATCATCTTTCAATGCTTTGTTAATATTCTTAGGCTATATGCATGAGATAAATGCAACATGATTGATTAATCTAAGAGAAGATCGAGTGGTTACCCCCTTGGATGGATCACCCAAGATTTCACCATTTTTGACATAGTTGAACTCCCTTGGGTAGCTCACTTCCTTTTCCTCAAGAGCCAAGTCCTTCAAGGCTTCAAGAGGTGGATCTTGTGTGTCCTCTTCTTTTGTTGGAATCTCATCCTCCTTTGAAGTTTGTCCTCCATCAAAGGCATTTATGATTCCTACATCATCATCATCACAAGAATCCTTCCTTGGAAGGAGGTTATCATCGAATACAACATGAATAGATTCTTCTACTACTAAAGTTCTTTTGTTAAATACTCGATATGCTATAGAGGTTAAAAAGTAACCTATGAAAATAGCTTCATCACTTTTTGCATCAAATTTACCTAAGTTGTCTTTTCCATTATTTAAAACAAAGCACTTGCAACCAAAAGGGTAAAAATAGCTAATGTTAGGCTTTTTAGATTTTAAAATCTCATAAGGTGTTTTCTTTAAAATTGGCCTAATCATTACTCGATTTACAATATAGCAATCGGTGTTTGTGGCTTCCGCCCAAAAATATTTAGGTAAATTGTTTTCACAAAGCATAGTTCAAGCCATTTCTTGCAAAGTTCTATTTTTCCTCTCAACTACCCCATTTTGTTGAGGAGTTCGAGGAGCCGAAAAATTGTGGCAAATATCATTTTCATTTAAAAAATCTTCAAACCCTAAATTTTGAAACTCAGTTCCATGATCACTTCTAATATGTGAAATTTTAAGTTCAAGATCATTTTGGGTTAGTTTTGAAAATGTGATGAATTTTCCCAAAGCCTCATCTTTAGTACTTAAAAATAGAACCCAAGTAAATCTAGAAAAATCATCAACAAGTACAAAATCATAAGACTTATCACCCAAGCTCATAGTCCTAATTGGCCCAAATAAATCCATATGGATAAGTTGTAAGCATCTACTAGTAGAAACATCATTAATGGATTTAAAGGAAGAATTATGTTGTTTACCCTTAGAGCATGCATCACAAATTTTATCTTGGGTAAACCTCTAACTAGATTAAGGGAGACTAGTTTTTCTAAAACACTTATGCTAGCATGTCCTAGTTTCCTATGCCACAACCATGCATCATTTTCATTTTGTGCTACTAAGCATGCATGAGATGTATGAATGTCATCTAGATGCACCATGTATATGTTCCCTATGCGATGACCTATGAGCATAATATTATTAGATTTAATGTCTACAATTTTGCATCCATTTTTATCAAATAAAATATTAAATCCTTTATCACACAATTGACTTATGCCAATAAATTGTGTTTAAGACCATCAACATACAAGACATTTTCAATGAGAATAGTAGAGTGATTACCTATGGAGCCAATACCTTTAATGTGGCCTTTGGAGTTGTCACCAAATGTCACTACTCCTCCACTTTTTGGCTTTAGATCCATGAATCTACTCTTGTCTTCGGTCATATGCCTTGAGCATCCACTATCAAGGTACCATGAGTTTTGACTTTGTGCTTTGGCCTTGTAGCAATGCTCCCCCTACAAACAAAGATATTAAGCTTTTGTTTTTGGTACCCAAATCATTTTGGGTCCATGAGTGTTAGCTCCCAAAACCTTGGTTCCCTTAGGAATCCAAGATGACATAGCAATAATGTTATTTTATAAGTTCCTTAGGAACTCATACACTTCTAATTCTTTTAGCTCTACTATGTCTAGGATAGCTACCTTGTTTGTAGTAGTTAGTCTTTTTCTTAGGTTGGTTTGTTCTTGAGGATTCACCTATTTCATGCTTGACACTACCAACATTTTTAAAAGACTTTTTGAGCTCATTTAGCTCATCCAACACCTTTTGGTGTTCACTATTACATTGAGACAAAAGATTATTAAGGTCAACATTTTCATCTTGAAAAAACTTTAGTTCATCTTTCAACCCTAATATCTTTTTCTCAAATTTTGAATTAGCTTGAGTGAGTGAGTCATTTTTCTCATTTAGTTCCAAAATAATTTTCTTGTTCCTAATGACCGACTCTTTATATTTCTCAACTATATCATCATAGACCTCTTGTAACTCATCATATGCATCATTCAATTCATCATATGTAAAATCTAAAGTTGATGAGTTAGAGGTTACCATGGAGGAATCTTCCTCAAGTGTCATGAGGCAAAGGTTAGCCACTTCTTGTTCGTCATCCTCTGATGACTCCTCATCACTCCAAGTAGCAAGCTTGGCTTTGAGCTTCTTCTTCTTCTTCTTCTCAAAGCCCTTCTTCTTGAGTTGAGGGCACTCCAAACGTATGTGGCCGGGTTGTTTGCACTCAAAGCAAATGATTTGATCCCTTGCTTCTTCTTTGTTCTTGCTTTTGAAGTCCATTTTTCTTTGGATTTTTCTTCCCCGGTTAGACCTCATAAAGCGTGAGAATCGTTTGGCTATCATAGCCAATTCTTCTAGCTCATCCTCCTCACTAGAAGAGCTCTCTTCATGTAGTGAAGCTTTGAGAGCTATTCCCATCTTCTTCTTCTTCTCAACCTCTAGCTTTTCTACTCTTTTCTCTTCTTTCTTCTTCTCTTCTTCCCTTCCTTGCTTCATAATCTCATGAGTAAGGAGAGAACCCACAAGCTCATCAAGCTTTAAAGTTTTCAAATTTTTAGCTTCCATGATGGCGGTTCTCTTCCCATCCCAAGATTCGGGAAGTGAATAGAGTAGCTTCCGAACAAGCTTGTCTTCCGGTATGATCTCTCCAAAACCTTTGAGCCCATTGACTATAGTGGAGAACCGATCAAACATCTTGGACACCGTCTCATCGGGCTCCATCTTGAAATTCTCATAACTAAGATTAAGAATTCCAATCTTAGTTTCTTTGACATCGTTGGTTCCCTCATAGGTAGTCTCAAGAGTGTCTCACACTTCTTTGGCACTCTCAATAGATGACACTTTAGAATAGATGTCCGGACCGAATGAACAAAAGAGCATGTGGAGAGCTTTGTCATTTACTTGAATCTTTTTCCTTTCTTCTTCACTCATCTCCACCTTTTTCTTCAAGACCATCTTGCCTTCACCATCTTGCTTCAATGGAATGTAAGGGCCATCTTCAATGACATCCCACACTAAGTAGTCATTGAACTTGATGAAGAGACGCATTCTATTCTTCCAAAAAGAATAGTTATCACCATTGAAGAAGGGAGGCTTTGTAGTGGATTGAGACTCATACATGCCCGAACCGGAGGTTGAAGCCATCTCTTGATATTTGATGATCACACTCTTCCAAGGAACTCCTCTTGTGGTTGTTAATCCTCAAAGAGGTAGCCTCTGATACCAATTGTTGAGTGGATCGAAAGATCGATATGAACCAAGAGGGGGTGAATTGGATTTTTAAGGTTTGTGTGGTGGAAATTGCAAATTAAAAAGATTGACAAGGAATTTTAGAGTGGTTCAAGTTCCAAATGAACTCTACATCCACTACCTTAGCTTCAGTAAGGATTTGCAACAATTCCACTAATTGCTCTTCCCCTTTTCTAAGCTAAGGAGGCAACCCTTACAATTTTCGGTTAAATTTTCTACCCAAAATTTAACTCAATCCTCACACAAAGGTAACAAAGAATTTGATGGCTAAGATAATATCTCTCAATACAAATTGTAGCCCAATTACAAGCACTCAACCCAATTGAAAATGATAAGAATGAAAATTACAATTGGGGTTTCTAGACAATATGGGATTTTAGCACAAATGCTTGGATTTGATGTATGGATATTTGCTTTTTGATCAATAGTTGTTGCTGGAGCTTTTAGAGGTCCATTTTATACCTTCTCATTGATTTCTAGCCGTTGTGGTTGTTGCATTCATCAATAGAGCCGTTGGGGGTGTTATCTCACCTCCATAAATGCAGTCTGCAACCACCCGTTTCGGAACGCGGGGTACCTGTTTCAAAACGGACCAAAATAGAAAGAGCCGCTGGGGTGCATTTAAGAGCCCGTTTCGAAACGTGTTGAAACCGTTTCGAAACACTTTTGCCACTATCAAGGGTCGTTTCGAAACAGCTTGAGCCCGTTTCGAAACACCCTAACGATCTTTGAAAATTCAGTTAAAAATATTACAACGATCATAATTTTCAAATCAAAATGAAGAACCGTTTCAAAACGCTTGAAGCCGTTTCGATACGGGTTCATGTGTTCTAAAGTCGTTTCGATACGCGTTTCGGAACATGGGTTGGCAGTGATGAAACCGTTTCGAAACGCCTTAGGCCGTTTCGAAATAGGGACTTGAAAAACACTATTTCAGCTTTAAACACTTAGAAAAATATTTGAAAACATTGTTTTTAACTTTGGCATAATCTTAAAATCATATGGGGATGTTTGAGGACTTAAAAATTCGTTTTGACATTTTCAATTTAGTCATTAGGTTTTTAGTTATATCAAAATTAAAATATCGGTTTCACAAGTTGGAAACATGTGTCTCAGATTCTTTGTGTCGACTGCAGACAAGATTGGTTGCGCAACTTGATGAGGTTTTAGAGTAGGAGGAGTTGTTGTGGTTTCAAAGATCATAGACTCAATGGATTTTTCATGTGGATTACAACACTAAATTCTTCCATGCTAGCACTCTGAGTCGGAAAAAATGGAACCGCATTGCTTCGATTAAATTGGCAAATGGCAGTTGGTGTTCGGAGCAGGATTGTTGCGACTAAAAAATACCGGTGTCACTTAGACGAACCGGGTTTTAATGGTTTTTGAAAAATTTAATCGGATTTATAAAAATAGAGGAGTCGCCACCGGCCATTTAAAAATGGTAGACCGGACACCGAAATAAAACCAGAGATTCTTTTTTCTAAAAAAAAGGGTTCGGGAGTCGGTTACACGCGACGCGAGGAAGGATTGGCACCCCCGTCGTGCCCGGAAATCGGTACCAAAAACATTACCGCTTAATTAATATTAAATTTTGCGAATTAAAGTGACGAATCGTATCGAAATTTGGTTATACGAGCGAGTGAATTTTAAAAGCCTTAATATTCGAGAAAGAGCGTCCGAACCACCACCACTACGACTGGTACTGGCCTCGTTCGTTCCCGAATAAAAAGACATTCGCATTACATTATTTAAAATCCGGATGCAACTTATAAACTCATGAACGAGACAGATAGATTACATGATCAAATAAATAATATGGAAAAGGCATAGAGCAAATGGCATGTTACAATATGAACGATATAAGTGATAAAAATGATAAACATACGAATTCAAAGTCCTATGTGAACTATACAATTTATAGAAATCATGCACGAAAACATATAATGCATATGTAGAGATGTACAACTTTGCAAAATCATGAAACAAGAAGAAGGCTACATAAAAATCACGCATTAAATACATACATATCTCATATATATGTTACAGCACAATCACAATCACAAAAAAGGGACGTCTAAACATACATACGGCTCTTGCTAAAAACATAAAAAGCGAGAAATAAACATATACACATGGCATGTATGTACATATAAATGTGGTAAAATGGGAACGGGGTAATACATGGATTACTACCTAAAAATTTAGGTAATATACGTACATATATAATCACATATAAAAGGGGACATAAGATATATATATATATATATACTATTACGTAATAGAACAAAACAAAAATAAATATATAGGTATAGTTACATAAAAGAAAGCCTTATGCTAAAAAACGAAACTGGATAATATATGTGAACTCCATAAGGTATATGATTATACAAAAACCATATTCTAATATAATTTATAAATACTATAATGCATATGTATTCAACACAAATTTAAAAGGGGTGGAATGAATATGTTTTTTTAAGAAAAGAGAGTCCAGGGGTTTTCGAAAGCGGGTAAAAACACAGGGATCCGAAACGTAATAAGACCACTTCTTATTCTGATCAATCGACACAGATGAGGACGAAATTGAAAAACCAGAGAAATTTATAGGGATGGGGGTTGCTATTTAAAAAGACAAAATGGCCAAAAAAAACAATCTCGAAAACACGGGAGGGTTGTGGAAGATTAAACCAAAATTAAAACGCCAAAACGGTATAAAACGAGCCTTTGATCTATTTTTAACCTCTTTGGCCATTTCTTGCTTTGAAATCAGAATCCCCTTCCCTCTTGCTCACTCGATTAGGGTTTACTCCCAAAAAAACAAAAGCCGGCAGCCGGCAAACGTGAAATTACTTCTCCGATCACCCTTTCATTTTGTTATTTTTGTTGGAAGAAACTGAAAATGCTACACACTCGAGTTGAAAACAAACCCTTCCCCGTTCAAACCCCGAACGATTCACCCCGGACCGCCCTGAAATGGAAGCCGATGGGTTTATCACCGCCGGGATCTGGAGCGACGGGAGTCGGAGGGCCGCGAAAGGTATACCCCACCCCTAAACTCTTTTTCTTTTTGCGTTTTTTCTTGTTGCATGCAAAATCTGAAAATGAAGTTGAGAAAAGAAAAAAAAAATTAACCTCTGAAGTTTCTGATTTTTATTACTCTATGAATAAAAAAATCCCGAATGGGTTTTTTGTTTACAATCTCTCTACTCGTTTTTTTCTCGATGCTCACTCTGATATTTGTATCCCTCTCATATCTTTTTTGTTTCTCTCTTTATTACATGCGGATGAAAAACAAAATTTCTCTGTGTTCTGTTCTTCTGATTTCCTTTGTTGGCACGTTATTGTTTTTTGCTATTCTGGTGTTTTTGACTTTCTGATTTTTGTGTTTGCATGCTGGCAACTACTGGAATGGGAGGGGGCATCGAGCTGGTCGCGGCAGACGCGTGCTCGTGGCAGGCGAGAGGTCAGACGGCTCAGGCGCGTTGAGCAACGAAGGGTCGCGCGTGGGGCGTGGGGCTTCTGGAGGTTTCCGCATCGAACCAGGACCGTTAGATCGATTTGATCTAACGGCCGACGTTGTGCGGCGCGAGATGAGGGGCAGGCACCCTCCTTAGGGTTTTGTCTTGAGATGATCTGGGCCATACATCTTTCTTCGATCCGACGGCTCTCAGTGCGTGCGGCGCTAGGGCAAAGATGGATGGCTAGGGTTTCTTCATCTGGTTAGATCTGGACCGTTAGATTAACATTCCAGATCTAACGGTCTACGATGGGCTGCGTAGAGGGAAAAGAAGGGATTAGGGTTTCTTGATTACTAGGCTTGCCGGACTTGGGCCTTATGTATTTATTGGGCTTTCGGGCTACATGTAATTTATTTAAGTATGGACTGTTTATTTATATAATTTGGGCTCTTTATATCTTACATTTAATTTTTAATATAATACTATCCAATAAGTAATAATAAATAGTAATTAAAGGTAAATTAAAATAATAATAATAACAATAATAATAATAATAATAATAAACAATAATATGTACACAATATGTAACCAAAACACACCTATATCCAATATGTCACACGCATACATACACAATAAATAGCACTAATTAATGATAATAGTATGGTAGCAATACTAAATAATAATATGACATACACACATATATATATATATATATTTCTTTTTTCTTTTTCCTTTTTCTCTTTTTTTTTATTTTTTATTTTTAAATTTCCTAATAGCCCGATAAGCCCACTAACAATACAAACATAAAGGGGTTCAAGGTCCGGACAAAATTAGTGATTACAAGGATGAGCTTCACATATTGGCTGCCAATTTCTTTAAAGAGCTATTTACATATTCGGGTCCTCATTTACCACAATTTCCATTAGTGGGGAGGTTTTTTATATATCGAAATAGTACTTTGGAGTCGTTTGCCGCACCAATTTCGAACTAGGAGATCATTGATGTAGTGTTCTCGATGAGTTCGCTCAAGGCTCCAAGAATTGATGGATTACATGCTGCCTTTTCCCAACGTAACTGGGGTATTGTCGGTGCCGATGTTTGTTCTTTTATTCAAGAGGTCTTCGCCTTAGGTATCTTGCCTTTGGTTTTGAATTAAACTTTGTTGGTTCTTATTCCGAAACTAGAGAATCCTGAATTTATGACTCAATTTCAACCCATTAAATGAGACTCATGATAATATTCGTCTTTTTCAATCAAAAAATTATACTAACTATTAAATACAATAAATTACTTAAAAATTAAAATTCTAAAATGAATTAAACTACAATAAAGAAATTAAACTTAAATAAATTACTTACTAATTTACAAATTGGTCAAATAAATTTTACCAAACTTACTCTAAATCTTCATTCTTCTACTTTTATTTTCCTACAAAATTAACATTAAAATTACTTAATACATTAAAAATTGCTCAAACAAATTTCACAAAATTTAATTCATATCTTTCTTCGTCTTCTTCAAATTAAACTTACTTTAAATATTTCTCATCTTCTTCAATTCTCTACAAAATTATACCAATAATAGATATAAAATACAATTTAAAAACGAAATCATATTACTACATTTAAAAATCAAACTCATATACTTACTGTATTTTTTCCAAATCTTCATTCTTCTATTTTTTTCAATTTTTTTCTTCTCTTCTCCTTCTCTTCTCAACTAAAATTTCATATTTTTTCCTATAAATATTCACTTCATTTCCTATTTAACATAGAAATTCAAACCGTTCATCCCATTAATACCCCAACCGAATTAATTAATTTATCACCACCACCCCACCCAACCAATAAAATACATTGTTTTTTCCTACACCACTGCATGCACCCTACTATTGCCACCCGCTGCCACCCCCAATTGGAGTAGAAGACGGTAAGCATATCTTTCATCTTTGACCAGTTAATCAGCTTCCTTGTGTGCCACGTGGGCTTGGCGACAATGAAGGCTATTTTCATATTCTTCAATATTTTACTGTTTATGACGGAGCTCAATACATCTGACTTTATTTTTTTTATTCTAAATATCAAAATATTGTTCATAGATGGTGAGAATTTATATCACCATCACTTTTATTGTTCAAAGTACAACATTTGTGAAAATAATTTAACTTGTGCCATATTTGTGGGAAAAAATTAAGTATAATATTTGTGTAATTTCTTCCTATATATCGTTTAGTGATTATTTTATAACAATTTCATAAATTTAATAATAATTTTATAAGTTTTATTAAATGAATGACAGAAATAAATATTTGTAGTTCAGTGACTATTCTTGTAATTTATCCAAATTTTAAACCGCTACTTTTGTTAGTAACGGGAGAAAGTGAAATGGAAGCATAAAAAAAGCCCTAAGAAAGAATATGGAAAAGGTAGGCAGAGTTTTCAAATTCATTGAGAAAGAAGGTGGGTTGGTGGGGTATGGTTGTCCGGTCCTTTTCGCATTTTGAGTTGCAGACGGATGGAGGATTCTTCCTTCTTGGTTTAGGCCCTTCTTCTTTTACTCCGTTAATTTCCCTTTTTCTTTTTTGAAATTTCATTTTAATTTCCCTCCCTTCCACACCACTCGCCCTTGTAGGTTAATTTTGAAAAACTGAAACAACCCAAAGCCTTATTTGTCAGTAAAAATGAAGAATATTTAAGTAGGGGGGCAAAGTTACAAATAAACCCAAGCTGCAGCAGTGAAAGTGAAACCTGAATCCAAAATTCGCCTCCTTCTTCTCTTTGTGTGTGTTATATTTGGAAAATCTCATTTGTTAGAATTTGATTTTAAGTTGAAGTTCTGAATTTTTTTGAAAAACTTTTGTAGAAATTTGAGTTTGAAGCACCAAAGTAAGCATCACTTCTAATTACTTTCTCCATTTCTTTCTACATGTAAAGTTTAGTGGAAACCCAAGCAAGAAGATAAGAAATGAAGCAGAAATCTGGAACTACTGTATTCTTTGTAAGCCTTTGGTTTTCGGGAAAGTGTCGGTACTTATTTATTTTCGTAAAATAAATTTTGGGAATGTTTCCGATCTCACGGTAAAAACTTCGATTATGCAGTCGTTGGAAACGTTTAAAATAATGAAATGAGGATGAGATCTACGGCACTGTTGATCAGAATTTTTCCTTTTTTTACAAATTTGAATGTTTGCTATAGCCATTGCTAGGGTCTTGTCTTCAGTTTCGTTTCCACCATGACTACCAAACGAGCTTACAAGCTGCGTATCCTTTTGTTTAGTTTTTTCTTATTAAATTATGTTAATATTGTTATACTTGATCTGGGTGAAAGCATTACGGTTGCCCCCATCACCTCAAGCAGATCTTTTTCTGTCCTTTTACTCTCAAGTATAGTTTGTACCTGTGGCAGCCTTAATAATTATAAACAGAGGAATTTGTGGCACACTCTTCAACTGTGAATTGTCTGAAGATTGGAAGGAAAACGTCTAGGGTTCTTGTGACCGGCGGGGAAGATCACAAGGTTAATCTCTGGGCTATTGGTAAACCCAACGCCATACTGGTCAGTTCTCGCTCTACACTCGATCAATGCAATTCCTTTCAAATACCCTTTTCTTTGTAATATCATTTATCTGTCAATACCAGTGTTTCCCCTGTCACTTATTTGCTGCAATTATTTATTTCCCACTCGTCACTAAGGGAGAAAAAAGAATATTTGATATAGTAAATATTAGGATTAAACAATTGTAGTTCTGACAATTTTCAATTTGGAGACCAATGAATTCTTACTCCGTACAATTTGTATGTGAACCATTATATCAGAGTTTGTCAGGACACACGAGTGGAATAGATTCAGTGAGCTTTGATTCTTCAGAACTCTTGGTAGCTGCAGGTGCTGCAAGTGGTACCATCAAGCTTTGGGATTTGGAGGAGGCAAAAAGTATGCTCGTCCAATTTCATAGATCTTTTCCCCCTAATATATATGCATGTTGCTGTATGTTAAATGTCTATCTTAAATATGTGTATCATTTATTATTTATTTATTTGGGCATTCTGTACTTTTTAGTTGTTAGGACTCTGACTGGTCATAGATCCAATTGCATCTCTGTGGACTTCCATCCCTTTGGTGAGTTTTTTGCATCTGGTTCTCTTGATACAAATCTCAAGGTATGGGATATCAGAAAGAAAGGGTGTATCCACACGTACAAGGGCCACAGCCGAGGAGTCAATGCAATCAGGTTTACACCAGATGGCCGATGGGTTGTATCTGGTGGTGAGGATAACATTGTGAAGGTCAGAGTTTTGTTCATGATGCTAGTCATTTTATACTAAAGTGATCCTTATATTGCCCATGTGTTTCTTCCCTTTTCTTTTGGGATCTGTGTGGGCATGTTAGGGTGAATAAACATACAAGAGTTTTCAATTCTTTTAGTGGCAGTCTGTTTCATGGCCTTGCTCTTATTTCCTGGGAACTGGAATTGAGATTTTGGAGTTTGGAGCGAGGCTATGCAATGCTGAGGGTGTTGAATGAACTCACACGCCTTATTTAGTTTCACATTGTTTTTAATTATCTGAGTGCTGCAACATCAAAACTTTGGCTGTTCTCTTGTATAGATATGAATTGATCCATAGGTGCGGTTCTTTGCATTCTCACATTGGTATTTAATTTCTGCATGCTATTTCTTTGTATAAATGGTAGTTAGATGGGGGTGTAGATTGCCTTTTTTTCAGTTCTCGTTGATAATTTTTTCAACTTATAAACAAATTTAAATGCACATGTAGAATGTATAAACATTTTAGTTTTTGAGTTTGGATGTTGATTCAGGTTAAGTTTTACACTACTCTTTTTCATGTTCTATACATCAACAGGTTTGGGATTTGACTGCTGGAAAACTGTTGCATGATTTCAAGTATCATGAAGAATGTATAAACAAATTTAAATGCACATGTAGAATGTATAAACATTTTAGTTTTTGAGTTTGGATGTTGATTCAGGTTAAGTTTTACACTACTCTTTTTCATGTTCTATACATCAACAGGTTTGGGATTTGACTGCTGGAAAACTGTTGCATGATTTCAAGTATCATGAAGGCCAAATTCAGTGCTTAGATTTCCATCCCAATGAGTTTCTAATTGCTACAGGTTGGTTATTACCTTCTTTGAAAAGAGTTCTTGCTTATTACTCACTTGAGAATTATATGATATTGTCCTAAATTAAGTTCTATACAAATATCTATTATATTGTGTGACGAATTTTTTGGTCCTTCTCTAGTGCTCTGATTTTCATTATATGTTCCCTTGTCTTCACAGGTTCAGCTGATCGGACTGTTAAATTTTGGGACCTAGAAACCTTTGAACTTATTGGTTCAACTGGGCCCGAGGTACTTTAACTGGCCTTTGGTTCTGTAGTTGGTTCTCTTAGTAGATTCTGTTGAAGATAATAAGATCTATTTTTTCCATACTGAGATCACAGGATCTTTTATTTACCTGTTTTTATCAAAGAGTTTATACATGGGTTTTCTCTCTATATTGTAGACCACTGGAGTCCGTTGCTTGACCTTCAATCCTGATGGGAGGACTGTACTCTGTGGATTGCATGAAAGTTTGAAGGTGAGGTCTTTTATAGTTCAACTTTCATCAATCTATAATGATTTATGAGTGAGTGTTCAATGCTATTCAAGTTTCACTTCATTTTTCTTTCAACTTCTAGGTTTTCTCATGGGAACCAATAAGATGTCATGATGGTGTGGATGTGGGGTGGTCTAGATTGTCAGATCTTAATGTTCATGAAGGAAAGCTTCTTGGCTGCTCATATAATCAAAGCTGTGTTGGAGTTTGGGTTGTAGACATCTCGGTATTGCTCAGCATTCTACACTTCAATTTATTTTATCAGTCCATATTTCTTTATTGGCAGTTATTGTATTAAAGATTTTAACATTAAACTTTGATCTCTGGTACAGCGCATAGAGCCTTTTGCTGTTCCTAATTCTAATAATATGAATCATCATTCTGAACCTAAATCTGGTTCCGGTGGAAATCTCTCTGTACTTAATGAGAACACAACAAAAGCTGGTATGGGAAGGTTATCGGTTTCACAAAATCCTGATACTTCACTGAACGAAACAAAATCTCTTGGAAGGTTATCCATTTCACAAAACTCAGATCCTGCTAAGGAGGTCAAAAATCTGGCATGTATGTTACATTTTACTTTGATTTTGTTCTGGGGTCTAGTGCATTCACATTACTCTACGTTTTTTGATTCTCACTAATTTCTTTAGAAACTGTATCATTGAATCTAATCCTGAATTATTTTCATTTATACAGTTTACCCTTAAAAAAGAATTAATATTAATCGGAAAAGGTCTCAGGCAAGACAAGAGTAGTAATCCATCACTCTGAACTTAACTACACAACTCTTTTTGAGAAATCTGAAATAAAGGGAAAAAGTGGATTGATGTGCAGAACTAGAAAATGTATGGTAGAAGTGTGCAAAACCTTTTTTCTTCTTGTTTTATGTCCATTAGTTTTTATGTTAAGTGATTTTCTTATGGTGTTGCTTTAGTAAGCAAGGAGTAGTAATAGGTCAATTTGTTAAGAAGAAAAAGAGGAAAAAAATTAGGAAAACGATTGATTGATAATTAGAAAAAGTATACATGCTCAGCCAAATAGTAAACATTTCTTATAAAATTTATGAAATATCCGGGTGTTCTAGTGGTGGACCCAGGGGAGGGGTTGTGTGCGGCTGTTATCTATCTTTCTATCTTATTCTGTTTTCTGCATGATGGTTAAAGCCACAGGAAATGTACCTGGTACCCCTCAGAGAGTCAATTTAAACACTTCTCCAAAGACAACTCAACCGAGTTCAGTAACAGTTCCTAGTGGAACAGCTCCGAAGAGGAGCTCTATGAGGACTAGCTCAGCTGTCAGTGTTCCAAATTTTAACAGGTCAGATGTCATACCTGTGATTGTGCCTAGAGATGATATGAGGTTGGAGCCAGCTGTTGAATCAAGAAAAGAAGTTGGGATATCAGGGAGACGTTTGGAACAGGCTGCTGAATCCAGAAGAGAGGTTGGAATATCTGGGAGAAGTTTGGAGCTGAGCCAGCCAGATGCTGAATCTAGAAAAGAAGCTGGACTAGTTGGGAGAACTGTGGAGCAAGGACCTGATTCCAGAAAAGAACTGGGTATTGTTGGAAGAACAATGCCATTTTCTTTGCAGTCAAAGACATCTAGTTTTCGGAAGTTTCAAAATTGCAGGCAAGACATGGACCAGCCAGCTATCTCTGCTTCGTTTGAAACTGCAGGTTCCAAGGTGGATGAATCCAGCAGTGTTATAGACAAGAGTATATTTCCATCTCTTAAAGGCCCAATTAAAGGAATATCAGCTGCTGAAAGGAATACAAGAGAAGATAGGTGTGTTGGCTCTGGTAAGAGTGAATTGAACTCAGTGGTTGAGTTGCCTCCAAACCACTTGGATGAAAATCGTATGTTCTGAAAACTCTCAATTCACTGTTTTAACTTTGATTGCTGCTTTCCTATTTAGCTTCTTTTAGACTTCTTAAATTTTCTATAGCTGGTTTGCTTGTAACCTTGTCATTGTCTTGCTAGTTTTTGAATTAGGTTATGATGGAAAATCTTTCTATTGAAATGCTTTTAAGTAAAGGACCGTGTTTGATAGCAACCAGGAGTTTTCTTGAGACTTAATAGGAACAATTGAAAGTGTGAAGTGGAGGGAACAACGAGGAGTAACTTCTATAAATTCAAATTATAGACTCTGTACTTTTGGGCATAAAGAAATGTCATGTTTGGGAGCAATGTGCTGCCACTGAAGGAGTACTTGAAAGTATAAAGTCTCTTTGATATTTTGATATGAACATCTAAGTTGACGGCTGGATTAAGTGAAGTTCCACCAGCACCATTTTATGTAAGACCCTGTTTGGTGATGCTTTTTCCAGTAGAAACCAGAATGCTAAAAATAAAAATGAAATGAGAATAAAGAGACAAAAAAAGCAAAAGGCTAAAGCTGGTTGTTATGCATTTTTCAAGTTGAAACGTCTATCTATTCATGCTGAACCTGAACTCTTTGTTTCAGATGATTCACAGGTGCAAAAAACACATAGAGACACATATCCTTTAGAAAGCCAAAAAGGTGGTATATCTCTTCATAGCTGGTTGATAATGTGCACGATTCCATAAAAGTCTGAAGTCACTACCTTTGGTAAATTTTTCAGGAAGAACACGCCCGGTAGTTATAAGTTGGGAGAAAAGGAGGCCTTCTAATTATGATGGACTTACTTTCGGTATTTCTCGGGGGAATGCATCTATGTCAAATATGTCTTCATTCAATTCGGTAAAAACTTGCCTAATCTTGTATTCACTTTGTTTTCCTTATTCGTTTTTTTATATGTTCCAATGCTAATTTATGCACTCGGTTCTCGTCTTTTTTGAAGTATAAACAAAGAGGATATCATTCCTCTGTGGAAAAAGAAATGCCTTCTGCCAGTGATGAGGATGCTGTTGCAGATATAATGGAGCAGCATGACCAATTCATTGGTCCCATGCAGTCTCGTTTATCTAAGTTACAGGTGATCCTAACCAAACTGGAACTCATAATATGGATTGTTTAGATGCTTTCGTTTTTCACTTTATAGTAAGATGTCAACAATGTTGAAGTTAACATAGAAGATTGCTGATTCTTGTTTATTATTGGTTATAGGTTGTTCATCGATACTGGGAAAGGAATGACATAAAGGGTGCAATCAGTGCAATGGAAAAGATGGCCGATCATGCTGTAAGAACTTTCAAGTTTGTCAATACATTCATTGTGGTTCGATCTTTCGTGTAACTTGAACATATTGAAGTGCCACTTGCTTTTTTTGTGTGTGATGGGAATTGCAGGTGCTTGCAGATGTGCTGAGCATTATCACTGAGAAAATAGACATTGTCACATTGGACATTTGCACTTGTCTTCTGCCCCTTCTGTCTAGTCTCCTTGGAAGTGAGGTGGATAGGTAAGAATAGTGTCATAATCTTGCATTTTTGTTCTCAAATTGTTCTGGAAACATCAATTGCTTTCAGTAACTCTCTGCGGTACATTTCGGTCAACTTTAAACTGCATTAAAATGAGTGGTATTTTAGCATTACTTCCAAGGAGATTTCCGTATTTAACTGCAGCTCCTATGTAGGCATTTGAGCGTCAGTCTTGACGTGCTGCTTAAGCTGGCCAGAGTATTTGGTTCAATGATATATTCAACATTATCTGCTTCGACCCCTGTTGGCGTAGACATCGAGGCAGAGCAAAGGTCTGCCTACTTGCTTCAAAACTGCAAACATAATTTTCAAATGTTCAGTTATTGCATTATTAACTGAGATCATGCTGCTGGTTGCCCTAGGTTTGAACGTTGCAACCTCTGCTTTATAGAACTTGAAAAAGTAAAGCACTGTCTCCCCACGGTTACCAGGTGCGTATGGTAGTTATTTGAACCTGTAGCTAACCGCTCTAGGGTTTAATCATTCACAACCTTTCCGCAATGTATGACTTTTTCCTGAGATCTCCAGTGTTATTTATTTGTTCTCTTTTTTCTTTTCCATTTTCCTTTTTTCTCCATAGAAGAGGGGGGTCAGTGGCAAAATCTGCCCAGGAATTGAATCTTGCACTTCAAGAAGTATCATAACCGGAACCAACACATAGAATCATAAATGCATTCACTAGCTTTTCTGTGTGCTTTTATGGATTAAATTATTTTGTTGCCACGGAGATCAAGTTTTCAGCATTTTAATGCCGGTCAAGCATCAACGAGAACTTCCATGCATATTGTCTTGCCAAGTCCTACTGCAGCCTGTAAATTTTATACTATATGAAGGCATTTTAAGTGCTAGCTGATTCTACTACATTGACTGAAATGTGAAGACCGAAGGGCTAATTGAGTGTTCACCATGCTGCTGGTAGCTGCACAGTTTTTTCTACTTCTAACCCGAATAATATGCTGGACACCAATTTGCACCTTTTGGTCTTCAATGCTTAACTGTCTTTTTGTACCATGATATATACACGCGTGTTACAGCTGTCGAGGAACCTGAAAGAGAGCATTCTTTAGCTGCTTGTATTTGGCGCATGAATGACGAACAGGGGTGTGTTATTTGCGAGTTTCATTCTTTAAGATTGAAAGAAATGAAAGACTAGCTAAGCTATTCATTTTCCTTTTCAGGTCGTTTGGTTTTGGATGGGTCTTTTTGTTGGACAATTTTTTGTATTCCTATAGTTCCTGGTATTGAATCATTGAAACTGCAACTTGTACGTTTGCTGTATTTTTTAGTTCAAACTGTAAACATTTTTGCGTTCTTATTCAGCGAAGTCGCTTAAAAAGTTAAAAAACTTTAATTATTGCTTTGGGTACAATATGATATGGGTAAACAGTTTAGTTGTAGTTACTGATCAAAGCCACTAATTCTTGAGCCATGAGTTTGCCATTAGTGATGCACTTTCCTTCTATAAATGCACTATAGTCAGTCATTTTCCCCCCCAATAAAGCTCGTTTGCTTAGTTTTTTCACCCCTTCCTCCTTTCCCCTAAAAACTAAAAATCCCTATCCCCCTCCTTGTCCAACGGCTGGCCTCCCCTCCTTTTTCCACCTTTCCTACTACGTCTTTGTTTGCTTCCTATTTGTTTCTATTTTACTTTTTCCTTGTCTGGGTTGCTTCGATGTTTTCCCTTGAATGATTTGTTGGAAAGTCTCTTCCCAGACTTCGATGGCTCAGGTTCGGGCTCTTGTCTAAAGGGAAGACGTCTAGTCACTCTAGGTGGCTCGAGATGAGGAAGATTGGGGGAAGGTCTCGGGTTTTGCTGTTTCCCTTTCTTTGCCAGTTTTTATTTATTTATTTTGAGTGTTGTTTCTCCGTTTTTGTTTTGCAGGTTCGTTGGTGGTTTTAGTGGGTGAAGTTTGTGGTTGTCTCCTCTCTTTCCGATCAATTTGCTCGAAATTGATGGGTATCATCCCTTTCCCTTTCTTTTCTCATCTAGGTCGTTTGCCTTCGGCGACGTCTCTAACGAGGAAAGCTTGAATCTTTTAAGCCTATATGGCTTTGCATCTGTCGTTGTCAACCTGGCCCTTGAATCTCACTTCGGTCCCCTCGTTACTCGTCGCCAAACTTGTCGATACCTTCGACACCCTCCTTTTGCCCAGAACGTTTCGTGCAGCCTGTTGCTTTTCCCCAAAGCCCTCATTGGGTTTTCTTCTATGCTCTTTGGCCCTTCCCTGTAGGGTGATTTCTCCCATGTTATCTGTTTTTGGACTTTCGATGCCATGCTCTGTTTGTGCTTGGCTTCTTTGCCCTCGTTTGTATGAATGTTTGATTTTTGTTTAATGAAGATCTTCATTTCTGGTAAAAAAATAGTCAATCAATTTTTATGTTATTGATCAATCATTCGGAAAGCTGTCCCGATTTAAATTCGACCCTATCGGATGATGGAAATCAGTGACCAGAAGGTAGTTTTCAAATTTCATTTTGTAGATCTATGTGTTTTGATTATTCTTTAGGAAAATTTGAGTGCAGATTCTTTTTAAGGGTAAAGGGGTTCATATTTTAGTATTGTTTTAAAAGGTACTTTCAAATTTAGCTTTATATTTTTATCGCGTGAGATTCGGGTTCAAGCATTTATATATACAATGTGTGTATAAGTTTTCTTTTTCTTTTGACAAATTTTAAATTTAATCTTAATCCTAATCCTACTAGAGGGAGGGGAGGAGACTCTAGGGGAAGGAAGGAGAGTGTTCATAATAGGTCTAGAACCTATGATTTAAAGTGAGCATCTTGATCAATTGACCAAATATAATGTGTATAAGTTGACAAAAAAGTTAAAAAAACAAAAAAACACATATAGATTATTATCCCATACACTGCTAGTGCCTTAGTTTTAGGGTTTAAGGATTTAGTTTAGGGTGTATGGTTTAGGTGTAGGGATTTAAAATTTAGGTGCAATAGTTAAAATTTAGGGTTTATGATTAGAATTTAGAGTTTAGGGGTTATGATTTAGTTTTTAGGGTAATATAGTGAGAATTTAGGTTTTAATCTATAAATCTTAAATTATAACCATAAATTGTAAATTTCGACCACTATCTCTAAATTCAAAACCCATACAGCTAAACCCTAAGCCATACACCATAAACTAAGTCTATAAATTTTAAAACTAAGGCTTTTGTAGAAACTTTTAGCTTCCACAGCCAGTGTATCAAATAATTTTCAACATATATTACCTTTGAAAAGGGTAATTTTAAATTCGTCCAAAAAAATATTTTTAAATACATAAAATATTTTTTAATATGTAAAAATTAAGAATATAAATAAAGACAAATAAAGAATTTCATTTAAAATTATTTTTTATAACCGCATTTTTTTATAAAAGAGAAATAAACAGTAAAACATCAATTTACACGTTAGGCACATAGATGGTTGTCGACATCTTTTCTTCCTTATTGTTTCTTGTCGATTCATGTTGGGATTTTTAGAGCATGTGTTTCTTTTGCACCAAGCCAAGAACTAAATTTTATTTGGCTTGAGGTATTGTGTTTTTGTGGTTGTGAGATCGATTGAGTTTGTTTAAGTATTTGAGTTTGCAATTTTAATTCAAGGTTTGTTCATTCTTGGTTCTTAATTTTTTTTGCGAGTGAATTGTGAGAGGATCTCGTGAATTCATCCATTTATATAATATTGGATTCAAGAAATGAATGATCATGGTCTTTATTCAATCAATCGGTGGTGAAGACTAATTTGACTTAGGGATAAGTTGGGAATTTAAACGGCTAAAAGGAGTGCAAGATTAATTGTAACCCCCAAATCCGGTCTGGGCGATAGACCGAACCGAATGGGTCACACAGAGAATATTGAAGTAAACGGAGAAGTTTACTCCAATAAACGACCTTGTTTTTTTTTTCATTTTATATTTGCCTAGATGCTCATTATTATCCTATGTGATAAACTTTGCAGCGGAACAATTTGCAACTCATTTAAGCAACGCTTAGGGACTCAATTGCATCTAAACATATTTTAAGGACCACTTTGTAATTTTAATAATTTACAGGGACTTCTTCCAATTTTAGATTACCAACCTCTAAATAGTCACATTACATGCCTCTCTGTCAAATCTCAGCTGAAAATACTCATCTAAGCTCATTTAATTGCATCCACAACATCCAAGGACTAGAACGTAAAGAAACAGAACTTCAAAAGATTCCAATAACCAACTTAACAGCTGGGCGTTTCGGTACAGGTTGCTCTATATCGGAACACCCGTTTCGGAATAGGTTGCTCTATATCGGAACACCCGTTTCGGAACAGGTTCAACCGTCTCGAAGCTCGAGCTCGTATCGGAACACCCCAAATAGTGTTTCGGAACACGAGATTCTAGTAACCAACCCGAAGGAGCCTGTATCGAAACACTTGCCTCTGTTTTGATTTCACGGTTGGGGCAATTTTAGGCCAAAGACGTGACAATGTATTTCATGCAATCTATTATGCTAGTAAAACTTTAAATGAAACTCAGATTAATTATACAACTATAGAGAAAGAGCTATTAGCTGTAATCTTTGTTTTTGATAAGTTTCGTTCCTACCATGCCGATGCAAAGATTAAAGTGTTCACTGATCATTCTACCTTGAGATACCTTTTAACTAAGAAAGACGCAAAACCAAGATTGATTCGATAGATCTTGTTATTACAAGAATTTGATATTGAAATAAAATACATAAAAGGTTAAAATAATCAAGTTGCCGACCATCTTTCAAGATTGGAATCAGACATCGAAGATGGAAATAAACTTCAAATTGTCGACACATTTCCAGATGGAAAGCTTTTTGCTTTGTTCGCAACACCTTGGTACGCTGATATTTTTTTAATTACCTTGTGTGCGAAAATAATCCTTTATCTATCATTAGGCACAAGAAAGCAAGATTCCTTTGCGATTCAACTAAATATCATTGGAATGAACCTTATTTTTTCAAGGTTTGCAATGATAATATTATATGACGTTGCGTCCCTGAGGAAGAAATGATTCCAATTCTACAACATTATCTTGATGCTCCGTATGAAGTGCATTTCGGCGGTATGAAAACTGTTTCAAAAGTCCTTCAATCGGGATTTTATTGGCCTTCATTATTTAAAGACGCCCATGAGTTTGCCCAATGCTATGACCGTTGTCAGTGCACATGATCAATATCCCGAAGAAATAAGATGTCACAACAACCAATTATGGAAATTGAGCTATTTGATGTTTGGGGCTTGGATTTCATGGGTCCATTTTCGAATTCTTTTTGTAATCTCTATATTTCAGTTGTTGTGAACTATGTTTCCAAGTGGATAAAAGTCATTGTTGTGTCAAAGGATGATGCGAAGACGATTTAAAAGTTCTTTCACAAATATATACTCTCTCGTTTTGGGACACCAAGGGCATTAATCAGTGACCAAGGAAAGCATTTTCATTGCACTCATGTGGGTTCTGCGCTAAAATGATACAAAGTGAATCATAGACTCACTACAACTTATCATCTTCAGTCTAATGGACAAGCTGAGATCTCTAACCGGGCTATCAAAAATATTTTGGAAAAAATGGTGAATACCTCCAGGAAGGATTGATCTTTGCGCTTGGATGATGATTTGTGGGATATTCGTACTGCGTACAAAACTCCACTTGGGATGTTGTCGTGTCAACTGGTCTTTGGAAAATCCTGCCACTTACCTGTTGAGTTAGAACACAAGGCTATGTGGGCTTTAAAATAAGTGAATGTAGATTATGAGGCCGCATGGAAGAAACAGTTATTGGATATCACTAAGCTAGAAGAAACTCACCGCAATGCTTATGAAAATGCATCTATTTACAAAGAAAAAAGTAAATGCTGGCACGACAAGATCATATTGCAGCGACAATTTAAAGTTGGACAATTGGTTTTGCTATTCAATTCATGACTGAAACTGTACCCAAGTATATTGCGGTCACGTTGGTTGGAACCTTTTGAAGTTGTGAAAGTTTTTCCACATGGTGCAGTCACAATCAAGGATCGCAAAATGGGGATCCCATTCAATGTCAATGGAAAAGACTCAAGCTTTATTTTGACGACTTTGATTCTAAGACTGTTGAGACCATTAAATTGGTCGAATTTTTTTATGATTTTCTTTAATTTCTTTGATAGATGTAGATTTAGTTTCTTTTTCTTTCTTTTTTTAATTTTTCTTTTAAGCTTTTCTTTTCCTTTTTGTAAAATAATTCTCCTATATTTTGGTATAGAATCTTCTTTACTTGCAAAAGGGTTGTACGACAAGGGCAACACAGGTTATGCGTGCTTTTGAGGGCATTTCAGATAATTTAATTACATCGATTTATCCACCCAATCACAACCCTTTGATTTTGGAGAGCTAGAGATGCATCGGAAGGGCGTGATTTTTGCGCCGCAATCAGAACCGTCGAATCTAATCGCATCAGACGGCAAAAGATTGCGCCTTTTTATTCCATCTTTTATTTCTTTTTTATTTAATAACCCTAGACTCTCTGACCTTCCTCACTAAGTTCTTCTCTGTTTTCTTCTTTGATTTTATAAAGCTTCAATCTTTCTACAATTTTTTATTCTTCTTCTTTATTTACATTATCTCATGGCAAAAATAAGAGTTTCCAGAAAAATCTCCATGGAAACATCTGCAAAAAAAACTCAAGGTTCAGCTTCAAACCCTCAAGAAGAGGAACCAGTTGCACCAGTTGAGAACACCAATTATGAGGTGTTTCAAACAACAATGGTAGAAATGTGACACAAAGAACACATCCTCAAGTGAAATATACTACCGGAACAAGGGATTGTGTTGTCACAAGAAAGGGAACTTGGGAAGTTGATTCATCAAACCATCGAGCTTCAAAATAGAGCACCTTTTGCACTCACCCGTGCAGTTTCAACTCTGATTTGGTAAGGGAATTCTACTTTAACCTGTATGAGCCCTCTCTGGATTTAGTATTTGCGAGGGAGAGTTATGTACCCTAGAGTGCTGTCATAAATATGAAGGTGTTAAAGATGACTATGAACATTGATGAACACATTCTGTTTGTTCAAGATATTAATGATGTGAAACTAGATTTGCTGGTTAGGAGTTTATGTGTAGAAGATGCACAATGGTCGGGGACTAATGTGGGAAATTTTACCATGTATAAGAAATTTTTAACCTTCCCTGCAAAGATTTGGTTCCAGTTTTTCAAATTCAAGTTGCTGCCATCAACTCATAGCACAACAACCTCCTTGGATCAGATGTATCCGATACATTCAATTGTCAAGGGTAGGAAGATTGACGTTGGTGAGATTATCCACAAGGAGATTGTTGATTGCGTCGAGAGGAAGAAGAGGGTTTTGATGTTTCCATCACTGATGAATGAATCATCATTGAAAGATGACGGCCAACAAAGGGCCACTTAAAGAGATCACAATTGAGAGAATGGTGAGAACCACTGAGGTTGCTACACCAAAAGTGGGCGATGTGATGAGACAAGATAAGGGAAATGCCAAGGTGGAGTCTACTATCGAGGACCTATCACATAACCATAAAGTATAGCTAAAAGTTTTGGAGATTGAGGACAAAATCGATGCTGGGACAAGCACATTGGGGAAAATTGTAGCCACAATACAAACTCTTGACCTGACACAGAACTTGTTCTATGCATATGTCAAGACGTGGCATAAATCTTTTCTTTTTTCAATGAGTAAAGTTATTCTAGTCTCTCTACAAGAATTTCCACCAATCATTCGCAGCTATGAATTCTCCTCTGATGTGACCACAAAAGAGGCCCTAGTGAAAACCGTCAATTCTCCTGAGAATGTGAACGAGGCTGAGGACACAAAGAAAGAGGAAAACTCAAGCAAGATCATCAAAGACTGCCTTTTTGATTTAAATGTCACAACAGAAGCTGATGAAACCCCATCATTCAAGAAAAATAAGAAATTCTTGTGGAAGATGTCGATGAAGATGAGAGTACCCGAGTTGAGAAGATTGATATTGAAGAAGTTGTTGCCGAAGATAATTTTGTTGCATCCAAGTTTGTGGATGCAACATGTGAAGGACCATAGATGGAGCAAGCTACAGTGAGACCGACAGAAGCGGTCATTGCAACAGAAGAACAAGAGGGAAATCCTCTTCCAATGGTGGTTGACGCCCCAATTTTGTGCTTGGAAGTTAGCCGAGTTTGGCTAGACGGATCGGGTGAACCGATTTAGACTAGTTTCGAGAATAAATTGATTTAAAATGTTTTTAAGCGAAATAAAATATGGGAAAATATTCTAAAATCATAAAATAATGTTTTGAAGGTTTTTGAGAGGTTAATTTGATAAAATTGGACTGATTTAATTGACATTTTGAAAATAGTGACTAAATCGTAGAAATTACAAAATACGTTTTAATGACTAAATTGAAAAGAGTCAAGGCTTAGAATCTTTAGGGAGCTATTACACCAAGGTATTATCAGCCTTTTCCCTTATTTTGGATATTTTAAATGTTTAATTAAAAGATTAATTAAAAACGTTTTAATAAAAAGGATTTCAAAAGGATTAAACATTTTCTTACGTAACTTCTTTTCTCCCAACTTTTTCTCTCAACTTTCCCATCGGCCAAACTACTTTCTCATCACTAAAATCTCAAGAGATTTATTCCTTTTCACCCACTTTTGATTTCTAAATGATTTCCATGGATTTCTACATCAAGCATTCTTGGATTTCTTTAAGGATTTCATCCAAACTATTGCCAAATAAGGGAAAAGCTTGTGTTAGAGATGATCTTCTTAATTCTCCTCTAATCAAGGGTTCTTTATTAAAATTCCAAAGTTCTTAACTCTTGTAAATTGTTTTCTAAATTAATTTGAGTTATAAATGATGTTATCTTGCTTTAATTGAGCTTTAAATAGAGTTATATTGATAAAATTGGTTGGGTTTTGTTTTGGATTATAATTGCTGGGTTTTAGATTGATTTTAATCATAATCTTGATGTTAAATAATGTAGTAAGTTGTGTTTTAATAATGGAATCCCAAAACTAGGTGAATTGCTAGATTTCTAGGTTGAAATCTTTGGGTTGGTGGTTTTTTATGTGGTTTAATGGTTGCTGGAGGTAAAAGGATGTTGAGGTGATGTTTTAGATATATGTTTATGATGTTTAATGGCTAATCCTGCTGGGCACTGGTTGGAGATTGTTTAGAGTGTTTTTCGCTGATGTTTTCGGTTGATTTTGGATGACGCTTGCTTGGTTTTTGTTAAAGAGAATTGTGGAGTTAAGTTGCTGGAGGTTTTGATGCAAGAATGTGCACTAATCCTCTATTTTTCTTTGGTTAGAAGCAAGGGAGATCGATCCGATGGCTTTGGAAGAGGTCTTGATTGCTCAGGAGACTTGATATCGCTTCGGCAAGTGGAGCGAATATTTGTCGGTGAGTGGAAATGATTTTAAAGGTTTTTCAAAGGTTTGAAAGCAAGGTTTGGGGGTTTATATTAAGCTTAAAACACTAATATAAGCTCATAAGTAAGTATAGAAGATTTCTCTCTCGGTTTATCGATTTTCCAATGTTTTGATTAATCATGCTCATGTTTTAGAAATAGATTTGTTACCTACCATTTATGCATGTTTTGAGACTTGAAAATGGTTGAACATGATCCCATGAGAATTTGTTTATGTTTTGAAAGAGTTATAACTTGTTAAGGAAATGCTATGCATTGTTTATGCTTTTGAGATGAGATGATTTATTTCTGTTTATGCATTGAAAAGTAGGGTAACAAGGTTTAAAAGTGTATTTGTTCGGCCAATAGGACGAGAAGTGCACTATAATATACAAAATTCGTACATGACAAATTCTTCAGTTACACAATAGGGGTAGATTCTAATGTGTTGTTAGTGGTAGGGGCACCCATGCGTGAGAATCTAGGAAGCCCACCCCAATTAGAGCCATGCAGATAACCATAGCGAACTAGAATACATGTTGTTAGGCCTTTTGGTTGTTAATCTGTTTTGGTGTTGTTTATTTGTTATGTCTGTCACTAAGTTATTACTTTTCTTGTCTTGTTTTATTATTTTTATTCATATTCATAACATTTTCATAATGAAGTGTTGATTTGAGAACAATCCAAAAATTAAAGGTTTCCGTAATGGGAGAAAGAGTCCATAATAACGAGTTGAAGAACCCCAAAGTTTAAGAGTGATTAGGGAATGAAAAAAAACAAGGAAGGTGACGTCTCAAATGACTATGTGTGCTACCAATGACTGAAGGATCAAGTCGACCGAGTTTATTTCAAGCCCATTAAAGGCAAGTTGTTTGATAGCGCAAGTAAGGAAAGCAAGGGCTATCTCAATATATCTGAACTTCAAGAATGTATTGGTTTAGGGAAAGAAAAGGAACAAATTTGTACCTTATGGTAGTAATTTTCTTCTCTTGTTTTAATGAGACTTGATCTCCATCATGGAAATTGTTTAATGAAGATGTTCGTCGATCAACACTTCTTTGCATTCATTCATGCTTTCATAGTAGCATTATTTCATGACATATTATTAGTTTTGTTTAATAATGCATTTTTGTGCATTCACTACATCATATGCATCACTAATCAGGGAAAGCATTTGCCTTAGAAAATAAAAGTGAAAAGAGAATGACTTTTAGCCAGTACAACTTCAGAAATATGAATGACCTAGCAACTATGGTGGATAAGCTCGAGGAGCTCCAAGAGCATTTGGTCATGAATCAAAGAGATCTAATGACATATGCAAAGAAGTTCCAAGAAGAAACTAGGTGGCGAGTCAATGAGTTGATGGGCATGATGGCCACCATGACCAAAAAAAGGGTGTGAGGGAAGACTTATTGTGAAATGAGAGTGAGAGTTAGGACCGTGACTTCATAGCAGAAAACATTTTGTCTAATGAAGACCAAGCCATCATCAACCAATATGAGGTAGCCTGCTCTGATTCTAAATGTCCCATCGAATTGGTGTTAGAAAAGATTGAAGATTCTCTCTGGAAAATCTTGTCCTCTCTAACGGATAGAGAAATAGAACGGGGGCAATTTAAGGAAGGGGATTATGAGGAGGCCCCAAAGGACCTCACGACCTGTCAATCTAAAGTTATAGTCGGGAGTGCTCAAAGTTCGAATAGGAAGGAAACGGGGCGACCCGAGAGAAAAAAATAGGTCCTTCATCTCGCTGCCAATTTCATACAAGGAGTTGTATTCACAGCTATACAAGGCAGATTTGGTCCGGCCTTATTATGTGGCCCCTTTTAATCCACTTTAACCTTCTCGGTACGATGCCAATGCTCATTGCGAGTATCATGCCAATGTTCAAAGACATTCTATTGAAAATTGTATGGTATTTAAGAAGCTAATCCAGAATATGTTAAAAACTAGGGCATTGTAGTTGGGTGAACCAAGCGCAACCGCCCAGATGGGGCATGATTCCCTAGTTTGTATGAAGAGATCTCGCCCAAGCACTCAGTTTCATGGCCGCTACCATAGTCAATCGTCCTTGTTTGCAAAACCTCCGAAGGTTCTTCATCTGATTCCTATGACACACACAGACTTGCTTCCCATACTTGTTGTAGCAAAACTTCTGGCTCCATTTCTGTCCAAACAAAAGAATCCTCCCTATCCTAATGGTTACAATGTTAATTCCGTGTGTGACTACCATGTGGGAGGTACGAGCCACACCACGGAGAATTGTGGAGCTCTGAAAAACAAGGTTCAAAGTTTGATTGAGAGCGGTCTTTTGAAGCATTGAGAAGAATGAATCGTGAACATGACTTTTGAAGGTGTTGTCCCAAATTCTAGTTTTTAGTAGTTCATGTTTAAATTTCCTTGCATGTTGCATTTCCTTTCAATGCACTTTGCTATTTTTTGCCCGAAGATAGAAATGATTTTTCTAAGGGCTTATGTTATGTTTGCTTGTTTCAATTTTAATGAAAGAGACCTTCACACACATTTCATTTGGAAAGAATTTTATATTCTTTGATTTCGTTTAAACATTTCACTTATTCTTTATTATTATAAGCTTATTTTTATTTTCCCAAACATATACATATATACCTTTTGAAAGTACCATAAATTTGAACACCCTCTGTTCTATTTAGGTTATGGGAAGGACAACATAAAGTGTTCATAAATAATTGAAAATCCCATAGAGTGAATTTTCCTCTCAGGCATTGTTGTTCAAGGTCCTTGAATGAAGTGATAACCCTAAAACATCTACCACCTGAAGACTGTTTTTGATATTCATGTATGGGAGGACATTTGGCATTCCTTCATTTCCCTTCACAAAGTAATAAAATAAGAAAAATATCCATTGTTGTCCCCTTTTGAGCCTAATAATTTTTCTTCTGATTAGACCCAAACCAAGGATCACCCCTACATCGGGGGTAAAGGAGATAAAAGTTTATGAATAAATGAATTACATTGGGTTCTGATTATGCTATGAAGATGGTGCCTCATGAATTAGGGGGAAATAAAGGAGGATAAATGTATTGAACGGAATATTCAGTTCGAGCAATAGAAATTTTATAACGAAATGGCGAAAGAGAAGTCTGTGCTCAGAAGTCAACCCAAATCAAGTCCAAAGTTACCAACATGAAAGTTGAGGAAATCAAGAGTGAAAGCACTAAATTGAAAAGTGCAGTTTTATAAAAGAGAAAAGAGGGAGAGAAAAAGAGAGCAGGAGAAATAGAGAAAAGGGCTATAAGAATTCCCTATCCAAATGAATATCTTTTTAAAAGAGCCTTGAAAGATTGATCACCTTTGAATGGAAGCATGCATCAATATGGTGTGAAGGCGCAAGTTGATCTGAAACTACACTAGATGAAAGGAAATAAACTCTAGGGTGAAACCCCCCCCAAAAAAAACGGGCAGTCTAGAGTGATCCAAAAAAATAAAAGAAAAAATAGTATTTCATCTGAGCATATCCAGATTAGACAATACATAATTGAGATTTTCAGTTGGAAGAAATGATCCTTGGTTTCATCACCCTTAAACACTTATTTGGGCCTATATACCCTTTCTTTCATAACCATGAGCCATGACCTACATTACAAGCCTTAAAAGACAATCTATATCATACATGGATGTCTGAATATTTGTGTCGTAACAGTCTAGGCCCAATGGATTTTGACCAAATATTTGAATTAATTCTTATCGTCTGAAGGTAAACATTAATTAAATGTAACGCCCCGGTTTTGGGCTTAGGAGTCTTGGGCGTTGACCGGTTGGTCAAAGTGCTGTTCGATCGTAAGAGGTTTAATTAGGAAAGCCTAGTTCGGGTTGCATTAAAAATATGGAAAAATGTTCTAAAATCATCTTTTAATATAATTAGATGAACTGTGAAAACAATTTTGGAAAATGAGTTTTGGAAGGTTGACATTTTGGCTAGTGACCAAAATGTAATTTTCGCAAGTTTGGTGGCTGTTTTATAAAGGATTGGAACTTTGAATCTTTAAGGAGCTATTTACCCAAAGGGAGTTTCTCCAGATTTTTCTAAGATATTTTGAGTTGTAATTCTGATTTTTAAAGTAAAACAAAAGGAGGGAAATCTCATTTAGTCATTTTTCTCAACTAACTTCTTATTTTCTTTCTCTCTTTTTCTCTCAACCCAAACACTCCATTTACAGAGTTTTGTTTCTGATTTTCTCACCTAAAATCCTCCTTTCAACTCTCATTTGATCCCTAATCATTGTGTCTTCAAAACCTCTTCAATTTCTACAAGTTTCATCAAGGATTTTCATTCCAAAAAGAGGAGAAACTCAAGTTTGGAGGTAAGAACGTCCTTCTCCTCTGAACTTCAAGTTCTTTACTGAAATTCCTAAGTTTTCAATCCTAAATTGATGTTTAATTAAAGGCTTTTAAGTTGATTTATGGATCTTGGCTAATTATGCAAGATTTTGATGATTTCACATGATTTTTGTTTGATCTGTTAAATCTGTGATTTGAGAGGTGTTTTTGATGTTAAATGATTCCTAAATTGATGTGGAAATGAGTTTTGATTGATGCAATCCCGGATAGGTTGAGTTTCCTAAGTTTAGCTTGTGTTTTAAGGTAGCTTTTGAGGTGATCTTGGTGATCTGGTGTTTTGGAGGTATAAGGTTGTTAATAGGTTGTTTTTAGATGTTATTTGATGTTAATGGAAGTGAGGTTTTGCTGGTTTATGGCTGGGCTTTGTTTAGAAGTGGTTTGGATGCATTTTCGGTTGTGTTTGGTGGCCGAAAATGGAGGTTGGATGAGAGCAGCGAGTTTAGGTGCTTTCATTGAAGCAATTAATGCATGATGATGCATTAATCCTCTGCTTTGATGTGTTGAAACAAGGGAGGCATCATTGGATTCAAGTTTGGTTGATTCGGAAGCTTGATTTGGTGCTTTGGCTTGAAGCAAAGTGGAAATTGGTGAGTGCAATTGTGGAATTGGATTTCCAGTTTTTTAAACCAAGGTTTGAAGGTTTTGGGAGCTTAGTTTAAGTCTAAACAACTTTGCTAAGCTCAAGTGTAAGTTTTCGGATTTTCTCTCTAGTGGTGGCCATGACTTGATGTTTTGCAAAGTGATGATTTGCATGTTTTGATTACTGTTTTGAAAGCATGTTTTAGCATGAATTTTGCTGATGATATAAGCCATGTGTTGAAGGTAACTCTAGGTAGGAGTTCCTTGATTTTATACATTGTTTAAATGTGGATTTGATGCTTTGAAATGCATGGTGAAAGGGCTTGGTTTAATGCTTTAAAACAGTGGATTATATGATGTGAAATATGTATATTGGCAAGTGATGTTTTGTAAAAGTGAAGGTCACTAAGGTGGTTAAAAGTCCTTGAGTGAGCCTTGTTACTTATGAACATCAAGGTGGTTAAAAGTCCTTGGATGGTTCATGTTGCGGACACTAAGGTGGTTAAAAGTCCTTAGGTGCTCCTTTCCATGGTGGTTAAAAGTCCATGGGCCAAGGTGTTTAAAAGTCCTTGGGGCCAAGGTGTTTAAAAGTCCTTGGGGTGATTCAAGCATTGGACACAAAGGTGGTTAAAAGTCCTTGTGTGGTCCTTATTCATGGTGTTTAAAAGTCCATGGCCAAGGTGTTTAAAAGTCCTTGGGGCCAAGGTGTTTAAAAGTCCTTGGGGAAAGTTGTTGAACTTGTTTTATGAAATGAAATGTATCACTTGAGCCAATATGACATGTTAAGTATGTAAGAAGCATGAGATGCTTGTTTTGATATATGATATGAAGCATGTGATTGCTTGATTTAAAGTATGCTTTTGAGCATGTGCAAGGATTGGTTTAAAGCATGATTTATAAATGGTTTTAAATGCATTATTGAATTGTTTTAATGAGCATGCCTCACTAAGCTTTTGCTTACGCTCTCTACGTTTTCTTAATTCAATAATGCAGAGCATTAGAGTCTTTGAGGGGCAGCAAGAAAGGTCAAGCAATCAAGTTCAAGAGAAGCTCTAAGTATGGGAGGTTTTGTTGAACATTTAGCTTTTGTATGTTTTGGCAATGGGGGACCTATGTGTATGATTTGGGAGGTGTTTGAGACTCCCTAAGTATGTTGAGTGATGTTTAAAATGCTGGTTTTTGGAGTGAACCTTATATGCTTGTTTTGCAAGTTTGATGCTTGAGTGGCTAGCTTGTGTAGGAAGCATGACCATTGAATTGGGGCTTTTTGCATATGATGTTGGTTTGTTGATTTGTTGGTTCCTACAAGTCTTATATATGTTTAATTGCATGCTGGTAAAGATTGGTGATGTTTGGAGCATGTTTGAATGACCAATTGCATGATTTGGTATGCTTGTTTGCTGAAATCTGAGCAGGCGTTTCGGAACAGTATGCACCGTTTCGGAACGGGTGCCTTACACGAACCCAGGCGTCCGAAACGGTGTGCACCGTTTCGAAACGGTAAGGCCTCTGCCGAGCCACGTTCCGGAACCCGTTTCGGAACGGCCCGTGTTTCGGAACAGGGTCAACCTGTTTCGGAACGGTCGACCGTTAGGGAGCTGACATGGTAGTTATATGTTTTGAAATGTTTACGTTTTGGTCCCGAATCTTGTATGATCAATTGCATGAGCTGTGGATGTCCTTTTGAGTTGAAATTTCACAGAGAAGCATGAAACCTGACTAATTTCAAGATGGTAACTTCAATTTGGGTTAAGTCCTTTTATTTATCAGAATTTACAATTTGGTCCCTAAAGTTGTAATTTGTTCAATTGGGTCCCTGTTTGATCTCTGATGTTTGTGATCTTTTAGTATGTTGCTTGTATGATCACACATAGGTTAAAGGTGCATCTAGATAAGACTAAAAAGAAAAAAAAGGGTCGTTAATCAAGGTTGACTTTCGGGTTGACTTTGGTTTTCCCCGTGTGACTTTCTTAATTCGGGTCAACCGTCTAGGCCGGGTTAAGGGGGTTACATTTGGTGGTATCAGAGCTGAGTTTGCGAGTAATTGGGAATGAATATATGCATGATTGCAGTATGTATGCTTTGTATGCTTGTTGTTTGAAAGCATGATCAGTGATTTGTGTTTTTGATGCAATTGAGATGTATGCTATGATTTTGCATGTTGAGGGTACCCATTGCCAAACAAAAGCTAATGAAATGAAGTTGATTTTGATGAAATTGAGCTTGAATACTTGGATTGCTTACCTTGCTGGGCCTGACTTGTTTTATTTTGCATTGTGATTGCATGGTAAAAGTATGGCACCACGTAGAGAGTTAAGAGGTAGTGCGCGAGCTACGGCTCCCAACGAGAATGAGAATGAAGAGCACACTGGTAGTGCTGTGTTACCCCCTCCTCCGCCTGGTGGTGGTGCTGGAGGTGAGCGAGCTGAAGCTGCAGCTGGTGCTGGAGCTGCTGGACCAGAGGTTGGTCAGGGGCAAGCTATGCCTGACATGTCTGTTTTGGTACAAGCTATTGCGGGTGCTTTTCGAGCAGCAGTAGCTGGAGCTCAAGGAGCTGGGCATCAGGGAGATGCTGGAGTCAGATTGCCTCTGGAGCGTCTGCGCAGTCTTGGAGGGACTGAGTTTAGAGGATTGTCAGCTGAGAGTTCTGAGGCTTGGCTGGAGAGTACCAAGCGTATCTTGGGTCAGATGAGCTGCACGGATGTGCAAAAGTTGGGCTGTGTTGAGTCCTTGCTGCAGGACGATGCTTATACGTGGTGGACGACCACCATAGCTGGGATGGCTGAAGCTGATGTTACCTGGACATTCTTTCAGAATGTGTTTAAGAGGAGATATCTGGGAGTGAGATATCTGGATGAGAAAAAGCGGGAATTCATGTCTCTTACCCAAGGGAGCATGAGTGTAGCTGAGTACGAGGTGCAGTTTGTACGGCTTAGTCAGTATGCACCGGAGCTGATACCCGATGAGCGGGCGAGGTGCGAGAGGTTTCGTTACGGTCTTGTGACGGATGTTAAGATGTATGTGCTGGCCACTGAATATGATGATTTTGATGTTTTGGTGGGCCGAGCCAAAGACATTGAGATGAACCTGAGTTTGTCTGTTAGAGGAGCTGGAGCAAGTGCTGGGAAGAGATCAGCTGAGTATAGTTCCGGAGGTGGACGGAACAAGAGGGGACGCGATCAGAAGTATCAGTCCTCAGCCAAGAGAGGTGGAGGTGCACCTGCTAGAGGAGGCTTTGCTAGGGCTGAGCCTAGTGCTTGCTGGATTTGTGGTTCTCGTGGTCACATGAAGCGTGACTGTCCTCGTGCTGGGAGGGAGGTGCAAGCTCTTGTTGTGGCAGCTGGTAATGCTGGTGGAAATGGATGCTGGAACTGTGGTTCTGCGGACCACTTGAGACGTGATTGTCCGAGGTTGGCTGGTGGCCAAGATCGTGCTCCTGTTGTTGCAGCACAGCAGAGAGGTCGTGGGCGCGGCCGTGGTAATTTCCAGAGGCGTGAGGAAGGTGGCCGAGGAGTAGCTCATGTTGTAGCTATTCAGCCTGAGGGTGGAGGCCAAGCGAGGGTGTATGCTCAGCGCGAGGGAAGGAATGATGCAGATGTGATTGCAGGTACCTTTACTTTGCAATCCTTGTCATTGCTATCTTTGATTGATTCTGGATCTACTCATTCATACATTTTGCGTGAGCATGCTGAATTGCTTGGTTTGCCTGTTGAGTCTTTGGATGTTGGTGTTCGTGTCACTAGTTCTTTTGGTTAAACTGTTGTGACTCGAAAGTTGTATAGAAGGTGTCCTTTGGTTGTTCAAGAGCATGTCTTTCATGTTGATCTTATGGAGTTGCCTTTCTATGGTTTTGATGTGATCCTTGGTATGGATTGGCTTGCTGAGCATCGTGCTGTTGTGGATTGTGAGAATAAGCGGGTGTCGCTTAAGCTTGCGGATGATTATGAAGTTGTTGTTGTTGGTGAGAATGTAAAGTTTCTTGCTAATGTTGTGTCTACCTTGGAGGCGAGCAGGATGCTGAGGCAAGGTTGCGAAGCATACCTAGCTTTTGTGATGAATCCTTGTTCTAAGGAGTTGAGGGTGCAAGATATCAGGGTTGTGAAGGAGTTCCCTGGTGTTTTTCCTGAAGAGTTGCCTGGTTTACCTCCTAGTCGCGAGGTGGAGTTTGGGATTGAGCTGTATGAGAATACAACTCCTGTGTCCATTACTCCCTATAGAATGGCACCTAAGGAGCTGAAGGAGCTGAAGACGCAGTTGCAAGAGTTGCTTGATCGTGGTTTCATCCGGCCGAGTGTGTCGCCTTGGGGTGCTCCTGTCTTGTTTGTGAAGAAGAAAGATGGCACTATGAGGATGTGCATTGATTACCGTCAGCTGAACAAGTTGACTATCAAGAATCGGTATCCTTTGCCGAGGATTGATGATCTCTTTGATCAATTTCGGGGAGCTGCTGTGTTCTCTAAGATTGACTTGAGGTCAGGGTATTATCAGTTGAAGGTGAAGGATGTGGACGTGCCTAAGACAACTTTCAGGACAAGGTATGGGCATTATGAGTTCCTTGTGATGCCGTTTGGTTTGACAAATGCTCCTGCTGCTTTCATGGACATGATGAATCGTGTTTTTCATGAATACCTGGACAAGTTCGTTGTGGTGTTCATTGATGATATCCTCGTGTACTCGCGTACTGAGGAGGAGCACGAAGAGCATTTGAGGGTAGTGCTGCAAGCTTTGTTGGAGAATCAGCTTTATGCTAAGTTGAGCAAGTGTGAGTTTTGGCTTAAGGAGGTGGTGTTTCTTGGACATGTTGTTTCAGCTGAGGGGATTCGTGTTGATCCTTAGAAGATTGAGGCGGTGATGAGCTGGAAGGTTCCTAAGTCTGTTCATGAGGTCCGTAGTTTCCTTGGTTTGGCGGGATACTACCGGAGGTTTGTGGATGGTTTTTCCAAGATTGCTGCTCCTTTGACGAAGCTTTTGCAGAAAGATGTTAAGTATGAGTGGACGGAAGCGAGACAACAAGCTTTTGAGAAGCTGAAGTTGGCTTTGACGCAAGCTCCTATCTTGATTCAGCCTGAATCAGGGAAAGAGTTTGTGGTCTATAGTGATGCATCCTATGTTGGTTTGGGATGTGTGCTGATGCAAGAGGGTAAGGTTGTGGCTTATGCATCGCGGCAGTTGAAAGTGCATGAGCGCAACTATCCTACGCATGATATTGAGCTGGCTGTGGTGGTTTTTGCTCTGAAGATCTGGAGACATTATCTGTATGGTGAGAAGTGTACTGTGTACACGGATCACAAGAGTTTGAGGTACCTGATGTCTCAGAAGGAGTTGAATCTTAGGCAGCGGCGTTGGTTGGAGTTGCTCAAGGATTATGATCTGACGATTGAGTATCATCCTGGAAAGGCCAATGTTGTTGCTGATGCCTTGAGTAGGAAGGTAGCTGTTGAGCTGAGGGCGATGTTTGCTAGCTTGAGCATATCGCGAGATGGTGGTCTTGTTGCTGAGTTGCAAGTGAAACCATCTTTGGTTCAGTTGATCAAGGAAAAGCAGTTGCTGGATGATTCCTTGGTGTCTCATGTTCAGGATATCGCGGAGGGTAGACCTTCGGATTTCTGCTTTAATGAGGATGATGTGTTGTGTTTTGGTAGTCGGATAGTAGTGCCTGCTGATGTTGAGTTGAGGCGTGCTATTCTGACTGAAGGTCATAGTAGTCCTTTTGCTATGCACCCTGGTAGTACTAAGATGTATCGTGATCTTCGTGATGAGTACTATTGGGTTGGTTTGAAGAAGGATGTTGCAGAGTTTGTGAGCAAGTGTTTGGTGTGTCAGCGAGTTAAGGCTGAACATCAGTTTCCTTCTGGTTTGTTGCAACCATTGAAAATCCCTGAATGGAAGTGGGAGAGGGTTACCATGGATTTTGTATCTGGTTTACCTTTGTCTCCATCAAAGAAGAATTCTGTTTGGGTGATTGTGGATCGCTTGACGAAGTGTGCGCATTTCTTGCCTGTGCATACTATGTTCTCTTTGGATAAGCTGGCAGAGCTGTACATTGCTGAGATAGTGAGGTTGCATGGTGTGCCTAAGTCGATTGTGTCGGATAGGGATCCGAGGTTCACATCGCGTTTCTGGCAGTGTTTGCATCAAGCTCTGGGTACAAGGTTGCATTTCAGTACATCCTATCATCCTCAGTCGGATGGTCAGTCTGAGCGAGTTATTCAGATTTTGGAGGATATGCTGAGATGCTGCGTGATAGAGTTCCAAGGTTCTTGGGAGAAGCATCTGCCTTTGGTTGAGTTCGCTTATAACAATAGTTATCAGGCAAGTATACAGATGGCACCTTATGAGGCTCTGTATGGGAGGAAGTGTAGGACTCCTCTTTGTTGGGCTGAAACTGGTCAAAAGTTGGTTTCAATGCCGGCTTTGTTGAAAGGAACCACCGAGAAGGTGAAGCTCATTTGTGAGAGGTTGAAGGCTGCCTCTGATCGGCAAAAGTCTTACGCGGATTTGAAGCGTAAGGAGATAGAGTATGCGGTGGGTGACCGTGTGTTCTTGAAGGTTTCGCCATGGAAGAAGGTGATGAGGTTTGGCCGGAAGGGTAAGTTGAGCCCTCGGTACATTGGACCATATGAGGTGGTTGAGCGTGTGGGTCCTGTTGCATATCGGTTGAGGTTACCTCAGGAGTTGGAGAAGATTCATGATGTGTTCCATGTTTCTATGCTCCGGAGGTATAGATCTGATCCTTCGCATGTGATGCCTGTTGAGGATGTGGTTTTGAATCCGGATTTGACATATGATGAGGAACCGGTGAAGGTTCTGGATTCGGATTGCAAGGTTCTTCGTGGCAAGACCATTGAGTTGGTGAAGGTGCTGTGGAAGCATCGAGGTGTTGAGGAAGCCACGTGGGAGCGGAAGGAAGACATGCTGAAGCAGTTTCCTTATCTCTTTCTTTCAGGTAAATTTCGAGGACGAAATTTCTTAAGGGGGGGAGAGTTGTAACGCCCCGGTTTTGGGCTTAGGAGTCTTGGGCGTTGACCGGTTGGTCAAAGTGCTGTTCGATCGTAAGAGGTTTAATTAGGAAAGCCTAGTTCGGGTTGCATTAAAAATATGGAAAAATGTTCTAAAATCATCTTTTAATATAATTAGATGAACTGTGAAAACAATTTTGGAAAATGAGTTTTGGAAGGTTGACATTTTGGCTAGTGACCAAAATGTAATTTTCGCAAGTTTGGTGGCTATTTTATAAAGGATTGGAACTTTGAATCTTTAAGGAGCTATTTACCCAAAGGGAGTTTCTCCAGATTTTTCTAAGATATTTTGAGTTGTAATTCTGATTTTTAAAGTAAAACAAAAGGAGGGAAATCTCATTTAGTCATTTTTCTCAACTAACTTCTTATTTTCTTTCTCTCTTTTTCTCTCAACCCAAACACTCCATTTACAGAGTTTTGTTTCTGATTTTCTCACCTAAAATCCTCCTTTCAACTCTCATTTGATCCCTAATCATTGTGTCTTCAAAACCTCTTCAATTTCTACAAGTTTCATCAAGGATTTTCATTCCAAAAAGAGGAGAAACTCAAGTTTGGAGGTAAGAACGTCCTTCTCCTCTGAACTTCAAGTTCTTTACTGAAATTCCTAAGTTTTCAATCCTAAATTGATGTTTAATTAAAGGCTTTTAAGTTGATTTATGGATCTTGGCTAATTATGCAAGATTTTGATGATTTCACATGATTTTCGTTTGATCTGTTAAATCTGTGATTTGAGAGGTGTTTTTGATGTTAAATGATTCCTAAATTGATGTGGAAATGAGTTTTGATTGATGCAATCCCGGATAGGTTGAGTTTCCTAAGTTTAGCTTGTGTTTTAAGGTAGCTTTTGAGGTGATCTTGGTGATCTGGTGTTGCTGGAGGTATAAGGTTGTTAATAGGTTGTTTTTAGATGTTATTTGATGTTAATGGAAGTGAGGTTTTGCTGGTTTATGGCTGGGATTTGTTTAGAAGTGGTTTGGATGCATTTTCGGTTGTGTTTGGTGGCCGAAAATGGAGGTTGGATGAGAGCAGCGAGTTTAGGTGCTTTCATTGAAGCAATTAATGCATGATGATGCATTAATCCTCTGCTTTGATGTGTTGAAACAGGGGAGGCATCATTGGATTCAAGTTTGGTTGATTCGGAAGCTTGATTTGGTGCTTTGGCTTGAAGCAAAGTGGAAATTGGTGAGTGCAATTGTGGAATTGGATTTCCAGTTTTTTAAACCAAGGTTTGAAGGTTTTGGGAGCTTAGTTTAAGTCTAAACAACTTTGCTAAGCTCAAGTGTAAGTTTTCGGATTTTCTCTCTAGTGGTGGCCATGACTTGATGTTTTGCAAAGTGATGATTTGCATGTTTTGATTACTGTTTTGAAAGCATGTTTTAGCATGAATTTTGCTGATGATATAAGCCATGTGTTGAAGGTAACTCTAGGTAGGAGTTCCTTGATTTTATACATTGTTTAAATGTGGATTTGATGCTTTGAAATGCATGGTGAAAGGGCTTGGTTTAATGCTTTAAAACAGTGGATTATATGATGTGAAATATGTATATTGGCAAGTGATGTTTTGTAAAAGTGAAGGTCACTAAGGTGGTTAAAAGTCCTTGAGTGAGCCTTGTTACTTATGAACATCAAGGTGGTTAAAAGTCCTTGGATGGTTCATGTTGCGGACACTAAGGTGGTTAAAAGTCCTTAGGTGCTCCTTTCCATGGTGGTTAAAAGTCCATGGGCCAAGGTGTTTAAAAGTCCTTGGGGCCAAGGTGTTTAAAAGTCCTTGGGGTGATTCAAGCATTGGACACAAAGGTGGTTAAAAGTCCTTGTGTGGTCCTTATTCATGGTGTTTAAAAGTCCATGGCCAAGGTGTTTAAAAGTCCTTGGGGCAAAGGTGTTTAAAAGTCCTTGGGGAAAGTTGTTGAACTTGTTTTATGAAATGAAATGTATCACTTGAGCCAATATGACATGTTAAGTATGTAAGAAGCATGAGATGCTTGTTTTGATATATGATATGAAGCATGTGATTGCTTGATTTAAAGTATGCTTTTGAGCATGTGCAAGGATTGGTTTAAAGCATGATTTATAAATGGTTTTAAATGCATTATTGAATTGTTTTAATGAGCATGCCTCACTAAACTTTTGCTTACGCTCTCTACGTTTTCTTAATTCAATAATGCAGAGCATTAGAGTCTTTGAGGGGCAGCAAGAAAGGTCAAGCAATCAAGTTCAAGAGAAGCTCTAAGTATGGGAGGTTTTGTTGAACATTTAGCTTTTGTATGTTTTGGCAATGGGGGACCTATGTGTATGATTTGGGAGGTGTTTGAGACTCCCTAAGTATGTTGAGTGATGTTTAAAATGCTGGTTTTTGGAGTGAACCTTATATGCTTGTTTTGCAAGTTTGATGCTTGAGTGGCTAGCTTGTGTAGGAAGCATGACCATTGAATTGGGGCTTTTTGCATATGATGTTGGTTTGTTGATTTGTTGGTTCCTACAAGTCTTATATATGTTTAATTGCATGCTGGTAAAGATTGGTGATATTTGGAGCATGTTTGAATGACCAATTGCATGATTTGGTATGCTTGTTTGCTGAAATCTGAGCAGGCGTTTCGGAACAGTATGCACCGTTTCGGAACGGGTGCCTTACACGAACCCAGGCGTCCGAAACGGTGTGCACCGTTTCGAAACGGTAAGGCCTCTGCCGAGCCACGTTCCGGAACCCGTTTCGGAACGGCCCGTGTTTCGGAACAGGGTCAACCTGTTTCGGAACGGTCGACCGTTAGGGAGCTGACATGGTAGTTATATGTTTTGAAATGTTTACGTTTTGGTCCCGAATCTTGTATGATCAATTGCATGAGCTGTGGATGTCCTTTTGAGTTGAAATTTCACAGAGAAGCATGAAACCTGACTAATTTCAAGATGGTAACTTCAATTTGGGTTAAGTCCTTTTATTTATCAGAATTTACAATTTGGTCCCTAAAGTTGTAATTTGTTCAATTGGGTCCCTGTTTGATCTCTGATGTTTGTGATCTTTTAGTATGTTGCTTGTATGATCACACATAGGTTAAAGGTGCATCTAGATAAGACTAAAAAGAAAAAAAAGGGTCGTTAATCAAGGTTGACTTTCGGGTTGACTTTGGTTTTCCCCGTGTGACTTTCTTAATTCGGGTCAACCGTCTAGGCCGGGTTAAGGGGGTTACATTAAAAGTTGGCAATATCATGACATCATACTTAAATGTTTGCATCATGCATAAAGGTAACGTACGAAAACCGAACCATAAATTAACACGCAGTTAGGCTTATTCGATGTCGGTTTAATTTATGGTCCGATGTATCGTCATCCTTATTAATTAAATGACCAATTTGAACCCACCAATTTGATAAAGCTCGTTCAATTAAAGTCAATTTTCAATTAAGAACACCTAATTAAACTCATTTTAAACTTCAACAATTTCCTTCGATTAAAAGCAACAAATATTTTGGTACCAATTTTCGAGCGTGATGGGGGTGCTAATCCTTCCCCACACGTAACCAACTCCCGAACCTTTTTCAAAACAAATCTCTAGTTTTGTGGTGTCCGGCCTACCTAAGTGGCCGGTGGCGACTCCAAATCTTTGTTGTTTTAAAAAACACGAAATTTCAAAAGAAATTTCCCTTCTAATAAAATCTTTTTCAAAAAGTGGGATACATTAAAGTTTTAAAAAAATGCTATGACAGCTTTATGATGTACAAGCATGAGAAAATTGCAATGACTTTTGCATTGTGGTAAATGCATGAGATTGGTGATACATGTTTTATAAATGATTATTGGTTTTTCTTTGAAAGTGATTTAAAGTATGAGTTGTATTTTAGCATGACGAAAAGAGATATGTATTTGTGAAATGGTTTTAAAATGCATTGTTGTTGATTTTTAATCGAGCGATCCTCACTAGGCATTTATGCTTAAGCTCTCTTTTTCCAATAATGCCAAGAAATAGCATGGTTATGGAAGCGGGGTAGTAAGAGAAGATTCCAAGGGCGTTTCATAGCTTAAGTATGACTTTACATTTACTAAATAGTAATAAGTGGCAATGGGAGGGTACCTATATGTTTTGAGAGGTTGTGTTTTGAAACTCCCTGGTATGTGGCAAGTTTATATTGCATATTTGGACATGTAAGTGGATTTTATATGTTGGTATTTGGTTTGGTTTACATTTTGGACTTTATATGGGTGTTTTATTAGGAAGCATGCTTATAGATTGACATCTATGGTTACGTTGATGTTTACTGCTTGATTTGGTGCCTAATACTTTGGATTTATGCCTCAAATGTTGTACTTAGGTTGGAAGCATGTTAGATTGATTTTGGATGGTTTCTATTGTGTAAAAGTTGAGGAAAATGTCATTACAGACCCAAGCATTCCGAAACGCGGACTAGCATACCGGTACGACATGCCTGAAATAGCCCAAGTATTTCGATACGAGCTGAGCTGTTTCGGTACGGTCTGCTTGGTTCAGGCTATGTGTTTCGATACGCGTGGCGTATCAGTACAAGTTTGTGGATTTCAAAATAGGGGAAGCTTACTGGACAAACTCGTATCGATACAGGCCTTGGTGTATTGATACGCCAAGCAATTTTATTAGTTAATTGTTATCTGCAAGTTTGCTGTTGTTACATTTTGGTCCATGAATGTTAAGAATGTAATTGATTGAGTTTGGGTGTTGTTTTAAGTTGGTTTTTGACATGCAAGCTTGAAATATGACTAATTATGGACCAGTAATCTTAATGTGGTCAATTTCCTCAAATTTTTCTAATTTTACAAAATTGTCCCTAAAATATGTTTAGAACTAATCGATTGTTCAATTAACCACGTTCGAATTGTAACTTTATCTGTTGTGAACATGATCACCTTAGGGAACAATAAGAGCATCTAGACATGATAAAAATAAAAAAATATAAAAGGGCGTTTATTGAGATAAATTTTCACTGGTTTATTTCAATATTCCCCGTGTAACTCGCTCAAGTCGGTGAAACAGTTAGACCATGTTAAGGGGTTACATTTATTGGTATCATAGCCACGTTAACGAATAATTGGGTGGTAAGTTGGTTGCATTGTCATTGTTTGAGTGATTTCTTGATGTTTGCTCTTCACGATGGTTGCTTATGTTATGTTTTAACCATGGATTGATTGTGTGCTACATATGGTGTTTGATAAAATGCTATTATGGATATTACATGATGTATAGTGGAGAGATATTGGGGTGCCCATTGCCTTATTACTATTTGTATGAAGAGATTTTTAAAAAAAAACTTGAGCGACTTGGATTTTGCTTGGAGCTGGCCTGATTGGTTTTACTGTTGCATTTTTATGCTAGAGATTCATACTATTTTCAATTGGGACCGTGACAAGAGCTTAGGATAAATACTCGTAATGTTGAGGAAGAGCGTGATGAGGATGTGCCGCTCCCTCCACCTCCTCCTGGTGGTGGTGCTAAAATGGTAGGTGCTGCGCATTAGGTACCGCAAGGGCCGATAGTCGGAGATATGATGTCTTTGATACAGGCTATAACTGAAGCTTTTCAGGTAGCGATGGCGAGCGTGCATGCGGCTACATCATAACCTGCAGTTGTTAACCATGGACTTCCTTTAGAGCGTTTGCGTAGTCTGGGTGGTACTAAGTTAAGAGGTTTGAGCCCAGAAGCGTTTGAGGAATGGTTTGAGAGAAAAAAAAATATTCTTGGTTAGACGGAGTGTACGAATGCATGTAAGCTGGGTTGTATTGTGTCCCTGGTGCATGACGGTGCTTATACATGGTGGACGACCATTACCATGGGAATGGAACCTGCTGATGCAAATTAGGAGTTCTTTTGCTCAGCTTTTAAGAAGAAATACATGGGTACTCGCTATCTAGATGAGAAAAAACATGAGTTAATGGCTTTAGTTCAGGGGAACATGTCTGTTGCAAACTATGAAGTTTAGTTTTTTCGGTTGAGCCAGTATGCCCCAAAGTTAGTTCCCAACGAACAGAAGCGATGTGATCGTTTCCGTTATGGGTTGGTGAAAGAAGTAAAGACCTACATATTGGCTTGAAACTATATAGATTTTGATGTTTTGGTTACTCGAGCTAAGGATATCGAGCATAATTTGGGTTTGGTTTCTCATTTAGGGAGTTCTAATTTTGGCAAGAGAACAATTGAGAATGATGCTGGTAGGGATCGTTACAAAAGACAGAAGGATAAGAAGTATTACTCGGATCAGAAGCGAGGTGGTGGTGGTAATGTTGGTCGTGGTTAACAGAGCCATAATGCTTTTGTTCATACTCTTGATTGTAACCGCTATGGGAGGCGACTTATGGGTGAGTGTTGGGGTAATCTTGGTGTCTGCTGGAATTTTAAGGTCATGTGAAGCGTGATTGTCCACAATCGATCGGAGATAGGAAAGCTCTTGCGCATGCTGTTGAGCCAAAAAGAGGCCGTGGGCGCGATCATGGATGGTTAGAGGAATGTTGCATATGTGGTAGTTGTTCAACGTGAGGGAGGTGGCCAAGCAAAGGTGTATGCACACCGCAATGGAAAGAATGACACTGATGCGATTGCAAGCACTTTTACTTTGCAGTCTTTGTCATTACTTTCTTTGATTGACTTTGGTTCTACGCATTCATATATATTGAGTGAGCATGCACGATTGCTTGATATACCTGTTGAGTTGTTAGATGTGGTATGCAAGTGATGAGTTCTTTTGGCGAAACGATTGTTGTTAGAAAGTTGTATAAAAGGTGTACATTAACGGTTCAAGGACAAGTGTTTGCCGTGGATATGATGAAGTTGCGTTTTATGGTTTTGATGTTATCTTGCGTATGGATTGGTTGACTGAACACAAAACTGTGGTTGATTTTGAATCCAAGCGAGTTTCGTTGAAACTTGCCGATGATTATGAAGTCCTTGTGGTGGGTGACAATGTCAAGTTCTTATCAAATGTTGTTTTGCCTTTCGAAACACAAATTGGGTTTCAAGCGGACCTGTCGTATGTTATGAATCCGAATATGAGGAAGGCACGAATTCAGGAGTTGTTGGATCATGGTTTCATTCGACATAATGTTTCGCCTTGGGGAGCGCCTGTGTTGTTTATGAAGAAGAAGGATGACACTATGAGAATGTGTATTGACTATCGACAACTGAACAAGTTGGAAATTAAGAATAAGTATTCTTTACCACATATTGTAGTTCTTTTTGATCAATTTCGTTGTGCAACAATGTTTTCTAAGATTGATTTGAGATCAGGATACTATCTATTGAAGGTGAAGGATAGAGATGTGCCGAAGACAGCTTTTCGAACACGTTATGGGTATTATGAGTTTTTGGTGATGTCATTTGGGTTGACAAATGCGCCTGCAGCTTTCATGGACATGATAAATCGAGTGGTCTATGAATTCTTGGATCAATTTGTAGTGGTGTTTATTGATGATATCCTTGTGTATTCTCGTACGGAGGATGATTATGATAATCATTTGAGGATTGTTTTGCAAGTCTTGTTGGATAATCAACTTTATGCTATAATGAGTAAGTGTGAGTTTTGGATTAGGGAAGTGGTTTTCCTTGGTCATATTGTATCAGCCGTAAGAATTCATGTAGATCCATAGAAGGTTGAAGCTATTGTAAATTGGAAACAACCTAAGTCGGTGACAGAGGTTCGTAGTTTCTTAGGCTTGGCAGGGTATTATCGTCGTTTTGTGGATGGTTTTTCAAAGGTTGCTGCTCTTTTGACGAAGTTGTTGCAAAAAGATGTTCGTTTTGAGTGGACAGAAGCTAGACAACAAGCTTTTGAGAAGTTGAAGGAGGCTTTGATGCAAGCTCCAATCTTGTTTCAACCTAAATTAGGGAAAGAGTTTGTGATCTATAGTGATGCATCTTATGTTGGTTTAGGGTGTGTGTTGATGCATGATGGTAGAGTTGTGGCTTATGCGTCTAGGCAATTGAAGGTGCACGAGTGTAATTACCCTACCCATGTTATAGAATTGGCCACATTGGTGTTTGCTCTAAAGATTTAAAGGCCTTATCTTTATGGTGAAAAGTGTGTGGTATATACAAATCATAAGAGTTTAAAGTATTTGATGTCGCAGAAGGAGTTGAATCTTAGGCAACGTAGATTGTTGGAGTTGCTTAAGGATTACGACTTGACGATAGAGTATCACCCTGGAAAGGCCAATGTGGTGGCTGATGCTTTAAGTAGAAAGGTGGTTGTGGAGCTGAGAGCGATGTTTGCTTGATTGAGTGTGTTGCGAGATGGCAGGTTAGTTGTTGAGTTGCAAGTGAAGCCTTATTTGGCACAATTGATTAGAGAGAAGCAGTTGTTGGATTATTCGTTGGTACCGCATGTTCAGGACATTGCGGAGGATAATCCGATGGACTTTTGTTTTATGGGTCGAGTAGTTGTGCCAGAGAATGATGAGTTAAGGTGCACTATTTTGACTGAAGCGCATAGTAGCCCTTTCGCTATGCATCCTGGTAGTACTAAGATGTATCGTAGGTTGAAGGAAGAGTATTATAGGGTTGGTTTAAAGAAAGACGTGGCCGAGTTTCTTGATAAGTACATGGTGTGTCAGCGAGTTAAAGCTGAGCATCAGTTTCCTTATGGGTTGTTGCAACCATTGAGGGTACCAGAATGGAAACGAGAGAGGATTACCATGGATTTTGTGTCAGGGTTGCGTTTGACGCTTGTTACCTCTCAAAAAATATTGTTTTTAATGCCAATTTTAAAAAACTCTTGCTTGTGTTTAGGAACATTAGTTGCATCAGGTTGCTAGAATCATGCATTTGCATAAGGAGTTTAGTTTTCTGTCTATGCCAGGGTGAAGGGTTGTTTTGTGGTTATCTTGCAGGTTTGGCATAGGATTTGGCGCGGGAAAGCAACACAATTAGGAACACGGTTAGGATTGCCAAGACGAATGCCAAGTGCTGTTGGCACAGAAGGACCAAAAGGTGCCAAGCACTTGTTGGTAGAGAAGTGCACTTGATGCCATGCGAAGAGATTGTTGAACCCTGAAAAAATAGGAAAGGATCAGACTCGTAAAAGATCGCGAATAGATCAATTTCCGAAAAAAATAGCAGATAAGATGGTGCCAAGTGATGTTTGAAAAGTTGTGCCAAGTGTAACACCCCGATTTTGGGCTTAGAAGATAGTCAGGTTCGGCTAAGAGATTCGGGTGAACCGATTTGAGCAAGTTATGCTAGTTTCGAGATTAATTTGAAATAAATGGTTTTTGAGGGAGATAAATATGGAAAATATTTTATAATATTAAAATAATATTTTGAAGGTTCTGGAGAGTTCAATTTGATGAAATTGGAATGATTTAATTGGAATTTTGAAAACTATGACTAATTTGTAAAAAATGCAAAATATGTTTTAATGACTAAATTGAAGAGTGCCAAACTTAGAATCCTTAGAGAGCTATTACACCAAAGTTTTATCAGCTATTCCCTTGATTTTGTGTTTTAAAATCATTTAATTAATTTATTTATTAAATGAGAAGTGATAAAAAGGATTTTAAAAGGCTAAACATTTTATTATGTAACTACTTTTCTTCTAAACTTTTCTCTCAACTTTACCAGCAGCCAAACTACCCTTCTATCACTAAAATCTCCAGAGATTTATCTCTTTTCATCCACTTTTGATTTCTAAATGATGCTCATGGATTTCTACGTCAACTAGTTAAAGATTTCTTGAAGGATTTCTTCTAAATCATTGCAAATCAAGGGGAAAAGCTTGTGTTAGAGGTGATCTTTCTTTTCTCTCCTCTAATAAAGGTTATTTATTGAAATTTCCAAGTATTTGGCTCTCTAATTATGTTTTATTAACAAGATTTCATATTTAATTGATGAAAATGGCTAAATCAAGCTTTGAAAGTGGATTCTCAAGATTTTTGTTATGGTACTGTTTTGATTGATTTGAGATTCGTTTTAGTTAAGATTTAGATGTTAAATGATGTTAAAATAAATGTTTTATAATAGTAATCCAGAAATGAGTTGGATTTCTAATAGTTAGATTGTTAGATTTGAGGTTTTGTGGTGTTAGTGTGAAATCTGAGGTGCTGGAGGTATAAGGTTGTAATTAGGTTGATTTTGGATGTTGACTGATGTTTAAAAATGGGTGAAAGTGATATGTTTTGGTTGGGCTGTGTTTGTAGTGTAATCGAAGGTGTTTTTGGTTATTTCAGATAGGCATTTTGGTGTTTTTGGGCAGAGCATCGAGGTGGCCTTGTTTGCTAAAGATTTTAATGCACGATGATGCATTAATCCTCTATTTTTGTGTGGTATAAACAGGGGAGAACTTATCGAAAGCAATCGGTGAAGGTTCGTGAGTTTCGATTGCTTGGATTTACGTCGGCTAGTCGAGTTTGCGCGCGTCGATGAGTGAGAACGTGATTTTTAGTTTTGAAAGCTTTAAAAGGTGATTTTGGAACTTAGTGATAAGCTTGAAACGCTTAACTAAGTTTGGAAGTAAGTAAAAGGGTTTTCTCTCTCGGTTTTGCTATTATATGGTGATTTATGCACTATTTTGAATTAATGGTTTACCTACTGTTAAATCATGTTTTTTTGTATGTGGTTACTATTTTTAATGATGTAATGTTGAAGGATGCACGAGGTAAGTGATCCTAAAGTATATGAATTATACTTTTGATTTTAAGCATGGTTTAATTCTTGGCAATGTGATTTATTGATGATGCTTTGAAAATAGTGAGGTGTGTATTATATGTGAATTAGATTGGCAAGTGATGTTTTGAAATGGTTTATAAATGAAATCGGATATAGTTAGCCGCCTATAGGATTGACTGCACTATAAACAAGCTGCCTTGGATGTTGAGGGTACGATGTAGCGAATACTCCATCCAAGTACCCTAATGATTGAGGAAAGTGTATGGTGTCATGTCTCTCATTAGTGGGGTTATACATCTACCGATGAGTGGTGTTGAGGGGTTTATATGGTGTACCGAATACTCCACCACGAGTGTCACAATGGTGGAGGGTAGCTCCCGCATGTGAACCTTGAGATACCGGTGAGAATGTATGAAGTGTTGGGACAACACTTGTGAATCTGTGTATCCGATGTGGTTTTGAGAAATGAGCATGTTGATGATCACTTGTAAGCTAATATAATTGATAATGTATTATGAATTGGTTTATGATGCATGACATGTAAGTGCATGTTTTACTCTTTAAGCTTTGCATATGGTAGCTATGCACAGAAACGCTTAAGTTGAGTGTTAGCAAAGGATTTGTTGTTTGATTCATAATACATGTTGCATGATGTTTAACATGCTGATTTTGATTGAGGAAAGTGCATGGTTTTAAAAAGGGCATGATGATTTTCAAATGAGGTTTTAGCAATTTGTAATGAGATTTCTTTGTGGATATGAAAATGATTTTAATGCAAGATGGTGTTTTGCTTATAAGCCTCCTCACTAAGCCTTGTGTGCTTACGCTCTCATTTGTCCATCAATGCAAATAATTGAGGTTTTGGAGGCAGCAAGAGGCAAGGGATTCTAAGAGATTTCGCTCAAGAATGTATGTTTCAATTTAGACTAAAGTAATAAGGGCAATGGGGGATTTGTTGAATTTTTGGGAGATTTATGTAAACTCCTTTTTGAGCAAGTTTGGTTTGTTGTTTTAGTCTTGTAGCTAGCCATTGGTATATGGTTTATGCTTTACTTTGCATTTTGGTATCTCGCTTGGTTTGTTAATAAGTTGCATGCCTATATGTTACCTTTGATGCAAATGCTCATGTTATGTTGATGAGTATGCCATGGATGTTTGAGGATTGATGCTTATATATGTTGTATGTATGTTGGAAGCATGTTGGATTGTTTTAGATTAGATTAAAGTGTGAAAACCAGCAAAAAGTGTCATTATAGTCCCAGGTGTTTCGGTACACCTAAGCATGTACCGAAATAGTGTGTCTGAAATGGCCTAGGGGTTTCAAAACAGGGAGGGGCATTTCAGTACGTTTGGCTACTGGAATACCCTATTCCGAAACACCATAGAGGGTGTTTCGATACGGCCCCGAGTATCGAGACGTATGACCTTGTTCTGATACGGGTGTTTCGATACATGGTAACCTATACCGAAACACCCAACTGTTAAGTTAGTTATTGGAATCTTCTAAAGTTCTATTTCATTACATTTTGGTCCCTGAATGTTGTGGATACAATTAAATGAGTTTGGATGATTGTTTTGAGTTGAGATTTGGCAGAGATGCATGTAATGTGATTAATTAAAGGTCGGTAACTTAAAAAGTGAAGAAGTCTCTGTAATTTGGTAAAAATTATAAAATGGTCCCTAAAATGTTTTCGCATGCAATTGAGTCCCTAATTGTTGTCTGATTAGGTTGCAAATCATTCCGATGTGATGTTTATCACATAGGGTAATAATGAGCATCTAGAAATGATAAAATAAAAAAAGGTTGTTTATTGAGGTAAACTTTCCGGTTTACTTCAATATTCCCCGTGTGATCCGTTCGGTTCAGTTTTTTGCCCAGACCACTTCAAGGGGGTTACATTTGGTGGTATCAGGGCCAGGTTATGAAAGAATGAGATGACGGTAAGTTATTGGTTAGTTAAGGTGATGTAATTCTAAGTGAATGATGATGTTTCCCTTGCACGATGATTGTTATAAATATGTTGTTGGTGAACAAATGAAATTGATGCCAAACATGATGAATGTGATGTATGAGTAAATTGTCATATACAAGATGATGTTACGGGCTGAATCTGAATGATTGCTATGCACGATGCTTGTGATAAGTATGTTGTATGCATTATGCTATGCTTGGGGGAAGTTGGGATACCCATTACCTTACTACTATAGTAAAGTGTTTTAAATTGAATTGGAAGTCTTGGATCCATGCTTGAAGCTGACCTGATTTCATGTTTTGTTTTATTATCATGCCTTAACTATAATAGCACAATGGAACCGAGGAGAGAGTTACGTCCGGGAACGATTTCTCTTGCTGATGAGCAAGGAAATCAAGAGAAAAAGGTTCTTTCTGGTGGGAATTTACCACCTCCGCCGCCTCCACCATTGGGTGAGGAGTAAGGAAAACGTGAGCAAGCTGGGCCTGTGTTTTGTGATTTGACGCCTCTAGTTCAGGCGATGATTGGAGCATTCCAGGCTGCTATTGTCGGTGTAACGCCTTGGTTTTGGGCCTAGATGTTTTAGAGGTTGAATAAGGCCGGTCGAGAACGGTTCGAATCTTTAAGGGGGGTTTAGGGAACACCTAGTTCAGGATTCCTTAAAAATATGGAAAAATATCTAAAAATCCTCATTTATTATATAAATTGTTTTGGTGAAAACAATTTTACAAAATGAGATTTTGAAATACTATATTTCAGTGTAGTGACCAAATTGAAGTTTTTGCAAAAGTTGACTAGTGACTGTTTTGTAAAGGATTAGAACTTTGAATCTTTAAGGAGCTAATTTTACCAAATTGTTTTTCATCAGATTTCTCTTTAATTTGGGAGTTTTTAATAATGTTTTACTTAAGGAATAAAGGAGAATTAAAAAGAAAAATCTAAGGAATAATGGATAATTAAAAAGAATATCCATGGAACAACATACGAGACTTTCGAAACGAACAAGGGTCATACATTCAAGGAATCGTACATTTACCATAAAGAGACATGCATAGTATTTAAGGTTCATGCCTTAGAAAAAACATGCACAAGAGCATAAAGGTAAAAACACTAGGCCAACATACAAGGCATAACAAGCCACACCAAACATCAACATATCAAGGAGTCTAACATGCTCCTAACACAAAAAAACAACATACATCCCCATTGCTTAACTATTACATCATGAACTTAAAAATTCATACTTGAGGATAGCAAAAGCTCAACTAGCACACTTGAAGGCCCTCTCCTTGCACAAGCAACCCACGAACTACGGATCTACATTGTCGAACAAAAGAGAGCGTAAGCATAAAGCTTAGTGAGGGTAAGCTCATAAAACAAACCTCGACAATGCAGGGTCCAAGCACGAACAACACAACCAAGGAGGAATGCATGATCTTACCTTCGAAGCCACAAGAGATAAATATAAATGATGCATGAACATAATCTCGATATCATGCCATACTCAACAAGTCCATAAACACATCCATATGGAAACACATATATCCAACGTATTGGCACCTAACTATGACCCGAATACGCAGATTACAAACATTGGAACACACATCCAACAACATAATCATTACCTTACGGTGGGATTACACTCATCACCGTTACACGCAGAGGGGATTCCACTCATCCTCATGCCCCGTCGATGGGATTCCACTCATCACCGACTAACATATATATGAAGATTTCCGGGCGAACCCGTACTCCATCTTGATGACTACCATCACCAAGACCACGCACGCATTTCGACTCTCGTTTGCAGGCTAAACATCCTAATGATCGATCATTGTACCCCAAGCATACTAGTGCCAATACTTAACTCATTTCATTTATCAATCTCACAACTTTCTTACCAATTTCCGTGCTTAGCACGTACTCACCATGATTTACCATCATGCACAACCACATGCATACCACCATGCATCAAACATCATGCCTCAATACACATGTATATCACAATATACATAACAACATTAATCACAATGAATATGAATCAAGAGGCATATCATACATTTAGAAGTTCAACCAAAGGTCTCCTAAACTAAGCTTGAGATTAGGCTACCACTCTAATCCCAACTCTAGGTGGGTTTACTAAGCCCAACCTAGGTCCACATGCTTGAACCAACATTTGAAAACCAATTAAACCAAGTTGAACTCATTAACCACTTACCGACTATTCCAAGCTTAACAACTCTAGCCGATCAATCCACCAAGCTATCCGAATTCGTTCCCGAGGCTTCACCAACACAATTCCTTGATTCTACGCAACCCAACACAATCAAAACAACCATAAACAACATCAAACACTGGAACAAACCCGGATTACCAATCAAGCAATTAAACTAGCCAAGAACACTCCCAAAACATTGATTTCCGAGCAGCCCTATAGCACAGCCAAAACCCACTGATTTAAACACTTTTAACACACCTAAAAGCTTCTAAAACAACCCTTAAACATCGACCAACCATCAGCCAACAATTTCCCACATCAAACAGCCCAAAAACTCAACCTTTGAACTCTCTAAAACCTCAATAAAACCAAAATCCGTGAATCATTATAAAACCAAGTAAAAATCAAGTATGTTGGACCTTTTAGATAGAAAACAACTTATCTAACATCAACAAATCAAAAACTTGAGTTAAAGCTTACAAAGTTCACATTTTTAATCCAAAACTTCAAAATGTAAAACCATGGGTTTTAATGAAATCTAAAGGTATAGGCATGTAGAGGAAAGTGAGAACAAGTCAAAAATGAGTTTAACTTTCAAAAACCTTCAAGGATGAGAGAGTATGGTGATGGAATGGTAACCTTGAGGAGGGGAGGGAGTTTGTCGTTGGAAACTTGGAAGAGAAGGGGAAGATGATGATAAAATGGGTGTTTTAAAATAAAAAAGGTTTTTATTTTACAAGACCAAATATTTACAACATTGCCATTAATGAAAAAATGGTCATCTTCCACTATTCTAAAATCCATAGATATTTGGGCTTTAAATTAAAATCGGGTCCAACATATTAAATGAATTTTAAAACGAAAAGGGAAAACCCGAAACATTATGTTAATATTATTTTCACCCGACCCCCAAACCCGGGCGTTAGAACTCTCCCCCACTTAAGGAATTTCGTCCCCGAAATTACCTAACGGAAACAAGTACGGAAACTGCTCAAGCATATCAGCTTTCCTCTTCCACGTGGCCTCTTCCACGCCTCTATGTCTCCACAACACCTTGACCAACTCTATGGTCTTACCACGCAACACCTTGCTATCAGAAGCAAGTATCTCGACAGGTTCTTCATTGTAAGACAAATCCAGATTCAGTTCTATCTCTTCCACGGGCATAACATGAGATGGATTTGATCTATATCTCCTAAGCATCGACACGTGAAAGACATCATGGATCCTCTCTAACTTTGAGGGGCAATCTCAAACGGTAAGCTACTGGCCCAATCCGCTCAACTATCTCACATGAAACAATAAACCTCGGACTCAACTTGCCTTTCCGGCCAAACCGCATTACCTTCTTCCACGGAGATACTTTTAGAAACACTTTCTCACCCACTGAAAACTCAATCTCTTTTCTCTTCAAGTTTGCGTAAGATTTCTGACGATCGAAAGCTGCCTTCAAACGGTCACAAATCAACTTCACTTTATTAGTAGTCACCTTAAGAACATCTGGCATAGGTAAAAATTTCTGACCCGTTTCAGCCCAACAGATCGGAGTCCTACATCGCCTACTATACAATGCCTCATGAGGAGCCATATGTATACTAGCCTGGTAACTATTGTTGTAAGAAAACTCAACTAAGGATAAATGCTTCTCCCAAGAACCTTGGAAGTCAATCACCCAACAATGGAGCATGTAAAACCCCAATTTTGGGGTTAGAAGTTTAGGGTCTGAACCGGACCGGTCTAATTTGCGGTTTGAGTATAAAAATAGGTTTTAGGGAAAGCCTAGTTCGGGATGCTTTAAAAATATGGAAAAATATCTAAAAATAATCTTTTAATATATATAAGAGAGTAGTGAAATCAATTTTACAAAATAAGGTTTGGAAATGCAACATTTCGAAATAGTGACTGAAATGCGATTTTTGAAAAGTTCAGTGGTGACTGTTTTGTAAGGATTGAAAATTTGAATCTTTAAGGAGCTAATTTACCCAAGAATGATTTCTCCAGATTTTTCTTAGATTTAAATGATTTAATTAATGTTTAATTAATTAAATGAAAAGTGGAAAACCATATTTTAGATTTTCATAACTAACTTTTCTTAAAACTTTCTCATCTCCTTTTCTCTCAAAATTCCCTCATCCAAACACTTTTCTCCAGCATCTTTTCCATTGGTTTTCAATTCAATTGGTGAGATTTTAATCAACAATCAATTTTTAATCCTTGCTACATCAAATATTTTTGATTTGCTTATTGGATTTTCAAGAAAATTGGCTCTAATCAAGGAGAAATCTACATTTAGAGGTAAGGATGTTCTTCTCATTTAAATACTCAGTTCTTTACTGAAATTCTTAAGTTATCAATCCTTAATTTAAGTTTTATAAATGGTTTTAATGATATGAACCTGATTTTGGCTTAAAACTCAAGATTTGGAAGAAATCTTGATGAAATTTGTGGTGATTGTTTGGGCTCTGTTTTGAGATGATTATAAAATGTATTTTGGATGTATAATGATGTCTAAATGAGGTTTGATCAATGCAATCCCGAATAGGTTGATTTTCCTAAGTTTTTGCTTATGAAAATGGTGGTTTTTGGGGTGATCTTGGTGTTATGTTATAGCAGGAGGTATAAGGACGAGTTAAGGTTCATTTTGGATGTTAATTGATGTTTAGAAATGGTTAGAAGTGATGGATCTTGGCTGTGTTATGTTTTAGAAGAGTTTGGAGGTGATTTCGGTTGTGTTTTGTAGCCGAAATGTTAGAATTGGTTAGAGCAGCGAGTTTAGGTGTAATGGCTGAAGATTTTAATGCATGATGATGCATTAATCCTCTGCTTTGATGTGTTTAAAACAGGGGAGGCATCTTTGGATACTTGTGGTGTTGATCCGGAGGCTTGATTGGCGTTTCGGCAAGCTTGCGAAACGGAATTGGTGAGTGAAGTTGGGTTTTCAGCTTTGAAACCAATGTTTGAAGGTTTTGGGAGCTTAGTTTAAGTCTAAGCAACTTAACTAAGCTCAAGAGTATGTTTTTGGAAAAACTCTCTTGTATGAGCCATGGAGTGGTTCGATGCATTTGTAGATAAATTGCATGTTTAAATTCTATTTTGAAAGCATGTTTTAGCATGGTTAATGCTGGTTTTGAAAGCCATATGTTGAAAGATGATCAAGGTAAGAGATCCTTGGTTTGATATGTTGTAAATGTGGAATTTATGCATAGTGATGCATGTTGATAAATGACTTTGATTTAGTGCTTTAAAATAGTGAATTGTTGATGATAAATGATGTATATTGGCAAGTGATGTGTTGGTTTTAAAGTACTTGAATCGGATGTAGTTAGCCGGCTATAGGATTGGGTGCACCGTGAATAAAGTCACCTTGGATGTTGAGGGGTTGTAATTGTACTGTAGACTCCATCCAAGTACAATAACGAGAAAGGTAAGATCACAATGGTGGTTAAAAGTCCATGCATGGATCTTGTGTTGTGTGTCTCATGTTCTCGTTAGTGATGTTATACAACTACCGATGAGTGATGTTGAGGGGTTTTGATTGTACCATTAAACTCCATCACGGGTGTTGAGGGGTTGTGATTGTACCGGTAAACTCTACCTTGTGTGTTTGGTAGTGTGTATGAAGCGTATGTGACAACACATGTAATCCGCGTATCCGATTGTGTTTTATGTTGTAAATGGTTTTGGATTATCACTTGAAAGCCAATATGACATATTGATTTTATTGAAGCATGAGATGCTTGATATGTATGCAAGGTTGCATGAATAATAATGATTATGTGATGGAAAGCTTTGTGAAAAGTGTTTTATAAAATGCATTATTGTGTTGTTTCTTTAGAGCATGCCTCACTAAGCAATTGTGCTTACGCTCTCTCTCTTGAACCAATAATGCAGATAATTGAAGTATTTGAGGGCAACAAGGAGGCTAAGAATCCAAGGGAAAGCTAAGCTCATGTATGGTGATGTTTTCACAACACCATTAGTTTTTGATATTTGGCAATGGGAACCTAGGATGTGATTTGGGAGATGTTTTGGACTCCCTAATTGTGGCATGATGCCTTTGATGATTTGGATTTTTAAATGGCCATTTTGATGCTTGTTTTGGTGATTTGATGGTTGGTTAGTTTTGGATAGTAGGATGCATGCCTATAGACTTATGGATTTCCTTGATTAATGCCATGAATGTGTTTTGATGTTGCAAACATGTACCTTATATGCATGATGACTTGTTGGCATGATTAGGAAGTCATTGGGATGTGTTTGAGTGGTTTAATGTATGTAAAACCAGCAAATTATTCAACTTCTGGGCAATCCGTATCGGAATGGGCACTAGCGTTTCGAAACGTGGGCCTGTAATGACCTTCGTGTATCGAAACAGATAGAGGTTGTTCTGAAACGATTTGGCCACTGGAAGGCCCTGTTTCGAAACAGGTCTCGAAACGAACCCGAGTTTCGGAACGGTCAACCCCGTTTCGAAACAGGTGACCGTTGGGCACTGATTTGAATGGTTTTAAGGTTTGTAAGCTCTACGTTTTAGTCCTGAAATTTGTATTTGCAATTGCATGAGTTTGAGATGTCCGATTAATGTGAAATTTGACAGGGAAGCATGTAATATGACTAATTTAATGTTGGTAACTTAAAAATCAGTTAAGACCTTCAAATTTCCAGAATTTACATTTTGGTCCCTAATATTTGTGATTTGTGCAATTGAGTCCCTTATTATAATTTGATCGCTGTGCTTTTCACGTATGAGTTTCTCAAGAGTACACTTAGGGTTAATGTGCATCTAGACAAGTTTAAAAAGAAAAAAAGGGTCGTTAATCAAGGTTGACTTTCGGGTTGACTTTAGTTTTCCCCGTGTAATCTTCGTAATTCGGGTCAACTGTCTAGGCCGGGCTAAGGGGGTTAAATTTGGTGGTATCAGAGCTGAGTTCTCGTGTAAATGGGAACGTTTATGTGGGTGATGTTTGTGTGATTGCATGATATGTCTTTGAAATGAAAGTGTGTTGTGTGAATTGCAAAGTATGTTGCAATTGTAAGAGTATGCTATGTCGAAGCATGTTAGAGGAACCCATTGCCATATCAAAACTAATGAAAGGAATTGTTTTTTAAAAAATGAGCTTGAGTGCTGTGATTTATTACCTTGTTGAGCCTAATTATGTTATTTGCATTTGTGACAGTGCATTGTAGTTTCTTATAAATGGGGTCTCGTAGAGAAATGAGGATGAACACGAGAGTTATGGCTCAGAATGAGAACGAGGAAAATGTTGAGAATTTTGTGGATATACCTCCTCCTCCTGGTGGTGGACCACCCGGCGGTGGTGGTGTTGGAGGAGAGAATGCTGGTATTGGTGTTGGTGCCGGGGTCGCTGGACCTGAAGCTGTGCATGGGCAAGCTGCTCCTGACATGACTGTACTGATACAGGCTATTGCTAGAGCCTTTCAGGAAACAGTAGCTGTCCAACCTGAGGGTGGTGGCCAGGCTCGAGTGTATGCTCAGCGAGAGGGGAGAAATGACACGGATGTGATCGCAGGTACCTTTACTTTGCAATACTTGTCATTACTTTCCTTGATTGATTCTGGATCTACACACTCATACATATTGCGTGAACATGCTGAATTGCTTGGTTTACCTATTGAGTCTTTGGATGTTGGTATGCGTGTAACTAGTTCCTTTGGTGAGACCGTTGTGACACGGAAGTTGTATAGAAGATGTCCCTTGGTTGTGCAAAATCATGTTTTTCATGTTGATCTCATGGAATTGCCATTCTATGGTTTTGATGTAATCCTTGGTATGGATTGGCTTGTTGAACATCGAGTTGTGGTGGATTTTGAGAACAAGCGAGTTTCATTGAAGCTTGCGGATGATTATGAGGTAGTGGTGGTTGGTGAGAATGTGAAGTTTCTTGCCAATGTGGTGTCTACATTGGAAGCAAGCCGAATGCTGAGCCAAGGTTGTGAGGCTTACCTAGCCTTTGTTATGAATTCTAGCTCTAAGGAGTTACGAGTCCAAGATATCAGGACTGTGCGAAAGTTTCCTGGTGTGTTTCCAGAGGAGTTACCTGGTTTGCCTTCTAATCGAGAGGTGGAGTTTGGAATTGAGCTGTATGAAAACACAACTCTAGTGTCCATTACTCCTTATCGAATGGCACCTAAGAAGTTGAAGGAGCTGAAGACGCAACTTCAGGAGTTGCTTGATCATGGTTTCATTCGGCCGAGTGTGTCACCTTGGGGTGCACCGGTGTTGTTTGTGAAGAAAAAGGATGGCACTATGAGAATGTGTATGGATTATCGTCAGCTGAACAAGTTGACTATCAAGAATCAATATCTTTTACCGAGGATTGATGATCTTTTTGATCAATTTCGGGGAGCGGCAGTGTTCTCTAAGATTGACTTAAGGTCAGGGTATTACCAGCTCAAGGTGAAGGATGTGGATGTGCCAAAGACAGCCTTCAGAACGAGGTATGGGCATTATGAGTTCCTTGTGATGCCGTTTGGTTTGACGAATGCTCCTGCAGCTTTTATGGACATGATGAATAGAGTGTTCCATGAATACTTGGATAAGTTTGTTGTGGTGTTCATTGATGATATCCTTGTGTACTCTCGGACTGAGGAGGAGCATGAAGGGCATTTGAGGATTGTGTTGCAGGCTTTGTTGGAGAATTAACTTTATGCTAAGCTGAGCAAGTGTGAATTCTAGCTTAGAGAAGTTGTGTTCCTTGGTCATGTGGTTTCTGCTGAGGGGAATCGTGTTGATCCTCAGAAGATTGAGGCAGTGATGAATTGGAAGCCTCCTAAGTCTGTTCATGAAGTCTGTAGTTTCCTTGGTTTGGCGGGATACTATCAGAGGTTCGTGGATGGATTTTCAAAGATTGTTACACCTTTAACGAAGTTGTTGCAGAAGAATGTCAAGTATGAGTGGACAAAAGCCAGACAACAGGCTTTTGAGAAGCTTAAGGCAGCTTTGACGCAAGCTCCTATCTTGGTTCAGCCTGAATTAGGGAAAGAGTTTGTGGTGTACAGTGACGCATCCTATGTTGGTTTGGGGTGTGTGTTGATGCAAGAGGGTAAGGTGGTGGCTTATGCATCGCTACAGTTGAAGGTGCATGAGTGCAATTATCCTACACATGATATTGAGTTAGCTGCGGTGGTCTTTGCTTTGAAAATTTGGAGACATTATCTGTATGCTGAGAAGTGTACTGTGTACACGGGTCACAAGAGTTTGAAGTATATGATATCTCAAAAAGAGTTGAATCTTAGGCAGCGACGTTGGGTGGAGTTGCTTAAAGATGACGATCTGACGATCGAGTACCACCTGGGAAAAGCTAATGTTGTAGTGGATGCCTTGAGTAGGAAAGTCGCAGTGGAGTTGAGAGCTATGTTTGCCAGCTTGAGCATTTCGCGAGATGGAGGTCTTGTGGCTGAATTGCAAGCGAAACCATACTTGGTTCAGTTGATAAAGGATAAGCAGCTGTTGGATGATTCCTTGGTGTCGCATGTTCAGGATATTGCTAAGGATAGGCCATCGGATTTCTGTTTTAATGATGATGGAGTTTTGTGTTTTGGGAGTCGGATAGTAGTGCCCAATGATGCTGAGTTGAGGCGTGCTATTCCGACTGAAGCTTATAGTAGTCCTTTTTCTATGCACCCTGGTAGTACAAAGATGTATCGTGATATTAAGGATGAGTACTATTGGGTGGGTTTAAAGAAAGATGTTGCTGAGTATGTGAGTAAGTGCATGGTTTGTCAGCGTGTTAAGGCTGGGCATCAGTTTCCTTCTGGGTTGTTGCAATCGTTGAGGATTCCTGAGTGGAAGTGGGAAAGGATTACCATGGACTTTGTGTCTGGTTTGCCTTTTTCACAATCGAAGAAGAATTCGGTGTGGTGATTGTGGATCGCCTCACGAAGTGTGCGCATTTCTTACTTGTGCATACTACGTACACATTGGATAAGCTTGCAGAGCTGTACATTGCTGAGATTGTGCGGCTGCATGGTGTGCCAAAGTCTATCGTGTCGGATAGAGATCCGAGGTTTACATCGCGTTTCTGGGAGTGTTTGCATCAAGCTTTGGGTACACGGCTGAATTTTAGTACTTCTTATCATCCACAGTCGGATGGACAGTCTGAGCGTGTTATCCAAGTGCTGGAAGATATGTTGAGGTGTTGTGTGATTGAGTTTCAAGGCTCTTGGGAGAGGCATTTGCCTTTGGTGGAGTTTGCTTATAACAATAGCTACCAGGCAAGTATTCAAATGGCACCTTATGAAGCCTTGTACGGGATGAAATGCAGAACTCCTCTTTGTTAGGCTGAAACAGGTCAGAAGTTGGTTTCAATGCCAGCTTTGTTGAAAGGAACCACCGAGAAGGTGAAGCTCATTTGTGAGCGATTGAAGGCAGCTTCTGATCGACATAAGTCTTACGCGGATTTGAAGCGTAAGGAGATTGAGTATGCGGTAGGTGACCGTGTGTTTTTGAAGGGTTCGCCTTGGAAAAAGGTGATGAGGTTTGGTCGAAAGGGTAAGTTGAGCCCTGGGTACATTGGACCATACGAGGTGATTGAACGTGTAGGTCCTGTTGCGTACAAGATGAGATTGTCGCAAGAGTTGGAAAAGATTCATGATGTGTTTCATGTCTCTATGCTTCGGAGGTATAGATCAGATCCTTCGTATGTTATGCCTGTGGAAGAAGTGGAGTTGAATCCATACTTGACCTATGATGAGGAGCCGGTGGAAATTCTGGGTTCTGACAGTAAAGTTCTTCGAGGCAAGACCATTGATTTGGTAAAGGTGTTGTGGAAGCATCTTGGTGTTGAGGAAGCCACATGGGAAAGAAAGAATGACATGAAGAAGCAGTTTCCGTACCTCTTTCCTCCAGGTAAATTTCGAGGACGAAATTTCTTAAGGGGGGGAGAGTTGTAACACCCCAATTTTGGGCTTAGAAGTTTAGGGTCTGAACCGGACCGGTCTGATTTGTGGTTCGACTATAAAAGGAGGTTTTAGGGAAAGCCTAGTTTGAGATGCTTTAAAAATATGGAAAAATATCTAAAAATCCTCTTTTAAAATATATAAGAGTGTGGTGAAATCAATTTTACAAAATAAGGTTTGGAAATGCAACATTTCGAAATAGTGACTAAAATGCGATTTTTGAAAAGTTCAGTGGTGACTGTTTTGTAAGGATTGAAACTTTGAATCTTTAAGGAGCTAATTTACCCAAGAATGATTTCTCCAGATTTTTCTTAGATTTAAATGATTTAATTAATGTTTAATTAATTAAATGAAAAGTGGAAAACCATATTTTAGATTTTCATAACTAACTTTTCTTAAAACTTTCTCATCTCATTTTCTCTCAAAATTCCCTCATCCAAACACTTTTCTCCAGCATCTTTTCCATTGGTTTTCAATTCAACTAGTGTGATTTTAATCAACAATCAATTTTTAATCCTTTCTACATCAAATCTTTTTGATTTGCTTATTGGATTTTCAAGAAAATTGGCTTTAATCAAGGAGAAATCTACATTTAGAGGTAAGGATGTTCTTCTCCTCTAAATACTCAGTTCTTTACTGAAATTCCCAAGTTATCAATCCTTAATTTAAGTTTTATAAATGGTTTTAATGATATGAACTTGATTTTGGCTTAAAACTCAAGATTTGGAAGAAATCTTGAAGAAATTTGTGGTGATTGTTTGGGCTCTGTTTTGAGATGATTACAAAATGTATTTTGGATGTATAATGATGTGTAAATGAGGTTTGATCAATGCAATTCCGAATAGGTTGATTTTCCTAAGTTTTTGCTTATGAAAATGGTGGTTTTTGGGGTGATCTTGGTGTTCTGTTATAGCTGGAGGTATAAGGACGAGTTTAGGTTCATTTTGGATGTTAATTGATGTTTAGAAATGGTTAGAAGTGATGGATCTTGGTTGGGTTATGTTTTAGAAGAGTTTGGAGGTGATTTCGGTTGTGTTTGGTAGCCGAAATGTTAGAATTGGTTAGAGCAGCGAGTTTAGGTGTAATGGCTGAAGATTTTAATGCATGATGATGCATTAATCCTCTGCTTTGATGTGTTTAAAATAGGGGAGGCATCTTCGTATACTTGTGGTGTTGATCCGGAGGATTGATTGGCGTTTCGGCAAGCTTGCGAAACAGAATTGGTGAGTGAAGTTGGGTTTTCAGCTTTGAAACCAATGTTTGAAGGTTTTGGGAGCTTAGTTTAAGTCTAAGCAACTTAACTAAGCTCAAGAGTAAGTTTTCGGAAAAACTCTCTTGTATGAGCCATGGAGTGGTTCGATGCATTTGTAGATAAATTGCATGTTTAAATTCTATTTTGAAAGCATGTTTTAGCATGGTTAATGCTTGTTTTGAAAGCCATATGTTGAAGGATGATCAAGGTAAGAGATCCTTGGTTTGATATGTTGTAAATGTGGAATTTATGCATAGTGATGCATGTTGATAAATGGCTTTGATTTAATGCTTTAAAACAGTGAATTGTTGATGATAAATGATGTATATTGGCAAGTGATGTGTTGGTTTTAAAGTACTTGAATCGGATATAGTTAGTCGGCTATAGGATTGGGTGCACCGTGAATAAAGTCGCCTTGGATGTTGAGGGGTTGTAATTGTACTGTAGACTCCATCCAAGTACAATAACGAGAAAGGTAAGATCACAATGGTGGTTAAAAGTCCACGCGTGGATCTTGTGTTGTGTGTCTCGTGTTCTCGTTAGTGATGTTATACAACTACCGATGAGTGATGTTGAGGGGTTTTGATTGTACCGTTAAACTCCATCACGGGTGTTGAGGGGTTGTGATTGTGCCGGTAAACTCTACCTTGTGTGTTTGGTAGTGTGTATGAAGCGTTTGTGATAACACATGTAATCCGCGTATCCGATTGTGTTTTATGTTGTAAATGGTTTTGGATTATCACTTGAAAGCCAATATGACATATTGATTTTATTGAAGCATGAGATGCTTGATATGTATGCAAGGTTGCATGAGTAATAATGATTATGTGATGGAAAGCTTTGTGAAAAGTGTTTTATAAAATGCATTATTGTGTTGTTTCTTTAGAGCATGCCTCACTAAGCAATTGTGCTTACGCTCTCTCTCTTGAACCAATAATGCAGATAATTGAAGTATTTGAGGGCAACAAGGAGGCTAAGAATCCAAGGGAAAGCTAAGCTCATGTATGGTGATGTTTTCACAACACCATAAGTTTTTGATATTTGGCAATGGGAACCTAGGATGTGATTTGGGAGATGTTTTGGACTCCCTAATTGTGGCTTGATGCCTTTGATGATTTGGATTTGTAAATGGCCATTTTGATGCTTGTTTTGGTGATTTGATGGTTGGTTAGTTTTGGATAGTAGGATGCATGCCTATAGACTTATGGATTTCCTTGATTAATGCCATGAATGTGTTTTGATGTTGCAACCATGTACCTTATATGCATGATGACTTGTTGGCATGATTAGGAAGTTATTGGGATGTGTTTGAGTGGTTTAATATATGTAAAACCAGCAAATTATGCAACTTCTGGGCAATCCGTATCGGAACGGGCGCTAGCGTTTCGAAACGGGGGCCTGTAATGGCCTTCGTGTATCGAAACGGATAGAGGCCGTTCCGAAACGATTTGGCCATTGGAAGGCCCACAACTCAACTGCAACTTTTCTGCTCAACGCATCGGCCTCTACATTTGCCTTACCCGAATGGTACTCAATAGTCAAATCATAGTCTTTCAACAGTTCAAGCCATCTTCTTTCTCTCAAGTTCAATTATCTCTGAGTCATCAGATACTTCAAGCTTTTATGATCAGTGTAAACCGTACACTTCTCACCATACAAGTTCAATTATCTTCTTTCTTCTCGTGCACCTTCAACTATCTCAAAGCATAAGAAAAAACTATCTTTTCTTGCATCAGAACACAACCTAAACCTACGTAGGAAGCATCGCTATAGATCACGAACTTTTTCCCTGAAACTGGTTGTACTAACACTGGAGCATTCGTCAAAGCTTCTTTCAATTTCTCAAATGCCTTCTGTCTCGCATCTGACCACTCAAACTTCACTCCTTTTTGCAACAATTTAGTCAACGGAGCAGCTACTCTAGAGAAACCATCAACGAACCTCCTATAGTAACCAGCCAATCCTAGGAAACTTCTAATCTCTGTCACTGACTCAGGTTGTTTCCACTCAACAATAGCTTCAATCTTCGTCGGATCAACACGAATACCTTCAGCTGATACCACATGGCCAAGAAACACAACCTCTCTAATCCAGAATTCACATTTACTTAGTTTAGCATACAATTGGTTGCTCATCAATCTCTGCAAAACAAGTCTCAAGTGCTCATCATGTTCTTCTTCTGATCTCGAGTACACAAGGATGTCATATATGAAAACAACTACAAACCGGTCTAGATAGTCTTGGAAAACTCTGTTCATCATATCCATGAAAGCTGATGGTGCATTCGTGAGCCCAAACGACATCACAAGGAACTCATAATGACCGTATCTAGTCCTAAAGGCTGTCTTTGGAACATCACACTCTTTTACCTTCAAGTGATAGTACCCTGATCTCAAATCTATCTTCGAAAACAATAAGGCACCTCTCAACTGATCAAACGAGTCATCTATACGAGGCAACGAATACTTGTTCTTCACTGTCAACTGGTTTAACTGCCTGTAGTCGATACACATCCTCATACTGCCATCCTTCTTCTTCACAAACAACACGGGAGCACCTCAAGGAGAACTATTAGGCCTAATAAAACCTCGGTCTAGCAACTCCTGAAGCTGACTTTTTAACTCTTTCAACTCTTTCGGAGCCATACGGTACGGAGCAATAGAAACTGGAGTAGACCCTAAAATAGTCTCAATCACAAACTCTACATCTCTCTTAGGAGGCAAACCCGGTAACTCTTCGGGAAACACATCCGAAAAATTACAAACTGTTATGATATCTTTCGATCTAACCTCGCTCATATTCAGATTCATCACGTACACTAAATAAGCCCCACATCCGGAGTCCATTAACCTATGAGCCTCTAAAGGTTACATAACATTCGACAAGAACTTAACGTTCTCGCCTACTATCACTACCTCATAGTCATCGGAAAGCTTCAACGAAATTCTCTTTGTCTCAAAATCTACACTAGCTCTGTGCTCGACCAACCAATCCATACCCAAAATAATATCAAAACCATAGAACGGAAGCTCCATCATATCAACAGGAAACACATGACCCTAAATCTTCAGCGGACACCTCCTATACATCCGTTTAACTACGATTGTCTCACCGAAGGAACTAGTCACATGCATCCCTATGTCTAAAATCTCAACATGTATGTCTAACTTCTTTGCATCCTCACTCAAAATGTAAGAATGCGTAGAACCCGAATCTACTAAGGAAAGCAAAGACATGGACTGTAACTCAAAATTACCTGCTATCACATTTGTGTCATTCACTGCCTCTCTCTGTGTGTAGACTCTAGCTGGTCCACCGGTCTCTGGCTGAACTGCCACAACATGGGCAAGATTCCTCGGTGCCTCTATCCTAGGCGCATCAGCCCTCGACTGGAAGTAACCACGACCGCACCCATGACCTCTCTGATAGTCAATCACTCTCGCAGGAGCCTGTGCCTGAATCGCTGCCTGTGCTGCCTGATGCAGACATTCTCTCCTGAAGTGGTCTCTCGATCCACAGTTCTATCAAGCATGAAAGTTCCCCCATCACTCTCCTGAATGTTGTCTCCCACAACGGGCACACTCGGGCAAACGCCCTCCAGCTCTATGGCCCTGATGGCCTCTACCGTGGTGGCCACCGCCAAGCCTATGATCAAACTTTTGTCCACCACCCCGATGCCTCTTGGCATCACCACGATCAAAGTTGTTGTGCCTCTTCCCAGAACTAGATCCTCCCGAACGCTTGGTCAGCCCCAAGCTATGCTCGATGTCCTTGGCCCTGCGACAAAGACATCAAAATCAGAATAATCTGAAGCTAAGGTGTGCCTCTTGACTTCCTCGTGAAGTTCATACCTGAACCGATCCCAACGGTCCCTCTCAGTAGAAACCAACTCTAGAGCATACTGACTCAGTCGGACAAAGCGGATCTCATAATCTGTCACATAGGCGTCTCCTTGAACAAGAGCCATGAACTCTCACTTCTTCTCATCTAAGTATCTCGGGCCCAAATACCTCTTTCTGAAAGTAGTCTCAAAGAAATTCCAACTAATCTAGGCCTCAGGCACGCCGGTAGTAATGGTGACCCACCAGGTGTAGGCATCACCCTGAAGTAACGAAACTACACAGCCCAACTTACGAGCTCCAACACATCCCATCTGAGCTAAAATACGAACTATCTTCTCCAACCACAACTCTGATCTCTCAGGCGTAGAACCTCTGAACTCATCTGCTCCTAGGCTACGAAGCCTCTATAAAGGCAAGCTAGCATCATCACCTCTCGGTTGAGCTGCAGCCTGAAACGCTCCCGCTATAGCTTGAACTAGCGGAGCCATATCTATCCCTACAGGACCTTGGCCACCCTGACCAACCTGAGGTCCCGCTCCTTCTACTCCAGCCTCACCTTCCACATCAGGCTGAATAGGTGGTGGTGGAGGAGCTCCAACTCCAAAAACAGGCTCTTCCACAGGAGCTTCCACTCCAACCACCGACTCATTAACATGAGCCACAACATGAGGTTCCTGGCGAACCAACCTCGGTTTACCTCTAGGCATCGACATAACCGCACACGGATAACAACTACAACAACAACATACAGAGATAGGTTAGCAAGGGCACGAGTCCAAGTGGCTAAAGTATGTTTCCCTCACTTAAAAATCCTTTTTCCGATGTAATAGAAGCAATGGGACTCTACTCAACATGCTTCAAATAACACTCAAACATCAAGCATACTTACATGGCAAGCAAACAGCGTGCAATTGCAATACAAGAATTTAACTTACCTCACTTACCTGCCCGAGGTCTCGGAAACCTCAGGCTCTAATACCCACAAATGTAACCCCCTCATCCCGGTCCGGACGCTTGACCGGTCCGAGTGGGCTACACGGGGAAAACCGAGGCAAAACCCGTTAAGGCTCCACTTCGGTTAACAACCCGAGAAAACTTTTTCATTTATTATCTTGTCTAGATGCTTTAATATATCCTATGTGAATCAACGACAGCAGAAGAAACAAGAGAGATGAAACAAACGAACGAACAATTTAAAACAACCCATTTTAATTTTCTCAGTAGTCGTATCGATACACTTGAAGGGTGTATCGATACGCCTTAACTAGGTCAACAGCCCAAGGTCAACCTAGGGAGACTGTATCGGTACACTGGTTGACCGTACCGATACACCCTCACTGGTCAACTTCTCACGCTCAGCGATACAAGACCGTACCGATACACCCTAGACCCGTACCGATACGCCAAAATCTCGTTAAAATCTTAGATTTCCAGAGAGGTTTTGGCGTATCGATACACCCCCGTGTATCGGTATGCAAGGACAAACTTGTGTCCAAAAGTGTAGGACCGTATCGATACAGTCCTTGGGCGTACCGATACGCCTTGCACTGCAATACTCAAATTTGCAGCTAAGAACTCCAAAACACAACTCTAGATGCAAATTAAGACTCGCCTAGGCACAAGCAAGCATACATACAACATCCATGGAACAACATACGAGACTTTTGAAACGAACAAGGTTCATACATTCAAGGAATTGTACATTTACCATAAAGAGACATGCATATCATTTAAGGTTCATGCCTTAGACAAAAACATGCACAAGAGCATAAAGGTAAGGGCACTAGGCCAACATACAAGGCATAACAAGCCACACCAAACATCAACATATCAAGGAGTCTAACATGCTCCTAACACAAAACAACATCATACATCCCCATTGCTTAACTATTACATCATTAACTTAAAAATTCATACTTGAGGATAGCAAAATCTCAACTAGCACACTTGGAGGCTTGTTAATAGCCAAGATGCTAAGCTTGTGCCAACAGACAAGCCCAGGGAAGCAAAGAAGGAGAAAAAAAATGGATGATGCTCGTGGTTATGCCCACAATGATGCCAACGCTAATGTCAGTACCAATGCTCAACATGATGTCAGTTCCAGTGCCAACGATACTGTTAACAATGATGACAAGCAAACTGAGGCCAAAAAGCATATTGATGCCAAAGTGGATGTCAGCACTACCTTGGCAAAGCCGACAGTGCCAATATATGTGTATCCACCAGCATCATTTCCAGCAAGCCTTGAAAAGCACATGCAGAACCAACAATTTAAGTGCTTCTTGGAAGTGCTTAAATAGTTTCAAATTAACATTCCATTGGTAGAGGCCCTTGAGCAAATGCCCAACTATGTAAAATTCATGAATGAAATCTTGTCCAAAAAGAGGAAGTTGGAAGAGTTTGAAATTGTTGCTCTTACTGAAGGATGCAGTGGCATGATCCTAAACCGATTGCCACTAAAGCTGAAAGATCCAAGGAGTTTTAGTATCCCTTGTACAATTCGCAATAGATTCATGGGTAAGGCATTGTGTGATTTAGGAGCTAGTATCAATTTGATTCCTCTATCTGTTTTTAGGAAGCTTAGCATAGAAGCAAGACCTACCACAGTGACACTTCAGTTGGCAGGCCGATCTTATGCACATCCAAAGGGTAAGATTGAGGATATGTTGAGACGAATGTGCCAATTATTTTGGGTAGGCCATTCCTTGCCACATGTAGGGCTCTTATTTATGTTCATAAAGGGGAACTAACCATGCGAATGAATGACCAACATATTACTTTTAACGTGTTTCATGCTTTGAAATGTGCAGATGAACCAGATAAATGTCAACCCGAGGAGATGATGGAGGCTATTTACACTTTGGACATGGCACAATTGTGCCAGGATGCAGAATTTGATGACGGCATGCTTGACGACATAGCTGAACTGTTTGAGGAACCTGATGAATCAACCTTGGAGACTGAAAATGTGAGTTATTTTAAGCCACTCCAGTTGGCCAACATAGAGATAAAGAAACTGAAACCATTAATTGAAGAACTGTAACGCCCCGGTTTTGGGCTTAGGAGTTTTGAGAGTTGACCGGTTGGTCAAAGTGCTGTTCGAATCTTAAGAGGTGAAATTAGGAAAGCCTAGTTCGGGTTGCATTAAAAATATGGAAAAATGTTCTAAAATCATCTTTTAATATAATTAAGTGAACTATGAAATCAATTTTGGAAAATGGGTTTTGGAAGTGTGACATTTCGGCTAGTGACCAAAATGTAATTTTCGCAAGTTTTGTGGCTGTTTTATAAAGGGTTGAAACTTTGAATCTTTAAGGAGCTATTTACCCAAATGGGGTTTCTCCAGATTTTTCTAAGATATTTTAAGTCTAAATTCTGATTTTAAAGGATATTAAAAGTGGAGGGAAGCCATTTGGCTATTTTTGGATTTTGTAACCAACTTTTCCTAATTTTCTTTCTCTCATTTTCTCTCAACCCAAACACTTCTTTTCTAGAGAATTGGTTCTGATTTCTTCACCTAAATTCCTCCTTTCAACTCTCATTTGATTCCTAATCAACATATCTTCAAAACCTCTTCATTTGCTAATTGTTTCAACAAGGATTTTGATTGCAAAAAGAGGAGAAACTCAAGTGTGGAGGTAAGAACGTCCTTCTCCTCTAAACTATCAGTTCTTTACTGAAATTCCTAAGTTTTCAATCCTTAATTGATGTTTAATTAAAGGTTTTTAAGTGGTGAAATGGATCTTGGCTTATAATGCAAGATTTTGATGATTTTTGATGATTTTCGTTAGATCTGATTAATCTGTGATTTGAGATGTGTTTTTGATGTTAAATGAGCTCTAAATTGATAAGGAGTTGAATTTTGATTGATGCAATCCCGGATAGGTTGAGTTTCCTAAGTTTAGCTTGTGTTTCAAGGTTGTTTTTGAGGTGATCTTGGTGATATGATGTTGCTGGAGGTATAAGGATGTTAATAGGTTGTTTTTAGATGTTATATGATGTTTATGGAAGTGTGGTTTTGCTGGTTTATGGCTAGGCATGGTTTAGAAGTGGTTTAGATGCATTTTCGGTTGTGTTTGGTGGCCGAAAATGGAGGTTGGATGAGAGCAGCGAGTTTAGGTGCTTTCATTGAAGCAATTAATGCATGATGATGCATTAATCCTCTTCTTTGATGTGTTGAAACAGGGGAGGCATCTTTGGATCCAAGAGTTGTTGATCCGGAAGCTTGATTTGGTGCTTTGGCTTGAAGCAAAGTGGAAATCGGTGAGTGAAGTTGGGTTTTTAGCTTTTAAACCAAGGTTTGAAGGTTTTGGGAGCTTAGTTTAAGTCTAAACAAATTTGCTAAGCTCAAGTGTAAGTTTTCGGAATTTCTCTCTAGTGGTGGCCATGATTTTGGTTGTGATGCAAAATGGTTATTTGCATGTTTTAATTACTGTTTTGAAAGCATGTTTAAGCATGGTTTTTGCTGATGACGTAAGCCATATGTTGAAGGTAACTCTAGGTAGGAGTTCCTTGATTTTGTACATTGTTTAAATGTGGTTTGATGCTTTGAAATGCATGATGAAAATGGCTTGGTTTAATGCTTTAAAACAGTGGATTAAATGATGAAAATGATGTGTATTGGCAAGTGATGTTTTGAAAAGGTTAAGGTCACTAAGGTGGTTAAAAGTCCTTGAGTGAGCCTTGTTACTTAAGAACATCAAGGTGGTTAAAAGTCCTTGGATGATTCTTGTTGCGGACACTAAGGTGGTTAAAAGTCCTTAGGTGATCCTTTCCATGGTGTTTAAAAGTCCATGGGGCCATGGTGTTTAAAAGTCCATGGGGCCAAGGTGTTTAAAAGTCCTTGGGGCCAAGGTGTTTAAAAGTCCTTGGGGTGATTCAAGCTTTGGACACAAAGGTGGTTAAAAGTCCTTGTGTGGTCCTCATTCATGGTGTTTAAAAGTCCATGGCCAAGGTGTTTAAAAGTCCTCGGGGCCAAGGTGTTTAAAAGTCGTTGGGAAGTTGATGAACTTGTTTTAAGAAATGGAATGTATCACTTGAGCCAATATGACATGTTATGTTTATGTTGAAGCATGAGATTGCTTGTTTAAAGTATGCTTTTGAGCATGTACAAAGGTTGATTTTAAGCATGTTTATAAATGGTTTTAATTGCATTATTGAATGGTTTTTAAGAGCATTCCTCACTAAGCTTTTGCTTACGCTCTCTTCGTTTTCTTAATTCAATAATGCAGAGCATTAAAGAACCTTGAGGGCAGCAAGGAGGCAAGAATTCAAGTGCAAGTAAAGCTCAATGTATGGAAGGTTTTTGTTAAACATTTTAGCTTTTGGGTGATTTGGCAATAGGGGACCAATGTGTATGTTTTGGGAGGTGTTTGGAACTCCCTAAGTGTGTTGAATGATGTTAAGATTGCTGGTTTTTGAATTGGTTCATTACATGCTTGTTTTGAAAGTTTTGTGCTTGAATAGCTAGCTTGTGTAGGAAGCATGCCTATAGAATTGGGGCTTTTTGCATATGATGTTGTTCTGATGATTTGATGATGCTTGCAAGTCATACATATGTTGAATTGAATGCTGGTAAAGTTTGGTAGCATTTGGAGCATGTTTGAATGATCTATTGCATGTTTTGGAATGCATTTTGCTGCAATCTGTGCAGGCGTTTCGGAACAGTGTGCACCGTTTCGGAACGGGTGCCTTGCATGAACCCAGGCGTCCGAAACGGTATGCACCGTTTCAAAACGGTTTGGCCTCTGCCAAGCCCATGTTTCGGAACCCGTTGCGGAACGGCCCGTGTTTCGAAACGGGGTCTACCTGTTTCGGAACGGTCGACCGTTAGGGGCTGACATTGGCAGTTATATGTTTTGAATTGTTTGCGTTTTGGTCCTGAAACTTGTTTGTTCAATTGCATGAGCTTGGGAAGTCCTTTTGAGCTGAAATTTCACAGAGAAGCATGAAACCTGATTAATTTCAAGTTGGTAACTTTAATTTGGGTTAAGTCCTTTTAATTATCAGAAATTACAATTTGGTCCCTAAAGTTGTAATTTGTTCAATTGGGTCCCTGTTTGATCTTTGATGTTTGTGATCTTTGAGTATGATGTTTGTGTGGTCACAATTAGGACTAATGTGCATCTAGACAAGATTAAAAAGAAAAAAAAGGGTCGTTAATCAAGGTTGACTTTCGGGTTGACTTTGGTTTTCCCCGTGTGACTTTCTTAATTCGGGTCAACCGTCTAGGCCGGGTTAAGGGGGTTACAAGAACCACCAGAGTTGGAGCTTAAGCCCCTGCTAGAACACGTGAAGTATGCTTATCTAGGTGAGAACTCAACTCTACCAGTGATTATTGCCACTGATCTCACTAATGACCCGGAGGCAAGATTGTTGGCAATATTAAGGATTCAGGTTTTGTTTTTGTTGATTTTCAGTTTTATTCTTTTGCTATGTTGAAAAGTTTCCTTTGAGTGTGTACAGATTTGATGCCACAAACATTGCCAAGAATAATACCATGAACATTTCCAGGAGCATTGCCAAGGGCAATGCCATGCAACATGCCAATACAGCTTGGCATATGTCAGATTGCGTGCTGAAGAAGAAAGAAGAGAGGAAACCCTAGCTTTATTAAGATGAGAGAGAGAAAGCTTTGAGATTACCCCTAGCAACCCAAATTAAGAGAGATTTAAATCCATCACAATTATCCTATCACTTCAAATGTTTCCTTATCACTTAACCTTATCACTTTCAAAATATATCCCAATCAAAACTTTTAAACTTCCATGGTTATCTCCCTCTTTTTTCGGCTACATCATTAAAATCCTTTAAACACTCCATCTTTTTACTTTCTACCTAACCTTAAAACCGATTTCCCCAAGAATTTTCTCACTTTTCATTTTTTCAAACAAGATTCAAGAACCTTTCATCTTTTCTTTTTCTTCTCTTTCATATCGAATCTCACTTTTTTATCTCCATGGATTCATCTTCTACTCCCTTCAAACGATTCTTCAATGAGGAAATTCACAAGAAATTCGAGACGAGCTTCTCTACGAGATCATTCCTCTATGAGAAGAACTTTGACTTCCACATGGATGACACTGTCAGATTTTCGCAGGAAGTCATGGATGTCGTTGATATACAAAAGTGGAGTGCGTTCTGCCAGCAGAAGGGAGAGGTTTATGCCACCATTTTGCAAGAATTTTACGCGTACCTTGTGACCAAAGATTCTCCATTCTTGATGATATGGAGTAAGTGTGTGCGGTTTGATGAGGGTTATATTAACTCACTCTTTTCTTTACCTAGTGAAGGAGATGAATATTTCGAGTATGCCGAGACCATGAATGCTGCCAAGCGTAATAAGTTGTTGTAGGACTTGTGCGAACCTGGCACAACATGGACTGTCTCGTCCACAGGCCACTAAACATTGACGATGTTGGCGTTGAAGCCTCCGATGCAAGGTTGGAACCACTTTATCAAACACAATCTTATACCCACATCTAACAATGAAACCGTCTCGAAAGACCGATTAATCCTACTGCACTTCATTGTCAAGGGGCTCAAAATAAATGTTGGAAGGATCATTATTGAAGAAACCTACAAATGCGCTTCCAAGGGTAAGGGAAGTCTAGTTTTCCCTCTCTTAATTTCTAACATTTGTTTGCGTCATGAGGTGCCAAGGATAGATGAGGATCGCGACCGGGTCATCAAGGGAACCACCATCCTTATTTGGAAGAAACTCACAAATTTTGAGCCAAAGGAGAAGGGCAAGGGAAAGGCCAAGACAGCCAAGCAAAAGCCAAAGGTAGGGCCTAGCAGTGTTGCCGAGATCATTCCAGCAAGTTCATGGGCAATGTTGTCCCAAGTGTACGCCCACCAGGATATTATTCTCTAAAAACTAGAGGCAACCGAGGAGCTTAACGTTAAGATGAGGCACTATACAAAGGAAAAGGATGATATCATCTGGAAGGTGCTTGTCAAACCTTCCCCGGGAGATGTGCCAACACTCAGTTTTTCCCGCCGAACCTTCTGCCAATGACGATACCATGCCAACCGATCCTGTCAGTCAAACAATTTAGACAGTTCGACGATTCAAGTCATGTCAGTCCAGCGAGTCCAGTCATGTCAGCCAGTTCTGCCCATTCCGAGTCTACTGCCACAGTTCCTATGTCCTCGGTGCAAGTTGAATCTGCCAACACCGACTCCTCATCTAAGCCGGAGGAAATCCATGCCAAAACGCCCAAAGCTAAGCTAGTTACACTGCCAGCAGACCCTGCCAAGAAAAAGGAGGATATTGGAGCCTTCACTACCGCCTTATAGTAGGGCTGGAAAGGGGAGAAAAAAATGACACATGAACGTAGGAGCCTAACCATGAGAAAGGCTCGTGCCAGAAATGAAAAAGAAGCCTATGCCAAACGGGAGTGTAATACCCCAATTTTGGGCTTAGAAGTTTAAGGTTTGGTCGGACCGGTTTGAGAAACGGTTGAAATATAAAAGGAGGTTTTAGGGAAAGCCTAGTTCGGGATGCTTTAAAAATATAGAAAAATATCTAAAAATCCTTTTTTAATATATATAAGAGAGTGGTGAAATCAATTTTACAAAATAAGGTTTGGAAATACTACATTTCAGTGTAGTGACCAAAATGCAATTTTTGCAAAGTTTAGTGGTGACTGTTTTGTAAATGATTGAAACTTTGAATCTTTAAGGAGCTAATTACCCAAAATGTTTTTTATCCAGATTTTTCCTTAATTTGGGTGATTTAATTAATGTTTTAATTAAATAAAAGAAAAAGGAAAACTACCTTTTGATTTTCATAACTACATTTTCTATAATTTTATCTCATTTCTTTTTCTCTCAAAATCCCATCATCCAAACACTTTTTCTACAGAAACTTTCACATAGATTTTCACTTCAATTGATGTGATTTCCATCATCTATTGGTTCCTAATCAATCTTGCATCAAATCCTTTTGATTTCCACATTAAATTTTCAAGGAATTTGGCCCAAATCAAGGAGAAATCATCATTTAGAGGTAAGATTGTTCTTCTCGTCTATATACTCAGTTCTTTACTGAAATTCCCAAGTTGTCAATCCTTTATTTAAGTTTTATAAATGGTTTTAATGTTAGAAACATGATTTTGGCTTAAAACTCAAGATTTTGGAAGAGATCTTGAAGAATTTCGTTGTGATTAATTGGGCTCTATTTTGAGGTGGTTCTTTAATGTATTTTGGATATTAAATGATGTTAGAAATGAGGTTTTATCAATCCATTCCCGAATAGGTTGTGTTTCCTAAGTTTTGCTCAAGAAAATTGTGGTTTTTTAGGTGTTCTTGGTGTTCTGATATAGCTGGAGGTATAAGGTCGAATTTAGGATTGTTTTTGATGGTGATTGCTGTTTAGAAATGTTTAGAAGTGATGGATCTTGGCTGGGTAAAGTTTTGGAAGAGTTTGGAGGTGATTTCGGTTGTGTTTGGTAGCCGAAATGTTGGTTTTAGGTAGAGCAGCGAGTTTAAGAGTGTTGGCTGAATATTTCAATGCATGATGATGCATTAATCCTCTGCTTTGATGTGTCTAAAACAGAGGAAAAATCTTCGGACACCTTTGGAGTTGATTTAGAAGCTTAATTGGCGTTTTGGCAAGCAAGCGAAATGTAATTGGTGAGTGGAGATGGTTTTCCAGCTTTGAAACGATTATTTGGAGGTTTTGGGAGCTTAGTTTAAGTCTAAACAACTTAGCTAAGCTCAAGAGTAAATTTTCGAAAAACTCCCTCGGATGTGCTAAGATATGGTTTGATGCATTATATATGAAATGCATGTTTTATTTCTGTTTTAAAGCATGTTTTAGCATGATTAATGCTCGTTTTGAAAGCCATGTATTGAAGGATGTTCAATGTAAGAGATCCTTGGTGTGACATGTTATTAATTTCGTTATGATGCATGGAGATGGATGATGTTAAATGGCTTTGATTAATGCTTAAAACGGTGAATTGATGATGGTATTTGATGTATATTGGCAAGTGATGAAATGGTTTTAAAGTACTTGAATCATATATAGTTAGCCAACTATAGGATTGGGTGCACCGTAAGTAAAGTCTCCTTGGATGTTGAGGGGTTGTGATTGTACCGTAAACTCCATCCAAGTACCCTAACGATTGAGGTAAGATCACAACGGTGGTTGTAAATTCTGTGTGTGGATCTTATGTTATGAGTCTCTTACTCTCGTTAGTGGAATTATACAACTACCGATGAGTGGTGTTGAGGGGTTGAGATTGTACCGTTATTCTCCACCACGGGTGTCACATCAATGGAGGGATTGCTCTTGAGTGTAAACCTTGTGTAGTCTGGTAGTGTGTATGAAGCGTGTGGGACAACGCTTGTAATCCGCGTATCCGATTGCGTTTTGTGTTGAAATGGTTATGAATTATCACTTAAAAGCCAATATAATGTATTTGAATGTAACGAAGCATGAGATGCTTGAAAAGTATGCAAGGTAGCATGAAAAAGAGATGAGCATGTGGTTTAAAAGCTTTGTTGAAAGTGTTTTATAAAAATGCATTGTTGTATTGGTTTTACTTAGAGCATGCCTCACTAAGCATTTCTGCTTACACTCTCTTTTACCAATAATGCAGATAATTGAGGTGTTTAAGGGCATCAAGGAAGCTAAGTGTGTCCAAGGGAATCCAAGCTCATGTATGGTGAAGTTTTCGTACACTATTAGTTTTGATAATTTGGCAATGGGAACCTAAACTTTGTTTTGGGAGATGTATTAAACTACCTAAGGTTGTGGCATGTGTGCCTTGGTTGATTTGAATTGTATATGGCCTTTAATGCTTGATTGAAGTTTGTTTGCCTACTTGGTTTTGATAATAGGAAGCATGCCTCTAGACATGTGAAATTTTATGTTTGATGCTACGAATGTGTTTAGGAGTTCTAATCATGCACCTTATATGTTTGATGACTTGTTGGTATGTTTGAGAAGTCATTAGGATGAGTTTGAATGGTTTTATGTATGAAAAACCAGCAAAATCTGCAGTTTCTGGGCATACCGTATCGGAACACTCTCTAGCATTTCGAAACGGGGGTCTGTAATGGCCTTTGTGTTTTGAAACGGCTGGAGGCTGTTTCGAAACGATTTGGCTACTGGAAGGCCTCGTTTCGGAACCAGTCTCAGAACCAACCCGCGTATCGAAACAGTCAACGTCGTTCCGATCCTACGTTTCGATACGGTAGGTGGGTGTTTCAAAACAGGTCACCGTTGGGCACTGATTTGAATGGTGCTAAAGTTTGCAAGCTTTACATTTTAGTCCCAAATGTTAAAGTTGCAATTGCTTGAGTTTGAGATGTCCAATTAAGTTGAATTTTGGCAGAGAAGCATGTAATCTGACTAATTTCATATTGGTAACTTTAAAATCAATTATGACCTTCTAATTTACAGTAATTACATTTTGGTCCCTAAACTTGTAATAAGTGCAATTGAGTCCCTCTTTGTTGTTCGATCGTTGTGCCTTTCTCATATATGTTTTATGGGTGCTCGCTTAGGGTTAACGTCTAACTAGACAAGATTAAAAAGAAAAAAAGGGTCGTTAATCAAGGTTGACTTTCGAGTTGACTTTGGTTTTCCTCGTGTAATCTTCGTAGTTCGGGTCAACCATCTAGGCCGGGCTAAGGGGGTTACATTTGGTGGTATCAGAGCTTGACTCTCGTGTAAATGGGAATGGTTATGTGGGTGATGTATGTGTATTTGCATGATATGCCTTTTGGGTGAAAGAATGTTGTATGAATAGTGGTGCATGGTTTCAATTGTGATGATATGCTATGATGGAGTGTGTTAGGGGATCCCATTGCCATATCAAAACTAATGAAAGGAACATGTTTTCAAAAAAGAGCTTGAGTACTTGGATTACTTACCTTATTGAGCCTAATTGTGTTTATTGCATTTGTGTCAGTGCATTGTTTTCTTGTAAATGGGGCCACGTAGAGAGATGAGAATGAATACAAGAGCTATGGCTCAGAATGAGAATGATGAGAATGTTGTGGATTTACCTCCTCCCCTGGTGGTGGAACCCCCGGTGGTGAGGGTGCTGGAGCTGGGAATGCTGGTGCTGGGGTCGCTAGACGTGAAGGTGTGCAGGGGCAAGCTGCTCCTGACATGACTGTGTTGATTCAGGCTATTGCTGGAGCCTTTCAGGCAGCAGTAGCTGGAGTTCATGGAGCTGCGCATCAGGATGATGCTAATGTGAGATTGCCTTTGGAACGTCTTCGCAGTCTGGGAGGGACTGAGTTCAGAGGCTTATCTCCGGAAGGATCTGAGTCTTGGTTGGAAAGCACCAAGAGGATTTTGGGGCAAATGAACTGCAATAATGTGCAGAAGTTGGGTTGTGTGGTGTCACTGCTGTATGATGATGCTTATACGTGGTGGACGACCACTGTCTCTGGAATGGAGGACAATGATGTGACTTGGACGTTCTTCTTGAATGCGTTCAAGCGGAAGTATCTGGGTGTGCGATATCTAGATGAGAAGAAAAGAGAATTTATGTATCTTATGCAAGGAAGCATGACGGTAGCTGAGTACGAGGTCCAGTTTGTCCGCCTTAGTCAGTATGCACCTGAGCTAATCCCTGATGAGCGGGAGAGGTGTGAACGTTTTCGTTATGGATTGGTAACGGATGTGAACACTTTTATGCTTGCGGCTGAGTATACAGATTTTGATGTCCTTGTGTGTCGAGCGAAGGACATCGAGCAGAACTTGGGTTTGTCTTCCAGAGGCGTTAGTTCTAGCTCGGAAAAAAGAGTTGCTGATCATAGTTCTGGTGGTGGACGGAAATGAGAGGACGAGATAGGAGGTATCAGTCCACTGCTAGGCGTGGTAATGGAGGACATGGTACGCCTGTTCAGGGAGATAGGATGAGGGCTGATCAAAACACGTGCTGGACGTGAGGATCTCGTGGCCATTTGAGGCGAGATTGTCCTCGAGCAGCGAGGGAGGTTCAGGCTCCTGTTGCAGTGACAGGTAACTCATGTTGGAATTGTGGTTCGGCAGACCACATGAGGAGGGAGTGTCCTTTGTTGGCAGGTGGAGTTGAGGGACGCGCTCCTGGGGTAGTTGCACCACAGAGAGGTCGTGGGCGCGACCGTGATAACTTTCAGCGCAGAGATGATGGTGGGAGGAATGTGGCGCATGTTGTGGCTGTTCAACATGAGGGTGGTGGCCAGGCTCGAGTGTATGCTCAGCGTGAGGGAAGGAATGATACGGATGTGATCGCAGGTACCTTTACTTTGCAATCCTTGTCATTACTTTCCTTGATTGATTCTGGATCTACACACTCGTACATATTGCGTGAACATGCTCAAATGCTTGGTTTACCTGTTGAGTCTTTGGATGTTGGTATGTGTGTGACTAGTTCTTTTGGTGAGACGGTGGTGACACGGAAGTTGTATAGAAGATGTCCCTTGAAAGTGCAAAACCATGTTTTTCTTGTTGATCTCATGGAATTGCCATTTTATGGTTTTGATGTAATCCTTGGTATGGATTGGCTTGTTGAACATCGAGCTGTAGTTGATTTTGAGAATAAGTGAGTTTCGTTGAAACTTGCAGATGATTATGAGGTAGTGGTGGTGGGTGAAAATGTAAAGTTTCTTAGTAATGTGGTGTCTACCTTGGAAGCAATTCAGATGTCGCGGCAAGGTTGTGAGGTTTATCTGGCCTTTGTTATGAATCCAAGTTCGAAGGAGGTGTGCATTGAGGATATAAGAATTGTTCGTGAGTTCCCTTGAGTGTTTCCGCAGGAGTTACCTGGGTTGTCGCCTAGTTGAGAGGTGGAGTTTGGAATTGAGCTGTATGAAAACACAACTCCAGTGTCCATTGCTCCCTATCGCATTGCACCTAAGGAGTTGAAGAAGTTGAAGACGCAACTTCAAGAGTTTCTTGACCGTGGTTTCATTCGGCCGAGTGTGTCACCTTGGGGTGCACCGGTCTTGTTTGTGAAGAAGAACGATGGCACTAAGAGAATGTGCATCGATTATCGTCAGTTGAACAAGTTGACTATCAAGAATCGGTATCCTTTGCCGAGGATTGATGATCTTTTTGATCAGTTTCGTGGAGCGGCTGTGTTCTCTAAGATTGACTTAAGGTCAGGTTACTACCAGCATAAGGTGAAAGATGTGGATGTGCCAAAAACAGCCTTTAGGGCGAGGTCTGGCATTATGAATTCCTTGTAATGTCGTTTGGCTTGACGAATGCTCATGTAGCTTTTATGGACATGATGAATAGAGTATTCCATGAATACTTGGACAAGTTTGTTGTAGTGTTCATTGATGATATCCTTGTTGTTGAGTTGATCGAACACTTGCAAATGGCAAAAAGGGGGGTGAATTGGAAATTAAAATTTTGGTGGGAAGAAAAGAGGAAAAATAAAATTGACACAAGTAGTTATAGTGGTTCAAGTTCTCCAAATGAACTCTACATCCACAACCTTAGTTCCCACTAAGGATTTTCAAACAATTCACTACTTGAATTCGTCCCCTTTTTTTTGATGAGGAGGAAACCTTACAATTTTGATTAAGCTTTCTACCCAAAGCTTAATCCACTCAAATTACAAGGAAAGATTGTGGTAAACTCAAATGTTTCCTCTCAAAGGATAATTGTCTACCCAATTACAATTTCAACAACCCCAAACTCACAATACAAATTGACAATTTGAAACACACTAGAGTTGGGTACAAAAATTTGACTTTTAATAGCTCAAGGGTTTGGATTTTTGCTTTGATGATGCTTGAATGTTGAATAGTTGTTGCTGACCTTCAAAGGGCTTCATTTTATACCTCCTCTATTAATTCTAGCCGTTTGGGTGGTTGGGAACATAAATGGAGCCGTTGGAACCCTCTCTTACCACCATAAATGCACTTCTGCAGCTATCCATATTGGTACATGGGGAGCCGTATCGATACCTGTCTCAGAAAAGAAAGAGCCGTTGTGTGCAATAAATAAGTGGTATCGATACGCACGTAAGCGTATCGGTACGGGGTATCGAAACGGCTAAGACCGTATCGATACCTTTTTCTCAACTTAGCTCACTATCGATTTCCGTATCAGTACGAGGGTTTGGCGCATCGATACGGGTCAACGACCAATTTAAAATTTGGTTACCAACCAACTGACACCAACGATCAAAATATTTAAACCGACTTGAATTTAAAATTCATTAAGGCCATATCGATACGGATGAAGTCGTATCGGTACGCCATTCAAACTCTTTAGACTTTTACGAAGGGGCGTATCGATACAGGTGAAGAGCGTATCGATACGTGTTCCTCTAGTAGCCAACTTTGGTAAAACGGTATCGATACAGCTGGAAGCGTATCGACACACCTTGACGATTTTCAATAGTTTGGCCTTGGAACACTTAGAAAATATTTTGAGTTTGAGTTTTTCAAATTAGTTTTAAAGAGTTGGTGATTTAAAACTTATAAAGGGACTTATAAAACAATTTTAAGTTTTTCAAATTGATCCTTAAAGATTTAATTATATCAAAATCAAACATAGGTTTACAATCTCCCCCTTTTTGATATAACAAAACTAAAACTTAAAATTTTTGACACTTTGAAAAACTTTACAAAGTTAACTCCCCCTTAATATAAGCTTGGTAACTTTTGAGTTGAAATCAAAATTTTTGAAGTGTTGTGAGCTAGTTTCTCTCCCCCTTTTTGTTAGATCAAAAATACTGAGACAATAGATAAGTGCATAAACATAGGCAAAGGTATAAATAAGCAACATTAATATTATTAATCATAACATCAAACTTAAAAATCCAAACAAAAACAGAAAATCAAAGCATAGGTTTAAACATAAAGCAAACTTAGTCCTAAGAACATAAAACAAAGATGCATAAAATAGAAAATCCTAAATGATATGCATGAGATGCAAGAAGAAACGTCTAGGCATCATCTTCGTTGTCTTCATCATCTTCTGTAACGCCCCGGTTTTGGGCTTAGAAGTTTTGGGCTTGGACCGGTTCGGTCAAAGTGCGGTTCGAATATAAAAAGGTGAAATTAGGAAAGCCTAGTTCGGGTTGCATTAAAAATATGGAAAAATGTTCTAAAATCCTCTTTTAATATATATAAGTGAACTGTGAAATCAATTTTACAAAACGAGGTTTGGAAGGGTGACATTTTGGCTAGTGACCAAAATGTAATTTTTGAAAACTGCGTGACTGTTTTAAAAAGGATTGAAACTTTGAATCTTTAAGGAGCTATTTACCCAAAGGGAGTTTCTCCATATTTTTCTAAGATATTGAATGATTTATTTCTGGTTTTTAAACAAAAGAAAAGTGGAGGGAAGATATTTTCCTAATTCCAACTAACTTTTCATATTTTTCCATTTCTCCTTTTCTCTCATTTTCTCTCAAACCAAACATCTTTCTCCAGAGCTTTTTCCTCTGATTTTGTCACCTAAATATCTCTTTTCAATTCTCTTTTGATTGCTAATCATCTCATCAACAAAACCTCACCATTTGCTAATTGGATTTTCAAGATTTTGGTGCTAAAAAGGGAGAAACTCAAGTTTGGAGGTAAGAACGTCCTTCTCCTCTAAACTCTCAGTTCTTTACTGAAATTCCTAAGTTCTCAATCCTTAAATTGTGTTTTATAAATGGTTTTAAGGTTGTGTAATGGATCTTGGCTTTAAATGCAAGATATGGTGAGTTTTGATGAATTTTCGTATGATCTGTTTGGGCAGTGTTTTAAGGTGTTAATTTGTTGTTAAATGAATGTTAAATTGATAAGGAATTGAGTTTTAATTAATGCAATCCCGGATAGGTTGAATTTCCTAAGTTTAGCTTGTGTTCTTGGTTGTTTTTGGAGTGATCTTGTGGATCTGTTGTTGCTGGAGGTATAAGGATGATGTTAGATCCTTTTTGGATGTTAAATGATGTTTAAGGATGTTTAGTTTTGATGGATCTTGGCTGGGCAATGTTGAGGAGTGGTTTGGATGCATTTTCGGTTGTGTTTGTTAGCCGAAAATGGAGTGTGGATGAGAGCAGCGAGTTTAGGTGCTTTCATTGAAGCTATTAATGCATGATGAAGCATTAATCCTCTTCTTTGATGTGTTTAAAACAGGGGAGTCATCTTTGGATCCAAGTGGTGGTGATCTGGAAGCTTGATTGGTGTTTCGGCAAGAGGCGAAACGGAATCAGTGAGTGGACTTTTGGTTTTCGGCTTTGAAACCTGTGTTTTGGAGGATTGGGAGCTTAGTTTAAGTCTAAGCAACTTAGCTAAGCTCAAGAGTAAGTTTTCGGAAAAACTCTCTTGGTGATGGCCATGGATTGGTTGTATGCAATGTGGTTTGTTTGCATGATTTTAAATCTGTTTTGAAAGCATATCTAGCATGTTTATTTGCTGAGATTATAAGCAATGTGTTGAAGGAAGCTCAAGGTAAGAGTTCCTTGTTTTTGAACATTATTTTAATGTGGTTTGATGCTTAAAGATGTATGATGTTTATGGCTTTGTAAAATGCTTTAAGACAATGAGATATTGATGATATTGATGCATATTAGCAAGTGATGGTTAAGGTCACAAAGGTGGTTAAAAGTCCTTGTGTGAACCTTGTTATTTAAGAACATCAAGGTGTTTAAAAGTCCTTGGATGGTTCTTGGTTAAGATTACAAAGGTGGTTAAAAGTCCTTGTGTGAATCTTGTGAATTTTAAGAGCAACATGGTGTTTAAAAGTCCATAGTTGGCTCTTGGTTAAGGTTACAAAGGTGGTTAAAATTCCTTGTGTAAGCCTTGTTATTTAAGAACATCAAGGTGTTTAAAAGTCCTTGGATGATTCTTGTTAAGGACACAAAGGTGTTTAAAAGTCCTTGTGTGGTCCTTGCCATGGTGTTTAAAAGACCATGGGTCCATGGTGTTTAAAAGTCCATGGGGTTAAGGACACAATGGTGTTTAAAAGTCCATGTGTGGTCCTTGGTTGTTGTAAGATCACAATGGTGTTTAAGAGTCCATGTGTGAATCTTATGTGAAATGTATCACTTGTTGCCAATATGACATGTAATGAAATGGAAGCATGTATTGCTTGTTTTAAAGGTTTAAGAGCATGTGTAATGTTGCTTGAAGAATGGTTTATAAATGTGTTTTATAAATGCATTATTGTGTGGTTTTAAATTAGCATTCCTCACTAAGCTTTTGCTTACGCTCTCTCTCTTTTCTTAAACCAATAATGCAGAGCATTAAGGTGCATTGAGGGCAGCAAGGAGGGCAAGCAACCAAGTGGATAACTAAGCTCAAGTATGGGAAGGTTTCTTAAACACTTTTAGCTTTTGGCATTTGGCAATGGGGGACCTATGTTGATGTTTTGGGAGATGTTTTGAACTCCCTAAGTTTGTTGAATATTGTTAATAATGTTGGAACATGTAATTGTCCTTTGTGCAGTGAATTTGGTATTTTGATGCTTGAATGGTTTGAAAAGTAGGATGCATGCCTATAGAATTGAGGATTTTCATGTTTGATGCCATGTTGATGATTGGTTGATGAAATTATGTTCCTTGCATGTTTAATGTCTTGCTGGTAAAGTTTGGTGGCATTTGGAGCATGTTTAGTAGGTCAATTGCATGATAAACTAGCAAATTTTCTGCAATCTGGGCAACCTGTTTCGGAACAGGTGCTACCGTATCGGAACGGGGGCCTGAAATGGCCTGGGCGTTCCGAAACGGTAGGCACTGTTCCGGAACGGATATGCCACTGCCTGGCACTGTTTCGGAACCTGTTGCGGAACTGTCCCGCATTTCGGAATGGGTCTTCACTGTTCCGAAACACTCGATCGTTGGGCACGGAATTTGACGGTTATATGTTCTGAAATGTTTGCATTTTGGTCCTGAAACTTGTTTATGCAATTGTATGAGTTTGGGATGTCCGTTTGAGCTGAAATTTGGCAGTGAAGCATGAAATCTGATTAATTTCAAGTTGGTAACTTTAATTTGGGTTAATTCTTTAAAATATTCAGAATTTACAATTTGGTCCCTAAAGTTATAATTTGTGCAATTGGGTCCCTGAATGTTCTCTGATGGTTACGTTCTTTGAGTATGTTGTTTGTAAGATCATATCTAGAGTAAATGTGCATCTAGACAAGTTTAAAAAGAAAAAAAGGGTCGTTAATCAAGGTTGACTTTCGGGTTGACTTTGGTTTTCCCCGTGTGACTTTCTTAATTCGGGTCGACCGTCTAGGCCGGGTTAAGGGGTTTACATTTGGTGGTATCAGAGCTGAGTTCTCGAGTAATTGGGAATGATTGTGTGCATGATTGAAGTATGTATGCTATGTATGCTTGATTGAGTGAAAGCATGTTGAGTGGTTTGTTTATATATGGCAATTGAGATGTATGCTGTGGTGAAGCATGTTGTGGGTACCCATTGCCAAATCAAAGCTAATGTAATGATGTTGTTTTTAAGTGAAATGAGCTTGAGTACTTGGATTGCTTACCTTGCTGGGCCTGACTTTGTTTATTTGCATTGTGATTGCATTGTTAGAGTATGGCACCTCGTAGAGAGTTAAGGAGTAATGTGCGACCTACGGCTCAGAATGAGAATGAGAATGAGGAGAACGTTGAGAGTGCGGTGTTACCTCCTCCACCTGGTGGTGGTGGTGTTGGGGTGAAGGAGCTGGAGCTGTAGCCGATGCTGGGGTCGCTGGACCTGAGGCTGGTCAGGGGCAAGCTATGCCTGATATGACAATGTTAGTGCAAGCTATTGCTGGTGCTTTTCGAGCAGCAGTAGCTGGGGCTCAAGGAGCTGGGCATCAGGGAGATGCTGGTGTTAGACTATCCTTGGAACGCTTACGCAGTCTAGGCGGGACTGAGTTCAGGGGTTTGTCTGCGGAAGGTTCTGAATCTTGGATGGAGAGTACCAAGAGGATCTTGGGTCAGATGAGTTGCACTGATGTGCAGAAGCTGGGGTGTGTTGTATCCTTGCTACAGGATGATGCTTATACGTGGTGGACGACCACTATTGCTGGGATGGCAGAAGCTGACATAACTTGGACATTCTTCCAGAATGTGTTCAAGAAAAGGTATCTTGGTGTGAGGTACCTAGATGAAAAGAAGCGGGAGTTCATGTCTCTCACCCAGGGGAGCATGTCTGTGGCTGAGTATGAAGTACAGTTTGTTCGACTCAGTCAGTATGCACCTGAGCTAGTCCCTGATGAGCGGGCGAGGTGTGAAAGGTTCCGTTATGGTTTAGTGACGGATGTGAAGATGTATGTGCTGGCTACCGAGTATGATGATTTTGATGTGCTGGTGGGCCGAGCAAAGGATATTGAGATGAACTTGGGTTTATCTGCTAAGAGTGCTGGATCAAGTGCTGGTAAGCGGGCAGCTGAATATAGTTCCGGTGGTGGACGGAACAAGAGGGGACGTGATCAGAGGTATCAGTCCTCGGCTAAGCGAGGTGGTGGAGCATCTGCTCGGGGAGACAACGCTAGAGTTGATCCGAGTGCATGCTGGATTTGTGGTTCACGTGGCCATATGAAGCGTGATTGTCCTCGTGCTGTGAGGGAGGTGCAAGCTCCTGTTGCGGCAGCTGGTAACGGGTGCTGGAACTGTGGATCTACGGATAACATGAGGAGGGGGTGTCCTATGTTGGCTGGTGGCCAAGTGCGTGCTCCTGTTGTTGCTGCACCGCAGAGAGGTCGTGGGCGCGGCCGTGGTAATTTTCAGCGTAGAGAGGAAGGTGGTCGAGGTGTGGCCCATGTGGTGGCTATTCAGCTTGAGGGTGGAGGTCAAGCTAGGGTGTATGCTCAGCGGGAGGGGAGGAATGACGCGGATGTGATTGTAGGTACTTTTACTTTGCAATCCTTGTCATTACTTTCCTTGATTGATTCTGGATCTACGCACTCGTACATTTTGCGTGAGCATGCTGAATTGCTTGGTTTGCCTGTTGAGTCTTTGGATGTTGGTGTTCATGTCACTAGTTCTTTTGGTGAGACTGTAGTGACTTGAAAGCTGTATAGAAGGTGTCCTTTGGTTGTTCAAGATCATGTTTTTATGTTGACCTTATGGAGTTGCCTTTCTATGGTTTTGATGTAATCCTTGGTATGGATTGGCTTGCTGAGCATCGAGCTGTTGTGGATTGTGAAAATAAGCGAGTTTCGCTGAAGCTTGCGGATGATTATGAGGTTGTTGTGGTTGGTGAGAATGTGAAGTTTCTTGCCAATGTGGTGTCTACGTTGGAGGCGAGCCGGATGCTGAGGCAAGGATGTGAGGCTTATCTAGCTTTTGTGATGAATCCTAGTTCTAAGGAGTTGCGTGTGCAAGATATCAGGGTTGTGCGAGAGTTTCCTGGTGTGTTTCCTGAGGAGTTGCCTGGGTTACCTCCTAATCGTGAGGTGGAGTTTGGAATTGAGCTGTATGAGAATACAACTCCTGTGTCCATTACCTCTTATAGAATGGCACCCAAGGAGCTGAAGGAGCTGAAGACGCAGTTGCAAGAGTTGCTTGATCGTGGGTTCATTCGGCCGAGTGTGTCACCTTAGGGTGCACCGGTCTTGTTTGTGAAGAAGAAGGATGACACTATGACAATGTGCATTGATTACCGTCAGCTGAACATGTTGACTATCAAGAATCAGTATCCTTTGCCGAGAATTGATGATCTCTTTGATCAATTTCGGGGAGCTGCTGTGTTCTCTAAGATTGACTTGAGGTCAGGGTATTACCAGTTGAAGGTGAAGGATGTGGATGTGCCTAAGACAACTTTCAATACAAGGTATGGGCATTATGAGTTCATTGTGATGCCGTTTGGTTTGACAAATGCTCCTGCTGCTTTCATGGACATGATGAATCGTGTGTTTCATGAATACCTGGATAAGTTCGTTGTGGTGTTCATTGATGATATCCTCGTGTACTCGCGTACTGAGGAGGAGCATGAAGAGCATTTGAGGATTGTGATGCAAGCTTTGTTGGAGAATCAGCTTTATGCCACGCTGAGTAAATGTGAGTTCTGGCTTAAGGAGGTGGTGTTTCTTGGGCATGTAGTTTCTGCTGAGGGGATTCGTGTTGATCCTCAGAAGATTGAGGCGGTGATGAATTGGAAGATTCCGAAGTCTGTTCATGAGGTTCGTAGTTCCCTTGGTTTGGCGCGATACTACCGGAGGTTTGTGGATGGGTTTTCTAAGATTGCTGCACCTTTGACGAAGTTGTTGCAAAAGGATGTTAAGTATGAATGGACGGAAGCGAGACAGCAGGCTTTTGAGAAGCTTAAGGCGGCTTTGACGCAAGCTCCTATCTTGGTTCAACCTGAATCAGGGAAAGAGTTTGTGGTCTATAGTGATGCGTCCTATGTTGGTTTGGGATGTGTGTTGATGCAAGAGGGTAAGGTGGTGGCTTATGCATCGCGGCAGTTGAAGGTGCATGAGCGCAATTATCCTACGCATGATATTGAGTTGGCTGCGGTGGTTTTTGCTTTGAAGATCTAGAGACATTATCTGTATGGTGAGAAGTGTACTGTGTACACGGATCACAAGAGTTTGAGGTATCTGATGTCTCAGAAGGAGTTGAATCTTAGGCAGCGACGTTGGGTGGAGTTGCTCAAGGATTATGATCTGACGATTGAGTACCATCCTGGAAAAGCTAATGTTGTAGCGGATGCCTTGAGTAGGAAGGTAGCTGTTGAGCTAAGGGCTATGTTTGCCAGTTTGAGTATTTCGCGAGATGGTGGTCTTGTGGCTGAGTTGCAGGTGAAACCATCTTTGGTTCAGTTGATCAAGGAAAAGCAGTTGCTGGATGATTCCTTGGTACCGCATGTTCAGGATATCGCGGAGGGTAGACCTTCGGATTTCAGTTTTAATGATGATGGAGTGTTGTGTTTTCGGAGTCGGATAGTAGTGCCTAATAATGCTGAGTTGAGGCTTGCTATTCTGACTGAAGGTAATAGTAGTCCTTTTGCTATGCACCCAGGTAGTACTAAGATGTATCGTGATCTTCGTGATGAGTACTATTGGGTGGGTTTGAAGAAGGATGTTGCGGAGTTTGTAAGCAAGTGTATGGTGTGTCAGCGAGTTAAGGCTGAGCATCAGGTTCCTTCAGGGTTGTTGCAACCGTTGAGAATCCCTTAGTGGAAGTGGGAAAGGGTTACCATGGATTTCGTATCTGGTTTACCTTTGTCACCATCGAAGAAGAATTCGGTGTGGGTGATTGTGGATCGCCTGACGAAGTGTGTGCATTTCTTGCCTGTGCATACTACGTTTTCTTTGGATAAGCTTGCGGAGCTGTACGTTGCTGAGATTGTGCGGCTGCATGGTGTGCCTAAGTCGATTGTGTCGGATAGGGATCCGAGGTTCACATCTCGTTTCTGGCAGTGTTTGCATCAATCTTTGGGTACAAGGTTGAATTTCAGTATATCTTATCATCCTCAGTCGGATGGTCAGTCAGAGCGTGTTATCCAGGTTTTGGAGGATATGTTGAGGTGCTGCGTGATTGAGTTTCAGGGCTCTTGGGAGAAGCATTTGCCTTTGGTGGAGTTTGCTTATAACAATAGTTATCAGGCAAGCATTCAAATGGCACCTTATGAGGCTTTGTACGGGAGGAAGTGTAGGACTCCTCTTTGTTGGGCTGAAACGGGTCAAAAGTTGGTTTCGATGCCAGCTTTGTTGAAAGGAACCACTGAGAAGGTGAAGCTCATTTGTGAGCGTTTGAAGGCAGCTTCTGATCGGAAGAAGTCTTACGCGGATTTGAAGTGTAAGGAGATTGAGTATGCGGTGGGTGACCGTGTGTTTTTGAAAGTTTCGCCTTGGAAGAAGGTGATGAGGTTTGGTCGAAAGGGTAAGTTGAGCCCTAGGTACTTTGGACCATACGAGGTGGTTGAGCGAGTGGGTCCTGTTGCGTACAGGTTGAGGTTACCTCAAGAGTTGGAGAAGATTCATGATGTGTTTCATGTTTCTATGCTCCGGAAGTATAGATCTGATCCTTCGCATGTGATGCCTGTGGAGGAAGTGGAATTGAATCCGGATTTGACCTATGATGAGGAACCTGTGAAGGTTCTGGATTCGGATAGCAAGGTTCTTCGTGGCAAGACCATTGAGTTGGTAAAGGTGTTGTGGAAGCATCGTGGTGTTGAGGAAGCCACGTGGGAACGGAAGGATGACATGCTGAAGCAGTTTCCTTATCTCTTTCCTTCAGGTAAATTTTGGGGACGAAATTTCTTAAGGGGGGGAGAGTTGTAACGCCCCGGTTTTGGGCTTAGAAGTTTTGGGCTTGGACCGGTTCGGTCAAAGTGCGATTCGAATATAAAAAGGTGAAATTAGGAAAGCCTAGTTCGGGTTGCATTAGAAATATGGAAAAATGTTCTAAAATCCTCTTTTAATATATATAAGTGAAATGTGAAATCAATTTTACAAAACGAGGTTTGGAAGGGTGACATTTTGGCTAGTGACCAAAATGTAATTTTTGAAAACTGCGTGACTGTTTTAAAAAGGATTGAAACTTTGAATCTTTAAGGAGCTATTTACCCAAAGGGAGTTTCTCCAGATTTTTCTAAGATATTGAATGATTTATTTTTGGTTTTTAAACAAAAGAAAAGTGTAGGGAAGATATTTTCCGAATTCCAACTAACTTTCCATATTTTTCCAATTCTCCTTTTCTCTCATTTTCTCTCAAACCAAACATCTTTCTCCAGAGCTTTTTCCTCTGATTTTGTCACCTAAATATCTCTTTTCAATTCTCTTTTGATTGCTAATCATATCATCAACAAAACCTCACCGTTTGCTAATTGGATTTTCAAGATTTTGGTACTAAAAAGGGAGAAACTCAAGTTTGGAGGTAAGAACGTCCTTCTCCTCTAAACTCTCAGTTCTTTACTGAAATTCCTAAGTTCTCAATCCTTAAATTGTGTTTTATAAATGGTTTTAAGGTTGTGTAATGGATCTTGGCTTTAAATGCAAGATTTGGTGAGTTTTGATGAATTTTCGTATGATCTGTTTGGGCAGTGTTTTAAGGTGTTAATTTGTTGTTAAATGAATGTTAAATTGATAAGGAATTGAGTTTTAATTAATGCAATCCCGAATAGGTTGAATTTCCTAAGTTTAACTTGTGTTCTTGGTTGTTTTTGGAGTGATCTTGTGGATCTGTTGTTGCTGGAGGTATAAGGATGATGTTAGATCCTTTTTGGATGTTAAATGATGTTTAAGGATGTTTAGTTTTGATGGATCTTGGCTGGGCAATGTTGAGGAGTGGTTTGGATGCATTTTCGGTTGTGTTTGGTAGCCGAAAATGGAGTGTGGATGAGAGCAGCGAGTTTAGGTGCTTTCATTGAAGCTATTAATGCATGATGATGCATTAATCCTCTGCTTTGATGTGTTTAAAACAGGGGAGTCATCTTTGGATCCAAGTGGCGGTGATCCGGAAGCTTGATTGGTGTTTTGGCAGGAGGCGAAAAAGAATCGGTGAGTGGACTTTTGGTTTTCGGCTTTGAAACCAGAGTTTTGGAGGTTTGGGAGCTTAGTTTAAGTCTAAGGAACTTAGCTAAGCTCAAGAGTAAGTTTTTGGAAAAACTCTCTTGGTGATGGCCATGGATTGGTTGTATGCAATGTGGTTTGTTTGCATGATTTTAAATCTGTTTTGAAAGCATATCTAGCATGTTTATTTGCTGAGATTATAAGCCATGTGTTGAAGGAAGCTCAAGGTAAGAGTTCCTTGTTTTTGAACATTGTTTTAATGTGGTTTGATGCTTAAAGATGCATGATGTTTATGGCTTTGTAAAATGCTTTAAGACAGTGAGATATTGATGATATTGATGCATATTGGCAAGTGATGGTTAAGGTCACAAAGGTGGTTAAAAGTCCTTGTGTGAACCTTGTTATTTAAGAACATCAAGGTGTTTAAAAGTCCTTGGATGGTTCTTGGTTAAGATCAAAAAGGTGGTTAAAAGTCCTTGTGTGAATCTTGTGAATTTTAAGAGCAACATGGTGTTTAAAAGTCCATAGTTGGCTCTTGGTTAAGGTTACAAAGGTGGTTAAAATTCCTTGTGTAAGCCTTGTTATTTAAGAACATCAAGGTGTTTAAAAGTCCTTGGATGATTCTTGTTAAGGACACAAAGGTGTTTAAAAGTCCTTGTGTGGTCCTTGCCATGGTGTTTAAAAGTCCATGGGGCCATGGTGTTTAAAAGTCCATGGGGTTAAGGACACAATGGTGTTTAAAAGTCCATGTGTGGTCCTTGGTTGTTGTAAGATCACAATGGTGTTTAAAAGTCCATGTGTGGTCCTTGGTTGTTGTAAGGTCACAATGGTGTTTAAAAGTCCATGTGTGAATCTTATGTGAAATGTATCACTTGTTGCCAATATGACATGTAATGAAATGGAAGCATGTATTGCTTGTTTTAAAGGCTTAAGAGCATGTGTAATGTTGCTTGAAGAATGGTTTATAAATGTGTTTTATAAATGCATTATTGTGTGATTTTAAATGAGCATTCCTCACTAAGCTTTTGCTTACGCTCTCTCTCTTTTCTTAAACCAATAATGCAGAGCATTAAGGTGCATTGAGGGCAGCAAGGAGGGCAAGCAACCAAGTGGATAACTAAGCTCAAGTATGGGAAGGTTTCTTAAACACTTTTAGCTTTTGGCATTTGGCAATGGGGGACCTATGTTGATGTTTTGGGAGATGTTTTGAACTCCCTAAGTTTTTTGAATATTGTTAATAATATTGGAACATGTAATTGTCCTTTGTGAAGTGAATTTGGTATTTTGATGCTTGAATGGTTTGAAAAGTAGGATGCATGCCTATAGAATTGAGGACTTTCATGTTTAATGCCATGTTGATGATTGGTTGATGAAATTATGTTCCTTGCATGTTTAATGTCTTGCTGGTAAAGTTTGGTGGCATTTGGAGCATGTTTAGTAGGTCAATTGCATGATAAACCAGCAAATTTTCTACAATCTGGGCAACCTGTTTCGGAACAGGTGCTACCGTATCGGAACGGGGGCCTGAAATGGCCTGGGCGTTCCGAAACGGTAGGCACTGTTCCGGAATGGATATGCCACTGCCAGGCACTGTTTCGGAACCTGTTGCGGAACGGTCCTGCGTTTCGGAACGGGTCTTCCCTGTTCCGAAACACTCGACCGTTGGGCACGGAATTTGACGGTTATATGTTCTGAAATGTTTGCATTTTGGTCCTGAAACTTGTTTATGCAATTGTATGAGTTTGGGATGTCCGTTTGAGCTGAAATTTGGCAGTGAAGCATGAAATCTGATTAATTTCAAGTTGGTAACCTTAATTTGGGTTAAGTCCTTAAAATTTTCAGAATTTACAATTTGGTCCCTAAAGTTATAATTTGTGCAATTGGGTCCCTGAATGTTCTCTGATGGTTATGATCTTTGAGTATGCTATTTGTAAGATCATATCTAGAGTTAATGTGCATCTAGACAAGTTTAAAAAGAAAAAAAAGGGTCGTTAATCAAGGTTGACTTTCGGGTTGACTTTGGTTTTCCCCGTGTGACTTTCTTAATTCGGGTCGACCGTCTAGGCCGGGTTAAGGGGGTTACATCTTCATCATCAACTCCCATTGGATCATTGTCCCTCATGTTATTGCGCCACTCATTATGGAAAGCGGAGATGGAAATATTCAAAGAATTATGACCGCTTTCAAGAGATGTGAGGTGATTCTCCATGCTCGTCGTCCTTGTATCAAAAGTTGTTTCAAGGGCGGTAAGACGATTTCTCATGTCCGCGCGCAACCCGGTAAATTGCTCATTGAGGTATTTCATGAGAGCATCCATGGAGGGTTGTGGAGCTTGAGGAGCTTGATCTCCTTGAGGTTCTTCAAATACGGTCGCGGCCTCGGGTGGTAGCTCGGCAAGACGAACCCAATTACCATTTAAATAATGGAACTTTCCCCGTGCAAGAGATCGCTCATCAATGGGATCAGTAAGGGGAGTTGGGAAGTCAAAAGAGCAATCAATATCCTTTTTCATAAAGAAATAACTTAAGGTCGTATCATATGTAAAGGAGGTGACGAGAGAGGTTTGACGATTTTGCACAAGATAGACGATTTCCCCGAACATGATTCGAGCAAGATTTGGGCGCTTTCGCTCACGGAAGCAACGAATCCAAAAATCATCCACTTGACGGATGGTAGAATATTTTCCTTCAGAGGGCCTAAACCAGCAAGACACCATCAAATGGAGGATCCGATCTTAAGCATTTAGGGCGGTTACGGAGCCACTAAGAACATGCCCCAAAGCATCCTCATCATCAAGGCCTTCATCCTCTAATTTAAAAACTTCACAAATGGATTTGACATCAAGGATGAGTTTCTTTCCCATGAGATAAGAACTAATGGCGTCAACTTCCCCATTGCGAGAAACACATTTGGCATTAGTGTAGAAAATCAAAACCAAAAGACGATAATAAAAACCAGGAATAGATAGAAAATCCATGAAATTCCAACGGCGAAGCAAAGGAATAGATTCAAATTGGAAACGCTCCGAGTTGAGAAAAGGAATAGATATTACTCTTTCCACACGAATCTTGTAATTCTCGAATTGACGAAAATATGCTAGACCCGCAGGACCTTCAAAGGATTGTTCATAGATGGAAGTGTAGTTCGGACGTGCAACCATTCCAAGATTGGATGATTCACCGGTTTGAGAAACCCTTGATCGCTTCCTCGATTCCTTTGGTGCCATGATCTAAAAGAGAAATTGTGCATAGGGATTTCTTCAATTTAGTTAAGAACCAAGGTAAAAAAAAATTTAAAAAATAAAGATTTGAAGAAAAAGAAATTTTGAAGAACAAAAGTTTGATTAAAAAGAAAGAATCATAAAAACAAAACAAACTGAAAAAGGAAAAAGAAAGAAATTTTACCTTTATAGAAACTTGAGAGATTGAAGAAAATTCTAGCACAATTGTGATGAGAAGGAGCTTAAAGCTTTGCTTGATTGAAAAACTCTTTTAGATTTTGAGTTGTGGTGTGAAAATATGAGAGAGGAAGAGCCCTTTTATAGGCAAAACGGCTAGGGTTTTTAGGGTTTGAAGAATTTTAGTTTTGGTAAAAGTTGAAGACTTTAAATGCCAAATTAAAAGCTGTCTGCGCAATCGAGTATCGATACGCCTGAGGGTGAATCGATACAGGGGTAGAAACATCATTTCCTTAAAAATGCCCGTTGGAGAATCGTATCGAAACGGATGAGATCCGTATCGAAACGATTTGAAGGTCGTATCGATACATGTTTAATTGTATCGATACCCGTTTAAGGCAAAAAGAATTCTGGGAATTTGAATAAAGAACACGTATCGATACGCGTAGATCCGTATCGATACCCTATGCCCAGAAATGCATCTTTAGTCCTAAAGAACAACCATAAGCTCGATTTTAACATCTCCTAAGGGTATGCAAATGATGAATGAACAGTTCTAAGCATATTTTAAAAGAATCATACTCCCCCTAACTATAGGCATGGATAATTTCAAGAGTTACAACACACAAACATGCAATTTCACAAAATCAAGCATTTTTAAGCACAAAGAGGTCCTAGAAGGTCAAGATAGGCTAGCTAAACCTAACTCTCTCCTAAGGGACCAAAAACGCTCTTTATCTAAAGGTTTTGTAAATATATCCGCTAATTGGTTCAAGGTATCAACATATTCTATAACAACATCATTTTTCAAAACATGATCTCTAATGAAATGATGTCGAATTTCTATATGTTTAGTTCTAGAGTGTTGGATGGGATTCTTAGTAAGACAAATGGCACTAGTGTTGTCACACTTAAGGGGTATGGTTTCTACTTCAACACCATAATCTAAGAGTTGTTGCTTCATCCAAAGGACTTGAGCACAACAACTCCCTAAGGATATGTACTCCGCTTCGGTGGTAGATAAGGCTACGCTATTTTGTTTCTTAGAGAACCAAGATACGAGCATACTACCTAAGAATTGGCATGTCCCGTAAGTACTTTTCCTATCTATCTTACATCCCCCATAATCCGCATCCGAATAAGCATGAAGGCTAAAGGAAGAATCTTTAGGATACCAAAGGCCTAAAGTAGGTGTGTCTCTAAGGTATCTAAAAATTCTCTTAATGGCAACTAAGTGTGATTCTCTAGGACTAGCTTGAAACCTAGCACACAAGCAAACACTAAACATGATATCCGATCTACTTGCGGTAAGGTAAAGCAAAGAACCTATCATGGATCTATAAAGCTTAGAATCAACACACTTACCTCCTTCATCTTTGTCAAGCTTTACGGAAGAACTCATAGGAGTGGCTTGAGGCTTTGCATTCTCCAAGACAAACTTCTTGAGCATATCATTCACGTACTTAGCTTGATTTATGAAGGTGCCATCTTTCCTTTGTTTGATTTGGAGTCCCAAAAAGAATGAGAGCTCCCCCATCATGCTCATCTCGAACTCACCTTGCATTAGCTTAGAATATTCTTTACAATAACACTCATTAGTATAACCAAAAATGATATCATCAACATAAATTTGAACTACTAAGATGTCATTGTTATATCTTTTATGAAGAGTGTTGTATCCACCTTTCCCTTTTCAAAACCCTTTTCAATCAAGAAATTTGAAAGCCTCTCATACCAAGCTCTAGGAGCTTGTTTTAAACCATAGAGAGCTTTTGTTAGCTTAAACACATGGTTTGGAAATTTTGAATCCTCAAAACTCGGTGGTTGTTCAATATACACCTCTTCATTTATAAAACCATTTAAAAAGGCACTTTTCACATCCATTTGAAAAAGCTTGAAATTATGATAACATGTAAATGCAAGCAACATCCTAATAGCTTCCATTCTAGCTACGTGTGCATAAGTCTTATCAAAATCAATTCACTCTTCTTGTGTATAGCCTTGAGCAACAAGCCTAGCCTTGTTTCTCACTATATTACCACTTTCATCTATATTATTCCTAAAAACTCATTTTGTTCCTATAGTAGATTGATCATTAGGCCTTTCAACTAATGTCCGAACTTTACTCCTCTCAAATTGATTTAATTCCTCTTGCATGGCCAAAATCCAAAAAACATCTTTTAAAGCTTCTTTAATATTTTTAGGCTCAATGCATGAAAGAAATGCAACATGATTCATTAATTTGGGAGAGGATCTAGTAGTTACCCCCTTGGATGGATCACCCAAGATTTCACCACCTTTGACATAGTTTAACTCCCTTAGGTAAGACACCTCCCTTTCCTAAAGAGCCAAGTCCTTCAAGGCTTCAAGAGGTGGATCTTGTGAATCCTCATCTTTGGTTGGAATCTCATCCACCTTTGACGTTTGTCCTCCATCAATGGCATCAATGATTCTTACATCATAATCATCACAAGATTCCTTCCACGGAAGGAGGTTATCATCGAAAACAACATGTATTGACACTTCAACAACTAGAGTTCTTTTATTAAATACACGATAGGCTTTAGAGTTTAAAGAGTACCCTAAGAAAATAGCTTCATCACTTTTAGCATCAAATTTACCTAAGTTTTCTTTACCATTATTCAAAACTAAACACATGCAACCAAAAGGATGAAAATAGCTAATGTTAGGCTTCTTAGATTTTAAAATCTCATAAGGTGTTCTCTTCAAAATTGGCCTAATCATTACTCGATTAATAATATAGCAAGCGGTATTTGTGGCTTCCGCCCAAAAATATTTAGGTAAATTATTTTCGAAAAGTATGGTTCTAGCCATTTCTTCTAAAGTTCGATTTTTCCTCTCAACTACCCCATTTTGTTGAGGAGTGCGAGGTACGGAAAAATTGTGGCTAATCCCATTTTCATTTAAAAACTCATCGAAACCTAGATTTTGAAATTCGGTTCCATGATCACTTCTAATGTGAGAAATCTTAAGTTCAAGATCATTTTGAGTTATTTTAGAAAATGTGATGAATTTTTCTAAAGCCTCATCCTTTTTACTTAAGAATAGAACCCAAGTATACCTAGAGTAGTCATCTACAAGCACAAAAGCATATGATTTTCCACCCAAACTCATTGTTCTAATAGGCGCAAAAAGATCCATATGAATCACATGTAAACATCTACTAGTAGAGACATCATTTATGGATTTAAAAGAAGTTCTATGTTGTTTACCCTTTGAACATGCATCACAAATTTTATCATTAGAAAATTTAAGTTTGGGTAAACCTCTAACTAGATTAAGGGAAATTAATTTTTCTAAGACACTCATGGTAGCATGTCCTAATTTTCTATGCCAAAGTCATGAGTCATGTTCATCATGTGCAACTAAGCATGTATGAGATGAATGAATGTCATCTAGATGCATCATGTAAATGTTCCCTATGCGATGACCAATGAGCATTAGTTGATTTGTTTTCATGTTTACAATTTTGCAACCACTTTTATCAAATATAACATTAAAACCTTTGTCACACAATTGACTAATACTCAACAAGTTATGCTTAAGACCATTGACATACAAAACATTTTCAATGAAAATAGAAGAGTTATTACCAATGAAGCCCACTCCTTCAATGTGGCCTTTGGAGTTGTAACCGAAAGTTACCACTCCACCACCTTTTGGCTTTAGTTCCACAAATCGACTATTGTCACCGGTCATGTGTCTTGAGCATCCACTATCAAGGTACCAAGAATTTTTTTCTTGAAGCTTTAGCCTTGTAGCAATGCTCCCCCTACAAATAAAGAAATTAGGCCTTGGTTTTTGGTACCCAAATCATTTTGGGTCCATGAGTGTTAGCCTTCAACATTTTGGTTCCCTTAGGAATCCAAGAAGAAATAGCATTCATATCATTAGAAATAATGAGTTCTTTAGGAACCCAAACACTCCTAACTCTTTGACCTCTAGATTGCTTATTAAAATTTCTTTGTTTGGGTACAAAAGGTTTTCTTTTTACATATTGGGATTTAGAATGATTTCCTTTTTCAAAATTATTTTCGCAATAGCAATAGATGTTTTAAGATTATCGACTTACTTTGTGTGATAATCTTGAAAATCGCAAAGAAGTTTTTCAAGTTCAAGATTTTTTGTTTTAAGATCATTTGAAAGATTTACTAAAAACAAAACCTTCTTTTCCAATTCGGAGTTAGCTTTAGAAAATGTCTCATTTTGATTTTTCAAATCGGAAATGATTTTCTTGTTTTTCAAAATGGACTCTTTGTATTTTCCTACTAACTCATCATACACTTCTTGCAATTCATCATAAGCATCTTGAAGTTCATCAATAGTAAAATCGGAATTGGATAAGTGAGAGTTTACCTTAGGTTCATCATCAATGGCCATGAGACATAGATTGGCCACTTCCTCCTCTTCCTCGGATGACTCATCGTCACTCCAAGTAGCTATTTGTGCTTTGAGCTTGTTCTTCTTCCCAAAGCTTTTCTTTTTCAATTGAGGACACTCAGAACGGATGTGACCCGGTTTCTTGCATTCATAACAAGTAATTTAGTCCTTCTTCTCTTCCTTGCTTTTACTCTTGAAGTCTCCCTTTCTAATGAATTTACTTCCACGATTTGACTTCATGAACCAAGTAAACCGTTTGGCCAACATAGCCATCTCCTCATCTTCATCCTCACTAGAATCGCTTTCTTGATGTGAAGCTTTTAGTGCGATTCCCACTTTCTTCTTCTCAACTTCCTTCTTCTCCACTATCTTCTTCTCTTGTTCTCTTCCCTTCCTCATAATCTCATGTGTGAGTAGAGATCTAACAAGAGCATCAAGCTTGAGAGTCTTCAAATCTCTAGCTTAAATAATGGTCGTTCTCTTGCCATCCCCTCACTCCGGAAGAGAGCACAACAATTTTCTCACTAGCTTGTCTTCGGGAATGATTTCGTCGAACCCCTTCAATCCGTTGACAATGACCGAGAATCGATCAAACATCTTGGAGACACTTTCATCGGGATCCATCTTGAAGTTCTCATAGCTTAGATTGAGTAGCCCAATCTTTGTCTCCTTGACATCACTAGTTCTCTCATATGTTGTCTCGAGGGTGTCCCAAACCTCATTGGCATTTTCGATTGAAGACACCTTGGAGTAGATATCCGGACCAAGTGCACAAAATATCACATGAAGAGCTTTGTCATTCACTTGCATCCTTCTTCTTTCATCATTCGTCATCTCGGCTTTGACCTTTGGGACGAGCCTTTCTCCATCTCTCTTCAGGGGAATGTATGGACCTTCTTCAACTACATCCCACACCATATAGTCGGTAGACTTGATGAAAAGCCTCATCCTATTCTTCCAATAAGGATAGTTATCCCCATTGAAGAATGGTGGCTTGGGACTCATAGTTGGAGGTGGATGCCATTGCTTGACTTGTTGTTGATCAAACTCTCCTAGAATAGACTCAAGAGGATTGTAATCTTTCCAATGAGTGTAGCTCTGATACCAATTGTTGAATTGATTGAACACTTGCAAATGGCCAAGAGGGGGTGAATTGGCAATTAAAATTTTGGTGGGAAGAAAAGAGGAAAAATAAAATTGACACAACTAGTTATAGTGGTTCAAGTTCTCCAAATGAACTTTACATCCACTACCTTAGTTCCCACTAAGGATTTTCAAACAATTCACTACTTGAATTCGTCCCCTTTTCTTGGATAAGGAGGAAACCTTACAATTTCGATTAAGCTTTCTACCCAAAGCTTAATCCACTCAAATTACAAGGAAAGATTGTGGTAAACTCAAATGTTTCCTCTCAAAGGATAATTGTCTACCCAATTACAAACCCCAAACTCACAATACAAATTGACAATTTGAAACACACTAGAGTTGGGTACAAAAATTTGACTTTTAATAGCTCAAGGGTTTGGATTTTTGCTTTGATGATGCTTGAATGTTGAATAGTTGTTGCTGACCTTCAAAGGGCTTCATTTTATACCTCCTCTACTAATTCTAGTCGTTTGGGTGGTTGGGAACATAAATGGAGCCGTTGGAACCCTCTCTTACCACCATAAATGCACTTCTGCAGCTATCAGTATCGGTACACAGGGAGCCGTATCGATACCTGTCTCAGAAAAGAAAGAGCCGTTGTGTGCAATAAATAAGGGGTATCGATACGCACGTAAGCGTATCGGTACGGGGTATCGAAACGGCTAAGACCGTATCGATACCTTTTTCTCAACTTAGCTCACTGTCGATTTCCGTATCGGTACGAGGGTTTGGCGTATCGATACGGGTCAACGAACAATTTAAAATTTGGTTACCAACCAACTGACACCAACGGTCAAAATATTTAAACCGACTTGAATTTAGAATTCATTAAGGTCGTATCGATACGGATGAAGTCGTATCGGTACGCCATTCAAACTCTTTAGACTTTTACGAAGGGGCGTATCGATACAGATGAAGAGCGTATCGATACGTGTTCCTCTAGTAGCCAACTTTGGTAAAAAGGTATCGATACGGCGGGAAGCGTATCGATACACCTGGACGATTTTCAATAGATTGGCCTTGGAACACTTAGAAAATATTTTGAGTTTGAGTTTTTCAAATTTAGTTTTAAAGAGTTGGTGATTTAAAACTTATAAAGGGACTTATAAAACAATTTTAATTTTTTCAAATTGATACTTAAAGATTTAATTATATCAAAATCAAACATAGGTTTTACACTTGTGTATTCTCGTACTGAGGAGAAGCATGAGGAGCATTTGAGGATTGTGTTGCAGGCGCTGTTGGAAAATCAGCTTTATGCTAAGCTGAGCAAATGTGAATTCTGGCCTAAGGAAGTTTTTTTCCTTGGTCATGTAGTTCCTGTTGTGGGGATTCGTGTTGATCCTCAAAAGATTGAGGCGGTGATGAATTGGAAGCCTCCTAAGTCTGTTCATAAAGTCCGTAGTTTCCTTGGGTTGGCAGGATATTACCTGAGGTTTGTGGATGGATTTTCGAAGATTGATGCCCCTTTGACGAAGTTGTTGCAAAAGGATGTCAAGTATGAGTGGACAGAAGCAAGGCAACAAGCTTTTGAGAAGCTTAAGGCAGCTTTAACGCAAGCTCCTATCTTGGTTCAGCCTGAATCAGGAAAAGAGTTTGTGGTGTACAGGGACACATCCTATGTTGGTCTAGGGTGTGTGTTAATGCAAGAGGGTAAGGTGGTGGCTTATGAATCGCGCCAGTTGAAGGTGCATGAGCGCAATTATCCTACGCATGATATTGAGTTAGCTACAGTGGTTTTTGCTTTGAAGATTTGGAGACACTATCTGTATGGTGAGAAGTGTACAGTGTACACGGATCACAAGAGCTTGAAGTATCTGATGTCTCAGAAAGAGTTGAATCTTAGGCAACGACGTTGGGTGGAGTTGCTTAAGGATTACGATTTGACAATCGAGTACCATCCGGGAAAAGCTAATGTTGTAGCGGATGCCTTGAGTAGGAAGGTGGCAGTGGAGTTAAGGGCTATGTTTGCCAACTTGAGTATTTCGCAAGATGGAGGTCTTGTGGCCGAATTGCAATTGAAACCATATTTGGTTCAGTTGATAAAGGATAAGCAGTTGTTGGATGTTTCTTTGGTGCCACATGTTCAAGATATTGCTGAGGATAGACCATCAGATTTATGTTTTAATGATGATGGAGTTCTATGTTTTGGAAGTCGGATAGTAGTGCCGAGTGATGCAGAGTTGAGGCGTACTATTCTGACTGAAGCTCGTAGTAGTCCTTTTTCTATGCATCCTGGTAGTACGAAGATGTATCGTGATTTAAAGGAATAGTACTATTGGGTGGGTTTGAAGAAAGATGTTGCGGAGTACGTGAGTAAGTGCATGGTTTGTCAGCGGGTTAAGGCTGAGCATCAGTTTCCTTCAAGGTTGTTGCAACCGTTGAGGATTCCTGAGTGGAAGTGGGAAAGGATTACCATGGACTTCGTGTCTAGTTTGCCTTTGTCGCCATCGAAGAAGAATTCGGTGTGGGTGATTGTGGATCGCCTTACGAAGTGTGCGCATTTCTTACCTGTGCACACTACGTATACCTTGGACAAGCTTGCAGAGTTGTACATTGCCGAAATTGTGCGTTTGCATGGTGTACCAAAATCTATAGTGTCGGGTAGAGATCCGAGGTTTACATCGTGTTTTTGAGAGTGTTTGCACCAAGCTTTGGGTATGCGGTTGAATTTCAGTACTTCTTATCATCCACAGTCGGATTGACAGTCTGAGCATGTTATCCAAGTGCTTGAAGATATGTTGAGGTGCCGTGTGATTGAGTTTCAAGGTTCTTGGGAGAAGCATTTGCCGTTGGTCGAGTTTACTTATAACAATTGCTACCAGGCAAGTATTCAAATGGCACCTTATGAAGCCTTGTATGGGAGGAAGTGCAGAACTCCTCTTTGCTGGGCTGAAACAGGTCAGAAGTTGGTCTCGATGCCGGCTTTATTGAAGGGAACCACCGAGAAGGTGAAGCTCATTTGTGAGCGGTTGAAGGCAGCTTCTGATCGACAAAAGTCTTACGCAGATTTGAAGCGTAAGGAGATTGAGTTTGCGGTGGGTGACCGTGTGTTTTTGAAGGTTTTGCCTTGGAAGAAGGTGATGAGGTTTGGCCGGAAGGGTAAGTTGAGCCCTAGGTATATTGGACCATATGAGGTGATTGAACGTGTGGGTCCTGTTGCTTATAATCTGAGATTACCACAAGAGTTTGAAAAGATACATGATGTGTTTCATGTCTCTATGCTTCGGAGGTATAGATTGGATCCTTCGCATGTCATGCATGTGGAGGAAGTGGAGTTGAATCCAGACTTGACCTATGATGAAGAGCCGGTTGAAATTCTGGATTCGGACAGTAAAGTTCTTCGAGGTAAGACCATTGAATTGGTTAAGGTGCTCTGGAGGCATCGTGGTGTTGAGGAAGCCACGTGGGAAAGAAAGGATAACATGAAGAAGCAGTTTCCTTACCTTTTTCCTCCAGGTAAATTTCGAGGACGAAATTTCTTAAGAGAGGGAGAGTTGTAACACCCCAATTTTGGGCTTAGAAGTTTAGGGTTTGGTCGGACCGGTTTGAGAAACGGTTTGAATATAAAAGGAGGTTTTAGGGAAAGCCTAGTTCGGGATGCTTTAAAAATATAGAAAAATATCTAAAACTCCTCTTTTAATATATATAAGAGAGTGGTGAAATCAATTTTACAAAATAAGGTTTGGAAATACTACATTTCGGTGTAGTGACCAAAATGCGATTTTTGCAAAGTTTAATAGTGACTGTTTTGTAAAGAAAATGAAAACTACCTTTTGATTTTCATAAATACATTTTCTTTAATTTTCTCTCATTCCTTTTTCTCTCAAAATCCCATCATCCAAATCTTTTTCTCCAGCAACTTTCACATAGATTTTCACTTCAATTGATGTGATTTCCATCATATATTGGTTCCTAATCAAACTTGCATCAAATCCTTTTGATTTCCACATTGAATTTTCAAGGAATTTGACCGAAATCAAGGAGAAATCATCATTTAGAGGTAAGATTGTTCTTCTCCTCTAAATACTCAGTTCTTTACTGAAATTCCCAAGTTGTCAATCCTTTATTTAAGTTTTATAAATTGTTTTAATGTTAGAAACATGATTTTGGCTTAAAACTCAAGATTTTGGAAGAGATCTTGAAGAATTTCGTTGTGATTGATTGGGCTCTGTTTTGAGGTGGTTCTTTAATGTATTTTGGATATTAAATGATGTTAGAAATGAGGTTTTATCAATCCAATCCCGAATAGGTTGTGTTTCCTAAGTTTTTGCTCAAGAAAATGGTAGTTTTTGAGGTGTTCTGATATAGCTGGAGGTATAAGGTCGAGTTTAGGATTGTTTTTGATGGTGATTGATGTTTAGAAATGTTTAGGAGTGATGGATCTTGGCTGGGTAAAGTTTTGGAAGAGTTTGAAGGTGATTTCGGTTGTGTTTGGTAGCCGAAATGTTGGTTTTAGGTAGAGCAGTGAGTTTAAGAGTGTTGGCTGAAATTTCAATGCATGATGATGCATTAATCCTCTGCTTTGATGTGTCTAAAACATGAGAGACATCTTTGAACACATTTGGAGTTGATTCAGAAGCTTAATTGGCCTTTCGACAAGCAAGTGAAACGTAATTGGTGAGTAGAGATGGTTTTCCAGCTTTGAAACGATTATTTGGAGGTTTTGGGAGCTTAGTTTAAGTCTAAACAACTTAGCTAAGCTCAAGAGTAAGTTTTCGGAAAAACTCCCTCGGATGTGCTAAGATATGGTTTGATGCATTAGTTATGAAATGCATGTTTAATTTCTGTTTTGAAGCATGTTTTAGCATGATTAATGCTGGTTTTGAAGGTTTTGAAAGCCATGTATTGAAGGATGCTCAAGGTAAGAGATCCTTGGTGTGACATGTTATTAATTTGGTTATGATGCATGGAGATGCATGATGTTAAATGCCTTTGATTAATGCTTAAAACAGTGAATTAATGATGGTATTTGATGTATATTGGCAAGTGATGAAATGGTTTTAAAGTACTTGAATCGAATATAGTTAGTGGGCTATAGGATTGGGTGCACCGTAAGTAAAGTCACCTTGGATGTTGAGGGATTGTGATTGTACCGTAAACTCCATCCAAGTACCCTAACGATTGATGTAAGATCACAATGGTGGTTGTAAATTCTGTGTGTGGATCTTGTGTTATGAGTCCCTTACTCTAGTTAGTGGAATTATACAACTACCAATGAGTGGTGTTGAGGGGTTGAGATTGTACCGTTATACTCCACCACGGGTGTCACATCAATGGAGGGATTGCTCTTGAGTGTGAACCTAGTGTAGTCCGGTAGTGTGTATGAAGCGTGTGGGACAACGCTTGTAATCCGCGCATCCGATCTTGTATTTGAATGTACCGAAGCATGAGATGCTTGAAAAGTATGCATGGTAGCATGAAAAAGCGATGAGCATGTGGTTTAAAAGCTTTGTTGAAAGTGTTTTCTAAAAAAACATTGTTGTATTGGTTTTACTTAGCGCATGCCTCACTAAGCATTTGTGCTTACGCTCTCTTTTACCAATAATGCAGATAATTGAGGTGTTTAAGGGCATCAAGGAAGCTAAGTGTGTCCAAGGGAATCCAAGCTCATATATGGTGAAGTTTTCGTACACTATTAGTTTTGATAATTTGGCAATGGGAACGCAAACTTTGTTTTGGGAGATGTATTAAACTCCCTAAGGTTGTGGCATGTGTGCCTTGGTTGATTTGAATTGTAAATGGCCTTTTAATGCTTGGTTGAAGTTTGTTTGCCTACTTGGTTTTGATAATAGGAAGCATGCCTCTAGACATGTGAAATTTCATGTTTGATGCTACGAATGTGTTTAGGAGTTCTAAACATGCACCTTATATGTTTGATGACTTGTTGGTATGTTTGAGAAGTCATTAGGATGAGTTTGAATGGTTTTATGTATGAAAAACCAACAAAATCTGCAGTTTCTGGGCAAATCGTATCGGAACACTCTCTAGCGTTTCGAAACGGGGGTCTGTAATGGCCTTCGTGTTTCAAAACGACTGAAGGCTGTTTCGAAACGATTTGGCTACTGGAAGGCCTCGTTTCGGAACCAGTCTCAGAACCAACCCGCGTATCGAAACGGTCAACGTCGTTCCGATCCTGCGTTTCGATACGACAAGTGGGTGTTTCGAAATAGGTGACTGTTGGGCACTGATTTGAATGGTGCTGAAGTTTGCAAGCTTTACATTTTAGTCCCAAATGTTAAAGTTGCAATTGCTTGAGTTTGAGATGTCCAATTAAGTTGAATTTTGGCAGAGAAGGATGTAATGTGACTAATTTCATATTGGTAACTTTAAAATCAGTTATGATCTTCTAATTTACATAAATTACATTTTGGTCCCTAAACTTGTAATAAGTGCAATTGAGTCCCTCTTTGTTGTTCGATCGATGTGCCTTTCTCATATATGTTTTATGGGTGCTCGCTTAGGATTTACGTGTAACTAGACAAGATTAAAAAGAAAAAAAGGGTAGCTAATCAAGTTTGACTTTCGGGTTGACTTTGGTTTTCCCCGTGTAATCTTCGTAGTTCGGGTCAACCGTCTAGGCCGGGCTAAGGGGGTTACAGGGAGGAAGCCTGGTCTAAAGGGTAGTCCTCTTCTTCCTAAACTCCTTGCATTTCATTCTATTACATATTCATGTTCATGCATTTTTATTTTTTTATTTTTTCTGTTTTTCTTGTATATATGTGTTGTTTCATGAATTGATGACAATACACATCTTAGGTTTGGGGGTGTGCTTTTCTTCACATTTATGCCATTAATTTCATGTTTACATTTATGTTATCATATGCCATTTAGGTCATATAGATTTGTTGCATACTGAACCGCTAGAAAAAGAAAAAGAAAATTTTGCTTCGATTTAATTTTGAGGTTTGTCAACATTTGTTTGGCAAGTATTATTTGATCTAGGTGTCTGTCCAATGAGGGAATTTAATCTTTAGTTGTTATTCCATGCCAGCAGGGTAGTATGCTAAGAATGCTTGGCAATTGATCTCTAATATAGGGAATTGAATTTACACTTAAACACATTATATGTATCTAGTTCCCTGGAAAACTTAGACTATTTGAAACTATGCTCAGTTTTGAAAAAAAAGAGAAAAATGCTAGGGTAAAAGAAAATAAGGCAGCAATGTTCTGCTAATGCAATGAAAAAAATTAACTCTCCTATACCTAGGGATATTAAGTACTTGGGGCTTCGTGGTTTGCTCCCTCTTAGCTCTTAAGTCCAAAACCCTAGAGTATGAGTTGAAGAGAAAGTATAGTGATGTCTGGATTACAATGGGGATTCGCGGTATGGTTCCTCTTATCACTCACGCTAAACAGTGTCACAAAACAAGCTTAAGATAATGCCAAAGACCCTCGGAAAGAAGAAAAAAATTATGAAAATGGAAATAAGAATCTGAGTTTAGGAAGTGAAACGATACTTGGAGCATATTGCCCACACAACATGCACTCTTCATGACTTAGAGTTATATTTTTTGCGTCTTGAATTACGGTCTGCTTGGCATAATTACATTGAGATACCGAGGACAAAAATAGAGCCAAATTCTACTTGCGAGCATCTGTTGGCATGACCAACCAAAATTTTTGTCGAGGTAACATATTCACAGTTTGTTTTTATTCTGTTTTCTTTGCATTACTTGAGGACAAGCAATGAGATAGGTTTTGGGGTGTGTTGCCCTCTCCAAAAATATTGTTTTTAATTCCAATTTTACAACACTCGCGCTTGTTTTTAGGTACATTTAGTTGCATTAGGTTGCTAGAATCATGTATTTGCATAAGGAGTTTAGTTTTATGTTTATGCCAGGGTGAAGAGTTGTTTTGTGGTTATCTTTTAGGTTTGGCATAAGATTTGGTGCGAGAAAGCAACACAATTAGGATTGCCAAGATGAATGCCAACTACTATTGGAACAGAATGACCAGAAGGGGCCAAGCACTTGTTGGCAGAGAAGTGCACTTGATGTCATGCCAAGAGATTGTTGAACCCCAAAAAAAATAGGAAAGGATCATGCTCCTAAAAGATCGTGAATGGGTCAACTTCCGAAAAAATAACGGATAAGGTGGTGCCAAGTGATGTTGGCAAAGTTGTGCCAAGCTTGGATGCCAAGGCAACATTCACATGATAACGTCAGCCTTGCCCTGATAAGCTATCACACCAAGCTGATAAGATATCAAAATGATTGGATAGAGCTCTATCTCTTATCCCTTGATCATTTCAAATTCAAATGCAAAGCCTTATCTAATCCTTTCCCACAAATGTCCATATAAAGACCAACCGATCAAGCAATTGAAGGGAGCGAAGGAAAGACAAGAGTGATCGGGTGAAGACCTAGAGTGATTGAGTGAGGCGTTGGAGTGATCGGCGAGTGACGGCCGACTGCATCGAGGAAGGGTGATTCAACCTCTTGGCCGAGAGCCTGGCGTGGAGGGCTGCATCGAGAGACCCCTTGGCCCTTTCCTTTGGCTTATGTTGTTTTTCTTTAGTTTGTTTAAAGATGGTGTATTTGAAAACAATTATAGTTTTGATGGTTAAATCCCTCACCATGAACTAATTTCATAGTTGGTGGGGGATGTTTGGTTTAAATGTTGCTTTTATGCCTTAGTTCTTTGAATACAATTTTGCTTTGGCAAAGTTTTTCTATCTGGCATGTTTTACTGTTTTTAAGTGTAACACCAAGTGAGAGCTAGAATTACTATTTTTCTAAATACTCTACCAAGCGAGAGCTGGCATAGTTGGCCCATTGCTCCTCAATATCTTAACAGACTTGGGAGGCAACGATCATTTACTTGATACTTGGGAGAGAAAGCTTCGAGAGAAATCATTCAAGTAGATGAACTTACTTTAGAAGTCATATCTACCCCTTAGAGTATAGATTGATTTTAATCAAATTGGTTTAAGAAAAGCAAGCACTATAGAGATATAGGGGGTTTTACTTGGCTAATTTAGGGCAATTACCATCGAGAGAGGCATTGCTAATGTTGAGTATGCTCAGCAAACCATGCCAAGATAGTTTTTCCAACAAGGGCTAGCATGAGCCACACTAACATCGGGCATTCCCTGCCAACATTCATCATTTATTAAAGACACCTTCCTTGCCAACATTTTACTTCGATTTTCTTTTCTTTTCTTTAGTTTCAAAATAACCTTCAAAATAAACACCTTTTCTTTCAAAGCAAGTAACAATTAAGCAATCGAATTCAAGCCAATCTCTGTGGGATCGATAATTTAGCTTACCAAGTTGTATTACTTGCAGACCGTGTATACTTGCATGCAAAAGACTCTTGGCACTGTTTTATACTTGCCCAATACATATAATTTGCCCCTTTTTCCAGCATTCGTTTTACACAACTCCCAAAAGAGTCTACAACGTCGTCTAAGAAAAAATCTATTTGGGTGATAGTGGATCGTTTTACGAAGTGTGCGCATTTCCTGCATGTATACGTTGGATAAGCTGGCGAATTTGTACATCACGAAGATCGTGCGTTTGCACGGAGTGCCTAGGTCTATAGTATCAGATAGGGATCTGCATTTTATGGCAAGGTTTTGAGAGTGTTTGCATCGAGCCTTGGGTACAAGGTTGAACTTCAGCACTTCGTATCATCCTCATACGGATGGTCAATCTGAGCGTGTTATCCAAGTGTTGGAAGATATGTTAAGATGTTGCATCATTGATTTTCAAGGATATTGGGAGAAGCACTTGCCTTTATTAGAGTTTGCTTATAATAACAATTATCATATGAGCATTCAAATGGCTCCTTATGAAGCTTTGTATGATAGGAGGTGTCGTACGCCTCTATGTTGGGCAGAGGTAGGCGAGAAATATGTTTCTTTGCCTCACTTGTTAAATGAGACTAATGAGAAGGTAAAGCTTATTACTGATAAGTTGAAAGCGGCTTCGAATCGGCAAAAGTCTTACGCGGATTTGAAGCGTAGGGAAATTGAGTATACAATTGGTGATAAGGTGTTTTTGAAAGTTTTGCCTTGGAAAAAGGTAATGAGATTTGGTCGAAAAGGCAAGTTGAGTCTGAGGTTTATTGGACCTTATGAGGTATTGAAGTGAGTTGGTCCCGTAGCTTATATATTAAGGTTGCCACCTGAATTAGAAAAGATACATGATGTTTTTCATGTATCAATGCTTCCTGAGATAGACCGGATTCGTCGCATGTTATGTTTGTTGTAGAGATTGAATTGAATCCGAATTTATCATAGGAGGAGGAACCGGTTGAGATCTTAGCAACGGATAGTAAATTTCTTCGTGGTAAGACCATCGAGTTGGTTAAGGTGTTGTGGCGGCATCGAGGTGTTGAGGAAGCCACTTGGAAAAGGAAGGATGACATGAAGAAGCAATTCCCTTATCTTTTTCCACCAGGTAAATTTCGAGGATGAAATTTCTTAAGTGGGGAAGAGTTGTAATGCCCTGATTTTTGGCTTGGGAAATATCTGGGTTTGGCTAGACGGTTCGGGCGAATCAGTTTTGACAATTTAGACTATTTTCGAGAATAAATTGATATAAATGTTTTGAACGAAATAAAATATGAGAAAATATTCTAAAATCCTAAAATAATGTTTTGAAGGTTTTGGAGAGTTCAATTTGATAAAATTGGACTAATTTAATTGGCATTTTAAAAAACGGTGACTAAATCGTTGAAATTGCAAAATATGTTTTAATGACTAAATTGAAAATATTCAAAGCCTAGAATCTTTAGGGAGCTATTACACCAATGTGTTATCAGCAATTTCCCTTATTTTGGATATTCTAAATTTTTAATTAAAAGATTTATTAAAAAGGGTTTTTAATATAAAAAAATTTCAAAAGGATTAAACATTTTCTTACGTAACTTCTTTTCTCCCAACTTTTTCTCTCAACTTTCCCATCAGCCAAAATACTTTCTCAGCATTAAAATCTCAAGAGATTTATTCCTTTCACCCACTTTTGATTTCTAAATGCTTTATATGGATTTCTACATCAAGCATTCTTGGATTTTTTTGAAGGATTTCATCCAAACTATTTCCAAACAAGGGAAAAGCTTGTGTTAGAGGTGATCTTCTTAATTATCCTCTAATCAAAGGTTCTTTATTGAAATTCCCAAGTTCTTGACTCTTGTAAATTGTTTTCTAAATTAATTTTAGTTATGAATGATGTTATCTTGCTTTAGTTGAGCTTAAATGGAGTTAAATTCATGAAATTGGTTGAGTTTCATTTTGGAATGTAATTGTTGGGTTTTTGATTGATTATAATCATAATCGTGATGTTAAATAATGTAGTAAGGTGGGTTTTAATAATGGAATCCCAAACTAGGTGAATTGCTAGATTTCTATGTTGAAATCTTTAGGTTGGTGGTTTGTTTATGTGGTTTAATGGTTGCTGGAGGTAAAAGGATGTTGAGGTGATGTTTTTAGATGTATGTTGATGATGTTTAATGGCTAATCTCACAAGGTATTGGCTAGAGATTATTTAGAGTGTTTCTGTCGATGTTTTCTATTGATTTTGGATGTCGTTTGCTTAGTTTTTGTTAGAGAGAATTGTGGAGTTAAGTTGCTGGAAGTTTTGATGCGAGAATGTGCATTAATCCTCTATTTTTCTTTGGTTAGAAGCAGGGGAGATCCATCTGATGGCTTTGGAAGAGGTCTTAGTTCCTCCGGAGATTTGATATCGCTTTGGCAAGTGGAGCAAAGCTTTTTCGGTGAGTGGAAATGATTTTAAAGGTTTGAAAGCAAGGTTTGGGGTTTAAATTAAGCCTGAAATGCTAATCTAATCTTAGAAGCAAGTATACAAGATTTTGCTCTCGGTTTATCGATTTTCCATTGTTTTGATCAATCATGCTCATGTTTTAGAAAGAGATTTGTAATCTACTGTTTATGCATGTTTTGATACTTGAAAATGGTTGAACATGATCCCATGAGAATTGGTTTATGTTTTGAAAGAGTTATAACTTGTTAAGGAAATGATATGCATTGTTTATGCTTTTGAGAGGGGATGAGACTTGATTTAAGTTTATGCATTGAAAACAGTAGGGTAACATGGTTTAAAAGTGTATATTGGAAAAGTGATGAGACTTAATATTATCAGATATAATTGGTTGATCGATAGGATGAGAAGTGCACTATAATATACAAAATTCGTACGTGAGACAAATTCTTTGGTTACACAATAGGGGTAGATTCTATTGTGTTGCGAGTAATAGGGGTAGATTCTATCACCAATGAGAAATGGGGGTAGTGACATCCCGACCAAAGTGAGATTATGATGAGGGTAGATTCTATCACCAATGGGCAATGGGGGTAGTGCCATCCTGGCTGAAGTGAGATTATGGTGAGGGTAGATTTCACCATGAGACTTGATCGGGATAGTGCCAGCAAGGTGTCCGCATATCTGAACATTTATAGATATGGGTAGTGCTATCCAAGGATGGGGGTAGATTCCATTTGTGTCACTTTTAATGCCAATATATGAGATTACATGTATCATGATTTTGAATGGTTTTGTATATTGAGATTTATACTTGAGAATTTATTTTCAGATATGCTTTATGATGTACAAGAATGAGAATCTTGCAATGAGTTTTGCACTGTGGTAAACACGTGAGATTGGTGACACATGTTTTATAAATGGTTATTTGTTTTGCTTTGAAAGTGATTTAAAGCATGAGTTGTATTTGAGCATGATGAAAAGAGATTTGCATTTGTGAAATGGTTTTAAAATTTATTCTTGTTAGTTTTTAATCGAGCGGCCCACACTAGGCATTTATGCTTACGCTCTCTTTTTCCAACAATGCAGAGAAATAGCTTGGTTGGGGCAACGGGGTAGCAAAAGAAGATTCCAAGGGCGTTTCATAGCTTAAGTATGACTTTACATTTACTAAATAGTAATAAGTGGCAATGGGAAGGTACCTATATGTTTTGGGAGGTTGTGTTCTAAAACACCCTGGTTTGTGGGATGTTTGTATTGCCTATTTGGACATGTAAGTGGCCTTTATATGTTGGTATTTGGTTTGGTTTACATTTTTGACTTTTTGTGGGTGTTTTCTCAGGAAGCATGCCTATATATTGACATTTATGGTTACGTTGAGGTTTAATCTTGATTTGGTGCCTAATACCTTTGGATTTATGCCTCAAATGTTGTGCTTATGTTGGAAGCGTGTTATATTGGTTTTGGATGGTTTCTATTGTGTAGGAGTTGAGAAAAATATCATTAGAGGCCCAGGCATACTGAAAAGCGGGCTAGCATACTGGTATGATATGCCTAAAATAGCTCAGGAGTTTTTATACGGGCTGAGTCGTTTTAGTACTATACCCCTTCAACCCGACCTAGACGCGAGACCGAACAGAATGGGTCACACGGGGAATATTGTAGTAAACCGAGAAGGTTTACATCAATAAATGACCCTATTTTTTTACTTTTTATCTTTTCTAGACACGCATTAACATCCTAAGTGATAAGACTCACAGCGAAAGAAATCATCAATTCAATCAAACTTCGATTTGGCATTCAATTGATAACATACATGTTCTAGGGACCAAATTGCAATTTCATCAATTTTAGAGACATTACCCAATTTAAGGTTACCAACCTTTAATTAGGCATGTTACATGCCACACTGTCAAATTCTAGCACAATTCAACTTTTAAACTCATTTAATTGCATGCAAAGCATTCGGGGACTAAAACATAAGAAAGTAGAACTTTCAAAGATTCCAATTAACTGATTTACCTGCCACTGTACCGATACACCTAGTACTGTATCGGCACGATTTTGAGAGAATTTAAATCCCAAATTCCAATAGCTCAAAACTATATCGATACGATCTCGCATACCGATTCGCCAAACAATTTTGCCTTAATACCATACTGATATGGCTCTTCTCGAACCGATACGCTACGCCCATTTTGGCCTACCCGTACCGATATGGTACCCCGCACACCAAAATGCATGGTCTTGAAATGCCTAATTTTGCTGGTTTAACATATAATTAAGCTAAGCAATCCACTTAATCATGCTTCTAAGACGTACACAACATATCCAAGGATTGATCCTGAATCAAGATAGTATATTCAACATCAACTCATGGCAACTTGCATCAAATAGAAAATCTATAGGCATGCTTCCTAAAACCACTTCAACCAAAATACCAAAAACCATAGAAAAGCATAAACCAAATGCCAAAAGCCATTTACAAATCCAAAACAGCAGTATAAACTTGCTCAAACAGGGAGTTTCACATATGTCCCAAAAACACAACGGATCCCCCATTGCCCTTATTACTCATAGTCTAAACCGAAAACATACTTTCAAGTAGTGAAGTCTTTCTTGATCCCTTGCTTCTCGCTGCCTTCCAAGCTCTAATTCTCTACATTGATGGACAAAGAGAGCATAAGCACACAAGGCTTATTGAGGAGTGCTCAAAAACAAAACACCATCAATGCATTTAAAACCATTTTCAAAAACCACATTGAAATCTCATTTCAATTACTTCAAATCATCATTCGAATCATCATGCCCTTTAGAAACCATGCACTTTAACCACTCAAAAACCAGCATATTAAACCACATGCAACATGTATCATTTAACCATAGCAACTCACATTGCTAACCTCAATTTAATCCTTCCCATGCATAACATACCTTATGCAAAGCTTAAAGAGTAAACATAAATAAACCCTATTATATAAAGTATGATACATCAACAATTATATTGGCATAAAAGTGATCATTCACCAAGTTCCATTCTCAAAACCAACTTCGAATACACAGATTCACAAGTGTTGTCCCAACACTTCATACATTCTCACTAGTATCTCAAGGTTCACACACAGAAGCTACCTTCCACCGTTGTGACACCTGTAGTGGAGTATTCGGTACACCGTATAAACCCCTCGACGCCACTCATTGGTAGATGTATAACCCCACTAACGAGAGACGAGACACCACACACATTCCTCAATCCTTAGGGTACTTGGTGGAGTATTCAGTACATCGTATGAACCCCTCAACATCCAAGGTGACTTGTTTATAGTGCACTTAATCCTATAGCCAGCTAACTATATCCGATAAAATTTTCAAAACTATTTCCATACCATCACTTGCCAATATAATTCACATTTAATCATATACCTCACTATTTTCAAAGCATCAAACCATGCTTTAAACCACAAACATAAAATATATACTTACAATGATCACTTACCATGTGCATCATTCATCATCACATCATTAAAAACAATATATCACATACTTGAAACATGTTTTAACAGTAGGTAACAGGAAATCAAAACCAAGTGCATAAAACCATTTTATAATAGCATAATCGAGAGAGAAAACCTCTTATACTTACTTCTGAACTTAGACAAGCGTTTCAAACTTAAATCTAAGTTCCCGAAACCACCTTTAAGACATTTCAAAGCTGAAATCCATGTTCAAACTCACTGACACGCAAAACCTCGATTCGCCAACGTGATACTAAGCGTCCGAAGCTCCCAAAGCTTCACCGGTTGCTTCCGAAACATTCTCCCCTATTTTAACCACTTAATAACAGAGGATCAATGCATCTCAATGCATCAAAAAACCTAGCAAGTAATTCCTCAACATTGCCTTGACAAAAACTACCAATCGTCTATCTGAAACAACAAAAAACTACATCGATTAACCTCTAAACTTAACCCAGCCAAAACCTAACACTTTCAACCATAAATTATCATTAATTAACATCAAAAACCATTATATTATCAACCTTACACCACCAACATTCACAAAACCACCACAACCCCACAAAAACCCAAATCTAGCAACCTAAACAAGTAGAGATTCATATAGTTTCGGGATGACCATGCTTCAACCTTTATCTTAACATTATTAGACATCCAAATCATGATTAAAAGCAACCTTAAACCCAGCAAAATAGATCCATTAAGAAATTACACAAACCCATTAATTAAACCAAATTTCCTCAATTAAACCATCAAAACCCATTAGACAACAATAATAAAGGATCAAGAACTTGGGAATTTCAGTAAAGAACCTTACATTAGAGGGAAGAAACGCAGGTCACCTCTAATGGATACTTTTCCCCTCAATTGAATAGATTTCCATGTAAAAACAAGATTAAAACAATAAGGTTTTGATAGGAAAACAATATGAAATCATTTGATAACAAAAGATTAAAGAAATCAAGAGTTTACCTTAAGATTTTGAATAAGAAATGAGTGTTTGGCTGGAGAGAATTTGAGAGAAAAGATAGTACGTCAAATTTGTTTTAATGAAATAACCTCCAATTAGTTCCTCCAACCCATTTTATTAATTAAAATCCATTTAAAATAAGTTAATTAAGGGGTAAAAATCTGATATTAGACTCTGGGCAATTAGCTTCTTAAAGATTCAAAATCCTGATCCTTTTACAAAATAGTCACTAAAAATAGTTTTCAAGTTTTGCATTTTGGTCACTAAATTCAAAATGTCGAAATTAGATAATTTTTATCACCTTCCGAACTAGGTTTTCCCTAAACTCATCCCAAAACTAACACGAATCTCTAGTCTCGGTCCAACGGACCCTAAACCATCCCAAAACCCCCTAGGCCCAAAATTAGGGCATTACAGGTACGATATGCTTGGTTTAGGCTATGTGTTTCGATACGCGGGGGAGTATCAGTACGGGTTTGTTGATTTCAAAACATAGGAAGCTTATTGGACAAATGCGTATCGGTACGGGCCTTGGTGTATCGATACGCCAAGCCATTTTGTTAGTTAATTGTTATCTGCATGTTTGTTGTTGTTACATTTTGGTCCTTGAATGTTAAGAATGCAATTAGTTGAGTTTGGGGTGTTATTTTAAGTTGGTTTTTGACATGCAAGCTTGAAATATGACTAATTAAGGATCATTAATCTTAATACGGTCTAAGTCCACCAATTTATATAATTTTACAAAATGGTCCCTAAAACATATTTATAACTAATCAGTTGTTCAATTGACCTCGTTTAATTTTTAACTTTTACTGCTGTGAATATGATAACCTTAGGGAATAATTAGAGCATCTAAACAAGTTAAAAAGAAAAAAAAATATAGGGTCGTTTATTGAGATAAATCTTCACCGGTTTATTTCTATTCCATGTGTAACTCGCTCGAGTCAGTGAAACAGTTAGACAAGGTCAAGGGGGTTACATTTGTTGGTATAAGAGTCATGTTTACAAAAAAAATGGGAGGTAAGTTGGTTGAATTATCATTGTTTGAGTGATTTCTTGATGTTTGTTATGCACAATGGTTGGTTATGTTATGTTTTAACCATTGATTGATTGTGTGCTATGTACAATGTTTGATAACATGTTGTTGTGGATATTATATGATGTATGAGGGAGAGATATTGGGGTACCCATTTCCTTATTACTATTAGTATGAAGAGATTTTTGTTTTAAAACTTGAGCGACTTGGATTCTTGCTTCGAGTTGGCCTTATTGGTTTTACTACTACATTTTTATGCTAGAGATTCATATTGTTTTCAAATGGGACCTTGACGAAAGCTTAAGATAAATACTCGTAATGTTGAGGAAGAGCGTGTTGAGGATGTGTTGCTCCATCCACCTCTTTTTGGTGGTGGTGTTGCAATGAGAGGTGCTGCACATCAGGCACTGCAAGGGCTGGTAGTTGAAGATATGACGCCTTTGATTAAGGCTATAACTGGAGCTTTTCATGCAGAAATGGCGGGCAGCCATGCGACTGCACTACAATATGCAGTTGTTAACCCTAGACTTCCTTTGGAGCATTTGCACAATCTGGGTGGTATTGAGTTCAGAGGTTTGAGCCCGAAAGTGTCCGATGAATAGTTTGAGAGCACAAAAGGATTCTTGGTCAGATGGAGCGTACGGATGCACGAAAGTTGGGTTACATTGTGTCCCTATTGTATGACGATGCTTATACATGGTGGACGACCATTACAATGGGAATGGAACCTGCTGATACAAATTAGGAGTTATTTTGCACAACTTTCAATAAGAATGACATGGGTACTCGCTATCTAGATAAGAAAAAGTGGGAGTTCATGGCTTTAGTTTAGGGGAACATGTCTATTGCAGAGTATGAAGTTCAGTTTTTTCGGTTGAGCCAGTATGCCCTAAATATGGTTCCCAATGAACATAAGTGATATGGTCGCTTCCGTTATGGGTTGGTGAAAGAATTAAACACCTACATGTTGGCTTCAGACTATACATATTTTAATGTTTTGGTTACTCGAGCTAAAGACATCGAGCATAATTTGGGTATGGTATCTCGTTCAAAGAGTTCTAGTTCTAGCAAGAGAATAACCGATTTTGATTTTGGTAGAGATCATTACAAAATTCAGAAGGATAAGAAGTATTACCCGGATCAGAAGCAAGGTGGTGGTGGTAATTGTAACACCCCCTTCCTGGCCTGGTCGAGAACCGAGTTGGAGCGTGTTACCGGTGAGCGATGTGGTGATCGGTGCGATAAAATTTAAACTTATAAACAACACTTACTCAATATTACACAAACAAAACATTAACAATATACATCTTGCTCCAATTCATTCATAAGGTCATAGTTAACTATTTGGGACCAATTCATAGTTATTACAAGTTTTAGTGACTATTCTGTAAATCTGCTATGTTATAGGCCTTTTAATGCAATAAACTATACCACAGAGAAATTCAATACAACATTAGTAGGTCTATAAATTTTCATACAAAACGGTGATCGTTTACTCATCCAATTTAATCATCTTAAACTTAGTGACTAAATTGTAAACAATGTTGACCTTCATATTAAGCTTTTTAACCACTTTAACTAACCCTATATCGAAACACTCAAGCCTATTTCGATACGGGTGGATGATGGTCAACCTTGTTTACTTTTCCCTTTTGACCGTATCAGTACGGGCAAGCCTTGTATTGATACGGGTTGGCTTCCTTTGACTTTAACCCATTTTGATACGTTATGAACCTGTATCAAAACAAGGAATTCTAGTAGCAAAATGTTCCGAAATGTCCTTAACTCGTTTCGATACGCCCTATTTTCTCAAGTTCAATTACGCTTACCCGTATCGAAACGCCATCACCCGTTTCGATACGGCCTGACCTGTAATGACAAATTCTTGCTAGTTTTTATTTATTTTAACTAATCAAACAATATCCAAATGCAGTGAAAACTTTACACACAACATTATGACCATAAATTCTACTTGCATGTCAAATTTTAGAGCTATATGAATCCATTTACCCATTTTTTACCTTTTAGTGCCAAAACATGCATTTAAGGTCATTTCTCACTTTATAAGAAGACTCATCTTAAACATATCACACTTATCACACTTAACCATAACCTAGGCATATCAAAAGAGACTTAATAGACTTGTACGTAGACCTTGCCACCAACTAGGAGTTTCAAAGGGTCAATATACATTACTTAGAGCTTGATTGTGACTTGTGCAACGCTTCAACTCCTCCGATCTCGATCCCAAAACATGACTAACCTGAAATGGATTCAATGGAATGCCTTAGGCATACTTTTCCTAGTGAGGTAGTCACAATACATGGATGATATGGATACCATATAACATGCTAATCATAATATTAATTATGCAATGAACATGGCATGCTTCTTATTCATAATAAAAACATAGTATCATATCATCAATGGCAATATCATGATTTCATAGAAAAACAATATCAATAATAATAGTCCCCTTGGATCGATTAATGGTATATGGATACACGAATTCCACCTCCTCGACAAATCAATAAATGGTCAACCCGCTGACATCGCCAATAAGATCAATATACAATACACCCCTCCACCTCGCCAAATCAATATAGGTTGTAGCCCGCAATTAGTGAAGTTTCATGAGCTTCGAATGCTTGGATTCGCGTCGGCTAGTCAAGGTTGCGCGTGTCGGTGAGTGAGAATGTGGATTTCAGTCTTGAAATGCTTTAAAAGGTGGTTTAGGAACTTAGTTGTAAGCTTGAAACGCTTAACTAAGTTCGAAAGTAAGTGAAAGGAATTTCTCTCTCGGTTGTGCTATTATGTGATGTTTTATGCACTATTTTGATTTAATGGATTTACCTACTGTCAAAGCATGTCTAAAGAATGTGGTTACTATTTTTAATGATGTGATGTTGAAGGATGCACATGGTAAGTGATCCTTGAAATTATACGCCTTATACTTGTGATTTGAAGGATGGTTTAATGCTTGGAAATATGATTTATTGATGATGCTTGAAAACAGCGAGGTGTGTGGTTAAATGTGAATTATATTGGCAAATGATTTTGTGAAAATGGTTTTAAATGATATCGGATATAGTTAGCCGACTATAGGATTGAGTGCACTATAAAATGTCGCCTTGGATGTTGAGGGGTTGGTGTCCCGTGTCTCCGTCCAAGTACCCTAATGATCAAGGAGGTTGATGTCTCGTCTCTCGTTAGTGGTTAAGTATCTAACCGATGATGGGGTTGGTGTCCCTATGGTTTGCTATTGTACCCAGTTGATATAGTACCTTTGGTTGTGAATGTACCTATTCTAGTTAAGATGGCTTGAAGTGTTGGTTAAACACTTGTTGAATTTGTGTATCCGATATGTGGTTTTGAGATATGAACTTGTTTAATCATCACTTCTAAGCCAATATTATTGATGATGTATCATGAAATGGTTTAGGTTGCATAATGTGGTTTATGCATCAATGCAGACAGTTGAGGTTTTGGAGGCAACAAGTAGCAAGGGATCACAAGAGACTTCATTTGCAAAAGTATGTTTCGGTTAGACTATGCATAATAAGGGTAACGGGGGGTCCGTTGTATTGTTGGGAGATTTGTGTAAACTCTCTTTTGAGCAAGTTTGATTTGTTGTTTTAGACTTGTAAATGGCCTTTGGTATTTTGTTTATGCTTTACTTTGAATTTTGGTATCTTGCTTTGCTTGTCACTAGGTTGCATGCCTATAGTTTACATTTGACGCAAATGCTCATGTTATGATGATGAATATGTCATGAATGATTGAGGATTGATGTTTAGATATGTTGTATGCATGTTGGAATGATTATGATTGCATTAAAGTGTAAAAAACCATCAAAAAGTGTCAGTACATGCACAAGCGTATCGGTACGCCTAAGGCTGTACCGAAACGGTGAGCTCGAAATGGCCTAGGGATTTCAAAATAGGGGGATGTGTTTCGATACAGGCTCCTTCGAGTTGGCTACAGGAAGTTCGAGTTTTAAAACACTTAAAGGGTGTTTCGATACAGGTCTGAGTTTTGAAACACCTAGACCTGTTCCGAAACAGGGTGTTTCAATACAGGGCATTGTGTATCGAAACGCCCAACCTGTTAAGTTAGTTATTGGAATCTTTTGAAGTTATGTTTTTTACGCTTCAGTCCCTGAATGTTGTGGATGCAATTAAATGAGTTTGGATGATTGGATTGAGCTGAGATTTGACACAATGGTATGTAATATGACTAATTAAAGGTTGGTAACCTAAAAACTGAATAAGACCCTGTAAATTGCTAAAATTGTGAAATGGTCCCTAAAACGTGTTTGAGATCAATTGAGCGCCTAATCGATGCTTGCTTGAGATGTTAATCGTTTCGCTGCGAGTCTTTACACATAGGTTAATGTTGAGCATCTAGACAAGATAAAAAGAAAAAATTATAATATGGTCATTTATTGAGGTAAACCTTTCTAGTTTACTTCAATATTCTCCGTGTGACACGTTCAGTTCGGTCTTTCGCCCAGACCGGGTCAAGGGGGATATAGAAGTAAGCTGGGAAGTTTACCTCAATAAAGACCTTATTTTTTTCATTTTATCTTGTCTAGATTCACATTGTTAAACTAAGAGTTTTGGTTCGCAACAGAAGAAACACCAAACCAAATAGACATCGATTAGGCATTCAATTGGTTACAAACATGTAACAGGGACCAAAATGTAATTTTAGCAAAATATAGGGTCTTTGTAACCCCCTCGACCCGACCTAGCTGCTAGACTGCATCGAACAGGTTACACGGGGAAAACCGAAGCGAAACTCAATAAGGCTCCACTCCGATTAGAAACCCTAGAAAAAGTTATTTTAGAGTTATCTTGTCGAGATGCATTACTCATATCCTATGTGAGAGGTCACCCAGCGGAAAACACACATGGATACAAAACAAGCAAATCATACAATTAAAATACCCTTTTTAATTTTTATAACAGGTCGTATCGATACGCTAGAAGACTGTATCGATACGCTTGGACTTGGTCAACACCCCAAGTAAACCTAGGGAAACCGTATCGATACCCACAAGGTGTGTATCGATATGCCCTCAACGGTAAACTTTCCCATGGTCAACTACGAAGATCGTACCGACACCCTCAGGACCCATATCGATACGCCAAAATCTTATCAATTTCTCAGATTTCCAGAGAGCATTTTGTGTATCGATATGCCCCCGCGTACCGGTACGCCTCGCCCAAAACATGGGACAAAGCAAGGGACCATATCGATACCGCCCTTGAGCGTATCGATACGCCCTACACTACAAGACTCGTTTTAGCTGCTAAAAACACAAGGACTCAACACTAGAGCCATATAAGGACCATTCAAGCAACATATAAACACACACGCATTACAAAGCATCCATGGATAAACATATAAGGCAAGTCAAACACATTGTAACCCCCTTAGCCCGGCCTAGACAGTTGACCCGAACTACAGAGATTAAACGGGGAAAACCAAAGTCAACCCGAAAGTAAACTCTGATTAACGACCCTTTTTTTCTTTTTAAACTTGTCTAGATGCACATTAACCCTAAGCGTACTCTTGAGAAACTCATACGTGAAAAACACAACGATCAAATTATAATAAGGGACTCAATTGCACAAATCACAAATATTAGGGACCAAAATGTAAATTCCGGAAATTTGAAGGTCTTATATGATTTTTAAGTTACCAACATTAAATTAGTCATATTACATGCTTCCCTGTCAAATTTCACATTAACCGGACATCTCGAACTCATGCAATTGAAAATACAAATTTCAAGATTAAAACGTAGAGCTTACAAACCTTAAAACCAGTCAAATCAGTGCCCAACGGTCAACTATTTCGAAACGGGGTCGACCGTTCCAAAACTCGGGTTCGTTTCGAGACCTGTTTCGAAACAGGGCCTTCCAGTGGCCAAATCGTTCCGGAACGGCCTCTATCCGTTACGATACACGAAGGCCATTACAGGCCCCCGTTTCGAAACGCTAGTGCCCATTCCGATACGGATTGCCCAGAAGTTGCATAATTTACTGGTTTTACATACATTAAACCACTCAAACACATCCCAATGACTTCCTAATCATGCCAACAAGTCATCATGCATATAAGGTACATGCATATAAGGTACATGTTTGCAACATCAAAACACATCAAAACACCACAAGTATCCGAAGATGCCTCCCTTGTTTTAAACACATCAAAGCAGAGGATTAATGCATCATCATGCATTAAAATCTTCAGCCATTACACCTAAACTCGCTGCTCTAACCAATTCTAACATTTCGGCTACCAAACACAACCAAAATCACCTCCAAACTCTTCCAAAACATAACCCAGCCAAGATCCATCACTTCTAACCATTTCTAAACATCAATTAACATCCAAAATGAACCTAAACTCGTCCTTATACCTCCAGCTATAACATAACACCAAGAATACCCCAAAAATCACCATTTTTATAAGCAAAAACTTAGGAAAATACACCTATTCGGGATTGCATTGATCAAACCTCATTTACACATCATTAAACATCCAAAATACATTTTATAATCATCTCAAAACAGAGCCTAAACAATCACCACAAATTTCTTCAAGATTTCTTCCAAATCTTGAGTTTTAAGCCAAAATCAAGTTCATATCATTAAAACCATTTATACAACTTAAATTAAGGATTGATAACTTGGGAATTTCAGTAAAGAACTGAGTATTTAGAGGAGAAGAACATCCTTACCTCTAAATGTAGATTTCTCCTTGATTAGAGCCAATTTTCTTGAAAATCCAATAAGCAAATCAAAAGGATTTGATGTAGAAAGGATAAGAAATTGATTGTTGATTAAAATCTCACCAATTGAATTGAAAACCAATGGAAAAGATGCTGGAGAAAAGTGTTTGGATGAGGGAATTTTGAGAGAAAATGAGATGAGAAAGTTTTAAGAAAAGTTAGTTATGAAAATCTAAAATATGGTTTTCCACTTTTCATTTAATTAATTAAACATTAATTAAATCATTTAAATCTAAGAAAAATCTGGAGAAATCATTCTTGGGTAAATTAGCTCCTTAAAGATTCAAAGTTTCAATCCTTACAAAACAGTCACCACTGAACTTTTCAAAAATCGCATTTTAGTCACTATTTCGAAATGTTGCATTTCCAAACCTTATTTTGTAAAATTGATTTCACCACTCTCTTATATATATTAAAAGAGGTTTTTTAGATATTTTTCCATATTTTTAAAGCATCCCGAACTAGGCTTTCCCTAAAACCTCCTTTTATACTCGAACCGCAAATCAGACCGGTCTGGTTCAGACCCTAAACTTCTAAGCCCAAAATTGGGGTGTTACAACTCCCCCCCCCCCCTTAAGAAATTTCGTCCTCGAAATTTACCTGGAGGAAAGAGGTACGGAAACTGCTTTTTCATGTCATCATTTCTTTCCTCAACACCACGATGCTTCCACAACACATTTACCAAATCAATGGTCTTGACTCGAAGAACTTTACTGTCTGAATCCAGAATTTACACCGGCTCCTCATCATAGGTCAAGTCTGGATTCAACTCCACTTCCTCCACAGGCATAACATGCGAAGGATCCGATCTATACCTCCGAAGCATAGAGACATGAAACACATCATGAATCTTTTCCAACTCTTGCGGCAATCTCAGCTTGTACGCAACATGACCCACACGTTCAATCACCTCGTATGGTCCAATGTACCTAGGGCTCAAATTACCCTTTCGACCAAACCTCATCACCTTTTTCCAAGGCGAAACCTTCAAAAACACACGGTCACCTACTGCATACTCAATCTCCTTACGCTTCAAATCCGCGTAAGACTTCTGTCGACCAGAAGCTGCCTTCAATCGCTCACAAATGAGCCTCACCTTCTCGGTGGTTCCTTTCAACAAAGCTGGCATTGAAACCAACTTCTGACTTGTTTCAGCCCAACAAAAAGGAGTTCTGCATTTCCTCCCGTACAAGGGTTAATAAGGTGCCATTTGAATACTTGCCTGGTAGCTATTGTTATAAGCAAACTCCACGAAAGGGAAATGCCTCTCCCAAGAGCCTTGAAACTCAATCACACAGCACCTCAACATATCTTCCAGCACTTGGATAACACGCTCAGACTGTCCATCCGACTGTGGATGATAAGAAGTACTGAAATTCAGCCGTATACCCAAAGCTTGATACAAACACTCCCAGAAACGCGATGTAAACCTCAGATCTCTATCCGACATGATAGACTTTGGCACACCATGCAGCCGCACAATCTCAACAATGTATAGCTCTGCAAAGCTTATCCAGTGTGTATGTAGTATGCACAGGTAAGAAATGCCCACACTTCGTGAGGCGATCCACAATCACCCACACCGAATTCTTCTTCGATGGCGACAAAGGCAACCCAGACACAAAGTCCATGGTAATCCTTTCCCACTTCCACTCAGGAATCCTCAACGGTTGCAACAACCAAGAAGGAAACTGATGCTCAGCCTTAACTCGCTGACAAACCATGCACTTACTCACATACTCAGCAACATCTTTCTTTAAACCCACCCAATAGTACTCATCCTTAAGATCACGACACATCTTTGTACTACCAGGGTGCATAGCAAAAGGACTACTATGAGCTTCAGTCAGAATAGCACGCCTCAACTCAGCATCATTGGGCACTACTATCCGACTCCCAAAACACAAAACTCCATCATCATTAAAACAAAAATCTGATGGCCTATCCTCAGCAATATCCTAAACATGTGACACCAAGGAATCATCCAACAGCTGCTTATCCTTTATCAATGTTGCGTGTAAAAGTGTCTATCGCAATTGAGTGCAAGTGTACACGTCGCAAGTAATAAAGTGATACTAGAGTATCGGATATCGTCTCCACAGGGACTGGGCTAACCCTTTCCTTCGCTACCAGCACAAGGGAAAAAGAATAGATTAAGATATTTGTCATGAAAATAATGAAGTAAACGTAAATAAAAGAATAAAGATGTCAAGATAGAGAGAATGGGCTGGTATTAAATTGCTCAGTAGTGCAGGTATTGCAGATTTTAGGAAATCCAGTTCTGTCGTCGTGCCCGTCGCCGACAGCACCTGTCGCGGCGGCAGTCCGTTGATTGTCGCGGCAGCAAACACTCAACTCAGTAATTTCAAGTTTGGCAAGAATCCCAGATCTGCCTTGGCCTATCTCTAGGTCCAAGTCTGTCGATGATCACGTCTTGATGATACCTCCCGGTGTGAATCGAAGGATGAACACCGATGTGTATGAATTCTTCTTTAGCCACTTAACCTCGCCCTATCCCTAGGCACGAGATAGTTCAACTATAAACTAGAGAACTTGCTCTTATTTCTTTTGTATACTTAACTCTCCCGATGCTAAGTAAATGGATAACCTCACAATGCTCTCCCGATGCTCTTGCAAGATATTAATAACCAAAATAAGAGAACTTGAAGTTTATTTTATTGAACTTGGAAAATCCTAAAACAAAACAACCCTTGCAACTACTTTAGAAATCAACCCGTGGCCCTAGGGGTTTTAGAACATGTCGACGGGGGGTAAACGACGGAGGGTTTTTGGTTGTCGGTTTAAGGGGAAATCGGCTATGGGTTATGGGATATGATCTAGGTTAAAATATATACCTTTATATAAGCTTTGGGCTCAAGTATTCTAAGTTAACAAGGATTACAACTTTAATTAAAAGTATGATTCTAATAAAGACTTAATCTTCAAGAATCCTACTTTTCAGCCGTCCTCCTTGTTTCTTGGGATTTTCTCTCTTTGAGCTTTGAGCTTGACATATCTTTAGATCCGGGGCTTGGAAAAATATTTGGTTTTCACACGACAGACGAGCATAATTTTCTCTATCTATCGAGGTTTACTTTGCTTTTTCTCCACTAACTTGCTGTCGTCCTCCTGTCACGGTAGCACCATGGCAGCATCGTCCTCTTTATCTGCTTGTCCAGTTCAGCTCTCCTGCTTCTCTTCCCTGCGCCTGCCTTCACCGTCTACGACGACGACAACCTACCAAAATCAACCATTTTTAGTAGAATCTGTGCCTTTTATATATTTGTGATGTTTTGTTGTAAACTGACCTAAATGCAATGAAATGATGCTTGAATGCAGCAGAAATATGGGTTAAAAAGGGTGTAAATAATAGTACTTTTACACACTCAACACACCCCCAAACTCAATTTTTTGCTTGCTCTCAAGCAATTAAGACCTAAAAATTTGAAATCTTTTTGTTTTGGCTTTCAAACAGTGAACTTTCCCTTACCTGTCGTTCGTTCCCTGTGGCGGCAGCAACCTGTCGGATAATTTAGGATCTGTCCGGACTCTCACTATAGTTCTCGTGCAGTGTGTGCATGCTTGTGAACAGTTATATGCTAAGACTCTCTTAGTTTCACTAGAATATTCAACTCTTAACTTGAATTTTTATGCCAAAGTTTATCTTTTTGAAGGCACATTTTCATGCTTCTTTTGTTTTGACTCGATTTCTCTATTTTTCAAGCTAAAGTTTTACTAGAGCCAGTTTTAGGCACCTCTAGTTAACTTCCTAGAGCTAGTTTCGGGCACCTCTAGTTGACTTCCTAGAGCCAGTTTCGGGCACCTCTAGGATTTTTGAGTCTCTTTTTCTAAACTTCTTTCCTAGAGCCAGTGTTAGGCACCTCTAGGGGCTATTCAAGTGCTAAGCTTCCTATTCTAGTTTGGCTAAAAGAAGTCTAAGCAGTATAACAATCACAATGGTGTTTAAGTTTTCAGAACTATAGAAAGGCTCTAAACTTCTCCTTAAACTATCCTAAAGATGCTGCCACGACAGAGCTGTCACGACAGGCAAGTTCAATTCACAGTTTTAAGCCAGAATTTTCAAGATTTTTTTTTGTAAAGTACTAAGTAAAAGACACAAAATTTAACTAAGATGTACTCCATGAATATGGAGGGTTGCCACCCCCAAACTCGAGGGTTGCATTGCCCTCAATGCAAATGAAAAAATAAAAATGGAAACATATGAAGGCAGTACATCACAAAATATATATGGCATGCAACAATAAAAAGATAAGAAACTTCAATTTTAATCAATGTCTTCGCTGCTGCTGCTGAGGCGGATATGGCGGCGGGTTCTGGTTCGCGGGGCGGGCTGGGCTGGTTGCTCTACAACCTGGATGTCAGAGCTGCTGCTGTCACTGCTGCTGCTGGCCTTGGGCAGAGTTTTCTTATCTGCCATTCTTTTCTGCCTCTTTACTGGTGTAAATTCCTTCCACAGGTTCCTCTGAATAGAGGGTTCATCGTCACTGTCTGCCCAGACGGAGGAGGAAGAAAACCCAGCAACAAAGGTAGCAAGGTCATCCGAGGGAATTAGTCGCTTTGTTCCTCGAGCGGATGTTTCGGCATGGGTGCTGTCGGCTGCCGTCGAGGAAGGTGATGGAATGGAGGCAGCAGATGGTGTATGTAGTGTGGCAGCAGGTGTAGGTGTGTGGGCAGGGGTGGGGACAATGATGTAGTAGGCAGGGAAGGTGGGAAAGACTACATCAGGGAAATTTAAGTGTTGTGAATAAAATTTACCGTGGATGCAGAAAAGTCCTTGATGAATGTCATGAGGCCCATCTGTCTGTCCTCCATCCTATGAATAGAAGCTAGGATCTGATTGGAGGGGTCTGTTGGAGCAGCTGCTGCGGCGGCAGGTTAAGGATTTGGCTGCTCTGATGATTCAGCTGGGGCGACAGCGGGGTTGGAAGATGAGAGAGGGGTTGCCACTGTCAGCTCTATGAGGCATTCCATTCGGTCCCCTCTTTTGTCGGTTCTGCCATGACAGCGTCATAGGCAGCATCATCCAAGGTGTCGAGGAACTGCTGATGTGCATCATCATTGGGGCCTATGCAGAGGCCATATAAAGAGTTGATGTGCTCGGCTGTGAACGGTACTTCTGTCCCTCTAACAATTATTGCTGTCGATGTTTTGCTGCTGATGGCAGCATAAAATTTTCTCACCAGCGTCTCGTTCATTTCCTCTGGTTGCTCCGCAAATGATTTCCATAATAGAGCTCTAATCTTCCTAGCGATTAAAGGCTTGAGGCCCAGATTCTTTGCCTCTAGAGTATAAATGAAGCCTCGTTCTTCCCACAGATCTCTGGTTGCAAAGGACTGTGGGGGAGTTGCTGCCGGTGAGGAAGTAGAGGCAGCATTGCGGCGGGTTTTTCTGGAAGACATGTTAGTGCAATGGTTGTGAAAAGTAATTGAAAGCAAATGAAAACTAAAAAAGGAGAGCAAGTAAGAAAAACAGAAGTGAGTGAAAATGAAAATGAAACGGGGTTTTATGGAAGAGGAATTTCTACCAGTTGAAGTTGTAACGGCAGGCGCGAATAACGGGGCGGCTGTCGAGCTTTAGCGTGTCTGATGCGTTTGACACACGTTTCCGCGTCTGTTACGCGTCTGTCGTGACAGCATGGTGATAGCCTGTCTTTTCCGCGTCTGTCATGGCAGGCTGGTGACAGCCTGTCTTTTCTGTGTCTGTCGCGGCAGCTGGAACGACATGCCTCTATATTGGGCTTTGTTAGGCTGATGGATGGGTGGTGGGCTGAGTTCACTTCTCATGTTCTTCTTGGCTCTTTTATTTCCTAAATACAGTAAACATAAAAAAATGATTCGAATAAAATAAATCTTATTTCCTAATAATAAATAAGTAATAAAAATACTCCCTGTTCTATTGATGCTTGAGGGGTCGTTTCCGGTACTTCTTGAAGTCCATCTGTACCCTCCATCTGGTGATTTTTCTCATGGTGAGGGCTCCTTTCTTTCTCTTCCCTTTGTAGTCCATGAAGTCCTCCCTTCTTGATAATGTTTCTAAGGGCATGAACATATGATTAGAAAAAAATCAAATTGACATTCGACCATAAACTTACCTTGTTTTCGTTGAATGTTGTTGTGGTTGAATGTATCCCTTGCTGTCGTGCCCGCTGCTGCGGCAGGCAGTTATTTTGACAGTTCTTTATCAGGTTACTTTGCAGGTCAATGGGACATTTGTAAGTGCCATCACTCTCTATATCAAATTCTGTTGACCACTCGTAGATCTCCATCAGTAGAGACTTTGATAATTCTGAGTCCACCAGTGTTGGTTCCTCTAATATCTGCAATGGAATCGGTGAGTTTTCAAAGAATTCAAAAGATTCATTTATTACCTGCTCGTATTCCATTTGTGAAGAACTGTCATTGGGTAGCTCTTCTAGGTGGTCGTGCGAGTGCCATGACGGGGATGGGTGTGTGCAATCTTGGTTGGGTTTAACCGAGGTAGTGGGTTGAGAATTTGCCTCTGATGTGGTTGCTGCTTCAGCATCAGTTGCTGTCGAGGCAGCAGTTGCTGCCGAGGCGGCAGTTTCCGCTTTGACTGGGGTTTCTGCCTCGGAAGTGGTTGCTGCCGTGACATTCTCTTGAATTTCACTCAGCGTTGTCTCGGTGTTGCTCCATTCCGGCTCCTCGATCATTGCCATGACAAGTTGTTGCTCAGACTCATCATATGTTGGGTATTCCTTCACATGGGCGTCCTCGTCATCTTGCCTCGAGATTTCTGGTTCAGTTGCGGCATGAATGAGGACCGGTCTGCTCAAGAGTGCATCCATCTTGGCGATACTTGCGTCCATAGAAACCGACACTTCTTGAGTGAGTGCCATGAAGGCTTGCAGTGTGTCTTCTAAGGATTTTGACTGCTCTTGAGGATGATGACATTGCCAGGGCAGGTTGGGTTCTGTAGCAAAACTGTTATGGTATAAAAAATTTTGTGGGTTTTGATCGTACCATAAAAATTTTTGTTGTTGCGGCATTGACATTTGCTGCCCCTGTTGCTGTCGTGGCAGCATATCTTTACAGTAATTGCAAGAACTTTCCCACATCAACACTCGAATGGTTTTTCCTGGCATGTTGATGCCCTTGAACCTGTATTTTCACCTGAGATTTTTTTTAAAAAATAAAATAAAAAAATAAAAAAAAAATAAAAGAAAAGTGCAGAAGTTAGGGTAAGAGTGTGTTGCCAGTCCCCGGCAATGGCGCCAAAAACTTGTTGCGTGTAAAAGTGTCTATCGCAATTGAGTGCAAGTGTACACGTCGCAAGTAATAAAGTGATACTAGAGTATCGGATATCGTCTCCACAGGGACTGGTCTAACCCTTTCCTTCGCTATCAGCACAAGGGAAAAAGAATAGATTAAGATATTTGTCACGAAAATAATGAAGTAAACGTAAATAAAAGAATAAAGATATCAAGATAGAGAGAGTGGGCTGGTATTGAATTGCTCAGTAGTGCAGGTATTGCAGATTTTAGAATATCCAGTTCTGTCGTCGTGCCCGTCGCGGACAACACCTGTCGCGGCGGCAGTCCGTTGATTGTCGCGGCAGCAAACACTCAACTCAGTACTTTCAAGTTTTGCAAGAATCCCAGATCTGCCTTGGCCTATCCCTAGGTCCAAGTCTGTCGATGATCACGTCTTGATGATACCTCTCGGCGTGAATTGAAGGATGAACACCGATGTGTATGAATTCTTCTTTAGCCACTTAACCTCGCCCTATCCCTAGGCACGAGATAGTTCAACTATAAACTAGAGAACTTGCTCTTATTTCTTTCGTATACTTAACTCTCCCGATGCTAAGTAAATGGATAACCTCACAATGCTCTCCCGATGCTCTTGCAAGAAATTAATAACCAAAATAAGAGAACTTGAAGTTTTTTTATTGAACTTTGAAAATCCTAAAACAAAACAACCCTTGCAACTACTTTACAAATCAACCCGTGGCCCTAGGGGGTTTTAGAACATGTCAACGGCGGGTAAACGGCGGAGGGTTTTTGGTTGTCGGTTTAAGGGGAAATCGGCTATGGGTTATGGGATATGATCTAGGTTAAAATATATGCCCTTATATAAGCTTTGGGCTCAAGTATTCTAAGTTAACAAGGATTACAACTTTAATTAAAAGTATGATTCTAATAAAGACTTAATCTTCAAGGATCCTACTTTTCAGCCGTTCTCCTTGTTTCTTGGGATTTTCTCTCTTTGAGCTTTGGGCTTGACATATCTTTAGATCTGGGGCTTGGAAAAATATTTGGTTTGCACACGACATCACCATGGCAGCACCATGGCAGCATCGTCCTCTTTATCTGCTTGTCCAGTTCAGCTCTCCTGCTTCTCTGCCCTGCGCCTGCCTTCACCGTCTACGACGGCGGCAACCTGCCAAAATCAGCCATTTTTAGTAGAATCTGTGCCTTTTATATATTTGTGATGTTTTGGTGTAAACTGACCTAAATGCAATGAAATGATGCTTGAATGCAGCAGAAATATGGGTTAAAAAGGTTGTAAATAATAGTACTTTTACACACTCAACAATCAACTGAACCAAGGATGGTTTCACTTGCAATTCAGCCACAAGACCACCATTTCGCGAAATGCTCAAGCTGGCAAACATAGCTCTCAACTCCAGTGGCACTTTCCTACTCAAGGCATCCCCTACAACATTAGCTTTTCCCGGGTGGTACTCGATCGACAGATCGTAATCTTTAAGCAACTCCACCCAACGTCGCTGCCTAAGATTCAACTCTTTCTGAGATATCAGATACTTCAAACTCTTGTGATCCGTGTACACAGTACACTTCTCACCATACAGATAATGTCTCCAAATTTTCAAAGCAAAGACCACCGCAGCTAACTCAATATCATGCATAGGATAATTACGCTCATGCACCTTCAACTGGCGTGATGCATAAGCCACAACCTTACCCTCTTGCATCAACACACACCCCAAACCAACATAGGATGCGTCATTGTACACCACAAACTCTTTCCCTGATTCAGGCTGAACCAAGATAGGAGCTTGCGTCAAAGCTGCCTTAAGCTTCTCAAAAGTCTGATGTCTTTCTTCTGTCCACTCATACTTGACATCCTTCTGCAACAACTTCGTTAAAGGTGCAACAATCTTTAAAAATCCGTCCACGAACCTCCGATAGTATCCCGCCAAACCAAGGAAACTAGGGACTTCATGAACAGACTTAGAAGGCTTCCAATTCATCAGTGCCTCAATCTTCTGAGGATCAACGTGAATCCCCTCAGTAGAAACCACATGACCAAGGAACACAACTTCTCTAAGCCAGAATTCACACTTGCTCAGCTTAGCATAAAGCTGATTCTCCAACAAAGCCTGCAACATAATCCTCAAATGCCCTTCATGCTCCTCCTCAATACGAGAGTACACAAGGATATCATCAATGAACACCAAAACAAACGTATCCAAGTATTCATGGAACACTCTATTCATCATGTCCATAAAAGCTGCAGGAGCATTCGTCAAACCAAACGACATCACAAGGAACTCATAATGCCCATACCTCATTCTGAAGGCCGTCTTTGGCACATCCACATCCTAAACCTTGAGCTGGTAATAACCTGACCTTAAGTCAATCTTAGAGAACACTGCCGCTCCCTGAAATTGATCAAAAAGATCATCAATCCTCGGTAAAGGATACCGATTCTTGATAGTCAACTTGTTCAGTTGACGATAATCGATACACATTCTCATAGTGTCATCTTTTTTCTTCACAAACAACACCGGTGCACCCCAAGGTGACACACTCGACCGAATGAAACCACGATCAAGCAACTCCTGAAGTTGCGTCTTCAGCTCCTTCAACTCCTTAAGTGTCATTCGATAAGGAGTAATGGACACTGGAGTTGTGTTTTCATACAGTAATTCCAAACTCCACCTCTTGTTTAGGAGGCAAACCAGGTAACTCCTCCGGAAACACACCAGGAAACTCTCGCACGGTCCTGATATCTTGGACTCGTAACTCCTTAGAGCTAGGATTCATAACAAAGGCTAGGTAAGCCTCACAACCTTGCCTCAGCATTCGGCTTGCTTCCAATGTAGACACCACATTGGCAAGAAACTTCACATTCTCACCAACCTTCACTACCTCATAATCATCCGCAAGCTTCAACGAAACTCGCTTGTTCTCAAAATCCACCACAGCTCGATGTTCAACAAGCCAATCCATACCAAGGATTACATCAAAACCATAGAATGGCAATTCCATGAGATCAACATGAAAAACATGATTTTGCACAACCAAGGGACATCTTCTATACAACTTCCGTGTCACAATGTCTCACCAAAGGAACTAGTTACACGCATACCAACATCCAAAGACTCAACAGGTAAACCAAGCAATTGAGCATGTTCACGCAATATGTATGAGTGTGTAGATCCAGAATCAATCAAGGAAAGTAATGACAAGGATTGCAAAGTAAAAGTACCTGCGATCACATCCGTGTCATTTCTCCCCTCTCGCTGAGCATACACTCGAGCCTGGCCACCACCCTCAGGTTAGACAGCCACCACATGTGCCACATTCCTCCCACCATCATCTCTGCGCTGGAAGTTACCACGCCCGCGCCCGCGACCTCTCTATGGTGCAACAACTCCAGGAGCACGTCCCTGGCCACCACCGGCCAACAAAGAACACTCCCTCCTCATGTGGTCTGCCGAACCACAATTCCAGCACAAATTATCAGTCACTGCTACAGGAGCCTGAACCTCCCTTGCTGCTCGAGGACAATCACGCCTCAAATGACCATGCGATCCACACGTCCAGCACGTGTTCTGATCAGCTCTCATCATGTCTCCCTGAACAGGCGCACCATGCCCTCCATTACCACGCCTAGCAGAAGACTGATACCTCTTATCTCGTCCTCTCTTGTTCCTTCCACCACCGGAACTATACTCAGCAGCTCTTTTGCCCGAGCTAGAACCAACACCTCTAGAAGACAAACCCAGGTTCTGCTCAATGTCCTTTTCCCTGCTCACCAGCACATCAAAATCTGTATACTCAGCTGCAAGCATAAAGGTCTTCACATCCGACATCAAACCATACCGGAAACGCTCACAGCTCTCCTGCTCATTAGGGATAAGCTCAGGTGCGTACTGGCTAAGGCGGACAAACTAGATTTCATACTCAGCCAACGACATACTTCCTTGCACAAGAGACATGAATTCTCTTTTCTTCTCATCCAGGTATCGCACACCTAGATACTTTCGCTTGAACGCGTTCAGAAAGAACGTCTAAGTCACATCAACTTCCTCCATCCCGGAGATAGTGGTCGTCCACCAAGTATACGCATCATCATGTAACATCGATACCACACATCCTAACTTCTGCACATCGTTGCAGTTCACTTGTCCTAATATTCTCTTGGTGTTTTCCAACCAAGATTCAGAACCCTTAGGAGATAAACCTCTAAATTCAGTCCCTCCCAGACTGCGCAGACGTTCCAAAGGTAATCTTGCATTAGCATTGCCCTGATGCACAGCTCTGTGAGCTCCAGCTACTGCTGCCTGAAAGGCTCCAGCAATAGCATGTATCAGTACAGTCATGTCAGGAGCAGCTTGCCCCTGCATAGCTTCAGGTCCAGTGACCCCAGCACCAGCACAAATATCAGCATTCTCTCCTCCAGCACCACCACCGTCGGGTGGTCCACCACCAGGAAGAGGAGGTATATCCACAACATTCTCAACGTTATCCTCGTTCTCATTCTAAGCCATAGCTCTCGTGTTCATCCTCATTTCTCTACGAGGCCCCATTTACAAGAAACTACATTGCACTGTCACAAATGCAATAAACATAATTAGGCTCAACAAGGTATGAAATCCAAGCACTCAAGCTCATTTTTTTCAAAAACAATTCCTTTCATTAGTTTTGATTTGGCAATGGATTCCTCTAACATGCTTCGACATAGCATACCCTTACAATTGCAACATACTTTACAATTCACACAACACACTTTCATTTCAAAGACATATCATGCAATCACACAAACATCACCCACATAACCGTTCCCATTTACACGAGAACTCAGCTCTGATACCACCAAATGTAACCCCCTTAGCCCGGCCTAGACGGTTGACCCGAACTACGAATATTACACGGGGAAAACCAAAGTCAACCCGAAAGTCAACCTTGATTAACGACCTTTTTTTCTTTTTAAACTTTTCTAGATGCACATTAACCCTAAGCGTACTCTTGAGAAACTCATACGTGAAAAACACAGCGATCAAATTATAATAAGGGACTCAATTGCACAAATCACAAATATTAGGGACCAAAATCTAAATTCTAGAAATTTGAAGGTCTTCACTGATTTTTAAGTTACCAACATTAAATTAGTCATATTACATGCTTCCCTGTCAAATTTCACATTAATAGGACATCTCGAACTCTTGCAATTGCAAATACAAATTTCAGGACTAAAACGTAGAGCTTACAAACCTTAAAACCATTCAAATCAGTGCCCAACAGTCACCTGTTTCGAAACGGGGTTGACCGTTCCGAAACTCGGGTTCGTTTCGAGACTTGTTTTGAAATAGGGCCTTCTAGTGGCCAAATCGTTTCGAAACGGCCTCTATCCGTTTCGATACACGAAGGCCATTACAGACCCCCGTTTCGAAACGCTAGTGCCCGTTTCGATACGGATTACCCAGAAGTTGCATAACTTGCTGGTTTTACATACATTAAACCACTCAAATACATCCGAATGACTTCCTAATCATGCCAACAAGTCATCATGCATATAAGGTACATGTTTGCAACATCAAAACACATTCATGGCATTAATAAAGGAAATCCATAAGTCTATAGGCATGCATCCTACTATCAAAAACTAACCAACCATCAAATCACCAAAACAAGCATCAAAATGGCCATTTACAAATCCAAATCATCAAAGGCATCATGCCACAATTAGGGAGTCCAAAACATCTCCCAAATCACATCCTAGGTTCCCATTGCCAAATATCAAAAACTAATGGTGTTGTGAAAACATCACCATACATGAGCTTAGCTTTCCCTTGGATTCTTAGCCTCCTTGTTGCCCTCAAATACTTCAATTATCTGCATTATTGGTTCAAGAGAGAGAGCGTAAGCACAATTGCTTAGTGAGGCATGCTCTAAAGAAACAACACAATAATGCATTTTATAAAACACTTTTCACAAAGCTTTCCATCACATAATCATTATTTTTCATGCAACCTTGCATACATATCAAGCATCTCATGCTTCAATAAAATCAACATGTCATATTGGCTTTCAAGTGATAATCCATAACCATTTACAACATCAAACACAATCAGATACGCGGATTACAAGCATTGTCACATACGCTTCATACACACTACCAAACACACAAGTTGGAGCTTACCGGTACAATCACAACCCCTCAACACTCATGATGGAGTTTATCGGTACAATCAAAACCCCTCAACATCACTCATCGGTAGTTGTATAACATTACAAACGAGAACACGGGACACACAACACAAGATCCACACATGGACTTTTAACCACCATTGTGATCTTACCTTTCTCGTTAGTGTACCTGGATGGAGTCTACGGTACAATTACAACCCCTCAACATCCAAGGCGACTTTATTCACGGTGCACCCAATCCTATAGTCGGCTAACTATATCCGATTCAAGTACTTTAAAACCAACACATCACTTGCCAATATACATCATTTATCATCTACAATTCATTGTTTTAAAGCATTAAATCAAAGCCATTTATCAACATGCATCACTATGCATCAATTCCACATTTACAACATATCAAACCAAGGATCTCTTACCTTGAGCATCCTTCAACATATGGCTTTCAAAACCAGCATTAACCATGCTAAAACATGCTTTCAAAACATAATGTAAACATGAAATTTATATACAAATGCATCGAACCACTCCATGGCTCATACAAGAGAGTTTTTCCGAAAACTTACTCTTGAGCTTAGTTAAGTTGCTTAGACTTAAACTAAGCTCCCAAAACCTTCAAGCATTGGTTTCAAATCTGAAAACCCAACTTCACTCACCAATTTCGTTTCGCAAGCTTGCCGAAACGCCGATCAAGCCTCCGGATCAACACCACAAGTATCCGAAGATGCCTCCCATGTTTTAAACACATCAAAGCAGAGGATTAATGCATCATCATGCATTAAAATCTTCAGTCATTACACCTAAACTCGCTGCTCTAACCAATTCTAACATTTCGGCTACCAAACACAACCGAAATCACCTCCAAACTCTTCCAAAACATAACCCAGCCAAGATCCATCACTTCTAACCATTTCTAAACATCAATTAACATCCAAAATAAACCTAAACTCGTCCTTATACCTCCAGCTATAACATAACACCAAGATCACCCCAAAAAACCACCATTTTCATAAGCAAAAACTTAAGAAAATCAACCTATTCGGGATTGCATTGATCAAACCTCATTTACACATCATTAAACATCCAAAATACATTTTATAATCATCTCAAACCATAGCCCAAACAATCACCACGAATTTCTTTAAGATTTCTTCCAAATCTTGAGTTTTAAGCCAAAATCAAGTTCACAGCATTAAAACCATTTATAAAACTTAAATTAAGGATTGATAGCTTGAGAATTTCAGTAAAGAACTGAGTATTTAGAGGAGAAGAACATCCTTACCTCTAAATGTAGATTTCTCCTTGATTAGAGCCAATTTTCTTGAAAATCCAATAAGCAAATCAAAAGGATTTGATGTAGAAAGGATTAGAAATTGATTGTTGATTAAAATCTCACCAATTGAATTGAAAACCAATAGAAAAGATGTTGGAGAAAAGTGTTTGGATGAGGGAATTTTGAGAGAAAATGAGATGAGAAAATTTTAAGAAAAAGTTAGTTATGAAAATCTAAAATATGGTTTTCCACTTTTCATTTAATTAATTAAACATTAATTAAATCATTTAAATCTAAGAAAAATCTGGAGAAATCATTCTTGGGAAATTAGCTCCTTAAATATTCAAAGTTTCAATCCTAACAAAACAGTCACCACTGAACTTTTCAAAAATCGCATTTTAGTCACTATTTTGAAATGTTGCATTTCCAAACCTTATTTTGTAAAATTGATTTCACCGCTCTCTTATATATATTAAAAAATGATTTTTAGATATTTTCCATATTTTTAAAGCATCCCGAACTAGGTTTTCCCTAAAATCTCCTTTTATACTCGAACCACAAATCAGACCGGTCAGGTTTATACCCTAAACTTCTAAGCCCAAAATTAGGGTGTTACACACATAACGATGCAATGTTCATCATGAGAAGATTCTAAAAGGAAACATGCATACATAGCATTCACCAACATAGCCAAAAGCTAAAAAAAAGCATAAATCATCATGGCATAAGGCATTACAAGCCCAAAGAAACTAAACAAACTTGTCTAAGAAAAAAGGACGTGCCAACAACATTTCAAACATAAAGGTCATATCCCATTGTTTAATACTAGCTATTGAAGTCTAAACTCATACTTGAGCAAACCAAACTCACTTGGATCCTCCCTTGTTCCCTGAGCTGCTTGGAAGGTCTAAGGACCTGCATTGTTTGAAAAGAGAGCGTAAGCGTTTAAGCTTAGTGAGCGGTGCTCAAAACGGTAGCTACAACAATGTTGTTTTAAAACATAGTTTGCTAGAAAACCAAAACCTTTCCAAATCATTTCCACATGCTAGAACACACAATCCACATGCATTTGCATTTACTGAATGCAACCACAAGCCATAGGCTTACCACATGCTCATTCTCATGACAAAAGCAAAAAGATCAACAATGCATAAGCATAATAGAAAGAATCAACAACATGCTTAACATGAGAATTAAGGCATCATGGGTATATTGGCATTCATCGTTTTTACTCGGATATGCGGATAGTTTCTCGAACCCACTAGACACTTTCAGTGGAATCTCACATCACCGTACTCACCCGTCTAGTAAAAACATAATTTCCGGTGGAATCTCACATCACCGTACTCCTCCTTAGTGGAATCTAACATCACTAAGGCCACGCGCGACTTTTACCTCGAATGCACTCTAATCTTATTGATCGATCAATTATATCTGGTAACAACTCAACATGTGTCAATATACTCATTCACAACCCCAAGCATTACCGATGCCTGATCCACTTACCATGTCCAAACTTCCATGCAAAGCATGTACTCACAGTCCAAATATAAACACAAGTCCCACATCTCAACATGTGAAACAAAGCAATTCAACACGTAACAATATAACATGTTCATCATGCATCAAGAATCGTAAAACACAATTTAATTGCATAAAACCTTTAAAACTTACTCTTGAGCTTGGATTGGCTTTTTAAGCTCAATCCAAACTCCCAAAACATTCCCTTAACCACGTTAAGGCTTTTAAAATCGATCCACTCACCAGCCAACACACAAATGATGGCCAAGATGCCGAATCAAGCCTCTGAACTACCCGGATTTCCGTCCACGAAGACTGAATTCAATTCCTTTTGTTTTGAACAACCCAAAATCGAACATTAGAAAACTAATACATTCACAAACATAGCAAAAACCTAGAACTCAACAATGTTGCATCAACACACATTGATTCAAGTCCAAATTTCACCCGAAACATTATCAACTGAGTCCCAAACTACTAGCAACAACACCCAACGAGTTTACCATCAAAAATCGATCTTTTAACACTCCAAAACATCAATCCAAAGCTATCAAACCTTCAGTTGTCATTTAGATCCAAAACCCATCAAAAAACTCAAGATTTTCAACTCCCAAATTCACCCACAATACTCATTTCGGGTTTTCTATAACAACCCATCATTAACATGTTATTTTAGTGTTAAAACAAAGTGAGAAACACTCTCAACTCAGCCATAAACCAACCCAAACAAAAAACCCACAAACCTCCTTTCATTTCAAACCAAACTTTAAAAATCAAAACAAGTTTAATCCATGAGTTTTGCAAAAATCTTTTAATTTATGACTCGAGGAAGATGAAACTAAGTTGAGGAACCATTTACCTTGAAGAAATCACTTGGTTTGAGAGCTTGAAACCAATAGAATAGTAAAAAGGGGTTTGGAGAGGTTTTTGAACGTAAAAATGAAATTGGAGAAGATGATGGCTTTTGGAAAAAAAAAACCTTTTTTATTAAAAGTTCCCCTTTTGCCCTTTAATCTTTTAAAACACTCTAAGTGTGTTAAAAATAATTTTCCTCCAATTTAAATTTAACCGACCTAGTTTGATTAACCCGATATCTCTTGGCCCTAAACTCGGGGCGTTACAGTCTTCTTCAAATTTTAAGTTACCATCCTCAAATTAGTCACATTGCATGCCAATGTGTCAAATCTCAGTTCAATCCGATCATTCAAACTCATTTAATTGCATCCACGACAATAGGGACCAAAACGTACGAAACAGAACCTTAAATATACCAAATAACTACTTTAACCGTTGGTCATATCGATACTCCAAAGCTTGTATCAGTACGCATTTGTCCACTAAGCTCTCATATTTTAGATTTCGAAGTATCTATCGAAACAGAACCTCGTGTATCAAAACGGACCATTTTTTCCACTTGGGCCGTATCGAAACGAGTCCCCGCATACTGATACGCCAATCCTATTTCGGCTTACCCGTATCGATACTATGGCACGTGTGTCAAAACACATGGGCCTGAAATGCCCCAATTTGCTGAAATAACACACTTAGATGCAATATAATCCACCAAGACATGCCTCTAACATATTTATAACATATCCAAACACCAATCTTCAATCATTCATGATATATTCAACAACATATCGAAACAAATTGCATCATAGATAAACTATAGGCATGCAACCTAGTAAGCAAGTCAAGCATGGTACCAAAATGCATAGGAAAGCATAAATCAAATACCAAAGGTCATTTATAAGTCTAAAACAAAAATAAACACTTGCTCAAGTAGGGAGTTTGCACAAATCTCCCAAACACACAACGGATCCCCCATTTCCCTTATTACTTATAGTTTAAACCGAATCATACTTTCTCAAATGATGACTCTTGAGATCTCTTGCTACTTGTTGCCTTCAAATCCCCAATTATCTGCATTTATGGACAAATGAGAGCGTAAGCATACAAGGCTTACTGAGGAGTGCTAAAAAATAAAACATCATCAATGCATTAAAACCATTTTCTATGTCCACGTTGAAATCTCATTTCAAATACCTCAAAACATCATTTGAAAACCATCATGCCTTTAAAGCCATGCACTTTCCTTAACCAAAATTCAGCATATTAAACCTCATGTTACATGTATCATGAATCAACAACAAATTCCATTATTACGCTCAATTTAAGCCTTCTCAAGCATAACTACCATATGCAAAGCTTAAAGAGTAAAACATGCATAAACCACACTATGCAACATAAACCATTTCATAATACATCTTCAATTATATTGGCTTACAAGTGATCATTAATCAAGTTCATATCTAGAAACCGCATATCGGATACACAGATGCAACAAGTGTTCACACAACACTTCAAGTCATCTCAATCAGAATTGGTACATTCACAACCAAATGTACGATATCAACCGGGTACAATCACAACCCACGGGGACACCAACCCCATCATCGGTTAGATGCTTAACCCACTAACGAGAGACGGGACACCAACCTCCTCGATCGTTAGGGTACTTGGATAGAGACACGGGACACCAACCCCTCGACATCAAATGCAACTTTTTATAGTGCTCTCAATCCTATAGTCGGCCAACTATATCTAATATCATTCATAAACCATTTTCACAACATCACTTGCCAATATAATTCACATTGAACCACATACCTCACTATTTTCAAAGCATCATCAATAAATCATATTTCCAAGCATTAAATCATGCTTTAAATCACAAGTATAAAACATATACTTACAAGGATCACTTACCATGTGCATCCTTCATCATCACATCATCAAAACTGTAAATTGCTTACTTTAAAACAAGCTTTAACAGTAGGTAACATGCATTTAAAATCAAGTGCATAAAAACCATTCCACAATAGCACAACCGAGAGAGAACTTCCTTATACTTACTTCCGAACTTAGACAAGCGTTTCAAGCTTACATCTAAGTTCCGAAAACCACCTTTATAACATTTCAAAGCTGAAATACACATTCTCACTCACCGACACGCAAAACCTCGATTAGCCGGCGCGAAACTAAATGTCTAAAGCTCACAAAACTTCTCTGGTTGCTTCTGAAACATTCTTCCCTATTTATACCACACATGAATAGATGATTAATGCATCTCAATGCATTAAAATCTACAGCAAGCAAACCTATCACGTTGCCTTTCCAAAATCCACCAAAACGCCCATCCGAAACAACCGAAAACACTATCGATTACTCTACAAACTCAACCCAACCATAATCTAACACTTCCAACCATTTATAATCATTGATTAACATCCAAAATCAACCTATTAACAACCTTACACATCCAACATCCACAAAATCACATTAACACTACAAAAACCCAATTCTAACAACCTAATCAACTAGATATCCAAATAGTTTCGAGATTACCATGCTTAAACCTCAATCTCAACATTAATAAACTTCTAAAACATGATTAAAATCAATCATAAACTAGCCATAACAGATCCGTTACGAAAATTACACAAAACCATCATTTAAAGCTTAATTTAGTCATTTTCTTTAAATCAATCATAAAACCATGTTAAGAAACACAATTAAAGAGACAAATATTTGGGAATTTCATTAAAGAATCTTGATTAGAGGAGAAGCACGAAAATTATCTCTAATCCTTTGTTATTCCTCCAATTGACAAGATTTGATGAAAAATCTTCAAGAACCCTTTGAGATAAGTTGAGAAAACTCCTTAGAAAACATTTGGAAATCAAAGTGAAATGGAAAAGAAAGATCTCTGAAAGTTTTAAAAGAAAAGAAATGTTTGGCTGATGAGAAAAGAGAGAAAATGGAAGTTACGTCAAAATGGATTTATAAAAGCTAAATCTCTTTTTAATCAAAACTCATTTAACCTTTTTAATAAAACCACAATTAAAACATGTCAATTAAAGGTATAACTGATTATATTCAATATAGCTCCCTAAAGATTCTAAGTTTTGGCTCTCTTACAAAATAGTCATTTAAAAACAATTTTCTTATTTTTACGTTTTATGCATTAAACTAAAATGTCCACTTTCCACTTGTCATTTTTCAAAACTGACTTCACCACACCTTTATAAATATTTTAAAAGGATTTTAGAAAATTTTCTCATATTATTATCATTTCCCGAACCAAGTTTTTCCTGAACCAATTCTAAACTAACCCGGATCTCTAGTCTAGGTTCAACGGACTCCGAACCCAACCTAAAAACTCCTAGGCCCAAGACCGGGGTGTTATACTTTCACCGCCGGTCGTCGTGGAAATCGACTTCTAGACTTGTCGGAAACCCAATAATTTCACCTCGTCGTTAATACTTGGTCCAAAAAATGGGTTTTGTTTTTAAAAATATATTTTTTTTTAATATTTTTTAAAAAAATTAAAAAATATTTTTTAAGTGCCATGTGTCATTTTGTTAGTGGTCACATGGTTTCACGTTACCTTCGTGTCGGAAGTGGGTGAACCCGTTAACGGCAAAAAACCATATATGAAATCGAAAATTTTAAACCATTTTGTATGAAACAGAGAATTTGGTATATTTCATGTATAAATTGAGTAATTAACCATGTTAAAGAAAAACATTTTTAGCCAACCAAGTATTACCACGTCCGCATGCTAACGACCAATGGATCGTAACGTTCGCTATCTATATAAAGTTAAGTTGATATGTCATCTCAAATTAAAGCCTTATTTGATTATGAATTTTCAAATAAAGATTTAGTTGAAATGCATTTCGTCCAAAAATCTATTTGATTATTGCCTAACTGATAAGGATTTTTATCCTACACACTGGCGGTGGAAACTGAAAGTTTTCACAAGCGCCTTAGTTTTAGGGTTTAGGGTTTAATAAGTTTAGGTGTAAGGGTTTAGAATTTAGGGATGATGGTTAAAAGTTAGGGTTTATGGTTAGAATTTAGGGTTTAGAGATTGGGTTTAACTTATAAACCCTAAATTCTTACTACTATCCTTAAATTCTAAACCTCTACACCATAAGCCCTAAACCATACACCCTAAATTAAGACCCTAAACCCTAAAACTAAAGTGCTTGTGGAAGCTTACAATTTCCACCGCTACTGTATAGGATAATAATCCAATTGACAAAGCTCATCTTGCTATTAAGCCTTTAAAAAATATTTATAAGAAAGTGTTGTGTAAAAGTGTGGTTATTATTTTTTTTATTAAGTAGAGAGACACTTACATTTTTAAGTAGGGGTAAGTATTCGATCGAGTTAAAATATTTTGAGTTATTCAACTTGACACGTCATATTTTGCAACTCAAACTTTATTTGATTTTTTATTCGAGTCGACTTTTCGAGTTCCTATACAAACTTAATTGCAATTATTTATCATGCTATAATACAATTTGATTCCAATTTAAACGACTTTCTTTAATAATATAAGATATGCCTCTATATTTCATCATATTTTTTCATATGTAGCATTGTTGAGTGCGTAAAAGTTCTATTATTTACACCCTTTTTAACCCATATTTCTGCTACATTCAAGCATCATTGCATTGCATTTAGGTTAGTTTTCAGTAAAACATCACAAATGGATCAAAAGCACGGATTCTACTAAAAGATGGCTATTTTTGCAGGTATCTGCCATAGTAGACGTTGAAGGCAAGCGCAGGGCAGAGAAGCAGGAGAGCTGAACTGGGCAAGCAGACGAAGAAGACGAAGCTGCCATGGACCTGTCGTGACAGCATGGTGACAGCAGATTTATGAAGAGGAAAAGTAAAGTGGACCTCGATAGATAGAGAAAAATCTGCTCGTCTGTCGTGTGAAAGCCAAATATTTTTCCAAGCCCCGGATCAAAAGATATGTCAAGCCAAAGTTCAAGGAGAGAAAATTCCTAGAAACAAGGATGGCGGCTGCAAAGTAGGAATCCTTAGAGATTTAGTCTTTATTAGAATCTTACTTTTAATTAAAGTTGTAATCCTTGTCACCTTAGATAACTTGAGCCCCAAGCTTATATAAGGGCATAGATTTAACCTAGGCATCATCGAACACCCCATAACCGAAACCTAAAACCCCTGCCGTTTACCCGTCACTGACATGTTCTAAATTCCCCCTAGGGCTACGGGTTGTTTTGTAAAGTAGTTGCAAGGGTTGTTTTGTTTTAGGATTTTTCAGTTCAATAAAATAAACTTCAAGTTCTCTTATTTTGGTTTTAACATCTTGCAAGAGCATCGGGAGAGCATTGTGAGGTTATCCATTTACTTAGCATCGGGAGAGTTAAGTATACGAAAGAAATAAGAGCGAGTTCTCTAGTTTATAGTTGAACTATCTTGTGCCTAGGGATAAGGCAAGGTTAAGTGGCTAAGGAAGAATTCATACACATCGGTGTTCATCCTTCGATTCACGCCGGGAGGTATCATCAAAGACGTGTTCATCGACAGACTTGGACCTAGGGATAGGACAAGGCAGATTTGGGATTCTTGCCAAGCTTGAAGTACAGAGTTGGTGTTCGCTGCCGCGACAGCCAACGGACAGCCGCCGCGACAGGTGCTGTCGGCGATGGGAGCGACGACAGAACTGGAGTTCCTAAGCAATTCAATACCTGCACTACCGAGCAATTCAATACCAGTCCATTATCTCTATCTTGATAAACTCAATTCTTTTATTTGCGTTTTTACTTTATTATTCTCGTGACAAATCTCTTAATTATTTCCTTTACTTTCGTGCAGTAAACAAGGTGAAGCTATTAGCCCAATCCCTGTGGAGACGATATCCGATACTTCGTATCACTTTACTACTTGCGTCGTGTACACTTGCACTACAATTGCGATAAACTCTTTTACACGCAACAAGTTTTTGGCGCCGTTGCCGGGGATTGGCAACATAACTACATCTTTTCTTTATTGCACTTTTCGCTTTTATTTTTCTTTTTGTTTTCGTTTTAGTTTTTATTTTTCTTTAAATTTTCTTTTTTGTTTTCAACTCTTGCTTTTCACGAGGTTTTCTTGTTTATGCGCAGATCTAAAAGAGGTGAAGATCCTGAATATCCATTAGATCCGGAAATTGAACGTTCCTTCAGTGTCAAGAAGCAACTTCGCCGACTTTTAGACAGAAACGAATACCTCGAGGAACAGTTAGAGAAGATGGGCCATAACCAACCTGCCGGCGGTCTCATACCACCCCTTGGCGATAACCACCCGTCTGTCGGTAACCCGCCCGCAGCAGATGGACGACGGTCATGTCGTGACTACATGCTGAATGATCATGTAGAGCTGGAGACCACGCTACCGGATATTGATGTTGACAACTTCGAGCTTAAACCTGTAATGTTTAGTATGATCAACAACGTCGGGCAGTTTAGTGGTTCTGCGACAGAAGATGCTAGGGAGCATCTCAAAACGTTCCAGGAGATCTGTGGTTCGTTTAGACTACCAGGAGTTAGTCCAGAGATACTGAGGCTTCGGTTATTCCCCCATTCATTGAGGGATAGAGCTAAAACTTGGTGGAATAAACTTACACCGGGTTCTATTATGACTTGGGCAGATCTAACTCGTGAATTTTTATCTCGTTTTAATCCTTCGCATTTATCTGAGCGATTACGTAATGAAATTGCTACTTTTCAACAGGAAGACGACGAGCCGATGCACGAGGCTTGGGACAGATTTACTACTCTTCTTCGGAACTGCCCAATGCATGGATTCCCCGTCTGGAATCAGGTAACTAAGTTCTATAATGCTGCTAACTTACAAACTCGCATTCGGATTGATTCTACAGCAAATGGATTATTATTGGATAAAGATCCGGACGAGGCGTTGCAAGTTTTGAAAAACCTGGCCAAAAATGAGGAGCAGTTTTCGACAGCTAGAAGAGGGGGTAAACGGGTACTTGCTGTCAAGGACTATGAGGCTGACAGCACTTTGAAATCACAGGTAGCATTCCTTACTAAAGCAATGAAGCACTTATTAAATGAAGATGAATTACGAGGATTTGCTGTTGAGGAAGTTTGTGCTATCTGTGAGGGAAATCATAGTAGGGAAGAGTGCCCGATAAATATAGAAGAGGGAAAATATGTTGGAAATTACAAGCCGAATTACAATTCCAACAACTATAATCCCAATTGGAGGAAAGATCCCAAATTTTCCTAGAGTAACCCTAACAATGCCCTGAATCCGCAAGCTTATAATCAGAATCAGGGAGGTCCTAGATTGTTGACGAGACAGCAGCTGCCGCCGCAACAGCCGCAGCAACTGCCGCCGAAACTACCGCCGCACCTGCCGCCGCAGCAGCAACAGCAGCCACCACCTGCCACGAGTAGTGTATTGGAACAGACTCTGGCCACCTTTATGTCTCAGACCGGTACGTATATGGAGAATATAAATCAGTTTGTCAAGAAGACGGAAAAGTTTATAGATAAAACCGAGATGAGAATGACAAATCATGAGGCTACGTTGAAATCTCTAGAGACACAAATGGGTCAGGTGTCGCAACATATAAAGCCAAGGCAGAATGGAGGATTCCCTAGCAATACTGAAAATGCTAGACCACCCCCACATGAGCAATGTAAGGCGATTACTACTAGGAGTGGGAAAAAGCTACCAGGGCCGGAAAAAGAAGCTGAAACAGAAAAGGAACCTGCCTTGGATAAACCTGCCGAGGAAGCTGCCCCGACAGGTGATAAACAGACTGCTGCCGATGAGCCTGTCACAACAGCAGAAGCGACAGAGGAGAAAAAAGATGATTACCGTCCTCAGATTCGCATGCAGTGGGAAAGGCGTATTGCTGATTATCGTCCCCCACCACCTTTTCCTCAACGGATACAACAAGCTAAGCATGAATCTCAACTTAAAAAGATTTATGATATTTTTAAACAGATTTATATTAATATTCCGTTGTTAGATGCTGTTAGAGAGATGCCCGGTTATGCTAAATTTCTCAAGGATGTTACGTCGAAAAAATCTAAACTTGGGGAATTTGAAACGGTAAAGATGACAGAAGGTTGCATGAGTATTTTTCATAGGCAGCCGCCCCAGAAAAAGAAGGATCCGGGGAGCTTCATCATACCATGTGTAATCGGCGACAAATTTGTGGGTAAGGCACTTTGTGATCTTGGTGTCAGTGTTAATCTAATGCCCAAATCTGTTTTTCAGAAATTAGGTATTGGCAAGGCGCGGCCCACGACAGTTACTCTACAGCTAGCCGACCGCTCTTACGTTCACCCCGAGGGAAAAATTGAAGACATTCTGGTAAGAGTGGATAAGCTTATTTTTCCTGCTGACTTTCTTATTTTGCATTGTGAGGCAGAAGAAAGCGCACCAGTCATCCTCGGGCGACCCTTCTTAGCCACGGGAAGATCATTGATTGATGTGGAGAAAGGAGAACTCACCATGCGCGTGAATGATCAAGAGATTAAGTTAAATGTTCTCCAAGCAATGAAACATGCTGATGTGGACGAGGAATGCAAGGCCATCATTGAGGTGACCTTTGATCACCCCTGCATCAGGTCGGGCTGCCGTGATATAAAATTTGGTCACTGCTGCGACAGCCACCTACAAGCCTGTCACGACAGCGATGACGACAGCAACGACGACAGTGACTCCTCTGAATCTGATACATCTGATACTGAAGGTCAGGAGGAGGTAAACTGGTTAGATCATCGTCCAGGTAAGTATTCGAACCTTTGAATTACACTTCGGATAACCATTTAATCCAAAAGCCTTCTATTGTTGAACCATCTGTCTTAGAACTTAAGCCCCTGCCAGGGCAGCTTAAATATGCTTATCTTGGTTGCAATAATACACTGCCCGTAATCATCTCTGCTAAGCTGCTGCAGGAACAGGAACGACAGCTGATCGACATGTTAAGGCAGCACAAAAAGGCGATTGGATGGACGATAGCAGACATACAAGGCATTAGTCCGGCAATATGCATGCACAAAATCCTCCTAGAGGAAAATCATAAGCCGACGATTGATGCCCAAAGGCGGTTAAACCTTGCGATGAAGGAGGTAGTGCGTAAAGAGATAATTAAATGGTTAGATGCTGGAATTATTTACGCCATCTCCGACAGCAAATGGGTAAGCCCGGTGCAATGTGTTCCAAAGAAAGGAGGAATGACCGTGGTAACCAACGAAAACAATGAGTTAATCCCAACCAGGGCTGTGACCGGTTGGAGGGTTTGTATGGACTATCGGAAGCTTAACAAAGCTACCCGAAAGGACCACTTTCCTTTACCCTTTATTGATCAAATGCTTGATAGATTAGCGGGTAAGCCTTACTATTGTTTTCTTGATGGTTACTCAGGTTATAACCAGATTGCTATTGCACCGGAGGATCAAGAGAAGACGACTTTCACATGCCCCTACGGAACATACGCATTTAGGAGGATGTCGTTCGGCCTCTGTAACGCACCTGCCACCTTCCAAAGGTGCATGATGGCTATATTCTCCGACATGGTAGATGACTTCCTTGAGATTTTCATGGATGATTTTTCCGTCTTTGGAGACGATTTTGAAAGCTGCCTCGGTAATCTTCAAAAGGTACTTGAAAGATGCGAAAAAGCTAATCTTGTGCTAAATTGGGAAAAATGCCACTTTATGGTGGATGAGGGGATAGTCCTTGGCCATAAGATTAGCTGCCGTGGGATAGAAGTCGACAGGGCCAAGATAGAAGTCATAGAGAAGTTGCCACCGCCAACCACAGTCACGGGCATTAGGAGTTTTTTAGGGCATGCAGTTTTTTAGGGCATGCAGGTTTTTATCGGAGATTCATCGCAAATTTCTCGAAAATCACGAAGCCCCTATGCCATCTCTTAGAGCAGAACCGACCCTTTGACTTTAATGAGGAATGTACTGAAGCATTCAAGGTTCTGAAAGAAAAGCTAGTGACAGCCACCAGACTGGACACAGCCATTTGAAATTATGTGTGATGCTAGTGACTATGCTGTCGGGGCACCACTTGGGCAGCGCAAAGATAAGCTGTTTCACGTCATATACTATACCAGCAAGACGTTAAATGACGCCCAAGTGAACTACACCACCAAAAAAGGAGCTGTTAGTTGTGGTGTTCTCCATCGACAAGTTTTGTTCCTACATACTTGGGACGAAAGTAATAATACACACCGACCATTCTGCCCTAAAGTATTTGTTCGCAAAGAAGGATGCAAAGCCTAGGTTGATACGATGGATCTTGCTATTACAAGAGTTTGACCTTGAGGTCAAGGACAAAAAGGGGACAGAAAATCAGGTGGCAGACCACTTGTCGAGGTTGGAGAAGGGACAGAGTCTACCAATTGATGAGACAAACATACTGGAGACCTTCCCAAATGAGCAGCTCTTTGCTGCCGCAATCACTGTCGCGACAGCCATGGCGGCAGGTAAGTCTTCTAACCTTCCCTGGTATGCTGATTTCATTAATTTTATAGTTAGCGGAATATTACCTTCTGATCTTAATTATCAAGCCAGGAAGAGGTTCCAAAATGATGTTAAGCATTATTATTGGGACGAACCTCTTCTTTTCAAAATGTGCGCAGATCAGGTTATAAGGAGGTGTATACCACAAGAAGAGCAAGAAGACATTCTCCATCACTGCCATGCTTCACAATATGGAGGACACTTAGGAGGAAATAAGACTGCTGCCAAGGTGCTATAGTCAGGGTTCTACTGGCCGACATTATATAAAGATGCACATTAATTTTACAAAAACTGTGACAGGTGCCAGCGGACAGGTAACATCTCGAGGAGAAACGAGATGCCACTGCAGAACATTTTAGAAGTCGAGATCTTCGACGTTTGGGGGATTGATTTTATGGGACCTTTTCCATCTTCGTGTGGAAATCTTTACATCCTCCTAGCAGTGGATTATGTCTCCAAGTGGGTAGAAGCAATCGCAACTCAAAAGAATGATGCCAAAACGGTCCAAAAGTTTTTGCACAAAAACATTTTTTCTAGATTTGGCATCCCTAGGGCGATTATCAGTGATGAAGGGAGACATTTTGATAATAGGGTAATTGCTGCCGCCTTGAAGAAATATGGTGTCAAGCACAGGATCGCGACAGCATACCACCCACAGACCAATGGACAGGCTGAAATTTCCAATAGGGAAGTGAAGAACATTCTTGAGAAGATGGTTAAACCAACTAGGAAGGACTGGTCTTTACTTCTAAATGATGCATTATGGGCATACAGGACAGCTTTCAAGACTCCATTGGGCATGTCTCCATACCGACTGATTTATGGAAAAACCTGTCACTTGCCTGTCGAGATCGAGCACAAAGCATATTGGGCAATTAAGGTAGTGAATATGGACTTGGACAAGGCAGGCCAGAAAAGGTTATTAGATCTGAACGAGATTGAAGAATTACGGACAATGGCCTACGACAACGCAAGGATTTACATAGAAAAGACTAAGAAGTGGCACGACAAGAAACTGCTGCCACGACAGTTCTGCCCAGGGCAGCTTGTGTTGTTATTTAATTCTAGACTTAAACTCTTTCCAGGAAAGCTAAAGTCTAGATGGTCCGGCCCATTCCAAGTACTACAAGTTTTTCCCCATGGTGCCATCACAATTCAATCATTAAAAGACGGGCACCAATTCAAGGTCAATGGACAGCGCCTCAAGCATTATCAGGGGACTGACGCCCCAGGAATACAGGAAGTGGTTACTTTAGGTGATGCCCCACAAGGTATCCCTAATTTAACCTAATTTTTATTTTTATTTATTTTATTATTTATTATTATTTATTAGGAAATTAGGTTTATTTTATTCGAATAATGTTTTGTTTTTCTAATTTCAGTTTTTAGGAAATAAAAAAGTCAAGAAGAAAAGGAGAAGTGACCCAAGCCCACCACCCATCCATCAGCCCAATAAAGCCCATTTATGGAAACATGTCGTTTCGGCTGCCGCCGCGGACGGATATGACAGGTCGTCAACAGAATGACATGGCAGACACAGAAGCGTGCGGCAGACGCGTAACAGACGCATAAATGCGTGTCAGACACGCTAAATCCAATCTGCCGCCCCGTTTTTCCCGCCTGCTGTTGCAGCATTAAATGGGCAGCTACTCGACCGCTATAAAACCCCATTCTCATTTTCATTTTTTCTCACTTCTGCTTATTCTTCTTTGCTTTCTCCTCTAGTTTTATTTGCTTTCTTCAGATTTCACATCCCTTGCAACCAACATGTCTACTAGACAGACCCGTCGTAGTGTTGCCTCAGCATCCTCCTCAGTAGCAGCAACGCCCTTTGCCAACAAGGAGTTATGGGAGGAACGTGGCTTCGTATACATCTGCAAGGCACCCCACATGGGACTCCGGCCGTTCATTGTAAGGGCTATCACGGCTCAACTATGGGAGCACTTTGCGGAACAACCGGCAGAGCTCAATGACACACTAGTCCGGGAATTCTATGCTGCCATAGACAGCAAAACGGCGACATCTGTCACCGTTCGAGGTGTCAAGGTGCCCTTCACTGACGACAGCATCAACCACATGTTTGGCCTCTTCTTTGGCCCCGATGATGATGCTCACCAAAAATTTCTCGACACCCTCGATGCTGCCGCTTATGATGCTGTCATGGTGGAGTTGACAGAGGATGGAACATCATAGACAACCAGTAAGAAGAACCCCCACTCCGTCAATAGGGGGAAGCTCCTCCAGAAGCCAAACTGTGGAACGCTTTCATCAAAAAGCGTATCATGCCGTCTTCACACCACACGACAGTCAACCGGTAGCGGCTCGCCCTCATCTATTCCATCATGCACGACAGGCCTATCAATGTGGGCCGATATATGAGGGACAGCATCCTGGACTGTGCCTTCCGCTCCGACTCTCGCCTCTGCCTGCCGTTCACTATAACCTCCCTCTGCCGATGTGTTGCTGTCCCCGAGGAAGCCTCCGACAAAATAAGAAAGGGCAGAGGCTGGACAGACAATAACATCAACAACCTTATGGAGCTGATCGTGGCTATACCGGTCTCCTCTTTCAACCCAGCCGGCTCCCCAAAAGAATCATCGGAGGAGCCTGCCCCGGAACCTACTGCCGCCACTACTCCGACAGACCAGTCTGCCCTCCTCCTTGCTATGCTACAACGGGTAGAGGAACAACAAATGGGATTGATGACGTTCATTCGGGACTTCACAAACTCGACGGAAAATTTTATTACCCAAACTTTGAATTTTCCCAATGTTCAATTCCCTATTTTTCCTGCCCATTATTTCTGTATCCCCACTCCTGTCCACACCCCTGTTCACACACCCACCCCACCCGGCTCTCCACATTCCCACTCTACCGCCTCCACAACATCACCTGCCCCGACGGCAGCGGGCAGCCCACCAGCAGACACCTCTCCTCGAGGAACAAAGAGGCCTGCCTCCGATGACAGCCCGCTAATTCGGAGGAATTTGGAGCGAGAATTCACGCCGGTCAAGAGGATTAAGCATGTGGCAGATAAGAAACGGCTGCCCAAGGCTAGCACCATCACCAGCAGTTCATGGGACAGTGGCAGCAGTTTCGATGTCCAGCTAGTCGAGCAACCTACCCCTACATCTGCCCCTGAACCTGCCCAGCCTCCTCCACAGCCAGACGCCGCCGTCAAATCCGTGTCAGCAGCAGCAGCGAGGACAGCGACTAAAAATTTAAGTTTATTTTCCTCTTATTGATGTCTGCCTTTATCTTTTGTGATGTACTTTTCTTTCTTTTTTCATCTTTTCATGTCATTTTGCATTGAGGGCAATGCAACCCTCGAGTTTGGGGGTGGCAACCCTCCATCATTAATGGAGTCTTATGCACATCTTTTTATTATTTGTTGTGTCTTTTTATTTATTTAAGTTCTCTTAAAAAAGTCAGAAAATATAAAACTGTTGGCTTAAAACTGTGAAGTTAACTTACCTGTCATGACGGCTCTGTCGTGGCAGCATCTTTAGGACAGTTTAAGGAGAAGTTTAGAGCCTTTCTATAGTTCTAAAAACTTAAACACCTTTGTGACTGTTATATTGCTTAGATTTCTTTTAGCCAAACTAGAATAGAATGCTTAGAACTTGAATAGCCCCTAGAGGTGCCTAACACTGGCTCTAGGAAAGAAGTTTAGCAAAAGAAAAAACCTAGAGGTGCCCGAAACCGGCTCTAGGAAGCTAACTAGAGGTGCCCAAAACTGGCTCTAGAAAAATTTAGCTTGAAAATAGAAGAAAAAGAAGCATGAAAATGTGCCTTCTAGAAAAATAAACTTTGGCATAAAAATTCGAGTTAAGAAGTTGAATATTCTAGTGAAACTAAAAGAGTCTTAGCATATAACTGTTCACAAGCATGCACACACTGCACGAGAGCTATAGGGAGATTCCGGACAGATCCTAACCTTTCCGACAGGTTGCTGCCGCCATAGAGAATGAGCGACGGGTAAGGGACAGTTCACTGTTTGAAGGCCAACACAAAAATTTTCATTTTTCTTTTAGTCTTAATTGCCTGAGGGCAAGCAAAATCTTGAGTTTGGGGGTGTGTTGAGTGCGTAAAAGTTCTATTATTTACACCTTTTTTAACCCATATTTCTGCTACATTCAAGCATCATTGCATTGCATTTAGGTTAGTTTTCAGTAAAACATCACAAATGGATCAAAAGCACGGATTCTACTAAAAGATGGCTATTTTTGCAGGTATCTGCCATAGTAGACGTTGAAGGCAGGCGCAGGGCAGAAAAGCAGGAGAGTTGAACTGGGCAAGCAGACGAAGAAGACGAAGCTGCCATAGACCTGTCGTGACAGCATGGTGACAGCAGATTTATGAAGAGAAAAAGTAAAGTGGACCTCGATAGATAGAGAAAAATCTGCTCGTCTGTCGTGTGAAAGCCAAATATTTTTCCAAGCCCCGGATCAAAAGATATGTCAAGCCAAAGTTCAAGGAGAGGAAGTTCCTAGAAACAAGGATGGCGGCTGCAAAGTAGGAATCCTTATAGATTTAGTCTTTATTAGAATCTTACTTTTAATTAAAGTTGTAATCCTTGTTACCTTAGATAACTTGAGCCCAAAGCTTATATAAGGGCATAGATTTAACCTAGGCATCATCGAACACCCCATAACCGAAACCTAAAACCCCTGCCGTTTACCCATCACCGACATGTTCTAAATTCCCCCTAGGGCTACGGGTTGTTTTGTAAAGTAGTTGCAAGGGTTGTTTTGTTTTAGGATTTTTCAGTTCAATAAAATAAACTTCAAGTTCTCTTATTTTGGTTTTAACATCTTGCAAGAGCATCGGGAGAGCATTGTGAGGTTATCCATTTACTTAGCATCGGGAGAGTTAAGTATACGAAAGAAATAAGAGCGAGTTCTCTAGTTTATAGTTGAACTATCTTGTGCCTATGGATAGGGCAAGGTTAAGTGGCTAAGGAAGAATTCATACACATCGGTGTTCATCCTTCGATTCACGCCGGGAGGTATCATCAAAGACGTGTTCATCGACAGACTTGGACCTAGGGATAGGACAAGGCAGATCTGGGATTCTTGCCAAGCTTGAAGTACGGAGTTGGTGTTCGTTGCCGCGACAGCCAACGGACAGCCGCCGCGACAGGTGCTGTCGGCGACGGGAGCGACGACAGAACTGGAGTTCCTAAGCAATTCAATACCTGCACTACCGAGCAATTCAATACCAGCCCATTCTCTCTATCTTGATAAACTCAATTCTTTTATTTGCGTTTTTACTTTATTATTCTCATGACAAATCTCTTAATTATTTCCTTTACTTTCGTGCAGTAAACAAGGTGAAGCTATTAGCCCAATCCCTGTGGAGACGATATCCGATACTTCGTATCACTTTACTACTTGCGTCGTGTACACTTGCACTACAATTGCGATAGACTCTTTTACACGCAACAAGCATATATTTCTTCATATTTTTATGTTGGTATAGATATATATATCAAGAAAAATTGAGGGACTCAACTGTACTTAAAAATCAATCCAATAATTACTAAAATTTTTGAGTTATTCGAATTTCCATTTTACAACTCAAATTTTATTTGAATTTATTTTGAGTCGAGTGGAGTTTATGTAATTTCAAGTCGAGTCAGAACGAGTTGAGTTTTTCGCCTCAAGTCGAGTAAAAACTTTCAGTTTTTTCGAGTCGAGTTTTGCTCACCCTTGTTTCTAAGGTAAATTTCGAAGTTTGAACCATAACATGAACATCCTTAACTACTTGTCAATTAGTGGATATCTGTAAAAAAAATTGTTATTAATTTAAAGTATTATATATTATTGTCAAAAAGTGTGATCGAGAATTAAAATTTCTATTTAACCCATATAATATACAAAATAGGAAGAAAAAATAAGGGTGTTTTGATAATGATTTTTTTTAGTTTGAACAAAAATATTTACCGCCGGTAATAATAACTAATCTCATCGTCACAAATGCTCTCACTAAGAGGTATCGACGGACCATGAAATTCACTTCATTTTCATGACTAGTGATTGAACTCTTTAGTTGATGATAAAGGGATACGGTGAGCAACCACACAGAAACACATGATGATTGATAATATTATACTCACAATAAACACTATTTTTTTAGTTTTTGGTGAAGTTATATATATAGATATATATACATGTCATTAGCTTCAGTTCACCAGTGTATCTGTCATTAGTTGGCATAATGTTGCAAAAATGTAAAAATTAATTGGAATTGAGAAATTAAAGGCAAAGGCGGAGCAGACTGGAATATGTTATCTTATGAAATTAATTTTACTTATGGAAACTCTAGAGATTTCCTCAACATTGAATCAATGCCATGCTAATTAGCAATCAATGATTTCAACGCCTATAAATTTCTTCATGTTTTGTTTAAGTTTTCATCAATGGATGACAATGATGAAGAGATTTTCCATAGCCAATTTTGTTTCTATTTTGCTTCTTCTTGTTGTAGTTCAAGTTCATGGAAAATCTGAATTATCTCTGTATTCCGAGGCTTTCAAATTTTCCCAAGAAACCCGACAGTTTTCCCTGAAAATTCCATCAATATCTGATGAAATTTCTTTACTTCCAGAATCTGAACTTCCTCAGCATTTCGATACTTCCCGATCGCCCGTGGAAACTCAATACTTACCCGACTCAAATCCTGAAGAAACTTTTTCGTTTCCAGAATCTGAATTTTCTCAAGGTTCACTACAACTCCAAAATTTTCCCTTTGAAACCTCTCGGCCTTCAGAATATGGATTTTCCAAGGATTTTGAATCCTCCGATGAGCCTCCTGAAATTCAACAGGTTTCTTATGAAATAAATTCACATCGTAAAATCAAATTGCCTCCACCATCGCCATCGCCTGCTGTAACTCCATATCCAAAAAACGCCTGTGAATTTAAGTGTTCGATAAAATGCCTGAAAGAAGGGTTTCCTCTTCTAAACTTTTGCAACAATGTCTGTAAGACAGGATGTTTATTCCGTTACTCGGAGCTGATCTACAATTGTACTAATTATTGTGCAAAATTAATGCCCTTAAACTTCAAATCTGGTAAAGGCCACTTCTTTTGTTTTAATATCAAATATAATTCCTATTGATATCTGATTAAAAAAAAAGAATTACTCATGGTATTTCATGTATTTTGCAGATAAGAAGAAAGCAGATGGATATTTGAAGTACTGCTTCAAAAAGTGCATCAAGGTTTTCTAGGCTTTTTGTAATTTGATGTTTTAAATGATTTATAATGTTTGGAAATTCGAATGATTATGAATCCCTTAGATTAGCTTTTCATATATTAAATTAATGTTATTTACAGCGGTTCTGATTTGTTTTCCAATAAAATAACCTTAATTGGATGTTTAACTATATATTTTGCGCATCTTTATTGAATCTAATTTTTCAATGTTTTGTCAAGAAAATCGCTTCCAAAGCTTGAATCACTTTTATTATAGTTATCAAATGATTTCTATCTAAGAATATATATATATATATTAATAAAATATATTTTTTATATAAATTGAACATAAATTTTTGAGTTAATTTGATTTAAGTTGAGTAATTCTTTTTAAGTTAGTCCGGATCATATTTTATAAATTAAATTTTATTTGAATTTTTTTTGAGTTGGATTTATGATATTTGAATGAAGTCGAGTTAATTTGTTCGATTTTCAACTCAAATTTATTTGTAAATATTTATAATGTTATTATACTAATTGGTTCGAATTGAAACAAATTTCAATAACCATATATATATATGTTCATATTTTGTCGTACCCAATATGCATAGATCAAGCAAAATTGAGACACTCGACTCGAACTTGAAAATTTATTTATTAATTAATAAAAGATTTAAATTATTTGAGTTTTTATTTTGTAATTCAAATTTTATTTAAATTTTTTTCGAGTCTATTGGAATTTAGAAAATTATACGTCGTTGATTCGAGTTTTTTCATGTCGATTTGAATTGAAAATTTAGTTTTTTCTAGTCGACTAGAAGTGACAATTTGATGCAGAAAATGAATAAGAGGGGGGAAACTGAAATATCCATAAACATAAAGGGGGCAAATTAAACATTTATCACTAAATAGTAAATAGTGGTTGGGTGCTGAGTTAATTCGATCAGATGTCAAGTTGACACCAATTTTCCTAGCAAGAATATTGCTCAAATCCACTTGCTCTCCACATTTCTTCTGTTTTTGGGGTATTCAAGTTTTTCATAAAAATTGTTTCTTTATTGCATTTGAATCATGAAAAAAGAGAAAATAATGAAGCAGTTATTGCCGGTTGAAGAAGAAGCTGAAATCCCAGTTCTCCCCCAAGAAATCATGGTGGACGTCCTTTCAAGATTACCCATCAAAGCGCTTTGCAAGTTCAGGTGTGTCTCAAAACAATGGCTTTCTCTTATATCAGATCCCCTTTTAGCCAAATCCCACCTCAGAAAAACCATTAGAAATGATTGTTTTTATTCTCAAAGAAAGAGAGTATTAATTTCCTCACACAATTTATACTCTCTTGAGTATGCATCGATTGGTAGAGTCGATGAGAATTTGGTAGCTTTAGAGCTTGATTATCCTTTGAAAGACAAGTCAAATGGATTAGCTGAGTTAATAGATTCTGCTAGAGATGATTTTTTGTATTGCGAAAGAAGTGAGGAGGATAATGATGAATTTCCAGTGATGGTGAAGCTAAATTTGCCATTCTGTGTGAATCAAAGGAATTGGGTTGATATCTTAGGTTCCTGTAATGGTTTGGTATGTATTGCCCCAGATGAAGATACCCTTTATTTGTTCAATCCTTCCACTAGAGAATCCAAGAGAATCCCGGACCCGCCTTCCAGTTTCGCCCCAAATGGTTTGAGTGTTTACGGTTTTGGTTATGATTTCGTGAATGATGATTACAAGGTAGTGAAAGTAGGCTGTGGAACTGTGTGTGTTTATTCATTGAGAACAGATTCTTGGGGGATGGTTTGTAGTTTCCCATATGATGATAATGTGTATGAATCCGGGGTGCTTCTCAACGGGGCTATCCACTGGATGGCCAGCTACGGAGATGAGGCGGATTTTACGTGTGTGGTTGCTGCTTTTAGTTTAGAAGAAGAGGTGTTTTCCCATTTTCCGGCACCTGACATTGTCGATACTTGCTTTGAGTTCATGGTAGGGGTTCTTAATGGCTTCCTTTGTGTGCTTCATAGCCGCAATCAGATGCGCAATGATTTCTGGGTGATGACCGAGTATGGCTTGGGTGAATCGTGGACTAAATTGACCCTCAGCCTCTCGTACATATGCATGAAGCCGTTGTGTTTGGCACAGAACGGTGAAGCCCTGCTTGATGTTGATGGGAAACTGTTGCTGTATAACTTGGAAGATGACAGTTATAGGTACTTAGTTGTCAACGGCATTCCGGAAGGGGACGGTTTTGAAGCTGATACCTACTTGGAGACCCTTGTGTCACCCAATGGCTTCTTTCGGACTTGAATTCTGATGAAATACTGAGTACAAATGAAACTTAGGAACTTGAGGATAGTGGTAAGAGCTAAAGATCATAAAACTCCGTTGCATCTTTTTTCTACTAAATTCGTGTAAATATTGTTTGTGGCCCTTGTCCAAATATATTTTGTTTTGTGCTTATATTATAGAAGTTGTTGAGTGCAAATGATAGTGTTATTTGAACCTTTACTGGTATGGTTAGACATTTCTATGTATTCCATGTGTTTAAAGGATTTTTGGAGGTTGAGTGATTTTATGCATATTGTATTTTGGTGATCCTTTAGTTTGAATCTATGTTGTTTGGATTTGGGGACGAGTAATGTGTCTTTCTTTTCCCAAATCGTTTCCACCTTGTTTTCCATATATGTGAAGGATCAGAATCTATGTCGGATTATAGGTTCAACGAGTTCGAAACGTTTTCCATCCTTTGGCAGACATATAGTGAGAATTCCTGCATTTTATCATCATGGCTGTACAGGTTGTTAGAAAGATGGGTAAGTAAAATAAATAATATTAAATTTACAATAAAACCTGATTAAAAATTAAAAGAAATTTGTCGATGCACATCAATATTATTCAACCAATATATATAATCATTTTTTTAAGCAGACTCCATCCGTTTTCTCATATCGATCGCAAAAAATTCAACCACCCTTTCAGTTCTAACAAGAGTAATCCATAACGATTGAATCATGGGACAGAAATGCAACACATGATCCACCGTCTCTACCTCACCATTACAAACTGGAAACTTATCATTCATAGAAAAATGCCGCTTAACCCTTTCTGCATTCGTCATCAACTTGTTACAACATGCTAGCCACATAAATATTTTAATTAGTTGTAACCCCAGATACTTACTAATCACATGCCAAATTTTCTTTGAACTGCCATCCGCCACGCCCATACGTACCTTGTAAGCCGACTTACTCGTAAATCGATTATCAGCTTTTCCTTGCCACCCAATCACATCAGCCACAAGACCATGTAGTGGCCCCTTTTTTTCCCGCAATATGCAACAAGATCTCATATGGGAGCAAGTGTTGAAAACGTGGCCAATCCCAATCTCCATGTTGAGTCATCATATCCACAACTTTCATCGGCAAAATACAAGCCAACATTTGATGGCGAAACATATTGACATAGAGGTCTTATTTCACTAATCCATGTGTTATACCAGAAATCCACTCTCGTGCCATCCCCAATGTTCCAGTGAATGTTGTGCCTCACATCATTCCAAATAATACTCAGACCCTTCCACAAGCGAGATCAGTTTTGCGCACGCAAGGAATCCGGAATACCATCCACACATTTGAAATGAATTGAAAAGCAACAAAAGAAATTGAAAACAATTTAAAGGATAAACTACCTATTTAGTACCTCACTTATGTACGTATTTCTATTTTAGTAGCCCCAACTATTTTTTAGTGAAATGGTACCTAATGTAACGTTTTTGTTTTGTTTTGTTTTAGTACCCTGACCATCTAAAATTAATGGAAATGATGACATGACTTGGTATAATAACAATTTTAGTCTAGAACACTTATATATTTTATCAATTTAGTCTAAAATCCATCAATTTAAACATCATCTTAACTTTTGGGTGCAAAATTGCAAATTACCCATTTTATTTTTCCTTTCATTGAAAGTGTTCAACTTTTGGGGTTTGAGTTTAGGGTTGGGGTTATAAAATACATTGACGAATGTTTGGTTTTAGCGGTCCTCACTAAGCTTTATGCTTACACTCATTTGTTTCATCAATGCATAGAGTTGAACATTAAATGCAGCAAGAAAGTAAGGGGAAATCCATGTATTTGGCTAAGCAATATATGTGGTTTTACTTTAGTGTAATAAGAGGCAATGTGTGAGATTTCTACTCTTGGTTTTGTTGGTGATGTTAAACACCTTGGGCATGTTTGGTTTATGTTTTTGGACTTGTAAATAGTCTCTAATTGGTTTATAGTCTTGCTTATAGTGTTTTGGCTATGCTATGACTTATATTCTAAAGCATGCTTGAGTAACTAATATTTTCACCATGATTTGATATGCTTGATGATTATGTTATGTTGTTTGTTGATGCTTGTGTGTTTGGTAAGTTGTTTATAATATGTTTGTATGTTTCAAGCATGTTTAGATGTTGTTAAGTGTGTTTAAATGGCTGTTGAATGTGCAAGTCTGGTATGCATATCGATACTCGGGAAGGAGTATCGATACACTAAGGCCAAATTCAAGTTTTTCAGCTTAGGTGTACCTATACGATTTGCATGCGTATCGATACACCTATGCAAAAATTTGAAGGCCGTATCGACACCTTTTTCCAAAACTTACTACTGTCAATTTGCGTATCGATACATGCTGAGGTGTACCGATACGAGTTCGTTAATTTCAGTTAAAATAATCTTTTTAAGTTTTGAAATGTTGCATTTTGGTCCCTATTAGTGTTTGTTCAATTAGTTGAGTTTGGATGATCCGTTTTAGGTGAATTTTGACATGTTGGTACGTCACATGACTAATTATGGTTTGGTAACTTTAAAATATGAAAAGTCCCTATATTTTATGGAAATTACAAATTAATCCCTAAAAGTCCAACGTATGCAATTGAACCCCTAATCGTACTGTGATGGCTGTGTCGTTTTCACCTAATCGCTTTGCTGATCAAATAGGATAATAATGTACATCTAGAGAAGATAAAAGAAAAAAAAGTCATTAATCGAGGTTGACTTTCACGAGTTGACTTTGGTTTTCCCCGTGTAATCTTCTTAGTTCGGGTCGGGCGTCTAGGCCGGGCTAAGGGGGTTACGTCTTTTGTGTGGTAAGATGAGATCTAGGTGTGGACCTATAGTTGGTAGTGCTGGTAGTGGGAATGTTGAGTATGTGCGAGAGAAGAACTTGCCTCCTCCTTCACTGGACGGTGGTATAGATGATAATAGAGGCGTCGGACCTCAAGGTGGCCAAGGTCAGACTGGTGTTGATATGACTCCTTTTATACATGCCATATCCGGAGAAATTTAGACAGCATTAGCTGGGTATCAGGTCGCAGTTGCACCACCTCAGGGTGAGAGGAGTGGATTACCCCTCGAGAGACTTCGTAGTTTAGGCGTTAGGATGTGTCGTTTCTTTGCTTCAGGGCGATGCATATCCTTGGTGGACCACTGTTACTACTGGTAAGCTTACAGCTGATGTTACTTGGGATTTCTTCCAAACTACCTTCCAGAAGAAATATCTCGGTCCTAGGTATCAAGATGAAAAGAAGAGAGAGTTTATGGCACTGGTTCAGGGTAGCATGACAATATCGAAGTATGAGGTGCAGTTCGTCCGGTTGAGTCAATACGCATCAGAGTTGGTTCCCACTGAGAGGGAACGGTGTGAGCAGTTCCATTATTGCTTGATCAATGATGTGATGACCTACATGTTAGCTTCAGATTACACATATTTTTATGTCTTGGTAGTAGGGCCAAAGTTATCGAGCATAGCTTGGGCTTAGCATCTCGAGGCGGTGGGTCCAATTCAGGGAAAAAGTCTGTCGAGTGGGACAGAGATCGTGCCAAGAGGCACAAGGATAGGAGGAATCATGGTGTTCATAGGCGAGGTGGTGGCAACCTGGGACGAGGCCATCAGGGCCAGGGAGCTGCTAATCTGTCCCCCGAGTGTGTTAAATGTGGGAGGCGACAATCTAGAGAGTGTTGAGGGTGCTTATGGTACATAATGGAATTTTGAATCATGAGCACATCTCAAGCGAGATTGTCCACACCCTATTAGGGATGGTCAAGCCCCGACACGAGCTACCGAGCATCAATGAGGCCGTGGGCGCGGCCAAGGAAACTTCCAGCCTAGGAATGAAGGTCAGAGAAACGTTGCGTACGTTGTTGCGGTACAGCCTGAGAGAGGTGGACCAACTAGAGTTTATGCGCACCGTGAGGGTAGGAACGACATATATGTGATTGCATGTAATTTTATGATACAGTCGTTGAAATTTCTCTCTTTGATTAATTCCGGTTCTACGCATTCCTTTATTTTGAGTGAACATGCCAAATTGCTAGATATACCGTGTGAAATCTAGGATGTGGGTATGAATGTTACTAGTTAATTCGGTGAAATAGTTGTGGTTAGAAAGGTATATCGAAGATGTCCACTATTGGTTCAAGGTCATGTGTTTCCGGTGGATATGATGGAATTGCAATTCTATAGGTTTGATGTGATCTTAGGTATGGATTGGCTCGTGGAGCACAAGGCTAGCGTAGATTTTGAGACAAGACGAGTATCGTTGAAGCTATCAGACGATTACGAGGCAGTTGTAGTTGGCGAGAACATTAAGTTCTTGTCTAATGTTGTTTCAGTGTTAGAAGCTCAGAAATTGTTGGACCAGGGTTGTCAGGCATATTTGTCTTATGTAATGAATCCGAATATGAGTGAAGCCCGACCGAAAGACATTAGAACAATTTGTGATTTTCCCGATGTATTTCCGGAAGAATTGCCTGGTGTACCGCCTGATCAAGAGGTTAAGTTTTCTATTGAGACATATGCTGATTTCGCTCCCGTATCCATTACTCCGTACCGAATGGCTCCGAAAGAATTGTAAGAGTTGAAAACACAGATTCAGGAATTGTTAGACCGAGGATTCATTCGTCCGAGTATTTCACCGAGGGGCGCACCGGTTTTGTTTGTTAAAAAGAAGGATGGTAGTATGAGATTGTGTATAAACTATCGACAGTTAAACAAAATGACATTGAAGAATAAGTATCCTTTGCCGAGGATTGACAATTTGTTTGATCAGCTGCGAGATGCTTCAATGTTTTCTAAGATAGATTTGAGATCCGATTATTATCAGCTGAAGATAAAAGAGGCAGATATACCGAATACAACTTTCTGTACTCGTTATGGCCATTATGGATTATTGGTGATGCCCTTTGGTCTGACTAATGCGCCAGCTACTTTTATGGATATGATGAACCAGGTTTTTCACGAGTATTTAGATCAATTTTTTGTAGTGTTCATTGATGATATTCTGTAATTTTCTCGCACCGAGGAAGATCATGATAAGCATTTGCGGTTAGTGTTGCAAACTTTGCTAGATAACTATTTATATGCCAAATTGAGCAAATCTGAGTTCTAGATTAGGGAAGTAGTCTTTCTAGGACATGTCGTGTCAGCCAAGGGAATCAAAGTGGATCCTAAGAAGAATGAAGGAATTGTGAGTTGGAAGCAACCAAGATCGGTAACCGAAATCTAAAGTTACTTAGGTTTGGCCGGTTATTATCGACATTTCGTAGAAGGCTTTTCTAAAATTGCTACTCCTTTGACCAAATTGTTGCAAAAGGATGCTCGTTTCGAATAGACAGAAGCAAGACAACAAGCCTTTGAGAAACTGAAAGAAGCTTTGACAAAAGCTCCTGTTTTAGTGCAACTAGTGACAAGGAAGGAGTACGTGATCTATGGTGACACATCGTTTGTTGGTCTAGGTTGTGTGCTGATGTAAGAAGGAAAAGTAGTGGCGTATGCATAGAGACAATTGAAGAAACATGAGTGCAATTATCCTACGTATGATATAGAGTTGGCCGCGATTATATTTGCCTTGAAGGTTTGGAGGCATTACCTCTATGGTGAGAAATGTACAGTATATACAGATCACAAGAGTTTGAAATACTTGATGACATAGAAAGAATTGAATCTCAAAAAACGAAGATGGCTAGAGTTATTGAAAGACTACGACCTTACGATTGAATACCATCCAGGGAAAGCCAATGTGGTGGTTGATGCTTTGAGTAGGATGGTACAATCGAGTTGTGAACAATGTTTGCTAGACTGTGTCTGTCTCACGATGGTGGTTTAGTGGCTGAACTGCAAGTGAAACCTTTGTTGGTTCAGATGATCTGAAAGAAACAGTTGAAAGATAGAATGTTAGCATCTCATGTTCAGGATATTGCAAAGAGTAGACTGACATATTTCAATTTCAGTAACGATGGTGTTCTATATTTCAAAAATAGAATAGTGGTACCGGATGACATTGAGTTAAGACGTACCATTTTGACCGAAGCACATAGTATTCCGCTTGCTATGCATCTGGGTAGTACAAAGATGTATCGTGGTTTAAAAGATGAATACTATTGGATTGGGTTGAAGAAAGATGTGACCGAGTATGTGAGTAAATGCATGGTTTGTCAGTGTGTAAAGGTTGAACATCATCTTCCTTCAGGTTTGTTGTAACCGTTGAGAATCCCGGAATGAAAGTGGGAAAAAATTAACATGATTTTGTATCAGGTTTACCTTGGACACCTTCTAAGAAGAATTCAGTTTGGATAATTGTTGATCGTCTCACGAAATGCGCACACTTCATAGTTGTTCATACTATGTACACATTAGATAAGTTGGCTGAGTTGTACATCAAGGAGATAGTGAGATTGCATGGTGTACTGAAATTGATTGTGTCAGATAGAGATCCGAGGTTCACAACTCATTTTGGGGAATGTCTACATAATGATTTGGGTACTCGATTGAATTTCAGCACATCTTATCATCCACAGACATACGGTCAATCAGAAAGAGTAATTCAGGTGTTAGAGGATATGTTGCGGTGTTGCATTATTGATTTTCAGGGTTCATGGGAGAACCATCTACTGTTAGTAGAGTTTGCGTATAATAACAGTTATCGGTTGATGACTTGTCAAAATGCTTATATTTTACACCTTTTTGCTTAAGTATTTGTTTGTTCTCGAGGTCATCTCATAGCATGTAGGTGCATTTAGAGCATATAGTTGCATGTATCTTTACTTGTTGGTGGTTTGGATTTATTTCATAAGACTAGATGCGGCTTGAAGGGTATTTTGCTGGTATGGTGTTGTGCAGGCTGATGCTGAAGCAAGGCAAGGAAGGAAAATGCTATAGAAACTTGGACATCAATTCTTGGCGCAGAAAGCGTCAAAGTAACGCGCACACGCCGATAGCCCACATGTGCGAGCCCCTTTTTGTCTGATTGTGCTCCACATGCATAGGGAATATTCCCAGGACACTAGAGATTTTTTAGGGCACAAAACCCTAGGAGCCTTCACTATATATAGGACACAAGACCCTCATTTAGGGGAGAGCGTGAAAAGGTGACAAAAAGGCTAGGGAGAAAAAGATAAAGGCAACTCTTTACTTTTCTTGTCCCTCCTCCACTTGGTGTCCTCCATCGTAGAAGCTCCAAGGGTCTGACCTTGCTGACCTTGAGAGAGACGGCAAGCCTAGGGCGTTTCGTGGCACTGCAAGTCCATCGCGGATTGCGAGTTCTAGTTTTCCCTTTCTATTGCTTTAGCATATATTTTATATCTGAAAAAATGGGTTGTATGAATGAAGATACTTTGGATATTTGCCCAGCCATGAACTGATTTAGGTGGCTAGGGCTGTTTGGATGAACTATGTTTTATTTTCTTTTATGAATATTTATTTATCTCTTGCTCGTATATATGCTTTGTCAATGTTGTTATATGCTTAGGGTTGTAAGAGCCTCCGAGAGTTGGCGTTTCCTTAGGTGTTAGTTGAGGTTAGTGGTCGCGAGAGCTTTCTTTAACCTACATAGACAATGGAGTTGGATGCTGAGAGGCACAACTCTAATCCACCTTAGAGATAAGTGTTGGGTTTCAACGGCTAAGAGGGATAGACCTTTAAGGGTAGGGGGAGTGATAGAGTTTACGATGAGAGGTATTGTTGTAGCATTTCCTGCTCCCAGTTTCCTGGCTAGAGATAGTTAAGGAAAACCTTGAGTAAATCCTACCGAGCATAGACTAAGTTAGAGAGGTAAACCCTAGTAGAGAGGTAAAACATAGGTAAACCAGACAACCCAACCTGTCATTCCCACGTGAGTTTCACACGCGTAAGAAGATTTGTTTGTCTACTGATTTCTACACGCTATCTTTTATCTTTATTTTCTTCAGCATTTATATCTCCGCTCTGATTTGCTATAACATTCATCACTCTGTCTTGAATTACTAGATCAATCTCTATTACATTTCGTGACGCTTGTGTGCTTAAGCTTACCTTGAACACCTCCAATCCATGTGGAGACGATATGCACTTACCACTTTATTACTTGTTCGACGTGTCTACTTGCACCATATTTGCATATTATTTATAGTACATCACACGTGCAAACAAGTTTTTGGCGTCGTTGCCGGGGAATGGCAATTGGTTGTATTAAGTTATTGTGCTATTGCATGCGCCGAAGGAGACATCGAGAGCCTATATTACCTTATATTCCTGAAATTGAACATCTATTTCGTCAGTGCAGACGTATACAAGAAGCAATTAGAATCATGAACGGAGCTCAACATCAAGGGGAACCTGCTGCAGTAATCAGAGACTAAGGTCAAAATGTTCCAGCAAGACTCAGAGCTATTAGAGATCACCTAAATCCCGTCTTGGATGATCTTAATCCAGGAACTATTGCTCCAGAAATTCAGGCAGCCCACTTTGAGCTTAAACATGTCATGTTCAACGTGTTGAACTCAATTTGTCAGTTTGGAGGCTCGCCTCATGAAGATACTAGACAACACATCCGTTCTTTCTTAGAAGTACGTTACTCTTTCCGTCAATAAGGGGTGCACGAGGATGTGTTGAAACTCAAACTCTTTCCTTTTTCTTTGCATGATCGAGCACGAGAATGGTTGAGTGGTGTGCCAGCCAGATCATTGGAAACATGGAGAGATCTGTGCAAGAGATTTTTGAGGCGATATAATCCACCAAATAGGAACACTCAGTTGAGGAATGATATCACGTCCTTTCGCCAGTCTGATGACGAATCAATGTATGAGTGTTGGGTCAAATTTAAGGGATTATTGCGCAAGTGCACTAATCACAGTTTTCATGATTGGACACAAGTGGTTATATTCTACAATGGTGTTAATGCTCCCACCAAAATGATGCTAGACGCCTCAGCAAATAGAACATTTCATGACAAGTCACCCGAGGAAGCCTTTGACATCCTTAATAGAATAGCCAACAACGATTATCGATTTTCCTCATCAAGACATGGAATGGGGAAGAAAAGTCAAGTATTATGTGATACGAATATGGATGCCTCAGTAGTAGCCCAGTTAACCGCTATCACAACCATGCTAAAGAATCTTCAAAATCCTAGTGTGGTGAAGGAAGTAAGAGTGGCATCAACTTGCCTTTGTTGCAATGGAAACCACCACTTGAGCGAGTGCCCAAAAAACCAAGAATCTGCTAACTATGTAGGGACTTCAAATCGAAATAACAACCCCTACTCGAACACCTATAATGCTGGATGGCGTCAGCATCCTAACCTCTATTGTGGAAATCAATGAAATAACAGTTATGGGAATGTAAATCAGCAGAATTTGGGAGAATCACACGGACCACAATAGAATATGATGTGGCAAAACAACAATGGTTTTGCATCTTCATCCAACAACAATTCATTGTAAGTTACATTCAAGGATTTCATGGCATCTACTAAGGAATTTATGGCATCTACTAATACATTGCTTCAAGATCACTCTATGACCATTAAAAATCAAGGAGCTTTGCTGCAAAGTCAGTTCATCCTTGCGATCGTTGGAAATGCAAGTAGGTCAAATTACTTAAGCATTACATGTGCGACCCTAAGGAAATCTTGTTGGGTTGTGTGGAGCTCGATTCGATCAACCAAACTAGCTCACCAAGTGGTGCAGAGATGAATTTTTGGGTGGAAGGTTTGTGGAAGCTAGAATGTAAAAAGACACAATGATTTATAGTGGTTCAGCCTTCTAACAAGCACCTACATCCACTACCTTAGCTTCCCACTAAGGATTTCTCAATCAATCCACTAATTGATTCGTCCCCTTTTATAGGATTAGGAGGAAACCCTTACAACCGATCAAGCTTCTACCCAAAGCCTTGATCAAAACCCTCTTTACAAAGAGAAACAAGAAAGCAAAATTTTAAACCCTCTAATAGGTGTTTGTTTGCACAATGAAGCACTCACCCAAAACCTAAAACACTTGAGCAAATTTGACAATTTTGGCTCACTAGTGTTTGTCTATACAAGAATTGACAATTTAAGTGCTAAGACATTTTCTTGATCATTTGATGTTTGACAATATGAGCATTAGTCTTCTCTTGATGCTTGGAGGTCCCTTTTATACTCCCAATTGAGTTTATAGCCGTTTAGGACCGTTGGGGTTGAAATAGAGTCGTTGGAGCCTTTAATTCCCTCCATAAATGCAGTCTGCAGCTCCCCATTTCGAAACGCTCGAAGCCGTTTCAAAACATTCTCAATGTAGAAAGAGCCGTTGCAGTCTGTCAGGGTACCCGTTTCGGAACACCCCCTTGTTGTTTCGAAACGCGTATCGGAACGCTATAAGCTCGTATCGAAACGCCTGCATTTTGAAAGTTAGTTGGGAAAGAGCCGTTGGGGTTTATGACCGTTGAGGTCATTGCCACGTGGGCGTATCGAAATGGCCTAGCCCTTTTCGAAACGCAGGGCAAAAATCATGTCCAATGAAGGCTCGTTTCGAAACACGTTTCGAAACGATTTTGCTACTGGAGCATCTTGTTTCGAAATGCCCTAAGGTGTTTCGAAACACCTGGACAGTTTTGCTTAGATTGGCTTTGAAAATCATGAAAAACCCTTTTAAGAAATTCCCTAAACATAATTTCAAGTTGTTTGGACTTTGGAAATGTTTTAAATACTTTTTAAATCAGACCAAAACATTTTTCAATTATTATATCAAAACATTAGTTCTACAATCTCCCCCTTTTTGATATAATAAAACCACTTGAAAAATTGTTTGGGATTCTCCCCCTTTAACTTTAAAAATGTGAATAAGAGATTAAAAATTTTAATTCAATTAAAGCTCCCCCTTATTCATTTGAAAATTTAATTTTTCAAACCATTTCTCCCCCTTTTTGTTATATCAAAAAGAATTTAAAACATTAAGATAAAAAATAACAATAGAGGTAAAATTTTGACAAAGGTAAGAATTTGGTTTTTAAAATGACTCCCCCTTACTCAAAGCATCATTGAAATGTTAGTCCAACATATATGATCATCTAGTTGAATTAGATAAAAATTCAAACAAATAAAGGCAAAAACAACTAGATTTTTACCAACACTTGAACCCAAAGGTAGGATGTGAAGCCTTCCTTCTTCAAGTGTTCTTCCTTGTGTGCATGGAGCTCCCCCTCAATGTTTGACTTGTTGAACATCTCCATCACACCTACAATAGACAATCAAGTAACTTTTGGTATCCAAATTGCTTTGGATCCATGAACATTAGTAGCACAAACTTTAGTCCCCTTAGGAATCCATTTTTCAATTTCATCCTTTTTAGTTGAAGTGGTTAGTCCTTTTGGGACCCAAACACTTCTAAAACATTTTCCATTCACAAATCTAGGGGCACTAGATTGTCTAACATAAAAATTTGATTTTCCAAAATTGTTTTTCTTTTCAAGTTCCTTGGAAATCAAATCTTTTTCTTCTTGAACTTTTTGAAGCAATTTTTGTAAATCAAAACATTTTAATTTAAACTCTTCAAGTTTTGCTTCAAGTTCAAGTTTGGTTTTAGAAAGCAAATCATTTTGAATTTTTAACTTTGAAACCAATTTATTGTTTTTCAAAATGTGGCTTTTAAAATCTAAAACCAAATCATCATAGGCATCTTGTAATTCATCAAAAGTGTAAGAACATGAAGTAGATGAATTAGAAGTTACCCTTGAATCTTCTTCGATGGCCATAAGGCAAAGGTTGGCTTGTTCATCATCGGTGGAGTCCTCATCACTCCAAGTAGCCACATGTGCCTTCTTCTTATGGCTTGAAGTGCTTGCCCTCTCTTTTCTTTTAGGTTCTCGTTCAAGCTCTCTCAAGGCTTTCTTCATGAAAGGGGCACACTTCTTGAAGAGATGAACTATCTCTTCATCTTCATCCTCCTCTTCACTTGAGTAGACATGATGGCAAGTGAAGGATTTGAGAGCCATGGCACTAGCATTGATGCCAAGCCCTTTGATTTTCTTCTCTCCCATAGCTCTAATTTCTTCCCTCTTCTTCTCATCCTCTTTGTTCTTCTTCATAATTTGATGAGTAAGGAGAGACCCCATGAGTTCATCAAGCTTCAAGGTCTTCAAATTTTTGGCTTCGATGATGGCGGTCCTCCTTGAGTCCCAAGACTCAGGAAGTGAGTAGATGAGCTTTCGAACAAGCTTCTCTTTCGGGATGGCTTCTCCATAGCCTTTGAGACCATTGGTGATGGTGGAGAACCTATCAAACATCTTCTTGATGTTCTCTTCCGGATCCATTTTGAAGTTCTCATACTCCAAGGTTAGGAGCCCAATTTTGGTCTCCTTGACTTCATTTGTCCCCTCGTATGTGACTTCAAGCTTGTCCCATACCTCCTTGGCACTCTCACAAGAAGACATCTTCTCATAGATGGATGGACCAAATGCACAAAATATAATGTGCAAAGCTTTGCAATTTATCTCCATCTTCTTGCGATCGTCGGCACTCCACTCCGCTTTACTTCTTTGAGGCACGAACGAGCCATCTTCAACTACATCCCATAGCTTGTAATCTTTTGATTTGATGAAGAACTTCATCTTTGTCTTCCAATGGGCATAGTGAGCTCCGTCAAAGAAAGGCGGTTTGTCGATTGATTGTGCCATTGAGCCGGTTGATGAAAAAGTGATCGAGCTTGCCGGATCTTCTCAAAAGGATGTTAATCCTCTTCGATTGAGCCAAGCTCTGATACCAATTGTTGGGTTGTGTGGAGCTCGATTCGATTAACCAAACTAGCTCACCAAGTGGTGGAGAGATGAATTTTTGGATGGAAGGTTTGTGGAAGCTAGAATGTAAAAAGACACAATGATTTATAGTGGTTCAGCCTTCTAACAAGCACCTACATCCACTACCTTAGCTTCTCACTAAGGATTTCTCAATCAATCCACTAATTGATTCGTCCCCTTTTATAGGATTAGGAGGAAACCCTTACAACCGATCAAGCTTCTACCCAAAGCCTTGATCAAAACCCTCTTTACAAAGAGAAACAAGAAAGCAAAATTTAAACCCTCTAATAGGTTTTTGTTTGCACAATGAAGCACTAACCCAAAACCTAAAACACTTGAGCAAATTTGACAATTTTGGCTCACTAGTGTTTGTCTATACAAGAATTGAAAATTTAAGTGCTAAGACATTTTCTTGATCATTTGATGTTTGACAATATGAGCATTAGTCTTCTCTTGATGCTTGGAGGTCCCTTTTATACTCCCAATTGAGTTTATAGTCGTTTAGGACCGTTGGGGTTGAAATAGAGTCGTTGGAGCCTTTAATTCCCTCCATAAATGCAGTCTGCAGCTCCCCGTTTCGAAACACTCGAAGCCGTTTCGAAACACTCGCAATGTAGAAAGAGCCGTTGCAGTCTGTCAGGGTACCCGTTTCGGAACACCCCCTTGTCATTTCGAAACGTGTATCGAAACGCTATAAGCTCGTATCGAAACGCCTGCATTTTGAAAGTTAGTTGGGAAAGAGCCATTGGGGTTTATGACCGTTGAGGTCATTGCCACGTGGGCGTATCGAAACGGCCTAGCCCGTTTCGAAACGCAGGGCAAAAATCATGTCCAATGAAGGCTCGTTTCGAAACACGTTTCGAAACGATTTTGCTACTGGAGCACCCTGTTTCGAAACACCTGGACAGTTTTGTTTAGATTGGCTTTGAAAATCATGAAAAACCCTTTTAAGAAATTCCCTAAACATAATTTCAAGTTGTTTGGACTTTGGAAATGTTTTAAATACTTTTTAAATCAGTCCAAAACATTTTTCAATTATTATATCAAAACATTAGTTCTACAAATCTACCTAGTGATACTGAAGTCACTAAGACGCATGGCAAAGAGCAATGCAATGCTCTCACATTGAGGAGTGGTACCCAACTTAACACTGAAGCTAAGTTTGGGGGAACAAGAGAAAAGACTTTGTACCTAAGGAAGTGCAAGAGGAACCAAAAGTGCAAGCTGAAACATCCAGTGAGAAGGAGAAGGACAAGGATTTAGTGAATGAAACTATTGATGAAAGGGAAAATGGTATAGCAAAAGAGAAACCTGCATCAATAGAGGAAGAAGTTAGACCCCCACTCCCTTCCCTCTACGATTGAAGAAACAAAATAAGAATCTCCAATTTAGGAAATTCGTGGATGTTCTAGACCAGCTGCATATTAAGGTCCCATTATTAGAAGCCATTGATTAGATGCCCATTTATGCTAATTTTCTCAGGGACATCGTCACCAAGAAAAGAAAGGTTGAGCCGTATGCAACAGTTGCTATAGCAAATTGCCTCCTAAGAGATAAGATCCATGCAACTTTATTATACCATGTTCAATAGGTGATAACTATATAGGAAAAGCCTTGTGTGACCTTGGGTCTAGTGTAAATCTCATGCCAAAGTCAGTCTTCATGAAGCTCGGTATAGGAGATGTAAGGCCAACTACGGTTATCTTGCAATTGGCCGACCGATCTCATGTACGCTCGGAAGGAAGAGTAGAATATGTAGTAGTGAAGGTGGACATGTTCATCTTTCCAGTCGACTTCCTTATTCTTGATTGTGAGGGAGATGATAATGCACTCATTATTTTGGGGTGGCCATTTCTAGTAACTGGTAGAGCTTTAATAGACTGTGAAAAGGGTGAGTTTACCATGAGGGTGGCTGATCAAGAGGTGACAATCATTGTATTCAACACTCTAAAATATGTGGATGAATATGAAGATTGTCAGTACATGGACGCTACAACAAAAAGGGAGACTGCAGACTTTTGCTGCAACAATATTTTAAAAATAGATTGATGTGAGCAGATCCAAGATGAAGACAATATGGAGGATTGCGAGATCGAGTATGAGGAATTTGAGGAATTATCAGAAGAGATGGAGCAATCGAGCCTGCCCGAAGCCAAACCAGGTACGCACTTTGAACCTCTTGATTTTTCAGAATTTATTCCTCTTAAGCCTTCACTTGAGCATGCTCCATCATTAGAGTTAAAGCCCTTGCCGTCTCATCTTAAATATTCTTATTTGGGTAGTAATGAAACTTTGCCTGTGATAATATCATCTAGTCTTACAGCTAAGCAAAAAGCTAGTTTAATAAATATACTATCACAACATAAAAGAGCTTTAGGTTGGACTATGGCTGACTTAAAGGGGATTAGCCCTACTATTTGTATGCATAAAATTTTGCTTGATGGTTGTCACATCAATTCCATTGAATCCCAAAGAAGGCTCAACCCCATCATCAAGAAGGTGGTGATGAAGGAGATAATCAAGTGGCTTGATGCTGCTGTAGTCTACCCCATATCAAACAACTCATGGGTTAGTCTAGTCCAATGTGTGCCTAAGAAGGGAGGCATCACCATGGTGATTAATGATGAGAATGAATTGTTACCAACAAGGACGGTAACGAGATGGAGGATTTGCATGGACTATAGGAAGCTCAACAAAGCGACAAAGAAGGACCATTTTCCTCTCCCATTCATCGATCAAATGATAGATAGATTGGCGGGCAAAGCATTATATTGTTTCCTTGACGGATACTCAGAGTACAATCAGATTGCTATAGCACCTGAGGACCAAAGAAAGACGACATTCACATGTTCGTATGGTATTTATGCTTTTTGAAGAATGCCTTTTGGGCTCTGCAATGTTCTAGCAACTTTTCAGAGGTGTATGCTGGCTATTTTCTCAGATATGGTTGAGGAATTTTTGGAAGTCTTCATGGACGATTTTTCAATCTCTAGGGAAGAATTTGATTCATGCATGGGAAACTTGGCCTGAGTGCTAAAGCGACGTGACGAAGCTGATTTGATGCTCAATTGGGAAAAATGTCAATTTATGGTGATTGAAGGAACAATTTTAGGTCACAAGATATCGAAGAATGGCATTGAGGTGGATACAGGAAAGATTGTGGTACTTGAGAATTTGCCTCCTCCCACCAATGTGAAGAGCATCAGGAGCTTCTTGGGCGACGTTGGCTTCTATAGAAGGTTCATTGTAGAGCGTTTAGGTGTTCTCCGTGTATGAGCGCAAGTGCACACTCTTGTCATGTTATAATATAAAAGATACCGTCTCCCACAGAGATTGGAGCAGCTCCTCTGAATGGTTTCCTGCACAAAGATTTAGCAAATGAGCAATTAAATCTCAAGATGTGGAAATATAAAAACACAAATAAAAGAAAGATAGTGAGGAGAGAGATGATAGGGGGAGATTTGGGCGATAGGCTAGGTAAGGCAAGTGCAGCTTAGTAGCCTATGGACTATATTGTATAGGCTGAGCATGTTTTGTGCTGCCATGAAATTCTGCCTCGGCGGGATGGTGGGCAGCAAACTACGACCCTGTCACACGGCCGCAGCAGGTTACTACCATTGCAGGAGTGTACTGTCTCGGTAGGTGGAATAGAAAGAAGTCTTGGCGGCAAGTCTGGTAGAGATTCAAAGTTCGGAAGGATAGTCGACAGTGATCCCTCCTATTTCTAGGTTAGGAAGCTTGAGATTGTAACTTGTGGACTAGTGTGGAACCAAATTAGTTAACTCGATTTGTAATCCATTTTAGCCGCTGAAACTTGTGGACTAGTGTGGAACCAAGTTAGTCACGCCTTTGTAAGTTGTGATCGTGCTTAACCCTTTCATGAGCTTTGCACTTTCGTGCCCGACAAATGGATTTTCTCTTCAACTAACTGGTGTAGACTAATTGAACGAACAAAGAGCATAGATTAAGCAAACTCAGAATTTTATTGAAAACAACTCATAACTACACAAACTTTTCCCTCTAGATGCCGCGACCCCCAACATCTCCAACATACCTCACTATCCCCCCATCTATCCTCTCGTCCTCAGATATGTAAGGTGCTATCCGAGATATGCCCATGTATATGCATGCCCCTATACCCTTACATACATTGGGTATATATAGGGTTCTTGACCTAGGTTTTAATCCTCCTTAAAGTACAAGTTCTTAAAGTATATTTACATTAAATACAGACTCATTTTTTTACTTAAATATGGACTCTTTGGACGTTGCCTTCTTCCGCAAGTAAGGTTAAATGCTCCTACTTATTGGTCTTGGATTAGCTCTACTAGCCGCTACAAGCTTCAGAAAATTCCAAGACCGGGCTCATCGGGCTCAGGAAATTGCCCTCTTGAAATCGTGACCCATCTTGGTTAAGTCGGTGTAACTTATGCCCGGGCGGCATTTGGCGGCAAAACTGCTTCGGCAGCGTCCTTAGCGGTATCTTGAGCTGCTTCAGTACAGCTCCTTTGGTTCCAGCTTTCTATCCTGTCTTGTCCTGTCCTCTCCTCTCTAGCTATAGCACCTGAAAATATAAACTAAACTAAAACAATAACTTTTCTCAATCAAACATTAAATATTCAATAAAAGCGTGGTACAAGAGAAGATGCTGTTATAATGCATGCAATGCACCTAAATATGCCTAAATGAGCTTAAGAACAACAATAATAAGGACATGAATGTGTACAAAATATAGAACTCATGGACACTCTACACACCCCCAAGCTCGAACTATTGCTTGTCCTCAAGCAATGCAACCTAACTCGTAAATCTGCCCTTAGCACAAAATTAATAGAAACGACAACCTTCAACTTGATTTCTTACCTCAAGGTCGTGGCACCTGTTTTTATGTTAGTGATAGGGAATGGCATGAAATAACTTATATTTAATTTTCTTAATGCTAGTGTAGTGTGTGCATGTCTGAGTTCATGCTAAATATGCTGAAGTTACTTAGTTAACCGAGAATGCCTAAAATAATTAAATTATTTGAAAGAATACGAGTTGATGCCTTGGCAGCACAGTTTGGCACTTTTTGTTTTCTTTTTCTGATCATGGCTTTGAGGGCTTCAGCTCATCACAACTATTCTCTGGGTTTGAGGCTAAGATAGGTGCACTTTATGAAACTCTGAACCCTTTGAATAGAGTCATCCCGTGAAGACTTTCATTCACTCTTGCTAATTTGTCCGTCACTTGGTTTAGATTCATGGACTTTGATAGTAGCGGAGTGTCCTTGCTCATGATCCTTCCTAGAGCTTGTTTCGGGCACCTCTAGGGTATATACTCTTTCAACCTAGAGCCCATTTCAGGCACCTATAGATTTTTCATTATTTTTGCTATGCTGCCATGTATTGTCGGGGCGGCAAACCTGTATTCAATCAAGGAATTTTTATTAAGGCAGGCAGTGTTAAACTCAAAGCTCAAGCAAAAATTCAGCATTTAACAGACAAGTGTAAAGATAATTGGCAAAAAGAAAAAAAATTCTAAGTATTTTTCATGCTTCTTCCCATAGTTAGATTTAAAGTTTTTAGAATGGTGCGAATATAAGTAGTCGGCTAAGTTATCATAGGCACAAGTTTTTAAGCTAAAGATTTCTAATTCATTAAGTGCTAGGGGGCAAAATTTACATAAGCATTTAAATGCTACTAAATGAATCTAAAAAAAGAGGACTAATTCCCCCCAAACTCAAAGTTGGCATTGTCCTCAATGCCTCTACAAAACAAAAAATAAAATATAAAAAGAAAAATTACAAAACAGAAAAATAAAACATAAAAATTAAAAGTAAAAGAAAAGAAAAATGGTGCTATAGACTAAGGGAGTTCCCCTCTGTTGTTGTCGCGTCAGAGGAAGATTCTGAGGAGGCAAGCAGAACTAGGCGGCGCGTAGCTGATGGTCTTTTGGTTAGGCTCTTCTTCGAGCTACACGGTAGCTAGGGGTGGGCTTCTTTGATTGTCTTTCAGCTTCTCCACCCTAGGGCTATGCTGCTGGCCGCTTTCTCTTTCTGGCTGCCTCTACCGGTTCGTTGTCAAGGGAGTCTGAAATCTCCATGCTGCAGATAAGGGCGAGCCGCATCCTGTTTACTGTCGATCGATGCGAGGTGGGCATCAGGCGGTGCTAGACAAAGTAACTCCAAAAGGCTGCCAATGGCAACAAGTCTTGGCGGTTGACTGACCCATTGTTTTTGCCTGTAAGCCATTTGGTGTTTGGCTTACAGAGCTCCTTCTTGATCTTGTTGTAGTCAGCCCTGTCAAATATGATTCCCATTCTCCGTGCGGGTTGCTGTTGACCTCTATGCTGTAAAATTTGTTGATCATGTCAGTAGTGAACTTGACACCTTCTCCCCGGACGTAGACGAAAGGGCTCTCTGGGTTTGGCCGGAGGGCATAAAACTCTCGCACATGGTTGGTGTTGATTCCTTCTGGCTGTCGTGCGAATTGGTCCCAGCCCATATTGTGGATCCTTTCGAATAGAAAGGGTTCTAACCCAAAATCACAAATCAGGCTGGGTGTATTGGAAGCCGATCTCCTCCCATAGTTACCTTTCTTTGTAGAACTTATTGTAGGTCTCCTCAACAGCAAGTTTCAAGAATCTTTTGTATGAAGTGTTGGAGGTGGCGGTGGGTTGCTGTGATGAGGCAATATTTTGTGGGACGGTTGTGTTTCCTAAAGAAAGAAAAAGAAATAATGTGAAAGAAAATAAAGCTAAGAAAATTTTAGAAGTAAAGATTGCAGAAAGAATTCAGAGTAGAGGAGAAAGAAAAGTGAAGAATGGGGAGAGAATAGTTGGCTTTATATAGCCGTTTCTCTCCACTGCCTTGGTGGGCACGCTGTCAATAGGCGACAATTATTGCGGCGCGAATAATTGGATTCTAGTCGTTACACAGATATCTGTTCCGCTCGTTGGGGCAAAATATATCCATTACGGCTAGCCGTTATGCTTTTCTGCCTTGGGCTGCCTTGGCTGCTAGTTGGGCCTCTCCTTTATTCTTTCATCTTTCTTTATCTTTACTTCATTCCTAACCTAGAATAAATTAAATACCAGAATTAAATAAAAATTAAATCTAATCCTAATGCTTAAAAATAAATTAAAGATAAAAATAAAATAAAAAATAAATGTTAGGCTATGTCGTGCTGCGCTTTTCCCAAACATAACCACTTCCTGAAGGGTCTTTGTGTTTGGCTATTCATCTCGGCATGTCCTTCCCCTCCTCAGGTGGATGTTGTTGCCAACCTTCCTGCCCTGACGGGACATACACCAAGAAAACAAAGAGTCTATTTTTTAAGCAAATAAATGAAAAGAGATTTAATGTGCAAAAACAAAATAGGAGTGCAGAAATTCAAACATAGTTGCTTTTGCCAATCCCCCGGCAACGACGCCAAAAACTTGTAGAGCGTTTAAGTGTTCTTCGTTTATGAGCGCAAGTGCACACTCTTGTCAAGTTATAGTATAAAAGATATCGTCTCTCACAGGGATTGGAGCATCTCATATGAATGGTTTCCTGCACAAAGACTTAGCAAATGCACAATTAAATTTCAAGATGTAGAAATATAAAAACACAAATAAAAGAAATATAGTGATGAGAGAGATGATAGGGAGAGATTTTTGCGATAGGCTGGGTAAGGAAAGTGAAAATTATTAGCCTGTGGACTACATTGTATAGGTTGAGCAAATTTTTTTGCTGCCACGAATTGTTGCCTCGGCGGGATGGCGGGTGGCAAACTACAACCCTGTCACGCGACTACAGCAGGTCACTGCACTGTAGGGGTGTACTGTCTCGGTAGGTGGAACGGAAAGAAGTCTTGGCGGAAAGTCTGGTAGACATTCCAAGTTCGGCAGGATAGTCGACCGTGATCCCTCCTATTTCTAGGTTAGGAAGCTCGAGATGCTAACTTGTGGACTAGTGTGGAACCAAATTAGTTAACTCGGTTGGTAATCACTTTAAGCCGCTGAAACTTGTGGACTAGTATGGAACCAAGTTAGTCACGCCTTTGTAAGTTGTAACCGTGCTTAACCCTTTCGTGAGCCTTTCACTTTCGTGCCAGACAAATGGATTTTCTCTTCAACTGACTGGTGTAGACTAATTGAACGAACAAAGAGCATAGATTAAGCAAACTCAAAATTTTATTTGTAACGCCCCGGTTTTGGGCTTAGGAGTTTTGGGCGTTGACCGGGTGGTCAAAGTGCTGTTCGAATCTTAAGAGGTTAAATTAGGAAAGCCTAGTTCGGGTTGCATTAAAAATATGGAAAAATGTTCTAAAATCATCTTTTAATATAATTAAGTGAACTGTGAAATCAATTTTGGAAAATGAGTTTTGGAAGTGTGACATTTTGGCTAGTGACCAAAATGTAATTTTCGCAAGTTTGGTGGCTGTTTTATAAAGGGTTGAAACTTTGAATCTTTAAGGAGCTATTAATCCAAAAGTGGTTTCTCCAGATTTTTCCAAGATATTTTAAGTCTATAATCTGATTTTAAAGGTTATTAAAATTGGAGGGAAGCCATTTGGCTATTTTCTTAACTAACTTTCTAATTTTCTTTCTCTCATTTTCTCTCAACCCAAACACTCCATTTCCAGAGAATTGTTTCTAATTTTCTCACCTAAATCTCTCCTTTTAACTCTCATTTTATTGCTAATCATTGTATCTTCAAAACCTCTTCAATTGCTAAGTGTTTCATCAAGGATTTTGATTGCAAAAAGAGGAGAAACTCAAGTTTGGAGGTAAGAACGTCCTTCTCCTCTAAACTATCAGTTCTTTACTAAAATTCCTAAGTTTTCAATCCTTAATTGATGTTTAATTAAAGGATTTAAAGTGTTGAAATGGATCTTGGCTTATTATGCAAGATTTTGATGATTTTTGATGATTTTCGTTAGATCTGAGTAATCTGTGATTTGAGAGGTGTTTTTGATGTTAAATGATCTCTAAATTGATAAGGAATTGAGTTTTGATTGATGCAATCCCGGATAGGTTGAGTTTCCTAAGTTTAGCTTGTGTTTCAAGGTAGTTTTTGAGGTGATCTTGGTGATCTGATGTTGCTGGAGGTATAAGGTTGTTAATAGGTTGTTTTTAGAAGTTATATGATGTTAATGGAAGTGAGGTTTTGCTGGTTTATGGCTGGGCTTTGTTTAGAAGTGGTTTAGATGCATTTTCAGTTGTGTTTGGTGGCCGAAAATGGAGGTTGGATGAGAGCAGCGAGTTTAGGTGCTTTCATTGAAGCAATTAATGCATGATGATGCATTAATCCTCTGCTTTGATGTGTTGAAACAGAGGAGGCATCTTTGGATCCAAGAGTGGTTGATCCGGAAGCTTGATTTGGTGCTTTGGCTTGAAGCAAAGTGGAAATCGGTGAGTGAAGTTGGATTTCAGCTTTTAAAACCAAGGTTTGAAGGTTTTGGGAGCTTAGTTTAAGTCTAAACAACTTTGCTAAGCTCAAGTGTAAGTTTTCGGATTTTCTCTCTAGTGGTGGCCATGATTTTTGTTGTGATGCAAGTGATGTTTTGCATGTTTTAATTACTGTTTTGAAAGCATGTTTTAGCATGGATTTTGCTGATGTTGTAAGCCATATGTTGAAGGTAACTCTAGGTAAGAGTGCCTTGCCTTTATACATTGAAATAATGTGGTTTGATGCTTTGAAATGCATGATGAAAATGGCTTGGTTTAATGCTTTAAAACAGTGGATTAAATGATGAATATGATGTATATTGGCAAGTGATGTTTTGAAAAGATTAAGGTCACTAAGGTGGTTAAAAGTCCTTGAGTGAGCCTTGTTACATAAGATCATCAAGGTGGTTAAAAGTCCTTGGATGAGTCTTGTTGCGGACACTAAGGTGGTTAAAAGTCCTTAGGTGATCCTTTCCATGGTGTTTAAAAGTCCATGGGGCCAAGGTGTTTAAAAGTCCTTGGGGCCAAGGTGTTTAAAAGTCCTTGGGGTGATTCAAGCATTGGACACAAAGGTGGTTAAAAGTCCTTGTGTGGTCCTTATTCATGGTGTTTAAAAGTCCATGGCCAAGGTGTTTAAAAGTCCTTGGGGCCAAGGTGTTTAAAAGTCCTTGGGAAAGTTGTTGAACTTGTTTTATGAAATGGAAATTGTCACTTGAGCCAATATGACATGTTAAGAATATTGTGAAGCATGAGGTGCTTGTTTTAATGTTTATGTTGAAGCATGAGATTGCTTGTTTAAAGTATGCTTTTGAGCATGTGCAAAGGTTGATTTAAAGCATGTTTTGTAAATGTTTTGAATTGCATTATTGAATGGTTTTTAAGAGCTTTCCTCACTAAGCTTTTGCTTACGCTCTCTTCGTTTTCTTAATTCAATAATGCAGAGCATTAGAGTACCTTGAGGGGCAGCAAGAGGGGCAAGAGTTCAAGTACAAGTAAAGCTCAATGTATGGAAGGTTTTTGTTAAACATTTAGCTTTTGGGTGATTTGGCAATGGGGGACCAAAGTGTATGTTTTGGGAGGTGTTTGGAACTCCCTAAGCATGTTGAATGTTGTTTTGAATGCTGGTTTTTGGATTAGATCATTGCATGGTTGTTTTGGAAGTTTGGTGTTTTGAATAGCTAGCTTGTGTAGGAAGTATGCCTATAGAATTGGGGCTTTTTGCATATGATGTTGGTTTGTTGATTTGGTGATTCCTATAAGTCATATATATGTTGAATTGCATGCTGGTAAAGTTTGGTGACATTTGGAGCATGTTTGAATGATCTATTGCATGAATTGGAATGCTAGTTTGCTGCAATCTGTGCAGGCGTTTCGGAACAGTGTGCACCGTTTCGGAACGGGTGCCTTTCATGAACCCAGGCGTCCGAAACGGTATGCACCGTTTCGAAACGGTTTGGTCTCTGCCAAGGCCATGTTTCGGAACCCGTTTCGGAACGGCCCGTGTTTCGGAACAGGGTCTACCTGTTTCGGAACGGTCGACCGTTGGGGGCTGACATTGGTAGTTATATGTTTTGAATTGTTTACGTTTTGGTCCTGAATCTTGTTTGCTCAATTGTATGAGCTTGGGAAGTCCTTTTGAGCTGAAATTTCACAGAGAAGCATGAAACCTGATTAATTTCAAGTTGGTAACTTTAATTTGGGTTAAGTCCTTTTAATTATCAGAAATTACAATTTGGTCCCTAAAGTTGTAATTTGTTCAGTTGGGTCCCTGTTTGATCTCTGATGTTTGTGATCTTTGAGTATGATGTTTGTGTGATCACAATTAGGGTTAATGTGCATCTAGACAAGATTAAAAAGAAAATAAAAGGGTCGTTAATCAAGGTTGACTTTCGGGTTGACTTTGGTTTTCCCCGTGTGACTTTCTTAATTCGGGTCAACCGTCTAGGCCGGGTTAAAGGGGTTACATTTGGTGGTATCAGAGCTGAGTTTGCGAGTAATTGGGAATGATTGTATGCATGATTGAAGTATGTTTGGCTTGTATACTTGTTGTTTGAAAGCATGTTTAGTGGCTTGTGATGTTGATGCAATTGAGATGTATGTTGTGATGTTGCATGTTGAGGGTACCCATTACCAAACAAAAGCTAATGAAATGATGTTGATTTTGAATGAAATTGAGCTTGAATACTTGGATTGCTTACCTTGCTGGGCCTGACTTGTTTTATTTTGCATTGTGATTGCATGGTAAAAGTATGGCACCACGTAGAGAGTTAAGAGGTAGTGTGCGAGCTACGGCTCCCAATGAGAACGAGAATGAAGAGAATACGGGTAGTGCAGTGTTACCCCCTCCTCCGCCTGGTGGTGGTGCTGGAGGTGAGCGAGCTGAAGCTGCAGCTGGTGCTGGAGCTGCTGGACCAGAGGTTGGTCAGGGGCAAGCTATGCCTGATATGTCTATGCTGGTACAAGCTATTGCGGGTGCTTTTCGAGCAGAAGTAGCTAGAGCTCAAGGAGCTGGGCATCAGGGAGATGCTGGAGTCAGACTACCTTTGGAGCGTCTGCGCAGTCTTGGTGGGACTGAGTTAAGAGGTATGTCTGCTGAGGGTTCGGAAGCTTGGCTAGAGAGTACCAAGAGTATCTTGGGTCAGATGAGCTGCACGGATGTGCAAAAGTTGGGATGTGTTGTGTCCTTGCTGTAGGACGATGCATATACGTGGTGGACGACCACCATAGCTGGGATGGATGAAGTTGATGTTACTTGGACATTCTTTCAGAATGCATTCAAGAGGAGATATCTAGGAGTGAGATATCTGGATGAGAAAAAGCGTGAATTCATGTCTCTTACCCAAGGGAGCATGAGTGTGGCTGAGTATGAAGTGCAGTTTGTACGGCTCAGTCAGTATGCACCGGAGCTGATACCTGATGAGCGAGAGAGGTGCGAAAGGTTCCGTTATGGCTTGGTAACGGAAGTAAAGACCTACATGTTGGCTGCTGAGTACAATGATTTTGATGCGTTGGTTAACCGATCCAAGGACATTGAGATGAACTTGGGTTTAGCTGCGAAAGGTGCTGGAGCAAGTTCTGGCAAGAGAGCTGCTGAGTATAGTTCCGGAGGTGGACGGAACAAGAGGGGACGTGATCAGAAGTATCAGTCCTCAGCCAAGAGAGGTGGTGGTGCACCTGCTAGAGGTGGTTATGCTAGAGCTAATCCTAGTGCTTGCTGGATCTGTGGTTCGCGTGGTCACATGAAGCGTGACTGTCCTCGTGCTGTGAGGGAGGTGCAAGCTCCTGTTGCGGCAGCTGGTAATGGATGTTGGAACTGTGGTTCTGTTGACCATCTGAGGCGAGATTGTCCGAGGTTGGCTGGTGGCCAAGATCGTGCTCCTGTAGTTGCACCGCAGAGAGGTCGTGGGCGCGGCCGTGGTAATTTCCAGAGGAGAGAGGAAGGTGGTCGCGGAGTAGCTCATGTTGTGGCTATTCAGCCTGAGGGTGGAGGCCAAGCGAGGGTGTATGCTCAGCGCGAGGGAAGGAGTGATGCTGATGTGATTGCAGGTACCTTTACTTTGCAATCCTTGTCATTGCTTTCTTTGATTGATTCTGGATCTACGCATTCATACATTTTGCGTGAGCATGTTGAATTGCTTGGTTTGCCTGTTGAGTCTTTGGATGTTGGTGTTCGTGTCACTAGTTCTTTTGGTGAAACTGTTGTGACTCGAAAGCTTTATAGAAGGTGTCCTTTGGTTGTTCAAGAACATGTCTTTCATGTTGATCTTATGGAGTTGCCCTTTTATGGCTTTGATGTAATCCTTGGTATGGATTGGCTTGCTGAGCATCGTGCTGTTGTGGATTGTGAGAATAAGCGGGTTTCGCTTAAGCTTGCGGATGATTATGAAGTTGTTGTAGTTGGCGAGAATGTGAAGTTTCTTGCTAATGTGGTGTCTACCTTGGAGGCGAGTAGGATGCTGAGGCAGGGTTGCGAAGCTTACCTAGCTTTTGTGATGAATCCTAGCTCTAAGGAGTTGAGGGTGCAAGATATCAAGGTTGTGAAGGAGTTTCCTGGTGTTTTTCCTGAAGAGTTGCCTGGTTTACCTCCTAATCGCGAGGTGGAGTTTGGAATTGAGCTGTATGAGAATACAACTCCTGTGTCCATTACTCCCTATAGAATGGCACCTAAGGAGCTGAAGGAGCTGAAGACGCAGTTGCAAGAGCTGCTTGATCGTGGTTTCATCCGGCCGAGTGTGTCGCCTTGGGGTGCTCCTGTCTTGTTTGTGAAGAAGAAAGATGGCACTATGAGAATGTGCATTGATTACCGTTAGCTGAACAAGTTGACTATCAAGAATCGGTATCATTTGCCGAGGATTGATGATCTCTTTGATCAATTTCGGGGAGCTGCTGTGTTCTCTAAGATTGACTTGAGGTCAGGGTATTATCAGTTGAAGGTGAAGGATGTGGATGTGCCTAAGACAGCTTTCAGGACGAGGTATGGGCATTATGAGTTCCTTGTGATGCCGTTTGGTTTGACAAATGCTCCTGCTGCTTTCATGGACATGATGAATCGTGTGTTTCATGAATACCTGGACAAGTTCGTTGTGGTGTTCATTGATGATATCCTCGTGTACTCTCGTACTGAGGAGGAGCACGAAGAGCACTTGAGGGTTGTGCTGCAAGCTTTGTTGGAGAATCAACTTTATGCTAAGTTGAGCAAGTGTGAGTTCTGGCTTAAGGAGGTGGTGTTTCTTGGGCATGTGGTCTCAGCTGAGGGGATTCGTGTTGATCCTCAGAAGATTGAAGCGGTGATGAACTGGAAAGTTCCTAAGTCTGTTCATGAAGTCCATAGTTTCCTTGGTTTGGCGGGATACTACCGGAGGTTTGTGGATGGTTTTTTCCAAGATTGCTGCTCCTTTGACGAAGCTGTTGCAAAAGGATGTTAAGTATGAGTGGACAGAAGCGAGACAACAGGCTTTTGAGAAGCTTAAGGCGGCTTTGACGCAAGCTCCTATCTTGATTCAGCCTGAATCAGGGAAAGAGTTTGTGGTCTATAGTGATGCATCCTATGTTGGGTTGGGATGTGTGCTGATGCAAGTGGGTAAGGTTGTGGCTTATGCGTCGCGGCAGTTGAAGGTGCATGAGCGCAACTATCCTACGCATGACATTGAGCTGGCTGCAGTAGTGTTTGCTCTGAAGATCTTGTAACCCCCTTAACCCGGCCTAGACGGTTGACCCGAATTAAGAAAGTCACACGGGGAAAACCAAAGTCAACCCGAAAGTCAACCTTGATTAACGACCCTTTTTTTCTTTTTAATCTTGTCTAGATGCACATTAATCCTAATTGTGATCACGCAACATCATACTCGAAGATCACAAACATCAGAGATCAAACATGGACCCAATTGAACAAATTACAACTTTAGGGACCAAATTGTAATTTCTGATAATTAAAAGGACTTAACCCAAATTAAAGTTACCAACTTGAAATTAATCAGGTTTCATGCTTCTCTGTGAAATTTCAGCTCAAAAGGACTTCCCAAGCTCATACAATTGAACAAACAAGATTCAGGACCAAAATGTAAACAATTCAAAACATATAACTGCCAATGTCAGCCCCCAACGGTCGACCGTTCCGAAACAGGTAGACCCTGTTCCGAAACACGGGCCGTTCCGAAACGGGTTCCGAAACATGGCCTTGGCAGAGACCAAACCGTTTCGAAACGGTGCATACCTTTCGGACGCCTGGGTTCATGTAAGGCACCCGTTCCGAAACGGTGCACACTGTTCCGAAACGCCTGCACAGATTGCAGCAAACAAGCATACCAAAACATGCAATTGATCATTCAAACATGCTCCAAATGTCACCAAACTTTACCAGCATGCAATTCAACATATATATGACTTATAGGAATCACCAAATCAACAAACCAACATCATATGCAAAAAGCCCCAATTCAATAGACATGCTTCCTACACAAGCTAGCTATTCAAAACACCAAACTTCCAAAACAAGCATGCAATGATCCAATCCAAAAACCAGCATTCAAAACAACATTCAACATACTTAGGGAGTTCCAAACACCTCCCAAAACATACACATTGGTCCCCCATTGCCAAATCACCCAAAAGCTAAAATGTTTAACAAAAACCTTCCATACATTGAGCTTTACTTGTACTTGAAATTTTGCCCTTCTTGCTGCCTTTTAAGATACTCTATTGCTCTGCATTATTGAATTAAGAAAACGAAGAGAGCGTAAGCAAAAGCTTAGTGAGGAATGCTCTTAAAACCATTCAATAATGCAATTCAAAACATGCTTTAAATCAACCTTTGCACATGCTCAAAAGCATACTTTAAACAAGCAATCTCATGCTTCAACATAAACATTAAAACAAGCATCTCATGCTTCACAAATTACTTAACATGTCATATTGGCTCAAGTGATACATTTCATTTCTTAAAACAAGTTCATCAACTTCCCAAGGACTTTTAAACACCTTGGCCCCAAGGACTTTTAAACACCTTGGCCATGGACTTTTAAACACCATGAATAGGGACCACACAAGGACTTTTAACCACCTTTGTGTCCAATGCTTGAATCACCCCAAGGACTTTTAAACACTTTGGCCCCAAGGACTTTTAAACACCTTGGCCCCATGGACTTTTAAACACCATGGAAAGGATCACCTAAGGACTTTTAACCACCTTAGTGTCCGCAACAAGACTCATCCAAGGACTTTTAACCACCTTGATGATCTTAAGTAACAAGGCTCACTCAAGGACTATTAACCACCTTAGTGACCTTAATCTTTTCAAAACATCACTTGCCAATATACATCATATTCATCATTTAATCCACTGTTTTAAAGCATTAAACCAAGCCATTTTCATCATGCATTTCAAAGCATCAAACCACATTATTTCAATGTATAAAAGCAAGGTACTCCTACCTAGAGTTACCTTCTACATATGGCTTACATCATCAGCAAAATCCATGCTAAAACATGCCTTCAAAACAGTAATTTAAAACATGCAAATCATCATTTTGCATCACAACAAAATCATGGCCACCACTAGAGAGAAAATCCGAAAACTTACACTTGAGCTTAGCAAAGTTGTTTAGACTTAGACTAAGCTCCCAAAATCTTCAAACCTTGGTTTTAAAGCTGAAAATCCAATTTCCACAAACTCACTCACTCACTCACCGATTTCCACTTTGCTTCAAGCCAAAGCACCAAATCAAGCTTCCGGATCAACCAATCTTGGATCCAAAGATGCCTCCCCTATTTCAACACATCAAAGCAGAGGATTAATGCATCATCATGCATTAATTGCTTCAATGAAAGCACCTAAACTTGCTGCTCTCATCCAACCTCCATTTTCGGCCACCAAACACAACCGAAAATGCATCCAAACCACTTCTAAACAAAGCCCAGCCATAAACCAGCAAAACCTCACTTCCATTAACATCATATAACATCTAAAAACAACCTATTAACAACCTTATACCTCCAGCAACATCAGATCACCAAGATCACCTCAAAAACTACCTTGAAACAAAAGCTAAACTTAGGAAACTCAACCTATCCGGGATTGCATCAATCAAAACTCAATTCCTTATCAATTTAGAGATCATTTAACATCAAAAACACCTTTCAAATTACAGATTACTCAGATCTAACGAAAATCATCAAAAATCATCAAAATCTTGCATAATAAGCCAAGATCCATTTCAACACTTAAAAAACTTTAATTAAACATCAATTAAGGATTGAAAACTTAGGAATTTCAGTAAAGAACTGATAGTTTAGAGGAGAAGGACGTTCTTACCTCCAAACTTGTGTTTCTCCACTTTTTGGAATGAAAACCCTTGATGAATCAAGTAGCAATTGAAGAGGTTTTGAAGATATGTTGATTAGAAATCAAAAGAGAGTTAAAAGGAGAGATTTAGGTGAGAAAATCAGAAACAATTCTCTGGAAATGGAGTGTTTGGGTTGAGAGAAAATGAGAGAAAGAAAATTGAGAAGTTAGTTAAGAAATTAGCCAAATGGCTTTTCCCTCCTTTTTGATATACTTTAAAATCAGATTATAACTCAAAATATCTCAGAAAAATCTGGAGAAACCACTTTTGGATTAATAGCTCCTTAAAGATTCAAAGTTTCAACCCTTTATAAAAACAGCCACCAAACTTGCAAAAATTACATTTGGGTCACTAGCCAAAATGTCACACTTCCAAAACTCATTTTCCAAAATTGATTTCACAGTTCACTTAATTATATTAAAATATGATTTTAGAACATTTTTCCATATTTTTAATGCAACCCGAACTAGGCTTTCCTAATTTAACCTCTTTAGATTCGAACAACACTTTGACCATCCGGTCAACGCCCAAAACTCCTAAGCCCAAAACCGGGGCGTTAGAGATCTGGAGACATTATCTGTATGGTGAGAAGTGTACTGTGTACACGGATCACAAGAGTTTGAGGTATCTGATGTCTCAGAAAGAGTTGAATCTTAGGCAGCGGCGTTGGTTGGAGTTGCTCAAGGATTATGATCTGACGATTGAGTATCATCCTGGTAAAGCTAATGTTGTTGCGGATGCCTTGAGTAGGAAGGTAGCTGTTGAGCTGAGAGCTATGTTTGCTAGCTTGAGCATATCGCGAGATGGTGGTCTTGTTGCTGAGTTGCAAGTGAAACCATCTTTGGTTCAGTTGATCAAGGAAAAGCAGTTGTTGGATGATTCCTTGGTGTCTCATGTTCAGGATATCGCGGAGGGTAGACCTTCGGATTTCTGCTTTAATGAGGATGGTGTGTTGTGTTTTGGTAGTCGGATAGTAGTGCCTGCTGATGCTGAGTTGAGGCGTGCTATTCTGACTGAAGGTCATAGTAGTCCTTTTGCTATGCACCCTGGTAGTACAAAGATGTATCGTGATCTTCGTGATGAGTACTATTGGGTGGGTTTGAAGAAGGATGTTGCAGAGTTTGTGAGCAAGTGTTTGGTGTGTCAGCGAGTTAAGGCTGAACATCAGGTTCCTTCTGGTTTGTTGCAACCGTTGAAAATCCCTGAATGGAAGTGGGAGAGGGTTACCATGGATTTCGTATCTGGTTTGCCCTTGTCTCCATCAAAGAAGAATTCTGTTTGGGTGATTGTGGATCGCTTGACGAAGTGTGCGCATTTCTTGCCTGTGCATACTACGTTTTCTTTGGATAAGCTAGTAGAGCTGTACATTGCTGAGATTGTGAGGTTGCATGGTGTGCCTAAGTCGATTGTGTCGGATAGGGATCCGAGGTTCACATCGCGTTTCTGGCAGTGTTTGCATCAAGCTCTGGGTACAAGGTTGCATTTCAGTACGTCCTATCATCCTCAGTCGGATGGTCAGTCTGAGCGGGTTATTCAGATTTTGGAGGATATGTTGAGATGCTGCGTGATTGAGTTCCAAGGTTCTTGGGAGAAGCATCTGCCTTTGGTTTGAAGAAGGATGTTGCAGAGTTTGTGAGCAAGTGTTTGGTGTGTCAGCGAGTTAAGGCTGAACATCAGGTTCCTTCTGGTTTGTTGCAACCGTTGAAAATCCCTGAATGGAAGTGGGAGAGGGTTACCATGGATTTCGTATCTGGTTTGCCCTTGTCTCCATCAAAGAAGAATTCTGTTTGGGTGATTGTGGATCGTTTGACGAAGTGTGCGCATTTCTTGCCTGTGCATACTACGTTTTCTTTGGATAAGCTAGTAGAGCTGTACATTGCTGAGATTGTGAGGTTGCATGGTGTGCCTAAGTCGATTGTGTCGGATAGGGATCCGAGGTTCACATCGCATTTCTGGCAGTGTTTGCATCAAGCTCTGGGTACAAGGTTGCATTTCAGTACGTCCTATCATCCTCAGTCGGATGGTCAGTCTGAGCGGGTTATTCAGATTTTGGAGGATATGTTGAGATGCTGCGTGATTGAGTTCCAAGGTTCTTGGGAGAAGCATCTGCCTTTGGTTGAATTCGCTTATAACAATAGTTATCAGGCGAGTATACAAATGGCACCTTATGAGGCTCTGTATGGGAGGAAGTGTAGGACTCCTCTTTGTTGGGCTGAAACTGGTCAAAAGTTGGTTTCGATGCCGGCTTTGTTGAAAGGAACCACCGAGAAGGTGAAGCTCATTTGTGAGAGGTTGAAGGCTGCCTCTGATCGGCAAAAGTCTTATGCGGATTTGAAGCGTAAGGAGATAGAGTATGCGGTGGGTGACCGTATGTTCTTGAAGGTTTCGCCTTGGAAGAAGGTGATGAGGTTTGGTCGGAAGGGTAAGTTGAGCCCTCGGTACATTGGACCATATGAGGTGGTTGAGCGAGTGGGTCCTGTTGCGTATCGGTTGAGGTTACCTCAGGAGTTGGAGAAGATTCATGATGTGTTCCATGTTTCTATGCTCCGGAAGTATAGATCTGATCCTTCGCATGTGATGCCTGTGGAGGAAGTGGTTTTGAATCCGGATTTGACCTATGATGAGGAACCGGTGAAGGTTCTGGATTCGGATAGCAAGGTTCTTCGTGGCAAGACCATTGAGTTGGTGAAGGTGCTGTGGAAACATCGAGGTGTTGAGGAAGCCACGTGGGAGCGGAAGGAAGACATGCTGAAGCAGTTTCCTTATCTCTTTTCTTCAGGTAAATTTCGAGGACGAAATTTCTTAAGGGGGGAGAGTTGTAACGCCCCGGTTTTGGGCTTAGGAGTTTTGGGCGTTGACCGGGTGGTCAAAGTGCTGTTCGAATCTTAAGAGGTTAAATTAGGAAAGCCTAGTTCGGGTTGCATTAAAAATATGGAAAAATGTTCTAAAATCATCTTTTAATATAATTAAGTGAACTGTGAAATCAATTTTAGAAAATGAGTTTTGGAAGTGTGACATTTTGGCTAGTGACCAAAATGTAATTTTCGCAAGTTTGGTGGCTGTTTTATAAAGGGTTGAAACTTTGAATCTTTAAGAAGCTATTAATCCAAAAGTGGTTTCTCCAGATTTTTCCAAGATATTTTTCCAAAAGTGGCTATTTTCTTAACTAACTTTCCAATTTTCTTTTTCTCATTTTCTCTCAACCCAAACACTCCATTTCCAAAGAATTGTTTCTGATTTTCTCACCTAAATCTCTCCTTTTAACTCTCATTTGATTGCTAATCATTGTATCTTCAAAACCTCTTCAATTGCTAAGTGTTTCATCAAGGATTTTGATTGCAAAAAGAGGAGAAACTCAAGTTTGGAGGTAAGAACGTCCTTCTCCTCTAAACTATCAGTTCTTTACTGAAATTCCTATGTTTTCAATCCTTAATTGATGTTTAATTAAAGGTTTTAAAGTGTTGAAATGGATCTTGGCTTATTATGCAAGATTTTGATGATTTTTGATGATTTTCGTTAGATCTGAGTAATCTGTGATTTGAGAGGTGTTTTTGATGTTAAATGATCTCTAAATTGATAAGGAATTGAGTTTCCTAAGTTTAGCTTGTGTTTCAAGGTAGTTTTTGAGGTGATCTTGGTGATCTGATGTTGCTGGAGGTATAAGGTTGTTAATAGGTTGTTTTTAGATGTTATATGATGTTAATGGAAGTGAGGTTTTGCTGGTTTATGGCTGGGCTTTGTTTAGAAGTGCTTTGGATGCATTTTCGGTTGTGTTTGGTGGCCGAAAATGGAGGTTGGATGAGAGAAGCGAGTTTAGGTGCTTTCATTGAAGCAATTAATGCATGATGATGCATTAATCCTCTGCTTTGATGTGTTGAAACAGGGGAGGCATCTTTGGATCCACGAGTGGTTGATCCGGAAGCTTGATTTGGTGCTTTGGCTTGAAGCAAAGTGGAAATCGGTGAGTGAAGTTGGATTTCAGCTTTTAAAACCAAGGTTTGAAGGTTTTGGGAGCTTAGTTTAAGTCTAAACAACTTTGCTAAGCTCAAGTGTAAGTTTTCGGATTTTCTCTCTAGTGGTGGCCATGATTTTTGTTGTGATGCAAGTGATGTTTTGCATGTTTTAATTACTGTTTTGAAAGCATGTTTTAGCATGGATTTTGCTGATGTTGTAAGCCATATGTTGAAGGTAACTCTAGGTAGGAGTGCCTTGCTTTTATACATTGAAATAATGTGGTTTGATGCTTTGAAATGCATGATGAAAATGGCTTGGTTTAATGCTTTAAAACAGTGGATTAAATGATGAATATGATGTATATTGGCAAGTGATGTTTTGAAAAGATTAAGGTCACTAAGGTGGTTAAAAGTCCTTGAGTGAGCCTTGTTACATAAGATCATCAAGGTGGTTAAAAGTCCTTGGATGAGTATTGTTGCGGACACTAAGGTGGTTAAAAGTCCTTAGGTGATCCTTTCCATGGTGTTTAAAAGTCCATGGGGCCAAGGTGTTTAAAAGTCCTCGGGGCCAAGGTGTTTAAAAGTCCTTGGGGTGATTCAAGCATTGGACACAAAGGTGGTTAAAAGTCCTTGTGTGGTCCTTATTCATGGTGTTTAAAAGTCCATGGCCAAGGTGTTTAAAAGTCCTTGGGGCCAAGGTGTTTAAAAGTCCTTGGGAAAGTTGTTGAACTTGTTTTATGAAATGGAAATTGTCACTTGAGCCAATATGACATGTTAAGAATATTATGAAGCATGAGGTGCTTCTTTTAATGTTTATGTTGAAGCATGAGATTGCTTGTTTAAAGTATGCTTTTGAGCATGTGCAAAGGTTGATTTAAAGCATGTTTTGTAAATGTTTTGAATTGCATTATTGAATGGTTTTTAAGAGCTTTCCTCACTAAGCTTTATCTTACGCTCTCTTCGTTTTCTTAATTCAATAATGCAGAGCATTAGAGTACCTTGAGGGGCAGCAAGAGGGGCAAGAGTTCAAGTACAAGTAAAGCTCAATGTATGGAAGGTTTTTGTTAAACATTTAGCTTTTTGTTCAAGTACAAGTACAAGTAAAGTTCAAGTACAGTGTGCACCGTTTCGGAACGGGTGCCTTTCATGAACCCAGGCGTCCGAAACGGTATGCACCGTTTCGAAACGGTTTGGTCTCTGCCAAGGCCATGTTTCGGAACCCGTTTTGGAACGGCCCGTGTTTCGGAACAGGGTCTACCTGTTTCGGAACGGTCGACCGTTGGGGGCTGACATTGGCAGTTATATGTTTTGAATTGTTTACGTTTTGGTCCTGAATCTTGTTTGTTCAATTGTATGAGCTTGGGAAGTCCTTTTGAGCTGAAATTTCACAGAGAAGCATGAAACCTGATTAATTTCAAGTTGGTAACTTTAATTTGGGTTAAGTCCTTTTAATTATCAGAAATTACAATTTGGTCCCTAAAGTTGTAATTTGTTCAGTTGGGTCCCTGTTTGATCTCTGATGTTTGTGATCTTTGAGTATGATGTTTGTGTGATCACAATTAGGGTTAATGTGCATCTAGACAAGATTAAAAAGAAAATAAAAGGGTCGTTAATCAAGGTTGACTTTCGGGTTGACTTTGGTTTTCCCCGTGTGACTTTCTTAATTCGGGTCAACCGTCTAGGCCGGGTTAAGGGGGTTACATTATTGAAAACAACTAAAAACTATACAATCGTTTCCCTCAAACTACTTTACATACACGCGTCTAAAGCCTAGGAGAGTTGGGCCCGCGATCCCCAACATCTCCAACCTACCTAACTATCCCTCCATCTATCCTCTCGTCCTCAGATATGCGAGGTGCTATCCGAGATATGCCTATGTATATGCATGCCCCTATACCCTTACATACATTGGGTATATATAGGGCTCTTGACCAGGTTTGAGTCCTCCTTAATGTAGATGTTCTTAAAGTATATTTACTTTAAATACAGACTCCTTTTTGACTTAAATATGGACTCTTTGGACATTGCCTTCTTCAGCAAGTAAGGATAAGTGCTCCTACTTATCGGTCTTGGATCAGCTCTACCGGCCGCTACAGGCTTTAGAAAATTGCAAGACTGGGCTCATCCAGCTTAGGAAATTGCCCTCTTGAAATCACTACCCATATTGGTTAAGTTGGTGTAACTTCTACTCGGGCGGCATTTGGCGACAAAGCTCCTTCGGCAGCGTCCTTGGTGGCATTTTGAGCTGCTTCAGTACAGCTACTTTGGTTCCAGCTTTCTGTCCTGTCCTGTTCTCCCCTCTCCTCTCTAGCTATAGCACCTGAAAATATAAACTAAACTAAAACAATAACTTTTCTCAACTAAATATAAAATATTCAATAAAAGCGTGGTACAAGAGAAGATGCTGTTATAATGCATGCAATGCACCTAAATATGCCTAAATGAGCTTAAGAACAACAATAATAAGGCCAGGAATGTGTACAAAATATAGAACTCATGGACACTCTGCATTCATCAAGGACTTCTCCATGATCTCCAAGCCACCGTGTAATTTACTACAGCAAAATCGACCCTTCATATTCGATGAAAAATCTCTCAGCGGTTTCGAAGAACTGAAGGAGAAACTTACCTCAACACCTATTGTTGTTCCACCTAATTGGAGCTCACCTTTTGAGTTGATGTGTGACACAAGAGACTACGCAATAGGAGAAACTCTTGGACAACGCCGAGGTAAACTCTTTCATCTTATTTATTATGCTAGTCGCACATTGAATGATGCACAAATTAATTACACCACAACAGAAAAACAATTGTTGGATGTTGTATTTGCCTTTGACAAGTTTAGGTCATATCTAATAGGCACTAAGGTCATTGTTCACACCGATCACTCAGATATTAAATACTTAGTGACTAAAAAGGATGCTAAACCTACACCTATTAGGTGGATATTACTCATGCAAGAATTTGATTTGGAAGTTAGGGATCGAAAACGGTGTGAAAACCAAGTAGCTCACCATCTTTCTAGGCTAGAAATTAGTAAGGAAAAACAAGATGAAATGGAAATTAAGAAGGAATTCCCTGATGAGAAAATACTATATGCTACAACAATCCCATGGTATGTTGATATTGTTAAATTTCTCGTTAGTGGTATTTTGCCTCCTATTTTGAATAGATAGGGACAAAGAAAATTTAGGCATGACGCAAGATCCTATTTTTGGGATGAACCATATTTATTCAAGCAAGGCACTGACCAGATCATTAGAAGGTGTGTCCCCGAAGAAGAGCACAAGGAAATACTTTTCCATTGTCATTCATCTCCTTGTGGTGGACATTTTGGAGGAGCTAGGACTGCTGCAAAGGTCTTACAATAAGGATTCTAGTAGCCCATTCTCTTCAAGGATGCGCACGCATTTTGTCAATAATGTGATCGTTTCCAAAAGACGAGTAATATTTCTAGGAGGTATGAAATTCCTTTGCAAGGAATCTTGGAGGTTGAAATCTTTGATGTATGGGGAATAGACTTCATGGGACCGTTTCCCTCATCTTCTGGAGACTTGTACATCCTTTTGGCTGTGGACTACGTATCTAAATGGGTTGAAGTAGTTTCCACTCCTAGGAATGACTCCAAGACCGCCTTGAAGTTCCTTCACAAGAATATCTTCACGAGATTTGGAGCACTAAGAGCAATTATCAGTGATGATGGAATCCACTTTGACAACAAGCTGATTGCTAAAGCATTAAAGAGGTATGGTGTGATGCATAAGATTGCTACAACATATCATCCTCAGACTAATGGTCAAGTTGAAGTCTCGAATAGAGAAATCAAGCAGATTCTTGAGAAGGTGGTTAACCCAAAAAGGAAGGATTGGTCTCCTAAGCTTGATGAAGCTCTTTGGGCCTGCCGTACTGCCTACAAAACACCATTGGGAATGTCACCATTCAAGCTTGTTTATGGGAAAGCTTGTCATCTACTTGTGGAACTTGAGCACAAGGCATATTAGGCCATTAATAAGCTTAACATAGATGCACAAATGGTTGGATGAAGAAGGCTGTTAGAGCTGAATGAAATGGAAGAGTTCAGATCGCAAGGCAATGAGAATGCCAACCTATAAAAGGAGAAAACAAAGAAATGGCATGACAATCATCTCTTGCCGCGACATTTCTCAGAAGGGCAACAAGTGCTCCTTTATAACTCCAGGTTAAAGCTTTTTCTAGGCAAACTAAAGTCACGATGGTCAGGACCTTTTCTAGTTCACAAGGTCTATGCCCATGGTGCGGTGGACATTCAGAAACTTGATGATGACACGATATTCAAGGTAAATTGACATCGTCTGAAGCTGTACAATGGAGCTCTAGTCCTGCGAGATAATTCATCCTTCATCCTCCATAATGCTTAAGCGTTTGAGCCACCCCTTCTCTTTTTTAAAGCTCATTTGTCCATAAATAATGTACAATAGAGCTACAACATTTTATGTTTTATGTCCATAAATAATGTAGTTTAATCTTTATTTTTATTTTCGTACTCTAGGTTTTTAATCCCATTTGTCCTTTTTCTCCATTATACTTTAATGTCAGGTTTGTTTGCATCTAAGCAACCCAAGGACGCAGGTGGCAGGGTCAGTGTGCAACGACGCATCAGGCCTTTGTTTTATAAGGGTATAAGGAATGAACAATTAAGCTTTTCCAACCTGAGAGGAGGCCGACTCAAAAAGGGAAAAAGGAGGGGGAATTAATTAGCCTCTTCACCTTTTAATTACAAGAAAACCCTAGCAATTATTGCATAGGTCTTTTCATTATCCTACTTTTCACCTTTTCATTTAATACCCCCTTGTCCTTACCTTACATACACGCCCCCAACCCCCCCAAAACTCTCTCTTTCAATTGATGTCAGTTATCCCATCAACTTCCGCCAACTCTCTCTCTCATCACATCAATACAAAGAAAACCAAAAGACCCTCCCACATCATCTTCTCCAACTCACTCAAAAACCCTAACCAAAACTTTTCTCCCATATCTCACAAACCTTCACCCTCCTTTTGCCTAACAATGGTGCGTTGCAAGCGAGTAGAAGGTGCATCTGGCAGTAGCCGACCCAAGCCCGTGGTGATAAAAAGTTCCTAGACGATAACGATTCCAAGGTCTGCAAGACCAGAAATTGCTACTAGAGTAAGGCTTCAAGTTCCCAAGTGAAGGAGAACCAGGGTTCGATAAGGACATCGTGGATGTCGTCGCAAACCACAAATCAAATCAAATCAAATTTTGCGTACCCATTGTTCAAGAATTCTATACCCATCTTACCAGTCCTACAAATCCCGATGTTTATGTGCGTGGAGAACAAATCAAATTCACTACAGCCAAGATCAACAAGTTCTTTGGCTTGAAAAATTCAGAGGATCACTATACACCTTTCTCCGAGAACACCACCCCACAAACTATGAAGGAAGTACTAGAAGACTTGTGCTTTGAAGGCACCAACTTTGATGCATCAAGCAAAGCAATGGAGCATGCACGACTCAAGCCAGAGGCAAAACTTTGGATCCACTTTGTCAAGAATAGGCTCATGCCAACTTCTCACAAAAAACGATGAATATTCCAAGGCTCCTACTCCTTCATTCTATTCTAAATAGCTGGTCCATCGATGTGGCAAAAACTATTATAAATGAGGTATATACATGCTTGAAAATGAAGTCTAGTCCGCTCATCTTTCCTAATCTCTTCACGGCCCTCTGTCGAGAGAAATGAGTGTTAGAAGATCCCATTGCTGATGCGAAAAACTCAGGGAAATGTATTATCACACTTGAAATGGTCCCGTGTAACCCCTTAACTCGGCCTAAACGGTTGACCCGAATTAAGAAAGTCACACGGGGAAAATCAAAGTCAACCCGAAAGTCAACCTTGATTAACGACCCCTTTTTTTTCTTTTTAAACTTTTCTAGATGCATGTTAACCCTAGATATGATCATTCAAACAACATGCTCAAAGATCATACACATCAGAGATTAAACAGGGACCCAATTGAACAATTTACAACTTTAGGGACCAAATTGTAAATTCTGGAAATTATAGGGTCTTAACCCGAATTTAAGATACCAATATGAAATTAGTCAGGTTTCATGCTTCACTGTCCAATTTCAGCTCAAATGGACATCCCAAACTCATACAATTGCATAAACATGTTTCAGGACCAAAACGCAAACATTTCAAAACATAAAACTGCCAATGTCAGCCCCCAACGGTCAGGTGTTCCGAAACAGGGAGAACCTGTTTCGAAACGCGGGGCCGTTCCGCAACGTGTCCCGAAATGAGGGCTGGCAGAGGACTTTCCGTTTCAGAACGGTGTCTTCCGTTTCGGACGCCTAGGCTATTACAGGGCACCCGTTCCGAAACGGTAGCTGCCGTTCCGATACGGCCTGCACAGAATGCAGAAGATTGACTGCTAAAACACACAATTGATCAACCATACATGCTCCAAATGCAACCAAACTTGACCAGCAAGATATTCATCATATAAGGTACATAAATGCATCATTCAATCATCAACAAGGCATCAAATATGAAAAGCCCCAAATCTATAGGCATGCTTCTTACTTAGCAAACCATTCAAGCATCAATTTGATTAAGACAACATATAAAGACCAAATACATGTTCCAACATTAATAACAACATAGAACCATTCTTGTCCAAACATACACAAACTCATTAACATCCACACAAGAGATTCTTTCCCCCATTGCCTCTATTAACTATAGCTATTAACCGAGACATACATCCCAAGTGGAGTTCTCCTTGAATCCCTTGCTTCCCGCTGTTCCAACTTCAGGAATCTGCATTGATGGACAAAAAAGGAGCGTAAGCACATAATGCTTAGTGAGGCAAGCTCAAAACCAAAACACCATCAATGCAGCGAGTCATAAAACCATGATTTAGAAACAAACTCGATTCGATAAACCAAAGCATTGTTTGAAAACCCTTTCCAACATCATGCTTAAAATCATGCATTGCTCAAACTTGAAAACCAACCCTTAGCTTAGAAAGCTAAGTAAACCCTTTTCAAAACATAACTTGCAATACAATCAATTTAACCATTCCATGCATGAACATCATATGCAAAGTTAAATTCAAAACCTTGGAAATCACTTCCAAATCACATCATACCTTTCTCATACGTGAAAACCATCTTTAGGCAAGAAAACTTTTAAAACCATTTACTCATTCAATCTATCATGTGCATTAAGCAATTACAACATATGAACCACAACATCAAAATTTGCATCACAAGCCTTTTAGAACAAGTCTTAGCAAGACTTCAATACACTAAAGAGATTTCATGCACTCATGCTCCGTTATCAAAAGACAATAACACTTGTATGAACTAACAAGTAATACATGCATTCATATGGATTACACACTTTTCATGCCACCATGCATCATTTCAAGCATCTCATGCTTCATTATAATCAAGAACATTACATTGGCTTCCAAGTGATAAACCAAATCCATTTTTCAACTCAACATCCAATCGGATACGCGGATCACAAGCGTTGTCCCTACGCTTCATACACACTACCAATCCAAGGTCCCCAAATGAAATTTTTAATCACCATTTTACCTTACCATTCACAAGGTTCCCATATATGGAATTTTAATCACCATATAACCTTAACATTCACAAGGTTCCCATATATGGACTTTTAATCACCATATAACCTTAACATTCACAAGGTTCCCATATATGGACTTTTAATCACCATATAACCTTAACATTCACAAGGTTCCCATATATGGACTTTTAATCACCATATAACCTTAACATTCACCGATTGGTAGTTGTATAACATCACTAACGAGATCCGGGACACCCTATACAAGATCCACACATGGACTTTACACCACCATTGTGATCTTAACAAGCACAAGGTCCTCAAATGGAATTTTAACCACCATTATTACCTTTGCTTACCCAAGGTCCTCGAATGGGATTTCAATCACCATTATAACCTTAACCATCTTGTTAGGATACTTGGATGGAGTTACCGGTTCACTCTTAACCACTCCACATCCAAGGCGACTTTATTCACGGTGCACCCAATCCTATAGCCGGCTAACTATATCCGATCAAAGTAATCAAGAACCACTTACATCACTTGCCAATATAACCATCTTACCACATTAACCCAATGTTTTACAAGCATAACAAAAATGCATATACCACCATTTACCATCACCAATCCACTGTTTTAAAGCTTGAGACAAAGCCATTAAGCAACATGCAACACCATGCATTAATTTCACAATTCCAATGTACAAAACCATTAATCTCTTACCTCAAGCATCCATCACACATGGCTTTCAAAACCAGCATTAAACCATGCTAAAATATGCTTTCAAAGTAGAGTTTAAAACATGCAAATCACATGCATTGCATCCAACAATCACAAGTGCTTTACAAACCAATTCATACACAAACCAAAAGAGAAATTCCATTTACTTACTCTTGAGCTTAGCTAAGTTGTTTAGACTTAAACTAAGCTCCCAAAACGTTCAAACCTTGATTTTAAAGCCGAAAACCCAACTTCACTCACCGATACACAAAACAAGGCTAGCCAACAAGCCTTCCAAGCATCGGAAACCTTCCACACCACCTCTAATGCTCACGGATCAATCTCCCCTGTTTCAAGCACACAACAACAGAGGATTAATGCATCATTATGCATTAAAAACACCAGCAACACAACTAAACTCGCTGCTCTTAGCAAATCCAACATTTCGGCTACAAAACACAACCGAAATCACCTCCAAACACTTCCAAAACTTAACCCAGCCAAGATCCATCACTTCTAACCATTTATAAACATCAATTAACATCCAAAATGAAATCACGTCCTTATACCTCCAACAACAACAGATCATTAAAAACACTCCAAAAACAACCAAAAACTCAAGCAAAACTTAGGAAATTCAACCTATTCGGGATTCCATTGATTAAACCTCAATTCCTTATCAAATTAACATTCATTTAACATCAAAAACACACCTCAAAACACTGCTTTAACAGATCAAACGAAAATTCATCAAAATCACCAAATCTTGCGTTTAAAGCCAAGATCCATTACACAACTTTAAAACCACTTATAAATCATCAATTAAGGATTGAGAACTTAGGAATTTCAGTAAAGAACTGAGAGTTTAGAGGAGAAGGACGTTCTTACCTCCAAACTTTGAGTTTCTCCCTTTTTGGAACCAAAAAGCTTGAAGAATCAAGTAGCAAATGGTGAGGTTTTGTTGATGAGATGATTAGCAATCAAAAGAGAATTGAAAAGAGAGATTTAAGTGACAAAATCAGAAGAAAAACTCTGGAGAAAAGGTGTTTGGGTTGAGAGAAAATGAGAGAAAAGGAAAAATGAGATTTTAGGAAAAATTAGTTAGAAATAACTTCCCTCCACTTTCCTTTTGTTTAAAAATCAGAATTATATCACTAAATATCTTAGAAAAATCTGGAGAAACTCCCTTTGGGTAAATAGCTCCTTAAAGATTCAAAGTTTCAATCCTTTCTAAAACAGTCACGCAGTTTTCAAAAATTATATTTTGGTCACCAGCCAAAATGTCACCCTTCCAAACCCCATTTTCTAAAATTAATTTCACAGTTCACTTATATATATTAAAAGAGAATTTTAGAACATTTTTCCATATTTTTAATGCAACCCGAACTAGGCTTTCCTAATTTTACCTTTTTATATTCGAACAGCACTTTGACCAAACCGGTCAACGCCCAAAACTTCTAAGCCCAAAACTGGGGCGTTACAACTCTCCCCCTCTTAGGAAATTTCATCCTCGAAATTTCAACTGGCGAAATGAGAATAACAACCTTCTCAAATCAACACACAAGGCACACAAAAGCCTCAACCACCACTGAACACTCTCCAAGCAAAACTCCACTCAAACTCAACACCACCACATACTGTTCAAGAACTCCCAAAGCACTCGGATACTATCCACACCTTATCTTTTCATTCTTCCAAACTGCACATAGACCCACCAACAACCTGAAGAACCTCCAACCTTTTTGCAGCATACACCGCCCTAACTCATAATTCCCAAAACTCGCACACACAGTGGCGCCAACCAAACCAATTCAGCAACCATGTAACCCAAAACCATCACTTCCTCTAAAACTCCTTGCACAACTACTCAACCTCTTCCAAAGGTTACCACACCAAGCAAGAATCCTTAAGCATCAACTGCTTACTTAAACTTCCCAACACAGTGCTGGCACTCCTTCACATCCACCGCTATCATAACTTCAACAGCTCACCCGGAAAACTCACCCATCACCTGATAACCCCGTCACAAAACCCCAACCTTGGCTCCGCCAGCAGTTCCTCACACCACTAGCTGACTTCAAAAGGAATTTTATTATTTATAACCAGTCAACCACTTTTTACAAGAACCCATCCAACCAACAATAGCCCTCGATCATACATTGCCCTTCCACTTCAAGCTTTGACTACAATACTAGCCTTACCAGGACACTGCCCACTCTACACACCCATACCCATTAAGATTACAAAACTTCTATTCTCCCAGACTAACCCTTTTTCTACAACCTTAAACACAACACCAATGCCAAGTTACCTCAGCACCTAGGGCACACATCCACTATCTTAACACCAAGAAACCACCTCTTCTACTAGCTATTCAAAACCACTAACATGCTATACTGCACGCACTATTACCAACAGCTCGCATAAAACCCTCTATTACCTCTAACATTCCTCTAGCACCAAAACAACCTCCACAAACCCATCATCCAACCCAACCCTATCACAACACTAATAAACTCAATTAGTTATTAGCGAGTGTGAACGTCCGTATGCATGGTCTCCAATATGCCCTATCAATGCCTGATGTACATGTATGCAAAACCTCTAATGTCATGCCACATGTATGCATGGACCAGTACATATATAATATAGTATATAACAGATGAATTTAACTGTGCATGTATGCCAGTTCACACCCACAAATAACATCCTCAGAATCCGTCTAAGAACAACCTCCTACCTCACTTTAACTTGTCTAACTCCATCATTCTAACAACCATTAACCACAAGATACTCACTAAAGCCTTCTTCACAATAAAGTTGTTTCAAAACAACAACAACTACCCAAACATGCTAGCAACAAGATCATACTCACTACGCAAGGGAAGCCAACAGAAACCAACTAAGATAACTAGACAAAGGTTACCTAAAAACACATCACCACCCTGGAGCTTTCAACAGACGAGCTCTCTTCCTTGCAGAACCATCACTCCCCAACCGCACTGCTGCAGCATCAGCTAACACACTAAAGTCACCACCATCTCCTTGCGATGAAGAACCCTGGCTATCTCGAGCCAACTTCAAACAACTACGTCTCGTATTCCAGCAGACCCACATTTCCAACAGATTTCATTTCCCAAACTCTTCACAACTTTCTGCTCTTCCTGCCACCTTCGAACCTTGCCTCGGTCGTGCCCACGACCCTTCAGAGACCCTTCTGCTACCACTGAAGCTAATTTTACCACATTAGGACAATCTCGCTTCACATGCCCCTTAGAACCACAATTCCAACACGCACCTGCGCCCCAACAACCTCCCACATGGCGCCTTCTACAACGGTCACACACCGGTAGCTGAGCTTCCACTCCACCCATAACTTCCTTGCTTAAACCTCCACCACCTTCACAAACAGAAACCACACCCTCACATTGCTGAACCCTTGGAAATTTCTCTCCAAGATACCTTTCATAAAAGGCAGACACAAAGAAGTCCCAATCAATATCATGGATGTGCGATGCCACCGCCACAGATGTCCACCAGGCACATGCGTCCTCCAACATCAATGAGACAACAGTTCCCAGCTTACAAGCATAATCACAACCTTCCTGATCCAATATCAGAATTACACTGGCCAACCAGGCCTCAAACGTCTCAGGTGTCGAACCATGATACTCCACAGCACCCAAATCCAATAAACGCTATTTCGGCAAACCCACACATCCCACAGCCAGCACGTCTACAGACTTTACTTTTACCACAGCCCGAGATGTTACCAACACCTCTTGAGCAACAGGTGATGAACTCTTCATCGCAGAACCAGCTTCTTTCTCCTGCCCTACTACCTCAACTCCAGGCACAAAAGACTGAGACGAAACACTTCCATTAAAAGGCGAATTCCACGCCTTAACAACCTGCCCTAAAGCAGCAACCATCTCACCCAACTGCCATTCTTTCATCGATTTCGCCATACTATTAACAACAAGCAATCATAACATAACAAACAAACCAATTAGACCAGCTTTAAGCAAGGATTGAAACTCCAACTCCAAAATAACACAATAGCTATAGTAATAAGGCAATGGGTATCCCGAATCCTCCCCTTACTCATGACATAACAGTTAATAAAACATGGATATCACAACATCAAGCATATCAAACAACATATTCGATCATGCTTTCATCAAACAACATCCACTCGTAACAGCATAATATCATCAATATCCTACCCATTACACTTCCATCATTCATAAAGACCAGCTCATAACACCAGCACAACATCAGCACACATCCACATGAGCTCAATAAATATTCATAAACAAAAAGCATGCTAAGAACATCAACAGTTCACTCAAAAACATGCATTTCAACCGGCTTTCAACCACACATCAATATAAACATCATACACATATTACAACAACTTACCGTTTCCCAAAGCATTCGCAACTCAGCTCTGATACCACCAAATGTAACCCCCTTAACCCGGCCTAAACGGTTGACCCGAATTAAGAAAGTCACACGGGGAAAATCAAAGTCAACCTTGATTAACGACCCTTTTTTTTCTTTTTAAACTTGTCTAGATGCATGTTAACCCTAGATATGGTCATTCAAACAACATGCTCAAAGATCATACACATAAGAGATTAAACAGGGACCCAATTGAACAATTTACAACTTTAGGGACCAAATTGTAAATTCTGGAAATTATAGGGTCTTAACCCGAATTTAAGTTACCAATATGAAATTAGTCAGGTTTCATGCTTCACTGTCAAATTTCAGCTCAAATGGACATCCCAAACTCATACAATTGCATAAACATGTTTCAGGACCAAAACGCAAACATTTCAAAACATAAAACTGCCAATGTCAGCCCCCAACGGTCAGGTGTTCCGAAACAGGGAGAACCTGTTTCGAAATGCGGGGCCGTTCCGCAACGTGTCCTGAAACGAGGGTTGGCAGAGGACTTTCCGTTTCGGAACGGTGTCTTCCGTTTCGGACGCCTAGGCTATTACAGGGCACCCGTTCCGAAACGGTAGCTGCCGTTCCGATACGGCCTGCACAGAATGCAGAAGATTGACTGCTAAAACACACAATTGATCAACCATACATGCTCCAAATGCAACCAAACTTGACCAGCAAGATATTCATCATATAAGGTACATAAATGCATCATTCAATCATCAACAAGGCATCAAATATGAAAAGCCCCAAATCTATAGGCATGCTTCTTACTTAGCAAACCATTCAAGCATCAATTTGATTAAGACAACATATAAAGACCAAATACATGTTCCAACATTAATAACAACATAGAACCATTCTTGTCCAAACATACACAAACTCATTAACATCCACACAAGAGATTCTTTCCCCCATTGCCTCTATTAACTATAGCTATTAACCGAGACATACATCCCAAGTGGAGTTCTCCTTGAATCCCTTGCTTCCCGCTGTTCCAACTTCAGGAATCTGCATTGATGGACAAAAAAGGAGCGTAAGCACATATGTAACGCCCCGGTTTTGGGCTTAGAAGTCTTGGGCGTTGACTGGTTGGTCAAAGTGCTGTTCGAATCGTAAGAGGTTAAATTAGGAAAGCCTAGTTCGGGTTGCATTAAAAATATGGAAAAATGTTCTAAAATCATCTTTTAATATAATTAAGTGAACTGTGAAATCAATTTTGGAAAATGAGTTTTGGAAGGGTGACATTTTGGCTAGTGACCAAAATGTAATTTTTGAAAGTTTGGTGGCTGTTTTATAAAGGGTTGAAACTTTGAATCTTTAAGGAGCTATTTACCCAAAGGGAGTTTCTCCAGATTTTTTTAAGATATCTTGAGTTATAATTCTGATTTTAAAGATTTCATAAAGGAGGGAAATCTCATTTTGCTATTTTCTCAACTAACTTCTCATTTTCTTTCACTCTTTTTCTCTCAACCCAAACACTCCATTTCCAGAGTTTTGTTTCTGATTTTATCATCTAAATTCCTCCTTTCAACTCTCATTTAATCCCTAATCATTGTATCTTCAAAACCTCTTCAATTTCTACAAGTTTCATCAAGGATTTTCATTCCAAAAAGAGGAGAAACTCAAGTTTGGAGGTAAGAACGTCCTTCTCCTCTGAACTTCAAGTTCTTTACTGAAATTCCTAAATTTTCAATCCTAAATTGATGTTTAATTAAAGGCTTTCAAGTTGATTTATAGATCTTGGCTAATTATGCAAGATTTTGATGATTTCACATGATTTTCGTTTGATCTGTTAAATCTGTGATTTGAGAGGTGTTTTTGATGTTAAATGATCTCTAAATTGATAAGGAAATGAGTTTTGATTGATGCAATCCCGGATAGGTTGAGTTTCCTAAGTTTAGCTTGTGTTTTAAGGTAGTTTTTGTGGTGATCTTGGTGATATGTTGTTGCTGGAGGTATAAGGTTGTTAATAGGTTGTTTTTAGATGTTATATGATGTTAATGGAAGTGAGGTTTTGCTGGTTTATGGCTGGGCTTTGTTTGGAAGTGTTTTGGATGCATTTTCGGTTGTGTTTGGTGGCCGAAAATGGAGGTTATGTGAGAGCAGCAAGTTTAGATGCTTTCATTGAAGCAATTAATGCATGATGATGCATTAATCCTCTGCTTTAATGTGTTGAAACAGGGGAGGCATCCTTGGATCCGAGAGTTGTTGATCCGGAGGCTTGATTTGGTGCTTTGGTTGAAGCAAAGTGGAATTTGGTGAGTGCATTTGTGAAAATGGATTTTCAGCTTTAAAACCAAGGTTTGAAGGTTTTGGGAGCTTAGCTTAAGTCTAAACAACTTTGCTAAGCTCAAGTGTAAGTTTTCGGATTTCTCTCTAAGTGGTGGCCATGTTTTGGTGTGTTGCAAAATGATGATTTGCATGTTTAAATTACTGTTTTGTAAGCATGATATAGCATGATATTTGCTGATGTTTTAAGCCATGTGTTGAAGGTAACTCTAGGTAGGAGTTCCTTGATTTTATACATTGTTTAAATGTGGATTTGATGCTTTGAAATGCATGGTGAAATGGCTTGGTTTAATGCTTTAAAACAGTGGATTTCATGATGTGAAATATGTATATTGGCAAGTGATGTTTTGTAAAAGTGAAGGTCACTAAGGTGGTTAAAAGTCCTTGAGTGAGCCTTGTTATTTAAGAACATCAAGGTGGTTAAAAGTCCTTGGATGGTTCTTGTTGCGGACACTAAGGTGGTTAAAAGTCCTTAGGTGCTCCTTTCCATGGTGGTTAAAAGTCCATGGGGCCAAGGTGTTTAAAAGTCCTTGGGGCCAAGGTGTTTAAAAGTCCTTGGGGTGATTCAAGCATTGGACACAAAGGTGGTTAAAAGTCCTTGTGTGGTCCTCATTCATGGTGTTTAAAAGTCCATGGCCAAGGTGTTTAAAAGTCCTTGGGGAAAGTTGTTGAACTTGTTTTAATAAATGAAATGTATCACTTGAGCCAATATGACATGTTAAGAATTTTATGAAGCATGAGATGCTTGTTTAAAGATTATGTTGAAGCATGTGATGTTTGTTTAAATGTATTTTGAAGCATGGAATTGCTTGTCTTAAAGTATGCTTTGAGCATGTACAAAGGTTGATTATAAGCATGTTTTATAAATGGTTTAATTGCATTATTGAATGGTTTTTAAAGAGCACACCTCACTAAGCTTTTGCTTACGCTCTCTTGTTTTCTTAATTCAATAATGCAGCGCATTAGAGTATCTTGAGGGGTAGCAAGGAAGGGCTAGCAATCAAGTTCAAGTAAAGCTCAATGTATGAAGGTTTTATAAGTACTTTTAGCTTTTGGTTGATTTGGCAATGGGGGACCTATGTGTATGTTTTGGGAGGTGTTTGAGACTCCCTAAGTATGTTGAATGTTGTTGAGATCGTTGGTTTTTGGTTTGAAACCTTATATGCTTGTTTTGCAAGTTTGGAGTTTGAATGGATAGCTTAAATAGGAAGCATGCCACTTAAATTGGGGTTTTTCTTATGTGATGGTTTTATATTGAATTGGTGATGCAATTGAGGTCCTTGCATGTTGGTTGATTATGTGATATGGTTTGGTGTTGTTAATTTGAAGTTTGAAGCATGTTTGATGCTGTTTTCGAGTCAATTCCAGGCAGGCGTATCGGTACTCGGGCTTGCGTATCGATACGCCTGAGCCAAATATGCACATTTCTGCCCAGGCGTATCGGTACGATTGTTAGGGTATCGATACCGTATGAATGTCGTATCGAAACGAGGTAACTAGTATCGATACCGTATGAATGCTGTATCGAAACGGGGAGACTCGTATCGATACCGTGTTGAGAGTTTGGTTACTGCCTTCCCCGCGTATCGATACGACACCAGGCGTATCGATACCTGTCTGTTAATTCGATTAAAAGTATCTTTTATGTTTTGTTTTGTTTACGTTTTGGTCCCGAATCTTGTATGATCAATTGCATGAGCTGTGGATGTCCTTTGGAGCTGAAACTTCACAGTGAAGCATGAAACCTGACTAATTTCAAGATGGTAACTTCAATTTGGGTTAAGTCCTTTTATTTATCAGAATTTACAATTTGGTCCCTAAAGTTGTAATTTGTTCAATTGGGTCCCTGTTTGATCTCTGATGTTTGTGATCTTTTAGTATGTTGTTTGTAAGATCACACATAGGTTAAATGTGCATCTAGATAAGATTAAAAAGAAAAAAAAGGGTCGTTAATCAAGGTTGACTTTCGGGTCGACTTTGGTTTTCCCCGTGTGACTTTCTTAATTCGGGTCAACCGTCTAGACCGGGTTAAGGGGGTTACATTTGGTGGTATCAGAGCTGAGTTCTCGAGTAATTGGGAATGTTGTTATGCATGATTGAAGCATGGTTTGGTTTGTATGCTTGTTGAATGGAAGCATGTTCAGTGATTTGAATTGATGATGTTTTGAGATGTATGTTGTGATAATGCATGATGAGGGTACCCATCGCCAAACAAAAGCTAAAGAAATGATGTTGATTTTGAAAGAGATTGAGCTTGAATACTTGAAATTGCTTACCTTGCTGGGCCTGACTTGTTTTATTTTGTATTGCTATGCATGGTAAAAGTATGGCACCACGTAGAGAGTTAAGGAGTAGCGTGAGAGCTACGACCCCGGAAGGGAATGTGAATGAAGAGAATACGGGTAGTGCTGTGTTACCTCCTCCTCCACCTGGTGGTGGTGGTGGGGAGAGGGAAAGAGCTGGAGCTGAGGCAGCTGGTGCTAGAGCTGCAGGACCTGAGGTTGGTCAGGGGCAAGCGATGCCTGACATGTCTATGCTGGTACAAGCTATTGCGGGTGCTTTTCGAGCAGCAGTAGCTGGAGCTAAGGAGCTGGGCATCAGGGAGATGCTGGTGTTAGACTACCCTTAGAGCGTCTGCGCAATCTTGGTGGGACTGAGTTTAGGGGTATGTCAGTTGAGAGGTCGGAAGCTTGGCTAGAGAGTACCAAGCGTGTCTTGGGACAGATGAGCTGCACTGATGTGCAAAAGTTGGGTTGTGTTGTGTCTTTGCTGCAAGGCGATGCTTATACGTGGTGGACGACCACAATCTCTGGAATGGCTGAAGCTGACATCACTTGGACATTGTTTCAGAATGCGTTCAAGAGGAGATATCTGGGAGTGAGATATCTGGATGAGAAAAAGCGGGAATTCATGTCTCTTACCCAAGGGAGCATGAGTGTAGCTGAGTACGAGGTGCAGTTCGTGCGGCTTAGTCAGTATGCACCGGAGCTGATACCTGATGAGCGAGAGAGGTGCGAAAGGTTCCGCTATGGCTTGGTGACGGAAGTAAAGACCTACATGTTGGCAGCTGAGTACAATGATTTTGATGTGTTAGTTAGTCGATCCAAGGACATAGAGATGAATCTGAGTTTGTCTGCGAAGGGTGCTGGAGCGAGTTCTGGGAAGAGAGCTGCTGAGTATAGTTCCGGAGGTGGACGGAACAAGAGGGGACGCGACCAGAGGTTTCAGTCCTCAGCTAAGAGAGGTGGAGGTGCGCCTGCTAGGGGTGGCAATGCTAGAGCTGACCCTAGTGCTTGTTGGATTTGTGGTTCCCGTGGTCACTTGAAGCGTGACTGTCCTCGTGCTGGAAGGGAGGTGCAAGCTCCTGTTGCTGCAGCTGGTTATGAGTGCTGGAATTGTGGTTCTGCTGACCACTTGAGGCGAGATTGTCCGAGGATGGCTGGTGGCCAAGAGCGTGCTCCTATTGTTGCAGCACCGCAGAGAGGTCGTGGACGCAGCCGTGGTAATTTTCAGAGGCGTGAGGAAGGTGGTCGCGGAGTAGCTCATGTTGTGGCTATTCAACCTGAGGGTGGAGGCCAGGCGAGAGTGTATGCTCAGTGCGAGGGAAGGAATGATGCTGATGTGATTGCAGGTACCTTTACTTTGCAATCCTTGTCATTGCTTTCTTTGATAGATTCTGGATCTACGCATTCATACATTTTGCGTGAGCATGCTGAGTTGCTTGGTTTGCCTGTTGAGTCTTTGGATGTTGGTGTTAGAGTCACTAGTTCTTTTGGTGAAACTGTTGTGACTCGTAAGCTGTATAGAAGGTGTCCTTTGGTTGTTCAAGAGCATGTCTTTTATGTTGATCTTATGGAGTTGCCCTTTTATGGTTTTGATGTGATCCTTGGTATGGATTGGCTTGCTGAGCATCGTGCTGTTGTGGATTGTGAGAATAAGCGGGTTTCGCTTAAGCTTGCGGATGATTATGAAGTGGTGGTGGTAGGTGAGAATGTGAAGTTTCTTGCTAATGTTGTTTCTACCTTGGAGGCGAGCAGGATGCTGAGGTAGGGTTGCGAAGCTTATCTAGCTTTTGTGATGAATCCTTGTTCTAAGGAGTTGAGGGTGCAAGATATCAGGGTTGTGAAGGAGTTTCCTGATGTTTTTCCTGAGGAGTTGCCTGGTTTACCTCCAAATCGTGAGGTGGAGTTTGGAATTGAGTTGTATGAAAATACCACTCCTGTGTCCATTACTCCCTATAGAATGGCACCTAAGGAGCTGAAGGAGCTGAAGACGCAGTTGCAAGAGCTGCTTGATCGTGGTTTCATCCGGCCGAGTGTGTCGCCTTAGGGTGCTCCTGTCTTGTTTGTGAAGAAGAAAGATGGCACTATGAGGATGTGCATTGATTACCGTCAGCTGAACAAGTTGACTATCAAGAATCGGTATCCTTTGCCGAGGATTGATGATCTCTTTGATCAATTTCGGGGATCTGCTGTGTTCTCTAAGATTGACTTGAGGTCGGGGTATTATCAGTTGAAGGTGAAGGATGTGGACGTGCCTAAGACAGCTTTCAAGACAAGGTATGGGCATTATGAGTTCCTTGTGATGCCGTTTGGGTTGACAAATGCTCCTGCTGCTTTCATGGACATGATGAATCGTGTTTTTCATGAATACCTGGACAAGTTCATTGTGGTGTTCATTGATGATATCCTCGTGTACTCGCGTACGGAGGAGGAGCACGAAGAGCATTTGAGGATTGTGCTGCATGCTTTGTTGGAGAATCAGCTTTATGCTAAGTTGAGCAAGTGTGAGTTTTGGCTTAGAGAGGTAGTGTTTCTTGGACATGTGGTTTCGGCCAAGGGGATTCGTGTTGATCCTCAAAAGATTGAGGCGGTGATGAACTGGAAAGTCCCTAAGTCTGTTCAGGAGGTTCGTAGTTTCCTTGGTTTGGCAGGATACTACCGGAGGTTTGTGGATGGTTTTTCTAAAATTGCTGCTCCTTTGACGAAGCTGTTGCAGAAGGATGTTAAGTATGAGTGGACGGAAGCGAGACAGCTAGCTTTTGAGAAGCTGAAGGCGGCTTTGACGCAAGCTCCTATCTTGATTCAGCCTGAATCAGGGAAAGAGTTTGTGGTCTACAGTGATGCATCCTATGTTGGTTTGGGGTGTGTGCTGATGCAAGAGGGTAAGGTTGTGGCTTATGCGTCGCGGCAGTTGAAGGTGCATGAGCGCAATTATCCTACGCATGACATTGAGCTGGCTGCAGTGGTTTTTGCTCTGAAGATCTGGAGGCATTATCTGTATGGTGAGAAGTGTACTGTGTACACGGATCACAAGAGTTTGAGGTATCTGATGTCTCAGAAGGAGTTGAATCTTAGGCAGCGGCGTTGGTTGGAGTTGCTCAAGGATTATGATTTGACGATTGAGTATCATCCTGGAAAGGCTAATGTTGTTGCGGATGCTTTGAGTAGGAAGGTAGCTGTTGAGCTGAGGGCGATGTTTGCTAGCTTGAGCATATCGCGAGATGGTGGTCTTGTTGCTGAGTTGCAAGTGAAACCTTCGTTGGTTCAGTTGATCAAGGATAAGCAGTTGTTGGATGATTCCTTGGTGTCTCATGTTCAGGATATCGCGGAGGGTAGACCTTCGGATTTCTGCTTTAATGAGGATGGTGTGTTGTGTTTTGTTAGTCGGATAGTAGTGCCTGCTGATGTTGAGTTGAGGCGTGCTATTCTGACTGAAGGTCATAGTAGTCCTTTTGCTATGCACCCTGGTAGTACTAAGATGTATCGTGATCTGCGTGATGAGTACTATTGGGTGGGTTTGAAGAAGGATGTTGCGGAGTTTGTGAGCAAGTGTTTGGTGTGTCAGCGAGTTAAGGCTGAACATCAGGTTCCTTCTGGTTTGTTGCAACCGTTGAGAATCCCTGAATGGAAGTGGGAGAGGGTTACCATGGATTTTGTATCTGGTTTACCTTTGTCTCCATCAAAGAAGAATTATGTTTGGGTGATTGTGGATCGCTTGACGAAGTGTGCGCATTTCTTGCCTGTGCATACTACGTTTTCTTTGGATAAGCTGGCAGAGCTGTACACTGCTGAGATTGTGAGGCTGCATGGTGTGCCTAAGTCGATTGTGTCGGATAGGGATCCGAGGTTCACATCGCGTTTCTGGCAGTGTTTGCATCAAGCTTTGGGTACAAGGTTGCATTTCAGTACATCCTATCATCCTCAGTCGGATGGTCAGTCTGAGCGGGTTATTCAGATTTTGGAGGATATGTTGAGATGTTGCGTGATAGAGTTCCAAGGTTCTTGGGAGAAGCATCTGCCTTTGGATGAGTTCGCTTATAACAACAGTTTTCAGGCAAGTATACAGATGGCACCTTATGAGGCTCTGTATGGGAGGAAGTGTAGGACTCCTCTTTGTTGGGCTGAAACTGGTCAAAAGTTGGTTTCGATGCCGGCTTTGTTGAAAGGAACCACCGAGAAGGTGAAGCTCATTTGTGAGCGGTTGAAGGCTGCTTCTGACCGGCAGAAGTCTTACGCGGATTTGAAGCGTAAGGAGATAGAGTTTGCGGTGGGTGATCGTGTGTTTTTGAAGGTTTCGCCTTGGAAGAAGGTGATGAGGTTTGGTCGGAAGGGTAAGTTAAGCCCTCGGTACATTGGACCGTATGAGGTTGTTGAGCGAGTGGGTCCTGTTGCGTATCGGTTGAGGTTACCTCAAGAGCTGGAGAAGATTCATGATGTGTTCCATGTTTCTATGCTCCGGAAGTATAGATCTGATCCTTCGCATGTGATGCCTGTGGAGGAAGTGGAATTGAATCCGGATTTGACCTATGATGAGGAACCGGTGAAGGTTCTGGATTCAGATAGCAAGGTTCTTCGTGGCAAGACCATTGAGTTGGTGAAGGTGCTGTCGAAGCATCGAGGTGTTGAGGAAGCCACATGGGAGCGGAAGGAAGACATGCTGAAGCAGTTTCCTTATCTCTTTCCTTCAGGTAAATTTCGAGGACGAAATTTCTTAAAGGGGGGGAGAGTTGTAACGCCCCGGTTTTGGGCTTAGAAGTCTTGGGCGTTGACCGGTTGGTCAAAGTGCTGTTCGAATCGTAAGAGGTTAAATTAGGAAAGCCTAGTTCGGGTTGCATTAAAAATATGGAAAAATGTTCTAAAATCATCTTTTAATATAATTAAGTGAACTGTGAAATCAATTTTGGAAAATGAGTTTTGGAAGGGTGACATTTTGGCTAGTGACCAAAATGTAGTTTTTGAAAGTTTGGTGGCTGTTTTATAAAGGGTTGAAACTTTGAATCTTTAAGGAGCTATTTACCCAAAGGGAGTTTCTCCAGATTTTTCTAAGATATCTTGAGTTATAATTCTGATTTTAAAGATTTCATAAAGGAGGGAAATCTCATTTTGCTATTTTCTCAACTAACTTCTCATTTTCTTTCACTCTTTTTCTCTCAACCCAAACACTCCATTTCCAGAGTTTTGTTTCTGATTTTATCATCTAAATTCCTCCTTTCAACTCTCATTTAATCCCTAATCATTGTATCTTCAAAACCTCTTCAATTTCTACAAGTTTCATCAAGGATTTTCATTCCAAAAAGAGGAGAAACTCAAGTTTGGAGGTAAGAACGTCCTTCTCCTCTGAACTTCAAGTTCTTTACTGAAATTCCTAAGTTTTCAATCCTAAATTGATGTTTAATTAAAGGCTTTCAAGTTGATTTATAGATCTTGGCTAATTATGCAAGATTTTGATGATTTCACATGATTTTCGTTTGATCTATTAAATCTGTGATTTGAGAGGTGTTTTTGATGTTAAATGATCTCTAAATTGATAAGGAAATGAGTTTTGATTGATGCAATCCCGGATAGGTTGAGTTTCCTAAGTTTAGCTTGTGTTTTAAGGTAGTTTTTGTGGTGATCTTGGTGATCTGTTGTTGCTGGAGGTATAAGGTTGTTAATAGGTTGTTTTTAGATGTTATATGATGTTAATGGAAGTGAGGTTTTGCTGGTTTATGGCTGGGCTTTGTTTGGAAGTGTTTTGGATGCATTTTCGGTTGTGTTTGGTGGCCGAAAATGGAGGTTATGTGAGAGCAGCAAGTTTAGATGCTTTCATTGAAGCAATTAATGCATGATGATGCATTAATCCTCTGATTTAATGTGTTGAAACAGGGGAGGCATCCTTGGATCCGAGAGTTGTTGATCCGGAGGCTTGATTTGGTGCTTTGGTTGAAGCAAAGTGGAATTTGGTGAGTGCATTTGTGAAAATGGATTTTCAGCTTTAAAACCAAGGTTTGAAGGTTTTGGGAGCTTAGCTTAAGTCTAAACAACTTTGCTAAGCTCAAGTGTAAGTTTTCGGATTTCTCTCTAAGTGGTGGCCATGTTTTGGTGTGTTGCAAAATGATGATTTGCATGTTTAAATTACTGTTTTGTAAGCATGATATAGCATGATATTTGCTGATGTTTTAAGCCATGTGTTGAAGGTAACTCTAGGTAGGAGTTCCTTGATTTTATACATTGTTTAAATGTGGATTTGATGCTTTGAAATGCATGGTGAAATGGCTTGGTTTAATGCTTTAAAACAGTGGATTACATGATGTGAAATATGTATATTGGCAAGTGATGTTTTGTAAAAGTGAAGGTCACTAAGGTGGTTAAAAGTCCTTGAGTGAGCCTTGTTATTTAAGAACATCAAGGTGGTTAAAAGTCCTTGGATGGTTCTTGTTGCGGACACTAAGGTGGTTAAAAGTCCTTAGGTGCTCCTTTCCATGGTGGTTAAAAGTCCATGGGGCCAAGGTGTTTAAAAGTCCTTGGGGCCAAGGTGTTTAAAAGTCCTTGGGGTGATTCAAGCATTGGACACAAAGGTGGTTAAAAGTCCTTGTGTGGTCCTCATTCATGGTGTTTAAAAGTCCATGGCCAAGGTGTTTAAAAGTCCTTGGGGAAAGTTGTTGAACTTGTTTTAATAAATGAAATGTATCACTTGAGCCAATATGACATGTTAAGAATTTTATGAAGCATGAGATGCTTGTTTAAAGATTATGTTGAAGCATGTGATGTTTGTTTAAATGTATTTTGAAGCATGGAATTGCTTGTCTTAAAGTATGCTTTGAGCATGTACAAAGGTTGATTATAAGCATGTTTTATAAATGGTTTAATTGCATTATTGAATGGTTTTTAAAGAGCACACCTCACTAAGCTTTTGCTTACGCTCTCTTGTTTTCTTAATTCAATAATGCAAAGCATTAGAGTATCTTGAGGGGTAGCAAGGAAGGGCTAGCAATCAAGTTCAAGTAAAGCTCAATGTATGAAGGTTTTATAAGTACTTTTAGCTTTTGGTTGATTTGGCAATGGGGGACCTATGTGTATGTTTTGGGAGGTGTTTGAGACTCCCTAAGTATGTTGAATGTTGTTGAGATCGTTGGTTTTTGGTTTGAAACCTTATATGCTTGTTTTGCAAGTTTGGAGTTTGAATGGATAGCTTAAATAGGAAGCATGCCACTTAAATTGGGGTTTTTCTTATGTGATGGTTTTATATTGAATTGGTGATGCAATTGAGGTCCTTGCATGTTGGTTGATTATGTGATATGGTTTGGTGTTGTTAATTTGAAGTTTGAAGCATGTTTGATGCTGTTTTCGAGTCAATTCCAGGCAGGGGTATCGGTACTCGGGCTTGCGTATCGATATGCCTGAGCCAAATATGCACATTTCTGCCCAGGCGTATCGGTACGATTGTTAGGGTATCGATACCGTATGAATGCCGTATCGAAACGAGGTAACTAGTATCGATACCGTATGAATGCCGTATCGAAACGGGGAGACTCGTATCGATACCGTGTTGAGAGTTTGGTTACTGCCTTCCCCGCGTATCGATACGACACCAGGCGTATCGATACCTGTCTGTTAATTCGGTTAAAAGTATCTTTTATGTTTTGTTTTGTTTACGTTTTGGTCCCGAATCTTGTATGATCAATTGCATGAGCTGTGAATGTCCTTTGGAGCTGAAACTTCACAGTGAAGCATGAAACCTGACTAATTTCAAGATGGTAACTTCAATTTGGGTTAAGTCCTTTTATTTATCAGAATTTACAATTTGGTCCCTAAAGTTGTAATTTGTTCAATTGGGTCCCTGTTTGATCTCTGATGTTTGTGATCTTTTAGTATGTTGTTTGTAAGATCACACATAGGTTAAATGTGCATCTAGATAAGATTAAAAAGAAAAAAAAAGGGTCGTTAATCAAGGTTGACTTTCGGGTCGACTTTGGTTTTCCCCGTGTGACTTTCTTAATTCGGGTCAACCGTCTAGACCGGGTTAAGGGGGTTACAACATAATTCTTAGTGAGGCATGCTCAAAACTAAAACACCATCAATGCAGCGAGTCATAAAACCATGATTTAAAAACAAACTCGATTCGATAAACCAAAGCATTGTTTGAAAACCCTTTCCAACATCATGCTTAAAATCATGCATTGCTCAAACTTGAAAACCAACCCTTAGCTTAGAAAGCTAAGTAAACCCTTTTCAAAACATAACTTGCAATACCATCAATTTAACCATTCCATGCATGAACGTCATATGCAAAGTTAAATTCAAAACCTTGGAAATCACTTCCAAATCACATCATACCTTTCTCATACTTGAAAACCATCTTTAGGCAAGAAACCTTTTAAAACCATTTACTCATTCAATCTATCATGTGCATTAAGCAATTACAACATATGAACCACAACATCAAAATTTGCATCACAAGCCTTTTAGAACAAGTCTTAGCAAGACTTCAATACACTAAAGAGATTTCATGCACTCATGCTCTGTTATCAAAAGACAATAACACTTGTATGAACTAACAAGTAATACATGCATTCATATGCATTACACAATTTTCATGCCACCATGCATCATTTCAAGCATCTCATGCTTCATTATAATCAAGAACATTACATTGGCTTCCAAGTGATAAACCAAATCCATTTTTCAACTCAACATCCAATCGGATACGCGGATCACAAGCGTTGTCCGTACGATTCATACACACTACCAATCCAAGGTCCCCAAATGAAATTTTTAATCACCATTTGACCTTACCATTCACAAGGTTCCCATATATGGAATTTTAATCACCATATAACCTTAACATTCACAAGGTTCCCATATATGGACTTTTAATCACCATATAACCTTAACATTCACAAGGTTCCCATATATGGACTTTTAATCACCATATAACCTTAACATTCACAAGGTTCCCATATATGGACTTTTAATCACCATATAACCTTAACATTCACTGATTGGTAGTTGTATAACATCACTAACGAGATCCGGGACACCCTATACAAGATCCACACATGGACTTTACACCACCATTGTGATCTTAACAAGCACAAGGTCCTCAAATGGAATTTTAACCACCATTATTACCTTTGCTTACCCAAGGTCCTCGAATGGGATTTCAATCACCATTATAACCTTAACCATCTCGTTAGGATACTTGGATGGAGTTACCGGTTCACTCTTAACCACTCCACATCCAAGGCGACTTTATTCACGGTGCACCCAATCCTATAGCCGGCTAACTATATCCGATCAAAGTAATCAAGAACCACTTACATCACTTGCCAATATAACCATCTTACCACATTAACCCAATGTTTTACAAGCATAACCAAAATGCATATACCACCATTTACCATCACCAATCCACTGTTTTAAAGCATGAGATAAAGCCATTAAGCAACATGCAACACCATGCATTAATTTCACAATTCCAATGTACAAAACCATGAATCTCTTACCTCAAGCATCCATCACACATGGCTTTCAAAACCAGCATTAAACCATGCTAAAATATGCTTTCAAAGCAGAGTTTAACATATGCAAATCACATGCATTGCATCCAACAATCACAAGTGCTTTACAAACCAATTCATACACAAACCAAAAGTGAAATTCCATTTACTTACTCTTGAGCTTAGCTAAGTTGTTTAGACTTAAACTAAGCTCCCAAAACCTTCAAACCTTGATTTTAAAGCCGAAAACCCAACTTCACTCACCGATACACAAAACAAGGCTAGCCAACAAGCCTTCCAAGCATCCAAAACCTTCCACACCACCTCTAATGCTCACGGATAAATCTCCCCTGTTTCAAGCACACAACAACAGAGGATTAATGCATCATTATGCATTAAAAACACCAGCAACACAACTAAACTTGCTGCTCTTAGCAAATCCAACATTTCGGCTACCAAACACAACCGAAATCACCTCCAAACACTTCCAAAACTTAACCCAGCCAAGATCCATCACTTCTAACCATTTATAAACATCAATTAACATCCAAAATGATCCCAATCACGTCCTTATACCTCCAGCAACAACAAATCATTAAAAACACTCCAAAAACAACCAAAAACTCAAGAAAAACTTAGGAAATTCAACCTATTAGGGATTGCATTGATTAAACCTCAATTCCTTATCAAATTAACATTCATTTAACATCAAAAACACACCTCAAATCACTGCTTTAACAGATCAAACGAAAATTCATCAAAATCACCAAATCTTGCATTTAAAGCCAAGATCCATTACACAACTTTAAAACCACTTATAAATCATCAATTAAGGATTGAGAACTTAGGAATTTCAGTAAAGAACTGAGAGTTTAGAGGAGAAGGACGTTCTTACCTCCAAACTTTGAGTTTCTCCCTTTTTGGAACCAAAAAGCTTGAAGAATCAAGTAGCAAATGGTGAGGTTTTGTTGATGAGATGATTAGCAATCAAAAGAGAATTGAAAAGAGAGATTTAAGTGACAAAATCAGAAGAAAAACTCTGGAGAAAAGGTGTTTGGGTTGAGAGAAAATGAGAGAAAAGGAAAATGAGATTTTAGGAAAAATTAGTTAGAAATAACTTCCCTCCACTTTCCTTTTGTTTAAAAATCAGAATTAAATCACTAAATATCTTAGAAAAATCTGGAGAAACTCCCTTTGGGTAAATAGCTCCTTAAAGATTCAAAGTTTCAATCCTTTCTAAAATAGTAACGCAGTTTTCAAAAATTACATTTTGGTCACCAGCCAAAATGTCACCCTTCCAAACCCCATTTTCTAAAATTGATTTCACAGTTCACTTATATATATTAAAAGAGAATTTTAGAACATTTTTCCATATTTTTAATGCAACCCGAACTAGGCTTTCCTAGTTTTTACCTTTTTATATTCGAACAACACTTTGACCGAACCGGTCAACGCCCAAAATTTCTAAGCCCAAAATCGGGGCGTTACATCCCGTCTATCAAAGGATACGTTGAGGGTGCTCTAGTAGAGACACTAGCTAGAGGAGCGAAAACATTTGCTGCAACAAGAATTGCTGCATTAGTTGCCTCCACAAATAGTCTCCGAGAGGATGTGGAAAATATGCGTGAAGACCATGTCATTTTCCATGGGTATGTTAAGGAGAGAGATGTTGTTATGAATGACTATTTCAAGAAGATCGTACCACATATCAACATAGACTTCCCAACCTTTCCAGAATCTCTAAAGGTCTAAGCGAAGGAACCTTCTCCTAGTACCTAGAAGACGCCAGTCCCTAAAAAGAGCCCTACTACGACTCAGCCATCCTCATAAAACCAGGACACAGATGTGAGAGCAAGCCCGCTACCCAAGAAAAGAAAGAGAATAGCAAAACCTACCAAAGTTGCCCCAGCAAAGGAACCATCCATTGAGCCTATCAACCCAGTGACAGTTGGATCAGAGGACGACGAGCCTACACATTCTATGCAAGCACAATCACCATCCCATACTCTGAGCGCTACCCCATCTATGAGAACAAGAAGCAAGCGCACTGCCGGATGAGTTTGGAGTACACAAGCCGAGGGAAACGAATCCGACACAATTCTACCAACCAAGGAACCCCAGCTAGACTAGAACAGACCCCTCCACCGGAGCAAGACGAGGCTGAACCACCGATAGCCTCCTTTAATTCCTCTAGAGTCAAGCAGAAAGCCATGAAGACCGCTACCACCAATAAGTGAGGTACTTCTTAACCTTGCATTGCATTTAGTTAGTTGCATATCATTTTATTTTGTTGCATTGAGGACACTGCATTCTTTAAGTTTGGGGGTGTTAGTGCCCTTTAGTTAGGCATATGCATTTCATTAATAGATAGAAACAAATTTTTTGCTATGTCATTTTGTTTGGCTCCATGACAGTTGCATGGATAAGTTAATGATATCCAATGATGAACATATTTTCATGGTTATAGATTGATGTATGACTATTGAGATTGGTAGAATAAATTCTAGGTTTTGATGCTTAATCTTTGTTTTGATACACGATTGTATGCTTTTTAGGTTTGAAAGTGTTAGAGAATTTTTTTTTAGAACTTATGCCTTTGTGAAATTGAACTGAAATGAGCTTTAAAAAAGAAAAAAATGAGCTTAGATAATTCCCCTGTGCTTAATAGAATATAGAAAATTGTAAATAAATGCTATGGCATATTTTAGAGGGACACTCCGCTTTGTGTTGCACTACATGGAAATCAAACTTAAATAAATGGGAGCAACACCAAATGAGTGAATGAAAGTTTTCACGGGATGACTCTACCTACTAGCTCGGGGATGAGAGGTTTGCTCCCTGCTCATCTAGAGTGAGGGACGGTAGTTGTGATGAGATGACACCCCTATTAAAAAACAGTTCACTTATGGGAGTAAAACTTTAAGCTAAAATAGTTCAAACACTAGGATGAACTTGGGTTCTATTAAGAAATTTTTCTAGCACTGTTAAGCCTAAATTGTATGCAATCACGCAAACACTAACAAAGGATCTCACCCTAGGAAATCATTCTTAAAATCTCAATTGCGTCTTAAGTATTAAAGCCTTACTTTTCTGAAGGTTGAAATTTTGCCATAGCATCTGTCTCGAGCTAAATTTTTGCCATAGCATTTTCTTTGTTTCTTTCTATTCAATGCTTGGGGACAAGTAATAGCTTACATATTTGTTTGTTCTCGAGGTCATCTCATAGAATGTAGGTGCATTTAGAGCATATAGTTGCATGTAGCTTTACTTGTTGGTGGTTTGACTTTATTTCAAGAGACTAGTTGATGCTTTAAGAATATTTGCTAGTATGGTGTTGTGCAGGCTGATGTTGAAGCAAGGCAAGGAAGGAAAATGCCTTAGCAAATTGGACATCAATTTTGGGCATAGAAAATGACAAAGTAACACACACACACCGATAGCCCACATGTGCAAGTCCCCTTTTGTCTGATTGTGCCCCACATGCATAGGGAGTATTCCTAGGATGCTAGAGAATTTTTAGGGCACAAAACCCTAGGAGCCTCCACTATATAAAGGACACAAGACCCTCATTTAAGGGATAGCGTGAAAAGGCGACTCTTTTCTTTTCTTCTTCCTACTCCACTTGGTGTCCTCTATCGTAGAAGCTCAATGAGTCTGATCTTGCCGACCTTGAGAGAGGCGGCAAGCCTAGGGCAGTTCTTGGCGCTGCAAGTCCATCACCGATTGGGAGTTCTCATTTTCCGTTTCTGTTGCTTTAACATTTATTTTGTATTTGAAAAAATAGGTTGTATGAACGAAGATACTTCAGATATTTGCCCAGTCATGAACTAATTTAGGTGGCTAGGGCTGTTTGGATGAACTATGTGTTATTTTCTTTTATGAATGTTTATTTATCTCTTGCTCGTATCTATGCTTTGTCTATATTGTTATATGCTTAGGGTTGTAAGAGGCTTCGAGAGTTGGCCTTTCCTTAGGTGTTAGTTGAGGATAGTGGTCGAAAGAGATTTCTTTAACCTACTTAGACAATGGAGTTGGATGCTGAGAGGCACAACTCTAATCTACCTTAGAGATAAGTTTTGGGTTTCAATGGCTAAGAGAGATAGAACTTTAAGGGTAGGGGGAGTGATAGGGTTTACGCTGAGAGGTATTGCTGTAGCATTACCTGCTCCCAGTTTCTTGGCTAGCGAACCTTGAGTAAATCTTGCCGAGCGTAGACTAAGTTAGAGAGGTAAACCCTAGTGGAGATGTAAAACATAGGTAAACCAGACAGCCCAACCAATCATTCCCACGTGAGTTTCACACGCGTAAGAGGACCTGTTTGTCTACTGATTTCTACACGCTATCTTTCATCTTTATTTGCTTCAGCATTTATATTTCCGCTCTGATTTGCTATAACATTCATCACTCTATCTTGAATTGCCACAACATTCTCTATTACATTTCGTGACGATTGTGTGCTTAAGCTTACCTTGAACACCTCCGATCCCTGTGGAGACGATACTCACTTACCACTTTATTACTTGTTTGACGTGTATGCTTGCACCATATTTGCATATCATTTATAGTACATCACAAGCGCAAACATCAGACAAGTATTCAGATGGCTCCCTACGAAGCTTTGTATGGTAGAAAGTGTATAACACTTGTCTGTTGGGTTGAAGCGGGACAAAAGTTACTATCATTGCCGGATATGCTTAAGGGTACTACAGAGAAGGTAAAATTGATTTCTGATTGCCTGAAAGCAGATACAGATCATCAAAAGTCTTATGCAGATTTGAAACGCGGAGAGATAAAGTATGCGGTGGGTGAGAAAGTTTTTCTGAAAGTTTCACCTTGAAAGAAAGTGATGATATTCGGTAGGAAAGGTAAATTGTGTCTGAGGTTTATTGGTCCGTGTGAGATAATTGAACGAATTGGTCCCCTTGCTTACAGATTGCGCTTGCCATCTGAGTTAGAAAAGATACATGATGTGTTCCATGTTTCAATGCCTCGAAAGTATAGATCAGATCCGTCTCATGTTATGGTTGTTGAAGAGATTGAGTTGAATCCATATTTGTCTTACGATGAAGAACCAGTCGAAATCTTGGCTACGGATAGCAAGGTGTTGCGTGGTAGAAGCATTGAGTTAGTGAAAGTGAAATGGCAATGACGTGGCGTGGAAGAAGCCACTTGGGAGAGGAAAGACGACATGAAGAAGCAGTTTTCACATCTCTTCCCATCAGATAAATTTTGAGGACGAAATTCCTTAAGTGGGTGAGAGTTGTAACACCTTGGTTTTGGGCTTAGGAGTTTCGGTGGTGGTTTTAGAGTTGGCTGAATTTGTTTTTGGAGTTCATGTAGTTTGGGGCGAGTTTAGGGAAAACTATCCTCGAGTGTTCTTAAAAATGTGGAAATAATTTCTAAATTCCTAATATTATATATATATGTCGTGTGCGAAATCAATTTTGGAAAATGAGTTTCGGAACTAGGACATTTTGGTCTAGTGACTAAAATGTAAATTTTCAAAATTGTTTTAGTGACTGTTTTGTAAAAGAATCAAAACATTGAATCTTTAAGGAGCCATTTAGCCAAGTCTAATTTCATACATGTCCCTTATTTATTTTATTCCTAAAATTGATTTTAAAAGGATTTTAATTCATATTTTAAAAGGGTTTAATATCATTTCAAGATTTGATGTTAAAACTTCAAAAAGGCTTTTCTTCATTCTCTTTTCAATCAAACATCATTTTAGCAGCAAGTTTTCAAAGGTAAACTTCTTTTTAAGTGGATTTCTAATCATCAAAGTTTTTGCTTATGATTTTTTTTCTAAAACCCAATTGTTTTCTCTTAGATTTCGTAAGTTTTTTCTTGAAATAAAGGGGAAACTCTACCATTAGAGGCGAGCTACGTTTTCTCCTATAATGTAAGGTTCTTTATTTTTATTCCTATGTTATTTATTCTTTTATTGTCTTAGATTAAATATTTTACAAAGATATTTATAAAAGGTGAGAAATCAAGCTAAAAATGGTTGTTTAGTGAGTTTCATTGTTGGATCAGGTTTTGCTGGGTTTTATATTGTTGTGGGCAATATTTTTTATGTTGAAATATGTTGAGATAATGGGTTAATCAAAAGAATCTTGGATTTGGTTAAGTTAGTGAAGTTTCAGATTAATATTTTTAGGGGTTTGGCTTGGATTTGTGAGAAATCAGTAGCTGGTGGTTATTTGATGATGGGTTAATGTTTTCGGATTCTATTAGATGTATTTATGATGATAATCTTGTTGGGTTTTGGCTAGAGATCGTTTGGGTTGATTTATTCGATGTTTTTGGCTTATTTCAGATATGTTTTGATGGACGATTGTTGTTAGATGATGAGTCTCTATTTTCCATCAAGTTTTTGGGTTGAAATAAAGTCTAATTTTTTGTTTTGTAATGGTTAGAAATAGGGGTTTTGGATTCAGAATCATCAAACGCGTTATTGGGTGATCCGGAGGCTTAAATCGGCGTTTCGGCTTGTGTTTGTGGTTTGCCAGTGAGTGTAAATGCTTTTAAAGCCTTAACATGGTTAAGGACATATTTTAAAGGGTTTGTATTGTGTCCTAGAAACCAAACTAAGCTCAAGCGTAAGTTTGGGTGTTTCGCTATTGTTTTTACCTTGTTTTCGATTGTTTTGGTTTAATGTGATGATGATCCGTAATCATAGATGGTTATAATAAATCCTACTATTTTCATGCGTAATGAGTTGTTTTAAATGTTGTTATATGAAATACCATGAGTTGATGTCATGATTTCAAGGTTATGAAATTATGTTGAGAAATGCCATGCATTGTATATGCTTTGAAACAAAATGTTTTGATCATGTTTATGCTTTGAAATTAGTGTATGATCTTGGAGGTAAATTTTATGTTGGCATGTGATGATTATGTATATATTGGGTATGTTGATCGATTAATAGGATGTGGAGAGCTCTATAATACAAAATTCGTGTGTGTGGTATCCTTCAGTTTCACAATAGGGGTAGTACTATTGTGATGCGAGTGGTAGGAGTAGTGCTATCACCAACGGGCTTTGCGGGTAGTAGCATCCCGACCGAAGTGAATTCTATGCATCGGTAATGCATGTGGCTTGATGAGGGTAGTGCCATCAAGGTGTTTGTATATCTGATTCGAGAGTGATAGGGGTAGTGCTATCACCTAGGGCTCTACGGGTAGTGGCATCCCAGATCACTTGTGGCCAATATACATGTTTTTATTTGCATTATGTTTATACTATGTCTTGGTATGGTATTGATCATGTGTTGGTAAGTTCAGTTTTGACATCCATCGATAATGTATGGTTTGAACGAGTTTGGTAAGTTATGGTTAATACGCATAAATAATGCATGAACTGTGATATTGTGGTTTTGACTTGAGGATATGCCTTGTGTTGTAAATCTAGCTCGTTCATTGTCTTTGTTGTAAGGAAATGATTTGAAGGAAGGTTTTGTTTTATAAATAAATTATATGGTTTTAAAACTACATTGTTATTGCTTTGGTTTTGAGCACTGCTCACTAAGCTCCATAGCTTACGCTCTCTTTTCCAACAATGTAGATCGTTAGACCTTTGGAGGTAGCAGGGGAGCAAGGAAGGTGTCTAAGAGTTCCAATCTTAGCTCAAGTATGGTTTATCCTAATAGTAGTGTAGTAGCAATAGGGCATACCTTTAGGAGTGTTGGGAGCGTGTTTTGATCTCCCTTTTTGTTGGGACATATTTTTTATGGTCATTTGAAGTGGTTTGAGGTTTAGTTTCGTTGTTTTAAAGCTTAACTTATGTTTTGACTTCTTATGCAAATGTGGTTCTTCGTATGTTTCGCTCTTATTCTATCGATGCGTTGTAATGCTCTTGTTTGATGTTGTTAAGTTCCTTTATCTGATAAATGCATGTTTTATTGATCCCTTGTTGTTGGTATGGTGTTGGGATGGTTTCGGTAAGCTTCAGAAATGCCTAAGACTCATTTCGAACCAAACTGTGCACAATGGTTCCGAAATGGGCTCGACCGTATCGAAACGGGCATGAATTATGCCTAGTTGTTTTGAAGCGTCCCTTGGTGTTTCGGAACAGTTTGCATCTGGAAAATCTGGTTTTGAAACCATATTTCAAAACATGCAGTGGTGTTTCGAAACATCTTGTAGTTATGTTAGTTGAGGGCATCTCCTAAGTTATGTTCCTTGTGTTTGGTCTCCAATTGATGTGATATTGATTGGGTGAGTTTGGATGGTTGTTTCGTGCTGCATTTTGGCATCCATGTATGAAAACTAACTAATTGCAAGATGGTAACATTAATTTCATATTAGGTCCTTGTTTTATGCTAGAATTGCATTTTGGTCCCTGTGTGCTTGTTTACCATTTCAAAGTTTGTTTCGACGTGTTTTTATCTGCTAGGAGAGTTCCACACCTAGGTTTTAAAAAGAGCATCTAGAAAAGATAATTTTTAAAACAACTTGTTCCTCTTTTAGGGTTGCTAATCGGAGAGAAATCTTCGAGTCTTTCTTCGGTTAGTCCCGTGTGACCACCTCTGGTCGGTCGGGTGGCTAGGCCGGGCTGAGGGGGTTACATGTTTTCTATTATTTGAGATTGATTTTAGTTATGATTTGGATGTTAAATGATGTTAAAATAAATGTTTTATCATAATAATCCCGAATTTGTTTGGATCTCTAGTTGTTAGATTCATAGATTTGGGGTTTGTGGTGTTTGTATGAAATCTTGGTTGTTGTAGGTATAAAGACGTGATTATATAGTTTTTGGATGTTATTTGATTATTAAATTCTAATGGAAGTGATAAATTATGTATGGGTTGAGTTTGTCGAGCAATCGAAGGTGTTTCGTTTGTTTCAGATGGTCGGTTTGGTGTTTTTAGGTAGAGCAATGTGATAACATTGGTTGCTAGTGATTTTAATGCATTGAGATGCATTAATTCTCTGTTTTGTGTGGTATACATAGGGGAGTTTGTATCGGACATGTTTGGTGAAGTTTCGGAAGCTTGATTTCGCTTCGGCAAAACAAGCGAGGCGTGATCGGTGAGTAGAATTTGTTTTAAAAGTCTTTGAAGGTCTCGAAAGCAAGGTTTGGGGGTTTAGATTGAATTTGAAGCACTAATCTAAGCCCCAAAGTATGTTTGAGTTGTTTTCTCTCGTTTCTCGGTTATTTCCCCATTGGTTTTATGGTCATGCTCTTGTTTTGAAGATAGATTTATACCTACTGTTTTATGCATGTTTTGAGAAATGAAATGATGATTTTATTGATCACATGAGATAGAATTTATATTTTAATGAGATAGAACTATTTTGAGAAAATGCTAGGCATTGTATATATTTTAAAAATGGGACGAGAATGATTTAGATTGAAGCATTGAAAAAAAGTATGTAATGATGTTTAAAATGAATATACTGGCATGAGATGAGATTATTGTTACCGAATACAATTGGTCGACCAATAGGATGAGAAGTGCATTATAATATACAAAATTCGTACGCGCTCTTTGGTTTGCGCAATGGGGGTAGTTCCATCCCGTTCCAAAGTGAGAGTGTGGTGATGAGAGATTCCACCACGGTGGGTCTTGGTGAAACACCCAAGCTTTGTGGCGATGAGAGATGCCACCATGAGAGTCCGGTAATGTGAGATTCGACCACAGTAGGACATAACAATGTGAGATTCCGTCAAGCTATCCGCATATCCTAGTAATGTTGCTAAAATTCCAATATATGTGATTCGATATAAGATTCACATTTACCTTGTTATAGATGATTATATGCATGATGTTTTGTATATGAGAATATGATTTGAGAAATGCTTTATGAGATTTAAGCATGTAAGGCTATGGCTTGAGATTTTTCATTTTGATGAATGCATGAGATAGATGGTAGATATGGTTTTAGTGATGTGGTTTTGCTTTGATAATGATTTCAAGCATGAGATAGAAAGAGAATGATGAGATAGAGATTTCTAAAGGAGAAATGGTTATAAAATGCATTGTTGTTGTTGGTTTGTTTTGAGCATCCCTAACTAAGCAATTGTGCTTACGCTTTATTTTTCCGACAATGCAGAGAAATAGCTTTTAGGGCAGCAAGAAAGCATGGATGAATTACCAAGGAGTGAAACTTTGCTCAAGTATGGTTTTAAGTTTACACATTAGTAATAAATTGGCAATGGGAGGATGCTTTGTGTTTGGGAGATTGTGGTTTGGAACTCCCTATTTTGAGAAATGTTTGAAATGCCCTTAATAATTTGTAAATGGCCTTTATTTGATGGATTGTGCTTAAGTTTGAGTTTTGACTCTTGAGTGGCTTATTTGCATAGGAAGCATGCATATAGATTAAAATGATGCATATCTCTATACCAAGTTGATGATGAGGTTGCTATGTTTGTTTGTGGTCTGTGGTTTGATGTTTAAATATGTTTTATGCATGCTAGAAGTACATTGGAATGTGTTAAAATAAATTAAAGTATGAAAAACCAGCAAAATATGACATTACAGGTCAATGGGTATTGGTACGGTTGTAAGGGTATCGATACAGACCAAGCAAAATTGAAGGGGCCGTATCAATTAAGTTTTATGTTGGTAAGTTGGTTAAAAGCATCTTTGAATGTAACACCCCTAACCCAGGTTAGGAGTGAGGGGTGTTACCAGAATCGGAAAACAGAAAATCGTAAACAAAAATTCGTTCTTGATTAAATTATTCGTATTAATGCGCATGCGGAAAGTGCGCTAACAAAACCTTTTTCAAACACACATGGCCAAACAAAGTTTCTTTTAATCTTACTTACCAAATTACAAGTCAATTCATTTATCTTATTAACATTATCAAATTTCAATCTCGAATCACCATTCCACAGTCATTCGATCACTAGGCCTTCTATATGGTCAATTAATTCTAACCATTAACTAATAAATTACAATTTATTTATTTGATAGCAATTGAATCAAACATGCCGATGTTTAAGCTATACATCACCATGCCATTCGAAACTTTGATTAACTTAGTCTAGGGGTTTTTTGAATTATACCAATATTACCAATAATTTAGACATCAATTTTACATACAAGTCATGTTCGATTTACATACCAAGATACCAACTTTTCGTTACCTACTTCATTACAAAATATAAAATTTCATATGCCCCTAAACCATGCCAAGCTATCAACTATATACAACAAAAATAATAGACAAGACAACTAGCTTGACTTACATATATACAACAAAAGAATGAGGCTTTCTATCTAAAAAACATGATTTTGGCCTCCTAATTAAGCATCAAGGAGCATATAACTTCAAACACCAACGTATACTTAAGCTACGACCCAACAAAACGAAATGAGGCCTTAAACAAACTTCGAAGCCACCATCTATGAGTTTAAATATAAGTCTAAGATCGTACATTTTTCTAGTCTTGTAATTTGTTCCGATCGAATGCTATCTTTAGGTCCAAGCTACCTTGCTAAAGTGGGAAAAAGGAAACAACAGAGCGTTAAGTACAAAACTGTACTTAGCGAGGTAATGCTAAAGCTAATTCATTCTTGAATTTAGGTGTGATCAAGCATTGAGTTTACTTAGCTAGGTTTGTTAACATACAATTTACCCCCAACTAAACTTAACAAACTCAAACACAAATAGCTTTATGCATAACATAAGTAAACATTATTGGCTTCATACTCAAATACATTTCAAATAACATTAGTTCATCCACATGCTTAAATTTCGATTCAGTCAAAGACCATGTACCAATTCAATATTCAGCATACACATTTTCCATGCTTCATAATCGAAATAACCAAAAAATCATGTCGATTATAACATTGCTTTAACAATTTGTCAAGAGTAAAATCACCATTCATCCTTAAGCATGTTATTCGAATACGTCACAAACCATTATCTATAGATCAAGATTATCAAACGAATCACATTACATTTTCAATTCATTCGAAAGTGCCATTCCCCATATGACTTATATTCTGATATTGCAAGAATCTCATATACATTTTATCACAATTGAAAAGACCAATGTCCATAAAATTCACCCATTAATTTCACATCATAAAATGCCAAGTCAATTGTCAATTCGTTTATCCACTTCATAAGATTTCTTAATTATGTAATTCCATTTAATTTAATTAAATTACATTGCATTTCATTGCCCTAGGTAGAGTAGACGAATCAGATAATCAACTCATCAAGAGGGTACCAAGTACCAAACAATGGTTGCCTAAGCAACTAGTCAATGGATGCTCAATAGTATCAATGTGTCTTGAATACCAATCAAGATCACCTTTAATCATCAAGCCGGAGAGTACCCAAGGTACTAAACAATGGTTGCATAAAGCAACAAGTCAATGGTTGCACAAGGCAACAAATAAGAGAGCTCGGACTCTAGGCATGTCGTACTATCTAAGACTTCTAATCGATCGAGGACATATTATTCTTATTAATTTATCATTCATTATTTTATTTAGCACATACATATTGCATAATTCGATTTGCATGCTCATTCAATCATATAGTTGTACCAATTCACATAAATCATGCTAATCAATTTCATACCACATTCGAATAGCATCAAACACACACGGGCAGCAACTTCACATATTATCACAAGCATATTAAGCATAGCAAAGTACCATAGGGCAGTCCACATACTCATACAATCGAGCATTATCAAGGATCCAATTCATGCTTATACAACATACTAATAGATCACGTAGGGCAGTCCACATTTCCACACATTCAAACGATAACAAAGTTCCATTTCATGCATATACATCATAACAATTAGATCATATAAGGCAATCCACATTTCCACACTTTCAAACAATAACAAAAATCCAATTCATGCATCCATTTTCCTTTAATCTCCTTCCCTTACTAAGCATTTTACCAATCCTTATTTAAGTCCAATTGCATGCATAAAATCATAAATTACTTTAATAATAAGGTGGTTAAGACACTAGTCCCAACCCTAATGCAAAATTACACTCACAACTCCTTAAGCTTGATCTTAAATTAAGATGCCCTTCTTCCTTCCCCTTGATTGATCGATCCTAGCTTCCTTCAAAGTCTCTTCACAATTCGGTCTTAACACTCAAAATAAAATGAATACACACTATATTAGAGAGCACTTCAATTTCAATCACTCTTTAGCACAAGCATGAACATTAATTCTCAAATCTATTTTTTTCTATTGAACTAGTTGGAGGACCAGTTAGTATTTTCATCACATCACTTTAATTAATAATCCACAATTCACTTATTATACACCATTAGAAAGGTATTAAACTCAGGTTTTTAACCATTTAAACTTCATATTTTTATCTAGTCCGAGTTAATACAGTTTATTACTTGAATGTGACCCTTTCGATAAATCTTGACATCTTGTACTGCCCAACTTATTTAATTCATATCTTCTAATTTTTAGTGTTTGACATATCAAAGTTTATACAGTAAAAATTTCAGTTCAAAATACCCTAAATCCTATTTTTGGTGAATTTCAAAGTTTCAGCTTAGTGTTCGAATGTTCTGTACAGCTTACTCATTTCTCACATTTAATTTAGAATTCAACTTGATTACCTTAATCTAATTCTAAATTCTTTTAGTATATAGCTTCTACTATCTTTTCACAACATCCTTAAGTCAATATTAATACTTATTACCAACATAAATGTCCTCATTTTTTACTAAATTTCCAAATCAGTCCATAATTCCATTGTTTTCGAATACATGTCTTATATTTGTTCTAATCAAAATTCCCCATTCTAATTCATTTTTTCAGCAAACCAAAATTAGTTCCTTATAAAATTCTCATTTCTTTACAACTTTCTCCTAATAGGAATTTTCTAGTTTAGTCCCTATCTATACCAATTTTCAATTATTCATGACTTTCCACTCTATCTCAAAACAATCCCCTTTTTAAATCTATTCACCATTTCACAATTAGTTTTTCAAGAACTTCATTAGCTCAACTCATCATAATCATCAAGACTCTAATAGTTTCATGTTTAAACCAATTTTAAACTTGCATGCATGATTTTTGACACTTATTCGAATAGCTAAAATAAGAAATGGAAACTTACTTCTTTGATTTTCTTGCTACCACTAGCTAATCTTCTTAATCCTAGCTTAATTAACATGCAACCCATTTTCTTCACCATTTGAGCTCTAAATTTTCAGACTTTAAAGCTTCCATCCTCTCCTTTTTTTTCTCTAACCTCACGGTAACAAGGAGGAGAAATGATGGAGATAAAACATCTTCCCTTAATTTGGGGGATTTGATAGGTTTTGATTTTACTTAATTTTCTTCCTTACTATGTATATTATGAGCTTTTTACTAAGGGCAGCCCTAAGGAATTATAATTATTAACATGCAATTTTTGAACTTTATTTTCTTATTAAATTAGTCATCAATTTTCCCCCACCATTCTTTCTTTATTCTTCCATTTTGGTCCGATTTCCACTAGGGAAATGTACCCGTTTCTAATTACTTTTAATTTCTCTAATTTTATTACTTTGATCTTGTTACTACTAATTTGAACCCACTAAATTATCAACTCGGCTAAATTCCTTAATTCGAAAGCTTAATTCCCTTTAATTCTATTTGGTGCAACAATTGCCCACTTAAAGGAAATTTAAGGACTAAATTGAATAATTTGCTTAATCATAAACTGAATTGCTTTCTAATAGTAAATTAATAAATTAAATTCAACGAATTAAATTCTAGGACGAAAATGTGGGTGTTACAATTCCCTCCTCCTTAATGAAAGATTTCGCCCTCGACTTCTTACCTGAACTGAACAGATGAGGATATTGCTTTCACATCGTATCCTCGGGTTCCCACGCTGCTTCTTTAACATGATGATTCTTCCAGAGGATTTTAACAAGAGCGACGTTCTTTTTATGAATCCTTTTAACTTCCCCATCAAGAATATGAATAGGTTCATCTTCATTAGAAAAGTCGGGATTGAGTTCAACTTCTTCTGGTTCAAGGATGTGAGACAGATCAGATCGATAACGTCTTAGCATAGATACATCAAAAACATTATGAATCTTATCGAATTCAGGAGGTAGTGCAAGTCGATAAGCTACATGACCAATTCTCTCAGTTACTTCGAACGGTCCAATGAAACGAGGACTAAGCTTTCCCTTTTTGCCGAAACGGAAAATTTCTTCCACGGAGAAACTTTAAGAAATACTTTATCTCCGATCTCATATTGGATGTCCCTATGCTTCAGGTCAGCGTACTAATTCTGCCTATCAAAAGCTTGTTTCAAACGAGAATGAATAATTTGAACATGTTCTTCAGTTTTCTGAAGCAGTTGAGGTCCTAATACTTTATTATCTCCGAGTTCAGACCAACACAAAGAGTTCGACATTTTCTTCCATACAGTGCTTCAAAAGGAGCCATATGAATATAAGACTAATAGCTATTGTTATAGGCAAACTCTATTAACGACACCGATTTCTCACACTTATTACTGAAATCGATAATACAAGCTCTAAAAATATCTTCAAGAATTTGAATTACTCGTTCGGATTGTTCATCACTTTGAGGATGAAAAGCTGTGCTAATGTTCAGTTTAGTTCCAAGAGCGTTGTGTAGCGTTTTCCAGAATCAATTTGTAAATCGAGGATCTCGATATGAAACAATAGAAGTTGGGATTTCGTGTAACGGATAACTTCCCGAATATACAAATCTGCCAAGGTCTCAAGACTATAATTCATCCGCACCGGAATGAAGTGTTCTGATTTAGTGAATCGATCAAAGATCACCCAAATAGCATCACACTTTCTTTGAGAGCAAGGAAGACCGGTCACGAAATCCATCGTAATCCATTCCCATTTCCATTGCAGAAATTCAAGAGGTTGAAGTAATCCAGTCGGAGCACGATGTTCAGCTTTGACCTGTTGACAATTCAAACATCTCGATACAAAGTCGTTGATAGCCGATTTCATTCCAGACCACCAATACAAGGGCTTGAGATCCTTGTACGTCTTAACAGATCCAGGGTGGATTGAAAAAGAACTTTGATGTGCTTCTTGCAGAATTTCATCTTGCAATTCTGATGTGAGCACGTTTATGCCACCCAACGATGCAACTTCAAAATTTCAGGGAAGTTTGCATTTTTATTTATTACATACTGATGTGTAACATTTCTTATACTTATATTATTTATATTAGTATGTTTGGTGTGTTTTAACTTAGTTTGATATAAATTATGGTGTGTCTATATTTGTTTGTGAGTTAATAAATAAGGTTGTAAGTGTTTACGACTTGTATTATTGTTTTCATTAAGTTTACAATGCTTTGATGGGATGTTTGTTGTCTTTTGACATAGGTACGTAGGAGGACGTTGCATGTGCCATGTACGATCAGCCCTAATATGCACGTAGGAGGACGTTTCATGTACCATGAACGATCAAGTCCTAATATGTAACAAGTGCAGCCAAGTATCCCTTATTGTTTTACCCATGTGCGTACAATGGGGTTTGAAATTTCTCTACACATGTGCGCCAATTACGTGGAGTTCACCATAGAGCAGCCCGTGCAGCAATTACGTGGATTTCACCATGCACAACACATGAAGCCAAGATGCCTTTGTCCTCTACAATTTGCGGCAGAAGTGAGAGGGAATTTCAAACAAAAATAAAAAAAAGAGCACATTTAACATGTGCTGAATTTCCTTTGAAATTCAAACGCATTGAACAACCGGTTTTGTGGCTTTGAAATTCAAAAGCCGTGCACATTTTGCATGTGCATAAGGTCCCACATGCCGCCACTTCAAAATTCACGGCTGGAATGTCTTACCGCCCCATTTAGAAGTTATATTATTTAAATTTTAAATTTCAAACGCTTCCTTACAACCACATGTTTGAATTAAAAACCACCCCATTGTATCTATATATTTGGCCGACTTTCACATGTATAAAGGTTAGACATTTGATGAATAAAAATTTTGTGAGATTATTTTCTCAATTTCGGTTTTTTCACCAAACATTCTTTGGCATTTCAGACGTTGTTTGTTGTGTCAAATTTATTTGATACTTCGGTTTCCTAGATCTCTATCTGGTGGGTCCAAGTCCTCTGACGTAAAGCATATTCGATTCGGGTTTGCTTAGTAGATTGTGCATGTTCTTTCGAGCTTTCAGTCTTTGACGTTAGACAGATTCGATTCAGGTTTGCTCAGTAGATTGTGCAGGTTCTTTCGAGTTTAACGTTACCAAATTTTCGCTGAATATTCATCAACATTTCCGTTATTTTTTTGGACATCGAGCAGCCATGAAAGCCCTTTGAAGCATGCATCCTTTTCGTAATCCAAATTTGTCCAGAAATTCGTACACCTTTATTCTGTCTTTTTTTTTGTTTATTTTTTTCTTTTTTAACTATCTAAAAACGTCCATTCTTATGTTTTATTGCAGATGAATGTTTGCTACGATCCTAGATCCGTTTACGAACAAGAAGCGTTGTTTTTGAAGCAACGTACCCCTTTATCATATGCTAATCAGAGCTTTGGTCGGATTATAGCACTTTCTGCACTACAAGAAATAAAAAAATGTAATACAAAAGTAAAAAAAAATCGAAATTCTGAAAAAAGTCAAAGTCACAGTTTGACCAAAAAAGTCAAAGTCAACAAAAAAATTCGAAAAAAAAATCAGATTCGAATATTTTGTGTATTTTTACGTTCATATGTGTTGTTGGTTCGTGAAACTGATGAAGGATGATCAAATTTGCAATGGAATGCTTCGAAATCACTCGAAACAACTTCTTCTTGTTTGTTCGGTGATAGGATCGTTGTAAGCATTTCTTTGCAGTAAGTTGTTTCCTTTTCCTTCATTTTTTTATCAGACTTTTCTTCTTTTGTTTCATCACCAATTTCTAGCCTTATTATTATTATTTAGCCTTTTTTTTATTTTTATTTCACCTAATAGTCCCTATTTGTCCTTTAACCATTTGTTTGTTTACCTATTATCTTGTAAGTTTGACACATTTAACAAGTCCGAAAGATCAAGTTAGTTCCTTAAAGAACTGATTGCGAGAGATCGAGTGGAAAAGGCAATTGAGCATGTGAGAACAGAAGGGGAGACAAAAAGAGCCATTCAAGTATTCTCCCGAGTGAAACACGAGCGTTTGAGTGCAATTGTTGAGTGATCTTTCCTTGGAGCGATCTGTGAGATTTTTGTTGAGTGTGTTGTGAGGTCCATTTTTTTATTATTTACTTCACTAACACACACACACATATATATATATATATATATATTGTGTATTTTCGTTTGTTGTTTTGGTTTTTCAACATGGCATGTTCTGATGATAATTCGGGTGAACAAAAAACCATTGAATCTCCAGATGCAAGCCTTAGAGCGTATGATGCAACGAGTAATTACTAATGCATTGAAGCCTATACATTCTCGAATGGATAGACTTGATGGGGGTGGTTCCCATTCTGTCCATGAAGAGATAAACGATGACAATGTACAGACATTGGCTACCGATGAAGCACTTGTTGACAAGAGAAGTCTGAATGATCAACCATCACAGGATGAACCGCAACGAAACAACCTCTTCCATACGAGATGCAATGTGAACGACAAGGTATGTATTGTGATTATTGATAGTGGTAGTTGTGCTAACGTTGCTAGTACTCTCATGGTTGACAAGTTAGGACTGAAGACGACCACGCATCCCAATCCGTACAAGTTACAGTTGTTGAATGATGGTGTTGAAATCAAAGTTACCGAACAAGTTGTTATACCATTTTCATTGGTAAATACGAGGATGAGGTAACTTGTGATGTTTGTTCTATGGATACTTGTCATTTGTTGTTAGGAAGACCGTGGCAGTATGATAAGAGAGTTGTTCACAATTGTTACACCAATCGATACTCTTTTACTCATGAGGGCAAAAAGATAACTTTGGCACCTATGACTCCAAGTTAAGTATATGAAGACGAATTTTGTTTGAAAACGAGTATTGCTGCTTGGAAGGCCAACAAAGAAAAGAATGAATGCGAAAAGAAGAAAGCAAATTCACAGGTATTATCTAATTCAACATTTTCTTCTATTTCTTCTTCTAACTTGCAGGTTAATAAGGTAATGCCATGTGATATTCCCAAGGTTGCTACTGTTGGTATGTCTAGTGCATCCATGTCCTTTTCAAAAATTCCACAACCTTCTTTACCACGGTTTGGCGTTGCGTTCCATTGTACTATTGATTTTCATTCTTATATGCTGATTTCTTTGGTTGTACATTGGATTGTGAACAACCTTGTGTTGTGATTCTGGATGATCGTCGAGATTCTTGTTTTTCTTTGGAGTTGCCTTTATATGTCATTGTTTGTAGGATTATGAATGTGCAACGAGCATTGTCTGACTTTATGTTGTGCATTATTCGGAAATGTACAAGAAAGAAGGCATTTCCATTTGTGTTCTTTGTAAAAGAACATGGTTCGAGAGGATGGAATATGTGCCGAGCAAGACGACTGAGGAAGTTCCCTGCCAAGCGAAAGTTGAAATTGTTCCCTTTTGTAATGAGGGTCGATTTGGGGACAAATCGCATAAGGGGGGATGATGTGAGCACGTTTATGCCACCCAACGATGCAACTTCAAAATTTCAGGGAAGTTTGCATTTTCATTTATTACATACTGATGTGTAACATTTCTTATACTTATATTATTTATATTAGTATGTTTGGTGTGTTTTAACTTAGTTTGATATAAATTATGGTGTGTCTATATTTGTTTGTGAGTTAATAAATAAGGTTACAAGTGTTTACGACTTGTATTATTGTTTTCATTAAGTTTACAATGCTTTGATGGAATGTTTGTTGTCTTTTGACATAGGTACGTAGGAGGACGTTGCATGTACCATGTACGATCAGCCCTAATATGCATGTAGGAGGACGTTGCATGTACCATGAACGATCAAGTCCTAATATGTAACAAGTGCAGCCAAGTATCCCTTATTGTTTTACCCATGTGCGTACAATGGGGTTTGAAATTTCTCTACACATGTACGCCAATTACGTGGAGTTCACCATACAGCAGCCCGTGCAACAAGTACGTGGATTTCACCATGCACAGCACATGAAGCCAAGATGCCTTTGTCCTCTACAATTTGCGGCAGAAGTGAGAGGGAATTTCAAACAAAAATAAAAAAGAGCACATTTCACATGTGCTGAATTTCCTTTGAAATTCAAACGCATTGAACAACCAGTTTTATGGCTTTGAAATTCAAAAGCCATGCACATTTTGCATGTGCATAATGTCCCACATGCCGCCACTTCAAGATTCACGGCTGGAATGTCTTACCGCCCCATTTAGAAGTTATATTATTTAAATTTTAATTTTCAAACGGCTTCCTTACAGCCACATGTTTGAATTAAAAACCAATCCATTGTATCTATATATTTTGCCGACTTTCACATGTATAAAGGTTAAACATTTGATGAATAAAAATTTTGTGAGATTATTCTCTCAATTTCAGTTTTTTTCACCGAACTTTCTTTGGCATTTTAGACGTTGTTTGTTGTGTCAAAGTTATTTGATACTTCGGGTTCCTAGATCGTTATCTAGTGGGTCCAAGTCCTCCGACGTAAAGCATATTCGATTCGGGTTTGCTCAATAGATTGTGTAGGTTCTTTCGAGCTTTCCGTCTTTGACGTTAGACATATTCGATTCGAGTTTGCTCAGTAGATTGTGCATGTTCTTTCGAGTTTAACATTACCGAATTTTCGCTGAAATTTCAGCAACATTTCTGTTATTTTTTTGGACACCGAAACATCCATGAAAGCCCTTTGAAGCATTCGTCCTTTTCGTCGTCCAAATTTGTCAAGAAATTCCTACACCTTTATTCTGTCTTTTTTTGTTTATTTTTTCTTCTTTTTTAACTATCTAAAAACGTCCGTTCTTATGTTTTATTGCAGATGAATGTTTGCTACGATCCTAGATCCGTTTACGAACTAGGAGCGTTGTTTCTGAAGCAGCGTACCCCTTTATCAAATTTCAGTTTGTTGTTTTTCACCGAACTTTCTTTGGCATTTCAGACGTTGTTTGTTGTGTCAAATTTATTTGATACTTCAGGTTCCTAGATCGCTATCTAGTGGGTCCAAGTCCTCCGATGTAAAGCATATTCAATTCGGGTTTGCTCAATAGATTGTGCAGGTTTTTTCGAGCTTTCCGTCTTTGACGTTAGACATATTCGATTCGGGTTTGCTCAGTAGATTGTGCAGGCTCTTTCGAGTTTAACGTTACCGAATTTCCGCTGAATTTTCAGCAACATTTCAATTATTTTTTTGGACACCGAGACATCCAGGAAAGCCCTTTAAAGCATTCGTCCTTTTCGTCGTCTAAATTTGTCCAGAAATTCCTACACCTTTATTCTTTCTTTTTTTGTTTATTTTTTTCTTCTTTTTTTAACTATCTAAAAACGTCCATTCTTATGTTTTATTGTAGATGAATGTTTGCTACGATCCTAGATCTGTTTACGAACAAGGAGCGTTGTTTCTGAAGCAACGTACCCCTTTATCAAATTCTTTGTTACTAGGTACACAAATCCGATCTCTGAAATATAGAAGACTGTTTGACTTGACAAAGATGTCAGGATTAGACTCAAGCTTAGACCAGATTTTCTGAAGTTCTGGATCAACTTTTTGAAGGTCTTTGATTCTAGAAATCAGAACATGTTGAACTTAAAGTTCATTCATATGATTCCGAGCTTTATATAGTCGAAAATGAGCATTGATGGTCATAGAAGCTATGAATAAACAAATCAAATACATTACTTGGAAAGAAAGGTACTATTCGACTGATTCAGTGAATTTTCAAGATTGAGCATTTTTGAATTCGAGAATTTCAAAAGACTTACTGAGGTTCGGTTTTTGACACAGAGCATCGGCAACCACGTTAGCCTTTCCATGATGGTAGTCGATGGTCAGATCATAATCTTTGAGTAATTCCAACCATCTTCTTTGTCTAAGATTTAGTTCTTTCTGAGTGAGCAAATACTTCAGACTTTTATGATCGGTGAATAGCTTACACTTATCACCGTATAGATAATGCCGCCAGATTTTAAGTGCAAACACAATGGCTGCTTATTCAAGATCAGGAGTTGGATAATTTAGTTCGTGAGGCTTAAGTTCTCGAGAAGCATATGCAATCACATTACCTTCCAGCATCAGAACACATCCAAGGCCGGAATGTGACGCATCACTGTAAACAACAAATTATTTATCTGACTCGAGCTGAATAAGGACAGGAGCACTAGTCAAGGATTGTTTGAGCTGATCAAAACTTCTTTGTTGTCCTTCAGACCACTTAAACGGTTCATTCTTTCTAAGCAATTTGGTTAGTGGTGCAGCAATTACCAAAAATCCTTTCACAATTCTCCGGTAATACCCAGCTAAACCAAGGAAACTTCAGACCTCGCTTACATTGCTCGGAGGTCGCCATTCAAGAATTGTCTAAATTTTCTTAGAATCAACGTTGATTGCTTCGGCTAAAATAACATGTCCGAGGAATGACACTTCTGACAACCAAAATTCACATTTAGTGAACTTAGCAAATAACTGATTTTCTTGGAGTGTCTAGAGCACAATCCGGAGGTGTTGAGCATGTTCTTCCCTGTTACGAGAGTATACCAAAATATCATCGATGAAAACGACAACAAACTTGTCAAGATGAGGGTTGAATACTCGGTTCATCAAATCCATGAATGCGACAGGGGTATTTGTTAACCCGGATGGCATCACCAGAAATTCGTAATGACCATAACGAGTTTTGAAAGCAGTTTTGGGTAGATCTTCATCTTTCACCCTCATTTGATAATAACCGGAACGGAGGTCAATTTTAGAAAATACACCAGCACCCCTAAACTGATCAAACAGATCTTCAATCTGGGGAAGTGGATACTTGTTCTTGATAGTTACTTTGTTTAGTTGCCGGTAATCAATGCAAAGTCACATCGTCCCGTCTTTCTTTTTCACAAAGAGAACTAGAGCACCCCAGGGAGAAGTGCTGGGTCGAATAAAACCCTTATCTTTTAATTTATGAATCTGCTTCTTTAATTCATGCAATTCAATAGGTGCCATACTATATGGCGTAATGGACACTAGATTAGTTCCAGGCTGAACTTCAATTTTGAACTCAACTTCTCAAATTGGAGGGAGTCCAGGGAGTTCCTCAGAAAACACATCAACAAATTTAGATACGAAAGGCATTTCAGTTAAACCAAAATCTAATTCATCTTGTAAGGCCTTAGCAGCAAAAAGAGATTTTAGTTTCTTGTCAATTAACAGAATCAACTCTTTTTCTAAACTCCTTAAGTACAATCTTTTATTCTAACAAACAATACTAGGTCACCTTTTATAGGTAGAACTCACATTTAGGTAGAACGTATAGGTCACAAGGAAAAGGTACATTTCGAATAGATACACGACTATTCTTACAGATTAGATTGATAGGTAAGTCACCTTTTATAGGGTTTGAGACAATTAACCCAGTTTTAAAATTTTCAGGCTTTAATTGTAACTTGTCAATCAAGTAAGAACACACAAAAGAATGAGTTGATCCCGAATCAATTAAAGCATAGACATGAGTGATGGCTTTCCACGTATGTGATAAAATTGAGCTGGAGCTCGTGATTCCTGATGAGTGATGGCTTTCGACTTATTGCTTCTGCCTTTACCATGATTCCCAAAATGTGCTTGTCTAGTATTCTTGTTTCGATTGGATTGCACATGACTCGAATTAGCAGATTTTTGAGTAGGAGCTTAATCTCTCATCTTTGGACAATCTCTGATATATTGGTCACTTCTGCCACAAGAAAAGCATAAGTTGGATTGTTTTCGGCACAACCCGAAGTGTAGTTTCTGACAATGCTGACAAACTGTAGCCCTTTCTGAATTTCCCGGGCTATTAACAGATATAACCGGGACAACAAGTCTATTCACTGACCGAGGCTTCAGTGTAAAATTGCTACGAGGAGCTGGATAATACGAAGAAGACCCTTCTTTCTGGCTTTTAGACTTCTTCGACTTCTAGCGAGACTTGTCATCACTCTCGCGCTTCTTATCATGACGGTAACCGCTTTTTTGCTTTTCTGCGGGCCGAAACTTAGATTCAGTAGCATAGCTCGGTTCACCAGAGTTTGGAAGTCCATGATATCTAGGGTGGTAAACATCAGACTCAGCTCATCATTCAGACCGTCAATGAACATACGTCATTTTCCCTTCTCGGTCTTGATGTACTCAGAACCATATTTGCAATAATTACATAAATCTTCCACGTATTGCTCTATTGGTTGACCCGCTTGCTTCAAATACAAGAAACACTTTCTTCGATCGGCCAAGTACTGTTCACTGATGCATTTCTTCTTAAATTCTTCTACAAAGAATTTCCAGTTCACAGATTCAGCTGGAGCAGTTAGTGTCGTAGTCTCCCACCAACTCAAAGCTTCACCAGCAAGTAAGGCAACAACGAATTCGAGCTTATGCTCATCTGAGCACTAATGTTGCTTAGTCAATATCTGAGTATTTCTCTGTAACCAGTGCTCAGCTTCTTCCAGTTTTTCTTCATTAGAGCCTGTAAATGTATAGGCTCAGTGCTGAGCAAGCTTTTCGATAGGAGCTCTGCTAGGGGCAGCAGCTACCGGAGTAGGTCGTTCTTGTTGCATGTTCATTAAAAGGTGATCGAACATTTCTTTCATACTCATGAGACAGTCTCTTTGAGCATTCTGAACAGTCGGATTCTCAGTGTTCGTCTGAGGTTGTACATGAGGTTGTGGTCGAGTACTATCTTGTACAGGAGGGTTCCTCCCTCATACGGACACTATCCCCTTCACTTGAGGATCCTCGAGGACTTTCATCGTCTCGAGCTAACCGTGTCTCAGCCATTCTTATTCAGATTCACCAAAATCAGAGTTAGGGGCATAATTACAAGAATTTCAATGTATGATCCCTAGGTGGCTTGACTCAACTTAAATGATGCATGACAAACTCATTCGAGGTTTCTAGGACCTATAACCTAAAAAGCTCTGATGCCACAAAAATGTAACACCCCTAACCAGGGTTAAGAGCAAAGGACATTATCTGAATTGGAAAACGGAAAATGGGAAACAAAAATTCATTCTTGATTAAATTATTCGTATTAATGCGCATGCGGAAAGTGGGCTAACAAAAACTTTTTCGAACATACATGACCAAACAAAGTTTCTTTTAATCTTACTTCTAAAATTACAACTCAATTCAATTATCTTATTAACATTATCAAATTTGAATCTCGAATCACCATTCCACAATCATTTGATCACTAGGCCTTCTATATGGTCAATTAATTCTAACCATTAACTAATAAATTACAATTTATTTATTTGAAAGCAAATGAATCAAACATGCTGATGTTTAAGCTATATGTTATCATGCCATTCGAAACTTTGATTAACTTGGTCTAGGGGTTTTCAAATCATACCAATATTACCAATAATTAAGACATCAATTTTACATACAAGTCATGTTCGATTTACATACAAAGATACCAACTTTCATTAGCTACTTCATTACAAAATATAAAATTTCTTATGCCCCTAAATCATGCCAAGCTATCAACTATATACAACAAAAAGAATAGACAAGACCACTAGCTTGACTTACATATATAAAACAAAAGAATTAGGCTTTCTATCTAAAAACAAAACATGATTTTGGCCTCCTAATTAAGCATCAAGGAGCATATAACTTCAAACACCAACATAAACTTAAGCTACGGCCCAACAAAACGAAACGAGCCCTTAAACAAACTTCGAAGCCACCATCTAGGAGTCTAAATATGAGACTAAGATCCTACATTTTCCTGGTCTTATAATTTGTCCCGATCGAATGCTATCTTTAGGTCCAAGCTACCCTGCTAAAGTGGGAAGAAGGAAACAACGGAGCGTTAAGTACAAAATTGTACTTAGCGAGGTAATTCTAAAGCTAATTCATTCTTGAATTTAGATGTGATCAAGCATTGAGTTTACTTAGCTAGGTTTGTTAACATACAATTTATCCCCAACTAAGCTTAACAAACTCAAATACAAATGGCTTCATGCATAACATAAATAAACATTCTTGGCTTCATACTCAAATACATTTCAAATAGCATTAGTTCATCCACATGCTTAAATTTCGATTCAGTCAAAGACCATGTACCAATTCAATATTCTGTATAAAAAATTTCCCTGGTTCATAATCGAAATAACCAAATAATCATGCCAATTATAACATTGCTTTAGCAATTTGTCAAGAGTAAAATCACCATTCATCCTTAAGCATGTTATTCGAATAGGTCACAAACCATTATCCATAGATCAAGATTATCAAATAAATCACATTGCATTTTCAATTCATTCGAAAGGGCCACTGCCCATATGACTTATATTCGGATATTGCAAGCATCTTATATACATTTTATCACAATCGAAAGAACCAATGTCCACAAAATTCACCCATTAATTTCACATCATAACATGCCAAGTCAATTGTCAATTCGTTTATCCACTTCATATGCTTTCTTAATTATGTAATTCCATTTAATTTAATTAAATTACATTGCATTTCATTGCCCTAGGTAGAGTAGATGAATCAGATAATCAAGTCATCAAGAGGGTACCAAGAACCAAACAATGGTTGCCTAAGCAAAAAGTCAATGGATGCTCAATAGCATCAATGTGTCTTGAATACCAATCAAGATCACCTTTAATCATCAAGTCGGAGAGTACCCAAGGTACTAAACAATGGTTGCATAAAGCAACAAGTCAATTGTTGCACAAGGCAATAGACAAGAGAGCTTGGACTCTAGGCATGTCGTACTATCTAAGACTTCTAATCGACTGAGGGCATATTATTCTTATTAATTTATCATTCATTATTTTATTTAGCACATACATATTGTGTAATTCGATTTGCATGCTCATTCAATCATATAGTTGTACCAATTCACATAAATCATGCTAATCAATTTCATACCACATTCGAATAGCGTCAAACACACACGGGCAACAACTTCACATATTATCACAAGCATATTAAGCACAGCAAAGTACCATAGGGGCAGTCCACATACTCATACAATCGAGCATTATCAAGGATCCAATTCATGCTTATGCAACATACTAATAGATCACGTAGGGCAGTCCACATTTCCACACATTCAAACAATAACAAAAATCCAATTCATGCATCCATTTTTCTTTAATCTCCTTCCCTTACTAAGCATTTTACGAATCCTCATTTAAGTCCAATTTCATGCATAAAATCATAAATTACATTAATAATAAGGAGGTTAGGACACTAGTCCCAACCCTAATGCAAAATTACACTCACAACTCCTTAAGCTTGATCTTGAATTAAGATGCCCTTGTTCCTTCCCCTTGATTGATCGATCCTAGATTCCTCCAAAGTCTCTTCACAATTTCGATCTTAACACTCAACATAAAATGAATACACACTATATTAGAGAGAAATTCAATTTCAATCACTCTTTAGCACAAGCATGAACATTAATTCTCAAATCTATTTTTTTTCTATTGAACTAGTTGGAGGACCAGTTAGTATTTTCATCATATCTCTTTAATTACTAATCCAAAATTCACTTATTATACACCATTAGAAAGGTATTAAACTCATATTTTTAACCATTTAAAATTCATATTTTTATCTAGTCCGAGTTAATACAGTTTAATACTTGAATGTGACCCTTTCGATAAATCCGGACAGCTTGTACTGCCCAACTTCTTTAATTCATATCTTCCAATTTACATAATGGAATCATGTTCAGTTTTCTCTCAGTGTTTTTAGACATATCAAAGTTTATACAGTAAAAATTTCAGTTAAAAGTACTCTAAATCCTTTTTTTGGTGAATTTTCAAAGTTTCAGCTTAGTGTTCGAATGTTCTGGACAACTTACTCATTTGTCACATTTAATTTAGAATTCAACTTAATTACCTTAATCTAATTCTAAATTCATTTAGTATATAGATTATAATATCTTTTCACAACATCCTTAAGTCCATATTAATACTTATTACCAACATACATGTCCTCAATTTTTACTAAATTTCCAAATCAGCCCATAATTCAATTGTTTTCGAATACATGTCCAATATTGGTTCTAATCGAAATTCCCCATTCTAATTCATTTTTCCAGAAAACCAAAATTAGTTCCTTATAAAATTTTCATTTCTCTACAACTTTCTCCTAATAGGAATTTTCTAGTTTAGTCCCTATCTATACCAATTTTCAATTATACATGACTTTCCACTCTATCTCAAAACAGTCCCCTTTTTAAATCTATTCACCATTTCACAATTAGTTTTTCAAGAACTTCATTAGCTCAACTCATCATAATCATCAAGACTCTAATAGTTTCATGTTTAAACCAATTTTAAACTTGCATGCATGGTTTTTGACACTTATTCGAATAGCTAAAAGAAAAAATGGAAACTTACTTATTTGATTTTCTTGCTACCACTAGCTACTCTTCTTAATCCTAGCTTAATTCTTCCAACATGCAAGCCATTTTCTTTGTCATTTGAGCTCTAAATTTTCAAACTTTTATGCTTCCATCCTCTCCCTTTTTTTCTCAAACCTCACGGCAACAAGGAGGAGAAATGATGGAGAGAAAACATCTTCCCTTAATTTGGGGGGTTTGATAGGGTTTGATTTTACTTAATTGTCTTTTTTACTATGTCTATTATGAGCTTTTTACTAAGGAAAGCCCTAATAAATTATAATTCTTAACATGCAATTTTTGAACTTTATTTCCTTTTTAAATTAGTCATCAATTTTCCCCCACCATTCTTTCTTTATTCTTCCATTTTGGTCCGATTTCCACTAGGGAAATGTACCCTTTTCTAATTACTTTTATTTTCTCTAATTTTATTACTTTGATCTTGTTACTACTAATTTGAATCCACTAAATTATCAACTCGGCTAAATTTCTTAATTCGAGAGCTTAATTCCCTTTAATTCTAGTTGGTGCAACAATTGCCCACTTAAAGGAAATTTAAGGACTAAATTGAATAATTTGCTTAATCATAAACTCAATTGCTTTCAAAGAATAAATAAATAAATTAAATTTAACGGATTAAATTATAGGACAAAAAAGTGGGAGTTACATTGAATGTTCTGTTTCTTTATGTCTTAGTCTCTAAATGTTATATATGCAAATAAATGAGCATGTATGATGGTTTTAAGCTGAGATTCGATAGAGATGCATGTAATGTGACTAATTAAAGGTTGGTAAGATAAAAAGCGGAACAATCCTTGTAATCTGTATAAATTACAATTTGGTTCCTAATGAGCATCTAGAAAGGATAAAATGAAAAAAAAAATTATGGTTGTTTATTGGCGTAAACTTCCCGATTTACTTCAATATTCCCCGTGTGATCCATTCGGTTCGGTCTAACGTCTAGATCAAGTCGAGGGGGTTACGGGATGAACTGTATGGGCCTTGGATGTATGTCGAGCGTAGAAGAAGGTACTCGACTATGACTAATAGGGTGGATAATAATTACAAGGGTGTGGCGCGTTTTACTCAAGGCTCACAGTTTGGTGTGTTAGCTCCTATGGAGTTGGTAGAGCTTTGGTCGAGTGGAAGGTTGGTTTAGTTGGTGAGGTTGGATCATACTAAACATGTGGAGTCGAAAGAAAAGTGGAGAATGTGATGTGCCAATGACATGATTTTGTGGAATCGGACCCCAATAGTAGTGAATAAGAATTGAAAAGCATGACAGGTGTCCAAGAACAACGATCAATGGTTGCTCATGATGAAAGCATATGAGTAGGCTTACCGACTGAGAATGTTGTGGGTGTAGCTGAGTCAAACGTGGTTGTTGTTGGGAAGACCGGCTCGGAAGTGGAGTTGGGACATAATGTTGTGGCTGCTCGTGATAAGGTGATTGCCGCACCAACTTTGTTGCTAGCGGGTAAACACAATGTGATTCGTGTTGTTGACGAGGCCTCGAGAAGGGTCCTTAAGGATTCGAATGGGAGGCCAACATATTGCACGATTCACGAATACTAAAGGAGCTAATAGAAATCTTACGGTAGCGACCGGTTTGCTGCGGAAAAATAGGAAACTAAAAAAGTTACGATATTGCACAAAATCCGGTGGTGGTTTCGGAATGCGTTTCTAATTTAACAAAGGATTTGAACATTCTTGGGTCCTCTATTGTTCACAGTAAGTTGAATCCTAAAGATGGAATAGTGGGAGCTCACGCTAGTGTGCAGTGGATAGATAACAAGACCTTTGAAGGGGGATGGAAGTGCTAAAGCAAAGTTATTTTTGGTTGTGCTCTTATATTTTCTACATATGTTTAATGGTTAAAGTCATTTTTTGGAACACTTTGGGCACTCTTGGCCTTGAATTTAATCGTTATTTTAGATTGTTGGTGAGGTATCAGGATCCAGATGTCATTGCAATTGTGGAAGCCCTGGTGAGTGGTGTGGATGCTGATCGGTTTATTTGTCGCTCTGGCTTTAACTTTTCGTATAGGGTGGAGGCAAATGGGTTTTCTGGCGATATTTAGGCTTTATGGAAGAAATCTCTTCGTATTGATATGGTGGTGGTTTCGAATCAGTTTCTTCATGGGATTTGTGTGGAGGCTTGCTCATCTCACATGTTATCTCTTACTTTCGTTTATACTAGTCTTGATTATAGTCGTAGGAGTTTAGCTTAGGACGAATTCCATGCTCTCAATCCCGGTGTTGACTAGCTTTGGCTTTTGGGGGGCGACTTTAATGGTATTTGTAGTTTTGAGGAAATAATGTGTGGTTCGCAACACCAATCGGGAGTTTGTTCCAAGTTTTGTGATTTCTTGTTCTTATCTATCCTCTTGGATATGGGGTTTAATGGTCAGAAGTTCAAATGGGAGAGGGGGAATCTGAGTCAATGTTTGGATCGGCGTCTCTGCAATGCACGGTGGTATGAGGTTTTCTCCATGGTAGAAGTTACTAATTTGCCTAAGCTGGTTCGAACCATAGACCAATACTCCTCACTACTGAGATTGTGGGGAACAATCAAGGACCTCGATCTTTTCGGTTTGTGGCGCCATGGAAAGATCACCCGGACATTGAATGACTTTTAAGCGAGAGTTAGCAAGGCAAGACACCAATATTTGAGAATCTCAGTAAGTTTTAGGAGGCTAGTAGGCAGTGAAATGTATAAGTTTTTGGTCACATTGGGCATCGAAAAGCTAGGCTGCTTGCGCAAATCAGCGGTGTTGAATTGTCCTTAGTGTGTGCACGAATCCTTTTCTGATTGAGCTTGAGGTTGCGCTTAAAAACTTTTAGATGTGGTGCTTGAACAAAAGGAAAGCATGTGGTTTGAGAAGTCTCATAGTAAATGGCTTTGTCAATGGAATCACAAAACAAGGTATTTCCATTTGAATACATTAAATTGATGACGCCATAATACCATTAGGAGTTTGTGTGTTGATAGCCAATGGTTCTCGGATCAAGAAATGCTTCAGAACCATGTGGTAGACTTTTTCACTATTTTGTTCATGTCAAAGACGTGACAGGTGTAGGGGGAGGAGTTTAATGAGGGGTTTGCAGCCATTGTCGGGTAGCCATAGGTAAACCCTCCTGAGATCGGTTACTTTTGATGAGGTGCATAGCATTGTTTTAAGCATGGATCCTTCAAAAGAACCCGCGATCGATGGGTTTCAGGCGGAATTTTTTAGAAGAATTGGGCTATTTTTGGGGCCTAGGTTTTTCAGTTTGTGGTGGGTTTCTTTGTAACGGGGGAACTTGTTTCGGTGGTTAACCGTACGCTTCTTGTTTCAATTCCTAAGGTGGCGGATCCTGATAGTCTTCGTCCGTTTAGACCTATTAGTCTGTTTAGTGTCATGTACAAAGTGGTGACGAAGGTTTTGGTCAATCGACTCAAGCCTCATTGTCGCAACCCTTTCGAGCTCGAAATTTTGAAAATTGAAATACACGGAGTCGCTACCAATACTTTTGAAAAAAGTGTGATTGGACCATTTTAAAACGGGGTTATTTTAAACAAAATGCTTTATTTATTAAAATAATATTTTTGGTCTGTGAAAAGTAGAAAACAGGTTCAGGGGTCAGTTACACATGGTGAAGGATTACCACCCCACAACACCCAAAAAATGGTACCTTATTGATATTAAAAAATGTTTTCAAAATTGGAATTTACAAGTTCGTAAAAAAACTCAACTTATTTGTCCATTTATGAATATGATTTTATTTTAACGGCCTTATCATTCAAAAAATGAGCTCTAATCATCGCCAACACTCATAGTGCAAACATGTCAACTCTATTTGATAAGACACCGCATTAATTAGGTTTCGCTTTTCAAACAAACAAAGATCCATTAATCCTGAAGAAGGTCTAAGTTTTTTATTCTTATTTAAGGGTTTAAATTTTATTAAGTGTATTTTATTTTTATGAAGAAAATTTTACCAAGCAAAAGATTCTAACTAAGGCTTGTAGAACTTATTCCTAAGATTCAATTTATTACTAAAAGGCAAACAACACAACAAAAAATACTTTTAAATTTTATGTTTTGAACTTCGATCAAATTTATTTTGAAAAGTTTTACTTTTTGGATTTTGAAAACTTTGTATTCTTTTTGAAAATTAAACATTTTTTACTTTAAAGAAAAAAACTTGTTTTATTATTCTTTGTTTGTTTTCTTTTTAAAAAAATCAACATTTTTGTATATTTTTTTAAAATGAACATGGAACAAACCAATTCATATTAAAATCAAACTTGAAGAACAAATTTTATTTTATTATTATTCGAATCAAAGATCAAAAATGAAGAAAGATTACCAGAACACAAAACTCAAGCTATTGGGGATAAGACAAATTGGGGGAAAATCCCATTTTTGTATATTATTCAAATCAAACTTGATGAATTTCCAATGTGTTTCACAATGCAAAAATGGTAACTATTTATAGGGCTTTGGGCTATTGGGGATCAAGACAAATTGGGGAAAAATCTCCATTTTTGTCCCATGAAATCATCCAATCAGATCAGAAATCCTTTGACATGTTGAAATTCACCCAGAATTTCATCTGATTCGGCTCCAATTTGGGAAATTTTGCCCCCAAATTTAATTAGAGTTCCAAACATTTTCCCCTTCAATTGATGAGCTACTGGAGATGGCAAGGGACAGGTTCAGCGACATTGGACTCAGCCGGCAGAGGCGAGTCGACTAGCACCAACCACGGTGGCCGCCGTGACCCAGGGATGGAAAAACCAGCACCGACAGCCGGCCCAGCCATTTCGAATAGGGGATTTTGGGGAGATGATCCTGCGCGCGTGTAGCGTACGCGCTGGCGTGTGGGGGCGCGGGATCGCACCCCCTTTCCCTATTTTTTTTTCATTTGATCCATACCCTTGATTATTTCAGCACTAGATCCAATGGTCGCAATTAAACCTGAAAAAAAAAAACAAATGGGTTAATTTGGGCCTTCAATATTAAAATAATAGACTCCTATTTAGATTAAGTGGACTCTTATTTAAACTAAGATGAATTCTTTTTTGGGTTACTAATATAAATAATATTACTCTACTAACAATCATTATAATAATAATAAAAATAAAAATATATATAAATAAAATACAGCAAATTAAAAAAATGAAAATGATGATTTTAGGTGAAAATTCAGTGACAACAGCGGCCCCTATTTTGTTATTCTGGTGAAACAAGAATACAACAAATAACTAAAGGACCTTGAATTTCACCAATTACGAAATAGTCAAGGCTCTTTTGCCCGAACAGACTGGTGGGTAATGAAAGGTAAAGGTTCCATCCTCCTTATGCTTGCACTGACATGCAAGTTCCATTCTCTTGATGCCTGTACGGATAGGCGAGGTTTTATTCTCCTTATGTTTGAATAGATAAGTAGGTTCTATTTTTCTCATGCCGGAATAGATAGGCAACTTCTATAAGTAGGTCACATTCTCTGAATGCCCGAACGTATAGACGGGTTCTATTCTTCTTATGCTTGAATAGATAAGCTGGTTCTAAAAAAACTTCTATCCTCCTTACGCTTGGATGAATAAGCGGGTTCCATTCTTCGAATCCCCGAACGGATAGGCAAGTTCTATAAGCAGGTTATATTCTCTGATTTCCTAAACGGATAGGCATGTTCTATTCTCCTTATGTTTGAATAGATAAGAAAGTTCTATTCTCCTCATGTCTGAATATGTAGGCAGCTTCCATTCTCCAAATGCCCGAACGGATAGACGAGTTTTATTCTCCTCAAGCCTGAATAGATAGGTAGGTTCTTCTGCTGAAAAGTCTTTCGCGTACCTGAAAAATGCTATACACAATGCAATTATGATGCCCATGCCCCTAGGGATGCCTAAAACATGAATACATGTCAAGCTTCATGTTTTTTTTTTAAATTCTTTTGTTATAATTAGTTTTTTGTCATGCGGCCAACACAAAAGGATTTGTGAAGGTCTGAGTTACTTGGATTTCATCATCTTAAACATTTTCTCAACTATGGTAAAAAATGATAGGCGTCTATGCTCGTCCATCTAATATGAACTCCTTTTCATTTCTTCACACCAAATAAGACTTTGCACAATGTTATTAGGATCACAAGCTAGCAACACCCCATCATTCAATTCTAGTTGGGTCCACCAATTTCTTGTTTGTCAAAATTCCATCGACCATTCATTGGAAGAAAATCTTCACCATTGCCTACTCTTAACTTCAGAGATTAGACGAAATTAGAATTCACCAAAACACCACAGGGCCACGACATGGGTTTAACGCTATAACTCCTTTTTGTATCATTGAAAACATTTCTAATCATTTGGATACTCAATGCAGTTATCTTGTACTCTTGGTTGGAAGGACTAACTTTATCCTAATATTCTTCAACACTCTTTTAGCCTTTGTCCAGTCATGGGAATGTGGATTTCTTGCTTCTTGATTAGCCACTAGAATAACTTCACTATCAAACCAAGTCGAACTACCATTGTAGTTGATACATCAATATTCAATGACATGCCTCCTTGAGTGGTCTTGAAAACTTCAAGTCTTCATATACCGCTTTAAAACATTAAGCATCTCCAGTGCTTTATGTGAATTCTCAAATTCTTGCCCTTGCAGGACATCTTGAAGCATTTGCATACAAAACCTTCCAGCAAATCTTATTTCCGCCATAAATGTCTTTGATGTTAGAGTTTTAATCTCTTCCTTTCATTCCTATCAAAGTCAGGGATCTTGAATCCTTGTCCACATAACTTGCACCAATCTGATGGAACAGTTTGCCCACTGGGCATTACTCCACCCCTTTTATACTTTATGGATCTTACATCTTATATGTGGATCTTGCTTGACAACACAATCCACTTAAAACTCCTCAACAGTTGTGTTTTTTCTTCTTTTTACCCTCTTATGCGAGGCGATGCCCCCGTTCAAACAGAGGTTGAATTGTTTCCTGAAATAATGGAAAACATTTGTTCCTGGTTCCCTACAGTTGGGATCAACAACAAGAAATCCTTTGTTTTTTCATAAATATATGTTAGCCTACTTGTAAGATGCATGAAAAGGCTAGAAATGAGAATGAAAGGAAAAAGTTATGGCAGATGCAAGGAAAGGCTAGAAATGAGGATTTTTTAAAATATAGTCACGACAAACATAGAAAAAAGGGAAGTCAGATGCCCCAAAATTCATAGTATGAATGATTCATGAATCCATCAACTGGATAGTGCCCACTTTTAAGTGGTTGTCCTTAACTCACCCACTCCCAAAGTTTTAAATTTCCCATTTTTTTAATCTCAATCAGACATTAGAAGTTTTGAAGTCCCTGAAAAAGGTTAACTCAATCAGGCGGAATGTGTTCTAAAAACAAACTCCTCTTCTCAAATATTTATGTGTGATCCATATGGTATTTTAAGGCTTGTAGTGTAGGCTAGGCGCATGTTACCAAGTAAAGGATATATAGGCTCAAATAAATGTTTTAAGGGTAATTAAACCAAGGATCACCGTGTCCTGATGAAATCTTCATTCTTTTTGTTTGGATCACTTTAGACTACCCATTTTGGGTTTTCACCCTAGAGTTCACATGCCTCGTTTGAAGTATTTGTTTAAAAAATTTCTTCACACCACGACTTTCATTTCTTTTGTCTTTCCTCTCTTTTTCCTTTTTTTCTATTTTCTTTTTCTCTTTTCTTCTTTTTCTTTTTCTCTTTTCTTACTTTTCTTTTTCTCTTTTTTTCTTTTTTCGTGTCTCTTTCCTTTTCAGTTTAGGACATTCAACTCGATCTAGCGTGTTTTTTTCTTTGCCTACAAATAGGTTTCCATTCTTTTTTCTCCCCAGTGTGGGTAATGATCCTTGGTTAGGGTTTTAATCAATGAAAAATATCAGGCTCAAAGGGGAACAACAATGGATTTTTATTTTCTTATTTGTGAAGGGAAATGAAGGAATGCCAAATATCATTTCACAAAAAAATATCATCGAAGAGAAGTAATCTTCAGTTAGTAGATACTTTAGAGTTATCACTTTATTCAAAGACCCTAACAACAATGTCTGAGAGAAATATTCACTCAAAATGTGTATATGTGATCTCTTTATTAAACCTGAACACACTTTTGCCCCTTCATCTCGGGATTGGATTCAAAAGTCATTCATAGAATCAATAATAAGGGCTCTATAGCGAATATGTATTCTAGAAGAGAAATGGATAATGGAAAGAAAAATGAAATCTTTGCCACTTGAGAAAATAAAAAGAAAGCATCTTTAAAAACAAGCAGATTAACATGGAAGCCCTTACAAAAGATCCCTAATGCTCACTGGAAAAAGCAAAAGGGTTGGTTCTTGGTATGCCCCCAACAATGTTTGGGAAAATCATCTATTATTAAGCTGTGAAGCTTTATTCTATGGGGCAAGAAGTCTAGCCATGCATGTGTAGTTCAAGTTATGGGTTCTCATCATATTCTTCTCCCTCGAGTCTTCCACTTTTGATGGCCGCCAATATCAACTCCTCATTCATGACAATGTCTGCGAAACCTTCAGTGTCATAGTTTAACATATGGTTGTAGAAGGTACCAATTAAAGTCTCTACAAACATTGGAGTAACCTCATTTTCCAACAGTGGAGGTTGAACTTGGGTTGCCACATCTCGCCATATTTGAGCATACTGGAAAAAGCTCTCGTCAGGCCTTTGTTCCATATCTTGCAGTATGAGCTCGCTGGGATCATGTTTGCCACATACTTGCACTGTTTGAGGAAAGCTCTTGATAGATCTCTCCAAGTTCGTATGTTGAACCTACTCAATTGAGTATACCATCAGGCACCAAACCCTAATAGACTATCCTGGAAGCAGTGAATTACTAGTTTCTTGTTTTCCAAGTGTTGTGACATTCTTCGGCAGTACATGGTCAAGTACGCTGAAGGGAAAGTGGTCTCGTCATACTTCTCGAAGTTAGGAGATTTGAATTTTGGAGGAACCACCAAGTCACACACCAAACTTAGATCCCTCGCATCTACACCACCATAGACACTTCTTCCTTTTAAGGCTTTGATGATCTCCTCGAGCCTATCACATTGATCTTCTAGCTTCTTATTCATTTTGGACCTATTGGTTTCCTTATGAATATCTCGCACCTAAATTCCTTGATTTTCCACATGATTCATCCTAGACCTTGCAAGTATATGAGTTGAGGTTTCTATTGTATGGATCTGGAACCTCTTATTCGGTGGAAATTTATGACTATTCATCCCGGGCTGGGGTGATGAAACGTCAACGGCTTCAACTGCCTTTCCACTTTTTGGGTCTTTGAACCCCAACATGGCTGCTATCTAGCTGATGGTGTTTCTTTGGGCTCGTACAATTTCTTCCTTCAATTCTTCCTCTATTTTATCAAGTCTGTCTTGGGTACCCTTGTGGCTATTCTCCAAAGTTGTCAATCTGACTTCCATGGCCATTGCTCTAGACTAAGAACGAGTACCGTATTTGTGGGAAGTTTTTTGCTTTTTTGGAAATTCTGTCATGTGATTTATTAGCTTCTTATTATGTGTGAATGTATATAGTGATCACAACATAAATGCAAGAAACAATTTAAAAAAATGCAAATACTTGAATGCATGCGAAGGGCCATCGATTCCATTAAGATATTTCTCTATTGAGGTAGGCTCTAGATTTTTAAACTTGGTTTGCTTCTAAAAGGGTACCCGAATTGTCCTTGCTATCCCCTACTAATGGTAGTAAGGTCCTCGATTCTCGCCCATTATAGGCTTCAAACGAATCGAGTTCAACTTAGGAGGACTCACTATCTATGCCTTCTCGAAGGATCAATATCCTTACGAAGGCAAAGGGCATGAGTCCTGAAGATACTTGCTAGGCTCATATGGAGAATCAATATTCTGACATGAGCAAAGTGTCCCCCCCCCCACACTTAAACAAACGGGATGAAGCTCGAGTATAAAAGCTTTTTGCAGCAATTTTAGAATGCGTAAAATAGAATTATATTCATTAAATGGACAAATAAATTGAACCTACTGTGAACTTGTAAATTTCATTAGTTTTTAAGAAAACTTTTTGAAAACAATTTGAAATCAATTTGTGGCCCGACCCTATTTTGTTTTTATTTAAAAAAACACGTCCCCAGCGGAGTCGCCAAGATGTCGCAACTCTCTTTCGAGCTCAACAATTTGAAAACTAAAATACACAGAGTCACCACCAATTCTTTTGAAAAAAGTGTGAATGGACAACTTTAAAATAGGTTTATTTTACTAAAACATTTTATTTATTAAAATAACATTTTTGGTTTGCGAAAACCCGAAAACAAGTTTGGGGGTTGGGTAAGCGTGCAAAAGGATTAACACCCCCACAACACCTAAAAATTGGTGCCTTATTGATTTAAAAAATGTTTTCAAAATTGAAATTTGCAAGTTCATAAAAAACTCAACTTATTTGTCCATTTATGAGTATTATTCTATTTTAACGGCCTTATCATTCAGAAAATGAACTCTAATCACCACCAATACTCCTGGCGCTAACCCGTCATCTCCATTTGATAAGACACAACATTAATTAGGTTTCACTTTTCAACCAAACAAAGAAACTTGATTTGTTGAAGATTTTTATTTGTTCAAGTTAAAGATCTAATAATCCTGAAGAAGATCTAAGTTTTTAATTCCTATTTAAGGGTTTAAATTTTAATATGTGTATTTTATTTTTATGAAGAAAATTTTATCAAGCAAAAGTTTCTAACTAAGGCTTGTAGAACTTATTCCTAAGGTTCAATTTATTACTAAAAGGCAAACAAGACCACAAACAAAAACTTTTATATTTTATATTTTGAGCATGGATCAAATTTATTTTGAAAAGTTTTATTTTTCGGATTTTGAAAACTGTGTACTCTTTTTGAAAATTAAACCTTTTTAACTTTTATGAAAAAACTTGTTTTTATTACTCTTTGTTTGTTTTCTTTCTTTTAAAAAAAATCAACATTTTTTTTATATTTTTAAAAATGAACATGGATCAAACAAATTCATATTAAAAGCAAACTTGAAGAACAAATTTTATTTTATTATTATTCGAATCAAAGATCAAAAATGAAGAAAGATTACACAACACAAAACTCAGGCATCCAAAATCATAAGCAACCTAAAAAAACATGAACACAAATAATTTATCAAAACAAAATAAATTCGAATCATAAAGAAAATAAATGAAAGCTATACCAAAAATGGAGAATTTGTAAGCTTCTTCCTCTCGAACTGATTCTAAATACCACCGGAAAATGTTTGCTTCTTCTACAAAAATTCAAACCGGAGCTGCTCCAAACTTGAACAAATTTCAGCAGATTCCCAATAATTTTCCAAGAATTTTTCTGGGTATTTCTGGATGAATTTCCAATGTGTTCCACAATGCAAAAATGGTCACTATATATAGGGTTTGGGGAATTGGGGGAAAATCCCTATTTTTATCCCATGAAATAATCCAATCCGATCATAAATCCTTTGACCTATTAAAATTCACCTTGAATTTCATCTAATTTGAATCCAATTTGGGAAATTTTGCCTCCAAATTTAATTAGGGTTCGAACCCTTTTCCGCTTCAATTGATGACGTACTTGCGTGTAAAAGGTGCTCCGCAATTAGTGCAAGTGTACACATCTCATGTAATATAATTATAATTATTAGAATATCGTCTCCACGAGGATTGAGATGGCTTCCTTCGTTTATCGTCTCGCACTGAAAAATTAAAGTAAAAACACAAATAGAGGAGTTTTGGGGTTTAACTAAACTAATAATCATAAACTAAAGAAAGCAAGTAAAAGTAGAGTAATCAAGAAAAGAGAATGGGCCGGATTAGATTACGTCGTAGTGTAGAAATCAATTGACTCGTCTCGGTATTTGAATACAATAAACACCAAATTGCCTCAGAAATGACTTAAGTCCCTGCCGCGGCAATAAGTTGTGATGCATCGGAAATCCCTTGTTGTTCGGCAGACGATGTCAAGGTTGGGCAAAACGTCCTTTGATGGATCCTCATTATCCTTATGTCATAGCTCTGTTGATGAATGGTCTTGATAATACCTCCTGGCGTAAACCAATGGTGAACACCAACCAATCTCACACTTCTTTTAGCCGTTGAAACTCTAACTTATCCCTAAGCTGGGTTAGCTTCCACCATTGGGATGAAAACCATACTTATTCATTTCTTGAGTTTAATTCTTCCGATATTAAACAAATGAATAACCTCACAATACTCTTTCTCGATAAGATTGTAAGAATATAATCTATGCAAAGAATAAGCAAACCTTGAACTAATTTGCATTAACAAAAACTTCAACGAATTACAATTGTTTTCTCACAACTACTAAACAAAATAATCATAACCCTAAGAGATTTTAGAACATGATAAACATGGAGATCACACAACTAAACCTATTCTCAAACTCACAATACTCAACACTCTTGATGTGTGCATCAAGCCTTGTTTAAATAGGAAAAGGAGTATGGCAAAGTCCTTCTTGGATAGGAAGTTAAGCTGGACTTGGACTTGTCTTCAGTAAAGAGGTGAATCTCTTAAATTTTAATGCCATTATCTAATTTGACCAAATTCAATCTTTAACCTTCCTTCTATGTTTCCACCATCTTCTCATGCTCCGATTGCCATGCAAAGTATGTAGAAAAATCCAACGTTTTATGCTCTTCAAATCAACTATCACTTTGCATGTTTTGCCCTTTGGCAGGTTGGTCTGTACACTACCTTTGTAGAGGATATAAGCTGCCTCGACAGTGGTCTATCATTGGATCTACTCCGTAAGGCTTTATCTTCATAATTCAGCTTCCTTCAATAGAAGCAGACGTCTTTGGCTTAGCTTGATCTGGACTTGTCACGAGCTCATTTTGTACCATCTTTCCTTTTATTCATTGCCCGCTCGGCATCACCTACCCCGACAGTGAGTAAATTTACGCAAGCACCAAACATGCATTAAAAAAACACCTTTTCATTAAATGCACAAAATATCAGGATCAAAAGTAGAAGCAATGTTATTTAAATGGGTGTATGTTAAGCAATAATAGCCATGTAAAACGGGTGAAAACATAGGACTTTTGGGCACTTATCACACCCCCAAAATCGAACTATTGTTTATCCTCAAGCAATGCAAACCATCAATTGCTAAAACATTAATCTTCATGAAATTTCTCCTTGGTCTTACTTTTCCTTCTTCTCTCCAAACCATGGCAATGAATGCTCGGCCCTTAAGTCTTTTGATGCCTTAGGAATTCCATGGAATCAAACTATAAGATTTGTGAGTGTGTGCATGAATTGTGAACAAGTTGATTATTAGGGTTCTAAGTAAACACTTAAGCATTAACCTACTTAACTTGGGTAATTATTTTTTTTCAAGAAATCTAACCTACTATAGGCAATTTCAGGCACCTCTAGTGATTAGCCTAGAACCGATTTCGGGCACCTCTAGGGCTTCCTTAAGCTAGAGTCGGTGTTAGGCACCTCTAAATTTTTACCAAAAATTTTCTTTCTAAACAAGTCTATATCCTAAGTGTCATAGAACTCCTTCAATCATGCAAGTCACAAAGGTGTATTAAAGTTCTAATCTAATAGTACGATTCTAAGTTATCTTCCTGATGCATCCTAAAATTAAAGGCTCTAAACAGTTCAAAGCTATGGTAAGAAAAGAGATTTCTATTGCCAAGGTAAAAAATTCAATTAATTAAAACTAAGGTAGTTGAAGAGAATTATTGCCGAGGCATAAACTTTATTAAGCTAAGGCAATATGTGTAGTAAATTTTTTTAACAAGTATTAGACAAAACAGAACTGCATTGCAATATATTGATATGTCGCGGCAGAGAACTGCCTCGACAGCAGAACCTACACCCCTAAATTCAAGACAAGCATTGCCCTCAATGCATTAACAACATATACACAATATGAAAGAAAAATAAGCACAAAAATTAAGGGTAGGAAAATAAAGGCGCAAGAGAGAGAAAAGTTTAGATTGACTCGGATGAGTCGTCACATTGTAGGATCAGTTTTCTCCCTTTGCAAGCCATATGCTTGGTTTTCTTGGTTTCTCTTAGCAGTTGGATGCACGTGGAAGGGGGGTTGGCTTGGCCGGAGCGGTTACTTCTTCCTTTCCATCCATGTCAAGGTGGAGCTCCTTCGTTGCCTCTATGTAGGATGCCTTTCGTTTTGTAGATTCAAATGTCCGGAGAATGGATTGGGAAGTTTCAATCAATTTGGAGAAGCTTTCTGTGCCGATCGGTGAACCCATAAGAGTGTCTAGAGGTGCTTTGCACTTGGCCTTCCTGGTCGTGGCAGAGGAAGTGGTGGTTGCAGCGGCAAAGTGCCTTGGTAAGGCCTGAGCTGTAACACCCGAGTTTGGGGGTTGGGTGAAAATAATATTTAAATAATGTTTCAGGCTTCCCTTTTGGGTAGCAACGGTGAGTAGAAATGTCAAACCTTGATTTGTTTTCGAAATGGAAATCTTGGGGGTTTGGGTGGGACCTAGAGAGTTCACCTAAACCCGAGTGTAAGTTACTACTCCTACATCCTTATTATGTCTTGATGAATGGTTATATGTTGTGGTATCATGTGCATCTCGAGTTGTTTCACATCGTTGTTGTTGTGTAGTCGAGTAGAGGTCGAGCCTGACGTGATGGTTGTCTAAACTACGGTGATGAGTGGTCCCACCGGTAGTGACTAGTAGTAGAGTAAGGTGATGAGTGTTCCCATAGAAAAATTACTAGTCGAACGGTGATGTGTGGTCCCACCGTGGGTGTGTTGGTTGTGCATGTGCAAGCCATGTGTAGTCTTGTTGTGATAACATTCGTCCATTCATTGATATATTATGAATTGTGAAAAGTGTTTTGAAAACTGCATGCTTGTTGATTCATAGAGCTTCTCTCACTAAGCTAGTTTGCTTACGCTCTCATTTGTTTCGAACATACAGATCATTAGAGTTCGGGAGGCAAGCGGGCAAGGAGGGAGCTTTTGGAGTTCTCAATTTAGCTAAAGTATGATTTACGTATTGTAATAATGCCTAGACGATGCGGGTGTAGACTTGTAGGAGTTGGGGTCAAACTCCTTAGTTGATGACGTGTTTTGTTGAGCATGTTTATTTGCTGAGTTTATGTTGGCCATGTGTATGCCTTTATGCTATGGATTGTACACCATATTTACTTGGTGCATTCTTGCCTTGTGGTTGAAAACTTATATCCCTTTTATGAATTGTTATATGCATGTTTTTCTAAAGCTTAAATCTTGAATGCTATGTATGAATCCTTGTTGAGCTTATTCATCCTTTTAATGTATGGCTCTTACATGTTCGATGTGTGCTAAGCATGTTTGTATAGGGTACCTTGCATCTAGAATTGATGTATGTTGGATGTGAGAAGTTTTGGTTGGAATTTGGGGTTGCCATGTACCAAAAACCAGCCAAAATATGTCTTTTTGCAGCACGTGTATCGAAACGGTTGGTCCTATTTCGATACTGATATGAACCCGGCAATGTAACCCAAGTCATATAGATGTGCCCGATCGTGATTCTAGTAAGTAATACTCTTTGCTACGCTTTGAACTCTGAGATATCATAAAACAATCATGTGAGATGAATGACAATATAATATAAAAATTAATGAAGAAAGGAATTGGATAGGTAATATGGATAGTATGGTGGCTAAGGATGGAGGATGATAATCATGGAAAGGTGTAAATCAAAGGAGTGATGAGAGATACTAAAGGCGGCGTGGATTTGTATGGTTGCAAGGATAGCGAATTGTGACCCGCTAGCTATAACGAGCTAGGAACCAACAATATATTTTGATGGAGTCGAGGTGGATGAGTGTGGAACGTGACCCACAAGCTATAAGAGATCTTGGAACCAACGCTATAGCAAAATGAAATGTATAGAAGACTACAAGCACAACTTGAAGCCGATAGAGTTCTCGCAAGAACAAGATGAAAGCAATCTTTCAAAGGTTTATATTCTAAAAAAAAAAGTCCTTACAAATGAATCTAAGGTGCCTATTTATAGTGTGGCTAGGCACCATATGGAAAGTCACACAAAAGAGAGATGAATGCTCATCTAAATGCTATTGACTACAAATAAATGAAATGTTTCTTTCTTATCCTTTTAATGGATGAATTTTGCTTTAAATTGAGATAAATTTAGCCTTAAATTCGTCCAAAAGGAGTGGTGACTCTTAGGCTGCTTCATTTTGCTTGCAAATGGATAAAAGAGAATGAATATGGACATAGGATGAAGGTAGACATCCCACACATCCAAATCAGCTTGTCTCTTTGAATTCCTTGATGATTTTATCACTTAATTTGATGATTAAATGATATTAAACCAGCCTTCATTGCTTGCCCATTTGTGGAATATGATCAACCTTCAAAAATGATAAATAAAGGCCTTGAATGCATAATTTGAATGCTGATTATTGCATGTCCCTTCTCTTGAACGTGAATGGCCTTCATTGGTTCATAATTTCAACCTTGAATAGGTGAATTATGAAGCTTAAATGCTTTGTTACTCTAAGAAGATGAACAGCCTTGAAAAGATGAAAAGAATTCGGCCTTGAATTGCCTTGAATTGCCTTGTTTGCATAAGTAAAGATGGTCATCAATGACTTGTTTCCAAGTTGAAGTTGAAAAGTCTCTTCTTTAATCCACATGTCACATGAACCTAGACACACACAAAAGATTTATTCAAACTTAAAATAATATATGCATGAAACAATTAAAGAGTTAGTTAATTGAGTGAACTAGTTAAATGAATGAACTAGTTTAATTAAAGAACTAACTTTATTGAATTTAACTAAATGCATGAATGAAGTTTGAAATACTTAAATTCTCATGCAAATGCATGCATGAGCAAGGTAAGGCATTCCTCCCTTATTATTTCTTCTTTCTCACGTTCATGGCTTGTTGTAAACAAGCTTTCCATGGCTGATTGAAACTCCTTGGCCCGTGCACGTGTAATGGGACCACTTGGGTACTTCTCCGGGTCCTTGTTCTTGATGGTCATATCATTCCCTCCCTCTTTAAAGTGATTTGTCCCTAAATCATCACCTACATCAAAAGGAGATAAATCAGCAACATTAAAGGTTGCACTAACATTAACTCACCTGGGAGGTCTAGTTGTTAAGCATTATCATTGATCCTTTTAACTACTTGAAAAGGCCCATCTCCTCGAGGCATCAATTTAGATTTCCGTTGGGCTGGAAACCTTTCTTTTCTCATGTGCAACCACACCCAATCTCCCGGCTCAAAGACAACTCTCCTTCGACCCTTATTTGCTTACTGCTCATATTGCTTGGTTTTCTTTTCAATATTATCCCGCACTTGTTGATGAAGTTTCTTAACAAATTCAGCTTTGTTATGTCCATGTTTATTCACAATTTGATCAGCAGGTAATGGCAATAAGTCCATCGGAGTTAATGGATTGATCCCATACACAACTTTAAAAGGAGTGTGTCCCGAGGTGGTATGGACTGATCGGTTATATGCAAAGTCCACATGTGGTAAGCACTCTTCCCATGTCTTTAGATTCTTCTTAATAATGCTCCTAAGCAACGTGGAGAGTACTCAATTCACCACTTCGGTTTGGCCATCCGTTTGAGGGTGACAAGTGGTGAAAAATAGCAGCTTAGTTCCAATCTTACTCCATAAGGCTCTCCAGAAGTGGCTTAAGAACTTCACATCTCGATCGGAAATGATAGTTCTAGGCACACCATGTAATCTCAAGACTTCCCTGAAAAACAAGTTAGCAATATGTAAGGCATCATTAGTCTTGTTGCAAGGAATAAAATGAGCCATTTTGGAAAATCTATCCACTACTACAAAGATGGAGTCTTTGTTATTCTTTGTGCGTGGAAGCCCTAGCACAAAATCCATTGAAATGTCCATCCATGGTGCTTCTGGAATAAGTAGTGGTGTGTAGAGTCCATGTGGCATGGATTTAGACTTAGCCTTCTTGCAAGTGATGCAACGTTCACATAACCTCTCTACATCTCGTCTCATCTTTGGCCAATATAAATGCTCTTGAAGTATGCCAAAGTCTTTGCTATTCCAAAATGTCCCATTAAGCCTCCTCCATGGGCTTCTTTGATAAGTAATTCACGTGTGGAACCTTGTGGAATACAAAGTCTTCCTTCCTTGAATAGGAACCCATTGTCCCTATAATAGTTTTCAAACGTGCCTTTCTCACAAGCTTTGTAAATTTTTTCAAAATCAGAATCAGATTCGTATAAATCCTTAATGAAAACAAAACCCAACAACTTAGATTCTAAGGTGTTTAGAAGAGCGTACCTCCGAGACAATGCATCGGCAACTATATTCTCCTTACCTTTCTTATATTTGATGACATAGGGAAAAGATTCAAGAAACTCCACCCATTTGGCATGTCGTTTGTTGAGTTTATGTTGCCCCCGAATGTGCTTCAATGCCTCATGATCAGTGTGAATAATGAACTCTTTAGGCCATAGATAGTGTTGCCATGTTTCCATTGCGCGAACAAGGGCATACATCTCCTTATCATATGTTGGATAATTCAACGTAGCTCCACTTCATTTCTCACTAAAATATGCTATAGGACGTCCACCTTGAGATAATACCGCTCCAATTCCCACACCTGATGCATCACATTCAATTTCAAACGTTTTGTTAAAATCAGGTAAGGTAAGCAAAGGGGCATGAATTAAACATTCTTTAATGACATTAAAAGATTTCTCTTGGTCTTCCCCCCATAAAAAGTTAGCATTCTTCTTGATGACACTAGTTAAAGGGGCGGCAATGGTGCTGAAGTTTGGCACAAATCTCCGGTAAAAGCTTGCAAGTCCATGGAAACTCCTAACTTGGGAAATGCTTGCTGGTCGTGGCCATTCTTCAATGGCTTTAACCTTCTCTTTGTCAACCTCTAAGCCTTTAGAACTGACAACAAAACCAAGAAAGACAACTTTGTCAGTACAAAATGTACACTTGTCTAAATTAGCATATAACTTCTCATTTCTTAAAACCAACAAAACTGACCTCAAGTGTTGAACATGTTCTTCCATTGATTTACTATAGATTAAGATGTCATCAAAATAACCCACAAAAAATTTACCCAAAAACGGTCTAAGAACATGGTTCATTAACCTCATGAAAGTACTTGGTGCATTAGTTAAGCCAAAAGGCATAACCAACCATTCATAGAGTCCTTGCTTTGTTTTAAATGTTGTTTTCCATTCATCACCTTCCCGCATCCTTATTTGGTGATAACCACTCTTAAGATCAATCTTAGAGAAAAGGTTAGAACCACTAAGCTCATCTAACATATCATCTAAACGGGGAATAGGGTGGCGATACTTTACCGTAATTTTGTTTACTGCTCGACAATCTACACACATGCACCAAGTTCCATCCTTCTTTGGCACAAGTAATACCGGAACGGAACATGGGCTAAGGCTCTCCCTCACGTAGCCTTTGGCCATTAGTTCAGCCACTTGCCTTTGTAACTCCTTGGTTTCCTCGGGATTGCTTTGGTAAGCTGGACGGTTAGGAATGACGGCACCGGGAATGAAATCTATTTGATGTTCAATGCCACGAATTGGTGGCAGCCCACTTGGTATCTCCTCCAGAAATAATTCGTCAAATTCCTGCAACAAAGACACAATAGAAGAAGGCAAAGTGTGATCAAGTTGGTTAGTGTTCAATAAACTTTCCTTGTACACAAGTACAAGTAGTTCCTTTCCCGACAACAAACATTTTCTCAACTCTCTTTCTTTGGTAAAAACACTCATTTTTGCACCCTCACTTTGCTTACTCTCACTTGCTTTTACCTCCATTTTTGATTCTCTCTCTTTGGCTCTTTCAATACTTTCTCTCAAATGTATTTGGTCTTTGTGAATTTGTTTTGGTGAAAGAGGGGTTAAGGTAATCTTTCTTACTCCATGGGTGAGTGTATACCGATTGGTATATCCATCATGTATGACTCGTTTATCGAATTGCCATGGCCTCCGAAGTAGTAAATGGCCAGCGTGCATCGGAACAACATCGCAAAGAACTTCATCCTTATATTTTCCAATGGAGAAAGCAACAAGAACTTGCTTGGTAACCTTGAGTTCTCCTCTGTCATTAAGCCACTGCAGCTTGTAGGGATGTGGATGCTTTGTGGTTGCTAATCCAAGTTTTTCTACCATAAGAGTACTAGCAACATTAGTACAACTACCTCCATCAATAATGACAAAGCATACCTTTCCATTAACATGGCAGCGAGTATGAAAGATATTCTCGCGTTGCTCATTCCCTTCACTCGCTTGCACACTTAGGCTCCTTTTCACAATAAGGGCCTCTCCTTCTGCTGCATACTCTATATCATCACCTTCATCTTCTTGTATGGCAGCAACTTCATCTTCCTCCTCTTGTTCCGATTCAACCTCTCTATCATCACGAAGAAGCATGGTGTTGCGATTGGGGCATTGGCTTGCAATATGCCCTCTTCCCAAGCACTTGAAGCATTGTATATCACGGGAACGGTTTGGAACATTCGGAGCCTTACCTTTGCTAGTTTCGGTATTGGCCTTGCTTCCTTTGGGTGGTGCGCCCCATTCATTGGGTGGTATTGGAGGACTCTGTTTGTAAGAACTTTTCCCCGATCTTGATGATGCTCCCCCATAGATTCGTGTGGAACCCTTCCGTTTAAGTTGCTTTTCAACTTTTATGGCCATATGCACCATGTCTTCGATCTCCACATAATGTTGCAACTCAATGACTCCCGCAATATTTGGGTCAAGGCCTGATAGAAATCTTGCCATGGTGGCTTCTCGATCCTCATCAATGTTAGCTCGGATCATGGCTACTTCCATCTCTTTAAAGTAGTCTTCAACACTACGGTTGCCTTGGGTGAGATTTTAAAGCTTGTTGAACAACTCCCTATGATAGTGAGTTGGAACGAACCTCCTACGCATAACGGCCTTCATCTCATTCAAAGTAGAAATTGGATGTTCGCCATTGCGTCTCCTACTAGATGTCAACTGATCCCACCATATTAGTGCATAATCTGTAAATTCAATGGCTGCAAGTTTTACCTTCTTAAGCTCAGAGTAGTTGTGGCACTCAAAGATGTGCTCAACTTTTTTTCCCATGCAAGATAGGCTTTAAGATCCGTTCTTCCTTGGAAATGAGGAATGGTTATTTTGATGTTGCTAAGATTATCATCAACTCTTGGTCGAGCTCTTTGGTACCTAGGTTCTTGACGCCTCAAACTTTGCTGGGAGGCTCGCTCGTCTATGAGTTCTTCGTCCACCTCTCCCTCATACTCTTCCTCGTGATCTAAATTATGCCTTCGTTGTGATCTTTCCTCCAAATGATCTAATCGTTCTTGCATCGGCCCCAACCTTTGTTGCAACAACCTGTCCATCTCTCGGATAATATCTTGAAGATTGGAGTTAGTTGCATCTACGTTAACATTATTACTTCCTCCAACAGAGTTTCTCACGGAATTTTGAGACATTATTAGTAACAAAAATAAAAAAAATTAAAACCTCACAAACACAAAACCTCACCTATTCCACTCCAAGAAAATGCACTCACACTCGTGTTTCACTCGGGATGGCTTTTACCCTTGATGTGCACTCTTGCCTTTTTCCACTCTTGCTCTCAATCAAGTTCTTTTAAGAACTTCCTCAAGGCTTGCAAATGGCTTGTAGAATTCGGCTGAAAAAATAAAACTTGGCGAAAAGAATTTGGAAGGTAGGATAAGAAAAAGTGGCAACAACAAAAAAAGGTAAATTGTGAGAGTTGGTAAAGATGACAAAATAGTAGCAAAAGAAAAATGATGTAAGATTTTTTTAAAGAAGAATAGAGAATACGATACCCCCTCCCTCTTTAACTTTCTCTAAAAAAAAATTCGGTTTTTTTTTTATTTTTTTTTCTTTTTTTTCCAGAAGAGAGACAACGACTATCTTACTGAATCAACCTTGCTCTGATACCAATTGATATGAACCCGGCAATGTAACTCGAGTCATATAGATGTGCCCGATCGTGATTCTAGTAAGTAATACTCTTTGCTACGCTTTGAACTCTAAGATATCATAAAACAATCATGTGAGATGAATAATAATATAATATAAAAATTAATGAAGAAAGGAATTGGATAGGTAATATGGATAGTATGGTGGCTAAGGATGGAGGATGATAATCATGGAAAGGTGTAAATCAAAGAAATGATGAGAGATGCTAAAGGCGGCGTGGATTTGTATGGTTGCAAGGATAGCGAATTGTGACCCGCTAGCTATAACAAGCTAGGAACCAACAATATATTTTGATGGAGTCGAGGTGGAGGAGTGTGGAACATGACCCACAAGCTATAAGAGAGCTTGGAACCAACGCTATAGCAAAATGAAATGTACAGAAGACTACAAGCACAACTTGAAGCCGATAGAGTTCTCGCAAGAACAAGATGAAAGCAATCTTTCAAAGGTTTATATTCTCTAAAAAAAAGTCCTTACAAATGAATCTAAGGTGCCTATTTATAGTGTGGCTAGGCACCATATGAAAAGTCACACAAAAGAGAGATGAATGCTCATCTAAATGCTATTGACTACAAATAAATGAAATGTTTCTTTCTTATCCTTTTAATGGATGAATTTTGCTTTAAATTGAGATGAATTTAGCCTTAAATTCGTCCAAAAGGAGTGGTGACTCTTAGGCTGCTTCATTTTTCTTGCAAATGGATAAAAGAGAATGAATGTGGACATAGGATGAATGTAGACATCCCACACATCCAAATCAGCTTGTCTCTTTGAATTCCTTGATGATTTTATCACTTAATTTGATGATTAAATGATATTAAACCAGCCTTCATTGCTTGCCCATTTGTGGAATATGATCAACCTTCAAAAATGATAAATAAAGGCCTTGAATGCATAATTTGAATGCTGATTATTGCATGTCCCTTCTCTTGAACGTGAATGGCCTTCATTGGTTCATAATTTCAACCTTGAATAGGTGAATTATGAAGCTTAAATGCTTTGTTACTCTAAGAAGATGAACATCCTTGAAAAGATGAAAAGAATTCAGCCTTGAATTGCCTTCAATTGCCTTGTTTGCATGAGTAAAGATGGTCATCAATGACTTGTTTCCAAGTTGAAGTTGAAAAGTCTCTTCTTTAATCCACATGTCACATGAACCTAGACACACACAAAAGATTTATTCAAACATAAAATAATATATGCATGAAACAATTAAAGAGTTAGTTAATTGAGTGAACTAGTTAAATGAATGAACTAGTTTAATTTAAGAACTAACTTTATTGAATTTAACTAAATGCATGAATGAAGTTTGAAATACTTAAATTCTCATGCAAATGCATGCATGAGCAAGGTAAGGCATTCCTCCCTTATTATTTCTTCTTTCTCACATTCATGGCTTGTTGTAAACAAGCTTTCCATGGCTGATTGAAACTCCTTGGCCCGTGAACGTGTAATGGGACCACTTGGGTACTTCTCCGGGTCCTTGTTCTTGATGGTCATATCAGATACGGCCTCTTGCTTCAGGCCAGGCGTTTCGATACGCATAAGGGTCATTTCGGTACGATTTTTCCATTAAAAATCTGGAATTTTTCCGATAAATTGAGGTACCAAAATGGGTTTTGGCGTTTCGAATTGGTCTTCGTATCGTTGACCACGAGAAGTTGACCGTTAGGGGTGTTTCGAAACGGTTGACCACCGTTTCGATACGGTCTTCTCGTGTTGACGTGGGCTCGTGTACCAAGTCAAGGTGTTTCGATACACTTCTTGGGTGTTTCGAAACGGGCTACTTTTTAAGCTAAAAATGGACTATTTTGTAATGATGTTGAGTTGATCGTCTCGTTTGTTGCTTCCGTCGTTTTCCTTTCATATAGGATTAAATAAAACCATTTAGAGAAGATAATAATAAAAGAAATTTTATAGGGTTGCTAATCGAAGGGGGGCCTTAGCGTGTTTCTCTTCGGTTTTCCCTATGTAGCCTACTTGGACCGGTCAGTCATCCAGACTGGGACGAGGGGGTTACATTTGGTGGTATCAGAGCCTGAGGTTTCCGAGACCTCGGGTAGGTAATTGAGGTAAGTTTCTGTTGTTATGTGTTGCTATGCCTCGATTTGTGATTTTACCATGTATTGCATGAAGTTTGCTTGCTAGCACGGTGTTTGAAAGCATGCTTCAATGGTTTTTTCTTGTAGGGTTAAAGGTTAGTCAAATGTCCCCATTGTTAGGTATTGTTGTCAAAAAGGAAAATTGTTTTGGTTTAACGAGCTTGAGAACCAGAGTCCTTGCCCTTTTGCTAACCTAATGTTTTCCTTGTTTGTTGTGTGTTTATTGTTTTAGATCTTGTTTTGCTATGGTGAGACCGAGGGGACGGCCTAGAGCGGGTGACCAAACACCCGAGGATGTGCCTCCTACTCCTCATGCTCCCGATGGTAATGGGGTAAATGCTGGAGGTGATGATAATGGGCCTCAGGTTGATGCAAATGTGGGAGGTAACGGGGCTCAAGCGAGCCAGGGTCAGGAAGGTGCAGACGTGGCCCATTTGATTCAGACCATACCCAGAGCTTTTCAGACATCTTTGGCCGGAATGCAAGCTGCAGCACCACCTCAGGGTGCGGGGAAAAGATTACCCCTAGAGAGGCTTCGTAACTTGGGAGTAGTTGAGTTTCTTGGGTTGACTCCCGAGGGTTCGGAGGGGTGGCTTGAGAGTACTACCCGTATCTTGGGACAGATGGAGTGTTCAGACGCCCGTAAACTGGGTTGCATTGTCTCCTTGCTTCACGGGGACGCTTATACTTGGTGGACCATTGTTACCTCTGGTATGGCCGAGGCGGATATCACATGGGAGTTCTTCAGAAATGCCTTCAAGAGGAAGTATCTTGGAGTTCAGAACTTAGATGAAAAGAAGATAGAGTTTATGGCTTTGGTTCAAGGTAATAGGACTGTGTCTGAATACGAGGTTCAGTTTGTGAGATTGAGCCAGTATGCACCTGAGTTGGTTCCTAGTGAGAAGGAACGGTGTGACCGCTTCAGGTATGGGTTGACTATAGATGTGAAGACCTACATGCTTGCCTCCGACTACACTGAGTTCGGTGTCCTGGTCTCTAGGGCCAAGGATATAGAGCAGAACCTGGGCTCTAGAGCACGTGCTAGTGGGTCCGATTCCGGAAAGAGACATGCGAATTGGGATAGAGACCAGACCAAGAGGTATAGGGATAGGAGGTACCAGCCGGATTCAAGGCATAGGGGTGGTAACTATGGTCAGGGCCATTAGGGCCAAGGAGTTTTTATGCACACACCAGAGTGCAATAGGTGTGGGAGATGCCATTAGGGCGAGTGTGTGGGAACCTTTGGGCCTTGTTAGAACTGTGGATCTCGAGACCACATGAGGCGTAACTGTCCACACCCGGCTAGGGGCGGACCAGCTCCAGCTAGGGGCTTTGAGCACCAGAGAGGCCGTGGGAGCGGTCGCGGAAACTTTCAGCCACGGAGTAAGGGTCAGAGGAACTTGGCTCATGTAGTAGCAGTCCAGCCCGAGGGAGGAGGACCCGCTAGGGTGTATGCTCAGCGAGAGGCTAGGAAATGACAATGTTGTCATTGCATGTAACTTCTCATTATAGTCTTTGAGTTTGCTTTCTTTGATATATTCGGTGTCGACACATTCATATATTTTGGGTGAGCACGCAAGGTCATTAGGGTTACCATGTGATTGGTTAGAGGTAGGTGTAAATGTTACTAGCTCTTTTGGTGACACAGTGGTAGCTAGGAAAGTGCATAAGAGGTGTCCCTTGATTGTTCAGGCCACGTATATCCTGTCGATATGATGGAGTTACCCTTCTACAGTTTTTATGTGATTTTGGGCATGGATTTGCTTGTAGAGCATAGAGCTAGGGTTGACTTCGAGACCAAGAGAGTCTCCTTGAGGCTTACCGATGACTTTGAGGTTGTGGTAGTTTGTGAGAACGTCAGGTTCTTGTCCAATGTGGTTTCAGCTTTGGAAGCTCAGAGGTTGTTGAGTTCGCGGTGTCAGGCTTACTTGGCTTATGTAATGAATTAGAATATGGATGAGGTGAGACCTCAAGACATCAGAACAGTATGTGATTTTCCGAGTGTTTTTCCAGAATAACTACTGGGTTTGCCTCCGAACAGAGCAGTTGAGTTTGCGATTGAGACGTATTCTGATTCTGCACTAGTGTCGATTGCTCCGTATAGAATGGCACCGAAAGAGTTGAAGACACAGCTTCAGGAGTTGACTGATAGAGGTTTCATTAGGCCTAGTATATCTCCGTGGGGTGCTCCGGTCTTGTTTGTGAAAAAGAAAGATGGTAGCATGAGGATGTGTATAGATTATAGGCAGTTGAATAAGGTGACAGTGAAGAACAAATACCCTTTGCCTAGAATTGATGACTTACTAGACCAGTTGAGAGGTGCTTCTATGTTTTCGAAGATTGACTTGAGGTCCGAGTACTACCAGTTGAAGGTAAAGGATGTGGACATACCGAAGACGGCTTTTCGTACACGTTTTGGGCACTATGAGTTTTTAGTGATGCCTTTTGGGTTGACTAACGCTCTAGCAGCCTTAGTGGATATGATAAACCGTTTGTTTCATGAGTTCTTGGACATGTTTGTGGTAGTGTTCATAGACGACATCTTAGTGTACTCTAGGATGGGAGAGGAGCATGATGAGCATTTGCGGTTCGTACTTCAGACCCTACTTGAAAATCAGTTATATGCCAAGCTAAGCAAATGTGAGTTCTAGATTAGGGAGGTGGTCTTCCTAGGTGACGTTATCTCGTCTAGTGGGATTCGTGTGGATCCCAAAAAGATAGAAGCTATAGTGAATCGGAAACAACTGAAGTCAGTGACAGAAATTCGCAGCTTCATAGATTTGGCGGGATACTATAGAAGGTTTGTTGAGGGGTTTTCTAGAATAACGGCTCCTTTGACTAAGTTGCTACAGAAAAATGTTCTGTATGAGTGGTCAGAGTCAAGACAAGAAGCGTTTGAGAAATTGAAGAAAGCTTTGACTGAAGCTCCTATCTTGATTCAGCCTGAACCGGGGAGAGAATTTATGATTTATAGTGATGCATCCTACATAGGGCTAGGTTGTGTGCTTATGCAAGAAGTTAAGGTGGTAGCATATGCTTCGCGACAGTTGAAAGTTCATGAGAAGAATTATCCCACCCATGACATAGAGCTAGCCGTAGTGGTGTTCGCTTTGAAGATTTGGAGACACCATCTTTATGGTGAGAAGTGCACCATGTATACCGACCACAAGAGTTTGAAGTATTTGATGTCTCAAAGGGAGTTAAACCTCATGCAACGTAGGTGGTTAGAGCTACTAAAGGATTATAACCTCGCAATAGAGTACCATCCGGGTAAGGCAAACGTAGTGGTCGATGCCTTGAGTAGGAAAGTGGTCGTTGAGTTACGAGCTATGTTTGCGAGGTTGAGTGTGTCTAATGATGGTGGGTTTATAGCCGAGCTTCAGGTTAAGCCTTCGTTAGTTCAGTTAATTCGTGAGAAGTAGTTGAGAGATGAGTCTTTGGCACCTCTCATGCAAGACATAGCCGAAGATAGGCCTACCAAGTATTGTTTTTGTAAGAATGGGATCCTATGTCACAAGGATAGGATAGTGGTTCCGGAGGATGCCGAGTTGATGCGTACGATCTTGAATGAAGCTCATAATAGTCCTTTTGCTATGCATCCGAGTAGCACGAAGATGTATCGATGGTTAAGAAAAGAGTATTATTGGGTTGGTTTGAAAAATAATGTGGTCGAGTTTGTAAGTAGATGTATGGTTTGTCAGAGAGTCAAGGCCGAGCATAAGTTTCCCTCAAGTTTGTTACAGTCGTTGAAGATTCTGGAATGGAAGTGGGAACGTATCACCATGGACTTTGTGTCAGGGCTACCGTTGACTCCTTCGTAGAAGAATTCTGTGTGGGTGATTGTGGATAGGTTCACTAAGTGTGCCCACTTCATACCAATTCATACCACCTATACTTTAGACAAGTTGGCTGATCTGTATATCTGTGAGATAGTGAGACTACATTGGGTACCGAAATCGATAGTGTCAGACCGAGATCCGAGATTTACATCTAGATTTTTGGAGTGTTTGCATCAGGCCTTGGGTACTTGGTTGAACTTCAGCACTTCGTATCATTCGCAGTCAGATGGTCAGTCTGAGAGAGTGATTCAGGTGTTGGAAGATATGTTGAGATGTTGTATCATTGATTTTCAGGGGTCGTGGGAGAAACATCTATCGTTAGTGGAGTCTGCGTACAACAACAGTTTTCAGTCGAGTATTCAGATGGCTCCTTATGAGGCCTTGTATGGTAGAAAGTTGTAGAATCCCGATTTGTTGGGCCGAAGCCCAACAAAAGCTTGTACCGATGCCTGAATTGCTTAAGGGCACCATCGAGAAGGTAAAGTTGATATGTGATCATTTGTAGGCAGCTTCAGATCGACAGAAGTCCTATGCATGCCGACTTAAAGAGGAAAGAGGTAGAGTATTCCGTGGGAGATAAAGTGTTTTTGAAAGTCTCACCTTGGAAGAAGGTAATAAGGTTTGGGAGGAAGGGCAAGTTAAGCCCAAGATTCATTGGACCTTACGAGGTAGTTGAGAGGATTGATCCCGTTGCGTATAGATTGAGACTCCCGACTGAGCTAGAGAAGATTCATGATGTCTTTCATGTGTCGATGCTTAGGAGGTATAGATCGGACTCGTCCCATGTAATGCCCGTGGAAGAGATTGATTTAAATCTGGACTTGTCTTACAACGAAAAACCAGTTGAAATACTTGCTTCTGATAGCAAGGTGTTGCGTGGCAAGACCATAGAGTTGGTCAAGGTATTATGGAGACATAGAGGTGTGGAAGAGGCCACGTGGGAAAGGAAAGCTGATATGCTTGAGCAGTTTCCGTCAGGTAATTTTAGGGACGAAATTCCTTAAGTGGGGGAGAGTTGTAACACCCGGGTTTGGGGTCGGGTGAAAATAATATTTAAATAATGTTTCGGGCGTCCCTTTTTGTCTTAAAAATTTATTTTATATTTTGGATCAATTTTGAAATTAAATTTAAACCCAAAATCTAATAGATTTTAGGATTTTTGGTGATAGTCATTCATTAATGGCAAAGTGGTAATTATTGAGACTTCTAAAATAAAACTCTCTTATTTCAAACACCCAACTATTCATCATCTTCTTCTCTCCTCTTCCATCCTACTCTAAGGTCAAAAACCCCTTCCCCTTAGAATCACTATTCCATCACCTTACAAGCTCATTGTTGGAGATTTCTCAAAGGTAAAACCATTTTTGACTTGTCCTCCCTTTTCTCTAAAAGTTAGTACCCTTAGTTTTCATTATTGTTCATGATTTTCAAATTTGAAGTTTTGAGATTTTTGATTAAAAATGCTATTTTTATTGTCTTTAACATAAGATTTTGATTTTTCAATGATATATGAGTTGTTTACTATCTATGAGGTCCAACATAGTAAATTTTTACATGGGTTTGTGGAGTTTCCCGAATTTGGGTTTTTGAGGGGGTTTTGGAGGGTTTTAGGTTGAGTTTTGGGGGTGTTTTATGTGGGAAAGTGTGGGTGATGGTTAGACTATGTATGAGGGTTGTTTTGGAAGCCTTTGGGAGTAATTTATGGGTTGAAAACAAATGATTTTGACTAGGCTTCATGGATGATCGGGAATGAGGAATTTGAGAGTTGTTTTTAGCTTGAAACTTGTGTTATGTGTTTGAATTATGTTCCTGGTTTGCTACATTGAATCGTGGACTAAATTAAGATTGTTTTGATTGTGTTGGGATGATTGGAAGCAAGAAATCTTGTTGGTGAAGCCTCGGGGACGAATCCGGAGAATTCGGTGACTTGAGCTTGGTTTTCGACTCTCTTTTGGGTTGCAACGGTGAGTAGAAATGTCAAACCTTGATTTATTTTCGAAATGGAAATCTTGGGGGTATGGGTGGGGCCTAGAGGGTTCACCTAAACCCGAGTGTAAGTTACTACCCCTACATCCTTTTTATGTCTTGATGAATAATTATATGTTGTGGTATCATGTACATCTCGAGTTGTTTCACATCGTTGTTGTTGTGTAGTCGACTAGAGGTCGAGCCTCACGTGATGGTTGTCTAAACTACGGTGATGAGTGGTCCCACCGGTAGTGACTAGTAGTAGTGTAAGGTGATGAGTGGTCCCATCGGAAATCTACTAGTCGAAAGGTGATGTGTGGTCCCATCGTGTGTGTTGGTTGTGCATGTGCAAGCCATGTGTAGTCTTGTTGTGAAAATCATCCGTGCATTCATTGATTTATTGTGAATTGTGAAAAGTGTTTTGAAAACTGCATGCTTGTTGATTCATAGAGCTTCTCTCACTAAGCTAGTTAGCTTACGATCTCCTTTGTTTCCAACATGCAGATCGTTAGAGTTCGGGAGGCAAGCGGGCAAGGAGGGAGCTTTTGGAGTTCTCAATTTAGCTTAAGTATGATTTACGTATTGTAATAATGCCTAGACAATGGGGGTTTAGACTTGTAGGAGTTGGGGTCAAAATCCTTAGTTGATGATGTGTTTTGTTGAGCATGTTGATTTGATGAGTTTATGTGGGCCATGTGTATGCCTTTATACTATGGATTGTAAACCATATTTACTTGGTGCATGCTTGCCTTGTGGTTGAAAAGATATATCCCTTTTATGAATTGATTTATGCATGTTTGTCTAAAACTTAAATCTTGAATGCTATGTATGAATCCTTGTTGAGCTTATCGATCCTTTTAATATATGACTCTTACATGTTCAATGTGTGCTAAGCATGTTTGTATAGGGTGACTTGCATCTAGAATTAATGTATGTTGGATGTGAGAGGTTTTGGTTGGAATCTAGGGCTGCCCTGTACCAAAAACCAGCCAAAATTTGTCTTTTCGCAGCACGTGTATCGAAACGGTTGGTCCCGTTTTGATACGGCCTCTTGTTACAAGCCAGGCGTTTCGATACGCATATGGGCCATTTCAGTATGATTTTACCACTGGAAATATGAGATTTTGCCGATAAATTGAGGTACCGAAACGGGTTTTGGCGTTTCAAATCGGTCTTCATATCGTTCGTTGATCACGAGAAGTTGACCATTGGGAGTGTTTCGGAACGGTTAACCACCTTTTCGATACGGTCTTCTTGTGTTGACTTGGGCCAGTTGACCAAGTCAAGGTGTTTCGATACACTTCTTAGGTGTTTCGAAACGGCCTGCTTTTTAAGCTAAAAATGGATTGTTTTGTAATGATGTTGAGTTGATCGTCTCGTTTGTTGCTTCTGTTTTTGACCTTTCATATAAGATTAAATAAAACCCTTTAGACAAGATAATAATAAATGAAATTTTATAGGGTTGCTAATCGAAGGGGAGCCTTAGCGGGTTTCACTTCAGTTTTCCCCGTGTAGCCTACTCGGACTGGTCAGTCATCCAGACCGGGAAGAGGGGGTTACATGGGAAGTAGCGGCGGCAGGTGTGGCTCTGACATTGGGTTATGGGGCAGCTTCGGCATAGATGGTGATAGGGAGCTGAGGAAACTGGATAGTATGGTCTGGGAACTTCTCGTTAGTCAGTTGGGCTCCCTTGTGAAGGCCATAAAGAGGCGTTGTCGTTTGTCCATATCCTCCAACTTCTGAGCATTTTGCTGGAAGGTGGTTGCCGGAGCAGTGGTTTGTGGAGTCTCCAGAACATTTGCCGAGGATTATGTCGCGTCATGGCCCTACATCAGCGTAGATTGACAAGGTTCAGCCTCCGTGATCTGCATCAACCTGTAGTATTCTTCTCTGTCCCATCCTTTCCTTGGAGGTGTATGCTCATTGACTTCATTGGTTGGAACCTCTTGTTTGATGCATAAGTCGGTGATGAGTGATGGGAAGTAGAGGGGCCGCGTTCCTTTTGGTTGCACTGGTGAATCTCGTGACATTTAATGTTACGAACATTAATGATACGATTATTTAAAATAAAGTGTATGAGTGCAAGCCTGGGCTGATCGACAATGCTTTATATGAGGTAGGCATGAGACGGTGTTTGAGAAATGTGTTCCATAGCTTGGCTTCGGACCGCAACTGTTGTCGATTGACTGAGCCCTTGTGAGCCTCGGCATTCCATGTCGTGCTAGCATAGTAGAGTTCTTCCTTTATTTGTTCGTAGTCTTCCTCTTTTAGTGAATCGACAAATTCTGCATGCTCGTCCCTCTCTATGTGGATGCCATAAAAGAGATTTATGGCATCGGCATCCACCTTGATTGCTTTTCCCTGAACATGAATAAAGAGTGTGGTCGGGCTTGGATTGTGGGCATAAAATTCTCGTACCACTGTTATGTTGGCTTTTTCGGGTTGGAGGCAAATTATTTCCCACTTTTGGTTATCCACCTTGATGAAGAAATAGTGGTTAAGGTTGAAAATTGGCTCATCAGAGCATTGGAATCCTTGCTCCTCTCATACTTAGAGGGCTATGAAGTGCTTGTTGAAGCGCTTCTCTACCTCCGACAGTGCGAAGCGTTTGTAGGTAGGTGCCTCACCCGAGCTTGAGCTTTCTCCTTTCTTTAATTTGAGGGCCATCTAAAAAAATAGGAGTTAGTTGTGAGAGAGCAAAAGAAAATACTAAAATTTCGAGAATGCAAGAGAGTAGAAAAGAATGTTTGAGTGATGAACAATTTAGAGAAGAGTGACCTTTATATAGGGTTTGGCAAGCAATGTCGTTGCGACAATAAATGTAGGAGCAACATCACTAGCTGTTACTAGTTGTTTCTGCCCGGCAACGACCCTCTGCCCGTTACATTAGCCATTGCGGCTTTTTCGGTCTGTTGGCAGATTATGCCATTGCGGTTTTCTGTCCGTTGGCTGATTATGCCGTTGCGGCAGAGGTTTCCCCACACCTAGTCGTTTCTTCATCTCTTCTTTATTTATTGATCTCCATCCTAAAAACAAAATAAAAAGAAATATTTTATTTGTAAAATTTTTAAAAAATGTGGAAAATAAAAGCATATAAAATTTATTAAAATTCTAAAACCTAAAAACAGAAAAATAACCAGAAAAATAAAAAAAAAGAAAAATTAAGACACTAAAGGAGTGCATCGGGATGCATCTCCTAAACTAAGCAATTCTCTGTCCCTATTGACATGTGTGCCATTCTAGTGCTTCAACCGATGTCGATTCACTTTGAATTCAAGCCCATCCGTGGTTGATTTAATTGTCACAGCTCTATGGGGGAATGCTTTAACAACTTCGAACGGTCCAGATCATCGAGATCGTAATTTCTTTGGAAATAACTTCAATCCAGAATTAAAGAGAAGGATTGTCTACCCGGGCAGGAACTGCCGCGACAGCGGCTTGCTGTCCTGCCATCGTTTGTTTTTTTCCTTGTGTATTCTTAAATTGTCGTATGCCAGGGCTAAGAATTCTTCTAGTTCATTTAGGTCTAGGCGTCTTTTCTGCCCGGCGTTTTCCCAATCCATGTTCACCGTTTTAATGGCTCAATATGCCTTGTGCTCTATTTCAACTAGTAGGTGACAAGATTTGCCATACATGAGTCTATATGAGGACATTCCCAGTGGGGTTTGGTAAGCTATTCTATATGCCCACAAGGCATCATCAAGCCGAAGTGACCAATCTTTTTCTGATGGGTTAACCAACTTTTTAAGGATGTTCTTCAGCTCCCTGTTGGATATCTCGGCCTGTCCATTGGTCTGCGAGTGATATGTTGTGGCAATCTTGTGTGTGACACCGAATTTCTTCAATGTCGCGACAATGAGTCTGTTGTCGAAGTGTTTGTCTTCGTCATTGATGATGGCTCTAGGTACCCCAAACCGTGTAAATATGTTTTTCTGTAGAAATCGATGCATGATTTTGGAGTCATAGTTTGTTGTGGCAATGGCTTCGACCCATTTGTACACGTAGTCGACGGTGAGAAGAATGTAAAGATTTCCTCATGAGGATGGAAAGGACCCTATGACGTCAATCCCTCAAACATCGAACAGTTTGACCTTGAGTATATTTTTCAAGGGCATCTCGTGTCTCCTTGATATGTTACCCGTTCATTGATATCAGTCACACTACTTGTAGTATTCATGGGCATCATTGATATGTAACCCCCTTAACCCGGCCCAAACGGTTGAACCGAATTAAGAAGTTTACACGGGGAAAACCAAAGTCAACCCGAAAGTCAACCTTGACTAACGACCCTTTTTTTTCATTTTAAACTTGTCTAAATGCATATTATCCCTAGACATGATCATACAATCAGCATACTCAAAGATCATAACCATCAGAGAACATTCAGGGACCCAATTGCACAAATTAAGACTCTAGAGACCAAATTGTAAATTCTGAAAATTATAAAGACTTGCCCCAATTAATAGTTACCAATATGTAATTAATCATATTTCATGCTTCTCTGTCAAATTTCAGCTCAAACGGACATCTCAAAGTCATTTAATTGCAATAACAAGGTTCGAGACTAAAATGCATACATTTCAGAACATATAACCGCCAATGTCAGTGCCCAACGGTCGGGTGTTCCGAAACAGGGAGAACCTGTTCCGAAACGTTGGATCGTTCCGCAACGTGTTCCGAAACGGGGCCTGGCAGAAACATTTCCGTTTCGGAACGGTTCCTTCCGTTTCGAACGCCTGGGCCATTACAGGACCCCGTTCCGAAACGGTAGCTCCCGTTCCGATACGGCCTGCCCAGATTGCGGAAAAATTGCTGTTTAAAAACACAATTGACCCATCAAACATGCTCCAAATGCCACCAAATTATACCAGCAAGTCATTATAAGCACAAGGAACATAATTGCATCAACCAAACATCAACATGGCATCAATTATGAAAATCCCCAATTCTATAGGCATGCATCCTACTTGGAAAACCATTCAAGCATCAATATACCAAAACAACCTCACAAAGGCCAATTACAAGTACCAACATCAACATCAACATAAAACCAACTTAAGGAGTCCAAATCATCTCCTAAAACAACAGCATAGGTTCCCCATTGCCAAATGCCAAAAGCTAATAGTGTTTAAGAAATCTTCACCATTCTTGAGCTTAGTTCACCACTTGGATTCTTGCCCTCCTTGCTGCCCTCAATGCACCTTAATGCTCTGCATTATTGGTTTAAGAAAAGACAGAGCATAAGCAAATAGCTTAGTGAGGAATGCTCATTTAAAACCACTCAATTATGCATTTATAAAACACCTTTATAAACCATACTTCAAAACAACATTTATTCATGCACATAAGCATTTAAAAACAAGCAATTCATGCTTCAAATCATTAACATGTCATATTGGCCACAAGTGATAATCATCATCTTTTCAAAATACGATCAACATAAGACTCACAAATGGACTTTTAAACACCATTGTGATCTTACAATTTCCAAGGACCACACATGGACTTTTAAACACCATTGTGTCCTTAACAAGAATCATCCATGGACTTTTAAACACCATGACAAGGACCACACAAGGACTTTTAAACACCTTGGTGTTCTTAAATAACAAGGCTTACACAAGGAATTTTAACCACCTTTGTAACCTTAACCAAGAACCAACCATGGACTTTAAAACACCATGTTGTTCTTGAAATACACAAGATTCACACAAGGACTTTTAACCAACTTTGTGATCTTAACCAAGAACAAACCATGGACTTTTAACCACCATGTTGTTCTTAAATAAACAAGGCTCACACAAGGACTTTTAACCACCATGTTGTTCTTAAATAAACAAGGCTCACACAAGGACTTTTAACCACCTTTGTGACCTTAACCATCACTTGCCAATATGCACCATTAACCACAATATTCCAATGTTTTAAAGCATTTAACAAAGCCATAAACATCATGCATGTTTTAGCATCTAACCACATTAAAACAATGTTCAAAAACAAGGATCTCTTACCTTTAGCATCCTTCAACACATGGCTTATAATCTCAGCAAATAAACATGCTAAATATACTTTCAAAACAGGATTTAAAACATGCAAACAAACCACATTACGTACAACCAATCCATGGTTCATTATCAAGAGAGTTTTTCCGAAAACTTATTCTTGAGCTTAGCTAAGTTGCTTAGACTTAAACTAAGCTCCCAAACCTTCAAAACATTGGTTTCAAAGCTGAAAACCAAAAATCCACTCACCGATTCCGTTTCGCCACTTGCCGAAACACCAATCAAGCTTCCGGATCACCACCACAAGGATCCAAAGATGACTCCCCTGTTTTAAACACATCAAAGCAGCGGATTAATGCATCATCATGCATTAATATCTTCAATGAAAGCACCTAAACCCGCTGCTCTCATCCACACTCCATTTTCGGCTACCAAACACAACCGAAAATGCATCCAAACAACTCCACAACATTACCCAGCCAAGATCCATCAAATCATATCATCCTTAAACATCAATTAACATCCAAAAAGGATCTAACCACGCCCTTATACCTCCAGCTATAACAGATTGACAAGATCACTCCAAAAACAACCAAGAACTCAAGCAAAACTTAGGAAAATCAACCTATTCGGGATTGTATTGATTAAACCTCAACTTCTCATCAATTTAACATTCATTTAAAATCAAAAAGACACCTCAAATCACTGCTCAAATAGATCATACGAATTTTAATAAAAAATCAACCAAATCTTACATTTAAAAGCCAAGATCAAGAACACAACCTTAAAACCTTTTATAAAACACAAATTAAGGATTGAGAACTTAGGAATTTCAGTAAAGAACTGAGAGTTTAGAGGAGAAGGACGTTCTTACCTCCAAACTTGAGTTTCTCCCTTTTTAGAACCAAAATTCTTGAAGATCCAAATAGCAAATGCAAAGGTTTTGTTGAAGAGATAATTGGTGATCAAAGGAGGATTGAAATGAGTTATTTAGATGACAAAATCAGAGGGAAAAGCTCTGGAGAAATGTGTTTGGTTTGAGAGAAAGGATGAGAGAAAAATGAAAATGGAAAATGTGGAAAAGTTAGTTGGAAACTTTGGAAAATATCTTCCCTCTCTGTTTCCTTATTTTAAAACCATTAATTATTATTTAATATTTTAGAAAAATCTGGAGAAACTCCCATTGGGTAAATAGCTCCTTAAAGATTCAAAGTTTCAATCCTTTTTAAAACAGTCACATAATTTTCGAAAATTACATTTTGGTCACCAACCAAAATGTCACACTTCCAAACCTTATTTTGTAAAATTGATTTCACCACACTCTCATATATAATAAAAGAGGATTTTAAGACATTTTTCCATATTTTTAATGCAACCCGAACTAGGTTTTCCTAAATTCACCTTTATATATTCGAACCGCACTCCGACCGAACCGGTCCAAATCCCAAAACTCCTAAGCCTAAAATTGGGGCGTTACAACTCTCCCCCCCTTAAGAAATTTCGTCCTCGAAATTTACCTGAAGGAAAAAGGTACGGAAACTGCTTCAGCATGTCATCCTTCCGTTCCCACGTGGCTTCCTCAACACCACGATGCTTCCACAACACCTTTACCAACTCAATGGTCTTGCCACGAAGAACCTTGCTATCTGAATCCAGAATCTTCACCGGTTCCTCATCATAGGTCAAATCCGGATTCAATTCCACTTCTTCCACAGGCATCACATGTGAAGGATCCGATCTATACTTCCGAAGCATAGAAACATGAAACACATCATGAATCTTTTCCAACTCTTGAGGTAGCCTCAACTTGTACGCAACAGGACCCACACGCTCAATCACCTCGTATGGTCCAATGTACCTAGGGCTCAACTTACCCTTATGGCCAAACCTCATCACCTTTTTCCAAGGCGAAACCTTCAAAAACACACGGTCACCCACCGCATACTCAATCTCCTTACGCTTCAAATCCGCGTAAGACTTTTGCCGATCAGAAGCTGCCTTCAAACGCTCACAAATGAGCTTCACCTTCTCGGTGGTTCCTTTCAACAAAGCCGGCATCGAAACCAACTTCTGGCCAGTTTCAGCCAAACAAAGAGGAGTCATACACTTCCTCCCATACAAAGCCTCATAAGGTGCCATTTGAATACTTGCCCGATAACTATTATTATAGGCAAACTCCACCAAAGGCAAATGTTTCTCCCAAGAGCCCTGAAACTCAATCCCGCAACACCTCAACATATCCTCCAAAACCTGGATAACACGCTCGGACTGACCATCCGACTGAGGATGATAAGATGTACTAAAATTCAACCGTGTACCCAAAGCTTGATGCAAACACTACCAAAAACGCGATGTAAACCTCGGATCCCTATCTGACACAATCGACTTAGGCACACCATGCAGCCGCACAATCTCAGCAATGTACAGCTCCGCAAGCTTATCCAAAGTATACGTAGTATGCACAGGCAAGAAATGCGCACACTTCGTCAGGGATCCACAATCACCCACACCGAATTCTTCTTCGATGGTTACAAAGGTAAACCAGATACAAAATCCATGGTAATCCTTTCCCACTTCCATTCAGGGATTCTCAATGGTTGCAACAAACCTGAAGGAACCTGATGCTCAGCCTTAACCCGCTGACACACCATACACTTGCTGACAAACTCCGCAACATCTTTCTTTAAACCCACCCAATAGTACTCATCACGAAGATCACGATACATCTTAGTACTACCTGGGTGCATAGCAAAAGGACTACTATGACCTTCAGTCAGAATAGCACACCTCAACTCAGCATCATTGGGCACTACTATCCGACTCCCAAAACACAACACACCATCATCATTAAAACAGAAATCCGAAGGCCTACCCTCCGCAATATCCTGAACATGCGGTACCAAGGAATCATCCAACAACTGCTTTTCCTTGATCGACTGAACCAAAGATGGTTTCACTTGCAACTCAGCCACAAGACCACCATCACGCGAAATACTCAAACTGGCAAACATAGCCCTCAACTCAACAGCTACCTTCCTACTCAAGGCATCTGCCACAACATTAGCTTTTCCAGGGTGATACTCAATCGTCAAATCATAATCCTTGAGCAACTCCACCCAACGTCGCTGCCTAAGATTCAACTCCTTCTGAGACATCAGATACTTCAAACTCTTGTGATCTGTGTACACAGTACACTTCTCACCATACAGATAATGTCTCCAGATCTTCAAAGCAAAAACCACCGCAGCCAACTCAATATCATGCGTAGGATAATTGCGCTCATGCACTTTCAACTGCCGCGATGCATAAGCCACCACCTTACCCTCCTGCATCAACACACATCCCAAACCAACATAGGACGCATCACTATAGACCACAAACTCTTTCCCTGATTCAGGTTGAACCAAGATCGGAGCTTGCGTCAAAGCTGCCTTAAGCTTCTCAAAAGCCTGCTGCCTCGCCTCCGTCCACTCATACTTAACATCCTTTTGCAACAACTTTGTCAAAGGTGCAACAATCTTAGAAAATCCATCCACAAACCTCCGGTAGTATCCCACCAAACCAAGGAAACTACGGACCTCATGAACAGACTTAGGAACCTTTCAATTCATCACCGCCTCAATCTTCTAAGGATCAACACAAATCCCTTCGGCAGAAACCACATGACCAAGAAACACCACCTCTCTAAGCCAGAACTCACACTTGCTCAGCTTGGCATAAAGTTGATTCTCTAACAAAGCTTGCAACACAATCCTCAAATGCTCTTCATGCTCCTCCTCAGTACGCGAGTACACGAGGATATCATCAATGAACACCACAACAAATTTATCCAGGTATTCATGAAATACCCGATTCATCATGTCCATGAAAGCTGCAGGAGCATTTGTCAAACCAAACGGCATCACAAGGAATTCATAATGCCCGTACCTTGTTCTGAAAGCTGTCTTAGGCACATCCACATCCTTCACCTTCAACTGATAATACCCTGACCTCAAGTCAATCTTAGAGAACACAGCTGCTCCCCGAAATTGATCAAAAAGATCATCAATTCTCGGCAATGGATACCGATTCTTGATAGTCAACTTGTTCAGCTGACGATAATCAATGCACATTCTCATAGTGCCATCCTTCTTCTTCACAAACAAGACCGGTGCACCCCAAGGCGACACACTCGGCCGAATGAAACCACAATCAAGCAATTCTTGCAACCGCGTCTTCAGATCTTTCAGCTCCTTAGGTGCCATTCGATAAGGGGTAATGGACACAGGAGTTGTATTTTCATACAGCTCAATCCCAAACTCCACTTCACGATTAGGAGGTAATCTAGGCAACTCCTCAGGAAACACACCAGGAAACTCTCGCACAATCCTGATAACTTGCACACGCAACTCCTTAGAACTACGATTCATCACAAAAGGTAGATAAGCTTCACAACCTTGCCTCAGCATCCGGCTCGCCTCCAACGTAGACACCACATTGGCAAGAAACTTCACATTCTCACCAACCACAACCACCTCATAATCATCCGCAAGCTTCAGCGAAACTCGCTTATTCTCACAATCCACAACAGCTCGATGCTCAGCAAGCCAATCCATACCAAGGATCACATCAAAACCATAGAAAGGCAACTCCATAAGATCAACAGGGAAAACATGATATTGAACAACCAAAGGACATCTTCTATAAAGCTTTCGAGTCACAACAGTCTCACCAAAAGAACTAGTGATACTTATACCAACATCCAAAGACTCAACAGGCAAACCAAGCAATTCAGCATGCTCACGCAAAATGTAAGAGTGCGTAGATCCAGAATCAATCAAGGAAAGTAATGACAAGGATTGCAGAGTAAAAGTACCTGCGATCACATCCGCGTCATTCCTCCCATCCCTCTGAGCAAACACTCTAGCCTGGCCACCACCTTCAGACTGGACATCTACAACATGAGCCACATTCCGAACACCATCCTCTCTCCGCTGGAAGTTACCACGGCCGCGCCCACGATCTATCTGTGGTGCAGCAACTACAGGAGCACGCCCTTGGCCACCAGCCATCATAGGACAGTCTCTCCTCATGTGATCCGTAGATCCACAGTTCCAGCACGAATTACCAGCTACCATAACAGGAGCTTGCACCTCCCTCACGGCTCGAGGACAATCACGCTTCATATGGCCACGCGAACCACATGTCCAACATGCACTCGGATCAACTCTAGCGTTGCCTCCCCGAGCAGGCGCACCACCACCTCGCTTAGCTAAGGACTGATACTTCTGATCACGTCCCCTCTTGTTCCGTCCACCACCGGAACTATAATCAGCAGCTCGCTTACCAGCACCAGAAACAACACTTTTAGAAGATAAACCCAAGTTCATCTCAATGTCCTTTGCTCGACCCACCAACTCATCGAAATCATCATACTCGGTAGCCAGCACATACATCTTTACATCCGTCACCAAACCATAACGGAACCTTTCACACCTCTCCCGCTCATCCAGAACAAGCTCAGGTGCATACTGACTGAGTCGAACAAACTGAACTTCATACTCAGCCACCGACATGCTCCCTTGGGTAAGAGACATGAATTCCCTCTTCTTTTCATCGAGGTACCTCACACCTAGATACCTTCTCTTGAACGCGTTCTGAAAGAACGTCCAAGTTACCTCAGCTTCCATCATCCCAGAGATAGTGGCTGTCCACCAATTTGTATGCATCATTCTGTAGCAAGGATACCACACAGCCAAGCTTCTGCACATCAGTGCAACTCATTTGACCCAAGATTCTCTTGGTGCTTTCCAACCAAGCCTCAGAACCTTCAGCAGACAAACCCCTGAACTCAGTCCCTCCCAGACTGCGCAAACGCTCCATGGGTAGTCTGACTCCAACATCTCCTTGATGCCCAGCTCCATGAGCTCCAGCTACTGCTGCTTGAAAAGCTCCAACAATAGCTTGAATCAACACCGTCATGTCAGGAACAGCTTGCCCCTGACCAGCCTCAGGTCTAGCGACCCCAGCACCAGCTGCAGCTCCAGCTCCTTCACCCCCAGCACCACCACCACCAGGTGGAGGAGGTAAATCCACCGCACTTTCAACATTCTCTTCATTCTCATTCTCATTTTGAGCCGTAGCTCGCACATTACTCCTCAACTCTCTACGAGGTGCCATACTCTAACAATGCAATCACAATGCAAATAAACAAAGTCAGGCCCAGCAAGGTAAGCAATCCAAGTACTCAAGCTCATTTCCAATTAAAAACAGTATCATTTCATTAGCTTTGATTTGGCAATGGGTACCCACAACATGCTTCACCACAGCATACACCTCAATTTCAACATATTCACAAACCACTCAACATGCTTTCACTCAACAAGCATACAAAGCATACATACATTAATCATTCACATAATCATTCCCAATTACTCGAGAACTCAGCTCTGATACCACCAAATGTAACCCCCTTAACCCGGCCCAGACGGTTGAACCGAATTAAGAAGTTTACACGGGGAAAACCAAAGTCAACCCGAAAGTCAACCTTGATTAACGACCCTTTTTTTCATTTTAAACTTGTCTAAATGCATATTATCCCTAGACATGATCATACAATCAGCATACTCAAAGATCATAACCATCAGAGAACATTCATGGACCCAATTGCACAAATTAAGACTTTAGGGACCAAATTGTAAATTCTGAAAATTATAAGGACTTAACCCAATTAAAAGTTACCAATATGTAATTAATCATATTTCATGCTTCTCTGTCAAATTTCAGCTCAAACGGACATCTCAAAGTCATTTAATTGCAATAACAAGGTTCGGGACTAAAATGCATACATTTCAGAATATATAACCGCCAATGTCAGTGCCCAACGGTCGGGTGTTCCGAAACAGGGAGAACCTGTTCTGAAACGCGGGACCGTTCCACAACGTGTTCCGAAACGGGGCCTGACAGAAACATTTCTGTTTCGGAACGGCTCCTTCCGTTTCGAACGCCTGGGCCATTACAGGACCCCGTTCCGAAACGGTAGCTCCCGTTCCGATACGGCCTGCCCAGATTGCAGAAAAATTGATGTTTAAACACACAATTGACCCATCAAACATGCTCCAAATGCCACCAAATTATACCAGCAAGTCATTATAAGCACAAGGAACATAATTGCATCAACCAAACATCAACATGGCATCAATTATGAAAATCCCCAATTCTATAGGCATGCATCCTACTTGGAAAACCATTCAAGCATCAATATACCAAAACAACCTCACAAAGGCCAATTACAAGTACCAACATCAACATCAACATAAAACCAACTTAAGGAGTCCAAATCATCTCCTAAAACAACAACATAGGTTCCCCATTGCCAAATGCCAAAAGCTAATAGTGTTTAAGAAATCTTCACCATTCTTGAGCTTAGTTCACCACTTGGATTCTTGCCCTCCTTGCTGCCCTCAATGTAGTTTAATGCTCTGCATTATTGGTTTAAGAAAAGAGAGAGCGTAAGCAAATAGCTTAGTGAGGAATGCTCATTTAAAACCACTCAATAATGCATTTATAAAACACCTTTATAAACCATACTTCAAAACAACATTTATTCATGCACGTAAGCATTTAAAAACAAGCAATTCATGCTTCAAATCATTAACATGTCATATTGGCCACAAGTGATAATCATCATCTTTTCAAAATACGATCAACATAAGACTCACACATGGACTTTTAAACACCATTGTGATCTTACAATTTCCAAGGACCACACATGGACTTTTAAACACCATTGTGTCCTTAACAAGAATCATCCATGGACTTTTAAACACCATGACAAGGACCACACAAGGACTTTTAAACACCTTGGTGTTCTTAAATAACAAGGCTTACACAAGGAATTTTAACCACCTTTGTAACCTTAACCAAGAACCAACCATGGACTTTTAAACACCATGTTATTCTTAAAATACACAAGATTCACACAAGGACTTTTAACCACCTTTATGATCTTAACCAAGAACCAACCATGGACTTTTAACCACCATGTTGTTCTTAAATAAACAAGGCTCACACAAGGACTTTTAACCACCTTTGTGACCTTAACCATCACTTGACAATATGCACCATTAACCACATTATTCCACTGTTTAAAGCATTTAACAAAGCCATAAACATCATGCATCTTTTAGCATCTAACCACATTAAAACAATGTTCAAAAACAAGGATCTCTTACCTTGAGCATCCTTCAACACATGGCTTATAATCTCAGCAAATAAACATGCTAAATATACTTTCAAAACAGGATTTAAAACATGCAAACAAACCACATTACGTACAACCAATCCATGGTTCATTATCAAGAGAGTTTTTCCGAAAACTTATTCTTGAGCTTAGCTAAGTTGCTTAGACTTAAACTAAGCTCCCAAACCTTCAAAACATTGGTTTCAAAGCTGAAAACCAAAAATCCACTCACCGGTTTTATTTCGCCACTTGCCGAAACACCAATCAAGCTTCCGGATCACCACCACAAGGATCCAAAGATGACTCCCCTGTTTTAAACACATCAAAGAAGTGGATTAATGCATCATCATGCATTAATATCTTCAATGAAAGCACCTAAACCCGCTGCTCTCATCCACACTCCATTTTCGGCTACCAAACACAACCGAAAATGCATCCAAACAACTCCACAACATTACCCAGCCAAGATCCATCAAATCTAATCTTCCTTAAACATCAATTAACATCCAAAAAGGATCTAACCACACCCTTATACCTCCAGCTATAACAGATTGACAAGATCACTCCAAAAACAACCAAGAACTCAAGCAAAACTTAGGAAAATCAACCTATTCGGGATTGCATTGATTAAACCTCAACTTCTCATCAATTTAACATTCATTTAACATCAAAAAGACACCTCAAATCACTGCTCAAACAGATCATACGAATTTTAATCAAAAATCAACCAAATCTTGCATTTAAAAGCCAAGATCAAGAGCACAACCTTAAAACCTTTTATAAACCACAAATTAAGGATTGAGAACTTGGGAATTTCAGTAAAGAACTGAGAGTTTAGAGGAGAAGGACGTTCTTACCTCCAAACCTGAGTTTCTCCCTTTTTAGAACCAAAATTCTTGAAGATCCAAATAGCAAATGCAAAGGTTTTGTTGAAGAGATAATTGGTGATCAAAGGAGGATTGAAATGAGTTATTTAGATGACAAAATCAGAGGGAAAAGCTCTGGAGAAATGTGTTTGGTTTGAGAGAAAAGATGAGAGAAAAATGAAAATGGAAAATGTGGAAAAGTTAGTTGGAAACTTAGGAAAATATCTTCCCTCTCTTTTTCCTTATTTTAAAACCATTAATTAATCATTTAATATTTTAGAAAAAACTGGAGAAACTCCCATTGGGTAAATAGCTCCTTAAAGATCAAAGTTTCAATCCTTATTAAAACAGTCACACAGTTTTCGAAAATTACATTTTGGTCACCAACCAAAATGTCACACTTCCAAACCATATTTTGTAAAATTGATTTCACCACACTCTTATATATAATAAAAGAGGATTTTAAGACATTTTTCCATATTTTTAATGCAACCCAAACTAGGTTTTCCTAAATTCACCTTTATATAATCGAACCGCACTCCGACCGAACCGGTCCGAATCCCAAAACTCCTAAGCCTAAAATTGGGGCGTTACACATTTGTACACGTAGTCGACGGTGAGAAGAATGTAAAGATTTCCTCATGAGGATGGAAAGGACCCTATGACGTCAATCCCCCAAACATCGAACAGTTTGACCTTGAGTATATTTTGCAAGGGCATCTCGTGTCTCCTTGATATGTTGTCCGTTCATTGATATCAGTCACACTACTTGTAGTATTCCTGGGCATCCTTGTAGAGTGTAGGCCGATATAAGCTCGACTATAGCAGTTTGGCAGCTGTTCTAGTTCCTCCAAAATGCCCTCCATATGGTGAAGAACGACACTGGTAGAGTACATTGCTTTACTCTTCTTCTAGGACACATCTCCTTATAACATAGTCTGCACATTGTCTAAACAAAAGAGGTTCGTCCCAAGAATAATGTTTGGCATCATGTTGGAACCTCTTCCTTCTATGATGGTTAAGGTTATAAGGTAAAACACCATTAACTAAAAAATTAACAAGATCTGCGTACCAGGGTGTTGTTGCAGCATACAATACTATCAATGGAAATGTCGTGGCAATACATTGTGAGAGTGCCGAGGTAAGGGTTTCCGGCACTACCGCGGCATAAGCTGTTGCGGTGACTAAGAGCTTCTCATCTTGGAATGCATCTTGTATGTATGGGCATGTGATGTCTTCTTCCCGTTGTTCCAGTCTCGATAGGTGATCAGCAACTTGGTTCTCTATTCCTTTTCTATCGTTGATGTCAACGTTGAATTCTTGTAGTAAAAGGATCCATCAAATCTACCGAGGCTTTGCATCTTTCTTGGAGAATAGGTATTTGATCGCTGACTGATCCATGTGAATAGTTACCTTGGTTCCAATTAGGTATGATCGGAACTTGTCAAAGGCAAAGACTACTGCTACCAACTCCTTCTCAGTGGTAGTATAGTTGACTTGGGCCTTGTTGAGTGATTTGCTAGCATAATAGATCACGTGGAAAATTATGTTTTTCCTTTGTCCAAGGACTACCCTGATGGCATAGTCGCTTGCGTCGCACATAAGCTCGAAGGGCAAGGTCCAATCTGGTGGGAATACTATTGGTGTGGTCACAAGCTTTTGTTTCCGTATCTCTAATGCTTTAGTACATTTAGAATTGAAGTCAAAGGTCCTATCCTGTTCAAGCAGAGAACACAAGGGTTTAGTAATCTTAAAAAATATTCGCAATAAATCTTCTGTAAAAACTTGAGTATCCTAAAAAACTCTAGATTCCCTTGACTGAGGTTAATGGGGGCAGCTTCTGGATCACATCTATCTTGGCTTTATCTACCTCAATTGCCTTTGATTAGATCTTGTGGCCGAGTACGATGCCCTCATCCGCCATGAAAGGGCATTTCTCCCAATTAAGCACTAGATTAGATTCCTCACATTGTTCGAGTACCCTCTCCAAGTTGCTGAGGCAATTGTAGAAGTCATCGCCAAATACTGAGAAATCATCCATGAAGATCTCCAAAAAGTCTTCTACCTTGTTAGAGAATATTTCAGTGAGAAATTGAGTGGAGCAACTCTAAATTATTCAACTTATGACAAGGAGATGTATGCTCTCATAAGGGCATTAGAAACGTGACAACACTATCTATGACCTAAGGAGTTTATCATCCACACGGATCATGAGGCGTTGAAACACTTGAAGGGACAACACAAGCTTAATAAGAGACATGCCAAGTGGGTTGAATTCCTAGAAACATTCCCATATGTTATCAAATATAAGAAGGGTAAGGAAAATGCTGTTGTTGATGCCTTATCAAGAAGGTATACTCTTCTTAACCTTTTGGATTCTAGATTGGTAGGTTTTGCCTTAATTAAAGAGCTTTATGAATCTGATTATGATTTTGGTGAAATTTACAAAGCTTGTGAAAAAGGAACATATGAGAAGTTTTGTAGGGCTGATTGGTATCTTTTCAAGGAAGGAAAGCTTTGTATCCCTCAAGGATCTATTAGAGAATCGCTTATCAAAGAGGCCCATTGTGGAGGACTAATGGGACACTTTGGAGTGGCCAAAACGCACTCTATATTGCAAGAAAATTTGCATTGGCCAAAGATGAAACGAGACGTGGAGAAGTGGTGTGAGCATTGCATCACATGTAAGAAGGCAAAGTCCAAAGTTATGCCCTATGGACTTTACACACCATTACCAATTCCAAATGCACCATGGGAGGATATTTCCATGGATTTTGTGCGAGGACTTCCACGCACAAGGAATAACAAAGATTCCTTTTTTGTGGTAGTAGATAGATTCTCAAAAATGGCTCATTTCATTCCATGCAACAAGACTAATGATGCTTCCCATATTGCTAATCTATTTTTTAGGGAAGTTGTGAGATTACATGGAGTTCCAAGAACTATTGTGTCTGATCGAGATGTGAAGTTCTTGAGTCACTTTTGGAGGACGCTATGGAGTAAGATTGGAACAAAGTTGTTGTTTTCTACAACTTGTCATCCACAAACGGATGGCGAAACTAAAGTTGTTAATCGTGTATTATCCATGCTTTTTAGGACAATTATACGCAAGAATCTAAGGACTTGGGAAGAGGACTTGCCACATGTTGAGTTTGCATACAATCGCTCCATGCATACCGCCACTAAATGTTCTCCATTCGAAGTGGTATATGGTTTCAATCCTTTGACCCCAATTGATTTGCTTCCTTTGCCTATTGATCAATTCAAAAATAAGGATGGGCAAAATAGAACTGAAATTGTGAAGAAGCTTCACCAACAAGTGCGGGAGAACATTGAGAGGAGAACAAAGCAAAATGAGAAGCAAGCAAACAAAGGGAGGAAACAAATAACTTTTGAACCCGGAGATTGGGTTTGGTTGCACTTGAAGAAAGAGAGGTTTCCAGCCCAACGCAAATCGAAACTTATGCCTCGAGGAGATGGTCCTTTCCAAGTGGTCAAGAAAATTAATGATAATGCTTATCAAATAGACTTTCCCGGTGAGTATAATGTGAGTGCTACTTTCAATGTTGCTAATTTATCTCCTTATGATGCAGGTGACGATTTGGGGGCAAATCGCTTTAAAGAGGGAGGGACTGATGTGACGTCAACCAGAAAGAATTCCAATGAATTTCATAGAGGGCCTATGACTCATGCAAGAGCAAAAATGATTCAAGATGTTGTGGAAAGTTTGCTTTGCCAATGCTGGAAAATGAATGAAGAAATGACAGCAACAATTAGATCTTGCAACGTTTTGAGTTTGTTGGAAAGTTGAAATAAGTTGCATAAGATATTGCATCAGTAGTTGCATAAGAATTTGCATGAGTAGTTGCATAAGAATTTGCATGAGTAGTTGCATAATAGTTCATTCATTCCATGAGAATAAATATACTTGTTGTTGCATTTATGCAAGCAATTCATTTATGAAAATACTTCACTTATGTATGTGTTTCATTTAAGCATGTAGGTTCATTAATTAAACTAGTTCATTCATTGAACTTGTTCAATTAATTCTTTAAGTTTGCATAACATTTTTATCATATTTTGATTAATATTTTATGTGTTTTTAGTGTCATTACACGTTGGGATTAAGATGGAAACAATTGAAGACTTTTCATCTTCTTCAAGGAGACATGCCATCTTTATCACCATTTAAAGAGAGAGTCTTTTACAATTCCATGGAGGATGAAGCATTTAGAAGACTTTATTATGCTTTTATTCAGCCAATAAAGTTGAGAAATAAAGAAAGGAAGTGGAAGAGACATATACACTTAGATGCAAACATGGGCAGATTCATTCCAAGTCATCTACATGCACTTTTAAGAGCCAAGCAAGGGGAATATCAAAGGATCCATCACTTGGATGTGTATAAGTCTTCATTCAAGCCTTATTATGTCCAAAATCATTCTAAATTACACAAATGGCCAGCCACACTTGATAGGATTGAAGACAAACCATTGAATGTCATAAATTGGAGACTTAATGCATTGTTTTGTCCATTCAAATTCTAGGCTGCCATGTACTATAAATGGGATGCTCATTTGCCTTTGTAAGGGACCTTTTTTTGATGAAAATATATGAGAGTGTTCTCTTCATTGTTCTTTAAGAACTTTATCGGCATTCAAGCTAGTCTTGTGGCAAATTTCCCCTTTTCAGTCCATTCTCTTTATAGCGCTGGTTCCTAGCTTTCTAGCTAGCGGGTCACGTTCCACTCTTCCACCATCACTTCCATTTGATTATATTGTTGGTTCTTAGCTCAATTATAGCTAAAAGGGTCACAATCCAACCTTCTTCCATCATTTCACAAAGGCTAAGAACGTGTAAGGTTTGGGTCAACATTCACTATCTTGTTGGTTCTTCCTTGTTCCACACCGATTCTATTCCATATATCCATATCAACTTCTATCCATTTTCCTCTTACATTTATCTTTCAAACCATAATCACCAACCATTCCATCACCTATTACAACAACAACTTTCACCATCTTCGTTCCATATACATCACTTCCACACTCAAGTTTCAAGTTTGCAACTTCATAGTAGAATCACGATCGGACAACATCACATACGAATTCGATCATCACGCAACCGGATACGTATCAACGGGCTTCATTTCAAAGTTGGCGGCTTCTATCTCAGGTGTGGCAATAGCCGAATTTAGTCTGTTCAGATCTTCTTTGAGGTAGTATCGAACAGTATGTGATGTTATTGGCATTGTTATTGCCAACCTGATATGCCATATTTTGTCTTATTTGTTACTTGAGTCTTTGACAACTTCGATTCATTTCTTGATCAAGGTCGTAGAATGGATACTTCGGGTTCGCCCTGGTCATACACCAATGCTAAACAAAAGTTGATTAGTGCTCGAAAACTTAAGCAAATAAAAGTGCAAGAAAATAAAATTTAAAGTCGATATTGCTAATCCCGATAATGACACCAAAAACTTATTGCGTGTAAAAGGTGCTCCGCAATTAGTGCAAGTGTACACGTCTCAAGTAATATAATGAAAAGTTTTAGAGTATCGTCTCCATAGGGATTGAGATGGTTTCCTTCATTTATTGTCTCGCACTAAAAAGTAAAGTAAAAGTAAAAACACAAATAGAGGAGTTTTGGGGTTTAACTAAACTAATAATCATAAAGTAAAACAAGCAAGTAAAAGTAAAGTAATCAAGATATGAGAATGGGCCAAATTAGATTGTGTCATAGTGTGGAAATCAATTGACTTGTCTCGGTCATTGAATGCAATAAACACCAAACTTCCTCGACAATGACCTAAGTCCCTACCGGGGCAATAAGTTGTTTTGCCTTGGCAATCCATTGTTGGTCGGCAGACGATGTCACGGTTAGGAAAAACATCTTTTGATGGCTCCTCCTTATCCCTAAGTCGTAGCTCTGTTGATGAATGAACCTTGATAATTCCTCCCGGCGTAAACCAAGGATGAACACCAACCAATCTCACGCTTCTTTTAGTCGTTAAAACTCTAACTTATCCCTAAGCTGAGTTAGCTTCTATCGTTGGGATGAATATCATGCTTATTCGTTTCTTGAGTTTAATTCTTCCGATATTAAACGTATGAATAACCTCACAATACCATATCTCGATAAGATTGCAAGAAAAGAATCAATGCAAAGAATAAACAAATCTTGAACTAAATTGCATTAACAAAAACTTAAATGTAGTACAATTGTTTTCTCACAACTACTCAACAAAATAATCCTAACCCTAAGAGAATTTAGAACATGATGAACATGGAGATCACACAACTAAACCTATTCTGAAGCTCTCAATACTCGACCCTCTTGATGTGTGCATCAAGCCTTGTTTAAATAGGAAAAGGAGTAGGGCAAAGTCCTTATTGGATAGGAAGTTAAGTTGGACTTTTACTTGTCTTCATTAAAGAGGTAAATCACTTTAATTTTAATGCCTTTATCCTTTTTGACCAAATTCCATCTTTATCATTCCTTATATGTTTCGACCATCTTCTCGTGCTCCGATTGAAATGCAAAGTATGTAGAGCGTTTTATACTCTTCAAATCGGATATCACTTTGCATGTTTTGCCCTCTGGCAGGTTGGTCTGTGCACTGCCTCGGTAGTGGTCTGTCACTAGATCTAGTCCATAAGGCTTTATCTTCATAATTCAACTTCCTTCAGTAGAAGATGTCGTCTTTGGCTTAGCTTGATCTGGACCTGTCACGAGCTCGTTCTGTATTATCTTTCCCTTTATTCATTGCCCGCTCAGCATCACTTGCCCTGACAGTGAGTAAATCTACGCAATCACCACACACACACATTAAAACAATAACTTTTTCATTAAATACACCAAATATAAGGATCAAAGGTAGAAGCAGTGTAATTAATGCATATAAGGCCATAATGCTACTCAAATGGGTGTAGGTTAAGCAATAATTACCATGTAAAAAGGGTGAAAACATAAGACTTTTGGGCACTTATCACTTCTTCCTCTCGAACAGATTCCAAATACCACCAGAAGAAGTTTGCTTCTTTCTCAAAAATTCAAACCGAAGCTTCTCCAAACTCGAACAAATTTTAGCAGATTCCCAACAATTTTTAGAGAAATTTTCTGGGTATTTTCAGATGAATTTCAAGTGTGTTCGACAATGCAAAAAATGATCACTATTTATAGGGTTTGGGGAATTGAGGATTAAGGAAAATTGTGGACAAAATCCTTATTTTTGTCCCATGAAATCATCCAATATGATCAGAAATCCTTTGACCTATTGAAATTCTCCCCGAATTTCATTTGATAAGACTCCAATTGGGGAAATTTTGCCCCCAAATTTAATTAGGGTTCGAAGCCTTTTCCCTTTTAATTGATGAGTTACTAGCGACGACAAGGGACGGGGTCTGTAGTATTGGACTCAACCGACCGAGGCTAGTCGACCGACACCAACCACGGCGGTCGTCGTGGCCTAGGGATGACGGAATCAGCACTGGCAGCCAGCCTAGCCGTTTCAAACTGAGGATTTGGGGGAGATGATCTCGCACTCGTGTAGCGCACACGTTGGCCCGTGGCGGCGCGGGATCACCCGTTTTCCATATTTTTTTATAATTCAATCCATACCCTTGATTATTTCAACCCTAGATCCAACAGTCGCAATTAAACCTGAAAAAGAAAACAACAAATGGGTTCATTTTGGTCTTTAGTATGAAACTAAATGGGCCCAATTTAGATTAAGTGAACTCTTATTTAAACTAAGATGAATTCCTTTTTAGGTTACTAATATAAATAATATTACTATACTAATAATGATGATGATAATAATAATAATCATATATAAAAATAAAACAAAATAAAACAAATTAAAAAAATGGAAATGATGAATTTATGTAAAAATCCAGTGGCAACACTCATCTTCTAGATTGGGTGGCACTAACGGAGACTAGTTTCATTTCGGGTCGACATATTACGAATAATGTTATCTTTGCCTAATAAGTGATTCATACAAGGAGAAGGAAGCAAGATGCGAAGCCGTGTATGACCATTAAAGTCGATCTTTAGAAGGCTTATGATCGGCTTGAATGGAGCTTCATCCGTGAGACTCTTCGGGAATTAGGTTTATCGGAGCACTTTAACATGTGGACTATGCAATGTGTTTGCTCTGTTTCGACATAGATTATTTGAAATGAATGGGTGACTAATAGTTTTCTCCCAACTCGTGGCATACAATAGAGGGATACCCTATCTCTGTATTTGTTCGCGTTGTGTATGGAACCATGAGATTGGACAGAAAGTGGAAAATGGGGTGTGGAAACATCTACGTCTTGTTTTCCATGGTACGAGCCTCTCACATTTGTTTTTTTTTCAATGACCTTGTTTTATTTGTAGAAGCCAGCCTAGACCGATTGGAAATTGTTAAAGATACGCTCAATTCTTTTTGTGTTTGCTCTTGTCATGGGGTTAGTGTGGCCAAAACGCAAATTTTCTTCTCGAAGAACTATTTCGTGGATAGGAAACAGTTGATTGCTGACATATTTGGATTTTAGATTGTGAGCGACCTGGGTATGTACTTAGGGGTTCCCTTGCTGCACAAATAGAATACTAAGGTTACCTATCATTTTTTGTTGGAAATAATTACACGACGACTTTCTGGTTGGGCAGCAAATAAATTGTCGTTAGCGGGACGTATAATGTTAGCAAATGTCGTGCTACAATAAATTCCTACTCATGTTATGCAAACTACCTGGTTACATAAAGGGATATGTGATGCGATGGAAAAATTAATTCGTAGGTTTGTGTGGGGTTCATCAAATGGTTCGGTTGTGCTTGTCCCTGTGAAATGCGACTTGGTGGGATTCCTCCCAGCGATGCAGGTGGAATGTGTTTTCGAGACTTGTCTCTTCATAATAGTGCCCTGTTGATGAAGGTTGATTTTCATCTGGTGACTGATGCGGGTAAATACTGTGTCCTTAAAGAGAAATAAAAGTGGAATGGGAATCTGCTTTTGGATATCAAACAACCTAACTCTTCATGGTTATGGAAGGGTCTAAGGAATCTTTGGGAGGATGTTCGTAGGAGCATCTGCTTGAAAATTCCAAAGGGTTGACACACTAATTTTTTGTGGGATTTGTGGTTGGATGGATATGAGCCTTTGGCCTCTTATTGTATTATGTCTACAATACCCCTGAGTTTACCGGTTGCTGCCATGGTCGACCCCTTGGGTTCATGGGGTTTGTTGCGGATACAGTAGGTACTAACACAAGAATGCTTGCTTTGTATCACGTGAGTTATGACGCCCCACACATCTCTTCGCCATGATAGACCTGTGTGGAGATGGGAACAGTGTTGTGTGTTCTCAACGGCTTAAGCGTATAAGTCTCTCGTTTAACCGTCTATGGGGCAATGGTGTAGGAATTTGGAAATGTATTTGGGACTTGACGATTCCCTAACGTGTACAGTCTTTCATATGGATTACCATGCATGGGAAACTTCTAAGAATTATGAAGTGTTGTGGTCGTCACCTTACGATGAACGAGAGCTACCCGTTGTGCTTGCAAGGTTTGGAAGACATGGACCACGTTTTGCACAGTTGTGTTAGATCTATGTCTGTTTGGGACAGGTTGATTAGTCCAGATTACAGTCCAGCGTTTTACTAAAACTCATTTGAGGCTTTGTTCCAGGGGAATTTACGAGAGGATGGATGTGCTGGATCGAGGGAGATGAATTGGAATTTGTTATCGCCTGTTGGGCTATTTGGAAACACCGCTGCTCCTTCATTTTCATGGATGGACGAGAGGCATATGGGTATATTGTTGGGTTCCGCCGCAAGATATGGGTCGACGTTGTCGAACAACAGCCTGCACAGGTGACTACAAGCATGTCGGGTCAACTGATTTTGACTTGGAGACGACCTGTAGGGGGTTGATTCGAGTGAATGTGGACGGGGCTGTTGGTGGTCCTGGGTACCGAGCGTCTTTAGATGGGGTTATCATAGATGCGACTGGAACGTGGATATTTGAGTTATGAGCAGCTTATGATGCACTTTTACTTGCATGGAAACTTTGTTTTAGAAGAGTTGAGTTAGAGATTGATAACAAGACCGTGGTGTAGATTATGCAAGGTGTATCCTTGGCGTTAGCTGGTGATGCCCTTGTGGTATGACTGAAACATTTACTCAATCATGGTTGGGAGGTGCGAATTTATCTCACTTGCTGCAGACGGAATGTTGTTGCCGATGGTTTAGCTAAAATGGCAGGAGGATAGAAGGTTGGCGAATTCATTTATGCGCAACCATTGTTGGATATTCTTCCTTTGTTTGTCGCTGATCAAAGTTATGGTTAGGGGTATGTAACATGCTCAACCCTGACCTAGTAGAAAAAAACTGGAAATAAATATGTTACTTAAAAGAAAACCAGAGGACACTTCTAACACTTTGAATCTTTTCTTATAAAAGAAGAAAGGTAACAAAAATTTTCATAACTAATTTTTTAGCTAAGTTACCATTCACTGATCTCAAAAGAAATCAACCTTGTTTCACAAGTTAGAGCTTGGTAAAATTAAGGAATAAGGAGCACTTAATCTCTTTTGATTCCATGATTATAGAAACTTTACATTATCATTACAAATGTTTGACCCCCATTTTATTAGTTTCTTACTTAAGAAGTACACAACATCTAAACAATTTAATGTCGCAATCCAATTATAGTAACAATCTCAAGGAAGGTTATGATTTAAAAACAAATTACTTAAGTCAACTTCAATTACCACTTATATAATATAAATAAATCAATCAATATTCGAACAAGACATTATCTTAGCCCCCCATTTACCAATCAATTGCAATCCAAATTATTGTCCATATAAATTCGATCCGTACTACCAGGCTTTGCTAAGCCTTTAGCAAAATTGAGAATTATCTTTACAAACTAGGCAAGTGATCAATAATTAATCATATTTGCATGTTCATAGTCTTGGATAGTTAATAGTTAACTTATGACTTCCAAAAACAAACTTAACTCAAGAATCCAAATAAAGAACATGAGTATATAACTAAGAAAGTTCAATTGATACTATATAGTTTATTTCAGTGCCATGGTTCATTTAACTCAAACATATGCCTCAAACTAGGTCAATTGTCTATAGACCAATTATGACATTACATTATTCATCCTCTAAACTACGCAAGCAACATCCCATCAATAATTAGTTAACTATACATCAAATATACTTAACTTAGTCTTCAAACACACAACCAAGTTTTAGAAATACAACTTTACAATCACTTAACATAAGACGTTGTAAAACATTACATATCATAGGTTCATTACATGCGTCGACTAGAACCTTGTGCCACAATTTTAATATAACTTAAACCACAAACCATGATTTCGATTGCATTCCAGAGTAACTTAGTAATTAAGAAACCATTATAATTCCTCAATACATAAATCACTTATCATTCGAATCTCTAACCATCATATTTGAAACTATTTATCAAACTTCTAATCAAATATTCTACAACAATCATGAATATTTAAACTAACATTCGATTCAATAATTCCTATGTACATTCATCTTCTATATAACACCTCAAACATATTAAACATATATAACTAGTTTCTTAGACAACATAATGTGCCATCATCCTAGGCGTTTGATTAAAAGAACATGACATTAAGCAAGGTCTTGTAGAAAATGAATGCATTAGGCTTATATAGTCTAAAATATCTAAAATGCATGAAAATGAATGCATTAGGCTTATATAGTCTAAGTGAGGTACTAACATCAAATATTGACAAAGCATTTAAATACATTGATTTCAATGAAGCACACATCCAATTGTACAATCATATGTTAGTATTTGTTATTTGCTTCTTAATTAAACTTATCTAAGATTTATGGTGTTCAATATCTTATCCAAGCTTCATTATAAAACATATCGATCTTATCAAAGATTAGTTAAACACATTGAAATCTTCCTGAGACTTGTTGAATACTCATTAGCTTTTGGATTCCTTATAATTTATCAAGTATTTATCAGTGGTTCAATTCAATGTTTGTTGCCTCATACAATAGAGGGCACTTATTCATCTCTTGTAAAACTTATATCATATGCTCATCAAGAGCCAATCATACCATATGCTAATCAAGAGCCAATTTGTAACACCCTAAAAATTATGCACAAAATTGTAAACCCTAGATTCGAAATATCCCTAATTTAGAAAACTAATTTTAAAACCCCAAAATTTAAAACCATAATTATTTGGGAATTTTAATTCAAGAACCCTAAATTTTTTGAAGGGACTAAAAAAGATTTTTTATCAAACTTGAAAGTTAATGTGAAATTTCTTAAAAGTCTTACGATCCCATATGAAATTAACCCATTGTTTTAAAATAAAGTTGAATTTTACTATGTTAGCCGACTTATCCATTTTTAATTATTATTTAAATGTTATTTATATATATAGTACTTTAATTTTAAATTGAATTCTAATCCCTTCCTCCACTCATCTTCTGTTAATCATTTTATTTACTTTTATTATTTTCTATCCTATATCACTTTCATTATTTTACTTAAATTAGGTTTACTCTTCCTATATATATATACACACACACATAGTTCAAATAAGATCACCACAAGAACCCTAATTTTTTATATAGTGTCATGCCGACAAATTCCCTTATTGATTTGTTAAATTCCTATGTAATAATCCCCACCGCTCTATACCCCTTCTTGTTCATCAATCCCTTCAACCCCAAGTTTAGTCCGGTACTGATACAGTTGGATCCAATACTTTTGATCATGGAAAATCACATCATTATGTAGGTTGAGTATAGCTTGGCTAAGGTGTGTTTTTTTTCTGGTGCTATAATTAAATTATATGCTATTTTTCTACGTGTTGGTGTTTTACTCTTTATGTGGTTATTTATATGTATTATGTTTTTTATGGATAACATCACATGCATACGTTTTCAGAATATGTTTTTACTATGATTTACAAACCATGATTTATGAACTATGATTTATAGACTTATGGACTATGATTTAAGAAGTATATTTATGGAATATCGAATTTATAGAACTTCACTTATGAAATTTGATTTCTAATAATCATATCATTGTATGAGCATGGGTTGGGATTTGTACGGGGAAGTTCAGTGGTTTCACCCTTCAGGCTGAATTCCACTTTGGATTGGCGGTTGTAGTGAGAAGTTTTGGGGAACTTTCCTCTTGGTGGTTATAATTGGGTGCACTGTATTGCGCTTGCGATTTATGTGTTGTTGTAGAGTGTCCGTGAGTTCTATATTTTGTACACATTCCTTACCTTATTATTGTTGTCCTTGGCAGCATCTTTTACCATGTTGTTATTGAATATTTTATGTTTGGTTGAGAAAAGTTACTGTTTTAGTTTAGTTTATATTTTTAGGTGCTGTAGCGGGAGAAGGAGAGGACAGGAAAGCTGGAACAAAAGGAACAATACTGAAGCAGCTCAAGATGCCGCCAAGGACGCTGCCGAAGCAGCATTGCCGCTCGTGCAGGAGTTACACTGACTTAGCCAAGTGGGTCGTGATTTAAAGAGAGAAATTTCCTAAGCCCAATGAGCTCGGTCTTGAAACTTTCTAAAGCTTGTAGCGGCCAGTAGAGCTGATCCAAGATCGATAAGTATGAGCACTTATATTTACTTGCGGAAGAAGGCAACGTCCAAAGAGTACATATTGAAGGCAGAAAGGAGTCTGTATTTAATGTAACTTACTTTTAGAACTCCTACTTCAAGGAGCACTCAAACTTAAGCCATGAGCCCTATATATACCCAATGTAAGTAAGGGTATAGGGGCATCTCGGATAGCACCTTACATATCTGAGGACGTGAGGATAGATGGGGGGATAGTTAGATATGTTGGAGTTGTTGGGAGTCGCGGCCCAGCTCTCCTAGGGTTTAGGCGCGTGTATGTAAAGTAGTTTGAGGGAAACAGTCGTATAGTTTTGAGTTGTGTTCAATAATATTCTGAGTTTGCTTAATCGATGTTCTTCGTTCGTTCAATTAGTCTACACCAGTCAGTTGAAGAAAAATCCATTTGTCGGGAACGAAAGTGCAAGGCTCATAAAAGGGTTAAGCACGGTCACAACCCGTTGGGGTGTGACTAACTTGGTTCCAAACTAGTCCACAAGTTTCAGAGGCTAAAAGGGATTACCAACAGAGTTGACTACCTTGGTTCCACACTAGTCCACAAGTTAGCTCTCGAGCATCCTAACCTAGAAATAGGAGGGATCATTGTCGACTATCCTGCAGAACATGGAATGTCTGCATGACTTGCCGCCATGACTTATTTTCGTTCCACCTGCCAAGACAGTACACTCCTGCAGTGGCAGTGACCTGTTGCGGCCGCATGACAAGGTCGTAGTTTGCCGCCTGCCATTTCGCCGATACAGCAATTCATGGCATTGCAAAACACGCTCAGACTTTAAAATGCAGACCACAGGCCACTGAGCTGCATTTGTCTTACCCAGTCTATCGCCCAAATCTCTCCCTATCATTCCTCTCATCACTATCTTATTTTATTTGTGTTTTTATATTTCCACATCATGAGATTTAATTATGCATTTACTAAATCTTGGTGCAGGAAACCAATCATAGGAGCTGCTCCAATCCCTGTGGGAGACGATATCTTTTATACTATAACTTGACAAGTGTGCACTTGCGCTCATAAATGGTTAGGAAGTGGTTTTGTTTGGGAAAAGCGCAGCCCTACATTGCCTAAATTTTTATTTTTCATGCATTAGGATTAGATTTAATTTAATTTAATTCTTGTATTTAATTTATTTTAGGTTAGGAATGAAGTAAATATCAAGAAAGATGAAAGAATAAAAGAGAGGCCCAACTAGCAGCCAAGGCAGATAAGCATAACAACTAGTGGTTTCATAATCGCTAGTCGCAACAGCTATATTTTGCCCAGCGGGTGGAATAGATATATGTGTAAGGGCTAGAATCCCATTATTCGGGCCACAAAAATTGCCGCCCGTAGACAGCGTGCCCGCCAAGGTAGTGAAGAGAAGTGGCTATATAAAGCAAACCATTTCCCCCCCAATTCTTCACTTTGCTCTCTCCTTTACTCTGAATTCTTTCAGCAATCTTTGCTTCCAAGATTTCATTAGTTTTATATTCTTTCATGTTATTTATTTTCTTTCTTTAGGAAACACAATTGTCCCACAAACTATGGCCTCATCACAGCAAACCGTCGCCACCTCCAAAACCCCTTACAAAAGGTTCTTGAACGCTGCTATCGAGGAGACCTAAAAGAAACACTTTAGAAAACGACAACTATGGGAGGAGATGGGTTTCCAATACATCTAGTATGATGGGGATTTTGGCTTGGAACCATGTATATTCGAAAGGATACACAATATCGGTTAGGACCAGTTCGCACGACAACCAAAAGGAATCAACATCAACCATGTGCAAGAATTCTAGGCCAACAGACCGACACCGACAAGCCCTTTTGTCTACGACCGGGGAGAAGGTGTCAAGTTCACTATTGACATGATCAACAACTTTTACAACATAGAGGTTAGCCGCAACCCACATGGAGAATAGGAATCATATCTGACGGGGGATTATTACAAGTTCAAGAAGGAGCTCTATAAGCCAAACACCAAATGGCTGACAGGAAAAAACAAAGGTTCAGTCAACCGCCGAAATTTGCTGGCGGAGGCAGCCCTTTGAAGTTCCTTTCTCCAGCGCCGCCTGATGCCCACCTCGCACGGATCGACAGTAAACTGGCTGCGGGTCGCTTTTATCTGTAGTATCATGAAGGGGCGTTAGATCAACGTTGGCGAAGTAATAATACAAGAGATCTATGCCCACGCAGAGATGTCAAATGCCAAAGGACCCCTTTTCTTCCATGCACTGATCACTGGCCTATGTGCCAATTTTATCGTGCTGCCAAGGAAGGATGGATAAGAAGGGTACGCCAACAGATGATGCATAGCGCGGAGCTAGACATACCTTCAACCTCCCAGCCGCCGTCCCAAGCTGCCGCCACCCCAGCCGCAACAGGCAATGCTGAAGCTGCCCTCCCATCTTAGGTGATCCCTTTATTGCGCAACCTAGTGGAAAGCTGCCATAGGATTGAGCGCAAACAGTTGATACTCACTAAATATGTAGCAGACGTGCAAGAGGCCTTTGTGGCCTACTTGCTGGACAAGTATCAGGACGCTGACCCATAGGTGCCCGCCTTTCCAATGGAGTTAGCAACTTCCAAGCCTATCTAGATCACCCCCAGACCAGTTGTTGCTCCTACCGCCGACGATAGTGAGAGGCCGCACTACCGACCCAAGAGAAGAACCTCTTCAACTCCTATCCAGCCATACAACCTCTCTTCCTCATCAGAATCAGAGAAGGAGGAACAAACCACAGCTGCATCCTCAGTAGCATAAGGGGCCGCTGCCAAAGACGCAGGCGACTCAGACATGGAGATCTCACACTCCTTTGATGACAAACCAACTGAAGCAGATAGAAAGAGAAAGCGGCAAGCAAAATATCCCCAGGGTGGAGGTGCTGAAAACAATCAAAGAAGCCCACCCCCGCTGAATCCAGCCGTTGCGTAGCAAGAAGAAGAGCCCTACTGATAGACCATTTGCTATGTGCCGCCTCATCCTACCCGCCTCCTCAGAATCCTCCTCTGACGCGGCAGCAACAGAGGGGAACTCCCTCAGTGTATAACACCATTTTTCTTTTCTCTTCTTTGTTTATGTTCTTAATTTTGCTTTTTATATTTTTTTTGTTTTTAATTTTTGTTTTTATATTTTATGTTTCGTTTTTTTTGTAGAGGCATTGAGGACAATGTCAAACCTTGACTTTGGCGGGAATTAGTCCTCTTTGTTTTAGATTCATTTAGTAGCAGTTAAATGCATATGTAAATTCTGCCCCCTAGCACTCAATGAAATAGAAATCTTTAGTTCAAAAACTTGTGTCTATGATAGCTTAGCTGACTACTTATATTCACACCATTCTAAAAATTTTAAATCTTACTATGGGAAGAAGCATGAAAACACTTAGAAAATTTCTTTCTGCCAATTATCTTTATACTTGTATGTTAAATGCTAAATTTTTTCTTGAATTTTAAGTTTAACATTGCCTGCCTCACTTAATAAAAAATTCCTCTATTGAATACAAGTTTGCCGCCACGACAACACATGGAAGCACAACAAAAATGATGAAAAATCTAGAGGTTCCCGAAACAGGCTCTAGGAAGAAAGATTAAATACCATAGAGGTGCCTGAAACAGGCTCTAGTCCTATCTTGGTTCAACCTGAATCGGGAAAAGAGTTTGTGGTGTATAGTGACGCATCCTATGTTGGTTTGGGTTGTGTGTTATTGCAAGAGGGTAATGTAGTAGCTTATGCATCGCGACAGTTGAAGGTGCATGAGCGTGACTATCCCACGTATGATATTGATATAGTGGCGGCGGTGTACGCTTTAATGATTTGGAGACATTATCTATATGGTTAGAAGTGTACTGTGTACACGGATTATGATCTAATGATCGAGTATCATCCGAGAAAGGCCAATGTTGTGGTCGATGCTTTGAGTAGGAAAGTGGCTGTTGAATTGAGGGCGATGTTTGCTTGTTTGAGCATATCACGAGATGGTGGCCCTGTTGCTGAGTTGTAGGTGAAACCATCTTTAGTTCAGTTAATAAATGACAAGCAGTTGCTTCATGATTCTCTTGTTCCTTATGTTCATGATATTGCAAAAGGTAGGCCTTCAAACTTCAGTTTCAACGATGATGGTGTTCTATGTTTTGGGTGTCTGATAGTGGTGCCGAATGATATGGAGTTGAAGCGCACTATTCTGACTGAAGCTCATAGTAGTCCTTTCGCTATGCAACTTGGTAGTACGAAAATGTATCGTGATATGAAGGATGAGTACTATTGGGTGCGGTTGAAGAAAGATGTTGCCGAGTTCTTTAGCAAATGTATGGTTTGTCAGGGGGTTAAGGTTGAACATCAGGTTCCTTCTAGGTTGTTGCAGCCGTTGAGAATCCCAAAATGGGAATGGGAGAGGATTACCATGGACTTTGTGTCTAGTTTGCCTTTGTCGCCATTGAAAAAGAATTTTGTTTGGTTGATTGTGGATCGCCTTACGAAGTGTGCACATTTCTTTCCTGTGCATATTATGTATACCATGGATAAGTTAGCTGAGCTGTACATTGCTGAGATTGTGCGTTTGCACGGTGTGCCGAAATCTATAGTATCGGATAGAGATATGAGGTTCACGTCGAGGTTTTGGGTATGTTTGCAGCATGCCTTGATTACGCAGTTGAATTTCAGTACTTCTTATCATCCTCAGACGGATAGACAATCAGAGCGTGTTATCCAAGTGCTTGAGGATATATTGAGGTGCTGCGTTATTGAGTTTCAAGGTTCTTGGGAGAAGCATTTTCCTTTTGTTGAGTTTGCTTATAATAATAGTTACCAGGCAAGCATTCAAATGGCACCGTACGAAGCATTATATGGGAGAAAGTGTAGAACTCCCCTTTGTTCGGCTAAAACGGGGCAAAAGTTGATTTCGATGCCAGCTTTGTTGAAAGGAACCACCGAGAAGGTGAAGCCCATTTGTGAGCGTTTGAAGGCAGCGTCGGATCGGAAAAAGTCTTACGCAGATTTGAAGCGTAAGGAGATAGAGTTCACAGTTGGTGAACGTGTGTTTTTGAAAGTTTCACCTTGGAAGAAGGTGATGAGATTTGGTTGGAATGGTAAATTGAGACTGAGGTTCATTGGACCATATGAAGTGATAGAACGTGTGGGTCTTGTTGCTTACAAGTTGAGACTACCCTCAGAGTTAGAAAAGATACATAATGTGTTCCATGTATCCATGCTTTGGAGGTATAGATCGAATTTGTCGCATGTTATCCAGACTTAATGTATGATGAGGGGCCCGTTGAGATTCTGGATTCGGATAGTAAGGTTCTCCGGGCTAAGACCATAGAACTTGTCAAGGTCTTATGGAGACATCGTGGCGTTGAGGAAGCTACGTGGGAAAGGAAGGATGACATGAAGATGCAGTTTCCTTACCTTTTTCCACCATGTAAATTTCGAGGAAAAAATTTCTTAAGTGGGGGAGAGTTGTAACACCTTGGTTTTGGGCCTAGATGTTTTAGATGTTGAATCGGGCCGGTCGGGAATGGTTCTAACCCTTGAGGTTGGTCTAGGGAAAACCTAATTCGGGATGTTTTAAAAATATGGAAAAATATCTAAAAACCCTCATTTATTATATAAGTCATTATGGTAAAACAATTTTACAAAATGGACTTTGGAAATATTACATTTTGGTATAGTGACCAAAATGCAGTTTTTGCAAAAATTGACTAGTGATTGTTTTGTAAAAGATTGAAAATTTGAATCTTTAAGGAGCTAATTTTACCATTTGTTTTCATTAGATTTATATTTAATTTGGGAGTTTTTAATAATGGTTTTATTAAAGAAATAAAAGAAAATTAAAAGAAAATCAAAGGTTGACTTTTCATAACCAACTTTATGATAGATTTTCTCTTTTCATTTTCTCTCAAATTTCAATCAACCAAACACTTTTCTCTCATAAAAGAACCTCTGATTTCCATTTTGTTTGTTGAGATTTCATCTTCCAAAAAATTTTCTTATCTTTGTTTCATCAAATCCTTTTGTTTTACTTTGGATTATCAAGGAAACTTGCCCATATTAAGAAGAGATCAACCATTAGAGGTAATCTTCATCCTTCTCCTCTAATGATCAGTTCTTTACTGAAATTCCAAAGTTATCAATCCTTTGTTAATGGTTTTTGAATTGTTTTAATGTTATAAACATGAAATAGTTATTAAATTCAAGATTCTTGATGAGATCATGGTGATCTTCGTATTTCTATGATAAGCTCTTGTTTGAGGTTAATTTATAACATATTTTGGATGCTATTTGATGTTGAGAATGAGGTTTTAACAAATTAATCCCAAATAGGTTTGGGTTTCTAAGTTTGAGATGCTAGATTTGTGGTTTTTGAGTTGTTTATGGTGATCTGCTATTGTTGGAGGTATAAGGTCGTGTTTATGTTGATTTTTGGTGTTGATTGAGGTTTAGAATTGATACATCTTGGCTGGGCTTTGATTTGAGAAAGTTTGGAAGTGATATCGGTTATTTCGGGTAGTCGAAATGCTGGTTTTGAGTAAAGCAGCGAGTTAGAATGAGTGGATGGTGATTTTAATGTATGATGGTGTATTAATCCTCTTCTCTTATGTGTAATGAACAGGGGAGACATCTTCGGACGCGTTTGATGTTGATCCAAAAGTGCCGGAAACTTAGAAAACATTTCGGCAAGCTAGCGAAATGTTATCGGTGAGTAAAAATGGTTTTAGACGTCCTTGAGGGACCAGGAAAAGAGTTTTAGGGATTTATGATTGGTTTGAAACCCCATCCGAAGTCCTGAAGTAAGTATGTTTAGATTTGCTCTCGAAATATGGATGATGCCCCTAAATGCTTTTGACATGCTCTTTATTTGAGTTAGACAAATTCCTACTGTTTTATGCAAGATTTATGTCATGGAATGATGTTTCATTTTGATCTCATGAGATAGAACAACATTCTAAAGAGTTTTGAGATTTTGATTAAATACTATGCATGAATTTTGGTTTTGAAATGGGATGAGATTGATTTAGAAATGTTGCATCAAAACAGTAGGTGAGATGATGATTTTAATATAATATATTGGCATAAATGATGAGATGATTGTTGGAGTATGCCCAAAGACCAATATTATGATGATTGAATAGACATACTATTTTACTAGATTTATCAAGTAATGGCATTGTCGTTATTATCATTTGGTATGTTTATGTGCATCAAACTAACCATTGGATAATAATGTCCATACAATAATACGATTATTGTTAAATAGAATCCTTAGTCGAATATTATTACGGGTATGGACAGTGATAATACATAAAGACTAATATGTGATTGATTGATAACAAGTGTTGTTATTGACATAGAGATGTCAAAATCAACACATAAGTATTTGTTAGAGAACAACATACTTGATTGACCCGCTATGAGCATGTTTCTTGGGTAATTATGTGACAGTCACAACATTGCTCATGATAAACATATGTATGATCCTCAGACTTGAGATCAACATGATTTCAACATAAAGATTTACGTATTTTGACATATTCAAACGTGTGTCGTAACTCACAACATTATAAAGACTGATGATTGGATACATGATGACCTATGTAGTGAAATATGGTTGATCAATAAAGGATTTGTCCCTTCTACATAATGGGTGAAATATCTTCGACCACTTGATTGAGTGAGATTAGAAAATGCATGGCCATGCTCGAATATTATGATATTTGATATCATAGAGTTCCGTTTATAATAATCTACTCAAGACATCAAGAAACACTAGATGGACAACGCAAGTGTGACTAACCCATGACTTGTGTTCATCTAAGATATAAAGGACAAAAGGATGAAATACATAAAGGAAGTTTATTCAGGAATTAGGAAAGTCAAACCATGACTTCAGGCAACTTAGGTAGCAATGATGTATTGCTAGATGCCAATTATTGTTTGTAAAATTAGAATAGTTCTAATTTTGCTACTAACGTTGCATGAACCTATAAGGGTCACACCCTTCGAATGAAACGAACAAAAATTGGAAACCATACTCCCTATTTTAGGGAGGTTGCCGAAAATCCCCTATGGGATAAAGGAAATCGGCAACTCCCTTAAATGAGAATAATATTGGATAAATATTGTATTTATCAAATATTATTGAGAGCATGGAAAACATTTAGAGACTTAAATATTATAGAATAATATTCTAGAAATTTAAATATATATTTGGAATTTATATAATGTATATTTAATTCCAAGTTTATGTAGAATTGGATTCTACATAATTAAAAATATATATTTAAATCCAAGTAAAGATAGAATGAGATTCTATATAATAAAAAATATATATTTTTGGATTAAATATAATGTATATTTAATTCAATGTTTTATGTAGAATAAGATTCTACATAATTAAATATATATATTTCATTTAATATTATTAAATATAATGTATATTTAATATAAACAAATTCAAGTAGAATTAGATTCTATGAATATTGGTTGAACTTGGATTTAAGGAATTCAAATAGAATTAAGTCTCTGAATACTATTTAAAGGGACAAGGGTTAGAAACCAAATCATCCCTCTTCCTCCTCTTGAAGATTTCGACAACACCCCTAGGGATTCCCCACTGGAATTCAACATATCCCAGAAAGCTCTATGAGAAGCTATTTGATATTTTTCTGGTGTTCTACTTGCCCCTGGCAAATCCCTGAAGGTTCCCTGGCTCGATTGCAAGTCCCGATTGAACTCCTGGTTGATTTCAGACTCCTTTAGGAATCCCTGGAGGGATTTCGACTTCTCCCTGGAAGGTGTTCAAACCTGTCGAAATTTATCCCTAAGTGTTAGGGAGGCGAAAACTTTGTTCGTTTTGTTCAGGTGGAATCCTTAGAGGTCGTTGCGAACCTGTGACTATTCCGGTTTTACATGACGTGGTTATTCCGACATACCGTCGGTTTTCCAGTTTCCAAAGTTTTAAAAGGTAACTCTTCATCTTTTCACCCCGGATTCGTTCCTGTACATGGATCCTGGCTGGATTACGTGGGATTAATTTTTTCGCTGCGCCACGGGCGTGGCGACGTGACCCAACAGTGGTATCGGAGCCACTTGTATCATACGAATTTAGACTTAAATTCTTGGGTGATGTTTATGTATGAGATGCATGTTGTTTGATTCGATTTAGATATTTATCGTTTATCATATCACACCTAATAAATACTTATTTCGATTATCACTGAATGATTAAGAGTTAATCATAACTATGTTAGGTTGCTTCAATGTTAAATGTTAACATGTTGAGACTAATAGTTAGTCTAGAGAACAAGTAGTTGTTCGTAGTTTCATTGATTTATGAAATCTCTGAAAGGGCTTCTAATTTGATAAAAGTTATCAAACTATCTTTCACGGTGAATCCATAAGAGTTATGGTTAGACATTTTGAAAAATGCATGTCTAGGATTGGCATCATCAAAGACCTGGTACTTAAGTGTTCCTAGTGCGCCACCTCTCTTTCATGTTGACCTACCTGGTGCATTTGTTCTTTAACGCAAATGGTTTCTAAAACCTCGTGATCCTTCTTTGGCCCATTAATTGCAACATAAGGATAATCAGTTTAAACCTCCGTAAACACGTCGTTACTTTGTTAGCACGATGTTTGAAATGCATGTTAGATTGCACAGTGTTTGTTTTGCATGGTTATAGCCCATAGCCTTTATAGTTTTGGTTTTTATAAATACGGCCAGCGTGTCGTACCTTTCTCTATCTTCTATTGTACTTCTCTTCTCATCTCACTCCCTCGCATGTAACGCGAGTTTTTGAAAATTGTAAATACTCATGGAGATAAAGCAAGGACCAAGGTAGCAGTGTGGTGCGCCTTCCCTGGTGGACCGGGCGTTTCAGAAGCAGATTCTATCTTCAGTAGAATGGTCCTCCCATTGGCTTGGGAAGGGGCGCCTTAGGTTAAGAAGGGCTATAATCATTGCATATTTATTTACCGCTTATATTTATCTTTTATGTGATGCAATGGATGTTTTATAAGTATGATTAAACATAGTTCTATTGATAGGATCAATGTAAAAATGATGGGATAATTAAGTAAATCCCTCACTATAATTCTAAGTCTGTTTTAACCATCCAATATTTACCCTCGTTAAAGCTTCGATCGATATAATGCGAGCTTTGCCAAAACAATGTCACATTTATCTATCTTAGTTAAACGCAAAGAATAAGCTAGTGATATTCGCCAGTTGAGATATTGGTATTGACTTTGCTGGGTTGTTCTAATCGGATTAGAAAACCTAGTGGTTAAAAGTTTTGGATAATCATAAGATGATTTAAAGAACAAGAGTTGTTCACCAAAAGATGAGGAATTACATGAGATGTAATTAGTAAGGTGTTACATACCTAAATAACCATTTCCTAAAAGACTGGCCAAAGCTGATTTAGGAATGGTGAAATACGGATCCTCACTCACTAGAAAAACTATCGAAACGTTTTTCCGAAATTAAAACTAGAGGGTTTTTAATTTTGAAGAAAATAGTGGGAGTAAATTTATAGTAAAGACCTATCTATAAATTTTAAAATTTAGTAACATTTATGTAGCATATTTTCTTTGTTGTAGAATTAATGTTAAATAATACTCTATCTCGGCGATCTATCCTTGAGAAGGATAAGCTCAATGGCATAAACTTCCTTGACTGGCTCCGCAATTTGAGAATTGTTCTCAAACAAGAAAAGAAGGAATATGTCATTGAAGAACATGTTCCTAATGAACCGGTTGCCACTGCTTCCAGAGTTGACAAAGACAAGTTTAAGAAACACATGGACGACATGCTGGATGTCAGTTGTCTTATGCTTGCCTCCATGACCCCTAAGCTTCAGAAACAACATGAGAACATGGTAGCTTATGATATGATTCAAAATCTCAAGGAGATTTATGAAGGGCAAGCTTGTCAAGAGAGGTACGAGACCTCTAAAGCTCTGTTTCAATGCAAGATGAGTGAGGGATCTCCCGTAGGAGCTCACGTCATCAAAATGATGGGCTACATCCAAACGTTGGAGAAGCTCGGCTTTCCGCTGAAAGACGAATTAGCTACAGATGTCATCCTGCAATAGTTGCCGGATAGTTTTAATCAGTTCGTCCTTAATTTCAATATGAATGAAATTTACAAGACGCTGCCACAGTTGCTCGACATGTTAAGAACTACTAAAATCAACTTGAAGAAGGTAGGACCTAAATCTATTGTGATGGTCCGCAAGGGCAAGAAGAAAGGTAAATCGACAGCAAAGTCTAAAGGTGATGGTAAGACCATAACCGATGGAAAGGAGGCATTGAAACCTAAGAAGGGAATCAAGAAGGATGGAAAATGTTTCCATTGCAGCAAGACCGAACATTGGAAGAGAAACTGCCCACACACCTACAAGAAGTCAAGAAAGCAAAAACGAGTGAGGCATCAACCTCAGAGGCTTCTAAACAAAAGGCATCAGAATAGACATGGACCTGCGAATGGAAATAAAGCAAGAGCTGCTACATCATCCATTAGGACATGTGTTTTTGCTTAAATAGATTTGTTTTAGTTTTTATGATTATTATTTTGTGCCTAAGTTTTTTTTTTGCAGAAAATTGGGCCTCATTAAAAACCCCTCTAACCACCTTGCGCCAAGACACAAGGTGAAACTAAGGGGAAAAGAGTGCCCTGAGATATATTATAATAGTAAAAAGGCTGAGAGTCAGCCAATACATCAGAAGTAATACAATCAGGAATGACTGAATAAAAAAAACAGAGGAGGTAGAACGTAAAGCCCAAGTGGCTAAGTTATGCGCCATAAAATTGGCTGATCTAGGTACAAAAGATAAAGTGATCAAAGGAAAAGCCCTAAGCAAAGCCTTTGTATCAGCAATCCGCGGGCCCAGCAGGGAGCTATCAATAGTGGAGCGAGAGAGCTTATTGACTACCGTAGCCGAATCGGACTCAATGAGCACCTCACCCCATCCTTTATCTTTAACAAGCATAATACCCGCAACAATGGCATGTAGCTCGACCATGGTGGCATCATGAAAACCTGCTTCATGGACGGCACATCCTCCAAGAATCGAACCTTGAGCATCCCGAGCAATTACCCCGATGGCTGCAGATCCAGACCCGGGGTGGAAGGCTCCATCTATATTAATCTTTATAATCTCCGGTCTAGGTGGCGTCCATCGCGGTGGGGCGGCTACTGGTACGGCTGCTGACACGGTGGGCAGAGCGTTTGCGGCGGCATACTCCTGTAGAAGACCCGTAGCGTTCATGGCCGTCAGCCAAGTTGGCTGAAGCCTCTGAGAATGGACCCAGTCATTCCGACTATAACGCCCCGGTTTTGGGCTTAGAAGTTTGGGCGTTGACCGGTTTGGTCAAAGTGCTGTTCGAATCTAAAAGGGTGAAATTAGGAAAGCCTAGTTCGGGTTGCATTAAAAATATGGAAAAATGTTCTAAAATCATCTTTTAATATATATAAGTGAACTGTGAAATCAATTTTACAAAATGAGTTTTGGAAGGGTGACATTTTGGCTAGTGACCAAAATGTAATTTTTGAAAGTTGCGTGACTGTTTTAGAAAGGGTTGAAACTTTGAATCTTTAAGGAGCTATTATTCCAAAAAGAGTTTCTCCAGATTTTTCTAAGATATTTTAATGTATAATTCTGATTTTAAAGCTTAAGAAAAGTGGAGGGAAATCATTTTACTATTTTGTAACCAACTTTCCATTTTCTTCCAATTTTCCTTTTCTCTCATTTTCTCTCAACCCAAACACTTTCTCTCCAGAAATTTCTTTCTAATTTTTTCACTCAAATCTATCTTTTCAATTCTCTTTGGATTCCTAATCATTCAACAACAAAACCTTGCAATTTGCTAATTGGATTTTCAAGCTTTTTGGCTCTAAAGAGGAGAAACTCAAGTTTGGAGGTAAGAACGTCCTTCTCCTCTAAACTATCAGTTCTTTACTGAAATTCCTAAGTTCTCAATCCTTAATTGATGTTTTATAAATGTCTTTTAAGTTGTTTAATGGATCTTGGCTTAAAATGCAAGATTTGGTGATTTTTGATGAATTTTCGTTGGATCTGTTAAAGCAGTGTTTTAAGGTGTTAAAATGATGATTAATGAACATTAATTTGATATGGAATTGAGTTTTGATCAATGCAATCCCGGATAGGTTGAGTTTCCTAAGTTTAGCTTATGATTCTAGGTTGTTTTTGGTGTGATCTTGTGGATTTGTTGTTGCTGGAGGCATAAGGATGTAGTTAAGCTCTTTTTAGATGTTAAATGATGTTAAAGGATGTTTGGTTTTGATGGTTTGTGGCTGGGCTTTGTTGAGAGGTGGTTTGGATGCATTTTCGGTTGTGTTTGGTGGCTGAAAATGGAGGTTGGATGAGAGCAACGAGTTTAGGTGCTTTCATTGAAGCTATTAATGCATGATGATGCATTAATCCTCTGCTTTGATGTGTTTAAAACAAGGGAGTCATCTTTGGATCCAAGTGGTGGTGATCCGGAAGCTTGATTTGTGCTTCGGCGAGAGGCGAAGTGGAATCGGTGAGTGAAATTGGGTTTTCGGCTTTGAAACCAATGTCTTGGGAGCTTAGTTTAAGTCTAAACAACTTTGCTAAGCTCAAGTGTAAGTTTTCGGAAATACTCTCAAGTGGTGGCCATGGTTTGATTGTTGTGCAATGTGGTTTATTGCATGTTTTAAATTTTGTTTTGAAAGCATGATTTAGCATGGTTTATGCTGATTTTGTAAGCCATATGTTGAAGGAAGCTCAAGGTAAGAGTTCCTTGTTTTTTAACATTGATTAAATGTGGTTTGATGCTTTGAAATGCATGATGTATATGGCTTGGTTTAATGCTTTAAAACAGTGGATTAATTGATGAAAATGATGTATATTGGCAAGTGATGTTTTGAAAAGGTTAAGGTCACTAAGGTGGTTAAAAGTCCTTGAGTGAGCCTTGTGGAATCTAAGAACTTCATGGTGGTTAAAAGTCCATGATGATTCTTGTTAAGGTCACTAAGGTGGTTAAAAGTCCTTGAGTGAGCCTTGTTACTTAAGAACATCAAGGTGGTTAAAAGTCCTTGGATGGTTCTTGTTAAGGACACAAAGGTGGTTAAAAGTCCTTGTGTGGTCCTTGCCATGGTGTTTAAAAGTCCATGGGCCAAGGTGTTTAAAAGTCCTTGGGGCCAAGGTGTTTAAAAGTCCTTGGGAAGAACACGAAGGTGGTTAAAAGTCATTGCGTGGTTCTTGTTGATTATAAGATCACAATGGTGTTTAAAAGTCCATGTGTGAGTCTTATGTTGAACTTGTTTTCAAAAAGATGAAACTTATCACTTGTGGCCAACATGACATGAATTGATATGGAAGCATGTGTTGCTTGTTTAAATTGCTTTTGAGCATGTGCAAATGATGATTTGAAGTAAGATTTATAAAGTGTTTTATAAATGCATTATTGAATGGTTTTTATGAGCATTCCTCACTAAGCTTTTGCTTACGCTCTCTTTCGTTTTCTTGAACCAATAATGCAGATCATTAAGGTACCTAAGGGCAGCAAGGAAGGCAAGCAATCAAGTGGAAGTTGAGCTCAATGTATGGAAGGTTTTCTTAAGTACATTTTAGCTTTTGATAATTTGGCAATAGGGGACCTATGAGTGTGTTTCGGGAGATGTTTTGAACTCCCTAAGTATGTTAAATGTTGTTGAGATTGCTGGTTTTGTAATTGGCCATTATATGCTTGTTTTGGAAGTTTTATGCTTGGGTGGTTTGCTTGTGTAGGAAGCATGCCATTAGAATTGGGGCTTTTCATTCATGATGTTAATATGTTGAATTGTTGATGCAAGCATGTCTCTTACATGTTGAATTGCATGCTGGAAAAGTTTGGTAGCATTTGGAGCATGATTGGTTGTTTAATTGCATGTTTAAGTGTGCATCTTGTGGCATTATGTGCAAGGTGTTTCGGAACAGTGCCTACCGTTTCGGAACGGGTGCCTTAAACCAGCCCAGGCGTCCGAAACGGGAGAGACCGTTCCGAAACGGAAAGGCCACTGTCAGCCCGTGTTTCGGTACGCGTTGCGGAACGGCCCCGCGTTTTGAAACGGGCTCTGCCTGTTTCGGAATACGTGACCGTTGGGGGCTGACATTGGTAGTTAAATGTTCTGTATTGTTTGCAATTTAGTCCTGAATCATGTTTGTGCAATTGTATGAGTTTGGGATGTCCTTTTGAGCTGAAATTTGACAGAGAAGCATGAAACCTGACTAATTTCAAGATGGTAATTTTAATTTGGATGAAGTCCTTATAATTTACAGAATTTACAATTTGGTCCCTAAAGTTGTAAATTGTTCATTTGGGTCCCTGTTTGATCTCTGATGTTTTTGATCTTTGAGTATGTTGTGTGAATGAACACCATTAGGGTTAATGAGCATCTAGACAAGTTTTAAAAAGAAAAAAAAAAGGTCGTTAATCAAGGTTGACTTTCGGGTTGACTTTGGTTTTCCCCGTGTGACTTCCTTAATTCGGGTCAACCGTCTAGGCCGGGGTTAAGGGGGTTACACCGACGATTCCATATATTTAATATCAGTGTTAGGAGCAGAGCAAACCATGTACTATCCAAGCATTTAGTGCCCTCAGATAACCAATCTGCCACGGAAATGGAAGGGCTAGCATAGATGCCCGAGGGAAGCCCGACAAGGCGAAGGACGTCCTTTGCTCCAGGGCAATCGCCAAGGGCATGGATGGCTGATTCCATCACGGTTGGACAAAAGGGGCATTGACCACCCGTGTGGTGTATGGCCCGTAATTTGTCCCCGGTGGGTAATGCATCTCGGCCTGCACGCCAGCTAAAGGAGCTAATCTTAGGTAGTGTCGGAGCTTTGGAAATGATTTTCCAGAGTCGGTTAGGTCGTGCCACTGGCCGTGTAGGCTGATGTAGAAAGAAATAACCGGATCTAACAGTATAGCTGCCAAAATCATGCTGGCCCCAGACAAGAATGTCCGGCTTATTGCGATTAATTGTAACCCGAAGGATGCATTTGACATCATCCTTGTCAAAGTCCCTACGAAGTTTGGTTTCATCCCTAGAGGCGGAGTCGCGTGTCATGTAGTCCCGACATCGCACCGGTAACTCGTCGTTGTCCATATATTCACCGAATAGGGTAATCGGGTTGTCCCCGCCCCAGGTATCACTAAGAATGCGTATCGAACTCTTAAGCCCCGGCAGCCAAAAATAACCAGGCCCAAGGGATTGTATCCCTTGGCTTATCCCTTTCCAGGCAAAAGATGCCCATTTATCCACAGTTGCATTCAGCAGGTCTCCCGATGGGTAGTATTTCGCGCGAAGGACTCTTGCCAAGAGGGAATCCGAGTGGGATATCAGATGCCAAATCTGATTCCCCAAGAGAGCGATATTAAAGGTGTGCAGATTGCGGAAACCTAGACCCCCCACAGTTTTAGGTGTGCAGAGAGAGTCTCACGACAAAAGCGGCCATCCTCGCTTATTACTGCGCCATGACCACCAATAGCGATGAATAGACGTAGTAATGTCATCAATGATGTTCTGTGGTAATAGGTAACATGACATTACGTACTAGGGCATCGCTTGCGCCACCGACTTAACGAGAATCTCTCTCCCACTATAGGAAAGGAAACTGTTATCCCATTTACTCATCCGGGACTGGACTTTATCCCTAATGAAACCTAATGAGGCAGTCTTGTTCCTTTTAATTAAAAGTGGCACCCCCAAATAAATGCCAGGATCATTAACTAAGCGTACACCTAGTGTTGATCGCATAGTATGTAGAAAAGCGGCAAAACACTTTTGACTGCAGAAGGCAGTATATTTATCAAAGTTGATCATTTGTCTCGAGGAAGAGGCATAGATAGAAAGGACGTATCATAGTCGAGCAACCTCCTCCGGCTCATTACGCAGGAACACCATGTTGTCATCAGCAAAGAGCAGATGAGTAACACGAGGCCCATGGTGACTGGCACTTAGGCCCAATAACCGTCCTTCCCTTTGCTTCGTTTCCAGAGCTGCTAAGAGACCCTGGGAACAAATGAGGAAAAGGAATGGGGACAAAGGGTCACCCTAACGAATACCCCTAGTGGGAAAGAATTCCTCGGATAGAGTACCATTGACTCTGACCGAAAAGGAGACCGAATAGACAAACCATAGGATGAGGTTTACCCACTCCCGGGAAAACCCCATACGTAGCATGACATCCCTCAAGAAGGACCATTCGACCCGGTCGAAGGCCTTTTCCATATCTAGCTTGACAACTGCCCCTTGTGAAGACAGTGTCCCACTAGAGTGAAGGGTGTGTACCAATTCGTGCACAATGAGAATGTTATCAGTGATATTGCGGCCGCTAATGAATGCGGCCTGAGAAGCACTGATACAAGAGGACAAAGTAGATTTAAGGCGATTAACGAGGACCTTAGAAACCGTCTTGTAAATGACAGTGCATAAGCTGATTGGTCGAAAGTGCTTCATGGTAGTAGGGTCAGAAGTCTTAGGAATGAGCACAATGACCGACCGATTAACTGATGCCATATCGGCCTTTCCCTGTAGGAGGTCCATGCAAAGGGATAAGAATTCCGGACCAATCATATCCCAATGTTGACGGTAAAAGCTACTAGGGAATCCATCAATTCCTGGCTCCTTTTTAGGATTGATATCTAGAAATGCGGCTGAGATTTCCTCTACAGTGAAGAGCCGCAGCAGAGTGTCGTTCATTTCCAAGGTGACAGTGGGGTGAATATTTCCCATCAACTCCAATGAAGACACCGGACAAGATGTAAAAATATCCTGAAAGTAGAAAGATGCAATTCGTAGCGTGTCGGCAGTGGAAGTCTGCCAGGCGTCGTTCGCATCCATTAGACCACGTATTGCATTTTTCCTACGTCTCTTCGAGGCCCTCGCATGGAAATAGTTGGTGTTCTTGTCACCATTGGTTAACCAAGAGATGCGAGAGCGTTGAGCCTAGTATGCCTGTCTAGCTGCTGCTAACTTTCGTAGTTCTGATTTTGCGCTATGAAGCGTAGAAAGGGCTTTCCGGGAAAGATAACGACGACGCAGGAGAGCATTCATTGTACGTTGCAGTGCTTGTATGCGAATAGTAGAGTGCTTACGTTGAGAACGTTGCCACTCTTGAAGATTGTGGCCCAAAGATGATATCATATCCAACATGGACCCAGGCGTAGAGGCCCAGGTTTTTTGACAGACTTGAATGCCCGATGGTTCATGGGCCCAACAAGCCTCAAACCGGAAATGGTCCATGGACCGCGCAGGAGAATGGTGCGATCTGTTAATATTATCCGTGTCCATTATAATTACACTATGATCTGATTCAAGGGAGAATGAATGGAAATGTGTAAAATTAGGGTTTTCGTGTAACCCTTGAGAACAAGCAACAAATCGGTCAAGTCTTTCGTAGACTCGGTTGACGTTAGGCCCAGTGCGGGTCCAAGTGAACCAGCCCATGTTGGGCTTACAGTCGAATAAGTTATTGCGGGAAAGACAGTCCCGAAAATTAAGAATTTGTGAACAAGGTCTGCGATTACCACCTTGTTTTTCCGAGTCATCGAGGATATCATTTAGGTCACCTCCGATGAGCCACGGAAGAGATGAATTCCTTTTAAGGGAGTCGATGACTTCCAATGTGTAGGATTTCATGTTCGTTGTCGCATACCCGTAAATACCAGTAAATCTAAAACGACATTCAGAACCATTCACGATAACATCAATATATCTCTTCGAAGACGAGAGAAAATCCAGAGTAACATTTTTATTATAATGCAGGCATAAACCTGAGCATAAAGAGCTGCTATCCACAACAAAAAGCCCTCCATATCAAGGACATGTTTAAGAGAATCAAACTTAGCGGAATTTAAACGAGTTTCTGATAAAAAAATAAAATCTGGACATAAACGAAAAACAATAGAGCGAAGTTCATGAACTGCCGAGGGCATACCAAGTCCTCGACAGTTCCAGCATATGGCTCTCATTTCTCTCGATGGGGTTGACCGTCAACCACCGTCGAAGAGTTTTTTCTGCTCATCCCAGCTTTCTTTGGAACTTTCTCTAACTGTTTTCCGGCTTTCCCTGCTACCGAAGGAGAAGTACGAAGCCGTTTGGCGATACCTCCAGTAATGATAGGTGAACTGCGTTTAGTCTTTTTGGGGACATCTACATCCTTCCCTTTATCCGTCGTGGCAGGGAACCACACCTCAAACTCCGGGTTGACCGGTTCCTTACCTTTGTCGACCGGTTCCTTGCCTTTGTTATTACTTTCCCCTTTGGCCGTATCCTCCACGGTGGGCACTAGGATCTCATCTTCATCGATGAGGATGAACCTTTTTTCTGGTGGGGTGTCGGATGTAAATGGCTGCACTGCATGATCATCATCCACATCAGCATCCTTCGAGCCGTTAACCACGGACTCCTCATCTGCGGGAATCATATCCAGCAGTGCAATGTCCAATGGCTCTAGGTGGCCATTTGCCTCAGCATCATTAACAGCAAGGGCTAACTCTGACCCAATGATTGGCAGAGGCGCTACTGCATCAGCAGGCGGGGTGGCAAGCTCCTCCCCCAGCAGGTCGTCCTCCTCAAGGTTCATATTAACACCGTCAGGTTGCACAGAAGGTGTTTCCGTTTCTGGGGTGGCAGCCTTTTCCTTGCCTTTGTTTGTTGGAAAAGAAACAAGGAAAAATGTATGGACATGTAAGTAGGAGGCAAAATATGATTTTTATGTATAAACCAACCCTACATTCCAGTTATATATACCAAAATATTCGTAAAAAAACATGAGTAACCTATGGTGTTCTCATGATGTCGGGAAGTGGAGCCTGGTTCAAAATAACGGACCCGGCCTCTTACATTGGTTTTGAGGGTTTGTTTATGGGTTGGTGCACGAAGCCAGTCCCTGTATGGCAGCCCCTCACTTGGCTTGTCCTTAAAGGCAGCACATGTAGCACGAAGGTGAGAAAGCATCCCACAACCGTGGCAAAAGGTAGGGAGTTTTTCATATCGCACCGGTATCATCTTGGGCTTTTCCGGATCCTCCTCATATGCTAGTGCTACTCCACACCGGAGAGGCTGGGTAACATGAACAAGCACTCCAACCCGCAAGAACTACACCCGGTTCCCTTCATCGTCCTTACGCGTGTCCGTGCTTATCACTGTCCCTAGGCCACTGCCTAGGGCACGTCCTGATGCATGGGCCACTGTGTCGCCTATCATCATCGCTAGAGGCACACGCAGGATACGAACCCATATCCTCATGTGCGTAAACTTATATTCCTCCAGCGTCAGGTGAGGTTGAATGGGAGTTAGGGCTAGCCAATCTCGCTTGAAGGTCCATGGACCTCGTTTGAGGATTTCCTTAACCCGTGCAGCAGATTCAAACTTGAAAAGAAAGTAACCTGAACCTAGAATCGTAGTGGAGACGAGTTTATCGTTCTTCCACACTGTCGTGAAGACCCTCACGAGGGCAGCATCATCTGTCTTAGACGTGGGAAAGAGTTTCCCTAGAAGCGAGCATCTTTGATCCTCTAAAGGTATTGCCTTCGAAGCCTTAGGAGCATAAACCACAGTCTGCTCCTCTGCAGTGAACTGTAGGTTGTCAAAGTGCTCCAAGAAGGAATCAGAAAAGGCCATAGGTGGTAAGTAGGATTGTGAAAAGTTGGAACAAGAAGATTGTAGAGAAACTGTAATGTCGTGGAGGCAGTAAATTGCAAGAATGGAAAACCAGTAAGGAAGGAAGAGGGGATATGTCAAATAATTATCCTTACTATACGTAAAGTTGAGATAAACCGATATAAAATTTTGAATTAAATCCAACGATATCGATTCAAAATTCAAAGGTTTTAAGTTTAATGGATTTGAGATAATCCACAAGGGGAGGCCGAGATTTTCGAATCCAGCAAAATTCCTAGCTTTTAGGAACTTAAAGTCTGGTATGTAGTGTTTGAGGCTAGGTAAAAGTCCTAGCAATAATTTAAATTTTAAATTAAAGTTATCCAAATCCCATGAGGATAGGAGGGTCAGGATATTTGGGATATCCCTATTATTCCGGGCTTGAACCATAGGCTTAACAATTCCAACGAAGAGTGGCGGCCGGAGGAAGACGTTCACCGTTTCCAGCAGTAGCCACTGTCCCAATAGATCAAAGTAAATCCAGTGAGGCACGTATGATGCAGCAACCACCGGAAATGTGATATGCATGGGCCATGCATGCAGCAAAGGAGTCCATATTTTTGTTAGGTGATTCCCATGGCTGGAAACCAGCAACGAGGGCTCCAGTAGCCACCACATTGGTGGCCCAGCTAACTTCATTCGTTTGAAGAAGTCGAGCAGTGTACAAGGCCCAGGGGGCCAGGAGCAGTTCCATTCATAAGAACAGAAAGAGTGAATACAAGGCCTTGAAGGCTAGGATAATCCCTTTGCATCGGGGGAAATTATGATGAGTGCAAGGCCCAACGGTGGTTTAAACCAAGGCCAAAATGAGCCAAGGACATAAAGAATGGGAACAAAATAATAGATCCATTGATGGATCCAGTGAAATAGTAATGAAAACCACCGAGGGTGGGAATTGATAAACTAAAAATATAAAAAAAAATAGTAAAATTAAAGAACCAAAGGGAGAAGATATACGTACCTTTGATAATTCTGTCCTGAATGATGCATAAAGCCAAAAAGATTGATTGTAGGATGGTGAATCAGAGAGGATAGTGTGGTGGATAGATGGTGGTTGGAAGGGTGAATGGCCAAAAAAGGGGCGGAGGAGACGGTGGTGAAGGGTTAGGAGGAGAGAGAAAGAGAGAAAAAGCAAAGGGAGGAAATCAGAGAATTGAGAGAGAATTTTCATTCTTGTTACACCATTGTGCCTAAGTTTTAGTTATCTTGTAAGGACAAGATATTTTAATTTTGAGATTATTTAAATAAATGTTATTCTTTTAATCTCTTATGACACAACGAATCAATGATCTTTAAATTAACCAAATCAATAATATTTATAAGATAAATAAAACAAATGACTAATCTCAAACTCGTAAAAAGTATTAAGGTAATTTGAAGAGATCAAATTCAAGAATACTTAAAGTTTGATGAACTTTAAAAGAATATGGGATTGTCCCATAATTAAATCCCACAAGTGGAACGAAAAGTTTTTGAAAGAGAATCAAATATGTTAGACATGTTTTGATTCAGAACAAGTCATTTTCGACTTTTTTACACAATAGAAAAACAACTCTCATACTTAATCGTTTTTTTAAACTTGGTTCAAAATGCCATATAAGATATGGACTAAGAATTGTTCTAGAATACCTTTGAAGTTTTAAGGTTACTTGCATGTTAAAATGTTTACAAAGTTCGAACCTTAAAAACTCCATTTGTTGTTTATCCTAACGAGAACAAAGCGTTTGTTTCTCAAACGAGAGTTTATCTTGAAAGAGATTAATACTCACAAAGGGATTTTATTTCTTGAACTTTAACGAGAACAAAATATTTGTTGATCAAACGATAATTTATCTCGAAAGAGAATACTTATCACTAAGGGATTTCATTTTTCAACAAGAACAAAATGTTTGTTGCTCAAACGAGAGTTTCTCTCGAAAGAGATTACCTCTCACAAAAAATGGAATTTGGAATTTGAAGAAACTTTAGACAACAAATTTATGAACTAAAGATTGAGAATGTTCCACAAATGATCAAGGAACATTGGAACAAAACACAACCATTGTGTTGATCCTTAAGAGAATACCATATACTTGAGAAATATGGATTTCTCACTATCCGTAAATGGAAACACTCTTCTTTTCGGATCAAGATAAAGACTAGGTCTTATTAGAAAGCAATGGTGAGCCCAAAATTCGAGAAATGGCTAAGAGCCATGAGATATGAGATAGAATCCATGTCAAAAACCAAGTATAGACTTTGGTTACCTAAAAGGGTAAAACCTAAGAGGTATGGATGAGTTTTTCAAAAAGGAAAAACCGACATAGATGATAAAACATACAAAGGATGATTCGTCGCTAAAAGTTTTCGACAAACTTCATTGTATAGACTATGATAAAGCATCTTCCTTGTAGCTATGTTTAATCCATCTTAATCTCAATTGCAAGTAGTTACATACGATGATTATGAAATCAAATAATGGAATGTCAAAACCACTTTCCTAAGGGAAAACTTGAAACAGATATGTACATGACACATCCAGAAGGTTTTGTCACTCCAGTAAACACTTGGAAGGTATGTAAGCTACAAAGGTCTATTTGTAGACTAAGGCAAGCTTCTCGAAGTTGGGATATTCGTTTTAGAAGATACAATCAAAAGGTTTGGTTTATCTAGAAACAAAAGGGAGTCTTGTTTTCAAAAGAGCTAGTGGGAGCATTGTTACTTTCCTAAGTATTGTATGTAGATGATATACTCATCAAAAGGAACTAAAGATCGCAATCTGTTTTGCATTAATAAAAGATAATGCGAGTTAGCAACATGAGACGATATCTAACTCTACAACATATGCTGAATGTATTACAGTCGACATAGCAATAAAGAAGGATGTTTGGATCTAAAGGGTTCACTTATGAACTAAGGGTTGTTCCCAGCATATTAGATGCTACATAACTTTGTTATGATGGAACCTTTGCGTAAACAAATAAAACTCAGATCTCATCAATAAATCCAAACATATTCTAAAGTTCTTACATCTTGGAGATGTGGAAGTATGCAACATACGGACAAAGTTGATAACTTTGTAAACTCCCTGACAAAGCTTTTGACACATCATAAGCATGTCAGTTACACTAAGCCATATCATATTAGATACGAGAATGATTGGTCTTAGTGCTAGTGGGAGATTGTTGTAGTATGCCCAAAGACCAATCATATGATGATTGAATAGACATACTATTTTACTAGATTTATCAAGTAATGGCATTGCCGTTATTATCACTTGGTATGTTTCTGTACATCAAACTAACCATTGGATAATAATGTCCATACAATAATACGATTATTGTTAAACAGAATCCTTAGTCGAATATTATTACGAGTATGGACAATGAAAATGTATAAAGACTAATATGTGATTGATTGATAACAAGTGTTGTTATTGACATAGAGATGTCAAAATCAACACATAAGTATTTGTTAGAGAACAACATACTGGATTGACCCGCTATGAGCATGTTTCTTAGTTAATTATGTGACAGTCACAACATTGCTCATGATAAACATATGTATGATCCTCAGACTTGAGATCAACACGATTTCAACATAAAGATTTACGTATTTTGACATAGTCAAACGTGTGTCGTAATTGACTACATTATAAAGACTGATGATTGGATACGTGATGACCTATGTAGTGAAATATGGTTGATCAAGAAAGGATTTTTCCCTCCTACATAATGGGAGAAATATCTCTGGCCACTTGATTGAGTGAGATTAGAAAATGCATGGCCATGCTCGAATATTATGATATGAGATATCATTGAGATTCGTTTATAATAATCTACTCAAGACATCAAGAAACACTAGATGGACAACGCAAGTGTGACTAACCCATGACTTGTGTTCATCTAAGATATAAAGGACAAAAGGATGAAATACATAAAGGAAGTTTATTCAGGAATTAGGAAAGTCAAACCATGACTTCATGAAACTTAGGTAGCAATGATGTATTGCTACATGCCACTTATTGTTTGTAAAATTAGAACAGTTCTAATTTTGCTGCTAACGTTGCATGAACCTACAAGGGTCACACCCTTCGAATTAAACGAACAAAAATTGGAAACCATACTCCCTATTTTAGGGAGGTTGCCGAAAATCCCCTATTGGTTAGGGGAAATCGACAACTCCCTTTATTGGGAATAATATTGGATAAATATTGTATTTATCAAATATCATTCAGAGCATGGAAAATATTTAGAGACTTAAATATTATAGAATAAGATTCTAGAAATTTAAATATATATTTGGAATTTATATAATGTATATTTAATTCCAAGTTTATGTAGAATTAGATTCTACATAATTAAATAAATATATTTAAATCCAAGTAAAGATAGAATGAGATTCTATATAATAAAAATATATATATATATTTGGATTAAATATAATGTATATTTAAATTCATGTTTTATGTAGAATAAGATTCTACATAATTAAATATATATATTTCATTTAATATTATTAAATATAATGTATATTTAATATAAACCAAATTCAAGTAGAATTAGATTCTATGAATTTTGGTTGAACTTGGATTTAAGGAATTCAACTAGAATTAAGTCTCTGAATACTATTTAAAGGAACAAGAACTAGCAACCAAATCATCCCTCTTCCTCATCTTGAAGATTTCGACAACACCCCTAGGGATTCCCCACTAGAATTCGACATATACTAGAATGCTCTATGAGAAGCTGTTCGATATTTTTTGGTGTTCTAATTGCCCCCTGGCAAATCCCTGAAGGTTCCCTTATTCGATTGCAAGTCCCGGTTGAACTCCTGGTTGATTTCAGACTCCCTCAGGAATCCTTGGAAGGATTTTGACTTATCCCTGGAAGGTGTTCAAACCTGTCGAAATTTATCCCTAAGTGTTAGGGAGGCGGAAACTTTGTTCGTTTTGTTCGGGTGGACTCCGTAGAGGTCATTGCAAACCTGTGCCGATTCTGGTTTTACTTGACGTGGTTATTCCGACATATCGTCAGTTTTCTGGTTTCCAGAGTTTTAAAAGGTAACTCCTCATCTTTTCACCTCGGATCCGTTCCTGTACATGGATCCTGGCTGGATTACGTCAGATTAATTTTTCTGCTGCGCCACGGGCGTGCCGACGTGACCCAACAATGATTACCGGATATAATTGGTCGACCAATAGGATGTAAAGTTCAGTATAAACTAAAATTTGTACGTGCTCTTTTGAGTCGGGCAATGGGTGTAGTTCCATCCCGATCCAAAGTGAGAGTCCGATGATGAGAGATACCCTCGGGGTAGGTCTTGGTGAAACACTCTAGCTTTGTGGCGAGGATAGATACCGACATGAGAGTCTGGTGGCGAGATCCCACTGGGTAGGACTTGGCCTCGAGTCAAGCTATCAACATATCCGATTAAAGATAGAATATGACATGCCAATATATGAGAATGAACTTTGATTCACATGTACCAATGTTGAAATGATTTTATGCTATGAGAAATGCATATGAGATTTTGAGATTTATGAAATGCTTTTGAATATCAAGCATGTGTGGCTTTGCCATGAGATTTGCATTAGTTGAATGCATGAGATAGATTGATAGATGGTATATGTGATTTTGAAATGGTGATTTGCTTTGATATGATTTTCAAGCATGAGATAGAAAGAGCATGGTTTTTAAGATAGAATTTTAATACTGGCATTGTTGTGTTGGTGTTTCTAGAGAATGTCTTACTAAGCTATTGTGCTTACACTCTCTTTTACCAACAATGTAGATAATTGACACGTTTTAGGTAGCAAGCAGACTTAAGAAGTTCAAGGATTGTTAAGCTCAAGTATGGTGTTAAACTTTCATTTTAGTAATTGTACATGGCAATGGGATTTTATTGATTGTTTGGGAGATGAGTTTTGGACTCCCTGTTGTTGATTCAAGTTTTATGTGGTTTAGTTGGTTTGTAGAAGACCTTTATATTGGTTTTGATGCTTTATCTTGCCTTTTGGTATGCTAATGGTTTGTGGTTCAAGTATGCTCTAGTATATGCCTTGTAATGCTTGTGATGAACCCTCAAATGCTTACATTATGCTTAGAATTGCATGCTTGTATGATAGAGTGGTTGCCATAAACATATCCATATGTTTTGGTGATGATTTGTTGAGGTTTGATATAAATTTGGGGCTGTTTGTAGGACACTTCTAGTATGCGTATCGATACTCTGGCTTGCGTATCGATACGCATAAGCCAAACTTGTACCTTTTTGCATAAAGGTATTGGTACGAATGGAGAGTGTTTCGATACGGGTAGGCCAAGTTTGAAGGGCGTATCGATACGCGGGTGAGCATATCGATACGCAGGTGAGCATATTGATACCCTTTATGCGAGTTTGGTCATTGCCTTTTCGCGTATCGATACGACCCTTAGGTGTATCGATACACGACCGTTAATTTCAGTTAATGGCTTATTTTGAAGTTTCGAAATGTTATATTTTAGTCCCTGAACTTCATGTTTGCAATTGGATAAGTTTTGTAGATCTGATTGTGATGAAAATTTACAAAGAAGCATGAAACATGATTAATTAAATAATGGTAACTTTAAAATCAGAAACGTCCTTGTAATTTTTTGAAATTACATTTTGGTCCCTAAATGTCCTATTTGTGTAATTAAACCCCTAAACGAGTTTCGATCATTGTGTCATTTCTTCCTATGCACTTTGGTGATAACATAAGATTTAATTTGCATCCAGGAAAGTTAAAAAGAAAAAAAAGTCGTCAATCGGAGTCGGCTTTAACGAGTTGGTTTCGATTTTCCTCGTGTAATCACCTCGGTTCGGGTCAACTGTCTAGACCGGGCTAAGGGGGTTACAATTTTATCTTGTTATTTTATAATTTAATATGAAACTATTTTTAGTAATTCATATGAATATTTATTGTTTTGGGGATATTGATGTAATTTGATATTTGGGACTTATTATTTTTAGCATGCATTTTCATACTTAAAATTTGAAAGTTTTATTTAAATTATAAGATTATTAATTTTAATGTTTGGATTTTATAAACATCAAGACACTTTATATTATTATCATAAATAATTTCATTTATGCTATTTTAATATATTATAATTCAAATTAATTTCTTGAGGGTAAAGTTTTCAATTGTGACTTCCTTAATTCGACTATTTCTTTTAGGTCGAGTTTAGGGGGTTACACAAATATCATTTCATAGTATATTTACATCTTTCTTGGAATTCTTATTTATCCTCATTTAGAGTTCCTATCTTTTTTAAAGTTTGTCTTGGATTACATTTGATCGTGAATGACATTGGTCCGAGTTTGACCACATAGGTCCAAGCGATACTTATCTCAAAGCACATAACAATGGCTAATATCGAAAACATATCAATCCTAAACTTCTCACTATCCAACCAAATTGTCGCCAATCGCCGTACAACTCCCCCATTACCTCCTATTTTCAACAATAAACATATCAAGTTTAATGCGGTGTACCCCGAGTCGTAACTCATGGACTGTAGTCCTAATGTACCATGCTTCATATCAATGTTTCCAAAGGACTTCCATTGTACACAACTTAAGTGTTTTAAATTACTTTTAAAGTTTTTAAAATCTCCATCACATGTATATCATAGCAAGGCATAAAACATTAATGTAACACATACATAACTAAGATGCTTATCAATGATGTCATGCTATGAATGCTTCATATTTCTTGCTCTAAGGGAGCCATAGGCATATGCATATGCAAGAATTAAATCATTTCATAAAAAAGAATAGGGATGAAACTGTTTCACCCAAGACAAAATCGACTATACTCATTCGTTATTCCAACATTATGAAATACTCGAATCTACTATACACAATCTACTTTTCAACAGTTTCCTTCCTTAGCCATCCATCCTTAACATATCATGTACCTCAATCAAACAAATAACAATTCATTCCATTGGTTTCTTAAGTTCATACGCAATTTACATGTTAACACAATAAACTATCATAGCAGCATCCTGAAACAATTTTAATGTTTAATGAACTGCATTCCTTTTTACAAACTTACTGCACAATTTAACAACATAAAACGGCCTAATCTCATAACATTAAAACTGCCTACTATGTGTAACTTAAAATTGCACAAAAACTGTCCACAAAACTGCATATTTATCAAGACTGCATTTACACAAACTACATTTTAAAACTGCATATTATTCTGTCTTGAAAAACTGCACCAAACTGCACAGTTTTAATCCTAAAATCTGTATTGTAAAGACACTTAAAATTCTGCACAGTATTAATACATTTCCTATATTGTTATCATATTGGATTCTGTAAATTTACAAATTGTTTTTCCTACGTAATTATTTCTCGAAACTACACTTCTATATGTAATTAAACAATTTCTAAAATAATCTCAAAACAGCCCTTATAAATTCCAGTTTATAAATTATTTCAATTTAGGCATAAAAACAATCCTCAATCTCCTATATTATACAAAAGGAATATTAACAGTTTCTTATTAATATAACTATTATTAGACATTAGTAATCAGTTATCCATTTTAACATGCTTAAAAAATTTCTTGCAGATTCTTAACTCTATCACTACTTCCACAAGTGACCATTTTCTTATCTCAGTCTATCAATTTATTTACTTCATTTCCAGCCTCACAAGTAGCTCATAATAGGTGCATCAATTCATTTCTAAATATGGTCCTTCATCACAGATTCATAACATTCACACACTTTATTTTCCGTTCGAATAGTTCCAAATTTCATTGTGAATTTACAAATTCTTGTCAACTAATTCAATGTAATTTACATAGATTCTAAACAACATCTACATTTATTTTACTAATGTGCACATACACATGCACTAAATCAGTCCACACATGCTTATGTCTGTACAAAACAGTTTTCCTTAGCATTCAAACAAATATGATATATCATAGTCCTTCAATTCTTCGAACAACATATCATTTTCATGGTATTTTATCAATCGAACAACATAGTACATTCATAATTCCTTATTAATCTAGCAAAGCATGATTTATTCATAGGGACATAGCAATCGAACAAGGCTCATACATACACAAATATATATTCTCAATTAGCTTCCTTTAGCTTCTCAGAAGCTTGTTGTCTCGCTTCCGTCCATTCAAACTTAACATCCTTCTACAATAACCTCGTCAAAGGAGCAGCAATCTTGGAAAATCCATCCACAAACCTTCCGTAGTAACACGCCAAACCAAGGAAACTACGAACTTCATGAAAAGATCTAGGAGGCTTCCAATTCACCACCGCCTCAATCTTCTAAGGATCAACACGAATTCCCTTGGCCAAAACCACATGAACAAGAAAAACAACTTCCTTCAACCAAAACTCACATTTACTCGGCTTAGCATAAAGCTGATTCTCAAGCAACACTTGCAAAACAATCTTCAATTGGTTCTTTGTGTTCCTCCTCAGTACGAGAGTACACCGAGATGTCATCGATGAACACCACAATGAACTTATCCAAGAACTCATGAAACACCCAGTTCATCATATCCATGAATGCAACAGGAGCATTCGTCAAACCAAAAGGAAACTCCAGGAATTCATAATGCTCATACCTAGTCCGGAAAGAAGTTTTTGGCACATCCACATCTTTAAACTTCAATTGATAATACCCAAACCTTAAATCAATCTTGGAGAACACAGCTGCTCCACGAAATTGATCAAAAAGATCATCAATCTTTGGTAGAGGATACTTATTCTTCACAGTCAACTTATTCAGCTGACGATAATCAATGCACATCCTCATCGTGCCATCTTTCTTCTTTAAAAACAAGACTGGTGCACCCCAAAGGTGACTCACTAGGCCGAATAAAACCTCGACCAAACAACTCCTGATGTTGCGTCTTCAGTTCCTTTAACTCTTTAGGTGCCATTCGATAAGGAGCGATGGACACCGGAGTTGTGTTCTCACACAACTCAATTCCAAACTCAACCTCTCGACTAGGTGGAAAACCAGGTAACTCCTCTGGAAACACCCCAGGGAATTCAAACACGATCCTTATATCTTGTACCCGCACATCCTTTGTACTTGGATTCATTACAAAAGCTAAATAAGCTTCGCATCCTTGACGCTACAATCGGCTCGCTTCAAGCGTTGAAACCACATTAGATAGGAACTTTACATTCTCTCCCACCACCACAACTTCATAATCATCAGCTAGTTTCAGCAAAACCCGCTTGTTCTTAAATTCACAACAGGCCTATGCTAAACTAGCTAATCCATACCAAGGATTACATCGAAAACATAGAAAGGAAATTCTATAAGATCAACCAGAAATACATGTTCTTGCACCATTAAGGGACATCTCCTATATAACTTCCTCGTTACTATTGTTTCACCAAAGGAACTAGTCACACACACACAAACATCCAAACACTCAACATGCTAACCAAGCATTTGAGCATGTTAACGCAATATGTATTAATGTTTAGATCCAGAATCAATCAGAGAAAGCAATGACAAAGACTGCAAAGTAAAAGTACATGTGATCACGTCAATGTCATTCCTCCCTTCAAGATGGGCATACACTCTGGCCTAACAACCTCTTTCAGGCTGGACAGCTACCACATGTGCTACATTCCTCACACCATCATCTCTACGCTAAAAATTGCCACGACCGCGCCCACAGCCCCTTTGTGGCTCAGATGCTCTCATCAGTGCCTGTCCCTCTCACATCAGTTGAGGACAATCCCATTTCATGTGCCCACGAGAGCCACAATTCCAACATGTACCAATATTACCCCAGCACTCTCATGTGTGCATCCTACCGCACCGGTTACACTCAGGTGTACAAATAAAGGCATTCGGTCCTTGCTGGCCTCTCCCTGGGTTACCTCCCTCACGTCTAGGATTCACATGAGACCTATGGTCCCTATGCCTCTTAAAATGATCCCTTCCAGCATCACAATCCGCGGCTCGCTTCCTTGAACTAGATCGTCTTGTTTGACTTGCCAATCCAAGGTTTAGTTCAATGTCCTTGGTTCGAGTGACTAGGACATCAAAATCAATGTAATCTGATGCAAGCATGTAAGTCATCACATCAGCCACCAGCCCATATCTGAAACGTTCGCATCTCTCACGTTCATTAGGGATCAATTCAGGTGCATAATGACTGAGGCGTTCAAACTATACTTCATATTCAGCCACATACATGCTTCCTTGCACCAGGGACATAAGTTCCCTCCTTTTCTCATCCAGATATCGGACACCCAGATACCTCTTCTTGAACGCATTCAAGAAGAACGTCCAATTCACCTCACCCTCTTATAATCCAGCTATATTGGTCGTCCACCACGTATAGGCATCACCATGCAACAGGGATACAATACATCCTAACTTCTGGGCACCATTTCAATTCATCTGTCCAAGGATCCTCTTAGTGCTCTCCAACCAAGATTCAGAACTCTCATGGGTCAGCCCTCTAAACTCAGTCCCACCAAGACTACAGAGTCTCTCCAACGGAAAACTCGCACTAGCACCAGCCTGAGGTGTAGCCACATGAGCACTAGCTACTGCCGCCTGAAAGGCTCCAGCAATAGCTTGTATCAGCATTGTAATATCAGGAGCAGCTTGCCCATGTGCTCAATCGGGTTCAGCAACCCTACCCCAACTTCAGCAGCACCAGCTCCCGCTCTAGCACCACCGGGTGCTCCACTAGGAGAAGGAGGCGGTAGATTCTCAACACGCTCATATATCTCGTTCATCTCGCTCTGAGTCGCATTACGCGTAATAATTCAAAGCTCTCTGTGAGGCCCCATTCAAAACAATGCAACTAGCAAAATGCAATAAAACTCAGTCAGGCAATATAAGGCAAGAAAATCCAAGGTGCTCAAGTTAATTTTCAAAAACAAATATTTCCAATAGTAATGATATGACAATGAGTTCCCCATCTATACCCCAAATATAGCATCACAACACAATTTCATCTCAAACAATCAACTTGCATGTATTTCATCTCATTAAAGCTCAAACATTGCACAATTTCACAACATGCTTTCACATAATTCACAAATACTCACATTCACACTTACTAACCACTTACCAACGCCCCAATTATTTGCAAACATGACTTTGATACCAACAAATGTAACCCTCTTAGCCTCGTCTAGACAGTTAACCCGAACCGAGGTGATTACACGTGGAAAATCAAAGCCAACTCGTTAAAGCTGACCCCGATTGACGACCCTTTTTTCTTTTTCACTTTTCTAGATGCAAATTAAATCCTATGTGATCACAAAAGTGAATAGGAAGAAATGGTACAACGATCGAAACTCGTTTAGGGGTTTAATTATACAAATTGGACATTTAGGCACCAAAACGTAATTTCGACAAATTACAAGGACATTTCTGATTTTAAAGTTATCATTATTCAATTAATAATATTTCATGTTTCTCTGTAAATTTTCATCACAATTAGACCTACCAAACTCATCCAATTGCATACATGAAGTTAAGGGACTAAACTACAACATTCCGAAACTTCAAAAGATGCCATTAACTGAAATTAACGGTCACATATCGATACGCCTAGGGACCGTATCGATACGCAGCAAGGCAGTGACCAAACTCGCAGAAAGGGTATCGATACGCTCACCCACGTATCGATACACCCTTCAAACTTGGCCTACCCTTATCCAAACACTCTCCATTCGTATCGATACCTCTGTGCAAAAAAGTACAAGTTTGGCTTATGCGTATCGACACACATAACAGAAGTGTCCCACAAACAGCCCCGAATTTATATCAAACCTCAACAAATCATCACAAAAACATATGGATATGTTTATGGAAACCACTCTATCATACAAGCATGCAATTCTAAGCATAATGTAAGCATTTAAAGGATCATCACAAACATTACAAGGAGTATACTAGAGCATACTTGAACCACAAACAATTAACATACCAAAAGGAAAGATAGAGCATCAAAACCAATATAAAGGCCTTCTACAAACCAAATAAACAACATAAAACTTGCATCAACAACAGGGAGTCCAAAACACATCTACCAAACAATCAATAAAATCCCATTGCCATATACCATTACTAAAGTGAAAGTTTAACATCATACTTGAGCTTAATAATCCTTGAACTTCTTAAGCCTCTTTGCTGCCCAAAACGTGTCATTTATTTGCATTGTTGGTGAAAGAGAGCGTAAGAACAATAGCTTAGTGAGTCATGCTCTAGAAACACCAACACAACAAATCCAATATTAAAACTCTATCTTGAAAACCATTTCTAAAACCATGCTCTTTCTATCTCATTCTTGAAAACCACATCAAAGCAAATCACCATTTGAAAATCACATGTACCATCTATCTATCTATCTCATGCATTCAACCAATGCAAATCTCATGGCAAAGCCACACATGCTTGATATTCCAAAGCATTTCATAAATCTCAAAATCTCATATGCATTTCTTATAGCATAAAATCATTTCAACATTGGTACATGTGAATCAAAGTTCATTCTCATATTTTGGCATTTCATATTTATCTTTATGCGAATAGCTTGACTCGAGGCCAAGTCCTACTCCGGTGCGATCTCGCCACCGGACTCTCATGGCGGTATCTATCTTCGCTACAAAGCTTGGGTGTTTCACCAAGACCTACCCTGATGATATCTCTCATCATCAGACTCTCACTTTTGATCGGGATGGCACTACCCCATTGCCCGACACCAAAGAGCACATACGAATTTTAGTTTATAGTGCACTTTACATCCTATTGGTCGACCAATTATATCCAGTAATCATCTCATCTTTTATATCAATATATTATATTAAAATCATCATCTCACCTACTATTTTGATGCAACATTTCTAAATTAATCTCATCCCATTTCAAAACCAAAATTCATGCATAGCATTTAATCAAAATCTCAAAACTCTTTACAATGTTGTTCTACCTCATGGGATTAAAATGAAACATCATTCCATGACATAAATCATGCATAAAATAGTAACAATTTGTCTAACTCAAATCAAGAGCATGTCAAAAGCATTTAGGGGTATCATCCATATTTCGCGAGCAAATCTAAACATACTTACTTCCAGACATAGAATGGTGTTTCAAACCAATCCTAAATCCCCAAAACTTGTTTCTTGGTCCCTCAATGATGCCTAAAACCATTTTCACTCACCGATAACATTTCGCTTGCTTGCCGAAACACTTTCTAAGCTTCCGGCACTTCCGGATCAACACCAAACGCGTCCAAAGATGTCTACCCGATTCATTACACAAAAAAGCAGAGGATTAATGCACCATCATGCATTAATATCACCACCCACTCATTCTAACTCGCTGCTTTACTAAAAACTAGCATTTCGGCTACCCGAAATAATCGAAATCACTTCCAAACTTTCTCAAATCAAAGCCCAGCCAAGATCTTTCAATTATAATCTCTTCTAAACCTCAATCAACACCAAAAATCAACATAAACACGACCTTATACCTCCAACAATAGCATATCGTCATAAACATCTCAAAAATCACAAATCTAGCATCTCAAACTTAGGAACCAAAACTTATTCGGGATTAATTTGTTAAAACCTCATTCTCAACTTCAAATAACATCCAAAATATGTTAGAAATTAACTTCAAACCAAAGCTTATCATAGAAATACGAAAATCAACAAGATCTCATCAAGAATCTTGAATTTAACAACTATTTCATGTTTATAACATTAAAACAACTCAAAAACATTAATAAAGGATTGATAACTTGGGAATTTCAGTAAAGAATTGATAATTATAGGAGAAAGACGAAGCTTACCTCTAATGGTTGATCTCTCCTTAATTTGGGCAAGTTTCCTTGAAAATCCAAAGTAAAAAAATGATTTGATGAAACAAAGATAAGATTTTTTTTTTGAAGTTGAGAGAAAATGAAAAGAGAAAATCTATCGTAAAGTTGGTTATGAAAAGTCAACCTTTGATTTTCTTTTAATTCCCTTTTAATTCTTTAATAAAACCATTATTAAAAACTCCCAAATTAAAGAGAAATCCGATGAAAACAAATGGTAAAATTATCTCCTTAAAGATTCAAAGTTTGAATCCTTTACAAAACAGTCACTAGTCAACTTTTGCAAAAACTGCATTTTGGTCATTATTCCAAAATGTAATATTTCCAAGGCCCATTTTGTAATTTTTTTACCATAATCACTTATATATTTAATGAGGGTTTTTAGATATTTTTCCATATTTTTAAAACATCCAGAATTAGGTTTTCCCTAAACCAACCGCAAGGGTTCGAACTGTTCCCGACCGGCCCGATTCAACATCTAAAACATCTAGGCCCAAAACCAAGGCGTTACAAAAATTGAGATCCTACAAGTACCGATTCGCCTTTGGTATGAGTATCTGAAAGAAATGATAAGGGGGAGTAAGCTAGAAAGCTTAGTGTGTCTCTAAAGTGCAAGAAAATCATAGTCGTAAAAAACATAGTAATATTTTCTTAAAATTCTTTAAAGCAAAACACATAAATAAAAAGCGCAATGCAGTGCACCCATCTAAAACTGCCAAGAGGAAAGTGTTGCGTGTAAAAGTGTCTATCGCAATTGAGTGCAAGTGTACACGTCGCAAGTAATAAAGTGATACTAGAGTATCGGATATCGTCTCCACAGGGACTGGGCTAACCCTTTCCTTCGCTATCTGCACAAGGGGAAAAGAATAGATTAAGATATTGTCACGAAAATAATAAAGAATACTGGAAAATAAAAGTAGAAAAATCAAGATAGAGAGAATGGGCTGGTATTGAATTGCTCAGTAGTGCAGGTATTGCAGAGTTTAGGAAATCCAGTTCTGTCGTCGTGCCTGTCGCCGACAGCACCTGTCGCGGCGTCTGTCCGTTGGCAGTCGCGGCAGCAGACACACCAACTCCGTACTTCAAGTTTGGCAAGAATCCCAGATCTGCCTTGCCCTATCCCTAGGCACAAGTCTGTCGATGAACACGTCTTTGATGATACCTCCCGGCGTGAATCGAAGGATGAACACCGATGTGTATGAATTCTTCCTTAGCCACTTAACCTCGCCCTATCCCTAGGCACGAGATGGTTCAACTATAAACTAGAGAACGCGCTCTTATCTCTTTCGTATACTTAACTCTCCCGATGCTAAGTAAATGGATAACCTCACAATGCTCTCCCGATGCTCTTGCAAGATATTAAAACCAAGATAAAAGAACTTGAAGTTTATTTTATTGAACTTGAAAAATCCTAAAACAAAGCAACCCTTGCAACTACTTTACAAAACAACCCGTGGCCCTAGGGGGTTTTAGAACATGTCGGTGACAGGTCGACGGCGGGTAAACGGCGGAGGGTTTTTGGTTGTCGGTTATGGGGTATGATGAGGGATGATCTCTCTAGGTTAAATCTATGCCCTTATATAAGCTTTGGGCTCAAGTATTCTAAGTTAACAAGGATTACAACTTTAATGAAAAGTAAGATTCTAATAAATGCTAAATCTCTAAGGATTCCTACTTTTCAGCCGCCTCCTTGTTTCATGGAAATTCGTCTCCTTGAGCTTTGGCTTGACATATCTTTTGATCCGGGGCTTGGAAAAATATTTGGCTTTCACACGACAGACGAGCATATTTTTCTCTATCTATCGAGGTCCACTTTACTTTTCCTCTTCATGAAGTTGCTGTCGCCTTGCTGTCACGACAGGTCCATGACAGGTTCGTCTTCTTCGTCTGCTTGTCCCGTTCAGCTTTCCTGCTTATCTGCCCTGCGCCTGCCTTCTTCGTTCACGACGGCGGAAACCTGCCAAAAACAGCCATTTTTAGTAGAATCTGTGCCTTTTATATATTTGTGATGTTTTGCTGTAAACTGGCCTAAATGCAATGAAATGGTGCTTGAATGCAGCAGAAATATGGGTTAAAAGGGTGTAAATAATAGAACTTTTACACACTCAACACACCCCCAAACTCAAGTTTTTGCTTGCCCTCAAGCAACTAAGAACTAAAAGAAAAATGATTTTTTTTTTTTGTGTTGGCCTTCAAACAGTGAACTGTCCCTTACCCGTCGCTCATTCTCTGTGGCGGCAGCAACCTGTCGGAAAGATTAGGATCTGTCCGGAATCTCCCTATAGCTCTCGTACAGTGTGTGCATGCTTGTGAACAGTTATATGCTAAGACTCTCTTAGTTTCACTAGAATATTCAACTCCTTAACTCGAATTTTTATGCCAAAGTTTACTTTCTTGAAGACATATTTTCATGCTTCTTTTTCTTCTATTTTCAAGCTAAATTTTTACTAGAGCCAGTTTCGGGCACCTCTAGTTTACTAGAGCCGGTTTCGGGCACCTCTAGTTAGCTTCCTAGAGCCGGTTTCGGGCACCTCTAGGTTTTTAAATTTATTTTGCTAAACTTCTTTCCTAGAGCCAGTGTTAGGCACCTCTAGGGGCTATTCAAGTTCTAAGCATTCTATTCTAGTTTGGCTAAAAGAAATCTAAGCAATATAACAGTCACAAAAGTGTTTAAGTTTTCAGAACTATAGAAAGGCTCTAAACTTTTCCTTAACCTGTCCTAAAGATGCTGCCACGACAGAGCTGTCATGACAGGTAAGTTAACTTCACAGTTTTAAGCCAACAGTTTTATATTTTCTGATTTTTTTTCTTTTTTTTTTTATTAAAAAGAAGACACAACAATTAATAAAAAGATGTACTTAAGACTCCATTAATGATGGAGGGTTGCCACCCCCAAACTCGAGGGTTGCATTGCCCTCAATGCAAAATGACAGAAAAAAACAAAAACATGAAGATAAGCACATCACAAAAGATATAAGCAGGCAGCAGAAAAGGAAAATAAAAACTTAAATTTTCAGTTGCTGTCCTCGCTGCTGCTGCTGACACAGATCTGACGGCGGCGTCTGGGCTGTGAAGGAGGCTAGGCAGGTTCAGGGGCAGGTTCAGGGGCAGGTTGCTCCACGAGCTGGATGTCGGAACTGCTGCCATTGTCCCAAGTGCTGCTGGTGGTGGTGCTAGCCTTGGGCATTAGTTTCCTGTCTGCCACGTGTTTTATTCTCTTGACCGGCTTAAATTCTCTCTCCAAATTCCTCCTGATCAGAGGGCTGTCATCGGAAGCAGGTCTCTTCGTTCCTCTGGCAGGGGTGTCGGCCGGTGGATTGCCTGCTGCCGTCGGGGCAGGTGATGGGGTGGAAGCGGTAGAGTGGTAATGTGGGGAGGCAGGTGGTGTGGGTGTGTGGACAGGGGAGGGGATATGGAAATAATGGGCAGGAAAAGTAGGGAAATTAACATCGGGATAATTTAAAGTGTGGGTAATGAAGTTTAAAGTCGAATTTGTGAAATCCCGGATGAAGGTCGTCAATCCCATTTGTCTCTCCTCTACCCGTTGTAGCGCAGCAAGGATGTGGGCAGACTGGTCTGTCGGAGCGGTGGCGGCAGCTGCGGCAGGGTCGGTGGCAGGTTCCGTGGTAGGTTCCTCGTCTGAATCTGCTGAGCCTGCTGCAGGGTTGAAAAAGTTGATCGGTGTAGCGGCTATCAGCTCCATGAGGCTATTGATGTTATTGTATGTCCAGCCTCTTCCTTGGATTAGTTTGTCGGAGGATTCTTCGGGGACAGCAGCACAGCGGCATAAGGAGGTTATTGTGAATGGCAGGCAGAGGCGGGAGTCGAAGCGGAAGGTGCAATCGAGGATGTTGTCCCTCATATAGCGGCCCACATTGATAGGCCTGTCGTGCATGATGGAATGAATGAGGGCGAGCCGCTGCTGAAGAAGATCCTGAGGCAGCACTACGGCGGGTCTGTCTAGACGACATATTAGTTGCAAGGGTTGTGAAAAATAAAGAAAGCAAATGAAAATGAGAGGAGAGAGCAAGTAAGAATAAGTAGAAGTGAGGAAAAATGAAAGGGGAAACAGGGTTTTATAGCGGTCGAGTATCTGCCCATTTAATGCCGTAACGGCAGGCGTGAATAACGGGGCGACGGATGGGATTTAGTGTGTCTGACGGGTCTGACACGCATTTATGCGTCTGTTACACGTCTGCCACACGCTTCTGCGTCTGCCGTGTTAGTCTGTTGACAGCCTGTCTTATCCGTCTGCGGCGGCAGCCGAACCGACAAGCTTCCATAAATGGGCTCTGTTGAGCGGATGGATGGATGGTGGGCTTGTGTCACTTCTCCTTTTCTTCTTGACTCCTTTATTTCCTAAAAACAGAAATTAGAAAAACAAAACATTATTCGAATAAAATAACCTAATTTCCTAATAAAAAATAAGTAATAAAAATACTCCCTGTTCTATTGATGCTTGAGGGGTCGTTTCCGGTACTTCTTGAAGTCCATCTGTACCCTCCATCTGGTTATTATTCTCATGTTGGGGGCTCCTTTCTTTCTCTTCCCTTTGTAGTCCATGAAGTCCTCCCTTCTTGGTAATGTTTCTGAGGGCGTGAATATATGATTAGAGATAATCAAATTGACATTCGGCCACAAACTTACCTTGTTTTCGTTGAATGTTGTTGTGGTTGAATGTATCCCTTGCTGTCGTATCTGCTGCTGCGGCAGGCAGTTATTTTAACAGTTTTTTATCAGGTTACTTTGCAGGTCAATGGGACATTGGTAGGTGCCGTCACTCTCTATACCAAATTCGGTTGACCACTCGTAGATCTCCATCAGTAGAGACTTTGATGATTCTGTGTCCACCATCTTTGGTTCCTCAAATACCTGCAATGAAATTGGTGAGTTTTCATATAATTCAAAAGGTTCGTTTATTACCTGCTCATATTCCATCGGTGAGGCATTGTCATTGGGTAGCTCTTCTAGGTGGTCGTGCGAGTGCCATGACAGGGATGGATGTGTGCAATCTTGGTCAGGCATAATCGAGGTGGTGGGTTTAGAATTTGCCTCTGATGTGGTTGCTGCTTCAGCATCAGTTGCTGCCGAGGCGGCAGTTGCTGTCGAGGTGGCAGTTTCTGCCGAGGCAGCAGTTGCTGTCGAGGCGGCAGTTGCTGTCGAGGTGGCAGTTTCTGTCGAGGCGGTAGTTTCTGTCAAGGCGGCAGTTGCTGTCGAGGCGGCAGTTTCTGCTTTGACTGGAGTTTCTGCCTCAAAAGTTGTTGCTGCCGTGACATTCTCTTGAATTTCACTCAGTGTTGTCGCGGTGTTGCTCCACTCCGGCTCCTCGATCATTGTCATGGCAAGTTGTTGCTCAGACTCATCATATGTTGGGTATTCCTTCACATGGGCGTCCTCGTCATCTTGCCTCGAGATTTCAGGTTCAGTCGTGGCATGAATAAGGACAGGTCTGCTCAAGAGTTTATCCATCTTGGCGATACTTGCGTTCGTAGAAGCCGACACTTTTTGAGCGATTACCATGAAGGCTTGCAGTGTGTCTTCTAAGGATTTTGACTGCTCTTGAGGATGATGACATTGCCAGGGCAGGTCGGGTTCTGCAGCAAAACTGTTATGGTATAAAAAATTTTGTGGGTTTTGATCGTACCATAAAAAATTTTGCTGCTGCGGCATCGGCATTTGCTGCCCCTGTTGCTGCCACGGCTGTTGCCCTGGCAGCATATCTTTACGGTAATTGCAAGAACTTTCCCACATCAACTCTCGATTGGTTTTTCCTGGCATGTTGATGCCCTTGAACCTGTATTTTCACCTGAGTTTTTTTTTGTAAAAAAATAAAAAAATTAAAAAAAATAATAAAAAAAATAAAAATAAAAGAAAAGTGCAGAAGCTAGGGTAAGAGTGTGTTGCCAGTCCCCGGCAACGGCGCCAAAAACTTGTTGCGTGTAAAAGTGTCTATCGCAATTGAGTGCAAGTGTACACGTCGCAAGTAATAAAGTGATACTAGAGTATCGGATATCGTCTCCACAGGGACTGGGCTAACCCTTTCCTTCGCTATCTGCACAAGGGGAAAAGAATAGATTAAGATATTGTCACGAAAATAATAAAGAATACTGGAAAATAAAAGTAGAAAAATCAAGATAGAGAGAATGGGCTGGTATTGAATTGCTCAGTAGTGCAGGTATTGCAGAGTTTAGGAAATCCAGTTCTGTCGTCGTGCCTGTCGCCGACAGCACCTGTCGCGGCGTCTGTCCGTTGGCAGTCGCGGCAGCAGACACACCAACTCCGTACTTCAAGTTTGGCAAGAATCCCAGATCTGCCTTGCCCTATCCCTAGGCACAAGTCTGTCGATGAACACGTCTTTGATGATACCTCCCGGCGTGAATCGAAGGATGAACACCGATGTGTATGAATTCTTCCTTAGCCACTTAACCTCGCCCTATCCCTAGGCACGAGATGGTTCAACTATAAACTAGAGAACGCGCTCTTATCTCTTTCGTATACTTAACTCTCCCGATGCTAAGTAAATGGATAACCTCACAATGCTCTCCCGATGCTCTTGCAAGATATTAAAACCAAGATAAAAGAACTTGAAGTTTATTTTATTGAACTTGAAAAATCCTAAAACAAAGCAACCCTTGCAACTACTTTACAAAACAACCCGTGGCCCTAGGGGGTTTTAGAACATGTCGGTGACAGGTCGACGGCGGGTAAACGGCGGAGGGTTTTTGGTTGTCGGTTATGGGGTATGATGAGGGATGATCTCTCTAGGTTAAATCTATGCCCTTATATAAGCTTTGGGCTCAAGTATTCTAAGTTAACAAGGATTACAACTTTAATGAAAAGTAAGATTCTAATAAATGCTAAATCTCTAAGGATTCCTACTTTTCAGCCGCCTCCTTGTTTCATGGAAATTCTTCTCCTTGAGCTTTGGCTTGACATATCTTTTGATCCGGGGCTTGGAAAAATATTTGGCTTTCACACGACAGATGAGCATATTTTTCTCTATCTATCGAGGTCCACTTTACTTTTCCTCTTCATGAAGTTGCTGTCGCCTTGCTGTCACGACAGGTCCATGACAGGTTCGTCTTCTTCGTCTGCTTGTCCCGTTCAGCTTTCCTGCTTATCTGCCCTGCGCCTGCCTTCTTCGTTCACGACGGCGGAAACCTGCCAAAAATAGCCATTTTTAGTAGAATCTGCGCCTTTTATATATTTGTGATGTTTTGCTGTAAACTGGCCTAAATGCAATGAAATGGTGCTTGAATGCAGCAGGAATATGGGTTAAAAGGGTGTAAATAATAGAACTTTTACACACTCAACAGAAAGTTCCCCTGAACTCCTCACTACACTTGCCAATCCGAAGTACAATTCGGCTCGAAGGGTGAAACCACTAAACTTCCCCGAACAAATCCCAACACATGCTCATACAATGATATGATGATTAGAAATCAAATTTCATAAACAAAGTTCTATAAATCTAATATTCAATAAATATACTTCTTAAATCATAGTCCATAAATCATAGTTCATAATTCACGGTTTGTAAATCATAGTAAAAACATATTCTGAAAAGGTATGCATGTGATGTCAACCATAAAAATCATAATACATATAAATAACCACATAAAGGGTAAAACACCAACACATAGACAAATAACATATAATTTAATTATAGCACAGGAAGAAAACACACCTTAGGCAAGCTATACTTAACCTACAAAATGATGTGATTTTCCATGATCAAAAGTTTTGGATCCAACTGTATCGGTATCAGACTAAACTTTGGGTTGAAGGGATTAACGTAAAAGAAGGGGTATAGAGCGGTGGAGATTATTAGATAGGAAATTAACAAATTCAAAAAGGGATTTTAACAGCATGACACTATATAAAAAAGTAGGGTTCTTGGGGTTATCTTATTTGAACTATGTGTGTGTATATATATACGGAGAGTAAACCTAATTTAAGTAAAATAATGAAAGTGATATAGGATAGAAAAGAATAAAAGTAAAAAAAATAATTAAAAGAAGACGATTGGAGGAAGTGATTAGAATTCAATTTAAAAATAAAGTACTAAATATATATATATATATATATCATTTAAATAATAATCAAAAAATGGATAAGTCGGCTAACATAGTAAAATTAAACTTTCTTTTAAAACAATGGATTAGTTCCATACGGGTCCTTAAACTTTTAAGAAATCTCACATTAACTTTCAAGTTTGATAAAATTTCTTATTTAGTCTCTGCAAAAAAAAATTTAGGGTTCTTGAATTAAAATTCCTAAATAATTATGGTTTTAACTTTTTGGGATTTTAAAATCAGGTTTCTAAATTAGGGATATTTTGAATCTAGGGTTTACAATTTTTGGTGTAATTTTTGGGGCGTTACAACTCTCCCACCCTTAAAAGAAATTTTGTCCTCAAAATTTTTAGACTAAAAAAGGCTTAAAAGAGCATTTCGAATCATGTTACGAATAACAACACAAAGTTTTCAGATAGGCTTTAATCTAAAATTTATAAGAACGAGTATGATCACGAGTGGCCACTAATCTAGAGCTCCTACGAGATGACATAATAGTCTATCTATAAAAGGAATTAATCCTTAAGTTAGAGTTGGTACTTGAAGTCTCTATTCAAAACAAAATTTTAATTCTTTAAAATAATAAATTTATCAGAAAATCTCATTTTGCCCAAAAACATTTAATATGCATGCAAAAATAATTTTTGGCTAAAAATTTTATGTGAGCCTCTTAGTCCGAGGGTTTGAACTTAGCTCTGATACCACTAAACGTAACCCCTAAACCCGACCTAAAAGAAATAGTCGAATTTAGGAAGTCACAATTGAAAACTTTACCCTTAAGAAATTAATTCGAATTATAATATATTAAAATAATGTAAAACAAATTATTTCTGATAATAATATAAAGTGTCTCGATATTTATAAATTCCAAACGTTAAAAATTAGGGTAAACTACATAAATGACCACCATACTATTGGTAAAGTCGCGATTTGACCATTTTACTTTTTTTCGAAGCAATTAAACCACTAAATTATTTAATTTGTTGCAATGTGACCACCAGCCATTTTACTTTATTTATATATTTTTAATTTAATAATTTTTATTTTGCTCCTCCAATCAGGAGGTGACATGTGTCACCTGATTGGAAGAGCAAAATTAAATAAGAAGCATATTGCCTCTAGCAGGAATCGAACCCAGTATGAATGGGTTGAAAGTGAGCATGCTAACCACCAGGCCAAATCTATCCTTATGATGCTTTGTACAAATTTTAATATATATTTTAACTTGTTACTCATGCCAGGAAAAAAACAAGAAACAAGTTCTGAAGATCATCTCTGCACTTTCTATCTCAGCAGCGATGGATCTTGATCTCCCCACTTTTGGTTACGCAGTGGTGTTAGCCATCACACTACTGTTTTTGTACACCAAACTCATAAAGTCTAGCGCCAGAAGCGGCGACAAAGCTGCACCCGTTGCAGGTGGTGCGTGGCCATTAATCGGTCACCTCCCGCTGTTAGGGGGATCGTTGTCCCCTCATGAAACATTGGGAAACTTGGCTGATAAATATGGACCTGCCTACATGATCCGCATCGGTGTTCATCCAGCTCTGGTGGTGAATTCGAGAGATGTGGCCAAGGAGATATTTATCACTAATGATATGGTTGTTTCCTCTCATTCCAAATTTGCAGCCGCTGAACACCTGGGTTACAACTATGCCATGTTCGGGTTCTCTCCCTACGGACAATACTGGCGTGAAATGCGGAAAATAACAATGTTAGAGGTGCTATCCAACCACAGGATCGATCAGCTTAAGAAAGTCTTTGTGTCGGAAATACAAGGGTCACTAAAACAACTATACAGGACTTGGGGTGAGAAAAAAGATGGCTCCGGTAAGGTGTTGGTTGAGATGAAGAAACATTTTGCGGACTTGACTTTGAACGTCATTCTCAGGACGGTTGCCGGGAAGAGGTATAATGTTGCCGTGGAGGAAGACCAGAAGGTGGTGTCCAGATATCGTAAGGCTTTACGAGATTTCTTTCACTTGTCGGGTATATTTGGGTTGGGTGACGCAGTCCCTTTTCTCCGACGTTTGGATTTGGGCGGCTACGAGAAGTGGATGCAGAAAACTGCTAAAGAGTTGGACGTTATTGCCGATGGATGGCTCGATGACCACAGGAAGGACGGACATTGGGAAGAGAACAAAAAGGAAAAGGATTTCATGGACGTTATGAAATCTGTTCTTAAAGGTGCAAGCCTCGCTGGATATGATGCTGACACCATCAACAAAGCCACTTCCTTGGTACAATCTTTTTCCTTGTGTTTTAATAAAAATCGATTTCACCATTAATCGGTTCTGATTTCTAAACTATGAAACTTGCACATTGCAGAATATGATTTTAGCAGGCAGTGACACCACAACTGTTACCTAGCCTGTAGAGCAAGCCTTGCATCTCTCTCCCTCTCAAATTTCCGATAATTAGTCCGCTGCAAGAAAGAAACCTTATCCGGATACTGGTTTTTTTCCTGGCATGAGTAACACGTTAAAATATATATTAGAATTTGTACAAAGCATCACAAGGATAGCTTTGGCCTGGTGGTTAGCACGCTCACTATCAACCCATTCATCTTGGGTTTGATTCCTGCTAGAGGCAATATGCTTCTTATGTAATTTTGCTCTTCCAATCAGGTGACACGTGTCACCTCCTGATTGGAGGAGCAAAATAAAAATTATTAAATTAAAAATATATAAATAAAGTCCTCCAATAATACGGTGACACGTGTCGTAACCTAATTAAATAATAAAATTATTTTATTTATTAAAATTAGGACCAAATTAATAAAATGTATAAATAGCGGGGAGCAAATGTGTAATTATACCAATTTTATTAACTGCCACGTCACTCCTTCCGTTAGTTTTTAACGGCTGGTGGTCACATTGCAACCAATTAAATAATTTGGTGGTTTAATTGCTTCGAAAAAATTAAGATGGTCAAATCGCGACTTTACCAATAGTATGGTGGTCATTTATGTAGTTTACCCTAAAAATTAATAATCTTATAATTTAAATAAAACTTTAAAATTTGAAGTATGAAAATGCATGCTAAAAATAATAAGCATCAAATCTGAAATTACATCAATATCCCCAAAACAATTATTAATATGAATAACTAAAAATAGTTTCATACTAAATTATAAAATAACCAGATAAAATTGAGATCCTCGAAGTACCGATTCGCCTATAGTATGAGTATCTGAAAGAACAAGAAAATCATAGTCATAAAAAGATAATAATATTTTCTTAAAATTCTTTAAAGAACAACTGTAGAGAGTTTAGGTGTTCTCCATTTATGAGCGCAAATGCACACTCTTGTCAAGTTATAGTATAAAAGATATCGTCTCCCACAGGGATTGGAGCAACTCCTATGAATGGTTTCCTGCACAATGATTTAGTAAATGTGCAATTAAATCTCATGATGTGGAAATATAAAAACACAAATAAAATAAGATAGTGATTAGAGGAATGATCGGGAGAAATTTGGGCGATAAGCTAGGTAAGATAAATGCAACTCAGTGGCCTATGGTCTGCATTGTAAAGTCTGAGCATGTTTTGCAATAACATGAATTGCTTCCTTGACAGGATGGCGGGAGGCAAACTACGACCCTGTCACGCAGCTGCAGCAGGTCACTGCCACTACAAGAGTGTACTGTCTCGGCAGGTGGAACGGAAAGAAGTCCTGGTGGCAAGTCTGACAGACATTCCAAGTTCGGCAGGATAGTCGATAGTGATCCCTCCTATTTCTAGGCTAGGATGCTCGAGAGCTAACTTGTGGACTAGTGTGGAACCAAGCTAGTCAACTCAGTTTGTAATCCCTTTTAGTCGCTGAAACTTGTAGACTAGTGTGGAACCAAGTTAGTCACACTCCAACGGGTTGTGACCGTGCTTAACCCTTTCATGAGCCTTGCACTTTCATGCCCGACAAATGGATTTTCTCTTCAACTGACTGGTGTAGACTAATTAAACGAACGCAAAACATAGATTAAGCAAACTCAGAATTTTATTGAAAACCACTCAAAACTATACAACCATTTCCCTCAAACTACTTTACATACACGCGCCTAAACCCTATGAGAGTTGGGCCACGACCCCTAACAACTCCAACCTATCTAACTATCCCCTCATCTATCCTCATGTCCTCCGATATGTGAGGTGCTATCCGAGATGCCCCTATACCCTTACATACATTGGGTATATATAGGGCTCATGGCCTAAGATTGAGTCCTCCTTGAAGTAGGAGTTCTAAAAGTAAGTTACATTAAATACATACTCCTTTTTGCCTTAAATGTGGACTCTTTGGAAATTGCCTTCTTCCGCAAGTAAAGATAAGTGCTCCTACTTATCGATCTCGGATCAGCTCTACCGGGTGCCACATGCTTCAGAAAGTTGCAAGACTGGGCTCATTGGGTTTAGGAAATTGCCCTCTTTAAATCGCGACCAATCTTGGCTAAGTCAGTGTAACTCCTGCACGAGCGGCAATGCTGCTTCGGCAGCGTCCTTGGCGGCATCTTGACCTGCTTCATTACAGCTCCTTTTGTTCCAGCTTTCCTGTCCTCTCCTCTTCTTCCCTTGCTACAGCACCTAAAAATATAAACTAAACTAAAACGGTAACTTTTCTCAACCAAACATAAAATATTTAATAACAACATGGTAAAAGAGAAGATATTGTTATAATGCATGCAATGCACCTAAATATGCCTAAATGAGCTTAAGAGCAACAATAATAAGGACATGAATGTGTACAAAATATAAAACTCGTAGACACTCTGCACACCCTCAAACTCGAACTATTGTTTGTCCTCAAGTAATGCACCTAGCTAGTAAACCTGCCCCTAGCACAAAATTAATAGAAACATTAGCTTTTAACTTGATTTCATACCTCAAGGTCGTGGCACCTATTTTTTATGTTAATGTTAGGGAATGGCATGAAATAACTTAGGTTTTAATTTTCTTAATGCCAGCACAGTGTGTGTAGGTCTGTGCTCATGCTAATCATGCTGAGATAACTAAGTTAACAATGAATGCCTCACATAATTAAATTACTAGAAAAGATACCAGTCGCTGCCTTGGCAGCACAGTTGGGCACTTTTGTTTTCTTTTTCTGATCATGGCTTTAAGGGCTTCAGTTGATCACAACTATTTTCCAGGTCTAAAGCTAAGATAGGTGCACTCTACGAAACTCTAAACCTTTTGAATAGAGTCATCCCATGAAGACTTTCATTCACTCTTGCTAATTTGTCCATCACTTGGTTTAGATTCATGGACTTTGATAGCATCGAAGTGTCCTTGCTAAAAAGCTTCTCTTATAGTCAATAAAATAGCCCCTTGACTATACAAAACAATACCTAAATTATATGACAGCCCTTCAAAAATTATCAATTAACTTCAGCCCTTTACAAATTATCAATTCATTACCAAAAATTTTCATGAACGTTACGAGGCAACGTAGCTTTCTACTCTATCTACACTCATTTTTCTTTATAATTTTAACCATTTGGTCAATCCAACATAAACCAACTCAGTCAAGGAATCAAGCAATTAAACATTTTAACCATGACACCATTCAAATGTATCAAGGAATGCATCAATCATGAATTCAATTATCTAGCAAACTTAACAACAGTATGACATGAGAATCTTAAATCAAACACTCAATTTAAAGCATGAATTAAAGATAAAGGAAGAGTGATCACCTTTCTTTCTAAGCCATTTGGCAAAATTTCAAGAAAGGCTAGCAAAGAGAAAATCCTTGAAAGCTCTTCCCACCATTCTCTCTCTAACACTCTCAACAATGTTCATTTTGGTTAATGGAAGAGATGAAGGGGATAACCCCATTTGTCTCGTCACCGAATCATCCTTCATTTCACATGTTCAATGAGGAATTTGCTTCTTTTAAGTGTTCAAAACTCCTATTTATTACCCTTTTTACTTCTATTATTGCTTGACTTAGGCTCACTTTAGTTGCATTATTACGCATACATGCATATTTTCATTGTTTCTTTGGTTGTCGTGTTTGAATTCATGTTTTGCTCATTTTTAGTGGAAAAGATGCTACTGGAACTTATTTTTATGTGTGCAGGACTAGTTGCCAGGAAAGTTGTCGTGGCAACCCAAGAAGGAGATACCAGGACAGTTACCATGACAACCCAAGAAGGAGATGTCGAACCAGTTGCCACGACAAGCATAGACAAGAAAGAATGAGGTGAAGTGGTAGCCGAATTGAAGAGTAGAAAAAGCTAACTTAATCGGGATAGGTGGCGTGGAGAAAAAAAGTTGGAAGTTCGTGAAGAGGACAAGAGAAGATGAATTCCAAGAAAATAAACGGAAGTTTTAGTTGGAATGGATTGAATATTTCTTTTATCCAATTTAAATCCAACTTAACTACCTCCTCAAGAAAGACTTTGACCTAGCCATCCGTTATTTAAAGAAGGCCAAGCCGCAAGCCTCCACACGTTCGATAGAGAGAGAGACCAAGAGGGCTGTTGACATCTTCTTTATCCTTTTTCTTCTTGTTCGATTAGGTTTATGTTAGGGAAACTTGGTTTTGTGTTTCTTTTGAACCTAGCCATGAACTAAATCTAGTTGGCTAAGGTTATTGTGTTTTGTGGTTGTGAGAAATAATTGGAGTTTTTTAGGTAATAGAGTTTGCACTTTTACCCAAGATTTGCTCATTCTTGGCTTTTTAACTTTGCTTGTGAGTGAAATGAGAGATGATCTCGTAATTTCATCTATTTATCTAATATCGGGAGAGTTATATTCAAGAAACGAGTGAGCATGATTTTTGTCCAAATCAATGAAGACTAATTCGACTTTGGAATAAGTTACAAATTTCAACGGCTAAGAGGAGCGCAAGATTGGTTGTTGTGCACCCTTGATTAACAGAGGGATGTATCATCAAGGCATGCACAATTAACTGGAGTTTCGACTTAGGGATAATGAAGAACCATTAAAGAACGCTTCTCCGAATCTTGGAGGTTTCTACTAAGTCTCCCAAGCGGTTGTCCTGGCAATCACTGCCCAGGCATCGTTATACTAGTTGCCCCGGCAACCGCTATTCCAGTTACCTTGGCAACCCGATTGCTACCAATTGGCGCGACAATTGAGTTTCCATTGAACTCTTTTACCAAGACAATCCATTCGACTATCACTCTTCAACTCACAATAACCTGGCCTATTCTCTCTTACTTGATTACATCTTTCTTTTATTTTATTGCTCTTAGTTTAGTTGTTCATTAAAACTCCTACAATCACCTGCTTCTGTTTTTATTTTACAGTGCGAGAAGTTAAATTTCCGAAGTATCACCAATCCCTGTGGAGAAGATATTTTTCAATACTATAACTTGTGACGTGTACACTTGCACCAATTGCGAAACACTTATTACGCACAACAAGTTTTTGGCGTCGTTGCTGGGGATTGGCTATAGCGACATTGTTTTTATTTTCCTGCTTTTATATTTCTTTTTACTTTTTATCGTTCAGTTTCCAAAGGTTAAAAAAAATTTGGTTTTGCTTTGGTATATGACCAGGGAAAACCGAACAGCACCAGAATATCCCCTTGATCCAAAAATTGAATGTACCTATAGTAGACTAAAAAAAACTGAGAGCAGCAATGGGAGATCAAGTCGGCAATTACAATGCTAATGAGAATCATATTGTCGCGGCAGGAGATGAAGTGATATTGCCAGCTGAACTTGCTCAAGCAAGGAATCAAACCGTTCGAGACTATTTAGAGGAGGATCTCAACGGCTTAAACACAGGAGTTGTCACACCTAAAATTGAAGCTGCCCACTTCGAATTAAATCCAATTATGTTCAAAGTGATCAATACAATTGGTCAATTTGGCGAATCAGCAACTGAAGATGCTAGACAACATCTCAAATCTTTCATTTAGATCTGCAATTCATTCAAACTTCAAGGAGTCCATGAGGATATTTTGAGGCTAAAATTATTCCCCTATTCACTTAGGGATAAGGCGAAAATGTGGTTGAATAGTATTCTATTCGGATGAATAGGATCCTCGACCGCTTTATGTCGTGATTTCCTTGCTCAATTTTATCCTACAAATATGACTGGTAATTTATGTAACGAAATCACTTATTTTCGACAGGCAGATGATGAATCCATGTACGAGGCTTGAGAGCGATATAGAGAATTGTTACACAAATGTCCTCTACATGGATTCCTAGTATGGACACAAGTGACGTTGTTTTAAAACGTAGTAAACACACCGACAAGGAAGATGCTAGATGCCTCGGCAAATGGCATACTCCTAGACAAGCCACCAGAAGAAGCAATAGAGATTTTGAACATGCTTGCTAAAATGATTATCAGTCCCCAACTACCAGAAGAGGAAGAGTCAGACGTCATGCCACAATAAACGAGAGTCATCAGATTCGATTCTCACCCAATTGGCTACCTTAACCAATTTGGTTAAGAACATGCAACGACCAAGAAACACACATGAGGTCAAGGTAGTAGGTTCCACCCAAACTTTGCACACCACTGCAACTCATATGACCAAGAATTCTTCGGGTTCTCTCAAACCAAGCCTCGAAACCCTCAGGAGATAGACCTCGAAACTCAATTCCACCCAAAATTCGCAAACACTCCGAAGGCAATCCGACATTAGCACCTAGCTGAGGTGCAGCCACATGCATACTCGCTATCGCTGCCTGAATAGCCCCAGTTATAGCCTGAATCAATGGTGTCATATCAACAATAGCTTGCCCTTGTGCTGCTTGAGGCCTAACACCTCCAACGCCACCTCTCGCTCCAGCTCCATCACCACAAGGAGAAGGAGGCGACAAATTCTAAACATTCTCATTAATCTCAGTCTCAACCACATTACGCACATTGGCTCTAAGCTCTTGTCTCAGTCCCATGATCAAAACAATATATCTAAAAAGAATGCAACAATAAAACAATCAGGCTAGCCAAAGCAAGAATCCAAGGTGCTCAAGTTTTACTTTTCAAAACAAAAATTATCTTTACATTAGTAATAATATGGAAATGGGTGCCCTTAACCTCTCCCCCGACAACATATAACAATCATAATTCATGATATCAAAAATAGTGCATCTCACACAAATCAAACAACGGTCAAAACATGACATAATCAATCTCCATACGTAGCATTAATTAAGAAATCAACCCCAAAACAATATTACATCAACCTTACATCCTAATTCTTTCTAAACCTAGCGGTGATACCACCAAATGTAACCCCATCGACCCGGTCTGGACGATAAACCGAACTGAATGGGTCACACGGGAAATATTGAAGTAACCGAGAAATTTACTCCAATAAAAAACCCTATTTTTTCATTTTATCTTGTCTAGATGCTCATTATTATCCTAAGTGACAAACTTCGCAGCGGAACAATTCACATCTCAAATGGAAAACGGTTAGGGACCTAATTTCATACAAACACATTCTAGGGACCATTCTGTAATTTGGTAAAATTACAGAGACTTATGCTATTTTTATATTACCAACCTTTAATTAGTCACATTACATGCCTCTCAGTCCAATCTCAGCTCAAAATAATCATCCAAGCTCTTTTAATTGCATCCACAACATTTAGGGACTAAAACATAGAGAAATATAACTTCAAAAGAAACCATTAACTAACTTAACTGCTGGTCGTATCGATACAGTAGGCCCCCGTATCGATACACCCTTGATAATAAGTTTCTAGCTTCAAAAACACAATGCCCATAGTGATACTCCATTTGGTCGTATCGCTACACGAATTTCTAGTAGCTCAAAATCGTACTGATACTCTCATGTGTACTGATACCCTCTGTCTATTACACAAGGACCACATCGATACGCTTTCCCACCGTTCCGATACGCTATGCCTAAATTGGCTTTCTCGTATCGATACAGGCTCGTGCCTGAAATGTCACAAATAGTTGTTTTTTCACACTTTAATCCAATCGATGACATTCCAACATGCTTCCAACATGCATACAACATATTTAAACATCAAACCACAATCATACATGGCAATTTCAATAACATAGCATAGCGATATACATTAAGAAAGTTTATAGGCATGTTTCCTATGCAAAATAGCCACTCAAGAGTCAAATCTCAAACCAAAGTAAATACCGGCAAGTAAAGGCCATTTACAAGTCATTAAAGGCAAAACCAACTTGCCATAGAACAGGGAGTTTCAAAACATATCTTCCAAAACATTAAGGCATCCTCCCATTGCAAACCATTATTAATAATAGGTAAATGTAAAATCATATTTGAGCTTAATCTCACTCCTTGTAAATCTTCTTGCCTCTTTTCTGCCCAAATATGCTAATTCACTGCATTGTTGGAAAACAGAGTGTAAGCAATAATGCCTAGTGAGGGATGCTCAAAACAAACCAACAACAACAATACATTTCAAAATTATTTCTCAAATAGAAATCTCTATCTCATCATGCTCATTCTATCTCATGCTTGAAATCATTTTCAAAGAAAAACCACATCATTAAAAGAAAACCACATGTACCATCTATCTCATGCATTAACCCAAATGCATAATCTAAAGCGAAACCATACATGCTTTCTTCTCAAAAGCATTTCTTAAATCATATTCTAATATGCAAAACACAATGCATAAAATCATTTATAAACAAGGTACATGTGAATCTCATATATTGGCATTTTAGCAAAATTACTCGGATATGCGGATAGCTTGACAAAATCTCACATAGTCAAGTCCTACCCTGGTGGAATCTCACGTCCCCGGACTCTCATGGCAGTATCTCTCATCGCCAAAAAGCTTGATGGAATCTCTCATCATCAAGACCTACTATGGTTGAATCTCTCATCACCACACTCTCACTTTGGAACGGGATGGACATACCCTCATTGCCCGAACCAAAGAGCACGTACGAATTTTGTATATTATAGTGCACTTCTCATTCTCTTGGTCGACCAATTTTATCCGGTAACAATAATCACATCTCATGACAATATACTCATTTTAAACATCATTACCTACTGTTTTTTCATTGCATAAACATAATTTTTTCTCATCCCATTTCAAAAGCATAAACAATGTATAACATTTTCTCAACATGATCTATCTTTGCAAAATCACAATTCTATCTCAAGGGACCATATAAACCATCTATCTTTAAAACATGAGCATGATCATCAAAATCAATGGGTTAAAAACTAAGAAATGAGAGCAAAACTTCTGAAACTTACTTCTGGCGTTAGATTAGTGTTTCAAACTCAATCTAAACCCCCAAACCTTGCTTTCAAGTCTTTGAAAGGCTTTTAAAACCAATTACACTCACCAACAATGCCTCGCTTGCTTTGCCGAAGCGTAATCAAGCTTCTGGAGCTTCCAGAACATCATCAATCTCTTCCGATATGTTCTCTCTTATTTATACCACACAAGAACAGAGGATTAATGCATCTCAAATGCATTAAAAACACCAGCAACCAAAGCCACTGTTGTCACTAAATTTTCAACTCGATTTTAAATAATCAAAAAAATAAAAAATATATAAAAAATAATAAAATCCCTTTTCCTTTAAATAATAAAAGGCCCACTTTTTAAAACAAATGAAAAATAAACAAAGACCCACTTTTAAAAGCCCATTTTTTAAAAAAAGAATAAAGCCCATTTTAAGCCCATCTTTTGGAAAAAAGAAAAAAAGGGAAAAAGAGAAAATAATTCTAATAATTATGGTGTAAAATAAATATTGGAGAAGAAAAAGGAAATAAAATGAAGTAAACAATAATAATAAATGTGATGAAAAAATCAAAAAATAGCCAAAACAAGGAAAAAAGAAAGAAAATATAAAAAAAGATAAAAAGGGGAACCAGCGCGTGGGCCGCACGCGCGTGGGTTGGTTCCCCAGCAAACCCTCGCGTCGATTTTCCATGGTGGCCGACCAAGGCTGCCTTCGCCCTTGGTACCGACCAATCCACCTTGCCGCCGCTGACCCAATGCCACCTACCCCGCTCACCGCTGCCACCTGTGCTCAGCGAAATCATCAAAAAACAGAGTAAAAGAAGTAAAACCCTAGGCTCCAATCAAGGGGAAATTCGATCTCAAATTTGAACCAAATCGGGATATTCTTGAGGGGGTTTTCCGAGGATCAAGCCATGTGTCGGATTTAGGCTACAATTTGGGGATTAAATCCCAATTTTGCTTGAATTTGAGGAAAAAATGAACTATAAAAACCTACATTCACCCATTTGTTCAACGCACAATTTCAAGAAAAAACACACTTGAAAAAAAAGCAATTAGGCTTGGAAAAATTGGAAAAAACTCTCTAAAAATTCTTCAAAGGTTGCTGGAAATTTTGAGTCGAAGTTCGAGTTTGGAAGCAATTTTCCGGAGGCAATTAGGAGGATTTGGAGAAGTCCATATTCGAGTTCTTCAATCATCGTTTTCAGTAAAATTTCTAACTTTTCTTTTACATTTTATTTAGTTTTTTATTGCTTGTTCTTGGTTGAATTTTTGTTTGTGTTTGTTTTTTTTGTGTGGATTTTAGGTTGTTGTTGATGTTGGAAAATAGTTTCACAATTCTGGTAACGTTTTTGTTTTAAATTTCCGTTTTAAAATTGGTTTGATCTTTTTTAAAATTTGCATGCTTAAAAAATATTGTTAAAGTTGTTTTGATCTTTAGAAATGTAGAAATAATTTTTTAAGGTGTTTAAATTAAAATGTAAGAATAAAATGAATAAATGTGTTTTAGTTGAAAAAACTTAAAGTTAGGGATTATATTTGGAAAAAAAAACAATAATCCATGGGTAGAAATAATAAAAGGGCTTGATTTTGATTTAAAAATATAAAAAAGATTTTTTTTGAAATTTAGATTTAATAATAAATGGGTTGATGATTTTTAAAATTAAAGGATAAATAAGTTGTTTTTTTAGGAAAAAAGAAATAAGTAATAAAAGTTTGTTTTTTAAAAGAAAGCAAAATAAAAAGTTTTTAGGTAAAAGTTTTGGTTTTTTTAGGAAAAAATAAAATGTTGAAAAAAGCTTAAAAGGGAAATCTTTCCAAAAAAAAATAAGGTTTATTTTAAAAAAAAGGTTTATTTTAAAAAAATGAAAAGTGAAAAAAGAAATTTTAGAAGAATATTTTTTTTGAAATGGAAAATAAAAAGGTGGAAAAAGCATGAAAATCAAAAAAGGTAAAACAATGAAAAGAAGGGTCTTGGTTTAAAAAAAATAAAAAGTAAAAAAGAAATAAAGGGTTTTTTAAAGGAATAATAAAAAGGGTAAAAACTCAAAAGAATAAAAGTTTGCTTGCTTGTTTTAGAAATGAGTTTAAAACTTATGATTAGGAACTAAAACTTAGATAGATACATGTTTTGTTGAAAAATGTTCTTCACAAAAATAAAACACACTTAAGCAAACTTAAACACTTAATTAGGAATAAAAGACTTAGACGTTTTTAGGGTTTTTAAATAATCGAACTTAGAAATGAATAAAATGCTCAACGCACTAAAATTCTTTATTGCTTGGAAAGTGAAATTAATTTACTGCGGTGTCTTATCAAACATGCAAATTTCAATTTTGAAAACAATTTTAGGAAAAAAATTAGGTATTGTAACGTCCTGGTTTTAGGCCTTGATGTTTTAGACATCGGACCGGTCGGAAACGGATTGAATCGTATTAGGTGGTTTTGGGAAATCAAGGGTTAGAAAAGGATAAAAATATGACAAAAATTGTTAAAATCCTCTAAAATCATGTTTAAGAGGTTGGTCAAATCAATTTTACAAAAAAGAGTTTTGGAAGTGGTACATTTTGTGTGGTGACCAAAATGTAAAGTTTTAAAATTGTAAAAATGTGTAATTTTCAAAGAGATGTCAAAAATCTTAGAATCTTTAGGGAGCTATGGTGCAATTACACCTTCCTAAAATTGACATGTGTTTTAAATGAATTTAATATAATTGATTAAAATGAATTATTAATTATTTTAATTGATTAAATGGTTATTTGAGAGATCTCTTTTTACGTAACTAACTTTCAAGTTTCATTTTCAGAAAATCCATTTTCATCAAGTCTTTCTCTAGATTTTTTTTCTCTCAAACATTCTCTCTTTGATTTTAAATCATTTCTAAGAAATCTCTTCAAGTTCATCAAGTTTTGCGAAGCAAAAAAACTAGTCAATCCTTAAGGAAGGCAAGGATTGGAGATAAATTCCATTCTCAACCTCTAATCTAGGTTCTTTATTGAAATTCCCAAGGTCTTTGACTTCTAATTCTTGTTTTTAACTGAGTTTTGATTATAGATTTGATTTAATGTCAAAATCTTGCAAAATAGTGGCTTAGATCTTGATTTTAAGAGTTTTGTTGATGAGATCTGTTTTGGATTGATTTTAATTGAGTTTTGATTTGATTATTATGTTGAAAAAGTGTTTTGATAAGATAGATCCTGAAATCCTTGAGATCCTTGAGTTTCTTGATAGTTTTGGTGGAGTTTTTGTGGTGATTTGATGGTGTTATGCTTGCTGGAGGGATAATGATGGGTTTAGGTTGTTTTTAGATGTGTTTTGATGTTGATTAATGGTTGGAAGTGATGTATGTTGGATGAGCTTGGTTTAGGAAGCAATCGATTGAGTTTTCGGTTGTTTCGAATGGGTAATTTGGTGTAGTTTTGGTGAGCAATGAGTTTGTGTTTAGTTGTTGGTGTTGAAATGCATTTTAATGCATTTGGATCTCTATTTTGACGATCTATAAACAGAGGTTCGTGATACGGAAGCAAGCGAAGCATTTTTGGATGCTTCAGACGGGTGATCTTCGCATGGGAACGTGAAGTTTCGCGTATCAGTGAGTGGATCTGTTGTAAAGCTTTATCAAGCTTGGATACAAGGTGTTGGGAGGTTAGTGTAAGCTTGAAACGCTTAGCTAATCTCGGAAGTAAGTATGTGTAAAACCTATGTTTGATTTTGATATAATTAGATCTTTAAGGATCAATTTGTAAACTTTAAAATTGTTTTTATAAGTCCCTTAATAAGTTTTAAAACACCAACACTTTAAAACTGATTTATAAAACTCAAACTCAAAATATTTTCAAAGTGTTCCAAGGCAAAACCATTGAAAATCGTCCAGGAGTATGGATACACTACCAAGCGTATCGATACCTTTTTGCCAAACTTGGTTACTGTCGGAACCCGTATCGATACCCCAAACCCTCATATCGATATGCCCCTGTGTTAAAATTCAAAGAGTTTGAATTGCGTACCGATACGGCTAACCCTCGTATCGATACAAGCTTTATAATTTTTAAATATTAAGTCGGTTTAAAAATATGACCGTTGGTGTCAGTTGGTTGGTAACCAAACTTTAAAAAGTCGTTGACCCGTATCGATACGCCTAACCTCCGTACCGATACAGATTTGGACAGTGAGCTAAGTTCAGAAAAAGGTATCGATACAGCCCTTACTGTTTCGATACCCCGTACCGATACGCTTACGTGCGTATCGATACCCCTCATTTATTGCACACAACGGCTCATTCTTTTCTGAGACAGGTATCGATACACCTTCCCGCGTACCGATACTGGTAGCTGTAGAAGTGCATTTATGGTGGTAAGAGAGGGTTCCAACGGCTACATTTATGTTCCCAACCACTCAAACGGCTAGAAATCAATGAGGAGGTATAAAAGACACATCCAAAAGCTACAACAACAACTATTGATCTTCAAGAAAACACCTATTCATCAAATCCAAGCAATTGTGCCAAAATTCCTATTTGTCTAGAAATCCCAATTGTAATCTTCATTAATATTTTGTTCAATTGGGTTGAGTGCTTGTAATTGGGCTATCATTTGTATTGAGAGATACCTTATTAGCCAACAAATTTCTTTGTTCACTTGTGTGAGGATTGGGTTGAATTTTGGGTAGAAAATTCAACCGAAATTGTAAGGGTTGCCTCCTTAGCCTAGAAAAGGGGAAGATCAATTAGTGGAATTGTTGCAAATCCTTAGTGAAGCTAAGGTAGTGGATGTAGAGTTCATTTGGAACTTGAACCACTCTAAATCCCTTGTCTATTATTTTTAATTTGCAATTTCCACCACAAAACCTTTAAATTTCCAATTCACCCTCTCTTGGTTTATATCGATCTTGCGATCCACTCAACAATTGGTATCAGAGCCTACCTCTTTGAGGATTAACAACCACAAGAGGAGTTCCTTGGAAGAGTGTGATCATCAAAATATCAAGAGATGACTTCAACCTCCGGTTCTGGCATGTACGAGTCACAATCCACTACAAAGCCTCTTTTCTTCAACGGTGATAACTATTCTTTTTGGAAGAATAGAATGCGTGTCTTCATAAAGTCAAATGACTATCTAGTGTGGGATGTCATTGAAGATGGGCCATATATTCCATTGAAGCAAGATGGTGAAGGCAAGATGGTTTTGAATAAGAAAGTGGAGATGAGTGAAGAGGAGAGGAAAAAGATTCAAGTCAATGATAAAGCTCTCCACATGTTATTTTGTTCTTTCGGTTCGGACATCTATTCAAAGGTCTCATCCATCGAAAGTGCCAAAGAAGTGTGGGACACTCTTGAGACTACTTATGAAGGCACCAATGATGTTAAAGATACTAAGATTGGAATTCTCAATCTTAGTTATGAAAATTTCAAGATGGAACCCGATGAGACGGTGTCAAAGATGTTTGATCGTTTCTCCACAATTGTCAATGGTCTAAAGGGCTTTGGAGAGATCATATCGGAAGACAAGCTTGTCCGGAAGCTACTCTATTCACTTCCCGAGTCTTGGGATGGGAAGAGAACCGCTATCATCGAAGCAAAGAATTTGAAAACTTTGAAGCTTGATGAGCTTGTGGGTTCTCTTCTTACTCATGAGATCATGAAGCAAGGAAGAGAAGATGAGAAGAAGAAAGAAGAGAAAATGGTAGAGAAGATTGAGGTTGAGAAGAAGAAGAAGATGGGAATATCTCTCAAGGCTAAAGCTTCACAATATGATGAGAGCTCATCTAGTGAGGAGGATGAACTTGAAGAATTGGCTATGATAGCCAAACGATTCTCACGTTTTATGAGGTCCAATCGGGGAAGAAAAACCCAAAGGAAGATGGACTTCAAAAGCAAGAACAAAGAGGAAGGAAGGGATCCTATCATTTGCTTTGAGTGCAAACAACCCGGCCACATACGTTCGGAGTGCCCTCAACTCAAGAAGAAGGGCTTTGAGAAGAAGAAAAAGCTCAAAGCCAAGCTTGCTACTTGGAGTGATGAGGAGTCATCGGAGGATGACGAACAAGAAGTGGCTAACCTTTGCCTCATAGCACTTGAGGAAGATTCCTCCATGGTAACCTCTAACTCATCTACTTTAGATTTTGAAGAATTAAATGATGCATATGATGAGTTACAAGATGTATATGATGAATTAGTTGAGAAATATAAGGAGTTGGTCATTAGGAATAAAAAGATTATTCTAGAACTAAATGAGAAAAATGACTCACTTACTCAAGCTAATTCAAAATTTGAGAAAAAGATATTAGGATTAAAAGATGAAATAAAATTCTTTCAAGATGAAAATGTTGATCTTAATAATCTTTTATCTCAATGTAATAGTGAACACCAAAAGGTGTTGAGTGAGCTAAATGAGCTCAAAAAGTCTTTAAAAAATGTTGGTAGTGTCAAGCATGAAGTAGGAGAATCCTATAGAACACACCAACCTAAGAAAAAGGCTAACTACTACAAACAAGGTAGCTACCCAAGACATAATAGAGCTAAAAGAATTAGAAGTGTATGGGTTCCTAAGGAACTTGTAAAATCTAATAATATTATTGCTATGTCATCTTGGATTCCTAAGGGAACCAAGGTTTTGGGAGCTAACACTCATGGACCCAAAATGATTTGGGTACCAAAAACCAAAGTTTAATATCTTTGTTTGTAGGGGGAGCATTGCTACAAGGCCAAAGCACAAAGTCAAAATTCATGGTACCTTGATAGTGGATGCTCGAGGCACATGACTAGAGACAAGAGTAGATTCATGGATCTAAAGCCAAAAAGTGGAGGAGTAGTAACATTTGGTGACAACTCCAAAGGCCACATTAAAGGTATTGGCTCCATGGGTAATCACTCTACTATTCTCATTGAAAATGTATTATATGTCGATGGTCTTAAACACAATTTATTGAGCATAAGTCAATTGTGTGATAAAGGATTTAATGTTTTATTTGATAGAAATGGATGCAAAATTGTAAACATTAAATCTAATAATATTATACTCATAGGTCATCACATAGGGAATATATACATGGTGCATCTAGATGACATTCATACATCTCATGCATGCTTAGTTGCTCAAAATGAAAATGATGCATGGTTGTGGCATAGGAAGCTAGGACATGCTAGCATAAGTGTTTTGGAAAAACTAGTCACCCTAAATCTAGTTAGAGGTTTACCCAAGATAAAATTTTCAAATGATAAAATTTGTGATGCATGCTCAAAGGGTAAACAACATAGGTCTTCCTTTAAATCCATTAATGATGTTTCTACTAGTAGATGCTTACAACTTATCCACATGGATTTATTTTGGCCAATTAGGACTATGAGCTTGGGTGGTAAGTCTTATGCTTTTGTGCTTGTTGATGATTTCTCTAGATTTACTTGGGTTCTCTTTTTAAGTACTAAAGATGAGGCATTGGAAAAATTCATCACATTTTAAAAATTAACCCAAAATGATCTTGAACTAAAAATTTCACATATTAGAAGTGATCATGGAACCGAGTATCAAAATTTGGGGTTTGAAGATTTTTTAAATGAAAATGGTATTAGCCATAATTTTTCGGCTCCTCGAACTCCTCAACAAAATGGGGTAGTTGAGAGGAAAAATAGGACTTTGCAAGAAATGGCTAGAATTATGCTTTGTGAAAACAATTTACCTAAATATTTTTGGGCGGAAGCCACAAACACCGCTTGCTATATTGTAAATCGAGTAATGATTAGGCCAATTTTAAAGAAAACACCTTATGAGATTTTAAAATCTAAACAGCCTAACATTATCTATTTTCACCGTTTTGGTTGCAAGTGTTTTGTTTTAAATAATGGAAAAGACAACTTAGGTAAATTTGATGCAAAAGGCGATGAAGCCATTTTTATAGGATACTCTTTAACCTCTAAAGCCTATCGAGTATTTAACAAAAGAACTTTAGTAGTAGAAGAATCTATTCATGTTGTATTCGATGATAACCTCCTTCCTAGGAAGGATTCTTGTGATGATGATGATGTAGGAATCATAAATGCCTTTGATGGAGGTCAAACTTCAAAGGAGGATGAGATTCCAACAAAAGAAGAGGACACACAAGATCCACCTCTTGAAGCCTTGAAGGACTTGGCTATTGAGGAAAAGGAAGTGAGCTACCCAAGGGAGTTGAACTATATCAAAGATGGTGAAATATTGGGTGATCCATCCAAGGGGAACCACTCGTTCTTCTCTTAGATTAATGAACCATGTTGCATTTATCTCATGCATAGAGCCTAAAAATATAAAAGAAGCATGGAAAGATGACTTTTGGATTATGGCTATGCAAGAAGAGTTAAATCAATTTGAGAGAAGTAATGTTTGGACATTAGTTGATAGGCCTAGTAATCAATCTACAATAGGAACTAAATGGGTCTTTAGGAACAAGCTAGATGAGAGTGGTAACATTGTAAGAAATAAAGCTAGACTTGTAGCACATGGTTACACTCAAGAAGAAGGAATAGATTTTGATGAAACCTATGCACTCGTAGCTAGAATGGAAGCCATTAGGATGTTGCTTGCATATGCATGTTATCATAATTTCAAGCTTTTTCAAATGGATGTTAAAAGCAAATTTTTAAATGGTTTTATAAATGAAGAAGTGTATGTGGAACAACCACCGGGTTTTGAAGATTCAAAATTTCCAAATCATGTTTTCAAACTTACCAAAGCTCTTTAAGGTTTAAAACAAGCTCCTAGAGCTTGGTATGAAAGACTTTCAAATTTTTTAATTGAAAAAGGATTTGAAAAAGGTAAGGTGGACACTACACTTTATATAAAAATGACATCTTAGTAGTTCAAATTTATGTTGATGATATTATTTTTGGTTCTACTAATGAATGTCATTGTCAAGAGTTTGCTAAGTTAATGCAACGTGAAATTGAGATGAGCATGATGGGGGAGCTCTCATTCTTTTTGGGACTCCAAATCAAGCAAAAGAAGGATGGAACCTTCATCAACCAAGCAAAATACATAAATGATATGCTCAAAAAGTTTGGCTTGGAGAATGCAAAGCCTCAAGCCACTCCTATGAGCTCATCTACAAAGCTTGACAAAGATGAAGGAGGTAAGTGTGTTGACTCTAAGCTTTATCGTTCTATGATTGGATCTTTGCTTTACCTTACTGCAAGTAGACCAGATATCTTGTTTAGTGTTTGCTTGTGTGCTAGGTTTCAAGCTAGTCCTAGAAAGTCTCACCTTATAGCCGTTAAGAGAATCTTTAGATACCTTAGAGATACTCTTTGTTTAGGTCTTTGGTATCCTAGAGACTCTACCTTCAACCTTCATGCTTACTCGGATGCGGATTTTGGGGGTTGCAAAATTGATAGGAAAAATACTTCGGGAACTTGTCAATTCTTAGGTAGTATGCTTATATCTTGGTTCTCTAAGAAACAAAATAGTGTAGCCTTATCTACCACCGAAGCCGAGTACATATCCTTAGAGAGTTGTTGTGCTCAAGTCCTTTGGATGAAGCAACAACTCTTAGATTATGGAATTAAAGTTGAAACCATACCCTAAAATGTGACAACACTAGTGCAATATGTTTAACAAAAAATCTCATCCAACACTCTAGAACCAAACACATAGAAATAAGGCATCATTTCATTAGAGATCATGTCCTTAAGGAAGATGTGGTTATAGAGTATGTAGACACCTTGAATCAATTAGCGGACATATTTACAAAACCCTTAGACAAAGAGATTTTTTGGTCCCTTAGGAGAGAGTTAGGTCTAGCTAGCGTATCTTGACCTTTTAGGACCTCTTTTGTGCTTAAATATGCTTGATCTTGTGAAATGCCATGTTTGTATGCTTAGACTCCTAATTTCATCCATGCCTATAGTTAGGGGGAGTATGATTCTATTAAAATATGCTTAGAACTGCTCATACATCATTTGCATACCTTTAGGAGATGTTAAGTTCGAGCCTTTGGTTGTTCATTGAACCAAATATGTAATTCTGGGCTTATAGTATCGATACGGCTCTACGCGTATTGATACATGTTCTTCATTCAGTTTCCCAAAATTTTCTTCGCTTCACGGGTATCGATACGATTAATCTCGTATCGATACAGGTCGTTTCGATATGGACCCCTCCGTTTCGATACGACTTTCCAACGGGCATTTTTGCGGAAAAGACAATTCTATCCCCGTATCATTACACCCTCGGGCGTATCGATACTCGACTGTGCTGATGGCATTAAATTTGGCTTTTAATGAGATTAACTTTTACCAAAATTCAAACTCTTCAAAACCTAAAAACCCTAGCCGATTTTGCCTATAAAAAAGCCCTTCCTCCTTCATATTTTTCACACCTCAACTCAAATCTAAAAGAGTTTTTGAATCAAGCAAGGCTTTGTGCTCTCTCTCTCATCTTTGTGCTAGTTTTTCTTCAATCTTCCAAGTTTCTATCAAGGTAATCTCTCTTTTCTTTTTCAATTTTTTTTGTTTTGTTTTGTTTTGTTATTTTGTTCCATCTTTTTATCAAAACCTTTGTTTTCTTCAAAAATTTTCTTGAAATTTTTCTCGAAATTTTTTTACCTTGATTTTTACTCACATTGAAGAAATCCTTTTTGCTTAATCTCTCTTTTAGATCATGGCACCGAAAGAACCTTCGAGGAAGCGTTCAAGGGTTTCCCTAGCCGGTGAATCTTCCACCCTTGGAGAAATTCCTCGTCCAAACTACTCCATCATCTATGATCAATGCTTTAATGGCAATTCGGGTCTATCTCACTTTCGTCAATATGAGAATTATAAGATCTGTGCCGAAAGGGTAATCTCCGTTCCTTTTCTCGACTCCGAGCGTTTTAAGTTTGAATATCTACCTTTATTTCGTCGATGGAACTTCATGGATTTCATCTCTATTCCCGGTTATTTCTATCGCCTTTTGGTTTTGATTTTCTATGCTAATGCCAAATGTATTAGTCGTGATGGGGAAGTTGTTGCTATTAGCTCTTACCTCATGGGGAAGAAAATTATTCTTGATGTCAAATCCATTTGTGAGGTTTTCAAATTAGAGAATGAAGGCCTTGACAATGAGCATGCTTTGGGGCATGTTCTTCATGGATCTGTCACCGCCCTAAATGCTCAAGACCGGATCTTACATTTGATGGTGTCTTGGTGGTTCCGTCCCTCCCGAGGAAAATATTCCACCATCCGTCAAGTGGATGATTTTTAGATTCGGTGTTTCCGTGAGAAAAGGCGACCAAATCTTGCTCGACTCATGTTCGCGGAGATTGTCTACCTCGTGCAAAATCGTAACACATCTCAAGTCACCTCCTTCACATACGGTACGACTTTGAGTTATTTCTTTCTTAAAAAAGATATTGATTGCTCTTATGACTACCCAACTCCTCTCACTGATCCCATTGATGAGCGATCTCTTGTTCAGGCAAAATTTCATTATCTCAATGGTGAATGGGTACGTCTTGCCGAGTTACCACCGGAAGCCGCCACCGTTTTCGAAGAAGCTCCTCAAGCTCCTCAAGATCCTCAAGTCCAACAACCCAACATGGATGCTCTCATGACCTATCTCAATGAGCAATTTACCGGGTTGCGCACGGACATGAATACTCGTCTTACTTCAATGGAAACTACCTTTGATACTAGCATGACGGGTATGGAGAATCGCCTCACATCTATTGAAAGTGGGCACAATTCTTTGAATATTTCCATTGCCGCTTTCCATGATGAGTGGCGTAATAGTATGTGCACTAATGAGCCTATGGGAGATGATGATGAAGACGAAGAAGACGATGCTTAGACGTTTCTTCTTGTTTGTCATGCATATCATTTAGGATTTTCTATTTTATGCACCTATGCTTTATGTTCTTAGGATTAAGGTTGTTTTAGGATTAAAACCTATGCTTTGATTTTTCTTTTGCTTTTGTTTGGATTTCAAGTATGTTGCTATGATGAATAAAATCTATGTTTCTTATTATACCTTTGATTTCTTTATGCACTTAATTGTCTCAAAGATTTTTTGATCTAACAAAAAGGGGGAGAAGAAACGAGCTCACACTTCAAATATTTTGATTTTAATTCAAAGGTTACCAAGCTTATATTAAAGGGGAGTTAACTTTGTAAAGGTTTTTCAAAAATATCAAAAATTTTAAGTTTTAGTTTTGTTATATCAAAAAGGGGGAGATTGTAAAACCTATGTTTGATTTTGATATAATTAGATCTTTAAGGATCAATTTGTAAAACTTAAAATTGTTTTTATAAGTCCCTTAATAAGTTTTAAAACACCAACACTTTAAAACTGATTTATAAAACTCAAACTCAAAATATTTTCAAAGTGTTCCAAGGCAAAACCATTGAAAATCGTCCAGGAGTATCGATACACTACATAGCGTATCAATACCTTTTTGCCAAACTTGGTTATTGTCGGAACCTGTATCGATACCCTAAACCCTCGTATCGATACACCCCTGTGTTAAAATTCAAAGAGTTTGAATAGCGTACTGATACGGCTAACCCTCGTATCGATACGAGCTTGATAATTTTTAAATATTAAGTCGATTTAAAAATATGACCGTTGGTGTCAGTTGGTTGGTAACCAAACTTTAAAAGGTCGTTGACCCGTATCGATACGCCTAACCCCCGTACCGATACGGATTTGGACAGTGAGCTAAGTTCAGAAAAAGGTATCGATACGGCCCTTACCGTTTCGATACCCCGTACCGATACACTTATGTGCGTATCGATACCCCTCATTTGTTACACACAACGACTCTTTCTTTTCTAAGACAGGTACCGATACACCTTCCCGCGTACCGATACTGGTAGCTGCAGAAGTGCATTTATGGTGGTAAGAGAGGGTTCCAACGGCTCCATTTATGTTCCCAACCACCCAAACGGCTAGAAATCAATGAGGAGGTATAAAAGACACATCCAAAAGCTACAGCAACAACTATTGATCTTCAAGAAAACACTTATTCATCAAATCCAAGCAATTGTGCCAAATTCCTATTTGTCTAGAAATCCCAATTGTAATCTTCATTCATATTTTGTTCAATTGGGTTGAGTGCTTGTAATTGGGCTATCATTTGTATTGAGAGATACCTTATTAGCCAACAAATTTCTTTGTTCACTTGTGTGAGGATTGGGTTGAATTTTGGGTAGAAAATTCAACCAAAATTGTAAGGGTTGCCTCCTTAGCCTAGAAAAGGGGAAGAGCAATTAGTGGAATTGTTGCAAATCCTTAGTGAAGCTAAGGTAGTGGATGTAGAGTTCATTTGGAACTTGAACCACTATAAATCCCTTGTTTATTATTTTTAATTTGCAATTTCCACCACAAAACCTTTAAATTTCCAATTCACCCCCTCTTGGTTTATATCGATCTTGCGATCCACTCAATAGTATGGATACTTGTACTCTCGGATTTCGGTTTGAAATGGACTTCATGATTTATCATGCTCATGTTTTGATAATGGTTGTTACTCAATATTATGCATGTATTTAAGCATGTTTTTGCTTGTGTTTATCCCATGAAATGGTTTGGTTTGAATACAAGATGGTTTGATCTTGTATGAAACTGTTTTGCTTTTTTAAAACAATGTTTAATTTGGGATATGTGAAGGTTTGTAGTGACACATTGAAAGCAGTGAGTTAACATGGTTTTATGGGTATATTGGCAAGTGATTGATCTATTTTTAATACTCAGATACGTTGGTCCACCAATAGGATGTGAGTGCACTCTAATCTATAACTCGTATGTGTGTCTAACTACGTGATGTAATAGGGGTGAGCCTATTGCGGGTGGTAGAGGTGAGTCTATCACTATGGGTTATGGGTGAGCCTAATTCCATTTGTAGCCTTTAAGATGGGGTGAGCCATCATTGAGTATAGGGGTGAGCCTATACGGGTCTGTGTATCCGATGTGTGTGAAAGTGATAGAGGTGAGTCTATCATAACGAATACGGGTGAGCCTATGTCGGAATGTTGTATGCCAAGATATATGTTTGCTGTTGTTGCCCATGTATCATCATTATTAGTGGAAGCATAATGGATGATTATGCATGTGATGCGATGATGAGATGTTGCATAGGGTATATCTATGCATGTGAATTAAGCAAGTAAGGCTTAATGGAGTTTTGCATTGTGAACAATGCATGTGGCTAATGATACATGCGGAACATGGTTAAAGAATGTTTTGCTTTAGTTTAGAAGCATGGTTGAGATTGAGCACGATATTGTTAGAATTGATGTTTTAAAACCTGCATTGTTGATGTGTTTTGAGCTTTCTCTCACTAAGCAAGAGTGCTTACGCTCCTTTTTCCCAACAATGCAGATAACTAATTATGTGGGCTGAGAAGTAGCAATTAGGAGCACCTAAGTCGTAACTCAAATTCAAGTATGAACTATGGTGAATTTAAATAAGTAGATTTTGGCAATGGGGAAAGAACCTCTGTTTGAGAGTTTGGTTTTGGAACCTCCTAGTTGAGATGTCTTGGTTTGCCTAATTAGTTTTGTCAATGGCCTCTATATGGTTATAAATTTTCTTATTGTGTTTTTGGCTATGCTATGACTTATGTTTTAAAGCATACTTGAGTAGCTAATGCTTCACCTAGAATTTCCATGCTTGAAGCTTATGTTATGAATGTTGTTGATGCTTAATGGTTTGGAATGTTGATTATAACATGTATGTTTGATTAGGACATGTTTAAGTGATGTTAAATGTGTTTAAATGTCTGTTGAAAGTGGAAATTTGGTATACATATCAATACTCGGGGCTGATTATCGATACACTAAGGCCTATCTCAGCCAAAACAAAGCCGAGGTATCGATACAAGTTTCCAGCGTATCGATACGCCTAGGCTAAATTTCGAAGGTTGTATTGATACGGGCTTGGACGTATCGATACCTTTTTCTCAACTTTGGCTACTGTCAACCCGCGTATCGATGCGGGCTGAGGTGTACTGATACGAGTCACTACAATTCAGTTAAAAGAATCTTTTAAAGTCTTGAAATGTTGCATTTTGATTCCTGAATGTTGTTTGTTCAAATGGATGAGTTTGGATGATCAGTTTGAGGTGAAATTCGACCTGTTGGCGTGTTATATAGCTAATTAATGTTTGGTAACCTTAAAATTGGTTTAGTCCCTGTAATTCTTAGAAATTACAGTTTAGTCCCTAATAGTCATTTGTATGCAATTGAACCCTTAATCGAACTCTGATTGTTGTGCCTTTTTCTTCTAATTGTTTGGATGAACCTATAGGATAAGATAAAGGGAAAAAGAAGGGTCGTTAATCGAGGTTGACTTTAACTAGTTCACTTCGGTTTTCCTCGTGTAATCTTCTTAGTTCGGGTCAGGGGTCTAGGCTGGGCTAAGGGGGTTACATTTGTTGGTATCTGAGCCAGGTTACAAAAGAATTAGGAATGTTGGTAAGTGAAATTGGTATGTTGTGATGGTTGATTCAGTGTTAATTGGCATGTTAATTGAAGAATCGTGTTTTGGTTGAATGTTGATATCTATGCCATGTTTGGGTGTTGTGATTTATATGTGAAGTTCAATATGAACATGCGTTGATGATAAGATAGTATTGTAAGTTGATTTTGTGTGATAGTTGAACTATGACTGGGGTACACATTGCCAAAGCTACTGATAAAGGAAATTTTGTTTTGAGCAAATGAATTGAGTGACTTAGGTCCTTGTTACTGTAGGCCTGATTGATTTTATTGTTGTGTTTGTGTTATAGTATATCTTTTTCACCATGGGCCTGAGACGAGAGACAAGGGGAAATGCTCGAGTTGTGCCTGAGAATGGGCCGGAAGAGCAAGTTGAGAATCTACCGCCTCTTCCTCCTGGTGGACCACCTACATGTGATGGGGCAGGAGTCGAGGTTGGAGCTGGTGCTGGAGGTGTTGCACCTGAGGGAGCACCGAGGCAAGGTGTTCCAGATATGGCAGTTTTGATACAAGCTGTTGTTGGAGCCTTCCAGGCGAGAATGGCTGGCTTTCATGTAGCTGCACCACAACTGGGTTCCAACCCTGGGTTGCCTCTAGAGCGTTTCCGCAACATGGGCGGTGCTGAGTTTAGAGGGTTGACTCCTGAGGGGTCTTAGGCTTGGTTTGAGAGTACCAAGCGAATCTTGGGACATATAAAATGTACTAATGTTCAGAAGCTGGGCTTTATAGTGTCGTTGCTGCATGGCGATGCGTATACATGGTGGACGACTATCACAGCTGGGATGGAACAAGATGAAATTGATTGGAACTTTTTCGTGAGCGTGTTTAAGAAAAAGTTCTTGGGGGTCCATTATCTGGACGAAAACAAACGCGAATTTATGCCTTTAGTATAGGGTAGTATGTCGGTTGCCGAATATGAGGTGCAATTTGTGAGTTTGAGCCAGTATTCACCTGAGTTAATACCGGACGAGCGGGTGAGGTGTGAACATTTTCGATGTGGATTGGGAATAGAAGTTAAGACATACGTGTTAGCGGCTCAATACATAGACGTTGATGTGCTGATCTCGCGAGCGAAGGATATAGAGCTGAACTTAGGGATGGCGGCTCGATCTAGATGCTCTAGTTTCAGGAAGAGAGGTGCAGACCATGATGGTGGGCGTGATCGTGGCAAAAGGCCACGAGATAAAGGTTATTAGAGGGATCATCGTCGAGGTGGTGGTGGTGAAGCAGGCCGAGGGTAGCCTGGTCAGAATATTGGTGCTCGTGCTCCTGTTTGCAACCGTTGTGGAGGCATCACTCTGGGGAGTGTTGGGTGTTTGAGGGACTTGCTGGCACTGTGAAGTGCATGGTCACATGAAGCGCGACTGTCCGCAATTGGCGAGGCAGGCACCAGTGCATGCTGTGGAACCTCAGAGAGGTCGTGGGCGCGGCTGAGGTAACTTTCAGAGAAGGGAAAAGGGTCAACGTGGTATTATTCACGTTGTAGCTGTACAACCTAAGGGAGGCGGTCCTGCGAGGGTCTATACTTAGCGCGAGGGGTGCAACGACACCGATGTTTTTGCAGGTACCTTTATTCTACAGTCTTTATCATTGTTGGCATTGATTGATTCTAGGTCCACGCATTCTTATATCTTGAGTGAGCATGCGCATTTTCTTGATATACCTGTTGAGTTGCTTAAAGTAGGAATGCAAGTGACTAGTTCTTTTGGTGAGACTGTAGTCACGAGGAAGTTGTATAGGAGGTGTCCCTTATCTGTTCAGGGTCATGTCTTTCTTGTGGATTTGATGGAGTTACCCTTTTATGGATTTGATGTGATCCTTGGTATGGATTGGTTGTCTGAGCATATAGCAGTGGTAAACTTTGATGGTAAACAAGTCACCTTAAAGCTTGTTGATGATTATGAAGTTGTGATTGTAGGCGAGAATGTGAAATTTTTGTCTATTGTTGTTTCGGCTATGGAAGCAAGTTGTATGTTAAGGATGGTTTGTGATGCTTATCTTGCATATGTGATGAATCTTGGTACAAAGGATGTATGTGTGCAGGACATCAGAACAGTTCGTGATTTCCCGGGTGTCTTTTTGGAAGAATTGTCGGGGTTGCCGCCGAATAGAGAGGAAGAGTTTGGTATCGAGCTGTATGTGAATACAACTCTGGTGTCCATTGCTCCTTATCACATGGCACCTAAAGAGCTGAAAGAGTTGAAGACACAACTTTAGGAGTTTCTTGATCGAGGGTTCATCAAGCTGAGTGTTTCACCGTGGGGAGCGCCAGTGTTGTTTGTAAAGAAGAAATGTGGGACAATGTGGATTTGTATAGATTATCGGCAACTGAATAAGTTGATGATCAAGAACAAGTATCCCTTTCCTAGGATCGATGATATCTTTGATCAGTTTTAAGGAGCCTTGGTGTTTTCTAAGATTGACTTGAGGTCAGGGTATTACTAGTTGAAGGTGAAGGATGTGACGACTTTTCGGACAAGGTATAGTCATTATGAGTTCTTAGTGATGTCATTTGGATTGACCAACGCAGCTGTTGCTTTTATGGACATGATGAATCGTGTGTTCCTTGAGTTATTGGATCAGTTTGTGGTGATGTTCATCGATGATATCCTTGTGTACTCTCGTACCGAGGAAGATCATGATAGACACTTAGAGATAGTTTTACAAGTGTTGTTGTTGCGTGTAAAAGAGTCTATCGCAATTGAGTGCAAGTGTACACGTCGCAAGTAATAAAGTGATACTAGAGTATCAGATATCGTCTCCACAGGGACTGGGCTAACCCTTTCCTTCGCTATTTGCACAAGGGGAAAAGAATAGATTAAAATATTTGTCACGAAAATAATGAAGTAAACATAAATAAAAAGAATAAAGATATCAAGATAGAGAGAATGGGCTGGTATTGAATTGCTCAGTAGTGCAGGTATTGCAGTGCTTAGGAAATCCAGTTCTGTCATCGCGCCCGTCACCGACAGCACCTGTCGCGGCGGCTGTCCGTTGGCTGTCGCGGCAGCAAACACACCAACTCCGTACTTCAAGTTTGGCAAGAATCCCAGATCTGCCTTGGCCTATCCCTAGGTCCAAGTCTGTCGATGATCACGTCTTGATGATACCTCCCGGCGTGAATCGAAGGATGAACACCGATATGTATGAATTCTTCTTTAGCCACTTAACCTTGCCCTATCCCTAGGCACAAGATAGTTCAACTATAAACTAGAGAACTTGCTCTTACTTCTTTCGTATACTTAACTCTCCCGATGCTAAGTAAATGGATAACCGCACAATGCTCTCCCGATGCTCTTGCAAGATATTAATAACCAAAATAAGAGAACTTGAAGTTTAATTTATTGAACTGAAAATTCCTAAAACAAAACAACCCTTGCAACTACTTTACAAATCAACCCGTTGCCCTAGGGGGAATTTAGAACATGTCGGTGACGGGTCGACGGCGGGTAAACGGCAGAGGGGTTTGGTTATCGGTTATGGGGTAGGTTATGTCCTAGGTTAAAATCTATGCCCTTATATAAGCTTTGGGCTCAAGTTATCAAAGGTAACAAGGATTACAACTTTAATTAAAAGTATGATTCTAATAAAGACTTAATCTTCAAGGATCCTACTTTACTTTTCTCTATCTATCGAGCAGATTTTTCTCTATCTATCGAGGTCCACTTTACTTTTCCTCTTCATAAGGTTGCTGTCTTCTTGCTGTCACGACAGGTTCATGGCAGCTTCGTCCTCATCGTCTGCTTGTCCAGTTCAGCTCTTCTGCTTCTCTGCCCTGCGCCTGCCTTCTACGTCTACTATGGCAGCAACTTGCTGTCATCCTCGGTTGTCACGGCAGCTCCATGGCAGCATTGTCCTCTTCGTCTGCTTGTCCAGTTCAGCTCTTCTGCTTTTCTGCCCCGCGCCTGCCTTCACCATCTACGACGGCGGCAACCTGCCAAAAACAACCATTTTTAGTGGAATCTGTGCCTTTTATATATTTGTGATGTTTTGCTGAAAACTAACCTAAATGCAATGAAATGATGCTTGAATGGAGCAGAAAAATGGGTTAAAAAGGGTGTAAATAATAGAACTTTTACACACTCAACACACCCCCAAACTCAAGTTTTTGCTTGTCCTCAAGCAATTAAGACCTAAAAAAATGAATATTTTTTGTGTTGGCTTTCAAACAGTGAACTGTCCCTTACCCGTCGCTCATTCCCTGTGGCGGCAGCAACCTGTCGGATAATTTAGGATCTGTCCGAAATCTCCCTATAGTCCTCGTGTAGTGTGTGCATGCTTGTGAACAGTTATATCCTAAGACTCTATTAGTTGCACTAGAATATTCAACTCTTAACTCGAATTTTTATGCCAAAGTTTATTTTTTTTGAAGGCACATTTTCATGCTTCTTTTTCTTCTATTTTCAAGCTAAGTTTTACTAGAGCCAGTTTTGGGAACCTCTAGTTAGCTTCCTAGAGCCAGTTTCGGGCACCTCTATGTTATTGAGTTTCTTTTGCTAAACTTTTTTTTCCTAGAGCCAGTGTTAGGCACCTCTAGGGGCTATTCAAGTACTAAGCATCCTATTCTAGTTTGGCTAAAAGAAATCTAAGCAATATAACAGTCACAATGGTGTTTAAGTTTTCAGAACTATAGAAAGGCTCTAAACTTCTCCTTAAACTGTCCTAAAGATGCTGCCACGATAGAGCTGTCATGACAGGTAAGTTCAGTTCACAATTTTCAGCCAAAATTTTTTAATTTTCTTTTTTTTTAGAAAAGTACTAAGTAAAGGACACAATTTAACTAAGATGTACTCCATGAATATGGAGGGTTGCCACCCCCAAACTCGAGGGTTGCGTTGCCCTCAATGCAAATGACAAAATAAAAATGAAAGCATATGAAGACAGTACATCACAAAATATATATGGCAGGCAGCAATAAGAAGGTAAGAAACTTAAATTTTAATCACTGTCTTCACTGATGCTGCTGAGACGGATCTGGCGGCGGGTTCTGGTTTGCGGGGCAGGTTGGGGTGGTTGCTGTAAAACCTGAATATCAGAGCTGTTGCCGATGCTGTCACTGCTGCTGTTGGCCCTTGGCAGAGTTTTCTTATCTGCCATTCTTTTCTACCTCTTTACCGGTGTAAATTCCTTCGACAGGTTCCTCTGAATAGAGGGTTCAATGTCACTTGTCTGCCCAGGCGGAGGAGGAAGAGAACCCAGCAACAAAGGCAACATGGTCATCCGAGGGCACTGGTCACTTTGTTCCTCGAGCAGATGTTTCGACATGGGTGCTGCCGGCTGGCGTCGGGGCAGGTGATGAAAGGCTTGAGGCCCAGATTCTTTGCCTTTGGAGTATAAATGAGGCCTCGTTCTTCCCACAGATCTCTAGTTGCAAAGGACTGTGGGGGAGTTGCTGCCGGTGAGGAAGTAGAGGCAGCATTGCGGCGGGTTTTTTCTGGAAGATATGTTAGTGCAAGGGTTGTGAAAAGTAATTGAAAGCAAATGAAAACTAAAGATGGAGAGCAAGTAAGAAAAGCAGAAGTGAGTGAAAATGAAAATGAAACGGGGTTTTATAGAAAAGGAATTGCTGCCCGTTGAAGCTATAACGACAAGCGCGAATAACGGGGCGACTATCGAGCTTTAGCGTGTCTGATGCGTCTGACAAACGTTTCCGCGTCTGTCACGCGTCTGTCACACGTTTCTGTGTCTGTCGTGACAGCATGGTGACAACCTGTCTTTTCCGCGTCTGTCATGGCAGCTGTAACGACAGGCTTTAATATTGGGCTTTGTTAGGCTGATGGATGGGTGTTGGGTTTAGTTCACTTCTCCTGTTCTTCTTGGATCCTTTATTTCCTAAAAGCATTATTCGAATAAAATAAACCTTATTTCCTAATAAATAATAAATGATAAAAATAAAAATAAAATTTATGTTAAATTAGGGATGCCAGGTGGGGCATCTTCTAAGGTAACCACTTCCTGCATTCATGGGGCTTCAGTCCCCTGATAATGCTTGAGGCGTCGTTTCCGGTACTTCTTGAAGTCCATCCGTACCCTCCATCTGGTGATTATTCTCATGTTGGGGGCTCATTTCTTTCTCTTCCCTTTGTAGTCCATGAAGTCCTCCCTTCTTGGTAATGTTTCTGAGGGCATGAATATATGATTAGAAATAATCAAATTGACATTCGGCCACAAACTTACCTTGTTTTCGTTGAATGTTGTTGTGGTTGAATGTATCCCTTGCTGTCGTGTCTGCTGCTGCGGCAGGCAGTTATTTTGACAGTTCTTTATCAGGTTACTTTGCAGGTCAATGGGACATTGGTAAGTGCCATCACTCTCTATATCAAATTCTGTTGACCACTCGTAGATCTCCATCAGTAGAGACTTTGATGATTCTGTGTCCACCGGCGTTAGTTCCTCAAATACCTCTGATGTGGTTGCTGCTTCAGCATCAGTTGTTGTCGAGGCGGCAGTTGCTGTCGAGGCGGCAGTTGCTGTCGAGGCGGCAGTTGCTGTCGAGGCGGCAGTTTCTGCCGAGGCGGCAGTTTCCTCTTTGACTGGAGTTTCTACCTCAAAAGTGGTTGCTGCCGTGACATTCTCTTGAATTTCACTCAGCGTTGTCGCGGTGTTGCTCCATTCCGGCTCCTCGATCATTGTCATGGCAAGTTGTTGCTCAGACTCATCATATGTTGGGTATTCCTTCACATGGGCGTCCTCGTCACATTGCCTCATGATTTCAGGTTCATCTGTGGCATGAATGAGGGTTGGTCTGCTCAAGATTTCATCCATCTTGGCGATACTTGCGTCCATAGAAGTTGACAATTCTAGAGTGAGTGTCATGAAGGCTTGCAGTGTGTCTTCTAAGGATTTTGACTGCTCTTGAGGATGATGACATTGCCAGGGCAGGTCGGGTTCTGCAGCAAAACTGTTATGGTATAAAAAATTTTGTGGGTTTTGATCGTACCATAAAAAATTTTGCTGCTGCGGCATCGGCATTTGCTGCCCCTGTTGCTGTCGTGGAAGCATGTCTTTACGGTAGTTGCAAGAACTTTCCCACATCAATTCTCGAATGGTTGTTCCTGTCATGTTGATGCCATTGAACCTGTATTTTCACATGAGTTTTTTTTTGTTAAAAAAATAATAAAAAAATAAAAATAAAAATAAAAGAAAAGTGCAGAAGCTAGGGTAAGAGTGTGTTGCCAGTCCCCGGCAACGGCGCCAAAAACTTGTTGCGTGTAAAAGAGTCTATCGCAATTGAGTGCAAGTGTACACGTCGCAAGTAATAAAGTGATACTAGAGTATCGGATATCGTCTCCACAGGGACTGGGCTAACCCTTTCCTTCGCTATCTGCACAAGGGGAAAAGAATAGATTAAAATATTTGTCACGAAAATAATGAAGTAAACGTAAATAAAAAGAATAAAGATATCAAGATAGAGAGAATGGGCTGGTATTGAATTGCTCAGTAGTGCAGGTATTGCAGTGCTTAGGAAATCCAGTTCTGTCGTCGCGCCCGTCACCGACAGCACCTGTCGCGGCGGCTGTCCGTTGGCTGTCGCGGCAGCAAACACACCAACTCCGTACTTCAAGTTTGGCAAGAATCCCAGATCTGCCTTGGCCTATCCCTAGGTCCAAGTCTGTTGATGATCACGTCTTGATGATACCTCCCGGCGTGAATCGAAGGATGAACACCGATGTGTATGAATTCTTCTTTAGCCACTTAACCTTGCCCTATCCCTAGGCACAAGATAGTTCAACTATAAACTAGAGAACTTGCTCTTACTTCTTTCGTATACTTAACTCTCCCGATGCTAAGTAAATGGATAACCTTTCAATGCTCTCCCGATGCTCTTGCAAGATATTAATAACCAAAATAAGAGAACTTGAAGTTTATTTTATTGAACTGAAAATTCCTAAAACAAAACAACCCTTGCAACTACTTTACAAATCAACCCGTGGCCCTAGGGGGAATTTAGAACATGTCGGAGACGGGTCGACGGGGGGTAAATGGCGGAGGGGTTTGGTTATCGGTTATGGGGTAGGTTATGTCCTAGGTTAAAATCTATGCCCTTATATAAGCTTTGGGCTCAAGTTATCTAAGGTAACAAGGATTACAACTTTAATTAAAAGTATGATTCTAATAAAGACTTAATCTTCAAGGATCCTACTTTTCAGCCGTCCTCCTTGTTTCTTGGGATTTTCTCTCCTTGAACTTTGGCTTGACATATCTTTTGATCTGGGGCTTGGAAAAATATTTGGCTTTCACACGACAGACGAGCAGATTTTTCTCTATCTATCGAGGTCCATTTTACTTTTCCTCTTCATAAGGTTGCTGTCACCTTGCTGTCACGACAGGTCCATGGCAGCTTCGTCCTCATCGTCTGCTTGTCCAGTTCAGCTCTTCTGCTTCTCTACCCTGCGCCTGCCTTCTCCGTCTACAATGGCAGCAACTTGCTGTCATCCTCTGTTGTCACGGCAGCTCCATGGCAGCATTGTCCTCTTCGTCTGCTTGTCCACTTCAGCTTTTCTGCTTTTCTACCCCGCGCCTGCCTTCACCGTCTACGACGGCGGCAACCTGCCAAAAACAACCATTTTTAGTAGAATCTGTGCCTTTTATATATTTGTGATGTTTTGCTGAAAACTAACCTAAATGCAATGAAATGATGCTTGAATGGAGCAGAAATATGGGTTAAAAAGGGTGTAAATAATAGAACTTTTACACACTCAACAATTGTTGGGGAACCAGTTGTAAGCTAAGCTGAGCAAGTGTGAGTTTTATCTTAGAGAGGTGGTCTTCCTTGGGAATGTTGTATCGACTGAGGGTATTTGTGTCGATCCCCATAAAGTAAAGGTTGTGATGAGTTGGAAGGTGCCCAAGTCGGTGACAGAAGTGTGAAGTTTTCGTGGCTTGGCTGGATATTACCGTAGGCTTGTCGAAGGTTTCTCGAAGATTGTTGCACCTTTGACCAAGTTGTTGCAAAAGAATGTTCGATTTGAGTGGACATATGCGAGGCAACAAGCTTTTGTGAAGCTGAAGGAAGCTTTGATGCAAGCTTCTGGCCTGATTCAACCCGAGTCTAGTAAGGAGTTTGTGGTCTACAATGATGTGTCCTAGTTGTTTTGGTATGTGTGTTGATGCAGGAGGGTAAGGTTGTGGCATATGCAACTAGGCAGTTGAAGGTGCATGAGCGTAACTACCCTACTCACGATCTGTAGCTTTCGGCTGTTGCGTTTGCCCTGAAGATTTGGAGGCATTATTTGTATGGCGAGAAGTGTGTGGTGTTCACGGATTATAAGATCTTGAAGTATCTTATGTCTTAGAAAGAGTTGAATCTTAGGAAACGTCGATGGGTGGAGTTGCTTAAAGATTATGATCTATCGATCGAGTATCATCCAGGAAAGACAAATGTTGTGGTCGATTCTTTAAGCATGAAAGTGGCTGTGGAGTTTAGGGAGATGTTTACTCACTTGAGCATATCGCGAGATGGTGGTCTAGTTGCTGAATTGCAAGTGAAACCATACCTGATCCAGTTGATTAAGGATAAGTAGTTGCTTGATGATCCTCTTGTTCCTCACGTTCAGGATATTGCATATGGTAAGCCTTCGGAATTCAGTTTTAACGATGATGGTGTTCTGTGTTTTGGGAGTCGGATAGTGGTGTCGGATGATGCTGAGTTAAGGAACACTATTTTGACTGAAGCTCATAAAAGTCTTTTCGCTATGTATCCTAAAAGTACAAAGATGTATCGTGATTTGAAGGATGAGTACTACTGGGTGGGGTTGAAAAGGATGTTGCCGAGTTAGTTAGCAGATGCATGGTGTGTCAGCGAGTGAAGGCTGAACATCATGTTCCTTCTGGGTTGTTGCAACCTTTGAGAATCCCAAAATTTAAGTGGGAAAGGATTACCATGGATTTCGTGTTTGTGTTGCCTTTGTCACCATCAAAGAAGAATTTTATTTGGGTGATTGTTGATCGCCTTACGAAGTGTGCACATTTCTTGCCTATGCACACTACGTATACCTTGGATAAGTTGACAGAGCTGTATATCGCCGAGATTGTGCGGTTACACGGGGTATCAAAATCTATAGTATCAGATAGAGATCCGAGGTTCACGTCGAGGTTCTAGGAGTGTTTGCATCAAGCCTTGGGTACACGGTTGAATTTCAATACTTCTTATCATCCTCAGACGGATGGAAAGTCGGAACGTGTTATCCAGGTGCTTGAGGACATGATGAGATGTTGCGTTATTGATTTTTAGGGTTCTTGGGAGAAGCATCTGTCGTTGGTTAAGTTTGCTTATAACAATAGTTATCAGGAAAGCATTCACATGGCTCCATACGAGGCTTTGTATGGGAGAAAGTGCAGAACGCCTCTTTGTTTGGCAGAAACAGGGTAAAAGTTGATTTCGATGCCGACTATGTTGAAAAGAACCACCGATAAGGTGTAGCTCATTTGCGAGCGCTTGAAGGCAGCCTTGAAGCGTAAGGAGATTGAGTTCGCGGTTGGCGAACGTATGTTCTTGAAGGTATCGCCTTGGGAGAAGGTGATGAGATGTGGGCGTAAGGCTAAGCTAAGCCCGAGGTTTATTCGACCATATGAGGTTGTGGAGCGTATTGGTATTGTGGCATTTCGGTTTAGGTTGCCTCCCGAGTTGGAAAAGATTCATGATGTGTTTCATGTTTTGATGTTGCGGAGGTATAGATCGGATCCTTCGCGTGTGATACCTTTTTAGAAGATAGAGTTGAATCCGGATTTGTCTTATGACGAGGAACCGATAAAGATCCTGGATTCGAATAGTAAATTTCTTCTCGGCAAAATGATAGATCTTGTGAAGGTGTTGTGCCGAAACCGAGGGGTTGAGGAGGCCACTAGGGAAAGCAAGGCGGTCATGCGGAAGCAGTTTCGACACCTTTTTCCTTTAGGTAAAATTTCGGGGATGAAATTTCCTATGCGAGAGAGAGTTGTAACGCCCTAGTTTTGGGCCTAGATGTTTTAGACATCGGATCAGACCGGTCAGAAATGGTTCGAATCGTATTAGGTGGTTTAGGGAAATCAAGGATCAGGAAAGGATAAAAATATGACAAAATTGCTAAAATCCTCTAAAATCATGTTTAAGAGATTGGTAAAATCTATTTTAAAAAAAGTGTTTTGGAAGTGGTACATTTTGGGTGGTGACAAAAATGTAAAGTTTTAAAACTGTGAAAAGTGTAATTTTCAAAGAGGAGTCAAAAATCTTAGAATCTTTAGAAAGCTATGGTGCAATTACACCTTCCTTAAATTAACATGTGTTTTAAATGAATTTAATATAATTGATTAAAATGAATTTTTAATTATTTTAAATGATTAAATGGTTATTTGAGAGATCTCTTTTTACGTAACTAACTTTCAAGTTTCATTTTCAGCAAACCCATTTTTCTCAACTCTTTCTCCAGGTTTCTTTTCTCTCAAACACTCTCTCTTTGATTTCTAAATCATTTCCAAGAAATCTCTTCAAGTTCTTCAAGTTTTGCGAAACAAAAACTTGTCGATCCTTAATGAAGGCAATGATTGGAGGTAAATCTCATTCTCAATCTCTAATCTAGGTTCTTTATTGAAATTCCCAAGATCTTTGACTCCTAATTGTTGTTTTTAGCCGAGTTTTGATTATATATTTCATTTAATGTCAAAATCTTGCAAAATAGTGGCTTAAATCTTGATTTTCGGAATTTTGTTAATGAGCTCTGTTTAAGATTGATATTAATTGAGTTTGAGTTGATTATTATGTTGAAAAAGTGTTTTGATAAGATATATCCCGAAATCCTTGAGATCCTTGAGTTTCTTGACAGTTTTGGTGTGTAACCTCCTTAACCCGGTCTAGACGGTTGACCCGAATTAAGAAAGTCACACGGGGAAAACCAAAGTCAACCCGAAAGTCAACCTTGATTAACGACCCTTTTTTTTTCCTTTTTAAACTTGTCTAGATGCACATTAACCCTAGTCATGATCGTTCAAACAGCATGCTCAGAGATCATAAACATCAGAGATCAAACAGGGACCCAATAGAACAATTTACAACTTTTGGGACCAAATTGCAAAATCTGATAATTATAAGGTCTTAACCCAAATTAGTGTTACCAACTTGTAATTAGTCAAGTTTCGTGCTTCTCTGCCAAATTTCAGCTCAAACGGACATTCCAAACCCAAACAATTGCACATACAAGATTCAGGTCCAATTTGCAAACATTTCAAAACATATAACCGCCAATGTCAGCCCCCAACGGCCAAGTGTTCCGAAACAGGGAGAACCAGTTTCGAAACGCGGGGCCGTTCCGCAACGCGTACCAAAACGAGGGCTGGCAGAGGGCTTCCCGTTTCGAAACAGTGTCTCCCGTTTCGGACGCCTGGGCTACTACAGGGCACCCGTTCCGAAACGATAGCTACTGTTCCGAAACGACCTGCACAGAATGCAGCACAATGCTTGCTTAAACACACAATTGGCCAACCGAACATGCTCTGAATGCAATCAAACCACACCAGCAAGTTACTCAACACATAAGGAACATATATGCATCAGAATCTAGATACATGATCACCCCTAGGTGCACCAACACATTAAACACATTCAAAAACTCATTCATGCTTTTAAACAAGAAGCATAGCAAATCAACTTAAGCATAAGATGATCCAAACGTTGCAACATTAATCCTCATGATTTAACAACATATATCAAACTTGTCCAACATACACAATCTCGTTACACATCTACATAAGAGATTCTTCTCCCATTGCCTTTATTAACTATAGCTATTAACCGAGACATACATCTCAAGTGGAGTCCTCCTTGAATCCCTTGCTCCTCGCTGTTCCAACCTCACTTATCTGCATTGATGGACAAAACGGAGCGTAAGCACATAATGCTTAGTGAGGAATGCTCAAAACCAAAACACCATCAATGCAGCGAGTCATAAAACCTCTTTGAAAAGCAACTCGATTTGATAAACCAAGCAATGTTTGAAAACCCCTTTTCAACAACAAGCTCAAAGTCATGCATTGCTCAAACATGAAAACCAACCCTTAGCTTAACAAGCTAAGTAAACCTTTTCAAAGCACAACTTGCAAAACATCAATTTAACCTTTCAATGCAAAAACACCAAATGCAAAGTTAAATTCAAAACCTTGGAAAACACTTCCACTTCACATTATACATTCCTCTTACTTGGATATCATTTCAAACAAGAAACCTTTTAAAACCATTCATTTAATCAAACAAACACATGCATTAAACAAATGCAACATATGAACCTCATCATCAACATTTGCATCATATGCCTTTAAAAACAAGTCTTAGCAAGACTTCAATGCACTAAAGAGATTTCATGCACACATGCATCATTCTCAATAGATAATCAATACTTGTTCAAACTAAACAAGCACACATGCATTCTTAATACATTATGCACTTCCCATGCAACCATGCATCATTCCAAGCATCTCATGCTTCATTATAATCAAGACCATCATATTGGCTTTCAAGTGATAATCCAAATCCACTTTTCAACTCAACATCCAATCGGATACGCGGATCACAAGCGTTGTCCCTACGCTTCATACACCCTACCAATCCAAGGTCCCCAAATGGACTTTTAACCACCATTTGACCTTACCAAACACAAGGTTCCCATGTATGGACTTTTAACCACCATACAACCTTAACTTTCACAAGGTTCCCATGTATGGACTTTTAACCACCATACAACCTTAACTTTCACAAGGTTCCCATGTATGGACTTTTAACCACCATACAACCTTAGCTTACTCAAGGTTCCCATATATGGACTTTTAAACACCATATAACCTTAACATGCACAAGGTTCCCATGTATGGACTTTTAAACACCATACAACCTTAGCATCACCGATTGGTAGTTGTATAACATCACTAACGAGATCCGGGACACCCTATACAAGATCCACACATGGACTTTACACAACCATTGTGATCTTAACAAGCACAAGGTCCACAAATGGAATTTTAACCACCATTACTACCTTTGCTTACCCAAGGTCCTCGAATGGGCACTCAACCTCCATTATGACCTTAACCATCTCGTTAGGATACTTGGATGGAGTTTACCGGTTCACTCTTAACCACTCCACATCCAAGACGACTTTATTCACGGTGCACCCAATCCTATAGCCGGCTAACTATATCCGATCAAAGAACCAAGAACCACTTACATCACTTGCCAATATAACCATCTTACCACATTAGTCCAATGATTCACATGCATAACCATAATGCAAAAACCATCATTTACCATCATCAATCCACTGTTTTTAAAGCATTACACAAAGCCATTACACATCATGCAACACCATGCATCAAAACCGCATTTTCAATGTATAAAACCAAGGATCTCTTACCTTGAGCATCCTTCACATATGGCTTTCAAAACCAGCATTAAACCATGCTTAAATATGCTTTCAAAACAGAATTTAGAACATGCAAATCACATGCATTGCAACCATCAATCACAATTGCTTTTAAAGCCAAATTCACAACACAAACCAAGAGCAAAAGTCCATTTACTTACTCTTGAGCTTAGCTAAGTTGGTTAGACTTAAACTAAGCTCCCAAAACCTTCAAACCTTGTTTAAAAGCTGAAAACCCAACTTCACTCACCGATACACAAAACAAGGCTAATCAACAAGCCTTCCAAGCATCCGGAACTTTCCGCAGCACCTCTAATGCTCACGGATCAAACTCCCCTATTTCAAGCACACAATAACAGAGGATTAATGCATCATTATGCATTAAAAACACCAGCAACACAACTCAACTCGCTGCTCATCACAAATCCAACATTTCGGCTACCATACACAACCGAAATCACCTCCAAACACTTCCAAAACTTAACCCAGACAAGATCCATCACTTCTAACCATTTTTAAACATCAATTAACATCCAAAATGATCACAAACACGTCCTTATACCTCCAGCTATAACAGATCATCAAAAACACTCCAAAAACAACCAAAAACTCAAGTAAAACTTAGGAAATTCAACCTATCCGGGATTGCATTAATTAAACCTCAACTTCTAATCAATTTAGCATTCATTTAACATCAAAAACACACCTCAAAACCCGTCTTAAACAGATCATACGAAAATCCATCAAAAATCACCAAATCTTGAATTTTAAGCCAAGATCCTTCACACAACCTCAAAAACCACTTATAAAACATTAATTAAGGATTGAGAACTTAGGAATTTCAGTAAAGAACTGAGAGTTTAGAGGAGAAGGACGTTCTTACCTCCAAACTTGAATTTCTCCCTTTTTGGGACCAAAATCTTGAAAATCCAATTAGCAATTGGTGAGGTTTTGTTGATGAGATGACTAAAGATCAAAAGAGAATTAAAATGAGTGATATAGATGACAAAATCAGAAGGAAATCTCTGGAGAAATGTGTTTGGGTTGAGAGAAAATGAGAGAAAAGGAAAATTGGAAAATATAGAAAGTTAGTTGCAAAATAGCAAAATGATTTCCCTCCACTTTTCTTTTGTTTTAAAATCAGAATTAAACATTAAAATATCTTAGAAAAATATGGAGAAACTCCCTTTGAGTAAATAGCTCCTTAAAGATTCAAAGTTTCAATCCTTTCTAAAACAGTCACGCAACTTTCAAAAATTACATTTTGGTCACTAGCCAAAATGTCACCCTTACAAAACTCATTTTGTAAAATTGATTTCACAGTTCACTTATATATATTAAAAGAGGATTTTAGAACATTTTTTCATATTTTTAAAGCAACCCGAACTAGGCTTTCCTAAATTCACCTTTTTATATTCGAACAGCACTTTGACCGAACCGGTCAACGCCCAAAACTTCCAAGCCCAAAACCGGGTCGTTACATGGTGGAGTTTTTGTGGTGATTTGATGGTGTTATGCTTGCTGGAGGGATAAGGAAGGGTTTAGGTTGTTTTTAAATGCGTTTTGATGTTGATTAATGGTTGGAATTGATGTATGTTGGATGGGCTTTGTTTAGGAAGCAATCGATTGAGTTTTTCAGTTGTTACAGATGGGTAATTTGGTGTAGTTTTGGTGAGAAACGATTTGTGCTTAGTTGCTAGTGTTGAAATGCATTTTAATGCATTCGGATCTATGTTTTGAAGATCTAAAAATAGGGGATCTTGATCCGGAAGCAAGTGAAGCATTTTTGGAGGCTTCGGACGGGTGATTTTCACGTAGGAACGTGAAGTTTTGTGTGTCGATGAGTGGATGTGTTTTAAAGTTTTATTAAGCTTGGATACGAGGTGATGGGAGGTTAGTGCAAGCTTGAAACGCTTAGCTAATCTCTGAAGTAAGTATGGATACTTGTACTCTCGGATTTTGGTTTGAAATGGAATCCATGGTTTATCATGCTCATTTTTTGATAATGGTTGTTACTCATTGTTATGCATGGATTTAAGCATGTTTTTGCTTGTGTTTATCCCATGAAATGGTTTGGTTTGAATACAAGATGGTTTGATCTTGTATGAAATGGTTTTGCTAGTTAAAAAGCATGTTTAATTTGGGATATGTGAAGATTTGTAGTGATGCATTGAAACCACTGAGATTACATAGTTTTATGGGTATATTGGCAAGTGATTGATCTTTTTTTAATACTCGGATATGTTGGTCAACCAATAGAATGTGAGTGCACAATAATCTATAAATCGTACGTGTGTCTAGCTAGGTGACATAATAGGGGTGAGCCTATTGCAGGTTGTAAAGGTGAGTCTATCACTACGGGTTAGGGGTGAGCCTAATTCCATTTGTAGCCTTTAAGATGGGGTGAGCCTACACGAGTTTGTGTATCCGATGTTGTGTGTGAAAGTGATAGAGGTGAGTCTATCATAACAGATAGGGGTGAGCCTATGCTAGAATGTTGTATCATATCCGATGTTGCTGCCCATGTATCATCATTATTAGTGGATGCATAATGGATTATTATGCATGTGATGTGAAGATAAGATGTTGCATAGGGCATATCTATGCATGTGAATTAAGCAAGTGAGGCTTAAAGGAGTTTTGCATTGTAAACAATGCATGAGGCTAATGATACATGTGGAACATGGTTAAAGAATGTTTTGCTTTGGTTTAGAATCATGTTTGAGATTGAGCATGATATGGTTACAATTGATGTTTTAAAAACTGCATTATTGATGTGTTTTGAGCTTTCCCTCACTAAGCAAGAGTGCTTACGCTCATTTTTCCCAACAATGCAGATAACTAATCTTGTGGGCTGAGAAGTAGTAGGTGGGAGCACCTAAGTCGTCACTCAATTTCAAGTATGAACTATGGTGAATTTGAATAAGTAGATTTTGGCAATGGGGAAAGAACCCAGTTTGAGAGTTTGGCTTTGGAACCTCCGAGTTGAGATGTGTTGGTTTGCCTATTTTGTTTTGTCCATGGCCTCAATATGGTTTATAGATTTTCTTATGGTGTTTTTGGCTATGCTATGACTTATGTTTTAAAGCATACTTGAGTAGCTAATGCTTCACCTTGAATTGCCATGCTTGAAGCTTATGTCATGAATGTTTTTGATGCATAATGGTTTGGAATGTTGATTATAACATGTATGTTTGATTAGGACATGTTTAGGTGATGTTAAATGTGTTTAAATGGTTGTTGAACGTGCAAATCTGGTATGCGTATCGATACTCGGGGCTAAGTATCGATACACTAAGGCCAATCTCAGGCAAAACAAAGTATGGGTATCGATACGAGTTGCCCGCGTATCGATACACATAGACTAAATTTTGAAGGCCATATTGATACAGATTTGGATGTATCGATACATTTTTCTTGACTTTGGCTACTATAAACCCGCGTATCGATACTGGCTGAGGTGTACCGATACGAGTTGTTAAAATTCAGTTAAAAGAATCTTTTAAAGTCTTGAAATATTGCATTTTGGTTCATGTATGTTGTTTGTTCAAATGGATGAGTTTGGATGATCAGTTTGAAGTGAAATTAGACGTGTTGGCATGTTATATGACTAACTAAAGTTTGGTAACTTTAAAATTGGTTTAGTTCCTATAATTATTAGATATTACAGATTAGTCCCCAATATTCATCTGTATGCAATTGAACCCTTAATCGAACTCTGATCGTTGTGCCATTTTCTTCTAATTGTTTGGATGAACATATAGGATATGTAACACCCCAATTTTGGGTTTAGAAGTTTAGGGTCTGAACTGGACCGGTCTGATTTTCGGTTCGAATATAATAGGAGGTTTGAGGGAAAGCCTAGTTTGAGATGCTTTAAAAATATGGAAAAATATCTAAAAAATCCTCTTTTAATATATATAAGAGAGTGGTAAAATCAATTTTACAAAATAAGGTTTGGAAATGCAACATTTTGAAATAGTGACTAAAATGCGATTTTTGAAAAGTTCAGTGGTGACTGTTTTGTAAGGATTGAAACTTTGAATCTTTAAGAAGCTAATTTACCCAAGAATGATTTCTCCAGATTTTTCTTAAATTTAAGTGTTTTAATTAATGTTTAATTAATTGAATGAAAAATGAAACTACCTTTTGTTAAAATCATGACTACTTTTCTTAAAATTTTCTCATCTCTTTTTCTCTCAAAATTCTCTCATCCAAAAACTTTTCTCCAGCAGCTTTTCCATTGATTTTCACTTCAATTGATGAGGTTTCAATCATCAATTAATTTCTAATCCTTTCTACATCAAATCCTTTTGATTTGCTCATTGGAATTTCAAGAAAATATGCACAAATCAAGGAGAAATCAACATTTAGAGGTAAGATTGTTCTTCTCCTCTAAATACTCATTTCTTTACTGAAATTCCCAAGTTATCAATCCTTAATTTAAGTTTTATAAATGGTTTTAATGATATGAACTTGATTTTGTCTTAAAACTCAAGATTTGGAGGAAATCTTGAAGAATTTCGTTGTGATTGTTTGGGCTCTGTTTTGAGATGATTATGAAATGTATTTTAGATGTTTAATGATATGTAACTGAGGTTTTATCAATGCAATCCCGAATAGGCTGTGTTTCCTAAGTTTTTGCTTATGAAAATGGTGGTTTTGGGGGTGATCTTGGTGTTCTGTTATAGCTAGAGGTATACGGACGAGTTTAGGTTCATTTTGGATGTTAATTGATGTTTAGAAATGGTTAGAAGCGATGGATCTTGGCTGGGTTATGTTTTGGAAGAGTTTGGAGGTGATTTCGGTTGTGTTTGGTAGCCGAAATGTTAGAATTGGTTAGAGCAGCGAGTTTAGGTGTGATGGCTGAAGATTTTAATGCATGATGATGCATTAATCCTATGCTTTGATGTGTTTAAAACAGAGGAGATATCTTCGGATACTTGTGGTGTTGATCCGGAGGCTTGATCGGCGTTTCGGCAAGCTTGCGAAACAGAATTGGTGAGTGAAGTTGGATTTCCAGATTTGTAACGAATGTTTGAAGGTTTTGGGAGCTTAGTTTAAGTCTAAGAAACTTAACTAAGCTCAAGAGTAAGTTTTCGGAAAAACTCTCTTGGAAGAGCCATGAAGTGGTTGATGCATTTGTTTATAGATTGCATGTTTAAATTCTGTTTTGAAATCATGTTTTAGCATGGTTAATGCTGGTTTTGAAAGCCATGTGTTGAAGGATGCACAAGGTAAGAGATCCTTGGTTTGATATGTTGTAAATATGGTTTTGATGCATAGTGATGCATGATGATAATTGGCTTTGATTAATGCTTTAAAATAGTGATTTGTTGATGTTAAATGATGTATATTGGCAAGTGATATGTTGGTTTTAATGTACTTGAATCGGATATAGTTAGTCGGCTATAGGATTGGGTGCACCGTGAATAAAGTCGCCTTGGATGTTGAGGGGTTGTAATTGTACCGTACGTAAACTCCATCCAAGTGCACTAACGAGAAAGGTAAGATCACAATGGTGGTTAAAAGTCCATGTGTGGATCTTGTGTTGTGTGTCCCGTGTTCTCGTTAGTGTTGTTATACAACTACCGATGAGTGATGTTGAGGGGTTGTGATTGTACCGTTAAACTCCATCACGGATGTTGAGGGGTTGTGGTTGTACCGGTAAACTCCACCTTGTGTGTTCGGTAATGTGTATGAAGCGTAGGGACAACGCTTGTAATCCGCGTATCCGATTGTGTTTTGTGTTGTAAATGGTTATGGATTATCACTTGAAAGCCAATATGACATGTTGATTTTAATGAAGCATGAGATGCATGATATGTATGCAAGGTTGCATGAATATTGATGATTAAGTGATGGAAAGCTTTGTGAAAAGTGTTTTATAAAATGCATTATTGTGTTGTTTCTTTAGAGCGTGTCTCACTAAGCAAATGTGCTTACGCTCTCTCTCTTGAACCAATAATGCAGATAATTGAAGTGTTTGAGGGCAACAAGGAGGCTAAGAATCCAAGGGAAAACTAAGCTCATGTATGGTGATGTTTTCATAACACTGTTAGCTTTTGATATTTTGGCAATGGGAACCTAAGTTGTGTTTTGGGAGATGTTTTGGACTCCCTAATTGTGGATTGATGCTTTACATGTTTTGGGATTTATAAATGGCCTTTTGATGCTTCTTTTGGTGTTTTGAAGGTTGTTTGGTTTTGGATATTAGGTTGCATGCATATAGACTTGTAGAATTCCTCGTTTGATGCTATGAATGTGATTTGAAGTTGCAAACATGTACCTTGTATGTATGATGACTTGTTGGCATGATTAGGAAGTCATTAGGATGTGTTTAAGTGGTTACATGCATGTTAAACCAGCCAATACTGCAGTTTCTTGGCAACCCGTATCAATACACTCACAGGCATTTCGAAATGGGGTCCTGTAATGGCCTTGGTGTTTCGCAATGGCTGGTGACCGTATCGAAACAATTTGGCCACTGGAAGGCCCTGTTTCGAAACTAGTCTCGAAACGAACCCGTGTTTCGGAACGGTCAACATCGTTTCGAAACATGTGACCGTTGGGCACTGATTTGAATGGTTTTGTGGTTTGTAAGCTTTGCGTTTTAGTCCTGAAAATTGTATTTGCAATTGCATGAGTTCGAGATGTCCGATTAAGGTGAAATTTGACAGGGAAGCATGTAATATGTTAAATTTAATATTGGTACCTCAAAAATCAGTTTATACTTTCAAATTTCAACAATTTACAATTTGGTCCCTAACAATCGTATTATGTGCAATTGAGTCCCTTATTCTAATTTGTTCGCTGTGCTTTTCACGTATGTGTATCTCAAGAGTACGCTTAGGGTTAATGTGCATATAGACAAGATTAAAAAGAAAAAAGGTCGTTAATCAAGGTTGACTTTCGGGTTGACTTTGGTTTTCCCCGTGTAACCTTCGTAGTTCGGGTCAACCGTCTGGGCCAGGCTAAGGGGGTTACATTTGGTGGTATCAGAGCTGAGTTCTCATGTAAATGGGAATGGTTATATGGGTGAAGTATGTGTGATTGCATGATATGCCTTTTAAATGAAAGTATGATCTATGAATTGTAAAGTATGTTACAATTGTGATGTTATGCTATGTTGAAGCATTTTAGAGGAACCCATTGCCATATCAAAACTAATGAAAGGAATTATTTTTGGAAAACGAGCTTGAGTACTTGTATTACTTACCTTGTTGAGCCTAATTATGTTTATTGCATTGTGTCAGTGCATTGTAGTTTCTTGTAAATGGGGTATCGTATAGAAATGAGGATGAATACGAGAGCTATGGCTCAGAATGAGAACGAGGAAAATGTTGAGAATGTTGTGGATATATCTCCTCCCCTGGTGGTGGACCACCCGGCGGTGGTGGTGCTGGAGGAGAAAATGCTGGTGTTGGTGCTGGTGCTGGGGTCGCTGGACCTGAAGCTGTGCAGGGGCAAGCTGCTCCTGACATGACTGTATTAATACAGGCTATTGCTGGAGCCTTTCAGGCGGCAGTAGGTGGAGCTCACGGAGCTGTGCATCAGGGTGATGCTAACGTGAGATTACCTTTGGAACGTCTTCGCAGTCTGGGAGGGGCTGAGTTTATAGGTCTATCTCCTGAAGGTTCTGAATCTTGGTTGGAAAGCACCAAGAGAATATTGGGACAAATGAACTGCAATGATGTGCATAAGTTAGTTTGCGTGGTGTCGCTGTTACATTATGATGCGTATACTTGGTGGACGACCACAGTCTCTGGAATGAAGGAAGTTGATCTGACTTGGACGTTCTTTCTAAACGCGTTCAAGTGAAAGTATCTAGGTGTGCGATACCTTGATGAGAAGAAAAGAGAATTCATGTCTCTTGTGCAGGGAAGCATGACGGTGGCTGAGTACGAGATCCAATTTGTCTGTCTTAGTTAGTACGTACCTGAGCTTATCCCTAATGAGCGGGAGAGGTGTGAGCGTTTCTGATATGGTTTCGTGACGGATGTGAAGACCTTTATGCTTGCAGCTGAGTACATGGATTTTGATGTGCTGGTGAGTAAAGCAAAGGACATTGAGCAGAACCTTAGTTTGTCTTCAAGAGGTGTTAGTTTTGGCCCGGGCAAAAGAGCTGCTGAGTATAGTTCCAGTGGTGAACGGAACAAGAGAGGACGAGATAAGAGGTATCAGTCTTCTGCTAGGCGTGGTAATGGAGGGCAATGTGTGCCTGTTTGGGGAGACAGGATGAGAGTTGATCAGAACATGTGCTAGATGTGTGGATCGCGTGGTCATTTGAGGTGTGATTGTCCTCGAGCAGCGAGGGAGGTTCAGACTCATGTGGCAGTGACTGGTAATTCGTGCTGGAATTGTGGTTCGGCAAACCATATGAGAAGGGAGTGTCCTTTGTTGGCCGGTGGTGGTTAGGGACGTGCTCCTGGAGTTGTTGCACCACAGAGAGGTCGTGGGTGCGGCCGTGGTAACTTCCAGCACAAAGATGATGGTGGGAGGAATGTGGCACATGTGGTGGTTGTTCAACCTGAGGGTGGTGGCCAGGCTCGAGTGTATGCTCAGCGAGAGGGGAGAAATGACACAGATGTGATCGTAGGTACCTTTACTTTGCAGTCCTTGTCATCACTTTCCTTGATTGATTCTGGATCTACACACTCATACATATTGCGTGAACATGCTCAATTACTTGGTTTACCTGTTGAGTCTTTGGATGTTGGAATGCGTGTAACTAGTTCCTTTGATGAGACCGTTGTGACACGGAAATTGTATAAAGATGTCCTTTGGTAGTGCAAAATCATGTTTTTCTTGTTGATCTCATGGAATTGCCATTCTATGGTTTTGATGTAATCCTTGGTATGGATTAGCTTGTTGAACATCAAGCTGTGGTGGATTTTGAGAACAACCGAGTTTCGTTGAAACTAGCGGATGATTATGAGGTAGTGGTGGTTGGCGAGAATGTGAAGTTTCTTGCCAATGTGGTGTCTACATTGGAAGCAAGCCGAATGCTAAGGCAAGGTTGTGAGGCCTTTCTAGCCTTTGTGATGAATCCTAGCTCTAAGGAGTTGCGGGTTTAAGATATCAGGACTGTGCAAGAGTTTCCTGGTGTGTTTCCGGAGGAGTTACCTGGTTTGCCTCCTAACCGAGAGGTGGAGTTTGGAATTGACCTGAATGAAAACACAACTCCAGTGTCCATTACTCCTTATCGAATGGCACCTAAAGAGTTAAAAGAGCTGAAGACGCAACTTCAGAAGTTGCTTGATCGTGGTTTCATTCGGCCCAGTGTGTCACCTTGGGGTGCACCAGTTTTGTTTGTGAAGAAGAAGGATGGCACTATGAGAATGTGCATCGATTATCGTCAGCTGAACAAGTTGACTATCAAGAATCGGTATCCATTGCCGAGGATTGATGATCTTTTTGATCAGTTTCGGGGAGCGGCTGTGTTCTCAAAGATTGACTTAAGGTCAGGTTATTACCAGCTGAAAGTGAAGGATGTGGATGTGCCAAAAACATCCTTCAGAACGAGATATGGGCATTATGAGCTCCTTGTGATGTCGTTTCGTTTGACGAATGCTCCTGCAGCTTTTATGGACATGATGAATAGAGTGTTTCATGAGTACTTAGACAAGTTTGTTGTGGTGTTCATTGATGATATCCTTGTGTACTCTCGTACTGAGGAGGAGCGTGAGGGGCATTTGAGGATTGTGTTGCAGGCTTTGTTGGAGAATCAACATTATGCTAAGCTGAGCAAGTGTGAATTCTAGCTTAGGGAATTTTTTTTCTTGGGCATGTGGTTTCTGCTGAGGGGATTCGTGTTGATACTAAGAAGATTGAGGCAGTGATGAATTGGAAGCCTTCTAAGTCTGTTCATGAAGTTCGTAGTTTCCTTGGTTTGGCAGGGTACTACCGGAGGTTCGTGGATGGATTTTCAAAGATTGCTGCACCTTTGACGAAGTTGTTGCAGAACGATGTCAAGTATGAGTGGACAGAAGCTAGACAACATGCTTTTGAGAAGCTTAAGGCAGCTTTAATGCAAGCTCATATCTTGGTTCAGCCTGAATCAGGGAAAGAGTTTGTGGTGTACAGTGACGCATCCTATGTTGGTTTGGGGTGTGTGTTGATGCAAGAGGGTAAGGTGGTGGCTTATGCATCACGCCAGTTGAAGGTGCATGAGCGCAACTATCCTACGCATGATATTGAGTTAGTTGCGATGGTCTTTTCTTTGAAAATTTAGAGACATTACCTGTATGGTGAGAAGTGTACTGTGTACACGGATCACAAAAGTTTGAAGTATCTGATGTCTCAGAAAGAGTTGAATCTTAGGCAACGACGTTGGGTGGAGTTGCTTAAAGATTACGATCTGATGATCGAGAACTATCCAGAAAAAGCTAATGTTGAAGGTGGCAGTGGAGTTGAGGGCTATGTTTGCCAGTTTGAGTATTTCGTGAGATGGAGGTCTTGTGGCTGAATTGCAAGTGAAACCATCTTTGGTTCAGTTGATAGAGGATAAGCAGATGTTGAATGATTCCTTGGTGCAACATGTTCAGGATATTGCTGAGGATAGGCCATTGGATTTCTGTTTTAATGATGATGGAGTTCTATGTTTTGGGAGTCGGATAGTAGTGCCCAATGATGCTTAGTTGAGGCATACTATTCTGGCTGAAGCTCATAGTAGTCCTTTTTCTATGCACCATAGTAGTACAAAGATGTATCGTAATCTTAGGGATGAGTACTATTGGGTGGGGTTAAAGAAAGATGTTGCTGAGTATGTGAGTAAGTGCATGGTTTGTCAGCGAGTTAAGGAGCTAATTTACCCAAGAATGATTTCTCCAGATTTTTCTTAAATTGAAGTGTTTTAATTAATGTTTAATTAATTGAATGAAAAAGGAAACTACCTTTTGTTAAAATCATAACTACTTTTCTTAAAATTTTCTCATCTCTTTTTCTCTCAAAATTCTCTCATCCAAACACTTTTCTCTAGCAGCTTTTCCATTGATTTTCACTTCAATTGATGAGGTTTCAATCATTAATTAATTCCTAATCCTTTCTTCATTAAATCCTTTTGATTTGCTCATTGGAATTTCAAGAAAATTGGATCAATTCAAGGAGAAATCAACATTTAGAGGTAAGGTTGTTCTTCTTCTCTAAATACTCAGTTCTTTACTGAAATTCCCAAGTTATCAATCCTTAATTTAAGTTTTATAAATGGTTTTAATGATATGAACTTGATTTTGGCTTAAAACTCAAGATTTGGAGGAAATCTTGAAGAATTTCATTGTGATTGTTTGGGCTCTGTTTTGAGATGATTATTAAATGTATTTTGGATGTTTAATGATGTGCAAATGAGGTTTTATCAATGCAATCCCGTATAGGTTGTGTTTCCTAAGTTTTTGCTTATGAAAATGGTGGTTTTTGGGGTGATCTTGATGTTCTGTTATAGCTAGAGGTATAAGGACGAGTTTAGGTTCATTTTGGATGTTAATTGATGTTTAGAAATGGTTAGAAGTTATGGATCTTGGCTGGGTTATGTTTTGGAAGAGTTTGAAGGTGATTTCGGTTGTGTTTGGTAGCCGAAATGTTAGAATTGGTTAGAGCAGTGAGTTTAGGTGTGATGGCTGAAGATTTTAATGCATGATGATGCATTAATCCTCTGCTTTGATGTGTTTAAAACAGGGGAGACATCTTCGGATACTTGTGGTGTTGATCTGTAGGCTTGATCGGCGTTTCGGCAAGCTTGCGAAACGGAATGGGTGAGTGAAGTTGGATTTCCAGCTTTGTAACGAATGTTTAAAGGTTTTGTGAGCTTAGTTTAAGTCTAAGAAACTTAACTAAGCTCAAGAGTAAGTTTTCGGAAAAACTCTCTTGGAAGAGCCATGAAGTGGTTGATGCATTTGTTTATAGATTGCATGTTTAAATTTTGTTCTGAAAGCATGTTTTAGCATGGTTAATGCTAGTTTTGAAAGCCATGTGTTGAAGGATGCTCAAGGTAAGAGATCCTTGGTTTGATATGTTGTAAATATGGTTTTGATGCATAGTGATGCATGATGATAATTGGCTTTGATTAATGCTTTAAAATAATGAATTGTTGATGTTAAATGATGTATATTGGCAAGTTATGTGTTAGTTTTAAAGTACTTGAATCGGATATAGTTAGCCGACTATAGGATTGGGTGCACCGTGAATAAAGTCGCCTTGGATGTTGAGGGGTTGTAATTGTAACGTAAACTCCATCCAAGTGTGCTAACGAGAAAGGTAAGTTCACAATGGTGGTTAAAAGTTTATGGGTGGATCTTGTGTTGTGTGTCCCGTGTTCTCGTTAGTGTTGTTATACAACTACCGATGAGTGATGTTGAGGGATTGTGATTGTACCGTTAAACTACATCACGGGTGTTGAGGGGTTGTGATTGTACCGGTAAACTCCACCTTGTGTGTTCGGTAGTGTGTATGAAGCGTAGGGGACAACGCTTGTAATCCGCGTATCCGATTGTGTTTTGTGTTGTAAATGGTTATGGATTATCACTTGAAAGCCAATATGACATGTTGATTTTAATGAAGCATGATATGCTTGATATGTATGCAAGGTTGCATGAATAATGATGATTATGTGATGGAAAGCTTTGTGAAAAGTGATTTATAAAATGCATTATTGTGTTGTTTCTTTTGAGCATGTCTCACTAAGCAATTGTGCTTATGCTCTCTCTCTTGAACCAATAATGCAAATAATTGAAGTGTTTGAGGGCAACAAGGAGGCTAAGAATCCAAGGGAAAACTAAGCTCATGTATGGTGATGTTTTCATAACACTGTTAGCTTTTGATATTTTGGCAATGGGAACCTAGGTTGTGTTTTGGGAGACGTTTTGGACTCCCTAATTGTGGATTGATGCTTTAAATGTTTTGGGATTTGTAAATGGCCTTTTGATGCTTCTTTTGGTGTTTTGAAGGTTGTTTGGTTTTGGATATTAGGATGCATGCATATAGACTTGTGGAATTCCTCGTTTGATGCTATCAATGTGATTTGAAGTTGCAAACATGTACCTTGTATGTATGATGACTTGTTGGCATGATTAGGAAGTCATTCGGATGTATGTAAGTGGTTACATGCATGTTAAACCAGCCAATTCTGTAGTTTCTGGGCAACCCGTATCGATACGCTCACAAGCGTTTCGAAATAGGGGCCTTTAATGGCCTTGGTGTTTCGAAACGGCTGGTTACCGTATCGAAATGGTTTGGCCACTAGAAGGCCCTGTTTCGAAACAAGTCTCGAAACGAACCCTTGTTTCGGAACGGTCAACCCCGTTTCAAAACAGATGACTGTTGGGCACTGATTTGAATGTTTTGAGGTTTGTAAGCTTTACGTTTTAGTCCTGAAAATTGTATTTGCAATTGCATGAGTTCGAGATGTCCGATTAAGATAAAATTTGACAAGGAAGCATTTAATATGTTAAATTTAATATTGGTACCTCAAAAATCAGTTTAGACCTTCAAATTTCAACAATTTACAATTTGGTCCCTAACAATCGTATTTTGTGCAATTGAGTCCCTTATTGTAATTTGTTCGCTATGCTTTTCACGTATGTGTATCTCAAGAGTACTCTTAGGGTTAATGTGCATCTAGAAAGATTAAAAAGAAAAAAAGGGTCGTTAATCAAGGTTGAATTTTGGGTTGACTTTTGTTTTCCCCGTGTAACCTTCGTAGTTCGGGTCACCCGTCTAGGCCGGGCTAAGGGGGTTACAGGATAATAATGTGCATCTAGATAAGATAAAAAGAAAAAAAAGGTCATTAATCGAGGTTGGCTTCAATTTTCCCCGTGTAATCTTCTTAGTTCGGGTCGGGCGTCTAGGTCGGGCTAAGGGGGTTACAGGTACGAATTTTGGGCGTCGTGGGGGTGCTAACCCTTCCCCACGCGTTACCGACCCCCAAACGTGTTTTATGTTTTTTCGCATACTAAAACCGTTATTTTATTAAAACAAACTGTTTTATTAAAATAACCCTATTTTTAAAAGTTATCCAATTACACTTTTTTTCAAAAAAGATTGGTGGCGAGTCCGGGTTTTTTTTTTAGTTTTTACCAAAAAGCCGTAGCCTCCTTCCCTAATAAAAAGGTGGTTTCGACAGGTTGGCAACTTTGCTGGGGACATGTTTTTGTTTTTAAAATACAAACAAAAGAGGGTCAGGCCACATATTAGTTTTAAATGGTTTTCAAAAAAAAGTTTTTTTTTAAAATATATGGAATTTGCAAGTTCACGTTAGGTTTTATTTATTTTTCTATTTAATTGAATATAACTCTATTTTACGCATATAAGACTTAATTCCAAGCTCTATTCCCGAGCTTTGTCCTGTTTGTTTCAGTGGGGAGAAATACGCTTTGCTCATGTGAGAATATGTATTCTTCGTATGAGCCTAGCAAGTACCTTCGTGACTCATTCCCTTGTCTTCGTAAGGATATTGATTCTTCGAGAAGGCATCGGTGGTGAGTCATCCTAAGTTGAACTCGATTCGTTTGAAGCCTATAGTGGGTGAGAATCGAGGGTCATGCTACCCTTCGTAGGGACATTAAGGACAACTCGGGTACCATTTTTAGAACCAAACTGAGTTTGAGAATTTAGAGCCTACCCCTAATAGAGCCATGCATAAAGCCTAGGGTGTTGAGTCGCAAGAATAATCTGTGGAGACATGTCCTGAAATGTTGGAATGCCAGCCCAGAATTATCGTGCATTTAAATTGTTTTTTACTGTTTCATTTGTTTTTTCCTTACTTTATTAATCTTTGTTCCTTATCTTGTTTATTTTGCATGTTCATCATTCCATATTTAGAAGGGATTGATTCTAGAAAATTGTTCAATTATGAACGGAAAGCTCTTAAAAAGGAGGAGAATCAAGCACGTGACACTGCTGGCAACCGAAGCTGCAGTTCTTCGTCAGTACATCAAGCCCATTGGAGAAGTTGGACCAAAGCTCATGTGGCTAATTGAAGAAATCAAAGAATTAGGTGTTCAAGCTGGAAAAATATTTGTAATGTAAAAAAGTAATAAAAAGCTTTCGTATTCAATAAAGAGTTCCCTTTCATGAGCAGGTTTTCAATGGAATTAATGGCCCTTCGATTGAATTCATGCATTTGCATTGTTTTGTTCACTTTGTCGTCTGTTTTTATGAATTCATTTGTGCATACATTCATTCATGTCATAAACTAACTTAATATAAAAAACGAAAGAATATCTAAAAGTGCTAAGACAACTCATAAATACGGTACACGAGCCCAAACCTGAGCCCTGAACTCTGAGGAGAAGTTGAAAACTTTGGAGGCGAACCAAAAGAACATTCAAGATAAGCTAGAGAAAATGGAGATTGACCTGAAACAACAAGTTGAGACAGTTCATCAAAAGAGAGTCAGTTCAATAGCTGTTATGCTAGGATTCATGGACCCGAATCGGGTTGAAGAAGGATGAAACACTACTACCATCCCACGATTCCAAGAATGACCTTTAGAAGGGAGGCTGCTGCTAAGGCTAAAACACCTATCCATGTAGCTGAATCTTCCACACTTGTTCCAAATGGGGAGGCCAACAATTACGAGGTACCTAACCTTGATGAAATTGCTGATAAGGTTCGAATTGAGAAGAAGTTGGAAGATAAGTATGAGAAGTTGGAGAGGATGATCAAGTCCATCCAAGACGGAGCTACTCATGGTGGAATGGATGCCAATGTTCTGAGCTTGGTAACCGATTTTGTCACACCACCAAAAATCAAGATCCCGAATTTTGAGAAATATAATGGAACCACATGCACATCAGCATATCTTACTATGTATTGTAGAAAAATGTCAATGTACCTCGATAATGAGAAGTTGCTCATTCACTGCTTTCAGGGCAGCTTAGTAGGATATGCTACACATTGGTATTCGCAGTTAAGTCTGGTGCACATCAAATCATGGAGAGATATGTCCAGAGCCTTCAGTGAGCAATACGAGCATATTTCAGACATGGTTCCAACCCGCTTGGTCTTGCAAGGGATTAAACAAAAGCACCACGAGAGCTTCTGACAATACGCACAAAGGTGGAGTGATGTAGCGGCACAAGTGCAACTATCGTTGCTAGAAAACAAGATTACCCCCGATGTTCGTGGAAACTTTAAAAGGTCTTTTTTTACGATCGCATGCTCAATCATGCTACGAAGAATTTTGTAGATATGTTAATGAATGGCGAACTGATCCTAGCAGCCATGAAGAGTTGGATGTTGGACAGTGGGGAAATAAAGAATACATATAAGAAGAGAGACAATAATGAAGTCAATGCAATGAATGTTTACAACCCTAGTTATTCAACAGGTGTGGTGTTCAACAAGCCAAACACCTCAGCTCCGGCGGTTGCAAATGCCCCAAAAGGAGAACGAAGATATCAAGGAAACTTGAGGCCCTACTTTCATCCCATCCCAATGACCTATGCAGAGTTGTTTGCTGAGTTGGTCAAATCGCAGATGTTGCTACCAAGACATGTTCCTCCATTCTCACCTTCTTCTCCACCGTAGTACGATGAGGAGGCCCAGTGCGAATATCATGCAAGAATAAAGGGGCATACCATTGAGAACTGCACCGCATTCAAAAGGGTGGTGGATGATTTTAGGAAATCAGGTATGTTGTCATTTGAAACTTTCAAGGAAAAAGTAAACCCTTTGCCAAACCACCAAAAGACAGAGGTGAATGTCGTAATCGAGAAAGAAAAGAGAGTGATCACGAAGTATGTTGAAGAAATTAAGGCACCCATGAGTTGGGTATGGGCTCAATTAGTAGCGGCGGGGTTATTAAAGGAAGTGAACCTGGAGACGAAGGATGATGAAAAACCATAATGCGAGTACCATGAAGCTGAAGGACATGAGATCCAATGTTGCTTAGAGTTTAAACGGAAAGTTCAAGCCAAGATGGATAGCCAGGAACTTATGTTCTTCGAGAAGGGAGATGTTTAGCATGAGATGAATGTATGTGTGATAGAGGAAATTTCCTTTGGGAAGCAAGGAGAAGAATTTAAAGAAGGAAGACAAGGAAAGCCTTATCTAGTGGTGATTCCAGTGAAGAGGAACCGATACGGTTTGGGCTTTAGGTGCAATAAATGGCAGAAGAAATCTGAGACTAAGAAGCAATAGAAAAACATGAAGTTGAAGCAGAAGGAAGAAGAAGTTGAGGGGGAACCGATGACATATCCACCCCTAAATGTTACTTTCAAGGCTGAAAGGGCTTCTAGACCCTAATTCTCGTTTCGACAAGGAGGAGAAAGGAAAGGATGAATTATGCGAGGTTTATGAGAATTTGAGCATTAACGCCATCACAGACGAGGAGGAAAAAGAAAACAAATTCATGCCCAAGATTTTCCCCTGCACTGAATAGAAGAATTGGACCGCTGAAGTAGTACTTATAGTTTTTAAGACTGCCTCAGAGTAATTCTCAAAACCAACTCTTTTACCCTTAGGCCCTGTGGTAATTAGAGATCTTATGTGAAAGGATCTATGTCAAAACCATTATTCTGATTTCAATAAAAGAATATTTCCCAATTATATATTGTGGCGAACTTTCTTTCTTTCAAGTTACCAAAACCAAAAAATGATAAAAACCCAAAGGCAAAAACAAACCCTTGAAAACATAATAAATTATATCATTTCAGTCTTTCTTTCTTTCTTGGTATATATTTTTGTCTCTTTTTATTTGTAGGTTTTTAGATATCAATGGTCCAAACAACTTCGAATCAGATTCCGAAGTTAATTTTGAATTACCTCTATATTTAGGGGAAGTTGAGAGTACTAATGATGAAGAAGAATATGACTTGTCTGATGATCCGCTTAGAATGGTAGAAGGAGAGGTGTTGAGTGTGTAAAAGTTCTATTATTTACACCCTTTTTAACCCATATTTATGCTCCATCCAAGCATCATTTCATTGCATTTAGGTTAGTTTTCAGCAAAACATCACAAATATATAAAAGGCACAGATTCTACTAAAAATGGTTGTTTTTGGCAGGTTGCCGCCGTCGTAGACGGTGAAGGCAGGCGCGGGGCAGAAAAGCAGAAGAGCTGAACTGGACAAGCAGACGAAGAGGACAATGCTGCCATGGAGCTGTCGTGACAACAGAGGACGACCACAAGTTGCTGCCATAGTAGACGGAGAAGGCAGGCGCAGGGCAGAGAAGCAGAAGAGCTGAACTGCACAAGCAGACGATGAGGACGAAGCTGCCATGGACCTGTCGTGACAGTAAGGTGACAGCAACCTTATGAAGAGGAAAAGTAAAGTGGACCCCGATAGATAGAGAAAAATCTGCTCGTCTGTCGTGTGAAAGCCAAATATTTTTCCAAGCCCCGGATCAAAAGATATGTCAAGCCAAAGTTCAAGGAGTGAAAATCCCAAGAAACGAGGAGGACGGCTGAAAAGTAGGATCCTTGAAGATTAAGTCTTTATTAGAATCATACTTTTAATTAAAGTTGTAATCCTTGTTACCTTAGATAACTTGAGCCCAAAGCTTATATAAGGGCATGTATTTTAACCTAGGAGAGAATCCACACATCTTACCCCATAACCGATAACCTAATCCCCTCTGTCGTTTACCCGTCACCGACATGTTCTAAATTCCCCCTAGGGCCACGGGTTGATTTGTAAAGTAGTTGCAAGGGTTGTTTTGTTTTATGAATTTTCAGTTCAATAAAATAAACTTCAAGTTCTCTTATTTTGGTTATTAATATCTTGCAAGAGCATCGGGAGAGCATTATGAGGTTATCCATTTACTTAGCATCGGGAGAGTTAAGTATACGAAAGAAATAAGAGCAAGTTCTCTAGTTTATAGTTGAACTATCTTGTGCCTAGGGATAGGGCAAGGTTAAGTGGCTAAGGAAGAATTAATACACATCGGTGTTCATCCTTCGATTCACGTCGGGAGGTATCATCAAGACGTGATCATCGACAGACTTGGACCTAGGGATAGGCCAAGGCAGATCTGGGATTCTTGCCAAACTTGAAAGTACTGAGTTGGTGTGTTTGCTGCCGCGACAGCCAACGGACAGCTGCCCGACAAGTGATGTCCGCAACGGGCGCGTGACAGAACTGGATTTCCTAAAATCTGCAATACCTGCACTACTGAGCAATTCAATACCAGCCCATTCTCTCTATCTTGATTTCTCTACTTTTATTTTCCAGCATTCTTTATTATTTTCGTGACAATATCTTAATCTATTCTTTTCCCCTTGTGCAGATAGCGAAGGAAAGGGTTAGCCCAGTGCCTGTGGAGACGATATCCAATACTCTAGTATCACTTTATTACTTGCGACGTGTACACTTGCACTCAATTGCGATAGACACTTTTACACACAACAAGTTTTTGGCGCCGTTGCCGTGGACTGGCAACACACTCTTACCATAGCTTCTGCACTTTTTTTATTTTTATTTATTTATTATTATTATTATTATTATTTTAACAAAAAACTCAGGTGAAAATACAGGTTCAAGGGCATCAACATGTCAGGAAAAACCATTCGAGAGTTGATGTGGGAAAGTTCTTGCAATTACCGTAAAGATATGCTGCCACGACAGCAACAGGGGCAGCAAATGCCGATGCCGCAACAGCAAAATTTTTTATGGTACGATCAAAACCCCCAAAATTTTTTATACCATAACAATTTTGCTACAGAACCCGACCTGCCCTGGCAATGTCATCATCCTCAAGAGCAGTCAAAATCCTTAGAAGACACACTGCAAGCTTTCATGGCACTCACTCAAGAAGTGTCGGTTTCTATGGACGCAAGTATCGCCAAGATGGATGAACTCTTGAGCAGACCAGTCCTCATTCATGCCACAGATGAACATGAAATCCTGAGGCAAGATGACGAGGACGCCCATGTGAAGGAATACCCAACATATGATGAGTCTGAGCAACAACTTGCCATGACAATGATCGAGGAGCCGGAATGGAGCAACACCGCGACAACGCTGAGTGAAATTCAAGAGAATGTCACGGCATCAACCACTTTTGAGGCAGAACCTCCACTCAAAGCGGAATCTGCCGCCTCGGCAGAAACTGCCGCCTCGACAGCAACTGCCGCCTCGACAACAACTGCCGCCTCGACAGCAACTGATGCTGAAGCAGCAACCACATCAGAGGCAAATTCTACACCCACCACCTCGATTATGCCTGAACAAGATTGCACACATCCATCCCTGTCATGGCACTCGCACGACCACCTAGAAGAGCTACCCAATGACAATGCCTCACCGATGGAATATGAGCAGGTAATAAACGAACCTTTTGAATTATATGAAAACTCACCAATTCCATTGCAGGTATTTGAGGAACCAACGCCGGTGGACACAAAATCATCAAAGTCTCTACTGATGGAGATCTACGAGTGGTCAACAGAATTTGATATAGAGAGTGATGGCACTCACCAATGTCCCATTAACCTGCAAAGTAACCTGATAAAGAACTATCAAAATAACTGCCTGCCGCAGTAGCAGACACGACAGCAAGGGATACATTCAACCACAACAACATTCAACGAAAACAAGGTAAGTTTGTGGCCGAATGTCAATTTGATTATTTCTAATCATATATTCATGCCCTCAGAAACATTACCAAGAAGGGAGGACTTCATGGACTACAAAGGGAAGAGAAAGAAAGGAGCCCCCAACATGAGAATAATCACCAGATGGAGGGTACGGATGGACTTCAAGAAGTACCGGAAACGACGCCTCAAGCATTATCAGGGGACTGAAGACCCATGAATGCAGGAAGTGGTTACCTTAGAAGATGCCCCACCTGGCATCCCTAATTTAACCTAAATTTTATTTTTATTTTTATCATTTATTATTTATTAGGAAATAAGGTTTATTTTATTCGAATAATACTTTTAGGAAATAAAGGAGCCAAGAAGAACATGAGAAGTGAACTAAACCCAACACCCATCCATCAGCCCAACAAAGCCCAATATTGAAGCCTGTCGTTACGGCTGCCATGACAGACGCGGAAAAGACAGGCTGTCACCATGCTGTCACGACAGACGCAGAAACATGTGACAGACGCGGAAACGTTTATCAGACGCATCAGACACGCTAAAGCTCGACAGCCGCCCCGTTATTCGCGCCTGTCGTTAAAGCTTCAACGGGCAGAAATTCCTTTTCTATAAAACCCTGTTTCATGTTCATTTCCACTCACTTCTGCTTTTCTTACTTGCTCTCCATCTTTAGTTTTCATTTGCTTTCAATTACTTTTCACAACCCTTGCACTAACATGTCTTCCAGAAAAAACCCGCCGCAATGCTGCCTCTACTTCCTCACCGGCAGCAACTCCCCCACAGTCCTTTGCAACCAGAGATATGTGGGAAGAACAAGGCCTCATTTATACTCCAAAGGCAAAGAATCTGGGCCTCAAGCCTTTCATCACATGCCGCCTCCATACCATCTGCCGCCTCCATACCATCACCTGCCCCGACGGTAGCCGGCAGCACCCACGTCGAAACATCTGCTCGAGGAACAAAGTGACCAGTGCCCTCGGATCACCATGTTGCCTTTGTTGCTGGGTTCTCTTCCTCCTCCGTCTGGGCAGACAAGTGACATTGAACCCTCTATTCAGAGGAGCCTGTCGAAGGAATTTACACCGGTAAAGAGGCAGAAAAGAATGGCAGATAAGAAAACTCTGCCAAGGGCCAACAGCAGCAGTGACAGCAGCGGCAACAGCTCTGATATTCAGGTTTTACAGCAACCTCCCCAACCTGCCCCGCAAACCAGAACCCGCCGCCAGATCCTCCTCAGCAGCAGTGAAGACAGTGATTAAAATTTAAGTTTCTTATCTTCTTATTTGTAACGCCCCGGTTTTAGGCTTAGGAGTTTTGGGCGTTGACCGGTTTGGTCAAAGTGCTGTTCGAATCTAAAAGGTGAAATTAGGAAAGCCTAGTTCGGGTTGCATTAAAAATATGGAAAAATGTTCTAAAATCATCTTTTAGTATAATTAACTGAACTGTGAAATCAATTTTGGAAAATAAGTTTTGGAAGGGTGACATTTTGGCTAGTGACCAAAATGTAATTTTTGAAAGTTTGGTGAGTGTTTTATAAAGGGTTGAAACTTTGAATCTTTAAGGAGCTATTATTCCAAAAGTAGTTTCTCCAGATTTTCCTAAGATATTTTAAGGATTTATTCTGATTTTAAAACATATCAAAAGTGGAGGGAAAGCCATTTTGGCTATTTTGATAACTAACTTCCTATTTTCCTTTCTCTCATTTTCTCTCAACCCAAACACTTTCTTTCCAGAGAATTGTTTCTGATTTTCTCACCTAAATCCCTCCTTTCAACTCTCTTTTGATTCCTAATCAACATATCTACAAAACCTCATCATTTGCTACTTGATTCATCAAGGTTTTTAATTCCAAAAAGAGGAGAAACTCAAGTTTGGAGGTAAGAACGTCCTTCTCCTCTAAACTATCAGTTCTTTAATGAAATTCCTAAGTTTTCAATCCTTAATTGATGTTTTATTAAAGGCTTTTGAGTTGTGAATTGGATCTTGGCTTGTAATGCAAGATTTGGTGATTTTTGATGATTTTCGTTTGATCTGTTAAATCTGTGATTTGAGATGTGTTTTTGATGTTATTAGGACTCTAAATTGATAAGGAATTGAGTTTTGATTAATGCAATTCCGGATAGGTTGAGTTTCCTAAGTTTAGCTTGTGATTCTTGATTGTTTTTTAGGTGATCTTGTGGATCTGTTGTTGTTGGAGGTATAAGGATGTTAATAGGTTCTTTTTAGATGTTAAATGACGTTAATAGATGTTTGGTTTTGATGGTTTATGGCTGGGCTTTGTTGAGAAGTGGTTTGGATGCATTTTCGGTTGTGTTTGGTGGCCGAAAATGGAGTGTGGATGAGAGCAGCGAGTTTAGGTGCTTTCATTGAAGCAATTAATGCATGATGATGCATTAATCCTCTGCTTTGATGTGTTAAAACATGGGAGGCATCTTTGGATCCAAGAGTTGTTGATCCGGAAGCTTGATTTGGTGCTTCGGCAAGAGGCAGAGTGGAATCGGTGAGTGAAATTGCGTTTTCGGCTTTGAAACCAATGTCTTGGGAGCTTAGTTTAAGTCTAAACAACTTTGCTAAGCTCAAGTGTAAGTTTTCGGAAATACTCTCTAGTGGTGGCCATGATTTGATTGTTGTGCAATGTGGTTTATTGCAGGTTTTAAACTCTGTTTTGAAAGCATGATTTAGCATGGTTAATGCTGTTTTTGTAAGCCATATGTTGAAGGAAGCTCAAGGTAAGAGTTCCTTGTTTTCGAACATTGATTAAATGTGGTTTGATGCTTTTAAATGCATGATGAAAATGGCTTGGTTTAATGCTTTAAAACAATGGATAAATTGTTGATAATGATGTATATTGGCAAGTGATGTTTTGAAAAGGTTAAGGTCACTAAGGTGGTTAAAAGTCCTTGAGTGAGCCTTGTTTACTTAAGAACATCAAGGTGGTTAAAAGTCCTTGGATGATTCTTGCTACGGACACAAAGGTGGTTAAAAGTCCTTGTGTGATCCTTTCCATGGTGTTTAAAAGTCCATGGGGCCATGGTGTTTAAAAGTCCATGGGGCCAAGGTGTTTAAAAGTCCTTGGGGCCAAGGTGTTTAAAAGTCCTTGGGGTGAAACTTGATACGGACACAAAGGTAGTTAAAAGTCCTTGTGTGGTCCATTCCATGGTGGGTAAAAGTCCATGGGGCCAAGGTGTTTAAAAGTCCTTGGGGCCAAGGTGTTTAAAAGTCCTTGGGGTGAAAGTTGATGAACTTGTTTTTAAAGAAATGGAATTTATCACTTGTGGCCAATATGACATGTTATGATATGAAGCATGAGATGCTTGTTTAAAGTATGCTTTTGAGCATGTGTAAATGTTGATTTGAAGCATGATTTATAAAGTGTTTTATAAATGCATTATTGAATGGTTTTATTGAGCATTCCTCACTAAGCTTTTGCTTACGCTCTCTTTCGTTTTCTTAAATCAATAATGCAGAACATTAGAGTACTTTGAGGGCAGCAAGGAGGGCAAGCAATCAAGTGAAAGTAAAGCTCAAAGTATGGAGGTTTTATTAAGTACATTTTAGCTTTTGGTAATTTGGCAATGGGGGACCTATGTGTATGTTTTGGGAGAGGTTTTGAACTCCCTAAGTTTGTTGAATGTTGTTGAGAATGTTGGTTTTTGAGTTTGGCCTTTGCACGCTTGAAATGGAAGTTTATGCCTGAATGGTTTGCTTGTGTAGGAAGCATGCCTATAGATTTGGGGCTTTCCATATATGATGTTATTTTGTTGAATTGTTGATGCATGTATGTCTCATATATGTGGAATTGCATGTTGGTAAAGTTTGGTGGTAATTGGAGCATGAATGGATGGTTAATTGCATGTTTAAGTATGCATTATGGGGCAATCTGTGCAGGGTGTTTCGGAACAGTACCTACCGTTTAGGAACGGGTGCCTTAAACAAACCCAGGCGTCCGAAACGGGAGAGACCGTTCCGAAAAGGTTTGGCTACTGCCAGCCCGTGTTCCGGTACGCGTTGCGGAACGGCCCGTGTTTCAGAACGGGTTCTGCCTGTTCCGGAACGGGTGACCGTTGGGGGCTAACATTGGCCGTTAAATGTTTTGAATTGTTTGCATTTTAGTCCTGAACCTTGTTTGTGCAATTGTATGAGTTCGGAAAGTCCTTTTGAGCTGAAATTTCACAGAGAAGCATGAAATCTGACTAATTTCAAGTTGGTAACTTTAATTTGGGTTAAGTCCTCCTATTTATCAGAAATTACAATTTGGTCCCTAAAGTTGTAATTCGTTCAATTGAGTCCCTGTTTGATCTCTGATGCTTGTGATCTTTGAGCATGATGTTGTGTGATCACAATTAGGGTTAATGTGCATCTAGACAAGATTAAAAAGAAAAAAAAAGGGTCGTTAATCAAGGTTGACTTTCGGGTTGACTTTGGTTTTCCCCGTGTGACTTTCTTAATTCGGGTCAACCGTCTAGGCCGGGTTAAGGGGGTTACATTTGGTGGTATCAGAGCTGAGTTCTTGAGTAATTGGGAATGAATGTATGCATGATTGAAGGATGTTTGCCTGGTATGCTTGTTGATCGAAAGCATGTTTAGTGGCTTGTGATTTGGATGCAATTGAGTTGTATGCTGTGATGTAGCATGATATGGGTACCCATTGCCAAATCAAAGCTAAGTGATGATGTTGATTTTTAAATGAAATTGAGCTTGAATACTTGGATTGCTTACCTTGCTGGGCCTGACTTCGTTTTATTTGCATTGTGATTGCATGGTAAAAGTATGGCACCACGTAGAGAGTTACGAGGTAATGTGCGAGCTACGGCTCCTAATGAGAACGAGAATGAGGAAAACACGGGTAGTGCGGTGTTACCTCCTCCTCCACCTGGTGGTGGTGGTACTGAGAGAGAAAGAGCTGAAGCTGCAGCTGGTGCTGGAGCTGCTGGACCAGAGGTTGGTCAGGGGCAAGCTATGCCTGTTATGTCTATGTTGGTACAAGCTATTGCGGGTGCTTTTCGAGAAGCAGTAGCTGGAGCTCAAGGAGCTGGGCATCAGGGAGATGCTGGAGTTAGACTACCTTTGGAGCGTCTGCGCAGTCTTGGTGGGACTGAGTTCAGGGGTATGTCTGCTGAGAGTTCTGAAGCTTGGCTAGAGAGTACCAAGCGAATCTTGGGTCAGATGAGCTGCACGGATGTGCAAAAGCTGGGTTGTGTTGTGTCCTTGCTGCAGGACGATGCGTATACGTGGTGGACGACCACTATAGTTGGAATGGTTGAAGCTGATGTGACTTGGACATTCTTTCAGAATGTGTTCAAGCGGAGATATCTTGGAGTGAGATATCTTGAAGAGAAGAAGCGTGAATTCATGTCTCTTACCCAAGGGAGCATGAGTGTGGCTGAGTATGAGGTGCAGTTTGTGCGACTCAGTCAATATGCACCGGAGCTGATACCTGATGAGCGGGCAAGGTGCGAGAGGTTCCGTTATGGTCTTGTGACGGATGTGAAAATGTATGTGCTGGCCACCGAGTATGATAATTTTGATGTGTTGGTGGGCCGAGCCAAGGACATTGAGATGAACTTGGGTTTATCTGCGAAAGGTGCTGGAGCAAGTTCTGGCAAGAGAGCTGCTGAGTTTAGTTTCGGAGGTGGACGGAATAAGAGGGGACGTGATCAGAAGTACCAGTCCTCAGCTAAGAGAGCTGGTGGTGCACCTGCTAGAGGAGGCAATGTTAGAGCTGATCTGAGTGCTTGTTGGATCTGTGGTTCACGTGGTCACGTGAAGCGTGACTGTCCTCATGCTGTGAAAGAGGTGCAAGCTCCTGTAGCGGCAGCTGGTAATGGATGCTGGAATTGTGGATCCGTAGACCACTTGAGGCGAGATTGTCCTAGGTTGGCTGGTGATCAGGTGCGTGCTCTTGCTGTTGCTGCACCACAGAGAGGAAGGTGGTCGTGGAGTAGCCTATGTTGTGGCTATTCAGCCTGAAGGTGGAGGCCAAGCTAGGGTGTATGCTCAGCGTGAGGGAAGGAATGATGCGGATTTGATTGCAGGTACCTTTACTTTGCAATCCTTGTCATTGCTTTCTTTGATTGATTATGGATCTACGCATTCATACATTTTGCGTGAGCATGCTGAATTGCTTGGTTTGCCTGTTGAGTCTTTGGATGTTGGTGTTCGTGTCACTAGTTCTTTTGGTGAAACTGTTGTGACTCGAAAGCTTTATAGAAGGTGTCCCTTGGTTGTTCAAGAACATGTTTTTCATGTTGATCTTATGGAGTTGCCCTTTTATGGTTTTGATGTGATCCTTGGTATGGATTGGCTTGCTGAGCATCGTGCTGTGGTAGATTGTGAAAATAAGCGAGTTTCGCTGAAGCTTGCGGATGATTATGAAGTTGTTGTGGTTGGTGAGAATGTGAAGTTTCTTGCCAATGTGGTGTCTACCTTGGAGGCGAGCAGGATGCTGAGGCAAGGTTGCGAAGCTTATCTAGCTTTTGTGATGAATCCTAGCTCTAAGGAGTTGAGGGTGCAAGATATCCGAGTTGTGAAGGAGTTTCCTGGTGTTTTTCCTGAGGAGTTGCCTGGTTTACCTCCTAATCGCGAGGTGGAGTTTGGAATTGAGCTGTATAAGAATACAACTCATGTGTCCATTACTCCCTATAGAATGGCACCTAAGGAGCTGAAGGAGCTGAAGACGTAGTTGCAAGAGTTGCTTGATCGTGGTTTCATCCGGCCGAGTGTGTCACCTTGGGGAGCACCGGTCTTGTTTGTGAAGAAGAAAGATGGCACTATGAGAATGTACATTGATTACCGTCAGCTGAACAAGTTGACTATCAAGAATCGGTATCCTTTGCCGTGGATTGATGATCTCTTTGATCAATTTCGGGGAGCTGCTGTGTTCTCTAAGATTGACTTGAGGTCAGGGTATTATCATTTGAAGGTGAAGGATGTGGATGTGCCTAAGACAACTTTCAAGACAAGGTATGGGCATTATGAGTTCCTTGTGATGCCATTTGGTTTGACAAATGCTCCTGATGCTTTCATGGATATGATGAACCGTGTGTTTCATGAATACCTGGACAAGTTTGTGGTGGTGTTCATTGATGATATCCTCGTGTAATCGCGTACTGAGGAGGAGCACGAGGAGCATTTGAGGATTGTTTTGCAAGCTTTGTTGGAGAATCAGCTTTATGCTAAGCTGAGCAAGTGTGAGTTCTGGCTTAAGGAGGTGGTGTTTCTTGGGCATGTGGTCTCAGCTGGGGGATTCGTGTTGATCCTCAGAAGATTGAGGCGGTGATGAACTGGAAAGTTCCTAAGTCTGTTCATGAGGTCCGTAGTTTCCTTGGTTTGGCGGGATACTACCGAAGGTTTGTGGATGGTTTTTCCAAGATTGCTGCTCCTTTGACGAAGCTGTTGCAAAAGGATGTTAAGTATGAGTGGACGGAAGCGAGACAACAGGCTTTTGAGAAGCTTAAGACGGCTTTGACGCAAGCTCCTATCTTGATTCAGCCTGAATCAGGGAAAGAGTTTGTGGTCTATAGTGATGCATCCTATGTTGGTTTGGGATGTGTGTTGATGCAAGAGGGTAAGGTGGTGGCTTATGCATCGCGGCAGTTAAAAGTGCATGAGCGCAATTACCCTACGCATGATATTGAGCTGGCTGCAGTGGTTTTTGCTCTGAAGATCTAGAGACATTATTTGTATGGTGAGAAGTGTACGGTGTACACAGATCACAGGAGTTTGAGGTATCTGATGTCTCAGAAGGAGTTGAATCTTAGGCAGCGGCGTTGGTTGGAGTTGCTCAAGGATTATGATCTGACGATTGAGTATCATCCTGGAAAAGCTAATGTTGTTGCGGATGCCTTGAGTAGGAAGGTAGCTGTTGAGCTGAGGGCTATGTTTGCTAGCTTGAGCATATCGCGAGATGGTGGTCTTGTTGCTGAGTTGCATGTGAAACCATCTTTGGTTCAGTTGATCAAGGAAAAGCAGTTGCTGGATGATTCCTTGGTGTCTCATGTTCAGGATATCGCGGAGGGTAGACCTTCGGATTTCTGCTTTAATGATGATGGTGTGTTGTGTTTTGGGAGTCGGATAGTAGTGCCTGCTGATGCTGAGTTGAGGCGTGCTATTCTGACTGAAGGTCATAGTAGTCCTTTTTCTATGCACCCTGGTAGTACTAAGATGTATCATGATCTTCGTGATGAGTACTATTGGGTGGGTTTGAAGAAGGATGTTGCAGAGTTTGTGAGCAAGTGTTTGGTGTGTCAGCGAGTTAAGGCTGAGCATCAAGTTCCTTCAGGGTTGTTGCAACCGTTGAAAATCCCTGAATGGAAGTGGGAGAGGGTTACCATGGATTTTGTATCTGGTTTACCTTTGTCTCCTTCGAAGAAGAATTCTGCTTGGGTGATTGTGGATCGCTTGACGAAGTGTGCGCATTTCTTGCCTGTGCATACTACGTTTTCTTTGGATAAGCTGGCAGAGCTGTACATTGCTGAGATTGTGCGGCTGCATGGTGTGCCTAAGTTGATTGTGTCGGATAGGGATCCGAGGTTCACATCGCGTTTCTGGCAGTGTTTGCATCAAGATCTGGGTACAAGGTTGCATTTCAGTACATCCTATCATCCTCAGTCAGATGGTCAGTCTGAGCGGGTTATCCAGATCTTGGAGGATATGTTGAGGTGCTGCGTGATTGAGTTCCAAGGTTCTTGGGAGAAGCATCTGCCTTTGGTTGAGTTCGCTTATAACAATAGTTATCAGGCGAGTATACAGATGGCACCTTATGAGGCTTTGTACGGGAGGAAGTGTAGGACTCCTCTTTGTTGGGCTGAAACTGGTCAAAAGTTGGTTTCGATGCCGGCTTTGTTGAAAGGGACCACCGAGAAGGTGAAGCTCATTTGTGAGCGGTTGAAGGCTGCCTCTGATCGGCAAAAGTCTTACGCGGATTTGAAGCGTAAGGAGATAGAGTATGCGGTGGGCGACCGTGTGTTCTTGAAGGTTTCGCCTTGGAAGAAGGTGATGAGGTTTGGCCGGAAGGGTAAGTTGAGCCCTAGGTACATTGGACCATATGAGGTGGTTGAGCGTGTGGGTCCTGTTGTGTATCGGTTGAGGTTACCTCAAGAGTTGGAGAAGATTCATGATGTGTTCCATGTTTCTATGCTCCGGAAGTATAGATCTGATCCTTCGCATGTGATGCCTGTGGAGGAAGTGGTTTTGAATCCGGATTTGACCTATGATGAGGAACCGGTGAAGGTTCTGGATTCGGATAGCAAGGTTCTTCGTGGCAAGACCATTGAGTTGGTGAAGGTGCTGTGGAAGCATCGAGGTGTTGAGGAAGCCACGTGGGAGCGGAAGGAAGACATGCTGAAGCAGTTTCCTTATCTCTTTCCTTCAGGTAAATTTCGAGGACGAAATTTCTTAAGGGGGGGAGAGTTGTAACGCCCCGGTTTTGGGCTTAGGAGTTTTGGGCGTTGACCGGTTTGGTCAAAGTGCTGTTCGAATCTAAAAGGTGAAATTAGGAAAGCCTAGTTCGGGTTGCATTTAAAATATGGAAAAATGTTCTAAAATCATCTTTTAGTATAATTAAGTGAACTGTGAAATCAATTTTGGAAAATGAGTTTTGGAAGGGTGACATTTTGGCTAGTGACCAAAATGTGATTTTTGAAAGTTTGGTGACTGTTTTATAAAGGGTTGAAACTTTGAATCTTTAAGGAGCTATTATTCCAAAAGTAGTTTCTCCAGATTTTTCTAAGATATTTTAAGGATTTATTCTGATTTTAAAACATATCAAAAGTGGAGGGAAAGCCATTTTGGCTATTTTGATAACTAACTTCCTATTTTCCTTTCTCTCATTTTCTCTCAACCCAAACACTTTCTTTCCAGAGAATTGTTTCTGATTTTCTCACCTAAATCCCTCCTTTCAACTCTCTTTTGATTCCTAATCAACATATCTACAAAACCTCATCATTTGCTACTTGATTCATCAAGGTTTTTGATTCCAAAAAGAGGAGAAACTCAAGTTTGGAGGTAAGAACGTCCTTCTCCTCTAAACTATCAGTTCTTTACTGAAATTCCTAAGTTTTCAATCCTTAATTGATGTTTTATTAAAGGCTTTTGAGTTGTGAATTGGATCTTGGCTTGTAATGCAAGATTTGGTGATTTTTGATGATTTTCGTTTGATCTGTTAAATCTGTGATTTGAGATGTGTTTTTGATGTTATTTGGACTCTAAATTGATAAGGAATTGAGTTTTGATTAATGCAATCCCGGATAGGTTGAGTTTCCTAAGTTTAGCTTGTGATTCTTGATTGTTTTTGAGGTGATCTTGTGGATCTGTTGTTGCTGGAGGTATAAGGATGTTAATAGGTTCTTTTTAGATGTTAAATGATGTTAATAGATGTTTGGTTTTGATGGTTTATGGCTGGGCTTTGTTGAGAAGTGGTTTGGATGCATTTTCGGTTGTGTTTGGTGGCCGAAAATGGAGTGTGGATGAGAGCAGCGAGTTTAGGTGCTTTCATTGAAGCAATTAATGCATGATGATGCATTAATCCTCTGCTTTGATGTGTTAAAACAGGGGAGGCATCTTTGGATCCAAGAGTTGTTGATCCGGAAGCTTGATTTGGTGCTTCGGCAAGAGGCGAAGTGGAATCGGTGAGTGAAATTGGGTTTTCGGCTTTGAAACCAATGTCTTGGGAGCTTAGTTTAAGTCTAAACAACTTTGCTAAGCTCAAGTGTAAGTTTTCGGAAATACTCTCTAGTGGTGACCATGATTTGATTGTTGTGCAATGTGGTTTATTGCAGGTTTTAAACTCTGTTTTGAAAGCATGATTTAGCATGGTTAATGCTGTTTTTGTAAGCCATATGTTGAAGGAAGCTCAAGGTAAGAGTTCCTTGTTTTCGAACATTGATTAAATGTGGTTTGATGCTTTTAAATGCATGATGAATATGGCTTGGTTTAATGCTTTAAAACAGTGGATAAATTGTTGATAATGATGTATATTGGCAAGTGATGTTTTGAAAAGGTTAAGGTCACTAAGGTGGTTAAAAGTCCTTGGATGATTCTTGCTACGGACACAAAGGTGGTTAAAAGTCCTTGTGTGATCCTTTCCATGGTGTTTAAAAGTCCATGGGGCCATGGTGTTTAAAAGTCCATGGGGCCAAGGTGTTTAAAAGTCCTTGGGGTGAAACTTGATACGGACACAAAGGTAGTTAAAAGTCCTTGTGTGGTCCATTCCATGGTGGGTAAAAGTCCATGGGGCCAAGGTGTTTAAAAGTCCTTGGGGCCAAGGTGTTTAAAAGTCCTTGGGGTGAAAGTTGATGAACTTGTTTTTAAAGAAATGGAATTTATCACTTGTGGCCAATATGACATGTTATGATATGAAGCATGAGATGCTTGTTTAAAGTATGCTTTTGAGCATGTGTAAATGTTGATTTGAAGCATGATTTATAAAGTGTTTTATAAATGCATTATTGAATGGTTTTAATGAGCATTCCTCACTAAGCTTTTGCTTACGCTCTCTTTCGTTTTCTTAAATCAATAATGCAGAACATTAGAGTACTTTGAGGGCAGCAAGGAGGGCAAGCAATCAAGTGAAAGTAAAGCTCAAAGTATGGAGGTTTTATTAAGTACATTTTAGCTTTTGGTAATTTGGCAATGGGGGACCTATGTGTATGTTTTGGGAGAGGTTTTGAACTCCCTAAGTTTGTTGAATGTTGTTGAGAATGTTGGTTTTTGAGTTTGGCCTTTGCACGCTTGAAATGGAAGTTTATGCCTGAATGGTTTGCTTGTGTAGGAAGCATGCCTATAGATTTGGGGCTTTCCATATATGATGTTATTTTGTTGAATTGTTGATGCATGTATGTCTCATATATGTTGAATTGCATGTTGGTAAAGTTTGGTGGTAATTGGAGCATGAATGGATGGTTAATTGCATGTTTAAGTATGCATTATGGGGCAATCTGTGCAGGGTGTTTCGGAACAGTACCTACCGTTTCGGAACGGGTGCCTTAAACAAACCCAGGCGTCCGAAACGGGAGAGACCGTTCCGAAACGGTTTGGCTACTGCCAGCCCGTGTTTCGGTACGCGTTGCGGAACGGCCCGTGTTTCGGAACGGGTTCTGCCTGTTCCGGAACGGGTGACCGTTGGGGGCTGACATTAGCAGTTAAATGTTTTGAATTGTTTGCATTTTAGTCCTGAACCTTGTTTGTGCAATTGTATGAGTTCGGAAAGTCCTTTTGAGCTGAAATTTCACAGAGAAGCATGAAATTTGACTAATTTCATGTTGGTAACTTTAATTTGGGTTAAGTCCTCCTATTTATCAGAAATTACAATTTGGTCCCTAAAGTTGTAATTCATTCAATTGGGTCCCTGTTTGATCTCTGATGCTTGTGATCTTTGAGCATGATGTTGTGTGATCACAATTAGGGTTAATGTGCATCTAGACAAGATTAAAAAGAAAAAAAAGGGTCGTTAATCAAGGTTGACTTTCGGGTTGACTTTGGTTTTCCCCGTGTGACTTTCTTAATTCGGGTCAACCGTCTAGGCCGGGTTAAGGGGGTTACATTATTGCTGCCTGCCATATATATTTTGTGATGTACTGCCTTCATATGCTTTCATTTTTTATTTTTTCATTTGCATTGAGGGCAATGCAACCCTCGAGTTTGGGGGTGGCAACCCTCCATATTCATGGAGTACATCTTAGTTAAATTGTGTCCTTTACTTAGTACTTTTCTAAAAAAAACGAAAATTAAAAATTTTGGCTGAAAATTGTGAACTGAACTTACCTGTCATGACAGCTCTGTTGTGGCAGCATCTTTAGGACAGTTTAAGGAGAAGTTTAGAGCCTTTTTATAGTTCTGAAAACTTAAACACCATTGTGACTGTTATATTGCTTAGATTTCTTTTAGCCAAACCAGAATAGGATGCTTAGTACTTGAATAGCCCCTAGAGGTGCCTAACACTGGCTCTAGAAAAAAAAAGTTTAGCAAAATAAACTCAATAACCTAGAGGTGCCCGAAACCGGCTCTAGGAAGCTAACTAGAGGTGCCCAAAACTGGCTCTAGTAAAACTTAGCTTGAAAATAGAAGAAATAGAAGCATGAAAATGTGTCTTCAAAAATAAACTTTGGCATAAAAATTCGAGTAAAAAAAAGTTGAATATTCTAGTGAAACTAAGAGAGTCTTGGCATATAACTGTTCACAAGCATGCACACACTGCACGAGGACTATAGGGAGATTCTGGACAGATCCTAAATTATCCGACAGGTTGCTGTCGCCACAGAGAACGAATGACGGGTAAGGAAAAGTTCACTGTTTGAAAGCCAAAACAAAAATATTTCATTTTTTTGGTCTTAGTTGCTTGAGGACAAGCAAAAACTTGAGTTTGGGGGTGTGTTGAGTGTGTAAAAGTTCTATTAATTACACCCTTTTTAACCCATATTTCTGCTCCATTCAAGCATCATTTCATTGCATTTAGGTTAGTTTTCAGCAAAACATCACAAATATATAAAAGTCACAGATTCTACTAAAAATGGTTGTTTTTGGCAGGTTGCCGCCGTCGTAGACGGTGAAGGCAGGCGCGGGGCAGAAAAGCAGAAGAGCTGAACTGGACAAGCAGACGAAGAGGACAATGCTGCCATGGAGCTACCGTGACAACAGAGGACGACCGCAAGTTGCTGCCATAGTAGACGAAGAAGGCAGGCACAGGGCAGAGAAGCAGAAGAGCTGAACTGGACAAGCAGACGATGAGGACGAAGCTGCCATGGATCTGTCGTGACAGCAAGGTGACAGCAACCTTATGAAGAGGAAAAGTAAAGTGGACCTCGATAGATAGAGAAAAATCTGCTCGTCTGTCGTGTGAAAGACAAATATTTTTCCAAGCCCCGGATCAAAAGATATGTCAAGCCAAAGTTCAAGGAGAGAAAATCCCAAGAAACAAGGAGGACGGCTGAAAAGTAGGATCCTTGAAGATTAAGTCTTTATTAGAATCATACTTTTAATTAAAGTTGTAATCCTTGTTACCTTAGATAACTTGAGCCCAAAGCTTATATAAGGGCATGTATTTTAACCTAGGAGAGAATCCACACATCTTACCCCATAACCGATAACCTAAACCCCTCTGTCGTTTACTCGTCACCGACATGTTCTAAATTCCCCCTAGGGCCACGGGTTGATTTGTAAAGTAGTTGCAAGGGTTGTTTTGTTTTATGAATTTTCAGTTCAATAAAATAAACTTCAAGTTCTCTTATTTTGGTTATTAATATCTTGCAAGAGCATCGGGAGAGCATTGTGAGGTTATCCATTTACTTAGCATCGGGAGAGTTAAGTATACGAAAGAAATAAGAGCAAGTTCTCTAGTTTATAGTTGAACTATCTTGTGCCTAGGGATAAGACAAGGTTAAGTGGCTAAGGAAGAATTCATACACATCGGTGTTCATCCTTCGATTCACGCCGGGAGGTATCATCAAGAGGTGATCATCGACAGACTTGGACCTAGGGATAGGCCAAGGCAGATATGGGATTCTTGCCAAACTTGAAAGTACTGAGTTGGTGTGTTTGCTGCCGCGACAGCCAACGGACAGCCGCCGCGACAGGTGCTGTCTGCAACGGGCGCGTGACAGAACTGGATTTCCTAAAATCTGCAATACCTGCACTACTGAGCAATTCAATACCAGTCCATTCTCTCTATCTTGATTTCTCTACTTTTATTTTTCCAGCATTCTTTATTATTTTCGTGACAATATCTTAATCTATTCTTTTCCCCTTGTGCAGATAGCGAAGGAAAGGGTTAGCCCAGTCCCTGTGGAGACGATATCCGATACTCTAGTATCACTTTATTACTTGCGACGTGTACACTTGCACTCAATTGCGATAGACACGTTTACACGCAACAAGAGGAAAAGAAAAATCTTCCCCACAAAGAAGAGTTAGAGGTTTTGAATCTTGGGACTGAAGAAGAGAATCTTAAAGTAAACAATTGTACCAATATCTTAGTTGCGACACGACAATGTTTGATTGAGCTTCTGCAAGAATATAAAGACATCTTTTCCCGGTCATATTAGGATATGCCTGGTCTTGACACAGATATTGCCATGCATAGGCTTCCTATAAGAGAAGTATGGGAGCCAGTGAAGCAAAAGCTTAGAAGAATGAAGGCTGGTACACTTTTGAAAATCATAGATGAGGTCAAGAAGCAGTACAATGTAGGATTTCTCGAACTAGCTAAATATCTAGAATGGGTGGCACACATCGTCCCAGTGCCTAAGAAGAATGGAAAAGTAAGAATGTGCGGCGACTACATGGATCTTAATAGACCAAGCCCTAAAGACAATTTCCACTCCCACATATCAACACCTTGGTAGACAATACTGTCGGCCACTCCATTTTCTCATTCATGGATGGATTTTCAGGATATAATCAAATAAAGATATGCTAAGAGGACATGGAAAAGACTACTTTTGTAACACTTTGGGGAACCCTTTGTTATAATGCCTTTCAGATTGAAGAAGGTAAGGGGAACTTATCAGAGAGCTATGGTCACTCTTTTCCATGACATGATGTAGAAGGAAATAGAAGTTTATGTGGACGATATGATCGCCAAGTCCAGAACTGAAGAGGAGCATCTAGCAAACTTGAGTAGGCTTTTTCAAAGATTGAGAAAATTTAAATTAAAGCTTCACCCTGCAAAGTGCATATTTGGGGTTACTTCTGGGAAATTGTTCGGCTTTGTAGTAAGAGGAAGAGGGATTGAAATCGACCCAGACAAGATAATAGCAATACAAGAGCTTCCACCTCCTCAAACACAGAAGCAAGTTCGAGGATTCTTAGGAAGGTTAAATTACATAGTCCGGTTTATCTCCCAACTTACGAATAAATGTGATCCAATATTCAGGTTGCTTAGAAAGAACAACCGGGGGACTTGGAGTGAAGAATGCCAAGCAGCTTTAGAAAAGATCAAGGAGCAACTAAATAATCCTCCAGTGTTAATGCCACTCGTTTTGGGGAAACTGTTAGTACTCTATCTAGCGGTGTTTGAAAATTCAATGGGCTGTGTACTAGGGCAACATGACGAAACTGGAAGGAATGAAGGAAAGGGCGATATTATGTGAGCAAGAAGTTTACTGACTATGAAGCAAGATATACGCTAATTGAAAAGGTATGTTGCGCTTTGGTATGGGCTACCAAAAGGCTTAGGCAATATATGTTGTATCATACCACATGGCTGATCACACGGTTGGATTCATTAAAGTTTTTGACGGAAACTCCAATCCTATCAGGAAGAATAGTGCGATGGCTGATGTTGCTATCAGAATACGACATTTAGTATGTGAATTAGAAAGCGGTGAAAGGAAACGCTATAGCAGATTTTTTTACAAGCCGTGTACAAGACGATTATGAGGCATTAGATTTCAGTTTCCCCGAGAAGGACTTGTTGTGTATTATGGAAGAAGAAGATTCACCAACGGAATCCTGGGCCATGCATTTCGATGGTGCTGTAAATGCTATAGGACGAGGTATTGGGGCAGTTTTAGTTTCGCCAGAAGGAGATCATTATCCTTTTACTTGTCGTTCGAAATTCTTTTGCACCAATAATATGGCAGAAATACGAGGCTTGCATATTGAGCCCAAGGGAAGCCATCGACAGAAAAATCCGAAAGTGGAGAGCCTATACGGATTCAACATTGATCATCTACCAAACATGTGGCGAATAGGAAACGAAAGATGCAAAATTGATAGAGTATCACAAGTTGGTCCTAAAGTTAACTAAAGAATTCGAGGTGATCACTTTTAAGCATCTCCCAAGAGAAGATAACTAGATGGCTGATGCGTTAGCTACTTTGGTTGCCATGTTTAAAGCAAGCGAGGGTTTGGAGATGATGCTCATTAAGTTACAAATGATGGAGCCCCCAGCATATTGTTACAATGTAGAAGATACAGAAGATGGTTTACCGTGGTACCATGACATCTTACAGTGCATAAAGCTTCAACAACACCCGACACAGACTTCAGAAAATGAGAAGGAAAATGATCAGGAAAATGGCATTAGGATACATCCTTGATGGGGAGATCCTTTACAAAAGAAGTCGAGACCAGGTGTTACTAAGATGAGTGGATGCAAAAGAAGCGCAATTGATTTTGGAAGAAGTCCATGAGGGAGTTTGTGGAACCCACTCTAGTGGTTTCACTATGGCAAGAAGAATTATGCGTTTCAGATATTATTTGTCAACAATGGAAGGGGATTGCATTAATTATTCCCGTCAACGCCACAAGTAGCAGGTTTACGCTGACAAGATTCATACGCCTCCTCAGTCTCTTCATGTCATGTCATCTCCATGGCCTTTCTCTAAGTGGGGCATTGACGTCATTGGACAGATCCATCCGAAAGCATCTAATTGACTTCGCTTTATTCTGGTAGTTATCGATTACTTTACAAAGTGGGTGGAAGCAGCCTCATATGAAAATGTAACTAGGTCTATTGTTTGCAGTTTCTTAAAGAAAGAGATCATTTGTCGATATGGGCTACCTGAAAGTATAATCACTGATAATGCCTCTAACCTGAACAACCAACGGATTGTTGGGGTCTGTGAGCAGTTTAACATTAAGTATCGCAACTCGGTAGTATACTGCCCAAAGATGAATGGAGCAGTAGAAGCAGCCAATAAGAATATCAAGAAGATAGTTGCAAAGATGACCGATACTTATAAAGATTGGCATGAAAAGTTACAAGTTGCTTTGTATGCATATCGAACAACAATACGAACATATGCTGGGGAAACTCCGTTTTCATTAGTATATGGAGTTGAAGTTGTGCTATCTATTGAGGTGGAGATACCATCGTTGCGTGTCTTGATGGAAGCCATATTATATGAAACAGAATGGGTTAAGGCAAGATTTGACCAATTGAACTTAATTGAGGAAAAGAGACTAAAAGCCGTGTGTCATGGTCAAATATACCAAAGAAGAATGATTAGGGCGTACGAAAAGAAGGTTCTCCCTAGAGAATTCCAAGAAGGTGATCTGGTCTTAAAGAAGAAGTTGCCAATTCAATGTGATCCCTGAGGAAAATGGGCGCCTAATTGGGAAGTATTGTACATTGTGACAAAGGTTCTTTCTGGTGGAGCATTGATTTTAGCTGAGATTGATGGTAATGAGTTTCAAAACCTGGTAAACTCTGATAAAGTCAAGGAGTATTATGCCTAAAAAAGAAAAAGAAAAAAAGAAAAAAAGGAAAAAAGAAAAGAAAGAAAAGAAAAGGAGGGTTCAAAATGAAAACCCGCAAAAGGCGTTTTGAAACAAAATGAGGATCTGAGTTGAAAACCTGTAAAGGGCTGCTCATATAATTTGATAGATATCGAGGCTCCACATATTATGCATTGTACTCAAGGTTTCCTCGATACTGGCGGCGTTCAAGATTATTTCTGCGTTTGAAAGGAGAAGTTTGGACTATTGATATTTGAATACTTGTTTCCCTTTCTTTTTATAAACCTTTTTTTTCGCACTGCATTAATAAAATTTGTTTCGTGGATTTTTTCTTTCTTTCTTGTTTCCTTTCATGCCTTTATTAGCATCTTGCTTTGAAATAAGGATCAATGGATTTGAGAATCATTTATACATGCAAAATATTTTTTAGCATTACTTTGAGAATGTTTTGAAAAGTTCAAGGACTACGAAGTGTTCTATAATTATTATTTGGGGCATAAGTGTTAAAATGCTTGAATTAGAGGTAAAAGCCTTGTTGCAAAATTCTTTAAATGGGAGATAGATGAGGATTAAATATTTCCCATAATGATAAGAGCAGCCTTACAATGTCAAAACATGACTTAAGTGGTTCATCCTTGAATACGAAAATGTTGGCTAGGAAGATAGATGAGGATTAAATGTTTCCCATAAAGTGAGAGTAGGGTGTGAAGATAGAACCAGACAGAAAAACATCAGAAGATGAAGAAAAAGCCAGAGTTGTTCATAACTCATGGGTGAATTCCAAGGCAAAGAAGAAGGCCTTATCTCAGGGAATGATTAATTCAAAGCCAAAAATCCAAGAAGGGTTGAAAGAAAAGTGAAGCAAATCGTCTTACCTACGAAAGTGTAGGAGAGAGTTCATGTTAATCGGGTTGGCCTCGATAACCATAATTTCATTACAATTAAGAAAACGGTCTAAGTAAAAGGGGTTTTAATAGCCAAAAAGGGGGAAAAAATAAAATATAAAGAAATAAAAAAAAAAGAGAAAAGGGGGAACCAGCGTGCGGGCTGGTTCCCCTAAAAACCCTCGCAACAAATTTCCATGGTGGCTGGCCGGCGTCTACCGGCCATGGCTGATGTCGCTGCTGGTACCAGCCGGCCCGCCTCGCCGCCGCCGACCAAATGCCACCAACCTCGCTCGCCGCCACAGGTTGTCCTCGCTGGAATCTGCAAAAAATGGAGTAAAATAATTCAAACCGTAGGCTCGAATCAAGGAGAAATTCGATCCCGAATTTGAACCAAATCGGGTTCCGAGGATCAAGCTACGTGTCGGATTTAGGCTCCAATTTGGGGATTAAATCCTGATTTGGGTTGAATTTGAGGATAGAAATCAACTATAAAATCCCTCTTCACCCATTTGTTCAACACACAATTTCAAGAAAAAAACACACTTGAAAAAAAAGCAATTAGGCTTGGAATAATTCGAAAAAAATTCTCTAAAAATTATTTAAAGGTTGCTAGAAATTTTGAGTGGAGGTTCGAGTTTGGAAGCAATTTTTCGGAGGCAATTAGTAGGATTTCGAGAAGTCTGGATTCGAGTTTTCGTTCGTCGTTTTTGGTAAAATTTCTAACTTTTCTTTAACTTTTTATTTAGTTTTTTATTGCTTGTTCTTGGTTGAATTTTTGTTTGTGTTTTTTGTGTGGATTTTAGGTTGTTCTTGAAGTCGAAAAATCGTTTCCCCATTCCGGTAACGTTTTCGTTTTAAATTTTCGTTTTAAAATTGGTTTGATGTTTTTAAAACCTTCATGCTTAAAAATATTGTTAGAGTTTTTTTGATATTGAGAAATGTAGAAATAAATTTTAAAGGTGTTTAAATTAAAATTCAATAATAAAAATGAATAAATGTGGTTTAATTCAAAATTTTAAAGTTGGGGATTTAATTTGAAAAAAAAACAATAATGCATGCGTAGAAATAAAAAAGGGGCTTGATTTTGATTAAAAAATATAAAAAGGCTTTTTTAAATTTAGATTTAATAATAAATGGGTTGAGTGGTTTTGATAATTAAAGGATAAATAATATGTTTTTTTAGGAAAAAAGAAATAAGTAATAAAAGTTTATTTTTTAAAGAAAACAAAATAAAAAGGTTGTAAGGTAAAAGTTTATGTTTTTTAGGAAAAAATAAAATGTTGAAAAAAGCTTAAAAGGGAAATATTTTTAAAAAATAAGGTTTATTTAAAAAAGGACATTTTTCCAAAAAAAATGATAAGTGAAAAAAGAAATTTTAAAAGAAGATTTTTTTTTGAAGTGGAAAATAAAAAGGTAGAAAAAATATAAAAAGGAAAAAGGAAAAAAATGAAAAGAAGAGTCTTGGTTTTAAGAAATAAAAAGTAAAATAGAAATAAAGATTTTTTAAAGGAATAATAAACAAGGTAAAAACTCAAAAGAATAAAAGTTTGCTTGCTTGTTTTAGAAATAAGTTTAAAACTTAGGATTAGGGGTAAAAGCTTAGATAGAGACATTTTTGTTGAAAAATGTTCTTCACAAAAATAAAATACACTTAAGCAAACTTAAACTCTTAATTAAGAATTAAAGACTTAGACGTTCTTAGGGTTTTAAATAATCGAACTTAGAAATGAATAAAATGCTCAACGCACTAAAATTCTTTTTTGCTTGGAAAGTGAAATTAATTTAATGTGGTGTCTTATCAAACGAGAATGACGGGTTAGCTCCAGAAACGTTGGCAGTGATTAAAGTTTATCTCACGGGCGATAAGGCCATTAAAATAGTTTAATATTCATTAAACGGACAAATAAAGTCGAACCTTTGTGAACTTGCAAATTCAAGTTTTGAAAACGAATTTAAAACCAAATAGGTACCAATTTTGGGCGTCGTGCGGGTGCTAACCCTTCCCCAAGCGTAACCGACCCGAACTTGTTTTCTGATTTTTCGTAGACCAAAACCATTGTTTTATTAAAACAAATTTTTTTATTAAAATAACCCTATTTTTAAAAGTGATCCAATCACACGTTTTTCCAAAAAAGATTGGTGACAAATTCGTTTTTTTTTTTAAGTTTTTACCAAAAAGTCAAAGCCTCCTTCCCTAAAAAAGGGGTTGCGACAGCCACTTCGCTGCCTTTCCCATAAACACCAAGACACCTATCTGAAACAACCGAAAATCCATTCGATTACTCTACAAGTTGTAAAACCTATGTTTGATTTTGATATAACTAAGTATGTTAACTATTAAATTGAAAACTTGAAATATATTTCTAAGTCCCTCAAATTAATTTAAAATCACCAACACTTTAATCTAATTTGAAAAACTCAAACTCCAAATATTTTCTATGTGTTCCAAAGCCAAAGTGTTGGAAAAGTCCATGTGTATCGATACGCTTCCATTCGTATCGATACCTTTTTTAAAGAGTTGGCTACTGGAAAGACGCGTTTCTATGCGCCCTTCACCGAATCGAAACAGCGTATCGAAACAGATTGAATCTGTATCAATACGCCCCTCTGCAAAAACTGAAGGAGTTTGAATGGCGTACCGTTACGGTTCCATCCGTATCGATACAATTATAACGGAATTTTTAATTCGAAGAGTTTTAAATATTTTCGACCGTTGGTGTCAGTTGTTAGGTAACTAACATTTAAAGTAGTAGTTGTCCCGTATCAATACGGTGTCCCCTGTATCGAAACGGAAACTTCTAGTGAGCTAAGTTGAGAAAATGGTATCGATACGGTCTTATACGTATCGAACGGTCCCTATCCCGTACCGATACGCTTACACACGTATCGATACGCCATCTTTATTATTGTGCAATGGCTCTTTCTGTTTTGAGACATGTATCGATACTGGTCCTCGAGTATCGATACGAATAGCTGCAGAACTGCATTTATGGTGGAAAGAGAGGGTCCCAACGGCTATAATCAATACCCTAACCACCCAAACGGCTAGAATTGATAGAGAATGTATAAATTAAAGGTAATTGAAGACCAGCAACAACTATTGCATCAAAGATAAACATCTAAGAAAAAATCCAAGCTCACTGTGCTTATTTTCAAATTTCTTGTAAACCCTAAATTGTGTTGTATTCAATTCATATCCTATCATCAAATTGGGGTTGAGTGTTTGTACTTAAAGGGGCAATCTTGTATTTGAGAGATATCTTTCTTGCCTAAATTCTTCTTTGTTCACTTGTGAGGGTTTGGTCAAATTTTGGGTAGAAAATTTGACCGGTTGTGTAAAGGTTACCTCTTACGCCTTGAAAAGGGGAAGAACAAATTAGTGAATTGTTGCAAATCCTTAGAGGTAGCTAAGGTAGTGGATGTAGAGTTCATTTGGAACTTGAACCACTCTAAAATCCTTTGTTATTCATTTTTCTCCAACAAATTTTTAAAAGCCCAATTCACCCCCTCTTGGCTTTGATCAATCCATTGATCCACTCAACAATTTGTATCAGAGCCTACCTCTTTGAAGGATTAACTACCACAAGAGGAGTTCCTTGGAAGAGCGTGATCATCCAAAAATCAAGCCATGGCATCTACCCCCGGGTCTAGCATGTACGAGTCTCAATCAACCACAAAATCGTCATTCTTCAACGGTGATAACTATCCATTTTGGAAGAACTGGATGCCCCTCTTCATCAAATCCAACAATTATCTAGTTTGGGATGTCATTGAAGATGGTCCCTATATTCCATTGAAGACAGATGACGAAGGAAGATTGGTTCTAAAGAAGAAGATTGAGATGAGTGAAGATGAGAGAAAGAAGATCCAAATCAATGATAAAGCTCTTCACATGTATTTTGTTCTTTCGGTCCCGACATCTACTCCAAAGTCTACCCCATTGAAAGTGCCATGAAAGTGTGGGACACACTAGAGACCACCTATGAAGGAACTAGTGATGTGAAGGAGACCAAGATTGGAATTCTCAATCTTAGCTATAAGAATTTCAAAATAGAGTCCGACGAAACCGTGTCTAAGATGTTCGATTTCTTCTCAACAATCGTCAACGGGCTTAAGGGTTTTGGAGAGACAATCCCAGAAGACAAATTAGTCCGGAAGCTACTATACTCACATCCCTAATCTTGGGATGGGAAGATAACTGCCATCATTGAGGCCAAAAGCTTGAAGACACTCAAACTTGATGAGCTAGTGGGTTCTCTCCTTACTCATGATATAATGAAGCAAGGAAGGGAAGATGAAAAGAAAAAGGAAGAGAAAAGAGTAGAGAAGCTAGAAGTAGAAAAGAAAAAGAAGATAGGAGTGGCTCTCAAAGCTTCATTACATGAGAAGAGCACTTCTAGTGAGGAGGATGACCTAGAAGATATGGCTATGATAGTCAAAAGGTTCTCACGATTCATGAGTTCCAATCGAGGAAGGAAGATTCAAAGAAAAATAGACTTCAAGGGCAAAACAAAGAAGAAGAGAGGGGTCGAATCATTTGCTAAGAGTGCAAAAAGCCTGGTCACATTCGTTCGGAGTGCCCTCAACTCGAGAAGAAGGGCTTTGAGAAGAAGAAGAATCGCAAAGCCAAGCTTGCTTCTTGGAGTGACGAGGAGTCATCGGAGGATGACGAACACGAAGTGGCCAACCTTTGCCTCATGGCACATGAGACGGATTCCTCCATGGTAACCTCTAACTCATCATCTTTTGACTTTACATTTGATGAACTACATGATGCATATGATGAGTTGCAAGAGGTTTATGATGAGTTTGTTGAGAAGTACAAAGAGTCGGTCATTAGAAATAATAAGATTATTTCAGAATTAATTTATAAAAATGACTCACTTTCTCAAGCTAACTTAAAATTTGAGAAAAAGATTTTAGGTTAAAAAGATGAACTTAAATTCTTCCAAGATGAAAATGTAAACCTAAATATTCTTCTTTCTCAATGCAATAGTGAACACCAAAAGATGTTAGATGAGCTTAACAAGCTCAAAGAGTCTTTCAAAAATGTTGGTAATGTGAAGCATGAAAAGGTGAATCATCTAAAAACAAACCAATCTAGGAGAAAAACTTATAACTACAAACAATGTAGCCTCCCTAGACATAATAGACCTAAAAAGATTAAGAGTGTATGAGTTCCTAAGGAACTCGTCAAGTCTAACAATGTTGTTGCTATGTCACATTGGATTCCTAAGGGAACCAAGCTTTTGGGAGATAACACTCGTGGACCCAACATGATTTGGGTACCAAAAACAAAAGTTTAATATCTTTGTTTGTAGGGGGAGCATTGCTACAAGGCCAAAGCACAAAGTCACAATTCATGGTACCTTGATAGTGGATGCTAGAGGCATATGACCGGAGACAAGAGTAGATTCATGGACTTAAAGCCAAAAAGTGGGGAAGTAGTGACTTTTGGTGAAAACTCCAAATGCCACATTAAAGGTATTGGCTCCATAGGTAATCACTCTACCATTCTTACTGAAAATGTTTTATATGGCGATGGTCTTAAACATAATTTGTTGAGCATAAGCAAAATATGTGATAAAGAGTTTAATGTCTTCTTTGATAAGAATGGGTGCAAAATTGTTGATATTAAATCAAATAATATTATGCTCATAGGTTATCGCATAGGTAATATCCTCATGGTGCATTTAGATGACATACATATATCCCATGCGTGTTTAGTAGCTCAAAATGAAAATGTTGCATGACTGTGGAATAGGAAACTAGGACATGCTAGCATTAGTGTTTTAGAAAAATTAGTTTCCCTAGATCTAGTTAGAGGTTTACCCAAAATCAAGTTCTCAAATGAAAAAATTTGTGATGCATGCTCTAAGGGTAAACAACATAAGTCATCCTTTAAATCTATAAATGATGTTTCTACTAGTAGATGTTTACAACTTATTCACATGGATTTATTTGGGCCTATTAGGACTATGAGCTTGGGTGGTAAATATTATGCATTTGTACTTGTTGATGACTATTCTAAATTTACTTGGGTTATATTTTTAAGTACTAAAGATGAGGCTTTTGAAAAATTCATCACATTTTCAAAATTAACTCAAAATGATCTTGAACTTAAAATTTCTCATATTAGAAGCGATCATGGAACCGAATTTCAAAATCTTGGTTTTGAAGTGTTTTTAAATGAAAATGGTATTAGCCACAATTTTTCGGCTCCTCGAACTCCTCAACAAAATGGGGGTAGTTGAGAGGAAAAATAAAACTTTATAAGAAATGGCTATTAGGATGTTTGGACATTAGTTGATAGGCCTAATAATCAATCTACTATATGAACTAATTGAGTATTTAGGAATAAACTAGATGAGAGTGGTAAAATTGTGAGAAATAAAGCTAGATTAGTAGCACAAGGTTACACTCAACAAGAGGGAATAGATTTTGATGAAACCTATGCACCCGTTGCTAGAATGGAGGCTATTAGGACGTTTCTTGCATATGCATGTTATCAAGATTTCAAGCTTTTTCAAATGGATGTTAAAGGCGCATTTTAAACGGTTTATAAATGAGGAAGTGCATGTGGAACAACCACCGGGTTTTGAAGACTCGAAATTTCCAAATCATGTTTTCAAACTTACTAAAGCACTTTATGGTTTAAAACAAGCTCCTAGAGCTTGGTATGAAAGACTTTCAAATTTTTTAATTGAAAAAGGTTTTGAAAAAGGTAAGGTGGAATTCGAGAGTCATTGCAAGGAGTTTGCTAAGTTAATGCAAGGTGAATTCGAGATGAGCATGATGGGGGAGCTCTCATTCTTTTTGGGACTCCAAATTAAGCAAAAAAGGATGGCACCTTCATCAATCAAGCAAAGTACATCAAGGATATGCTCAAGAAGTTTGGCTTGGAGAAAGCAAAGCAAGCCACACCAATGAGCTCATCTACAAAGCTTGACAATGATAAAGGAGGTAAGTGTGTTGACTCTAAGATTTATCGCTCTATGATTGGATCTTTTCTTTACCTTACCGCAAGTAGACCAGATATATGCTCTACAAACCTATGTTTGATTTTGATATAACTAAGTATGTTAAGGATTAAATTGAAAACTTGAAATATATTTCTAAGTCCCTCAAATGAATTTTAAATCACAAACACTTTAATCCAAAAATTTTCCAGGTGTTCCAAAGCCAAAGTGTTTAAAAACGTCCAAGCGTATCGATACGCTTCCAGCTGTATCAATACCTTTTTTTTACAAAGTTGGCTACTAGAAAGACGCGTTTCGATACGCCCTTCACCGTATCGAAATAGATTGAATCTGTAACAACACGACCCTCTGTAAAAATTGAAGGAGTTTGAATAGCGTACCGATACGGTTCCATCTATATCGATACAATTTTAAAAGAATTTTTAATTCGAAGAGCTTTAAATTTTTTCGACCGTTGGTGTCAGTTGTTAGGTAACTAACATTTAAAGTGGTAGTTGTCTCATATCAATACGGTGTCCCCCGTATCGAAACGGAAACTTCTAGTAAGCTAAGTTGAGAAAAAGGTATCGATACGGTCTTATACGTATCGAAATGGTCCATGTCCCGTAGTGATAAGCTTACAGACGTATCGATACGCCCTCTTTATTATTGTGCAACGGCTCTTTCTGTTTTGAGACAGGTATCGATACGAGTCCTCGTGTACCTATACGGTAGCTGCAGAAGTGCATTTATGGTGGAAAGAAAGAGTCCCAACGGCTATAATCAATACCCTAACCACCCAAACGGCTAGAATTGATAGAGAAGGCATAACTTGAAGCTAATTGAAGACCAGCAACAACTATTGCATCAAAGATAAATATCCAAGCAAAAATCCAAGCTCATTGTGCTTATTTTCCAATTTCTTGTAAACTCCAAATTGTGTTGTATTCAATTCCTATCCTATCATCAAATTTGGGTTGAGTGTTTGTACTTAAATGGGCAATCCTGTATTTGAGAGATATCTTTCTTGCCTTAATTCTTCTTTGTTCACTTGTGAGGGTTTGGTCAGATTTTTGGTAGACAATTAGACCGGTTGTGTAAAGGTTACCTCCTAAGCCTTGAAAAGGAGAAGAACAAATTAGTGAATTGTTGCAAATCCTTAGTGGTAGCTAAGATAGTGTATGTATAGTTCATTTGGAACTTGAACCACTCTAAAATCCTTTGTTCATCATATTTAGCTATCATTTTTTTCCAGCAAATTTTTAAAAGCCCAATTCATCCCCTCTTTGCTTTGATCAATCCATTGATCCACTCAACACAAACCCAACCCAACCGAAACCTAAAGCTTCCATCTACTTTTAATCATCAATTAACATCCAAAAACAATCTAATTTCATCCGTATACCTCCAGCAACACCAGAACCACATTAACACCACAAAAACCCCAAATCTAACCAACTAACAACTAGAGATCAAATCTATTTCGAGATTAATATAATAAAACCTTTATTACAACATCATTTAATATCCAAATCATTATTAAAACCAATTAGAAACCCTTCAAATCAGATTCAATCCGAATATCATAAGATTTCAACCAAAAATCCTCAATTAAACAAACGTTCCAAGATTAACTCACCAAAGCAAATTAGAAAACACATGCAAAGCATTGATAACATGGGAATTTCAGTAAGGAACTGATCATTAGAGGAGAAGAACAAGCTCTACCTCTAATGGATGAAATCTCTTTCAATTGGATGTGTTCTTCTTGAAAAACAAAGGAAAACAATAAAGGTTTTATAAATCAAGATTAAAGAATCCTTTAGAAATCAAAAGTTTAGTAAATCTAGAGCTTTAACTCGGGTTTGTTTGAAATGGAGAGTGTTTGGCCGAGGGAAACTTTAAGAGAAAATGACGTAAAATGATTTTTAATGAAATAACCAACTCTCCCTTTATTAAATCATTTTCAATCATTAATTAAAACACCTTTAAAATGGTCTAAAATGAGAGAAAAATCTGATTAAAAAAAGTAGGACAAATAGCTCCTTAAAGATTCAAAGTTTCAATTCCTTTACAAAATAATCACTAAAACATTTTTTGTAAAAATCGTGTTTTGGTCACTAAAATAAAATGTCCCACTTCCAAAGTCATTTTCTTAAAATCGATTTTACCAAAATCTTTTATATAATTTATAATGATTTTTAATCATTTTCTCATATTTTTATCATAACTCGAACATTGATTTCCTTGAACCACTCCCGAACTAACCTGGATCTCTAGTCTAGGTTCAACGAACCACGAGTCAACCTCAAAGACTCTTAGGCCCAAAATCGTAGTGTTACATACACTACACTGTTGAAACTCTTAATGATGCCCAATTGAATTACACCATGACAGAAAAGGAGTTACTAGTCGTAGTTTTTGCCTTTGACAATTTTTGCTCCTACTTGATTGGAACTAAGGTAATTGTTCATACTGACCACTCGACAATTAAGTATTTGTTTGCTAAGAGAGATGCAAAACCTCATTTGATTCGTTAGATATTACTCTTACAATAGTTTGACATTGAGATTAAGGACAAGAAAGGGACAGAAAATCAAGTTGTCGATCACTTGGCACGCTTGGAAAACAACAAAGAAGATAAAACGAAGATTGAGATATGTGATGCATTCCTAGATGAGTAGATGCTAGTTGTCTCGGAAACTCCCACAACGCAGGTCGCAGCAACTCAAATAGCGCATGCCGCAACCACCCAAATAGCGCATGCCTCGACAACTCCAAATGTGCACTCATCGGAAACTCTAATTAAACATGCCTCGACAAGTCCTGATGCCTCGGCAATACCCTGGTATGCAGATTTAGTTAATTTCCTTGTTAGTAGTATTTTACCTTATGACCTTACTCACCAAGGAAACAAGCGGTTCCAACATGATGCTAAGCATTATTATTGGGACAAACATCTTTTGTTTAAATAATGTGCAGATCAGGTTATACGATGATGTGTTCTCGAGGAAGAACAACAAAACGTGCTCAGGTAGAGCCATGATTCACCATACAGAGGTCTTTTTTGGAGGCCCTCGTACCGCGACCAAAGTTTTACAATCATGTTTGTATTGGTCCGCACACTATAAGGATGCCCACAAATTTTATAAAAAGTGTGATAGTTGTCAATGAATGGGCAATATCTCTAGACGACACGAGATACCATCGCAGAACAACCTTGAAATGGAGTTGATCGATGTGTGGGGGGTCGACTTCATGGGACCTTTCTCATCGACATATGGAAACCTCTACATCTTACTTGTCATCGACTATGTGTTTAAATGGGAAGACGTAATTGCAACTCCTAGAAACGACTCAAAAACCATGCATAGATTTCTACAGAAGATTATATTTACACGGTTCGGAATGCCAAGGGCAATCATTAGTGATGAAGGAAAGCATTTCGACAGTTAACTTATTGCCAAGATGTTGCAATGCTTGGCATAACCCACAAAGATGCCACGACATATCACCCACAAACCAACGGGCAAGACGAAACTTCCAACCGGAAAATAAAGGGTATACTCGAAAAAGTTGTAAATCCTTCTAGGAAGGATTGGTCATTGAGACTTGATGACACACTTTGGGCATATCACACTGCATTCAAAACACCTTTAGGTATGTCCCCATTCTGACTCGTCTATGGGAAAACTTGCCATTTGCCAGTGGAAATCAAGCACAAGGCGTATTGCGTAATCAAAACTGTGAACATAGATTGGGAAAGTGCCGAGCAAAATCGTTTGTTGGATCTCAACAAAATAGAAGAATTTCGTACCTTATCTTATGACAACGGAAGGATATAGAAGGAGAAAACAAAGCATTAGCACGACAAAAAGTTGTTTCCACGGCAATTCATGCTAGTGCAACTAGTCCTTCTATTTAATTCTCGGTTAAAATTGTTTTTGAAACTGAGATCAAGATGGTCTAGACCATTCGAAGTAGTAAAGTCACTCTCTCATGGTGTCGTGATAATCAAGTTCACCATTGACGGACGTGAATTCAAGGTTAACGGACAATGATTGAAGTACTACAACGGTGCTCATGTGGAGCGCAATAAAGAAGTGGTCACACTAGGATATGCATGATCATTCTCTCATTTCAATTTTTATTTTTCCTAATTTTTTATTTTCGATTATTTTAAGATATATTTATTTATTTCTTTTAGGATTTAAGACTTCATCTTTATTTAGTATTTATCTAGTTGTTTTTTTAATTTTAGGATTAAGAGTTCTTGTTATTTATTTATCTTTCCACATCTTTATCTATTTCTTGTTATTTGATTATTTTATTTTTAATACTTATCTTATTTGTTTTTGAATTTTAGGATAAGAGTTCAAGAAAAAAGAGGAATTTGATTCAAGAAGTAAGTATTGGTAAAAAAGAAAACCTATGGGCCAAATATAAGGCTTATATTAAGCCCCAAATTTACCCTAACCACCTCCCATAACCGGCTAAGAGAAACCCTTCCCCTTCTCCATCATAAACCATCAACACCACCCACCCATCTTTATTACCCATCATTTCACTCTTTTCTATCTCCCATCACCATTAACCTTCCAAGAACCAAACTTTCCTCATCTTCTTACTTCTCTAAAGTTTCTTCCATATTTCCTTTTTCCATTTCTCACCGATTCACAACCAAAGAAAACAACAATGGCCTTGAAACTCAAAACACACTCTTATCCAAGCTCCTCCCAAGAACCCGAATACAAGAGGTTTACCACAAAGGTGGTTGAAACTCGATTTCGTTCCAAGTTTGAAAGTTGAAAGATTTGTGAAGAACAAGGCTTCAAGTACTCCAACTCTCACCAAGGTTTCAGCCTAGAACCATTCATCTTTTGGGTTGTAGCGCACCAAAAGTTGCAAATCTTTTGCCATCAACCAGAACCGAGAAACGTCACATGGGTAAGGGAATTTAATGATCACTATCTTAATTTGGATAACCCATATGTGTTTGTTCATGGCAAGGTCTTTCCCTTTGATGCCGACAACATCAACACCTTCTATAGAGTTTTCATCGAGAAGGGCGAGCACCAAGAATTTATCGATCAAATGATGCCCCGACAACTCAACAAGGTGCTAAAAACCTCACGCTACTAGGCATTCAATGGAACGATGACAAACAGAAGGACACAGTAAACGGCCTTCAGCTAAAACTTGAGGCAAAATTGTGGAAAAATTTTGTCAAAAATTCTTTAATGCCCACAACACACAACACCACCATTGATACACCTTGTATTTTACTCATACATTCTATCTTGCATAATCGCATCATTAATATTGGAAAAATTATTTGTGATGAGATTGTTGCATGTAGTCAAGAGGACAAATGCTCACTTTTCTTTCCTAGCCTCATATCGCAACTTTGCAAGAAAGCTAAGGTCCCAAGTGAACCGAAAGACGAGAAGGCAACACCAAGGTCCGAATGGAACAAAGCACAGTATCGAAAACTAATGGGTGAAGCATCGGAAAAATCTCCTACACCTAAGGACCACAATATTGCCATTACGCAAGTCATCCTGGAAAAGTACCCAGACAGTAAAAAGCCATTCCCTATCTTCCCTGTCGAATTACTTGCCATAGAAACCACAATAGAGGATGCCACGCAACAGACACTGAAGATTCTCATGCAACTGAAACGGCCACCACCGACAGCAAGGAAGTAACCATCGCGCTCAAGCAAGCGGATCAAACAAACCACCCATCGGAAACTCATCATTAGCAATGACGAGCTCTTGGAGTTAGTCATTATTTCTTATTTTTTTATTATTTTTTTGTTTTTATTTTCTTTTTGCATGCATTGAGGACAATGTCTCACTCAAGTTTGGGGGGTATTACTTCTAGTTAGTTTCATTTTAGCTTGCATTCATCTTTAGGACTTGCATTTAAAATGTTACTTGCATTGTTTTTAGTTGGACTCAAACTGCCTAGATATGATTTCTAATGATGACATTGCCCTTGCACTTAATTTGCTAGAACTTTCAAATCTAGGATGAGCATAGAAAATAGTTGGAATCCTACTATGATGCTAAAACGAAATCGTACACTTCTGTGGCTTGATTGATTGAAAGAATTCTAGTGAACTTAGGCTAATCCTTAAAATTTGGGTAAATAAAAACTTGATTACTAGAGAAGCCCGAAATTGGCTCTAGTATTGTGCTTAAAGGAATCACTAGAGGTGCCTGAAACTGGCTTTAGTTGGTTAAAGAAAGATTATGAAAAAATGGAAAATTAATTAATCCACTAGAGGTGCCTGAAACTGGCTTTAGTTGGTTAAAGAAAGATTATTAAAAAATGGAAAATTAATTAATCCACTAGAGGTGCCTGAAATTGGCTCTAGTTGAACGAAAATAAATAATAATGAAAAAGGAACCCTAGGAATTAATTTGAATGCCTATTGTTCACATAGAATCCGAGAAAATATCTTGGACACAACTTCATACACACTCACGAGCATTATAGTTTGATTCCGGGTAACTTCTTGGCCATCCGAAAAATTGAATGTCATGCATATTTAATGCACGGTTCTGAGGGATAAAAGTCAAGATTCGAGGCAAAAAATCATTAAGATTAAAACATTGGCAAGTATTTGTTAGTTTGAATTGCTTGAGGAAGAGCAATAGTTTGATTTTGTGGTTTTGTTAAGTGTTCAAAAGTCATATTTTATTGCCCCTTTTTTACTCCTATTATTGTTAGACTTAAGCTCACTTTAGTTGCATTATTAGGCATCCATGCATATTTTCATTTTTTCCTTGGTGGTCGTGTTCGAATTCATTTTTTGCTTAGTTTTGGTGGAAAACGATGCTGCCTGGAGTTATTTTTATGTGTGCAGGACTAGTTGTCGTGGCAACCCAAGAAGGAGATGTCAGGATAGTTGCCGTGGCAACCTAAGAAGGAGATGTCGAACCAGTTGCCGCGACAACTGTTGATAAGAAAGAATGAGGTGAGTGGTAGTCGAATTGAAGAGTAGAAAAAGATGACTTGATCGAGATAGGTGGCGTGGAGAAAAAGAGCTGGCAGTTCGTGAAGAGGTCAAGAGAAGATGAATCCCAAGAAAATAGGAGGAAGTTTTAGTTGGAATAGATTTAATATTTATTTTATCTAATTTAAATCCAACTTAACTTCATCCTCAAGAAAGACTTTGACCTAGCCATCCCTTATTTAAAGAAGTTCAAGCCGCAAGCCTCCACACGCTCGATAGAGAGAGAAAGACCAAGAGGGTTGTCGACATCTTCTTCATCCTTTTCCTTTCTTGTTCTATTTGGTTTATGTTGGGAAAACTTTGTTTTGTGTTTCTTTTGAACCTAGCCATGAACTAAATCTAGTTGGCTAAGGTTATTATGTTTTGTGGTTGTGAGAAACAGTTGGATTTTATTTAGGTAATATAGTTTGCACTTTATATCCAAGATTTGCTCATTCTTGGCTTTTAACTTTGCTTGCGAGTGAATTGAGAGAGGATCTCATAATTTAATCTATTTATATAATATCCGGAGAGTTAGATTCAAGAAACGAATGAGCATAGTTTTTGTCCAAATTGATGATGACTAATTCGGCTTAGGAATAAGTTACGAATTTCAACGGCTAAGAGGAGCAAGATTGGTTGTTGATCACCCTTGATTAACGCAGGGATGTATAATCAAGGCATGCATAGTTAACTAGAGTTTCGACTTAAGGATAAGGAGGAACCATTGAAGAATGCTTCACCGAATCTTGGAGGTTGCTGCTCAGTTGCCCAAGCGATTGCCCTGGCAATCACTGCCCAGGCATCGTTATACTAGTTGGCCCGACCACCACTATTTTAGTTGCCCTGGCAACCTGATTGTTACCAATTACCGCGACAGTTGAGTTGTCGTTGCATTCTTTTACCAAGACGATCCATTCGACTATCACTCCTCAACTCACAATAACCCGACCAATTATCTATTACTTAATTACATCTTTATTTTATTTTATTGCTCTTAGTTTAATTGTTAATTATAACTCCTACAATCACCTACTTGTTTTTTTTATATTACAATGCGAGAAGTTAAATTCCTAAAGTAGCACCAATCCCTGTGGAGACGGTATCTTTTTATACTATAACATGCGACGTGTACACTTGCACCAATTGTGAGGCACTTATTACGCGCAACAGTTTCTTTGACATGTGTAACATCCACTATATTTTCCTTTCTTATCATGCAATCTTCCAAATTTTATTTTTATTCAATTTGGTGCATTTTGCAATAGCCTTCCCCTCATCCTTTTCTTCCAATTTAGTCCTTATAAAATAGCCATATAATATTTTGTATTTCCAAATCATTCCAATTAAGGTATAAGGAGCACTTAATCTCTTTTGATTCTATGCTTATAGAAATATTACTTTATCATTACAAATGTTTGACCACATTGTTTTTAGTTTCTTGCTTAATAAGTACACAAGCATCTAAACAATTAACTTCGTAACCCAATTCCAATAACAATCTCAAGGAAGGTTATGATCAAAAAACCAATTACTTAAGTTAACTTCAATTACCACTTATATAATATAAATTAATTAATCAATATTCGAACAAGACATAATCTTATCCCCTCATTTATCAACCAATTGCAATCCAAATTATTATCCATATAAGTTCGGTCCTTACTGTCAGGCATTGGTAAGCCTCTAGAAAAATTGAGAATTATCTTTACAAACTAGGGAAGTGATCAATAATTAATCATATTTGCATCTTCATAGGCTTGGCTAGTTAAAAGTTAACTTATGACTTCTATAAACAAACTTAACTTGAGAATCCAAATAAAGAACAAGAGTATATAACTATGAGAGTTCAATTGATACTAGATAGTTTATTTCACTGCCATGGTTCATTTAACTCAAACTAAGTCAATTGTCTATGGACCAATTATGACATTACATTATTCATTCTTCGAACTACCCAAGCAACAACCCATTAATAATTAGTTAACTATATATCAAATATACTTAACTTAGTCTTCAAACACACAACCAAGTTTTAGAAATACAACTTTACAAACACTTAACATAAGACATTTTAAAACATTACATAACATAGGTTCGTTACATGCGCCAACTAGAACCTTGAGCCACCATTTTAATATAACTTAAACCACAAACCATGATTTCTACTGCATTCCAAAGTAACATAGTAATTAGGAAACCATTATAATTCCTAAATACATAAACCACTTATCATTCGAATCTCTAACCATAATACTTGAAACCATTTATCTCTTCTTGATCTTAGAATACCCTTAGTAAAAATTCATAAATTTTCAAAGTTTATTGTCTTGCTTCAATTATCATATAAGGATAACTAATGTTCGTAGCAATCATAATTTTTTATTTAAAGTTTTTATTTTCAATCATTCGCTAGACATGACATCCACTTTCTTAAACATAGCACAAGCTTTTGAGTGTCATAATAAATTTAACTGAAGCATTAATCCATTATTCTTTTATCATATCATCTTGACTAGCTTTACAAGTTGTTTTGGACTTTCAAAACATTTTGAAATAATGGAGAGATTATGGAATCGCCTGAATCAAGAATAGGCAGATGTTGGGGAGATCCGTTCAAGGCAACGTCTTGCCACCGGCAATCAGCGGGGGAGTACACAGGATTCGCAAAAGGTGTGGACTTTATATGTGGGCGGGATCTCAGATTCCCTTCATTGGAAGGGCTTATGTTAGGTATGTGATTGACATGGGATTGTCCGAGATGTGTTTATCCCAAATAAGCGGGCTCGAGATGGTGCACGATTTGGATTCGTTCGGATGGCATCACAATCGGATGCTGATCGGGTGATTTAACATTTACATGGGAAGTGGATTTATGGTGTACGTATGCGGGTGTCTATGGCCTGTAATGGATTTACGGATTTTAAGAAGAAGACAAGGGGTGTTGAAGCAAAGATGGAGCAGAGGACGAGTATCGAGTCTAGTCCAGCGAAGTTTTCACAAAAATCATCGAAGAAGGGGGAGTCAATAATAGAGTCAATAATGGAGTCAATCGGAGAGTGATTGATGGCGTGTTGGATGAAGATAAACGGGCAGTTCTTCAAGGGTGTGCGATTGGGTGGTGCGCTAAACCTTGTAGTTTAAAGGTGCTGGTAGAGAGATTGGAGGTAGAGAAACATGATAGCTTTTCGATTATGCGTCTATCGGGGTCCATGATTTTATTGATGTGCACATCGACTAAAGTTCGGGAACAGGTGATGAACATGGAATGTGTGAAGGAGTGCTTCTCTAGAGTGGAGGTGTGGTCGTCGTCGATTATAGTAGAGTCTCGCCGTGTTTGGATTTCTGTTATGGTGCTACTGATTCATCTTTGGCATAGGCAAACATTCATAAATATTGCTAATATTTGGGGTCGTTGATTTGTGTAGATGATGATACTAAAACTCCCACGTCAATTGATTGTGGGCGAATTCTGGTGTAAACAACGGATGTTGATCGTATTGAAGAGTGCATTACAATCAAGTTGGAGCCTGAGGAGTATTTGGTTTGAGTGTATGAGACGGATGGGCAGGGACCGACGATTCAATGCGGCTGCTATGAAAGCAACACTTCACAAGTTGCTGGCTCTCACGTGGGCGACAGTGTTGGGCATGGGGCTAATGAGCACTCTAGTCCACAGCTGGATGAGTCATATAGTCGTGGTATTTTAGGGGAGAAACTGGCTTAAGTAAAGTTGGATGCGTTGGGTGATGTTACTCGGGAGGATTCAGATCGCATGGTTGTGCAGCTAAACTTGGTGGTTGTGGCGCAGGAGGAATCGAGTCCGATTGAGGGGTTTGAATTGAGGGAAGTGGTGGTTTTGCCGGCGCAGTAGTCGAACACTCCGATCAGGATCGCCAGTCTGGGCAGGGAGAAGGTGAGTCAATGTAGGAATCTGGATGAGAATCCTCCGAGGTGGGAGAGATCTAATATTGCAGGGATTGTAAATTCAAATTCAAAATCTATGGATAAGGTGGGGTCAGCTGCAATGTTAGTTGAGGTTGTTAATTCAAAGGCAACAATTTTGGATAAACCAAATTCATAGGTAGTTTCTACAGAACCAGGGCTTGGACAAATTGAGTTGATCCGTGTGGGAAGATCGTTTTGCAAGGTCAGGAAATTGGTGGGAGGTGAGCCTATTGTTGCTGTTGGTCGAGCGCCACGATCAAAGAGAGGGAACAATTTTGGGGGTTGCCGGGCAGCGGCGAAGAAGATGACAATGTCGGAAAATTTAAAGGGAGGGAGTGAGGTCGTTTGTGGTCATATCGTGCAGCAAGATATAGTAAGTGAGGTTGAGGTGACGATTAAGTTAGGGGCACTCATCAGGGTGAAGTCGTGTGGGCGTGAAGAGGACATTATTAAGGACATTTCTCGGGTTATTATCGACGAGTGTCATGGTTTCTGACTAATGAAGTTGTTATCATGGAATGTTAGGGGTTTGGGCGGTAGCGCGAAACGACGTAGTGTTTGCGAGGTGATTCGGCAAAATTAGTGCGATATGGTGTAGCTGCAGGAGACGAAGTTGGAAGAGATTCCGACGATATTGGGGGCGAATTTGTGGTATACGGATAGTTTCGAGATGGTGTTTTCACCATCGCTTGGGGCTTCCGGTGGCATCTTAGTCATTTGGGAAGGTAATCGCTTTATTTTAGAGTCGATTGAGGTTGATCGTTACTTTATTATTATTCAGGGGAAATGGAAAATAGAGGATTTTGTTTGTGGTATTGTGGCAATATATGCTCCTTGTGAGGTGGCCGGTCAGTGTTTGCTATGGGATGCATTGTTGGCTCGTATGAGTATGTTTCAGGGGCCGTGGTGTGTTGTAGGGGACTTCAATGCTATTTTGAAGGATACAGATCGGATAGGTGTTTCGGATAAGGGTGCTGAGATGGAGGCATTTGTAAATTTTGTCGATAGTGCGGGTTTGGTGGACTTGCCTTTGATAGGTAAACACTTCACATGGTTTGGCCCTAGCAATCGGTGTAGCTGCATAGATCGCTTCCTGATTTTTGCGGCTTGGTTAGATTGTTTCAGCAGTGTGCAACAGGAAGTTTTGTCGAGGGGGTGTCCGATCATACTCCTCTAGTTCTTACATGTGATGATTGCGATTGGGGGCCATGGCCATTTCGTTTCTTTAATTGTTGGATGGAGGGGAGGTCGAATGTGTTGGAAATTGCAAACGAATGGTGTAGGCTGACAGGTTTAGGGGTTGGGAATGAGAATCTTGTGGTGAAGTTGCGACATTTGAAATTATTTCTGAAACAATGGAACAAGAATAGCTTTGGTGATGTTAATAAGATCATTGAGGAAATGCAGCAGAAAATTGATATAGCGGATGTAGATTTGATAGAGAATGGTGGGGATGGGGAGGTGGAGATTGAACGTCGTAGGTGGATACATGCATTATGGCGCGCTATGCGAATAAAGAGGCGATGTGGCGCCAGAAGGCACGGGTAACATGGTTGCGAATAAGAGATCATAACACGGCCTTTTTTCACAGAGTTGCTAAGTTACGCACGGCTAGAAACCTCATTCCAGGTTTATTGATTGATGGGAAATGGAATACATCGCCGACGACATTAGGTAAATTTGTGGTTGCTGCGTTTACTGCTCATTTTGCTTGTGATACTCGGGCGGGTCATTGGCATTTTGAGGGAGTGTTTCGACAAGTTCAAGAGGCTGATAGTTCGCGTTTGGTTGCACCTTTCACGGTTGGAGAAATCAAGCGTGTGTTATGGGATTGTGATGGATCAAAGGCACCAGGCCCGGACGGTTTCACGCTAGAGTTTTACAAAAAGAGTTGGGATGTGGTGATGGATGATGTGCTATGGTTCTTTACTCAGTTCCATGATAGAGGGGTGTTGCCGAAAGGAGCTAATTGTGCTTTTATTGTGTTACTACCGAAGGTGGCGGCACCTCAATTGCTAGATGAGTATCGCCCTATTTGTTTGGTGAATTTGATGTATAAGTTGTTGGCTAAGTGTTTGGCGACTCGTTTACAATCTGTACTGAATGGTCTAATTAGCGACACACAATCGGCTTTTGTAAAAGGGTGACAACTTGTAGATGGTGTTTTATTGGCTACTGAGGTAATTCATTCGCTTCGGCAACGTAGCGCTAGTGGTTTCATATTAATATTAGACTTTGCTAAGGCTTACGACTGTGTAAGTTGAGCTTTTCTAGATTTAGTGTTATATCAGATGAGATTTATGAAGTTTGGAGAAAGTGGATACGTGAATGTGTTGGCTCTGTCCGTTTGTCAATTTTGTTGAATGGGAGCGCGAAAAAGGACTTCAGGATAGGATGTGGGTTGCGACAAGGATGTTTGTTGTCACCGTTATTTTTTGTGATAGTGGCGGAGGCATTACATATGATATTGGTTAAAGCTGAAACATCCGGTTTGATTCTAGGGGTGGAGGTGGTGTCGGATATACGATTGACACGCTTACAATTCACCGACGATACGATTTTGTTTTTTGATGCAAATGTGGAGACTGCTCGGAATATAAAGAGGATTTTACATTGTTTTCAAGTTTGTTCCGGCTTACAGATTAATTTTGCCAGGTGTTCTTTATATGCGATCGGTGTGGAGGGAGAGCTTGGCACATCAGTGGCTGACTTGTTGGGTTGCCGTTTGGGGGAATTCCCATTTGTTTATCTCGGTTTTCCATTGGGGGCTGATCTGAGACATTTCTCGGTGTGGGATCCAGTTATTGCTAACTTCAGGTGTAAGTTAGCGGGGTGGAAGCGTTCTTCTTTGTCATTTGCTGCTAGAGTGACGCTGGTAAATTCGGTCCTCTCATCTTTGCATATATTTTACTTGGGATTGTTTGTAGCCCAGAAAGGGGTGATAAAGCAGCTAGATCGTATTCGTCGAGCATTTCTTTGGGGTGGTGTTGGTCTTGAACGGCGGATGAGTAGAGTGGGTTGGGAAAAAGTGTATCTACTGCGGCATTTAGGAGGTTTGGGGGTGGCAGATCTTCGGGTGATAAACATGGCGTTGCTGTCCAAATGGGTGTGGAGATACGCATGTGATCATGATTCGCTTTTGCGCCGTTTGATTACGACTAAATATGGCAAACATACTCAATGGTGGAGATTTAATACGGAGAATTTGTCGTCCATGTCTATTGTATGGCGTCAAATTGTGGCCAATTCATGTTGTCCGAGTGTGGATTCGCATGTGGGGGGCGAGTTTTCAATGGAAGATTGGTAATGGGTAGCTAGTGTTGTTTTGGTTTGATTCATGGATTATGCAACAGCCGTTGAAGGATGTGTTTCCGCGCTTGTTTTCTTTAGCACTAAATAAGTTAGCATGGGTACGTGACTATTCCGTGAATGGGTGTTTTAATCATAGGCAGTGGGCGGGATATTTTCGGCGACAACTATGGCTATTCGAGCAAGACCAAGTGCGGACTTTGTGTGATTTGGTTCGAGATGTCAACCTTTGGGAGTCTCGCATTGATACTATCATTTGGCTCACGGATGAGCATGGTGAGTTTTCGGTTCGTGCTATGTCAAAGTTGTTGTTGATGGATAAGGTTAGGGACAATGAGTTTGGTGATTGTTTTGCGTGGCGCGTGCTCGTCCCGCCTAAAGTTCAGGCTTTTTTGTGATTCATTTGGTTGAAACGATTGCCGACGGTGGATTTTTTTAGAACCCGTGGGGTCCCATTGTCGGATGGGCAAGGTTTGTGTCCATGGTGTGTAACGGTGGAGGAATCGATTGCCCATTTATTCTATGACTGTTCTTGTGTGCAGCAGATTTGGGATTGGTTGCGAGGATGGTGGGGCGTATCACTACTTTTACCTGAGAGTTTTCTGAATTTTTTGTTGTGGATTTTCATAGTTCATTTTATGGTTGTAAGTTAAAGTGGTGGGTGGCTGGGGTTAGTGCAATGCTATGGTCCTTATGGCTAGCTCTTAATGAGTTTATTTTTCAGGGAAAATGTTTGCCGTTAGCGGAATTATGCTTCCTTGTCAAACTACGATCTTTTTACTGGATAAAGGTTGCTGCTGCAAGTGAGATGATGACTAAATCAGTTTGGTGGTCTTGATCGTCTTCATTTGTTGTCAGTCCATCTCCGCGGAAGGTACGTGTTGGGATTTGTTGGCAGCCGCCAATTCAGGGGGCACTCAAGTTTAATGTTGACGGCTCAGCACGCGTTAAGCCAGGGCCTGCGGGTATTGGGGGTGTTATGCGCTATGCGGAGAGTCGTATTTTGGGAATGTTTCCCGGACCGTTGGGACGGATGGATTCCAATCAGGCTGAAGTGCGAGCTATAGAGTGGGCGGTAAGATTGATCACGGAAGGAAATTGGCGCGAGCAGTGTGTGGTGGTTGAGTCGGATTCTCAGATTGCGTTGAGTTGGGTTGTGCGATCGGTGAACCGACCATGGCGTATGTGGGAGATATTCACTGCGATTGATCAGGCTTGTCAAGTCATATCTGAGATTCATTTTCGTTATGTGCCGCGTGAGGCGAACGGTTTCGCTGATGCTTTAGCCAATGAAGGCGTCGATAGATGTTCACTATGTTTGGCTCGTATGTAGGTGTTGTTTAGTTTTTTGACGTGTCCTTACGTACTCTTTTCCTCCACTAGGGAGGTTTTTAACGAGGCGTATGGTTTCGTCGCGCTGTATGTTTTTCTTAATAAATAAAATTCATACAGTTGCCGATAAAAAAAACTTGAAACCATTTATCAAACATCTAATTGAATATTCTACAACAATCATGAATATTTAAACTAACATTCAATTCAATAATTCCTATGTGCATGCATGAAATTGAATGCATTAGGCTTATATAGTCTAAGTGAGGTAGTGACATCAAATATTGATAAAGCATTTATATACATGGATTTCAATGAAGCACACATCCAAATGTACAATCATATTTTAGCATTTGTTATTTGCATCTTAATTAAACTTTTGTAAGATTTATGGTGTTCACTAGCTTATCCAAGCTTCAATATAAAACATATCAATCGTAGCAGAGTTTGGTTAAACACATTGAAGTCTTCCTGAGACTTGTCGAATACACATTAGCTTTTGGATTCCTTATAACTTCTCAAGTAGTTATCAATGGTTCAATTCAATGTTTGTTGCCTCATAAAATAGTGGGCACTTATCCATCTCTTCTAAAACTTATAGCATATGATCATCAAGAGCCAACCATACCATATGCGCAACAAGAGCAAAATATTTATTTATAGTATATTTATATCTTTCTTAGAATTCTTATTTAGCCTCATTTAGAGTTCCTATCTTTTATAAAGTTTTTCATGGATTACATTTGATCATGAATGACATTCATCCGAGTTTTACCATATAGGTCCAAGCGATACTTAGCTCAAAGCACATAGCAATGGCTAATAACGAAAACATATTAGTCATAAACTTCTCACTATCCAACCAAATTGTCGCCAATCTTCGTACAACTCCCCCATTACCTCCTATTGTCGCCAATAAACATATCAAATTTCATGGGGTGTACCCCGAGCCGTAGCTCAAGGACCATAGTCCCAATATACCATGCATTATACTAATGTATCCAAGGACTTCCATTGTAGGCAACTTAAGTATTTTATCTTACTTTTGAAAGTTAATGTAGATCTTTTTAAGTTATATGTATCTTTGCTTATTTCTTATTTGCAATAGCTTATTGCATAAGTCGAGCTTTCTTACTCCTTAAGTCTTTAGAATTCAAGGTACTTATAACTTTAACTTTCAATCTTTTATAGGAATCATATTGTTTATAGGTCAGTATCAACTTCAAGTTTTATAGCAAAGTTTTCAAAATCTCCATCAGATGTATATCATAGCAAGGCATAAAACATTCATGTAATACACATATAGCAAAGATGCCTATCAATGATGCCATGCTATGAATGCTTCACATGCCTTTCTCTAAGGGAGCCATATGCATATGCTTATGCAAGATTTAAATCATTTCATAAAAAATAGGGATGACACCGTGTCACTCGAGACAAAAATGACCACACTCAATTGTTATTCCAACATTATGGAATACCCGAATCCACTATACACAATCTACTTTTCAACAATTTTCTTCCTTAGCCATCCATCTTTAACATGTCATGTACCTCAATCAAACAAATAACAATTCATTACTACTAATTAAATTCATTCCATTGGTTTCATAAGTTCATACGTAATTTACATGTTAACACAATAAACTATCATAGCAGCATCCTCAAATAATTTTAGGGCTTAATTAACTGCATTCCTTTTTACAAACTTACTACACAGAACAAACAAAGGGATTTTAGATTCAAATATCCATGTTGTGACAAACAAAAGGATTTTAGATTCGAATCTCCATGTTGTGACAAAGGTGCCTGTGACATAACTAGTAACCCTTTTTGTTATTGCCAACTAAATCGAATGATTTCAATTGACTTTCTATTATGAGCGACAGGAAGGTGTGGACAGTTTTCGTTGGTAATCTTTCAACGACAAGTCACTAGAAAGGGGTTTGGCAGGTTTTCGATCGCCATGGGGTAGTGGTGGATGTGTTTATTCCCCGGAAAGTTGATAGGAACGGCTGCAGATTTGGATTCGTGCGGATGAGTAGCCGAGAGGATGCTGAACGGGTGATAGAACGATTGAATGATAAATGGATTTATGGTTAGTGGATCATTGTATGTAAAGCGAAATATTGAGAGCGCAACTCCTTTTGGAGACGGAAACAGGCCAAAGCTCATAAAGCATAGTCGACAAAGGCAGGGAAGTTGAGATCAACGCCACCGGTGATACAGCAATCAGAAGAGGAGGTTAACGACAGTAAGGCATTCAATTTTACAGTGAAGGGTTTCGTGGAAAGGGACATGCTGGAGATCCTGCAAAATTGTGTAGTAGGGTGGTGCAAGAAACCGTGGAGCATTAAGGAGTTGACCGCGAATTTGCACCAAGCGGTGGTGGAGGGACTGTAAATATTGCGCACAGCCGGTGCTTTGATTTTACTTATGCTCAAGGTAATGCAATTGGAATCGGTATAGGGATGCTTCACAAGACTTGAACATTGGTCACCGGCAATAGCTTTGGAATCGAGAAGGGTTTGGATTTCGATTAAGGGTCTTCCGATTAATGCTTGGTCGCAACAATGTTTCGAAAGCATAGCAAACATATGGGGCAGCTTGGTTCGTTTAGTGGACTCTACTACCTTACCCCAATCGTTTGAGTGTGGATGGATATTGATTGAAACATCGACCATGGCAACTATAGAGGCCAAAGTGAAGTTGGAGGTGGATGGTGTTTCTTTCCCTCTACAAATCCGAGAATGTACATTTGGACCATGGATGGAATGCGAATGCACAATGATACAATCTGAAGATGAGGACGATGCGTCTTCGACACAGGGATCGGATGCGAGAAATCAATGCAAAGGCAATCAACTCAAGCCTTTTCAACATGAGGAGCCGCTCGGAAATCAAGTACAAATTGCTGAGGCAATGCAGTGGCATTGCAATACACTATTGGAACATAGGATGGCTCACAGCCATGTTTCACAGGATGAGGCTGGATCAAAAGATTCCACTGATTCGTCACAGTTGCAAGGAGGTGGTGATGAGGCCGCTCCGATGGAGGAGTAGACCTCCGGGAGGATCACAGGCGAGGGTGGGAAGAGTCCTACTGCAACAAAACTAACTGAGGTAATTCAATCCCAATCAAACTATGTGGATTTGAATGCAAGTATTATAGAGATGGTTAAGCCAATCTCAAAATCGGTGGATTTGGTGGATAAGGAAGATTCAAAAATTGAGAAAACATGGGATAAGTTTGGAGGGAAAATAGGTGATTCAGACAATTGTAATTTGATTTGGATTAAAAGCAGGAAAACGAAATCAGTTAATGTTCTCTCAGTGTGGTTTCAACGCCAAGAATTGGTAGGGGTAGACCGCGCAAACAAGTGGTTCACCAGCCTATTTCAACACAAGTTGTGAACGTGTCACTCTCGGATTCGGATTTGCAAAATCGTCAACAATTGCTATCTAAGGAAATTGAGGCGACAGTGGCTCTAGGCAGTATAGTGGGTGTGCGAACAGTGGGGTGTGAAGCGCACATCATAAAGGATCTTCAGCAGGTTTTTTCCGGGTAAAGGCGATAGAAGTAGCGATGTGCGTAGTATCATGGAATGTCAGGGGATTGGGATCGAGCTTGAAACGTAGGCCAGTGGCCGATGTAGTTAAGAAGCAACGGGCGGATATGGTGATGTTGCAGGAGTCGAAGCTAGAGGATGTGCCATCTTTAGTGGTTGCGAGTTTGTGGGCATCGGACGGGTTTGATTTTGTTTTCTCACCTTCGATAGGTGCTTCAGGGGGATTGATTACGGTATGGGAAGAATCACGCTTCAGTGTCGTTTCACTGGAGGTAGATGGAAATTTTATCTTTATCAAAGGTAAGTGGCGTGCGGAAGAATTAAACTGTTGAATGTTGAATATTTATGCACCATGTGATGCGGAGGCACAGAGACAGATGTGGTAACTGTTAGGGGAGCTTATTCTGGATATCGCAGGACCATGGTGTATCGTAGGGGATTTTAATTCGATACGCTGGCTATCGGAACGTGCATGGTGTAGTTCAGTGGCGACATGTATGAAAGAATTTTCTGAATTTATTGATAATGCTGGACTTGTAGACTTGTCGTTGATAGGGAAGAAGTGACGTGGTTTGGGAGGGGTTTTAGGCGTAGTCATATTGATAGATTCTTGATATCATCAGCTTGGGTGGATGCGTTTAATAATATTGGCCAACATGCTTTGCCGAGGGGGGTATCGGATCACGCACCTTTATTATTGCTGTGCGATGAGCAGGATTGGGGGCCTCGACCCTTTCGCTTTATAAATTGTTGGTTGGAGGATAATAATCATGTTCTTGAATTATCTAAGGAATGGTGTCGACTGTCGGAACAGAGGGTTGGAATTGATAATATTATGGTTAAGCTCCGAACCATGAAGAGTTTTCTACGTAACTGGAACCGTATGGTGTTTGGCGATATTGAGCAAGAAATTCAGTCGATTCAAGCAAAGATTGAGGGTATAGATGAGGCGGGTTTGGAAGGTGGTCAACGTGAATCGAAAATTGAATTGATAGAGTGGAAAAGGGAGTGGTTGCAACGGTTATGGCAGGCAATCAGGCGATGGGAAATTTTATTACGGGGCTGTTGATAAATGGTCGGTGGGAAAACTTAGAGGGCGAATTGGTTACGTTTAGGAGATCTCAACACAGCGTTCTTCCACCGTGCGGCAATACTTAGAGCAGTGCGGAATTTTATTACAGGGTGGTTGATAAATGGCCGGTGGGAATCGGATGTACATCGGCTTCGGAAACACATTATGGCGGCTTTTTCTATTCATTTTGAGGAAGTCAAGCGGCTATGCGGTTGGACTGTTGTAGGAGAGCTTGGTAGAGTTGATACGGTCACAAATGAAGCTTTGGTGACGCCATTTTGTTGTGAGGAGGTGTTATGTGGTTGTGATGGATCGAAAGCGCCAGGACTGGATGGGATTAGTATGACATTCTTTAAAACAAGTTGGAATACAGTGAACAAAGATGTGCTAAGGTTCTTAGTTGAGTTTCACGCATCGGGCAAACTACCACCGAGTGTGAATTGTACATTCTTAGTCCTGATTTCGAAGATTGATTCACCTAAGGCTCTCAGTGACTACCGACCGATAAGCCTTGTAAATTCCGTTTATAAGATCCTTGCGAAGTTTCTTGCTACACGTTTGCAAAGGGTGTTGGGTTCGCTGATTAGTGAGCATCATTCAGCGTTTATTCGTGGCCGACAAATAGTAGATGCCATATTACTTGCAAACGAGGTAATTCACTCGTTGCAAAAGAGTCTGAGGGGTGGATTGGTGCTAAAGTTAGATTTCGCTAAAGCTTATGATTGTGTGTAACCCCCTTAACCCGGCCCGGACGGTTGCCCCGAATTAAGAAAGTCACACGGGGAAAACCAAAGTCAATCCGAAAGTCAACCTTGATTAACGACCCTTTTTTTTCTTTTTAAACTTGTCTAGATGCACATTAACCTTAGATGTGATCATGCAAACAGCATGCTCAAAGATCATAAACATCAGAGATCAAACAGGGACTCAATTGAACAATTTACAACTTTAGGGACCAAATTGTAAATTCTGAAAACTTTAAGGACTTAACCAGATTTTAAGTTACCAACTTAAAATTAATCAAGTTTCATGCTTCTCTGCCAAATTTCAGCTCAGACGGACATCCCAAACTCATACAATTGCACAAACAAGTTCCAGGACCAAAATGCAAACATTCTGAAACATTTAACCGCCCATGTCAGCCCCCAACGGTCACCCGTTCCGAAACGGGCAGAGCCCGTTTCGAAACACGGGGCCGTTCCGCAACGCGTACTGCAACGGAGAACTGGAAGTAGCCAAACCGTTCCGGAACAGTGGCACCCGTTTCGGACGCCTGGGTTTATGCAGGGCACCCGTTCCGAAACGGTGTCAATTGTTTCGAAACGCCCTGCCCAGATTGCAGCATTTTGCTCACTCAAACACACAATTGACCATCCAATCATGCTCCAAAAGCCACCAAACTTTACCAACATGCAATTCAACATAAATGAGACATACTTGCATCAACAATTCATCAAAATAACATCATATATGAAAAGCCCCAAATCTAAAGGCATGCTTCCTACACAAGCAACCATTTAAGCACAAACTTTCCAAATCAATCTCATTAAAGCCAATACATGTTCCAACAACATCATCAACATAAAAGCATCCTTGTCCAAACATATACGAACACATACACATTAACCCGAGAGATTCTACCCCCATTGCCTTTATTAACTATAGCTATTCATCGAGACATACATCTCAATTGGAGTCCACCTTGAATCCCTTGCTCCTTGCTGTCCAAACTTCAAGAATCTGCATTGATGGACAAAAAGGAGCGTAAGCACATAATGCTTAGTGAGGAATGCTCAAAACCAAAACACCATCAATGCAGCGGGTCATTAAATCACTTTTATAACAAACCCGATTTGACAAACCAAAGCCATGTTTGAAAACCCTTTTCAACAACCTGCTTAAACCATGCATTGCACATACATGAAAACCAACCCTTAGCTTAGCAAGCTAAGAAAACCTTTTCAAAGCACAACTTACAAAATCATCCATTTAACCATTCCATGCGTAAACACCATGCAAAGTTAAATAAAAACCTTGGAAAACACTCCCATTTCACAACATACCTTTCTTAAACTTGAAAGCCATTTCAAGCAAGAAACCTTTTAAAACCATTACTCAAACAAACCAACACATGCATTAAACCAAAGGCAACTTATATGAACCACAACATCATCATCACATGCCTTTAAAAACAAGTCTTAACAAGACTCCAATGCATTAAAGAGATTTCATGCTCACATGCATCATTTACCAAATGATAATCAACACTTGTTCAACTTAACAAGTAAACATGCATTCACAAGCATTATACACTTTTCATGCAACCATGCATCTTTTCAAGCATCTCATGCTTCTTTAATAATCAAGAACATTACATTGGCTTCCAAGTGATCAACCACATCCACTTTTCAACCCAACACCCGATCGGATACGCGGATCACAAGCGTTGTCCCCACGCTCCATACACCCTACCAATCCAAGGTCTCCCAAATGGACTTTTAAACACCATTTGACCTTACAAGCCTAAGGTTCCCATGTATGGACTTTTAAACACCATACAACCCTAGTTTTTCCCGAGGTTCCCATGCATGGACTTTTAAACACCATACAACCTCAACATGCACAAGGTTCCCATGTATGGACTTTTAAACACCATACAACCTTTGCATCACCGATTGGTAGTTGTATAACATCACTAACGAGATTCGGGACACCCCACACAAGATCCACACATCGACTTACACCGCCATTGTGATCTTAGCAAGCACAAGGTTCCCATATATGGACTTTTAAACACCATATAACCTTTGCTCAACCAAGGTCCTCGAATGGGCATTCAACCTCATTATGACCTTAACCATCTCGTTAGGATACTTGAAGGGAGTTTACCGGTCCACTCTTGACCACTCCACCTCCAAGGCGACTTAATTCACGGTGCACCTAATCCTATAGCCGGCTAACTATATCCGATCAACAAACCAAGAACCACTTTCATCACTTGCCTATATAACCATCTTACCATGTTAATCCAATGATTCACATGCATAATCTTAATGCAAAAACCATCATTTATCTTAACCAATAACCAACCATGGACTTACAAACACCATGTTGTTCTTAAATAAACAAGGCTTACACAAGGACTTTCAACCACCTTTGTAACCTTAAGCATCACTTTCCAATGTACATCATTAACAACAATAATCCACTGTTTTTAAGCATCACACAAAAGCCATTAAACAACATGCAACACTATGCATCAAAACCACAATTTCCATGTACAAAACCAAGGATCTCTTACCTTGAGCATCCTTCTCAAATTGCTTTCAAAACCAGCATTAAACCATGCTAAAATATGCTTTCAAAACAGATTTAAACCATGCAAAACACATGCATTCAATCATCAACCACAATTGCTTTTAAAACCAAATCACAACACAATTCAAGAGCGAAAATCCATTCACTTACTCTTGAGCTTAGCAAAGTTGTTTAGACTTAAACTAAGCTCCCAAAACCTTCAAACCTTGGTTTAAAAGCTGAAAACCCAACTTCACTCACCGATACACAAAACAAGGCTAACCAACATGCCTTCCAAGCATCCGAAGCCTTCCGCACCACCTCTAAAGCTCACGGATCAAACTCCCCTGTTTCAAGCACATAACAACAGAGGATTAATGCATCATTATGCATTAAGAACAGCAGCAACACAACCAAACTCGCTGCTCATCACAAAATCAACATTTCGGCTACCAAACACAACCGAAATCACCTCCAAACACTTCCAAAACTTAACCCAGCCAAGATCCATCACTTCTAACCATTTTTAAACATCAAATAACATCCAAAATGATCACAAACACGTCCTTATACCTCAAGGTATAACAAATCACCAAAAACACTCCAAAAACAACCAAAAACTCAAGCCAAACTTAGGAAATTCAACCTATCCGGGATTGCATTAATTAAACCTCAACTTCTAATCAATTTAGCATTCATTTAACATCAATTTGACACTTCAAAACACTACCCAAACAGATCACACGAAAATTTCACCAAAAATCACCAAATCTTGCATTTTAAGCCAAAATCAAGATTTCAATTGAAAAGCCTTTAACAAAACACAAATCAAGGATTGAGAACTTAGGAATTTCAGTAAAGAACTGATAGTTTAGAGGAGAAGGACGTTCTTACCTCCAAACTTGAGTTTCTCCTTTTTAGAGCCAAAAAGCTTGATGAAACAACTTGCAAATTGAGAGGTTTTGTTGATGAGATGATTAGGAATCAAAAGAGAGTTGAAATGAGTTATTTAGATGACAAAATCAGAGAAGAAAATCTGGAGAAATGTGTTTGGGTTGAGAGAAAATGAGAGAAAAGGAAAATTGAGAGAAAATAGAAAAGTTAGTTATGAAATGGTAAAATGATTTCCCTCCACATTTCATAAACTTTAAAATCAGAATAAAGCCTTAAAATATCTTAGAAAAATCTGGAGAAACTCTTTTTGGAATAATAGCTCCTTAAAGATTCAAAGTTTCAATCCTTTATAAAACTGTCACGCAACTTTCAAAAATTACATTTTGGTCACTAGCCAAAATGTCAACCTTCCGAACCTCATTTTCCAAAATTGATTTCACAGTTCACTTAAATATATTAAAAGATTATTTTAGAACATTTTTCCATATTTTTAATGCAATCCGAACTAGGCTTTCCTAAATTCACCCTTATATATTCGATCAACACTTTGACCGAACCGGTCAACGCCCAAAACTTCTGAGCCCAAAACCGGGGCGTTACAACTCTCCCCCCCTTAGGAAATTTCGTCCTCGAAATTTCAACCGGCGAAAAGAGAAAACAACCTTCTCAAACCAACACACAAGGCAACACAAAAGCCTCAACCAACACTGAACACTTTCCACACAAAACTCCACCGAACTTAGCACCTCCCCACACTGTTCACAAAACCAGAACACTCAAAGATAGCCACAACTTAACCTTTCACATACCCGGACTGTACACAGCCCCAACCTCAACCTGAAGAACCTCAACTTTTACAGCACATCACACTGTAACACACAACTTCCAAGACTTGTTTACACAGTGACAACAACCAATCCAAAATAGACACTATGCAAACCTTTCTGCTTCTAAAACTCTTGCAAACTCCCAAACCTCTTCCAAGGATTTTCCCAACAAGCAAAATTCCTAAGCATCAACTACTTACCCAAACTCCTCAACAAAAGCTGATAATCCTTTACATCTGCCGCTAACATCACCATAACAACTCACCAAGACTACTCACCCAGATTCCAAAAATTACATCACAACCCCAACTTGACTCCATCAGCCGTTCCACACACCACCAGCTGACTTCAAACGGAACTTTCTTAACCACAACCAGCCAACCACTTCTCACAAGAACCCAAACAACCAACAAAAGCCTTCGATCTTTCATAATCCTTCCACTTCAAACTTCAACCATAACACTTGCATTACGAGAACATTGCTTAACCAAAACACACATAACAGCTCCTCAACTCCTCAAAGGTTGCTAAGAACCAACACTTACCAACACAACCCTTTCACAACAACTTAAATGCTAAGCTACCTCAGCACTTGGAAACACAACCACAAAACTGCAACATCACTAGCACCAAGGAACTACCACTTCCTTTTAGCTATACAAACCACTTAATCGATTCTACTTCAACCGGTACTCCTCACCACCAAGCCACTAAACTCCTTAAGCAACAAACACTATCCTTCCACCAACATGCTATACCACACTCATCACTACTAGCAACTAGCTTAATATACTCCATTACTTCTAACTCTCACCCAGCACCAAAACAACCTCTAAAAACCCATCCTCCAACCTAACCCAACCACCACACTAACAGATTCGATTAATTATTAGCGAGTGTGAACATCGTATGCATGATCACCAACATGCCCTATCAATGCCTGATGTACATGTATGCAAAACCTCTAATGTCATGCCACATGTATGCATGGACCAACATATATAATATAGCATATAACAATGATTTTAACTGTGCATGAATGCCAGTTCACACCCTCCAATAACATCCTCAAAATCCGTCTAAGAACAACCTCTTACCTCACTTCTAACTTATCTAACTCCATCATACCAACAACCATTAACCACAAGATACTCACTAAACCTTCTTCACACCAAAGATGCTTCCAAAACTACAACTATTACCCCAACATGCTAGCAACAAGACTAAACTTACCAGGCAAGAAAAACCAACCGAAACCATACCAAGGTAACTAGAGCAAAGATTACTTAACAAGGTTACCTGAAAACACAACACCACCCTGAAGCTTCATCAGACGAGCTCTCTTCCTTGCGGAACCATCATCCTCCTGCCGCACCACTACAGCACCAGCTAGCACACTAGGGTCACCACCAACTCCTTGCGGTAAGGAACCTTGGCTGTTCCGAGACAACCTCAAACAATCACGTCTCATGTGTCCAGCAGACCCACATTTCCAGCAATTCTCGTTTCCCAAACTCTTCACAACCTTCTGTTCTTTCTGCCACCTCTGAACCTTGCCTCGGCCGTGCCCACGACCTTTCAGAGACCCTTTGGCTAATACCAAAGCTGACTTCACTCCATGAGGACAATCACGCTTAACATGCATTTTGGAACCACAATTCCAGCAAGCAGCCACGCCCCAACAACCTCCAACATGGCGCCTTTCACAACGATCACACACAGGTAGCTGAACCTCCACTCCTTGCTCAAGCAACACTTGCTCTACAACAGCACTACCTTCACATTGCTTAACCCTTGGAAACTGCTCTCCAAGATACCTTTCATAAAAAGCAGATACAAAGAAATCCCAGTCAAGATCATAGATATGTGACGCCACCGCCACAGATGTCCACCAAGCACACGCATCCTCCAACATCAAAGAAACAACACTCCCCAGCTTACAGGCAAAATCACAGCCCTCCTGATCCAAAATCAGAACCACACTGGCCAACCAGGCCTCAAATGTCTCAGGTGACGAACCATGATATTCCACAACACCCAAATCAAGCAAACGCTGCTTCGGCAAACCCACACATTCCACAGCCAGCACATCCACTGATTTTACCTTTACCATAGCCTGAGATGTTCCCAACACCTCCTGAACAACAGGTGATGAACTCTTCATCACAGAACCAGCTTCTTCTTTCTGCCTTAACACCTCAACCCCAGGCACAGAAGACTGAGACAAAACACCTCTACAGAAAGGTGAATTCCTTGCCTTAACAACCTGCCCTAAGGCAACAACCATCTCACTCAACTGCCACTCTTCCATCGACTTTGCCATACTACTAACAACAACAAACAACCACAACAAAACAAACAAACCAGTTAGACCAGCTTTAAGCAAGGATTCAAACTCCAACTCCAAAATAACACAATAGCTATATTAATAAGGCAATGGGTATCCCGAAACCTCCCCTTTACATGACATAACAGTCAACACAACATGGATATCACAACATCAAGCATATCAAACAACATACATTGATCATGCTTACATCAAACAGCATCCATTTGCAACAGCATATTATCAACATAACATACTCATTACACTTTCATCATGCATAAAACCAGCTCTCAACATTTGCACAATTCCACAAAAGCTCATCCAAGATTCATAACCATAAAGCATGCTTACAAACATCATTAACTTGCTCAGAAACATCAACAATTTGCTCAGAAACACGTGATTCAACCAACTTTCAACCACACATCAAGGTAAACAACAAGCACACATTAGAACAACTTACCGTTTTCCCCAAGCATTCGCAACTCAGCTCTGATACCACCAAATGTAACCCCCTTAACCCGGCCCGGACGGTTGACCCGAATTAAGAAAGTCACACGGGGAAAACCAAAGTCAACCCGAAAGTCAACCTTGATTAACGACCCTTTTTTTTCTTTTTAATCTTGTCTAGATGCACATTAACCTTAGATGTGATCATGCAAACAGCATGCTCAAAGATCATAAACATCAGAGATCAAATAGGGACTCAATTGAACAATTTACAACTTTAGGGACCAAATTGTAAATTCTGAAAACTTTAAGGACTTAACCAGATTTTAAGTTACCAACTTAAAATTAATCAAGTTTCATGCTTCTCTGCCAAATTTCAGCTCAAACGGATATCCCAAACTCATACAATTGCACAAACAAGTTCCAGGACCAAAATGCAAACATTCTGAGACATTTAACCGCCCATGTCAGCCCCCAACGGTCACCCGTTCCGAAGCAGGCAGAGCCCGTTTCGAAACACGGGGCCGTTCCGCAACGTGTACCGCAACGGGGGACTGGCAGTAGCCAAACCGTTCTGGAACGGTGGCACCCGTTTCGGACGCCTAGGTTTATGCAGGGCACCCGTTCTGAAACGGTGTCAATTGTTCCGAAACGCCCTGCCCAGATTGCAGCATTTTGCTCACTCAAACACACAATTGACCATCCAATCATGCTCCAAAAGCCACCAAACTTTACCAACATGCAATTCAACATAAATGAGACATACTTGCATCAACAATTCATCAAAATAACATCATATATGAAAAGCCCCAAATCTAAAGGCATGCTTCCTACACAAGCAACCATTTAAGCACAAACTTTCCAAATCAATCTCATTAAAGCCAATACATGTTCCAACAACATCATCAACATAAAAAACATCCTTGTCCAAACATATACGAACACATACACATTAACCCGAGAGATTCTACCCCCATTGCCTTTATTAACTATAGCTATTCATCGAGACATACATCTCAATTGGAGTCCACCTTGAATCCCTTGCTCCTTGCTGTCCAAACTTCAAGAATCTGCATTGATGGACAAAAAGGAGCGTAAGCACATAATGCTTAGTGAGGAATGCTCAAACCAAAACACCATCAATGCAGCGGGTCATTAAATCACTTTTAAAACAAACCCGATTTGACAAACCAAAGCCATGTTTGAAAACCCTTTTCAACAACATGCTTAAACCATGCATTGCACATACATGAAAACCAACCCTTAGCTTAGCAAGCTAAGAAAACCTTATCAAAGCACAACTTACAAAATCATCCATTTAACCATTCCATGCGTAAACACCATGCAAAGTTAAATCAAAACCTTGGAAAACACTCCCATTTCACAACATACCTTTCTTAAACTTGAAAGCCAATTCAAGCAAGAAACCTTTTAAAACCATTACTCAAACAAACCAACACATGCATTAAACCAAAGGCAACTTATATGAACCACAACATCATCATCACATGCCTTTAAAAACAAGTCTTAACAAGACTCCAATGCATTAAAGAGATTTCATGCTCACATGCATCATTTACCAAATGATAATCAACACTTGTTCAACTTAACAAGTAAACATGCATTCACAAGCATTATACACTTTTCATGCAACCATGCATCTTTTCAAGCATCTCATGCTTCTTTAATAATCAAGAACATTACATTGGCTTCCAAGTGATCAACCACATCCACTTTTCAACTCAACACCCGATCGGATACGCGGATCACAAGCGTTGTCCCCACGCTCCATACACCCTACCAATCCAAGGTCTCCCAAATGGACTTTTAAACACCATTTGACCTTACAAGCCTAAGGTTCCCATGTATGGACTTTTAAACACCATACAACCCTAGTTTTTCCCGAGGTTCCCATGCATGGACTTTTAAACACCATACAACCTCAACATGCACAAGGTTCCCATGTATGGACTTTTAAACACCATACAACCTTTGCATCACCGATTGGTAGTTGTATAACATCACTAACGAGATCCGGGACACCCCACACAAGATCCACACATCGACTTACACCGCCATTGTGATCTTAGCAAGCACAAGGTTCCCATATATGGACTTTTAAACACCATATAACCTTTGCTCAACCAAGGTCCTCGAATGGGCATTCAACCTCCATTATGACCTTAACCATCTCGTTAGGATACTTGAAGAGAGTTTACCGGTCCACTCTTGACCACTCCACCTCCAAGGCGACTTAATTCACGGTGCACCTAATCCTATAGCCGGCTAACTATATCCGATCAACGAACCAAGAACCACTTTCATCACTTGCCAATATAACCATCTTACCATGTTAATCCAATGATTCACATGCATAATCATAATGCAAAAACCATCATTTATCTTAACCAATAACCAACCATGGACTTACAAACACCATGTTGTTCTTAAATAAACAAGGCTTACACAAGGACTTTCAACCACCTTTGTAACCTTAAGCATCACTTTCCAATGTACATCATTAACAACAATAATCCATTGTTTTTAAGCATCACACAAAAGCCATTAAACAACATGCAACACTATGCATCAAAACCACAATTTCCATGTACAAAACCAAGGATCTCTTACCTTGAGCATCCTTCTCAAATTGCTTTCAAAACCAGCATTAAACCATGCTAAAATATGCTTTCAAAACAGATTTAAACCATGCAAAACACATGCATTCAATCATCAACCACAATTGCTTTTAAAACCAAATCACAACACAATTCAAGAGCGAAAATCCATTCACTTACTCTTGAGCTTAGCAAAGTTGTTTAGACTTAAACTAAGCTCCCAAAACCTTCAAACCTTGGTTTAAAAGCTGAAAACCCAACTTCACTCACCGATACACAAAACAAGGCTAACCAACATGCCTTCCAAGCATCCGAAGCCTTCCACACCACCTCTAAAGCTCGCGGATCAAACTCCCCTGTTTCAAGCACATAACAACAGAGGATTAATGCATCATTATGCATTAAGAACAGCAGCAACACAACCAAACTCGCTGCTCATCACAAAATCAACATTTCGGCTACCAAACACAATCGAAATCACCTCCAAACACTTCCAAAACTTAACCCAGCCAAGATCCATCACTTCTAACCATTTTTAAACATCAAATAACATCCAAAATGATCACAAACACGTCCTTATACCTCCAGGTATAACAGATCACCAAAAACACTCCAAAAACAACCAAAAACTCAAGCCAAACTTAGGAAATTCAACCTATCCGGGATTGCATTAATTAAACCTCAACTTCTAATCAATTTAGCATTCATTTAACATCAATTTGACACTTCAAAACACTGCCCAAATAGATCACACGAAAATTTCACCAAAAATCACCAAATCTTGCATTTTAAGCCAAAATCAAGATTTCAATTGAAAAGCCTTTAACAAAACACAAATCAAGGATTGAGAACTTAGGAAATTCAGTAAAGAACTGATAGCTTAGAGGAGAAGGACGTTCTTACCTCCAAACTTGAGTTTCTCCTTTTTAGAGCCAAAAAGCTTGATGAAACAACTTGCAAATTGAGAGGTTTTGTTGATGAGATGATTAGGAACAAAAGAGAGTTGAAATGAGTGATTTAGATGACAAAATCAGAGAAGAAAATCTGGAGAAATGTGTTTGGGTTGAGAGAAAATGAGAGAAAAGGAAAATTGAGAGAAAATAGAAAAGTTAGTTATGAAATGGTAAAATGATTTCCCTCCACATTTCATAAACTTTAAAATCAGAATAAAGCCTTAAAATATCTTAGAAAAATCAGGAGAAACTCTTTTTGGAATAATAGCTCCTTAAAGATTCAAAGTTTCAATCCTTTATAAAACTGTCACGCAACTTTCAAAAATTACATTTTGGTCACTAGCCAAAATGTCAACCTTCCGAACCTCATTTTCCAAAATTGATTTCACAGTTCACTTAAATATATTAAAAGATTATTTTAGAACATTTTTCCATATTTTTAATGCAACCCGAACTAGGCTTTCCTAAATTCACCCTTATATATTCGATCAGCACTTTGACCGAACCGGTCAACGCCCAAAACTTCTGAGCCCAAAACCGGGGTGTTACATTGTGTGAGGTGGGATTTCCTACATCATATGCTCGATAGTATGGGTTTTAGTGAGTTATGGCGCCAGTGGATTATGGAATGTGTGTCAACGATCCGAATGTCCGTACTGTTAAATGGATGCGCTACGACAGAGTTTACAATAGGGCGTGGATTACGACAAGGTTGTCCACTGTCGCCACTGCTATTCGTTATTGTGGTGGAGGCGTTGCATAGTTTGTTGGATTAGGCTGAGACGGCAAGTTTAATTCAGGGAGTATGTGTTGCATCGCGAGTGACAATCTCACATTTGCAGTTCGCGGACGATACGATATTGTTCTTCGAGGCTTCTCCTGGATGTGCTGATTACATTCGACGTTTGCTTAATTGTTTCCAGGTGTGCTCAGGTTTGCAAATAAATTTTAGTAAATCGTCTTTATTTGCTATTGGTGTTGAAAAGGAGTTTGTTGAGTTGTGTGCTAAGGCATTGGGGTGTAGACGTGGTTCGTTTCCATTCATTTATTTGGGGATGTTGTTAGGTTCTAATCCGCGTAGTTTGGCGGTTTGGGAACTCGTTATTGCTAATGTTCATCGGAAGCTAGCAGGTTGGAACGTAAATCGATGTCTTTTGCGGCACGGGTTACTTTGGTAAATGCAATTCTCTCTTCATTGCTGATTTATTATATGGGTGTGTTCCATATTCCTATAGGTGTTATTGCAGCAATTGACAAGATACGACGTGCTTTCCATTGGGGTGGCGTAAATTTGCATAGAAAGATGAGTAGAGTCAGTTGGAAGATGGTGCGTAGACCGCGACATTTGGGTGGTCTGGGAGTGGCGGATTTACAAGTGCGCAACACTGCCATGTTATCTAAATGGTCGTGTTGGTATGTCACTGATGCATCGTCTTTACGGAGGGCCATTATAGTGGCTAAGTATGGGGAGGATGCCCAATGGTGGCGTTTTAATTCATCCCGTCAACATGCGATGTCGGTTGTATGGAAGTAGATAGTGCAGACTGCTTGTTCGGCCGATGTGCAGCAGAATTTACATGAGAAGTTGTTGTGGCAAGTGGGGGATGGGAGTTGAGTTCTTTTCTGGTTCGATACTTGGTGCGCGGACAAGCCATTAAAGGACATATTTCCACGATTATTTTCTTGTGTTTGCAATAGACTTGCGTTGGTTGTGGATTATTCAGTGCAGGGGGCTTCGTCATTCACGATGGGCAGATTTTTTCCGTCGTCCTCTTCGCTCATTTGATGTTGGGCAGTTGCGTGACTTATGGGCTGTGATAGGAGATGTTCGTTTACATATAGGAGTCCGAGACAAGTTGATTTGGTCGCCGGATAAAATAGGTATGTTTACGGTTAAAGCTATTTCTCAAATTTTGATGATTGATCAAGCAGGGGAGGGTGATTTTGGGGCGTTTTTCACATGGAAAGTACTGGTTCCACCGAAAGTACAAGCTTTCATGTGGTTTGTTTGGTTGCGTCGGCTGCCCACGTTTGATTTTTTGAGACGTAGGGGTATTGTTTTTTAGGGACAAAGTACGCTGTGCATTTGGTGTAAGGAGTGTGAGGAAGATGCCGATCATTTGTTGTATTCTTGTCCAGTGGTCCAGCGCATATGGGATTGGTTTCGAAGTTGGTGGAGAGTATGTTTACCACTGCCGAAGAGTCTATCAGAGTTCATTCTACGGGATTTCCATTGTTCGCTTTCAGGTGTGCGTCATTGCATGTGGGTGTCATGTGTGGCAGCAGTGTATGGTCAGTATGGTTAGTGCGAAATGAGATGGTGTTTAACAAGAAGTCCCTACCGATAGAGGAGGTATGCTTTTTGATTAAACTACGATCATTCTATTGGATGCGGACATTACGGAATGATCTCTGCATTGGCGAGGCGTTGTGGTGGGATTGTCCGAGTTTTTATTATGAGTCCCCGCTTTCGTGACCAGAGCGTTATGGTATTAGTTGGGAGCCACCGATGGTGGGGACTTTGAAATTTTCTGTGGATGGATCCGCGCGTGGCAAGCCGGGTCCTGTAAGCTTCAGGGGTGTGTTACGTGATGAGCACGGTAGAATTTTGGCGTTGTTCTCTGGCCCTCTTAGTAGTATTGAGTCCAACGAGGCGGAGTTGCGGGCGATTGCTTTTGCCTTATCATATTTTCGGCAGTCAGCGTGGGCAACATATCCTTTGGTGGGGGAGTCAGATTCCATGATTGCTATTAGTTGGGTGCTACATGTGGATAAACGACCATGGCGGTATGGGGAGGTGTTTCGTGAGATTGGTAGTAGCTGTACCAATTTACACTCGGTATGTTTTTCACATATTTTTCGTGAGGCGAATGGCTTAGCAGATGCTTTGGCTAAGGAAGGGGTGGCGCGGGTTTCTTTATTTTGTGCTTGTTAGCGCTAGCGGTTGGTTTTTGTTTTCCGTTTGTTTGTTCGCTGGTTTTCGTTGTATTGTCACCTACGGGCCGTACTCTTTTCCTCCATTAGGTTTTAGGGAGGTTTTTAACGAGGCGACCATTGTGGCGTTGGTTGTATATTTCTCTTTAAATATACGACATTATTGAGCAAAAAAAAAACAAACTTACTACACAATTTAACAACATAAAACTGCCTAATTTCATAATATTAAAACTGCCTGCTATGTGTAACATAAAACTGCACACAAACAGTCCATAAAATTGCATATTTAACAAGACTGCATTTACACAAACTGCACTTCAAAACTGCATATTATACTATCTTCCAACACTGCACCAAACTGCACAGTTTTGATCCTAAAATCTGTACTGTAAAGACACTTAAAATTCTGCACAATTTGAATACATTTCCTGCGCTGTTATCATACTTAATTCTGCACAATTTATAAACTGTTTTACTACGTATTTATTTATCAAAACTGCACTTCTATATGTACTTAAACAGTTTCTAAAATATCTCAAAATAGCCCTTATAAATTGCATTTTATAGATTAATTCAATGTAGGTAGATAACAATCCTCAGTCTCCTATCATATACAAATCGAATATTAAAAATTTCTTATTAATATAACTATTATTAGACATTAGTAATCATTATTCCATTTTAACATGCTTAAACAATTCCTCCCAGATTCTTAACTTTAACACTACTTTCACAAGTGACCATTTTCTTATCTCATTCTATCAATTTATTTACTGCATTTTCAGCCTCAAAAGTAACTCATAATAGGTGCATCAATTCATTTCTAATGATGGTCCTTCATCACAGATTCGTAACATTCACACACTTTATTTTCAATTCAAATAATTCCAAATTTCATTGTGGATTTATAAATGCTAGTCAACTAATTCAATGTAATTTCCTTAGATTCTAAACAGCATCTACATTTATTTTAGTAGTGTGCACTTACACATGCACTAAATCAGTCCACACATGCTTCTATATGTACAAAACAGTTTTCCTTAACATTAAAACAAATATGATATATCATAGTCCTTTAATTCTTGAAACAACATAGTGATTTCATGGTCTTTTATCAATCGAACAATAGTACATTCACAATTCCTTATTAATCTAGCAAGGCATGATTTATTCATAAGGTAATAGCAATCGAGCAAGGTTCATACATGCATATATATATATATATTCTCTTAATTAAAATCATTCAAGACAACTTGATCCTTAGCTTCATAAAACAATTTCCCTTAGAGTCAATAAAACCACCCCTTGAGTTTACAAAATAATGACTAAACAATTTAGATTTATAAGACAGCCCTTCACAAATTATTAATTCACTTCAGCCCTTTACAAATTATCAATTCGTTACCCAAATTTTTTATGAACATTACGAGGCAACGTTGCTTTCTACTCTATCTACACTCAATTTTTTTTTTTTTATAATTTTAACCATTTGGTCGATCCAACATAAACCAACTCAGCCAAAGAATAAAGCAATTAAACATTTTAACCATGACACCATTCGAATGTATCAAGGAATGCATCAATCATGAATTCAATTCTCTATCAAACTTAACAGCAACATGACATGATAATCTTAAATCAAACACTCAATTTAAAGCTTGAATTAAAGATAAAGGAAGAGTGATCACCTTTCTTTCTAAGTTATTCGGCAAAATTTCAAGAAAGGTTAGCAATGAGCAAATTCTTGAAAGCTTTTCCCACCATCCACTATATTTTCCTTCCTTATCATGCAATCTCTCAATTTTTATTTATATTCAATTTGGTGCATTTGGCAATAGCCTTGCACTCATCCTTTTCTTCTAATTTAGTCCTTATAAAATAGCCATATAATATTTTGTATTTCCAAATCAGTCTAAACCTCCTACTTGTTCAGTTTAAGAAATAGCTCAAACCATTTGAATCATATTTGAATTAAGGTCAAAATTTCTAGGTCATATTTTGGGTATTACAATTCTCCACACACACACCCCCCTTAAAATAAATTCGACCCCGAATTTCATCAATGACAACAATTTTGTATAACTCATAATATTTCCACATATTCTGAATTTTCAAACAGAGCAAACAAATTGTATTGGTTTCAAATCGCCAATATGAAACAGAAATTGAACTCCTAGGTGGCACTATAATTTATAACGACATAGAAACTTCCGATTTAATCTGAGAATCGACTAAACCATGCTTTGATACTAAATTGTAACATCCTCAACCCTGTCTTATAAGAAAAACTAGAATTAAAGATGTTACTTAAAAGAAAACCATAGGACACTTCTAACACTTCAAATATTTTCTTATAAAAGAAGCAAGCTAACAAAAATTTTCATAACTAATTTAGTAACTAAGTTAACATTTATTGATCTCGAAAGAAATCTAGCTTGTTTCACAAGTTAGAACTTGGTAAAATTAAGGAATAAGGACCACTTAATCTTTTTTGATTTCATGCTTATAGAAATTTTACTTTATCATCACAAATGTTTGACCCCCCCCCCCCCCCCGATGTTATCAGTTTCTTACTTAAGAAGTACACAAGCATCTAAACAATTAACGTCGTAATCCAATTCCAGTAACAATCTCAACGAAGGTTATTTTTCAAAAACCAATTACTTAAGTCAACTTCAATTACCACTTATATGATATAAATAAACTAATCAATATTCGAGCAAGACATAATCTTAACACCTCATTTATCAACCAATTGCAATCCAAATTATTATCCATTTAAGTTCGGTCCTTACTATCACGCTCTACTAAGCCTTTAGAAAAATTGAGAATTGTCTTTACAAACTAGGCAAGTGATCAATAATTAATCATATTTGCATGTTCATAGTCTTAGCTAGTTAACAGTTAACTTATGACTTCCAAAAACAAACTTAACTCAAGAATCAAAATAAAGAACATGAGTTTATAACTAAGAAAGTTCAATTGATATTAAATAGTTTATTTCACTTCCATGGTTCATTTAACTTAAACACATGCCTCAAACAGGGTCAATTGTCTATGGACCAATTGTGACATTACATTATTCATCCTTCAAACTACCCAAGAGACATCACATCAATAATTAGTTAAATATACATTAAATATATTTAACTTAGTCTTCAAACACACAACCAAGTTTTAGAAATACAACTTTACAAACACTTACCATAAGACATGTTAAAACATTACCTATCATAGGTTCATTACATGCGCCAACTAGAACCTTTTGTCACCATTTTAATATAACTTAAACCACATACCATGATTTCGATTGCATTCAAAAGTAACTTAGTAATTAGGAAACCATTATAATTCCTCAATACATAAACCATTTATCATTCGAATCTCTAACCATCATATTTGAAACCATTTATCAAACATCAAATCGAATATTCTACAACAATCATGAATATTTAAAGTAGCATGCAATCCAATAATTCCTATGCGCATTCATCTTCTATATAACTCTTCAAACATATTAAATAGATATAACTAGTTTCTTAGATAACATAAAGTGCCATCATCCTAGGAGTTTGATTAAAAGAACAAAACATTAAGCAATGTCTTGTAGAATAACTGATCCCCCTTGTACCCGATCAATTATAAACTTTTAAAGTAACCTGCAATGCATGAAAATGAATGCATTAGGCTTATATAGTCTAAGTGAGGTAGTTACATCAAATATTGACAAAGCATTTATATACATGGATATCAATGAAGCACACATCCAAATGTACAATTATATTTTAGAGTTTATTATTTGCGTTTTAATTAAACTTTTGTAAGGTTTATAGTGTTCAATAGCTTATCCAAGCTTCATTATAAAAAAATATCGATCTTATCAAAGATCGGTTAAACACATTGAAGTCTTCCTGAGACTTGTCAAATACACAATAGCTTTTGGATTCCTTTAACTTATCAAGTAGTTATCAATGGTTCAATTCAATGTTTGTTGCCTCATACAATAGGGGCACTTATCCATCTCTTGTAAAACTTATATTCTATGCTCATCAAGAGCCAATCATTCCATATTCTCACCAAGAGCTGATTATCATTTCATAATCTATTCACATCTTTCTTAGAATTCTTATTTAGCCTTATTTATAGTTCATATCTTTTATAAAGTTTGTCTTGGATTACAAATGATCATGAATGACATTCATCCGAGTTTTACCATATAGGTCCAAGCGATACTTAGCTCAAAGCACATAGCAATGGCTAATATCGAAAACATATGAATTCTAAACTTCTCACTATCCAACCAAATTGTCGCCAATCTCCGTACAACTCCCCGTTACTTCCTACTGTCGCCAATAAACATTTCAAATTTAATGGGGAGTCCTCCGAGCCATAGCTCATGGACCGTAGTCCTAGTAAACCATGCATCATACCAATGTATTCAATGACTTCCATTGTAGGCAACTTATGTATTTTAACTTACCTTTAAAGTTAATGGAGATCTTATTAAGTTATATGTATCTTTACTTTGTTTCTTATTTACAATAGCTTATTGCATAAGTCGAGCTTTCTTGCTCCAAAAAGTCTTTAGAATTCAAGGTACTTATAAGTTTAACTTCCAATCTTTTATAGGAATCTTATTGTTTATAGGCCAATATCAACTTCAATCTTTATAGCAAAGTTTTCAAAATCTCCATCACATGTATATCATAGCAAGGCATAAAACATTCATGTAATATATACATAACTATGACACTTATCAATGATGGCATGCTATGAATGCTTCACATGTCTTGCTCTAAAGGAGCCATATGCATATGCAAGAAGTAAATCATTTCTTAAAACAAGAATAGGGATGACACAGTTTCACCCGAGACAAAATCGACTCCACTCACATGTTATTTCAACATTATGGAATACCCGAATCCATTATACACAACCTACTTTTCAACAGTTTCCTTTCTTAGCCATCCATCCTTAACATATCATGTACCTCAATCAAACAAATAACAAATCATTACTACCAGTTCAATTCATTCCATTGGTTTCATAAGTTGACACACAATTTACATGTTAACACAATAAACTAACAGAGTAACATCCTCAAACAAATTTAATGCTTAATGAACTGCATTCCTTTTACAAACTTACTACACAATTTAACAACATAAAAATGTCTAATCTCATAACATTAAAACTGCTTGCAATGTGTAACATAAAACTGCACACAAACAATCCACAAAACTGCATATTTAACAAGATTGCATTTACACAAACTACACTTAAAAACTGCATATTACACTGTCTTCCAAAACTGGACCAAACTGCACAGTTTTGATCCTAAAATATGTATTGTAAAGACACTTATAATTCGGCACAATTTTAATACATTTCCTTCACTGTTATCATACTTAATTTTGCACAATTTACAAACTATTTTTTTATCGGCAAAAGAGTATGATTTTATTAATAAGTATCATACAGTGCCATCACACTCCATGGCCTCGTTAAAAACCTCCCTACACCTAAATGGAGGAAAAGAGTACCGAGGAGTATGAGATAAAGAACAAACACGAAAAAAACTAAAGCAAGAAACCAAAACACAAAACATTCTCGCTAGCATGCAAAACCAAGATGTACGATCAACACCACCCCTCGTCAAAGAGACATCCTAGCAATTCGTTTCTCGATAAAAACATGAATACATGAGCTCAACAATAATCCCCCTCAGATTCAATTTTCAGGCCAAAAGATGTCATCAAGCACCAACAAAAAAATGGTCCTATGTTGCGTGTTTCCATACTATTCGATCCTCACACTTTGAACAAACCACACCATGCCACTCTATCGACACAAAGGAAAACATGTACCACAGCCAATGAATAAGTCCACCATACCTCGTTGTAGATTACCACACCACATATCGCCTAACAAATACGCTTGATCCCCTCCCACACACGGTACGTATACTCCTACTATACCACAAAAACAGACATCCTAGAACCGAGCAAATCCGTCTCCTCTCTCGAATGTCAAAAACATCTGAAGAAGGCGTAAACACATAAAAAAATCATTCGTAGACCATATCTTATTCACCATAGCATCACTTGATGTCTTTAATTTAGTCGCATTATAAAATGACCATCGTACACCTTTGTTGTCGCAAAAAGCGTTGAACCAATTTACGCTTCAACGCTAACCCAATCCCTCTCACATTCCACGACCACAAACTCAACGATCTTCGCAATTATTATCGTTCTCGCGCTTCAATCATACGCGCGATATCCTTTACAATGTCTTGATCATTTCCAATTGTTTTCACCTCAATCAGTTTACCCAATTTCAATGTTTCCTCCGCTTCTCTTAAAATAATTCGTTTCCGGTTAGAGAAGTTCAAATCTGACAAAGAGCCGTTAGCAGTTACCTCTGATGATTTTGGTTTTTCTTTGGACGACCTCTGCCCTTTTTTACCAGCTTCGCTTCAGCCTCACCTCGCTCACCAGACGATAAAAATTACTTAGTTCAAATTTTGAAACCTGCCCAAACCTTCTAAACTCTCTATTGTATTCAATTATTTGAGCCTTATTAGCCCTAAGAATTTCTATCCTTGACCCATCAACACATGGGCTCAATTCATCAGCTACTATTTCTTCGGCAACTAGTTCAGCACGCGGTAGTCCCACGTTGTTTGGAAAAACATCCACAACAACATCACTCGGCAAAACATCCAGAATTCGTTGACTTTCCCCTTCACGATGGACAAAGCTTACATCTCCATCCGCCATCCAACATGCCGTGCTCATGACACACCAATCCCCCCTCTTATTCTCATTCCACATACGATCAATTTGGCTCGGACCCAGAGCCATATAAGAGAAAGAATTGGGTACCACTGTATCATTTTCCGACCTCCCACTTATATACACCTTAACCGGTGTAGCACCCCAATTTTGGGCTTAGAAGTTTTGGGTTTGGATCGGATCGGTCGGGTTGCGGTTCGAATATAAAAGGGTGATTTTAGGAAAGCCTAGTTCGGGATGCATTAAAAATATGGAAAAATATCTTTAAATTCTCTTTTATTATATATAAGAGAGTGGTGAAATCAATTTTACTAAATGAGGTTTCAAAATGTGACATTTCAAGTTAGTGACTAAAATGTAATTTTTGAAAAGTTGGTGACTGTTTTAGAAGGAATGAAACTTTGAATCTTTAAGGAGCTAATTTACCCAAGAAGAGTTTTCTCCAGATTTTTCTTGATATTAAAGATTTAATTAATGATTTTTAATTAAGGGAAAAAGGAGGGAAATATATATTTTGTTGTCATAACTAACTTTTCTCAAAAATTTCCATTTCTTTTCTCTCAACTTTTCTCATAGCCCAAACACTTTTCCCCAGCTATTTTTTCCTCTGATTTTAACATCTAAAGATGAGATTTCAATCTTCAATTGATCTCTAATCATTTCAACATCAAAACCTTAGCATTTGCTTATTGAATTTTCAAGAATCTTGGTTCCAAACAAGGAGAAACTCACATTTAGAGGTATGAACGTCCTTCTCCTCTAAATACTCAGTTCTTTACTGAAATTCCCAAGTTCTCAATCCTTGATTTGAGCTTTATTAAAGGTTTTATGGTTGTGTTCTTGATCTTGGCTTTAAAATGCAAGATTTGGTTTAATTTTGATAAAATTCGTATGAAATGATTGGGCACTGTTTTTAGATGTCTTTTTGATGTAAATTTGATGTATAATTGGTGTGAAATTGAGGTTTAATCAATGCAATCTCGAATAGGTTGATTTTCCTAATCTTTACTTGAGTTAATGATGATTTTTGGGGTGATTTTTGATGTTCTGCTATAGCTGGAGGTATAAGGACGTGATTAGATCCTTTTTTGGATGTTAATTAATGTATAAGTATGTTTGGAATTGATGGATCTTGGCTGGGTAGTGTTGTAGAGGTGTTTGGATGTGATTTCGGTTGTGTTTGGTAGCCAAAATGTGAGTGTTGATGTGAGCAGCGAGTTTAGGTGTCTTGATTGAAGATATTAATGCATGATGATGCATTAATCCTCTGCTTTGATGTGTTTAAAACAGGGAGACATCTTCAGATCCTTGTGGTGTTGATCCGGAAGCTTGATTAGTGTTTCGGCAAGCTTGTGAAACGGAATCGGTGAGTGAAGTTTGGTTTTCAGCTTTGAAACCAATGTTTTGAAGGTTTTGGGAGCTTAGTTTAAGTCTAAACAACTTAGCTAAGCTCAAGAGTAAGTTTTCGGAAAAACTCTCTTTTTGATGAACCATGAGATGGTTGAGTGCAATGAGTTATTTTGCATGTTTTAAATTCTGTTTTGAAAGCATATTTTAGCATGTGTGATGCTGGTTTTATAAGCCATGTGTTGAAGGATGCTCAAGGTAAGAGATCCTGTTTTGAACATTGATAAATGTGATTTCAATGCATAGTAATGCATGATGGTTAATGGCTTTGATAAATGCTTTAAAACAGTGGATTAATGATGTTAAATGATGTATATTGGCAAGTGGTGTGTTGATTTAAAAGTACTTGAATCTGATATAGTTAGCCGGATATAGGATTGGGTGCACCGTGAATAAAGTCGCCTTGGATGTTGAGGGGTTGTGATTGTACCGTAAACTCCATCCAAGTACACTAACGAGATGGTTATGAACACCATGGTGGTTAAAAGTCCATGGGTGGATATTGTGTTAAGGTCACAATGGTGGTTAAAAGTCCATGTGTGGACCTTGTGTGTTGTAAGATCACAATGGTGGTTAAAAGTCCATGTGTGGATCTTGTGTTGTATGTTCTATGATCTCGTTAGTGATGTTATACAACTACCAATGAGTGATGTGGAGGGGTTGTGATTGTACCATAGTCTCCATCACGGGTGTTGAGGGGTTGTGATTGTACCATGCTCCACCTTGATATTGGTAGTGTGTATGAAGCGTATGGGACAACGCTTGTAATCTGCGTATCCGATTGTTGATTGTGTTTTGAGTTGAAAAATGTTATGGATTATCACTTGTAAGCCAATATGACATGATAATGGATTGAAGCATGAGATTCTTGGTTTGTATGCATATTTGTATGATAGATGTTGTTTTAAAACTAAAGGCCTTAAAAAGGTGTTTTCACAAATGCATTATTGTAATGTTTTAATTGAGCATTCCTCACTAAGCTATGTGCTTACGCTCTCTCTTTCTTAAACCAATAATGCAGAGCATTGAAGTGCTAAAGTTCAGCAAGGAGGTTAAGGATCCAAGTGAAGACTAAGCTCATGTATGGTGAAGGTTTTCCTAACACTATTAGCTTTTGGCATTTGGCAATGGGAACCTAAGTTGTGTTTTTGGGAGATGTTTTGGACTCCCTAAGTTGGTTTTATGCTTTTGGTGATGTTGAGACTTGTAATGGCCTTTTGGTATGTGGTTTTGATGAATTGAAGGTTGCATGATTTTCATTATAGGATGCATGCCTATAGAATTGGGTTTTTCCCTATTTGATGCTATGATTGAGTTTGAGTGATGCTTTTATGTTCCTTAAGTGTTTAATGACTTGCTCGTATGATTTGAGGGGCATTGGAATGTGTTTGATTGGTTGAAAGTGAATTAAACCAGAAAAAAAATTTGCAATCTGGGCAGCACGTTTCGGAACACGTGCTACCGTTTCGGAACAGAGGGCCTGAAATGGCCTTGGCGTTTCGAAACGGGTAGAGCCGTTCCGAAACGGATTTGCCACTGCCAAGCCTTGTTCCGCAACGAGCTTCGGAACGGTCCCACGTTTCGGAACGGATCATTCCTGTTCCGGAACACCCGACCGTTGGGCACTGAAACTGGTGGTTATATGTTTTGAAATCCTTGCGTTTTGGTCCCGAACTTTGTTTATGCAATTAAATGTGTTTGAGATGGCCGTTTGAGTTGAAACTTGGTAGAGAAGCATGAAAAATGATTAATCTCATATTGGTAACTTAAAATTTATTTAAGTCCTTTTAATTTTCAGAATTTACAATTTGGTCCCTAAATTTGTATGTTGTGCAATTGAGTCCCTAAATGTTATCCGATTGTTGTGGTTTTTGAATATGTTTATCTCAAGTGTTCACCTAGGGTTAAATTGCATTTAGATAAGATTAAAAACAAAAAAAGGTCGTTAATCAAGGTTGACTTTCGGGTTGACTTTGGTTTTCCCTGTGTAAACTTCTTAATTCGAGTCAACCGTCTAGGCCGGGTTAAGGGGGTTACATTTGGTGGTATCAGAGCTGAGTTCTCGAGTGGTTGGGAATGGTTGTGTGGGTGATAAGTGTATGAATGCTTTGTATGCTTGTTGAATGAAGTATGTTGTGTGAACTGTGAGTATGATACAATTGAGATGAATGTTGTGGTGAAGCATGTTAGAGGGACCCATTGCCAAATCAAAGCTAATGAAATGATTTGTTTATAATTGGAAATGAGCTTGAGTACTTGGATTACTTACCTTGCTGAGCCTGACTTTGTTTATTTCATTGTGATTGCATTGTCTAGTGAATGGCACCTCGTAGAGAGACGAGGATTAATACGCGAGCTATGGCTCAAAATGAGAATGATGAGAACGCTGAAAATGTGGTGGATTTACCTCCTCCACCTGGTGGTGGTGGTGCTGGGGGTGAAGGAGCTGGTGTTGCTGCTGGTGCTGGGGTCGCTGGACCTGAAGCTGGTCAGGGGGAAGCTGTTCCTGACATGACAATGCTGATACAAGCTATTGTTGGAGCTTTTCGAGCAGCGGTAGCTGGAGCTCAAGGAGCTGGGCATCAGGGAGATGCTAATGCTAGACTACCTTTGGAGCGTTTGCGCAGTTTGGGAGGGACAGAGTTCAGGGGTTTGCCTGCTGAAGGTTCTGAGTCTTGGTTGGAAAGTACCAAGAGAATCTTGGGACAAATGAATTGTAATGATGTGCAGAAGCTGGGCTGCGTGGTATCGTTGTTGCATGACGATGCATATACTTGGTGGACAACCTCTATCTCTGGAATAGCGAAAGTTGATGTAACTTGGGCGTTCTTTCTGAACGCGTTCAAGAGGAGGTATCTGGGTGTGCGATACCTGGATGAGAAGAAAAGGGAATTCATGTCTCTTACTCAAGGGAGCATGTCAGTGGCTGAGTACGAGGTTCAGTTTTTCCGACTCAGTCAGTACGCACCTGAGCTTATCCCTAATGAGCGGGAGAGGTGTGAACGTTTCCGTTATGATTTGGTGACGGAAGTAAAGACCTATATACTGGCTGCTGAGTACACTGACTTTGATGTGCTGGTTGGTAGAGCAAAGGACATTGAGTTGAATTTGAGTTTATCTTCTAGAGGTGCTGGTCCTAGTGTGGGCAAGCGAACTGCTGAGTATAGTTCCGGTGGCGGACGGAACAACAGAGGACGTGATCGGAAGTATCAGTCTGCAGCTAGGCGAGGTGGTGGAGGGCAAGGTGCGCCTGCTCAGGGAGACATGGCAAGAGCTGATCCGAACACATGTTGGACATGTGGGTCGCGTGGACACCTGAGGCGAGATTGTCCTCGCGCAGCGAGGGAGGTTCAGGCTCCTGTTGTGGTGACGGGTAACTCATGCTGGAACTGTGGATCAGTGGATCACATGAGGAGAGAGTGTCCTCTGTTGGCCGGTGGTGGCCAAGGACGTGCTCCTGGAGTTGTTGCACCACAGAGAGGTCGTGGGCGCGGCCGTGGTAACTTCCAGCGTAGAGAGGATGGTGGAAGGAATGTGGCTCAAGTTGTAGCTGTTCAGCCTGAGGGTGGTGGTCAGGCCAGAGTGTATGCTCAGAGGGAGGGGAGAAATGACACGGACGTGATCGCAGGTACTTTCACTTTGCAATCCTTGTCATTACTTTCCTTGATTGATTCTGGATCTACACACTCATACATATTGCGTGAGCATGCTGAATTGCTTTGTTTGCCTGTTGAGTCTTTAGATGTTGGTATGCGTGTCACTAGTTCTTTTGGCGAGACTGTTGTGACTCGAAAGCTTTATAGAAGATGTCCTTTGGTTGTGCAAGATCATGTTTTTCATGTTGATCTTATGGAATTGCCTTTTTATGGTTTTGATGTAATCCTTGGTATGGATTGGCTTGTTGAGCATCGAGCTGTAGTAGATTGTGAGAATAAGCGAGTTTCGTTGAAGCTTGCGGATGATTATGAGGTAGTGGTGGTTGGTGAGAATGTGAAGTTTCTTGCCAATGTGGTGTCTACATTGGAGGCGAGCCGGATGCTGAGGCAAGGTTGTGAAGCTTATCACGCTTTTGTGATGAATCCTAGCTCTAAGGAGTTGCGTGTGCAAGATATCAGGACTGTGCGAGAGTTTCCTGGTGTGTTTCCGGAGGAGTTGCCGAAGTTTGGGATTGAGTTGTATGAAAACACAACTCCAGTGTCAATTACTCCTTATCGAATGGCACCTAAGGAGTTGAAGGGGCTGAAGACGCAACTGCAGGAGTTGCTTGATCGTTGTTTCATTCGGCCGAGTGTGTCACCTTGGGGTGCGCCGGTCTTGTTTGTGAAGAAGAAGGATGGCACTATGAGAATGTGCATTGATTACCGTCAGCTTAACAAGTTGACTATCAAGAATCGTTATCCATTGCCGAGAATTGATGATCTTTTTGATCAACTTCGGGGAGCGTCTGTGTTCTCTAAGATTGACTTAAGGTCAGGGTATTATCAGCTGAAGGTGAAGGATGTGGATGTGCCAAAGACAGCTTTCAGAACGAGGTATGGGCATTATGAGTTCCTTGTGATGCTATTTGGTTTGACGAATGCTCCTGCAGCTTTCATGGACATGATGAATCGAGTATTTCATGAATACTTGGATAAATTTGTTGTGGTGTTCATTGATGATATCCTTGTGTACTCGCGTACAGAGGAGGAACATAAAGAGCATTTGAGAATTGTATTGCAAGCTTTGTTGGAGAATCAGCTTTATGCCATGCTGAGCAAGTGTGAGTTCTGGCTTAGAGAAGTGGTGTTTCTTAGTCATGTGGTTTCTGCTGAGGGGATACGTGTTGATCCTCAGAAGATTGAGGCGGTGATGAATTGGAAACCTCCTAAGTCTGTTCGTGAAGTCCGTAGTTTCCTGGGTTTGGCGGGATATTATCGGAGGTTCGTGGATGGGTTTTCAAAGATTGTTGCACCTTTGACGAAGTTGTTGCAGAAGGACGTTAAGTATGAGTGGACGGAAGCGAGACAACAGGCTTTTGAGAAGCTTAAGGCAGCTTTAACGCAAGCTCCTTTCTTGGTTCAACCTGAATTAGGGAAGGAGTTTGTGGTGTATAGTGATGCGTCCTACGTTGGTTTGGGATGTGTGTTGATGCAGGAGGGTAAGGTGGTGGCTTATGCATCACGGCAGTTGAAGGTGCATGAGCGCAATTATCCTACTCATGACATTGAGTCCACTGCGGTGGTTTTTGCTTTGAAAATCTGGAGACATTATTTGTATGGTGAGAAGTGTATTGTGTACACGGACCACAAAAGTTTGAAGTATCTTATGTCCCAGAAAGAGTTGAATCTTAGGCAGCGACGTTGGGTGGAGTTGCTCAAGGACTATGATTTGACGATCGAGTATCATTCGGGTAAAGCTAATGTTATAGTGGATGCCTTGAGTAGGAAGGTAGTTGTTGAGTTGAGGGCTATGTTTGCCAGTTTGAGTATTTCGCGTGATGGTGGTCTTGTGGCTGAGTTGCAAGTGAAACCATCTTTTGTTCAGTTGATTAAGGAAAAGCAGTTGTTGGATGATTCCTTAGTGCCACATGTTCAGGATATTGCGGAGGATAGGCCTTCGGATTTCTGTTTTAATGATGATGGAGTGTTATGCTTTGGGAGGCGGATAGTAGTGCCCAATGATGCTGAGTTGAGGCGTGCTATTCTGACTGAAGGTCATAGTAGTCCTTTTGCTATGCACCCTGGTAGTACTAAGATGTATCGTGATCTTCGTGATGAGTACTATTGGGTGGGTTTAAAGAAAGATGTTGCTGAGTTTGTAAGCAAGTGCATGGTTTGTCAGCGAGTTAAAGCTGAGCATCAGTTTCCTTCAGGGTTGTTGCAACCGTTGAGGATTCCTGAGTGGAAGTGGGAAAGGATTACCATGGACTTTGTATCTGGTTTGCCTTTGTCGCCATCGAAGAAGAATTCGGTGTGGGTGATTGTGGATAGCCTGACGAAGTGTGCGCATTTCTTGCCTGTGCATACTACGTACACTTTCGATAAGCTTGCGGAGCTGTACATTGCTGAGATTGTGCTGCTGCATGGTGTGCCAAAGTCGATTGTGTCGGATAGGGATTCGAGATTTACATCGCGTTTCTGGCAGTGTTTGCATCAGGCTTTGGGTACACGGTTGAATTTCAGTACGTCTTATCATCCACAGTCGGATGGACAGTCCGAGCGTGTTATCCAGATTTTGAAGGATATGTTGAGGTGCTGCGTGATTGAGTTTCAGGGCTCCTGGGAGAAACATTTGCCTTTGGTGGAGTTTGCCTATAATAATAGTTATCAGGCAAGTATTCAAATGGCACCTTATGAAGTTTTGTACGGGAGGAAGTGTAGGACTCCCCTGTGTTGGGCTGAAACGGGTTAGAAGTTGGTTTCGATGCCAGCTTTGTTGAAGGGAACTACCGAGAAGGTGAAGCTCATTTGTGAGCGTTTGAAGGCAGCTTCTGATCGGCAAAAGTCTTATGCGGATTTGAAGCGTAAGGAGATTGAGTATGCGGTGGGTGACCGTGTGTTTTTGAAAGTTTCGCCTTGGAAAAAGGTGATGAGGTTTGGCCGAAAGGGTAAGTTGAGCCCTAGGTACATTGGACCATACGAGGTGATTGAGCGTGTGGGTCCTGTTGCGTACAAGTTGAGGTTACCGCAAGAGTTGGAAAAGATTCATGATGTGTTACATATTTCTATGCTTCGGAAGTATAGATCGGATCCTTCGCACGTGATTCTGGATTTGGATAGTAAGGTTCTTCGAGGCAAGATAATTGAGTTGGTGAAGGTGTTGTGGAAGCATCGTGGTGTTGAAGAAGCCACGTGGGAGCGGAAGGATGATATGTTGAAGCAGTTTTCGTACCTCTTTCCTTCAGGTAAATTTCGAGGACGAAATTTCTTAAGGGGGGGAGAGTTGTAACACCCCAATTTTGGGCTTAGAAGTTTTAGGTTTGGACCGGATCGTTCAGGTTGCGGTTCGAATATAAAAGGGTGATTTTAGGAAAGCCTAGTTCGGGATGCATTAAAAATATGGAAAAATATCTTTAAATTCTCTTTTATTATATATAAGAGAGTGGTGAAATCAATTTTATAAAATGAGGTTTCGAAATGTGACATTTCAAGTTAGTGACTAAAATGTAATTTTTGAAAAGTTGGTGACTGTTTTAGAAGGATTGAAACTTTGAATCTTTAAGGAGATAATTTACCCAAGAAGAGTTTTCTCCAGATTTTTCTTGATATTAAAGATTTAATTAATAATTTTTAATTAAGGGAAATAGATATTTTGTTGTCATAACTAACTTTTCTCAAAAATTTCCATTTCTTTTCTCTCAACTTTTCTCTCAGCCCAAACACTTTTCCCAAAACTAATTTTTCCTCTGATTTTAACATCTAAAGATGAGATTTCAATCTTCAATTGATCTCTAATCATTTCTACATCAAAACCTTAGCATTTGCTTATTGAATTTTCAAGAATATTGGTTCCAAACAAGGAGAAACTCACATTTAGAGGTATGAACGTCCTTCTCCTCTAAATACTCAATTCTTTACTGAAATTCCCAAGTTCTCAATCCTTGATTTGAGTTTTATTAAAGGTTTTATGGTTGTGTTCTAGATCTTGGCTTTAAAATGCAAGATTTGGTTTAATTTTATAAAATTCGTATGAAATGATTGGGCACTGTTTTGAGATGTCTTTTTGATGTATAATTGGTGTGAAATTGAGGTTTAATCAATGCAATCCCGAATAGGTTGATTTTCCTAAGCTTTGCTTGAGTTAATGATGGTTTTTGGGGTGATTTTTGATGTTCTGCTATAGCTGGAGGTATAAGGACGTGATTAGATCCTTTTTGGATGTTAATTGATGTATAAGTATGTTTGGATTTGATGGATCTTGGCTGGGTAGTGTTGTAGAGGTGTTTGGATGTGATTTCGGTTGTTTTTGGTAGCCGAAATGTGAGTGTTGATGTGAGCAGCGAGTTTAGGTGTCTTGATTGAAGATATTAATGCATGATGATGCATTAATCCTCTGCTTTGATGTGTTTAAAACAGGGGAGACATCTTTGGATCCTTGTGGTGTTGATCCGGAAGCTTGATTGGTGTTTCGGCAAGCTTGCGAAACGGAATCGGTGAGTGAAGTTTGGTTTTCAGCTTTGAAACCAATGTTTTGAAGGTTTTGGGAGCTTAGTTTAAGTCTAAACAACTTAGCTAAGCTCAAGAGTAAGTTTTCGGAAAAACTCTCTTTTTGATGAACCATGAGATGGTTGAGTGCAATGAGTTATTTTGCATGTTTTAAATTCTATTTTGAAATCATATTTTAGCATGTGTGATGTTGGTTTTATAAGTCAAGTGTTGAAGGATGCTTAAGGTAAGAGATCCTTGTTTTGAACATTGATAAAAGTGATTTCAATGCATAGTAATGCATGATGGTTAATGGCTTTGATAAATGCTTTAAAACAGTGGATTAATGATGTTAAATGATGTATATTGGCAAGTGGTGTGTTGATTTAAAAGTACTTGAATCGGATATAGTTAGCCGGCTATAGGATTGGGTGCACCGTGAATAAAGTCGCCTTGGATGTTGAGGGGTTGTGATTGTACCGTAAACTCCATCCAAGTACACTAACAAGATGGTTAAGAACACCATGGTGGTTAAAAGTCCATGGGTGGATATTGTGTTAAGGTCACAATGGTGGTTAAAAGTCCATGTGTGGACCTTGTGTGTTGTAAGATCACAATGGTGGTTAAAAGTCCATGTTTGGATCTTGTGTTGTATGTCCTATGATGTCGTTAGTGATGTTATACAACTACCAATGAGTGATGTGGAGGGGTTGTGATTGTACCATAGTCTCCATCACGGGTGTTGAGGGGTTGTGATTGTACCATGCTCCACCTTGATATTGGTAGTGTGTATGAAGCGTATGGGACAACGCTTGTAATCCGCGTATCCGATTGTTGATTGTGTTTTGAGTTGAAAAATGTTAATGATTATCACTTGTAAGCCAATATGACATGATAATGGATTGAAGCATGAGATGCTTGGTTTGTATGCATATTTGTATGATAGATGTTGTTTTAAAACTAAAGGCCTTAAAAAGGTGTTTTCACAACTGCATTATTGTAATGTTTTAATTGAGCATTCCTCACTAAGCTATGTGCTTACGCTCTCTCTTTCTTAAACCAATAATGCAGAGCATTGAAGTGCTAAAGTTCAGCAAGGAGGTCAAGGATCCAAGTGAAGACTAAGCTCATGTACGGTGAAGGTTTTCCTAACACTATTAGCTTTTGGCATTTGGCAATGGGAACCTAAGTTGTGTTTTTGGGAGATGTTTTGGACTCCCTAAGTTGGTTTTATGCTTTTGGTGATGTTGAGACTTGTAATGGCCTTTTGGTATGTGGTTTTGATGAATTGAAGGTTGCATGATTTTCATTATAGGATGCATGCCTATAGAATTGGGTTTTCCCCTATTTGATGCTATGATTGAGTTTTGTAGAACTAAAGTTTTGATATAATAATTGAAAAATGTTTTGGACTAATTTGAAAAGAATTTAAAACTTGTTTTTAAGTCCAAACAACTTGAAATTATGTTTGAGATATTTTAAAAGGTTTTTGGAAAATATTTTTCATGTTTTAAACAGCCAAACTAGTATTTTCACGTGACCAGTATCGATACGGTTGTACCCGTACCGATACCATTTTGCCTCAGTTTGGCCACTGTCAAAACCCGTATCGATACAAGGGTTTAGTGTATCGATACAGAGTGGGGTCGTTTCGATACGCCACGTCAGCATACCGATCCTATTTCAACTACTCCAACGGCTATTTCCCAATGGCTATTCAAATATGGACCCGTACCGATACGCCCTCAAGCGTATCAATACGCCTATGCTGGCAAGAGCCCAACGACTAGTTTCTATAAATGCCGTATCGATACCGTTCCACGTGTATCGATACTGGTAGCTGCAGAACAGCATTTATGAAGGGAAATAAAGTCCTCAACGGCTCCAATTCATCCCCAACGGCTAGTAACGGCTACAAACTCAATTGGGAGTATAAAAGGGACCTCCAAGCATCAAGAGAAGGCTAATGCTCATATTGTCGAACATCAAATGATCAAGAAATTGTCTTAGTGCTTAATTTGTCATTTCTTGTATAGACAAACACTAGTGAGCCAAAATTGTCAAATTTGCTCAAGTGTTTTAGGTTTTGGGTGAGTCCTTCATTGTGCAAACAAACACCTATTAGAGGGTTTAAGTTTGCTTTCATTTTCTCTTTGTAAAGAGGGTTTTGATCAAGGCTTTGGGTAGAAGCTTGATCGGTTGTAAGGGTTTCCTCCTAATCCTAGAAAAGGGGACGAATCATTTAGTGGATTGATTGAGAAATCCTTAGTGGGGAGCTAAGGTAGTGAATGTAGGTGCTTGTTAGAAGGCCGAACCACTATAAATCATTGTGTCTATTTACATTCTAGCTTCCTAAACCCTTCCACCCAAAAATCTACCTCTCCACCACTTGGTGAGCAACATTGGTTGATCGAATCGAGCTCCACACAACTCAAAAAATGGTATCAGAGCTTGGCTCAATCGAAGAGGATTCACATCCTATTGAGAAGATCCGGAAAGCTCGATCACTATTTCATCAACCGGCTCAAATGGCACAATCAATCGACAAACCGCCTTTCTTTGACGGAGACCACTATGCCCATTGGAAGACAAAGATGAAGTTCTTCATCAAATCAAAAGATTACAAGCTATGGGATGTAGTTGAAGATGGTCCGTTCGTGCCTCAAAGAAGTAAAGCGGAGTGGAGTGCCGACGATCGCAAGAAGATGAAGCTTAATTGCAAAGCCTTGCACATCTTGTTTTGTGCTTTTGGCCGAACCATCTATGGGAAGATGTCTTCTTGTGAGAGTGCCAAGGAGGTATGGGACAAGCTTGAAGTCACATACGATGGGACAAATGAAGTCAAGGAGACCAAGATTGGGCTCCTAACCTTGGAGTATGAGAACTTCAAAATGGATCCGGAAGAGAACATCGAGAAGATATTTGATAGGTTCTCCACCATCACCAACGGTCTTAAAGGTTTTGAAGAAGCCATCTCGGAAGAAAAGCTTGTTCGAAAGCTTATCTACTCACTTCCCGAGTCTTGGGACTCAAAGAGGACCGCCATCATCGAAGCCAAAAATTTGAAGACTTTGAAGCTTGATGAACTCATGGGGTCACTCCTTACTCATCAAATCATGAAGAAGAACAAAGAGGATGAGAAGAAGAGGGAAGAAATTAGAGCTATGGTAGAGAAGAAAATCAAAGGGCTTGGCATCAATGCAAGTGCCATGGCTCTCAAATCCTCCACTTGCCATCATGTCTACACAAGTGAAGAGGAGGATGAAGATGAAGAGATAGTTCATCTCTTCAAGAAGTGTGCCCCGTTCATGAAGAAAGCCTTGAGAGAGCTTGAACGAGAACCTAAAAGAAAGGAGAGGGCAAGCACTTCTAGCCATAAGAAGAAGGCATATGTGGCTACTTGGAGTGATGAAGACTCCACCGATGATGAACAAGCCAACCTTTGCCTTATGGCCATCGAAGAAGATTCAAGGGTAACTTCTAATTCATCTACTCCATGTTCTTATTCCTTTGATGAATTACAAGATGCCTATGATGATTTGGTTTTAGATTTTAAAAGCCACATTTTGAAAAACAATAAATTGATTTCAAAGTTAAAAATTCAAAATGATTTGCTTTCTAAAACCAAACTTGAACTTGAAGCAAAACTTGAAGAGATTGAATTAAAATGTCTTGATTTACAAAAATTGCTTCAAAAGGTTCAAGGAGAAAAAAGATTTGATTTCCAAAGAGCTTGAAAAGAAAAACAATGTTGGAAAATCAAATTTTTATGTTAGACAATCTAGTGCCCCTAGATTTATTAAAGGAAAATGTTTTAGAAGTGTTTGGGTCCCAAAAGGACTAACCACTTCAATTAAAAAGGATGACATTGAAAAATGGATTCCTAAGGGGACTAAAATTTGTGCTACTAATGTTCATGGATCCAAAGCAATTTGGATACCAAAAATTACTTGATTGTCTATTGTAGGTGTGATGGAGATGTTCAACAAGTCAAACATTGAGGGGGAGCTCCATGCACACAAGGAAGAACACTTGAAGAAGGAAGGCTTCACATCCTACCTTGGGTTCAAGTGTTGGTAAAATTTCTAGTTGTTTTGAATTAATTTGTCTTATTTTTTTATTCAACTAGATGATCATATATGATGGACTAACATCTTTGATGATGCTTTGAGTAAGGGGGAGCCATTTTTAAACCAAATTCTTATTTGTGTCAAAATTTTTTTTTACCTCTATTGTTATTTTGAACTTAATGTTTAAATTCTTTTTGATATAACAAAAAGGGGGAGAAATGGTATGGTTTGAAAAATTGAATTTTCAAATGAATAAGGAGGAGCTTTATTTGATTTCATTTCCTTAATCTCTTATTCACATTTTTAAAGTTAAAGGGGGAGAATCCCAAACAATTTTTCAAGTGAGTTTTATTATATCAAAAAGGGGGAGATTGTAGAACTAATGTTTTGATATAATAATTGAAAAATGTTTTGGACTAATTTGAAAAGAATTTAAAACTTGTTTTTAAGTCCAAACAACTTGAAATTATGTTTGAGATATTTTAAAAGGTTTTTGGCAAATATTTTTCATGTTTTAAACAGCCAAACTAGTATTTTCACGTGACCAGTATCGATACGGTTGTACCCGTACCGATACCATTTTGCCTCAGTTTGGCCACTGTCAAAACCCGTATCGATACAAGGGTTTAGTGTATCGATACGGAGTGGGGTCGTTTCGATACGCCACGTCAGCGTACCGATCCCATTTCAACTACCCCAACGGCTATTCAAATATGGACCCGTACCGATACGCCCTCAAGCGTATCGATACGCCTATGCTGGCAAGAGCCCAACGGCTAGTTCCTATGAATGTCGTATCGATACCGTTCCACGTGTATCGATACTGGTAGCTGCAGAACAGCATTTATGAAGGGAAATAAAGTCCTCAACGGCTCCAATTCATCCCAAACGGCTAGTAACGGCTACAAACTCAATTGGGAGTATAAAAGGGACCTCCAAGCATCAAGAGAAGGCTAATGCTCATATTGTCAAACATCAAATGATCAAGAAATTGTCTTAATGCTTAATTTGTCATTTCTTGTATAGACAAACACTAGTGAGCCAAAATTGTCAAATTTGCTCAAGTGTTTTAGGTTTTGGGTGAGTGCTTCATTGTGCAAACAAACACCTATTAGAGGGTTTAAGTTTGCTTTCATTTTCTCTTTGTAAAGAGGGTTTTGATCAAGGCTTTGGGTAGAAGCTTGATCGGTTGTAAGGGTTTCCTCCTAATCCTAGAAAAGGGGACGAATCAATTAGTGGATTGATTGAGAAATCCTTAGTGGGGAGCTAAGGTAGTGGATGTAGGTGCTTGTTAGAAGGCCGAACCACTATAAATCATTGTGTCTATTTACATTCTAGCTTCCTAAACCCTTCCACCCAAAAATCCACCTCTCCACCACTTGGTGAGCAACATTGGTTGATCGAATCGAGCTCCACACAACTCAACAAGTTTGAATGATGATTTTATGTTCCTTAAGTGTTTAATGACTTGCTGGTATGATTTGAGGGGCATTGGAATGTGTTTGATTGGTTGAAAGTGAATTAAACCAGAAAAAAATCTGTTATCTGGGCAGCACGTTTCGGAACAGGTGCTACCGTTTCGGAACAGAGGGCCTGAAATGGCCTTGGCGTTTCGAAACGGGTAGAGCCGTTCCGAAACGGATTTGCCACTACCAAGCCTTGTTCCGCAACGAGTTTCGGAACGGTCCCGCATTTCGGAACAGATCATTCCTGTTCCGGAATACCCGACCGTTGGACACTGAAACTGATGGTTATATGTTCTGAAATCCTTGCGTTTTGGTCCCGAACTTTGTTTATGCAATTGAATGTGTTTGAGATGGCCGTTTGAGTTGAAACTTGGCAGAGTAGCATGAAACATGATTAATCTCATATTGGTAACTTAAAATTTAGTTAAGTCCTTTTAATTTTCAGAATTTACAATTTCGTCCCTAAATTTGTTTGTTGTGCAATTGAGTCCCTAAATGTTATCCGATTGTTGTGGTTTTTGAATATGTTTATCTCAAGTGTTCACCTAGGGTTAAATTGCATTTAGATAAGATTAGAAACAAAAAAAAGGGTCGTTAATCAAGGTTGACGTTCGGGTTGACTTTGGTTTTCCCAGTGTAAACTTCTTAATTCGGGTCAACCATCTAGGCCTACTTGAGGGGGTTACCACCGGGCTGGACATATCCATGTTCAAATCCTCAGTACTCATTGTATCTTCCGAGCAGTTCGCCGCCTCACAACTACAATAACACTTAGGGCCAATCGCTTCCTTAATTTCCGTAACGCAAATTGTGAAGACGTTATCATTAATGCACAAGTCCATTACTTCATCTATGTGTGAAATCCACTCGATTTCGATCTGAAATCGACATCGTTCAAACGTCGAAGGCGCCAAAGTCTCAATGTCAATCCGTACGAGTTTGCCCCAAATCGCTGCAATATTCTAAAATGTTTCTTCAAACCATCCATGAATAGGAATTCCACTTACTGAAAGCCATACCCTTCGATTCGATAAAATTCATGTAGGCGACCATTCAATTAAATTTTCAAACCATGTTTCTAGACGCCTAGTCTCCAAAATTCTCTTCCTCGATTCTTTATCTTCAAACATGAAAAATACAAGAGAGCCCGCAACTCGCATCAACATAAAACCTGTCAATTTTGCCTTTGTAATCTCATTTGCAAATCCACTATTTGGCTGGGTTGACGACAAAACCCCAAAGTGCAATTCTATAAAAAAAATCCCATTTATCGGCATCAACAACCCCATCCACGCATTTGTGTTTCTCTTCCACTCTAGATTGCTCTTTCGTTGTGATCCGATCATCACCATCCTCATCCTTGTTAAGTCGCCTCACTAGATTCCTTTTGGAACTGTTCGTATGATCATGATCATCCCACTGTTTCTGGATCTCCTTGTTCGTCCTTGAATCAGTGTTATCACATTTTCTTCTCCAAAACGTATCCCTAGTCTCTCTTTGTGCCATCATTACCCTTAATTTGTATCCGTAAAGCCGAAATCCATGAAAACGCTCTATGATTCGATCTGTATCCGCCTTTGACCCCAAACGTACAAATTCGAATATGGTTCCATCTCTCGCTCTCTTTCTTGGTACAAACACATCCACAACCACTCCATGTCTGTCGAAAACTTGCCAAACGCCTTGCCAGTGTAGTTGCTCCGGCAAGTTTAATACAAAAACGTCCAAACTCTTTGAATCTGATTTCCCGAGCTCGTTTTCTTCACCATTAAGGTTGCGTGCGCGCCTCTAATTATTACTTGAAATTTCAATTGTGCACACAGTTTTATTCAGAAGTATTCACAAACACATGGTGTGCACACATCAAATCCAATCCATTTTTACTTCTCATGCAAAATATGAACGCAAGCGTTGATACACAAGGTTTCGTAGTTTCCAAGTGCAAACTAGAGGCAGTGAATCACATTGCTGATTGGTATTGCGGTACTATGCAGGACACGTAGACATATTGCTTTATCTTTCTCTCTTGGATGCAATGTTAGGGAGGGAGCTTTTTTTTCCGTGGAAATTTACAAACTGTTTTTACTACGTTTTTATTTATCAAAACAACACTTCTATATGTCCTTAAACAGTTTCTAAAATGATCTCAAAATAGCCCTTATAAATTCCAGCTTATAAATTAATTCAATGTATGTATAAAGCAGTCCTTAATTTCCTATCATATACAAATCGAATATTAACAATTTATTATTAATATAACTATTATTAGACATTAGTAATCAGTTATCCATTTTAACATGCTTAAACAATTTCTCCCAGATTCTTAACTCTATCACTACTTCCACAAGTGACCATTTTCTTATCTCAGTCTATCAATTTATTTACTTCATTTCCAGCCTCACAAGTAGCCCATAATAGGCGCATCAATTCATTTTTAATTATGGCCCTTCATCACATAATCATAGCATTCACACACTTTATTTTCCATTCGAATAGTTCCAAATTTCATTCTGGATTTACAAATTCTAGTAAACTAATTCAATGTAATTTTCACCAATTCTAAACAGCATCTACATTTATTTTACTAGTGTGCACAAACATATGCATTAAATCAGTCCACACATGCTTCTATATGTACAAAACAGTTTTCCTTAACATTCAAACGAATATGATATATCATAGTCCTTTAATTCTTCAAACAACATATCATTTTCATGGTCTTCTATCAATCGAACAATAGTACATTCATAATTCCTTATTAATCTAGCAAAGCATGATTTATTCATAAGGACAGCAATCGAGCAAGGCTCATACATATACATATACATATATATATATATGTTATGAATATTTATTTATGTGGATGTCTATCATGATTAGAACTTTATCAAAGGAGTTTGATTTATTTATTATTAGGAATATTATCTCTATGAATTAGAGTTTAATGTATTATGTACTTCTTATGCCTATAAATAGATGATTCATTGAAGGCATTATATACAATTCTATATTTTGAGAATAATACAAATCTCCCTCTTCCTCTCATCTCTTTGTTCTTCTTTATTTTATTCACAACACGTTATCAGCACGAAGCCCTAACCAATTGCCTTGGTTCTTGTTGGCTATTCATAATACAAGATTTATTTATCGTAGCTCATACCACACACTCAAGTCGATAGTCCTTGCATAATTATTCGGTATGTATCCACGGTATGTTCATCCTTATCATAAATCCTTTTTGATTGGTTTTTTTTGGCGCCATTGATGTTAACAAAAATAATGAAACTATGAAAGTCAATGTATCAGAAGTTAATATTATAGGTATTTGCGGTCTTGAATTTTTTTTTAAAAATAATTAAAAAGAAATTTAATAAATAAAAAAAGTGATGTCCGCACAAAAGGTGATGTGCCATTATGGTAGGTTTATTAATTAGTTTATAAATTTGTTAATGCATTCTGATATATTTTAATTATTATTGAAGCCGTATTAAAAAAAAGTGACATGGCATGTTAGGTCATCATTTGTTTTAATGTTTTAGTCCATAATTAAATATTAATATTTATTTTGTTATTCTATTTTTGATAGTTGATGCTTTTAACCTTGCTTTTGAGTTTTACATGGTATCTTTCAATGGCTTGGAAAGAGATGTGATATAAAGGGACTATGAAAAGCTATCTCGGTCATATGCTATGTCTCCATTGTCCACGAGAGAAAAATCAATATCGGTAACTTTTGGTTTTATTTTTTTTCTTTATATTATTATTTTAAAGTGTGATAAATCATGATGATTTTGAATTTACAAGAAAATTATTATAAAGTCTATATTTGCTCGAAAGCAATATTTTTTCTTCATCGTAAAATTCGACCATAGACTTCTCCCAAGATCAAGTGTTAAAATTTTGTCTTGATCCAAATAATTTTATGGGAGGCATTCCCTGAAGTGAATGCAAAGCATGATGTTTATTCCATGCGATTATCAATGATGAGGCATTCCCTGAAGTGAATGCAAGCATGATGTTTATTCCATGCAATTATCAATGATGGGGCATTCCCTGAAGTGAATGCAAGCATGATGTTTATTCCATGCGATTATTGGATCTGTTCCATTCCCTGAAGTGAATGCAAACATGGTAAATCATTATTCAATTAGAGACATAATTTCGATATAATCCAAGTATAATTGGCTGGACATCCCGTTCTGCGAGGCTACTGGTCTCAAAGGAGGTTTTTAAAGGACCTTGTGGACAGGTTTAACAATGCCGCGTACGAGGATTAAATCTTTGTTCTCTGTGATAAGGATATGTGAAAAAGGTTTTAAAAGGCTCACTGGCTCTACTCCATTCCCTGAAGTGAATGTGAGATTATATTATGGAAGGAATAAAAAATCACATTAAAAGTTGTGGTCGTGGTCGAGGCTATGAATATACACATGAAGAATATAGTCATTTTAAGAATACTTCTACCCGCTGGTAGCGAAGTTATAAGGATGACAAGAGTGATAAAGATCATTTTAAGGAAGTGAAATCCTTTTACCAATGTGATGTTATATACCATTGATTTCGTACTTGTCAAACGCCAAAGTATTATGGACTTTATCCATAATCATGAATGATAAATGAAATAAAATATAAACAAAATTTGTTTATGGCGAAAATAATTATGGCGTTATTGGTCCAACTCAATTGGATATTGTTAACTTCCTCATAACCCTGGAAGGGAATAATTCACCATTTATTTTATTTCCCTTATAACCTCTAAAGGGAATAATTCATCTTTTATTTATTTTGTTTTATGTTAATTTTATTATTTATTTATGTTAATTTACTTTATATTAACTTGTTTTACATATTATTTATTTATGCTTTATGTTAATTTATTATTTGAAGAATGTGATTACTTCCGGAATAAAATATACAATGAATTGTGGCTATTTATGCCTAGCAGATAATGCAAGTACTCATATTGTACTTAAGCATAAGAAATATTTTTCCCATTTAAATGCAAGGGGAAATATGAGTAGTATTTCTCAAAGTACTAAAATATCAATACTTCGGAAGAGCACTTGAAAGTTTATCTGTGATAGATAATCGACTTGATATGATGTGTTATATTTTATATTTTTCATTATTCGAAGTGAATGATACAAAACACATATTTTCATTACCTGAAGTAAATGAAACAAAGCACATTTTGAAAGGTGCACGATTATGCATTTCTCGATTAAAATGCAAGGGAATAATGTGAGTACTATATCCGGAAGTACTAATATCACAAAAGGCTCTGGTTGAGCAAATATGTTATTGTCAAATGGAACTTTATTCCATATTCAAAGTGCGTTATACTCGTCAAAGTCATAAAGAGAACAATATGAGTTCGCAAACTATCCCTTTGGGAATTATAGATAACATATGTTATCAATTGTCATTTGAAATAAGCCAATATGGATATAAGTTCTGGTAGCCAAAAAGTCAGTTGAAAGCTCTAGAAGAGTTATATATTGCTACCAAAAGATAATTTCAATTGAAAGCTACGAAAGAGCTAAATATATTCCTTTTTAAAGGAACAATTTTGATGGCCGTACTAGACATGTACGAGTGAGATTGAATTACATGTTATGGTAAACAAGGAGTTTACAAATTCATAGATATATACACACACATATATAGTTGGCATGATCGGTTAGACCATCCTGATCAATGGTGCAGAAATTATTGAGATTTACATGCACATGTATTAAAAGAACCTGTAGTTCTTGTGGTGCTTATTCTCAAAGGAATGGATTAAATTCCACTTATTAAAGAACGTGAAGTTCTTGTGTTGCTTAAAGGAATTGATTAAATTCCACTTACTAAAAGAACCTGAAGTTCTTGTGTTGTTTGTTCTCAAAGGATATAGATGATCCCACTTACCAAAAGAATTAGAACTTAAAGTTCTTGTATTGAAGTTGAGACTGTATGTCTTGCATATCTGAACGAAATATGGGCCCATATATCCACAAATGTGGAAAGTTTTATATGATTTTAGTAGATGCATCTACATTGTTTTATCGACTTACAACTAGAAGTTTGTGAGATTGATTCTAAAAATATTCAGATTATGCAGTTAGACTATTCGTCTTGAAAAGCTAGTGGGTTTATATTTTAGGCTATATCAGTTGTTACAAAGCCTATTGATTATGAAAAATATAGTTTAGCAAAATTTCAATTGGATGCCTCCTATTTAATAGCTAAACTATGAGAACAAAAGAGTTATTATTTATATGGTGTTTCCATATAGCAACACTTATACGCATCAAGCCAACGAGTTATAATAAACTCCCCGTTATGATTAGTTTTTGGTCAGAAACCATACATTTCCCATTTTATGATTTTTGAATGTGCGATATGAATTGCTCCACCACAACGCACAAAATGGGTAAATAAAAAGGGTTGAGAATATATATTGAGTACGAGTCTCCTTTTATGTTTAAATTCTTAAACATTAATTGGAGAATCATTTATGACATGATTTTTCTCAACATCAGGGGAGACAATAATCAGCTGGATAGAGGAAAATGAATTATCATTATCTAGATCCTCGTATATGAACTAAAAGTTCATAAGATAATTCATGTTATTACATGTCAACTGCCAGACATATTTACTGACCCAATGAGAGTAATTAAGTCTCGTATACCAGCTGAAATGCTCTAAGTTTAAATTACATGTTAGAGCGAGAGAATGTAAATCATGTCTGAAGCATGATAGTTGAAATGGTTCCAATGATCAAAATTCTCGTAAATATAAAGTAATATGAGATGGTCATATATTGGAGGCGGGTGCTCCTGAAGAGACCCAAGACATAACAAATAATAAAACTCTATAAGAGTTTCAGGTACCTGAAATAAAGATTGAAATCTTGAAGAGATCTCGATGAGTTATGTCATTTACGAGAATGGAACCCGAAAATTGGAAAGTTGTCGACAACGATTTTACAAACAATTTTACATAAAATACTTCTATAGAAGTAAAGAAAGAAATCAAGGATCTTGTATAAAATCTATCCGGAAGTATAGATATTGAATTGGCCAATGTTGAAAGACGCTTTGAACTTCTAAAATAGAAGTATTTGGACCACCAGTCCAAACACCTAAAGGTGTAATGCAAGTGAGACAATAATAAGTAGTCGTAAATACGACTTGAACTGTGATTTATGAAAAGTTTTAATTACTTCATGGTGGATGCAATTACTTTGGCAGTTTTGAAAATTTTACATGCGTCTAATTATTTGTAGATCCATATTTATCCTTGAAGGATCTAAAATGCTATAAGCATTTGGAAATTTCTTAGGAAATTTATTTAGACATGTCTCATGAATATTTTTGGCACATTTGGTATAATCGCCTTAGTGAATACTAATTGAGAAAATACTATAAGAATGATCAGATTTTCTTATGTATTTTATAAAGGAGTTTGGATCAAGATCCATTATGATAATTTTAGAACTCCTAAAGAGCTTCAAATTGGAAACTCATGAAGTACTTTCAATACAAGTACTTGAATCTTGACATCAAGTTTATCTCGACCTGAAGATCGAGCATTTTTATATATTTCTTTTGTCTATGAATAGACATAAGCTGAAAGAATCTTAAAGAAGATTCAATATGAATAGAGCATATCTATTGAGTATCCCAATAGTTGTAAGATTGTTGGATATGAATAAAGATAATTATATCTTTTCTTAGTCTTGAAGCACTATATATTAGTTGGTCAAGAAATATCTATGAATATACAAAGATCATTACATTTAGATCTTCAAACATTCGTTGATGCCTCCTCAAATGTCGTAGAAATAATTGTTATGCACGAGGCAAGCCAAAAAATGTGTTTGGCTAAGACTATTGACCCAACATATCCAAAAGATATGTGAATTTACTTTTACAATATATGATAAAAGCTATCTTGTGTGAAGATAAAGCAAGATGTATATCTCAGTTTGAAAGTTGATACATCATGAAACATATTACTCCAAAGTTTCATCCCTCGCGATCTTTAGAAAAATGATATTCAAGATTAAATTATGAAGATTCAAAGATCTTCTGTGATGTTTTCATGAGGGGGAGTAAATACGCGTTGCACTCTTTTTCCCTTAACCGAGGTTTTTTCCTAATGGGTTTTCCTGGTAAGGTTTTTAATGAGGCAACAAGTTATGCGTATCAAAGATGTGTGTACTCTTTTTCTTTCACTAAAGAATTTTTTTTCCCACTGGGTTTTTATCTTAGTAAGGTTTTAACGAGACACATTATCTTCATAGACATCCAAGGGGGAGTGTTATGAATATTTATTTATGTGGATGTCTATCATGATTAGAACTTTATCAAAGGAGTTTGATTTATTTATTATTAGGAATATTATCTCTATGAATTAGAGTTTAATGTATTATGTACTTCTTATGCCTATAAATAGATGATTCATTGAAGGCATTGTATACAATTCTATATTTTGAGAATAATACAAATCTCCCTCTTCCTCTCATCTCTTTGTTCTTCTTTATTTTATTCACAACAATATATATATATTCTTAATTAAAATCGTTCAAGGCAACTCGATCCTTAGCTCCATAAAACAATTTCCCTTAGAGTCAATAAAACATCCCCTTGAGTTTACAAAATAATGCCTAAACAACTTAGAGTTATAGGACAACCCTTCACAAATTATCAATTCACTTTAGCCCTTTACAAATTATCAATTCATTACCCAAATTTTTCATGAACATTATGAGGGAACATAGCTTTCTACTCTATCTACACTCAAATTTTCTACAATTTTAATCATTTGGTCGATCTAACATAAACCAACTCAGCCAAAGAATAAAGCAATTAAACATTTTAACCATGACACCATTTGAATGAATCAAGGAATGCATCAATCATGTATTCAATTCTCTAGCAAACTTAGCAGCAACATGACATGATAGTCTTAAATCAAACACTCAATTTAATGCTTGAATTAAAGAGAAAGGAAGAGTGATGACCTTTCTTTCTAAGCTATTCGGCAAAATTTCATGAAAGGTTAGCATAGAGCAAATCCTTGATAGATTTTCCCACCATTCTCTCTAACTCTCTCAACAAGGTTCATTTCGTTTAATGGAAGAGATGAAGGAGATAACCTCATTTGTCTCTCCACCGAATCATCCTTCATTCCACATGTTCAATGTGGAATTTGAATCTTTGACATGTGTACCATCCACTATATTTTCCTTTCTTATCATGCAATCTTCCAATTTTTATTTTTATTCAATTTGGTGCATTTGGTAGTAGCCTTCCACTTATCCTTTTATTCCAATTTAGTCCTTATAAAATAGCTATCCAATATTTTGTATTTCCAAATCAGTCCAAACCTCCTACTTGTTCACTTTAAGAAATAGCTCGAACCATTTGAATCATATTCGAATTAAGGTCAAAATTATTAGGTCATATTTTGGGGTATTACAGTGTCGTTTTTGTTTCGTTTGTTTGTATCGACCTTTTGTTGGTTATTGTTGTGTAAGTGCGACGTGAATCTCTTTGTACTATCGCTATGAGTACTCTTTTCTTTCTGTTAGATTTAGAGAGGTTTTTAACGAGACTCATAGTGGTGGCCCCTTTATATAAAAATATTTTATATTTTTATATTATTTATTTTTATGTCACTATTCTTTTAATTTTTTAAAACACCTGAAATTATAAATACCAGAGATAAGATTCACACAAAATAAATTATAAACACCAGAGATAAGATCTTGTTACATCATGAAAAACTTGAAAGTTTTACACCTTTTGGGATCGTTAGATGAAAGTAAATGGACGGCTAAGATTAACAATAGTAAATGAGAAAATTATTGTAGGAAAAACAGATAACAAAATAATCTTAGTCATTAATATACTCTCATCAAATGGTCTAATTTTTTTTTGATCAATAACGTATGATTTTATTCAGTGTATTAAAATCATACAACCTACCATATGCCTCCTTAAAAAACCTCACTAACCTAAATTGGAGGAAAAAGAGTGCATCATGGTAAGTAAAAACAATCCTCTAGAAAAAAACAACTCGTTACGATGCCATACAAGGATCCGCAAGAATATGAAACCAAGACACTCTATCCACGTCCCCTTTTGCCAGAGTATGGGCGAAAAAATTCGCCTCACGGAAAGCATGGTGAAAGCAAACACAACGTAGCTGCAAACAAGCATTATCTATCTCCCGAAACAACCACCCATATCGCCAAGGTCTCTTCTCCTTGTGCATCACCCATGACAATGCAATCCGCGAGTCGGATTCAATGATGAACGACCAATCCGCCCTCCACCTCGTCTCCGCTAGTAGACGAACCGCATGATAGATAACCCATACCTCAGCTTCGTTCGAGTCCATACATCCCAAAGGCCCCGAAAAAACCGCCAGTACCACACCCTCTCATCCCGCAACACACCCCCGCAGCCCGCCATCCCCGGCTTCCCTCTTGCCGCGCCATCCACATTAAACTTGAGAACCCCTTCTAACGGTGGACACCAACGGATCCCAACTCGACGTCCCACCATACACGACGGCACACACATCACCGGCCAATCCCACCAAGCAGCTTCGGTAATGGCAATTCCTTGAGCGGAGGATTTGATCCAATAAAAGGATTGCAATTTAACAAGAAATAATAGCTCCTCGATTGCGAGCTGCTTATGATTAAAAATCATGTCATTCCGCGCAAGCCATAGGGACCACAACACCGCGGCACAGCCAACTACCCAACAATCTTTCCCCATCCCCCGACAAAACCCCACTACGGCACTGCACTAGAAAATCCGCAAGCGTTCTCGGCTTCACCCATGACATCTTCCACCATAAAAAATACGCCTCCCACAACTTGTCCGCAAACGGGCATGCAAAACATATATGTTCTTCCTCGTCAATCCCCACCCTACACCACACACACTGTGTTCCCGCTAATGGCATACCCCTATCTCGCAACATTGCCAATGTCGGCAATCGACATAATTGCACAAACCATAGGAAGCATTGAACTTTCGGGGGGACTTCGATCTTCCAAATATTCAATCCATCAAGACCGGTGTCGGATATGCCGGTGTCTAAATATATATATATGAATTTTACACTTGTAAGTCGATCCTAACCCTAAATACTAACATTTTCGAACTGATTAACTAATTAGCCGACGTCATCATGTTTAAAATGAATATGTAATAGAAAAGATAAGTAGCGGACTTTATTTATTTTTGCAATGTTGGTAGGTGACAGCAAATTTCGTAATTGCGGGTAAGTAAGAGAAATACGGCTCCAAAGTTCAAAGCCCTTAAATCTATGGACTTCTTTGTTTGTTTATGCTGCAAGTTAGTGTCTCTGACCAAATTAAAATTGTAATTAATTAAATCAAAACCTTTATGATAAATCAAAAGACATATTATTAAGCTCACAAAGCAAAGCATGTTTCATGCACGCAACGCATGCTAATATTTTTATACTTTGTTTTGAGAATTCACACTTTTGTACAACATAATTCGGCTTGTTGTGGCATTTCAAATTATGATTGGTGTGGGAAGCAAAAGTCAACTATAGACTTTCATTGCATGTGGCCTTGTTTTATGCATAAAAAATTCTTGATTTGGAGATAAGGAGAAGAATCGACGATAGAGGGATTTAAACTTCAAATTCCAAAGATAGATATTGTTTGATAATTTAATGGGAAAAAATCAATCAATAAAGAATTAATATTTTTAACCACTTAATTTTTTTTAAACATGGGCATCCAACTTTCTTTTAGTAATTCGGATCGGATACTGCAGAAGTCCATTATGGGAAGGATCCTCCCAATCCAATTTGCTTCATTCACAACATCAATATTCAATGATTTAACTTTACTTAAGGGATCTAGTACCGTCCCACTAGAAAATTGATTGGATTGGATTTGACGACTTACTTTTAAATGCATTTCAAAATCCAAAATAAAAACTGCATGTTAGATATTTTGATAAACTATATCAATAGTCATCCAACTTTAAAAAGTTTTAGAAATCTTCATTTTAGTCACCAACATTAGTTTTTGTTTTCATTTTGGTCACTTGTGGATAATTTTCATTGGTGAAATGTGTCATCACTTGGTTGAAAAAACAAATAATTAAGTTTTAATTTGTTTGTTAAATGGTTGAAATATAATTTATTTTAAGTAAAACTAGAAGGAAAACACTTTTATGCTAGAGTTCAAATTAATTATGCCAATTGTGTATAAAACACTAATTTTTTTGTAAGCAACATGTTTCCAAATTGTGCATAATTTTTTATTATTATTCTTTTAAATGTTATTCTAATGTAATAGTTTAATTACATGAGATGATTATGAGAATTAATAAAAGATGATGAACCCTTGTTTTAAACAAATAACATTAAGAGTTTTTTTATTAAATAGAGATGTATTACATTCTCTTGTTAGGATTCGAATACATACAAGATAAGACAAGATGAGCATCCTTAGTCATTAGGTCAATTAGTGGATCTCAACTTAAAGTATTTTTTTATTAAAATGGGGCATCCACTACACACCTCATTAAAAAACCTCTCTAATCCTAATGGAGGAAAAAGAGTGTGTGTAGTAGAGCAAAGTGAACAAGAAAATCATCAATCAAAGCAGCAGCCATGGGTGTACATTAGCAGCAGCAGCCATAGAGCATGCCTCACAGCAGCCTCCAGTAGCACCCGAGCACAACCAGCAAGGTGCAGCTAGCCGATACCCTCTTCCATATTGCAATCCAAACGGTCCTTGTGCAAACGGTCTCTGACAATCAGGGGGTTCAAGAAACCAATAATACGTCAAAGGAAGGTGCTTTGCTAATTTCGCGAGCATGTCCGCAACCATATTAACCTCACGCTTAACCCAAGAAAATTGGATATCCCAATTCCGCGCCACCATTTCCTTAAGATGAACTCGAAGACTCGAAGGAAATTTTAACGGATCGCCCAAGGCAAAACCTTCATACACATCTCTATTATCCCTTTCAACAATAATTTTATGAAAACCAAGAGTCCAGGACGTCGAAAGACCCTCATACATTGCCCATAATTCGGCGTCAAACACAGAGCATATACCAATTTTCTTTGAGAACCCAAAACGCCAATGCCGTGAGCTATCTCGACCAACGCCACCACAAAACGCAGCTCCAGAAGTCGTGTTCCTTGCCCCATCTACGTTTAATTTAGTCCAGTCCAAAGGCGGCTGCACCCATCGTGCTACATGGACAGTACTCGGCCTCCCAATTGCATGTTGATCTCGCCGCTCAATCGCCCGCAACACTTCCTCGCAGCATCGTCGACCACGTTGCAGCAAAGGTTCATGGCAGCCGGAAGTCGAGCCAAAAACAGCAGCATTGCAATGCTCCCACGCCAACCAAATCAAGGTGCCAAACAAAATATCTCAGTTCGCAGGACTCCTAGGATATTTATGCATATCTGTAATATTCGATTGGATCCATCGCACCATAGGGGTGTACTTAAAGTGTTTTTTGAATTGGGTAAAGTTTTAAATTGCTAGTGAACTTTGTTTAATTTTAAGTATTTTTTTAAAATAGTTATATTTTTATACTGCTTATGATAATCTAAAGATCCAATTGACAAATATAAATTCAATTAAAAGGGATAAAATTGTAAAACAAAATAGTACTTTTTAGTAATTTCATTTTTAACTATATAAAAAATCATTCAGTTAAAGGGTTATATTTTGATACATAAGTTGTGTAAAAAAAATTACACAACCCTTCCTATTTAAACTATAAAATCTAAAAACTGAAATCCCTAGCCCTAACACCTTAAAAGCTCAACCAAAAACCCTAAATTCTAACTATAAATTACACCCTACAACCTAAACCCCTAAACCTAAAACCACAACCTAAATCTCTAAACCCTAAAATTAAAAGACTCGTGTAAACTAAAGTTTACACAAGCTTATGTATCAAAGTATTTTTCTTTAATTATTTTATCTTTTCTTCTTGCTTACTATTTTTTTAGTGTCATGATTTGTTGATGTTTTAAGTATTTGAAATATAGCTTAACGTTAAACGTATACACAATTTAGTGTAATTATTTTGTACTCCAACTTTTTCATTCTAGTTTTACCTAAAATCTATTTTCAACCATCTAACAAATACAACAATGGGATGTAGCGGTTAAGTTACAAAGTGATTTTCGGTTGGATTTGGGTTTGATTCCCAAATCTGAAATAAAAAATTATGTTTTTGTTATAAATATTTATCTATATGGATGTCTATCATGATAAGAACTTTATTAAGGAGATTTAATTTACTTTATCATTAGAAATATTATCTTAATTAATTAGAGTTTAATGTATTATGTACTTATTATGCCTATAAATAGATGATTTGATGAAAGCATTGTACACAAGTCTATATTGAAAATAATACAAATCTCCCTCTTTCTCTCATCTCTTTGTTCTTTTATTCTTGTTCGTTGTTCTTCATTATTTTATTCACAACACGTTATCAGCAAGAGTTCCCTTAAAAGATTTTGGTGTTCTTCGTTTGAATCCCAAAGGAGTTACAGAAACAAATTCGATTCTACGTTGAACCGAAGATAAGTTTTTCCCTCATTTTTTTAATCAATGATTGCCTTTATCTTGATATTTTAACTTGGTCTTTAATTTTTGAAAAAGCGTGGTGGCATGTTTTGAAGGTTTCAACGAGCATTGATTTTGAAGGCACTCTAAGAGCTCGCGAAAGTAGAGACGTTCATTATGACCTAAACATATTGTCGTTGCTATTGAATCCAAAGGGCATAGGTTCGTTGATAGACAAATAAAAATGCAAAGAATATCAAGTCATGTTAGTTCTATAGTCCGCATCAACTATCGTGATTCTTGGTACTAGATCTTGAATAATAATAATAATAATAATAATAATAATAATAATACGCACATAGCAACCTCTCTCCAAAAAGAAATTCATGTTATCACGGTTAATCAACGATATGCTTATTCATAATTTTACTTATATGATTATATTTAATATTTTTTATAAGATTATTTATGTTATTTTATTTGATAAAAGTTGGTATTTTTAATTGTGTTTTGAGCTTTACATGATATAATAGTTTGGAAAGAGACGAGATTATTATGAGAAGTTGTCTTGGTCATTTGCTATGACTCCATAGTCCTCAAGAGGAAAATCAATATCGGTAAATTCTAATTTTATTTTTATTCTTGAAATTATGATTTTAAAGTGCAACAAATCATGGTGATTTTGCTCGAAAGCAATATTTCTTATACGTTTAAAAACTCGGCTATAGACTTCTCCCAAGTTCATATTAAGAAAATTCATCTTGATCCAAGAATTTTTATAGAAGGCATTCCCTGAAGTGAATGCAAATATAATGTTAAATTTACTCTTCTCCATTCCCTGAAGAGAATGTGACATTCTATAGTGAAAAGAATAAAAGCCACAACAACAATTGTGGTCGTGGCACAATATGATTATTTTAAAGAGCGCTTATACCCACTAGATTTGATATTATAAGAATAAAAAAAGAGATTACCCACCAAGACTTGGATTATAAGGATCTAAGAGTGATAAAAATCATTCTAAGAAAGTGAAATCGCTTTTATTACCAATCTGATGTTACAAACCATTGGTCGCGTACTTGTCGTACGCTGAAGCATCAACAATCATTGAACGATAAGAAAAAAATAGAAGCAAATTTGTTTACGAAAATGGCGAAGATGATATTGTCCATCTAATTTGGACATTGTTGATTTCCTTATAACCCATGAGGGGAACAAATCATCTCCTAATTATTCTCAGAACTTTGAAGAGAATTATTGATATTTTATTTTGTGTTTATTTACTCTGCAGTATAATTATTTAAGTTTTATATTTTTATATATTTATTTTGTGAAAATTATTTATTTTGTTTAACATGATTACTTATCAAATACAGTCTATGAAGACGATTTATGCTTAGTAGAAGCATAAGAAATATTTTCCTATTTAAATGCAAGAGAAAAAATGTGAGTACTATATCTCAGAGTATTAAAAACATTGATGCTCTGAAAGAGCAGTAAGTTCTTGAGAGAAAGCACATTATGAAATGTGCATAATTTTGAATATCACAATACTTACCACTAAAGGTAATAATATCGTCACCACCAAAAGTGAATATAATCTTTTGGGAATTATAGATAACATATGTTATGAATTGACATATTAAATAATTCAATGTGGATATAAGTTCTGGTAGTGGAAAAATTAATTGAAAGTTCTAGAAGAGTTATATGTTGTTACCAAAAGATTAATTTTCATTGAAAGCTATGAAAGAGAGAAATATATTCCTATTTAAAGGAATAATTTTGGTGGACAATGTATTATCAAGTTTCAAAGAAACTTGTATTTCAAAATTTATATTAATAATAAAACTCTAGAATAGTTTTAGGTACCTGTGTAAAACCTAATTTGATTTTGATATAATAAAGTGTTTAAGGACCTATTTGTAAAACTAAATAAATTTTTAATTATTTCAAAGTCTCACAAATTGACAAGCAAACATGAATCAAAACTATTTCTAAGTACAATAAACATTTTAAACAAAATTTTCTAAGCGTTCAATCCCAAACTCTACTTGTTCGCTAAGGCGTATCGATACGCTCAAGTCATTTCGATACAGTTTTAAGGTTCTGGAATTTTAATCGACAAAAGTGTACGATACGATATTCTATCTCGGCTTAACTTTAAGATATATAGTACCGATACGGTTGTCCCCGTATCAATACGATGTGATATGATTTGATAAAACTTTGCATTTAATGTTTTCGACCGTTGCTTGTCAGTTATGAAATTAGCAAATTTCAAAGCGTCGTTGCATCGTATCAATACGCCCTTATAGCGTATCGATACACTTTTTGTTTAAGTTTTTCTCATGATTCATGTCGCGACCATTTTTAAAATTGTGAGTAAAAATAGCCCGACGATTAGAGTTTTGGAAATCGGGGTTTTTCTATTTTTAATTGATCTTGAAATTAGGATTTTTCCATATTAAATCGAATTTCCTTTATTTATTCTTTAAAATCATTTTGAAGTCGTCACCGATCACTAACTATACCAAGTTTGATATAAAACGACACTTTTCGCGGAGTTTTTTGGGGAAACGCCGCTAAATTTGTACATGTTGCGGCGTTTATAAAACAAATGCCACAAAACGACACACTTCTCGACATTTTTGATAAAAACGCCAATAAAACTCGTACTTTTGTGGTGTTTTTGGTGAAAACGCCACAATAGGTTTAGTTTACTAGTGGCATTTTCTAATAAAACGCCGTAAAATGTGTCTTTTACTGACCTTTTTTTACAAACGCCACAACAAGTATCATTTTGGTAGCGTTTATTTTTACGAACTTCGCAATGGTAAACTCATCGTTTTAATTGGAGGATTATAACTCACTCTAGTACACTTCCTCACCCTGAATCCCTAATACCCAATCTCTTTCGTCGTTCATTTTCTGACAATCCTTCAGAACTCTAATTCGAGATGCCTCTTTTCATTCTTTTCCCCAATTTACCGGTTCTCTCGTGGCTCCATTTCTTCTTCCCACTTCTCAATCTCCGATTTTCTCTCCGTAAATGAGACGGTGGTTCCAGCTATCGGTAACCCTTGGTGGAAATCCATGGCTATTTTCACTCGCACGTAAGTTCTCGCTTCCTTTCTTTTTTCCCAAATAAATTTGATTTCTTCCCCTTGTTGCTTTCAGTTGTCGACTTTTATGAGGGGGAGGGGTGAAGGTGAGGGGTTTGTTAGTTTGTTTTTTTAATTTAGATGTCAAATTTTGTGACTAGTAAAAATAGAAAATGCATTTTCTTTTCTTTTTTGGGTTTATCTGTTTGAAAAAAAAATTTGTTGTTTAGGTTTTCTTTTTTGATTTCCTATTCTTTTTTGTATTATGATTTGAGGGAGAGTTTAGGTTCATTCTATTTCTAGTTGAGCTCCACTTCTTTAAGATGAAAGATAACTCAAATTAGATTAATTATGATGGAATTAAACTTCATCTGGGTTTCTTTTGTAAACTTTATTGAATAGGTGAAATTGCTGTGAAAAAGTTAATATGAGTAATTAGATAAAAAGTGAAAACTATTTCTTCCCCTTTGTTGTTTGATTCTTTGAGTGAATTTCTATAGTATTCCTATACATGGAACATTGTGCATATGGAGTTGTTAAATCTTACTAAACCTTAGTTCCTACTACATTTTGCGCTGCCTCTGGTGTTTGTAGAAGGGATAAGTAGATGCAAGTAAAGAAATCGGATTTGTCGTTTTCGAATCTCCGTGATCCTGATCTTAAGAATAGCACATTTTAAGTACATTCTCGGACAATGTTTTATATTAGTTACATGGTTGTCGTAAGTGCCATAGATGCAGCTTTGGCTTTCCTTTAAGCAATTATATTTGGTGAAATATTGATTAGGAATTTCATTAGAGACTCCGTAACTTGTCTGATATGCCATAGGCAGATTGTAGACTGTTGTTACGCACTTTATTTATCTTTCACTTCCTTCAAATGATTTTAGGCTAAGCTTGCTGCTGCAAAACAGAAATTTGGACTGCATTGGGATTCTGTTTGGTTGTACTAATCCTCTTCCTGAATGTTATAATGCAATTTCCATAATGTGAACTGTGAAGTAAGAATTTTGGTACTGAAGTTTGCTTTCATATTGGGCGGACAAATTGAATGCTTAAAACATTAAAAATGTAAATAGATTGAATAGTTTATTGCTGGGAAAAAATCTTTTTAGGATTCTTTTTTATTCATCTCTACAGACTACACCTCAAGTTTGCATTTTGGTTTTCTCCATGGACTTGACCTGAAAGTGAATGGCATAGTTTACCTTAAACCTTTGTCACCATCACGGCAAATAGACATGGACATTTTAACTTTAAAAGTTTCCTTATTACTACTCATTGTGCAATCTTCTGATTGAACTCTATGCATCAGTACTATTGATGTTTTGTGAAAGATATGAACCTTAATTCTGTAATACAGGGCATGGACAACAAAAGCAATGAAGATATGCAATATAGGCATTATTTTTTATTGTGCAATCTTTTGATTGAACTCTATGCATGTTCTCATATCTAATTATTTTTCTACATGCAAACTATTCTACATATTTAATTATATTTGGTTAAATATATTGTACATTTAATGAATTCGAATTTAATTAGAATTAGATTTTTGAATGCTATATAAAGGCATAAGGTCTAGCAGTCAAAGTATGTTCGGAAAACCTCTCTAACAATTAGAGAAGAGAAAATATTGTTCGTTTCGTTCGGGTGGACTGCGTAGAGGTCGGAGCACTATTGTGATGACTCAGATTCGATTTGTTTTATCCTAACTCCCTAAGGATATCAAGATACCGGGTTTATTAAGGTAATATTTCATCCATAGTCACCTCGAATTCGTCCTTTGTACATGGATCACTGGCGGAATTCGCCGGATAATTTTTCCCTACGCCATGGGGTGTAGTGACGTTTCCTAATAGTTTGATGTTTAAATATGTTGTATTCATGTTGGAAGCATGTTGGAATATCATTGATTGGATTAAAGTGTGAAAAATCGACAAATTGTGACACTATAGACCCAGACGTATCGATACTCGACAACCCATATCGATACGGCTAAGCCATTTTAGGCATAGCGTATCACAACGGTGGAAAGCGTATTAATATGATCCTTGTGTAATCGACATAGTGTATCGGTACTCGGGGGCATATCGGTACAGTTTTGGCTACTGCAAATTCCTGTATCGATACGGTCCAAGGGTGTATCGATACGGGAATTGTGTCTTTGGTGTTGGAAGCTGTTTAGTAAAGCATATCGATATCGGTCTTTGAGTATCGATATGGCCAGCAAGTAAGTTATTTAATGGTATCTTTGAAGTTATGATTCTTTACGTTTTAGTCCTTGAATATTGTGGATGCAATTAAATGAGTTTGAATGATTGCTTTAAGCTGAGATTTGACTGAGATGCATGTAATATGACTAGTTAAAGATTGGTAACTAAAAAAGTGCAGAAGTACCTGTAATTTGGAAAAATTACAAAATAGTCCCTAAAATGTGTTTGTATCCAATCGAGTCCCAAATCGATGTCTACTTGAGTTGCAAATTGTTCCACTGCGAAGTTTATCACTTAGGATAATAATGATCGTCTAGACAAGACAAAATGAAAAAAATTAGGGTTGTTTATTGGAGTAAACCTCTTGGTTTACTTCAATATTCCCTGTGTGATCCGTTCGGTTCAGGCTACCGTCCAGACGTGGTCGAGGGTGTTAAATTTGTTGGTATCAGAAAGGTTGATGTAATATTGTTGTTTGGTTGATTTCTCAATGAATGCTATACACAGTGAGTGATTATGTCATATTTTGATCGTTGTTTAATCTGTTTAAGATGCACAGTATTTGGTAACATTAATTGTGATTGTTATATGTCATTGGGGAAGAGGTTAAGGGTACCCATTGCCATATTATTACTAATGTAAAGAGAATTTTGGTTTTGGAAAGAAAACATGAGCACCTTGTATTCCTTTTTTGCCTAGCATGATTGTTTTTTATTGTTGCATTCTTTCTACCTATAACGTCTTGATAATGGGACCGAGACGAGAGCTTAGAACCAATGTGCGCAATATGGTTGAGCATGAGATTAATGAGAACGTTGAGAACTTGTCGCCTCCTCCTCCTTCTGGTGGTGATGGAGCTGGAGCGGGAGCTGGTGTTGGAAGTGTTGGACCTCAAGCAGCACAAGGGCAAGCTATTGTTGATATGACACCATTGATTCAGGGTATAGCTAGGGCTTTTCAGGCAGCGATGGCGGGTATGAATGTGGTCGCGCCTCAGGCTGGTGCTAATGTTGGTTTACCTTTGGAGCGTTTGCATAGTTTGGGTGGAACTGAGTTCCAAGTTCTATCTCCCGAGGGTTATGAGGCTTGGTTTGAAAGCACCTGAAGGATTCTTGGTCAGATGAGTTGCAATGACATGAAAAAGTTGGGGTGTGTTGTCTCTTTGCTTCACGGAGAGTCTTATACGTGGTGGACGACCATCACTGCGAGTATGGAGCCTGTTGATGTTTCTTGGGAGTTCTTTGGAAATGCTTTCAAGAGAAAGTATTTGGGTGTTCGCTATCTTGATGAGAAGAAGCGGGAGTTTATGACTTTGGTGCAAGGAAACATGTTTGTTTTCGAATATAAAGTTCAATTCATTCAGTTGAGCCAGTATGCTCCTAAGCTTGTTCCCAATGAACAAAAGAGATGTGATCGTATTCATTATGGGCTTGTGAAGGATGTCAAGACATATATGTTGACTTCATACTACACCAACTTTGATGTCTTAGTCATGCGAACTAAGGACATCGAGCAGAATTTGGGTTTGGCTGCTCGTTCGAGTGGTTCTAGTTCTGGAAAGAGGTCGGTTGAATTTGATGATGGTAAGGACCGTTAAAAGAAGAACAAGGATCAGAGGTATCAACCTGATCCTAGGCGAGCTGGTGGTAACCCTGGACGTGGTCATCAAGGCCATAATGCTTTTTTGTATTCCATAATGTAACTGGTGCGGTAGGAGGCACACGAGAGAGTGTTGGGGTAATCTAGGTACGTGTTGGAATTGTGGATCATGAGGACACATGAAAGCATGATTTTCCACAACCGGTTAGAGATGGTTAAGCTCTGATGGGAGCTGATGAGCCACAGAGAAGCCGTGGGCGCGATCGTAGTATTTTTCAGCATAGAGATGATGGGCAGAGGAATGTTGGCCATGTTGTTGTTGTTTAGCCTGGGGGAGGTGGACATCCTCGGCTATATGCACACCAAGAGGGAAGGAATAACACGAATGTTATCGCAGGTACATTTACTTTCCATTCCCTGTCATTACTTTCTTTGATCGATTCTGGTTATACTCATTCATACATTTTGCGTGAGCATGCACAAGTGCTTGGTTTGCCTATTGAGTTTTTAGATGTTGGTATGAGTGTGTAGAGCGTCTAGGTGTTCTCTATTTATGAGCACAAGTGCAAACTCTTGTCAAGTTATAGTATAAAAGATATCGTCTCCCACAGGGATTGGAGTAGCTCCTAAGAATGCTTTCTTGCACAAAGATTTAGTAAATGCGCTATTAAATCTCACGATATGGAAATATAAAAACACAAATAAAATAAAGATAGTGATGAGAGGAATGATAGGGAGAGATTTGGTCGATAGATTGGGTAAAACAAATGCACCTCAATAGCATGTGGACTGCATTGTAAAGCCTGAGTATGTTTTTGCGTTGCCATGAATTGCTACCTCGACGGGATGGCAGGCGACAAATTACAACCCTGTCACGCTGCCGCAACAGGTCACTACCACTGCAGGAGTGTACTGTCTCGGCAGGTTGAACGGAAAGAAGTCCTGGCGGCAAGTCTGGCAGACATTCCAAGTTCGGCATGATAGTCGACAGTGATCCCTCATATTTCTAGGTTAGGATGATCGAAAACTCACGTGATTTAGGCAATACCTAGAAATCTCAGCATCAACCTAACACAGAAAAGTTCATTCGATTGGTGATCCCTCTTAGCCACTGAAACTTGTAGACTAGTGTGGAACCAAGTTAGTCACGCCCCAACAGGTTTTGACCGTGCTTAACCCTTTCGTGAGCCTTGCACTTTCATGCCCAACAAATGGATTTTCTCTCAACTGACTGGTGTAGACTAATTGAAAGAACAAAGAGCATTGATTAAGCAAACTTTGGAATTTTATTGAAAACAACTCAAAACTAATACAATTGTTTCCCTCCAACTACTTCACATACACACACCTAAACCCTAGGAGGGTTGGGCCGCGACCCCCAACAACTCCAACCTATCTAGCTACATCTCCGTTGTGCGGATGCTCAGGGTCGCATCGCCTCACCCTCGTCATGCCCCTATACCCTTACATACATTGGGTATATATAGGGCTCATGGCCTAAGTTTGAGTCCTCCTTGAAGTAGGAGTTATAAAAGTAAATTACATTAAATACAAACTCCTTTTTTGACTTAAATATGGACTATTTGGACGTTGCCTTCTTACGCATGTAAGGATAAGTGCTCCTACTTATCGATCTTGGATTAGCTCTACTGGCCGCTACAGGCTTCAGAAAATCGCAAGATTGGGCTTATTGGGCTTAGGAAATTGCCCACTTTCAATCGTGACCCATCTTGGCTAAGTCGGTGTAACTCCTGCTCGGGCAACACTTGGCGTCAATGCTGCTTCGGCAGCGTCCTTGGTGGCATCTTGAGCTGCTTCAGTATAGCTCCTTTTGTTCCAGCTTTCTTTCCCTCTACTGTCCTCTCCTCTCCTCACTATAGCACCTGAAAATATAAACTAAACTAAAATAGTAACCTTTCTCAACCAAACATAAAATATTCAATAAAAACATGGTAAAAGAGAAGATATTGTTATAATGCATGTAATGCACCTACATATGCCTAAATGAGCTTAAGAACAACAATAATACGAGTAGGAATGTGTACAAAATGTAGAACTCATGGACACTTTACACACCCCAAAACTCAAACTATTGCTTGTCCTTAAGCAATGCAGCCTAGCTAGTAAACCTACTCGTAGCACAAAATTAATAGAAGCGTTAGCCTTTAACTTGATTTTTTACCTTACGGCCATGACACCTGTTATTATGTTAGTGATAGAGAATGGCATGAAATAACTTAGGTTTTAATTTTTCTTAATGCAAGTGATGTGTGCAGTTTTATGCTCATGCTAATCATGCTGACATAATTAAGTTAACAAAGAATGCCTAAAATAATTAAATTACTAGAAACGATACAAGTTGCTGCCATGGAAGCACAATTGGGCACTTTTATTTTTTTTCAAATCATGGCTTTAAGGGCTTCAGCTCATCACAACTATTCTCCGGGTCTGAAGCTAAGATAGGTGCACTCTACGAAACTCTGAACCCTTTGAATAGAGTCATCCCGTGAAGACTTTCATTCACTCTCGCTAATTTGTTCGTCACTTGATTTAGGTTCATGGACTTTGATAGCAGCGGAGTGTCCTTGCTCATGCTCCTTCCTATAGCCTGTTTCGGGCACCTCTAGGTTTTTCATCATGTTTGTTGTGCTACCCTGTGCTGCCGTGATGGCAAGCTTGTATTCAATCAAGGAATTTTTTTATTAAGCAAGGCATGAAATGTTAAACTCAAAACTCAAGCAAAATTCAACATTTAACAAACATTGTAAAGATAATTGGTAAAAAGACAAATTTTCTAAGTATTTTCATGCTTCTTCCTATAGTTAGATTTAAAATTTTTAGAATCGTGCGAATATAAGTAGTCGAGTAATCTATCATAGGCACATATTTTTAAGCTAAAGATTTCTATTTCAATAAGTGCTAGGGAGCAGAATTTACATATGCATCTAAATGAACCTAAAACAAAGAGGAATAATTCCTCCCAAACTCAAGGTTGGCATTGTCCTCAATGCCTCTACAAAACAAAACATAAAATATAAAAAGAAAAATTAAAAACATAAAAATTAAAAAGAAAAGAAAAGAAAATTGGTGCTATAGACTGAGGGAGTTCCCCTATGTTGCTCCCGCGTCATATGAGGATGCTAAGGAGGCGGGCAGGACTAGGCGGCGCATAGCAGATGGTCTGTCAGCTGGGCTCTTCTTCTTGCTACGCGGCGGCTGGGGGTGGTTTTCTTGGGTGGGTTTTCAGCTCCTCCACCATGGGGCTCTGTTGCTGGGCCCTTTCTCTTTCTATCTGCCTCTGTTGGTTCATCATCAAAGGAGTTTGAGATCTCCATGTCTGAGTCACCGACGTCTTTGGTAGCAACCCCTTTTGCTACTAGGGATGCAACAATGGTTTCCTCCTCCTTTTCTGATTCAGATTAGGAGGTAAGTTTATATGGCTGGATAGGGGTTGGAGAGGTTCTTCTCTTGGGGTGGTGGTGCGGCCCCTCGCTGTCATCGGCGGCAGGAGCAGCAGCTTGTCTTGGAGTGATCTAGATTGGTTTGGAAGCTTCTAAGTCTTTGGGAAAGGCAGGAAACTGTGGGTCGGCGTCCTGATATTTGTCCAGCAAGTAGGCCACAAAGGCATCTTGCACGTCTGCTACATATTTGGTGAAGATCACATGCTTGTGCTCGATCCTTTGGTACCTTTCAACTAGGTTGTGCAGTAGGGGGATCACTTCGGACAGGAGGGCAGCTTCAATATTGCCCGCTGCTGCTGGGGTGGCGGCAGCTTAGGACGACGGTTGGGTAGTGGAAGGTGTGTCTGGCTCCGTGTTATGCATCATCTACTAGCGTACCCTTCTTCTCCATCCTTCATTGGTAGGAAGAATTTTGTCTATTGGGTGTGGCGGCACGTGAAAATTGGCACACAGGCCAGTGATGAGTGCAGGGAAGAAGACAGGTCCTTTGACATTTGGTTTTCTGTGTGGGCATGGATCTCCTTTATTTTTACCTCACCAACATTGATCTGTCGCCCCATCATTATGTTGTGGATGAGGGCAAGTCGTGGCTTGTTGACTGTTGATCCGTCCCTGTTGGGCATCATACGACGTTGGACGAAGTAACTCCAAAGGGTTGCCTCTGGCAGCAAATCGTGGCGGTTGACTTACCCGTTGTTTTTACCTGTTAGCCACTTGGTGTTTGGCTTATAGATCTCCCTCTTGATTTTGTTGTAGTCATCCACCGTTATGTAGGACTCCCATTCCTCATGTGGATTGCCGCTGACTTCTATGTTGTAGAAGTTGTTGATCATGTCAGCAGTAAACTTTACACCCTCTCCGCAGACATAAACGAAAGAGCTTGCTGGTGTCAGTTTGTAGGCGTAGAATTCTCGCACATGGTTGATATTGATTCCTTCTGGCTGTCGTGCGAACTAGTCCCAGCCCATATTATGGATCCTTTTCAATAAAGAGGATTCCAAGCCAAAATCCCCATCAGACTGGGTGTATTGGAAACCCATCTCCTGTCATAGTTGTCGTTCTCTATAGTGTTTCTTGTAGGTCTCCTCGACAGCAGGGTTCAAGAACCTTTTGTAAGGGGTTTTGCAGGTGGCGACGAGCTGCTGCGAAGAGGCCATAGTTTGTGTGATTGTTGTGTTTTCTAAAGAAAGAAAGAAAGAATGAGTAAGAAAATAAAGCAAGGGAAATCTTGGAAGCAAAGTTTGCAAAAAGAATTCAGAGTAAAAAAGAAAGCAAAGTGAAGAATGGAGGAAGAATAGTTGGCTTTATCTAGCCACTTCTCTCCACTGCCTTGGCGGGCACGCTGTCAACGGGCGGCAATTATTGTGACGCGAATAACAAGATTTATAGCCGTTACACAAATATCTGTTCTGCCTGTTGTGGCTAACCGTTATGAAGCCACTAGCCATTATGCACGTCTGCCTTGGGCTGCCTTGGCCGCTAGTTGGGACTCTCATTTATTCTTTCATCTTTCTTGATCTTTCCTTCATTCCTAACCTGAAATAAATTAAATACAAGAATTAAATAAAAATTAAATCTAATCCTAATGCAAAAATAATAATAATTTAAAAGTAAAAATTAAAATTAAAAAATTGGGTTATGTTGGGCTTTGCTTTTCCTGAGCATAACCACTTCCTGGGGCTTTATGTTTGACTTTTCATCTAGGGATGTTGTAACACCGTGGTTTTGGGCCTATATGTTTTAGATATCAGATCGGACCGGTCGAGAACGGTTCGAATCGCGTAAGTTGATTTTAGGGAATCAAAGATCGGGATATGATAAAATTGTGATAAAAATTGTTGAAATCCTCTAAAAATATAATTAAGAGGTTGGTCAAATCAATTTTACAAAAAGGGTTTTGGAAAATTGACATTTTGAGTAGTGACCAAATTGTAAAGTTTCAAAACTAGGAAAAATGTGCTTTTTAAGGTGGAAGCATAAATCTTAGAATCTTTTGTGGGCTTTAAGTCAATTTGACCTTTCTTCAATATGACATGTGATTTAAATGGGTTTTAATTAAATGATTTCAATTAGAATATGATATTAATTAAATGGTAGTTAGTGGATTTTCATTATTCGTAACTACCAATTCTCTCTCATTTTAGCCAAACACCATTTCTCTCATCTTTTCCAGAATTCTTTCTTCCAAGAATCCTCTCAACATTTCCTAAATCTTTTTCAAGAGATCTTCTTTAACTCTTCAAGATTTTTGCAAGGAAAACTTGTCATCTATTGAAGGAAGCAAGGGATTGGAGGTAAATTCCATTCTCAACCTCTAATCTAAGTTCTCTATTGAAATTCCCAAGATATTTGGCTTCTAATAACTATTTTTATTGAGTTTTCAATATGGTTTTGATTTGAGATCAAAATCTTGTGAAAGTGTGGATGAAATTTTGATTTTCGAACTTGATGAGTTGGGCACTGTTTTGTGTTGATTTTAATTGATTTCTAAGTTGATTTATATGTTAAATTGAGGTGTGGTTAATATAGATCCCGAAATCCTTGAGATCGTTGAGTTTCTTGGTAGTTTTAAGTGTGATTTTGGGGTGTAATGGTGGAATTTTGATTGCTGGAGGTATAAGGATGAGTTATGATGTTAACTAGATGTGTTTTGATGTTGATAATGCTTTGGAAGTGATGCATGGTGGCTGGGCTTGGTTTATGAGGCAATCGATTGAGTTTTCGGTTGTTTTGGAAGGGTATTTTGGTGTAGTTTGAGCGAGCAACGAGTCTATGGATTGTTGATGGTGTTAGAATGTGTTTTAATACATTTAGTTCTCTATTCTGTTGATGTGAAAACAAGGGATCTTGATCCGGAAGCTAACGAGGTGTAATTTCTGTGTCGGCGAATAAGACTTCGTGTATCGGTGAGTGGAAATGCAATTTCCTACTTTGTAACGCTTTGAGCGTGCTCTTGGGAGCTTAGTGTAAGCTTGATAATCTTAACTAAGCTCAAGTGTAAGTGTTTCGGTAATCCCTCTCTTAGAAATGTGTTAAGTTGGGTGAAAATGCATTTGATGTAAGAGTGGATTTGTTTACTATTTTAAGCATGTTTAAGCATGGTTTAATGCTGGATTTTAATGTCATTATGTTAAGGATGCACTAGGTAAGTGATCCTTTGTTTCTATATGAAAATGCATATGATGTTAAGCATGTGTGCTTGTGGAAATGACATTGTGGTTATGCTTGAAAAACAATGGATTAATGTGGATAAATGGTTATATTGGCAAGTGATGAAAATGGTTTTTTGTTACTTAAATCGGATATAGTTAGCTGACTATAGGATTGGGTGCACCGTGAATAAAGTCGCCTTGGATGTCAAGGTGTTGTGATTGTGCCGTAATCTCCCTCCAAGTACCCTAACGGTTGAGGTTAAGATCACAACGGTAAATGATTAGTTCTGTGTGTGAGTCTTGTGTATGTGTCCCATACTCTCGTTAGTGGAATTATACAACTACCGATGAGTGATGTTAAGGGGTTGTGATTGTGCCATTAATCTCCATCACGGGTGTTGAGGGGTTGTGATTGTGCCATTTGTCTCCACCTTGTGTAGTCCGGTAGTTTGTATGAAGCGTGGGGACAACGCTTGTAATCCGCGTATCCGATTGTGTCTTGTGTTGAAATGATTTGTGAACTATCACTTGAAAGCCAATATAATGTAAATGATCAAAGTGAAGTATGAGATGCTTGTAAATAATGCAAGGGTGCATGAGATATATGTGTATGGTGCAAGAATGCACGTGATGCTTGTTTAAGCATGAGAAAAGGTCTATTTACTGTTGTAAATTGATGCATATGTGCATGAGGTTTCAAAAGTTCATTGAAGTCTTGAGAAGACTTGTTTTATAAATGGCATATGTTGCGAAGTGTTGTTTTTGCTAATCATGAGTTATGCATTGATGAATGTTGTCTACCGATCCTCACTAAGCTTATTGCTTACGCTCTTTTGTTTCATTAATGCAAAGAATTGAACCTTTGAAGGCAGCCCAAAAGCAAGAGGAATCCATAGCTTTGTTAAAGAGATGTATGTGATTCATCCTTATTGTAATAAGAGGCAATGGGTGGGATTTATACTATGGAATGTTTGAGAATGTTTCTTTTACCTTGAGCATATTGGTTTGCCTATACTTGAGTTGTAAATGGCCTTTGGAGTTTGGATTTTGGTTTATTTGGAGTTTTGACTTGTTATGGTTTTGGGAAACTAGGAAGCATGCCTTTAGTGCGTTTGCTTATGTGTTGGTTGCTAAGTTTAAGCTATAGACTCGATATGATGATTGTTGATATGTATCCTTGATGTGTGCATGTTGTGGCATGTCTCGGGGTTGATTTGAGTGTGTAAAAGCATGAAAAACCAGCATTTTCTGCTGTCACAGGGCAAGGTGTATTGAAACACCCTTAACTGTTCCGAAACGGAGGCTTGTAATGGCCATAGCGTTTCGGTACGGTTGAAGGTGTTTCAGAACATTTTGGCTACTAGAGAGGCCTATTTCGATACTGGTCTCGGAACACACCCGAGTACCGAAATGGTCAACATCGTTTCGATACGGGCGTTTTGGTACGAAGGTTGGTGTTTCGAAACGGATGACCGTTAGATGATGATTTTGAATTGTTTTAAGTTTCCATGTTTTACATTTTAGTCCTAAATGTTGTGGATGCAATTGCTTCAGCTTGGAATGTTCTTTTTAGTTGAAATTTGACAGAGGAGCATGCAATATGATTAATTACATAATCGTAAGCTTTAAATCTATTAAGTCCTTATATTTTATAAAAATTATGTTTAGATCCCTAAAAGTGTAACTCATGCAATTGAGTCCCTAAATATTTTCCGATCGCTCTGTCCTACTCTCCTATGATTATTGACTAATCACATAGGCTTAATGTGCATCCAGAAAAGATAAAAAGAAAAAAGGGTCGTTAATCAAGGATGACTTTCGGGTTGACTTTGGTTTTTTCCCTGTGTAATCTTCGTAGTTCGGGTCAAATGTCTAGGTCGGGCTAAGGGGGTTACATTTTTTGGTACAGAGCGTGGTTTCGAAAGAATTGGGAATGTTCGTATGGGTAATTGATGTGAGTTGCATATGGAATGAACATGATTGTTTGGTCCTGATGTTATGTGGATATGTGCTGATTTGAAATGATGAAAAGTATGTGAGCATGATGATTTGTGTATGCTATTCTCTGTGGGAAAATTGGTTGCCCGTTGCCTTATTACACTAAACAAATGTTTTGTAAACTTGGATTCTTGCTTGCAGCTGGCCTAAATGGTTTGATTTGTTTTCATTGTTGTTTAGTTTTAAATAGCACATGGGACCTAGAAGAGAGTTGAGGTCCAATACGATAGTACCTGCAGCTGAGCAGGATAACCAGGCTGAGTAGGGGGCTGATGTCCCTCCTGGTGGAGATCTACCTACTCCGCCACCACCTGGAGGTGGGGAGCAGGTGCAACAAGGACAAGCTAGTCCTGTATTGGGTAATTTAGCGCCATTGGTTGAGGCGATAACTGGAGCGTTTCAGGATGTTGTTGTTGGAGCGCAAGTGCAGGCCCCTGCAGGTGGGCATGTGGGTCTACATTTGGAGAGGTTGAGGAGCTTGGGAGCGGTAGAGTTCTATGGTATGTCACCTGAGGCGTCTGAGGCCTGGTTGGCAAGTATGATCCGCATAATGGATCAAATGGGTTGTAACGATGAGTGAAAGATAGGATGTGCAGTTTCCTTGCTGCAAGGTGATGCTTACAGCTGGTGGACGACTACCACAGCTGGTATGGAACCCAATGAAGTTGACTGGGAGTTCTTCAGGGTTGCCTTTCGGAGGAAGTATCTAGGTGTTAGATACTTGGATGAGAAGAAACGAGAGCTTATGTCTCTCGTTCAGGGTAACCTATCGGTGGCTGAGTATGAGGTCCAGTTCGTACGCTTGAGCCAATATGCTCCAGAGCTGGTGCCTAGTGAGAGGCATCGATGTGATCGCTTCCGGTATGGATTGGTGCAAGATGTTAAGACGCACATGCTAGCTGCAGACTACACAAAATTTGGTGTGCTTGTGTGTCGGACAAAGGAAATCAAGCATAACCTGGGCTTGTCTTCTAGAGGTGTCGGTTTTAGCTCTAGAAAGAGAGCTGCCGAGTATAGTTCTGGTGGTTGACGGAACAAGAGGGGCTGTGACAGGAGACATCAGCCTAAGGGAAGGCGTGGTGTTCCCGGTCGAGGTGGGCAGGCTCAGGGAGGTTGTATGAGGTACGAGCAGCATACATGCTGGACATGTGGTTCGAGGGACCATTTGAGGCGAGATTGTCCTCGAGCAGCTAGAGAGGTTCAGGCTTCTGTTGTGGGGACAGGTAATTCTTGTAGGAATTGTGGTTCGGCAGATCATATGAGGAGGGAGTGTCCTTTGTTGGCTGGTGGTGGCCAAGGACGTGCTCATGTGGTAGCTGCACCTCAGAGGGGCAGCGAGGTATTACTCACGTTGTAGCCGTTCGACCGGAGGGAGGTGGACCAGCGAGGGTATATGCTCAGCGCGAAGAGCGCAACGATACCGATGTGATCGCAGGTACCTTTGCTCTCCATTCTTTATCTTTGCTGGCTTTGATTGATTCTAGATCCATGCATACTTATATCTTGAGTGAGCATGCACATTTGCTTGATATACATGTTGAGATGCTTGAAATAGGAATGCAAGTGACTAGTTCTTTTGGTGAGACTATAGTCAAAGGGAAGTTGTATAAGAGGTGTCCTCTATCTTTGCAAGGTCATGTTTTCCTTGTGGATTTGATGGAATTGCCTTTCTACGGATTTGATGTAATCCTTGGCATAGATTGGTTGACGGAGCATAGGATCGTGGTTGACTTTGATGTTAAGCGAGTCACCTTAAAGTTGGTCGATGACTATGAGGTTGTTGTAGTAGGTGAGAATGTGAAATTCTTGTCGAATGTGATTTCGACTTTGGAAGCAAATCGTATGATGATGTTGGGTTGTGAGGCTTACCTTGCTTATGTGATGAATTCTAGTACTAAGGATGTACATGTGCAGGACATTCGAACGGTTCGCAATATTCCGAGTGTCTTTTCGGAAGAGTTGCCTGGATTGCCACTAAACGGGGAAGTTGAGTTTCGTATAGAGTTGTACGAGAACACAACTCTGGTGTCCATTGCTCCTTATCGCATGGCACCCAAAGAGTTAAAAGAGTTGAAAACGCAATTGTAGGAGTTGTTGGATCGAGGTTTCATCTAGCCAAGTGTGTCACATTGGGGTGCACCGGTTCTGTTATGAAGAAGAAAGATGGGACGATGAGAATGTGTATAGATAATCGACAACTGAACAAGTTGACGATCAAGAACAAGTATCACTTGCCTAGAATTGACGATCTCTTTGATCAATTCTGGGGAGCCTCAGTGTTTTCTAAGATAGACTTGAGATCGGGGTACTATCAGCTGAAAGTGAAGGATGTGGACGTACCTAAAACTGCTTTTCGGACGAGGTACGAGCATTATGAGTTTTTGGTGATGCCGTTTGGTTTGACCAACGCGCCTGCTGCTTTCATGGACATGATGAATTGTGTATTCCATGAATTCTTGGATAAGTTTTTGGTGGTGTTCATTGATGATATCCTTGTGTATTCGCGTACCGATGAGGATCATGATAAACACTTGAGAATTGTTTTGGAAGCATTGTTGGAGAATCAGTTGTATGCGAAGCTGAGTAAATGTGAGTTTTGGCTTAGGGAAATGGTTTTCCTCGGGCAAGTGGTATCAGCTGAGGGTATTCGCGTTGATGTGCAAAAAGTAGAGGTTGTGATTAGTTGGAAAGGGCCTAAGTCAGTGACTGAGGTACGGAGTTTCCTTGGGTTGGCTGGGTACTACCGTAGGTTTGTCGAGGGTTTTTCAAAGATAGCAGCACCTTTGACCAAGTTGTTGGAAAAGAATGTTCGCTTTGAGTGGGCGGAGGTGAGACAACAAGCTTTTGAGAAGCTGAAGGAAGCATTGACTCAAGCTCCTGTTTTGATTCAACCTGAATTTTGTAAGGAGTTTGTGGTCTATAGTGATGCGTCCATTGTTGGTTTGGGCTGTGTGTTGATGCAGAAGGGTAAGGTGGTGGCCTATGCATCTAGGTAGTTGAAGGTGCATGAGCGCAACTACCATACACATGATCTTGAGCTTGTAGTTGTGGTGTTTGCCTTGAAGATTTGGAGGCATTACCTGTATGGTGAGAAATGTGTTGTGTTCACGGATCATAAGAGCTTGAAATACCTTATGTCTCAGAAGGAGTTAAATCTTAGGCAACGACGTTGGGTGGAGTTGCTTAAGGATTATGATTTGGCGATTGAGTACCACCCGGCCAAGGCTAATGTTGTGGCCAATGCTTTGAGCCGAAAGGTGGCTGTTGAGTTGAGAGCGATTTTTTCTCATTTGAGTATATCGCATGAAGGTGGTCTTGTGGCGGAGTTGCAAGTGAAACCATCTTTGTTACAGTTGATTTAAGATAAACAGTTGCTTGATGATTCTTTTGTTTCGCATGTTCAATACATTGCGGAAGATAGACCTTCGAATTTTAGCTTTAGCGATGATGGTGTTATGTGTTTTTGAAGTTGAATAGTGGTGCCAGATGATGCTGAGTTAAGGCGCACTATTCTGGCTGAAGCTCATTGTAGTCCTTTTGCTATGCACCCGGGTAGTACAAAGATGTATCGTGACCTAAAGGATTAGTACTACTAGGTAGGGTTGAAAAAGGATGTAGCTGAGTTCGTTAGTAAGTGTCAGCGAGTAAAGGCTGAGCATCAGGTTCCTTCTGGATTGTTGCAGCCTTTGAGAAGTGCAGAATGGAAGTGGGAGAGAATAACCATGGATTTTTTGTCTGGTATGCCTTTGTCACCCACAAAGAAGAATTTAGTTTGGGTGATTGTGGACCGGCTTGCGAACTGTGCACATTTTCTGCCTGTGCATACTACGTATACTTTGGATAAGTTGGTTGAACTGTACATAGCTGAGATTGTGTGGTTGCACTGTGTGTCAAAGTCCATTGTGTCCGATAGAGATCTGAGGTTTACAACGCGATTTTGGTAATGTTTGAATCAAGCCTTGGGTACACGGTTGAATTTCAGCATTTCTTATCACCCGCAGACGGATGGACAGTCAGAACGTGTGATTCTAGTGCTTGAGGACATGCTGAGATGCTGTGTAATAGATTTTCAAGGTTCTTGGGAAAAGCACTTGCCGTTGGTTGAGTTCGCGTATAACAATAGTTATCAGGCAAGTATCCAAATGGCTCCATACGAAGCTTTGTATGGGAGGATATGTAGAACCCTTCTTTGTTGGGCAGAAGCTGGGCAAAAGTTGATTTCAATGCCGGCTATGCTTAAGGGAACCACCGAGAAGGTGAAGCTCATTTTTGAGTGGTTAAAAGTAGCATCGGATAGGCAGAAGTCTTACGCAGACTTGAAGCGTAAGGAAATTGAGTTCGCGGTTGGCGAACGTGTGTTCTTGAAAGTGTCACCTTGGAAGAAGGTGATGAGATTTAGGTGAAAGGGTAAACTTAGCCCAAGGTTTATTGGAATTTATGAGATTGTGGAGCGTATTGGTCCTGTGGCATATCGGTTGAGATTTCATGTAGAGTTGGAGAAGATACATGAAGCGTTTCATGTCTCCATGTTACGGAAGTATAGATCGGATCCTTCGTAAGTAATGCCTGTTGAGGAGATATAGTTGAATGCAGATCTGTCATATGATGAGGAACCGGTGAAGGTTCTGGACGTGAGTAGTAAAGTTCTTTGTGGCAAGACGATAGAGCTTGTGAAGGTGTTGTGGCGGCACCGAGGAGTTGAGGAGGCCACATGGGAAAGCAAAGAGGACATGCTGAGGCAGTTTCCACATCTCTTTCCATCAGGTAAGAATTCTGAGGATGAAATTTCCTAAGTGGGGGAGAGTTGTAACGCCCTGGTTTTGGGCCTAGATGTTTTAGATATCGGATCGGACCGGTCGAGAACAGTTCGAATCGCGTAAGGTGATTTTAGGGAATCAAGGATCGGGATAGGATACAATTGTGATAAAAATTGTTAAAATCCTCTAAAAATATAATTAAGAGGTTGGTCAAATCAATTTTACAAAAAGGGTTTTGGAAAATGGACATTTTGAATAGTGACAAAATTGTAAAGTTTCAAAACTGGGAAAAATGTGTGTTGCGTGTAAAAGAGTCTATCGCAATGTAGTGCAAGTGTACACGATGCAAGTAGTGCATGTGTTTGCACTGTCTAAGACTTCTTTGTTGCACAAAAAAGGGAAAAAGAAAGAGTTTAACCTTGGATTGATGCACAAAAAGGGAAAAAGAAAGAGTTTAATTGTTTGTCACGAAATAATAAAGAAGACTGAAAATAAAGGATGAAAATATTCAGAATAAAGAGTAGGCCGGTATTGATCTGCTCCGTAGTGCATGTGTTTGCACTGTCTAAGACTTCTTTGTTCTGTCGTAGCGCCTGTCGCAGCAGCACCTGCTGCGGCACTGGTGTGTTGTTGTCGTGGCAGCGAACACACAACTCAGTACTTCAAGCTTGGCAAGAATCCCTGATATGCCTTGGCCTATCACTATGTCCAAGTCTGTCGTTGAACACGTCTTTGATGATACCTCTCGGTGTGAATCAAAGGATGAACATTGATGTTGTTGAATTCTTCCTTAGCCACTTAACCTCTTCCTATCCCTAGGTCCGAGATATTTCAACCATAAACTGGAGAACCCGTACTTATTCCTTTCGTATACTTAACTCTCCCGATATTAAGTAAATATGTAATCTCACAATACTTTTGCAAGATGTTGAAAACCATAATAAGCAAACTTGAAGTCTATTTTATTGAACATAATAAATCCTAAAACAATGCAATCCTTGTACCTACTTTACAGAATCAACCCTTAGCCCTAGGTAAAGTTTACAACATGACGAGAAGGGGGAAATCGACTAGGGTTTAGGGGAAGACGGCGAGAGAGTAAGATATCCTTCCCTAGGTCGGATTACATGCCTTTATATAAGCCTTGGATTCAAGTTTTCTAATATGGCAAGAATACAAGTTTAAATTAAAGTACAACTTTATTAAAGACTAAATCTTCAAAGTAGATATCTTTAATTCGTCATCTCTTCTTTCTTGGAGTTCCTTCCTTGAACTTTGGACTTGGCCTTCATTTTGATCTAGGGCTCAGAAAAATATAAGAGTGCTCCACGACAGACCACCTTAATTTCCTCTTTTTGTCGAGCTCCACTTCACTTCTTCCCTTCATTATTACTGTCGTCATTGGCTGCCACGGCAGCATCCTTCTTCTCGTCTGCAGCCCTGTGTTCCAGCTCTGCTTCTCCACTGCCGAACATCTGCCACAGCAGCTACCTGCAAAACTAACCAATTTCAGTAGAAACTGTGCCATTTAATATAATTGTGATGTATGAATCAAATCTGTCCTAAATGCAATGAATTATGCTTGAATGCAGCAGAAATATGAGTTAAATAGGGGGTAAAATATAGAACTTTTACACACTCAACACACCCCCAAACTCAAGTTTTTTCTTGCCCTCAATCAAATATTACCTAACTTAATTTTTTTCTTTGGCTTAAAACAGTGAACTCTACATTACCTACCACTTGTATTCTATCAAGAGTAGTACCTTGTCGGGCATTTCTGGACTCATTCGAAACCATGCTATAATTCTGGTGATGTGTGTGGGTTTTGTGAACACTTATGCATCTAGACTACCTTAGTATACCTGAATAGTTATATCTACAACTAGAGGTTTTGCAATTTCAATTTTTTTTCTAGAGACAATTCTTAGGCTCCTTTAGTTTTTTCTGACTCTTTATTTAACTGCATCTTTTCTGGAGGCAATTCTTGGGCTCCTTTAGGTTTTTCTAACTTAGCTAAAAAAGAAATCTCCTAAAGTAAGTGTAAGGCAGTTTTGCAAGCTATTGAGTCTGAATATTTTTTCTTTCTTTGTTTTCCTAGAGCTAGTGATAGGCACCTCTAGGGGCAGTTTCAAGCGGGTAAACATGCCTATTAAGTGTACTAAAGAAATCTAAAAAGCATAAGAGTCACAGAGAGTGTTTTACAGGGTAGAATCATAGCAAGGCTCTAAACATATCCTAAAATTTCCTAAAGGCACTGTCACGACAACATATGTCGTGGCAGGTAAGTGAAGTTCAAAGACTTAAGCCAAAATTTTCATTTTTTAGCAAAAATAAACTAGACATTAGACACAATTTCTAAACATAAAGACACTTCATTAATGGAGGCATGCCACCCCCAAACTCAAGGGTTGCATTGCCCTCAATGCATGATGACAAAATGATAGAAAGAAAATAAAAACAATATCACAATTATAACAAAATAGCAGACACCAAATATGGCGTCAGATGGCTTGGAGAGGCAGAGGTGGTCTTTTTCTTGGCTTCTCTCGGAGGCTGGATGCGGGTCAGTGAAGGTAGTTTCTCCAGCACCTGAACCTCTTCGGACGAGCTGCTGCTGCTACCACTGCTGCTGCTGCTGCCGCTGTCAGATTTCCCTTGGTCGGATGGTCTGACTCCTGTGTTTGGTTTCTGTCGTTTCATTTGGGTGAATTCCTTGGATAGGTTCCTCTTGACAGAAGGCTCGTCATCGGTTTTCCCCCAAATTAAGGAGGAGGAGAAACCAGCTATGTATCTGTCGAGGTCGGACATGGGCTCTTTTCTTTTTTCTCCCCTGGTAGATGTTGTGGTAGTGTGGCTGCCGCATGCCGCTGTCGTGGCCGGGGTGGACGCGGCAGACAGTGTTCTCGGTGTGGTAGCCGGGGTAGGGGTAGGGGTAGGGGTTGGGGCAGCAAAATAGTGATCGGGGAAAGCAGGAAACAATACATCTGTAAAATTTAAATTACTTTTAATAAAATGTATCATTGCTGTTGTGAAGTCCCGAACGAAGCTCATCAGACCTAGCTGCCGTCCCTCCATTTTCTGCAGGGTGGCAAAGATTTGGTTAGAGGAGTAGACTGGGGGTGCTGCTTCTGTGGGCTGCCTTTGTTTTGTGGCGGCAGGCTCTGTTTGGGTAGGCCCTGTCGGCTCACCTGCCGCGGCAGACGGGTTAAAGTTGGATATTGGCGTTGCAGCTTTCAGCTCCATCAAGCTAAGGATGTTCCTCTCCATCAATCCTTTTCCTCGAATTCTCAAATCCTCAGCAACTTTAGGAACGTTGTGGCCATGACAGAGGGCTGTTATGATGTAGGGGAAGACAAGTGGTCCCGATGGCTGAAATGCACAATCCAAAATCCACTCCCGAGCATATCTACCAACATTAATAGGCCTCTCGTTTAGAATTGAATGGACGAGAGCTAACCTTGGTTGATCTACCGTGTTGTTGTGTGAGGACATCATAATCCTCTTTTTGATGAATGCGTTCCACAGCTTGGCTTCGGGGGTGAGTTGAACTCATTTCACCGTCCTTGGGTGTTCGGGATCGATGTTCCATTGAGTGCCTTTCTCGGTGAGTTCTGCCATGACAGCATCATAATTTGCTGCCTCCAGGCTCTCCACAAATCTCTTATGCCCATCTTCCCTTCTGCTGACGTAGAATCCATAAAGGGTGTTGATGTACTCTGGCTCAAAAGGAACACCCTTTCAACGAACTGTCACTGTTGTCGCCTCACTACTGACGATGGCAGCCTAAAGTTCTCTTACTAAGGTGACTTTCATCTCTTCAGGATGCTCGGCAAACATTTTCCAATGTAGGGCTCTGATCTTACGGGCTATGAATGGTTTAAGCCCGAGATTCTCCGTTCGGGTGCTGTAGACGAAGCCTTTTTCTTCCCACGTATCTCTACCTTGGAAGGAACTGGGAGTGGCTGCTGCTGGGGCAGAGCCTGAGGCAGCACTGCGTCGGGTGTTTCTGGTACTCATGGTTGCAAGGGACTGTAGAAAAAATGAAAGCAAATGAAAATCTAGAGAGGAAGCAAGTAGAGAGAGTAAAAGTGAAGTGAAAAATTAATAGTAAAACGGGGTTTATATAGATGAAGAATTTGATGCCCGTTGGAGCTGTAACGACAGGCGCGAATAACGAGGCCAACTGTTATGTAGTTTCTGACGCATCTGTCACGCGTTTCCGTGCCTGCTGTGCGTCTGTTACGCGTTTGCGTGTCTGCCGCGACAGCGTGTTGACATGCTGGATTTTCCGCGTCTGTCGCAGCGGCTACAACGATAGGCTCCTATTGTGGGTTTTTTTTGGGCTGATGGTGAGGTGGTGGGCTGAGTTCACTTCTTCTCTACTCCTTGTCTCCTTCATTTCCTAAAAATAATAAAAATGAAAACTTAGTTCCTAAAAATAAAATAATTCTAATTACCTAATAAATATATATATATATATATAATAAATAATAAAAATAAAATTAGGTTAAATTAGGGATGCCAGGAGAGGCATCTCCTAAAGTAACCACTTCATGCATTCTTGGGGCTTCAGTCCCCCGATAATGCTTTAATCTCTATCCGTTGACTTTAAATTGGTGCCCGTCTTTTAAGGATTTGATTGTGATGGCACCATGAGGAAAAATTTGCACCACCTGAAACGAGTCAGACCATCTAGATTTCAACTTTCCTAGGAAGAGTTTCAACCTAGAGTTGAATAACAACACAAGCTGCCATGGGTAGAACTGTCGTGGCAGCAGTTTCTTGTCATGCCACTTTTTTGTCTTGTCCTTGTAGATCCTTGCGTTGTCATAGGCCATTACTCGAATTTCTTCAATCTCATTCAAGTCAAGTAGCCTTTTCTATTCTGCCTTTTCCATGTCCATATTCACTGTCTTGATGGCCCAATATGCTCTGTGCTCAATCTCAACAGGTAAATGACATGTTTTTCCATAGATCAGCCGGTAGGGTGACATTCCCAATGGAGTTTTAAATGCTGTTCTGTGGGCCCAGAGTGCATCATTGAGGTGTAGAGACCAATCCTTTCGAGTTTGTTTAACCATCTTTTCAAGAATGTTTTTTACCTCTCTATTGGATATTTCGGCCTGTCCATTGGTCTGAGGGTGGTAAGCTGTTGCGATTCGATGCTTGACACCATATTTCTTTAAGGCAGCATCTATTACCCTATTGTCAAAATGCCTCCCTTCATCACTGATGATCGCCTCAGGGATGCCAAATCTGGAAAAAATGTTCTTGTGCAAGAACCTCTGAACAGTCTTGGCATCATTTTTCTGTGTGGCGATCGCTTCTACCCATTTGGACACATAGTTCACTGGCAGAAGGATATATAGATTCCTACATGATGCTGGGAATGGTTCCATAAAATCAATCCCCAAACGTCGAAGATTTCGACTTCAAGGATGTTTTGCAGCGGCATCTCATGTCTTCTTGAGATATTTCTAGTCTGTTGACATTTATCACAGCTTTTGTAGAATGTCTGGGCATCCTTGAACAGTGAAGGCCAATAAAAACCAGACTGCAAAACCTTGGCAGCAGTTTTGTTACCACCTAAGTGTCCTCCATATTGTGAAGCATGGCAGTGATGAAGCACAGCTTCCTGCTCATCCTGTGGTACACACCTCCTGATGATCTGATCTGCACACAGTTTGAAAAGAAAAGGTTCGTCCCAATAATAATGTTTAACATCATTTTGGAACCTCTTCCTAGCTTGATAGTTAAGGTCAGGAGGAAAATTTTCGCTAACTAAATAATTAACGAAATCAGCATACCAGGGGAGTTAAGAAAACATACATGCCATCATGGTTGTCGCGGTAGTGCTAATGGCAGGAAACAGCTGCTCGTCAGGGAAGGTCTCCAGTATGTGTGTCTTGTCAGCTGGGAGACTCTTTCCCTTCTCTAATCTTGACAAGTGATCTACAACTTGGTTCGTTGTCCCCTTTTTGTCCCTGATTTCTATGTCGAACTCTTGCAGCAGTAGAATCCAACGAATCAATCTTGGCTTTGCGTCTTTCTTGGCAAACAGATATTTCAGTGCAGAGTGGTCTGTGTGGACCACCACTTTCGTCCCAAGTATGTAGGATCGAAACTTGTCAATTGAAAACACCAGAGCCAACAATTCTTTCTCTATTGTGGTGTAATTCACTTAGGCATCGTTGAGTGTTTTGGTGGCATAGTAGATTACATGGAACAACTTGTCCTTCCTCTGCCCAAGTGTTGCCCCTACAACATAATCATTGGCATCACACATAATCTCGAATGGCAACTTCCAGTCATGTGGCTGTACAATCGGGGCCGTTACTAGCTTCTCTTTTAGAATTCTGAATGCTTCAGTACATTCAGTGTTGAAGTCGAAGGGACGATTCTGCTCTAGTAGGAGGCATAATGGTTTGGTGATCTTCGAAAAATTGCCTATAAACCTTCTATAGAAACCAGCATGCCCTAAAAAACTTCGAATTCCCTTGACTGTGGTGGGTGGTGGCAGCTTTTCAATTACCTCGATTTTTTCCATGTCGATCTCTATGCCGCGGCAGCTTACTTTGTGGTCTATGACTATCCCTTCATCCACCATGAAGTGACATTTCTCCTAGTTTAATACCAAGTTCACTTTCTCGCATCTCTCGAGCACTTTCTGCAGGTTTCCTAAGCAGCTTTCAAAATTGTCTCCAAAGACTGAGAAATCGTCCATGAATATCTCTAGGAAATCCTCCACCATGTCGTAGAATATTGCCATCATACACCTCTGAAAGGTTGCTGGTGCGTTGCAAAGTCCAAATGGCATCCTCCGAAAAGCGTAAGTATCGTATGGGCAAGTGAAGGTCGTTTTCTCTTGATCCTCCGGTGCGATGGCTATTTGGTTGTAACCTGAGTAACCATCAAGAAAACAATAATAAGGCTTTCCCGCTAATCTATCAAGCATTTGATCAATAAAAGGCAGGGGAAAGTGGTCCTTCCGGGTAGCTATGTTAAGCTTCTGGTAGTCCATACAAACCTTCCAAACGGTCACAGTCCTGGTTGGGATTAGCTCGTTTTCTTCGTTGGTTAACACAGTTATTCCCCCTTTCTTAGGAACGCATTGCACCGAGCTCACCCACTTACTATCCGAGATGGCATAAATTATCCCAACATCTAGTCATTTGATAATTTCTTTTCGAACCACTTCTCGCATAGCATCTTTTAAACGTCTCTGGGCATCAATGGTCGACTTGTGATCATCCTCTAAGAGGATTTTATGCATGCATAGTGTCGGACTGATGCCTTGGATATCAGCTATCGTCCATCCAATGGCCCTTTTGTGCTGCTGCAACATCTCTATCAACTACTGTTCCTGTTCCTGCATCAACTTGGAAGAGATGATTTCGGGCAACGTATCATTTAATCCAAGAAAAACATATTTGAGCTGCCCTGGCAGAGGCTTAAGATCTAGAACATGTGGCTCTACAGTTGATGGCTTTTGGATGATATGTTCATTCAAGGTATAATTTAAGGGCTCGAATAACTTACCTGGACGATTAGCTATCCAGTTTACCTCCTCATGATCTTCAGTATCAGATATGTCAGAGTCTGAAGAGCTGCTGTCGTCGTCGCTGCCATGACCGTCTTCTAAATGGCTGCTGGGGCAGTGGCCAAATTTGATGTCATGGCTGTCCGACATGATGCAGGGTTGGACAAGGATAACTTCAGTGATAGCCTTGCATTCTTCTTCTGCATCAGCGTGCTTTATTGCTTGGAGAACATTCAGCTTGATCTCTTGATCATTCACTCTCATAGTGAGTTCTCCCTTCTCTACATCAATTGGTGCATTCTCATCTACTTCACAATCTAAAACAAGAAAGTCAGCAAGAAAAATAAATTTATCCACTCTTACCAGAATATCTTCAATTTTCCCTTCCGGCTGCACGTAAGAGCGATATGTCAGCTGCAACATAACTGTTGTGGGTCGTGCTCGTCCAATACCTAATTTATGAAATACAGATTTTGGCATTAAATTAATACTAGCACCCATCTCACAAAGTGCCTTACCCATAAATTTATCTCCGATTATGCACGGTATTATGAAGCTCCCGTGATCTTTCTTTTTTTGGGGTGGATGCTTGTGCAGAATAGTCATGCGTCCCTCTTTCAGTTTTACCGTCTCAAATTCCCCAAGTTTAGATTTCTTTGACATGGCATCCTTGAGAAATTTGGCATAACTAGACATCTCCTTGCTAGCATCTAACAACGGAATATTGATGTGGACCTGCTTAAAAATATCATAGATCTTCTTATGCTGGGATTCCTGTTTCAACTTCTGTAACCGTTGAGGAAAATGAGGTGGAGGACGATAGTCTTCAATGCGTCCTTCCCACTGCATTCGGATCTGAGGAGGCTTAGGTTCTTCATCCTTCTTCTCTGTCCCTTCTGCTGTCGTGCCAAGTATATCGGCAGTAGGCTTTTGTCGTCTACCGGAGCAACATTCTCGACAGTCGATTCTAGGGCTGGTTTCTTAACTAGTTGAGCTTCCCTCTCTGGCCCTGATAATTTCTTCACACTCCTAGTTGTAATAGCCTTGCACTGCTCATGTGTGGGTTGTCTAGCATTCTCAGTATCGCTAGGGAATCCTCCATTAAGCCTCAGTTTAATATGCTGGGAAACCTGACCCATTTGTGTCTCCAGTGATTTTAGAGTAGTTTCATGGTTAGTCATCCGCATCTCTATTTTATCCATGAATGACTCAGTCTTCTTGAAAAAGTGATTCATGTTCTCAATGTAAGTTCCTGTTTGAGACATAAACGTAGCCAAGGTCTGCTCCAATATACTAGTTGTGGCTGCTGGTGGGTGTTGCGGTTGCTACCGATTAAGAAGTCTAGGTGCCCCCTGATTTTGAGTGTTCTGAACTTGATGATTCAGAGCATTGTTCGGGTTGCTCCAAGAAAATTTGGTATCTTTTCTCCAGTTGGGATTGTAATTGTTGGAATTTTAGTTCTGTTTGTTATAGTTCCCAACGTACATCCCTTCCTCTAGTTGTAACGGGCAATCCTCCGAACTATGACTCCTACTACAAGTTCCACATACCTCTTCTGCAGCATAGACATGTTGAGAATCCTTGTTCAGCAAGTTTTCTACTGCCTTTGTGAGATATGTGACTTGTGTCTTTAAGGAATTATCGGCTACATAATCCTTCACAGCTAGTACTCGTTTACCTCTCCTCGATGTGGGGAATTGTTCTTCATTCTTAGCCAAATTCTTCAACACTACCATGGCGTCCTCTGGATCTTTATCTAACAACAACCCATTGACTGCTGAATCGATTCTCATATGGGTCTGTAGGTTGGCAGCATTGTAGAATTTGATTACCTGATTCCAAACAGGGAATCCATGCATCGAGCAATTCCTCAAAAGAGTAGTAAACCTGTCCCATGCCTCGTGCATTGGCTCGTCATCTTCCTGTTGAAAAGTAGCAATTTCGTTACGTAATCGCTCAGATAAATAGGAAGGGTTAAAACGAGACAAAAATTCACGAGTTAAATCTGCCCATGTTCGTATTGAACCCGACGTTAGTTTGTTCTACCAAGTTTTAGCTCTGTCCCTCAATGAATGAGGAAATAACTGAAGCCTCCGTATCTCAGGATTTACTCCTGGTAGTCTAAACGAACCACAAGTTTCTTAGAACGTTTTTAGATGTTCCCTCGCATCCTCTGTAGCAGCACCACTAAATTGGCCAGCGGAATTAATCATGCTGAACATGATAGGTTTCAGCTCGAAATTCTCAGCTTCCACATTTGGCAGCGTGGTCTCTAGTTCCACATGATAATTGATCATGTAGTCTCGGCATGACCGGCGTGCGGTAGCAGCAGGAGGATCGGCAGGCTGTCCGTTTCCTCCAAGTACTTGTTTCGTTCTACTAGGAGGCCGACTCATTTCCTGAGGTTGCAAGTTCGTTCTATTTCAGGATCTAACTTGTGCTCAGGTTCTTTCCCTCGTTGAGATCTGCGCATAAGCAAACAAAAGACCTTGTGAAAAGCACTGTGTGAACATTCCAAGTAAAAACAGAAAAATTAAAGGTGTAGTAAAAGTAGGGTAAAGATATGTTGCCAGTCCCCGGCAACGACGCCAAAAACTTGTTGCGTGTAAAAGACTCTATCGCAATGTAGTGCAAGTGTACACGACACAAGTAGTAAAGTGATACGTAAGTATCAAATATCGTCTCCACAAGGACTAGGCTAATAGCTTTCACCTTGGATTGCAGCACAAAAAGGGAAAAGAAAGAGTTTACGTGTTTGTCACGAAATAATAAAGAATACTGAAAATAAAGGATGAAAATATTCAGAATAAAGACTGGGCCGATATTGATCTGCTCCGTAGTGCAGGTGTTTGCACTGTCTAAGACTTCTCTGTTCTGTCGTAGCGCCTGTCGCGGCAGCACCTGCTGAGGCAGCGGTCTGTTGTTGTCGCGGCAGCGAACACACAACTCAGTACTTCAAGCATGGCAAGAATCCCTGCTATGCCTTGGCCAATCCCTAGGTCCAAGTCTGTCGATGAACACGTCTTTGATGATACCTCCCAGCGTGAATCGAAGGATGAACACCGATGTTGTTGGATTCTTCCTTAGCCACATAACCTCGTCCTATTCCTAGGTCCGAGATAGTTCAACCATAAATTGGAGAACCCGTACTTATTCCTTTCGTATACTTAACTCTCCCGATATTAAGTAAATGTGTAATCTCACAATGCTCTCCCGATACTCTTGCAAGATGTTGAAAACCATAATAAGCAAACTTGAAATCTATTTTATTGAACAGAAAAAATCATAAAACAATGCAATCCTTGCAACTAATTTACAGAATCAACCCTTAGCCCTAGAGGAAGTTTAGAACATGACGAGAAAGGGGAAAATGACTAGGGTTTAGGGGAAGATGGCTAGAGAGTAAGATATCCTTCCCTAGGTTGAATTACATGCCTTTATATAGGCCTTGGGTTCAAGTTTTCTAATATGGCAAAAATACAAGTTTAAATTAAAGTACAACTTTATTAAAGACTAAATCTTCAAAGTAGATGTCTTTAATTCGTCCTCTCTTCTTGCTTGGAGTTCCTTCCTTGAACTTTGGGCTTGGCCTTCATTCTGATCTAGGGCTCAGAAAAATATAAGAGTGCTCCACGACAGACCGGCTTAATTTCCTCTTTCTGTTGAGCTCCACTTCACTTCTTCCCTTCATTATTGTGCTCGTCATTGGCTGCCACGGCAGCGGCCATGGCGGCATCCTTCTTCTCGTCTGCAGTCCTGTGTTCCAGCTCTGCTTCTCCACTGTCGAACATCTGCTACAGCAACTACCCGCAAAAGTAACCAATTTCAGTAGAAACTGTGCAATTTAATATAATTGTGATGTATGAATGAAATCTATCCTAAATGCAATGAATTATGCTTGAATGCAGCAACAATATTGGTTAAATAGGGGTACAATATAGAACTTTTACACACTCAACAATCTGCTTTTTAAGGTGGAATCCAAAATCTTAGAATCGTTAGGGGTCTTCAATATGACATGTGATTTAAATGGGTTTTAATTAAATGATTTTAATTAGAATATTATATTAATTAATTGGTAGTTAGTGGATTTTCATTTTACGTAACTACCAATTCCCTCTCATTTTAGCCAAACACCATTTTCTCTCATCTTTTCCAGAATTCTTTCTTCCAAGGAGCCTCTCAACATTTCCTAAATCTTTTTCAAGAGATCTTCTTTAACTCTTCAAGATTTTTGCAAGGAAAACTTGTCACCTATTGAAGGAAGGAAGGATTGGAGGTAAATCTCGTTCTCAACCTCTAATCTAAGTTCTTTATTGAAATTCCCACAATATTTGGTTTCTAATAACTATTTTTGATTAAGTTTTCAATATAGTTTTGAATTGAGATCAAAATCTTGTGAAAATTTGGATGAAATCTTGATTTTCGGACTTGATGAGTTGTTTCGGAAGGGTATTTTGGTGTAGCTTGAGTGGGCAACGAGTCTATGGATTGTTGCTGGTGTTAGAATGAATTTTAATGCATTTAGATCTCTGTTTTTTTATGTGAAAATAGGGGATCTTGATCCGGAAGCTAACGAGGTGATTTTGGAGGCTCCGGAGGTGTAATTTCTGTGTCGGCGAACAAGGCTTCGCGTATCGGTGAGTGGAAATGAAATTTCTTGCTTTGTAACGCTTTGAGAGTGCTCTTGGGAGCTTAGTGCAAGCTTGATACACTTAACTAAGCTCAAGTGTAAGTGTTTCGGTAATCCCTCGCTTAGAAATGTGTTAAGTTGGGTGAAAATGCATTTGATGTAAGAGTGGATTTGTTTACTGTTTTTAAGCATGTTTAAGCATGGTTTAATGTTGGATTTTAATGTCATTATGTTAAGGATGCACTAGGTAAGTGATCCTTGGTTTCCATATGAAAATGCATATGATGTTAAGCATGTGTGCTTGTGGAAATGACATTGTGGTTATGCTTGAAAAACGGTGGATTAATGTGGATAAATGGTTATATTGGCAAGTAATGAAAATGGTTTTTGGTTACTTAAATTAGATATAGTTAGCCGGCTATAGGATTGGGTGCACCTTGAATAAAAGTTGCCTTGGATGTCGAGGGGTTATGATTGTGCCGTAATCTCCATCCAAGTACCCTAACGATTGAGGTTAAGATCATAACGGTGAATGATTAGTCTTGTGTGTGAGTCTTGTGTATGTGTCCCGTACTCTCGTTAGTGAAATTATATGATGGGTTGTGATTGTGCCATTAATATCCATCACGGGTGTTGAGGGGTTGTGATTGTGCCATTTGTCTCCACCTTGTGTAGTCCGGTAATTTGTATGAAGCGTGGGGACAACGCTTGTAATTCGCGTATCTGATTGTGTCTTGTGTTGAAATGATTTTTGGACTATCACTTGAAAGCCAATATAATTTAAATGATCAATGTGAAGCATGGGATGTTTGTAAATGATGCAAGTGTGCATGAGATATATGTGTGTGATGAAACAATGCATGTGATGCTTGTTTAAGCATGAGAAAAGGTCTATTTGTTGTTGTAAATAGATGCATATGTGCATGAGGTTTCAAAAGTTCATTGAAGTCTTGAGAAGACTTGTTTTATAAATGGCATATGTCGCAAAGTGTTGTTTTTGCAAATCACGAGTTATGCATTGATGAATGTTGTCTAGCGATCCTCACTAAGCTTATTGCTTACGCTCTTTTGTTTTATCAATGCAGAGAATTGAACCTTTGAAGGCAGCCCAAAAGCAAGAGGAATCCATAGCTTTGTTAAAGAGATGCATGTGATTCACCCTTAGTGTAATAAGAGGCAATGGGTGGGATTTATACTATGGAATGTTTGAGAATGTTTCTTTTACCTTGAGCATATTGGTTTGCCTACACTTGAATCGTAAATGGCCTTTGGAGTTTAGATTTTGGTTTATTTGGAGTTTTGACTTGTAATGGTTTTGGCAAACTAGGAAGCATGCTTTTAGTGCCTTTGCTTATGTGTTGGTTGCTAAGTTTAATCTATAGCCTCGATATGATGATTGTTGATATGTATCCTTGATGTATGCATGTTGTGGCATGTCTCGGGGTTGATTCGAGTGTGTAAAAGCATGAAAAACCAACATTTTCTGCTGTCACAGGGCAGGGTGTATCGAAACACCCTTAACTGTTCTAAAACGGAGGCCTGTAATGGCCATAGTGTTTCGATACGGTTGAAGGTGTTTCGGAACATTTTGGCTACTGGAGAGGCCTGTTTCGATACTGGTCTCGGAACACACCCGAGTACCGAAACGGCCAACACCGTTTCGATACGGGCGTTTCAGTACAAAGGTTGGTGTTTCGAAACAGATGAACGTTGGATAATGATTTTGAATAGTTTTACGTTTCCATGTTTTACATTTTAGTCCTGAATGTTGTGGATGCAATTGCTTGAGCTTGGAATGTTCTGTTTAGTTGAAATTTGACATAGGAGCATGCAATATGATTAATTACATAATGATAAGCTTAAAATCTATTAAGTCCTTATATTTTCTAAAAATTATGTTTTGGTCCCTAAAAGTGTAACTCATGCAATTGAGTCCCTAAATGTTTTCCGATCGATGTGTCCTTCTCTCCTATGATTCTTGAGTAATAACGTAGGCCTAATGTGCATCTAGAAAAGATAAAAAGAAAAAAGGGTCGTTAATCAAGGTTGACTCTCGGGTTGACTTTGGTTTTCCCCGTGTAATCTTCGTAGTTTGGGTCAAACGTCTAGGCCGGGCTAAGGGGGTTACACATGTCCTTCCCCTCCTCAGGTGGATGTTGTTGCCGTCCTTGCTGCCTTGGAGGAACATACACCAAAGAAAACAAAGAGACATTTTTAAGCAAAATAAATAAAAAGAGATTCAATGTGCAAAAACTAAAATAGAAGTGCATAAATTCAAACATAGTTAATGTTGTCAATCCCCAGCAATGACGCCTAAAACTTGTAGAGCGTCTAGGTGTTCTCTATTTATGAGCGCAAGTGCACACTCTTGTCATGTTATAGTATAAATGATATAGTCTCCCACAGGGATTGGAGCAGCTCTTATGAATGATTTCCAGTACAAAGATTTAGTAAATGCGCAATTAAATCTCACGATGTGGAAATATAAAAACAAAAATAAAATAAAGATAATGATGAGAGGAATGATAGGGAGAGATTTGGTCGATAGATTGGGTAAGACAAATGCAACTTAGTAGCATGTGGACTGCATTGTAAAGTCTGAGTATGTTTTGCGCTGCCATGAATTGCTGCCTCGGCGGGATGGCGGGTGACAAACTACGACCCTTTCACGCGGCCGCAACAGGTCACTACCACTGCAAGAGTGTATTGTCTCGATAGATGGAACATAAAGAAGTCATGGCGGCAAGTCCGGTAGACATTCCAAGTTCGGCAAGATAGTCGACAATGATCCCTCCTCTTTCTAGGTTAGAATGCTCGAACACTCACGTGATGTAGGCAATACCTAGCAATCTCAGCGTCAACCTAACACAAGCAAGTCCATTCAATTGATGATCCCTCTTAGCCGCTGAAACTTGTGGACTAGTGTGGAACCAAGTTAGTCACGCCCTAACATGTTGTGATCGTACTTAACCCTTTCGTGAGCCTTGCACTTTCGTGCCCGACAAATGGATTTTCTCTCAACTAACTGGTGTAGACTAATTGAAAGAACAAAGAGCATAGATTAAGCAAACTTTGGAATTTTATTGAAAACAACTCAAAACTAATACAATTGTTTCCCTCAAACTACTTCACATACACGCGCCTAAACCCTAGCAGAGTTGGGCACGACCCCCAAAAACTTCAACCTATCTAGCTACATCTCCATTGTGCGGTTGCTCAGGCTCGCATCCCCTCACCCTCGTCATGCCCCTATACCCTTACATACATTAGGTATATATAGGGCTCATGGCCTAATTTTGAGTCCTCATTGAAGTAGAAGTTCTAAAAGTAAATTACATTAAATACAAAAACTCCTTTTTGACTTAAATGTGGACTCTTTGGACGTTGCCTTCTTCCGCAAGTAAGGTTAAGTGCTCCTACTTATCGATCTTGGATCAACTCTATCGGCCGCTACAACATTCAGAAAATCGCAAGACTGGGCTTATTGTGCTTAGGAAATTGCCCTCTTTCAATCACAACCCATCTTGGCTAAGTCAGTGTAACTCATGCCCGATCGACACTTGGCGGCAATGCTGCTTCGACAGCGTCCTTGGCAGCATCTTGAGCTGCTTCAGTACAGCTCCTTTTGTTCCAGCTTTCTTGTCCTCTCCTCTCCTCTCCTCGTTATAGCACCTGAAAATATAAACTAAACTAAAACAGTAACTTTTCTCAACCAAACATAAACTATTCAATAAAAACATGGTCAAAGAGAAGATACTATTATAATGCATGCAATGCACCTACATATGCCTAAATGAGCTTAAGAACAACGATAATATGGGAATGAATGTGTACAAAATATAAAACTCATGGACACTCTACAACGTGTAACCAGTTCTTTTGGTGAAACGATTGTCACAAGAAAGTTGTATAAGAGATGTCCTTTGTTTACTCAAGGTCATGTGTTTGAGGTTGATCTTATGGAATTACCTTTCTATGGATTCGATGTAATTCTTGGTATGGATTGGTTAATAGAGCATAGGGTTGTGGTTGATTTTGAGACCAAGCGAGTTTTGTTGAAACTTACTGATGATTATGAGGTGGTGGTTGTAGGTGAAAATATGAAATTCTTATCTCATGTGGTTTTGGCTCTTTAAGCGAGTAGGTTGATGCGTTCGAGATGTGAAGTATTCCTAGCTTATGTGATGAATCCGAGCACAAAGGAGGTGCGAGTGCAGGACGTACGTACAATATGTGAATTTCTGGGTCTACTTCCGGAAGAGTTGCTTGGTTTGCCATCAAACAGAGAGATTGAGTTTGGCATTGAGTTCTATGAAAATACGAATTCAGTGTATGTTGCTCCCTATCGAATGGAACCTAAGGAGTTGAAGACGCAACTTCAGGAGTTGCTTGATCGAGGTTTCATTAGGCCTAGTGTTTCACCTTGGGGTGCACTGGTCTTGTTTGTGAAGAAGAAAGATGGCACGATGCGAACGTGTATAGATTATCGTCAATTGAACAAGTTGACAGTCAAGAACAAGTATCCTTTGCCAAATATTGATGATCTTTTTAATTAGTTTTAAAGTGCTTCGCACAAGGATGTGGATGTGCCTAAGTACGGGCATTATGAGTTTTTCGTGATGCCTTTTGGTTTGACTAATGCCCCTGATGCGTTCATGGATATGATGAATCATGTGTTCCATGAGTTTTTGGATAGGTTCGTGGTTGTGTTTATTGATGATATTCTCGTGTACTTTCGTACCGAGAAGGATCATGATAAGCATTTACGGATTGTGCTACAAGTTTTGATGGAAAATCAGCTTTATGCCAAGTTGAGCAAGTGTGAGTTTTGGCTTAGGCAAGTTGTTTTCCTTGGTCATGTGGTGTCGGCCAAATGGATTAGAGTTGATCCTCAAAAGGTTGAATTGGTAATGAATTAGAAGTCGCCTAAGTCGGTTCATGAGGTGCGTAGTTTCCTTGTTTTGGCGGGATACTATCGTAGGTTTTTGGATGGTTATTCAAGGATTGCTGCTCCTTTGATGAAGTTTTTGCAAAAAGATGTCAAGTCTGAATGGACAGAGGTTAGACAACAAGCTTTTGAGAAGTTGAAGGAAGCGTTGACACAAGCTCCTATCTTGATTTAACCTGAATCGGGTAAAGAGTTTGTGGTTTATAGTGATGTATCTTATGTTGGTTGGGGATGTGTGTTGATGCAAGATGGTAAGGTGGTAGCTTTTGCATGTCGGCAATTGATGGTGCACGGGCGTAATTACCCTACACATGACATCAAGTTGGCTGCGGTGGTGTTTGCTTTGAAAATTTGGAGGCATTACCTTTATGGTGAAAAGTATATGATGTACACGGACCACAAAAGTTTGAAGTACTTGATGTCACAAAAAAAGTTGAATCTTAGGCAACAAATGTTGCTAGAGTTGCTTAAAGATTACGACTTAACGATCGAGTACCATCCCAGGAAGGCTAATGTTGTAGCTGATTCCTTGAGTAGGAAGATGGATGTAGAGTTAATGGTGATGTTTGCTCGGTTGAGTGTATCGCGAGATGGTGGTTTAGTGGCTGAGTTACTAGTGAAACCCTCGATGGTGGAGTTGATTAAGGAAAAGTAGTTGTTGGATGATTTGTTGGTACCACATGTTTAGAACATTGCGAGTAAAATCCAACAGACTTTTGTTTCACTGATGATGGTGTTTTTTGTTTTAAGAGTTGAATAGTTGTGCTGGATGATTTTGAGTTGAGGCGCACAATCTTGACTGAGGCTCATAGCAGTCCTTTTGCTATGTATTATGGTAGCACAAAGATGTATCATGGGTTGGAGGATGAGTAGTATTGTGTTGGCTTGAAGAAAGACGTGGTTGATTTTGTTAGTAAGTGTATGGTTTGTCAATGTCTTAAAGTTGGGCATCAATTTTCCTTCTGAATTGTTGCAACCTTCGAAAATTCTAGAATGGAAATGGGAGAGAATCACCATGGATTTCTTGACGGGTTTGCCTTTGACACCGTCCAAAAAGAATTCCATTTGGGTGATTGTTGATCATTTTACGAACCGTGCACATTTTTTCCGGTGCATACTACGTATATGTTAGACAAGTCGGCGGATTTGTACATATATGAGATTGTGAAGTTGCATGGAGTGCCTTCGTCCATTGTTTCGAATTGAGATTCGCGTTTCACAGTGAGGTTTTGGGAGTGCCTTCATCAAGCATTGGGTACGAGTTTGAATTTCGGTACTTTGTATCATCCTCAGAAGGTTCTTGGCGAGAAACAATTGTCTTTGGTGGAGTTTTCTTACAATAATTGTTATGAGGAAAGCATTAAAATGCCTCCTTGTACGACCTTGTATGGAAGGAAGTGTAGAACACCTCTTTGTTGTGCGGAAGCAGGGAAAAGGTTGGTTTCTTTTCCTAATGTGCTTAATGGCACTACGGAGAAAGTGAAGCTTATTAGTGAGAGGTTGAAAGCGGCTTCGGATCGGCAAAATTCTTACGCAGATTTTAAGCGTAAGGAGATTGGGTATGTTGTGGAAGATAAGGTGTTTTGAAGGTTTCACCTTGGAAGAAGGTGATGAGGTTTGGCCTGAAAGGGACGTTGAGTCTGAGGTTTATTAGACCGTATGAAGGGCTTGAGCGTGTTGGACATGTTGCTTATAGGTTGAGGTTCCCTTATGAGTTGGAGAAGATACATGAAGTTTTTCATGTATCCATGCTTCAGAGATATAGATCGAATCCGTCTCACGTTATGCATGTTGAGGAGATTGAGTTGCATCCCGATTTGTCCCATGATGAGGAACCAGTTGAGATCTTAGATTTGGACAACAAGGTTCTTCGTGGTAAGACCATTGAGTTGGTCAATGTCTTGTGGCGACATCATGGTGTTGCGGAAGCCACGTGGGAAAGGAAGGATTACATGAAGAAGAAGTTCCCTTATCTTTTTCCATCAGCTGAAATTTCGAGGACGAAATTTCCTAAGTGGGGGAAAGTTGTAACGCCCCGATTTTGGGCCTAGAAGTAATTGAGGTTAACTAGAGATCTAGATTAGTTCAGGAGTGGTTTAGGGAAAACAAGGTTCGAGTTATGATAAAAATATGAGAAAATGATTAAAATCATTATTATTTATATAAATGATTTTGGTAAAATCAATTTTAATAAAAGGATTTTGGAAGTGGGACATTTTGAGTTAGTGACCAAAACACGATTTTTACAAAGTTTTTTTAATGACTATTTTGTTAAGGAGTTGGAACTTTGAATCATTAAGGAGCTATTTGACCTACTTGTTTTTATCAGATTTTTCTCTCAATTAGGAGCATTTTAAAAGGTTTAAATTAAAGATTAAAAAGGGTTTAATAAAAGGAGAGTTAGTTATTTCATTAAAACTCATTTTACGTCGTTTTCTGTCATTCTATTTTTCTCTCAAATATTTCCTTCAGCCAAACACTCTCCATTTTCAAGAAACTTAAGGTAATGCTCTTGATTTTCTGAATGATTCTTTAACCTTGATTTACAAAACCTTATTGTTTTTCCTTTGATTTCTCAAAAAAAAACACATCCAATTGAGAGATTCCATCCATTAAAGGTAAGGTTCGTTCTCCTCCTCTAATGATCAATTCTTTACTGAAATTCCCAAGTTATCAATCCTTTACAAATGTTTTCTAAGTTGTTTTGATGGATTAATTATGGAAATTTGGTTAAGTTGAAGATTATTGATTGAAATCTATGATTTTTGTAATGCTACTATTTTACTTGAGTTGAGGCTATTTTAATCATGATTTGGATGTTAAATGATGTTGAAATAAAGATTTTATCATAATAATCCCGAATTAGATTGGATCTCTAGTTGTTAGATTTTTAGATTTGGGAGTTTTGTGGTGTTTGTGTGAAATCTGAGTTGCTAGAGGTATAAGGATGTAATTAGATTGTTTTGGATGTTGATTGATGATTAAAATTGGATGAAAGTTTTAGAGTATGACTGGGTTGAGTTTGTGGAGCAATCGAAGGTGTTTTCGGCTATTTCAGATAGTCGATTTGATGTTTTTGGGCAGAGCAGCGATGTAACTTTGATTTCTGGTGGTTTTAATGCATTGAGATGCATTAATCCTTTGTTCTTGTGTGTTATAAACATGAGAGAACATATCAAAAGAGATTGGTGAAGTTTCGGAGGCTCCGAAAGCTTGATTATGTTTCGGCAAAGAGAGCATGGCGTTGTCAGTGAGTGGAATTGGTTATAAAAGCCTTCCAAGGACTTGAAAGCATGGTTTGGGGGTTTAGGTTGAGTTTGAAACCCTAACCTAAATCTGGAAGTAATTTTGAGATGTTTCGCTCTCGTGTCTCGGTTTTTATCCCAATGGTTTTATGATCACTCTTATTTTGAAGATAGAATTACACCTACTATTTTATGCATGTTTTGAGAAACGATATGATGATTTACATGATCCCATGAGATAGAATTGTTATTTCAAAGAGATAGAATTATTTCAGAAAATGCTATGCATTGTTTATGTTTTGAAATGGAATGAGATAGATATGTGTTTGTGCATCGGAAAACAGTAGGTAATGATGTTTTAAATGAGTCTATTGGCATGAGATGTGATTATTGTTATCGGATATAATCAGTCGACCAATAGGATGAGAAGTGCACTATAATGTATAAAATTCGTACGTGCTCTTTGGTTCGGGCAATAAGAGTAGTGCCATCCCGTTCCAAAGTTAGAGTGTGGTGATGAGAGATTCCACCACGGTAGGTCTTGATGAATCCATCAAGCTTTGTGGCGATGAGAGAGGCCGCCATGTGAGTCTGGTGATGTGAGATTCCACTAGGGTACGACTTGACATTTTCGTCAAGCTATCTGCATATCTGAGTAATGTTGCTAAAATGCCAATATATGAGATTCACATTTATCTTGTTTACAAATGATTTTATGCATGGTGTTTTTCAAATGAGAATATGATTTATGAAATGCTTTATGAGATTTAAGCATGTAAGGCTTTGCCTTGAAATTTTGCATTTTGATGAATGCATGATATAGATGGTACATGTGGTATAGATGATGTGGTTTTGCTTTGAAAATCATTTCAAGCATGAGATAGAATGTAACGTCCTCGTTTCGGGCCTAGATGTTTTGGACATCAGATTGGACCGGTCGGGAACAGTTCGAATCGAGTTTGGTGATTTAAGGAAATCAAGGATCTAGATAGGATAAAAATATGGTAAAAATTGCTAAAATCCTCTAAAATTATGTTTAAGAGGTTGGTCAAATAAATTTTACAAAAAGAGTTTCAGAAGTAATACATTTCCGTTAGTGGCCAAAATGTAAAGTTTCAAAATTGTGGAAAAATGAAAATTTTAAAAGATGAGCCAAAATCTTAGAATCTTTAGGGAGCTTTATGGAAATTTAGCCTTTCCTTAATATGACATGTGTTTTAAAAGGTATTTTAAAGTGATTTAATAAAAGGGAATTATTTAATTAAAATTAATAAATAAGAAAAGTGAGATTACATTTGATGTAACTACCTTTCTCTTTTCATTTTCAGCCAAACACCATTTTAACTCATTTTCTTCAGAATTCTTCTCCCAAACACTCTCTCATTATTTTCTAAAAAAAATTAAAGAGTTCTTTCAAGTTCTTCAAGATTTTTGTTAAGGAAAACTTGTCATTCATTAAGGAATGTAAGGATTGGAGGTAAATCATGTTCTCAACCTTCAATCTAGGTTCTTTATTGAAATTCCCAAGATCTTTAGCTTCTAATTAATGTTTTTAGTTGAGTTTTTATTATAGAATTGATTTGAGATTGAAATCTTGCAAAAATATGATGAAACTCTTGATTTTCTGACTTGTTTTGTTAAGCTCTCTTTTGGATTGATTTTAATTAAGTTTTAAGGTGGTTAATATGTTGAAAAGAGGTTTTGTTGATATAGATCCCGAAATCCTTGAGATCCTTGAGTTTCTTGATAGTTCTAGTTGGGTTTTTGAGGTGAAATGTTAGAATAATGCTTGCTAGAGGTATAAGAAATGGTTTATGTTGGTTTTAGATGTGTTTTGATGTTTATAATTGAGTGAAAGTGATGTATATTGGCTGGGTTTGGTTTAGGAAGCAATCGATTGAGTTTTCAGTTGTTTCAGATGGGTAAATTGGTGTAGTTTTGGTGAGCAACGAGTTTGTGATTGGTTGTTGGTGTTGAAATGCATTTTAATGCATTTAGATCTCTATTTTGATGATGTGAAAACAGAGGATCTTGATCCGGGAGAAAATGAGACATTTTTGGAGGCTCCGAAAGAGTAATTTTTGTGTCGAAGAGCAAGGCTTCACGTATCGGTGAGTTGAAATGGATTTTCCAGCTTTGTAACGCTTTGAGCGTGGTCTTGGGAGCTTAGTGTAAGTTTGAAACACTTAGCTAAGCTCAAGAGTAAGTGATTCGAAAGTCTCTCTCGGAATGTGCTTTGTTTTTGTTGGAAAATGCACTTGTTATAAATGTGATTTATTTACTGTTTAATGTCATGTTGGGAGCATTGATAATGCTGGTGTTTAATGTCATGTTGTTAAGGATGCATTTGGCACATGATCCTTGGATTTGAGAAAATGTATGTATTTGAGATTAAGCAGGGTTATGCTTGTAAACATGGTATTGTGTTGATGCTTGTGAAACAGTGAAATATTGATGTTAAATGAGTATATTGGCAAGTGATAAAAATGGTTTTTGGTTACTTTAATCGGATATAGTTAGCCAACTATAGGATTGGGTGCACCGTGAATAAAGTCGCCTTGGATGTCGAGGGTTGTGATTGTACCATATACTCCATCCAAGTACCCTAACGATTGAGGTTAAGATCACAACGGGGGATGTTAATCTCGTGTGTGAGTCTTGTGTTATGTGTATCGTGCTCTCGTTAGTGGAATTATACAACTAGGTGTTGAGGGGTTGGGATTGTACCGTTATACTCCACCACGGGTGTCAAAATGATGGAGGATTGCTCTCGTGTGTAAGCCTTGTGTAGTCTGGTAGTGTGTATGAAGCGTGTGGGACAACGCTTGTAATCTGCATATCCGATTGTGTCATTTGTGTTGGTTTTGGTATTATTGAGAATGGATCACTTGCAAGCTAATATAATGTTGATGATTAATGATTTGAGTATGCGATGTTTGAGGTTTATGCTAGAATGCATGTGATGCTTGGTTTAAGCATGAGAAAAAGATTATTTGTTGTTATTATAATGATGTTAGAGCATGTGGTTTGAAAAGTGCATTGATTCTTTGAAGAGCATGTTTAATGAAAGGCATGAGTTTGCAATTAATGATGCAATGGTTTTATGAAATGCATTGGTGAATGTTGCTTTAGCGATCCTCACTAAGCTATATGCTTACGCTCATTTCTTTCATCAATGCAGTGAATTGAGCATTCAAGGCAGCTCGATAGCAAGTGGAATCCAAGCTTTTGATTAAAGAAAGTATGTAGTTTCACCTTGGTGTAATAAGAAGCAATGGGAGGGATTTCTACTCTTGTTAGTATTTGGTGATGTTAAACACCTTAAGCATGTTTGGTTTGCTTATTTTGGTTTGTAAATGGCCTTTGAGGTTTGATTTGTGTTTGAATATGGCTTTTAGCTTTTGTACAGTTTTGAAGACTAGGAAGCATGCCTATAGTTCTAATGCTTGCATGAATGATGTTATGATTTATCTTGCGCTTCATGTTAATGGTCTTTATTGCTAATGCATGTTGAATGTGTGATGTGGCATTTGTTGGAATGATTTCGGAGGTGAATGTTTGAGAAAAACCAGCAAATGGTGAAGTTGCAGGGAAAGGTGTTTCGGAACGCCCTTATTTGTTTCGGAACGATGGCCTGGAATGGTCATGGCGTTTCGGAACGAGTAAGCATGTTCCGGAACATTTTGCTATTGGAAAGTATTGTTTCGAAACGGGTTTCGAAACGCACCCGCGTGTCGAAACGGTTAACCTAGTTTCAAAACGGCCATTCCAATACAGGGTCTTGTGTTTCGAAACACATGACCGTTGGATTTGAATTTGAATTGTTTCTCATTTTTATTTTCTTACGTTTTGGTCCTTGAGTCTTGAATGCTTAACTAAATGAGTTTGGATGATCCGTTTGTGATGAAACTAGTCATGTTGGCATGTTATATGATTAATTTTGGACTGGTAACTTTAAAACTTTTTTAGTCCTTATAATTCTGGAAATTTACAAATTAGTCCCTAAAAGATGTTTGAATGCAATTGAACCCCTAATTGAGTTCTGTTTGTTGTGTCGCTTTCGCTAAATTGCTTTGCTAGTCATATAGGTTAATAATGTGCATCTAGAAAAGATAAAAAGGAAAAAATGTCGTTAATCAAGGTTGACTTGTGTGAGTTGACTTTGGTTTTTCCCGTGTAATCTTCTCAATTCGAGTCAGGCGTCTAGGCCGGGCTAAGGGGGTTACATTTGTTGGTATCAAAGCCAAGTTACGAAAGAATTGGGGATGTTGGTACGTGTTGATTGAAAAGCGTGATTTTGGCTGAATATTGGAGCTTATGCTACGCTTGATTGATGTGAATCACAAGCGAGATGAATATGATTGTGTGTTGATGATGGGATGTTGATATGTGCTGATTTTGGATGATGGAAACCATGATGAGCATGATATGTTATTGTATGCTATGTTATGTTTGAGGGAAATCGGGGTGCCCATTTCCTTATTACACTAATTAAATGTTTTTGTGAACTTGGATCCTTGCTTGAGGCTGGTCTAAATGGATTATTTTGTTTTATTGTTATGCTTTGTTAAAATAGCACAATGGGTATAAGAAGAGAACTAAAGTCGAACACGATAATGCATGTGGCTGAGCAGGGTGACCATGGTGAGCAAGGGGATGATGTCCCTTTTGGTGGAAATTCACTACCTCTGCCACCACCTAGAGGTGGGTAGCAAGAGCAACAATGACATGCTGGTCTGGGTTTGGGTAATCTAACGTCGTTGGTTCAGGGGATCACTGGGGTGTTTCAGGCTGCAATAGCCATAGCCCATGTACAGGCCCCTATAGCTGGGCAGGCGGGTTTACCTTTGGAGAGGTTGAGGAGCCTAGGAGCTGTTGAGTTTTTTGGTATGTCTCATGAGGCGTCAGAAGCTTGGTTGGCGAGCACGGTCCGTATAATGGATCAGATGGTCTGTAATGATGCGCGCAAGCTGGGGTGCGTTGTTTCTCTTCTTCAGGGGGATGCATATAGTTGGTGGACGACTACCACCGCTGGAATGGAATCTAATGAAGTGGATCATGAGTTTTTCAAGGGTGCCTTTAAGAGAAAGTACCTAGGTGTGGGATACTTGGATGAATAGAATTGCGAGTTCATGTCGCTAGTTCAGGGAACCCTTTCTGTGGCTGAGTACGAGGTCTAGTTCATACGTTTGAGCCAGTATGCCCCTGAGCTGATACCTCGTGAGAGGCATCATTGTGATCGCTTATGGTACGGGTTGGTGCAAGAAGTCAAGACATATATGTTGGTTGCGGAATACACCAATTTCGATTTGCTGGCGTGTCGAGCCAAAGATATTGAACAAAATTTGGTTTTGGCATCCTGGGGAGATGGTTTTAGCTCTGGAAAGAGAGCAATTGTATCTAGTTCCGGAGGTAGATGGAACAAGAGGGGACGAGATAAGAGATATCAGCCTGCTAGGCGAGGCAATGCTGGGTATGGTGCACCGGCTCAGGGAGATCGGATGAGAGTAGAACAGAACACGTGCTGGACGTGTGGATCTCGGGGTCATCTTGAGGTGAGATTGTCCTCGAGCGGCTAGAGAGGTTCAGGCTCCTGTGGTGGTGACAGGGAATTCGTGCTAGAACTGTGGTTCAGCGGATCACATGAGGCGAGAGTGTCCTTTGTTGGCAGGTGGAGGGGAAGGACGTGCACCTACTGTGGCTGCACCTCAGATAGGTCGTGGGCGCGGCCAAGGGAATTTTCAGATAAAAGGCGAGAGCCAGAGAGGCATTGCTCATGTGGTGGTAGTTCAGTCTGAGGGTGGCGGTCCTGCGAGGGTCTATGCTTAGCGCGAGGAGCACAATGATACCGATGTTATCGCAGGTACCTTTGCTCTTCAATCTTTATCATTGCTGTATTTGATTGATTTTGTATATACGCATTCTTATATCTTGAGTGAGCATGCGCATTTGCTTGATATACCTGTTGAGTTGCTCGAAGTAGGAATGCAAGTGACTAGTTCTTTTAGTGAAACTGTAGTCACTAGGAAGTTATATAGGAGATGCCCTTTATCTGTGCAAGGTCATGTTTTTCTTTTGGATTTGATGGAGTTAACCTTTTATGGTTTCGATGATATCCTTGGAATGGATTGGTTGACTGAGCATAGAGCGGTGGTTGGCTTTAATGTCAAGCGGGTCACCTTAAAGCTTGCTTATGATTACGAAGTGGTGACAGTAGGCGAGAATGTGAAATTCGTGTCGAATGTGATTTCGACTTTGGAAGCAAGCCGTATGCAGAGGATGGGTTGTGAGGCTTACCTTGCCTATGTAATGAATCATGGCACGAAGGATGTATGTGTGCAGGACATCAAAACCGTTTGCGATTTTCTGGGTGTCTTTTCGAAAGAATTGCATGTGTTGCCACCAAACAGAGAAGTTCAGTTTGGTATCGAGTTGTATGAGAATACGACTCCGGTGTCCATCGATCCTTATCACATGGCACCTAAAGAGCGGAAGGAGTTGAAAATGCAATTATAAGAGTTGTTGGATCGAGGGTTCATCCGGCCGAGTGTGTCACCTTGGGGTGCGCCAGTCTTGTTTGTAAAGAAGAATGATGGGACAATGAGAATGTGCATAGATTATTGACAACTGAACAAGTTGACGATCAAGAACAAGTATCCCTTGCCTAGGATTGATGATCTCTTTGATCAGTTTTGAGGAGCATCGGTGTTTTCTAAGATAGACCTGAGATCAAGATATTACCAGCTAAAGGTGAAGGGTGTAGATGTACCTAAGACAGCTTTTTGGACAAGGTACGAGCATTACGAGTTCTTAGTGATGCCGTTTGGTTTGACCAACGCATGTGCTGTTTTCATGGACATGATGAATCGTGTGTTCCATGAGTTCTTGGACCACTTTGTGGTGGTGTTCATCGATTATATCCTTGTGTATTCACGTACCGATGAGGATCATGATAGACACTTGAGAATTGTTTTGCAAGAATTGATGGAGAACCAGTTGTATGCCAAGCTAAGTATGTGTGAGTTTTGGCTTAAGGAAGTGGTCTTCCTAGGGCATGTTGTATCAGCTGAGGGTATTCGTGTTAATCTGCACAAAGTAGAGGTTGTGATGAGTTGGAAGGTACCTAAGTCAGTGACAGAGGTACGAAGTTTCCTTGGTTTAGCCGGGTATTACCGAAGGTTTGTCCAGTGTTTCTCGAAGATTGTTGCACCTTTGACCAAGTTGTTGCAGAAGAATGTTCAGTTTGAGTGGACAGATGCGAGGCAGCAAGCTTTTGAGAAGCTGAAGAAAGCTTTGACGCAAGGTCCTGTCCTGATTCAACCTGAGTCTGGTAAGGAGTTTGTGGTCTTTAGTGATGCATCCATTGTTGGTTTGGGCTGCGTGTTAATGCACGAGGGTAAGGTGGTAGCTTATGCATCTAGACAGTTGAAGGTGCATGAGTGTAACTACCCTACTCACGATCTTGAGCTGACGGTTGTTGTGTTTTCCTTGAAGATCTGGAGGCAATATCAATACGGTGAGAAGTGTGTAGTGTTCACAGATCATAAGAGCTTGAAGTATCTTATGTCTCAGAAGGAGTTGAATCTTAGGCAACATCGTTGGGTGGAATTGGTTAAGGATTATGATCTGACAATCGAGTATCACTCGGGCAAGGCTAATGTTGTGGTCGATGCTTTGAGCCGGAAAGTGGTTGTGGAATTGAGGGCGATGTTTGCTCACTTGAGCATATCGCGTGATGGTGGTCTTATCGCTGAATTTCAAGTGAAATCATCTCTGATTCAGTTGATCAAGGATAAGCAGTTGCTTCATGATTCTCTTATTCCACATGTTCAGGACATTGCAGAGGGTAAGCCTTCGGGTTTTAGTTTTAATGATGACGGTGTTCTGTGCTTTGGAAGTCGAATAGTGGTGCCAGATGATGTTGAGTTGAGGTGCATTATTCTGACTGAAGCTCATAGTAGTCCTTTTGTTATACATCCTGGTAGTACGAAGATGTATCGTGATTTGAAGGATGAGTACTACTAGGTGGGGTTGAAAAAGGATGTGGTTGAGTTCGTTCGTAAGTGCATGGTGTGTCAGCGAGTGAAAGCTGAACATCAGGTTCCTTCTTGGTTATTGCAGCCTTTGAGAATCCCAGAATGGAAGTGGGAGAGAATTACAATGGATTTTGTGTCTGGGTTGTCGTTGTCACCGTCAAAGAAGAATTTGGTTTGGGTGATTGTTGATCGGCTCACGAAGTGTGCATATTTCTTTCAGGTGCATACTACATATACCTTGGATAGGTTGGCTGAGTTGCACATTGATGAGATTGTGCGGTTCCACCGTGTGCCAAAGTCCATAGTATTTGATAGGGATCAGAGGTTTACAGCGCGATTTTGGGTATGCTTGCATCAAGCCTTAGTACACGGTTTAATTTCAGTACTTCCTAACATCCTCAGACGGATGGACAATCAAAACGTGTGATCCAGGTGCTTGAGGATATGTGGAGGGGCTACGTAATATATTTTCAGGGTTCTTGGGAGAAGCACTTGTCGTTGGTTGAGTTTGCGTATAACAATAGTTATCTGGCAGGTATTCAAATGGCTCCATACGAGGCTTTGTATGGGAGAAGATGTATAACGCCACTTTGTTGGGCAGAATCTGGGAAGAAGTTGATTTCGATGCCAACTATGTTAAAGGGAACCACCAAGAAGGTGAAGCTCATTTTTGAACATTTGAAGGCAGCATCGAATCGAAAAAAGTCTTACGCGGACCTGAAGCGTAAAGAGATTGAGTTCACGGTTGGCGAACGTGTGTTCTTGAAGGTATCGCCTTGGAAGAAGGTGATGAGATTTGGGCAGTAAGGGTAAGCTTAGCCCAAGGTTCATTGGACCTTACGAGGTTGTGGGGCGTATTCGTCCTGTGGCATATCGGTTGAGATTGCCTTTAGAGCTGTAAAAGATAAATGATGTGTTTCATGTCTCGGTGTTGCGAAGGTACATATCGGATCCTTCGCACGTGATACCTATTGAGGAGACAGAGTTGAATCCAGATCTGTCATATGATGAGAAACCAGTGAGGATTTTGGATGTAAGCAGCATAGTTCTTCGTGGCAAGACGATAGAGCTTGTGAAGGTGTTGTTGTGACACCGGGGAGTTGAGGAGGTCACGTGGGAAAGCGAGGCAGACATGCTGAAGCAGTTTTCGCACCTTTCTCCTTCAGGTAAAATTTCGAGGATGAAATTTCCTAAGTGGGGGAGAGTTGTAACACCCTGGTTTTGGGCCTAGATGTTTTGGACATCGGATTGGACTGGTCGAGAACGATTCGAATTGAGTTTGGTGATTTAAGGAAATCAAGGATCAGAATAGTATAAAAATATGGTAAAAATTGTTAAAATCCTTTAAAATTATGTTTAAGAGGTTGTTCAAATCAATTTTACAAAAAGAATTTCGGAAATAATACATTTTTGGTAGTGATCAAAATGTAAAGTTTCAAAACTGTGGAAAATGCAAATTTTAAAAGAAGAGCCAAAATCTTAGAATCTCTAGGGAGCTTTATAGCAATTTAGCCTTTCCTTATTATGATATGTGTTTTAAAAGGGATTTTAAAGTGATTTAATAAAAAGGATTTATTTAATTAAAATTAATAAATAAGAAAAGTGAGAATACATTTGACGTAACTACCTTTCTCTTCTCATTTTCATTCAAACACCATTTTAACTAATTTTCTTCAGAATTCTTTTCCCCCAAACACTCTCTCATTATTTTCTAAACAAATTTCAAGATTTCTTTCAAGTTCTTCAAGATTTTTGCTAAGGAAAACTTGTCATTCATTGAGGAAAGCAAGGATTGGAGGTAAATCTCGTTCTCAACCTTCAATCTACGTTCTTTATTGAAATTCCTAAGATCATTGGCTTCTAATTAATGTTTTTAGTTGAGTTTTTATTATAGTATTGATTTGAGATTGAAATCTTGCAAAAATATGATGAAACTCTTAATTTTCAGACTTGTTTTGTTAAGCTCTCTTTTGGATTGATTTTAATTAAGTTTTGAGGTGGTTAATGTGTTGAAAAGAGGTTTTGTTGATAATAGATCTAGAAATCCTTTAGATCCTTGAGTTTCTTGGTAGTTCTAGTTGGGTTTTTAAGGTGAAATGTTGGAGTAATGCTTGGTGGAGGTATAAGGAAGGGTTTAGGTTGATTTTAGATGTGGTTTGATGTTTATAATTTATTGGAAGTGATGTATGTTGGCCGGGCTTGGTTTAGGAAGCATTCAGTTGAGTTTTCGGATGTTTCAGATGGGTAAATTGGTGTAGTTTTGGTGAGCAACGAGTTTGTGATTGGTTTCTGGTGTTGAAATGCATTTTAATGCATTTAGATCTCTATTTTGATGATGTGAAAACAGAGGATCTTGATCCGGGAGCAAACAAGACGTTTTTGGAGGCTTTGGAAAAGTAATTTTCGTATCGGTGAGTTGAAATGGATTTTCCAACTTTGTAACTCTTTGAGCGTGGTCTTGGGAGCTTAGTGTAAGTTTGAAACACTTAGCTAAGCTCAAGAGTAAGTGATTCGAAAGTCTCTCTCGGAATATGCTATGTTTTTGTTGGAAAATGCACTTGTTATAAATGTGATTTATTTACTATTTTAAAGCATGTTCTGAACATTGATAATGCTGGTGTTTAATTCCATAATTTTAAGGATGGATTTGGTAGATGATCCTTGGATTTGAGAAAATGTATGTATTTGAGATTAAGCATGGTTATGCTTGTAAACATGGTATTGTGTGGATGCTTGTATAACAGTAAAATGTTGATGTTAAATGATTATATTAGCAAGTGATAAAAATGATTTTTGGTTACTTTAATCGGATATAGTTAGCCAGCTATAGGATTGGGTGCACCGTGATTAAAGTTGCCTTGTATGTCAAGGGGTTGTGATTGTACCGTATACCCCATCCAAGTACCCCTAACGATTGAGGTTAAGATCACAATGGTGGATGTTAATCCCATGTGTGTGTTTTGTGTTATGTGTCACGTACTCTCGTTCGTGGAATTATACAACTACTGATGAGTGGTGTTGAGGGGTTGTGATTGTACCGTTATACTCCACCACCGGTGTCACAATGATGGAGGGTTGCTCTCGTGTGTGAGCCTTGTGTAGTTTGGTAGTGTGTATGAAGTGTTTGGGACAACGCTTGTAATCTGCATATCCGATTGTGTCATTTGTGTTGGTTTTGGTATTATTGAGAATGGATCACTTGCAAGCTAATATAATGTTGATGATTAATGATTTGAGTATGCGATGTTTGAGGTTTATGCTAGAATGCATGTGATGCTTGGTTTAAGCATGAGCAAAAGATTATTTGCTTTTATTATAATGATGTTAAGAGCATGTGGTTTGAAAAGTGCATTGATGCTTAGAAGAGCACGTTTAAGGAAATGCATGACTTTGCAATTAATGATGCAATGGTTTTATGAAATGCATTTGTGAATGTTGGTTTAGCAATCCTCACTAAGCTATATGCTTACAGTCATTTGTTTCATCAATGCAGATAATTGAGCATTCAAGGCAACCCGATAGCAAGTGGAATCCAAGCTTTTGATTAAACAAAGTATGTAGTTTCACCTTGGTGTAATAAGAGGCAATGGGAGGGATTTTTACTCTTGTTAGTATTTGTTGATGTTAAACACCTTAAGCATGTTTGGTTTGCTTATTTTGGTTTGTAAATGGCCTTGGAGGTTTGATTTGTGTTTGAATATGGCTTTTAGCTTTTGTATGGTTTTGAAGACTAGGAAGCATTCCTATAGTTCTAATGCTTGCATGAATGACATTATGATTCAGCTTGCGCTTCATGTTAATGGTCTTTAATGCTTATACATGTTGAATGTGTGATGTGGCATGTGTTGGAATGATTTCAGAGGTGAATGTTTGACAAAACCCAACAAATTGTGAAGTTGCATGGCATGGCATTTCGGAACGCCCTTATTTGTTTCGGAACGATGGCCTGGAATAGTCATGGCGTTTCGAAACGAGTAAGCACGTTCCGGAACATTTTGCTATTGGAAAGCATTGATTTGAAATGGGTTTCAGAATGCACCCGCGTATCGAAACGGTCAACCTGGTTTCAAAACGGTCGTTTCGATATAGGGTCTTGTGTTTCGAAACACTTGGCCGGTTGATTTGATTTTGAATTGTTTCAGGTTTCTGTTTTCTTATGTTTTGGTCCCTGAGTCTTGAATGCTTAATTAAATGAGTTTGGATGATCTCTTTGTGATGAAACTCTGCATGCTGGTATGTTATATGATTAATTTTTTATTAGTAACTTTAAAACTTTTTAGTCCTTATAATTCTGGAAATTTACAAATTAGTCCCTAAAAGACGTTTGTATGCAATTGAACCCCTAATTGAGTTCCGTTCGCTGTGTCTCTTTTGCTAAATTGTATTGCTAATCATATAGGTTAATAATGTGCATCTAGAAAATATCAAAAAAGGGTCATTAATCAAGGTTGACTTTTACGAGTTGACTTTGGTTTTCCCCGTGTAATATTCTCAGGTCGGGTCGGGCGTCTAGGCCGGGCTAAGAGGGTTACATAGAAAGAGCATGATGAGATAGATATTTCTAAATGAGAAATGGTTTTGAGCAACTCTCACTAAGCATTTTTGCTTACGCTCTCTTTTTCCAAGGAGAGGGATTAAACTCAAATATGATTTTACATTTGCTTATTAATAATAATGGTTGGAAATGGGAAGATACCTTTATATTTAGGGAGATGTGTTTTGGAACTCCTTGTTTTGTGTCAAGTTTATTTTGCCTTAAGACTTGTAAATGGCCTTTAGTCGTTGGTTTATGCCTTGGTTGTGTTTTGACTCTTGAGTGGCTATCTTGCTTAGGTTGCATGACTATAGATTCCTTTGATGCATATGGACATGTTATGATGTTGTTTCTATCATGTGTGAATCTGGTTTGATGTTTAAATATGTTGTATGCGTGTTGGAAGCATGTTGGAATATCATTGATTGGATTAAAGTGTGCAAAACCAAAAAAAATTGTGACATTATAGGCCCAGGCGTATCGATACTCGACAACTCATATCGATACGGCTAAGCAATTTTAGGCATAGCGTTTCGAAATGGTAGAAAGCGTAACGATACGATCGTTGTGTAATAGATAGAGTGTATCGGTACTTGGGGCGTATCGGCACGGTTTTGAGCTACTAGAAATTCGTGTACCGATACGGTCCAAGGGTGTATCGATACGGGCTTTGTGTCTTTGGTGTTGGAAGTTGTTTAGTTAAGAGTGTATCAATATCGGTCTTTGAGTATCGATACAGCCATCATGTAAGTTAGTTAATGGTATCTTTGAAGTTCTGATTCTTTACGTCTTAGTCCCAAAATGTTGTTGATGCAATTAAATGAGTTTGGATGATTGTTTTAAGCTTAGATTGAACTGATAGGCATGTAATATAACTAGTTAAAGATTTCTAACTTAAAAAGTGAAGAATTCCTTTTAATTTGGTAAAATTACAAAATGGTCCCTAAAATGTGTTTGTATGCAATTGAGTCCCAAATCGATGTCTGTTTGAGTTGCAAATCGTTCCGCTACGAAGTTTATCACTTAGGATAATAATGATCATCTATACAAGATAAAATGAAAAAAATAGGGTTTTTATTGGAGTAAACCTCTCAGTTTACTTCAATATTCCCCGTGTGATCCGTTCGGTTCAGTCTACTGTCCAAACCGGGTCGAGGGGGTTACAATGCCAGCAGGATAGTATGTCAGGATTGCTTGGCAATTGATCTCTAGTTTAGGAAATTGGATTTAAACTTAACACGTGATATGTATCTAGTTCCTTAGAAAATTTAGACTGTTTGAAACTATGCTCAGACTAAAAAATTTAAAAAATGATTCTAGGGTAAAAAGAGAATAAGCCAGCAATGTTCTACAAAGGTAATGAAACTCTCCTATACCTAGGGATGATAAGTACTTAGGGCTTCGTAGTTTGCTCCCTCTTAATTCTTAAGTCCAAAACCTTAGAGTATGAGATGAAGAGAAAGCCTAGTGATATTTGGATTAAGGTGGGGATTTGTGGTATGCTCCCTCTTATCACTCACGCTAAACAGTGTCACGAAGCAAGCTTAAGATAATGCTAAAGACCCTTGGCAAAGAAAAGAAAAAAATTAAAATACGAATATGTGTTTAGAAAGTAAAATTGGCTAAGTGAGTGAAAGGATACTTGATACAAATTGCTCGCACATCATGCACTCTTCATGAGCTTAGACTAGAGTAATATTGTTGCATTTGAATTGTTATCTGCTTGGAACAATGACACTGAGATATTGAGGACAAAAATAGAGCCAAATTTTGCTTGACAACATGTGTTGGCATTACCAATCAAAATTTTGTCGAGGAAACCTTTTCACAATTTTTATTTTTTCTTTCTTTGCATTACTTGAGGAAAAGAAATGAGTTAGGTTTAGGGGTGTGTTACCTCTCAAAAAGTATTGTTTTAATGCCAATTTTACAACACTCTTGCTTATTTCTAGGTACATTTAGTTGCATTAGGTTGCTAGAATATTGCATTTGAATAAGAAGTTTAGTTTTCTGTCTATGCCAGGGTGAAGGGTTGTTTTATGGTTATTTTGCATAAGATTTGGGGCAGGAAAGCAACACAGTTCAGATTACCCGTTAGGATTGCTAAGAAGAATGCCAAGTGCTGTTGGCGCAGAAGGACCATGCGGTGCCAAGCACTTGTTGGCAGAGAAGAGCACTTGATTCCATGCTAAGAGATTGTTGAACCCTGAAAAAATAGGAAAGTATTAGGCTCCTAAAAGATCGCAAATGGATCAATCTCCGAAAAAATAGAGGATAAGGTGATGCCAAGCTACATTGGTGAAGACATGCCAAGCTCGTGTGCCAAGGAAACACTGGCAAGATGATGTTAGCCCTAGCTTGATAAACTATCACACCGATCAAATGAGGTTTATCTCTTATCCTTGGAGCATTTTGAAAGTCAAATGCGGAAGTTATCATATTCCCTTCCCTTACACACCTATAAATACAACCAAATGATCAAGCATGGAGAGGGGAGCAAAGTCAAGACTTACAATGATCAGAGTGAGGTGTTGGAGAGCTCGACGAGTGACGGTCAGTTGCACTGTGGAAGGGTGGTTCAACCATTTGGCCGAGAGCCTAGATTTGAGGGCTGTATCGAGAGACCCCTCTCGTCCATTCTTTTTGTTTTAAGTTGTTTTACTTTTATTTTAGGATGATGTATCTGAAAACGGTTATGGTTTTGATGGTTAAATCCCTCACCATGAACTAATTTCATAGTTGGCGGGGGATGTTTGGTTTGAACATTGGTTTTATGCCTTTGTTCTTTGAATGCAATTTTGTTTCAACAAAGTTTTTCTATCTGGAATGCTTTATTGTTTCTAACTGTAAATGCCAAGCGAGAGTTCGCATTACTGTGTTTCCAAATACTTTGGCAAAGCAAGAGCTGGCATAGTTGGCCTATTTCTCCTCAATATCTTAACAGACTTGGGAGGAAATGATCAGATGTTGGATACTTGCGAGAGAAGCTTCGAGAGAAGTCGTTCAAGTTGATGAACTTACTTCGTAAGTGATATCTACCCCCTCAGAGTATAGATTGATTCGTAATCAACTCGATTCATTTAAATACACGCACTATAAAGATAGAAGGATTTTTACATAATAGAATGAGGGCAATGACCATCGAGAGAGACTTTGCTAATGTTGAATATGCTCAGCAAACAATGCCAAGATAGTTTGCCAACAAAGGCTAGCATGAACAGTGTTAAAACCAGGCATTCCCTGTCAACACTCATCATTCATTAAAAACATCCTTCTTGCCAATGTTTTACCCCATTGTTTTCTTTCCTTTAAAGTAGTTTCTAAAAAAACTCCAAAACTAATCTTCTTTTTCCCAAGACAAGTAAATCATCAAAGCAATTGAATTCCATGTTAATCTATATGGGATCGATAACTCAACTTACCAAGCTTTATAATTTGCAGACCGTGTATACCTACACGCAAAAGACTCTTGACATACAATTGCCCATTATCTATAAATTGCCCATTTTGCCAGCATTATTTTACACATCTTCCAAAGAGTCTATATGCACCCTTTATCGAGATAGATGATGATGTGCTCGAGTGTTAGTTCAGGACACTAGAGCTAGTCAATGCAACATTTGTCATCGAGGGGAGTAAAGTAACAAAACCAGAATTATCGAGCTGGGTGTAACCCCCTCGTCCATGTCTGGCCGGATGACCGGTCTGAGTAGGCTATACGGGGAAAACTGAAGTGAAACCCGTTAGAGTTCCCCCTCGGTTAGCAACCCTAGAAAATTTCTTTTAATTTAATCTTGTCTAAAGGCGTATTAATTTCATAAGTGATCACGACAGCGGAAAACATCCATAAAGATACACAACCGAACCCAAAACAGCATGTAGACAGTCCATTTTATACTTATTGAGCAGGCTGTATCGATACACCAATCAAGGGTATCGATGCGCCTTGACCAAGGTCAAAATCCTTCAGTCAACACAGGAAGACCGTATCGATACAGCCCTTGAGCGTATCAATACGCCCTTCTCGTTCAACATCTCGTGGTCAACGAGATAAACTCGTACCGATACACTTAGAGCCTGTATCGATACGCCCAAGCCTTACCAATTTCTCGGATTTCCAGTGAGCTTTGAGCGTACCGATACGCCCCCGTGTATCGATACACCCAGCCAAAACTGAGTCCTGGAGGGCAAACCGTATCGATACGGCCCTTAGGCGTATCGATACGCCCTATACTGCAAGTCTCCAAATTTCAGCAAAGGACCCTCAAACACAGCTCTAGATGCATTTTAAGACTCCCATATCCACATTCAAACATTCATACAACATTTCATGGCCAAGAGCAAACATATAGAACAATCTAAATGAACATTAATGCATTCACACATGGAAATCACATAGAGGATAGATATGGTAAAATTAGACATTCTTGAAACCTTAAAAAGCCAAATGGCACATAAAATCAAGCAGCAAAATAGACATGGTCCACAATCCATAAGACTCAAACATAACACATCCATAATTTAACATACTCAAACTACCCAAAACACCTAAGGAGTTTGACACCACTCCCACAAGTTTATACCCCATCGTTTAGGCATTATTACAAAACACAAATCATACTTGTGCTAGCTTGAGAACTCCAAAAGCTTTTCCCTTTCCCACTTGCCTGCCGAACTATAACGATCTGCATGTTGGAAACAAAAGAGAGCGTAAGCTAACTAGCTTAGTGAGAGATGCTCCACAAATCCACAACATGCAGTTTTCAAAACACTCTTCATAAATGGAAATAAAACAATGGATGCACAAATGACTTTCTCAACAATTATACATGGTTTGCACAAGCACAACCAACATACACACATGGTGGGACTACACATCACCGTTTCGACTAGTAGATTTCCAATGGGACTACACATCAAAGTACTTTCCTACTAGTCACTACCGGTGGGACTACACATCACCGTAGTTAAGACAACCATCACGTGAGGCTCGACATCAACACGACTACACACTATCAACTGTATAAGACAACTCAAGATGCTCATGATAATCACAACACATAGCAATTCATTCACTCATAACAAAGCATAGGAGTAGAAACATACACTTGGGTTTAGGTGAACCCTCAAGGTCCCACCCAAAACCCCAAAGGTTCCATATCGAGCACAATTCAAAGATTAACAATTCGACTCACCGCTGCTACCTGAGAGAAGACCGAAGACCAAGCTCAAGACTCCAAAACCTTCGGATTCGTCCCCGAAGCTTCACCAACCAAATATCTTGCTTCTAATCATCCCAAAATAATGAAAACAATCTAAAATTAGTCCACAATTCAACGTAGTCAACCCGGATCACAAACCAAGCACAAAACACATAGTTTCAACTAAAAGCTAAACCCAAATTCCACATTCCCGAGCAGCCCTCAAAACCCACTGAAAACTTCCATATCAATCATCCAAACAATCATCAAACACACCCACAGTGACCCTCATATATCATACTATCATAACTAAGCATTTTCCCACTCATCAAAGCCCTTAAACCAACCCTAAAACCTCTCTAAAACCCCAACAAAACTCATTTCCGAAAATTAGTTTAAATCATCCAAAATTAAGATATGTTGGCCCTTTTTGGTTTCTAAGATCATAACAAATATTAACAAATCGAAAACTTAAATCAAAACCCATAAAGTAGCAACATTTAATATTTTCCATGGAAAACCAACTTTTTAAACCATGGGTAAAAATGAAATCTAAAGGTACTTTTGAAGAGAGGAAGACGAGAGCAAGTCGAAAACGTAATTACCTTTCAAAACTGAGCTAAAATGAAGAGAGGATGAAATGGAATAGTGAAATGGAGAAACTCTCCCCCTTTGTGGTGAGAAATGAAGAATGAAGAGGGAAGAAGAAGACAAATTTTGTGTTTTAAACAAAAAGGGGTTTTTAATTTCCAAGGGCTTGAAATTACAATAGTGCCATTAATGAGATGGCATATCTCATCAACATTTAAAATCCATGGAATTGATTTCTAAATTAATTTGAGTCCAACATAAATATTTGTTTTAAAACCCGAGGTATAAACCCGAAACTAAAAATATTTTTTTTTATTTTCACCCGACCCCTAAACCCGGGTGTTACACTGGGCAAAGACGCAAATGAAGCAAACACTCAAAAAAGGAGTAGAGGTTGGGTCGGAAAAAGACACCAAGGGAGGTTGTACCCCGTAGCTATCCCAAAAAAATTGATCGATTTGGTTTGGGCTTCAAGCCCAACCATTGGCAAAGAAAGGCAGAAATTAGGAATCACCAGGAAAGGAGAAGGGCAAGGTTGAAAGTGGAAGAAATTTAGTGGGAGCCAATGACATTCCCACCTCCGAGCCATAATTTCATATCTGAAGGCTTTCTGGACCCCAACGCCCAAGTTAATGAGAAGGAGAAATGAAAAAATGACTTGTGTGAAGCATTTGAGATGTTGAGCATCAACGCCGTGACGGACGAGGAAGGAGAGAACAAGTACTTGTCCATGATTACCCCTGCTCTAAACTTGACAATTGGACTGTTGAAGAAATTCTTGTAGTCTTTAAGATAGTTTCAGAGTAATTCTCAAAAGCCAGCCTATTTGCCCTCGGGCCCGGAGGCAATTAGAGATCTTATGTAAAAGGGCCTATGTCAAACTAATAATTTGAAATTCAATAAAAGATGCATTTTCCTTCCTTCCAAAAAATTTTGTGTGGAATTTTTTTCATAAATCATGAATAAACCTAGAGTAAAAAATGAGAACAAAAACAAATCATTCCATTATTTGGTTCATCTCTTTCCTTCATATATATATATATATATATATATTCCTTGCTTCTCCTTTGTATGTCTTCAGATATTAGTGGCTTAAATGATTCTGAGCCAGAATCCGATGTTAAATTTGAAATGCCTTTATGCCTAGTAGAAATTGAAAATGTTGATGATGAGGAAGAATATGATCTACCTAAAGACTTGCTCAGGATGGTAGAAGGAGAAAAGAGACAAATTTTACCACACAAGGAGGATTTGGAAATTCTAAACCTTGGCACAGAAGAAGAGAAGCGTGAGGTAAAGATTGGCACCACCATTACGGATATTACCTAACAAAGCCTTATTGAGCTCCTAAAAGAATATAAGGATATTTTTGCCCGGTCATACAAAGACATGTCTGGTCTTGACACTAACATTGTTGTACATCGGTTGCCAATAAAGTTAGGGTGCGAACCTGTGAAACAAAAGCTTAAAAGGATGAAAGCTGAGACACTCGTGAAAATTAAGGATGAAGTGAAAAAGCAGTACGACGCAGGATTCCTTAAAGTGGATAAATATCCAAAATGGGTAGCAAACATTGCCTCGGATCCTAAAAAGGATGGAAATGTACGAATGTGTGTGGACTACAGGGACCTCAATAGGGCGAGCCCCAAAGATAATTTCCCACTATCACACATTGATACATTAGTGGAGAACACAGCCGGGCATTCCCTCTTTTCCTTCATGGATGGGTTCCTCGGGTATAATCAGATTAAAACATGCCCAGAAGTTATGGAAAAGACCATCTTCATATATGCCTTTTGGCTTGAAGAATGCCAGGGGAACATACCAAAGAACCATGGTTACCCTATTCCATGATATGATGCACAAAGAAATAGAAGTGTACGTTGATGATATGATTGCTAAATCCCGATCAGAGGAGGAACATCTAGCAAATTTAGAAAAAGAACTCTTTCAAAGGTTGAGGAAATTATAGCTAAAACTTAACCCAATTAAGTGTACATTTGGGGTTACTTCAAGAAAATTATTAGGATTTGTGGTAAGTAGGAAATGATCTTGACAAAATTAAGGCCATTCAAGAGCTTCCTCCACCATAAACACAGAAGGAAGTTTAGGGTTTTTTTAGAAGATTAAACTACATTGCACGCTTTATTTCTCAGCTGAAAGACAAATGTGATCCGATGTTCAGGCTACTTAGAAAGAATAACTCGGGCACACGGAATGAAGAATGCCAGACGGCTTTGGAGAAGATCAAAGAGCAGTTAACTAATCCTCATGTGTTGGTCCCGCCAGTTTCTGGAAAGCCATTAATTCTATACCTAACAATGTATGAAAACCTCGATGGGTTGTGTGCTGGGGCAGCATGACAAAATTGGAAGAAAAGAAAGCGTGATATATTACCTAAGCAAAAAGATCACTGATTGTGAAACAAGGTACTCCTCAATTGAAAATCTATGTTATACACTGGTCTGGGCAGCTTAAAGGCTTAGGCAATATACGCTATATCACACTACATGGCTAATTTAAAAATTAGATCCACTAAAGTTCATGATGGAAGTTCCAGTCTTATAAGAAAGACTGGCACGATGGCATATGTTACTATCTGATCTCGACATTCAATATGTGAGTCAAAAAGTGGTAAAAGAAAGTGCCATAGCTTATTTTCTAGCAAGTGAAGCTTGTGACGACTATGAGGCACCGAGTTTCAATTTCCCTAATAAAGAAGTAATGCATATTTTAGAGGATAGCGAAGACCCGGTAGAATCATGGGTCCTAACATCGATGGTGCAGCAAATGCTTTGGGACATGGAATTGGAGCAGTCTTGGTTTCTCCAGAAAGGGATTGCTATCCTTTCGCCAGTCTTTTGAATTTCTTCTATACCAATAACATGGCAGAATGTGAGGCTTGTATATTGGGATTAAGGGAAGCCATTGAAAGGAAAATTCATAGCTTGAAAGTTTTCGGAGACTCAACGTTAGTTATCTATCAAGTATGTGGTGAATGGGAGACGAAATATGCAAAGTTGGTGGAATGTCACAAGTTGGTCCTCGAATTAAGTAAGGAATTCGATGAGATCACCTTCAAGTATCTCCCTAGAGAAGAAAATCAAATGGCAAAAGAAAATCAAGTTGGTCCTCGAATTAACTAAGGAATGTCACAAGTTGGTCCTCAAAGATGATGCCCATCAAATTGCAAATGTTGGGTTCCCCAGCTCATTTCTATGACGTAGAAGAAGAAGTAGATGGCTTGCCATGGTACCATGATATTCTGTAGTAAGTAAGGTCACAACAATACCCGCCCCAGGGAATTGAGAAAGAAAAGAAAAATGATAAGGAAATTGGCATCAGGGTATGTTCTTGATAGAGAAATTTTGTACAAGATAAGTCGAGATCATGTGCTTCTGAGATGTGTAGACGCAAAAGAGGATCGATTGATTTTGGAAGAAGTTCAGGAGGGAGTTTGCAGAACTCACCCAAGTGGCTTTACCATGGCTAGGAGAATCATGCGTTTTGGGTATTATTGGTCAACCATGGAAGGGGATTGTATCAATTCTACTCGAAAATGCCACAAGTGTCAAGTTTATGCAGATAAGGTTCATACACCCCCACAGTCACTCCATGTAATGTCGGCTCCTTGGTCGTTCTCCATGTGGGGCATAAATGTCAACAACCAAATCCATCCAAAGGCGTCAAATGGACATCGGGTCATTCTAGTAACCATCGACTATTTCACAAAGTCGGTTGAGGCGACCTCTTATGCAAATGTTACCAGATCTATGGTTTGCAAATTCCTGAAAAATGAAATCATTTGTCGATATGGTTTGCCTGAAAGTATCATTACTGACAATGCTTCCAACCTGAACAATAGGATGATTGTCGCGGTCTGTGAGCAGTTTAACATCAAACATCATAATTCGTTGATATATTGCCCAAAGATGAATGGGGCAGTGGAGGCTGCAAATAAGAATATCAATAAGATTGTCGCAAAAATGAGTGACACTTACAAAGGCTGGCATGAGATGCTAATATTTGCCTTATATGCATACCGAACTACAGTACAGACATATATCAGGACAAGCCATTTTTGCTGGTGTACGGAGTAGAGGCAATATTACCAATTGAGTTTGAGATACCATTGCTTCGCGTCTTAATGGAGGCAAAGTTAAACGAGGCATAATGGGTTCATGCTAGATATGATCAGCTGAACTTAACTGATGAGAAAAGTTTGAAAGCCTTATGACACGGTTAGATGTACCAAAGAAGGATGATAAGGGCTCATGAGACGAAAGTTCGACCGAGAGAATTCCAGGAAGGGGATTTGGTGCTGAAGAAGAAGTTACCAATCCAGAGTGATTCCTGAGGAAAATAGGCACCAAATTAAGAAGGACCATACATTGTAACGAGGGTTTTCTCAGGTGGGGATTAATTTTGGATGAAATGGACAGAGATGAACTTCATAGCCCAATAAACTTTGATTTAGTCAAGAAGTATTATGTTTAAAGAAGGAAAAGAGAAAAAAAAAAGATAAAAGGGGGGTTCAAAATGAAATCCCGTAAAGGGAGTTTTGAAACCAAAGGAGAACATGAGTTAAAAACCCACAAAGGGTGGCTCGGGTGGTTGGTATGGCAAGTTATTATCTCGGGGACATGACACATACTGATCTTCTCGCGTGTCACCATTTTCGAAGTCTGCTTGGCATAGGTAGCATTCAAGGCATCTCACGACGTTTTGACCAGAAGAAGTTTTTGTCAATGATATTTGAATACTTGTACTTGTGATTTATTTTTTGTTTGCCACAATTTGAATAAAATTGACCTTCTTCTTTGTTGATACCTTTCTCTTTTTCAAAAGCATCTTGCATTAAAATAAGAATTAATAGGTTTAACATCACTTAAAACATGTAAAAAGATTTTTGAGCATTACTTTGAAAGAGTTTTAAAAGTACAAGTACTATGAGGTGTTCCGTGGTTAATATAGAACCTGGGGCATGAATGATTGATGCATAAGGATATTTAAAGTGGAAATATGTTTTGCTGTAAAAATTCCCATGCAAGCAATTCAAAGTATTATGTGTAGGCAAGAATCTGAGAACACTCACAAATCTTTGAAGTTTTCATATATCCCTAAGGCAGTATATTCTCTTGATCAACAGTCTCTTTTCCATGATAATGAGAAAAAAATTTACAGGCATTGAAGGTGGCATCCAAAGATATAAGGATTATCATTCACGGTTCAGAGGGACTCAATGAGTCTCTGAATATTGATGTATCAATTGCAATGATAGTAGATTTTAGGACGTTTGTATATGAATATTAGATGTTTTCAATGAAGAAAACAGGTACTAAGAATGAGAATGATGAAGTTGAAGAAGTCTATCCTTCCGACTAGGAGTACAGGATTACTAGATTAAGTGAGCAAAGATCAAATGTTTTCATTGAGATGAATTCTCGGATTTTCTTCATCAACCGTGGAAGTGGGGACAAACTTTCATGGAGGTGGATACTCTAATTAACAAGAATGTGATGTTCACTTTCAGTACACAGATCCAGGCGCAGGCGGGAACCTTATGGTTGTTTGCCTTGCTAGGGATGGGTCGAACCGCAATCATCTTTTCAAGGATTGGTGGTGAAAAAGCTGCTTTCTGGACATTTCAGGTGCACAATAGACACTTTCTTTTTTATTGGATTTCTTGCGTATTTTTGCAGCGTCTTTGGCTAGTGTTGAGTTTGCTTAGTTATAGCTATTGTGCTTTGTAGTGGTGATGTTAAGGTGGTGTTAGCGATGAGGCATGTTGGTATTTGTATTTGATGTTAAGGTGGTGTAGCGATGCGGTATATTAGTACGGTATGTGTTGTACTCTTTTCTTCTGCATAGGTTAGCGAGGTTTTTAACGAGGCACGCGTACTGGTCAAGGCGATTCGACTCTAATAAATTTCTTGCCGAGCAAAAAAAGTGCAACAAGATCATTTTAAATCATTAAACTTGATATCTCTTCAAATCATGTAATTGTTATACACAAGGCAAGCCAAGAATGTGTTTGGCTAAGACCATTGACCCAACATATCTAAAAATATGTGATTTACTTTCACAAGATATGATGCAAAACTATCTTATGCAGAGATAATGTAAAATGTATAAATCAATCGAAAGGTGGAAACATCAAAGATGACAAAATGAACATATTACTCCAAAGTTTCATCTCTCGCAATCTTTAGAAAAATAGTATTCGAGATTGAATTATGAAGATTCAAAGATCTTATGTAATGTTTTTCAAGAGGGGAAGTAAATATGTGTTGCACTCTTTTTCCCATAACTAAGGTTTTGTCCTAATGAGTTTTCATGTTAAGTCTTTTAATGAGACGACATATTATGCGTATCAAAGATGTGTGTATTTCTTTCCTTCATTAAAGAGTACAGAAAAAACAAATCCTAAGCATTTGATATATCGACTCTAACACTACCACCACACTATAAAACGCTAGGTCCTCAAAGAACCATAAAATCCAAAGCATCTCATAACAACTAAAAACAATTTTGTAACCTCTGGAAATAAAGCCTCTACGAGAGACTTGACTCAAATATACTCCAAAGTAAAATATTGAAAACCCGAATTGATTAGTAAACAAAAGTCTTTATTTTTTATACAACAATAAGCGATTTCTACGGGATTCAATAAACTTATCAAGTTTTCATTATAATTTTTTTTTTCGTCGGTTAATTCAAAGGGTTTTGAATTTTTTAAAAACAAGGTTTGGTTTAAAGTGAATTGAAGGGGGAAAATAATATTTGTTTCTATGGCATGAAATGTTGAGATTTAAAATGGATTTTGTTGTGTGTGAATTTTTAGACAAAGGGCTAGTTTCGCATTACTTTTGAAAAGTGACTTTTAAAAGTACTATTAGAAATGGATTTTAAACAGGGATTTTGAAGAATATATGCGTCTGTAGTGGCGCCGCAATCCCTCTCTCGTAGAAAACCACCTACGTTGTCAAGTCTAGGTGCGAGCAGAGAAGATTAGAGAGAATATTATATAAAGAGTCCGCCGGTCGATTATCCATTTTGGCAGCAGAGTTGGTTCATCGAATTATTATTTCTGATGGCGATTGGATTCTTAGGTTTTTAAAAATCTCTTTTCAATCTCGATACCCACCGTCTCCATTGAGTTTTGATGTTGGGTTCTTGCTTTTGGCTACTACAATCGTATTCAAGTACGTTGATCGACGAGGGTTTTCTTTGACAACAAGTTTTGATTTGGATTTCCAAGAAAATTTGAAGCTTTTGTTGTGGTGTTTATGTGTATAATTAAGATCAACTACTGCCATGCATTAAAGCCATTGACTTCGAATTGGGGAAACTAATGTTGGAATCGATGGAAAACCCTAACCCTAGTGTTAAGTCGTTAAAACTCCATTATGAGAACTCGGTCGGCCGACCGCTGGAGGCAACGTCCAAGAGCAGCCTGCATCTTGTGTCAACAGTTACTGGTCCTGAAGGACCACGAGAGAGCAATCTCTCATTGACAAATAACCCTAAAGGGGTGAAGAGATGGAAGCGGTGAATAATAAGGAGGATGGTTTGATAGTTTATCAAGAGCGGGCAACAACTAGCTTTGAGTTTCCCCCTGTGCTTGAACGTTCGGGAGCACCCATTCAATCTGAAGATTTACAGGCAGTATATAGGGTAAAGGATAAAGAAGGATTAGAGTACACGAACGACGTTGGTGCTGGTGTAAGTAGCGAGGGTTTAGGGTTGCCTATCGCTGCAATGGAGATGATGGAAACTAATACACGGACATCCCCTACTGTGATTACTGAAGGAAAGACAATTGGAAACCATTCTGATCCCAAAGCTTCTTACGCAGGAGTACTACGAGTGAATTCATCGTTAAATGCTAGCCAACATGATGTACAACCAGAGAAGGAAATTGTAGTGCATGATGATGATGTTAAAGTTGATAGCTCTGGTCTAATCCCTTCGATCAGCTTCTCTAAGCGAGTTCATGCACTGATTGATTCTCGGATGAGAAATACGCTCATTGTTCGTTTACTTGGAAAGACTATCGGTTTTGAAGCTTTGTAAGCTCGCATCCCAACTCTGTGGTCTCTTTCGGGCAGTTTTCAGTCAATATACCTTGATAATGACTACTTCTTGGTCAAGTTGGATCAGGAATGTGATTACTCCAAAATTATATCAGGTGGACCATGGACAATTTACGGGAGCTATCTAACAGTACAAGCATGGAGCATGTCTTCTTCGACTTCTGAAAAACACCCATCTTAAGTTATCGCATGGGCCATGCTCCTTGATCTTCCTTTTCGGTATTACACCAAGGCCTTGTTTCGATGGATGGATAATCTAATTGGAAGAGCGGTGAAGGTTGATTATAACACAAATGTTGAGGGACGGGGTCATTTTGTGCGCTTAGCGGTTATAGTTGACATAAATAAGCCTCTTGTTCTGAGTCTTAACATAGATGGTTTTAATCAGAGATTAGAATATGATGGTTTAAATTTTATATACTACAAGTGTGGACTCTATGGGCACACCAAAGATTGGTGTGGTAAATCAGTGGCTTTGGAAGAAGTAGGACCGAAGCCGGCAAAATCAGTTGCTACTAATGGGGTTTCAGAAGTTTTTGGCCCATGGATGGCAACGCCTACTAGGAGTCGAAGCCCAAGGAAGGAGAATTTATCAAAGAAATCTGATTTGAGGGAACAAAATGCCGTAAGCGACTCTAGATTTAACCTTCCGCGGGACTTAGTGGAGGAGACCCCTTCTAATGAGACACCAATGACTCAAGGAAAGGATTTTACTACTGCCATGAATGAACCAGCTCAAGCTAAGCGCATAAGGGATACCAAGGCAAACAAGAAGAAGAAACAGAATGTGACGACATTAGGTCTGTTATTGCGACCCGGAATGACGATTTCACCTGGAGCTGGATCGAGCAAAGATGCTGCAAATGATTACAAGCGTCCCTGTACTGTCCCGGAAGTCGATGGCAAGGCAATCCAGAATGTGGTGGTTCGATCGGAGATAAAAGGGGGAAATCATACAACTGCTTTAATCGTTGAAGATGGTCAAGACTTTCAAGTGAAAAACGTGGGAGATATAGTGAACAATAAAGGAAGCAAACAACGTAGAAACAAAGAACAAGCAAGTAAAGGATTACGGATCCGAAAACCGTCAGATTTTAAGCTGACGTCCAAACATGTTATCTCGAAGTGGCTGAGTAAGGTCCCTAGTAAAGGCGGCGTAGGTGTGGAGTTGTTCGAATCTACAGTACCTAAGAGTCAGAAAAGTGGTGCGCCTGTTGCTCAATTGCAAACTGGTGAACAACAGCTAGATATAGAAATTAGCAAGAAACATGTTGAATTAGGAGACATAGAACTTCTACAGGAGGCATGATAGTCGCAGGTGGAAGCTGGACATAGTGGAACAAAGATAATTACGGGAATGGACACAGATAGTGCCATGAGTACGCAGTAAGCCTTTAATTTCTCTTGTCCATTTTTTTAATGATTAAAATTATGTGTTGGAATACTCAGGGCCTTGCATGCCCTTCTTTTCGTTGCCATTTCAAGATTTTTGTTAGATTGCAAGATCCATAGTTAGTTGGGTTAGTGGAGCCTCGTATTAGTGGGATTAGAGCTGATATTGTGATAGAGAAGTTGGGGTTTCCGAACTCTTTCCGGGTCGAGGCTCATGGTTTCAGTGAGGGTGTTTGGATTCTTTGGAGAGAGTCAGTAACGGTCACAGTAGTACAAATTTCTATTAATTCATTCATTATCATGTCAATGTGGTTGGATCGCTCATTTGGTTCTTTTGTATAGTAGTCTATGTGAGCCTGAATGTTACTTCTAGACGGGTGTTGTGGGATCATTTGGAAAATATTAACCCTGGGCATGATGCACCTTGGATTCTAGGTGGCGAAGTGGTGGCGCATGTAGTGGCTCGGGGATTAATTCTCTCTTCTCGAATTTTGTCTTCAACACAGGGCTTATTGATGCTGGGTTTTTCGGGCCTCGTTTTACTTGGAATCGGAGCGATCTCTACAAACACCTGGATCGGTTTCTCGTTAACAAAGCTTGGCAAGCTAAGGTGCAAAGATATTCTATATTCCATTTGGATCAACTAGGATCGGACCATAGATCGATCCTGATGAAGCCGTAGGAGAATAATAACCCCCCGCTTAATTGGCCATTTCGTTTCCTGCCTTGTTGGCATGAACATCCAGATTTCTGTGAGTTCATTGCCTCGTATTCGAATACAAATCGGGACATAGAAGTTAACTTTGAGAAGTTTAAAACAAAAGTGGGGGAGTGGAACCGTAGCGTCTTTGGTCATATTGAACAAAGGAAACGCAGACTTATGGCTCGTATGAGGGGCATCGATCGCAGACATGAAACTAGGGGTCCATCATCCTTAGCTCGATTGCGTGGTAAGATCGTAACACAACTGGAAATTACTTTAGAACATGAGGAATATCTTTGGTTTCAAAGGGCAAGAACGCAATGGATTTTTTATGTTGATAGGAACACGCTGTATTTTCATGGATGCACTATGAACCGTCAGAAACAGAACTCTATCACCGCCCTAAAATTACATAACGGCACTTGGTGTACGGATCCAGGGGAGTTACAACAACTAGAAATTTCCTTCTTACTGGATTTGTTTTCCTCATCCATGAATCATTTTCCGACATATCCCATAACGGGTCGATTTCAACATTTAACGGCTATCGAGAAGCACTGGATCTCTGCTTCGGTTTCGAATAGAGAGGTGATGCAAGCAATTTTTTCTATGAGCCCTCTTAAGGCTCCAGGGGTGGACGGATTGCATGCAACATTCTATCAGAAAAAATGGTCTTTGGTAGGAGATGGAGCTTGTACTCTAATTAAAAGAATTTTTGCGTCAGGTATGTTTGATAAAACCATAAACCGCACATTGCTTGTTCTGATTCCCAATGTAGAAAATTCGAAATTTATATCTCTGCTCAGACCCATAAATTTGTGTAATGTCCTCTATAAAACAATCACCAAGATTATTGTGAACGGTTTGAAACTGTTCTTGTCTGATTGGATTAGTAGAAACCAAACAAGTTTTGTGCCAGGAAGAGCTATTACGGATAACATTATAATTGTGCAAGAAGTTATACACTCGATGCATAAAAATAAGGGGAATTTAGGTTGGATGGCTTTGAAAATCGATCTTGAGAAAGTGTACAATAGACTCGATTGGGGTTTTATTCAAGACACGCTAGTTGATTTGGATGTTCCTGTTGAATTGGTGTCATTAATTATGTTCTGTGTTACTTCTGTATCCACACAGATTTTGTGGAATGGAGCTGTCGCTTCTAGCTTTATGCCATATAGGGGTATTCGCCAAGGTGATCCTTTATCTCCATACTTATTTGTATTGTATATGGAATGTTTGGCTCATGCGATCTAGGTGGGTATTGACTCGGGTGTTTGGAAACCAATTCGTCTATCTCGAGGTGGCCCTGCGTTACCCATCTTTTCTTTGCAGAAGACTTGGTCATTTTTGCTGAAACATCAGTTGATTGGGTTTAAATTGTTCAGAGGGTGCTGGAGGATTTCTGCACAAGTTAGGGCCACAAGGTTAGTTCATCTAAGTCTCGTATATTTTTCTCATCTAATGTATCTATGGAGATGAGGAAAGATATTTGCCGAGTTTTGGGTTATGAAGAAGTTTCAGATCTAGTGTACCCATTCTTCACAAAATGGTTACTAATGCTATGCATGGTTATATTGTTCAGAAAGTTAAAAATAAGTTGTCTAGTTGGAAGGCAAAACATCTGTCGCTAGCTGGACGAATCACACTTGTTAAATCAGTTTTATATGCTATCTCAGCTTATGCTATGCAGTCAATCCCTTTACCTAAAGGTGTTTGCATAGATATTGAAGGTCTAATTTGTAGATTTCTTTGGGGTGGATTAGATTCGAGGCGTGGTCTCTCTCTAGTTAAGTAGGAAGATGTGTGTAAAGCACAGTATGATGGTGGCCTTGGTATTCGCCAAGTTTTTGTACATAATAAGGCTTTTTTAATGAAGATTGCATTTAATCTTCTTACATGTCCGGATAAGTTATGGGTTCGGGTTTTACAAGAGAAATACAAGTAGAACTCTTAGATACCTGAGTCAATTTTGCGACAGGATAGTTCTAGATTATGGCAAGGACTAACTAATATACAGGAGGATGTTAAGGTGGTATAACTTGGACCATGAGCAATGGTTGGAATGTTAGATTATGGTTAGACCCGTGGATAAGCACATAAGAGCCTTTGATAGAGCATGTTACGGACTGGTCTAGGGTAGGGAATGTAGGCTGTGTTATTGCCGATATGGTAACACCAACAGGGGACTGGAATTGGCCGGCGTTTAGTCCCTTGATTCCGCCCAACATGATTCTATAAATTGCAGGTATCAAGCCGCCATTAGCTTCGTCATTTGCAGGAGTTTCGTCTTGGTGATGGGATCCTTTACACTTATTCTCGGTGTGATCGACGTATTTGTCATTAACAGCAACACCATCCATCAATGAAGATAGCGGTTGGGTGTGCATTGCTAAGTTTAAAGGCTCACCTCGGGTGCGCACGTTTCTATGATTGGTTTACTGGGATTGGATCCTTACAAATAAGGAGAGGGTTCGAAGACATATAGCGGAAGACGAAAGATGCGCATGGTGTGGTGCTGGAAGAGAAGATACGCTCCATGTGTTGAGAGATTGCCCAGCTGCATTTGCAGTATGCTCCAGCGTGGTAAAGCCAGAGAAAGTTGGAGAGTTTTTTGCACTACCTCTTTGACAATGGATTGTATTAAACCTATGTGACGACTACAATTTCCCGCGGGTGTATTCCAATTGGGAACTTATGTTTGGATATATTATTTAGACGTTATGGAAATAGCGGAACAACAACATCTTTGGTTCTGATGGTTGCCTACATGAGCCGATGTTAATCAAATGCCGTTGAATGGTGGAGGAGGTGCTCCTTGCTAGGGCCTAGGATTTGCTGTGTGTGCATGGAAATGGAAGTGACCATGGATAGTCAGGATCGAGAGTGTGGTCATTCCCTCCTGAGGGCGGGGTGACGTGTAATACGGATGGCTCACATCGGCGTTCAATAGGGGGTGCCACTTGTGGAGGAGTTCTTCAAAATCATAACGGAGAATGGATTGCCGCCTTTGCCAAGAGCGTAGGATTATGTTAAGCTCTTGAAGCCGAGCTCTGGGGTTTATATGAGGGATTATATTTAGCGTGGGAACTTGGCATTGGAAAACTGCAGTTAGAGTCGGACTGTGGTCATGCTTTACAATGTATAAAAGATCGCAACCATGTTGGGTGCACGGTCTTGATAATTCATCATATCTGGGACTTGCCTGATAAAAACTGGGTGATAGATTTGGTGTGGATAAGTAGGGATCGAAATATTGTAGCCGAAAAGTTGGCTCGGCTTGCTTGGGAGCTACCCTTAGGACTGAATGAGTTCGCCGAACCACCGTGGGGTGTGGAGAACTTATTGAGCTCGGATGTGTTAGGAGAATCTTTTAATGTACCTGAAGTTTCCTAATATGTCTTTGTAAGTATTTGCGATTACACTCTTTTTTCTCCATTAGGTTTAGGGGGTTTTTTAATGAGGTCCGAGGAATACTCCCATTTTTAATAAAAAATGAATTTTAAAAAGTTGGTTGTAAGATTTTAGTGTTCAGCATTGCTGTCAAAAAGTACTTTTAAGAAGATAAATGATCATTTTAGACATGATATTGTTAGTTATATATATATGGTATTCAAATTCTCTAATGTTATAATATATGAAATATATCAGCTTAAATTATTATAAAAGTATAAAATATTTTTATTAATAAATATATATTTTAACAATTATACGTGTTCCATGAAAATATAACAAATTTGAAATATTTTACTTAAAAAATTTGACATGATTAAATATATATATATATATATATATATATCATTTTAAAATTAAAAATAATTATAAATTATATAATTATATCTTCGTAAAGAATTGTAAATTTATCAATTATAAATAAATACAATAGCAAATGAAGGTTAAAATTGTAATTTAGCTCTCAAAATTACTTTTACAACCGCAAAAGCTAAAAATTTTATCTTTTACGTTTGGGTTGAAAATTACTTTTCAAAAGCAGTTTTTTTCTCCAAGAAGGTTAAAATTGTAATTTAACTCTCAAAATCAATTTTACAACCGCAAAAGCTAAAAATTTTAGCTTTTGCGTTTGGGTTGAAAATCACTTTTCAAAAACAATTATATCTCCAAATAGCTAGCTGTTTAGCACAACTTTTGGCCTCAAACCAGTTTTTAGAACCAAAAGCTGGTTTGAAAAGCAATGCCAAACAAAAGCCTAAGTTTATGATATTTGGATTATATCCGTGTTTAGAGTAGAAATTTTTACACCTTCACTTTCAGTTTTGAATTTGATTTTCTTCAAAATATTATATTTGAGTTTTAATTGTTTTATATTTTATATTAAAATAAAGTTATAAGCTTATGATATGTTAGATGTCATGTCATTTAAAATGTATTATCACATATGACATGTCATTGTCGTTAAATTTTTAACGGTCTAATTAGTATGTTAGTTAAAAAAAATAAGCAATTTAACAAAAAAATAGGTTGAGAGCCAAATTTATTCCTGAAAAAAATTGGTGCCAAAATGACAAAAATTATAAATATTAAGTGTTAAAATTATCTTTATGCCAAAATTGTATTGTACCTTTACACTACACCAAAAACCTACTTTTTGCCACATTTATAAGCAAACGTCGCTTTGTGGCACTTTCATATAATATATTGTATATTATAATATTAAAATAGTTTTTAATGTTTGATTAAGTAATCAATTTGATTTTTATTTTTATTTATTTCAATCCTTTAACATTTTAATTTTAGTCAATGTTTTTTTAACGAAAATTATTAATTAATTAACAATCAAAATTTACTACTAATGTGACATTCTTATTAGTAAGAATTAAACTCCTAACTAGTTACAAGATAAAATGAATAATCATCACACCACCTTTTATAGTTATATCAACTAATAATTTAATAAACTATTTCTCTCTAAATAAAAATGAAATCTGCCTTTGAAAAATAAAAAAATAATCTTGGCAAGAAGGAGAGTCAAAATCTGGTTCCTTTGAAAAATAAAAAAATTAATCTTGACAAGAAGGATTTAAACGCGGACGCTTGAAACATAAATTATAAAAAATGTATAAATTAAAATATATTAGTTTATAAAATTAATTATAAAAATAAAAATTTATTAATTTCATAATAGAAAAGGAGTGTGTATATAATAATAATAATTATTATTATTATTATTATTATTATTATTATTATTATTATTATAAATTATCATTTTTATAATAACTTAAAATATTTATGATTTCATAACATCAATTACTAATTTATAAATAATTTTTTATAAAATTAATATAATTGAACTATTTGTATACATATATATATATATATATATATATTGTAATTTTTGTTATAATTATTATATTTTGATAAAGTAAAAATAATTAATTTCAACCACAATATAGTCTAGCTATTATTTTTTTGGTCAATTATATAATAATTATCCTAGTTTGATTCAGATTCCCTTCTTGTTAGGGGTGGGGATCGAGTGGGGAATTTCTCATGCTCAAAAATATTTAACAAATTTATTATTTTACTGACCAAAATAAATAACTAATTCAGTTTAAAATATAAAGTTTGGATACTTCGATTGGAAGCAACTACGAGATGATGAAGGTTGAAAAGGTATTGTGTTGAGGAAGATTTAGACGAGAGTTTTAGCTTATATATAAAAACTAATATAAAAACATGTTGAAAAACTTGAGTGTGATTAGGTTTGAGAGAAAGTTAAATGATAATATTATAGTTAGGATTTTTTTCTTAAGATATATATTAGGGGTATATAAATATATATATATATATATATATATTTAAAAATCTTATAAAATATCGGGATCCTTGAGGATACTTTTTGGGATCCTCACGATTATTTATACGGTTACGTTTCGGTTATCCCCGCGGTTTGGATATAGCAATTTCGTCCCCATCCTCATTTGAGCTTCGGTGATAAAACTTCCTCGTCCCTATCCCTGTGGGTAAAGATTTCGATTATTCTCCAAACTCGTCGGTTTGAATCCTTACGATTTTCGAATATTTCCCACCTAATTTTCACCCCTACTTCTTACCTAAATTATTTTGCTTTACATTTTTTATTAAATAATAAAGTGATGTCATCTAATTAGAGAGCAATAATTTACTAAATAATTAACTGACGTAGTAATATATTTTTAAAATTTTCGGTTGATTTTATTCTATATTTAGCAGCGTAAGCATTTACAGGCTAAACAAGTTTCTCAATGTCGTGTGGTTTTGACGATGCAAAGCGTCACTAAAATATTCGAATTTAAATGAAATGCTCAATTCCTCAAATACTTTAATACTATATATTTTAGTACATAGGTCACTCATAAACTAATTTTACTTATTAATTTTTAAACATTTACATGATTTAGATTTGACATGGAGAATAGATAAATACTGTTTATTTTGAGCAACTATTTTTTTGGTTTTTTTTTCAGCAAATCGAATGATTTTTTTAAAGACGAATCATATAAAGCTTACATCGTCACGAACCTCATTAAAAATCTCTTTAAATCTAGATAGAGTAAAAGAGTACTCATGACTGTGTATACAGAAAGGGTGCCAAAAACTCGAAATGACACGATAACAGAATAAATACCAAACAACAAAACTACGCAAGAAAACTCGACTTTACTCTATCATTCGAAATCATGATACACGATCAACACCACCTTTTGCAAGAGCGACTTCTAAACCATTCTCCTCACTATAGATGTTATGGAAGCATACATATGGTAATGCAAAAAACACCAAATCACTTTGCCAGAACTATGACAATAACTTTCATGGTCGCCTATTATGAACCCAAGCTACAACCACCACGAAATTCGACTCAATCACAATAAAAGATGCCTTAAGCCATTTCCCAAGCACGCCTAATCGCTCACAATTCTACATCGTTAAAATTCAATTCCCCAACGGCCTGGAGAACATAGTCACAATCTCAAGACATCATAGCACATCCTTGACGCTCATTTGGATGCAGTACCGTATTAAAATCCCCTCATAGGAAGTAAGGAATTAAACACTCCATGATCACTTGATTTAGCTCATCCTAAACCTACCTTTGCTCCTCAAAAAATAAACGGGGCGTAATCCCCACCTGTCCACAAAACTACTCATCAGCGATCCACCTTTCTTCCACTACAAGAAATTAAGATTCCTTTCGCACCACAAACATACAAAAACGAGTTGTATCCCAAATTACCAACACCTTATTAGATCTTCTCAACGATGGAATAAACGTAAAGTCAAAACTATTAAAGTGCTATAGTGGACCAATAGTAGAAATGTTATGTGTATAGGTTTGGTGGTTAGGCAGTCAACTAATGTAAGTTGAGTTGGTTGAGGTGAGTCAGCAAGAATGGTCAGGAGTCTGTTAGGTTGCCGTTACATTGCTGACTCACTCAACTATGTATAAAACCTACCCGGTCTCAATTGAGATATTACGAGTTTATTAATAAAATCTCTAGAGAATACCGTCTCTCTTTCCCTCCAAATATTCAGTACTTCATCTCTGTTCAACTATCCTAATATGGTATTAGTCGCTAATCTCCTGGTGTTTCTCCGCTATGCTCTTCTCCCGTCTACTAGTTGATGTGCGTGCTGCAAGCTACTATTGTGAATTGAGTTGGTGACTCAATAATCAACTTCTGACCTTTTCCTTTCTCTCCGAATCGGTCAAGATAGGTGAGATTTATGTACTCATTCAACTCAGTTTTACACATCAGTTCACTGATCTGCATGAAAGAATGTCAGTTTAAATCGTTAGGAAATCTGCTACGTGTTGCTTGAATGAGAACAAATGAGTTATTTGTGGACAAATCTTTAGATCAGGAACTTTGTCTTTTAGGATTTTTCTTCGTCCTCTTAGACATCGTAGCTCTCTCATGTTTGTTATCTGATTCATGTTGGTATTATGATGTTGTTATTTGTGGTGCTTCTTGCTTTCTTTTGACGGGAAGGGTTGAATCATGTTGTACCTGGTGTGTGCCATTTCTAGTTTTTGTACATGATAAATGTTTGATTGTTTGCCTCTGATAGCTTTGTGGTGTCTTTTGTGTGCACGGTAACTGTTTGGTGTCTTTTGTGTGTGCCATCTCAGTTTACGAGGGATGTTGACTCCCGAGACTCGATTGCTACGAAGGATGGTTCTTTTCCATTTTTTCTTGTATCTGCTAATCCTTCTCTGGGACGTTCAGTCAATTCAGGCCCTGTTAATGATCCAGGCCCAAGGTTAACTTCAGACCCATCTTTTGAAAATGTTGATCCGCCCAGTGAACCCAGGCCAACAATGCCTTCCTCGTCGTCTGCCATGGATGAGCTCTCTCCAAATGATAGTCAACCCACTTCTCATGTTCTTCAGCCTGCAGACCCTTTAGTGGGACCTACTCGAGATTCTCCTGCCAATGTTTCTTCTTCTGAACCAGGCTGCCCAGTTGAGTTGGTTGAGCCGGATGGCCTTATAGGTTTCTCTCGAGACGCGTCTCCCACATTGGGTCCCGATGATGTTATGGGCTTGTCCTCTTTCTCTCTTCCGGGAGTTATGGCCTTGTCTACTCCGGGACATGAGAATGACTTGTCTGACCCATATTTTGGTGTTTTGAATGTGGACTCTTCTGTTCCACTAGATGCCGCTGAATTTAGGGCAAAATCAGGTTAGGGGTTGCCGTCATCTCTTACAAAAATGTCTATTGATGTTCCCACAGAACCAGTGTCTGCTGAGCCGTTACCTGATTTCGAAGTTGTAAATCGTCATCCCATGATAACTAGAGGAAAGGCTAGGATTCACAAGCAGAAGGTCTTCAACGCTATTGTCCCTCTTCCTCCACGACCCGAGGTTATTGAACCTCAGACTATCTATGAGGCTATGCAGAGTCCTCAATGGAGATCTGCGGCGCAGGCAGAGTTCGATGCTCTGGTCAAAAATAACACGTGGTCAATAGTCGAACTGCCTTCGAACCGGCGTGCTATAAGCTGCAAGTGGATTTTCAAGGTCAAATGGAATGCAGACGGATCTATATCTCGGTACAATGCCAGGCTGGTGGCTAAAGGGTATCTTCAACAAGCGGGCTGTGATTTTCACGAGACATTTAGTCCCATCCTCAAAACCAACCACAGTCCGTACTATTCTTTCGGTGGCAGTCGCGAAGCAGTGGAAGTTGCGTCAGGTCGACATCAAGAACGCTTTTCTGAACGGTGACTTGACCGAGGAGGTTTACATAACGCAACCTCAGGGTTACGAGCAAGGTGATAAACGCGGGTTTGTTTGTAAACACAACAAAACAATTTATGGGTTAAAACAGGCTCCAAGAGCCTAGTTTGAAAAGTTGCGTGCATATTTGTTGTCTGTTGGATTTTGTGTGTCTAAATCTGATTCATCCTTATTCATACGAAAGGTAGGAGACCAGATATTATATCTTCTAGTGTACGTAGATGACATAATAATCACTGGATGTGATGATGATGAAATCCATACTATAATAGATAATTTGGACAAAAAAATTTCTTTGAAAGATTTGGGTTTACTGCACTATTTCTTAGGAATTGAAGTTCAGTATGATAATAGTGGGATAACCTTGAGTCAGAAAAAGTATGTGAGTGATTTGTTACAAAAGGCAGGTTTGGAGAATGCTAAAGAGTTACCGATGCCCATGGTTACAAATATGCATCTATATACTATTAGTGGGAGTCTTATAGAAAATGTATCTGATTATAGGAGCATAGTGGGTGCGTTACAATGCATTGTGATTACTAGGCCGGAGATTGCGTTTGCGGTTAATCGCGTCTGTCAATTTATGCAAGCACCCCTAGATACTCATCTTCAAGCAGTGAAACGTATCTTAAGGTATTTACAAGGAATGATTGATTATGGTCTAAGGTTCACTGCTGGTTCTCGAATGAGCATAACAGCCTTTGCTGATGCAAATTGGGGTTCTGATGTGGATGATTGTCGCTCAACCACAAGTTTTTGTTTGTTTTTTGGTGGAAATTCTATGTCTTGGGGCTCAAAGAAGCAATATGTGGTTTCTCGATCTACTGCAGAAGCTGAGTATCGTGTTGTTGCATGTGCCACTACTGAAATTATGTGGCTTCAATCTCTTCTTGGTGAGTTACATGTTGGTTTGGATGATACACCTGTGCTGTGGTGTGACAACTCTAGCGTAGTTGCCGTATCTGCTAATCCTGTCATGCATTCCAAGTTCAAACATGTAGAACTTGATCTATACTTTGTACTAGAAAAGGTTGCTGCTGGAAAAGTGTTTGTTAATGAAGTTCCTACATACGAGCAAGTAGCTGATATAATGACAAAACCTCTTTCCGCTCCTATGTTTTCTCGATTTCGGTCACGGCTTGCAGTTGTACCTGTGTCATGAGCATCTCTGGATAGTTGAGGTATTTCTTTCTTCTCCTCTTATACTCTCATTGTTTGGTTGTTCGATTGTTTGTTACAGGATACTCTTCAGTCAAGGGAAGCTGCTAAGGAGGTTTTTCAGGACAAGGAAAGCAAGGTGAATGTTATGTGTATAGGTTAGGTGGTTAGGCAGTCAACTGATGTAAGTTGAGTTGTTTGAGGTGAGTCAGCAAGAATGGTTAGGAGTCTGTTAGGTTGCCGTTACATTGCCGACTCACTCAGTTGTGTATAAAACCCACCCGGTCTCAATTGAGATATTATGAGTTTATTAATAAAATCTCTAGAGAGTACCGTCTCTCTTTCCCTCCAAATATTCAGTACTTCATCTCTGTTCCACTATCCTAATAAGAAATACCCACTATCTCTAATTTCGTTTCCACTAAAATCACCAACTCACTCCAATGTTGTCGCACTAGAGATTGCACTGCTCTTTTTTTCGCTGCCGCACCTAGACCCTTTTTGTTCCATGACAACACCTGCATCTCTTGTTGCTATTATTTCGATTACCTCACATCTATAAGACGTGCAATATCTTTAACTATTTCTTCCTCGTTCCCTACTGTTTTTGCTCCAATTAATCTCCCCAAATTCAAAATTTCTCTCGCTTCTCGCAGGACCACATGTTTCTCATTCATGAATTCAGTTAGATAAAGAGTCGTTTACTATATTTTTACTTATCTTTATAAATTCAACCTTAATTTCTACTATTTATTATTGGATAATTATTACATGCGGAAACATTATTTACACAAGAGTTTTAGATCTAGGGTCTAGAGATTTTATTTAGGAGTTTTATTTCGTTACATTTAAGTGTCTAACTGTTAGTTGTCGTAAAAAAATTGATGTCATCTGATAATTGTTTGACAAGTGGCATGATTTTCTTTTCTTTTAATTATTTTTAAAAAACTTAATTTCATTAAAAAAATCTCTAAAAATTCCATAATTTCTCACAACAAACCTTAAATCCCTAATTATTCTGAAGAAAACTCTAAAACATCATAGTAACAAAAACCCAGCAAATGATGTTACGTTTGAGAGGGCAAAAAAATGTTAAAAAATTGAAGGACATGGTTGAGTTGGCTGTGGATGATGAGATTTGAAGGACAAAAAAATTGGTAATTTTATATTTTTTTTAGAAATTAAAGGCCTATTTGGTTCTAGAGTATACAAACCATTTTTATTTTTTTTGGAAAAAATGTTAAAAGAAATATGTTTGGTTGCAAAATTCAAAAATGATTTTGGAGAATGAAAACAAAAGTGAGTGAAATTTTAAAAATATAAAAATTGTTTTTATTGATTTCATTGAAAATGTTTTAGAAAGATGAAAAAGATAAAAATAAAAGTTTTTAAATTTCAACTTTATTTAACACGGGTTTTAATTCTTCTACTCTTAATTTTAGAACTTTAATTTATTTAATCAAATTTTATTTTTAGTATTGTTATATTTTAATTTAATTATTTAATGAGTAACTATTTATTTATTTTAATTTTAAAAATTTAGATATCAAACACGTTTTTACTATTTTTATTTTTTTGAAAATAAGTTTTCATTTCTATGAACCAAATTATTAATATCAATTTTAAATTTGATTTGTAACTCTAAAACACGTTGTTAAAAGTGATAATATTAGCAACGAGTTTAAAATGTCATTACATAATTTATACTAATTCTTTATTAATCACAATGACATTAAATGTTGTTATGTGAGATTAAAACATTTACAACGACATTCAAATGTTGTTGCTAAATCTAGAGTTTATCACGATTTGAGAATTTTGGAGAAGAGAGACGATAGACTTCTTGTAGAAGAAAAAAATAATAAACGCGATGTTTTGTTTTATTGTTCTGTTTAATGAAACAAACTTAAACGCATCGTTTTTCAATACACTTTACAAATACCAAAGGTACTATTATATACTAAGCAAGAAATAAATCAAAAAACTACAACTAATTTACAACTAATAAAAAACAGAAAAGAAGCTAAATTCTGTTAGCCTCCTCAAGTTGGAGCATATATGTTGTGTATGCCCAACTTGAAAATAAGAGAATGAAAAAAGAAGCTTGGTAAGGCTTTTGTCAAAAAAATCTGCAATCTGGTTATTTGAAGTGACAGGCAACAACCGTATTAGGCCTTGATGAACTTTTTCTCGTACAAGATGACAATCAATCTCAATATGCTTTGTTCTTTCATGATGAACATGATTTTCTGCAAGTTGAATGGCAGAAAGATTATCACAGAAAAGGTTGGCAGGTTTGAAAGGAATTTGAAAATCCTTAAGTAAATAAAACAACCACTGCAATTCACATGTAACAGATGCAAGTGCACGATATTCAGCCTCTCTAGAAGAACGAGAAATTGTTTGTTGCTTTTTAGATTTCCAAGAGATTAGAGAAGAACCTAAAAAGATACAAAAACTAGTGATGGATTTTCTGGAGTCAGGACATGAAGCCCAATTAGAATTAGAGAAGGCTTGTAGCTTAAGTTCATTGCTGGCAAAAAAGAATAAGCCTTGGCCTGGGGTACTCTTAAGATACCTTAGAAATCTATAGACTGTAGCAAGATGGACAGTAGTAGGACAAGAAAGATATTGAGATAATTGATGGACAAAGAAAGCTATGTAAGATCTTGTGTTGATAAGATAGAGCAATTTACCAATAAATTTTCTATAATTAGTAATATCATCAAGAGGAGTGCCAGAAGTTTTAGTTATCCTTTGAGAACCTCGAGTGACAACAATAGGAGTAGATACATGTTTAGACCCAAGAAAACCAGTTTCAGTTAACAACTCAAGAGTATATTTCCTTTGAGAGATATTAATACCAAAACTGGACCTAGCAATTTTAAGGCCTAAAAAATCTTTTAAATCCCCTAAATCTTTTATTTTAAAAGTGGTATGTAAATTTTTTTGATTAGATCAATTTGTTCATTATTAGGGCCAGTTAGTATAATATCATCCACATATACAGCCAGAGCAATAAAATCTTTGTCTAAACCTTTTTGTGAAGAGACTAGTATCAGCAGTTGACTGTTTAAATCCTTGTCCAATAAAAGCCACAATTAATTTCTCATTCCATTGTCTACTTGCCCGTTTTAAGCCATACAAACTCTTTTTCAGTTTACACACTAATCAAGAATTTTATTTGTGGAAAACCAGGGGGCATGTCCATATACACTTCTTCATGTAAAGAGCCATGAAGAAATACATTAGTGACATCTAGTTGTTGCAACTTTCAGTTTTTAGAAGCTGCAATGGCTACCAAGGTCCTAATGGTAGTCATTTTAGCAACAGGGCTAAAGGTACTTAAGAAGTCAACACCAGCCTATTGAGTATAACCTTTAACAACTAATTGAGCCTTATATCTATCAAGAGTGCCATCAGATTTTAGCGTAGTACTAAACACCCATTTACATCCTATAGTGTTCTTATTAGGAGGTAAAGAAATTAGATCTCATGTATTATTAGACTCAAGGGCTAAAATTTCTTCTTTCATAGCATTTCTCCAACACTCATGAACCATATCTTGTTTATAAGTTTTGGGGTTAAGATAAGATATCAACATTGCAAATAAAAGATTGATATTGATAAGAAATGTTATTATAAGACAAGACATTAGCTATAGAGTGAGAAGTCTTTCTAGTTTTGGGTAGACTGATCTCAAAATCCTGAAACTTCTGGGGAAGTTTAACAGTTCTAGAAGGTCTGGATACAGACACATTCTGATTAACAAGTATTTTAGAGGGTTTTTCAGAATGTATTTCAAAAGGTGTATCAGAAGGTATTTCAGAATGTATTTCAAAAGGTATTTCAGAAGGTAAAAAACTTTTATTATGAGTAATATTATGAGGATGGAGGGAAGAAGCAGAATGATCAATATGATCATTATTGATATCATTAGTATGTTGAAATTGATCAGTATGATTATTACTGATATCATCTATAGGCAAGAATGAGGTGTCACAATTAGACAAAATAAAATCAGTAGCAGACTTAAAACTTCTATTAAAAGGAAAAACAGATTTATTGAAGACAACATCCCTAGAGATAAAAACTAACTTAGTTTTTAAGTTGAATAACTTATAACCTTTCATATTTTGAGAGAATCCTAGAAATATGCATTTAATGGCCCTAAGGCCCATTTTAGTTTGTGGCTTAGGTAAATATGAAGCATAGGATAAACAACCAAAGATTTTAAGGTTATCAATGTTTGGTAACTTACTATAAAGCATCTCATCGGGAGTTTTATCATCCAAAATAGGAGTAGGAGTTACATTTATTAAAAAACTAGCATGCAAAACACAGTCTATCCAAAAAACCAGAGGCAAACCAGCATGCAATCTTAGGGATCTAGCAACACTAAGCAAATGCTGATGTTTTCTTTCCACTACACTATTTTGCTGAGGTGTATGAACACAAGATGTTTGATGTAGAAATCCTCTTTTTTTTTAAAAATCAACCATTTTGAATTCTTAAGCATTATCAGATCTGACACATTTTACTTTCTTAAAAAATTGAGTTTCAACAAGATTACAGAAATCAATCAACAGATTTCTAGCCTCAGATTTAACATTCATAGGAAATATCCAAACAAATCTGCTCATATCATCAACAATTGTTAGAAAATAGCTATGGTCATAAAAGCTTTTTACAGGGAAAAGTCCCCATATATCAACATGTATAATATCAAAAGTTGAAATAGAAGTAGATGAACTAACAGGGAATGGCAACCTCTTATGTTTAGCTAAAAGACAAACATCACACTTGGACACATCACCAGCAGGTATAACATTATTCATTTTTGAAAAGAAAAACATCCTAAGGCTAGATGGATGCCCTAATCTAGCATGCCATGTATGCAAAGAATGAGAAGATGATACTGCACATATATCACCAGCAGGTTCAGCAAAATCCTCCAGCTGATACAAGCCCCTAACAGTCCTAGTTGTACCAATCATCCTCCAAGAGGGAACATCTTGTATTAAGCAACAATCTTTAGAAAAAAATAACAGAAATGTTTGAATTCAAAGTTAACTTACTAACTAAAATTAGATTGAATCTAAAGAAAGGAATATGTAACACTTCTTTTAGAACTAAACCATGATTTAAATGAATCGTTCCTATATGGAAGACTTGTACTAAAGTACCATTTGGCAGTTTTACAAACTTTTCTTTAACGGCAGTATATGAAACAAATAAACTCAAGTTATTACTTATGTGGTTTGTTGCTCCTGAATCAATAATCTAGGAGGAACAATCAGAAGAAGAACAGGAAAGAATTATACCTGAATCACCACCATTGGGAGCAAAAGCAAAATTAGAAGATAAGGCATTCACACTAGTCTGATTTGTAAAACTATGACCAGAAAAGCCTTTCTCACGTAGAAGAGACATCAATTCCTCATATTGCTCTTTAGTAAAGGACACAAGATTGCCCTCAGGTTTGGCAACTTCAGATTTAGAGCCATCAACAGGTTGAACTAAAGACTCAACATCAGAACGTTCATGCACAATATTGGCCTTATTAACTGTTAGGGATCTAAACTTATAACCCGGTGGATATCCATGATGATGTGAGCACATCGAGGCCAACAAAGAATTCTGATCCGGAAGTCCTTCCACAAGGACCTGTCACACGTTCTAAGGCTAGGCAATTCAGGGAAGCTTTGTTCTCTACTTGTTCTTATATTCCTGAATCATTTGAACAAGTTCATGCCTTAGAATATAGGACTTTTAATGTGTTACATGCTGAGATGTAACATTTCCATAGTTAGTATATTAATATAAGTGTGTTTGATAAGTACCTATAATGATATACTATGTTTCATATTGTTTTTTATATTAGTTTTACGTGTTTGAATAAGTTTCCAAGACTTTGATCAATTTTTCAATGTTTTGTACCATGTACACATGAGAACTCTAGCTCACGTAGCTCTGGGCAGCTCAATTCCAGCTCAAGTGAGCGTAGGCGGCTCAACTCCAGCTCAAGAGAGTGCAACTAGCTCAACTCCAGCTCAGGCGATCGTAACCAGCTCATCTCCAGCTCAAGTGAGTGTATGCAGCTCATCTTCAGCTCACCAGAGTGTATGCAGCTTGACCCCAGCTCAGGAGAGTGTAACCAGCTTACTTTCAGCTCAGGAGAGTGTTATCAGCTCATCCTCAGCTCAAGTCAGCTCAGAGGCTTAGCTCCCAGCTTAGTTCAGCTCCTAACACTCTTAGCTAGCTCATTTCAGCTCAGCTTGATTCAAGTCAGACCAACTTCAGCTCCACTAGCTCAACTTCAACTGACAAGTCCAGAAGTAGCTGAAAAGCGTCCTACATGTCGGGGAGTGTACCAGTGCACGCGTGGCAGCCTAGGTGGCATCCGAGTATGTAACTTGCACACGTGGCAGCCTTGTCACATGTGTGTACAAGTTTGGCCGAAAATTAGCCCATTCCTCTCTCAAATGTGCGGCAAACTTGAAGATAAGAACAAAGGAAACACATTTAACATGTGTTGATTCTTTGAAATTCAAATAAAAAGCACAAATAACATGTGGTTTATCCATTTGGGCGCCCAAACTTCAAACATATGGCGAGAATTGCATGCCGCCCCTTTAGTGGTTATTTAGTTTTTTTTTTAAATTTCAAATGGCTAATTAATAGCCACATATTTGAATTCAGCCAACTTCCCTTGTACTCTATATATATGAACGAAAATCACTAGTAAAAGGTTAGACTTTTTTTATGAAACAAATTACACTTGTGAGAATTTCTCTCAATTCAGTTCTTTTTAGAAATTTTCTTGACTTTCAATTCTGAATTGATTGTCAACCACTTGATACTTCGGGTTCTCAATTGTTCGATAATTGAAGGGTCCAAGTCCTATTCGAGCAGATTTCAAGATAAGGTTCGGGTTCGTTCAGTAGATTGTTCGAGTTCTTCCTTGGAATTTTGTTCAAATTCTTCAAGAACGTTGCTGCCATTGTTGAGTGCTCGAAGAGCATCATCTTCAACCTTCAGAATTGCCCAGAATTTCCAGCAACATTCTTTCTCACTATTTCTTCTTTTTTTTTTCGTTTTTTTTACACTTTAGCCTCTAAACAACAGCCCATATTTGTTTCTGTTGCAGAGAAATGTTTGCTTCAATCCTAGATCCGCGAATGAACGAGGAATGTTGTTTTTATCAGCAACACCCTTGCATCATATGGTAATCAGAGCTTTGGTTAGATTTTAGCAAGTTCTGCACCCAAAAACACAAAAACAACAACAAAACAACCAAAATAAAAAAAAAATCGGAATTTTTTTCTCTGGAAAATTCAGAAGTCAAAGTCAAAAATTTGAAATACCAAAAAAAAAGAAAAAAAAAGAAAATAGCAAAGGTTTACTGAATTGTTGCAAATGGAGAAAAACAGTGCTGAAATGTTCAAAATGATCAAGGATGCATCAAATTGACTTGAAATGCTTGCAAACAGCCCGAAAACAACTTTTCTTGTTTGTTCCGGTGACAGGAGTGTGGTAAGCATTTCCACTGCGTAAGTTGCTAAATTCTCTTTCTTTTAGCATCCTTTTTATTTCATTTCACTTATTTTCAATTTTCTTTTCTTTCTTCCAGCCCTTAATTTTCAATTTTCAGCCCTTATCTTGGTACTAACTTCAATTTTCTTAACCCTTATTGTACCTTGCAAGTTGACACAATTTACAGAATTTGAAACGTCCGAATTAGTTCCTTTAAAGAACTGATTACGAGAGATCGAGGGAAAAGGCATTTTGAGCATGTGAGATCAGAAGGGGAGACCAAAAAAAAGCCAATCAAAGTTTCTCCCGAGTGAAACACGAGTGACGAGTGCAAATTGCTGTGTGAATTTTTCCCTTGGAGCGATCAGTGAGATTTTGTGTGTGTGCTGTGAGGTCCTATTTATATTTTGTTTTAACTAACTTATTATCTGTTTTTCTTTTGTTTTTCGTTGTACAAAAAAATGACAGGTTCAGATGATAACAGTTCTGGTAGGCGTCAGACACCAGACCTACAAATGCAGGCTTTAACAAACACCTTGCAACGATTGTTAAATGATGCGTTAGAGCCTATACATTCTCGTTTGGACAAGATAGATGGGGGTGGTTCCCAATTTGTCCATCATGAGAATAATGATGAAAATGAAGTTGAACAATCCCCGAGGCAGCCTTTAAGAGGTCGTACGCAACTTGATGATAATTTATCTAACATTAAAGTTGTCATTCCATCATTTCAGGGACGAACAGATCCTGATGCTTATCTTGCGTGGGAAAGCAAGGTTGAGCATGTTTTTTAATGTTACAATTATTCAGAACAGAAAAAGGTTCGTTTGGCTGCGATGGAATTCACAGATTATGCACTGATTTGGTGGGATCAGTTGCTGATTAGTCGGAGACGTACCGGAGAAGGTCCAGTGGCTACTTGGACTGAAATGAAGCGAATCATGAGAAAACGGTTTGTTCCCCCTCACTACCATCGTGATTTATATCAAAAACTGCAAAATTTGAAACAAGGTAGTCGGAGTGTGGAGGACTATTTCAAGGAAATGGAGGTCGCCATGATGCGAGCAAACATCGAGGAGGATCGTGAGGCAACCATGGCACGTTTTCTTGCAGGTTTAAACCAAGAGATTGCCAATGTTGTTGAATTGCAGCATTATGTTGAATTAGATGATATGGTGCATATGGTAATCAAAATTGAGCGACAACAATGCAGGAAGTCTTCAAATCGAGTTACTACTCCATTTAAGTCATTTTCTAACCCTTTATATGCTCCTAACACTGTCAGGAAGCCAACACCACACACGCCACTTCATATTCGTGAACCAGGCGAATCCAGCAAGCCAAAGACTCTCGTTACTGATAATGGGCGTGGCAAACAACAAGTGGTGACACTAGGACGTTCACGAGACATCCAGTGCTTCAAGTGTCTTGGCAGAGGACACGTTGCTAGTCAGTGTCCTAATAGGAGGGTTATGATGATGCGAGATGACGAAGAGATTGAATCAGATTCTGAGGAGGAGTTGCATGATATCCCAGAGGAAGAGAAGGATGAGACTGACCTAGAAATTGCTGAATCTGGTAAGGTTATGGAATTAATGGTTATTAAACGCAATTTGAATGTAAAACAGGTATCGGACGATCAACAGCGTGAGAACATCTTTCACACACGATGCAAGGTGCAAGATAAGGTGTGTGTTGTTATTATTGATAGCGGTAGTTGTACTAATGTTGCTAGTTCAGTGATAGTTGACAGGTTAGATCTGAAGACGACAAAGCATCCAAATCCATACAAATTACAGTAGTTGAATGATGGTGGAGAGCTTAGAGTGACAAGACAAGTTGTTGTGCCATTTTCGATTGGAAACTACAAGGACGATGTCCTTTGTGATATTGTTTCATTGGATGCTACTCACCTACTGTTGGGACGCCCTTGGCAGTATGATAAAAGGGCAATGCATGATGGTTATACGAATCGTTACTCTTTTGTGCATGCATGTAAAAAGATAACTTTGGCTCCTTTGACACCGAGTCAAGTGATGAAAGATCAAGCAAGCTTGCAAAAGAGTAAGGAAGCTGCCAAAGGAAAGAAAAAGATAACTGTTTATGCTAGCAGTAGCGAAATCAGGAAATGTCTTTCCTCTCAACAATCTGTGCTTATTTTGATGTTTAAAGATTATTGTTTGTTGACTGATTTTCCTACTGATCTACCTGCACCAATTTTGTCACTTTTGCAGGAATTTAAAGATGTGTTTCCTGAAGAAACACCGAAGGGATTGCCACCTCTTCGTGGCATTGAGCACCAGATTGACTTTATTCCACGTGCTACCATCCTGAACCGGCCAGCTTATCGAACTAACCCTGAAGAGACGAATGAGCTTCAGACACAAGTTACTGAATTGATGGACAAGGGTTACATTCGAGAGAGTTTGAGTCCGTGTGCTGTTCTGGTGCTTTTAGTGCCGAAGAAAGATGGATCTTGGAGGATGTGCGTAGATTGTAGAGTTGTGAATCAGATTACAATTAAGTATCGTCATCCCATCCCAAGACTTGATGATATGTTGGACGAGCTTTGTGGAGCCGTCATCTTCTCCAAAATTGATTTAAAAAGTGGTTATCATCAGATTCGCATCCGAGAAGGCGATGAATGGAAGACAGCCTTCAAAACAAAGCTAGGTTTGTACGAATGGTTAGTAATGCCTTTTGGTTTAACTAATGCACCTAGTACTTTTATGCGATTGATGAACCATGTTCTGCGATCCTTTATTGGCAAATTCTGTGTGGTTTACTTTGACGATATCTTGATTTACAGTAAGTCTTTGCAGGATCATGTAGAGCACTTGAAAGCTGTTTTGCAGGTTTTGAGAGAAGATAGATTGTTTGGTAATCCGGAGAAATGTGTATTTTGTACTGACAAACTCACATTTCTTGGATACATTGTTAGTTCTCAGGGAGTTGAAGTTGATCCTGAGAAGATTAAAGCAATTCAAGAATGGCCACAACCGACTTCGATAACTCAGGTTCGATCGTTTCATGGTTTAGCGAGTTTTTATCGACGGTTTGTTCCTAATTTCAGTTCCATTACCGCTCCCTTAACTGGGATTATTAAGAAGAATTCCACCTTCTTTTGGGGTAAGGAACAGGAAGATGCATTTCTGAAAATAAAAGACTGTTTAACTCGAGCACCTGTGTTAGCATTACCCGATTTTGATAAAATGTTTGAAATTGAATGTGATGCTTCTGGAGTTGGTATTGGTGCTGTTTTAATGCGGGAAAAGAGGCCCGTTGCATATTTCAGTGAGAAGCTGAGAGGTGCTACATTGAATTATCCAGTTTATGACAAGGAGATGTATGCATTGGTTTGGGCATTGGAGACTTGGCAGCATTATTTGTTGCCTAAGGAGTTTGTGATCCACACTGACCACGAGTCTTTACGGTACATTACAGGTCAGCATAAATTGAATAAACGACGTGCAAAATGGGTTGAATTTCTTGAATCATTTCCTTATGTTATTCGTTACAAAAAGGGAAAGGAGAATGTCGTTGCTCATGCTTTATCACGTAGATATGTGCTTTTGAATTATCTTGATTCACATCTGATTGGTTTTGCATATATTCGTGAATTATACCCTGATAATCCTGATTTTAGGGATAAGTTTAATATTTGTGAAAAAGGTGTAGATGGAAAGTTTTACAGGCATGAAGGCTATCTTTTCAAAGAAAGCAGGATATGCATCCCACATGGTTCCATACGTTATATTCTGATTCGTGAGGCTCATGAAGGTGGATTGATGGGTCATTTTGGTGTCACTAAGACGTTGCACACATTGAAGGAGCATCTGTTTTGGCCAAAGATGCGTAGGGATGTTGAAAGGTACTGTGAACGTTGTGTGACATGTAAGAAAGCAAAATCGAAGGTTTCACCACATGGTATGTACTTACCTTTACCTATTCCTGATTCACCTTGGACTGATATTTCGATGGATTTTGTATTGGGTTTGCCAAGGACTAGAACTGGTAGGGATAGCATATTTGTTGTGGTTGATAGGTTCTCTAAGATGGCACATTTCATTGCATGCCATAAGACCGATGATGCTGTTAATGTGGCTAACTTATTTTTCAGAGAAATTGTGCGATTACATGGTATTCCTAGGTCTATTGTTTTTGACAGGGATGTAAAGTTTTTGAGTCACTTCTGGATGACTCTTTGGAGCAAAATAGGTACGAAACTCATGTTTTCTACTACTTGCCATCCCCAAACTGATGGACAAACTGAAGTCGTTAATAAGGTACTATCTACTTTACTTCGTTCCATCATCAAAAAGAATATTAAGACTTGGGAAGATTGCTTGCCACATGTTGAATTCGCTTATAATCATGTTGTTCACTCTGCTACGAAAATGTCACCATTTGAGGTTGTTTATGGTTTTAATCCTATTACGCCACTAGATTTGTTGCCTTTGCCACAGGAACAGGTGATTAGCAAGGATGGTAAAGTGAGAGCAGATTATGTTAAGCGTTTACATCAGCAGGTTAAGGAGAACTTAGTATGAAGGACTCAGCAGTACGAAAAGCAAGCAAACAAAGGAAGAAAGCGAGTCACCTTCGAGGTTGGTGATTGGGTTTGGGTTCACTTCCGAAAGGAACGTTTTCCAGCCCAAAGGCGGTCAAAGTTGTTACCGCGAGGAGATGGTCCTTTTCAGGTGTTGGAGAAAGTGAATGACAACGCCTACAAAATAGACTTGCCGAATGAATTTAATGTAAGTGCTACATTCAATGTTTTCGATTTATCCCCTTATGATGATTTTGCAGATTTGAGGACAAATCCTTTTCAAGAAGGGGGGGGGATGATGTGAGCACATCGAGGCCAACAAAGAATTCTGATCTGGAAGTCCTTCCACAAGGACCTGTCACACGTTCTAAGGCTAGGCAATTCAGGGAAGCTTTGTTCTCTACTTGTTCTTATATTCCTGAATCATTTGAACAAGTTCATGCCTTAGAATATAGGACTTTTAATGTGTTACATGCTGAGATGTAACATTTCCATAGTTAGTATATTAATATAAGTGTGTTTGATAAGTACCTATAATGATATACTATGTTTCATATTGTTTTTTATATTAGTTTTACGTGTTTGAATAAGTTTCAAGGACTTTGATCAATTTTTCAATGTTTTGTACCATGTACACATGAGAACTCTAGCTCACGTAGCTCTGGGCAGCTCAATTCTAGCTCAAGTGAGCGTAGGCGGCTCAACTCCAGCTCAAGAGAGTGCAACTAGCTCAACTCCAGCTCAGGCGATCGTAACCAGCTCAAGTGAGTGTATGCATCTCATCTTCAGCTCACCAGAGTGTATGCAGCTTGACCCCAGCTCAGGAGAGTGTAACCAGCTTACTTTCAGCTCATGAGAGTGTGATCAGCTCATCCTCAGCTCAAGTCAGCTCAGAGGCTTAGCTCCCAGCTTAGTTCAGCTCCTAACACTCTTAGCTAGCTCATTTCAGCTCAGCTTGATTCAAGTCAGACCAACTTCAGCTCCACTAGCTCAATTTCAACTGACAAGTCCAGAAGTAGATGAAAAGCGTCCTACATGTCGGGGAGTGTACCAGTGCACGCGTGGCAGCCTAGGTGGCATCCGAGTATGTAACTTGCACACGTGGCAGCCTTGTCACATGTGTGTACAAGTTTGGCCGAAAATCAGCCCATTCCTCTCTCAAATGTGCGGAAAACTTGAAGATAAGAACAAAGGAAACACATTTAACATGTGTTTATTCTTTGAAATTCAAATAAAAAGCACAAATAACATGTGGTTTATCCATTTGGGCGCCCAAACTTCAAACATATGGCGAGAATTGCATGCCGCCCCTTTAGTGGTTATTTAGTTTTTTTTTTAATTTCAAATGGCTAATTAATAGCCACATATTTGAATTCAGCCAACTTCCCTTGTACTCTATATATATGAACGAAAATCACTTGTAAAAGGTTAGACTTTTTTTTATGAAACAAATTACACTTGTGAGAATTTCTCTCAATTTAGTTCTTTTTAGAACTTTTCTTGACTTTCAATTCTGAATTGATTGTCAAACACTTGATACTTCGGGTTCTCAATTGTTCGATAATTGAAGGGTCCAAGTCCTATTCGAGCAGAATTCAAGATAAGGTTCGGGTTCGTTCAGTAGATTGTTCGAGTTCTTCCTTGGGAATTTTGTTCAAATTCTTCAAGAACGTTGCTGCCATTGTTGAGTGCTCGAAGAGCATCATCTTCAACCTTCAGAATTGCCCAGAATTTCCAGCAACATTCTTTCTCCCTATTTCTTGTTTTTTTTCGTTTTTTTAACACTTTAGCCTCTAAACAACAGCCCATATTTGTTTCTGTTGCAGAGAAATGTTTGTTTCAATCCTAGATCCGCGAATGAACGAGGAATGTTGTTTTGATCAGCAAAACCCTTGTATCAATACTTTTTATAGCATTTTCAATAGAATGACCAACAATTCCACAATAAGTACACAAAGGCTTCTTATTTGCAGAATTAGGATAAGACTTCTTTTGGTACCTATTTGAGTTTCGATCAACAACTAAGACATTGGACTCAGAAGGAATTGTATTAACAAACCTTTCATGTTGAATAATAATAAAAAAGATTTCATGAATTTCCGGAAAAGGCTTAACCATAATGATCTGGGATTTTGGAACAACAAAAGACTCATTTAATCCTCTAAGAAATCTTAGAACAAAATCTTGTTTCCTAAACTTAATGGCATCACAGGAACAAGAAGACAAAGGCCTTAAAACACACAACTCATCCCAAATAACCTTCAGCTGAGTGTAAAAGGTAGTAACATGATTAATACCTTGAGTTAGGGCAAAAAACTCTTGCTGCAAATCAGAGACACGAATGATGTCTCCTTGACTGAAGTGGTCACGCAAATCAGCCCACAATTCATAGGCGGTGTCGAACCAGAGAACGGATTGAGCAATCTCAGGACTAATCGCTCGTTGAAGCCAACTAAGGACGAGGTTATTACACTTAACCCACGCAAGATAGCTGGCATCATCTTCACGTGGTTCTTTCAAAGAACCATTGAAGAATTGAAACTTATTTTTCGAAATCAATGCCATGCACATTGATCGAGACCAAGAATGATAATTGTTTCCGGTGAGAAGAACAAATGTTAAAACGAGAGATGGTTTTTCACTAGGATGTATATAAAATTCGTCGGAAGGATCAAGAAGACGAAAACGGGTGGTAGAATCGGAAGAGTGAGTATCGGAAGATCCAACTGATACCATGTTGAAATTCTAAATCTAGGGTTTATCACGATTTGGGAATTTTGGATAAGAGAGACGATAGGCTTCTTGAAGAAAAAAAGAATAAACGCGATGTTTTGTTTTATCGTTCTATTTAATGAAACAAGCTTAAACGCATCGTTTTTCAATACACTTTATAAATACCAAAAGGTCCTATTATATACTAAGCAAGAAATAAACCAAGAAACTACAACTAATTTACAACTAATAAAAAATAGAAAAGAAGTTAAATTCTGTTAATTTATGGTTCATATGAGAAAAAAACATGTTACCATTTTTTGTAAGGAGACTTTTTTTTTGAATGGTCTAAATTGATTAGAAGGTAGTATTTGTTTATAGATATTTTAACTCTTTGACAATGCGTACACATCTTATAGACAAAGTGATTTAAATTCGTATTTTTTGAGATAAACATTATTTATTTTTCTAGAGAGAGACTTGTAGACAAATTGATTTTAACATTATTAAATGTCAGTTGGAATAATTGAACTTGTTTCTAACATCATCATTTATGTATTAAAGAAGAGGAGAAGTTGACTTTGGAAGAAATAAATAAAGAAAAGGAGAGTGGAAGTTGACTTTGAATAAAAAAATAAATAAAACGGAATAGAAAGGGCATATCCTTGGTAAGATGCGGTGCAGTAGTTGAGTTTAAAAACCCACCACCTTTCCCATGTGATTTCATTCACTTCACCGCGATACTATTGGAAGGAAATCTGGTTAGTGTTGTGATACAAACTGATTGCTTTGTGAAACATCAACTTTAACTATTGTTATGTTTCTTTCTTTTATTTGATTTATGTTTTATGTTTTAACAAAGTTTTCAACCTCTACTGTTGTTTTGTATCCCAAAACCCAAAGAGATGGTTTGGTTTAAGATATCCCATTCTTAGATTCATTGACGGATAAATGGATACTAGTAGAAACATATTCATATTTCAGTCTCCACTTTCTTCCCAACATATTTGTATATATTATGTATAATAAAATTTAAACTTATTTACTATTGTCTCCACTTTGTTCCCAACATATTTGTATATATTAGGTCCAGGCATGGCACGAGAAGAGTTAGGAGTGCTCACTGCACTGGATGCAGCCAAGACTCAATGGTATCATTTCACAGCCATCGTTATCGCGGGGATGGGATTTTTCACCGATGCTTACGATCTCTTCTGTATCTCCTTAGTCACCAAATTACTTGGTCGTATATATTACCATGTTGATGGTGCACCCAAGCCCGGAACCCTACCTCCGAATGTTGCAGCCGCTGTCAATGGTGTCGCTTTAGTCGGCACATTAGTCGGCCAACTGTTTTTCGGGTGGCTCGGCGACAAAATGGGCCGGAAAAAGGTCTATGGTATGACTTTGCTTCTCATGGTTGTTTCCTCTGTTGCCTCCGGGTTGTCATTTGGAAGCAGTCCAAAGGGTGTTATATCTACCCTTTGCTTCTTCCGGTTTTGGCTTGGTTTTGGCATTGGTGGCGACTACCCTCTTTCAGCTACAATTATGTCGGAATACGCCAACAAAAAGACTCGTGGAGCATTTATTGCCGCCGTTTTCGCGATGCAAGGGTTTGGGATCTTAGGTGGTGGTATTGTGGGTCTTATTGTGTCTGCTTCATTTGATCATGCATTCAAGTCACCCGCCTATTCCGCGAATGCGGTGGCCTCAACTGTGCCCCAGGCCGACTATGTATGGCGCATAATTTTGATGGTCGGAGCATTTCCAGCCGCTCTTACTTACTATTGGCGAATGAAGATGCCCGAAACAGCTCGGTTTACGGCCCTTGTTGCGAAGAACGCGAAGCAGGCTGCCGCGGACATGTCCAAAGTGTTGAATGTGGATCTTGAAGCAGAGGAAGATAAGGTTATAAAGATGTCAGGAAGTCAAGCGAATTCCTTTGGCTTGTTCTCCAAGCAATTCTTGAAACGCCATGGACTTCATTTGCTCGGCACTACGACCACTTGGTTCTTATTAGACATTGCATTTTACAGCCAAAACCTATTCCAAAAGGACATCTTCACCGCGATTGGATGGATTCCTCCGGCCGCAAGCATGAATGCGATCCATGAAGTGTACAAAATTGCGAAAGCTCAAACGTTGATCGCCCTATGCAGTACTGTTCCAGGGTATTGGTTCACAGTGGCATTGATCGATGTCATCGGAAGATTTGCGATTCAATTGATGGGATTTTTCTTCATGACAGTCTTCATGTTTGCTCTTGCAATTCCATACCACCATTGGACATTGGAACCCAATAGAATTGGCTTTGTGATGATGTATGCCCTAACCTTCTTTTTTGCCAATTTTGGACCTAATGCTACAACATTCGTTGTGCCAGCTGAGATCTTCCCGGCCAGATTACGGTCAACCTGTCACGGAATATCGGCTGCCGCAGGGAAAGCTGGTGCCATCATCGGGGCATTCGGCTTCTTATATGCAGCTCAAAGCACTGATCCAGCCAAAACCGATGCTGGCTACCCACCAGGCATCGGTATCCGATATTCACTTATCATGCTCGGGGTCATTAATTTCTTCGGAATCTTATTCACTCTACTGGTGCCTGAACCCAAGGGCAAATCGCTTGAGGAATTAACTGGTGAAATTGGAGATGAAAATGGTGAGAAACAGGTTCAAATTGATCCTTCAAGGACCGTTCCCAATTTGATTTTCACCGATATTTGAAGTTCTTATCATGTTTCATAGTAATTTCAAAACTTTTTTCTTGTTGGTTTTATGTTCAACTATATGTATACTGTCGGATAACGGTGTGGGCGCAAGTGCATATCCATTATTTCTTAGGATTTTCTGTATTTGTATGGAATTTGTGGGATCTATTTCTATATTGTGTCACTCATATAATATTTTGTTTTTAATTTGTTTCAAGTTTGTTCTAAACAAAGTCTAATATACATATTAATAATTTGGTTGAAGTTTTGTTTTTCTTGAAAAAAAAAAGCATGAGTTCAATTCCTGTGGATGTCAACGAATTTTTAACTTTAATAAAATCTAAAAGCAAGGATTAATAAATATTTGTTACAAAAATTAAACGATAATCAAACTTCTAAATGTTATAAAATGACAACTAAACTTATGTTTTGTAACATAATGATAGCTCGGCTGTTGAAGTGGAGTAACATTAGAATTAAGAAAATTAAATAAAAGCACATTCAGTCCTATATATTTATAAATTCAATCAATTTAGTCCTATTTCAAATAAAAACACAGGGGTTTCCGACATTAGTTCCGCTTAGGTTTTTCACTTTTCTCTCGGTGCCGCCACTCTCTTTCGAGCTATTTGTTCAAACTTAGACCGGCGGCGGCAATAGCTTTCGAGCTATTTGTTGACCGTCGGTCACTCTCTTTCATTTATTTGTTTCGTTCTTTTGATTTTCAATCTTTTTAATTCAATAAATATGTCTTTATGATACGCTTTTCTCTATCATTTGGTACATTTTTTTGCTTTTTAGCATGTTTTTCTGTTTCTTGGCACGTTTTTCCATTATTTGTTTTCTATGAGGGTTGATTTGACGACGCCACGACTGATCAAGATGGCGATTATTTGTAATCATGTTGATCTTCCCTGCTATGGACATTCGGTTTGAATTTGGATATGTGGTTTGCGCTTGTGATGAGTTTTTCAGGTGCTCGGCTCTGATTTGCGTTTTCTCGGTGGTCTATCAATAGCTTCATCCCCTTTTGTGGTTCGTTTTGCCGATGCAGTCAGGTTTCGTATCTATTTTCGATCGAGTATTTGGATGGGTTTATAACCTTTTCATGTATGGTTCATATCTGATCTAAAGTGACTAGTTTTAGGAGAAAATCCAAATTATGTATTTAGTTTACAATGATAGTTTGTAAACCCTTATTGTAATTTTAAGTATTTTCTCATTAATAAAACTAGTGGCTTATTTTCAAAAAAAAAAAAAAAACACATAATCCCAATTATTCAGTAATCGTTGCCATGCCATCTCTCCGAGATCCTTAATTTTTCCGGGCATGTGGCACCTACCGAGGTATCACAATTGTACATATTAGTCATGACACTTATCTCTTCTTCTTATCGGCATGACTGATTTTGATGGTGGTATTTATTTTAGTAATTATTGAAAAAATTTATCTTCTAATTTATATTGCCATGTAACTAGAAACATCCCGAAAGTTTATTAGAAGGTTTCACGCAAATTCAAATAAATACACTGTCAGTCAAAAATAAATTTATGGTTGCAGGAGGCTTCCAAGCAGAGCTTACCTCTAAGGTAAGTTAATATTTGCACAACCTTTGCCTTATTTGCTTATCTGCTGCTTATGAGACGGTACTATGTTCTTCAAACTCTTTTTTTTGAAACACTAGTATCGATGCATGTTCAGTTTTGGGTATGAAGATATGGCCTTCTTAGGGCCCTCCAAATACATGGAAAAACTAAAAAAAAAAACGAACATACTCGTATCAGATATTCAAACCCAAATTCGAGTAATTGAAAATTATGTATTTTTATTTGAAATAGGACAAATTGATTGAACTCATAAATATATAGGATTGAATGTGCTATTATTTAATTTTTCTTAATTGCAATATTACTCCACTTAACGACCTTTAACAAGTGTGTTATTATTTTATTACAAAACATAAAGCTTGAATGTCATTTTGCAACATTTAAAAATTTAATTATCGTTTTTAAACAAATTTAGTGATCATTTGTGAACTTTACCTTAATAAATAAAATGAAAGTTATAATAATAATTACGTTGTGGTGCTGTTAGCTAAGGTAATGGTATCTCTCCCGAGTGATAAGGGTTGCTGCAATGCTTGAAACAATCGTTTTGATATTTTTATGTATGTATTAGATATTTGGCTTAATGGTTACTTTTGTATTTATAGTAGTCTTAATTTATTATTTTTGCTCCTATGATATTTTCGCATCAATTTGGCCTCTGAACTAATCAAATTATATCATTGTTTGTCTCTTGACTAACGAAAGTCAACGTTGACCGTTACGGTACTGATGTGGTGATCAACGGTGCTAATGCGACGATCAATGATGCTGCCCTTACAGTCCATGTGTAAGGACGTGGCAGTGCACGTGTGAAGATGACGTGGTAGAAGGGCAAAATTGATTTTGTGAAAGAGTTTGAGGGCAAACTTGATTTTCTGATTGAGTACGAGGGAAAAATTGGTTTTTAGAATTTTAAAAAATATTTAAAAAGAAATAAAATGATATAAAAATTAATAAGACATTTAAAAATATTTTATTAATATATGACTAGATAATAAAAAAATAAAAAATAAGTAAAAATTATAAAATTAGAATATCAAAAGTTATTAAATTATAAATTATTTAAAAATCAAAACTTAAAAATTAAATTTACACTCTAACCCTAAATGTAACACCCCGATCTCGATTCAAAGTACTACATTCGGGTTACCAAAAATTAGACCCAGCAAAAATTTCTATTTAAAACCATAAATTTAGTCATTATCAAAACATCAAGATATTCATATATCCATGTAAATAAGCAAGTGTTATAAATAAGTTTGCAAACAGGAGCTCCAAGTTTAAAACAATGTATCTCAAAATAATATTTTTAATACAGTTTACAAACTCAACCACTGTAAGGACCTGTGAATACAATAACCCCAAACTAAATATCAAGTATTGTACTATGAAGCGCTACGGTGCTAGGAAATCCCTTCTTGATGTGCTCCTCGGCCACGATCTACCTTTTAACCGGCGAATATAAGCAACGATTATGAACGTTGAGCTTACAAAGCTCAGTGGTTATCAAAAAATAAGCATGCAAGATAAATATAGTTTAGAGAGCATAAATAAGGATTCACTATCTATGAGTTGTGGTCTAACCTACACTAGCTAGAGTTCTTACATCACCTATCTCAAGGCATCACTAAGTCTATAAGAAGTATTACATATCCTACAATGATTTACCATACATGAGATCACTCAGCCTATCGAGTAGGTTTCACATCGTACCCTGGTCACTCAGCCATTGGGTACATAAGGTACCATCTATAGCATCCACATATCATACATAAACACATCCATACATCATCTACATAAATGGCCAACGAAGCCCTACCTTACCCGTGCTCACACAACGGTCGGGTTGAAAGGACCATATCCAGATCACCATAGCCACAGATGCGTTCTAGACATACTTGGATCACATTAGCCACAAGTAGTCTTTACTCGAGCTCACTCACCCTAACAAGTTAATTACCTTTCTGGATCACTATAGTCACAAATAGGTTCCTAACCGCACCCAGATCACTCAACTCGTAGGTACGTCAAGTGTACTTGTTCACTCAACCCTAAGTACAAAACCCCTTATATAAGTACCGTAGTACTGACTCTAGGACATCCGGATTCTTTTACACAACATTCATAAGATAAGTAATGCTCCTCGAGCATTGATACACCCCATCACAGGGTAAGCGGCCTAAGGCCCCAATATCAAGCCTTTTAGTACATTACGGAAGATTTCTAGTTATTTCTACAATTCAAGTCTCATTATCGAATGATCATGAACTTATTAATCAACACAATCATCTTTAGTGAAATATACATTTTATTCAAGGGTTTCAACATGTCATTAGCCATTAATCAATGAAACATCACTTCTATGTTCATTCGAAACATTTCTCAACATCTAGAATAATGCCCTACATCGTCTTTCATTAGGTATGGAAACCTTCCTAAAAAGTATGGAAACCTTTCCTCAAGGTATGGAAACCTTTGCCCTGAGGTTTCAAAATCATATTTTTCGTAGAAATTCACAAGGTATCGAAACATGTTCATATGGTTTCGAAGCCTTAATCCCAATACCACTTTCTAAGGCTCGACAATCACTCCTTACTTGTCGTTAGTCGCATCCAAGCCACCAAAAAGTTTTACTAAAGTTTACCAAGTTATTTATGGGAATATTAGAGTAATCTACCACCATTCACATCATCAAATTCATTACTTTGATTACTTAAAGCAAGCTCCACCCATACAATACATATAAACCATAAAATCAGCAAAGCAATTACTTTATGATCCTCAAGAATAATAAGAGTCAGAGATGTACTGACCTTTAGTAAGAATTCTTGAATTTAATCTTCCAAGCAAAATCCTTCAACCTTCTCACTTGAACCAAGCTTAAAGAAACCCCCAAATTGCCTCTTTTCGCCCAAAATTATGCTTTTCATGAAGCTCTTAACTAGAAGGTTAACATACTTTAATCTTGTATCTCAAATGGAAGAATTAATGGAGAAATCTTAGATCTTTAAGCTTTGAAAATATGGTGTTTTGAAAGAAAGAAGAAGGAAGACAGTAAAACGATGGGGAAGATGATGTAATGTTGTCTCCCCTCAATCTTACGTGATAACCAAAATAAAGGGAGGGAATCAACCTTTTTTTAAAAGGGTAAAATTACGTCATAAAATCTCAAGTTCCTTATCCTTTTACGAAATGGTCACTTCCCTAGCCCAAAAATCTCAAAACTTCTCCAATAAAGCCCGAACTTGGCCAAATGGGTCCAACGGTCCAACCCAACACGTAGGTTTATAATCTGATTCAACACCCAACCGCCGACTTAGAAATTCAGGTCATTACAACTCTCCCCTTCTAAAAGAAATTTCATCCCCAAAATTAAATGAAGGGGGGAGATGCAACTATTGTGGATCCAACCATTTCTCAACTCACATACGTTCACCTTGATTTCGAAGTTGCTCTACAACTTCCTTATCCAAAGCTCATAACATTGGGCTCCTCAACACATATCTCATGATTCCCCAACGATTCACCCCCCACAATTAAACAATGCTTACATCGAATCCTAAAACAAAACAATATAAGATTGACCCAAACAATATTGTCCAAGCATCAACACACGGAACTCACTTCAGATGTGTTTCATCTCGGTTAACAATCCCTTATGCCATCAATCGCGGTTCAAACCCTTGAACTTAAACCTCTTCTGTGTTCGTAACACAACACCTCTTCGAAGATATACTACTAGGAACAATTCTTCGTCTATTAATAACACCATGACCAATCGTTTCAAGAACAAGAAAAACTCTGACAATCGAACTCTACCATCGATCTATATCGAATTAACAACCTTTCTTCTCCGACTTGACTGAGCAAGATGCGACTTAGCACTTCACTTTACTTGAACTATGAAAGCTAACTCACGACCATGCAACTCTATAAATCAAACCACTTTGATTCTAGGGGAAAACCGTCAGCGCTTACGAACTCCACTAGAGATCAAAACTCACCCATCTATCCTCGAAGGTTCGAATATTCTCTTCCAAACCAACCACTTAATTTCAACGAGCAGATGTGCAGGAACTTTAACAAGCCTTCAAGGGTTTCAAATGATTCTTCCAACAAGATCTGTTGCAACACAAGGGTCCCGGTTCCACATAACTATAGCTGATAAACCACACTTCTGGTGTGCTACTCTGACAATATTCACAATGTTTTACCATACATGTATACAATCCATCGAAAAAATATGGTAGAACAACCATTCAATACGTCAAGCCCATGGTTATACCGACACACTCATGAATCTGAACTATCTCACGACTTGTCCTTAGAGTCCAACCAATATGTTGAACGCAAACTTTATCACGACTTCCCTTTAACCTTCAACTTACTATAATCGAACTTTAAAACCGCTATACAAGAACCTCGAAACTCATTAACTAATTGCAAGGTCATCGACCTTAAGGAACGGGTAACGATCCTCCACCGCTACTCATCGGCTCACTACATAAAATGCCAGCACTCTTTGCCATACCACACTAAATAACAACACAAGCACGTCCCAAGGTGAACCACTTGGCAACGACACTCGTATTCACTCACTTTTACAACTGAGTTCCCACTCGAGAAGTTCAGTCGGTGCCTTACTACAAAGTGTTAGACACTAACACCAAACTCGCCATTACCTCTATCGCGGGTTCTAATCCACGATTCAAGAGATAAGCTTGCTCATTCCACGGAAAACACATCAACAACGTCTTATTTTTCTGCAAGCTCTAAAGATCCGGACCCACAACCCTCGTATCCATTGCTTGGGTTGGGGATGTCTCATAACTTGCAAAACAACTCTTGAATTAACATCATTGAAACATAACGATCATGCTAGGGAAGTAATAGTTCCTCGCGCCCATTACCAATAGGTGGGTTCACCTAGAACCACGATGCTTCGAGACTCTCGCTCGAAAACCAAGGCATACGTCATGCTCACACAATCAACCTATACTTGTAACACCCCAATTTTGGGCTTAGAAGTTTTGGGTTTGGACCGGACCGGTCGGGTTGCGGTTCGAATATAAAAGGTGATTTTTAGGAAAGCCTAGTTCGGGTTGCATTAAAAATATGGAAAAATGTCTTAAAATTCTCTTTTATTATATATAAGAGAAAGGTGAAATCAATTTTACAATATGTGGTTTGGAAGAGCGACATTTTGGGTTAGTGACCAAAATGTAATTTTTGGAAACTGTGTGACTGTTTTAAAAAGGATTGAAACTTTGAATCTTTAAGGAGCTATTTACCCAATAGGAGTTTCTCCTGATTTTTCTTAAATATTAAATGATAAATTAATGGTTTTAAAATAAAGAAAAAAGGGTCGTTAATCAAGGTTGACTTTGGTTTTCCCCGTGTAAACTTCTTAATTCGGTTCAACTGTCTGGGCCGGGTTAAGGGGGTTACATTTGGTGGTACCAGAGCTGAGTTGCGAATGCTTGGGGAAATACATGTTTTTGAGCGAATTGTTGATGTTTTTAACATGCTTCTTGGTTATGAATCTTCGCTGAGCTAATGTGGATTTGTGCTGATGATATGCTGGTGTTGTGAGCTGATTTTATGAATGATGAAAGTGTTATGGGTATGATATGTTGATATTATGCTATTGTGGGTGAATGTTGATGAGAGCATGATCGAAGTATGTTGATTGATATGCTTGATGTTGTGATGTCCATGTTTTGTTGACTGTTATGTCATGTAAAAGGGGAGAATTCGGGATACCCATTGCCTTATTATTATAGCTATTGTGTTATTTTGGAGTTTGAATCCTTGCTTAAAGCTGATCTGATCGATTTATTTGTTTTGTTATGATTGTTTGCTGTTAATAGCATGGTGAAATTGATGAAAGAATGGCAGTTAGGTGAGATGGTTGCTGCTTTAGAGCAGGTTGTTAAGGCGTGGAATTCACCTTTTAGTGGAGGTGTTTTGTCTCAGTCTTCTGTGCCTGGAGTTGAGGTAGTAAGGCAGGAGGAAGAAGCTGGTTCTGTGATGGAGAATTCATCACTAATTGTTCAAGAGGTGTTGGAAACATCTCAGGCTGTGGCGAAAGTGAGGCCTATAAATGTGTTGACTGTGGGATGTGCGGGTTTGTCGAAACAACGTTTACATGATTTGGGAGCTGTGGAGTATCATGGTTCGACACCTGAGGCGTTCGAGGTTTGGTTAGCCAGTGTAGTTCTGATTTTGGATCAGGAAGGTTGCGACTATGCCTGTAAGCTGGGAAGTGTTGTTTCATTGATGTTGGAGGACGCTTGCGCCTGGTGGAAATCTGTGGCTGTGGCATCGCACATCCAAGATTTTGATTGGGACTTCTTTGTGTCTGCCTTTTATGAAAGGTATCTTGGAGGGAAATTCCCAAGGGTTAAGCAATGTGAGGGTGTGGTTTCTGTTTATGAAGGTGGGAAAGGTTTAAGCGAGAGAGTTGTGGATACTGACCTCGGGGGCGGTCAGCGTAAGAGGCTACATGATAGAAGGTTTTGCTTGGATCGAAGTTTGGATGGTAGTGCAGATCTGGGGCAAGTGCTGCCTGATCAAGGAGTGGGAGCTCAGTTACCGGTGTGTGACCGTTGTGGAAGGCGCCATGTTGGAGGTTGTTGGGGCGCAGGTGCTTGTTGGAACTGTGGTTCTAAGGAGCATGTGAAGCGAGATTGTCCTCAAGTGGTGAGATCAGCTTCAGTGGTAGCAGAAGGGTCTTTGAAGGGTCGTGGGCACGGCCGAGACAAAGTTCGAAGGTGGCAGGAAGAGCAGAAAGTTGTGAAGAGTTTGGGAAGTGGAATCTGCTGAAATTGTGGGTCTGTTGGACATATGAGACGTAATTGTTTGAGGTTGGCTCGGGGAAGTCAGGGTTCTTTACCGCAAGGAGATGGTGATGTCCTTGGTGTGTTAGCTGATGCTGCAGCGGTGCGGCTGGAGAATGGTGGTTCTACAAGGAAGAGAGCTCGTCTGTTGAAGCTCCGGGTGGTGAGGTGTTTTCAGGTAACCTTGTTAAGTAACCTTTGCTCTAGTATTTTAGTTTGGTTTCAGTTGGTATTTCCTTGCGTAGATAGTATGGCCTCGTTGCTAGCATGTTTGGGGTAGTAGTTGTTGTTTGAAAACATCTTTAGTGTGAAGAGGGCATTAGTGAGTATCTTTTGGATAATGGGTTGTTAGAATGATGGAGTTGGTCAAGTTGAAGTGAGATAGGAGGTTGTTCTTAGACGGATTCTGAGGATGTTATTAGTGGGTGTGAACCGACATACATGCACAGTTAAAATCATTTGTTATATGCTATATTACATATGTACCGGTCCATGCATACATGTGACATGACATTAGAGGTTTTGCATACATGTACATCAGGCATTGATAGGGCATATTGGTGACCATGCATACGAGCGTTCACACTCACTAATAATTAATCGGGTCTATTGGTGTTGTGATAGGGTTAGGTTGGATGATGGGTTTAGAGGTTGTGTTGGTGCTAGGAGGATGTTAGAAGTAATGAAGGGTATTAAGCGAGTTGTCAATAATAGTAAGTGCGGTATAGCATGTTGGTAGAAGGAGGGTGTTTGATGCTTAATGGGTTTAGCGGTGTGGTGGTGAGGAGATTATCGATTGAAGTTAGAATCGGTCTAGTGGTTTAGAATAGCTAGTAGAAGTGGTAGTTCCTTGGTGTTAAGTGATGTTGCAGGTTAGTGGATGAGTTTCCAGAGTGCTGAGGTAACTTGGCATTGATATGGTAGTAGAAGGGTTGTTTTCGTAGATGAGGGTTCGTAGAAACCTTCGAAGAGTTGAGAAGATGTTGTGTTGTGGGTTGTAGAAAAGGGTTAGTCTGGGAAAATAGGAGTTTCGTAACCTAAATATGTATGTGTGGAATGGGCGGTGTTCTAGTAAGGCAAGTGTTGTGGTCAAAGCTTGAAGTGGAAAGGCAATGTAAGATCAAAGGCCATTGTTGGTTGGATGGGTTCTTGTGAGCAATGGTTGGCTGGTTGTGATTAAGTAAGTTCCTATTGAGGTCAGCTGGTGGTGTGTGGAATGGCTGGCGGAGTCAAGGTTGGGGTTTTGTGACGTGATTATTGGGTGATGGGTGAGTAGTCCTGGTGAGTTGTTGTGGTGATGGTAGCGGTGGATGTGAAGTAGTGCCAGCAATGCGTTTAGAAGTTTGAGTAAGCAGTTGATGCTTAAGAATTCTTGCTTGGTGTGGTAACCTTTGGAAGAGGTTGAGCAGTTGTGCAAGGGGTTTTAGAAGCAGTGGAGGTTGTGGGTTACGTGGTGGCTGAATTGGTTTGGTTGGTGTCACCGTGTGTGCGAGTTTTGGGAGTTATGAGTTAAGGTGGTGTATGCTGCAAAAGGGTTGGAGGTTCTTCAGGTTGTTGTTGGGGCTATGTGCAGTCCGGAAGTGTGAAAGGTTGAGGTGTGGTTAACATTGGAGTGTTCTGGAATTCGTGAATATTTTGTGGTGGTGTTGAGTTTGGGTGAAGTTTTGTGAGGAGAGTGTTCAGTGGTGGTTAAGTCTCCTGTGTTGCCTTGTGTGTTGCTTTGAGAAGGTTGGTTGTTCTCTTTTCGCTAGTTGAAATTTCGAGGACAAAATTTCCTAAGAGGGGGAGAGTTGTAACACCCCAATTTTGGGCTTAGAAGTTTTGGGTTTGGACCGGACCGGTCGAGTTGCGGTTCGAATATAAAAGGTGATTTTTAGGAAAGCCTAGTTCGGGTTGCATTAAAAATATGGAAAAATGTCTTAAAATTCTCTTTTATTATATATAAGAGAAAGGTGAAATCAATTTTACAAAATGTGGTTTGGAAGAGCGACATTTTTGGTTAGTGACCAAAATGTAATTTTTGGAAACTGTGTGACTGTTTTAAAAAGGATTGAAACTTTGAATCTTTAAGGAGCTATTTACCCAATAGGAGTTTCTCTAGATTTTTCTAAAATATTAGAGGTTTAATTAATGGTTTTTAAATAAAAGTAAAGGGAGGGAAGATATTTTGGCATTTTCTAACTAACTTTCCAAATTTCCATTTTCCTTTTCTCTCATCATTTCTCTCAAACCAAACACATTTCTCCAGAGCATTTTCCTCTGATTTTGACATCCAAACATGAGATTTTAATCCTCTTTTGATCTCTAATCATCTCTTCATCAAAACCTTTGTATTTGCTATTTGGATCTTCAAGAATTTTGGTTCTAAAAAGGGAGAAACTCAAGTTTGGAGGTAAGAACTTCCTTCTCCTCTAAACTCTCAGCTCTTTACTGAAATTCTCAAGTTCTCAATCCTTGATTTATGTTTTATTAAAGGTTTTACAATTGTAATCTTGATCTTGGCTTTAAAATGCAAGATTTGGTTAATTTTTGGCAAAATTCGTATGATCTGTTTGAGCAGTGATTTGAGGTGTCTTTTTGATGTTGAATGAATGTATAATTGATGAGAAATTGAGGTTTTATCAGTGCAATCCCGAATAGGTTAATTTTCCTAAGTTTTGCTTGAGTTTTTGGTTGTTTTTGGAGTGATCTTGGTGATCTGTTATAGCTGGAGGCATAAGGACGTGGTTAGATCCTTTTTGGATGTTAATTGATGTTTAAAATGGTTAGAAGTGATGGATCTTGGCTGGGTTAAGTTTTGGAAGTGTTTGGAGGTGATATCGGTTGTGTTTGGTAGCCGAAATGTTGGATTTGTGTAGAGCAGCGAGTTGAGCTGTGTGGCTGGTGTTTTTAATGCATAATGATGCATTAATCCTCTGTTATTGTGTGCTTGAAATAGGGGAGATTGATCCGTGAGCATTAGAGGTGGTGTTGAAGGTTTCGGATGCTTGGAAGGCTTGTTGGCTAGCCTTGTTTTGTGTATCGGTGAGTGAAGTTGGGTTTTCAGCTTTTAAACCAAGGTTTGAACGTTTTGGGAGCTTAATTTAAGTCTAAACAACTTTGCTAAGCTCAAGAGTAAGTAAATGGATTTTCCCTCTTGGTTTGTGTTGTGAATTGGTTTTTAAAGCATTTGTGATTGATGGATGCAATGCATGCGATTTGCATGTTTTAAATTCTGTTTTGAAAGCATATTTTAGCATGGTTTAATGCTGGTTTTGAAAGCCATGTGTGAAGGATGCTCAAGGTAAGAGATCCTTGGTTTTGTACATTGGAATTGTGGAATTGTTGCATAGTGATGCATGTTGTTTATTGGCTTTGTGTGATGCTTCAAAAACAGTGGATTGATGATGGTAAATGGTGGTTTTTGCATTTTGGTTATGCTTGTAAATCAATGGATTAATGTTGTAAGATGGTAATATTGGCAAGTGATGTAAGTGGTTCTTGGTTACTTAAGTCGGATATAGTTAGCCGGCTATAGGATTGGGTGCACCGTGAATAAAGTCGCCTTGGATGTGGAGTGGTTGTGAGTGAACCGGTAACTCCATCCAAGTACACTAACGAGATGGTTAAGAACACCATGGTGGTTAAAATTCCATGGGTGGGTCTTTTGTAAGCAAAGGTAATAATGGTGGTTAAAATTCCATTTGAGGACCTTGTGCTTGTTAAGATCACAATGGTGGTGTAAAGTCCATGTGTGGATCTTGTGTAGTATGTCCCGGATCTCGTTAGTGATGTTATACAACTACCAATGGTGAATGTTAAGGTTATATGGTGGTTAAAATTCCATATGAGGACCTTGTGAATGTTAAGGTTATATGGTGGTTAAAATTCCATATGAGGACCTTGTGAATGTTAAGGTTATATGGTGGTTAAAATTCCATATGAGGACCTTGTGAATGTTAAGGTTATATGGTGGTTAAAATTCCATATGAGAACCTTGTGAATGTTAAGGTTATATGGTGGTTAAAATTCCATATGAGGACCTTGTGAATGTTAAGGTTATATGGTGGTTAAAATTCCATATGAGGACCTTGTCAATGTTAAGGTTATATGGTGGTTGAAATTCCATATGAGAACCTTGTGTATGGTAAGGTCAAATGGTGGTTAAAATTCCATTTGGGGACCTTGAGATTGGTAGTGTGTATGAAGCGTGGGGACAACGCTTGTGATCCGCGTATCCGATTGGATGTTGAGTTGAAAAGTGGATTTGGTTTATCACTTGGAAGCCAATATAATGTTCTTGAATATAATGAAGCATGAGATGCTTGAAATGATGCATGGTTGCATGAGAAGTGTGTAATGTACTATGAATGCATGTTTAACTTGTTAGCTTGCACAAGTGTTGATTATCTATTGAGAATGGTGCATTTGTGCATGAAATCTCTTTAGTGCATTGAAGTCTTGCGAAGACTTGTTTTTAAATGCATGAGATGCAAATATTGATGATGTGGTTCATATGTCGCATTTGTTTAATGCACATGTTATATTGAATGTGTAAATGGTTTTTAAAGATTTATTGCTTAAAGATGATTTTTAAGTATGAGAAAGGTAAGATGTAAAGTGGAAGTATTTTCCAAGGATTTTGTATTTAACCTTGCATATGATGTTCATGCACGAAATGGTTAAATTGTTGGTTTTGCAAGTTTGTGCTTTGGAAAGGATTACTTAGCTTTCTAAGCTAAGGGTTGGTTTTCATGTTTGAGTAATGCATGATTTTAAACATGTTGTTGAAAAGGATTTTCAAACATTGCTTTGGTTTATCGAATCGAGTTTGCTTTTAAAAGTGGTTTTATAACTCGCTGCATTGATGGTGTTTTGGTTTTGAGCATTCCTCACTAAGCATTATGTGCTTACGCTCCTTTTTGTCCATCAATGCAGATATTTGAAGTTGGAACATCGAGAAGCAAGGGATTCAAGGAGAGCTCCACTTGAGATGTATGTCTCGGTTAATAGCTATAGATAATAAAGGCAATGGGGGGAGAATCTCTTATGATGATGTTTAATGAGATTGTGTATGTTGGACAAGTTTGGTTTATGATTTTGAACTATGTGGTTTAACGCTTGCAACGTTTGAATCTTCTTATGCTTAAGTCATTATGATGTGCTTCTTGTCTTAAAAGCATGAATGAGTGTTGAATGTGTTTATTGAGTTGGTACACCTAGGGGTGGTCTTGTATCTAGATTTTGATGCAATTATGTCCCTTGTATGTTGAATCACATGCTGGTATGATTTGGTTGCCTTTGGAGCATGTTTGATGGGTCAATCGTGTGTTAAACCAGCAATTTTTCTGCAATCTGGGCAGCCTGTTTCGGAACAGGTGCTACCGTATCGAAACGGGGGCCTGAAATGGCCTGGGCGTTCCGAAACGGAAGGAGTTGTTCCGGAACGGTTTGGCCTCTGCCAGGCCCTGTTTCGGTACCAATTTCGGAACGGTCCCACGTTTCGGAACAGGTCCTCCCTATTCCGGAACACTCAACCGTTGGGCACTGAAATTGTTGGTTAAATGTTTTGAAAACCTTGCGTTTTGGTCCTGAACTTTGTATATGCAATTGGATGAGTTTGAGATGTCCGTTTGAGCTGAAATTTCGCAGAGAAGCATGAAACATGACTAATTTCATATTGGTAACTTTTAATTGGGTTAAGTCCCTGTAATTCTCAAAATTTACATTTTGGTCCCTAATTCCTTATTTTGTGCAATTGAGTTCCTGAATGTTCTCTGATTGGTATGATCTTTGTGTATGCTGATCTTGTGATCATGTCTAGGGATAATATGCATTTAGACAAGTTTAAAATAAAAAAAGGGTCGTTAATCAAGGTTGACTTTCGAGTGGACTTTGGTTTTCCCCGTGTAAACTTCTTAATTCGGTTCAACCGTCTGGGTCGGGTTAAGGGGGTTACAATACTAAAGGTAACATCCACTAATTAGGGAGAGATTAAATCTAACATGTTCACGAGGACTGTTACTCACAATCCTCACTCAACATCCACGGTAAAAACTTTACCTGCAAGCACTTACAAATCTAATGAATTAATCAATCCAACATCAACCTCTGGATCTTACCACAACACTTATTCAATGCGAACCAAAACCATTGTATGAATGAGAAATTGGATTCCCATCAATGCAACAACTAAAACCAAAATGAAACATAGGTAACTGACATATCATCGGTGGCAATGTTATCATCTCTGGCCTGAACGGAAGATTGCCTAATAACGACTCGAACATTGACTCTAACGATGGATCTCACCGTACCTCTACTCTGGTATCCAAACGATGCCATAGCACCGATTCTAGCAAAACTCTAACCATGCCGAGAAGGAGTCAACCTCTGAGACTGGACCAAAGTAGTATCCTCCATAACTGGGCAGTCCTTCACCATGTGACCTGGTGCCCGACACCTGCAGAAAACCCTACATAGCAAGAAACACACTCCATTATTACTCCCTTCAAGTGTAAAAGCCAAGGAACCTCTACGAAATATTGGTCGAGGTCGTGACCAACTCTTGGGAGCTGAACTGAAACAACTCTCTTTGAACCTCTCGGAGCATGGAACCTCCAAGACGAAGCTTGAGAAGGACCTATGATGTCCTGAGTTCCTCAAGTCTAATTTCTTGAGTCTAGAATTTGACTTAGTGTCGAACAATGGAGTCGTTCGGGTGCCTTTCTATTATTGGCTAACTCTGAGAATGTCCCAAGTGAACCCAATATCACATTGTTAAGTGTGCAAAAGTCCTATCTTTATGCCCTAGTTTAGCTCAATTATTGTTGTTCTTAAGTATAGTTTAGATGCATTTATTGGAAAAACATACACAAAACTGCATAGATTGGATATTTAGCCTTATTTGATCAACTTAATTGTTTTTATACAAAAGATACTACCCAGGCGTGTTTTCTCTCTGTACGCAGTACCCGCCGAGGCAGATGTCGTCAAGGCAGTAGAGAGGGCAAAAGAAGAGAAGCTGGCAACTGATGGAGGAAGCTATTAGACCATTTGGAGAGCTGATCGAGGAGGAAAGGCCGAGAATGAAGAGTTGTGCCAAACCCTGCACACGAACCTAGACCTCTACCGAGGCAGTCAACTATTTTCCGCCGAGACAGCAAATCGAGGAAGGGTGAAAAAATGCAAAGAGGTATGCGACTGAAAGAGCCCATAAAGCCCGATTTTTGGAAACCACTTGCACGTGCATTGGAGCCCAACAGACAAAGAAAAGCCATGGTCAAAGTAAAGGTGGAAAAAGTAAAACGGGAATCTAGGAAGATTTAATATTAGATTTGTTCTTTTAATGAGTTGTAATTAGATTCTATCTAGTATTCCTGCCCTAAATCGACTTAGACCTAGGCTTCTCCCCTATATATATGTAATCGACTTGAATGAGAGAAACACAATTGAGATTAGAGAGAAACCCTCCTTCTTGTTGAAATACCCTTATGCCGCCATCTCTGTTATGTTCTAAACCTTCCCTAGGGCTAGGGGTTGGTTGCCTTGTAGTTGTGAGAGTTTTGCTTGTATTTGTTTAGGTTTTTCGTTTTTTCAATAAAATACAAGGTTTTCTACTCTTGGTTCTTCATTGTTGCAATCTTTATCGGGAGAGAAGAGGGTAGGAATGTATTTGTTCAATATCGGGAGAGTTTAACTCACGAAACGAGTAAACACAGTTTTATCCAGCCATAGGGTAAAGCTACTTCGGCTTAGGGATAAGTTAGAAGTTCAACGGCTAAGAGAGGCTTCATAATCTGTTTGTGTTCATCCTTAGATTCACGCCGGGAGGTATTATCCAAGACATGTTTGCCAATAGTACTTCAAGCTTAGGGATAAGTGGAAGTCATTGAAGGGAGCCTTACGAAACCTTGAATCATCGCTTAACTGCACAGACAGTCACATTGGTCTCTGTCGGGGCATACTCGTGGGCGGCTACCGAAAGTTGTTAAGTTGATCTGCAAAACTGTGTCGAGACAGTAGATCCAATCTCCACACTACGAAGCATTCCAATACCCACCCATTCTCTCATTCTAATTTCACAATTTATTTTATTTGCTTTAGTCTTAGTCTGAATCAACCTAACTCTTAATATTTTTGTTTTTACTTTTTACTTGTGCAGATAAGTAAATTCCGAAAGGTTGTCACAATCCCTGTGGAAACGATATCATAAATACTATAACTTGACACCGTGTATACTTGCACGCAATTTGCGCATCACTTTTGCACGCAACAAGTTTTTGGCGCCATTTCCAGGGATTGTCGTACAACTTTTGTATTAATTTTTCTACACTTATCTTTATTTTCTTGAATTATTCAGTTCTTCTTTTGTTTAAAAAATATTTCAGGTGCAATACAAGTTCAAGGGCATCAACATGTCAAGAAAAACCACTCGAGAGTTGATGTTAGAAAATTCTTGCAATTTTTGTGAAGGAAATCATGAGTTCGAAAGTTGCCCACATATTTTCAGTGAATACATGGACGAACCGAGATGAGACCAACATCAAGATTATTCATGGTACGACGAACAAGCTCAAAATTTTTCCGACCGTGACAATTTTGCTGCCATATCAGCAGACATGCCCTAGCAATGTAGTTCTTCTCAAGAGCAATCAGAAACCTTGGAAGACACGCTCCAAGCTTTCATTGCATTCACTTAAGATTTGTCAGCTTCTATGGACACAAGAATCTCCACGGTGGACGCACTTTTGAGCAATTCGATCCCCATTAATACCATGGATGAACATGATGCCTCGGCAACCATTGATCACCAACAAATACGTCCCATGGACACTAATATCCCAAGGAAAGAAGACGCAGATCAATACGAAGAACACATTGATGAACCTAGGCAACAGATTGCCCTATCAGGGGCTGAGGAACCTGAACAGAGCTATGCCTCGACAGCTGAGGAATATGTAGATTGCTCTCATCTACCTTTGCTTGGGCAATTGAACGACCACATAGAGGAGAAACACGATGGAAATACTTTGCTAACGGAATATAGGCCGGTAATAGCTCAACCTTTTGAATTCTTTGAAAAATCACCTTTTTCATTACAAGTATTTCTTGAGGAACCAATACCGATAGAGTTGATGCCAACAAAATCTCTACTAATGGAGATGGTTAAGAGACCTAAAGAAAAGGGTGTTCACAAAGCTCTTCATAAAATTAGGTTTTCCTTTGACCTGCACTGTATTATGATAGAAGATTGCCACAACAACTGGTTGCCACAACAGTTGCGTCGGCAACAAAGGTTACTTTCCACCATAACGAACTTCGACGAGAATAAGGTAAGTACATGGTTAGATATTGATATAATTTTTCCTAATCACATATTCATGCCTCCAAGAAAAACAACAAGGTGGAAGGTACACATGGAATACAAGAGAACAAGGAAGAAAGGAACCTCTACCATGATAATGCAAAAGCAAGTAGTTGCAAACACAGTGCTGCACCCTTTTATGGGCAAAATGGTCACTCAATGGAGGGTGCAGGTGGATTACAAGAAGTATCGGAAACGACCCCCTCAAGCTCGAACAGACAAGGGATTAGTTACTTTAGGAGTTGCATGCCAATGGACCAATAGAGTAACATAACTTTTATTTTATCTTCCACATTTTTTATGCTTTCATAGACTTAGAATTTTTAAATTTTCAGTTTTATTTTATTTTAGAAAGAATAGTAGCCCAAGAGAAGAGAGAAGAAGCAAGCCTAAAGCCATCATTCATTCCAGCCCGCCCGCCAAGTCTGCCGCGGCAGATAGACGTTGCATTCCGCCAAAACTAGCCGTTGCAGACTAGCCGTTCCCATATGCTTGTTCCGTCCCAACGGCTCTCTACCCGGGCAACGTCAACCTCGTCAGATGAAACGACAACCCTTTTCAGTCTTATTTAAACCCCCATCATTTTTACTATTTACTCTTCTTTAATTTCTCTTGCATATTGTTTCACAGATTTCTTTCCTTTTCTACAGATTCTCAACTCTCACAACCCTCTTTGCATCAAAACCCTAAAACCAATATCAAGAATGGCAAGAACCCCACGCCGCCGCTCTGCCCAGGAAAAATCCGAAGAATCTCTCAATCGCTTTGCTACACCATAAATCAAAGCCCGCCATAATGAAAAATTCAAAGAGAGATCGGTGTGGGAAGAGCAAGGTTTCTACTATGAGACGAGGAAGAGGAACTTCGGGCTCGAGCACTTCATCTACTCAAAGATCGCAAACCAAAAATGGCTGATTTTTTCCCAGCAACTAAAGCCGGCAAATCAGAAAATGGTGCGCGAATACTATGCCCATGGGCAATAGAGGAAGTGCCGACGTTGAATGTTCGCGGGCGACCAATGTTTATTGACGAAGACAAAGATAAATCTTTTCTATGGCCTGCACATTCAAGAGGACCAACACGCGAAGTTCCTTGCCTCCCTCAAGATAGACAGTTGTGAGGCAATGAAGGAAGAGCTTTGCATTTCGGGGACAAGTTGGAATGTGAGCAAAAATAAAGGCACCGTCAATTGGCGGAACTTGCTGCCAAAGGCAAAATTGTGGAACACGTTCGTGAAGAGGGGGTTGCTGCCCACGTCTCACAACTCTACCGTCAACAAACCATGCTCGGCACGCATCCACTCCATCATAAAAAAAGGTATACCAATGTGGGTGCGATTATAGCTAATGAGATTTTTTAGTGTGGGCAGAAATTGAAGGGACAACTCTACTTCCCAAGCCTCATCACGATATTGTGCGAGAAGGTACACGTTGCAGCCGCCCCAAACGACACCATGACGCCAGACAGAACCAGATGGATGAGGGACATCATCCTTCAAAAAACAAAGATCACATCAACCACTATGGAAAATTATGCCCAGGCATCGGAAATGGGCAGCCAACAACAATTCCAACAGCCCGCCCCAGCAACCACCACAGGCGGCTTGGCAGCACAGCTGGATAGAATGGAACAATGCCAGCTGAACTTCATGGCCTACATCTGGGACTTCAACAATGCAACCGTCACCACCAACAAGGAGAAGTTTTCAACGGCCCACTTTCCAAAATTCCCTGCCGAGATCTTTGCCCCGGCAGCGCCATAACCGTTTGCCGCGCCCTGTCTCAGCAACCCAACCAACTGCCTCCGCAACTCTAACTGCCCCATCTCAACAGAGCCTCAAGCCTCCAGTAGCTACAGCCACTGAAGTCCTCTCTATCTTCGACAACCGTGGAGACACAACGATCGCCCTAATCAGAGAACAAGGGTAGACATCATGGGCGGCAGCCGACGCACCAGGACCATCCGACTCAGCCTACCTCAACTCCTAATCATTAGACTCGGTCCGATCCGTCACCAGGAAACTTGAGCCGTCGTTCTCCCCAGGTGCAAAGAGAGCACACTTTGCCACCGAAGTTTGCCCATACAGTGAAGAAGGCGGTGAACGAGAAGTTATGCAAAAGGCACAACCAAGTGCACCTTCCCGCCAGCAGCCATCGAGGGCAGCCAAACGCTTCGAAATGGCAGCTCAAAAGAGGGTGATCATAGCCGATGACGATCAATCTAAGCTTCTCTCTTATTCTTCTATTTTGTTTTTGTCTAATATATGCTAATTTTTGTGTATGTAGGCATGCATTGAGGACAATGCACCTCTCGAGTTGGGGGGGGGGGGAATTAGTCCTCTAATTTTTTTCTTTTGTTTTTCTTTTATTTTTTGTTTTCTCTTTTGTTTTTTAGTTGTATTTAGGTTCTAATGTAACATACCTTTATTTAAAATTTAATGAATTCTTAGTTGGAGGGGAATTCTTGAGTAGTTTTTACCCGCCGCGGCAGATGGCCCGCTTGGGCGGCAATCTTAGCATGACTCTAGATTTGCTTAGAATCCAACTATGATTTGAAATTAAAGAAAACACTATTTGTGACTAGTTTGATTTTAGGATTTCTAAGAAACTTAGGCATTTCACCTAGTAAACTTGGGTAGAACTTGAAGTTTGAAAAAAAGAAAGATACGTCCTAGAGGTGACCAAAACTGGCTCTAGGATAAGCTAAAGGTGTCCGAAACCGTCTCTAGAGAAAAAGAAAAAAATGAATGAAATCATTACAAGTGCCTATCATCGGCTCTTGTGGTTATGAATTGCAAAAGAAACTAGAGGGAAACCCAAGGGAATTAAGGTTCTTATCGGAGTTTACTTAGAAGCCGAAGAATCATTCTTATCACAAGGACCGCACACACTCACGAGATACATAGTTCAGTTCCGGGTAAGTCCATTGTCATTCGAAAAGTTGCTAAGTAGGCGTAAATCTACACGATATGTAAAGGTTGCTCAAGGTGATTTCTCGATTAAGTTTACATATGATTTTAAGTTTTGGCATGTTAATATTAGATTGCAGTGCTTGAGGACAAGCAATACTTTGAGTTTCGTGGTCTGTTAAGTGTGCAAAAGTCCTATCTTTATGTCGTAGTTTAGCTCAATTGTTGTTGTTCTTAAGTATAATTTAGTTGCATTTATTAGGAAAACACACACAAAACTGCATAGATTAGATATTCTGCCTTATTTGATGAACTTAATTGTTTTACACAAAAGATATTGCTCAAGCGTTTTTCGTCTCTGAGCGCAGGTACTCGCCCAGGCAGATGCCGCCGAGGCAACAGAGATGGTAGAAGAAGAGAAGTTGAAAACTAATGGAGGACACTATTGGACCATTTGGAGAGCTGATCGAGGAGGAAAGGCCTAGAATGAAGAGTTGTGCCAACTCCTACACACGAAACCAGACCTCTACTGAGGCAGTCAACTATTTGCCGCTGAGGCAACAACTCGAGGAAGGGTGGAAAAATGAAAAGTGGTCAAAGTCAAGGTGGAAAAATTCTAATTTTTGGAGACCACTTGCACGTGCATTAGAGCCCAGCAGACAAATAATAGCCATGGTGAAAGTCAAAGTGGAAAAATTCAAATGGGAATCTAGGAAGATTTAATGTTAGATTTGTTCTTTTAATGAGTTGTAGTTAGATTCTAACTAGTATTCCTGCCCTAAACCGACATAGACCTGGGCTTTTCCCATATATATATGTAATCGACTTGAAGGGGAGAAACACAAGTGAGATTTGAGTGAAACCCTCCTTCTTGTCGAAATACCCCTGTGCCGCTATCTCCATTATGTTCTAAACCTTCCCTAGGGCTAAGGGTTGGTTTCCTAGTAGTTGTGAGAGTTTTGCTTGTATTTGTTTGGGTTTTCTGTTTTTGCATTAAAATTAAAGGTTTGTTTACTCTTGGTTCTTCATTGTTACAATCTTTATCGGGAGAGAAGAGGGCAACAATCTATTTGTTTAATATCGGGAGAGTTGAACTCAAAGAACGAGTAAACATGATTTTATCCAACCATATGGTAAAGCTACTTCGACTTAGGGATAAGTTAGAAGTTCAGCGGCTAAGAGAGGCTTCATAATCTATTGATGTTCATCCTTAGATTCATTTCAGGAGGTATTATCCAAGACGTGTTTGCCAATAGTACTTCAAGCTTAAGGATAAGAGGAAGTCATTGAAAGGAGCCTTGCCGAACCTTGAATCATCGCTTAATGGCCCAGGCAATCACATTGGTCTCTGTCGAGGCAGGCTTCTGCTAAGGCATACTTGTGAGCAGCTACCGAAAGTTATTAAGTTGATCTACAAAATTGTGCCGAGACTTTACATCCAATCTCCACACTACGAAGCATTCCAATACCGACCCATTCTCTCATTCTGATTTCACAATTTATTTATTTGCTTTAGTCTTAGTCTTAATCAACCCAACTCTTAATATTTGTGTTCTTACTTTTCACTTGTGCAGAAAAGTGAATTCTGAAAGGTTGTCACAATCCTTGTGGAGACGATATCTTAAATACTATAACTTGGCAGCGTGTATACTTGCACACAATTTACGCATCACTTTTGCGCGCAGCACACATGCATCTGAAGGTCAATATTTAATACATGTCTAAACCTCTTAAACCTCAACTACTCGGTGGAAACTAACTTCAAGGCATATCTGCTCAACCATAGAAAATCTTGCTCATACTCAAATACTGTCCGATCCTCCTAGAGGTGATACAGGAACTGATTTCTCATCTCATCCATGTGAACCTCACTGATGTACTTCTTCTTGAACTCGTACAAGAAGACATCTCAAGTTTGAAGAGCAAGCTGCAGTCCCAACTCAACAGAATCCCACCACTCATGTGCATTGCTCTTAAGAAGGTAGACAATGCAGTCGAGGTCATCCTCCGGACTCCCCCTCATCTGTCTCAATATCCTATGTGTGTCTCATAACCATTGGTCAGCCTTGATCGTGTCATCCTCACCCAAACCTTCGAAATCTTTAGGTCCATAACGGTGAAGCCTCCCAAAAGGGATCTTGTGAGGCGTCTCAAATTACCTCGGGATAGCTTGCACTACTTTAAAAAGTGTAAAGGTAAGACCATGGAGGTGGTTTGCCCCTCCACTTCTGATACCTCCCGAAAGAATTGTGTCCCCAACATCCGGAACAGACTCCTTACTAAAGTCCTTCACTTGAGAGACATTTCTCTCCTCATGACTCTCATGGTCGTATTCGATGTCACCAGCCATCAAACTTTCTAAAATCACAAGGAAACAAGGCATCGCCATTAGGATTCCCAATCTTGGAAGTATACAACTTAAATTTAGGGGCTTGCATTCGCTAGACACCTTACCACGACCTCTATACCACCCAGAGTCTCCTAGAACCGGCTAAATCTAGGATTTGGAGAGACTATTCCGGAAGACAAGCTTGTCCAGAAGCTACTTTACTCACTTCCCGAATCTTGGGATGGGAAGAGAACTGCCATCATAGAGGGAAAAAATTTGAAGACTCTAAAGCTTGATGAGCTAGTGGGTTCTCTCCTTACTCATGAGATTATGAAGCAAAGAAGGGAAGAAGAGAAGAAGAAGGAAGAGAAGAGAGTAGAGAAGCCAGAAGTGGAAAAGAAGAAGAAAAAGGGAATAGCTCTCAAAGCTTCACTACTTGAGGAAAACTCTTCTAGTGAGGAGGATGACCTTGAAGAATTGGCTATGATAGCCAAGAAGTTCTCTAGATTCATGAGGTCCAATCGTGGAAGAAAAATTCAAAGAAAGATGAACTTCAAAGGTAAAAACAAAGAAGAAGCAATAAATCCGACCACATACGTTCGGAGTGCCCTCAACTCAAGAAGAAGGGCTTTGAGAAGAAGAAGAAGCTCAAAGCCAAGCTTGCTACATGGAGTGATGAGGAGTCATCCGAGGATGACGAACAAGAAGTGGCCAACCTTTGCCTCATGGCACTTGAGGAAGATTCCTCTATGGTAACCTCTAACTCATAATCTTTAGATTTTACATATGATGAATTAAATGATGCATAAGATGAGTTGCAAGAGGTCTATGATGAATTAGTTGAGAAATACAAGGAGTCGGTCATTAGGAATAAGAAAATTATTTCAAAATTAAAAGATAAAAATGACTCTCTTTCCCAAGCTAATTTAAAATTTGAGAAAAAGATTTTAGGGTTGAAAGATGAACTAAAATTCTTCCAAGATGAAAATGTTGACCTTAATAATCTTATTTCTCAATGTAATAGTGAACACCAAAAGGTGTTAGATGAGCTTAACAAGCTCAAAGAGTCTTTTAAAAATGTTGGTAGTGTGAAGCATGAAATAGGTGAATCTTCTAAAACAAACCAACATAAGAAAAATACTAATAACTACAAACAAAGTAGCTCTCCTAGACATAGTAGAACTAAAAGGATTAGAAGTTTATGGGTTCCTAAGGAACTTGTAAAATCTAATAATTTTGTTGCTATGTCACCTTGGATTCCTAAGGGAACCAAGTTATTGGGAGCTAACAGTCGTGGACCCAAAATGATTTGGGTACCAAAAACAAAATTTTAATATCTTTGTTTGTAGGGGGAGCATTTCTACAAGGTCAAAGCACAAAGTCAAAACTCATGGTACCTTGATAGTGGATGCTCGAGGCATATGACCGGAGACAAGAGTAGATTCATAGATCTAAAGCCAAAAAGTGGAGGAGTGGTGACATTTGGTGACAACTCCAAAGGCCACATTAAAGGTATTGGCTCCATAGGTAATCACTCTACTATTCTTATTGAAAATGTCTTGTATGTCGATGGTCTTAAACACAATTTGTTGAGCATAAGTCAATTGTGTGATAAAGGATTTAATGTTTTATTTGATAAAAATGGATGCAAAATTGTTGACATTAAATCTAATAATATTATGCTCATAGGTGATCGCATAGGTAACATTTACATGGTGCATCTAGATGACATACATACATCTCATGCATGTTTAGTAGCTCAAAATGAAAATGATGCATGGTTGTGGCATAGTAAACTAGGACATGCTAGCATTAGTGTTTTAGAAAAATTAGTTTCCCTTGATCTAGTTAGAGGTTTACCTAACATTAAGTTCTCAAACGATAAAATTTGTGATGCATGCTCTAAGGGTAAACAACATAAGTCTTCCTTTAAATCCATTAATGATGTTTCTATAAGTAGATGTTTACAACTTATCCATATGGATTTATTTGGGCCAATTAGGACTATGAGCTTGGGTGGTAAATCTTATGCATTTGTTCTTGTTGATGATTTTTCTAGATTTACTTGGGTTCTATTTTTAAGTACTAAAGATGAAGCTTTAGAAAAATTCATCACATTTTCAAAACTAACCCAAAATGATATTGATCTTAGAATTTCTCATATTAGAAGTGATCATGGAACCGAGTTTCAAAATTTAGGGTTTGAAGAGTTTTTTAATGAAAATGGTATTAGCCACAATTTTTTTACTCCTCGAACTCCTCAACAAAATGGGGTAGTTGAGAGGAAAAATAGAACTTTACAAGAAATGGCTAGAACCATGCTTTGTGAAAACAATTTACCTAAATATTTTTGGGCGGAAGCCACAAACACCGCTTGCTACATTGTTAACCGAGTAATGATTAGGCCAATTTTAAAGAAAACACCTTATGAGATTTTAAAATCTAAAAAGCCTAACATTAGCTATTTTCATCCATTTGGTTGCAAGTGTTTTGTTTTAAATAATGGAAAAGACAACTTAGGTAAATTTGATGCAAAAACTGATGAAGCTATTTTCATAGGATATTCTTTAACCTCTAAAGCATATCGTGTATTTAACAAGAGAGCTTTTGTAGTAGAAGAATCTATACATGGTGTATTCGATGATAACCTCCTTCCAAGGAAGGATTGTTATGATGATGATGATGTATGAATCATAAATGCTTTTGATGGAGGACAAACTTCAAAGGAGGATGAGATTCCAACAAAAGAAGAGGACACACAAGATTCACTTCTTGAAGCCTTGAAGGACTTGGCTCTTGAGGAAAAGGAAGTGAGCTACCCAAGGGAGTTCAACTATGTCAAAGATGGTGAAATCTTGGGTGATCCATCCAAGGGGGTAACCACTCGATCTTCTCTTAGATTAATGAATCATGTTACATTTATCTCAAGCATAGAGCCTAAGAATATAAAAGAAGCATTGAAAGATGATTTTTGGATTATGGATATGCAAGAAGAGTTAAATCAATTTGAGAGAAGTAACGTTTGGACATTAGTTGATAGGCCTAGTAATCAATCTACTATAGGAACTAAATGGGTCTTTAGGAACAAACTAGATGAGAGTGGTAACATTGTGAGAAATAAAGCTAGACTAGTAGCACAAGGTTACACTCAAGAAGAGGGAATATATTTTGATGAAACCTATGCACCTGTAGCTAGAATGAAAGCCATTAGGATGTTGCTTGCATATGCATGTTATCATGATTTCAAGATTTTTCAAATGGATGTTAAAAGCGCATTTTTAAATTGTTTTATAAATGAAGAAGTGTATGTGGAACTACCACCGGGTTTTGAAGACTCAAAATTTCCAAATCATGTTTTCAAACTCACAAAAGCTCTTTATGGTTTAAAACAAGATCCTAGAGCTTGGTATGAAAGACTTTCAAACTTTTTAATTGAAAAAGGTTTTGAAAAAGGTAAGGTGGACACTACACTTTTTATAAAAAGGTATAAAAATGACATCTTAGTAGTACAAATTTATTTGATGACATTATTTTTGGTTCTACTAACGAATGTCATTGCAAAGAGTTTGCTAAGCTAATGCAAGGTGAATACGAGATGAGCATGATGAAGGAGCTCTCATTCTTTTTGGGACTCCAAATCAAGCAAAGGAATGATGGCACCTTCATCAATCAAGAAAAATACATCAAGGATATGCTCAAGAAGTTTGGCTTGGAGAATGCAAAGCCTCAAGACACACCTATGAGCTCATTTACAAAGCTTGACAAAGATGAATGAGGTAAGTGTGTTGACTCTAAGATTTATCGCTCTATGATTGGATCATTGCTTTACCTTACCGCAAGTAGAGCGTATATCTTGTTTAGTGTTTGCTTGTGTGATAGGTTGCAAGCTAGTCCTAGAGAGTCTCACCTTATAGCCGTTAAGAGAATCTCTAGGTACCTTAGAGATACTCCTTGTTTAGGTCTTTGGTACCCTAGAGACTCCACCTTCAACCTTCATGCTTATTCGGATGTGGATTATGGGGGATGCAAAATCGATAGGAAGAGTACTTCGGGAACTTGTCAATTCCTAGGTAGTATGCTCATATCTTGGTTCTCTAAGAAACAAAATAGTATAGCCTTATCTACCACTAAAGTCGAGTACATATCCTTAGGGAGTTGTTATGCTCAAGTCCTTTGGATGAAGTAACAACTCTTAGATTATGGTATTAAAGTTGAAACCATACCCCTTAAGTGTGATAACACTAGTGTAATATGTTTGGCAAAAAATCCCATCCAACACTCTAGAACCAAAGACATAGAAATAAGGCATCATTTCATTAGAGATCATGTCCTTAAAGAAGATGTTGTTATAGAGTATGTTGACACCTTAAATCAATTAGCGGATATATTTACAAAACCTTTAGACAAAGAGCGTTTTTGGTCTCTTAGGAGAGAGTTAGGTCTAACTAGCCTTTCTTGACCTTTTAGGACCTCTTTTGTGCTTAAAATTGCTTGATCTTATGAAATTGCATGTTTGTGTGTTGAAACTCTTGAAAATATCCATGCCTATATCTAGGGGGAGTATGTTTATGTTAAAATATGCTTAGAACTGCTCATTCATCATTTGCATACCTTTAAGAGGTGTTAGAACCGAGCTTATGGTTGTTCTTTAGGGCTAAAATGCATTTCTGGGCTTAGGGTATCGATACGGCCCTACGCGTATCGATACGCGTACTTCATTAGTTTCCCAGAATACATTTTTCCTTAAACATGTATCGATACGGTTAAACTCGTTTCGATACGAGCTTAAATCGTTTCGATACGGATTGCATCTGTTTCGATACGATCCTTCAACGGGCATTTTTATTGGAATTACGTTTTTACTTCGTATCGATACACCCTCAGGAGTATCGATACGCGATTGCGCAGACTGCTTTAATTTGGCATTTAAAGTCTTCAACTTTTACCAAAACTAAAATTCTGAAAACCCTAAAAACCCTAGCCGTTTTCAGCCTATAAATAGCCTCTTCCTCCCTCATATTTTCACACCACAACTCAAAAACATCAAGAGGGTTTCAAATCAAGCAAAGCTCTAAGGCTTTTTCATCAATTTGGTGCTATGCTTTTCTTCCATTCTTCTCTAATCACTATCAAGGTAAAACCCTTTCCTTTTTCTTTTAATTTTTTTTGTTTTCAAATTGTTTTGTTTTATTTTTATGTTTGTCTTCTTAACAAAACTTGTTTTTCAAAATTTCTTTTTCAAAATTTTCTTTTGTAATTTTTTTTACCTTGATTTTTGATTTCTCAATGAGCGGAATGAAGAAATCTTAATGCATACATTTGTTTTCTAGTTCATGGCTCCATCTAGGAAGAGAACTCGTCTCAATGAAACTGGTGAATCTTCCAATACCGGACAGGGTTCTCGTCTGAATCTCACCGAAATCTATCAACACTCTTTCCAAACCCAAGGAGCTCTCACATATTTTCGTCAATTCCAAAACTACAAGATCTGTCTAGAAAGGGTAATCTCTATCCCTTTTCTTGACTCGGAGCGATTCAAGTTTGAATATCGACCTTTGCTCCAACATTGGATGTTTATGGATTTTCTCTCTATTCCCAGGTTTTATTTTCGTATTTTGGTTTTAATCTTTTATGCTAATGCCACATGTTGTGCTAATCGTGATGGGGTTGTTACCGGGGTTAATTCCTATATCATGGGCAAGAAAATCACTCTAGATGTCAAATCTATTTGTGAGGTTTTTAAGTTGGAGGATGAAGGCCTTGATGATGAGAACGCTTTAGGCCATGTTCTTAGTGGTTCCGTCACCGCCCTCAATGCTCACGATCGGATCCTTCATTTGATGGTCTCTTGGTGGCTTAGGCTTTCCGGAGGAAAGTACTCTACCATCTGTCAAGTGGATGACTTTTGGATTCGATGCTTCCGTGAAAGAAAATGTCCGAACCTTGCTCGTATCATGTTTGCGGAGATCGTTTATCTTGTGCAACATCGCCTACGGCTCGTACCGATACGCCTACGTGCATTTTGATACCCCCTCTTTATTATGTACAACAACTCTTTCTATTTTGATACATGCATCGATACGGCTCCCCGTGTACCGATACAAATAGCTGCAGAAGTGCATTTATGGTAGAAAGAGAGGGTCCCAACGGCTCTATTCAATTCCCCAACCACCCAAACGGCTAGAATTGATAGAGAAGGTATAAATAAGCTCTTTGAAGGCCAACAACAACTATTGCATTAAAGACAAACATTCAAGCAAAAATCCAACCTCAAGTGTGCCTAATTTCCAATCTCTTGTAATTCCCAAATTGTGTTGTATCCAATTCTTATACTATCTTCAAATTTGGGTTGAGTGTTGTACTTCAAGGGTCAAATTTGTATTTGAGAGATATACTTCTTGTCCAATTTCTTCTTTGATTATTTGTGAGGGTTTGGTCAAATTTTGGGTAGAGAATTTGACCGGTTATGTAAAGGTTACCTCCTAAGCCTTTAAAAGGGGAAGAACAAATAGTGAATTGTTAAAATCTTTAGTGGTAGATAAGGTAGTGGATGTAGAGTTCATTTGGAACTTGAACCACTCTAAAATCCTTTGTTTTTCATTTTTAAATTGCCCTTTCACTCACAAAGTTTTTAAATCCCAATTCACCCCCTCTTGGTCTTGATCATTCAATCGATCCACTCAACAGAATTGATAAAGAAAACGTTCTGGGAAACTTTGATCCACCTAACCTGCGTTTTGGGAAGAAGGAAAAACTAGAGCGATAAGTACTTAGAGTACTTAGTGAGGTAGTTCCTATAACTAACAAGTTTTCAAAGGTATTAACTTTAAAAATCTTATTTTCATTTCAAACAAGTTTCACCTAGCTAGGCTTTAACTAAGGGAAAGTCATGATCTAGCTAGTTTATCATGAACCAATCGAATATGCAAGCTTAAACACTCAAGGATTTATTTCTAGAAAGTACATTGAACAATGAAGCAAATAGTTAATTCACATTTTCGAGTAATCAAGCAAGCAACAATAGGCATGTACCAAACAATTCAATGCAAAACGATCACCATATCTCATTCGAATAGGATCATTTTAAACATGTAACTTATCGTAACGCCCTGGTTTTGGGCCTAGATGTTTTAGATATCGGATCGGACATGTCAGAAACGGTTCGAATCATATTAGGTGGTTTAGGGAAATCAAGGATCGAGAAAGGGTAAAAATATGACAAAATTGCTAAAATCCTATAAAATAATGTTTAAAAGGTTGGACAAATCAATTTTACAAAAAGAGCTTTGGAAGTGGAACATTTTGGGTAGTGACCAAAATGTATAATTTCAAAACCGTGGAAAAATGCAATTTCAAAAGAGGAGTAAAAAATCTTAGAATCTTTTGGGAGATATGGTGCAATTACACCTTCCTTAAATTGACATGTATTTTAAATAATTTTTAGATGATTAAATAAAAAATGATTTTATTATATTAAATTGTTAAAACGGTTTAATGAGAAGTTTTTGACGTAACTAACTCTCATTTCAGCAAAATCTATTTTCTCAACGATTTCTACAGATTTCTTTTCTCCCAAACACTCTCTCTTTGATTCCTAAATCATTTCCAAGAAATCTCTTCAAGTTTTATGAAGCAAAAATGTAACACCCAGGTTTAGGGGTTGGGTGAAAATAATATTTAAATAATATTTTGAGTCTCGGTTTTCTAATTAAAAATAATAATATATATTTGGACCTTGTGATTTCAAAGAAAACATTTTTGTGTAGCACTAAATCGAATTGTTTTACATCTTCCATGGTAATTGTGAATAATGAGATTTGCCATCTCATTAATGGCAAATCCGTAAATAGTGAGACTTCATTTTAAAACCCTTTTAATTAAAAAAGAACATTATCGTCTTCCTTCACCCATTTGCATTTTGAATGACCAAAGAAGCTCTCATCCCCCTTTCACTATTCCATTTCATCCCCTCTTCATTTTGGCTCGGTTTTAAAAGGTAACTACATTTCCATCTTGCTCTCATCTTCCTCTCTTTAAAAGTACAACTAGTTTTCATTTTGGTCCAAGTTTTAGAATTTGAGTTTTTGGAGGATTTGAATAAAAATGGTATCTTTATTGTTTTTAACTTAAGGTTTTGATTTAATAATGTTAGATATGGAGTTTATGAACCAAATGGCCCAACATATGTGATTTTTACATGGTTTTATAAATATTCCCGGATTTGGGTTTAATGGAGGGTTTTTGAAGGGTTTTGGAATGGTTTTTTTAGGGTTGTTTTAGGATGGAATTTGTGGGCTGAGGTTAGTATAATAGTTGGGGGTTGTTTTGGAATCATTTGGAAGTGTTAAAAGTGTTGAAATCATGAGTTTTGATTGAGGTTTGTTGGCTGCTCGAGATTGTGGTTTTGGGGGTTGTCCATGGCTTAAATTCTTGTGTTTGATGTTTGAATAGTATTCCAAGTTAGCTACATTGATGTATGAGCTGATTTGAGGTTGTTTGGATTGTGTTGAGTTGTTTAGAGACAATGATGTGTGTTGGTGAAGCCTCGGGAGTGAATCCGGAAACTTGAAGGTGTTGCTTGCTTGATAGTTGAGCTTGGAAGTGAAGGTGAGTGGTTTAATGTTTTCAAAGTGGTTTTAAGTGTTTGGTTCAAGCATGTGGACTAGGTTGGGCTTGGTAGACCCACATAGAGTTAGGATTAGAGTGGTAGCCTAATCCGAAGCTTTAATTAGAGACTTTGGTTGAACTCTTTAATTGATGTTTACGCCTCATGATGATATGTGTTTATGGTTTTATGTATAATGTGTTATACATGTATGTTGATGCATGATATTGATGCATTGTGATATGCACGTGTATTGTTCATGATTGTGATCATGGTGAGTACGTGCTAAGCACGGAAGTGTTATGAGATGTTGTGGGTTTGGTTTAATGTTGGCACTAGTATGCTTGGGTACAAATGATCGATCATTAGGATGTTAGTGTGCACTTGAGAGTCAAATGCACGTGTGGGCTTGATGATGGTAGTCATCAAGATGGAGTACGGGTTCACTCAAAAATTCTTCTTATGTATACGGTAGTCAGTGATGAGTGTAATCCCATCGACGGGGCGTGAGGATGAGTGGAATCCCCTCCGCGAGAACGGTGATGAGTGTAATCCCACTGTGAGGTAAAGTTGTTGGATGTGAGTTCCAACGTGTTTATCCGCGTATTCTAGTCATAGGTAGGTGCCAATATGAGTTGACATGTGTATCAATGTGTTATGAAATGTGATCCCTATTTGGATGATTATATGTGTTTACATATGATGAGGATTGAGCTTGTTGAGCATGGCATATTATTGGATAATTGTTCATGCATCATTGACATTTCGACTCTTGTGGATCGAAGGTAAGATCATGCATTTACCTTGTTTTGCTCGTGCTTGGACCCTGCATTGTCGAGGTTTGTTTTTAAAGAGCTTACCCTCACTAAGCTTTATGCTTATGCTCTCTTTTGTTCGACAATGCATATCCGTAGTTCGTGGGTTGCAAGCGTAAGAGGAGGGCCCCCAAGTGTGCTTGTTGGCTTTTGAGTTTGTCAAGTATGAATTTTAAGTTATGAACATGTAATAGTTAAGGAATGGGATTTGTGCTATTGATGGATATTTTTGGTTGTTTAGGAGCATGTTTAGACTCCTTATTACGTTGAATTTTGTGTGGCTTGTTGATGCCATGTTTGGATTGTAAAACCATGCCTTATTTGCTTACCATGTATGTTGGCCTTGTGCCCTTTGAGGATGCCTAAGTGTATGGTTGTTGAAGCATGAACCCTTAAGTGCTTGTATGCCTCCTTTTGAATGAATACATGAGATCCTTGGTTGAATGATGTTTGTTCATGTTGGGTGCCTCATATGTTTAGATTTTGGTTGATAGGTGTTGTATGTATGTTTGACTGTGGATAGGGAAGTCTCAAAATGCATTTAGAGTCGAGTTTCGTGTTGTTTTGCTACAATTTAGTGTCTTGCAGTACAGGGCGTATCGGTACGCTTAAGGTTTGTATCGATACGGTCCTACACTCTGGGACACAGAATTGGCTAGGAGTACCGATACTCGGGGGTGTATCGATACACCCAAAGCTCACTGGAATTCTGAAATTTTCAGGAGACTTCGGCGTATCGGTACGGGTCTTTGGCGTATCGGTACGATTTTATCTCGTTGACCACGAGATGTTGACCGAGAAGGGTGTATCGATGCGCTCAAGAGCTGTATCGATACGGTCTTCCTGTGTTGACTCATGTCTCTTGACCTGGTCAAGGCGTATCGATACCCTTGACAGGTGTATCGATACGGCCTGCCTTATAACCGTAAAATGGGTTGTTGAACTTGTTGTGTTGTGTTCGGTTGTGTTTCTTCCTTGTTGATTTCCGCTGTCGTGATCACTCAAGTAACGATATGCCTTTAGACAAGATTAAAAAAAAAGGAATTTTCTAGGGTTTCTAACCGAAGGGGAACCTTAACGGGTTTCGCTTCGATTTTCCCCGTGTAGCCCACTCGGACCGGTCATCCGCCAGACCGGGACGAGGGGGTTACAAAAAACTTGTCAATACTTAACGAGGACAAGGATTGGAGGTAAATCATGTTCTCAACCTTCAATCTAGGTTCTTTATTGAAATTCCCAAGATCTTTGGCTCCTAAATGTTGTTTTGGCTGAGTTTTGATTATAGTTTTGATTTAAGATCAAAATCTTGCAAAACTATAGTTTAAATCTTGATTTTTGGAGTATTGTTGATGAGCTCTATTTTGGATTGATTTTAATTGAGTTTTGAGTTTATTATTATGTTGAAAAAAGTTTTGACAATATAGATCCCGAAATCCTTGAGATCCTTGAGTTTCTTGATGGTTTTAGTTGGGTTTTTGAGGTGGTTTATAGGTATTATGCTTTCTGGAGGTATAAGGAAGGTTTTATGTTGTTTTTAGATGTGTTTTGACGTTTAATAATGGTTGGAAGTGAGGTATGTTGGTTGGGCTTGGTTTAGGAAGCAATCGGTTGAGTTTTCAGTTGTTTCGGATGGGGAAAATGGTGTAGTTTTGGTGGGCAACGAGTTTGTGTTTAGTTACTGGTGTTGAAATGCATTTTAATGCATTTGGATCTCTGTTTTGATGCTCTAAAAACAGGGGATCTTGACCCGGAAGCAAGCAAAGCATTTTTGGAGGCTTCAGAAGGGTGATCTTCGTGTCGTCGAGCGAGGTTTCGCGTATCAGTGAGTGGAAATGGATTTTCCAGCTTTGTAACGCTTTGAGCGTGGTGTTGGGAGCTTAGTGTAAGTTTGAAAAACTTAGCTAATCTCAAGAGTAAGTAAAATGAAATTCTCTCTTGGAATGTGCTATGTTTTGGTTTAAAATGCACTTGAATTAATGTGGATTCATTACTATTTTAAATCATGTTTTGAGATTGATGATGCTGGTTTTTAATGCCAATTAGTTAAGGATGCGCATGGTAAGTGATCCTTGGATTTATGTGAATAATGCATTTGGTTTAAGCATGTTTGTTCTTGTGGAAATGGCATTGTGATTTATTCTTGTAAAACAGTGGAATAATGATGTTAAATGATTATATTGTCAAGTGATGGAAATGATTTTTGGTTACTTTAATCGAATATAGTTAGTCGGCTATAGGATTGAGTGCACCGCGAATAAAGTTGACTTGGATGTCGAGGGGTTGTTATTGTGTCGTAAACTCCATCCAAGTACCCTAATGATTGAGGCTAAGATCACAATGGTGGATGGTATAATCTCGTGTGTGAGTCTTGTGGTTTGTGTCTCGTACTCTCGTTAGTGGAATTATACAACTACCGATGAGATGAGTGGTGTTGAGGGGTTGTGATTGTGCCATTAATCTCCATCATGGGTGTTGAGGGGTTGTGATTGTGCCATTAACCTCCATCATGGGTGTTGAGGGGTTGTGATTGTGCCATTAATCTCCACCTTGTGTAGTCCAATAGTGTGTATGAAGCGTGTGGGACAACGCTTGTAATCAGTGTATCCGATTATGTCATTGTGATGGTTTTGATATGGTTTGTTAATGATCACTTGCGAGCAAATATAATGATGTTGAGAAATGAATTAAGAATGCGATGCTTGGGAATTAGGCTAGAATGCATGTGATGCTTGGTTTAAGCATGAGGAAAGGATTTTGTTGTTATTTTAAAGATGCTATGAGTAAGTGGTTTTAAAAGTGCATTGATGCTTTAATGAGCATGTTTTAAAGAAAGGCATATGTTGTCAAATGATGATGTTTTGTTTTTACAAAATGCATTTGAATGTTTATTTTTAGCGGTCCTCACTAAGCTTTATGCTTACGCTCATTTGTTTCATCAATGCAGAGAATTAAGCATTAGAGGCAGCAAGAAAGCAAGGGGAAACCCAAGTATTTGGCTAAGCAATGTATGTGGTTTTACTTTAGTTTAATAAGAGGCAATAGGAGGGATTCTACTCATGGTTTTGTTGGTGATGTTAAACACCTTGAGCATGTTTGGTTTATGTTTTTGGACTTTTAAATTGTCTCTAATTGGTTTATGGTCTTGCTTATAATGTTTTGGCTATGCCATGGCTTATATTCTAAAGCACGCTTGAGTAACTAATATTTCACCATGATGTGATATGCTTGATGATATTGTTATGTTGTTTGTTGATGCTTATGTGATTGGTAAGTTGTCTATAGCATGCATGTATGATTAAATCATGCTTAGATGTTGTTAAATGTGTTTAAACTGATGTTGAATGTGAAAATCTAGTATGTGTATCGATACCCGGGGAAGAGTATCGATACACTAAGGCTAATTTTAGGCTTTGTGGCTTAGGTGTACCGATACGAATTGCCCGCGTATCGATACACCTAGGCAAAAGTTTGAAGGTCGTATCGATACGGCCTTGAGCGTATCGATACACCTAGGCAAAAGTTTGAAGGTCGTATCGATACGGCCTTGAGCGTATCGATACCCTTTTGCCCACTTTGGCTACTGTCATTTTGCGTATCGATGCAGGCTAAGGCGTACCGATAAGGGTTCGTTAATTTCAATTAAAAGAATATTTTAAGTTCTGAAATGTTGCATTTTGGTCCCTAAATGTTGTATGTTCAATTGGATGAGTTTGGATGATCCGCTTGAGCTGAAATTTGGCATGTTGGCATGTTACATGTCTAATCATGGTTTGGTAACTTTAAAATCTGAAAAGTCCCTGTATTTTATGGAAATTACAATTTAGCCCCTAAAAGTCAAATGTATGCAATTGGACCCCTAATCGAACTCTGATCGCTATTCCGTTTTCGCCTAATCACTTTGCTGAACATATAAGATAATAATGTGCTTATAGAGAAGATAAAAAGGAAAAAAAGGGGTCGTTAATCGAGGTTGACCTTAACAAGTCGACTTTGGTTTTCTCTGTGTAATCTTCTTCGTTCGGGTCGGGCATCTAGGCCGGGCTAAGGGGGTTACATTTGTTGGCATCATTGTGATCGCTTTCGATATGGGCTGGTGCAGGAAGTCAATACTTATATGTTGGCTACGAACTACATGGATTTTGATGTGCTTGTATGTCGAGCTAAGGACATTGAGCAAAACTTGGGTCTGGAATCTCGTGGAGGTGGTTCTAGCTCTGGAAAGAGAGCAGCTAAGTATTGTTCCGGAGGTGGACGGAACAAAAGAGGCCGTGATAGGAGACATCATCCTGATGCAAGGTGAGGTGCTCTAGGACGGGGTGGTCAGGCTCAGGGAGGCCAAGTGAGGTCTGAGCAGCACACGTAACCCCCTTAGCCCGGCCTAGACGGTTGACCTGAACTACGAAGATTACACGGGGAAAACCAAAGTCAACCTGAAAGTCAACCTTGATTAACGACCTTTTTTTCTTTTTAATCTTGTCTAGATGTCCGTTAACCCTAAGTGAGTACTCATGAAACATATATGAGAAAGGCACATCGATCGAACAACAAAGAGGGACTCAATCGCACTTATTACAAGTTTAAGGACCAAATTGTGATTTCTGTAAATTAGAATGTCATTACTGTTTTTAAAGTTACCAATATGAAATTAGTCACATTACATGCTTCTCTGCCAAAATTCGACTTAATTGGACATCTCAAACACCAGCAATTGCAACATCAACTTTTGGGACTAAAATGTAAAGCTTGCAAACTTCAGCACCATTCAAATTAGTGCCCAACGGTCACCTGTTTCGAAATGTTCACCTGCTGTATCGGAACGAGGACCGAAACAGCGTTGACAGTTCCGAAATACGGGTTGGTTCCGAGACTAGTTTCGAAACAAGGCCTTCCAGTAGCCAAATTGTTTCGGAACGCCCCTTAGCGTTTCGAAACACGAAGGCCATTTCAGGCCCCCGTTTCGAAACACTAGAGGGTGTTTTGATACGGTTTGTACAGATTCAGCAGCAAAGTCTAGTTTTTCAAGCATAAACCCACTCAAACACTATCTAATGACTCCCTAATCATGTTAACATATCATCATACCTAAATGGGACATGTTTAGAACTCCTAAACATATTCATAGCATCAAACATGGTAAACTCATATTTCTAGAGGCATGCTTCCTAGTCAAGCAATCCAATAAGCAATCTAAACCTCAAACAAGCATTAAAGGCCATTTACAATTCAAATCAACCAAGGCAAACATGCCACAATCACAAGGAGTTTAATACATCTCCCAAAACAAAGTTTAGATCCCCATTGCCATATTACCAAAACTAATAGTGTATGAAAACATCATCATACATGAGCTTGGTTTCCCTTCGACACTCTTAGCTTCCTTGTTTCCCTTAAACACTTCAATTATCAGCATTATTGGTAAAAGAGAGAGCGTAAGCATAAATTCTTAGTGAGGCATGCTCTAAATAAACCAACACAATAATGCATTTTTAGAAAACACTTTCAACAAAGCTTTTTAACCACATACTCATCTCTTTCTCATGCTACCATGCATACTTTACAAGCATCTCATGCTTCATTATATTCAACACATTATATTGGCTTTCAAGTGATAGTTCAAAACCATTTCAATACAAAATACAATCGGATACGCGGATTACAAGCGTTGTCACACACGCTTCATACACACTACCAGCTTAACAAGGTGGAGTTTATCGGTATAATCACAACCCCTCAACACCCGTGATGGAGTTTAACGGTACAATCACAACCCCTCAACATCACTCATCGGTAGTTGTATAATTCCACTAACGAGAGTAAGGGACACAAAACACAATATCCACACACGGAATTTCAACCACCTTTGTGATCTTACCTCACTCGTTAGGGTACTTGGATGGAGTTTACGGTACAATCACAACCCCTCAACATCCAAGGCGACTTTACTTACATTGCACTAAATCCTATAGTCGGCTAACTATATCCGATTCAAGTACTTCAAAACCATTTCATCACTTGCCAATATACATCAAATACCATCAACAATTCACTGTTTTAAAGCATTAATCAAATCCATTAAACATCGTGCATCTCCATGCATCATTACCAAATTAATGTCATGCCAAAACAAGGATCTCTTACCTTGAGCATCCTTCAACACATGGCTTTCAAAACCAGCATTAACCATGCTAAAACATGCTTTCAAAACAGTAAATAAACATGTAATTTATAACAAATGCATCAAACCACATCTTAGCACATCCGAGGGAGTTTTTCCAAAAACTTACTCTTGAGCTTAGCTAAGTTGTTTAGACTTAAACTAAGCTCCTAAAACTTCCAAATAATCGTTTCAAAGCTAGAAAACCATCTCCACTCACCAATTACGTTTCGCTTGCTTGCTGAAACGCCAATTAAGCTTCCACATCAACTCGAAGGTGTCCGAAGATGTCTCCCCTGTTTTAGACACATCAAAGCAGAGGATTAATGCATCATCATGCATTAAAATCTCCAGCCAACACTCATAAACTCGTCAAATACATTAAAACGATCTCAAAATAGATTAAAGAACCACCTCAAAATAGAGCCCAATCAATCACAACGAAATTCTTCAAGATCTCTTCCAAAATCTTAAGTTTTAAGCCAAAATCATGTTTCTAACATTAAAACCATTTATGAAACTTAAATTAAGGATTGACAACTTGGGAATTTCAGTAAAGAACTAAGTATTTAGAGGAGAAGAACAATCTTACCTCTAAATGGTGATTCCTGCTTGATTTGGGCAAAATTCCATGAAAAATCAATGTGGAAATCAAAAGGTTTTGTTGCTAGATTGATTATGAAACAATGAGTGATTGAAATCTCGTCAAATGAGGTGAAGATCAAAGTGATTTGTGCTGGAGAAAATGTGTTTGGATGTTGGGATTTTGAGAGAAAAAGGAATGAGAGAAAATTAGGAAAAGGTAGTTATGATAATCTAAAAGTAATTTCCATCTTTATTTTATTTAATTAAAGCATTAATTAAATCACCCAAATTAAGGAAAAATCTGGAGAAAAACATTTTGGGTAATTAGCTCCTTAAAGATTCAAAGTTTCAATCCTTTACAAAACAAACACCACTAAACTTTTCAAATATCGCATTTTAGTCACTACACCGAAATGTAGTATTTCGAAACCTTATTTTGTAAAATTGATTTCACCAATCTCTTATATATATTAAAAAAGGATTTTTAGATATTTTTCTACATTTTTAAAGCATCCCGAACTAGGCTTTCCTTAAAACCTCCTTTTATATTCGAACCGTTTCTTAGACCGATCCGACCAAACCCTAAACTTCTAAGCCCAAAATTGAGGTGTTACAGCACACGTGCTGGACATGTAGATCGAGGGACCATCTAAGGTGAGATTTTCTGCATGCAGCTAGAGAGGCACAAGCTCCTGTTGTGGTAACAGGAAATTCTTGCTGGAACTGTGGTTCAGCGGATCATATGAGGCGTGAGTGTCTTCTGTTGGCTGGTGGAGGCTAGGGACGTGCACCTGCTGTGGCTGCACCTCAAAGAGGCCATGAGCGTGGCCGAGGAATTTTCCGAGGATAGATGAGGGTCAGCGTGGTATCACTCATGTGGTGGCGGTTCGGCCTAAGAGAGGCGGTCCAGCGACGGTCTATGCTCAAAGCGAGGAGCGCAACGACATCGATGTTATCGCAAGTACCTTTTTCTTATAGTCTTTATCATTGTTGACTTTGATTGATTCTGGATCCACGCATTCTTATATCTTGAGTGAGCATGCACATTTTCTTGATATACCTGTTGAGTTGCTTGAAGTAGGAATGCAAGTAACTAGATCATTTGGTGAGACTGTAGTCACTAGGAAGTTGTATCACGGGTGTCCCTTATATGTTCAGGGTCATGTTTTTCTTATGGATTTGATGGAGTTACCCTTTTATGGATTTGATGTGATCCTTAGTATAGATTGGTTGTCTGAGCATAGAGCAATGCTAGACTTTGATTTTAAGAGAGTAAACTTAAAGCTTGCTGATGATTATGAAGTGGTGGTACTAGGCGAGAATGTGAAATTCTTGTCTAATATGGTTTCGGCTATGGAAGCAAGTCGTATGCTAAGGATGGGTTGTGATGCTTATCTTGCTTATGGGATGAATCCTGGTACAAAGGATTTACATGTGCAAGACATCAGAACCGTTTACGATTTTCTGGGTGTCTTTCCGGAAGAATTGCATGGGTTGCTACCAAACAAAGAAGTTGAGTTTGGTATCGAGTTGTATGAAAATACGACTCCGATGTCCATTACTCCTTATCGCATGGCACCTAAAGAGCTGAAAGAGTTGAAGACGCAACTTCATGAGTTGCTTGACCGAGGCTTCATCCAGCCGAGTGTTTCACCTTGGGGTGCGTCGCTGTTGTTTGTAAAGAAGAAAGATGGGACAATGCAGATGTGAATAGATTATCGACAACTGAATAAGTTGACGATCAAGAACAAGTACCCATTACCAAGGATTGATGATCTCTTTGATCAGTTTCGAGGAGCTTCAGTGTTTTCTAAGATAGATTTGAGGTTAGGGTATTACCAGTTGAAGGTGAAGAATGTGGACGTACCTAAGATGGCTTTTCGAACAAGGTACGAGCATTACGAGTTCTTAGTAATGCCATTTGGTTTGACCAACACACCTGTTGCTTTCATGGACATGATGAATCATGTATTCCATGAGTTCTTGGATCAGTTCGTGGTAGTGTTCATCGATGATATCCTTGTGTACTCTCGTACCGAGGAGGATCATGATAAACACATAATGATAGTTTTGCAAGTGTTGTTGGAGAATTAGTTGTATGCTAAGCTAAGCAAGTGTGAGTTTTGGATTAGAGAGGTGGTCTTCCTTGGGCAGGTTTTATCGGCTGAGGGTATTCGTGATGATTCGCATAAGGTGGAGGCTGTGATGAGTTGGAAGGTGCCTAAGTCGGTGACTGAGGTGTGAAGTTTTCTTGGCTCGGATGGATATTACCGTAGGATTGTCAAGGGTTTCTCGAAAATTGCTACATCTTTGACCAAGTTGTTGTAGAAGTATGTTCGCTTTGAGTGGACAGATGCGAGGCAACAAGCTTTTGAGAAGCTGAAGGAAGCTTTGACGCAAGCTCATGTCCTGATTCAACCTGAGTCTGGTAAGGAGTTTGTAGTCTATAGTGATGCGTCCATTGTTGGTTTGGGATGTGTGTTGATGCGTGAGGGTAAGGTAGTGGCATATGCATCTAGGCAGTTGCAGGTGCATGAGTGTAACTACCCTACTCACGATCTTGAGTTGGCGGCTGTTGTGTTTGCCTTGAAGATCTGGAGGCATTATCTGGCAAGAAGTGTGTGGTGTTTACAAATCATAAGAGTTTAAAGTATCTTATGTTACAGAAAGGGTTGAATCTTAGGCAATGTCGATGGGTGGAGTTGTTTAAGGATTATGATCTGTTGATCGGGTACCATTCTGGAAAGGCCAATGTTGTGGCCGATGCTTTGAGCAGGAAAGTGGCTGTGGAGTTGAGGGTGATGTTTGCTCACTTGAGCATATCGCGAAATTATGGTCATGTTGTTGAATTGCAAGTGAAACCATCCCTGATCCAATTGATTAAGGATAAGAAGTTGCTTGATGATTCTCTTGTTCCTCACGTTCAGGATATTGCGGATGATAAGCCTTCGGATTTCAGTTTTAATGATGACAGTGTTCTGTGTTTTGGGAGTCGGATAGTGGTGCCAAGTGATGTTGAGTTAAGGCGCACTATTATGACTGAAGCTCATAGTAGTCCTTTCGCTATGCACCTTGGTAGTATAAAGATGTATCGTGATTTGAAGGATGAGTACTACTGGGTGAGGTTGAAAAAGGATGTTACCGAGTTCGTTAGTAAGTGCATGGTGTGTCAGCGAGTGAAGGCTGAACATCAGGTTCCTTCTGGGTTGTTGCAGCCTTTGAGAATCCCAGAATAGAAGTGGGAAAGGATTACCATGGATTTTGTGTCTAGTTTTCCTTTGTCACCATCGAAGAAGAATTTGGTTTGGGTGATTGTAGATCTCCCTACGAAGTGTGCACATTTCTTGCATGTGCATACTACGTATACCTTGGATAAGCTGGCAGAGTTGCATATTGCTGAGATTGTGCAGTTGCACGGTGTGTTGAAGTCTATAGTGTCGGATAGAGATCCGAGGTTCACATCAAGGTTTTGGGAATGTTTGCATCAAGCCTTGGGTACACGGTTAAATTTTAGTACTTTATATCATCCTCAGACGGATGGACAATCAGAACTTGTTATCCAGGTGCTTGAGGACATGTTGAGATGTTGCGTTATTGATTTTCAGGGTTCTTGGGAGAAGCATCTGCCATTGGTTGAGTTTGCGTATAACAATAGTTATCAGGCAAGCATTCAAATGGCTCCATACAAGGCTTTGTATGAGAGAAAATGCAGAACGCCTCCTTGTTGGGCAGAAATAGGGCAGAAGTTGATTTCGATGCTGGCTATGTTGAAAGGAACCATCGAGAATGTGAAGCTCATTTGTGATTGTTTGAAGGCATCATCGGATCGGAAAAAGTCTTACGCAGATCTGAAGCGTAAGGAGATTGAGTTTGCGGTTGGCGAACGTGTGTTCTTGAAAGTATCACCTTGGAAGAAGGTGATGAGATTTGAGCGTAAGGGTAAGCTTAGCCCAAGGTTTATTGGACCATATGAGGTTGTGGAGTGTATTGGTCCTGTGGCTTATCGGTTGAGGTTGCCTCCCGCGTTGGAAAAGATTCATGATATGTTTCATGTCTCGATGTTGCAGAGTTACAGATCGGATCCTTCACATGTGATGCATGTTGAGGAAATAGAGTTGAATCCGGATCTGTCTTATAACGAGGAACCAGTGAGGATCGTGGATGTGAGTAGCTAAGTTTTTCATGGCAAGACGATAGAGCTTGTGAAGGTGTTGTGGCGACACCGAGAAGTTGAGAAGGCCACTTGGGAAAGGAAGGCGGACATGCTGAAGAAGTTTCTGCACCTTTTTCCTTCAGGTAAAATTTCGAGGACGAAATTTCCTAAGTGGGGAAGAGTTGTAATGCCTTGGTTTTGGGCCTAGACGTTTTAGACATCAAATCTTATTAGGTGGTTTAAGGAAATCAAGGATTGAGAAAGGGTAAAATATGACAAAAATTGCTATAATCCTCTAAAATCATGTTTAAAAGGTTGGTCAAATCAATTTTACAAAATAAGAGCTTTGGAAGTGGTACATTTTGGGTAGTGACCAAAATGTAAAGTTTTAAAACTGTGGAAAATGCAATTTCAAAAGAGGAGTAAAGAATCTTAGAATCTTTAGGGAGATATGGTGAAATTACACCTTCCTTAAATTGACATGTGTTTTAAATAATTTTTAGATGATTAAATAAAAAGGATTTTATTATATTAAATTGTTAAAATGGCTTAATGAGAAGTTTTTGACGTAACTAACTCTCATTTTAGCAAAATCTATTTTCTCAACCATTTCTCCAGATTTCATTTCTCCCAAACACTCTCTCTTTGATTCCTAAATCATTTCCATGAAATCTCTTCAAGTTCTTCAAGTGTTGTGAAGCAAAAACTTGTCAATCCTTAAGGAGGGCAAGGATTGGACGTAAATCTCGTTCTCAACCTTCAATCTAGGTTCTTTATTGAAATTCCCAAGATCTTTGGCTCCTAAATGTTGTTTTTCACTGAGTTTTGATTATAGTTTTGATTTAAGAACAAAATCTTACAAAATTATAGTTTAAATCTTGATTTTCGGAGTATTGTTGATGAGCTCTGTTTTGGATTGATTTTAATTGAGTTTTGAGTTGATTATTATGTTGAAAAAGAGTTTTGATAATATAGATCCTGAAATCTTTGAGATCCTTGAGTTTCATAATGGTTTTAGTTGGGTTTTTGAGGTGGTTTGTTGGTATTATGCTTGTTGGAGGTATAAGGAAGGGTTTATGTTGCTTTTAGATGTGTTTTTATGTTTAATAATGGTTGGAAGTGATGTATGTTGGCTGGGCTTGGTTTAGGAAGCAATCGATTGACTTTTCGGTTATTTCGGATGGGGAAAATGGTGTCTTTTTAGCGGTCCTCACTAAGCTTTATGCTTACGCTCATTTGTTTCATTAATGCAGAGAATTGAGCATTAGAGGCAGCAAGAAAGCCAGGGGAAACCCAAGTATTCGGCTAAACAATGTATGTGGTTTTACTTTAGTTTAATAAGAGGCTATGGGAGGGATTTCTACTCAAGGTTTTGTTGGTTATGTTAAAGATGTTGGGCATGTTTTGTTTATGTTTTTGGACTTGTAAATGGTCTTTAATTGGTTTATGGTCTTGCTTATAGTGTTTTGGCTATGTTATGGCTTATATTCTAAAGCATGCATGAGTAACTAATATTTTCACCATGATGTGATATCCTTGATGATATTGTTATGCTATTTGTTGATACTTATGTGTTTGGTAAGTTGTATCGATACACTAAGGATAAATTCAGGCTTTGTGGCTTAGGTGTACCGATACGCCTAGGCAAAAGTTTGAAGGTTGTGTCAATACGGGCATGAGCGTATCGATACCCTTTTGCCCACTTTGGCTACTACCATTTTGCGTATCGATACAGGTTAAGGCGTACCGATACAGGTTCGTTAATTTCAGTTAAAAGAATCTTTTAAGTTCTAAATTATTACATTTTGGTCCCTGAATGTTGTATGTTCAATTGGATGAGCTTGGATGATCCGTTTGAGCTGAAATTTCGTATGTTTACATGTTACATGTCTAATCATGTTTTGGTAACTTTAAAATCTGAAAAGTCCTATTATTTTATGGAAATTATAATTTAGTCCCTAAATGTCAAATGTATGCAATTGAACTCCTAATCGAACTCCGATCGTTGTGTCGGTTTCGCCTAATTGCTTTGCTGAACATATAAGATAATAATGTGCATCTAGAGTAGATAAAAAGGGGGAAAAGGGGTCATTAATTGAGGTTGACTTTATCGAGTCGACTTCGATTTTCCGCATGTAATCTTCTTAGTTCGGGTCGAGCGTCTAGGTCGGGCTAAGGGGGTTACACTCATCATTTAAGCAATGTGCAATATAAGATGGTCTTTCCTTCAGAAGAATTCCATTCGAGTTGTGTAATGCCCCAACAACATTTCAACGTTGCATAATGTCCATTTTTTTGACATGATATAACATAACTTAGAAGTGTTCATGGATGATTTCTTAGTGTTTGGCAAAGAAAATTGAGGAATGTCTTCAAAGTTTGACCAAGTTTTGAGGAGATGCATTAAGACAAACCTATTTTTGAACTGGGAAAATGCAACTTCATGGTGAAGGAGGGCATTGTTCTCGGGCACAAGGTGGCCTAGAGAGGATTAGAGGTTGACCAAGAAAAAGTTTAGGTAATCAAGCAATTGCCATCTCCTACAAGCGTAAAAGGTATAAGAGGTTTTTTTGTGACATGCAGGTTTTTACCGATGTTTCATTAAACGTTTTTCTAAAATTTCTAAACCTTTATGCTTGTTGTTGGAACAAAATGTCTCTTTTTCATTTGATGATTCTTGTTAAGAGCGTTTTAGGAGCTCAAAGAAAGATTGATTAATGCCCCTATAGTCGTGGCACCGAATTTGAATGAGCCATTCGAGATCATGTGCGATGCTAGCTACTATGCCGTTGGAGTAATGTTGGGAAAAGGACGTGGAAAAGTTTTTCATACCATATACTATGCCAGTCAGACAATAAATGGAGCTCAACTAAATTATTCCACAACCGAGAAAGAATTTCTCGATGTATTCTTTGCCTTTGTCAGATCTTATTTAGTTAGTAAGAAAGTTGTGGTGTATACAGATCATTCAGCATTGAAGTATCTCTTGGAAAAGAAGGATGCCAAGCCCAAACTAATTCGATGGACACTTTTGCTACAACAATTTGATCTCGAGATTCGAGACAAGAAGGGAAGTGAGAACTTAGTAGTCGATCACCTCTCACGACTAGAGCGTTACCTTGAAGATGGTAAGACCACTACCATAAGAGATGAATTCCCAGACTAGTATTTGCTTGCAGTTAATTCCATGTCATGGTACGTTGACATAGTCAACTACTTGGTAACCAATATTATGCTATCAGATCTATAACCCCCTCGACCCGGCTTGGCCGATGACCAAACCAAACAGATCACACGGGGAATATTGAAGTAATCTAGAAAAGTTTACCTCAATAAACGACACTTTTTTATCTTGCCTAGATGCATCTTAGGTTTCTATGTGTACGTACACAAACATCGGATTCAAAATCAACGCAATCACATTCCGATTAAAGTCAATAAAGGTTTCAGAACCATTTTGCAATTTTTATAAATTACGAGGGCTTTCACCAAATTCGAGTTACCAATCTTCAACTAGATTAACTAGAAACTTCTCGGTGAAATTTCAGCTCATTAAGACATTTACAACTAATTCAATTGCATGCAAGGAAAACATGGACCAAAATGCAAGAAACAGAACTCAGGACAATTCTAATACAGACCAAACGATCAAGTGTTTCGGAACAGAATGCCCCGTATCGGAACAACCATTTCGAAACATGGCTGACCGTTTCGGTTCATTTTGAAACCCCTAGAGACATGTTTCGATACGATGGTTCACAGAGGCATAAGGTTCCGAAATGAGCCTCACCGTTCCGAAACACCAAGGCCATTACAGGCCACTGTTCCGAAACAGGTAAGGGCGTTACGAAATGCCTGGGCCTGCAACTTTCCAAAAAGCTGGTTTTATCCAGTTCTTACCCTCCGGAATAATCCCGACACATGCCCTAACATACATACAACTTAAATAAACATTTAGGACCACATATACGAAGCACAAGCATCATCATAGCGTCATTCTCACAAGCTACGGCACTAAAGGCATGCTTTCTAGAATTTAAAAGCACAAAAAGGATAAATTCCAAATGCAAGCATAAAACCAAACACAAATTCCATTTACAAGTCCAAATATGCATCTTAAATTTGCACAAAACCAGAAAACATCAAACCAACAACATTCAAAACATCGGACACCCTCATTGCCTTTATTACACTAGTCCAAAACCAAAGCTTACCTTCAATCAAAGGCTTCCACCGATCCCCCTTGCAAGTGCTGCCTCCAAAGCTTAAATTGAATGCATTGATGAACAAAGAGAGCATAAGCATACAAGCTTAGTGAGGATTGCTCAAACCGAAAACATCACCAATGCACAAAACTATTTTTCACTCTTTTCCAATCCATCAAGCTTCCTATGACAAAACATGCACTTTAACCTCAAAACCATTGTAATGAACATCATGAAACATGATACGTGTAAATCCAGCAATTAAACCATTGCTACTCATTATACAAGCCTTCCAAGCACAAGAACCATTATGCTAAGCTTAAACCAAAACATGCATCTTTGAAATTATGCATTAACGGCATTTTCCACAATGTTTCATTTCATTACATTGGCTCACAAGTGATCAAAAACAATCTCAAAAACATATGTCGGATACACAGAGTACCAAGGGTTGCCCAACACCCTTCATACACTCTACCGGCATTACAAGGCTCACACACGAGAGCGACCCTCCATCGTTGTGACACCCGTGGTGGAGTATTCGGTACAATCACAACCCCACAACATCAATCATCGGTAGATGTATAACCCACTAACGAGAGACATGAAACACACAAGGTTTGCACCCGGGAGCTACCCTCAACCGTCACAACCTTAAACAATCCTCAATCGTTAGGGTACTTGGATGGAGTATTTGGTACAATCACAACCCCTCAACATTCAAGGTGACTTGTTTATAGTGCACTCAATCCTATAGCCGGCTAACTATATTCGATTTCATTAAAAAAAATTTATACAACATCACTTGCCAATATAATGCATATCATATGCATACCTCACTATTTTAACAAAGCATTCATGATAAGCCATAAATCAAGCATTAAACCATGCTTCAAACTTCATGCATCAACACATCCATATAAGGATCACTTACCTAGTGCATCCTTAAACCACATGGCATCATCAACCTCATTTCACATATTCAAAACATGCTTTAAAACAGTAGGTAAATGCAATTGAAACCAAGTGCAATCAAAGGTTCAAAACTACCACAATCCGAGAGATAAATTCACTTTACTTACTTCTGAACTTAGTAAAGCGTTTCAAGCTCATACTAAGTTCCCCAAACTTTTTCTAAATTGGCTCCACGTTGGAAAAACCAAGTTCCACTCACCAACTTGCGAAACCACTCTTGCTGATGCAACTATCGATCGTCCGAAGCCTCCAAAATCACCTGGTTTGATTCTGGAATATTATCACATGTTTTCAACACATCAAAACAGAGGTTCAATGCATTAAAATTCATCCAAAACTCCAGCACACACAAGAAATCCCGCAGCCCTGCTCTAAAGCATCAAAACACTCATCTAAAACAACCGAAAACTCAATCAATTGACCTCAAACCTCAGCCCTGCCATTACCCAACTCATCCAACATATTTTAAGCATTAATCAACATCCAAAAATAACCTAAAACCATCCTTATAGCTCCAGCAAGTTGAATTCCTCAAGAACACCTCAAAAATTCACCCAAAAACACTTCAAAAACAAAGGATCTCAAGGATTTTGTGATCTATATGATTAAGACTCCACTTCAACACCAAAAACCTTTCAAAACTCATTTAGAAACAATCTCAAACCAACCAAATAAATCAAAGTCCGCAAATCACATATTTAAACCAATTTTTCATCAAGATTTCAAGAGTTTACCAATCTAAACACAAAACCTCAATCAAAATCAGTGTTAAAGAGTCAAATATCTTTGGAATTTCATTAAAAAACTTAGATTAGAGGGATAGCACGAAAATTACCCCCAATCCTTGCTTCTCCTCTAATTTGGTAAGCTTTACTTGAAGAAACTTGAAGGGAAATGGAAGAAATCAATGGAGAAATAATAGAACTCAAAAGAGGATTTGTGAGAAAAGAAAATCTGGAGATTTGAGAGAAAATGAGAAGTGTTTGGCTGAAGTGAAAGAGAGAAATGAAAAGCTCGTCAAAAAATTTTATTAATCGATTTACTAAATTTTTAATTAAACCCAATTAAAAGCCTTTTAAATTTTTAATAACATTTAATACACATGCCAAATTAGGAAAAAGGCATAATTGTCAAGTAGCTCCCTAAAGATTCTAAGATTTTGACTCTTCTTGAAAAACACATTTTTCCAACTTTTAAATGTTTACATTTTGGTCACTTCCAAAAATGAACACCATAGAAAACGCGTTTTGTAAAATTGATTTGGCCAACCTTTTAAACATCATTTGAGAGAATTTTAGAAATTTTTATCCTATTTCGAACCTCAATCTTCCTAAACCATCTTTTAACGGTTCAAACAACCAACACCGGTTCCACCGGCCCGATCCGACTCACCAAAACATCTAAGCCCAAAACCGGAGCGTTACAACTCTCCCCCACTTAGGAAATTTCGTCCTCGAAATTTTGCCTGAAGGAGAAAGGCACGGAACTGACTCAACATGTCCACCTTACTTTCCCACGCAACCTTCTCAATGTCATAACAGCACTTCACAAGCTCAATTGTCTTGGCACGAAAAACTTTGTTACTCGTATCCAAATTTCTCACCGGTTTCTTATCACATGATAAATCCATATTTAAATCAACTTTCTCATCTGGCATCACATGCAAGGATCTGATCTACATCTCTGCAACATAGATATATGAAACACATCATGGATCTTTTCCAACTCGGGAGGCAACCTCAACCGGTAAGCCACAGGACTAACTAGCTCTACAACCTCATAGGGTCCAATAAACCTCGGATTAGGATTCGCCTTATGCCCGAACCTCATCACCTTATTCCAAGTTGATACCTTCAAGAACACACGATCACCAACTACAAAATCAACCTCTTTACGCTTTAAATCCGCGTAAGACTTCTGACGATCTGATGCAGCCTTCAACCGCTCATATATGAGTTTTATCTTCTTTGTTGTTCCCTTGAGCATATCCGGTAAGGAAAGCAACTTTTGCCTCACCTCAGCCCAACAAAGAGACGTTCTACACTTTCTCCCATACAAGGCCTCATACGGTGTCATTTGAATACTTGCTTGAAAATTATTCTTGCAAGCAAACTCAACCAACGACAGATGCTTTTCCCATGAACCTTGGAAATCAATAACACGGCATTGCAACATATCCTCAAACACCTAGATAACTCGTTCCGACTGCCCATCCGACTGAGGCTGGTATGAAGTGCTGAAATTCAACCGCGTACCCAACGCCTGATGTAAACATTCACAAAACCTCGCTATAAACCTCTAATCTCTATCCGACAGTATGGACTTGGGCACACCGTGCAAGCGCACAATCTCAGCAATATACAACTCAACTAAATTATCCAACGTGTACGTAGTATGCACAACCAAGAAATGTGCACACTTCGTAAGGCGATCCACAATCACCCATACTGAGTTCTTCTTCGATGGTTTCAAAGAAAACCTAGATACGAAATCCATCGTAATCCTCTCCCATTTCCACTATGGTATCCTCAAAGGGCGTAACAAACCGGAAGCAAACGGATGCTCAGCCTTCACTCGTTGGAAAACCATACACTTCCTTACAAAATCAGCCACCTCCTTCTTCAAACCCACCCAATAGTACTCATCCTTCAAGCATCAATACATCTTAGTACTACCAGGATGCATTGAAAAAGGACTGCTATGAGCCTCAGTCAAAATAGTGCGCCTCATCTCAACATCTTTCGGCACCACTATTCGACTTTTGAAACATAGAACCCCGTCATCATTAAAGTAGAAATTCGTAGCCTTACCATCAGCTAGGTACTGAACATGAGTCACCAACAAATCATCCATCATCTGTTTCTCCTTAATCAACTAAATCAAGGAAGGTTTCACCTGTAACTCGGCTATCAAGCTACGCGATATACTCAAACGAGCAAACATAGCTCTCAGCTCAACAACCACCTTTCTACTCAAAGCATCAGCCACAACATTGGCCTTCCCAAGGTGATACTCAATGGTCAGATCGGAACCCTTAAGCAACTCCAACCATCTTCGTTGCCTAAGATTCAACTCATTCCAAGACATAAGGTACTACAAACTCTTATGGTCGGTGTAAACCACACACCTTTCACCATAAAAGTAAGGTCTCCAAATCTTCAAAGAAAAAACCACTGCCGCAAGCTCAAGATCATGCGTAGGGTAGTTGCGCTCATAAACCTTCAAATGTCTAGACTCATAAGCTACAACCTTCCCACCTTGCATCAACACGCAACCTAAACCAACGTATGACGTGTCGCTATAAACTACAAACTCCTTACCCGATTCTAGTTGAATCAAGATAGAAGCTTGCATCCAAGCTTCCTTTAACTTTTCGAAAGCTTGCTGCCTAACATCCATCCACTTAAAGCGAACATTATTTTGCAACAACTTGGTCAAAGGAGCAACAATCTTAGAAAAACCTTTGACAAATTTTCGGTAGTAACCAACCAACCAAAGGAAACTACACACTTCCGTCACTGACTTAGGCGTCTTCAAACTCATCACCGCCTCAAACTTGATTCACCGCCTCAAACTTGTGTGGATCAACCCGGATACCTTCGCCCGACACCACAAGTCCAAGAAAACCACTTCTTTGAGCCAAAACTCACACTTGCTGAACTTAACATAAAGCTGGTTTTCCAACAATACTTGTAACACAATTCTCAAGTGCATTTCATAATCCTCCTCGGTACGTGAGTACACAAGAATATCATCGATAAACACAACCACAAACTAATCCAAAAAGTCATGGAACACCCTATTCTTCATATCCATGAAACCAGCCGGTGCATTTGTCAAACCAAATGGCATCACCAAGAACTCATAATGGACGTACCTCGTCCCAAAAGCTGTCTTAGGTACATCCACATCCTTAACCTTAAGCTGATAGTACCCAGACCTCAAGTCTATCTTTGAAAACACCGAAGCACCATGAAAATGATCGAACAAATCACCGATCCTTGGCAAAGGATACTTGTTCTTACTCGTCAACTTGTTAAGTTGCTGATAATCAATGCACATACGCATGATACCATCCTTTTTCTTCACAAACAAAACCGGCTCACCCCAAGGTGAAATACTCAGCCTTATGAAAAATCGGTCAAGCAACTCCTGAATCCGCGTCTTCAACTCCTTCAACTCCTTAGGTGACATGTGATAAGGAGCAATGGACATCGAAGTCGTATTCTCATACGACTCGATACAAAACTCAACCTCCCGGTTGGGTGGCAACCCTGGCAACTCTTTCAGAAAGACACCCAGAAACTCACATACAGTTCGTATGTCTTGCACACACACTTCCTTCGTGCCATGATTCATCACATACGCCAAGAAAGCTTCGCATCCCAACTCCAACATCCGACTCGCTTCAAGAGCCGAAATTCCGTTAGACAAGAACTCCAACATCCGATACGCTTAACATCAAAATCCACCGCAGCTCGGTAATCAACCAACCAGTCCATCCCAAGAATCACATCAATCCATAAAAAGGTAGTTATATCAAATCAATTAAAAACTCATGACCTTGAATAGATAATGGACATCTCCTATCCAGTTTTCTTGTACCAACAGTTTCACCAAGGAAACTAACCACTCTTACCCCCACATCTAACACCTCTGCAACAAACATTCAGGTCACAACTTCCAATGCAACTTACAACAACAGGCGCGGAAAGCTATACCCCATCAATCAAATGTGGACAAGATTGCCTAACATGGTCATACGATCCACCTAATGAATAGGTATCAAACGTTACTCAAACCTCACGAGCCGCACAAGGGCAATCCCTCCTCAAGTGCTCCCGTGAATCACACATCCAATTGTACTACAACCTCACCTCAACCCAGGCGATATTCCTAAAACATGACCATTCGTACACTGGTTACCACTAACTAGAGTTCAGAACTCACTTCCTAGCGCTTGAACCTCTCGCACGAGCTATTAAACTCAGGTTCCGCTAAAATACCTCGCCCTTGTTACCAACACGTCGAAAACAATGTAGCAAGTAAATAAAAAAATTATGGCTTATCAACACGCATCAATCCATAAAGGTACCAACACAACGATGTCTCATATCCACTTCCAATCCAGGAGCACACATGCTCAACTAAACAATATGTACCTTAACTCAACCACAACTAACGATTTTCAATTCCAAACCATATATTCACATTTCACAAGATCCAAGTATTTAAGCCCCAAATATTTCTCCTTTAAAACAGTTCAAAATTACTCTCCAAACACGAAATCGGGTTCTATGCCCACAACCACAGTGGTCCACTAACTAAACACATCTCTATATAACAAGGATACAACCCATCTTTACACTATGGGCATCACTACACTCCATTTATTCCACAATCTTATTCATACAAGTCATCCACTTCTTGGATACCTCCGATGCCAACCTTCAAACTCAACTTCTACTCGACTTGCGTAAGCACTAACAACAGTTCACATCACCCACCACTTAGTGCAGTCACATGCACCTTAGCATTAACAGCTTCAGCGGCTTTAAACATCGCCAATACACATGGAGCCATACAATCCAACACTTACCCAACCAACACAGGTTGTACTTTCATCGAGGCACATCGAGGCGTCTAGCCCCCATGACTTTTCACACTCCTTTATTCCTTGCACAAAGGTAACAATAATCATACCAGATCGCTACTCTATTCTCAGTTTATTGTGCTATTATTTTTAATGCATGATAACAACTTACAAAACAAACAAAACAAAATGCTCAGGCTAGCTCAAGCAAGGATCCAAGACTTTGATTTCAACTTAAAACATTTCACTAGGTAATAAGGCAATGGGCATCCCAATTTCCCCCCAACATAGCACAAAGCATACTACATGCATAACTCAACCATCATGCAACTCAAGCATCAAGATTCAGCCTAGTCAACATCATAAAACAACTCACATCCATATTCATTCATCATGTATAGCATCACTATCACACATTCAACATAAGCATGCTTAAACATTCACCAGACAAAGCAAATATCACCAAAACACATATCCACATCGCAAATCAGTTACCAACAACTTACCATCATTCCAACCTTTCGTAACCTGACTTTGATACCACCAAATGTAACCCTCTCGACCCGACCTGGCTGATAGACCGAACCGAACGGATTACGCGAGGAATATTGAAGTAAACCGTGAAAGTTTACCTCAATAAACGACCCTTTTTTTCTTTTTATCTTGTCTAGATGCATCTTAGGTTTATATGTGTATGTACACAAATAGTGTATTAAAAATCAACACAATCACCTTCTGATTAAAGTCAATTAAGGTTTAGGGACCATTTTGCAATTTTTAGAAATTACGAGGACTTTCACCAAATTCGAGTTACCAATCTTCAATTAGATTAACTACAAACTTCTCAGTGAAATTTCAGCTCAACAAGACATTTACAACTCATTCAATTGCATGCAAGGAAAACATAGACCAAAATGCAAGAAACAGAACTCAGGACAATTCAAATATAGACCCAACAATCTAGTGTTTCGGAACAGATTGCCCCATATCGGAACGGCCGTTTCGAAACATGGCTGACCGTTTCGATACGCAGGTTCATTTCGAAACCCTTAGAGACATGTTTCGGTACGATGGTTCACAGAGGCAAAAGGTTCCAGAACGAGCCTCACCGTTCTGAAACACCGAGGCCATTACAGGCCATTGTTGCGAAATAGGTAAGGGCGTTCTGAAATGCCTAGGCCTGCAACTTTCCAAAAAGCTGGTTTTAATCATTTCATACCCTCCGGAATCATTCCAACACATGCCCAAACATACATACAACTTAAATACACATTAATGACCACATATACGAAGCACAAGCATCATTCGCACAAGCTACGACACTAAAGGCATGCTTTGTAGAAGTTAAAAGCACAAAAGGCTAAATTCCAAATGCAAGCATAAAACCAAACACAAAGGCCATTTACAAGTCCAAATACGCATCTTAAACTTGCACAAAACCAGAAAACACCAAACCAACATCATTCAAAACATCGGACACCCTCATTCCCTTTATTACACTAGTTCAAAACCAAAGTTTACCTTCAATCAAAGTCTTCCACTGATCCCCCTTGCAAGTCTTGCCTCCAAAGCTTAAATTGAGTGCATTGATGAACAAAGAGAGCATAAGCATACAAGCTTGGTGAGGATTGCTCAAACCGAAAACATCATCAATGAACAAAACCATTTTTCACTCTTTTCAAAACCATCAAGCTTCCATTGACATAACATGCACTTTAACCTCAAAACCATTGTAATGAACATCATGTAACATGATACGTGTAAATCCAGCAAATAAACCATTGTTACGCATTATACAAGCGTTCCAAGCATAATCACTTTTATGCTAAGCTTAAACCAAAACATGCATCTTTCAAATTATGCATTAACAACATTTTCCATAATGTTTCATTTCATTACACAGGCTCACAACTGATAAAAAACAATCTCAAAAACATATATCGGATACACGAATTACCAAGGGTTGTCCCACACTCTTCATACACTTTACCGGCATTACAACGCTCACACACGAGAGCGACCCTCACTCGTTGTGACGCCCGTGGTAGAGTACTCGGTATAATCACAACCCCTTAACACCACTCATCGGTAGATATATAACCCACTAACGAGAAACGAGACACACACAAGGTTCGCACCCGGGAGCTACCCTTAATCATTTCAACCTTAAATAATCCTCAATTGTTAGGGTACTTGGATAGAGTATTCGATACAATCACAACCCCTCAACGTCCAAGGCGACTTGTTTATAGTGCACTCATTCCTATAGCTGGCTAACTATATTAGATTTCATTTTGTAATCACTAATTTTATCCGGGGTGCTTTTTTGGTAATAATAGGCTTATATGGTCTATCATTTAATCATATATGTATGCATGTCATATATATGGGTTATATAATATATATTATTATGTAAGTTATGAGTTTGGTGTATGTGTTTATTGAATATTTAGGCATGAATGCAGGTTTACGTGTATGTGGCGCATAAGCGTATAAAAGGTGTACGCGTATGCTTATGTATAACATATAATGTGTGTTCGTGTTTATTATTATTGTAATTACTGTGTGGATAAGTATTGCATGTATTATGTGTATCTGTTAATGCTTTTATATGTGTAATATGTATACGTTCATGCATGATACATATTATTATTATTGTTATCAGAATTAATAATAAACAAAAAGATTATAAGATAATTAAATAAAAGCCCATCTTTATTAAACTATACTAAGATGCCCAAGTATAAATAAAAAGCCCATATTTTTTTTAAATTAACAGTCCATTTACAATTAAAAGCCCAGATTTTAAATACACTTTAGCCCGATAAGAGCCCAAAATTGGAACCCTAACCCTAAAACACTCTAATCTTTTGCGCAGCCCATCCTCTACCGTCAGATCTAATCTAGATCTGACGGCCCGGATGGAGACTCGGATGAAACCCTAAGAGCCTCTCAAGCCCTTCAGCACCGCATCACTTGCACGCCCAGGATCGAGGCAGGGCAACCTTCCAGATCTACCATGCGCCAATGCGTGATGTCTGGGATCACTCACGCACAATTTCAAACCGCACGCATGACGCTCCAGCTCCTCCACACGCGCGTGCAGCTCACTTGATCACCCTTTCGACTCCTCCATAACAAGTGGCTTGATGCCACGTCGTCATTTTGGTGCGATAACAGCCACATCCGAGTCCGACTCAGCATCAACGCCTGCCCCTCGTCTCCACCGTATGAGCCACGCATGCAAAGAAAAAACAAAAGTTAGAGTGAATACAAGGCAGAAACAAAAACGGAAAATTGACAGGGAATGACATAAAAAATCATAGCAGAGTCGCGCATGAATCCGACCAAAACTTGTACTAACCAATAGTGTATTTTTGGAATGCGAAAAGAAATACAAGCAGAGGGCATTTTCAGAGGTAATCCATTTTATCATCTTCATCATCGCATAGCATAAAAAAAGAGCAAAGGTTCTATTTTTTACCTTTTCTTTTGTCTTCTCGAATCGTTTCTGCTATCTTGCTGACGACAATTCTTCTGGCCTTTAGTGCCTTCGTATGGTGAGTCGGTTGAGGGAGAAGCACGTAGTTTTTTTCTTCCCTATTTTTCTTCTGTGTTGTTTCCGATTCTAAAAAAGGGTGTCTTTTGGGTTTCTGGTTTTCCCAAAACAAAGGTGAATGAGTTTTTTCTGGGTATTTTTCATCGTCTAGGGTTTCAAAGCATGATAAAGGGGGGTTTTGGGTCGTTTTCGAGTTCACCAAACGGTGATTAGCGCCAACCGGTGTTTAGAAAGTTTGGGTCATATAGGTTTTAGGGTTTGAGTTTTCGAGAAGCAAAAGGGGTCCTTAATGGTAGAGGGGGGGATTTTATAGTGTTTTTAGGTTTTAGGTTAGGGGTTAATTAGTCTTTAGTCCCTCTGTGTCGCGCCTTTCGCGCATTAGGGGTCTTTGTGCCTTCAAATTGCGTCTTAGGTCCTTAGGATTTTGTTTTTCTTTGCAATTTCGTCCCGAGTCCAGTCTTATAGTGGTCCAATTGTCCATCCCCTCCACCGTAGTTTGCGTCTGTTTCAATTTGGTCCCTATCACAGTTTTTCTTTTTTCATGCATTTTCAATTTAGCCACTATTTTTTTTTCTTTTTTTAAATTTAATCATGTTTTTGCTCTTATTCATGTTATGTATGTGCAATGTATGTTGTGTGTGATTATGGTTTTGTTTAATGATGAGGGTTGTATGTTGTCATGTATGTGGAATTAGTTTTTTTTAAGTTTTTATATAATGTAAAATTTAAATAACTTAAAATGTGTAGTTTAGGGTTTTTTGATATAAAATGTGGAATGGCATATATGGTAATGTTTAGTTTAAAATGTGCAACCTAATGTTTCAATGGAACATTTTTAGCATAATATATGTTTTTTTAAAGGGATGTGTTTTATGAAAAATGTAACAAAATAATAATATGTTTTTTACAATGTATGCATATGGCATGAGTATTTTCTTAAAACATGTTAGTAAATAAGTGGTATGTTAATTTGATTGTTGATGTGGGGTGTTTTTGTATCTTTTTAGTTTGGGTTTTAGGGCTTTAGGTTGCTAGAGTTCGGTTTGTGGCCTTGCTTAGCTTAGGTGGGGTTTGGCTAGTTAATTTAGTTCTTTTAGTGCTTTGTTTAATTGATTTATTTGTTTGGAATCGTGTGCCCGTCTCATAAGGGCACGGTTCGTACAATTAAGTCGGTTTAGGTTTAGAGCTTAAATCAAGTTTAGGGTTTTAACCGGTTTAATTCGCTTAAATTCATCCTAGCCTTATTAGGGTGGATATTAAGCCCATTAAATCGGTTAAGCCATTCTTATTATTTTTTAAAGATAAAATTAACATTAAATTTAGTTGGGCAAAACACAAGATAATTCATAATTTATTAGGGTACTCTAGTTTTTAGGACGTGAATAATTTAAGGTAATACTAGAATCACCTAATCTAATTAGATCACTAATCGATCTCCCGTAATTTGAGCCTTTTAGGATAAGGCCTTGGGTGGGCTTTTGTGTGTTTACCTTAAACTTTTCTGTGACACGCATCTTATATTTGTCATTCATGAAACCGGTAATGATTTGGTACGGTAATTAATTAATTTAAAATATACAAGAGAGAGGTATCTATTAACCCCGTTATTTGTGTCAAAACAGTTCAAGATTAATGGATGTCGACCAAATATTTGGGTTAATTCCCACCGTCTCTAGGTAAGCAATAATTAAATACGGAAATATCATGTCATCATTCCTAAATGCTTGCATCATGCATAAAGGTGACGTACGGGATCCAAACCCTAAACTAACACAACAGTCAAACTTATATGATGTCGGTTTAGTCTATGGTCTGGTGTATCGTCATCCTTTTCAATTAAATGCTCAATTAATTCTAAAGCCATGATTTGATAAATCACATACCATTTAAGTTAAATTTTTACTTAAGAACTTCTAATTAAATTCTCTTTAAATTTTAAATGATTTCTATCGATTAAAGGCAACAAATGTTTTGGTTACGATTTTCGGGCTTGATGAGGGTGCTAACTCTTCCCCACACGTAACCAACTCCCGAACCCTAAAAGTGACTGGTGGCGACTCCAAATTTTCTACCATTTTCCAAAACACGAATTTTTAGAAGAAAATCCCCTTTTCACAAATCTCTTTCAAAACCTGGAACACCTAAAAGTTTTTTTTTCAAAAAAAGGTCATTACACATTTATAAAACATTTTATACATCACTCGCCAATATAATCAATATCATATGCATACCTCGCTATTTACAAAGCATTCATGATATGCCATAAATCAAGCATTAAACCATGCTTCAAACCTCATACATCAACACATGCATACAAGGATCACTTACCTAGTGCATCCTTAAACCACATGGCATCATCATCCTCATTTCACATATTCAAAACATGACTTAAAATAGTAGGTAAATGGAATTGAAACCAAGTGCAATCAAAGGTTCAAAACTAGCACAATTCGAGAGAGAATTTCGCTTTACTTACTTCTGAATTTAGTAAAGCGTTTCAAACTCTTACTAAGTTCCCCAAACCTTTTCTAAAACGTTTCCACGCTGGAAAAACCCAGTTCCACTCACCAACTTGTGAAACCGCGCTTGCCGACGCAACTATCGATCGTCCGAAGCCTCCAAAATCACTTCGTTTGATTATAGAATATTATCCCCTGTTTTCAACACATCAAAATAGAGGTTCAATGCATTAAAATGCATCCAAAACTCCAGCACACACAAGAAATCCCGCAGCCCTGCTCTAAACCATCAAAACACCCATCTAAAACAACTGAAAACTCAATCGATTAACCTCAAACCTCATCCCAGCCATTACCCAACTCATCCAACATATTATAAGCATTAATCAACATCCAAAAATATCCTAAAACAATCCTTATACCTCCAGCAAGTCGAATTCCTCAAGAACACCTCAAAAACTCACCTAAAAACACTTCAAAACAAATGATCTCAAGGATTTCGGGATCTATATGATTAAGATTCCACTTCAACACCAAAAACCTTTCAAAACTCATTTAGAAAAAATCTCAAACCAGCAAATCATTCGAAGTTTGAAAAACACATTTTTAAACCAATTTTTCATCAAGTTTTCAAGAGTTTACCAATCTAAACACAAAACCTCAATCAAAATCAATATTAAAGAGTTTATTTGGGATTTCATTAAAGAACTTAGATTAGAGGATAGCACGAAAATTACCTCCAATTCGTGCTTCTCCTCTAACTTGGCAAGATTTACTTGAAGAAACTTGAAGGAAAATGGAAGAAATCAATGGAGAAAGAATAGAAATCAAAAGAGGATTTGAGAGAAAAGAAAATCTGGAGATTTGAGAGAAAATGAGAAGTGTTTGGCTGAAGTGAAAGAGAGAAATGAAAAGCTCGTCAAAAATTTCATTAACCGATTAACTAACTTTTTAATTAAATCCAATTAAAAGCCTTTTTAATTTTTAATAACATTTAAAACACATGTCAAATTAGGAAAAAGGCATAATTGCCAAGTAGCTCCCTAAAGATTCTAAGATTTTGACTCTTCTTGAAAAACACATTTTCCAACTTTTAAATCTTTACATTTTGGTCACTTCCAAATATGTACACCTTAGAAAACCGGTTTTGTAAAATTGATTTGGCCAACCTCTTAAACATCATTTTGTATGATTTTAGGAATTTTTATCATATTTTATCATATCCTGAACCTCAATCATCATAAACCACCTTTTAACGATTTGAACAACCGACACCGGTTCCACCTGCCCGACCCGACTCGTGAAAACATCTAAGTTCAAAACCGGGGCGTTACATGATCTGGCATATAATGCTAGGAAACGTTTCTTGCTAGACGTTCGGCAATATTATTGGGAGGAGCAGGTATTGTTCAAACAGTGTGTCGATCAAGTGATAAGGCAATGTGTGCCAGAGGACGAGCAACACAAAATTTTGCAACTACGCCATGCAGCACCATACAGAGGTCACTTTTTTCGAAATGAAAACTGCTTCCAAGGTGCTGCAGTCAGGATTCTTTTGGCCCACACTATACAAGGATGCCCATAACTTCGCTAAGGCATGTGATCGATGCCAGCAGACAATAAACATCTCCGGCTGACACCAATTGTCGTTCCAAAATATTATGCCAATAGATTTATTTGATGTATGGGGAATAGACTTTATGGGTCCCTTTCTCCCATCATTTGGTAACCTATATATCCTTGTGGCTGTTGATTACGTGTCAAAATGGGTTGAAGCTATTGCTTTGCCAACTAATGATGCCAAGGTCGTTGCCAAATTCTTGCACAAGCATATTTTTACTCGATTTGGTGCCCCTTGAGCTATTATCCATGATGATGGTACACATTTTAAATGCAATCTAATTTCTAAGGCTTTGTGTAGGTATGTAATTTAGTAGAGGATTGCCACGACATACCATCCCAAAAAAAATGGCCAAGAGGAGATTTCAAACAAGGAGATCAAGAACATTTTGGAGAAAACTGTAAATCTAACAAGGAAGGACTGGTCCTAGAGACTAGATGACTCTTTGTGGGCTTATAGGACAACTTTTAAAACTCCTATGGGAACTACTACATTTAGACTTGTTTTTGGAAAGGCATGCCACCTACATGTATAGATAGAACATCGAGCCTATTGGGAAATTAAAACACTTGATATGGCATGGAGAGCTATTGGTAAAAATAGGTTATTAGACCTAAATGAGTTAGAAGAATTTAGAGCACATGCCTATGAGAATTCCAGACTCTATAAGGAAAGGACAAAATTATGGCATGACAGCGGGATATTGTCAAGGCAATTTGAGGTAGGCCAACGTGTTTTGTCATTTAACTCAAGGTTTAATTTTTTTTCCAAGATAGCTCAAGTCTAGATGGTCGGCCCCTTTGAAGTTGGGAAGCCATATGTTCATAGAGCAGTGGATACCAAATATTTGAAGACGGAATAAATTTTCAAGGTAAACGACCAAACATTGAAACAATATTTGGAAGGCACTCAAGGGAATGCAAGGGAGGTTATCCTCTTGGTAGAGATTTCGTGATCGTCATCATCATTGATTTGTATTTGTGTATAGTAGGTTAGATGTTTTTTTCTTTCAACATTTTTCATTTTTTTTTAATTTCTATTTTTATTTTTCTCTTGCTGTGTTGAAAGGTTTTTCTTTGAGTAAGTGCAAATTTTGTGTGCCAGGTAGAATGCCAATGCAGAGGCTTGGGATGAGGTGATTAGAGATATGAAGAAAGAAATTTTACCCTAGCCTTCCAAGGCTTGATAAAGCTAGGCCCAAAAGGAAAGTTAAAATTTTTACTTTAAATTTTACCCTATCCATCCAAAGTGATTAGATGAAATTCAAAATTTCAATCTAATCACCCTATCACTTCTCGCGCCACCATATCTTATCACTTAAAGCCTTATCACATCATCCTTTTTCTTTTCCCCAAACACACAAAAGCCCATCATTATCCCCATTAAATCGTCCACATTAATCACTCCACTTAAAACACTCACCTTTTTTCCCTTCATATTCTTAAAACCTTAGTCGTTTCAAGATGTAATAAAACTCATTCACTTTTCTCTTTATTTTCTTTATCAAGCAAGAAAGCTAAGATTCACTTTATTTTCTTCTTCCTTTTTCAAAGTCGCTCAAGTTTCCAACTTGTTTTCATGACATCATCATCAACACCCTTCAAGATCTTCTTCAATGAAGAGATTCACAAGAAATATGAAGAAAACTATGCTTTAAGGACATTCTGCCATGAGAGAAATTTTGAGTTCAAGGACGAACTAAACTTGGGGTTTACCCCGGAGTTCATGGCGGTGGTGACCAAGCACAAGTTGGAGCTTTTCTACCAACAAACGGGACAAGTCTACTCCAACATCGTCTGAGAGATCTATGACAATTTAGCAACCAAGGATTCACCTTTTTTGATGATTCGAGGTACGTGTGTGTGCTTTGACGAAGGGTGTATTAATGACATGGTTGAGTTGGATTACGCAAACGATGAACATCTTGTGTTTGTTGATTCAATGGACACTGCCAAGAGGCAGAAGCTGCTAAAAGATTTGTGTAAACCTGGCACCAAGTGCACTGTGTCGTTGAAGGGACATCGGACAGTCAAGCTGATGGCATTAAAATCATAGCCAAAGGGGTGGGATCACTTTTTAAAGGCGAACTTGATGCCAACTACCCAAATTGAAACTGTCTCGGAAGAAAGGCTGGCACTATTGCACTCTATCATTGTGGCCCGCAAGATCAACGCTGGCCAACTCATCATCAAGAAAACCTACAAGTGTGCTGGTAAGAGTAATGGCAGTTTGTTTTTCCCATTGTTGATTTCTAATATTTTTATAATGCATGGTGTGTCAAAGATCTATTCAGACAAGGTCAGGGAAACCAATGGAACAATAATTACGCCTTCCTTGTGGAGGTAACTCATTGCCACCGATTCAAAGGAAAAAGGCAAAGGGAAGGCAACCGAGCCCACGTTAAAGCCCAAGGTGACGAAGGCAAAGCCTGACACTTTTATCCCAGCTAGTTCAGTGGCAATGCTTTCCCAGATCTACCAACGCCATGAGATCATTCTTCAAAAGTTAGAGAAAGCGAAGGATCAAAATATCAAGATCTGGAATTATGCTCATGCCAGGGACAATGCCATCAGGAAGACTCTTGAAGGAATGTCCCCAAGCATTTTGCCAGCCTTCCCTGAGTTCCCCACTGATATCTTTGCCAACGATGACATGTTAGCCAGTCCTCATTTAGTCCATACCCCGACACACTCTGATGCCACAAACCCAGTCTCGCTCGTACAAGTTGTGTCTTCCAAGAAAGAAACGCTACCAAAATAAGAAGAAGAAATTCCAGAAAAACATGTCGCAACACCTTATGCACTTGCTTCATTTGTTGCCACTCCTGCAACCTCGAAGTCAGTGCAAATTGTCAAGGAATTCCTCCGCGACCTTGATGCTTCCACCGCCGCCTCAAAGCCCAGCATGAAAGGAAGAAAACGCATGGCTCCCGATTGTGGGATCTTTGTCAACAGAAAAACCTGTGTCACACGTGAAAACCCTCCGAAGGGGAGTCCTCCTCCTCTTAAAATTCTTTGCATTCATATTTTATTTCATGTGTTCATGCATTTTAATTTTTTTCATGAGTTTATATATGTATGCATGCATTGAGGACAATGTACACCTTGGGTTTGGGGGTGTGTGTTGCCTCACATCTATTTCCATGACATTCATTCATGTTTATATTTCTATTTGCATTCTGTTTTCGTGCCATGTAGATTATCCACGCATACCAAACCACAAAAAAAGTTGCCTCGGTCAAAATTTTTGAAAAAAAAAATCTAACATGTTGCTAGTGTAGCTTAATTTGATCTAGAATATTTTGTCCAATGATGAAATTTAAAATCCTTAGTTTGCCTATCCCAATAGAATAATAATGTCAGAACTGCTTGGCAATTGATCTCTAGTTTAAGGGAATTGAACTTTTGCTTAACGCGTAGTATGCATCTAATTCCCAAAGAAACTTAGAATTCTTGAAACTAAGCTCAGACTAAAAAATTTATGCCAATGTAAAAAGAAATTAATAAGGCAACAATTTTTTTGTCAAGGCAAGAAAAAATATAGAACTCTTCTCTTCTTTAGGGATAATAGGTAACATGGAGCTTCGTGGTTTGCTCCCTATTAGTTCTCAAGTCAAAATCTTTAGGGTATAAGTTGAAGTGTAAAGCCTAGTGATGTTTGGATTAACGTGGGGGTTCGTAGTATGCTCCCTCTTATTTCTCACGCCAAACACGAAGCAAGCTTAAGATTTTGCAAGCTAAAACCCTTGGCAAGAATAAAAGAAAAATAAAAACTCTAAGTTTAGGTAGAAAATTTGACTCAGGGGTAAAAGGATACTTGATGCATATTTCCTACACCTCATGCACTTTTCATGACCTTAGACTAGAGTTATATTGCAGCACTTAAATTTTCTTATCTACTTGGCATTACTGCACTGGGATATCTGAGGACAGAACTAGGGCCAGATTCTGCTTGACAGCACTTGTTGGATTTTTGACCAAATTTTTGCCGAGATACTCGTTTTTCTGTTTTTCTTAATTTTTGCATTACTTAAGGATGACAATGAGCTAGGTTTGGAGAGTGTTAACTCCTCAAAAGTAATAATTTTTATATTTATTTTACAATGCCTTTTCCTACCTTTGAATACATTTAGTTGCATTTAGTTGTTAAATTAGTGCATTTCCATAAAGAGTTAAGAGTGGAGTTTATGTTAGTGTGAAGGGTTGCTTTGTTAGCATTATTACAGGCTTGGCAGATCAGGAAAGGCTTGGCAGAGCAGTACATGAACAGGAAAGGAAATGTCAAAGTGAATGTCGAGCTACATGTTGCACACTTGGACCAGAAATTGCCAAGGCTCGGTTGGCATGGAAGTGAAGTCTGATGCCCGGTCATGTAGCCGTTGGACCTTGTACACGTTAGCCCTAGGATTAAAATTTTGGATAAGAAGATCACATATATTATCCCTTGTGCGTTCAAAATTCAAACGTAAAGGTTTATCTTAGGAGTCTCATGCTTGCCTATTTAAAGGATTGATCATTGATCCAAGAGGGGACGATCGGATTGGAAGCAAGGCTATATCGAGGAGCGACATGGTTCTACCAGCTTGATCAAGGAATTGGAGCCATTGAAGGGTTGTATTGACAAACCCCATTCGTCCCCATTCTATTTGTTTTATTTTATTTTTATTCAATTGTGATGTTAAGATACGATGATGTTTAATGGATGGACCCCCCAACCATGAACTAAGGTTTTATAGTTGGTTGGGGTATGTTTGCGTTTAACGCTGGTTTTATGTTTGGTTTTTAATAATTCAATTGCCTTGGCATTGTTTTCTCTATCTAGCATGAACTTCAGTTTTCTAAATTCTTTGACATGCGACCGTTGTCATTGTTAGCTTATTACACCTTAATATCTTAACAGACTTGATGGGTGATGATTAGTTGCCAAATACTAATAAGATAAGCTTTTAAAGAAGATGTTCATGTAGATGAGCTTACTTCTGAAGTGAATCTACCCCTTAGGAGTATAGATTGGAATTTAATCACATTAATTAATGAAAACTTCACTATACACATAGAGAGGTTTAACATGGTTAATATCGAGCATTGTTGTCGATAGAGGCAATGTCATCTTTGAATCTGCTTGGCAATAATACCAAGACAGGACATTATTAAAAGTTTGCTTGAATAGCGTGAAAACCAGGCATCCCCTACCAATGCTTATCAAACTTTTGAAAACTCCTTTTGCCAACATTGTTTTATTTCCAATTCATTTCTTTAAGTCATTTTCAAAACCAACTTCAAACCAATCAACATTTTCCCTCGATAAGTAAACAATCAAAGCAGTTAACTCTTGGTTAATCCTTGTGGATTCGATACTCAGCTTACTGTTGTATTACATGTTGTTCGCGTATACTTGCATACAACACACTCAATCTTGGCACTATTTTCATATATTTATATAACATTTCCCACTCTTTTTCCAAGCTTTAGCTCAGTCAAAATCCCACCTTGGTACAAGAGATTAAGAGGACGAATCTTTTAGAGGAAGGGTTAGTGGCAGAGATAGATATGGTTCAGCGAGGAGAGACATCTAGTTTTGAGGTACGAGATGGTGAGATCTTGTACTTTAGAGGTCGGTTGTGTGTTCCAGCCTTAGAGGATTTGCGAGATTATATTCTTCGAGGGGCACATTGTAGTCCATTTGCTATACACTTAGGTAGTAACAAGATGTATCAGGACTTACGCCCTTTTTATTGGTGGCCTAACATGGAAAAGATGTGTCGGAGTTCGTGACCAGCTACTTAGCTTGTCAGCAAGTTAAGCTAAACATCATGTTCCTTCGGGTTTGCTTCAACCCATTCAGATTCCACAGTGGAAGTAGGATCGGGTGACCATGGATTTTGTAACAGGTTTACCATTAACCTAAAGGAAGCATGATCTATTTGGGTGATTGTAGATTGTTTGACCAAAATTGGTCATTTCTTACATGTGCGTATAGATTTCACACTTGAGATGTTAGCACGATTGTATATCAAAGAGATTGTGAGGTCATTTGGAGTGCTATCGTCAATTATTTCGGATAGAGATTCTCAGTTTACAACAAGGTTGTGGAAGAAAATTCATGAAGCGTTTGACGTCAGGTTGTATTTCAGCACCGCTTTTCATCCTCAGAGTAATAGTCAATTCGAGCGAGTTATTCAAATTTTGGAGGACATGCTCTATTGTTGCGTTATTCATTTCTAGGGGATTTGGGAGGAGTATCTTCCGCTAGTCGAATTCGCCTATAACGATAGTTTTCAATCCGGTATTAATATGAGTTCTTTCAAAGCCTTATATAGGTGCAAGTGTAGAACATCGTTGTGTTGGACCGAGCTCAATGAGAGAAGGATTGTAGGATCCGACTTGATAAAGCAAACCGAGGAGAAGGTTCACATTATCAAAGAAAGATTGTAAGAAACTTTTGATTGTAAAAAAGCTTATACAAACCAGAGGCGTAAGCATATCGAGTATGAGATTGGTGACAAGGTGTTTCTCAAGGTGCCACCTTGGAAAGTAGTAATCCGTTTCGGGCGGAAGGGCAAGTTGAGCCTAAGGTTTATTGGAACGAATGAGATCTTATAAAAGTTTGGACTCATGGCTTACCGTTTAGCTTTGTCCCCAAAAATGGCACACATTCATAACGTCTTCCATGTTTCCATGTTGAGGCGTTATCGTTTCGAATTTTTGCATGTTATTCCACTTGAGGAGATTGAGATCAACATCGGTTTGACCTATGAGGAGGAACTTATAAGAGTGTTGGATAAGAGAGTTAAAGAGCTACGCAACAGGTGCATACCTTTAGTAAAGATGTTGTGGAGGAACCGCGGAGTCCAGGAGGCTACGTGGGAGACCAATGAAGATATGAGGTTGCTCTATTCACATCTTTTTCCATCAGGTAAATTTCAAGGACGAAATTTTCTTTAAAGAGATGAGAGTTGTAACGACCCAAATTTCAGAATAAGTAGGTCGGTTCAACCCGAACTGTGAACCTTGGGTGTTGGGCCGAAGTCTTGGGCCACTGGGTGCTTAAGATAGCCTTAGTTAGCTTGTGTTGTGATGTTGGGCTCTAGTGTTGGGTTAGTGGATGAGATGGGAAGAACATGGAGGGGCAATAAGGTCAATTCCTCCAAAGTTCAAATGGGATGGCATATTTCTATTTATATTTCTATAGAAAAGGGAAGAGAGTGACCTCATTCTTGTCTTTTTTTCATCCTCTATCTCTCTTCTCCATCTTAGTCTAAAGACACAAGGTAAAGGTTGAATCCTTGTCATTCAAGTGATAATTTCGGAATTTTTGTTAAGGGTAGTTTAATCTAAATCCAATTATCTACATTTAAAGGTAAGAATCATCAAGAATGGTTGTAGAAGAGATATATGGGTTTAGTGGGAGTTTAGAGGAAAGTGGATTAAGAGAGGATTTAACTTAGTTTTTCCAACTTAGATTGTAAGTATAACTATCTTTTTTATCTCCTCCAACTTGTAATCCGAATAAATAACTTCCTTGTGTAGTGGAAGAGGTGGGTGAGAACTCTAAGGCTCAAGAGAAGTCGAAGGGTTGAGGATTCAAGCTAAGAGAATCATTTCAGCTTTTTGGAGTAATGTCAGTACACCTCTAACTCCTTTGCCTTCATAGGCATCATAAATTTGATTGTTTTGTTGCTTGATTTGATATTTTGGTTGCTTGGGTGTTTAGAGACCTCTCTATTGTCTAGTCGCCTCTCATAACATATAGGTTTCATTTGGGGATGTATGGGAAATATTTGGGGGACCATGGAGAGATTTTTTATCTATGGAGTCACAATTTTGGGCTCGGGTATAGGTACGGGATGAACCTGTATTGGTACCCTATGTTAAAGCTGAAGAACCCTTTAAAAGTTGTAAGGGGTGTATCGGTACGAGCTTCAACCAGTATTGGTATGGGGTTCAAGGAGTAAAGGTACGGGTCGTCCCGTATCGGTACCCACTACTCTTTTGAAATTTTATGAGCAAACTTGGTACCGGTACCCAGTGTACTGTATCAGTACTCGGGTTTGGGTATCAATACCCACTGGGCAGCCATCCCAAAATGTTGGTTTTGAGTTTAAGAGGCTGATAATTCGAGTACTATAGTCTAATATACTTCTAATGTGGTAAAATGAATTGTAAAATTGAAAATCGAGATTTTACCCCTCTATATGATCATAATATGTAATAATTTGGTAAAACCATGGGTGACTTGTTGAAATAGATAGCATAGGAGATCCTTGGTGGATCATATAATGTTGTGTGTCAAGTAAGGGCACTTGTTTGGTCGAATTCCTTTTGGTTGATGGGATCCGGATACCCACATAGCGTGTTGCAACACCATGAGATGAGACATCGGATGTACGTTTCTGAGGCTTTGACATCAAGCCTCACTCCAAGTTTTTGTAACATGATGCATATGTTTGCTTTGTGAGATTAATTGTATCCCCCTTATCCCGGCCTAGACGGTTGACCCGAATTAAGAAAGTCACACGGGGAAAACCAAAGTCAACCCGAAAGTCAACCTTGATTAACGACCCCTTTTTTTCTTTTTAATCTTGTCTAGATGCATATTAACCCTAGATATGATCATACAAACATCATACTCAAAGATCATAAACATCAGAGATCAAACAGGGACCCAATTGAACAATTTACAACTTTAGGGGCCAAAATGTAAATTCTGATAATTAGGAGGACTTAACCCAAATTGAAGTTACCAACTTAAAATTAATCAGGTTTCATGCTTCCTTGTACAATTTCAGCTCAAACGGACATTCCAAACTCATACAATTGCACAAACAAGATTCAGGACCAAAATGCAAACAATTCAAAACATTTAACTGCCAATGTCAGCCCCCAACGGTCACCCGTTCCGAAACAGGCAGAACCCGTTTCGAAACGCGGGCCGTTCCGCAACGCGTACCGAAACACAGGCTGGCAGTAGCCTTTCCGTTTCGGAACGGTCCCTTCCGTTTCGGACGCCTGGGCTGGTTTAAGGCACCCGTTCCGAAACGGTAGGTACTGTTTCGAAACACCCTGCACAGATTGCCCCAAAATGCATACCTAATCATGCAATTAAACATCCAATCATGCTCCAATTGCCACCAAACTTTACCAACATGCAATTCAACTCATATGAGACATACTTCCATCAACAATTCATCAAAATATCAACATATGTGGAAAGCCCCAAATCTATAGGCATGCTTCCTACACAAGCAAATCAATCAAGCATAAACTTCCATTTCAAGCATGTAAAGGGCAAACACAAAAACCAGCATTCTCCACAATATTCAACATACTTAGGGAGTTCAAACCTCTCCCAAAACATACACATAGGTCCCCCATTGCAAAATTACCAAAAGCTAAAATGTACTTAAGAAAACCTTCCATACTTTGAGCTTTACTTCCACTTGAATACTTGCTTTCCTTGCTGCCCTCAAGTATCTTAACGATCTGCATTATTGGTTTAAGAAAACGGAAGAGAGCGTAAGCAAAAGCTTAGTGAGGAATGCTCAATAAAACCATTCAATAATGCATTTATAAAACACTTTATAAATCATGCTTCAAATCATCATTTACACATGCTCAAAAGCATACTTAAACAAGCATCTCATGCTTCATATCATAACATGTCATATTGGCCACAAGTGATAAGTTCCATTTCTTTAAAAACAAGTTCATCAACTTTCACCCCAAGGACTTTTAAACACCTTGGCCCCAAGGACTTTTAAACACCTTGGCCCATGGACTTTTAACCACCATGGAAAGGACCACACAAGGACTTTTAACCACCTTTGTGTCTGTATCAAGATTCGCCCCAAGGACTTTTAAACACCTTGGCCCATGGACTTTTAAACACCATGGAAAGGACCACACAAGGACTTTTAACCACCTTTGTGTCCGTAGCAAGAATCATCCAAGGACTTTTAACCACCTTGATGTTCTTAAGTAAACAAGGCTCACTCAAGGACTTTTAACCACCTTAGTGACCTTAACCTTTTCAAAACATCACTTGCCAATATACATCATTATCATCAATTTATCCACTGTTTTAAAGCATTAAACCAAGCCATATTCATCATGCATTTAAAAGCATCAAACCACATTTAATCAATGTTCAAAAACAAGGAACTCTTACCTTGAGCTTCCTTCAACATATGGCTTACAAAAACAACATTAACCATGCTAAATCATGCTTTCAAAACAGAATTTAAGACATGCAATAAACCACATTGCACAACAAACAAATCATGGCCACCACTAGAGAGTATTTCCGAAAACTTACACTTGAGCTTAGCAAAGTTGTTTAGACTTAAACTAAGCTCCCAAGACATTGGTTTCAAAGCTGAAAACCCAATTTCACTCACCGATTCCACTTCGCCTCTTGCCGAAGCACCAATTCAAGCCTCCGAATCACCAACTCTTGGATCCAAAGATGACTCCCCTGTTTTAACACATCAAAGCAGAGGATTAATGCATCATCATGCATTAATAGCTTCAATGAAAGCACCTAAACTCGCTGCTCTCATCCAACCTCCATTTTCGGCCACCAAACACAACCGAAAATGCATCCAAACCACTTCTCAACAAAGCCCAGCCACAAACCATCAAAACCAAACATCTTTTAACATCATTTGACACCTAAAAAGAACCTAACAACATCCTTATACCTCCAGCAACAACAGATCCACAAGATCACACCAAAAACAACCTAGAATCACAAGCTAAACTTAGGAAACTCAACCTATCCGGGATTGCATCAATCAAAACTCAATTCCTTAACAATTTAGTGTTCAAATAACATCAAAACACATCTTAAATCACAGATTTAACAGATCAAACGAAAATCATCAAAAATCACCAAATCTTGCATTATAAGCCAAGATCCACTTCACAACTTAAAAGCCTTTAATAAAACATCAATTAAGGATTGAGAACTTAGGAATTTCAGTAAAGAACTGATAGTTTAGAGGAGAAGGACGTTCTTACCTCCAAACTTGAGTTTCTCCTATTTTTGGAATCAAAAACCTTGATGAATCAAGTAGCAAATGATGAGGTTTTGTAGATATGATGATTAGGAATCAAAAGAGAGTTGAAAGGATAGATTTAGGTGACAAAATCAGAAGAAATTCTCTGGAGAGAAAGTGTTTGGGTTGAGAGAAAATGAGAGAAAAGAAAATTGGAAGTTAGTTATCAAAATGGCCAAAATGGCTTTCCCTCCTCTTTTGATATGTTTTAAAATCAGAATATATCTTAAAATATCTTAGAAAAATCTGGAGAAACTACTTTTGGAATAATAGCTCCTTAAAGATTCAAAGTTTCAACCCTTTATAAAACAGTCACAAAACTTTCAAAAATTACATTTTGGTCACTAGCCAAAATGTCACCCTTCCAAAAACTCATTTTGTAAAATTGATTTCACAGTTCACTTATATATATTAAAAGATGATTTTAGAACATTTTTCCATATTTTTAATGCAACCCGAACTAGGCTTTCCTAATTTCACCTTTTTAGATTCGACCAGCACTTTGACCAAATCGGTCAACGCTCAAACCTCTAAGCCCAAAACCGGGGCGTTACAACTCTCCCCCCTTAAGAAATTTCGTCCTCGAAATTTACCTGAAGGAAAGAGATAAGGAAACTGCTTCAGCATGTCTTCCTTCCGCTCCCACGTGGCTTCCTCAACACCTCGATGCTTCCACAGCACCTTCACCAACTCAATGGTCTTGCCACGAAGAACCTTGCTATCCGAATCCAGAACCTTCACCGGCTCCTCATCGTAGGTCAAATCCGGATTCAATTCCACTTCCTCCACAGGCATCACATGCGAAGGATCAGATCTATACCTCCGGAGCATAGAAACATGGAACACATCATGAATCTTCTCCAACTCTTGAGGTAGCCTCAACCGATACGCAACAGGACCCACACGCTCAACCACCTCGTATGGTCCAATGTACCTAGGGCTCAACTTACCCTTCCGGCCAAACCTCATCACCTTCTTCCAAGGCGAAACCTTCAAGAACACACGGTCACCCACCGCATACTCTATCTCATTACGCTTCAAATCCGCGTAAGACTTTTGCCGATCAGAAGCAGCCTTCAACCGCTCACAAATGAGCTTCACCTTCTCGGTGGTCCCTTTCAACAAAGCCGGCATCGAAACCAACTTTTGACCAGTTTCAGCCCAACAAAGAGGAGTCCTACACTTCCTCCCATACAAGGCCTCATAAGGTGCCATCTGTATACTCGCCTGATAACTGTTGTTGTAAGCAAACTCCACCAAAGGAAAATGCTTCTCCCAAGAACCTTGGAACTCAATCACGCAGCACCTCAACATATCCTCCAAAATCTGGATAACTCGCTCAGACTGACCATCCGACTGAGGATGATAGGATGTACTGAAATTCAACCTTGTACCCAGAGCTTGATGCAAACACTGCCAGAAACGCGATGTGAACCTCGGATCCCTATCCGACACAATCGACTTAGGCACACCATGCAGCCGCACAATCTCAGCAATGTACAGCTCCGCAAGCTTATCCAAAGAAAACGTGGTATGCACAGGCAAGAAATGCGCACACTTCGTCAGGCGATCCACAATCACCCAAACCGAATTCTTTTTCGACGGAGACAAAGGTAAACCAGATACAAAATCCATGGTAACCCTCTCCCACTTCCATTCAGGGATTCTCAACGGTTGCAACAACCCTGAAGGAACCTGATGCTCAGCCTTAACTCGCTGACACACCATACACTTGCTCACAAACTCTGCAACATCCTTCTTCAAGCCCACCCAATAGTACTCATCACGAAGATCACGATACATCTTAGTACTACCAGGGTGCATAGCAAAAGGACTACTATGACCTTCAGTCAGAATAGCACGCCTCAACTCAGCATCATTAGGCACTACTATTCGACTCCCAAAACACAACACACCATCATCATTAAAGCAGAAAACCGAAGGTCTACCCTCCGCGATATCCTGAACATGAGACACCAAGGAATCATCCAGCAACTGCTTTTCCTTGATCATCTAAACCATAGATGGTTTTACTTGCAACTCAGCAACAAGACCACCATCTCGCGAAATGCTCAAACTGGCAAACATAGCCCTCAGCTCAACAGCTACTTTCCTACTCAAGGCATCCGCAACAACATTAGCCTTTCCAGGATGGTACTCAATCGTCAAATCATAATCCTTGAGCAACTCCAACCAACGCCGCTGTCTAAGATTCAACTCCATCTGAGACATCAGATACCTCAAACTCTTGTGATCCGTGTACACCGTACACTTCTCACCATACAGATAATGTCTCCAGATCTTCAGAGCAAAAACCACTGCAGCCAGCTCAATATCATGCGTAGGATAGTTGCGCTCATGCACTTTCAACTGTCGCAATGCATAAGCCACAACCTTACCCTCTTGCATCAGCACACATCCCAAACCAACATAGGATGCATCACTGTAGACCACAAACTCTTTCCCTGATTCAGGCTGAACCAAGATAGGAGCTTGCTTCAAAGCCGCCTTCAGCTTCTCAAAAGCTTGATGTCTCGCTTCCGTCCACTCATACTTGACATCCTTTTGCAACAGCTTTGTCAAAGGAGCAGCAATCTTGGAAAAACCATCTACAAACCTTCGGTAGTATCCTGCCAAACCAAGGAAACTACGAACCTCATGAACAGACTTAGGAACCTTCCAGTTCATCACCGCCTCAATCTTCTGAGGATCAACACGAATCCCCTCAGCAGAAACTACATGCCCAAGAAACACCACCTCCTTAAGCCAGAACTTACACTTGCTCAGCTTAGCATAAAGCTGATTCTCCAACAAAGCTTGCAGCACAACCCTCAAATGCTCTTCATGCTCCTCCTCAGTACGCGAGTACGAGGATATAATCAATGAACGCCACAACGAACTTGTCCAGGTATTCATGAAACACACGATTCATCATGTCCATGAAAGCAGCAGGAGCATTTGTCAAACCAAACGGCATCACAAGGAACTCATAATGCCCATACCTTGTCCTGAAAGCTGTCTTAGGCACATCCACATCCTTCACCTTCAATTGATAATACCCAGACCTCAAGTCAATCTTAGAGAACACAGCAACTCCCCGAAATTGATCAAAGAGATCATCAATCCTCGGCAAAGGATACCGATTCTTGATAGTCAACTTGTTCAGCTGACGGTAATCAATGCACATCCTCATAGTGCCATCCTTCTTCTTCACAAACAAGACCGGTGCACCCCAAGGCGACACACTCAGCCGGATGAAACCACGGTCAAGCAACTCTTGCAACTGCGTCTTCAGCTCCTTCAGCTCCTTAGGTGCCATTCTATAGGGAGTAATGGACACAGGAGTTGTATTCTCATACAGCTCAATTCCAAACTCCACCTCGCGATTAGGAGGTAAACCAGGCAACTCCTCAGGGAACACTCCAGGAAACTCCTTCACAACTCTGGTATCTTGCACCCTCAACTCCTTAGAGCTAGGATTCATCACAAAAGCTAGATAAGCTTCGCAACCTTGCCTCAGCATCCTACTCGCCTCCAAGGTAGACACCACATTGGCAAGAAACTTCACATTCTCACCAACCACAAGAACTTCATAATCATCCGCAAGCTTGAGCGAAACACGCTTATTTTCGCAATCCACAACAGCACGATGCTCAGCAAGCCAATCCATACCAAGGATCACATCAAAACCATAGAAAGGCAGCTCCATAAGATCAACATGAAAAACATGTTCTTGAACAACCAATGGACACCTTCTATACAACTTTCGAGTCACAACTGTCTCACCAAAAGAACTAGTGACACGACACCAACATCCAAAGACTCAACAGGCAAACCAAGCAATTCAGCATGCTCACGCAAAATATATGAATGCGTAGATCCAGAATCTATCAAAGAAAGTAATGACAAGGATTGCAAAGTAAAGGTACCTGCAATCACATCCGCGTCATTCCTCCCTTCCCGCTGAGCATACACCCTCGCTTGACCTCCACCTTCAGGCTGAATAGCCACAACATGGGCCACTCCACGACCACCTTCCTCCCTTCTCTGGAAATTACCACAGCCGCGCCCACGACCTCTCTGCGGTGCAGCAACAGCAGGAGCACGCACTTGATCACCAGCCAACCTAGGACAATCTCGCCTCAAGTGGTCTGCGGATCCACAATTCCAGCACCCATTACCCGCTGCCGCAACAGGAGCTTGCACCTCTCTCACAGCACGAGGACAGTCACGCTTCATATGACCACGTGAACCACAGATCCAGCAAGCACTCGGATCAGCTCTAACATTGCCTCGTCTAGCAGGTACACCACCACCTCTCTTAGCTGAGGACTGATACTTCTGATCACGTCCCCTCTTGTTCCGTCCACCTCCGGAACTAAACTCAGCAGCTCTCTTACCAGAACTAGCTCCAGCACCTCTAACAGATAAACCCAAGTTCCTCTCAATGTCCTTGGCTCGGCCCACCAACACATCAAAATCATCATACTCAGTGGCCAGCACATACATCTTCACGTCCTTCACTAAACCATAACGGAACCTCTCGCACCTTGCCCGCTCATCAGGTATCAGCTCCGGTGCATACTGACTGAGTCGCACAAACTGCACCTCATACTCAGCCACACTCATGCTCCCTTGGGTAAGAGACATGAATTCACGCTTCTTCTCATCAAGATATCTCACACCAAGATATCTCCTCTTGAACACATTCTGGAAGAATGTCCAAGTGATGTCAGCCTCAGCCATCCCAGCTATGGTGGTCGTCCACCACGTATACGCATTCCATGCAGCAAGGACACAACACAACCCAACTTTTGCACATCCGTGCAACTCATCTGACCCAAGATCCGCTTGGTACTCTCTAACCAGGCTTCAGAACCCTCAGCAGACATACCCCTGAACTCAGTCCCACCAAGACTGCGTAAGCGCTCCAAAGGTAGTCTAACACCACCATCTCCCTGATGCCCAGCTCCTTGAGCTCCAGCTACTGCTGCTCGAAAAGCACCCGCAATAGCTTGTACCAACATCGTCATATCAGGCATAGCTTGCCCCTGACCAACCTCAGGTCCAGCAGCTCCAGCACCAGCTGCAGCTTCAGCTCTTTCTCTCTCAGCACCACCACCACCAGGTGGAGGAGGAGGTAACACCGCACTACCCGTGTTTTCCTCATTCTCGATCTCGTTAGGAGCCGTAGCTCGCACATTACCTCGTAACTCTCTACGTGGTGCCATACTTTTACCATGCAATCACAATGCAAATAAACAAATTAGGCCCAGCAAGGTAAGCAATCCAAGTATTCAAGCTCAATTTCATTTAAAAATCAACATCATTACTTAGCTTTGATTTGGCAATGGGTACCCACAACATGCTACATCACAGCATACAACTCAATTGCACCAAAATCTCAAGCCACTAAACATGCTTTCGATCAACAAGCATACAAGGCATACATGCTTCAATCATGCACACATTCATTCCCAATTACTCGAGAACTCAACTCTGATACCACCAAATGTAACCCCCTTAACCCAGCCTAGACGGTTGACCCGAATTAAGAAAGTCACACGGGGAAAACCAAAGTCAACCCGAAAGTCAACCTTGATTAACGACCCCTTTTTTTTCTTTTTAATCTTGTCTAGATGCATATTAACCCTAGATATGATCATACAAACATCATACTCAAAGATCATAAACATCAGAGATCAAACAGGGACCCAATTGAACAATTTACAACTTTAGGGGCCAAAATGTAAATTCTGATAATTAGGAGGACTTAACCCAAATTGAAGTTACCAACTTAAAATTAATCAGGTTTCATGCTTCCCTGTACAATTTCAGCTCAAACGGACATTCCAAACTCATACAATTGCACAAACAAGATTCAGGACCAAAATGCAAACAATTCAAAACATTTAACTGCCAATGTCAGCCCCCAACGGTCACCCGTTCCGAAACAGGCAGAACCCGTTTCAAAACGCGGGCCGTTCCGCAACGCGTACCGAAACACGGGCTGGCAGTAGCCTTTCCGTTTCGGAACGGTCCCTTCCGTTTCGGACGCCTGGGCTGGTTTAAGGCACCCGTTCCGAAACGGTAGGTACTGTTCCGAAACACCCTGCACAGATTGCCCCAAAATGCATACCTAATCATGCAATTAAACATCCAATCATGCTCCAATTGCCACCAAACTTTACCAACATGCAATTCAACTCATATGAGACATACTTGCATCAACAATTCATCAAAATATCAACATATGTGGAAAGCCCCAAATCTATAGGCATGCTTCCTACACAAGCAAACCATTCAAGCATAAACTTCCAATTCAAGCATGTAAAGGGCAAACACAAAAACCAGCATTCTCCACAATATTCAACATACTTAGGGAGTTCAAACCTCTCCCAAAACATACACATAGGTCCCCCATTGCCAAATTACCAAAAGCTAAAATGTACTTAAGAAAACCTTCCATACTTTGAGCTTTACTTCCACTTGAATACTTGCTTTCCTTGCTGCCCTCAAGTACCTTAACGATCTGCATTATTGGTTTAAGAAAACGGAAGAGAGCGTAAGCAAAAGCTTAGTAAGGAATGCTCAATAAAACCATTCAATAATGCATTTATAAAACACTTTATAAATCATGCTTCAAATCATCATTTACACATGCTCAAAAGCATACTTAAACAAGCATCTCATGCTTCATATCATAACATGTCATATTGGCCACAAGTGATAAGTTCCATTTCTTTAAAAACAAGTTCATCAACTTTCACCCCAAGGACTTTTAAACACCTTGGCCCCAAGGACTTTTAAACACCTTGGCCCATGGACTTTTAACCACCATGGAAAGGACCACACAAGGACTTTTAACCACCTTTGTTTCCGTATCAAGTTTCGCCCCAAGGACTTTTAAACACCTTGGCCCCAACGACTTTTAAACACCTTGGCCCATGGACTTTTAAACACCATGGAAAGGACCACACAAGGACTTTTAACCACCTTTGTGTCCGTAGCAAGAATCATCCAAGGACTTTTAACCACCTTGATGTTCTTAAGTAAACAAGGCTCACTCAAGGACTTTTAACCACCTTAGTGACCTTAACCTTTTCAAAACATCACTTGCCAATATACATCATTATCATCAATTTATCCACTGTTTTAAAGCATTAAACCAAGCCATATTCATCATGCATTTAAAAGCATCAAACCACATTTAATCAATGTTCAAAAACAAGGAACTCTTACCTTGAGCTTCCTTTAACATATGGCTTACAAAAACAGCATTAACCATGCTAAATCATGCTTTCAAAACAGAATTTAAGACATGCAATAAACCACATTGCACAACAAACAAATCATGGCCACCACTAGAGAGTATTTCCGAAAACTTACACTTGAGCTTAGCAAAGTTGTTTAGACTTAAACTAAGCTCCCAAGACATTGGTTTCAAAGCTGAAAACCCAATTTCACTCACCGATTCCACTTCGCCTCTTGCCGAAGCACCAATTCAAGCCTCCGGATCACCAACTCTTGGATCCAAAGATGACTCCCCTGTTTTAACACATCAAAGCAGAGGATTAATGTATCATCATGCATTAATAGCTTCAATGAAAGCACCTAAACTCGCTGCTCTCATCCAACCTCCATTTTCGGCCACCAAACACAACCGAAAATGCATCCAAACCACTTCTCAACAAAGCCCAGCCACAAACCATCAAAACCAAACATCTTTTAACATCATTTGACACCTAAAAATAACCTAACAACATCCTTATACCTCCAGCAACAACAGATCCACAAGATCACACCAAAAACAACCTAGAATCACAAGCTAAACTTAGGAAACTCAACCTATCCGGGATTGCATCAATCAAAACTCAATTCCTTAACAATTTAGTGTTCAAATAACATCAAAACACATCTTAAATCACAGATTTAACAGATCAAACGAAAATCATCAAAAATCACCAAATCTTGCATTATAAGCCAAGATCCACTTCACAACTTAAAAGCCTTTAATAAAACATCAATTAAGGATTGAGAACTTAGGAATTTCAGTAAAGAACTGATAGTTTAGAGAAGAAGGACGTTCTTACCTCCAAACTTGAGTTTCTCCTATTTTTGGAATCAAAAACCTTGATGAATCAAGTAGCAAATGATGAGGTTTTGTAGATATGATGATTAGGAATCAAAAGAGAGTTGAAAGGATAGATTTAGGTGACAAAATCAGAAGAAATTCTCTGGAGAGAAAGTGTTTGGGTTGAGAGAAAATGAGAGAAAAGAAAATTGGAAGTTAGTTATCAAAATGGCCAAAATGGCTTTCCCTCCTCTTTTGATATGTTTTAAAATCAGAATATATCTTAAAATATCTTAGAAAAATCTGGAGAAACTACTTTTGGAATAATAGCTCCTTAAAGATTCAAAGTTTCAACCCTTTATAAAACAGTCACAAAACTTTCAAAAAATACATTTTGGTCACTAGCCAAAATGTCACCCTTCCAAAACTCATTTTGTAAAATTGATTTCACAGTTCACTTATATATATTAAAAGATGATTTTAGAACATTTTTCCATATTTTTAATGCAACCCGAACTAGGCTTTCCTAATTTTACCTTTTTAGATTCGACCAGCACTTTGACCAAATCGGTCAACGCTCAAACCTCTAAGCCCAAAACCGGGGCGTTACATTAATGCATCATTTGTTGCTTGTTATGTGTTTAGGCAGATAGAGGTAGCGCCATATGTTATTATGTTTCCATGTCATCATCTTTAGCTATATGCTCATATTTATGATATCCGTGAAACATGGTAGAGTGGAAGAGTATCCTATGAGCTTTGTTAGCTTAGTGTTTGAAATTGTTGTTTCTATTTATAGGTTAGTAGGTGGGCGTGGATTGGCGGAGCACCATCAGAGTAGGATTTCAGCATCGACTTGTGCAAAGTACAACATTTAGGTTTATTTTGGGCTATGTATTCGTAGGACCCTATATTTTGTATTGTAACTCGTATTTTGGATTTATAACGTTGTGTCGAATGATTTTAAATTGCATTTTAATTGGAGCTCATATGTAAACGATTTTAACTACTCATCTATGTTTTGATTATTTTAACTCAATGGATTTTCTAAAAATGGAAATGGATTTGGCTAAACTAGGTCAAAATTTTATGATAGTAGCTTGGGCTTAAGGCCCAAATGTGACATCCATGTTGAGGGCGTTACAAAAACTTCTGGACAATACTTCATGCGAAGTCTTCTTTTCAATGGTGGCTGATGTAAACTTGTTAATTAACAAACACATTGTGGAGGCAGCTTCTACCCAAAATGACTTGGGTAAACTACCATTGGACAACATGTAGCCAATTGTATCATTGAATTTCATTTGTATTATTATTATTATTATTATTATTATAAATAAAGCTCAAATATTATCATCATTACATATTAATTACAAGGCATTAAACCCAAAGCCCAATTACAAAAGCCCAAATCATAAGAGCCTAATTATATTTTAGTGAAGATTAAAATCTTAGCAGCCACTTTTGACTCTTTAGATACCCTAATTAATTTTTTACACGGAAATTAAAGGATGTATTAAAAACCCAACTAATGTTACAAGGAAATCAAGGGTCATCGTTAATGCCCCATTTAATTTGACACAGATCAAGACTCTTGGATTACCAAAATCCATTTTTGATCATTGAGCAAGATCCTGCCAAAATGAAAATGTAAAGTTCACATGAATTGTGATTTCTTCGGATGATGTCACCGAAATAACCCTGAGCACCATTTGCTTTTTCTTGTGCGTGACCTTTGGCCGCATGCACATATCAGTCCACAAAAGCAATGAACGCTAATTAGGATCACCCATGTCAGCTTTCGTGACATGAGAAAATGGTTGAAATTAGAGCCCATTTTGAAGGTTGAATATTTTAAAAATTATAAAAGATGTCATGAAATATCATCCCATGTCACCCTATAGATAGGAAAGAGGAAACTAACAATCACGAATTCCTTACCAACAATAATTATGAGCAAAAGTTAAGGAATATTTCAAGGCGTAATTAGTAGAGAGAGAAAGAGAGATAGAAAACTAATTGAAAAATTGAAGGGTCACTGAAGATCTAGATCTAGTGTGTAACACCCTAATTTCCCCCAAAATCTAAAACCCTAAATCCAAATATCCCTAAATTAGAAACCCTAATTTTGGGATTTTAATTCAGAAACCCTAATTAAGTTGAGGGACTAATTTAAGTAAAATTAAAAATTATGGGGCTTATTTTAGAATTTTACTAACCATTTTTAATAAAGGGTAAAACTACCATTTAAACTACCATTTAAAAAGTAAGCATCCCTTCAGCTTCTATTTTGAAATATATAGCCCTCTCATATCTTCTCTTTCTCTCAAATATCACCAACCCCATCACTCTCAATTCCCGATCAAGCTCCAACAAGGGTGTTAGCGTCATCCGATCGGAACACCACAATCATCATTCAAATCCCCATCGATGTCAGACCAAAACCCACCCTTCCATACGTCCACTTTGCGGGTTGCTTGAAATTTATAAAGAACCTCTCGGTTCTCCTTAGCGTCGACGTCCTCTCCTACCATTTTTCTATTTTGGTTGTGGGTCAGCATTTTTTGATTTCTTTCTTCCTTTCGTTTGGTTTGGTTGTCATTAACTTTAAGCATCAGAGATTGTTGGAATCGACCATTTGACATCCCTGTTAACGTCACCAACGAGGGGCACCAGAAGAAGGGTTTTGATAACCCTAGGTTCCTTTTGAAGATTCATGTTGGGGCTATGTGAGTGTTTGGGTCGAACCCAAACCGATGGGCCTAGAGACCTTGCCCATGCGCTATGTTTGAGGAGCCCAAAACCTAATGTACCGATCTGATGAGCCCAAGTGAGCAACTCAATCTGGTGAGCCAAGGAGAGCCCAAACTATGTGACCCGACATGACGAAATAGGTTGATCCATTCAAATTGAACTAAACCAGTCAGTCCTGAACCGAACCGACCAAACTAGACCAATCAAAATCTGCTACACTTTTTCCCAGTTTCGAACCTGAAAGCATGCGTTTACTATTTACATTTATTTGTACATAGTATTTGAAGAATTGTGTATATCAAAATCTGATTCGATTATTCTTGTGCTCAGGTGAAATTGACTCTGAGACCGACATACTTCTTCATCCTCCTCCACCTGTGCAGGCTACTTTTGTAGGATCTACGAGACCTGCTCGTCTATATAGTTTGGATTAGTGAAATTATATTAGTATTGTATCATATTAGTATATTCTAATGTAGTGATTATTAACATAGGTGTTGACTCTGTTCGATCTAGTGCTAGGACTGAGCGTGGGAGATGATCCTCTCGCTGTTCAGTTATTTGTTATATGAGGTGTGTCTCTTCTTGTGCTATATATATATATATATATATATATATATTTGAGTGTTATGATTTGTAAGATGACATGACATGCATCATATATTAGAATGAGACTAAATTAATATCAGTGTTATGTAGTTGGGTGCATACATTGTGTCTAGTACATCCTACCATGAGCATTTATATATATATATATGTATGTATGTATGTCTAATTAATTGAATCCGACGGGTTTCGACCCGATCCGACCATGTATGGTCAATTTTTTTAATTTTTAGATTTCGAGTCGTGTCGTGTTTTTAAGAAGTTTAAGTTAGGTCAGGTTTAGGGTGAAAATTCCATGACCCGCTCCGACCAAGTTTATTTATAAATATATATATATATATATATTATATTTTATTAATTTTCTTCAAGATGAATCGAGTTTAATCGGTTTTTTATTAAAATTTTGTAGTCAGTCAGATTTGGGTTATACTTTTATTAACTCGGGTTATGTCGGGTTTGGGACGGCCAAAAACCCACCCAGACCCGCCCTGTTGCCATTCTTAATAATAATATTTATAATTATTTTTGTGAAAATTATATATAATTATTTTTAACTTAGTTCTAAAAAAACTCCAATTTATTCTCCTTAATATTTGTTCCAAGAGAAATACCTTCAAAAAATCCAACAATAATAATTAGGGTAAATTACATAGGCAACCACCAAACTATTCGGGAAAACCTATTTTGACCACCAAACTAGGCAACTCGTCAATCAGACCACCAAACTTTTAAATTGATCATATTTTGACCACTGTCGTTAAAACACTAACAGAGGGGTGACGGAAGGGTGATGTGGCAGTTAACAGAAATTTGTATAATTACACATGTGGTCCCTATTATTTACCTATTATATCAATTTGATACTAATTTTAATTTAATTAAATAAAATTAACCAACCAACCAGGTGACGACACGTGTCACAACCCGATCTAACTAGGTGAAGCCACCTGGTTAAAGGAAAATTAAAGGGGAATGGATTGAACTTGGGACTAATGGGAGTTATGCAAAAGAATTAAATGATGCACCAACCTTCTCTTATTAATATGTATTGTACTCTTTTATATACATATCTTATACTGCAATAAGTCTTTGGCATAACTTCCATAGATCTTAGGTTCAATCCACCCCAAGACCATTTCATTCCCCATTATTTTTCCTTTAACCAGGTGGTGACATGTGTCACCACCTGGTTGGAGGAAAATATATAAAATATTAAATAAATTAAATTAAAAAATTATAGTAAATTCTTCCAATCGAGTGGTGACACGTGTCCTCATCTGGTTGGTTGGTTAATTTTATTTAATTAAATTAAAATTAGGACCAAATTGATGTAATAGGTAAATAACATGAACCCAATGTGTAATTTTACAAATTTTCGTTAACTGACATGCCACCCTTCTGTCACCCCTCCGTTAGCTTTTTTAACGGTGGTGGTCAAAATAGTATCAATTTAAAAGTTTAGTGGTATGATTGACGAATTATCTAATTCGCTGGTCAAAATAGGTATCCTCAAATAATTTGGCGGTCCTCTGTGTAGTATGCCCTAATGATTAAATCAAATATAACATTAATCTAAAACATTTTTAACAAAAATAATTCAAAACACATATAAAATTTATCTCGAATCTTCAAATAATACTTCTCCGCAATATATTTCTTTATAACTCTCAATATTTTATACTCAAAACCCTACACTAAACACTATATTTATAGAAAAATATACATGCTCAAATAATGCTGGGCTCACTAAACTATTTCAAAAGAAGCTCATACTAAAGTTTACAAATATGCAGAATCAGTCGGTATAGCGCAAGGCTCTTATCCTTGGTCGACAATGCTCAAGAGTAAATTATAGTTTTATATATAAATGATTTAAATTTGCAAAATAAGTCCATACTAAAGTTCACAAATGGTTATTAAACTACTTTAAAATGTTCATTTTGATCATCAAACTTTTAAATATTACAAGATAGTCGTTAAATTTTATTTTTTGTTAAAAATGTTATTGAGTTATTTACATGCACTTAAGGGGCCCACGTGGTCATTGATAAAAATTATATAATAGCACATTGAGGCTTACATGTTTATACATTTAATCAATTTAGTTATAATTCAAATAAATTTTGCCCTCATTTTTACACATTCTATCTATTTGGTCCTATTTTTAATTATTAAATCATCAATTTGGTCATATCAGTTAAGGGGTAACGTATCACAATCTTGTTGGAGGAAAATATTAAATTATTTCTAATTAAAAAAATATGACCAAATTGATAGAATGTGTAAATAATAAAAGCTCAATTTATTGTTTTTTCCCTTAAATTAGGACTAAATTGATTCAATCTATAAATATGGAGGACCAAATATCCTACTATACAAATTTTCTTAATAGCCACGAGACCCTTAACAGTAGGTAATGGCTCGGTGACTATTTTGTAACAAAAAACAAAATTTAATTACCATTTTATAACATTTTAAAGTTAGATGACCAAAAATGAATATTTTAAGATAGTTTAGCAACTATTTATGAACTTTACTCGTAAGGACATCAAGAGAAGGCATGGAAACGAACTGAACGAACGATTGTATGTTCATGTTCGTTCATTTAATTTTAACCGAACAAATGAACAAACATGAACAACTAAACGAACATAATTTCTTGTTCGTGTTCATTTGTTAAGGAATGTAGCGTGTTCGTGTTCGTTCATGTTTGTTCGTCTAAATGATAAGCGGACACAAACAAATGAACATAAAAGGACATATGTGAATAAATTTAAACAAACATAAACACACAAACATATGTGAATAAATCTAAACGAACATAAATGAACGGATTACTAAACGTTCACGAACGTAAATGAACAAAAGAGTCCAATGTTCGTGTTTGTTCATTTAATTAAACGAATAGAAAATATTGTTCATGTTCGTTTGTAACACCCTGAGTTTAAGGTCGAGAGATAATTGGATTAGTTAAGTTGATTCGGGTTAAATTTAAATTGGAGAAAAACTAATTTTAACATACACCAAAAAGTGTTTTAAAAGAGAAAAGGGTCAAAAGGGGATTTTGAAATTAAAGAAAAAGGTTTTGAAAATACCCTCATCTCCCTAAAGTTGTCTTTCACGTTACTTTTCAAAGGAAACCCATTTTCACTATTCCAGGATTTCAACACTTCATCCAAGTGATTTCTTCAAGGTAATTTCTTCCTTATTATGATTTTTACTTATTTGAGTTATTCTTATTGAAACCTTTCCTTTAAACCCATAAAAATGCATTTTTGGTTTGGGTTGCAAAATGGGTATTTTTCATGGCATTTTCGTCGGTTTGTTTTTTCATGGTTAAACATGTACTTTAATTTAAGTTTTGAGTAGTAAAACATGTTGGGATGATGGTTGGATTTGGGGAAACCCGAAATGGGTCTAAAAATGGGATTTTGGGGTTGAAAAGGGTGAGCTTTTGGCTTGGTTTTGGGGAGAAATTGTGGCTGATGGTTCCCTTGTTGTTGGGGATGTTTTTAGATGATATTTAGTGTATTTTGATGTTTTGAAATGGTGGGTTCAGCTTGAGGTTTCATTAGAACGAATTTGGGTGAAGTTTGAGCTTGAATCGATGTGTGTTGTTGCAAGATTGTTGAGTTTCGGGTTTTTGTTGTGTTTGTGAGTGTATTAGTGTTCTAATTTTCAGTTTTGGGTTGGTCAAAATAGAGGAATTTGATTCGGGCTTCGTGGACAGAAATATGGGTAGTTCAGAGGCTTTATTTGACATCTTGAACATCGTTTGTGTGTTGGCTGGTGAGTTGATCGATTTGAAAAGCATTAACGTGGTTAAGGGAATGTTTTGGGAGTTTGGATTGAGCTTGAAAGGCCAATCCAAGATCAAGAGTAAGTTTTAAAAGTTTTATGCAATTAATCCGCGTTTTATGATTCTTGATGCAATGTGAACATGTCATGTTAACAATGTGTTAGTTTGCATTGTTATGCATATTGAGACTTATGACTTGTGTTTATACTTGCATCGTGAGTACATGCCTTGCATGGAAGTTCGAACATGGTAAGTTGTTTAAGCATCGGTAATGCTTGTGGTTGTCAATGAGTATATTGACACGTGTTGAGTTGTTACCGTATATAATTGATTGATTAATAGGATTAGAGTGCACTCGAGGTAAAAGTCGTGCGTGGCCTTAGTGATGCTAGATTCCACTAAGGAGGAGTACGGTGATGTGAGATTCCACCGAAAGTAATGTTTTTCTAGACGAGTGAGTACGGTGATGTGAGATTCCACCGGAAGTGACTAGTGGGTTTGAGAAACTATCTGCATATCCGAGTAAAAACGATGAATATCAATATACCCATGATGTTTTAATTCTCATGTTAAGCATGTTGTTGATTTCATATTTTATGCTTATGCATTGTTGGTTACTTTGCTTGCGTTATGAGAATGAGCATGTGGTAAGCCTACGACTTGTGGTTGCATTCGCTAAATGCACGTGAAGGTAAATGCATGTTGTTATGTGTTCAAGCATGTGGAAATGATTTGGAAATGGTTTTGGTTTTCAAGCAAACTACGTTTTAAAACTGCATTTTTGTAGCTACCGTTTTGAGCACCGCTCACTAAGCTTAAACGCTTACGCTCTCTTTTCTAACAATGCATGTCCTTAGACCTTCGGAGCAGCTCGGGGAACAAGGGAGAATCCAAGGGAGTTTGGTTTGCTCAAGTACGAGTTTAGACTTCAATAATTAGTATTAAGCAATGGGATAAGACCTTTATGTTTTGTGGAGTTTGTTGGCATGTCTCTTGCTTTAGACAAGTTTGCTTAGTTGTTTGGGGCTTGTATTGCCTTTTACCATGATGATTTATGCTTTAGTTTAGCTTTTGGCTATGTTGGTGAATGCTATGAATGCTTGTTTTCTCTAAGAATCTTGTCTTGTTGGTTGTTGCATTGTTATGTGTTTAATTTGCTTTATATGTTTACCCATGGATGCCTTGAGTCATATTTGTGTTTGTATATTGCTTAAACGTTTGTTAAATGCCTCTAGTGTTGAGTCATTTGTGCTTTTAACAGCTAAAACATGTTTTGTAGGGCATGGCGTATCGATACGCTCAAGGGTGGTATCGATAGAGTCCCTTGTTTTGGGCTAGGCGTACCGGTATGCGGGGGCGTATCGATACCCAAAATGCTCTCTGGAAATCTAAGAAATTGACGAGATTTTGGCGTATCAGTACGAGTCCCGGGTGTATCGGTACTGTCTTCGTAGTTGACAAAGGGAAGTTAACTGTTGAAGGTGTATCGATACCAGCCTTGTGGGTATCGATACGGTTTCCATAGGTTTGACTTTGGGGTGTTGACCAAGTACAGACGTATCGATACTATCCTTTAGCGTACCAATACGACCTGTGGTAAAAAGCTAAAAAGGGTTAACCTAAGTGCCTATTTGCGTGTTTTGTATACATGTGTGTTTTCCGCTGTGTGTCCTCGCATGTAGGTAATAATTAATGCATCTAGACAAGATAACTTTAAAAGATATTTTTCTAGGGTTGCTAATCAGAGTGGAGCCTTTGCAGGTTTTGTTTCGATTTTCCCCGTGTAACTCGTTCGATGTAGTCTGGCGGCTAGGCCGGGTCGAGGGGGTTACATTTGTTGGTATTAGAGCCTAGGTTTTGCCTAGGTTCGTTGAGTTTCTGCAACCCGAAAGGTAAGTGAGGTAAGTTTTATGGTGTAAGCTTGTTGATTGTGATTGCATGGTGATTGTAAGCAAGCTTGTGGCTATCTTTGTGTTGGTTGAGAAATAGTTAAAGGCACCCATAACTAGTATACTATTATTGTAAGTGATTTTAAGTTTAAGGACTTGAGCACCTTGGACCTTGTTTCTTGCTAACCCCAAATCATTTCACTTATTGTGTTTGTTGTTTAACTTTGCATCTGTTAGCATGGTGAGACCGAGGAAGGCAAAGAATGGATAATCCGAGGGTTAAGCGGATTGAGAATGTTGAGGATGTGCGAGGAGAGAACTTGCCTCCTCCTCCTTCGGGGGGTGGAGTGAATGTGGAAGGCGTTGGACCCCATGCTGGTCATGGACAAGCAGGTATTGATGTGAATCCGTTGATTCAGGCTATAGTCGGGGCTATTCAAACAGGTTTAGCGGGTGTTCAGGTTGCAGCTCCGCCTCAGGGTGCAGGTTCTGGTTTACCGTTAGACTGACTCCGTTGCTTGGGCGGGGTTGAGTTTTGTGAGTTGTCACCCGAGAGTTCAGAGGCATGGTTTGAGAGCACAGTTCGTATTTTGAGTCAGATGGAGTGTTCTAAAGCGCATAAGCTAGGTTGCATTGTCTCTTTGCTTCAGGGAGATGCCTACACTTGGTGGACTACTATCACTACGGGTATGCCAGAGGCCAAGGTTACTTGGGAGTTCTTCATGACTGCTTTTCGTAAGAACTACCTAGGTCCTCAATACCTAGATGAGAAGAAGAGAGATTTTACGGCTCTAGTTCAAGGTAGCTTGACAGTATCCGACTATGAGGTACAGTTCGTACGTCTGAGTCAGTATGCTTCTGAGTTAGTTCCCACTGAGAAGGAACATTGTGAGCGTTTCCATTATGGGTTGGTTCAGGATGTGATTACCTACATGTTGGCTTCCGACTATATAGATTTTGATGTGTTGGTCGCTAGGGCCAAGGACATCGAACAGTCTTTGGGACTTGCGGATCACAAGGGTGGATCTAGTTCAAGAAAGAGAACTGCTTAATGGGACAGAGGTCATGCCAAGAGGCACAAGGATAGGAAACGTCATCATGATCATAGATGTGGAGGTGGTAATCCGGGGCGAGGCCATAACGACCAAGGGACTGAGAATCGTACTCCCGAGTGAAACAAGTGTGATAGACGTCATTACGGTGAGTGGTGGGGCACTTATGGCTCTTGTTGGAACTTCTGGTCTAGGGCGCACTTGAAGCGCGATTGTCTACATCTGTCTAGGGATGGACAAGCTCCTGCACGAGCTGTCGAGCATCAGAGAGGCTATGGGTGCAGTCGATGTAACTTTCAGCCTAGGAATGATGGCAAGAGTAATGTAGCTCATGTTGTAGTAATTCAACCTGAGGGAGGTGGGCCAGCTAGGGTGTATGCACACCGTGAGGACAGGAATGACACATATGTGATTGCAGGAAATTTCTCGTTACAGTCTTTGACTTTGACTTTGCTTTCCTTGATTGATTACGGTTCTACGCATTCGTATATATTGAGTGAGCATGCAAGATTGTTAGATATTCCAGTTGAGATAATAGATGTGGGTATGAATGTCGCTAGTTCCTTTGGTGACATAGTTGTGGTCAGAAAGATGTACAGAAGATGTCCTTTGATGGTTTAGGGTCATGTTTTTCCCGTGGATATGATGGAATTGTCGTTTTATGGTTTTGATGTAATATTAGGCACGGACTGGCTTGTAGAGCATAGGGCTAGGGTAGATTTTGAGACAAAGAGGGTGTCCTTGAGACTTTTAGAGGATCACGAGGTAGTAATAGTGGGCGAGAACGTTAAGTTCTTGTTCAATGTAGTTTCAGCCTTAGAGGCTCAGAAGTTATTGGATGTGGGTTGTCAGGCGTACCAAGCCTATGTTATGAATCTAAATATGGATGAGGCATGGCTGCGAGACATTAGAACAGTTTGTGACCTTCCAAATGTATTCCCAGAAGAATTGCCTGGTTGGCCTCCAAATAGAGATGTAGAGTTTGTTATTGAGACTTATTCAGATTCAGCTCCAGTATCGATTGCACTGTACCGAATGGCTCCTAAAGAAATGAAAGAGTTGAAGACACAACTTCAGGAATTGATAGACTGAGGGTTCATTCGTCCGAGTACTTCACCTTGGGGTGCACTAGTGTTTTTTGTGAAGAAGAAAGACGGCGGTTTGAGATTGTGTATCTATTATCGACAGTTGAATAAGTTGACAGTGAAGAACAAAATTCGTTGCCGAGGATTGATGACATGTTTGATCAGTTGAGAGGTGCTTCAGTGTTCTCGAAGATAGATTTTAGATTCGGTTATTATCAGTTAAAAGTAAGAGATCAAGATGTACTAAAGACAGCTTTCCGCATTTGTTATGGGCACTACAAATTCTTAGTGATGCCCATTGGTTTGACTAATGCACCGGCAGCTTTTATGGACGTGATGAATAGAGTGTTTCACGAGTACTTGGATCAGTTTGTGGTAGTGTTCATTGATGATATTTAGTGTACTCTCGTACCGAGGAAGATCATTATTGGCATTTTTGTTTGGTGTTGCAGAAATTGTCAGACAATCAGTTGTATTCCAAGTTAAGCAAGTGTGAGTTTTGGATTAGGGAAGTAATCTTCCTAGGTCATGTTGTATCAGCCTAGGGAATCCGAGTGGATCCCAAGAAGGTTGAGGCAGTTGTAAATTGGAAACCACCGAAGACAATGACCGAAGTTCGTGTTTTCTTAGGTTTGACCGGTTACTATAGGCGTTTTGTTGAGGGTTTCTTAAAGGTTGCAGCTCCTTTGACTAAATTGCTACATAAGGATGTTCGGTTTGAGTGGACTGATGCAAGACAACAAGCATTTGAGAAATTGAAAGTAGCCTAAACTGAAGCTCCTATTTTAATTCAGCCCGTGTTAGGGAAAGAGTTTGTAGTCTTCAGTGATGCGTTGTATGTTGACTTAGGTTGTGTGCTTATACAAGAGGGAAGAGTAGTGACCTATGCATCTAGGCAGTTGAAGACTCAAGAGCGTAATTACCGTACGCATGACATAGAATTGGCTGCAGTGGTTTTCGCTTTGAAAGTTTGGAGACATTACTTGTATGGTGAATGTAACGCCCCGGGTTTAGGGGTCAAATGTTACTCGGGTCAGTTCGAGATGTGGGTTCGTTTTAAAATTAAACTAAGCCTTGGTTTAAATAAAAAGGGTTTTGAAATTCATTAATGGCAAAATTGTAAATATGTAAAAGAAGGAAAACAATATGAGTAAAATAAGTTTTTTTAAACTCTTCTCATCATCTTCATTCCACCATTTCTGTTTCACGTCAAAAACCCCAAGCCTCCCAAGTTACTATTTCACTCAATCCCTCCCCCATTTCAAGTGATTTCAACGAGGTAAGCACGTTTTTGACTTCTCCTTTCTATTCCGAACATTTCTATGGTTTTAGATTTTCAAAAGAACCATTTTTCTAGTCCTTCAAGTTTTCAAAGTTTGAAGAAAATTAGGAGACTTTAATGGCTTCTTGGGTTGTTTTTGATTGATAGAATTGAGTTTTGAACTAACCTTTCCCTAAGGAACATTATATCTCAATTTGGTTGGTTTTTATAAAGAATCCCGAAATGGGGTTTTGAGGGTATTTTAAAAGTGTCAAAACTTGTGTTTTTGGAGTGGTTTTGTGAAAAATTGTTGGACTGATGTTATAGTGACATTGGATAGGTGTCTTTAGATGTTATTTGAAGGTTTTTAAGTGGTGATAGTGTTGGTTTGATTAGATTCCCAAAACTACTACTATAGGTGATTTTTAGGAGTGGAAAATAAGAGTTTTTAAGGTGTTTATGTGGGGAAATGAAGGGATGATGGTTGTACAGCCTTAGGGTGATTTTTTAGACATGTTTTGGAGTGTTTTAAGTGCTTAAATTGAGAGGGTAATGGTTGGGTTTTTCTGGAGTACGAAAATGAGATTATTTGGGAGGATTTCAACATTGAATTGTTGAGAAAATATTGTGGAATTGTGAGCTGATGTATAACAGTAAATTTGTGGTTGATTAAGAGGTTAATACATTGTTTTTGATTGGTTAGAAATAGCGGATTTGGCCTTGGGTGGTTCGGACGCGGTCCCGGGAAGTTCGAAAGCTTGAAACAACTTTGTGGTTTGCATTGGTGTGCGAATGGTGAGTGGAAACTGTTTTGAGGTTTAAATATGTTCAAAGAGGTTTCTTGGGGTTTGGGTGGAGCCTTAGGGGGCTAGCCTAAACCCAAGTGTAAGTTTCTATTTCACCTTGTTCATTAAGTGTTAATGTGTGTGTGATTGTTGTGATATTGCGTGAAGTATGGGTTGCTTTTACTCTATGTTTAATGTTGTTGTGCTAGTCGTTGTTGGTGTCGAGCCTCACGCGACGGTTGTCATTGCTACAGTGATGTGTGGTCCCACTGGTAGTGACTAATAGAAGACTAAGATGATGTGTGGTTCCACCGGTAGTGACTAGTAGAAGAGTACGGTGATGTGTGGTCCTATCGGAAAACTACTAGTCGAACGGTGATGTGTGGCCCCACCGTGTTTTGGTTATACATGTGCATACCATGTAAATAGTGATGATAGTGTCTCCTTTCGTACTTTAAAATGGTTTGCTTTTCAACTAAGATTTATGTTTTGAAAACTGCATTGTTTATGTGTTTTTAGAGCTCCGCTCACTAAGCTTTATGCTTACGCTCTACTTTTTCGACAATGCAGATAATTAGCGGGGAGTTAGCAAGGAGCAAGAAAAGGGAGTCCAAGCGTGTGGTAGTTTGCTCAAGTATGGTTTATTAAATAATGTAGTAGTTTAACAATGGGAAATGCTATGTGTTTTAGGAGCGTGTATCTAGACTCTTTTGTGTTGGCTTTATGTTGTTAATGCTTGTGTTAAGGTATTTCTAAACCATGTTACATTGTTGCCTAAATACTTGTGTTTAAAAGCTTATGACCATGTTTCACATTTTCTTGTGTGTTACGTTTTAAGGCATGTAAACCTTGATATAAAGTGTTTATGTAAGTGTTTGCTTCTTATGAATGAAATGGTCTAGTTTATGTATGTTTAGAATGCAAGTTTCTCTTAAGTATGGATGTCTTGATGTTAATGCTCTATTGTTCGTTTAAATTGCTTCGTATGTTGTTCCTTGGATGTTAAATGTTGTATGGATGTTTGTTTGTGGCTAGGTGAGTCGTAAATTGCATATAGAGTTGAGTCTTAGTGCTTTTTTCAGCAAATTTGAGTCTTGTAGTGCAGGGCGTATCGGTACGCCCAAGGGCCGTATCGATACGGTCCTACACTTTGGGACTCAGATTTGGCTTAGCGTACCGGTACACGGGGGTGTATTGATACGCCAAAACATCTCTGGAAATCTGAGAAATTGACGAGATTTTGGCGTATCAGTACGGGTCTTGGGTGTATCGGTACGGTCTTTATCGTTGACCGTGAGAGGTTGACCAGCGAGGGCGTATCGGTACGGTCAACCAGTGTACCGATACGGTCTCCCTATGTTGACTATGAGTTGTTGACCTAGTCAGGGCGTATCGATATGCCCTTCTAGTGTATCGATACGACCTGTTGAAAAGAGTAAAATGGGTTGTTTTAATTGCTAGCTTCGTATGCTCCATATCCTTTCGTTGTGTTTCCGCTGTCGTATTTCACATAGGATGTATGAATGCCTCTAGACAAGATAATAATTAAAGGAAAAAATAGAATTGCTAATCGGAGTGGGACCTTAACGGGTTTAGCTTCGGTTTTCCCCGTGTAACTCGTTCGGACCGGTCAGTCGTCCAGACCGGGAAGAGGGGGTTACTTTGGTGGTATCAGAGCCTGAGGTTTTCGAGACCTCGGGTAGGTAAGTGAAGTAAGTTTGAAGTGTTATGTTGTTGCTATGTCTCGTTGAATGTTTTGCCATGTATGCCTGATGTTTTCTTGTTAGTACGGTGTTTGAAAGCATGTGCTAGCATGATGGTTGTGTTGAGGCGTAGAGTCGAGCTCTTGTTGCTACTATTACTTATTTAAAAAGGTTTTTGAGTAAAGGAGTACTTGAGCACCTTGGACCCTTGCCCCTTGCTAACCTCATATATTTTGTTTGTGTGTTTTGTTTATTGTTGTATTGTTGCCTTTGGCAAGTATGAGGCCGAGGCGTGGGCCTAGAGCTGGTAATCATGAATCTGAGGTTTCAGAGAATATGAATGATGAGAGAGTTCATCGCTCTAGTTCAGGGCGGTATGGTTGTACCAGAGTTTGAGGTACAGTTTGTCTATTTTGGTCCGCGTGCATATGTGTTGGTTCCTGTTGAGAAAGAACAATGTGACCGATCCTGATATGAGTTGGTAAAAGAAGTGAAGACCTATGAGTTGTCTTCAAAATGATGTCGATGTTATAGCAAGTAATCTCATGATACAGTCATTGAGTTTGTTTCCTCTGATTAATTCTGGATCTACGCATTCGTATATTTTGAGTGAGTATGCGAAGTTGTTGAATTTACCTTGTCAGGTACTAGAGGTAGGTGTTAGTGTTACTAGCCCCTTCAGGGATACAATTGTGGTTAGAAAGATGTACAAAAGATGTTTGTTGGTGGTTCAGGGTCACGTGTTTCCAGTAGATGTGATGGAATTGCCTTTTTCGATTTTGATGTGATATTGGGCACAGATTGGCTTGTAGAACATAGAGCTAGGATGGATTTGGAAACTAAGAAATTCTTCTTGAAGCTTGCGGTTGATTATGAGATTGTAATGGTAGGTGAGAATGTGAAATTCTTATCAAATGTTGTTTTAGCTTTAGAAGCTCAGAGGTTGTTTGAGTTTGGTTGTCAGGCCTACCTAGGTTAGAGATGAATCCCAACATGAGTGAGGTTAGACCGCAAGACATCAGTATAGTCTGTGATTTTCCGAGTGTGTTTCCAGAAGAGTTGCTCGGTTTACCGCCTGATAGAGAGGTAGAGTTTTCTATAGAGACTTATTCAGATTCGGCTCCTGTTTCGATTGCTCCGTACCGTATGACACCGAAAGAATTGAAAGAGTTGAAGACTCAGTTGCAAGAGTTGTTAGATAGAGGTTTTATCCGTCCGAGTTCTTCGCCTTGGGGCGAACCAGTATTGTTTGTGAAAAAGAAGGACGGTAGTATGAGAATGTGCATCGATTATAGACAGTCGAAATCAGTTGACAGTGAAGAACAAGTATTTGTTTCTGAGAATTGATGATTAGTTCGATCAGCTTAGATGTGTTTCAATGTTTTCTAATATAGATTTGAGATCCGGGTATTATTAGTTGAAGGTGAAGGAAGTAGATGTACTGAATACAGCTTTTAGAACTAGATATGATCATTATGAGTTCTTAGTAATGTCGTTTGGGTTGACGAATGCACCGGCTGCTTTCATGGACATGATGAATAGGATTTTCCATCAGTACTTAGATCAGTTCGTGGTTGTTTTCAAAGATGATATTTTGGTGTATTCGCGTACCGAGAAAGACCATGACCGGCATTTGAGAATAGTTTTGCAGACCTTGTTAGACAACTAGTTGTATGCAAAGTTGAGTAAGTGTGAGTTCTGGATCTGAGAAGTAGTCTTCCTAGGACATGTAGTGTCAGCCGATGGGATTAGAGTTGATCCGAAGAAGATAGAAGTCATTGTTGAGTGGAAGCAATCGAAGTCTGTGACATAGATTCGTAGTTTTCTAGGCTAGCCAGATACTATATGAGGTTGGTGAATGGTTTCTCGAAGATAGATGCTCCTTTGACAAAGTTACTTCAAAAGAATGTTCAGTTTGAGTGGTTAGATGCGAGACCGCAAGCCTTTGAGAAATTGAAAGAAGCCTTGACCAATGCACCGATTTTGATTCAGCCAGAGTTAGGAAAGGACTATGTGATCTACAATGATGCTTTGTATGTAGGGTTGGGTTGTGTTCTCATGCAAGACGCAAGAGTGGTGGCTTATGCCTCGAGACAGTTGAAGACTCACGAGCGAAATTATCTGACACATGATATAGAGTTAACTGCAGTTGCGATTGCTTTGAAGAAGATTCAGAGGCATTACTTGTATGGTGAGAAATGCATAGTGTATACAGATCATCAGAGCTTGAAATTTTTGATGACATAGGAAGAGTAGAATCTTAGACAACGTACATGGTTAAAATTGCTTAAGGACTATAATCTCAAGCTTGAGTATAATCTGGGTGAAGCCAATGTAATGGCGGATGCTTTGTGTAAGAAGGTAGCTGTTGAGTTGAGAGTCATGTTTGCTAGTTAGAGCTTGTCCGGTGATAGCGGTCTAGTGGCCGAGCTTCAGGATGGATCTACTTTAGGTCAGTTAAATTGAGAGAAGCAGCTGTGAGATAGATCTTTGGCACCTCACGTGCAAAATATAGCGGAAGGAAGACATACAAACTACAGTTTCAGTGTTGGTGGGGTCTTGTGTTTTAGAGATAGGATAGTTGTGCCAGATGAAGGTGATTTGAGGTGTACGACCTTGATTGAAGTGCACAGTAGTCCATTTGCTATGCATCCTCGTAGTACAAAGATGAACCGTGGATTGAAAGAAGAGTGCTATTGGGTTGGTCTGAAGGGAGGTGTTGCCGATTTTGTGAGCAAGTGTAAGGTTCGTCAGTGTGTTAAGGTAGAATCTCAATTCCCGTCTGGTTTGTTAAAACCGTTGAGAATTTCAAAATGGAAGTGAGAAAATGTTACGATAGACTTCGTATCAGGTTTGCCTTTGACTTCCTTTAAAGAAGAATTCAGTTAGGGTGATTGTTGATCGTTTCACAAGGTGTGCTCATTTCATACTCGTTCATACGTAAGTTGGCCGATTTGTACATCAGTGAGTTTGTGAGATTGCGTCGAAGTCGAAGTCGATTGTGTCAGGTAGAAATTCGAGGGTTACAACTAGATTTTTGAAATGTCTGCATGTTGCTCTGGGTACCCGTCTGAATTTTAGTACATCGTATCGTCCTCAGTCTGATGATCAGTCAGAGTGAGATACTCAAATATTGGAGGACATGTAAAGATGTGCATTATTGACCTTCAGTGTTGTGTGGAAGATCTATCGAGCTTGTCAGGGTTAGGTAGCGACACAGAGGTGTGGAAGAAGCCACTTGGGGTAGAGAAAGAAGGATATGGAAAGGCAGTCTCCTTATCTCTTTCCGTCAGGTAATTTCGGGAACGAAATTCCTTAAGTGGTAGAGAGTTGTAATGCCTCGGGTTTAGGGGTCAGATGTTACTCGGGTCAGTTCGAGACGTGGGTTAGTTTTAAAATTAAACTAAGCATTGGTTTAAATAAAAAGGATTTTGAAACTCATTAATGGCTAAATTGTAAATATGTAAAAGAAGGAAAACAATATGAGTAAAATAAGTTTTTTTTTTAACTCTTCTCATCTTCTTCATTCCACCATTTCTATTTCACGTCAAAAACCCCAAGCCTCCCAAGTTACTACTTCATTCAATCCCTCCCTCATTTCAAGTGATTTCAATGAGGTAAGCACGTTTTTGACTTCTCTTTATTCTGAACATTTCTATGGTTTTAGATTTTCAAAAGAACCATTTTTCTAGTTCTTCAAGTTTTCAAAGTTTGAAGAAAAGTATGAGACTTTAATGGCTTCTTGGGTTCTTTTTTATTGATAGAGTTGAGTTTTGAACTAACCTTGCCCTAAGGAACATTATATCCCAATTTGGTTGGTTTTTATAAAGAATCCCAAAATGGGTTTTGGTGGTATTTTAAAAGTGTCAAAACTTGTGTTTTTGGAGTGGTTTTGTGAAAAAATGGTTGGCTGATGTTATAGTGACATTGGATAGGTGTTTTTAGATGTTATTTGATGCTTTTTAAGTGGTGATAGTGTTGGTTTGATTGGATTCCCAAAATTACTGATGTAGGTGATTTTTAGGAGTGGAAAATAAGAGTTTTTAAGGTGTTTATGTGGGGAAATGAATGGCTGATGGTTGTACAGTCTTAGGGTGATGTTTTGGACATGTTTTTGAGTGTTTTAAGTTCTTAAATTGAGGGGTAATGGCTGGGTTTTTCTGGAGTACGAAAATGAGATTACTTTGGAGGATTTCGGCATTGAATTGTTGAGAAAATATTGTGGAATTGTGAGCTGATGTATAATAGTAAATTTGTGGTTGATTAAAAGGTTAATACATTGTTTTTGATTGGTTAGAAATAGCGGATTTGGCCTAAGGTGGTTCGGACGCGGTCCCGGGAAGTTCGAAAGCTTGAAACAACTTTGTGGTTTGCATTGGTGTGCGAATGGTGAGTGGAAACTGTTCTGAGGTTTAAATATGTTCAAAGAGGTTTCTTGGGGTTTGGGTGGAGCCTTAGGGGGCTAGCCTAAACCCAAGTGTAAGTTGCTATGTCACCTTGATCATTAAGTGTTAATGTGTGTGTGTGATTGTTGTGATATTGCGTGAAGTATGGTTTGCTTTTACTCTATGTTTAATGTTGTTGTGTAGTCGTTGTTGGTGTCGAGCCTCACGAGATGGTTGTCGTTGCTACGGTGATGTGTGGTCCCACTGGTAGTAACTAATGGAAGACTACGGTGATGTGTGGTCCTACCGGTAGTGACTAGTAGAAGAGTACGGTGATGTGTGGTCCCACCGTGTTTTGGTTATGCATGTGCATACCATTTAATTGTGATGATTGTGTCTCCTTTCGTACTTTAAAATGGTTTGCTTTTTAACTAAGATTTATGTTTTGAAAACTGCATTGTTGATGTGTTTTTAGAGCTCCGCCCACTAAGCTTTATGCTTACGCTCTCCTTTTTCGACAATGCAGATCATTAGCGGGGAGTTAGCAAGGAGCAAGAAAAGGGCGTCCAAGCGTGTGGTAGTTTGCTCAAGTATGGTTTATTAAATAATGTAGTAGTTTAACAATGGGAAATGCTACGTGTTTTAGGAGCGTGTATCTAGACTCCTTTGTGTCGGCTTTATGTTGTTAATGCTTGTGTTAAGGTATTTCTAAACCATGTTACATTGTTTCCTAAATGCTTCTGTTTAAAGGCTTATGACCATGTTCCACGTTTTCTTGTGTGTTACGTTTTAAGGCATGTAAACCTTGATATAAAGTGTTTATGTAAGTGTTTGCTTCTTATGAAAGAAATGGTTTAGTATATGTATATTTAGAATGCAAGTTTCTCTTAAGTATGAATGTCTTGATGTTGATGCTCCGTTGTTCGTTTAAATTGCTCCGTATGCCTTTCCATGGATGTTAAATGTTGTATGGATATTTGTTTGTGGCTAGGTGAGTCGTAAATTGCATCTAGAGTTGAGTCTTAGTGCTTTTTGCTGCAAATTTGAGTCTTGTAGTGCAGTGTGTATCAGTATCCACAAGGGCCATATCGATATGGTCCTACACTTTGGGACTCAGATTTGGCTTACCGTACCGGTACACGGGGGTGTATTGATACGCCAAAACCTCTCTGGAAATCTAAGAAATTGAAGAGATTTTGGCGTATCGGTACGAGTCTTGAGTGTATCGGTACGGTCTTTATCGTTGACCGTGAGAGGTTGACCAGCGAGGGGTTATCGATACGGTCAACCAGTGTACCGATACGGTCTCCCTGTGTTGACTATGGGCTGTAGACCTAGTCAAGGCGTATCGATACGCCCTTCTAGTGTATCGATACAGCCTGTTGAAAATAGTAAAATGGGCTGTTTTAATTGCTTGTTTCGTATGCTTCGTATCCTTTCGTTTTGTTTCTGATGTCGTGTTTCACATAGTATGTATGAATGCCTCTAGACAAGATAATAATTAAAGGAAAAAATAGGGTTGCTAATCGGAGTGGAAAATCACTCCAAAAACAATAGAGGAGGCAATGAAAGACATAAGATGGAAGAAGGCTGTTGAAGAAGAGATAAGGGCACTAGAAGACAATAAAACCTTGAAAATCACTGATCTTCCACCAGGAAAAAGGCCAGTGGGTTGCAAGTGGATTTTTACTGTCAAGTATAGATCTGATGGGAGCATTGAACGTTATAAGGCAAGATTGGTGGCCAAGGGATTTACTCAGTCCTATGGGATAGACTACCAGGAGACATTTGCTCCAGTAGCAAAGCTGAATACAGTGAGAGTTCTTTTGTCTTTGGCAGTTAACAAGGACTGGAAATTACATCAACTTGATATCAAGAATGCCTTCTTGAATGGAAATCTTGAAGAAGATGTATATATGGAAATTCCACAGGGGTTGGGATATCATTCTGACAAACAGAAAGTTTGTAAACTTGAGAAGTCATTGTATGGATTGAACCAGTCTCCTAGGGCTTGGTTTGATCGATTTGCAAAGGCTATTGTGAAGAATAGGTACAAGCAAGGCCAAACCGACCACACCTTGTTCATCAAAGAGGGACCAGAAAAGAAGAAAGCAATCCTCATTGTGTATGTTGATGATATCATCATCACTGGTGATGACAATGAAGAAATTGGAAATTTAAAGAATTTGCTTGCAAGTGAATTTGAAACCAAGGATCTTGGTACTTTAAGATACTTCCTTGGCATGGAGGTTGCAAGATCAGAAGCTGGTCTAGTAATTAACCAGAGAAAATATATCCTAGACTTGTTATCTGAATCTGGGATGAAAGGCTGCAAACCAGCTGAGACTCCTATGGAGTTCAATCTCAAACTGAAGAAGGATGTTCTTGGAAGTCCAGTTAATAAGGGATTGTATCAAAGGTTAGTTGGGAAATTAATTTATCTTTCTCTTACTAGACCTGATATATCTTTTCCTGTGAGCATTGTTAGTCAATATTTGAGTGACCCTCGAGAGGAGCATCTTGAAGCTGTCAACAGAATATTAAAATACCTAAAGATGACACCTGGCCATGGGCTAATTTTCAAGAAAACCAATGACAGATTAGTAAAAGTCTTCACTGATGCTAGCTGGGCTGGAGAACTGACAGATAGAAGATCCACCAGTGGGTACTGCACTTTTGTTTGGGGCAATTTGGTAACTTGGAGGAGCAAAAAGCAGTCTGTTGTGTCTCGGAGCAGTGCTGAAGCTGAGTATAGAGCTATTGCACTTGGAATGTGTGAGGGAATATGGTTACAAAGGTTACTTGTTGAATTGGGCTTCAGTGACTCTAAAGAGTTTGAACTATACAGTGATAGTCAATCTGCCATCAGTATAGTGAGAAATCCAGTCCATCATGATAGGACTAAACATGTGGAAATTGATAGACAGTTCATTTCAGAGAAAGTCAACAGTGGTCTGGTAAAACTGAACTTTGTTTCTTCTAAAGATCAACTTGCAGACATTCTCACCAAGGCACTTCCTAGAGTAACCTTTGATGAGTTTACATGCAAGCTGGGATTATATAATATATACTCTCCAGCTTGAGGGGGAGTGTGGATTGTGTGATTACAGAAAATTAGGGATGTAAATTCCCTAATAGCAAGTTGCTATTAGTTAGCAATTATCTTCCTAATATCTTGTTAATAGCTGTAAATAAGGAATTAGATTCTTGTAATTTATTTATAATTCTTTTTTCCTAGTTTAGGATCTCTCTTGTAATCTATAAATATGGTCTTTCTTTATCAAATAGAAAACAGAAATGAGAGTACTCAAACTGAGACTCTTTTCAGTACCTTTCTACAGTGGGACCTTAACGGGTTTCGCTTCGATTTTCCCCGTGTAATTTGTTCGGACCGGTCAGTCGTCCAGACCGGGACGAGGGGGTTACAGTGAGAAAAGCACAGTGTATACAGATCACAAGAGTATGAAGTATATAATGACACAAAGAGAGTTGAATCTTAGACAGCGTAGGTGACTAGAGTTACTTAAGGACTACGTTCTCAAGATTGAGTACTATCCGGGTAAAGCCAATGTAGTGGTTGATGCTTTGAGTAGAAAGGTAGGAGTGGAATTACGAGCTATGTTTGCTAGATTGAGTTTGTCCAAAGATGGTGGTTTAGTGGCCGAGTTGCAAGTTAAACCTTCATTGCTTCAGTTGATTAGAGAGAAACAGTTGCAAGATAGATCATTAGAATCTCATGTACAAGACATAGTGGAGGGTAAACCGACATATTTCTATTTTAGTAGTGATAGAGTCTTGTGTTTTAAGAGTAGAGTAGTTGTTCCGGAAGATGTAGACTTGAGACGCACCATCCTAACTGAAGCTCACAGTAGTCCGTTTGCTATGCATCTGGGAAGTACAAAAATGTATCGCGATTAGAAAAATGAGTATTTCTGGGTTGGTTTGAAGAAAGATGTTGCCGAGTTTGTGAGTAAGTGCATGGTTTGTTAGCGAGTTAAAGTCGAGCACCAGTTTCCTTTAGGTTTGTTACAACCATTGAGAATTCCCGAGTGAAAGTGGGAGAGAATTTCCATGGATTTTGTATCGGGTTTGCCGTTGACACCTTCTAAAAAGAATTCAGTTTGGCTAATTATTGACCGTCTTACGAAATGTGCGCACTTTTTGGCTGTTCACACCACTTATACTTTAGATAAGTTGGCCGATTTGTATATCATAGAAATAGTGAGATTGCTTGGTGTACCAAAATCTAGTGTCAGACGGAGATCTGAGGTTTACGGCTAGATTTTGGGAAAGTTAGCATAGTGCGTTGAGTACTCGACTGAATTTCAGCACTTCATATCATCCTCAGGCCGATGGTTAGTCATAGAGAGTCATACAAGTGTTGGAAGACATGTTGAGATGTTGCATTATTGAATTGCAGGGTCCGTGGGAGAAGCATCTACCGTTAGTAGAGTTTGCATATAATAACAGTTATCAAGCGAGCATTCATATGGCACCTTACGAATCTCTGTATGGTAGAAAATGCATAACACTTGTTTGTTGGGCCAAAGCGGGACAGAAGTTGATACCTTTGCCTGATATGCTTAAGGGTACTACCGAGAAAGTATAGTTGATTTGTGACTGTTTGAAGGCAGCTTCGGATAGACAGAAATCTTATGCATATTTGAAAAAAAGATAAATGGAGTATGTTGTGGGCGACAAAGTGTTCTTGAAATTCTCACCTTGGAAGAAGGTGATGAGGTTTGGTAGGAAAGGTAAGTTGAGCTTGAGGTTCATTGGTTCATATGAGATAGTTGAGAGAGTTGGTCCCGTTGCCTATAGATTGAGACTGCCGACCGAACTAGAGAAGATTCACGACGTGTTTCATGTTTCGATGCTTCAGATGTATAGATTAGATGTGTCACATGTTATGCTAGTTGAGGAGATAGAATTGAATCCAGATTTGACCTACGATGAAGAACCAGTTGAGATTTTGGCTTTGGAAAGCAAAGTGTTGCGAGGAAGGACCATTGAGTTGGTTAAGGTTAACTGGTTACACCGAGGAGTGGAAGAAGCCACTTGGGAGAAGAAGGATGACATGAGAAAGCAGTTTCCGCATCTCTTTTCGCCAGGTAAATTTCAGGGACAAAATTCCTTAAGTGAGGGAGAGTTGTAACACCCCGAGTTTAGGGTTGGGAGATAATCAGATTAGTTAAGCTGATTTGGGTTAAATTTAAATTGGAGAAAAACTAATTTTAACACACACCAAAAAGTGTTTTAAAAGAGAAAAGGATAAAAGGGGGTTTTGAAATTAAATAAAAAGGTTTTGAAAATACCCTCATCTCCCTAAAGTTGTCTTTCACATTACTTTTCAAAGGAAACCCATTTTCACTATTCCATTGGTTTCAACACTTCATCCAAGTGATTTCTTCAAGGTAATTTCTTCCTTATTATGATTTTTACTTATTCAAGTTATTCTCATTGAAACCTTTCCTTTAAACTCATAAAAATGCATTTTTGGTTTGGGTTGGAAAAATGGGTATTTTTCATGGGATTTTCGTGGGTTTGTTTTTCCATGGTTAAACATGTACCTTAATTTAAGCTTTACGTAGTAAAACATGTTGGGATGATGGTTGGATTTGGGGAAACCCGAAATAGGTCTAAATATGGGATTTTTGGGTTGAAAAGGGTGAGTTTTTGGCTTGGTTTTGGAGAGACATCGTGGTTGATGGTTCCCTTGTTGTTGGGGTGTTTTTAGATGATATTTGGTGTGTTTTGATGTTTGGAAATGGTGGGTTCAGCTTAAGGTTTCATTAGATCGAATTTGGGTGAAGTTTGGGCTTGAATCAATGTGTGTTGTTGCAAGATTGTTGAGTTCCGGGTTTTTGCTGTGTTTGTGAGTGTATTAGTGTTCTAATGTTCATTTTTGGGTTGCTCAAAATAGAGAAATTGGATTCGGGCTTCGTGGACGGAAATCCAGGTAGTTCGGAGGCTTGATTCGGCATCTTGAACATCGTTTGTGTGTTGGCTGGTGAGTGGATCGATTTTAAAAGCCTTAACATGGTTAAGGGAATGTTTTGGGAGTTTGGATTGAGCTTGAAAGGCCAATCCAAGCTCAAGAGTAAGTTTTAAAGGTTTTATGCAATTAATCCATGTTTTATGATTCTTGATGCAATGTGAACATGTCATGTTGATAATGTGTTAGTTTAAATTGTTATACATGTTGAGACTTATGACTTGTGTTTATACTTACATCGTGAGTACATTCCTTGCATGGAAGTTCGGACATGGTAAGTGGTTCAAGCTTCGGTAATGCTTGTGGTTGTGAATGAGTATATTGACACCTGTTGAGTTGTTACCGTATATAATTGATCGATCAATAGGATTATAGTGCACTGGAGGTAAAAGTCGCGCGTGGCCTTAGTGATGCTAGATTCCACTAAGGAGGAGTATGGTGATGTGAGATTCCACCGGAAGTTATGTTTTGCTAGACGAGTGAGTACGGTGATGTGAGATTCCACCGGAAGTGACTAGTGGGTTTGAGAAACTATCTACATATCCGAGTAAAAACGATGAATGTCAATATACCCATGATGCTTTAATTCTCATGTTAAGCATGTTGTTGATTTCATCTTTTATGCTTATGCATTGTTGGTTACTTTGCTTGTGTTATGAGAATGAGCATGTGGTAAGCTTACGGCTTGTGGTTGCATTCCGTAAATGCACGTGAAGGTAAATGCATGTTGTTATGTGTTTAAGCATGTGGAAATGATTTGGAAATGGTTTTGGTTTTCAAGCAAACTACGTTTTAAAACTGCATTGTTGTAGCTACCGTTTTGAGCACCGCTCACTAAGCTTAAACGCTTACGCTCTCTTTTCCAACAATGTAGGCCCTTAGACCTTCGAAGCAGCTCGAGGAACAAGGGAGAATCCAAGGGTGTTTGGTTTGCTCAAGTATGAGTTTAGACTTCAATAATTCGTATTAAGCAATGGGATAGGACCTTTATGTTTTGAGGAGTTTGTTGGCATGTCTCTTGCTTTAGACAAGTTTGCTTAGTTGTTTTGGGCTTGTATTGCCTTTTACCATGATGATTTATGCTTTTGTTTAGATTTTGGCTATGTTGGTGAATGTTATGTATGCTTGTTTTCATTAAGAATCTTGTCTTATTAGTTTTTGCATTGTTATGTGTTTAATTTGCTTTATATGTTTATCCATAGATGTCTTGAGTCATATGTGTGTTTGTTAAATGCCTCTAGTGTTGAGTCCTTTGTGCTTTTAACAGCTAAAACTTGTTTTGCAGTGCAGGGCGTATCGATACGCTCAAGGGCGGTATATATACGGTCCCTTGTTTTGGGCTAGGCGTACAGGTACGCGGGGGTATCGATACCCAAAATGCTCTTTAGAAATCTGAGAAATTGACGAGATTTTGGTGTATCGGTATGGTTCCCGTGTGTACCGGTACGATCCTCGTAGTTGACCAAGGGAAGTTAACCGTTGAGGGTGTATCGATACCAGCCTTGTGTGTATCGATACGGTTTCCCTAGGTTTGACTTTGGGGTGTTGACCAAGTACAGGCGTATCGATACGGTCCTTTAGCATACTGATACAACCTATGGTAAAATGTTAAAAAAGGGTTAACCTCAGTGCATATTTGTGTGTTTTGCATCCATGTGTGTTTTCCGTTGCGTGTCCTCTCACATAGGATATAATTAATGCATCTAGACAAGATAACTTTAAAAGAAAATTTTCTAGGGTTGCTAATCGGAGTGGAGCTGATAACTGCATAAATATCCTTGTTTTCATACATTTTTGCTATAGCATTTGCTTGTTCTTGAGTTCATATCATAGCATTTAGACTGCATTTAGGTTGCATTTTCTTCTTCTGGGTGCATATTTATCTTTGCTGGTTATTGGTCCATATCGAGGGGTATTGCTCGGAAGGTTGGTTTTGGTTTTGTTGGTGTGCAGGAAAGGAGTCAAGAGAAAGCCGGTGTTGGGAATTGCTATAGCATGATGGAAGTGGATATCGGCCAGCACGTGTGATACACGTGAGCTGCAGAAACATTTGAACATGCAGAAAAGGACGATCTGACATGTGCAACAGCCGGTGACCACCTGCAGACTGTCCTCCTTGTCCCCTCGTGGCAGACCTTGTCGGTGGATATTCCTTGGGATTATCAAGGCATCTTTAGGGCATCAAACCTTAGAAGCCTCCAATATATAAAGGGGGGAGAAGCTTGGAGCAAAGTGTCGTATTTTGTGTTGCAAAAAGAGAGGCGGAAGAGAGAGAAAAGGATAAGGAAGTTTCCACCTTCATCTTCTCCAGCTTGATGTCCTCCATCGTTGAAGCTCCAAGGAGTGGCCTCACCAGCCTCGAGAGAGGAGGTGGGCCTAAGACAGTCGGGCAGTCCATGGCGGAGAGGGAGTTCAACTTTCTTTCTGTTGCTATAGCAATTTCTTTCCATATCTTTATATTTTGTGATGTTATCGCAATGATACGTTGGATGATATTGCCCAGCCACGAACTGTATTAGGTGGCTTGGGTTTGATGGATGATTTTATTTTGAGTACTTTTTAATGCATGCTATGGCTTTTTCAGTGTTTATCATGATTCTATGCTTTGCTTATGCATTTCTCATTTCCTTAAAGTTGTAAGAGCTTAGGGTTGTAAGTGCTTTGAGAGATAGGCCCTACCTTAAGCGCCTTCGAGAGTTGACCGTTCTTTAAGTGTATGTTGGGGTTAGTAATCGAGAGAGCTAGCTCTAGAACCCTCATAAGCAATGGAGTGACTGATGAGAGGCAGACTCTAACCTACCTTAGAGATAAGTGATAGGTTTCAAGGGCTAAAAAGGATAGTACGTGAAGGGTAGGGGAGTGTGAAGAGTTTACGCCGAGAGGTATGGCTGTAGCATTTCTGACTCCCAGTTTCCTGGCTAGAGATAGTTTAGGAACACTCTTAGTAAATCCCGCCTAGCATAAAAGATAGCTGAAGAGCCTTAGTACCGTTAAGAAGCTTGAGTTAGGTTGTCCATCATTCCCAGCCAGTCATTTCGTAGTGAGTTTCGCATACGAAAGGGGACCTATCTATCATATTGTTATCTCATCTTTCTCTGCACTGTTTTGCTTCAGCATTATTGTACCTCTTTTCCTTTACTATAGCATTGTCATCTGCAAAAAGTTCAATCTTTATTGTTACAACAACCGTGAATACCTCCAATCCATGTGGAGACGATATTCACTCATCACTTTATTACTCGTTCGACGTATATACTTGCACCATTTGCGTATCATTTATAATCACTGCACGAAAGCAACAGGAGCCTTCGCGGGTTTCACTTCGGTTTTCCTCGTGTAATCCGTTCGATGCGGTCTAGCGGCTAGGTCAGGTCGAGGGGGTTACACCGTTTGTTTAATACACAAATGAACATAAACAAACTTTTCATCGAACGTTTCACTGAACGTTTGGTTCATTTACAACCCTAAAGAGAAAGTATTTATTTTGTTTGGGTAATGGTTTATGAGACGAAGGAATTATTTCTTACGTATAATAATTAAATAGGTAAAATAAAATTCAACTCACTCAATTATGTGCTCGGTTACAAATGAGTCATTTTATTAAAGTTGTAATTTAGTCATTCAACTAAAATTTTGTTACATGTAGTCTCTCTACCATTAAAATTGAAATAAACTTCTAATGTGGCTTGGTATAACAATAATTTCAATCCTAAAACTTATACATTATATCAATTTGATCCTAATTCAGAACAATTCAACAAATTTAAAAATTGTAATCAGTGAAGCGTCTACGTCTACTAGTAGGTGGTGCTAGGGTCATAATAAGTTTGTTGTATTAGTTTGCCAACTGATTAGTAGTGAATTAACTATGTTTGTCGTGTTGTATCATATGTTGGTTATCGAGCTGATAGACAATAGCATGGACTATGACAAGTAGTTGAAGGGTATGTCAAGAGGGTGTAGTGTCACAATTTTAAAATATGAAGTGTTAAATTATTTTAAATTATGACCAAATTGTTAAAATGTATAAATTGATGAATAAAATTAACCATTTTAATTTTGACGTCCATTGACTTATTTATAACAAAATTTTGATTAACTAAATTGTAATTTTTAGAAAAACAATGACCCGCTTATAAATTGAACACATGTCCTAATTAGATAATCTATCAGCATTAAATTTTTATGATATATATATGGTTGAGTCTACCACGTACGACGAACACTACTAAACACCACTAATACTGAACACCGTTGAACATCATTAAATTAATTAATAAAAACTTTAAATTTTAAAAACACATCGTACAATTAATAATTACTTTCAAAAATTTAATTAAATTATTATATATATATATTAAAATTTTATTTTTTAATAAGGGTAAACTATATATTTAGTACTTCACCTATTTTCGTATTTCTATTGAACCCTCATTATTTAAATATTATTTTAATTTGACCCTATTCTTTATAAAAAAAATAATTTAACCCTTAACCTTCAACCTAAAACCCTAAACTATTAAACCTTAATAGTTTTTAATAGTCTAAAGGTGATTATAAAATAGTATTTGTTAATACATTAATAAATAGTTTTAAAATTATTAAAAATAGAATAATTATATTTTTCAACAAATGGTATCTTATTGTTATTAAGATTGATATTTTTCGTACATCAACTAAAAATTTTGTATTAGTTGCAAAATTTTAAAATTTAACTATTAATGAATATTTTTCAAAAAAATCAAGATATTCTCATTAAAATTGTAGGCGAAATTTGTAAATTCTACTCAAATATTGCTATCTTTTTTCATTATTAATATCAAACATAATTTTTCTTCAATTTGAATTTCTCTTTTCTCAATGGTAGATGCGATCTTTATTATATTAAAGAATAAACGGTGTTTTTTTACATTCATGATTTCTCACTTTAAATTCAGGTAAAAATAGGAGAGGTACTAAATATATAGTTTAAGGTTTAATAGTTTAGGGTTTTAGGTTGAGGGTTAAGGGTTAAATAATTTTTTTATAAAGAATAGGGTTAAATTGAAATAATATTTAAATAATGAGGGTTCAATAAAAATACGAAAATAGGTGAGGTACTAAATATATAGTTTACCCTTATTAAAAAATAAAATTTCAAATATAAAAATAATTTAATTTAATTTTTTAAATAATTATTAATTGTATGATGGGTCCTTCAAATTTTAAATCTTTATTAATTAATTTAATGGTGTTCAGCTGTGTTCAACATTAGTGGTGTTTAGTGATGTTCGTCGCACGTTGTAGAATTTTCCTACATATATATATATATAGGATTATTATCATATACACGTGGAAACTAAAAGTTTCTACAAGCTCCTTAGTTTTAGGGTTTGGGGTAGAGTTTAGGAGTTTAAGTGTAGAGATTTAGAATTTAGGGATAATAGTTATAATTTAGGGTTTAAGGGTAATATAGTAAATATACATATATATGATCAATAAAGATATTAGAACAATAATATTATTTTAAATTTGTATTAAAATTCAATAATCAAAAGAAACTTGATTATTAGTAGTCAACGATGAGAGTACTAATATTTATGTTTAAAAATAATGTCAGCACTCAGCAGGTTCTTTGTTGGTGGCGCATCGACATTAAGGTATGCATTCCTTTTTACCCTTCAAAAGGAATTATATTCTAATAACTATTTTAGTATTTTTCAAAAAAAATTATTTTAGATTTTTTTCATCTATTTTAAATTAGGTAGTATCTGACCATTAAAAATTAAATATAAAAATATTAATTTTCCAGAATTCGATAAGTATTGAATTTATGTTATAAAAAATTCTTAGCATATTAGTAAAAAAGTAAATTATTAACATAATCACTTTCATTTAATAAATATTTATTTTTCTCATCAATTTAAAAAAAGTAATGTTCTAGTCACTTATGTCATCGTTTATAATGTTTCGATCATTTACATTATTACTTATAACGTTTTAGCCACTGAAACATTAAATGTTGTTAATTTGATAACGTGACGGGTTAGTAAAGTGAGTTAATTTTTAATCTCACCTTTAAACTTTAGATAAATATTAATTTTACCCCTAATCTTTAGATAGATATTAATTTCACCCTTGAACTTTAGACAAAATATCAATTTAACCCATGAATCTGACTAAAGTAACCCACCGTCGGTCGTTGCACACCATTGGCCACCGACGTCGATGACCGTTGAACCCAAAACTTTTAGTTCACTCCTTTTGGCCTCCTAAACACAAATCTGATGTCCGTTTCATCAGAAAGTGCGTTAAACTCCACAATTCTAATCTAGAACCCTTCGAATTTGTAAACCATAGTAATAGATTTATCATTATTATTCCCTTAAAAATAAGGACACCAAAAATCTAAATCTATGCCATAATTAATCAATAAATAATTTTTTATAATATTGTTATGTTATATTTTTTTATTGTTTATAATTTATTTAGATGAGTCTTGATAATCATGAAATTTGAAACTGTCTTCTTAATTACGTTTTTGTAGATTTATGTAATGATATTAAGAATACACTAAACAACAGTGATTAAGGTGTTAATAGGCAAATAAATCCAAAATTATGAAATAAATAAAATAATAAAAATCTACATCCGGGGCTTTTAGGACATTTTTTTTGGTGGGGGGAGTGGAGAACACGATAAACCAAAGATTACCGAACACCAAAATTCCCCTAAAATTTTTAAAATCTAATTATTTAGGACATTTTTTTGTATGAAATGGCGAGTTATGAATTATTTTAATTATTTTGTTGAATTCACTAGACTGGGATGATGAGTTGAGAAAATCTAATTATTTCATTGAATTTACCAAGTTTGTATCGCGAGTTTATTAAAATATTTTTTCTGTTTAATATTTTTTTAATTAAGTGGTTTTTAATAAATAATTAATTAAAAAGCGTCATTCACGCATAGCGAGTTCTACTTATATTATATTAAAAAATAATATTATTGTTCATTACAATAATTTACCCTTTTTACTAATATACTAAGCAATTTTTATAACATAAATTCAATACTTATCAAATTCTGTATAGAAAAATTAATATTTCTATATTTCTATTTTAATGATCAGATACTACCTAATTTAAATACTTGAAAAAAATATGAAATGTTTCTTTTTGAGAAGTTCTAAAATAGTTAATATAATAAAATTCTTATTGAGAGATCTACTAATTAATATAGTGGTTAAGAATGTTTATATTGTCTCATCTTATATGGGTTCTAATCCTGACATGAGAATAGTACAACCTTTCTATTTAATGACTTAACTATAAAATAAGTGCCCAAACTATGTCTCTTTTTTGTAATAGGTGTCTAAAGTATTTTTTGGCTTAAATAGGTGCCTGAAGTTTTGTTTTTGGCTGAAATAGGTGCCTAAACTATTTTTTAGTTGAAATATGTTCTTAAACTTTCAATTTTTGTTGAAATAGGTGCCCAAGGTGCCAAAATTAACTTTAAAATAAGCCAAAAATGAAAGTTTAGGAACTTATTTTAGTCAAAAAATAGTTTAGGCACCTATTTCAGCCAAAATGAAAGTTTAGTCACTTATTTCAACTAAAAAAATACATTAAGCACCTATTATAAAAATATAGATCTAATTTGAACACTTATTTTATAGTTTGGCACTATTTAATCAAAAAAAAATCTTTTGAAGGGTAAAAATGAATATGTAACTTAAAGTTGATATGCCACCAACCCGGAATCTGCTGACAGTATTTCTATGTATAAATATTAGTGGCCTGTCATCGTTGGCTACTAATAGTTTTGTTTGATTCTCATATTTCATCAAGTTTTTTAATTATTGAATTTTAATTCGAATTCATAATATATTTTTTTACAAAGCATGTTTTCATTGAAGGTGGGAAAACATGCATAATATTAAATTAATGTTTCGTTAAAAATCTCCTTAAATTTAAGTTCATGAAAAGAATACAACACGCTGATATAGAAGCAATCTAACTACACCGACAACAAAGAAAAGAAAAAAAGCACCCAAGCCCCACAACACCATACGGCAGACTCCAGCCCCGTAACCGCTCCAGTGCCCAGCACCCCTGCTCCAGCCACACCCTCAATCGACAACCAAATGACACCATAACCCACGCAGCCAGCAACATTAAATGCTCCAGCAAACTGCACTAATACAATTGCATCACATTAAAGGCTCCAGTAAACCTCACTAATACAATCTCATCTAAGCCATCATAATATTACTATTGTTGTAATATCTTAGAGATCATATATTTATTTATTTTTAATTTGGCTAAAGGATCAAATTTGTCCTTGTAGTAATTCGAAATCAGCAATGTTGCTCTTACTTTTTTTCTTCGTAATTTTGCCCTCAAAGCCAATCAATTGTAGCAATGTTGCCCTTTGACCGATTTTGACCGTTAAATGCTGACGTGACAGTTAACGGTGCTGACGGGGCAATTTTACCCTCGAAGTCATTCATGCAATTTTGCCCTCGAAGTCATTAATTGCAGCACTTTTACCCTTGGTTTATTTAGTTTTTGAATAAAATTAGATAAATAATTTGGTTTTTTCGAGTTGAACTTTAACAAAAATAATATATGAAAAATCGATTAACAAATTGATGTAAATATTCTTTGAGTCCCTAGTAATTTTAAAAATAAGCAAAATGAGAACTCTCACAAAAAAATCAAAATATTATTCAATTTTTTTTAAAATCTATAAACTTAATAAAAATAAATACGATACTCAAAAAAAAATTATTGAAAATAAACCAATGAGAAGTGTGTTAATTGAACGGTGAACGCGAACTATTCTATTCGAACGACATTCGATTGACACACTTACCAATGATGGGTTGTTAGGAAAAAATGTACGATGATCTCAGAAAACGACATTATTGGTGTTCAGCGAAAACGGCATGGGAGATAAGGGCATGGGAGATAAATACAAGGATATCCAGAAGATAAAGCAGAATTCAACCTGAGCCGCATGATTCGAGTTCACCATACATTTTTTCCTAACAACCCATCATCGGTAAGTGTGTCAATCGAACGTCGTTCGAATAGAATAGTTTGCGTTCACTGTTCAATTAACATGCTTCTCGTTGGTTTATTTTCAATAATTTTTTTGAATATCATATTTATTTTTATTAAGTTTATAGATTTTTTTTTAAAAAAATTGAATAATATTTTGATTTTTTGTGAGAGTTCTCATTTTGCTTATTTTTAAAATTACTAGGGACTCAAAGGATATTACATCAATTTGTTAATCGATTTTTCATATATTCTTTTTGTTAAAGTTCAACTCGAAAAAACCAAATTATTTATCCAATTTTATTCAAAAACTAAATAAACCAAGGGTAAAAGTGCTGGAATTAATGATTTCGAGGGCAAAATTGCATGAATGACTTCGAGGGTAAAATTGCCCCGTCAGCACCGTTAACTGTCACGTCAGCATTTATCGGTCAAAGGGCAACATTGCTACAATTGACTGACTTTGAGGGCAAAATTACAGAGAAAAAAAGTAGGGGCAACATTGCTGATTTCATATTACTACATGGGCAAATTTGACCCTTTAGCCTTTTAATTTCCATAATAAGAAGTTAATGAGTATAGATAATCTAATTAGGATGCGTGTTCAATTATAAAGGAGTTATTATTTTTCTAAAAATTACAATTTAGTTAGTCAAATTTTGTTACAAACAGGCCAATAGTCATCGAAATTAAAATTATATCCCCTAAACCCGACTCAGAGGAAATGGGCCGAATCTAGGAAGTCGCTTTTAAAAACTTGTCTCTCAAGAAATTGAGTTTAACTTTAAATATTTTGAAATCCAAACTAATTACTACTCAATAAATGATTCATTTGACCAAATCTAACTATTAAGTTACCATTCCGAAAATTAATAAAATATCCGATTAAAAGGAAATAGATTCCAAAATAATAACAATCCCAATGTGTGAAATACATTAATTTCCTGAAAATAATAACACGAATAATTAAAAAGAGTTCATATTGAATGTTAAGAATATCTGAGTAAAATGCGAGATGCTCCAAGTATCAAGTCGCCTAAAGAGTCTGAGTATATATCTGAAAAGAAAACTAACGGTGTATAAGCTAAAGAGTTTAGTGTGTCTCTAAAGTGCAAACAAGCACAAAACCAAAACAATATTTTATTTTATGATAAAGTCTTTTGAAGACACATTCAATCTGATAAATATGGATCATAATGATATGATGTCTGATGCGTGACTCAATACCTAATCTCTGATACACTGCCCGAAGAGTAAGGTTCCCGAAACCTACTCTCTCCATCATCACCATCCGAAGTGGAACTCAGCCCGAAGGGTGGAACCACTAATCCGAAGTGGAATTGAGCCCGAAGGGTGAAACCACTGAACTTCCCCAAAGAAAACTCAATCCATGTACACACAATGATATGATGTTGATTTTAAAATCTGAGTCTCTTCCGAACTTGAATTGTTAAAAATTCAAGTTGCATAAATCTATAAATCTGATGTTTCACAATTTGATAAATATGAAGTTTCATAATTTTGAAAATCTGATATCTTATAGTTCGGTAAATCTAGTTTTTCAGTTAAATCACAGTATGACATGTTATGCATGATGTCTGAAATTATTCACCAATCACAACATAATAATGCACACAAAATTTATACAAACATTCATTTATAGCACCAAAGAAAACACAAGTTTATAGCACAAGAAGAGACACACCTTTAGCGAGTAGATGTTTTATTATCAAGAAGGACGTGCCTCACACTCAGGTCTAGCTGAATCAGAACCTACGAGGTAAATTCTCTATATCAGAATTAACACTACCACTAAGCCACCTACTATAAACATAGTACTAATCTGAAAGCATGCTTATGTGAAGATCTCGAAGAACGTGCTCAGTCGATTAGAACAACTAGAGGTAACTCAAAGGCCCCAGAGGCGATACCTGAACACGAGAATATTTTGAATTAAAATCCATAATACTCAACTCTTCAGTTACTAAGTACAAAATATTTGTAATTAGCAAAACATACTTTCGGGTTTGAATTAGAGAAAACGCATAGCGGATACAGACTCAGAACATCAAAAAAGGTCAAGATTAAGGTTGTCCAGAAAAGTCAACTCTAACAATCAAATTCAATTGGTCAAAGGTCAGCGATCAAACTAGTCAAATGGTCCAGAGTCAAAAGTCAACATGTCTGTCAAATGGGTCAAAAGTGAATTGTTGGGTCAAAAGTCAACTAGTAACAATCAAGATTTGGTTCGGTTGTAGTTGTCGGTTTGATTTTGAATCCCAGTTCATTGGTTCGGTTCGGTTCACCAAGTTCAAAGGTCAGAATTGGTTCAAATGTATTGGGTCAAGCAACTTGGTTTCTCATGGTTTGGTCTCACTGTTGGCCTAACCATAACACACACAACCCATTTGTGGAACTTTTGGTTAATCCTCACAATTGGCTCACCCAAGACCACAACACAACCAACCCGACCCCATATATTACTTTCATGATCTGAACTAGGGTTACCATAACACTTGACCGCGCGAATGATGCACGAACGGTGATGGTGGCAGAACCGAAGAGGACGACGACGGTAAAAGAACCAAAATTAGAGAGCAACTCAGCCACAAGATGAACACGATGGTAATCAGAGATCACAAACACAAAACACATGAAGCATATTTGAAAATTAAGAGAGACAAACAAAGGCTTACCCAACACTTACCCAAACTCTAAATGACAATGGACGGTGGAGCAAACAACTGTGAGGTGAAAACCGAAAGGTTTCTCGCTGAGTCCGGGCAAAGCAACGATGGCGAGCACAACCCAAGGAAAGGGTTTTGTCCAAAACACAGTGCGCAACAAAATGATGGTCTCAGATCGGCAAACGAGCGATAGCAAGGCCTTGGTCGAAGCTCGACCTGAAACCAAAGGGAAAGGGTGAGCCTATGGTCGCGGTTTTGCTCACAAAAAAATGGTTGTAGTTATACACGAACGAATGACGAAATAAGTTGTGGTAAAAGACGACACAAAGAGAAACTAAAGGGGTTCTCACAGATCACTCGCAAACGAGGTTCGATGAAGGAGAGCCAAGTATCGGGGTTTGCACGCGGGTCGATGGTGGTCACGGTGGTAGTGGTCGTGCAAGCCACAGACGAGGAACGAAGGGTCGTCAGAGTCTCACCGGAAGCAAGAGAGATGAGTCTATTTTCAGATAAAGTTGAGTGAGAAGGAAGAGTGGGTTGGTGGCTGCCGAAAACTCAAATCACAAGAAAACCTCAAAACCTAATCTGAAAAGGTATGGTTAAACACCTTGACCAAATGGGAAAAACAAATGGGACGAGTCCCCATTTAAATCCATTTTATAGAATGACCACTAAAGTTCTAATTTTGTACAATTTGGTCACTAAATACGTTTTAAGATAACCTAATTCCCAAATTTCTCAATTAAGTTCTCAAATTAGATACCCAAATTTTAGGGTTACTGAATTAAGGATTTCATAATTTAGTTTATTTGAATTAGGGAAATTTTAGGGTGTTACAAAACCGGTCTTATATAATAATTTTAGTCCTCAACCTATACATTTTACCAATTTGGTCCTAACTTGAAACAATTCAATAAATGTAACACTTCATATTTAAACATTGGAACATTGGACCCTCCTGACACACAATTCAACTACTTGCCACAGTCCCTACTATTGTCCATCAGCTCAATAACCAACAAATGAGATTAGTTTTTTTTAATATATAATTTAAGTGGAACTCACCATATTGGCAAGGTGATTTCTAATTAATTATTTATTAAATATGTAACACCCGTGTTTTGGGCCTAGGAGTTAACCGGGTTTTGGTTCGAGTCAAATAAAATTTAATTAAAATAATTCAACTTCTATTAATGACCAAGTTGGAGCTTTGGAAAAAGGGGAGGGACCTATGTTGCTATTTGACACAAATTTAAAAAGCTAGACAACTTTATAGAAAAGTTGTCATCTTTCTTTCCCCCCATTCCCTCTCCAACACCATTTTCACTAAAACTCTCCCCAAAACCCCTTTTTGCTTTGGCTACTTTTCCACTTCATTCTAGCTTCAATTCAAGGTGTTTCTCAAAGGTAAATATGTTTTCCAACTCTCCTCTTTATCCCCTATTCAACCATTGTTGTAGATTTCAAAAAAATGGTATTATGAAAATTAGGGTTCATATGAAATTTGGGGTTTTTGATGGGGCTTTTCAAATTGTTTTGTTAAATCATGTTGGGGGTTTGTTTAAGCATGATGAAATACATCATATACTTTAATTTGGTTGAATTTTGATAAAAATTCGTAGTATGGTCTTAGGGCTAGATTTAAGGTTGTAAAACTTGAGTTTTTGGTGGAATTTATGTTGAAAGTAAGGGGCTGTTGGTCTACCTATGGTATGGGGGTGTTTTGGGATGATTTGGAAGCCTTTTGGATGCTTGGAAATCGAATTTCCAGCCTTGAGTTGTGGGAGTCCGAAAATGGGATTTTTAGAGATGTTATGTGGTTTGGAAATTGTGGAATTTGGGTTGTGAGTGTAAAGTGGATTGAAGGTTGATTTAGCATTGAATTGGGAAGTAATATATGTGTTTTTGTTTGGCTAGAAGCAAGAGGAAACGCGGAAGAGGCTTTGGGACCGAATCCGGGTTCGTAGGAAGATTGGTTCGAATTGCTAAGGAAGGGCGGTGAGTGGTTTCAACTTGTTTTAAGTTCGGTTCGAGTAGGTGTAGTGGGAGTGTGTGTGGAGTGTGCTTGGTAGGCCACTCATAGTTTATTCAAGTTGTTGTTTTAACCTTTGATATCCATGAATGCTATTATGCTTGCTTGACAATGCTATTATGATTGTGGTTGGTAGATGTGAGTTTATCTTGATATACATCTATGAGATTGAGCATAAATGTGGTTGATGATATATATATGTTGTGGTTATGATAATTGGCACTAAAATAATTACCGGTTGTAAATGATCGATCATTAGGATAGTGTGCACACAAATTGAGTCAAAACGTACGTGGCCTTGATGGCGTTAAGTCATCAAGGAGGAGTACGGTGATGTAACATTCCACCGGAAGCTATACATATATTTCTACGGGATGATGAGTGGAATCCCATCCGTAGGGCATGTGGCGATGAGTGGAATCCCGCACATGCAAGGTCCGGTGATGAGTGGAATCCCACCGAGGTAAAGTGTTGTCAAGGTTAAATCCGCACAATCGGGGTAATTAAAGTGGCCAATTAAACTTAAAACGTGAATTGTGATATATGATGGTGATATATGGTTGTATTATAATTGTTGCCACATGATGATGATATATGAGATTTGAACTTGTTAGGATCGAGAGACCATATATGCCACTTGAAAGACTAGCTAGGTCTACTTGATATTATGTCAATGTTTGATGTAGGTAGACTAGGATTAACATGCTTGGACCCTGCATTGTTGTTGTTTTCCGTTTTAGAGCACCCTCACTAAGCTTATAGCTTACGCTCTCTATGTTCAACAATGCAGATCATTAGCGTGGCGTTAGCTCGAGGCAAGGCAAGAAGGGGCTATCCAAGTTGTTGCTCAAGTATGGTAGATTTTGTAGTAGTTAAGCAATGTGGCATTAGGGCGTGTTAGTATGAGCCTTGTATGACTCTTATGAATGATGTTGTTTGGATTGATGTTTGGATGGTAAAGCGTGTAATATTTGTTGGTTGATGTTGATGCTAGGAGCATGCTTAGACTCTATGTTATGTTGCTTTTGGGTGGCTTGTGATGCCATGTTTAAGTTGTAAACCATGCCTAATTTGCTCTCTTGTATGTGGATTGAATGCTTTAGAAACCATGTTTAAAGTTGGATGTTGTCTTGAATGGATGTATGTGTGTTGATTGTTGCCTTCGTCTTAGACTTATTAAAGTTGTGTCAAAGCATGATGGTAATGTTGTAGTATGTTGGGTTTAATTGCTTGGCTGTTGTATAGTGTCTTGGGGATGTTTTGGGGCATCCTTGTGCCTCAAAACAGCCCAGAAAAGTCTGCAGACAGGGGGTGTTTCGGAACGGGTCCCCGTGTTCCGAAACGGCCCCTGCGTAAATGGCCTGCCGTTTCGAAACGGATGAGGGTCGTTCCGGAACGTTTTCGCCACTGGAATTTTGAGAAATTGGCAAGATGAAGCCGTTCCGAAACAGACCTTTGAAGTTCCGAAACGGTCAAATCTCGTTGACCACGAGATATTGACCGTCAAGGTCGTTCCGATACGGGTCACCCCTGTTTCGGAACGGTCACCTTGTGGTTGACCCAGGCCCGTTGACCAGGTCAGGGCGTTTCGGAACACCCTATAAGTGTTTCGAAACGTCCTGCTGGAATGAAGAAAAATGGACTGTTTATGTTTGTTTGGTCGGTGAATTGTTTCGTGATTGTATCTTCCGCTGTTGTGACACACTTAGGTCTAATTTATGTATGTAGACAAGATAAGATAAAAAAAAAAAGAAATTTTCTGGGTCGTTAACCGAGGGGAAACCTTAACGGGTTTCGCTTCGGTTTTCCCCGTGTGGCCCACTCGGACCGGTCATCCGACCAGACCGGGACGAGGGGGTTACAAAATACCGCATACTTAAATAATAATTTTAAACATAAAAAGTAATTCTTTAATGAACTCGACATACTAGCTGGGCGAGATCATTGATGGTATTATCAAGTTGGACATAATAATTTCCTTTTAAAAGTAAAAAGACTGAGAACCCAACAAGTGGTCCCAGTGGAAAAACGTATGATGTTCATCCTAGGAGACCCAAGTTCAATCGTTTTGTCTGCAAGGTGTGCGTATTGTCAAAAGGTTAAGAATATCTATAAACATATACTACTTTCTAATCACCTTTTGACTATTCAAAAAAAAAAGAGATTAAATTATACCAAATTAAAATAATGGGTTTAAATCTCAAATTTCAACATAATAAGGGGACTACAACAACAAATAGACCGTAAATCTTTTCCAAATGAGAAACTGAATTATTGTTCTAGAAAACCTAAAAGAGAAAAAAAATTGTAGGTCATGTTTGCTCAAGTTGGAAATTATAAAATAATGAATACTTATTCTATTTAGGCAAAAAAGGGTGGTTGAGGTTTCTCTATCCTTTACACTATTCTGATAACTAACATTATTATTCTGTAATGTTTTGGTGATGAGGATGTTAAATGTTATTAGATTGACGATGTGAAATGTAAGTGAAAGGACTTAATTTTTAATTCCCCCAGAACTTTAGATAAATAATAATATTACTCCTAAACTTTAGACAAAATATCAATTAGTCCTTAAATTTTATTTTTTTTGGTTTATCGTGCTCTCCACTCCAACCCCTTAAAAAACCCCTAGAATTTAGATTTTTTAATTCTTTTATTTATTTCATAATTTTGGGTTTATTTTCCTATCAACTCCATAATCATTGATGTTTAGTGTATTCTTAATAGTTTAATGACCATTTGTGAATTTTATTGTAAACTTATTTTCTTAACAACCACGTGACACCCGTTACAGTAGGTAATAGCTTAGTAACATTTTTATCATAAACTAAAATTTAATGACTATTTTATAACATTTAAAAGTTAAATAATTAAAATAAATATTTTAAAATAGTTTAGTGACCATTTGTGAATTTTATTGTGAACTTATTTTTTAAATTTAAATTATTTATATACAAAAAAATAGATTCTTTTACTACTTTTTCTTTCAACGACCATTACTACAACACTATTTACAATTAAATTATGGGTAATCTACCAGGGAGGTCCATTTTGTTTGGGCATTGTTCTGTTTTAGTTACTCGATTCGAAAAATATTAAAATGCCCACTTATATTTCTTACGGTTATTGTTTTGGTCACAAGACTATTAACCTCCATTAATAAAAAATGTTAATTTTAATTTTCACCCTTAAACTTTTGAAAGTTTATTTTTTTTTCATCCATTTCAAATAAAAACTTAAGAAAACTCTTGCTCTCCTCTAACCCAAACCATACACTTGTTGCCGTCGTCGTCGTCGTCTATCTTATTGTCGGCTTTGAACAACCCTCAAACGCCACACGTCCTTTTCCGACGAACCAAAATCAACAAACGAAAGCTTTCTTTCTCTACTTCTTCTTCATGGTTTGGATTCCTTAAAAACTCCAAGATCCCCAAATGGAAGTCCATAACTAAACCACTCGATTTGTCATTGTTAGCCGTTCGATGGAGTTTGTTTTAGAGTATGTTGTGTTTGTGTTTGTGTCGATAGGGGAAAGGGTGGTTCAATTTAGGTGGTCGATGGTCGTGAAGCTTGTGGTTGATTGGTGAATTCAATTGTGTCGAGGAGGAACAATTAAGGAAAAGGTTGATTTTGTACAATGATTTCGACTATGTAGGTGGTGGCAAAGAGAATTGGGGTAAGGGTTTAGACAAGAGGTTGATGACGGGGCAATGACCGATGATGATTTCAATAGACGACAGTTGGTAGTGGATGAAGGTGGCAACATCTATGGATGAAGGGTTAGGATTCTTAGGTTTTTCTTAAAGGGTGGAAAAATAAATTTTCAGAAGTTTAGGGGTCAAAATTAAAATTAACATTTTTATTAACAGGAGTTAATAGTCGGGTGACCAAAATAGTAACAATCGAAAACATAAGTGGCCATTTTAATCTTTTTTCAAATTGAGTGACCAAAACAGAACAATGCTCAAATAAAAGAGACCTCCGGTGTAGATATGGGAGGGAACTGGGTGGGGAATATCCAAAAACCGTGGGGATCCGAACCGACGGGTATGGAGAATAACCAAAATTTTTACCCATGGGACAGGGACATGAGAAGTTTTATCATCGAAGCTCAAATGGGGATGGAGACGGGAATTGCTATATTTGAACTGTTGGGATAATCGAACCGTATAAATAACTGTGGGATCCCTAAAAAATATCCGCAAGGATCCCGACATTTTACAAGATTTAAAAAATATATATACTTATTTATTTATTTATATACCCCTAATATATATCTTAATAAAAAAATTCCTAACTATATTATTATCAATTTAACATTCTCTCAAACCTAGCCACACTCAAGTTTCTCAACATTTTTCTATCGTAGTTTTTAGATATAAGCTAAAATTCTCGTCTAAATCTTCCTCAACACAATAATCTTTCAATCTTCATCATCTCGTAATAGTTTACAACTGAAGTATCCAAACTTTATATTTGAAACTGAATAGGCCATTTATTTTGGTTAGTAAAATAGTTATTGTGTTTAATACTTTTGGCATGAGGATTCCCCGAAAAATGCGAGAATCTACCCGAGAGATATGAGGACAAAAATATCTCTTAATTATTTAATGAGAATTTCCTAAAACCGTAACCAAAAATATTAGAGACAAAGTGGAAAATGTAAAATCATTCCCGCACTACCTGATTCCCACCACTAGGTGTAGATTACCCTTAGATTATCTTTCTCCACCAAATCTAATCTAAAGCATCTAATTCTCCGTTCCTACTCCACTATATATATAACTATATATATATATTTGAGGCTGAGTTTCCTATAAATTAATCCACAAACTTAATCCAATCAATCAATCAAAGGGTTGGAAATTGGAAGCGAATCAGCAGCATCAATGTTAATCTTCATTGTCCTTGCGCCTTTCCTTCTCCTCCTACTCTACTTCATCGTCCAGCCCCAACCAGTAAACATCCCAATAAAAGGTCGCCATGTGTTCATAACAGGTGGGTCGAGTGGCATCGGTCTGGCCCTCGCCCACAAAGCCATCTCGGAAGGTGCTCGTGTCTCTCTCTTGGCCCGCTCCCTCTCTAAGTTGGAGGAGGCAAAAAAATCACTCCACCTAGCTTACGGCGTCGACGTCGGAATATTTACGGCCGATGTCCGTGATTATGACGCCGTGAAACGCGCCGTCGTGGATGCTGGTCCCATCGATGTGCTGGTGGTTAACCATGGAATCTTTGTGCCACAAGCATTGGAGAAGCAGGATTTGGATGAGGTGAAGTTGATGATAGACGTGAATTTGATGGGGAGTTTTAATGTGATAAAAGCCGCTTTGCCGTTGATGAAAGTCAGGAAAGATAATCGGCCGGCATCTATCGCCCTGATGTCCTCGCAAGCTGGTCAAGTAGGTGATTTTTGCACTCATTTCTAATTCTTTTATTTTTTTAAAAAATTTTCTAGGATTAAATTTGGATAAAGAGAAAAACAGGTAGGTATTTACGGTTACTCGGCGTATTCGGCAAGCAAGTTTGGGCTGCGGGGATTAGCAGAAGCATTGCAGCAGGAGCTCATTTCGGACAACATTCATATCTCTGTCATATATCCTCCCGACACCGAAACTCCTGGTCTTGAAGAAGAAAGGAAGATTAGACCAGAGATGACGAACATGATAGCAGGGTCAGGAAGTGTACTGAAAGCAGAAGATGTGGCCAAGAAAACTCTGGATGGCATAAAGTCGGCGAGTTTCAGTATCTCCTTCAAGATGGAAGGGCAGATGCTAGCCATCGCCACTGCCGGTGCATCCCCTCAGAGATCTTTCTTCACTGCATTCCTTGAGCTGCTTTTCTCTCCTCTTTCACGTCTTATAACTCTACTTTTCCTCTCCAACGTCTACAGGAGCATTTCCAAGTCTCATGCAAATTAACATCCACAATTCCACATCTCACTTCCATTTTCACTCTTGTTCAATAATTCCCATCCAAATTTAAATTACAGCTATACATGTATTTCTTCCTAATAAATAATATCGTAATCTACTTCAAAACTACTCTATGCTCACTGAAATTGTAACAGTTGTTTAAATTCTATAATGAAATGGTTTGTTGTTGGTTAGTGCATTTTTTCATCCACTACATATAATGTATTACTAATGTTTGGTGATTTGGTTGATGAATAGGATACAATAGAGTAGTGTAAAGGATAGAGGAGCCTACCCCAGGAAAACTTGATCCGAGATCTACCCAAACACGATGACTCGAAACCCAAAACAAACAGAATCGAAACCAACCCAAATTTTATTTAAACCGAAAATGGATCCGAACCGATTTTCAACCGAACCAAAAGCAACATGAACCGAAGCTGTTCGAAATAAAGAAGAGATATTAAAATAAAGAAAGAAAGAGGGATGCTAACTGTCATACAACTCACCAAAAAGCAAGATATGCAAGCTATATAAAGTCATATATAGTGTGTAAAAACTTAACTCAGCCTGAAAACTCGATTAAAACCGATCGATCTCTTATTAGCCCGATATTTACCCGATCTAAAATCAGCCGACCCGATATCAACCGAACTAAAAATCAACTAACCCGATACACGAACTAAAATCATCATAGACTCAAAGTAAAATCAAACCAGAATTAAATCAACCCGAACCAAACTTAAACCAAATACAGTCAGGCCTAAAATGACCCGAGTCGAACGACACCTTTACCAGAGAAGCCTCAACCATCCTTTTTTGCGTAAACAGAATAACTTTTCATTACTTTATAATTTCCAACTTGAACAAACATGACCGTACCTTTTTTTTTCTCTTTTAGGTTTTTTAGACCAATAATTCAGTTTCTCATTTGGAAAAGATTTAAGGTCTATTTGCTGTTGTAGCCCCCTTATTATGTTGAAATTTTAGAATTATTCCCTTTATTTTAATTTGGTATAATTAAGGGTGGAAATGGATCGGAATTGGATCATATTATATAAACTCCAAGTCCAAATCCAATTATAATCGGACACGGACATTTTATTTTTCAGATTTGGATTTTTTGTGAAACGAATTTGGATCGGATTTTTTTCGAATCGGTTATATTGTGTTTAGGGTATATTGTGTTTCGTACCTCTGATGTTTTTATTTAATGCAAAGCCCATAATTTTGTGTATTTAATTTCTTACATTTTTAATTTATGTCATTTAATTATGTACTTAATCATTTTCGTCCATTTTTTGTCGACTACATTTAAATTTTGTCTTTATTATTTATTCTTTTATTTTGCTTCCTATTTAATTCATAATTTTAGCTTGATATACCATAATTTTATTTTGCAATTTCACATCATTTACTACTTTATTAACTAATCTTCTTAATTTTCGTAATTCATTAATGTTTATATTTATTTATTGGGTTAACTGCTAAAATAATCACTTATGTTTTCGGGGCGTAAACTTTTGGTCACCCAGCCGTTTGTTGCCGTTAAACACTGACGAATTGCTGACCTGACAACGAAAAATAAGGATAAATTACTGCAATGGCCATTAAAGTTTATCTCATGTACATTTTTGCTCCCAAATTTTAAAAAAATAAACATTATAGTCACTAATAAAAATGTTTCTTTATAATTTCACCCTTAAATTTTAAAAAATTCATTTTTCAACCCTAAAACTTTACAATCAATTAGTACAATAATATTATAAATGCTTAGATGAAAAATAGGTGCCCAAAGTATACCCTTTTTAAACTTAGGTGCCTAAATTGCTCATATTTAATAACTAAACTTTCAAATTGCTCCTATTTTTTTACTCTGAATTATTATTATTATTATTATTATTATTATTATTATTATTATTATTATTATTATTATTATTATTATTATTATTACATGTCATGTCATTTTTTATTATTTTCAAATTACAGATAATTTTAAAATAAAATTATTTTCTTATTATTAAATTTAAAATATTATAAAAATATTAGTTTTTAAAATAATTTAGGTGTCTAAAGTATTTTTTTGTTGTAAAAATTGGTGCCCAAAGTTTCTATAGGTACAATTTTAGGTGTCCGGTTGTTCAATGGGTGTTAAAAAATTTGTCAACCAATCGATGCTTGACACTTGGCATTAATTTTATTTTTTAATGGAAAATACTCAAAATTTTCAAATTATTATAAAATCTCAAAATTTCACAAGATTCACAAAACAATCCTTAAATCCCTAAAAATTCTCAAACTTTCGTTGTCGACTATCACTGCTTCCGCCGCTAGTTGTCGTTACTGACTGCACCCACTTGGTGGCCGGGCCAAGGCGACAATTTTCCCTAACACGGCATCGCCGGAAACGCTCAACGGTGTGCAACCGAACGTCAAACGTGAACGTCGATTTCGTGAAGATGTGTTGTGAAAAATGACTGCATGGTTTGGGATGTAGTTGAAGAAGGGCCTCACATTCTGATGAAAAGAAATGATGAAGGAAGACTTGTCCCGAAGGTGAAATCAGAGATGACCGAAGAAGATAGAAGAATGATGCAAGTCAACGATAAAGCATTGCACATCATCTTTTGTGCACTTGGTCCGGACATCTATTCTAAGGTTTCTTCAATCGAGAGCACCAAAGAAGTGTGGGACACTCTTGAGACAACATGTGAGGGAACTAGCGATGGTAAGGATATGAAGATCAAGCTACTAAATTTGAGTTATGAGAACTTTAAGATGGATCCCGATAAGAGTGTCTCCAAGATGTTTGATCGATTTTCGATCATCATCAATGGTCTAAAATGATTCGGTGAAGTGATTCCTGAAGACAAGCTAGTTAGGAAGCTTTTATATTCTCCCCCGGAATCTTGGGATGGTAAAAGAACGACCATCATCGAAGCTAAAAATTTGAAGACCTTGAAGCTTGATGAGCTAGTTGGTTCTCTCCTTACTCATGAAATTATAAAACAAGGAAGAGAAGAGGAAAAGAAGAAAAAAGAATAGAGAACCAAGAGGTGGACAAGAAAAAGAAGCTAGGAGTTTCTCTCAAGGCCTCTCTACAAGAGGAGAGCTCTTCTAGTGAGGAGGATGATTTCGAGGAGTTGCCAATGATAGCCAAACGCTTCTCACGGTTCATGAAGTCTAACCGAGGGATGCAATTTCAAAGAAAGAGAGACTTCAAGAACAAGAGCAAAGAAGAGGAAAAGGATCCTATCAAATGCTTTGAGTGTAAGAAGCTGGGTAATATTCGTTACGATTGCTCTCAACTCAAGAAGAAGGGCTTTGAGAAGAAGAAGAAGCTCAAAGCCAAGATTGCTATTTGGAGTGATGAGGAGTCATCCGAGGATGAAGAACACGAAGTGGCCAACCTTTGCCTCATGACTCTTGAGGAGGATTATATGGTAACCTCTAACTCATCTTGCTATGATTTTACATTTGATGAATTGCATGATGCATATGATGAGTTACAAGAGGTATATGATGAATTAGTAAAAAAATACAAGGAGTCCATTTTGAAAAAAAAAGGTCATTTCGGATTTGAAAGCTCAAAACGATTTACTCTCTAAAACTAACTTGGATTTTGAAAAAAAGGTTTTAAGCTTGCAAGATGATCTAAAGTTCTTTGAAAAAGAAAATATTGATTTGAACAACCTTCTTTCTCAATGTAATAATGAACACCAAAAATTGGTGAATGAGCTCAATAAGCTAAAAATTCTTTCAAAAGTGTTGGTTCTTCAAAGCTTGAAAATGGTGAATCTTCAAAAAATAACTTTACAAAAAGAAAGAATTTGAACTACAAACAAAGTGGCTCCTATAGGCACTCTAGGACTAAAAAGATTAGAAGTGTATGGGTTCCTAAGGAACTTGTAAAATCTAATAATGTTAATGCCTTGTCATCTTGGATTCCTAAGGGAACCAAGCTTTTGGGAGCTAACACTCATGGACCCAAAATGATTTGGGTACCAAAAATCAAAGTTTAAACTCTTTGTTTGTAGGGGGAGCATTGCTACAAGGCCAAAGCACAAAGTCAAAATTCATGGTACCTTGATAGTGGATGCTCGAGACACATGTCCGGAGACAAGAGTCGATTCATGGAATTAAATCCAAAAAGTGGAGGAGTAGTAACTTTTGGTGACAACTCTAATGGCCACATTGAAGTTATTGGCTCCATAGGTAATCACTCTTCTATACTTATTGAAAATGTCTTGTATGTCAATGGTCTAAAACAAAATTTGTTGAGCATTAGTCAATTATGTGATAAAGGGTTTAATGTCATGTTTGATGTAAATAATTGTAGAATAGTAGACATTACATCTAACAAAACAATTCTCATTGGTCATTGCATAGGCAATATTTATATGGTGCATTTAGATTACATTCATACACCCCATGCATGCTTGGTTGCACAAAATGAAAATGATGCATGATTATGGTATAGGAAAGTAGGACGTGCTAGCATTAGCGTTTTAGAAAAACTAGTTTCCTTTAATCTAGTTAGAGGCCCACCTAAGCTCAAGTTCTAAGTAGATAAAATTTGTGATGCATGTGCTAAAGGTAAAAATATAGAGCCTCTCTCAAGTCCATTAATGATGTTTCTACAAGTAGATGTTTGCAATTAATCCATATGGATCTCTATGGGCCAATTAGGACTACTAGCTTGGGTGGAAAATCATATGCATTTGTACTTGTTGATGATTACTCTAGGTATACTTGGGTTCTCTTTTTAATCACCAAGGATGAGGCTTTAGAAAACTTTATCACATTTTCAAAAATAACCCAAAATGATCTTGAACTTAAAATTTCACATAATAAAAGTGATCATGGAACCGAGTTTCAAAATATGGGGTTTGAAGATTTTTGTAATGAAAATGAGATTAGCTATAATTTTTCGGCTCCTTGCACTCCTCAACAAAATGGGGTAGTTGAGAGGAAAAATAGAACTTTAGAAGAAATGACTAGGGATATGCTTTGTGAAAATAATTTACCTAAGTATTTTTGGGCGGAAGCCACTAACACTGCTTGCTACGTTATAAACCAAGTAATGATTAAGCCTATTTTGAAGAAAACTCCTTATGAGATTTTAAAATCTAAAAAGACCAACATTAGCTATTTTCATCCTTTTGATTGCAAGTGTTTGCTTTAAACAATGGAAAAGATATTTTAGGTAAATTTGATGCAAAGCGTGATGAAGATATTTTTCTAGGTTACTTTTTAAACTCTAAAGCCTATGGTGTGTTTAAAAAAATAACTTTAGTTGTAGAGGAATCTATTAATGTGGTTTTCGATGATAACCTCCTTCCGAGGAAGGATTCTTGTAATGATAATGATGTAGGGATCATTGAAGCCAATGATGGTGAAGAATCATCAAAGGTGAATGAGATTCCAACCAAAGAGGAAGAAGCACAAGAACCGCCTCTAGAAGCATTGCAAGACATGTCTCTTGAAGAAAAGGAAGTGAGCTACCCAAGTGAGTACAACTATGTCAAAGGTGGTGAGATCTTGGTTGATCCATCCAAGGGGGTAACTACTCATTCTTCTCTTAAAATGCTTAATAATGTTGCTTTTATCTCATGCATTGAGCCTAAGAATGTTAAAGAAGCATTAAAAGATGACTTTTGAATTATGACCATGCAAGATGAGTTAAACCAATTTGAGAGAAGTAAAGTATGTACATTAGTTGATAGGCCTAGAAACAAATCTACTATATGAACTAAATGAGTCTTTAGAAACAAACTAGATGAGAGTGGTAACATAGTGAGAAACAAGGTTAGGCTTATTGCTCAAGGTTACACTCAAGAAGAGGGAATTGATTTTGATGAAACCTATGCACTCGTAGCTAGAATGGAAGCAATTAGGATGTTACTTGCATTTGCATGTTATCATGATTTCAAGCTTTTTCAAATGGATGTCAAAAGTACGTTTTTAAATGGCTTTATAAACGAAGAAGTGTATGTGGAACAACCACCGGATTTTGAAGTTCCCATTTTTCCAAACCATGTTTTCAATTTTTCAAAAGCTTTATATGGTTTAAAACAAGCTCCAAGAGCTTGGTATGAAAGATTATCAAGTTTTCTAGTTGAAAAAGGAAAGGTGGACACAACACTATTTATTAAAAACACTGACAAAGATATCTTAGTAGTTCAAATTTATGTTGATGATATTATTTTTGGTTCTACTAATGAGTTGCTTTGTCAAGATTTTTCTAAGTTGATGCAAGGTGAATTTGAAATGAGCATGATGGGGGAGCTCTCATTCTTCTTGGGACTCCAAATCAAACAAATGAAGGATGACATCTTCATCAATCAAGCTAAGTACATCAAAGATATGCTCAAGAAGTTTGGCTTGAAGCAAGCAAAGCCTCAAGCTACACCAATGAGCTCATCCATAAAGCTTGACAAAAATAAAGGAGGTAAGTGTGTTGACTCTAAGCTTTATCGTTCTATGATTGGGTCTTTGCTTTACCTTACTGCAAGTAGACCAGATATATTGTTTAGTGTTTGCTTGCGTCCTAGGTTCTAAGCTAGTCCTGAGAGTCACACCTTATAGCCGTTAAAAGGATCTTTAGGTACCTTAGAGATACTTCTTGTTTAGGCCTTTGGTATCCTAGAGACTCAACCTTTAACCTTCATTCTTATTCGAATGCGGATTACATGGGTTGTAAGATAGATAGGAAAAGTACTTTCGGCACTTGTCAATTCCTATGTAGTATGCTCGTATCTTGGTTCTCTAAGAAACAAAATAGCATAGCTTTATCTACCACCGAAGCAGAGTACATATCCTTAAAGAGTTGTTGCGCTCAAGTCCTTTGGATGAAACAACAACTCTTAGACTATGGAATTGAGGTAGACACCATACCCCTAAGTGTGATAACACTAGTGCCATATGTCTTACAAAAAATCTCATCCAACACTCTAGAACCAAACATATAGAAATAAGACATCATTTCATTAGAGATCATGTCCTTAAGGAAGATGTTATTTTAGATTATGTAGACACCTTAAATCAATTAGCAGACATCTTTACCAAAACTCTAGATAAAGAGCATTTTTGGTCCCTTAGGAGAGAGTTAAGTCTAACTAGCCTATCTTGACCTTTTAGGACCTTCGTGCTTAAAATTGCTTGAATTCTTGTTAAATCCCATGCTTATGTGTTTTTGATCTTAATTACATCTTTGCTTATAGTTAGGGGGAGTTTGTTTATGTTTTGATATATTAATGTTTTGATATGTTAAACTTTCTCATTCATCTCATTCATGCATCTAGGTTCAATCAAAGTTCGATTCTTCTGAATTTTAGAGCCTTATCTGCTCTTCCAGGGCTATTTGTATCAAAACGGGTCACCTTATTTCGATACGGACTGCCTCTATAGAACACATATGGACCAAGCTGTTTCAAAATGCTCCCAAGGGTTTCAAAAACGGTTTGGTTCTATTAAAACTTGTATTGAAACGACCCCTTTTCGTTTCGATACAGGAAACTCTTGGGCTTCGATACAGTCAAACCTGTATCGAAATGGTCAATAAGTTTCAGAACGTTCGTACGCGTTTCGGTACGCCTGTTTCGAAACGATCTCTCCTTTTTCAAAACGCGTATCCGGAAAAGCCAAATTTAAAGGATTTTAAATACTTAAAGAGTCTTTACATCAAGCTATCCGCATATCCGAGTAATGTTGCCTAAATGCCAATATATGAGATTCACATGTACCTTGTTTATAAATGATTTAATGTAATGATATTTGCGTATGAGATCATATTTTGAGAAATGCTATATTAGAAACAAGCAAGTATGAATTTGCTTTGAGACTTTGCATTTTGATTAATGCTTGAGATAGATGGTACATGTGGTTTAAATGTTGTGGTTTTTGCTTTGAAAATGGTTTCAAGCAAGAGATAGAATGAGCATGATGAGTTAGAGATTTCTAAATAAGGAATGGTTTCAAAATGCATTGTTGTTGTTGGTTTGTTTTGAGCATACCTCACTAGGCATTATTGCTTATGCTCTCTTTTTCCAACAATTTAGAGAAATAGCATATTCAGGTAGCAAAAAAGCAAGAAAGGTCTCAATGAGTGAGACTTAGCTCAAGTATGGTTTTATGTTTACCTATTAGTAATAATAATTGGCAATGAGAGGATGCCTTAATGTTTTGGAAGAGTGTATTTGAAACTCCCAAGTTTGTGGCAGGTTTGTGAAGCCTTTGATGACTTGTAAATGGCCTTTACTTGTTGTTATTTGCTTTGGTTTATGTTTTGGCTCATGAGTGGTCTTTTTGCCTAAGTAGCATGCCTATAGATTTCCTTAATACTTATTTCCATGCTTTGATGTTCGAATTGCTATGTATGATTGAGGTTTGATGTTTAGATATGTTGTATGCATGTTGGAATGATTTTGTATGGATTAAAGTATGAAGAATCGGTAAAAATTGTCATTACAGGCCTAGGTGTTTCGGTACGCCCGAGCCTGTATCGAAACGGTGAGCCTAAAATGGCTTAGGGGTTTTGAAACAGGGAAGGGGTGTTTCGATACGTTTGGCTATTGGAATCCCATTTTCCGAAACACCATAAAGGGTGTTTCGATACGAGCCCGAGCTTCGAGACACTCATTCATGTTCTAAAACGAGTGTTCAGATATAAGGCAACCTGTACTGAAGCACCCAGATGTTAAGTTGGTTATGGGAATCTTTTGAAGTTTCTTTACGTTTTAGTCCCTGAATGTTGTGGATGCAACTATATGAGCTTGGATGATTGGTTTGAGCTGAGATTTGACCGAGAAGCGTGTAATGTGTTTAATTAAAGGTTGGTAACTTAAAACCTGAATAAGTTCCTGTAATTTGACAAAATTAAAAAATGGTCCCTAAAATGTGTTTGCATGCGGTTGAGTCCCTAAATGTTTTCTGATCGAGTTGCAAATTGTTCCGCTGCGAAGTTTATCACATAGGTTAATAAAGAGCATCTAGAAAAGATAAAACAAAAAAATAGGGTTGTTTATTGAGGTAAACTTGTCGGTTTACTTCAATATTCGCCGTGTGATCCGTTCAGTTCTGTCTTTCGTCCAGACCGGGTTGAGGGGGTTACAAGTTTGGTTAAAAGAACAAGACAATGAACAAGGTCTTGAAGTATAAGTGGTTATCAAAATACCCGATCAATTATAAACTTCTAAAGTAACCGACAATGTATGAAATATGAATGCATTAGGCTCATATTGCCCAAGTGAGGTAGTAATGACAAGATAATAAGAAATAATGGATAAGGCTATAAAGAAACCAAACCATTCAATAATATACTTATACAAGAGCTTTCTTGTAAGTTAAGTTAGCTTAATCCTTCCTTGATTATTCGAAGTTCATTAAAGATTTTGATCATTGAGATATCATTTGAATCTCATGCTTACATCAATCGATTGTTCTCAAATAATATCATTTTATGCTACCAAGAGCTATCAACTTTATGCTCACCAAGAGCTATCAATTTTATGCTTACCAAGAGCATCATTTGCAATTAGACATATACAAGATTTCTTCCACAATTCTTATTCAATTTCTTATTAATGTCCATATCTTTTAACATGTTTGTCTTAGATTACACTTGGTTATGAATTACACTGGTACGTGTTTTGATCATATCAGTCCAAGCGATACTTAGCTCAAAGCACATAGCAATGGCTAATATCGAAACATATCAATCCTAACTTCACATCTATCCAACCAAACTCTCGCTAATCTCTGTACAACTCCCCCGTTACCTCCTACTGTCGCCAAATAACATATCACATATAATAGGGTGTCCCCCAAGCCGTAGCTCACACTACATAGTCCCAATATACCGTGCATCATAACAATGAATTCAAGGACTTCCATTGTAGGCAACTTAAATATTTTATCTTATTTTCAATGTTAGGGAAGTATCTTATTGCACAAGTAATTTTGCTTGTTATTATCTCAATATTTTTTTTATCAATGATTGAACTTATGGTTCTTTAAGCTTATCAATTCATATTCTATTGAGTTAGAGAAGATAGTCATTCTTCTTTGAAATCTAAGTCATCGTCATTCATAGTTAGCTTCGAACAAGTTATATAGTATACATAGCCATTTATTATCAACATAGCATAGCAAAAAACAAGATACTTACGTAATGTAAAATTATATGCTTTCAAGAATGCCATGCTATGAAATGAGTACCCTTCCCCACTTTGCTCTAATTGAGCCTATGTGCAATATGTATGATCAATGTAACACAACCATAAACATGCAACCCCTTAATTAAATAAACTAACAAAATCGAGATGACACTGTATCATCCGAGACATAACAACTACACTCACCACTTATTCCAAAGTTATGAAATACTTGAACCACAATTATAATTCACTTCTCATTCGAATCTCATCCCTAGCCATCCTTATCAATATGAGTACCTCAAAACAAAAATAGTAATTCATTATAATTTATCCAATTAAATCAACCTACAAACAACCTCTAAACGTATCTATGTACATTAAAAAATAGTCCAATTCGAGTATGTGTACACATAGATGCACAAAACAGCCCCAAATCAATTACACACACATAGATATGCTCAAAACAACCTTCATATTTTCTAACACACCAAAACAGTCCATGGAATCTAAAATTACAAAAATAGTCCTAAAAAGGTACACATAATCACTTACATATATCCAGATTACTCTCTTTTTCAAACATATACCATTTTGTACAAAACCAGTCCATTTAGGCTTCTTTTATGCAATAATTGATCCAATTTTAAATATACACAATCACATATATGAAACATTTTTAATTTAACACAACTGCTCCCTATCAAGGTATAAATCTGTCCACTAATGTTCTTACCTAGTAAAACAGTCCCTTTCATTTTATACAGGCCAAAGCAGTCCTTAGCTTATCAAAACAATCCTTACTCATCCATGGAAAATTCCTCTATTTTTAGACTGCTCATAAAAGTCTACTCTTTTCATTATTCATTCAAATCAGTTTCTTTAGACATGTATACACATTTTATACATTTTAAGCAGTTCAAAGCCTATAGATTCATGACAAAAATAGTCCCAATTTCAATATATACTCTTACATATTCACTAATTAGCCCTCATGCTTTCATTTATGTTCAAACAACACTTGAATCAATTAAAACAATTCTCCCCTATTTTAACTTATTAATTCAGCCCCTCTACTTTTATAATTCTGTTATTAAGCTTTCAATGATATTTTAAGTCACCTATAGAGCTGCTGGCAGGCCGACTATGCACTATCAGTTAAAAGTTCATGTCTCCCATTTTGTATGTCAGAACTTAAATTTTTTTACAACGTTAGAAAGCTGATTAAAATAACTTTATAACCGTATAAGTTTTGTATTTTTATTTCTTATGAATAATACATATTTTAGTTTAAAGATACGTCCAATTCTGCCACAGGGCAGCTTACACTTTCCCTAAAGAATTATCTCTATAAACTGTTATATAGCTCGAAATTCAGTTTTGTTTGTTTTAAATGAAACTATACATGATGAGCTTTCTAATCATATAAATTATAACTTCTAATTCAATTTGTACAATTTATGGTGAATTTTCAAAGTCGATGGCAGTGCTGATTTTTCAGAACTGACTGCAGTCCATTTTTTTTAACCTTTCCTTACTAAAAAAATTCATATCTTATAATTCACAAATCAAAATCAATCATCGTTTGTTGCAAATGAAACTAGTTTCGCTCATGATTTTTTTCATATAAAGTTCATTCCCTAATTTGTCTTGTGGAGTTTATTGTGAATTTTTGAACGTACTGCCAGAGCATAAATTCTAAGCATATTACACCATACTTAAACTTTAGCTATTCATGCAACTCCCACACTTTCATCATTCTTCTATCTAAATTACAGAAATTAAAGCATAAAAGTATACTTTTTAAATAGGTGAACATAAATAGTTTCCCATTCAATATATTTGAATCACTACATGTACCAATTTGATTACACTCACATAGTGTCGATATTTTCAATTTCAATTATGGATTCTTTAACATAACAAAAACATTAAACTAGTGAAATTATACCCATGAATTATTTAAGCATGGAGGATATCTTACCGAGTATGGTCGTGGAATTAAGAAAGAGTGGTTGAAATTGGAAGTAATTTGAAACTCAAAAGAACCATGGTTGAAAGCATTCATCAATGTCGTTTTAGGTGTTTAGGAATATGACAAAATGATATCATTTTTAATTTCTCTTTCCTCTATTCTCATTGTTTTCGGCCCTTCTCAAGGAAGAGGATGACACAAGGAAAAATGAGGATTTCCACTTGGCCAATTCTATATCCATAGCACTCTCCCAAGGAGCCATGTGTAATGGTCTCTCATTTAATTTCTCTTAACATGCCATCCTTCCATTTTCTTACTATTCTATTCGGTCCTATTAGCATTGGCCAGTCCATTTTTTTCTAATTCAATTTGGTCCTTAAATATTCAATATGATTTAGGGATTTAGCAACTTTAGCAATCAAATTAAGATTTGGTGCGACATCTTTTAAACCAAGTAAATGTAGGGTATTATAGCTGCTCCACCAAAAGTGTTTTCAGAATTGATAGCTAGTTCTAAGTCGCTTGAGCAAGTGCAAGGTTTGTCCTATGGCACATCTGGTTGGCAAGGGAGCTCGAGTGGGAGAACACTTAACTTCTCCGAAAACAACTCGTAGTCTTATTCTGAGAGGAATAGGAGCCGTTGAAACCAAGGTAGAGGAGCCTTGAATCAGAATTCCAGATCAGACCGTAGGTCAGAGTCTGCTAACCATATAAGGCCTTCGTCGTCTTCAGCCATGATGATTCCGGAGGGCTCACAAAGGAGTAAGTGTGCACCAGTTTGTGATCAATGTGGGCCTAGGCATAGAGGCGAGTGTTGGGAAACATCCAGAGCATGCTTTGAGTGTTGATCACCGGACCATTTTGTTAGGGATTTTCCGGCAGTTTCTAACACCAGTCAAGTCCAGACTCAGAGGACCTCTTATCCAGCTTAGAGGGTTCCAGGCTATGCTAGGGGTAGAGCGAGCCACATGTTGGGACATTAGAGTGGGGGTATAGTCCAGTCCACCACTAGAGCACCGACGAGGCAGTATGCAGTCGAGGGCTAAGAGGATTGCAAGGCTACCGTTGTTATCGCAAGTACGTTTACCTTGTTTTCATTTCCTATAGTTGCTCTTATGGATTCGGGTCTACTCATTCCTACATCCGTAGTGAGATATCTCAGCAATGGGGTATTGCTGCCAAGGATCTTGAGATAGGGGTCCGTGTGACTAGTCCTTTGGGGTACGATGCGTAACGCCCCGGTTTTGGGCCTAGGAGTTTTAAAGGTCATTTATGATTCGTAGAACCTAGACTAGAGATCCAAGTTAGTTTGGGGTTGGTTCAGGGAAAACATGGTTTGGGAAGTGATAAAATTACAGGCACTAACATTTTAGTATGCCCAAGGCTGTACCGAAATGGTGAGCTTGAAATGACCTAAGGGTTTCGAAACGGGAAGTGGTGTATCGGAACATGCTTGAAAATTTTAGCTACTAGAAATTGGTGTAGCGAAACGTGTTGGAGGATGTTTCGATACGACCTCGAGTTCCGAAACATCAAGACCCATTCTGAAATAGGGTGTTCCCATGTAGGGCATTGAGTTTCGAAATGCCTGCTATTTAAGTTGATTTTTGTATCTTTTGACGTTCTATTTCTGTAAATTTCAGTCCCTGAATGCTATGGATGCAATTAAATGAGCTTGGATAATCATTTTCAGCTAAGATTTGATAGAGTAGCATTTAATGCAACTAATTAAAGATTGGTAACTTGAGAATTGAAGAAGTCCCATAAAATTGTTAAAATTGCAAAATGGTCCCTAAAATGTGTATGATTTCAGTTGAGTGCTTAGTTGACGTTTGTTTGAGATGTTAATTGTTCCGCTGCGATTATTTACACTTAGGCTAATGATGTGCATCTAAACAAGATAAAAAGAAAAAATAGGGTCGTTTATTGAGGTAAATATTTCAAGTTTACTTCAATATTCCCCATGTGACTCGTTTGATTCGGTCTTTCACCCAGACCGGGTCGAGGGGGTAACATTTGGTGGTATCAGAGACATGTTTCGAATGAATGGGATAATGGTAAGTTATTGGTAAGATGATATGATGTGATTTTAAGGGAATGATGGTGTTTGCTTTACACGGAGATTGTTATAATCTTGTTGATGATGGATAAATGATATTGATGTCATGCATGATGGTTGTGATGTTTGTGTTAATTGTTATATACATGATGATGTTGTGGGCTGAATATGGTTGGTTGCTATACATGGTGTTTGTGATATGTATGTTGATTGCCTTATGCCCTGATTGGGAGAAATTGGGATTCCCATTGCCTTATTACTATAGTTGACATGTTTTAAATTTACTTGGAAGTCTTGGATCTTTGCTTGAAGCTGGCTTGATTGTTTTGTTTTGTTTTATTATCTTTCCTTATTTATAATAGCATAATGGGATCGAGGAGAGAGTTGCGATATGGTACGAGTGCTGCTGCTGGAGGGCAGAGAAATCAGGAGAACAAGGTTCCTCTTGGTGGAAATTTACCTCCTTCACCGCCTCCACCTGGGGGTGAGGAGCAAGGATAACATGAGCAAGCTGGGCCTATGTTGGGTGATTTGACGCCTTTAGTTCAGGCGATGACTGGAGCATTCCATGCTGCTGTTACCAGAGTGCAAGTGCAAGCACCAGCTGCTGGGCAAACAGGGTTGCCGTTAGAAGGCTTGCGTAGTTTGGGCTGTGTTAAGTACCGTGGTTTGTCGCCCAAGGCATCTGAGGCTTGGATGGCTAGTACGATCCAGATTTTGGATCAAATGGGGTGCAATGATGCACGTAAGCTGGGATGTGCTATTTTGTTGTTGCAAGGTGATGCTTATAGTTGGTGGACAACTATAATCACAGCTTTAGAGACTAATGAAGTGGATTGGGAGTTCTTCCAAGCTTCCTTTAAGAAGAAGTATATAGAAGTTAGATACTTGGATGACAAGAAACACAAGTTTATGTCTTTGGCTCAGGGTAGCATGATTGTGGCCGAGTATGAGGTTCAGTTTGTTCGTTTGAGTCAGTATGCCCTTGAGTTGGTGCAGAGTGATAGGCATCGTTGTGACCGTTTCTGTTATGGTTTGGTACAAGAGGTGAAGACTTTTATGTTAGCCTTCAATTACACAGATTTTGATGTATTGGTGGCACGAGCCGATGATATTGAGCAGAGTCTGGGTTTGACTTCTTGTGTGGATGGTTCTAGCTCAGGTAAGAGAGCTACAGATTTTGGTTATGGAGGTGGATGAAATAGGAGGCACTGTAATAAGAAGTTTCACTCTAATGTGAGGCGAGGCGAGGGAAGGCCTGGACATGGAGTGCATGTTCAGGGCGCCCATGCTAGATAGGCTTTTAACTCTTGTTGGGCATGTGGTGCAAGCCAATGATATTGAGCATATGTTGTTTCACCGTAGCGAGGTCGTGGGCGTGGTCGTTATAACTTCCAATGTATGGAGGATGGTCAGAGAGCTGTAACACATGTTGTAGTTGTTCAATCTGAGGGTGGTGGTCCTGAAAGGGTGTACGCACATCGTGAGGGACGTAATGACACAGATGTGATTGCAAGTACTTTCTCTTTGCAATCTTTGTCATTGTTATCTTTGATTGATTCTGGCTCTACGCATTCTTATATCTTGAGTGAGCATGCACATTATCTTGATATTCTTGTTGAGATGTTAAATGTGGGAATGCAAGTAACTAGTTCATTTGGTGAAACTGTTGTTACGAGAAGGTTTTTTAGGAGATGTCCTTTATCTGTTCAATGTCATGTGTTTGCGGTTGATTTAATGGAATTACCTTTCTATAGTTTTGATGTAATCCTTAAGATGGATTGGTTAACCGAGCGTAGGGCTTTGGTTGATTTTGAAACTAAGCGAGTTACCTTGAAACTGGCTGATGATTAGGAGGTGGTAATTGTGGCTGAGAATGTAAAGTTCTTCTCCAATTCTATTTCGGCTCTAGAAGCGAGTTGTTTGATGGAATTGGGTTGCAAGGCTTTCTTAGCTTATGTTATGAATCCTGGATCGTAGGAAGTGCGTGTACATGACATACATACGGTATGTGAATTTTCGGGTGTAATTCTGAAAGAGTTGTCTAGGTTTCCGCCGAATAGAGAGTTTGAGTTTGGCATTGAGTTATATGAAAACACTACTCCAGTGTCTATTGTTCCCTATCGAATGGCTCCAAAAGAGTTGAAGGAGTTGAAGATGCAACTTCAGGAGTTTCTTGACCGAGGGTTCATTAGGCCTAGTGTTTCACCTTGAGGTGCACCAATTTTATTAGTGAAGAAGAAAGATGGCACGATGCACATGTGTATAGATTATCAGCAATTGAACAATTTGATGATTAAGAACAAGTATCCCTTGCCAAGGATTGATGAATTGTTTGATCAGTTTCAGGGTGCTTCAGTGTTTTCTAAGATTGATTTGAGATCCAGATATTATTAGTTGAAGGTAAAGGATGTGGATGTACGTAAGATAACTTTTCGTACAAGGTACGAGCATTATGATTTCTTGGTGATGTCGTTTGGTTTGACGAATGCGCTTGTTGCATTCATGGATATGATGAATCTTGTGTTTCATGAGTTTTTGGATCAATTTGTTCTTGTGGTTATTGATGATATTCTTGTGTACTCTCGTACCGAGGAGGATCATGATAAGAACTTGCGGATTGTGTTACAAGTGATGTTGGAAAACCAACTTTATGCCAAGTTGAGTAAGTGCGAGTTTTGGCTTAAGGAAGTTGTCTTTCTTGGACATGTGGTGTCGGCCTAAGGTATCTGGGTTGATCCATATAAGATTAAGGCGGTAATGAATTGGAAGACGCCTAAATCCGTGATGGAAGTCCGTAGTTTCCTTGATTTTGCGGGCTATAATCGAAGGTTTGTGGATGGTTTCTCTAAGATTGCTGCTTCATTAACCAAGTTGTTGCAAAAGAATGTTCACTTTGAGTGGACGGATGTTAGACAACAAGGTTTTGAGAGGTTGAAGGAAGCTTTGACGCAAGCTCTTGTCTTGATTCAACCTGAATCGGGTAAAGAGTTTGTGGTTTATAGTGATGCATCGTAAGTTGATTTAGGTTTTGTGTTGATGCAAGGTGGGAAGGTTGTGGCGTATGTATCTAGACACTTGAAGGTTCATGAACGCAACTATCATACACATGATCTTGAGCTTTGCCGCGATTGTGCTTGCTTTGAAAATTTGGAGGCATTACCTTTATGGTGAGAAGTGTGTGGTTTATACAGATCATAAAAGTTTGAAGTATTTAATGTCTCAAAAGAGTTGAATCTTAGGCAATGAATGTGGTTGGAGTTGCTTAAGGATTACGACTTGACGATAGAGTATCACCCTGGTAAGGCCAATGTTGTGGTTGATGCCTTGAGTAGGAATGCGGTTGTAGAGTTGAGGGCGATGTTTGCTTGGTTGAGTATATCGTGGGATGGTGGATTGATAGCTGAGTTGCAAGTGAAATCTTCCTTGCTCCAGTTAATTAAGGAGAAGCATTTGCTTGATGATTCGTTGGTACCACATGTCCAGGATATAGCGAATGGTAATACAACAAACTTGTTTTAATGATGATAGTGTCTTGTGCTTTAAGAGTCGAATAGTTGTACTGGATGATGTGGGGTTGAGGCGCACTATTCTGACTGAGGAGCATAGTATCCCTTTTTCTATGCATCCTGGTAGTTCTAAGATGTATCGTGGATTGAAGGATGAGTACTATTGGGTTGGGTTAAAGAAGAATTTGTTGATTCTGTAAGTAAGTGTATAGTTTGTCAGCGCGTGAAAGTTGAGCATCAGTTTCCTTCTCGACTGTTGAAATCTTTGAAGATACCATAATGGAAATGGGAGAGGATTACGATGGATTTCGTGTCCGGTTTGCGTTTGAACACGTCAAAGAATAACTTTATTTGGGTGATTGCGGACCGTCTTACAAAGTGTGAGGACTGTTGTACGTTGGATAAGTTGGCAGAGTTGTACATTGCAGAAATTGTGAGGTTGTATGGTGTACCTAAATCCAGAGTTGTAATGCCTCGGTTTTGGGCCTAGAAGTTTTAAAGGTTGTTTAGGGTCCATAGAACCTAGACTAGAGATCTGGACTTCACGATAGGGTATGAACCGTCTTACGTTGGATAAGTCGGTAGAGTTGTACATTGCGAAAATTGTGAGGTTGCATGGTGTACCTAAATCCATAGTTTCGGATAGAGATCCAAGGTTTACATCAAGGTTTTGGGAGAGTTTTCATAGAGATTTGGGTACACGGCTTAATTTCAGTACCTCGTATCATTCTCAGACAGATGGTCAGTCTGAGCGTGTTATCAAAGTGCTTGAGGATATGTTCCAGTGTTGTGTTATAGATTTCCAAGGTTCTTGGGAGAGATAGTTGTCTTTGGTGGAGTTTTCTTATAATAATAGCTATCAAGAAAGTATACAAATGGCTCCGTATGAAGCTTTGTATGGTAGGAAGTGTAGGACGCCCCTTTGTTAGGCGGAAGCGGGGAAAATGTTAGTTTCCTTGCCAGATTGGCTTAAAGTAATGGCAGAGAAGATAAAGCTTGGTTGTGAACGGTTGAAGTGGCTTCGGATCGTCAAAAGTCTTACGTGGATTTGAAGCGTAAGGAGATTGAGTTTGCGGTTGGTGATCACGTGTTTTTGAAATTATCACCTTGTAAGAAGGTTTGAGGTTTGGATGCAAGGGAAAGCTTAGTCCAAGGTTTATTGGACCATACAAAGTTGTGGAGCGTGTTGGTCTTGTTGCGTATCGGTTGAGGTTGCCTCCTGAGTTGGAGAAAATTTATGATGTGTTTCATGTTTCGATGTTGCAGAGGTATAGGTCGGATCCGTCGCATGTTATGCCAGTTGAGGACATTGAGTTGCGGCCAAATTGTCTTATGATGAAGAACCTGTTGAGATTATTAGTTCTAGTAGTAAAGTTTTTCGTGGTAAGACAATTGAACTTGTGAAGGTGTTGTGGCGACATCGAGGAGTTAAGGAGGCCACGTGGGAAAGCAAGACGGACATGTTGAAGCAGTTTCCGCACCCTTTTCCTCTAGGTAAAATTTCGAGGACGAAATTTCCTAAGTGGGGGAGAGTTGTAATGCCCCAATTTTGAGTCTAGGAGTTTTAAAGGTCGTTTAGGGTCCATAGAACCTAAACTAGAGATATAAGTTAGTTCAGGGTTGGTTCAGAGAAAACATGATAAAACTATGATAAAAATTCCTAAAATCCTCTTTATATATATATACACATATATATATATATATATTGGATTGGTGAAGCTAATTTTGGAAAATGAATTTTGGAAGGTTGACATTTTAGTTTAGTGACTAAAACACAAAAAAATGGAAAACTGTTTTTAAAGGATTGTTTTGAAAGAAGGCCAAAACATAGAATCTTTAGGGAGCTAATATGATATTAATCAGTTATCCCTTTAATTGGCCATATTTTAAATGTGTTTAATTCAAAAGAAATAAAGAAAGGTTTTGATTAAAAAGGGGGTTAGCTTTTACAAAATCTATTTTTAACGTAACTTCCATTTTCTCACTTTTCTCATCAGCCAAACATCTATTTTCTCTCATAATATCCAGAGATTTTCATCTTTCCATTTTACCTTGATTTTCCAATGGTTTCTTTGGTGTTTCCTCCATTTATCTCAAAGGATTCTTGAAGATTTTCCCAAGTATTTGGCTCTCTAATTATGTTTCTTGACAAGGTTTCATGATTAATTTGATGGAAATGGTTAAATCAAGCTTAAATGAGAATTTTGAATGATTTTCGTATTCAATCTATTTTGGCTGGGTTATGATTGATTTTGATCATGTTTTGGATGTTAAATCAAGATTAAAGGTTTCATCATATTAATCCCAAAACTAATTGAATGTCTAGTTGTTTAGGTTAGTAGATTTGGGTTTTTGTGGTGTAAAAGTGAAATTGGGGTTGCTGAATATATAATCCTGCAAATAGGTTGATTGTGAATGTTATTTGATGATTAAAAAAGGATGGGAATGTTAAGTTTTGGCTGGGCTGAATTTGTAGTGTAATCGAAGGTGTTTTCGGTTGTTTCAGATAGGCGTTTTGGTGTTTTTGGGCAGAGCAACGTGGTAGGTTTGTTTGCTGGAGATTTTAATGTATTGAGACGCATTAATCCTTTGTTCTTGTGTGGTATAAACAAGGGAAAATGTATCAGAATTATTCGGTGAAGTTTTCTGAGCTTTAAATGCTTGATTTTGCGCCGGCTAGTCAAGGTTTCCTGTGTCGGTGATTGAGAATGTGGATTTTAGTTTTGAAATGCTTTAAAAGATGATTTGGGAACTTATTTGTAAGATTGAAACGCTTAACTAAGTTCGGAAGTAAGTGTAAGAAATTTCTCTCTCAGTTGTGCTATTTTGTGATGTTTTATGCACTGTTTTGATTTAATGGATTTACCTACTATTAAATCATGTTTAAAGAATGTGGTTACTATTTTTTATGATGTAATGTTGAAGGATGCATATGGTAAGTGATCCTTGTGAGTATATGCTTTATACATGTGATTTTATGCATGGTTTAATGCTTGGAAATATGATTTATTGATGATGCTTTGAAAAATAGTAACGTGTGTGGTTAAATGTGAATTATATTGGCTAGTGATGTTGTGAAAATGGTTTATAAATGATGTCGGATATAGTTAGTCCACTATCGGATTGAGTGCACTATAAAAAGTCGCCTTGGATGTCGAGGGGTTGGTGTCCCGTGTCTTCATCCAAGTACCCTAACGATCGAGGAGGTGGGTGTCTCGTTTCTCGTTAGTGTGTTAAGCATCTAACTGATGATGGGGTTGGTGTTCCCATGGGTTGTGATTGTACCTGGTTGATATAGTACCTTTGGTTGTGAATGTACCAATTCCAGTTAAGATGGCTTGAAGTTTTCAATGAACACTTGTCGAATCCGTGTATCCGATATGTGTTTTGAGATATGAACTTTCTTAATGATCACTTGTAAGCCAATATAATTGATGATGTATTATAAAATAGTTTATGATGCATAATGTGATAAATGCATGTTTTACTCTTTAAGCTTTGCATATGGTAGCTATGCATGGGAAGACTTAAATTGAGTGTTAGCAATGGATTTGATGTTGGATTCATAATACATTTTGTATGAGGTTTATATTCTGATTTTTGGTTAAGGAAAGTGCATGGGTATAAAGGCATGATGGTTTACAAATGATTTTTTTAGGAAATTGAAATGATATTTCAATGTGACATGGAAAATGGTTTTAATGCATTGATGGTGTTCTATTTTTTGCCTCCTCACTAAGCCTTGTGTGCTTACCCTCTCATTTGTCCATCAATGAGGATAATTGAGGTTTTGGAGGCAGCAAGTAGCAAGGGATCTCAAGAGACTTCATTTAAGAAAGTATGTTTCGGTTTAGACTAAAGTAATAAGGGCAATGGGGGATCCGTTGTGTTGTTGGGAGATTTGTATAAACTCCCTTTTGAGCAAGTTTGATTTGCTGTTAGAGACTTGTAAATGGCCTTTTGTATTTGGTTTATGCTTTTCTTGTCATTTTGGTATCTTGCTTGGCTTGTGACTAGGTTGCATGCCTATAGTTTACCTTTGATGCAAATTGCCATGTTATGATGAGGATTATGCCATGAATGACTAAGGAATGATGTTTAGATATGTTGTATACATGTTGGAAAGATTATGAAAGCATTAAAGTGTGAAAAACCAGAAAAAAGTGTCACTACAGGCCCATGTGTTTCGGTACGCCCCTGGCTGTACGAAAACGGTGAGCCTAAAATGGCCTAATGTTTCGAAACGGGAAGGGGTGTATCTGAACAGGCTTGAAAATTTTAGCTATTGGAAATTGGTGTATCGAAATGGGTTGGAGGCTTTTTCGATACGTCCTCGAGTTTTGAAATATCAAGACCCGTTCTGAAACATGGTGTTCCGATACAGGGCATTGAGTTTCGAAACGCCCTACTGTTTAAGTTGGTTTTGGAATCTTTTGAAGTTTTGTTTCTCTACGTTTCAGTCCCTGAATGCTATGGATGCAATTAAATGAGCTTGGATGATCATTTTGAGCTGAGATTTGGTAGAGTAGCATGCAATGTGACTAATTAAGGATTGGTAACTTAAAAAATATAAGAAGTCCCATAAAATTGTTAAAATTTCAAAATTGTTCCTAAAACATTTCTGATTTTAGTTAAGTGCTTAATCGACGTTTGTTTGAGATGTTAATTGTTCCGCTGCGAGTCTTTACACTTAGGCTAATGATGTGCATCTAGACAAGATAAAAAGACAAAAATAAGGTCGTTTATTGAGGTAAATCTTTCCGGTTTACTTCAATGTTTCCCGTGTGACTCGTTCAGTTCGGTCTTTCTCCCAGACCGAGTTGAGGGGGTTACACGATGTTTTGGTGGATAAGGTGTATTAGAGGTGTCCGACAGAGGTTCAAGGTTTTATCTTTCCGGCTGATTTGATGGTATTACAATTCTAAGAGTTCGATGCTATCATAGGGATGGATTGGTTGTTCAAACATGATGTACACTTGGGTTGTAGAGCAAGGAGTCTTAAGTTTCGTGGTTTGGACATAACTAAACTAGTAGTAAAGGGCGAGAAGAATCCTTGCCTTTCCAATGTAGTGTCAGCCTTGGTGGCACAAAGATTGATCCAACAAGGTTGCGAGGTCTTCTTGACTCTTGTGGTTGACACAAGCGTTAAGAGCCTAAAGCTTGAGAGTCTTCGAACTGTTAGAGAGTTCATCGATGTGTTTCTAGAAGAGTTACCTAGACTTCCTCCAGATTGTGAGCTAGAGTTCCAGATTGATGTGATGCTTGGTACGACACCAGTATCGATTACTCCTCATTGCATGGCACCGACAAAGTTGAGAGAGCTAAAGAATCATATCCAAGAGTTGTTAGAAAGAGGTTTTATCCGGCCAAGTATTTCACCTTGGAGTGTTATGGTTTTGTTTGTTAAGAAGAATGATGGATCTATGAAGATGTGTATCAACTATCGCCAGCTCAATAAGGTAACGATGAAGAACCGTTATCCCCTACAAAGGATATATGACTCGTTTGATCAGTTGAAGGGTGCCCGTGTGTTCTCGAAGATTGACTTGAGATTAGGGTATTACCAATTGAAGGTAGTGGAAGATGATATTCAGAAAATTGCTTTCAGAACTCAATATGGACATTATGAGTTCTTAATAATGCATGTTGGGCTTACCAACGCACCACCAACTTTCATGGACTTGATGAACCAGAATTTCCAGCCTATCTAGATCAATTTGTGGTGGTCTTCATTAAGGATATATTGGTTTACTCGAGCTTAGAGGACGAGCATGATTTTCATCTTCGTATTGTTCTTCACACCTTGAGGGAGATTCAATTTTTTGCTAACTTTAGTAAATGTGTGTTTTGGCTCACCGAGGTGTTGTTTTTGGGCCACATTGTTGCAGCAAATGGTGTCGGGACCCTTCCGAGCCCGACATTTTTTGAAAACTAAACACAGAGTTGCCACCAATCCTTTTGAAAAAGTGTGATTTGATCACTTTAAAACGGGATTATTTTAATAAAACATTTTATTTATTAAAATAACATTCTCGGTCTGCGAAAACTAAAAAATAGGTTCAGGGATCGATTACGCGTGGGGAAGGGTTAGCACCCCCACAACGCCCAAAAAATTGGTACCTTATTGATTTCAAAAAGTATATTCAAAATTGGAATTTGCAAGTTCGCGAAGGTTCAATTTACTTGTCCGTTTAATGAATATAAATCTATTTTAACGACCCTACCACCCGAAAAATGAACTCCAATCACCGCTAACACTCTTAGTGCTAACCCGTCATTTCCGTTTGGCAAGACACCACATTAGATAATTTCCACTTTTTAACAAACAACCAAGATGATTAATTGTGTTAAAGTTTTTTAAGAATTTAGTGTTCAAACCCTAAAAATATCTAAGTTCATTTTATTTGTTAAGGTTATGATACTTAAAGTGTATTTTATTTCAATAGGTGAAGAACATTTTTTTTATCAAAACAAGTGTCTAGTCTAAAATTGAAGACCCCAATCCTAAAGATTCAAACATGCAAACATACATATATTTTTATAAAAAACAATGAAGTAAATAAATTGCTAAAATTAAATAACTAGAGAAATTATTTCAAAATAAAGAAAGGGATAATTTATTTTGACCAAATTTTAGAATAAAACTTTCAGTTAGGGGTTAAATTAAAAAAAATGTGAAGGCTAAATCTAAAGCAATTAAAAATCTAGTGCTTATTTTTAAAATAAAAAGACTAATCTAACAAGATTTAAAACTCAAGAGCTGTGGTATGAGATCCAATAAAATAGGGCACGGGTTAAAAGCTAGGTACGGGTCGGGTCTCGAGTTACTATGTAAGATAAAAAGAAAACAAAAAAAAAACCATGTTTCATTTGTTTCAGTCGAACCATAAAAGAAAGCTAAAATGCTCTCTACTCCCTTCTCCGCCTGCCTCAGTCACGATGGTCATGCCGAACCAGATTACTAACATGCATTTCGATCATCGGAATTTCATCGGAAACTAACATGCATTGCTGGGTTTCTCAAAATAAGGTAAAAAACATGATCCCTTTCTTTTATTGAAATTTGAAACAAAAATAATAGAGGTGAATGTTACCAGAAAGCTTGCTACTCTTATTACTTTGAAACACTGATTACAATCATTGTTTTTGGCTTTACAACTTCCGAATGCTTTGTGCGTGATGGTGTATTTCGTATTTGAAATGTTGTGTGTGGTTGTGTATTTTGTATCAAAATTTTTTTCGTTACATGAATTTTACAATCCTATTTATAGTACATGAAATGCTTAAATTCTAAGCATGAATCCCTGATTTCTTCTCCTCTAAATGCTTGATCTTTGCTATGGCTCCAATTTATGGATTGTTCATTCTCATTTTGCCTCTATTTTGACCTTATTTTCTAATTAGGGCTCAGATTTAGGGTTTAATAGCTTCTGATTCTAATCTTTTCTTGCGTTCTTTTCTTCAGTAATCTCCAAATGGCAACATCGCCATCAGCAGGAGTGATCGGGGCAACGAATGCCGGCCTAAACTCTACTAGGGAAGACCAAACGTTCGCTGGAAACTGAATGGACATGCACATGGCGGCCACACGCACGTGACGATCCAAGTGATTGACTCTTGAGTAATCCGGACCATCTGATCGCTCCCTGATCTGACGCTCTCGATGGAATGACACCTGCTCTTATATAGTTGGATCCTGTGTTTAACCCTTGTCATCTCTATACCGTTGGATCTAATCTCCATTGATCCAACGGTTCTGCTTCATCTACGCATGTAACAAAAAGGGTTAGAGCTCTTAGGGCTTCAGTTTTGAAACTAGACTAAAATGAGCCTTTGTAATTTAGCCTCGGGCCAAGCAGGCCTCTATGTAAAGGACTCTATGCGCATTTTTGTAAATGGACTCTATGTGTTTTAGAATTGAATGGACCAGACTCTTTATTTCTGCAATTAAAAAACAACGAGTTTAAATGAATTCTATTTGTTTCTTAAATGACCATTTCTTATTTATTTAATCAACAATGCAATGAACTCTAACTTAGAACCAATTAACCATATATAAAAGAAACAAAAAGGCAAACTAATTATAATGTTATACCATGCTACTAAATTGTACATAATACATGTATCAGTCATTTTACTAAACCATGTACAATACTAAACCAAATTAACAACTAAACAAGAATAAAGAGCTAGGTGAAAATTCAATGACAACAGCTGCCCTTCTTAGGTCATTTCGGTGAAACAGAAATAGACCAAAGAACAAAAGGACAATGAATTTCACCACATTCCAAACAGTCAATGCCTGAACAAATAGGCAGATTCCATTCTCCAAACGCCTTGAACAGATAGGCAAGTTCTATTCTCCTCATGCTCGAATAGATAAGTATATTCCATTCTCCAAATTCCTGAAGGAATAGGCATGTTATATTCTCCTCATGCTCGAATAGATGAGCAGATTCCATTCTCCAAACGCCCGAACGGATATGTGGGTTCTATTCTCATTATGCTTGAATAGATAAGTAGATTCCATTTTCAAAATGCCTGAAAAAATATGCAGGTTCTATTCTCGTCATGCTCGAATAGATAAGCAAATTCCATTCTCCAAACGCCCAAATGAATAGGCGGGTTCTATTCTCCTTAAGCTTGAATAGATAAGCGGATTCCATTCTCTAAATGCCCGAACGGATAGGCGGATTCTATTCTCTGCATGCTCGAATAGATAAGCAGGCTTCATTCTCCAAACGCCCGAACGGATAGGTAGGTTCTATTCTCCTTATGCTTGAATAGATAAGCGGACTCCATTGCAGAAAAAGCCTTCATGTACCTATGAAAAAAGAAAAAATGCAATACACAATACAATAGAGCATGCCCCTAGGGATGCCTAGTGCATGAATGCATGTCAAACTTTTCTGATTCTTTAATACTTTTTTTGTCGGGCAGCAAGCACGGTAAGATTTGAAACTCTAGAAAACCTGAATTGTATCATCTCAATCATTTTCTCAACTCTGGCCAATGGTGGCAGGCGTCTATTTCGGCCCGCCTTATCAAATGGAGGTGCAATGGGAATTTTTTTCATTTCCCCGCACCGAACAAAACTTTACACAATATTATTAGGATCGCAACGAGCAGAAAAGTTAACAACATCCAATCCTCAATTGCTTTGCCAATGGCCTTTCCCAATCTTTTTGTACCATTGGATCCAGTTTTTGTTTCTCTTAATCCAATGATCTTGTACTCATGGTCGAAAGGATAAACTCCTTCTTTTTTATCATTCTCATTCTTTGTACTTCTTTGCTTGATTGAAAACTGTAACCCCCTCAACCCGGCCTAGCTGATAAACCGAACCGAACATGTCACACAGAGAATATTGAAGTAAACCGGGAAGGTTTACCCCAATAAACGACCCTATTTTTTTCTTTTATCTTATCTAGATGCAAGTTACATTCCTATATGACCAAAAAGAAGCGGATTGAAAGACAACATGAGCATTCGTCTATTAATACCAATTTTGGGTTTAGGGACCATTTCGTAAATTTAACAACTTGTAAGGGTTATTACCAAAATCGGATTACCAACCTTTAATTAAGTTCATTTCATGCATCACTATTGAAACTCAGCTAAAATTAATCAATAAAACTCATTTACAGTAAAACCTTTATAAATTAAAACTCTTTAAATTAATAAACTCTATTAAATAATAAATTTCTCCAGTCCCGACTTAGGTCAATGTAAAAAATCATCAAATTAGATAAGATAATAATATAATAATTTTTTAGAGATCCCCTTTATAAATGTAAAGGTCCCATCAAAACTATAAATTAATAATTCATAAATATTATAATTACTACTTTGGTAACTTGCTAAAATATGAATCTATTGTAATCTGTTTCTTTTTAAAATTCAAATCTAATTCAATTTCATCTCTAACTTTTCTAATTGCACCCACAAGTTTCGACGTTGAGGTCTCCAACTACAATAAAAAGTTGTGAAGTGTTGTTGCCGCATTCAGTGCTTCCTTTCGCGTGACTAGTTCAAGTGGTGTTGAATAATCTTCAACTTCATCATTAGTAGAACTGTCAACAATATTAGCCACAATATCCTCTAAACTTTGAACTTGTAAACATTCGTCATTTTCACCTGGATAATCCGACAAGTTATTGACGTCCATTTTATTGCGATAGCCAATATCGTTGATCATATTCTCAAGTTCATCTAAGTCTTCTCCAAAAGTTGTCGCACTTAAGTCCCTTGAGGCTGCTTCATCATTTGAGCGAATTTGGCAGTGTCAAAAACAATTTTCTGAATTGAGAAATTTTCTTTTAATTAATAAATTATTAATTTATCGATATATTAATATATCTCTAAATTAATAAAATTTCATGGCCCCATGTGTATTAATTTATAGATGTTTTACTGTAATTGCAAACAACACAAAAAAGGGACTAAATCGCAAAGAAACAGAACTTCAAAATATTCCAAAAACTAAAAAAACAGTGTAACGCCCCGGTTTTGGGCTTAAGTGTTTTGCGAGTCGGGTTGGGCCAGTTGAACCGGTAGTCGGTTGTTCGATTTGTTAAAGGGTGATTTAGGGAAATCAAGGTTCGGGATGGGATAAAAATATGACAACAATTCCTAAAACCATCTAAAATGGTATTTAAGAGGTTGGTTAAATCAATTTTGCAAAACGGGTTTTGGAAAGTATACATTTTGGGTAATGACCAAAATGTAAAGTTTTAAAGTTGTGGAAAAAGTGTGTTTTTAAAAAGAGTCAAGATCTTAGAATCTTTAAGGAGCTAAATGGCTATTAAGCCTTTTCTCTAATTTGTCATGTGTTTTAAAGGATTTATAAATATTAAAATGGCTTTAATTGGTTTAATTAGAAAGGTAGTTATTTTGGTTAACAAAAATTTGACGATCTTTTCATTCTCTCCATTTCACTTCAGCCAAACACTCATCATTTTCTCTCAAATTCCAGATTTTCGTCACTCTCAATATCTCTCTTGATTCCCAACTTCATATTTGTGATTTCTCTCAATTTCCTTCAAGATTCTTGAAAGCTAAACTTGCCAAATTAGAAAAGAAGCAATGATTGGAGGTAAAATTTGTTCTAACCCTCTAATCAAGGTTCTTTAATGAATTTTCAAAGAAATTTGGCTCTTTATTCACGTTTTTAATTGAGGTTTTGTAGTTTGTTTGATAAAATGATGAAATCTTAGTAGATTAATGGATTTAATGTGTTTTTCGGAGTCTTGTTGATTTGATTTATTTGAGATAGATTCTAATTGAGTTTCGAAAGGTTTATGATGTTGAAATATAGCCTAAATCATATTAATCCCGAAATCCTTAAGATCCTTGGTTTTTGAGTTGGTTATAGTTGGGTTTTTTGGGGTGTAGTGTGGAATCTGAGTTGCTGGAGATATAAGGATGGTTTTAGGTTTTTTTTTTGTGTTGATTTATGCCTAAAATGTATTGGATGTGTTGGGTAATGGCTGGGTTGAGGTTAGAGAACAATTGATTGAGTTTTCGGTTGTATCGAATGGGTAAATTGATGCTTTAGAGCAGGGTTACGGGTTTCCTTTTTGACTGCTGGTGTTGTGGATGTATTTTAATGCATTGAACCTCCGTTTTGATGTGTTGAAAATATGGGATAGTGTTCCGGAAGCAAACGAAATGATTTGTGAGACTTCAGACATTTGATTTGTGTGTTGGCTTGTGTGGTTTCATAAGTCGGTGAGTGGAACTTGGTTTTCCAGCGTGGAAACGTTTTAGAAAAGGGTTTTGGGAACTTAGTAAGAGCTTGAAATGCTTTACTAAGTTTGGAAGTAAGTAAAGTGAATTTCTCTCCCGGATTGTGCTAGTTTGAGCCTTTGGTTGCACTTGGATTTAAATGCGTTTACCTACTATTTTAAAGCATGTTTTGAGTATGTAAAATGTGTTTGATGATGCCATGTGGTTTAAGGATGCACTAGATAAGTGATTCTTGTATGCATGTGTTGATGCATGAGTTTTTGAAGCATGGTTTAATGCTTGAGTTATGGTTATCATGAATGCTTTGTAAAAACAGTGAGGTGTGCATGAAATGTGGATTATATTGGCAAGTGATGTTGTATAAAGTGTTTTATAAATGAAATCAAATATAGTTAGTCGGCTATAGGATTGAGTGCACTATAAACAAGTCGCCTTGGATGTTGAGGGGTAGTGATTGTACTGAAAACTCCATCCAAATACCTTACCGATTGAGGGTAGCTCCTGGGTGTGAACGTTGTGTGTGTCACATGTCTCGTTAGTGGGTTATACATCTACCAATGAGTGGTGATGATGGGTTGTAATTGTACCAAATACTCTACAATGGGTGTTACAACGAATGAGGGTTGCTCTCGTGTGTGAGCCTTGAGATGCCGATAGAGTGTATGAAGGGTTTGGGACAACCCTTGGTAATTCGTGTATCCGATATGTTTTTGGGAATGTTGTTTATCACTTGTGAGCCAATATAATGGAATGAGACATGGTTTAATTTCTAGAAAATATGCGGTTTATGTTGCCTGATGATTAGCATGCCGATTTTGATGATAAAGAGCATGGTTTTCAATGGAGGCATGATGGTCTTGAAAAGAATGGAAAATGGTTTTTTGCATTGATGACGTTTTTGGTTTTTGAGAAATCTTCACTAAGCTTGTATGCTTATGCTCTCTTTGTTCATCAATGCAGATAATTAGGAGGTTTAAGGTAGCAACAACAAGGGATTCATCCAAGAGTCTTCGAAAAAGTATGTTGAGGTTTTGAACTTGTGTAATAAAGGCAATGGGGGTGTCCAATGTTATAAATGTTGATTGTTTGGTATTTTTTGGTTTGTCGCAAGTTTGCTATACATATTTGGTTATGTAAATGGCCTTTTAAGTATTGGTTGATGCTTGGGTTGAGAATTGACCCTTTCAGTGTTTGTTTTCTTAGGATGCATGCCATGAGATCTCTTTGATAATGCTAATAATGCTAGTTCTGCCATGAATCGTTGATTCTTGAAATGTATTTGAGTTGCAAGCATGTATAGTCATATGTTGGGTAAGTTTCTGATGGTTAAAATAGAGTTAAACCAACAATTTAAAATGTTGCAGGCCCAGGTGTTTCGAAACACCCTTACATGTTTCGAAACGGGGGCTTGAAAATGCCATGGCGTTTCGAAACGGTGAGGCATGTTTCGATACATTTCGCCTCTGTGAAACTCTGTTTCGAAATGGGTCTTAAATGGTTTCAAAATGAACCCGTGTTTCGAACGGTCAACAATCTTTCAATATGACCATTTTGATACGGGGCCTACTGTTCCGAAACGTTAGGCTGTTATTACAGTTTTTGGAATATCCTAAGTTCCTATTTCTTTGCATTTTGGTCCCTGCTTGTCATGTATGCAATTAAATGAGTTCCAATGGGTATTTTGAGTTGAGCCTTTATAAAGAAGCATGTAATGAACTTAATTAAGGATTGGTAATTCGAATTTTGTAATGGTCCTTACAAAAAGTTGTTTTTACGAAATGGTACCTAAAATCAAGATTGGTAATAATCGAGATGTGATCGAGATGTCGTTTTATCCGCTACTTTGATTAATCACTTAGGAATCCAAATTGTATCTGGAAGAGATAAAAAGAAAAAAAATAGGGTTGTTTATATTCCTTGTGTGACTCGTTCGGTTCGGTCTATCGGCTAGGCCGGGTCGATGGGGTTACATTTTGTGGTATCAGACAGGTTACGAAAGGTTGGGATAATGGTAAGCTGTTGGTAAGTGAGTTTGATGTGAATGTATGCTTTTGGTAATGTTTGCTTTGTCCGTTGAGTGTCTTAAGCATGTTAACGATGAGTATGTGATAGTGATGTTATATTTGGTGATTGATTATGAATGTGAGCTGATATAAATGATGTTGGAATGGGGTGAATTTTAATGCTTGTGATGCATAATGATTGAGACGTGCATTTTGTATGCTTTATGCTATGCTGGGGGAAAATTGGAATGCCCATTGCCTTATTACCTAGTGAAATGTTTTGAAATGGATTTGAAGTCTTGGATCCTTGTTAGAAGTTGGCATGATCTTTTGTTTTGTTTTATGTTCATGCTTTATTGTTAATAGTCCAATGGACACCGGAGAGAGTTAGGATCTAAGGCAATTGCTCTTGTTGAGGAGCAACGTAATCAGAAGATTGAGGTTCTGCCTGGCACAAATTTACCTCCTCCACCTCCACCACCACCTGGGGTGGGGAGCAAGAACAACAAGGGCAGGCTGGTCCGGTTATGTTAGATTTGACGCCTTCGGTACATGGGATGACGGGAGATTTCCAGGCTGCTGTTGTTGGAGTGCATGTACAAGCGCCTACTTCTGGGCAAATGGGTTTTCCATTGGAGCACTTGAGAAGTTTGGGAGGAGTGGAGTTTCCTGGTTTATCTCCTGAGGCATCCTAGGCTTGGATGGCCAGCACGATTCGGATCTTGGATCAAATGGGGTGCAATGATGCACGGAAGCTGGGGTGTGCAATGTCGTTGTTGCTTGGTGATGCATACACATGGTGGACGACTGCAACTGCGGCTTTATAGCCGGAAGAGGTGGATTGAACTTTCTTTCAGTCTTCTTTTAAGAGAAAGTATCTTGGACTTGGATACATGAATGATAAGAAGTGGGAGTTCATGTCCCTGGTGCAAGGGAATATGACAGTGGCTGAATATGAGGTTCAATTCGTACAATTGAGCCAGTATGCTCCGGAGTTGGTGCCGAGTGATAGGCATCGTTGTGACCGCTTCCGGTATGGCCTGGTGAAGGACGTGAAGATGTTCATGCTTGCGTCTGACTATACAGATTTCGATGTGCTTATGAATCGAATTAAGGACATAGAACATATTTTGGGTTTGTCATCTCGTATGGGTGGATCTAGCTCGAGCAAGAGAGTTGCTGATGTTGGCCCTAGTGGTGGGCAGAATAAGAGGATCTGTGACCGTAGATATCAGCATGTGGCTAGGCATGGTAACTTTGGGCGAGGAGCGCCAGCTCAGGGTAACAAGTTGCGGTTTGAGCAGAACACATGTAGGTCATGTGGTTCGCGTGAGCACTTGAGGCGAGATTGTTCTCGTGTGGCTCGTGAGATGAAGGCTCCGGTGGCTGGGGCAAATTTTTGTTGGAACTGCAGATCTGCTGATCACATGAGGCGTGAGTGTCTTTTATTGGCGAAAGGTGGTCATGGTTGTGCACCTGTTGCTGTATCGTAGAGAGGCTGTGGATGCGGCCGTGGCAATTTTTAGAGGAGAGAGGATGGGTAGAGTGGAGTGGCTCATGTCGTTGCGGTTCAGCCAGATTGAGGTGATCCTGCGAGGGAGTATGCACATAGCAAATGACAAAATGACACCAATGTGATGGCAGGTACCTTCACCTTGCAATCCTTGTCTTTGTTAGCATTGATTGATTCTGGATCTATGCATTCATACATCTTGAGTGAGCATGCACATTTTCTTGATATACCTGTTGAGATGCTAGACGTAGGGATGCAAGTGACAAGCTCTTTTGGTGAAATTGTTGTTACAAGAAAATTGTATAGGAGATGTTCGTTGTCTGTTCAGGGCCATGTGTTTTTAGTTGATTTGATGGAATTACCTTTTTATGGTTTTGATGTGATTCTTAGAATGGACCGGTTGGTTGATCATCGAGCTGTGGTGGATTTTGATGTTAAACGAGTCACCTTGAAGCTTGTAGAGGATTACGAGGTAATAATCGTAGGCGAGAACGTGAAGTTCTTGTCTAATGCAATTTCGGCTCTTGAAGCGAGTCGGGTGATGGAGTTGGGTTGCGAAGCTTTCTTGGTGTGTGTGATGAATCCTGGTATGAAGGAAGTGCGGGTGCAAGACATACGAACAATATGTCAGATTACAAGTGTTTTTCCAGAGGAGTTGCATAGGTTACCTCCAAACCAAGAGGTTGAGTTTGGCATTGAGTTGTGTGAGAATACGACTCATGTGTCCATTGCTCCTCTCGCATGGCACCTAAGGAGTTGAAGATGCAACTTCAAGAGTTGCTTGACCGAGGATTCATATGGCTAAGTATTTCACCTTGGTGTGCGCCGATCTTGTTTGTGAAGAAGAAGGATGGTACAATGCGTATGTACATAGATTATCGACAGCTGAACAAGTTGACGATTAAGAACAAGTATCATCTACCAAGGATCGATGATTTGTTTGACCAGTTTCGTGGTGCTTCGGTGTTTTCGAAGATTGATTTGAGGTCGTGGTATTACCAACTAAAGGTTAAAGATATGGATGTACCTAAGACAACTTTTCAGACTAGGTATGGCCATTATATGTTCTTGGTGATGTCGTATGGGTTGACAAATGCACCAGCTTCATTCATGGATATGATGAACATGGTGTTCCATGAATTTTTGGATCAGTTCGTGGTAGTGTTTATCGATGATATTCTCGTGTACTCGCGTACCAAGGAGGATCAGCATTTGAGAATTGTGTTACAAGTGTTGTTGGAGAATCATCTTTATGCTAAGCTGAGCAAGTGTGAGTTTAGCCTCAGAGAAGTGGTTTTTCTTGGACATGTGGTGTTAGCCGAAGGTATTCGGGTTGATCCACACAAGGTCGAGGCGGTGATAAGTTTGAAAACGCCAAAGTCGGTGACGAAGGTGTGAAGTTTCCTTGGGTTGGCTGGTTATTACCAGAGGTTTGTCGAGGGTTTTTCCAAGATTGCTTCTCCTTTGACCAAGTTGTTGTAGAAGAATGTTCACTTTGAGTGGACGAATGATAGGCAATAAGCTTTTGAAAAGTTGAAGGAAGCTTTGATGCAAGCTCCTGTCTTGATTCAACCATAATCGAGTAAGGAGTTTGTAGTATATAGTGATGCCTCGTATGTTGGTTTGGGTTGCGTGTTGAAGCAAGGTGGGAAAGTTGTAGCTTATGCGTCTAGGAAGTTGAAGGTGCATGAGCGCAACTATCCTACTCATGATCTAGAGCTAGCTGTTGAGTAGGAAGGTAGTTGTTGTGTTGAGAGTGATGTTTGCTCGATTGAGTTTATTGCATGATGGTGGGTTGATAGCCGAGTTGCAGGTGAAACCTTCCTTGATTCAGTTGATCAACGAGAAACAGTTGCTTGATTATTCGTTGGTGCCTCATGTTCAGGATAAAGCTGATGGTAATGCAATAGACTTATGTTTTAATGATGATGGAGTTCTATGTTTCAAAAGTCGAATAGTTGTGCTGGAAGATATTGAGTTGAGGCGCACTATATTGACTGAAGCTCATAGCAGTCCTTTTGCTATTCAACCTGGTAGTACTTAAATGTATCGTGGTTTGAAGGATGAGTACTATTGGGTGGGGTTGAAAAAGGATGTTGTTGATTTCGTAAGCAAGTGTATGGTTTGCCAGCGTGTGAAAGATGAGCATCAGTTTCCTTCTAGTTTGTTACAGCCTTTAAGGATACCATAGTGGAAATGGGAAAGGATTACGATGGGTTTTGTATCCGGTCTGCTTTTGTCACCATCTAAGAACTCCGTATGGGATATTCTGGATCATCTTACGAAGTGTGCGCATTTCTTGGCTGTCCATACTACATATAAGTTGGACAAGCTTACAGAGTTGTATATTGCTGAGATTGTGCGTTTGCATGGTGTGCCTAAATCCATAGTGTCAGATAGGGATCCGAGATTTACGGCAAGGTTCTGGGAATGTTTACATCAGACGTTGGGTATGTGGTTGAATTTCAGCACTTCATATCATCCTCAGTCGGATGGACAGTTGGAACGAGTTTTCCAGGTATTGGAGGACATGTTGGGATGCTGTGTGATTAGTTTCGAAGGTTCTTGGGAAAAACATCTTCATTTGGTTGAGTTTGCTTATAATAATAGCTTCCAAGAAAGTATACAAATGGCTCCGTATGAGGCCTTGTATGGGAGGAAGTGTAGAACGCCTCTTTTTTGGGCTAAGGCGTGGCAAAAGTTGGTTTCCATACCGAATATGCTTAAGGGAACAACTGAGAAAGTGAAGATTATATGTGAGCATTTGAAGGCTGCATCGGATCGTCAAAAATCTTAAGCGAATTTAAAGCATAGGGAAATTGAGTTTGCGGTTGGAGATCACGTGTTCCTTAAGGTATCACCTTAGAAAAAGGTGAAGAGGTTCAGACGTAAGGAAAAGCTTAGTCTGAGGTTTCTTGGCCTTATGAGGTAATGGAGCGAGTTGGTCTTGTGGCTTATCAGTTGGGGTTGCCTTCTGAGTTGGAAATAATTCATGATGTGTTTCATGTTTCTATGTTGCGGAGATATAGATCGGATCCATCTCATATGATGCCCTTTGAGGAGATTGAGTTGAACCCTGATTTATCCTATGATAAGGAACCAATGAGAATTCTAGATTCGAGTAGTAAAGTTCTTCGTGGGAAGACGATTGAACTTGTGAAGGTGTTATGGCTACATTGAGGAGTTGAGGAGGCCATGTGGCAAAGCAAGGCGGACACGTTGAGGCCGTTTCCGCATCTTTTTCCCTCAAGTAAAATTTCGAGGACAAAATTTCCTAAGTGGGGAAGAGTTGTAACGCCCCGATTTTGGGCCTAGGTGTTTTGCGAGTCAGGTTGGGCCGGTTGAATCGGTAGTCGGTTGTTCGATTTGTTAAAGGGTGATTTAGGGAAATCATGGTTCGAGATGGGATATATATATGACAAAAATTCCTAAAATCCTCTAAATGATATTTAAGAGTTTGGTTAAATCAATTATGCAAAACAGGTTTTGGAAAGTATACATTTTGGGCAGTGACCAAAATGTATAATTTTAAAGTTGTGGAAAAAAATGTGTTTTTCAAAAAGAGTCAAGATCTTAGAATATTTAGGGAGCTAAATTGCAATTAAACATTTTCTCTAATTTGGCATGTGTTTTAAAGGATTTATAAAATATTAAAATGGCTTTAATTGGTTTAATTAGAAAGGTAGTTATTTTGGTTAACAAAAATTTGACGATCTTTTCATTCTCTCATTTTCACTTCAGCCAAACACCCATCATTTTCTCTCAAATTCCAAATTTTCTTCACTCTCAATTTCTCTCTTGATTCCCAACTTCATCTTTGTGATTTCTCTCAATTTCCTTAAAGATTCTTGAAAGCTAAACTTGTTAAATTAGAAGAGAAGCAAGGATTGGAGGTAAATTTTGTGCTAACCCTCTAATCAAGGTTCTTTAATGAAATTCCAAAGATATTTGGCTCTTTATTCACGTTTTTAATTGAGGTTTTGTTGTTTGTTTGATAAAATGATGAAATCTTGGTAGAGAAATGGATTTAATTTGTTTTTCGGAGTCTTGTTGATTTGATTTGTTTGAGATATATTCTAATTGAGTTTTGAAAGGTTTATGATATTGAAATATAGCTTAAATCATATTAATCCCGAAATCCTTGAGATCCTTGGTTTTTAAGGTGGTTCTAGTTGGGTTTTTAGGGTGTAGTGTGGAATCTGAGTTGCTGGAGATATAAGGATGGTTTTAGGTTGTTTTTGGGTGTTGATTTATGCCTAAAATGTGTTGGGTAATGGCTGGGCTGAGGTTAGAGATCAATCGATTGAGTTTTCAGTTGTATGGAATGAGTAAATTGATGCTTTAGTGCAGGGCTACGAGTTTCCTTTTGAGTGCTGGTGTTTTGGATGAATTTTAATGCATTGAACCTCTGTTTTGATGTATTGAAAATATGGGATAGTGTACCGGAAGAAAACGAAGTGATTTTGGAGGCTTTGGACGTTAGATTTGTGCGTTGGCTAGTGTGGTTTCGCAAGTCGGTGAGTGGAACTTGGTTTTCCAGCGTGGAAACGTTTTAGGAAAGGGTTTTGGGAAATTAGTAAGAGCTTGAAATGCTTTACTAAGTTTGGAAGTAAGTAAAGTGAATTTCTCTCCCGGATTATGCTAGTATGAGCCTTTGGTTGCATTTGGTTTTAAATGCGTTTATATACTGTTTTACAACATGTTTTGAGTATGTAAAATGTGTTTGATGATTCCATGTGTTTTAAGGATGCACTAGGTAAGTGATCCTTGTATGCATGTGTTGATGCATGAGTTTTTGAAGCATGGTTTAATGCTTGAGTTATGGCTATGATGAATGCTTTGTAAAAACAATGAGGTGTGCATGAAATGTGGATTATATTGGCAAGTGATGTTGTATAAAGTGTTTTATAAATTAAATCGGATATAGTTAGTCAGCTATAAGATTTAGTGCACTATAAACAAGTCGCCTTGGGTGTTGAGGGGTTGTGATTGTACCGAAAACTCCATCCAAGTACCCGAACGATTGAATATTGTTTAAGGTTGCAACGGTTCAGGGTAGCTCTCGGGTGCAAACCCTGTGTGTGTCTCATTTCTCGTTAGTGGGTTATACATCTACCGATGAGTGGTGTTGAGGGGTTGTAATTGTACCGAATACTCCACCACGGGTGTCTCACCGATGGAGGGTTGCTCTCATGTGTGAGCCTTGAGATGTTGGTAGAGTTTAGGATGGGTTTGGGACCACCCTTGGTAATCAGTGTATCTGATATGTTTTTGGGAATGTTGTTTATCACTTGTGAGCCAATATAATGGAATGAGACGTTATGGAAAATGTTGTTGATGCATATTATGAAAAATGCATGTTTTACTTTAAGCTTAGCATAATGATGTTTATTCTTGGAAGGCTTGATATTTGTGTAGAAATGGTTTAATTGCTGGAAAATATGTTGTTTATGTTGAATGATGATTTGCATGCGGATTTTGATGATAAAGTTCATGGTTTTCAAAGGAGGCATGATGGTCTCGAAAAGAATGGAAAATGGTTTTGTGCATTGATGATGTTTTTGGTTTTTGAGCAATCCTTACTAAGCTTGAATGGTTATGCTCTTTTTGTTCATCAATGCAGATAATTAGGAGGTTTAAGGAAAAACATACATCTTTTGGCGGTAACCCGAGCCCTAATGTTCTCTTACAATGTTCCTCAATATTTAATGGGTGAGGCATTGTTGACTTCTACTTACCTTATTAATCGTATGCCTAGTAGAATATTAAATTTTCAAACACCTAGGGATGTGTTCTTGTCTCTCTTTCCATCTTTTAAACCTATGAGCTCTAATCTTCCTTTGCGTTTTTTTGGCTGCATTGTGTTGTAGTTGGATATTCTTCACTCAAGAAGGGCTACAAATGTTACCATCCCCCTTCTATAAAGTTCTTTGTTACTTTGGATCTAACCTTTTTTTTTTTTGAGCAGGAACCTTATTTCTCCAAGACAGAAATTAAGGGGGAGATGTATGGTAATAATTTCCAGCTTGTTCCTACACAAGTTCCTCCTTCTTTACCTTCTCATTATCCTCCCTTACTTGAGTCTCAAACTTCTTCCTATACTCCTCCTAATTCATCACCTAACTCATATACTTCTCCTGCTACTTCTCCTGTTACTTCCCCTACATCAAAATAGTTAACTCGAACTTCTTCACAGCCTCCCAAACAGTTGTAGGTCTATACTCGAAAAAGAAAGACTATTCTAGAAACTGTTATGCAATCTAACACTCGTCAAGAATTAAACTTTAGTCCAGTTGCTTGTGAAGAAAGTGGAGGTAATGAATCTGTTAATATACCTTCTAATCTACTTTATGATTATGAGCCTATTGCTAAGAGGAAAGGGGTGAGACAGTGTACCAAGTACACTATCCAAAGGTATGCTGCCTATGGAAGTTTAATGCCTTCATTCAAAGCTTTTACAACATGTTTAGACAAGGAAAAAATTCCAAATAGCTATGAAGAAGCAGTCCAGAATCCTAGATGGAAGAAGGCTATAGAGGAAGGGATTGAAGCACTTCAAAAGAATGAAACCTGGACTATTACAGATTTACCTCAGGGTAAGAGGACTGTTTGTTGTAAATGGGTATTTGCCATCAAATACAACTCTGATGGTACCATACAAAGACACAAGGCAAGGTTGGTTGTAAAAGAGTTTACTCAAACCTATAGGATTGACTTCAAAGAGACTTTTGCTCAAGTGGCAAAATTGAATTATGTTCGAATTCTTCTTAGTCTGGCAGTGAACGGTGATTGGAAACTACACAAACTAGATATCAAGAATGCATTCCTAAATGGCAATCTTGAGGAGGAGGTTTACATGGAGATTACATCTGAAGTAAGAGGTGCAGAACAACCTCAAATAGTTTGCAAACTGTCTAAATCACTCTATGGACTCAAACAATCTCCTAAAGCCTGAGTTGAGAGATTCACCAAGGCTATAATGAAGAATGGGTTCAAACAGTCCTCGACTGATCATACCTTGTTCAGTAAGGTAACATCATCCAATAAAAAGGTGATCCTAATTGTGTATGTGGATGGCATAATCTTGACTGGAGATGATGAAGAAGAAGTCAGCAAATTAAAGAAGTTTTTAAGCAGGGAATTTGAAATTAAAGATCTTGGGAGTTTGAGATACTTCCTAGGCATGGAAGTAGCAAGTACCAACAAAGGTTCAATTATAAACCAAAGAAAGTATATTCTAGATCTACTTAAAGAAACATGTTTACTGGATTGCAAACCTGCAAACACACCAATGGAGGCAAGCCTAAAGTTTAACAAACCAAAAATTGATCTTGCAGCTGACAAAAGACTCTACCAAAGGCTAGTAGGTAAATTGATTTACATGTCCCTCACTAGACCTGACATTTCTTTTCCAGTAAATGCCATAAATCAATATATGACATACCCGAAACAAGAAACACATGGATGAAGCCAAGAGGATCTTAAGGTATCTAAAAGGTACTACACCAGGACATGGCCTATTTTTCAGGAAAAATCAAGACAAAACTGTTAAGATCTACACAAATGCAAGCTGGGCAGGAGAGCTATCTAACAGAAGGTCAACTAGTGGGTATTGTTCCTATGTTTGGGGAAATATGGTAACTTGGAAGAGCAAGAAACAAATAGTAGTTGCAAGAAGTAGTGCAGAGGCAGAATTTAGGGCCCTAGCTTTGGGAATTTGTGAAAGAATTTGGATACTGAAATTTCTGAGAGATTTGGGAATGGCATATGATGAAAGTTTTGAAATTCTGTGTGATAACCAATCAACTATCCAGATAGCTAAAAATCCTGCACAACATGACATGACAAAACAAATTAAAATCGACAGACATTTAATTGCTAAGAAATTAGCTAAAGGGACAATGTCACTAAACTACATCCCTATAGAAGAACAAGTGGCAGACACTCTCACAAAGCCTCTGTCAAAAGCTCTTTTCAACAATTTTTTGTCCAAACTGGAATTATACAATGTATATTTACCAGTTTGAGGGGGAGTGTAAGAATGCGTATAGTATTCTAATTCATATAACAATTAGTTTATTTTTAGTTTATTATTTAAAGTGTTGTAATTGTACTCTAAGTCTATCTAGTAGAGTTAGAAGACTAAACCTAGTAGGACTCCTTGTCTAACATAAAGTCCTAGCCTATAAAATATGTATCTACTCTATAATTTATTATGAGATTTTTTATCATCTAATAAATACAATATTTTTCTATTTATCTTCAAAATTGCATAAAGGGCATAAAAGAGATGCTTGTTGAAGGCAACCGCTCTTATGTAGTTCTACCTTTGTCGATAAACGTATGTGGATAGCTTTTCAAACAAAAGCCACCAGTTTTGGCAGAGCCATACTAAATCAAATATGTTTCCATATTGTGTTAGAGGTAGCACCATTAGAGATCCCCATTTCACACCAGGACTTTGTATTAAAGGTTCCTGTTGAATTTGCTTTCCATCTGATGCTATCGGGAATTTCAGTGTTGGTTTTGAAGTTTTTTATAAAATTATAGACCGAGTCTCATATGGGAATATCCATTCGAACAAGTTTCTGTGAAGCTGCATATTTCAATACCATACATCTTTTACAACAACTTCAAAATATGCGATAGTTTACCATCACCCTATCCAAATATCACTCCAAAACTGCACCCGTTTACCATTACCCACCAGAACCCTGATATTCTGCAAAAACAAACTATGCCTGGTCGTATTTGAAGCAACGACGTCCTTCCAAATTTAGGATTTATTGGTCGGTTTCACATTAGAAGGCAACAAGGACGTGTGATTAGTACAACTTAAATAGTTAAGTGGTTAAACTATCACAATTAAATGTATATTGGTCATATTGAAACTACTCTAATAGTTAATTGGTCATTTAAATAGTTTACCCTAAAAAATACATAAACTTAAATATAAAAATTTTCTTTTTCATAATAAAATTGTTACTTTTGTGTTTTAAAATTTTCTCATTTAAGTTGTCACTTTGAAAAACTCAACAATTTTTATAAGACGTAATTACTTTTTTATCCTTTTTAGTTTCCCAACAAGTTTATTATTTAAATTATTTGAGGCTTTGTCTAACATATGCCTATGCCATAGTTTAAGGTGTATTTAATAACATTAATTAAGTAAGAGATTCTATTGTTGCATTTAATATGAAACTTTTAATAAGAATCTCATTTAAGAGAATTATTTGATTATTTAACTCATTTAATCTCTAAAACCCTAAATCTTAAAACACACAAACCTCAAACCCTAAACTCTAAATGCTAAATAGCATAAAATGCTAAACCCTAAACAAAAACATTAAACCCTCAACTATAAACACTTAAACAACTCAATGTGAGGATTAATATTATTAAATAAGTTAAATAATCAACGAATCCCCTTAAATAAGATTCTTATTAAAAGTTTCATATTAAATGCAACAATAGAATCTTATACTTAATTAATGTTATTAAATATAACTAAAAATATTTCCGCTCTCTTTACACTAGTTGCCTCCGCTCTCAACTTTTCACTTTTCATAACCATCTTTGTCTTTCTCTTGGAGGCCAATTGCTATTTCTGTAGGTGGTTGACCTCCCTTTTTCATGTCCTCTCATTTAGTTTTTTTCTTTTTCTTCACGATCTTCTTCTTTCAATCGTCTTTCTTGTCTTTTTGTTTTGTTTTTGGTGGTTGCTTTGCTCTTTTAGTCAGTTGATGGGGTTTTCTTCCCCCGACATCCTTGGTCCGAGATCATACCTCCCTTTTTGAACGGAGGAAGATTGGCTCATGTTTGAATTGGTCGTGGATGATTAGGAGGCTTGGTGTTTCCTTTTTGTGTCTCGGTTTTGCAGATCTTATCTGTGGCGTCATCTTCGACTTGGTGATTCTATTTCCTCTCCTTTTGTTATCTCGACGAGTCTCTGCTTCACAAACAACTTTTTCGAAGAGTTGAGTGATAGTTTGTTCGGCCTTTGTGGCTTGTTTCTTGTTGATTATGTCTTCTTAGTCCTTTGGAATACCCGTCGGTTTGCCCGGCCGCCAAGGACCGTTCATTTGGTTTAGACGAACAACGCTCGCTCTTCACCTCCGAAGTCTTCCGGTGGTCGTTGTCTTCTTTTTCCTGCATATTTTTCTAGCCACTTTGTTTGGCTTCGTTTCTTTCTATTTTATGAGTCTATATTGAACTCTCTTGTTGTGGGACTAAATTACCCTGTTTATTTTTTTGTATCTATGTTTTCCTTGTTGAATGAATCTGCCTTTTCAAAAAAAAAAACCCGAAAGACATAGGTTAGACAAAGCCATTATTTTATATCACACACTTTATATATATTTTTTCTTTCTGAATTTTTTTTAAAATATACGAAAAAATTAAGGCGGAGGAAGTATATAAATGATAAAATCTAGCGACTTTGATGTAGTGCACGTGTCTAATCTCAACATGTACAAATAAAGTAACTTAATTTTCATGAAAAGGACGCCTTCATCATTTTGGACAGAACTGGTGAGAGTTTGTTGAACTTTTAGTAGCCCACGGAAGACGGCAAACACGTGTCCTTACTTCTTTTGACTTTTCAACACCTTGATGTATTTCAGATCATTAAAAGAAAATAAGGTAAAATTATATTTTATTTTTTTTTCTATTTTATCTTTATATGTAGAACTTGTTTGATACGATGAATTTGAAAATAATTTAAGCTTAAATTTGTTTAATATTTTTTAGTTTATGAGTCGATACGAGTACAACCTTTCTTTTGAAAAGTAGTAAAGAAACGTGATTTTAGATAGTTTGGTTTAAGTGTTTGGTATTGCTATAAAAAGTAAATTCTAATAGATAAAATTAGGGATGGTAGTAGGTAGAGTTTTTAGTCTATCTGTACCCGACCAAAAAATGTAGTACCTCCAACCGAACCTGACCTGACATTTTATGATGTTCTACCCGACCAGTGGCGAATCTAAATTTTTTTTGTTGATTGGCCAATATAAATAGAAAAGAGATTTATCTAATGTAAATCGTATATATAGTTTTCAATTTAAAAATAGAGTAACAACTAAAAAATAATATGATTACATGTCAAGGGACATAAGTGATTAGATGTAAATATCTTACCAATACTTATTTAAAACGATGGCTAGTTCTTTGCTCTCTATCTTTTTTACAAATCCTAATTTTAATCTGTAGAACTAATGTTTTGATATAATAATTGAAATATATTTTGGACTAATTTGAAAATAATTTAAAATATGTTTTTAAGTCCAAACAACTTGAAATTATGTTTGAGGCATTTTAAGAGGTTTTTGGCAAATACTTTTCATGTTTTTAATAGCCAAACTTGTGCTTTCAGAGCTCCAGTATCGATACGGTAAACCCCCGTACCGATACCTTTTTGCCCCAGTTTGGCCACTGTCAAAACCCGTATCGATACAAGCCCTTGCCATTTCGATACGGAGTGGGGTCGTTTCGATACGCCAGGTAAGCGTACCGATCCCATTTCAACCACCCTAACGGCTATTTCCCAACGGCCATTCAAATATGAACCCGTACCGATACGCCCTCAAGCGTATCGATACGCCTATGCTGGCAAGAGCCTAACGGCTAGTTCCTATGAAGGTTGTATCGATACCGTTCCACGCGTATTGATACGAACAACTGCAGAACAGCATTTATGAAGGGAAATAAAGTCCTCAACGGCTCCAATTCATCCCCAACGGCTAGTAACGGCTACAAACTCATTTGGGAGTATAAAAGGGACCTCCAAGCATCAAGAGAAGGCTAATGCTCATAATGTCAAACATCAAATGATCAAAGAATGTCTTAGAGCTTAAATTGTCATTTATTGTATAGACAAACACTAGTGAGCCAAAATTGTCAAATTTGCTCAAGTGTTTTAGGTTTTGGGTGAGTGCTTAATTGTGCAAACAAACACCTTTTAGAGGGTTTTAAGTTTGCTTCTTGTTTCTCTTTGTAAATAGGGTTTTGATCAAGGCTTTGGGTAGAAGCTTGATCGGTTGTAAGGGTTTCCTCCTAATCCTAGAAAAGGGGACGAATCAATAGTGGATTGATTGTGAAATCCTTAGTGGGGAGCTAAGGTAGTGGATGTAGACCTTGGTTAGAAGGTTGAACCACTATAAATCATTGTGTCACATTTCATTTTAGCTTCCTCAACCCTTCCACCCAAATATCCACCTCTGCACCACTTGGTGAGCAACATTGGTTGATCGAATCGAGCCCCACACATCTCAACAATTGGTATCAGAGCTTGGCTCAATCGAAGAGGATTAACATCCTATTGAGAAGATTCGACAAGCTCGATCACTATTTCATCAACCGGCTCAAATGGCACAATCAATCGACAAACCGCCTTTCTTTGACGGAACTCACTATGCCCATTGGAAGACAAAGATGAAGTTCTTCATCAAATCAAAAGATTACAAGATATGGGATGTACTTGAAGATGGTCCGTTCGTGCCTCAAAGAAGTAAAGCGGAGTGGAGTGCCGACGATCACAAGAAGATGGAGCTAAATTGCAAAGCCTTGCACATTCTATTTTGTGCATTTGGTCCATCCATCTATGAGAAGATGTCTTCTTGTGAGAGTGCCAAGGAGGTATGGGACAAGCTTGAAGTCACATACGAGGGAACAAATGAAGTCAAGGAGACCAAAATTGGACTCCTAACTTTAGAGTATGAGAACTTCAAAATGGATCCGGAAGAGAACATCGAGAAGATGTTTGATAGATTCTCCACAATCACCAATGGTCTTAAAGGATATGGAGAAGCCATCCCGGAGGAGAAGCTTGTTCGAAAGCTCATCTACTCATTTCCCGAGTCTTGGGACTCAAAGAGGACCGCCATCATCGAAGCAAAAAATTTGAAGACTTTGAAGCTTGATGAACTCATGGGGTCTCTCCTTACTCATCAAATAATGAAGAAGAACAAAGAAGATGAGAAGAAGAGGGAAGAAATTAGAGCTATGGGAGAGAAGAAAATCAAAGGGCTTGGCATCAATGCAAGTGCCATGGCTCTCAAATCCTCTACTTGTCATCATGTCTACTCAAGTGAAGAGGAGGATCAAGATGAAGAGATAGTTCATCTCTTCAAGAAGTGTGCCCCATTCATGAAGAAAGCCTTGAGAGAGCTTGAACGAGAACCTAAAAGAAAGGAGAGGGCAAGCACTTTAAGCCATAAGAAGAAGGCACATGTGGCTACTTGGAGTGATGAGGACTCCACCGACGATGAACAAGCCAACCTTTGCCTTATGGCCATCGAAGAAGATTCAAGGGTAACTTCTAATTCATCTACTTCATGTTCTTATTCATTTGATGAATTACAAGATGCCTGTGATGATTTGGTTTTAGATTTTAAAAGCCACATTTTGAAAACAATAAATTGATTTCAAAGTTAAAAATTCAAAATGATTTGCTTTAAAACCAAACTTGAACTTGAAGCAAAACATGAAGAGTTTGAATTAAAATGTTTTGATTTACAAAAATTGCTTCAAAAAGTTCAAGAAGAAAAAGATTTGATTTCCAAAGAGCTTTAAAAGAAAAACAATTTTGGAAAATCAAATTTTTATGTTAGACGATCTAGTGCCCCTAGATTTATTGAAGGAAAATGTTTTAGAAGTATTTGGGTCCCAAAAGGACTTAGTACTTCAATTAAAAAGGATGACATTGAAAAATGGATTCCTAAGGGGACTAAAATTTGTGCAATTAACGTTTATGGATCCAAAGCAATTTGGATACCAAAAATTACTCAAACGGTCAAAATCTCTCAAACGGTCATATTTTCCCAACGGTAATTTGAATGCAGCTCAACGGTCATCCGTACCGAAACGTTTTATAATACTTCTCAAGAACGTTTCGGTACGACCAGAGGCGTTTCGATACGGTATACTACATCGGACTTCAACGGCTAGTTCTGAAGAAGGCCGTTCCGATATGGCCTCACATGTTCCGATACGGACACCTCCAGAACTGTAATTAATGAGGGACATAAAGTCTTCAACGGCTCCAATTCAACCCCAACGACTATAAACTCAATTGGGAGTATAAAAAGGACCTCCAAGCATCAAGGGAAGACTAATGCTTCAATTGTAAACAACTATATGATGTCAAATTGTCTTTAGATCCTAATTTATCCATTCTTTGTATAGACAACACTTGTGAGCCTAAATTGTCAAATTTGCTCAAGTGTTTAGGTTTGGGTGAGTGCTTTAGTGTGCAAAGATTAACCTTGTAAAAGGGATTTTAGTTTTCTTATCTTTATCTCTTGTAGAGAGGATTTGATCAAGCTTTGGGCTAGAAAGCTTTTATCGTTGTAAGGGTTTCCTCCTAATCCTAGAAAAGGGGACGAATCGATTAGTGGATTGATTATGAAATCCTTAGTGGGAAGCTAAGGTAATGGATGTAGGTGCTTCTTAGAAGGCCGAACCACTCTAAATTATTGTGTCTTTTTATCTTTTAGCTTCCACAGCTTTATCACCCAAAAATCCAACTTCTCCACCACTTGACAATCCATGACAGTTGAAGGAAATCGAGCCTATCAAGCCTAACAAAATATAATACTACATAATTTATTTTTTAAAATTTTATTAAAAAACATCATTAACAAATAAAAGAGCTTTTCATAATCATAAAAAAACTGAACACACTTTTGTTTGTGCTCGTTCAATTATTAAACGAACATAAAAAAATTTGTTAATACTTGTTTATTTAATTTAATGAACGAATGTTATATGAATAATTCACTCGAATGTTTTGTTCATTTACACCCGTATAAAAAATGAAGGATAAAAAATATCCTAACTTGAAATTTTGATTTAGATAGTATAAAAAACATGTAATTTAAGAACAATAAAAAAACTAATTTTTAAAATTTTCTTTTAAAGACTTGATAAAAAAACAAATTTTGGGGCATGGGGTGGACCATGGCATATAGGTAGGACCACCCCTTAGATTCGCCCTTGACCCGACCATACATAAATAAAAAAATATTTTTTTTTTATTTTTATTCGATAAAATAGGGAGTTAATTGAAAAAAATACAACTAGAGAGTATGCATTATAATAATTATTCTATTTTTATTAGATATTATGGCAAATATACCTAAATATTTAGAATAAAATTCAACCCAAATCCAAAATTTTCTTTAAAAAATCCAACCATATAGGGTCAGCTCAGGTCGAGTTGAAATCCGTTGGGTCAAGGTCAAATGGTCATCCCTAAATAAAATGCCTATTTTAAACATTCTTTTTTAAAATAAAAAGGATCGTTGATATAAACGAGGATAGATGACTAATTTTACTTAAAAGTACTATTAAAAAGCTAAAAACTAAAAATTTCAGCCTTGAAAAGCACTTTTTAAACTAAGCCGAAAACAACTTTTAACTTGAAAAAACTTTGTAACGACCCAGATTTTGGAATAAGAAGGTCGGTTAAACCCGAAGCGTGGGCTTCGTGTTTGGGTCGAGATGTTTGGGCCTTGAAAGTGTAACCCCTTCGACCCGACCTAGCCGATAGACCGAACCGAACGAGTCATATGGGGAATATTGCAGTAAACCAAGAAAGTTTACCTCAATAAACAACCCCTTTTTATCTTGTCTAGATGCAAGTGAGGTTCCTATGTGTCCAAACAAAGCAGCGGATCAAACGACATTCACGAACGCTCAATGAATAACACCAATTCCGGGTTTAGGGACTATTTTGTGAATTTGACAAATTGCAAGGTTATTACCATATTAGGAATACCAGCCTTTAATTAAGCTCATTACATGCTTCTCTATAAAAACTCAGCTCATGATAACCATTGAAACTCATTTAATTACATACATGACTAACAGGGACCAAAACGCATAGAAATAGAAACTCTGAATATTCCAAAAACTGAAATAACAACCACTCATTTCGAAACACTTTATTCAACATCACTTGCCAATATAATTCACATTTTGGGCATACCTCACTATTTTTAAAAAGCATTCATGATAAGCCATAACTCAAGCATTAAACCATGCTTCAAAACTCATGCATCAACACATGCATACAAGGATCACTTACCTAGTGCATATTTAAACAACATGGCATCATCAACACATTTATATACTCAAGAACATGCTCTAAAAACAATATGTAAATGCAATTAAAATCAAGTGCAACCAAAGGCTCAAACTAGCACAATTCGGGAGAGAAATTCACTTTACTTACTTCCGAACTTAGTAAAGTGTTTCAAGCTCTTACTAAGTTCCCAAAACCTTTTCTAAAACGTTTCCACACTGGAAAACCAAGTTCCACTCACCGACTCGCGAAACCACACTAGCCGACGCACAAATCACCCGTCTGAAGTCTCCAAAGTCATTTTGTTTGATTATGGAACAATATCCCATGTTTTCAACACATTAAGAAAGAGGTTCAATGCATTAAAATGCATCCAAAACACCTGCACTCAAAAGGAAACCCGCAGCCCTACTCTAAAGTATCAATTTACCCAATCGATACAACCGAAAACTCAATCGATTGATCTCAAACCTCAGCCCAACCATCAACCAACACATCAAATACATTTTAAGCATCAATCAACATCCAAAAGCAACCTAAAACCATCCATATACCTCCAGCAACTCGGATTTCACATTACACCCCAAAAACCCAAATATAAACACCTTAAAAACCAAAGATCTTGAGGATTTCGGGATTAATATGATTTACGCTATATTTCAACATCATTAACCTTTCAAAACTCATTTGGAAATCATCTCAAACAAATCAAATCAACTCAACCCCGAAAATCACATTAAAAAACATGAATAAAGAGTCAAATATCTTTGGAATTTCATTAAAGAACCTTGATTAGAGGGTTAGCACGAAATTTACCTCCAATCCTTGCTTCTCCTCTAATTTGGCAAATTTAGCTTTCAAGAATCTTGAAGAAAATTAAGAGAAATCACAAAGATGAAGATGGAAATCAAGAGAGAATTTCATAGAGAAGAAAATATAGAATTTTAGAGAAAATGGAGAGTGTCTGGTTGAAGTGAAAGCAAGAGAATGAAAATGATCGTCAAAACTTTTAACCATTTAACTAACTCCTTAATTAAATTAATTAAAGTCATTTAAACATTTAATAAACCATTTAAACATTTAATAAACCATTTAAAACACATGCCAAATTAGAGAAAAGACTTAATTGCCAATTAGTTCCATAAAGATTCTAAGATCTTGACTCTTTTTGAAAAACACAATTTTTCCTCAACTTTAAAACTTTACATTTTGGTCACAGCTAAAATGTATACTTTCAAAAACCCGTTTTGCAAAATTGATTTAACCAACCTCTTAAATACCATTTTAGAAATTTTCATCATATTTTTATCCCATCTCGAACCTTGATTTCCTATTATGCTAAGCTTAAAACAAATCATGCATTTGTTTAAATTAACAATTTCGCCAAAAGAGCTTGCCACTTGCATCCCTACGTCTAGCATCTCAACAGGTATATCAAGCAAATGTGCATGCTCACTCAAGATGCATGAATGCGTAGATCCATAATCAATCAATTCTAACAAAGACAAGGATTGCAAGGTGAAGGTACCTGCAATCACATCAGTGTCGTTCCATCCCTCGCGATGTCCATACACCCTAACAGGACCACCACCCTCTGGTTGGAATGTAACGACATGAGCCACACCTCTCTGCCCATCCTTTCTCATCTGAAAGTTACCGCGGCCGCGCCCACGACCTCTCTGCGGTGCAACAACTAGTGCAAGACCCCAACAACCTCCCGCTAATAGGGGACACTCTCGTCTCATGTGGTCTGCAGATCCGCAATTCCAACAAGAATTTGCCCCAGCCACCAGAGCCTGCACCTCACGAGCCGCACGAGGACAATCTCGCCTCAAGTGCTCACGCGAACCACCTGACCAACATGTGTTCTGCTCAAACCTTAGCATGTTACCCTAAGCTGGCACACCTCGCCTAAAGTTACCTCGCCTAGCCACATGCTAATATCTACGGTCACGGTTCCTCTTGTTCTACCCACCACTAGAGTCAGCATCAAAAGCTCTCTTCCCCGAGCTAGATCTTCCCATGCGAGATGACAAACCCAAACTCTTTTCTATGTCCTTAGCTCGAGTCACAAGCACATTGAAATATGTATAGTCAGACGCAAGCATGAACATCTTCACGTCTTGCACCTGGCCGTACCGAAAGTGGTCACAATTATGCCTATCACTCGACACCATCTCCGGAGCGTACTGGCTCAATCGTACGAACTAGACCTCGTACTCAGCCACTGTCATATTCCCTTGCACCATGGACATGAACTCCCGCTTCTTATCGCCTAAGTATCTAACTCCCAGATACTTCCTCTTGAAGGCAGACTGAAAGAAAGTCCAATCCATCTCTTTCGGCTCCAAGGCTGTTGTCACAGTCGTCCACCTTGCGTATGCATCACCATGCAACAACAACACTACACACCCCAACTTCCGTGCATCATTGCACCCCATTTAATCCAAGATCCGGATCATGCTGGTCATCCAAGCCTTGGATGCCTCAGGAGATAAACCACAAAATTCTACTCCTTCTAAACATTTCAAGTGCTCCAATGGCAAACCCATTTGCCCATCAGCAGGCGCTTGCACATGCACTCCAGCAATTGCAGCCTGGAATGCTCCCGTCATTGCCTGTACTAAAGGCGTCAAGTCTCCTAACACCGTACTAGCTTGTCCTTGTTGTTCTCTCTCCCCACCCCCAAGTGGTGGTGGCGGTGGAGGAGGTAAATTCGCACCAGGAAGAACCTCGTTCTCTTGATTATGTTGCTCATCGACAGGAGCAACTGCCCCAGATCGTAATTCTCTCTTGCCGTCCCATTGTGCTATTAACATTAAGGCATGAATATAAAACAAACAAAAGATCAAGCTAGCTTCTAACAAGGATCCAAGACTTCAAATCCAATTTAAAAAAATTCACTAGGTAATAAGGCAATGGGCATTCCAATTCCCCCCAGCATAGCATAAAGCGTACAACATGCATGTCTCAACCATCATGCATCACAAACATTAAAACTCAGCACATTCCAACGTCATTTATATCAGCTCACATTCATAATCAAACACCATATATAACATCACCATAACATACTTAACATGTACATGCTTAAACATTCATTGGACAAAGAAAACATCACCATAACATACTTAAAATGTACATGCCTAAACATTCATTGGACAAAGAAAACATTACCAATAACACACCTTCATATCAAAATCACTTACCGACAACTTACCTTCATCCCAAACTTTTGTAACCTGGCTCTGATACCACCAAACGTAACCCCCTCGACCCGGCCTAGCTGATAGACCGAACCGAACGAGTTACACGAGGAATATTAAAGTAAACTGGGAAAGTTTACCTCAATAAAATACCCCTTTTCATCTTGTATAGATGCAAGTTGCGTTCCTCTGTGTCCAAACAAAGCAGCGGATCAAATGACATTCATAAATGCTCAACGAACAACACCAATTTCAGGTTTAGGGACCACTTCGTAAATTTGAAAAATTTAAAGGTTATTACCAAATTAGGATTACCAACCTTTAATTAAGCTCAATACATGCTTCTATGTAAAAACTCTTCTCATGATAACCATTCAAACTCATTTAATTGCATACATGACTAACAGGGACCAAAAGGCATAGAATCATAAACTCTGAATTTTCCAAAAACTAAAATAACAGCCACTCGTTTTGAAACAGTGGGCCTCGTATAGGAACGGGCGTATCGAAACAGTGATACCCTATTTCAAAATGCGGATCATTTCGAAACCATTTTAGACCCGTTTCGGAATAGGGTTTCATAGAGGCAAAATGTATCGAAATAGGCCTCACCGTTTCGAAACACCAAGGCATTTTCAAGCCTCTGTTTCGAAACAGACAAGGGTGTTTCAAAACACTTGTGCCTGCAATATTTAAATTTGCTGATTTAACTCGATTTCAATCATCCGAAACTAACCCGACATATACCCAATCATGCTTGCAACTTAAATACACATCAACAAACAAGAGAACATGGAAAATACCTCATCAAAGCATCATTCACGAAATTAAGAGAACTAAAGCCATGCTTCCTATGAGAAATAAGAACCAAAAGGTCAAACCTCAATTCCAAGCATAAACCGACATTTAAAAGACCATTTACATAACCAAATATGCATATCAAACTTGCAACAGACTATAAAATACCAAACAATCAACATTTATAACATTGGACACCCCCACTGCGTTTATTACACTAGTTCAAAACCTCAACATACTTTCAAGAAGTCTTTTGGAACAACCCCTTGTTATTGCTGCCTTAAACCTTCTAATTATATGCATTGATAAACAAAAAGAGCATAAGCATGCAAGCTTAGTGAGGATTGTTCAAAACCAAAAACATCATCAATGAACAAAATCATTTTCCATTATTTTCAAGACCATAATGCCTCCTTTGAAAACCATGCACTTTATCATCAAAATTAGCATGCTAATCATCATGCAACTTATATCACATATTTTACAACAATTAAACCATTGCTACACAAATATCAATCCTTTCAAGCATAAACACCATTATGCTAAGCTTAAAACAAATCATGCATTTCTCATAATATGCATCATCAACATTTCCATAGCATCACATTCCATTATATTGGCTCACAAGTGATAAACAACATTCTCAAAAACATACCGGATACACAGATTACCAAGGGTTGTCCCAAACCCTTCATACACTCTACCGGCATCTCAAGGCTCAAACACGGGAGCAACCCTCCACCGTTGTGACACTCGTGGTAGAGTATTCGGTACACTTATAACCCCTCAACAGCACTCATTGGTAGATGTATAGCCCACTAACGAGAGACAAGACACACACAAGGTTTGCACCCGAGAGCTACCCTCAACCGTTGCAAGCTTAAATAATCCTCAATTGTTAGGGTACATGGATGGAGTTTTCGGTACAATCACAACCACTCAATATCCAAGGCGACTTGTTTATGGTGCACTCAATCCTATAGTCGGCTAACTATATCCGATTTCATTTACAAAACACTTTATTCAACATCACTTGCCAATATAATCCACATTTCATGCCTACCTCACTGTTTTTACAAAGCATTCATGATAAGCCATAACTCAAGCATTAAACCATGCTTCAAAACTCATGCATCAACACAAGTATACAAGGATCACTTACCTAGTGCATCCTTAAACAACATGACTTCATCAACACATTTATCTACTTAAGAACATACTCTAAAAATTGTAGGTAAATGCAATTAAAATCAAGTGCAACCAAAGGCTCAAACTAGTACAATCCGAGAGATAAATTCACTTAACTTACTTCTGAACTTAGTAAAGCGTTTCAAGCTCTTTCTAAGTTCCCAAAACCTTTTCTAAAACGTTTCTACGATGGAAAATCAAGTTCGACTCACCGACTCGCGAAACCACACTAGTCGACGCACAAATCACCCGTCTGAAGTCTTCAAAGTCACTTCATTTGATTCCAGAACAATATCCCCTATTTTCAACACATTAAAAAAGAGGTTCAATGCATTAAAATGCATCCAAAACACCTGCACTCAAAAGGAAACCCGCAGCTCTGCTCTAAAGTATCAATTTACCCAATCGATACAACCGAAAACTCAATCGATTGATCTCTAACCTCAGCCCAGCCATCAACCTACACATCAAACACATTTTAAGCATCAATCAATATACAAAATCAACCTAAACCCATCCATATACCTCCAGTAACTCGGATTCCACATTACACCCCAAAAACCCAAATATAAACACCTTAAAAACCAAAGATCTTAAGGATTTCGAGATTAATATGATTTAGGCTATATTTCAACATAATTAACCTTTCAAAACTCATTTAGAAATCTTCTCAAATAAATCAACTCAACTCCGAAAATCACATTAAAACCACTTTTCTACCAAGATTTCATTCTTTTATCAAATCAATAACAAAACCTTAATAAAAAACATGAATAAAGAGCCAAATATCTTTGGAATTTCATTAAAGAACCTCGATTAGAGGGTTAGCACCAAATTTACCTCCAATCCTTGCTTCTCTTCTAATTTGGCAAGTTTAGCTTTCAAGAATCTTGAAGGAAATTGAGAGAAGTCACAAAGATGAAGTTGGAAATCAAGAGAGAATTTCAGAGAGAAGAAAATTTGGAATTTGAGAGAAAATGGAGAGTTTTTGGTTGAAGTGAAAGCAATAGAATGAAAATGAGCGTTAAAACTTTTAACCAATTAACTAACTCCTTAATTAAATTAATTAAAGCCATTTAAACATTTAATAAACCATTTAAAACACATGCCAAATTAGAGAAAAGACTTAATTGCCAATTAGCTCCTTAAAGATTCTAAGATCTTGACTCTATTTGAAAAACACACTTTTTCTCAACTTTAAAACTTTACATTTTGGTCACTGCCCAAAATGTATACTTTCAAAACGCATTTTGGAAAATTGATTTAACCAACCTCTTAAATACGATTTTAGAGGATTTTAGAAATTTTTATCATATTTCTATCCCATCCCGAACCTTGATCTCCCATTATGCTATGCTTAAAACAAATCATGCATTTGTTTAAATCAACAATTTCGCCAAAAGAGCTCGCCACTTGCATCCCTACGTCTAGCATCTCAATAGGTATATCAAGCAAATGCACATGCTCACTCAAGATGTATGAATGCGTAGATCCAGAATAAATCAATTCTAACAAAGACAATGATTGCAAGGTGAAGGTACCTCCAATCACATCAGTGTCGTTCCGTCCCTCGCAATGTGCATACACCCTCACAGGACCACCTCTCTCTGGTTGGACCATAACGACATGAGCCACACATCTCTGCCCATCCTCTCTCCTCTGAAAGTTATCGCGGCCGCGCCCACGACCTCTCTGCGGTGCAACAACTGGTGCACGACCCTAACCACCTCCCGCTAATAGGGGACACTCTCGTCTCATGTGGTCAGCAGATCCGCAGTTCCAACAAGAATTTACCCCAGACACCGGAGCCTGCACCTCATGAGCCGCATGAGGACAATCTCGCCTCAAATCAGATTACTCTGATTTTGATGTCCTAGTCACTCCAGCCAAGGACATTGAGCTGAACCTTGGTCTGGCAAGTCGAGCAAGAGGATCTAGCTCAAGGAAGCGAGCTGCGGGTTCTGATGCTGGAAGGGATCGTTAAGAGGCCGAGGGATCGAAGGTCTCATGTGGATGCTAGACGTGGGGGAGGTAATCTAGGGAGAGGTCCGCAAGGACCGATTGCTTTCATTCGTATACCTGAGTGTAATCAATGTGGTAGGTGGCACACGGGAGAGTGCTGGGGCAACATTGGTACGTCCTGGAATTGTGGTTCCCGTGGGCACATGAAACAGGATTGTTCTCAGTCGATGAGAGAGGGGTAGGTTCCGGTGAGAGCATGTGAGCCACAGAGGGTCCGTGGGCGTGGCCGTGGCAATTTCCAGCGTAGAGATGATGGTGCGAGGAATGTAGCACATGTAGTAGCTGTTCAGCCTGAAAGAGGTGGCCAGGCTAGAGTGTATGCTCATTGTGAAGGGAGGAATGACAATGATATGATCACAGGTACCTTTACTTTGCAGTCTTTGTCATTACTTTTTCTGATTGATTCTGGATCTACACACTCGTACATATTGCGTGAACATTCTCAAATGCTTGGTTTGCCTGTTGAGTCTTTGGATGTTGGTATGTGTGTGACTAGTTCCTTTGGTGAAACAGTTGTAACGAGGAAGCTGTATAGGAGGTGTCCCTTAAAGGTGCAAGAACATGTGTTCTTGGTGGATCTTATGGAATTGCCCTTCTATTGGTTTGATGTAATCCTTGGTATGGATTGGCTAGTTGAGCATAGGGTTGTTATGGATTTTGAGAATAAGCGAGTTTCGCTAAAACTTGCTGATGATTATGAAGTTGTGGTGATGGGAGAGAATGTAAAGTTCCTATCTAATGTGGTTTCGGCGCTTGAAGCGAGTCAGTTGTTGCGTCAAGGGTGCGAAGCTTATCTAGCTTTCGTAATGAATCCTAGTACGAAGGATGTATGGGTACAAGATATAAGGACCGTGTATGAATTCTGAGGGTGTTTTCGGAGGAGTTATCGAGTCTTCCGCCTAGTCGGGAGGTCGAGTTTGGAATTGAGTTGTATGAGAACACAACTCCGGTGTCCATCGCTCCCTATCGAATGGCACCTAAAGAGTTGAAGGAGCAAAAGACGCAACTTCAAGAGTTGCTTGACTAAGGCTTTATTCGGCCTAGTGTGTCACCTTGGGGTGCACCGGTCTTGCTTGTAAAGAAGAAAGATGGCACGATGAGAATGTGCATTGATTATCGTCAACTGAATAAGTTGACTATCAAGAATAAGTATCCTCTACCAAGGATAGATGATCTTTTTGATCAGTTTCGTGGAGCGGCTGTGTTCTTAAAGATTGATTTAAGGTCTAGGTACTATCAATTGAAGGTTAAGGATGTGGATGTGCCAAAAACTGCTTTACGGACAAGGTATGGGCATTATGATATCTTGGTGATGCCTTTTGGTTTAACGAATGCTCCTGTTGCATTCACGGATATGATGAACATGGTGTTTCATGAGTTCTTGGATACGTTCGTTGTGGTGTTCATCGATGACATCCTTGTGTACTCTCGTACTGAGGAGGAGCATGAGGAACATTTGAGGATTGTTTTGCAAGTGTTGCTAGAGAATCAGCTGTATGCTAAGCTGAGTAAATGTGAGTTTTGGTTGAATGAAGTTGTTTTCCCTGGTCATGTGGTTTCGACCGAGTGGATTCATGTTGATCCTCAGAAGATTGAGGCGGTGGTGAATTGCAAGCCTCCTAGGTCTGTTCATGAAGTTCGTAGTTTCCTTGTTTTGGCGGGTTACAATCGAAGGTTCGTGGATGAATTTTCCAAGATTGCTGCTCCTTTGACGTAGTTTTTGCAGAAGGATGTTAAGTTTGAGTGGACGGAAGCGAGACAACAAGCTTTTGAGAAGCTAAAGGAAGCTTTGACGCAAGCTCCTATCTTGGTTCAACCTGAATCTGGAAAAGAGTTTGTAGTGTACAGTGATACATCCTATGTTGGTTTGGAGTATGTGCTGATGCAAGAAGGTAAAGTAGTAGCTTATGCATCACGACAGTTGAAGGTGCATGATCGTAACTATCCCACGCATGATATTGAGTTAGCGGCGGTGGTGCTTGCCTTAAAGATTTGGAGCCATTACCTATATGGTGAGAAATGTACTGTGTACACGGATCACAAGAGTTTGAAGTATCTTATGTCTCAGAAGGAGTTGAATCTTAGGCAACGACATTGGGTGGAGTTGCTTAAGGATTACGACTTAACAATCGAGCATGATCCGGGAAAAGCCAATGTTGTGGCTGATACTTTGAACAGGAAAGTGGCGATGGAGTTGAGGGCGATGTTTGCTTGTCTGAGCATATCGCAAGATGGTAACCTTGTTGCTGAGTTGCAAGTGAAGCCATCTCTGGTTCAATTAATCAAGGATGAGCAGTTGCTTGATGATTCTCTTGTACCGCATGTTCGGGATATTGCGGAAGGAAGGCCTTCGAACTTCAGTTTCAACGATGATGGTGCTCTATGTTTTGGGAGTCAGATAGTGGTGTCGAATGTTGTGGAGTTGAGGCACACTATTCTGACTGAAGCTCATACTAGTCCTTTTGCTATGCACTTTGGTAGTACGAAAATGTATCGTGATTTGAAGGATGAGTACTACTGGGTGGGGTTGAATAAGGATGTTGCCGAGTTCGTTAGCAAATGTATGGTTTGTCAGCGGGTCAAGACTGAACATCAGGTTCCTTCTGGGTTGTACCAGCCGTTGAGGATCCTAGAATGGAAGTGGGAAATGATTACCATGGACTTCATGTTTGGATTGCCCTTATCACCGTCGAAAAAGAATTCGGTTTGGGTGATTGTAGATCGCCTTACGAAGTGTGCACATTTCTTGACTGTGCATACTACGTATACCTTGGATAAGTTAGCTAAGTTGTACATTACTGAGATTGTGCGTTTGCACGAAGTGCCGAAATCTATAGTATCAGATAGAGGTTCGAGGTTCACATTGAGGTTTTGGGTATGTTTGTATCAAGCCTTGGGTACGCGGTTGAATTTCAGTACTTCTTATCATCCGCGGACGAATGGACAGTCGGAGCGTGTTATCCAAGTGCTTGAGGATATGTTGAGGTGTTGCGTTATTGAGTTTCAAGGATCTTGGGAGAAGCACTTGTCTTTGGATGAGTTCGCTTATAATAATAGTTACCAGGCAAGCATTCAAATGGCACCGTATGAGGCTTTATACGGGAGAAGGTGTAGAACTCCCCTTTGTTGGGCTGAAACGGGACAAAAGTTGATTTCGATGCCAGCTTTGTTGAAAGGAACCACCGAGAAGGTGAAGCTTATTTGTGAGCGTTTGAAGGCAGCATCAGACCGACAAAAGTCTTACGCGGATTTGAAGCGAAAGGAGATAGAGTTCGTAGTTGGCGAACGTATGTTTCCGAAAGTTTCACCTTGGAAGAAGGTGATGAGATTTGGCCGGAAGGGCAAATTGAGTCCAAGGTTCATTGGACCATATGAGGTGATAGAACGTGTGGCTCATGTTTCTTACAAGTTGAGACTGCCTTCAGAGTTAGAAAAGATACATAATGTGTTCAATGTATCCATGCTTCGGAGATATAGATCGAATCTGTCGCATGTTATGCATGTATAAGAGGTTGAGTTGAATCCAGACTTAACGTATGATGATGAGCCCATTGAGATTTTGGATAAAGATAGTAAGGTTCTCCGGGGTAAGACCATCGAGCTGGTCAAAGTCTTGTGGAGACATCGTGGCGTTGAGGAAGCCATGTGGGAAAGGAAAGATGACATAAAGAAGCAATTTCCTTACCTTTTTCCACCAGGTAAATTTCTAGGGCGAAATTTCTTAAGTGGGGGAGAGTTGTAACGCCCTGGTTTTTGGCCTACACGTTTTAAATGTTGAATCGGGCCGGTCAGGAACGGTTCGAACCCTTGAGGTTGGTTTAGGGAACACCTAGTTCGGGATGTTTTAAAAATATGGAAAAATATCTAAAAATCCTCATTTCTTATATAAATGATTATGGAGAAAACAATTTTACAAAATGTGATTTGGAAATAATACATTTTGGTATAGTGACCAAAATGCAATTTTTGCAAAAGTTGACTAGTGATTGTTTTGTAAAGGATTGAAACTTTGAATATTTAAGGAGCTAATTTTACTTATTTTTTTCATCATATTTCTCTTTAATTTGGGAGATTTTAATAATGATTTAATTAAAGAAACAAAATAGAATTAAAAAGGAAAATTAAAGTTGACTTTTCATAACTAATTTCACGATAGTTTTCTCTTTTTATTTTCTCTCAACTTCCAATCAGCCAAACACTTTTCTCTCATCAATTTTCATTTTGTTTGCTGAGATTTTATCTTCCAAAATATTTCCTATCTTTGTTTCATCAAATCCTTTTGATATTTTCTTTGGATTTCATGAAAACTTGCCCAAATTGAAGAGAGACCATCCATTAGAGGTAAGCTTTGTCCTTATCCTCTAATGATCAATTCTTTACTGAAATTCCCAAGTTATCAATCCTTTGTTGATGGTTTTTGAGTTGTTTTAATGTTATAAACATGAAATAATTGTTAAATTCAAGATTCTTGATGAGATCTGGGTGATTTTCGTATTTCTATTTTAAGCTCTATTTTAAGGTTGATTTCTAACATATTTTGGATGATATTTGATGGTGAGAATGAGGTTTTAACAAATAAATCCCGAGTAGGTTTGAGTTCCTAAGTTTGAGAAGCTAGATTTGTGGTTTTTGAGGAGTTTTTGGTGACCTGCTATTGCTGGAGGTATAAGGTTGTGTTTATGGTGATTTTTATGTTGATTGAAGTTTAGAAAAGGTTAGAATTGATAGATCTTGGCTGGGCTTTGATTTGAGAAAGTTTGGAGGTGATTTCGGTTATTTCGGATAGCCGAAATGCTAGTTTTGAGTAGAGCAACGAGTTAGAATGAGTGGCTGATGATTTTAATGCATGATGATGCATTAATCATCTGCTCTTATGTGTAATGAATAGGGGAGACATCTTTGGACGCATTTGGTGTTGATCCGTAAGTGCCAGAAGCCTAGAAATTGTTTCGGCAAGCAAGCGAAACGTTATCGGTGAGTGCAAATGGTTTTACAATTCCTTGAGGGACAAGGAAACAAGGTTTGGGGATTTAGGATTGGTTTGAAACACCATCCTAAGTCCGAAAGTAAGTATGCTTAGATTTGCTCTCGAAAAGTGGTTTGAGATTTTGATTAAATGCTATGCATGAATTGTGGTTTTGAAATGGGATGAGATACATTTGAGAAATGTTGCATCAAAATAGTAGGTGAGATGATGATTTTAATGTAATATATTGGCATAAATGATAAGAAGATTGCCAGATATAATTGGTTGACCAATAGGATGTAAAGTGAACTATAAACTAAAATTCGTACGTGCTCTTTGCAGTCGGGCAATGGGGGTAGTATCATCCCGATCCAAAGTGAGAATCCGATGATGAGAGATACCATCGGGGTAGGTCTTGGTGAAACACCCAAGCTTTATGGCGAAGAGAGATACTGCCATGAGAGTCCGATGATGTGAGATTCCACCGGGGTAGGACTTGGCTCTATGCCAAGCTAATACGCATATCTGAGTAAAGAGAAAATATGAAATGCCAATATATGAGAATGTATTTGATTCACATGTACCAATGTTGAAATGATTTTATGCTATGAGAAATGCATATGAGATTTTGAGATTTATGAAATGCTTTTGAATATCAAGCATGTGTGTGGCTTTTCCATGAGATTTGCATTGGTTGAATGCATGCGATAGATATAAAGATGGTTCATGTGATTTTCAAATGGTGATTTTCTTTGAAATAGTTTTCAAGCATAATATAGAAAGATCATGGTCTTTGAAATGGATTTCAAGAATGAGATTTATACGCTTGCATTGTTGTGTTGGTGTTTTTAGAGCATGCCTCACTAAGCTATCGTGCTTACGCTCTCTTTTACCAACAATGCAGATAATTGAGACATTTTTTGCAGCAAGGAGGCTTAAGAGGATCCAAGGAATAGTTAAGCTCAAGTATGGTGATGTTTTACATTTACCCTATTGTTGATGCAAGTTTTATATGGTTTGTAAAAGGCCTTTATATTGGTTTTGATGATTTAACTTGCCTTTTGGGATGCTTATGGTCTTTTGGTGTTTTTGACTTTTAGGGAGCATGCTTTAGAATCCAAATATTGATGTTGATGACGTTTGATGTTTTCCTTGACTTGTACCTCTAAGTGTTGATGCATATTGGTGTGCAAATAAGTTTAACTATTTGTTGGAGTGGTTTGGTTTGGTCGTTGAGGTTTAAAATGTGCATATTTGGCATTTGCAGACTGCAGCGTATCAGTACACCTCAGAGCGTATCGATACGGCCTACATGTTTTGTGAGGGCGTACCGGTACACGGTGTCGTATCTATACCCTCTTTAGTCACTAGACGAGGGCATATCGATACAGTACCTCAGCGTACCGATACGGTCTGGTGTTGGAAGACTGGGCAGTTTGACTATCGTGGGCATATCGATACCCTCCTTAGGCGTATCGATACACGAGTCGTTAAGTTGGTTAAACCTCAGCTGAGGATGTTTTGAAACGTTGCTTTTTAGTCGCTGAACTTCATAATGCAATTGGATGTGATTGGTTAGTCGGATTGTGATGAAAATTTACAAAGATGCATGAAATATGACTTATTGAATAGAGGTTACCTTAAAATCATAGAAGTCCTTGTAATTTGCAGAAATTACATTTTGGTCCCTAAATGTCTAGTTTGTACAATTAAACCCCTAAACGAAATCCGATCGATGTGATGTTTCTTCCTATGCTCTTTGGTGATCATATAGGACTTAAGTTTCATTTAGAAAAGAGAAAAAGAAATAAAGGGTCGTCAATCGGAGTCGACTTAAACGAGTTGGCTTCGGTTTTCCCCGTATAATCACCTCGGTTCGGGTCAACCGTCTAGACCGGACTAAGAGGGTTACAATCAAAGCATCGGATGCCTCAGGAGATAAACCAAAAAATTCTACTCCTTCTAAACTTCTCAAGCGCTCCAATGGCAAACCCATTTGTCCAATAGCAGGTGCTTGCACATTCACTCCAGCAACTGCAGCCTGGAATGCTCCTGTCATCGTCTGTACTAAAGGCGTCAAGTCTCCCAACACTGGACCAACTTGTCCTTGTTGTTCTTGCTCCCCACCCCCAGGTGATGGTGGCGGTGGAGGAGGTAAATTCGCACCAGGCAGAACCTCGTTCTCCTAATTACGTTGCTCATCTACAGTAGCAACTACCCTAGATCGTAATTCTATCTCGCGGTCCCATTGTGCTCTTAACATTAAGGCATGAATATAAAACAAACAAAAGATCAAACCAGCTTCTAACAAGGATCCAAGACTTGAAATCCAATTTATAAACATTTCACTAGGTAATAAGGCAATGGGCATTCCAATTTCCCCCCAGCATAGCATAAAGCATACAACATGCATGTCTCAACCATCATGCATCGCAAACATTAAAACTCAACCCATTCCAACATCATTTATATATGCTCACATTATAATCAATCACCATATATAACATCACCATCACATACTTAACATGTACATGCTTACACATTCACTAGGCAAAGCAAACATTACCAATAACACACCTTCACATCAAAATCACTTACCGACAACTTGGCTCTGATACCACCAAATGTAATCCCCTCAATAAAATACACTCTTTTATCTTGTCTAGATTCAAGTTACATTCCTATGTGTCCAAACAAGCAGCGGATCAAACGACATTCACTAAAGCTCAATGAACAACGTCAATTCTGGGTTTAGGGACCACTTCGTAAATTTGACAAATTGCAAGGTTATTACAAAATTAGGATTACGAACCTTTAATTAAGCTCAATACACGCTTCTCTGTAAAAACTCATCTCATGATAACCATTGAAACTCATTTAATTGCATACATGACTAACATGGACCAAAACGCATAGAAACAGAAACTCTGAATATTCCAAAAATTAAAATAATAGGCACTCGTTTTGAAACAGTGGGCCCCGTATCGGAACGGGCGTATTGAAACAGTGATACCCTGTTTTGAAATTTGGGATCATTTGGAAACCATTTTAGACCCGTTTTAGAACAGGGTTCACAGAGGCAAAATGTATCAAAACATGCCTCACCGTTTCGAAACACCTAGGCATTTTCAAGCCCCCGTTTTGAAACAGACAAGGGTGTTTCGAAACACTTGGGCCTGCAATATTTATATTTGCTGATTTAACTCAATTTTAATCATTCGAAACTAACCCGACATATACCCAATCATGCTTGCAACTTAAATACACATGAACAAACAAGAGAACATCGCAAATACCTCATTAAAGCATCATTCAAGAAATTAAGAGAACTAAAAACATGCTTCCTATGAGAAATAAGCACTAAAAGGTCAAACCTCAATTCCAAGCATAAACCGACATTTAAAAGACCATTTACATAACCAAATATGCATATCAAACTTGCAAAAAACTAGAAAATACCAAACAATCAACATTTATAACATTGGACAACCCCCACTACCTTTATTACACTAGTTCAAAACCTCAACATACTTTCAAGAAGTCTCTTGGAAGAATCCCTTGTTGTTGTTGCCTTAAACCTCCTAATTATCTGCATTGATAAACAAAAAGAGCATAAGCATACAAGCTTAGAGAGGATTGTTCAAAACCAAAAATATCATCAATGCACAAAACCATTTTCCATTCTTTTCAAGCCATAATGCCTCCATTGAAAACCGTGCACTTTATCATCAAAATTAGCATGCTAATCATCATGCAACATAAACCACATATTTTCCAGCAATTAAACCATTGCTACACAAATAACAAGCATTTTAAGCATAAACACCATTATGCTAAGCTTAAAACAAATCATGCATTTCTCATAATATGCATCATCAACATTTCCATAGCATCTCATTCCATTATATTGGCTCACAAGTGATAAACAACATTCTCAAAAACATATCGGATACACAGATTACCAAGGGTTGTCTAAACTCTTCATGCACTCTACCAGCATCTCAAGGATCATACACGGGAGCAACCCTCTACCGTTGTGACACTCGTGGTAGAGTATTCGGTACAATTACAACCCCTCAACACCACTCATCGGTAGATGTATAGCCCACTAACGAAAGACGAGACACACACAAGGTTCGCACTCGGGAGCTACCCTCAACCGTAGAAACCTTAAACAATCCTTAATTGTTAGGGTACTTGGATGCAGTTTTCATTACAATCACAACCCCTCAACATCCAAGGCGACTTGTTTATGGTGCACTCAATCCTATAGCCGGCTAACTATATCTGATTTCATTTATAAAACACTTCATTCAACATCACTTGTCAATATAATCAACATTTCGTGCATACCTCATTGTTTTTACAAAACATTCATGATAAGCCATAACTCAAGCATTAAATCATGCTTCAAAACTCATGCATCAACACATACATACAAGGATCACTTACCTATTGCATCCTAAACCTCATGGCATCATCAACACAATTATATACTCAAGAACATGCTCTAAAAACTGTAGGTAAATGCAATTAAAATCAAGAGCAACCAAAGGCTCAAACTAGCACAATCCGGGAGAGAAATTCACTTTACTTACTTCCGAACTTAGTAAAGCATTTTCTAAAATGTTTCCGCACTGGAAAACCAAGTTCCACTCACCGACTCGCGAAACCGCACTAGCCGACGCACAAATCACCCGTCCAAAGTCTCCAAAGTCACTTCGTTTGATTCCGGAACACTATCCCATGTTTTCAACACATTAAAACAAAGGTTCAATGCTTTAAAAAGCATCCAAAACACCTGCAGGCCTACTCTAAAGTATCAATTTACCCAATCGACACCTGTCTCAAAACATAAAAAATTGTTGCATGTAATAAAGAGGGCGTATCGATAAGCGGCAAGGTGTATCAAAACGTATAAGGGGCCGTATCGAAATAGCTATAGGTTGTATCGATGCAATTTTTGCAAACTTAGACAGTGCCAAACTTCGTATCGATGCACTACTAGGGTGTATCAGTACGGGTGACTGAAATTCAAAAGTTTACCGATCACTTCTAATTGACAAGGCAACGATCATATAATAAATGAAAAGATTTGAAATTATTAACCCCCATATCGATACGGTATAGGTCTGTATCGATACGCTTAAAAAAACTTTAAGCCCAGATGAATGTCGTATCGAAACAAACATAGCCGTATTGATGCACCCATATCGATACATGTTCAGCCGTATTGAAACGTCAAGTTCCAGTAGCCAATTAAGATGAGGCCGTATCAAAACGCTGGGATAACGTATCCAAACACATGTGTAGTTTTTTAAAATTTGGCTTTGGAAAGGTAAGGTCGTATCAAAACACTTATATAGTGTACTAAAACGCCTAAGCAATTTTGTTAAGCCATGCTTTGAAATCACTTAGAAAATTTTGTGGGGTTTAAGTTTTGACTTGGAAATATTTTAGGTTTAAATTCCTTGTTAATAGTGAGACTTTCAAGTACTTAAAAATTTATTTACTTTGCAATTTGGTCCTTAAAATATTTGTTATATCAAAATCAAACATAGGTTTGACAATCTCCCCCTTTTTGATATAACAAAACCAAAGTAAAATTTTAAGTATTCCCCTTAGTTTAAGCTAGGTTTTTGAAAGATTTAGATTGAAAATTTTAGCTTATACCCTTCTCCCCCTTTTTGTTAGTTCAAAATCAATGATAGAAGCAAGATAATATAAGCAAGATTAAGCAAACAACATAAACTTCATTAATAGCTTAAAGTATAATAATTCAGAACAAGCATAAATTCCAATCTTAAATCCTAAAAACATAAATCAAACCAAATATAAAGCATAAGTTCAAAAAGAAATAATATAGGTGCATAAAAGAAAATCCTAATATGATATGTAATGATATGCAAGACCTAAGACTCGTCTTGATCTTGATATTCATCTTCCTCTTCCTCTTCCTCTTCACCTTCATGGTTAACATTATTACCTCGAGATTATTGCCACTCATCATGAAAATCTTGAAGCGAGATGTCCATGGAGGCTTGTTAAGTTTCAAACGAGGTAACTCGATTATCAATCCAAAGGACTCTCTCCTCCAAAATGGTGAACCTTGTGCCAATCATAGCAAATCTGGAATTCATGTTTGTGCCCAAGGATGTGAATTTCTAGTTGAGAAAGGCCATGAGGGCATACATGGAAGGTTGGGCAACTTGAGCTTGAGGTTCCACTTGAGGAGGCACACCTTGTTCGGGTCTATCTTCTTGAGGAATTTGATTGCGACAAACCCAATAACCCTCATAGTAGTGAAACTTGGAACGAATAAGAGAACGCTCGTCGATCAGATCTTTGAGAGGCTTGGGTAAGTCATGCGAGCAATCAATCTCCATCTTCGAGAACAAGTAAATCAAAGCGGTGCCATATGTGAATGAAGATACAAGAGAAGTGTGGCGATGTTGAACAAGATAAACCATCTCCACAAACATGATTTGGCAAAGGTTTGGGCGAATACCTTCATGAAAGCAACGAATCCAAAAGTCATCAACTTGATAGATTGTTGAGAACTTTCCACCGGAGAGGTGAAACCACCAAGTGACCATAAGGTGAAGGATACTATCATGCATGTCAAGTAAAATCACGGAGCCATTGAGAATGTGTCCTAAAGAGTCTTCATCACTAACACCCTCATCATCTAATCCAAAAATGTCAGTTAAAACCTTTGGACCAATCCAAAGCTTCTTGCTCATAAGATAAGATTCAATAGCAATAACTTGACTCCGGTCGGGGCTAGAAATACACTGGGCAATTGCATAAAAATTAGGACAATTTAGTGATACAAAATACCGAGAATTTGCAAAAAGGACATGAAGTTCCATAGGCGTAAAAGATGAAGATATTTAAACTTAAAACGTTCAGAATCCAAAAAAGGTAGAGAGGTGATACGCTTACGACAGATTTGGTAGTTTTGGTATTGTCGGTAGTGAGCAAGAGTGGAGGGTCATGGAAAACACTTTTGGTAAATGAGAGGGGGTTAGGACGAGTAAGATCATTTTGATTGGAAGAACCTCTAACCTCACTAGTTCTTTGTCTCTTTTGAGGGTCCATAGTTCAAATCTGAAAAACACATCAAATCACAAAAAACAATGTATACATAAATCACCATATTCGATCCAATAATTAATCCAAAAATTCAAGGTATTGTGAAAAATCTATACAATATAGTTTTAAAACATATACAAATATAAAAAGGAATTTTAGTAAAAAGAATTTCGAAAAAAATAGTTTAGAAAAATATACGGTATAATTTTATATTCGAATAAAAAATATCAGTTTTGAAATAATTTTTGCAAAATCTTTAAAATATATACTATGTGTATATCATAGATACAAAAACTAATTTAAAAATAGTATATAAAATTAAACGAAATTGAAAAAGGAAAGAAAACGAGTTTTTACACCTTGAGAAAGGATTATGGATGAATGCTTGATGAAGATGCACCAAATTGATGAATAGAGCTTAGGCTTGATGTGAAGAACAAAAATCCTCAAAAGATTTGATGAAAAACAAAGGTTTTTATGGGTATTTATAGGATTAAAAACTAGGGTTTTGAGAGAAAAGAGTTTGGGTTTAGTAAAAGTTTGATTTAAAGTTGAAAACCCCTCTTTGTAACCCTCTTAGCCCGGCCTAGACATTTGACCCGAACTACGAAGATTACACGGGGAAAACCAAAGTCAACCCGAAAGTCAACCTTGATTCACGACCCTTTTTTATTTAAATCTTGTCTAGATGCACAGTAAGCCTATGCGAGTACTCACGAATCATGAGCGAGAAAGTCGCAACGATCAGATAACATTTAAGGACTCAATTGCTTAATTTACACGTTTAGGGACCAAAATGTAATTTTTGGAAATTAAAAGGACTTCATTGATTTTAGGATGACCAATTTATAATTAATTGTGTTTCACGCTTCTCTGTCAAATTTCAGCTTAAATAGACATTCCAAGCTCAAGCAATTGCATTCACAACATTTAGGACTAAAATGTAAAGCATGGAAACTCACATCAATTCAAACCAGCATCCAACGATCAATTGTATCGGAACGCCTACCCACCGTACTGAAACGCACGTATCGAAACGGTGTTGACCGTTTCGGTACGCGGGTATGTTCCGAGACCAGTACTGAAACATGGCACTACAGTAGCCAAACTGTTTCGAAACAGCTTCAACCGTTTTGAAACACCAAGACCATTACAGGCCCCCTTTCGAAACAATTGAGGGTGTTTCGATACCCCTTGCCCAGAAACAACCGATATAGCTAGTTTTCACCCTTTAACCCATTCAAACATGCCTCAAAGATTCCCAAACAATACCAGTGAACCATTTTACAATTAAGGAACACATTTAGGACTCTCTAGCACGAGCATGGCATCAAACACAAAATCACATAGTCTAAAGGCATGCTCCCTAATCTCAAAACCAATATAAGCAACCCAACCTCAAACCAAACATTTAATGCCACTTACAAACCAAAAATGCCAACATAAACAAGCCACAAACTTAGGGAGTTCAAACATATCTCCCAAAAACAATCTTGGTTTCCCATTGCCATTATATCATAACTAAAGTGTATGAAAACTTCACCATACATGAGCTTGTACTTCCTTGGATGTTCTTATCCTCCTTGATGCCTGAAAACACTTCAATTATCTGCATTATTGGTAAAAGAGAGCGTAAGCACAAATGCTTAGTGAGGCATGCTCTAAAGAAAACCAACTCAATAATGCATTTCTTGAAAACACTTTCTCAAAAGCTTTTAAACAACATGCTCATTCTATCTCATGCTTGAAAACCATTCAAAGAAACTTCTCATTGAAAACACATGTACCTTCATTCTATCTAATGCATTTAAACCAATGCAAAAATCATGGCAAAGCCATACTCATGCTTGTAACACCAAAGCATTTCATATACAAATCTCATATGCATTTCTCATAGCATAAATCATTACCTCAAAGGTACATGTGAATCAAAAACAATTTCATATTTTATATTGCAATTTCACATCTCATTATTACTCGGATATGCGGACATCATTCTCAAACCACTAGACGCTTCCGGTGGAATCTCACATCACCGTACTCACATGGCAGAATCTCTCATCGCCACAAAGCTTGGGTATTTCACCAAGTCCTACCCAATGGAATGCTCATCATCGGTTCTCTCCATTTGGATTAACCAAAGAGCACGTACGAATTTTTAGTTTATAGTGCACTCTCATCCTATTAATCGATCAATTATATTCGATAAGTATCTCAACATCTATGCCAATATATTATGTCAAATCATCATCTCACCTACTGTTTTCATGCAACAATTCTCACAACATTCTCATCTCATTTCAAAACCATAACATTTTCCATGCTTTAAACAAAAGCTCAAATCTCAACCATGAAACATGTTACTTCATGAAATCATTTCAAGCATCATCTCATCCTATAAAATATGCATAAAAACAATAGGAATTTATCTATCTCAAACCATGAGCATGTAAAAGCATTTTAGGGGAAATCGCCACATTTATGAGAGCAATCTAGACAATACTTACTTCCGAACTTAGGAAGGTGTTTCAAACCTTTCCTAAATCCCCAAACCTTGATACTTTGTCCCTCAAGGACTTCTAAAACTATATGCACTCACGGATTACGTTTCGCTTGCTCGCCGAACCGCTATCTAGGCTTCTGGATCAACACCAAAGGCGTCCAGAGATGTCTCCCCTATTTTAAACACATAAGAGCAGAGGATTAATGCATCATCATGCATTGAAATCATCATCCACACACCTAAACTCGCTGCTCTACTCAAACACCTCATTTCAGCTATTAAACACAACCGAAAACATCTCCAAACTCCTCCATAACAAAGCCCAACCAAGATCTATCACTTCTAATCATTTCTAAACTTCAATTAACAACAAAAACCTCCCCCAAAATCGTCCTTATACCTCCAGCAATGACAGAACACCAAAATCACCCCAAAAACCATCATTCTAGCAAGCAAAACTTAGGAAACCAAACCTATTCGGGATTTGATTGATAAAACCTCATTTGTAACATCAATTAACATCCAAAATACATTAGAAAACCACCTCAAAACAGAGCCCAATCATTCACCACGAAAATCTTCAAGATCTCTTCCAAAATCTTAGGTTTTAAGACAATTTCTTGTTTCTAACATTAAAACCACTCAAAAATCATTAACAAAGGATTGATAACTTGGGAATTTCAGTAAAGAACTGATCATTAGAGGAGAAGGACGAAGTTTACCTCTAATGGATGATTTCTCCTTGATTTGGGCAAGTTTTCTTGAAAATTCAATGTAGAAATCAAGAGGTTTTGATGAGGAATTGATTAAGAATCAAAGGAAGATTGAAATCTCATCAAATGAAGTGAAAATCAAAGTATAATTGCTGGAGAGAATGTGTTTGGCTGAAAGGAATTTGAGAGAAAATGAAATGAGGGAAAATTTGTGAAAAGTAGTTATGAATAGTCAAAGGTAGTTTCTAAATTAATTAACCTTCATTTCCTTTAATTAAAACATTAATAAAATCAACCAAATTAAGGAAAAATCTGATGAAAACATTTTGGTAAAATTAGCTCCTTAAAGATTCAAAATTTCAATCTTTTACAAAACAATCACTCTTTAACTTTTGCAAAAACTGTGATTTGGTCACTACACCAAAATGTAGTATTTCCAAACCTTATTTTGTAAAATTGATTTCACCATAATCTTTCATATATTAAATGAGGATTTTTAGATATTTTTCTATATTTTTAAAGCTTCCCGAACTAGGTGTTCCCTAAAGCTCACTTAAGATTCAAACCGTTTTCTGACCGATCCGATTCAGACTCTAAAACATCTAGGCCCAAATTTAGGGTATTACAACTCTCCCCCTCTAAAGAAATTTCGTCCTCGAAATTTACCTGGAGGAAAAAGGTAAGGAAACTGCTTCTTCATATCTTCCTTTCTTTCCCACGTGGCTTCCTCAACACCATGATGCCTCCGCAACACCTTAACCAGCTCAATGGTCTTACCACGGAGAACCTTACTGTCTGAATCCAAAATCTCAATTGGTTCCTCATCGTAAGACAAATATGGATTCAACTCTACTTGCTCCACAATCATAACATGCGAAGGATCCGATCTATACCTCCGAAGCATGAATAGATGAAACACATTATGTATCTTTTCTAGCTCTTGTGGTAGTCTCAACTTGTAAGCAACAGGACCCACACGTTTTATCACCTCGTATGGTCCAATGTATCTCGGGCTCAGCTTGCCCTTCCGGCCAAATCTCATCACCTTCTTCCAAGGTGAAACCTTCAAGAACACACGGTTACCCACCGCAAATTTTATCTCCTTACGCTTCAAATCCACGTAAGACTTTTGCCGATCTGATGCTTCCTTCAACCGCTCACAAATAAGCTTCACCTTCTCGGTGGTTCCTTTCAACAAAGTCGGCATCTAGACCAAGTTTTGTCCCGTTTCAACCCAGCAAAGAGGAGTTCTGCACTTCCTCCCATATAAAGCTTCATAAGGTGCCATTTGAATACTCGCCTGATAGCTGTTATTATAAGCAAACTCCACCAAAGGCAAATGCTTCTCCCAAGAGCCTTGAAACTCAATCACACAACACCTCAACATATCCTCAAGCACTTGGATAATACGCTCTGGTTGTCCATCCGTCTGTAGATGATAAGAAGTACTGAAATTCAGCCGCGTACCCAAATCTTGATGTAAACACTCCCAAAATCTTGCAGTGAACCTCGGATCTCTATCCGACACAATATATTTTGGTACACCATGCAGACGTACAATCTCAGCAATGTACAGCTCTGCAAGCTTATCCAAGGTGTACATAGTATGCACAAGTAAGAAATGCGCACACTTCGTAAGGTGATCCACAATCACCCACACAAAATTCTTCTTTGACGGAGATAATGGCAAACCAGACACAAAGTCCATGGTGCTCCTCTCCTATTTCCACTCAGGGATCCTCAGCGGTTGCAACAACCCCGAAGGAAACTGATGCTCGACCTTAACCCGCAGACAAACCATGCACTTGCTCACATACTTAGCAATATCTTTCTTCAAACCCACCCAATAGTTCTCATCCTTCATATCATGGTACATCTATGTACTACCAGGGTGCATAGCAAATGGACTACTATGGGCTTCGGTCAGAATAGTACGCCTCAACTCAACATCATTCGGCACCACTATCTGACTTCCAAAACATAAAACACCATCATCATTAAAACAGAAATCTTGTGGTCTATCCTCGGCTATATCCTGGACATGTGGCACCAAAGAATCATCCAACAATTGTTTATCCTTTATCAACTGAACTAGAGATGGTTTCACTTGCAACTCAGCAACAAGACCACCATCTCGCGATATGCTCAAGCTAACAAACATCGCCCTTAACTCCACCGCCACTTTCCTGCTCAGAGCATCGACCACAACATTGGCCTTTCCCGGATGATACTCGATCGTTAGATCGTAATCCTTAAGAAGCTCCACCCATCGTCGTTGCCTAATATTCAACTCTTTCTGAGACATCAAATACTTCAAACTTTTGTGATCCGTGTACATAATACACTTCTCATCATAAAGATAATGTCTCCAGATCTTCAAAGCAAAAACCACCGCAGCTAACTCAATGTCATGCGTAAGATAATTGCACTCATGCACTTTCAATTGACGCGATGCATAAGCCACCACCTTACCCTCTTGCATTAACACACACCCCAAACCAACGTAAGATGCATCACTATACACCACAAACTCTTTCCCTGATTCAGGTTGAACCAAGATAGGAGCTTGCGTTAGAGCTGCCTTAAGCTTCTCAAAAGCTTGCTGTCTCGCTTCCATCCACTCATACTTAACATCTTTTTGCAACAATTTCGTTAAAGGGGCAGCAATCTTAGAAAATCCATCCACGAACCTCAGGTAGTATCCTGCCAACCCAAGGAACTACGGACTTCATGAACAGACTTATGAGGCTTCCAATTCATCACCGCCTCAACCTTATGGGGATCAACTCGAATCCCTACTACCGAAACCGCATGACCAAGGAAAAGAACTTCTCTTAGCCAGAACTCACATTTGCTCAGCTTAGCATAAAGCTGATTTTCCAACAACGCTTGCAAAACAATTCTCAAATGGCCTTCATGCTCCTCCTCGGTACGAGAGTACACAAGGATATCGTCGATGAACACCACAACAAACTTGTCCAAGAATTCATGGAACACCCTATTCATCATGTCCATGAAAGCAGCAGGAGCATTCGTCAAACCAAACGGCATCACAAGGAACTCATAATGCCCATACCTCGTTCTAAATGTTGTTTTCGGCACATCCACATCTTTCACCTTTAACTGATAGTACCCTGACCTCAAGTCAATCTTTGAAAACACAGCCGCTCCCCGAAACTGATCAAAAAGTTCATCAATCCTCGGCAAAGGATACTTGTTTTTGACGGTCAACTTGTTCAGCTGACGATAATCGATGCACATTCTCATCGTGCCATCTTTCTTTTTCACAAACAAGACCGGTGCATCCCAAGGTGACACACTGGGCCGAATGAAGCCACGGTCAAGCAACTCCTGAAGTTGCGTCTTCAACTCCTTCAACTCTTTGGGTGCCATGCGAAAGGAGCAATAGACACCGGAGTCGTGTTCTCATGCAGCTCAATCCCAAACCCCACCTCTCGACTAGGCGGCAAACCAGGTAATTCCTCCGGAAACACTCCAGGAAATTCACACACAGTTCTTATATCCTGAACGCGCACCTCCTTTGAACTAGGATTCATAAAAAAAGCTAGGTAAGCCTCGCAACCTTGCCGCAACATCCGGCTCGCTTCTAATGTAGACACCACATTGGAAAGAATCTTCACATTCTCACCCACCACCACCACCTCATAATCATCTGCAAGTTTCAACGAAACTCGCTTGCTTTCAAAATCCACAACGGCTCTATGCTCAAAAAGCTAATCCATGCCAAGGATTACATCAAAACCATAGAATGGCAATTCCATGAGATCAACAAGATAAACATGATTTTGCACCTTCAAGGGACATCTCCTATACGACTTTCTTATTACAACCGTCTCATCAAAATAACTAGTCACGCGCATACCAACATCCAAAGACTTAACAGGTAAACCAAGCATTTAAGCATGTTCACGCAATATGTATGAGTGTGTAGATCCAGAATCAATCAAAGAAAGTAATGACAAGGATTGCAAAGTAAAGGTACCTGCGATCACATCCGTATCATTCCTTCCCTCACGATGGGCATACACTCGAGCTGACCGCCACCCTCAGGTTGAACAACCACAACATGTGCCACGTTCCTTCCACCATCATCCCTACGCTGCAAATTACCACAGCTGGGCCCACGACCTCTCTGTGGCTCAGCTGCTCTCACTAGAGCATGTCCCTCTCTCAACGGCTAAGGACAATCTTTCTTCAAATGTCCTCGGTTTCTACAATTCCAGCATGTCCCAAGGTTACCCCAACACTCACCACCATATCTTCTACCACAACGATTACATTCAGGAGTCCTTAAAAAAGCATTAGGTCCTTGCTGACCTCTACCAGGGTTACCACCCCCACGTCTAATATCATAGTGCGGCTTCCTATCCTTATGTTTCTTGTTGCGATCTCTACCATAATCGCATTCTGCAGCTCGTTTTCCCGAGATAGAGCCACCAGCTTGACTTGCCAAACCAAAATTCGATTCAATGTCCTTGGCTCTTGTGACCAAGATATCGAAGTTAGTGTAATCAGCTGCAAGCATATAGGTCTTGACATCCGCGGCCAGCCCATAACGGAAACGCTCGCACCTCTCCCGCACAATAGGGATTAGCTCAGGTGCATACTGGCTAAGGCAAACAAACTAAATCTCATATTCGGCTACATACATGTTCCCTTGCATGAGAGACATAAACTATCTCTTCTACTCGTCGAGATAGCGAACTCCTAGATATTTACGCTTGAAAGCATTCAAGAAGAATGTCCAAGTCACCTCATCGTCCTCCATTCCAGAAATAGTGGTCGTCCACCACATATAAGCATCACCATGCAGTAGTGACACAATACAACCCAGCTTATGCACATTGTTGCAGTCCAACTGACCTAGAATTCTCTTGGTGCTCTCCGACCAAGACTCAAATCCTTTCGGAGACAAGCCTCTGAACTCAGTCCCACCTAGACTGCGGAGACGCTCCAAAGGCAATCTCACATTAACACCATCCTGAGGTGCAGCTCCATAAGCTCCAACTATTGGTGCCTGGAAAGCTCCAGCAATAGCCTGTATCAACATGGTCATGTCAGGAGCAGCTTGCCCCTGCACACCCTCGGGTCCAACAACCCCAGCATTACCAGCCCCAGCTCCACCACCACCGGGTGGTCCACCAGGGGAAGAGGAGGAGGTAAATCCTCAACATTCTCCGCATTCTCATTATCAGCAATCGATCTAGTATTGATTCTCAGCTCTCTATGTGGCCCCATTATAAAAAACAATGCAATGACAAAAATGCAATAAACACAATTAGGTATAAAAAGGTAAGTAATCCAAGTACTCATGCTCATTTTCGAAAACAATTCTTCTCATTAGTTTTGCAATGGCAATGGGATCCCCCAACCGCACTCCAAACATAGCATAGCATCACAAAATCAACTCAAGTGAATCACACAACAATGTTCATACACCAAACTTTCACTAGAAAGATACAATCATGCATAATCACAAAATACAACCACATACCAAGCCCCAATTATTCGATAACCTGGCTCTAATACCAACAAATTTAACCCCTTAGCTCGGCCTAGACGTTTGATCCGAACTACGAAGATTACACGGGGAAAACCAAAGTCAACCCGAAAGTCAACCTTGATTCACAACCCTTTTTTATTAAAATCTTGTCTAGATGTACATTAAGCCTATGCGAGTACTCGCGAATCATGAACAAGAAAGGCACAGCGATCGGATAACATTTAGGGACTCAATTGCATAATTTACGCGTTTAGGGACCAAAATGTAATTTTTTGAAATTAAAAAGACTTCATTGATTTTAGGATTACCAATTTATAATTAATTATGTTTCATTCTTCTCTGTCAAATTTAAGCTTAAATGGACATTCCAAGCTCAAGCAATTGCATTCACAACATTTAGGACTAAAATGTAAAGCATGAAAACTCAAAGCAATTCAAACCAGCATCCAACGGTCAACTATATAGGAACACCTACCCACCGTACCGAAATGCACGTATCGAAACAGTGTTGAACGTTTCGGTACGCGGGTATGTTCCGAGACCAGTACTGAAACAGGACACTCCAGTTTCGAAACAATTGAGGGTGTTTCGATACCCCTTGTCCAGAAACAGCAGATATAGTCGGTTTTTCACCCTTTAACCCATTCAAACATGCCTCAAAGATTCCCAAACCATACCAGCAAACCATTTTACAATTAAGGAACACATTTAGGACTCTCTAGCACGAGCATGACATCAAACACAAAATCACATAGTCTAAAGGCATGCTACCTAATCTCAAAACCAATATAAGCAACCCAACCTCAAACCAAACATTTAAGGTCACTTACAACCAAAAAATACCAACATAAACAAGCCACAAACTTAGGGAGTTCAAACATATCTCCCAAAAACAACCTTGGTTTCCCATTGCCATTATATCATAACTAAAGTGTATGAAAACTTCACCATACACGAGCTTGTACTTCCTTGGATGTTCTTATCCTCCTTGATGCCCGAAAACACTTCAATTATCTGCATTATTGGTAAAAGAGAGCGTAAGCACAAATGCTTAGTGAGGCATGCTCTAAAGAAAACCAACTCAATAATGCATTTCTTGAAAACACTTTCTCAAAAGCTTTTAAACAACATGCTCATTCTATCTCATGCTTGGAAACCATTCAAAGCAACTTCTCATTGAAAACACATGTACCTTCATTCTATCTCATGCATTTAAACCAATGCAAAACTCATGGCAAAGCCATACTCATGCTTGTAACACCAAAGCATTTCATATACAAATCTCATATGCATTTCTCATAGCATAAATCATTACCTCAAAGGTACATGTGAATCAAAAACAATTTCATATTTTATATTGGCATTTCACATCTCATTATTACTCAGATATGCGGACATCATTCTCAAACCACTAGACGCTTCTGGTGGAATCTCACATCACCGTAATCACATGGCGGAATCTCTCATCGCCACAAAGCTTGGGTATTTCACCAAGTCCTATCCGATGGATTGCCCATCATCGGTTCTCTCCCTTTGGATTAACCAAAGAGCACGTACGAATTTTTAGTTTATAGTGCACTCTCATCCTATTGATCGATCAATTATATCTGGTAAGTATCTCAACATCTATGCCAATATATTATGTCAAATCATCATCTCACCTATTGTTTTTCATGCAACAGTTCTCAAAACATTCTCATCTCATTTTAAAACCATAACATTTGACATGCTTTAAACAAAAGCTCAAATCTCAACCATGAAACATGTTACTTCATGAAATCATTTCAAGCATCATCTCATCCTATAAAACATGCATAAAAATAGTAGGAATTTATCTATCTCAAACCATGAGCATGTAAAAGCATTTTAGGGGCAATCACCACATTTATGAGAGCAATCTAGTCAATACTTACTTCCGTACATAGAAAGGTGTCCAAAGATGTTTCCCTTGTTTTAAACACATAAAAGCAGAGGATTAATGCATCATCATGCATTGAAATCATCAACCACACACCTAAACTCGTTGCTCTACTCAAACACCTCATTTCGGCTATTAAACACAATCGAAAACATCTCCAAACTCCTCCAAAACAAAGCCCAGTCAAGATGTATCACTTCTAATCATTTCTAAACATCAATTAACAACAAAAACCTCCCCAAACTCGTCCTTATACCTCCAGCTATGACAGAACACCAAAATCACCCCAAAAACCATCATTCTAGCAAGCAAAACTTAGGAAACCAAACCTATTCGGGATTTGATTGATAAAACCTCATTTGTAACATCAATTAACATCCAAACTACATTAGAAAACCACCTCAAAACAGAGCCCAATCATTCACGACGAAAATCTTCAAGATCTCTTCTAAAATCTTTAGTTTTAAGACAATTTCTTGTTTTTAACATTAAAACCACTCAAAAATCATTAACTAAAGATTGATAACTTGGGAATTTCAGTAAAGAACTGATTATTAGAGGAGAAGGACGAAGCTTACCTCTAATGGATGATTTCTCCTTGATTTGGGCAAGTTTTCTTGAAAATTCAATGTAGAAATCAAGAGGTTTTGATGAGGAATTGATTAAGAATCAAAGGAAGATTGAAATCTCATCAAATGAAGTGAAAATCAAAGTATAATTGCTGGAGAGAATGTGTTTGGCTGAAAAGAATTTGAGAGAAAATGAAATGAGGGAAGATTTGTGAAAAGTAGTTATGAATAGTCAAAGGTAGTTTCTAAATTAATTAACCTTCATTTCCTTTAATTAAAACATTAATAAAATCACCCAAATTAAGGAAAAATCTGATGAAAATATTTTGGTAAAATTAGCTCCTTAAAGATTCAAAGTTTCAATCCTTTACAAAACAATCACTCTTTAACTTTTGCAAAAACTGCGATTTGGTCACTACACCGAAATGTAGTATTTCCAAACCTTATTTTTTAAAATTGATTTCACCATAATCTTTCATATATTAAATGAGGATTTTTAGATATTTTTCTATATTTTTAAAGCATCCCGAACTAGATATTTCCTAAAGCTCCCTTAAGATTCGAACCGTTTTCTGACCGATCCGATTCGGACTCTAAAACATCTAGGCCCAAATTTGGGGTGTTACACTCTTTAAAGACTCTTTTAACATTTTGCGGACACGCGTACCGATACGCCATGCGGCGTATCGAAACAGGTGTACTGGTACGCTTTTAAAGTTGTACCGAAACACGAGCATGTATAGGTACATGTTTAACTGTACCGAAACACTATCGATGCGTGTATCGAAACGCTCTTTACCCATTCTGATATCTTTTTCCCAGAAACTATTTTGGTCATATGTCCAGGAGCCCGTATCAAAACGCCTTGACCCGTTTCGATACACCTATGCCATAAAGTGCATTTTAGGCAACAAGAGGCTTATGAAGACTATTTTAATCGAGTCTAAATGCATGTGTATGACATATGATCAACATGTATAGGTTTGGTAAAGATACATAAACACATACATCAAACAAATTTAAGCAAGTTATTGAACTTAAGAGGTTCTAAAGGGTCAAGAAAGGCTACTTAAACCTAACTCTCTCCTAAGAGTCCAAAAACGCTCTTTGTCTAGAGTTTTGGTAAAGATGTCACCTAATTGATTCAAGGTGTCAACATACTCAAAAACTACATCATTTTTCAAGACATGGTCCCTAATGAAATGATGTCTTATTTCTTTGTGTTTGGTTCTAGAATGGTGGATGTGATTCTTAGTGAGACATATAGAACTGGTGTTGTCAGACTTAAGGGGTATGGTACCTACATCAACTCAATAATCTAAAAGTTGTTGCTTTATCCAAAGGACTTGAGCACAACAACTTCCGGCCGATATGTATTCCCCTTCGGTGGTAGATAAGGCTACACTATTTTGTTTCTTAGAGAACCAAGATATGAGCATACTACCTAGGAATTGACATGTTCCGGAGGTACTTTTTCTATCTATCTTACATCCCCCATAATTTGCATCTGAGAAAGCATGCAAATCAAAGGAGGAATCTCTAGGGTGTGATTCTCTAGGACTAGCTTGAAACCTAGCACACAAGCAAATACTAAAGATAATGTTGGGTCTACTTATGGTATGGTAAAACAAAGAACTGATCATAGAACAATAAAGCTTTAAATCAACACACTTACCTCATTCATCTTTGTCAAGCTTTATAGATGAGCTCATTGGAGTGGCTTGAGGTTTCACATTCTCCAAGAAAAACTTCTTGAGCATGTCCTTGATGTATTTGGCTTGATTAATGAAGGTGTCGCCCTTCCTTTGTTTGATTTGTAGTCCCAAGAAGAATGAGAGCTCCCCCATCATGCTCATCTCAAACTCACCTTGCATTAGCTTAGCAAACTCTTGGAAAAATAACTCATTAGTAGAACCAAAAATAATATCATCAACATATATTTGGACTACTAAGATGTCTTTGTCATTTCTCTTTAATAAATAGTGTAGTGTCACTCTTTCCTTTTTGTTGAGTTGTGTGGAGCTCGATTCGATCAACCAATTTAGCTCACCAAGTGGTGGAGAGGTGGATATTTGGGTGGAAGGGTTGTGGAAGCTAAAATGAAAATAGACACAATGATTTATAGTGGTTCGGCCTTCGAACAAGCACCTACATCCACTACCTTAGCTTCCCACTAAGGATTTCTCAATCAATCCACTAATTGATTCGTCCCCTTTTCTAGGATTAGGAGGAAACCCTTACAACCGATCAAGCTTCTACCCAAAGCCTTGATCAAAACCCTCTTTTACAAAGAGATAAATAAAGCAAACTTAAACCCTCTAATAGGTGTTTGTTTGCACAATGAAGCACTCACCCAAAACCTAAAACACTTGAGCAAATTTGACAATTTTGGCTCACTAGTGTTTGTCTATACAAGAAATGACAAATTAAGCACTAAGACAATTTCTTGATCATTTGATGTTTGACAATATGAGCATTAGCCTTCTCTTGATGCTTGGAGGTCCCTTTTATACTCCCAATTGAGTTTATAGTCGTTTAGGACCGTTGGGGTTGAAATAGAGTCGTTGGAGCCTTTAATTCCCTCCATAAATGCAGTTCTGCAGCTCCCCGTTTCGAAACGCTCGAAGCCGTTTCGAAACACCCTCAATATAGAAAGAGCCGTTGCAGTCTGTCAGGGTACCCGTTTCGGAACACCCCCTTGCCGTTTCGAAACGCGTATCGGAACGCTATAAGCCCGTATCGAAACGACCTGCATTTAAAAGTTAGTTGGGAAAGAGCCGTTGGGGTTTATGACCGTTGTGGTCAGTGCCACGTGGGCGTATCGAAACGGCCTAGCCTGTTTCGAAACGCTGGCCCCGTTTCGATACAAGTATCGAAACGTTTTGGCCACTGGAGGCACCTGTTTCGAAACGCCCTAAGGTGTTTCGAAACACTTGGTCAGTTTTGTTAAAATTGGCTTTAGAAAACATGAAAAACCTTTATGAAAAATTCCTTAAATATTATTTCAAGTTGTTTGGACTTTGGAAATGTTTTAAATACTTTTTAAATCAGTCCAAAACAATTTTCAATTATTATATCAAAACATTAGTTCTACAATCTCCCCCTTTTTGATATAATAAAACCACTTGAAAAATTGTTTGGAATTCTCCCCCTTTAACTTTAAAAATGTGAATAAGAGATAAAAATTTTAATTCAAATAAAGCTCCCCCTGAAAAATTGAAAATTCAATTTTTCAAACCATTTCTCCCCCTTTTTGTTATATCAAAAAGATTTAAAACATTGAGTTCAAAAATAACAATAGAGGTAAAATTTGATAAAATTAAGAATTTTGGTTTTAAAATGGCTCCCCCTTACTCAAGGCATCATTGAAATGTGAGTCCAACATATATGATCATCTAGTTGAATTAAATAAACATAAGACTAATAAAATCAAAACAACTAGAAATTTTACCAACACTTGAACCCAAGGGAGGATGTGAAGCCTTCCTTCTTCAAGTGTTCTTTCTTGTGTGTATGGAGCTCCCCCTCAATGTTTGACTTGTTGCACATCTCCATCACACCTACAATAGACAATCAAGTAATTTTTGGTATCCAAATTGCTTTGGATCCATAAACGTTAGTTGCACAAAATTTAGTCCCCTTAGGAATCCATTTTTCAATTTCATCCTTTTTAGTTGAAGTGGTTAGTCCTTTTGGGACCCAAACACTTCTAAAACATTTTCCATTCATAAATCTAGGGGCACTAGATTGTCTAACATAAAAATTTGATTTTCCAAAATTGTTTTTCTTTTCAAGTTCCTTGGAAATCAAATCTTTTTCTTCTTGAACTTTTTGAAGCAATTTTTGTAAATCAAGACATTTCAATTCAGACTCTTCAAGTTTTGCTTCAAGTTCAAGTTTGGTTTTAGAAAGCAAATCATTTTGAATTTTTAACTTTGAAACCAATTTATTGTTTTTCAAAATGTGGCTTTTAAAATCTAAAACCAATTCATCATAGGCATCTTGTAATTCATCAAAAGTGTAAGAACATGAAGTAGATGAATTAGAAGTTACCCTTGAATCTTCTTCGATGGCCATAAGGCAAAGGTTGGCTTGTTCATCATCGGTAGAGTCCTCATCACTCCAAGTAGCCACATGTGCCTTCTTCTTATGGCTTGAAGTGCTTGCCCTCTCCTTTCTTTTAGGTTCTCGTTCAAGCTCTCTCAAGGCTTTCTTCATGAAAGGGGCACACTTCTTGAAGAGATGAACTATCTCTTCATCTTCATCCTCCTCTTCACTTGTGTAGACATGATGGCAAGTGGAGGATTTGAGAGCCATGGCACTAGCATTGATGCCAAGCCCTTTGATTTTCTTCTCTCCCATAGCTCTAATTTCTTCCATCTTCTTCTCATCCTCTTTATTCTTCTTCATGATTTGATGAGTAAGTAGTGACCCCATGAGTTCATCAAGCTTCAAAGTCTTCAAATTTTTGGCTTCGATGATGGCGGTCCTCTTTGAGTCCCAAGACTCGGGAAGTGAGTAGATGAGCTTTCGAACAAGCTTCTCCTCCGGGATGGCTTCTCCATAACCTTTAAGACCATTGGTGATGGTGGAGAACCTATCAAACATCTTCTCGATGTTCTCTTCCGGATCCATTTTGAAGTTCTCATACTCCAAGGTTAGGAGCCCAATCTTGGTCTCCTTGACTTCATTTGTCCCCTCGTATGTGACTTCAAGCTTGTCCCATACCTCCTTGGCACTCTCACAAGAAGACATATTCTCATAGATGGATGGACCAAATGCACAAAATAGAATGTGCAATGCTTTGCAATTTAGCTCCATCTTCTTGCGATCGTCGGCACTCCACTCCGCTTTATTTCTTTTAGGCACGAACGGGCCATCTTCAACTACATCCCATAGCTTGTAATCTTTTGATTTGATGAAGAACTTCATCTTTGTCTTCCAATGGGCATAGTGAGCTCCGTCAAAGAAAGGCGGTTTGTCGATTGATTGTGCCATTGAGCCGGTTGATGAAAAAGTGATCGAGCTTGCCGGATCTTCTCAATAGGATGTTAATCCTCACCGATTGAGCCAAGCTCTGATACCAATTGTTGAGTTGCGTGGAGCTCGATTCGATCAACCAATTTAGCTCACCAAGTGGTGGAGAGGTGGATATTTGGGTGGAAGGGTTGTGGAAGCTAAAATGAAAATAGACACAATGATTTATAGTGGTTCGGCCTTCGAACAAGCACCTACATCCACTACCTTAGCTTCCCACTAAGGATTTCTCAATCAATCCACTAATTGATTCGTCCCCTTTTCTAGGATTAGGAGGAAACCCTTACAACCGATCAAGCTTCTACCCAAAGCCTTGATCAAAACCCTCTTTTACAAAGAGATAAATAAAGCAAACTTAAACCCTCTAATAGGTGTTTGTTTGCACAATGAAGCACTCACCCAAAACCTAAAACACTTGAGCAAATTTGACAATTTTGGCTCACTAGTGTTTGTCTATACAAGAAATGACAAATTAAGCACTAAGACAATTTCTTGATCATTTGATGTTTGACAATATGAGCATTAGCCTTCTCTTGATGCTTGGAGGTCCCTTTTATACTCCCAATTGAGTTTATAGCCGTTTAGGACCGTTGGGGTTGAAATAGAGTCGTTGGAGCCTTTAATTCCCTCCATAAATGCAGTTCTGCAGCTCCCCGTTTCGAAACGCTCGAAGCCGTTTCGAAACACCCTCAATATAGAAAGAGCCGTTGCAGTCTGTCAGGGTACCCATTTCGGAACACCCCCTTGTCGTTTCGGAACGCGTATCGGAACGCTATAAGCCCGTATCGAAACGACCTGCATTTAAAAGTTAGTTGGGAAAGAGCCGTTGGGGTTTATGACCGTTGTGGTCAGTGCCACGTGGGCGTATCGAAACGGCCTAGCATGTTTCGAAACGCTGGCCCCGTTTCGATACAAGTATCGAAACGTTTTGGCCACTGGAGGCACCTGTTTCGAAACGCCCTAAGGTGTTTCGAAACACTTGGTCAGTTTTGTTAAAATTGGCTTTAGAAAACATGAAAAACCTTTATGAAAAATTCCTTAAATATTATTTCAAGTTGTTTGGACTTTGGAAATGTTTTAAATACTTTTTAAATCAGTCTAAAACATTTTTCAATTATTATATCAAAACATTAGTTCTACACTTTTTCAAAACCTTTTTCAATAAAAAAGCTTGAAAGCCGTTCATGCCATGCTCTAAGAGCTTGTTTCAAAATGTATAAGGCTTTAGTAAGTTTATAAACATGATTTAGAAATTTAGGATCTTCAAAACTGGGTGGGTGTTCTACATACACATCTTCATTTATGAAACCATTTAAAATACACTCTTGACATCCATTTGAAAGAGCCTGAATTCTTGATAACATGCAAATTCAAGAAGCATCCTAATAGCTTCCATCATAGCTACGGATGCATATGTTTCATCAAAATCGATTCTCTCTTCTTGAGTGTAACCTTGAGCAACAAGTCTAGCCTCGTTTCTCACTATGTTACAACTCTCATCTACTTTGTTTCTAAAAACCCATTCAGTCTCTATAGTAGATTTATTACTAGGCCTATCAACTAATGTCCAAACTTGACTCCTCTCAAATTGATTTAATTATTCTTGCATGGAAAATATCCAAAAATCATCATTTAATGCTTCTTTGATATTCTTAGGCTCTATGCATGAAATGAATACAAAATTATTCATAAGTTTAAGAGAGGATCTAGTGGTTACCCCTTTGGATGGATCACCTAAAATCTAACCAAATGTAACCCCCTCGACTCGGCCTAGATGCCCGACCGAACCGAACTGATCTCATGGGGAATATTGAAGTAAACCGAAAAGTTTACCTCAATCCGATCATTCAAACATTTTTAATTTCATCCACAACATTCAAGGACTGAAACGTAAAGCAACAGAACTCCAAAAGATTCAAATTAACTAATCAACTGCTACGTGTATCGATACACTCAACCTTGTATCGATACACCCTATTTCGGAACAGCACTGGGTGTTTCAGAACACGAGCTCGTACCGATACGGTCTCTAAATCGTATAGTACACGAAATTCCGGTAGTCACTTCATTCAAGCCTGTTTCGATACACCCTTCACACTTTCGAAACCCAATGCCCATTTCAGGCTCACTGTATCGATACAGTCTTAGGCGTATCGATACACTTGGGCCTGTAATGTCACATTTTTCTAGTTTTTCACTCTTTAATACAACACAAATCAACTAAACATGCTTCTAACATATATACAACATATTAAAACATCAAACCTCAATCAACCATGGCATAGTCAACATCATATCATGCCAATTTGCATCGAATGTAAACTATAGGCATGCAACCTAGTAAACAAACCAAGCAAGATATCGGAATCCATAGCAAAGCACAAACCAAATACAAAAGGCCATTTACAAGTCAAAAACAACATTACAAACTTCCTCAAGTAGGGAGTTTACACAAATCTCCCTAAAAACAACAGATCCCCCATTGCCCTTATTACTTATAGTCTAAACTGAAACCTACTTTCAAGAATGAAGTCTCTTTTGATCCCCTGATCCACTCTGCCTTTTCGAGCCTCAATTCTCTACATTGATGGAAAAAATAGAGCGTAAGCATACAAGGCTTAGTGAGGAGTGCTAAAAACAAAACACCATCAATGTATTAAAACCATTTTCCAAGTCCCATTGCTAACACTTAATTTAAGTCTTCCCATGCATAACTACCATATGCAAAGCTTAAAGAGTAAAACATGTATAAATCACAATATACAACATAAACCATCTCATGATACATCATCAATTATATTGGCTTACAAGTGATCATTATGCAAGTTCATTTCTCAAAACAACATATCGGATACACGGATTCACAAGTGTTGTCCCAACACTTCATACATTCTCACCGGCATCTCAAGATTCACACACGGGAGCTACCTTCCACCGTGGTGGAGTATTCGGTAAATTGTATAAACCCCTCAACACCACTCATCTATAGATGTAAAACCCAACTAACGAGAGACGGGACACCACACAAACATACCTCAATCGTTAGGGTACTTGGATGGAGCATTCGGTACACCATATAAACCCCTCGACATCCAAGGCGACTTGTTTATAGTGAAATTAATCCTATAGCCGACTAACTATATCCGATAACATTTATAAACCAATTTCATAACATCATTTGCCAATATAATTCTCATTTTACAACATACCTCATTGTTTTCAAGGCATCATCATTAAAATCATTTTCCAAAGCATTAACTCATGCTTTAAATCACAAGTATAAAATGTATTCTTACAAGGATCACTTACCATGTGCATCCTTCATCAACACATCATTAAAAATAGCAAGCCAGATGCTTTAAACATTCTTTAACAATAGGTAACATGAATTCAAACCAATTACATAGAAACCATTTCATAATAGCACAACCGAGAGAGAAATTCCTTATACTTACTTCCGAAATTAGACAAGCGTTTCAAGCTTACATCTAATATCCCAAAACCACCTTTAAAACATTTTAAAGCTGAAATCTACGTTCTCACTTACCGACACTCAAAACCTTGACTAGCTGACGCGAAACTAAGCGTCCGAAACTCCCAAAACTTCACTTGTTACTTTCGAAACGTTCTCCAATGTTTTAACCACATAAGAACAGAGGATTAATGCATCTCAATGCACTCAAAACTCCAGCAAGCAAACCTACCACGTTGCCTTTCCCAAAACCACCAAAACGCTCAACCAAAACAACCGAAAAAAATCATCAATTACTCTACAAACTCAACCCAGCCAAAACCTAACACTTCCAACCATTTATTATCATTGATTAACATCCAAAATCATCATATTACCAACCTTATACATCCGACATTCACAAAATCATAATAACACCACAAAAACCCAATTCAAACGACCTAATCAACTAGAGATCCAAATAGTTTCGGGATTACCTTGCTTAAACCTCAATCTCAACATTAATAAACCTCCAAAACATGATTAAAATCAATCATAACCCAACCAAAATAGAACCATTACGAAAATCACACAAAATCATCATTTAAAACTTGATTTAGCCATTTTCTTCAAATCAATCATGATACCTTGTTAACAAAACATAATTAAAGAGTCAAATACTTGAGAATTTCATTAAAGAACCTTGATTAGAGGAGAAGCGTGAAAATTACCTATAATCTCTTGATATTCCTCCAGTTGACAAGATTTGATTGAAAGTCTTCAAGAAACCATTGAAACTAATTGAGGAAACTCCATGAAAATCATTTGGAAATCTAAGTAAGATGGAAAAGAAAAGATCTCTTGAAGTTTTGAAAGAAAATAGGTAGTTGGCTGATGACAAAATAGAGAGAAATGGAAGTTACGTCAAAATAAGTTTGTAAAACTTAATTCCATTTTTAATCAAAACCTTTTTTAATTTTTCTAATTAAAACAAAATTAAAACATGTCAAACTAAAGAAATATTTTATTACAATTACTTTAGCTCCCTAAAATTTCTAAGCTTTGTCTCTTTGCAAATTAGCCATTAAAAATAGTTTTCAATTTTTACAATTTAGCCACTAAATCAAAATGTCCACCTTCCAATTATAATTTTCCATAATTGACTTCACCACTCCCTTATATATATTTAAAAAGGATTTTAGAATATTTTCTCATATTTTTAGTACTTCCCTAACTAGGTTTTCCCTGAACCAATCTTGAACTAACCCAGATCTCTAGTCTCGGTCCAACAGACCCTAAACGCAACCTACAAACTCCTAGGCCCAAAAAACGGGTGTTACACCACCTTTGATGTAGTTGTACTCCCTTAGGTAGCTCACTTCCTTTTCCTCTAGAATCATGTCCTTCAAGGCTTCTAGAGGTGGATCTTGTGCTTCTTCATATTTGCTTGGAACCTCTTCCACCTTTGATGGTTGTCCACCGTCATTAGCTTCAATGATTTCTACATCATCGTCATCATGACAAGTATCCTTCCTCGGAAGGAGATTATCATCGAAAACAACATGAATAGACTCTTCAAAAACTAAAGTTCTTTTGTTAAATACATGATAGACTTTAGAGTTTAAAGAGTAACCTAGAAAAATAGCTTCATCAATTTTAGCATTAAATTTGCCTAAATTGTCTTTTCCAATATTTAAAACAAAACACTTGCATCCAAAAAGGATGAAAATAGATAATGTTAGGTTGTTTTGATTTTAAAATCTTATAAGGTGTTTTCTTTAAAATTGGCCAAATCATTACTTGATTTATGATGTGGCATACGGTATTTGTGGCTTCCACCCAAAAATGCTTAGGCAAATTATTTTCACAAATCATGGTTCTTGCCATTTCTTCCTACGTTCGGTTTTTCCTCTCAACTATCCCATTTTGTTAAGGAGTGCGAGGAGTGGAAAAATTATGGCTTATACCATTTGAATTACAAAAATCCTCAAATCCTAAGTTTTGAAATTCGGTTCCATGGTCATTTCTAATATGAGAAATTAATTGATCAAGATCATTTTGAGTGATTTTTGAAAACGTGATGAACTTTCCTAAAGCCTCATCCTTAGTACTTAAGAATAGAACCCAAGTGTATCTAGAGTAATCATCTGCTAAAACAAAAGCATATGATTATCCACCCAAGCTCATTGTCCTAATAGGTCCAATGAGATCCATATGTATCAATTATAATATTCTACTAGTTGAAACATCATTAATAGGTTTAAAAGATACCCTTCTATGTTTACCCTTAACACAAGCAACACAAATTTTATCTAGAGAAAATTTTAGCTTAGGTAAACCTCTTACTAAATCTTGGGAAACCAATTTTTCTAAAACACTCATGCTTGCATGTCCTAGTTTCCTATGCCATAACCATGAATCATGTTCATCCTTAGCTACAAAGCATGCATTAGAAATGTGTATGTCATCTAAATGCACCATATATATATATATATATTACCTATGTGATGACCTATGAGCATTATTTTGTTAGTTTCAACGTTCAAGATTTTACAACCATTTATATTAAAGAGAACATTAAAACCTTTATCACATAATTGACTAATGCTCAACAAATTATGTTTTAGACCGTTGACATATAAAACATTATCAATGAGTATGGAAGAGTGATTACCAATGGAGCCAATTCCTTCAATGTGGCCTTTGGAGTTGTTACCAAATGTCACTACTCTACCTACTGTTGTCACCGGTCATGTGTCTTGAGCATCCACTGTCTAGGTACCAGGTGGTTTGACTTGAAGCTTTGGCCTTGTAGCAATGCTCCCCTACAAACAAAGATTAGGTCGTTTTTTTTACTTAAATCATTTTGGGTCCATGAACATTAGCTCCCAAAATCTTGGTTCCCTTTGGAATCCAAGAAGCAATAGCATGTAAACCATTAGAAGCAATTATGTTCCTAGGAACCCAAACACTCCTAATTCTTTTACCTCTAGAGGGCCTTTGGAAGCCTTTTTTTGTGGTTAACAAAGTTTCTTTTTATATAGTTAGGTTTTGAAGATTCATCTTTTTCAAAACTTGAATTCCCAACTTTGCTCAAAGAAGCTTTGAGATCATTAACCTCCGTATGGTGATCATTTTGTTGAGAAATAAGGTTCTTTAAGTCAATATTTTCTTTTTCAAAATATGTTAAATTGTCTTTTAAAGCATAAGCCTTCTTTTCAAGTTCGGAATTGGTTTTAGATAAGGAATTATTTTGTATTTTCAAATCAATAATGATTTTCTTGTTTTTCAAAATTGATTCCTTATATTTCTTAACAACTTCATCATATACCTCTTGTAACTCATCATATGCCTCTTGAAGCTCATCATATGTAAAATCAAAGTTAGATGAGTTAGAGGTTACCATAGGATCCTCCTCCAAGGCCATGTGGCAAAGGTTGGGAACTTCTTGCTCCTTTTCATCGTATGATTCTTCATCGCTCTATGTAGCAATGTTGGCCTTGAGCTTCTTCTTCTTCCCAAAGCACTTCCTTTTGAGTTGGGGGAAATCGGTTCTTATATGCTCTAGTTTCTTACACTAATGGAAAATGAGTTGATCCTTTTCTTCCTCCTTGTTCTTGTTCTTGAAGTCTCCTTTCTGATTGAAATTTCTACCTCTATTAGACTTCATGAATCAAGTGAACCTTTTGGTTAACATAACCATTTCCTCGTCTTCCTCCTAACTTGAATCGCGCTCTTCATGTGAAGCTTTGAGAGCAATTCCAATATTTTTCTTTTCTTCTCCATTCTTTTCTTTTCTTCTTCCCTTCCTTGCTTCATGATCTCATAAGTGAGGAGAGATCCCACTAGTGCATCGAGCTTCAAGGTCTTTGTAAAGTGCTCATAAGTCTTATATTTTATATGCATTCCATCTTATATTATTGTTGTTCTTAAGTACATTTTAGGCATATTTAGGTTCATGCATTGCATATTTACTGTATTCTTTACTTTGCCATGATTTTATTGAATATCTTTAATTTGGTAAGGAAAAGATGTTGATTTAGTTTAGTTTGCATTTCAGGGCTAGAAGTTGTTAAGAGGGGGACAGACCAGGGGAGAGGATACTGAGGAATTGGAGAATTGGAGTGAGATCTGTAGAGTAGAAAATTCTGATTCTAACGATGCCATACACTCAATTTTCTGCCGCCGGGAGCAGCGGATGGAGTCGTCGAAGGGGGAGATCAAGATAACTTGCAGTGCAAAGCAACGAAAAGAAGTTCACAATAAACTTAAAAAAGTCAGAATTAAAGGTTGCATTTAATGCAAAAGCTACTTTGAAGACTTCTACTCCAAGTAGGACTTGGCCTAGCTAATGCCTATATATACTTGACATATTTTGTAATTAGAGACATATTAGGTTTTCCTTTTGGCATAGTCTAGGTTTTCTTGCCGCCATTATGTTCTAAATTTTCTCTTGGGTTTGGGTTATGTTGTAAACTATTGTGAAAACAGTTGTTTAGGAACTAAGTTTGTTTTTTCAATAAAACATCAAGGTCTTCTTATTCCATGCTCTTCATGGTTTTCAACTAAGTTTGAAAGATTAGTTGTTAACTATCTATTTGTTCGGTATCGAGAGAGTCGAACTCATGAAAGGGATAAGTATGATCCTCATCCTAATCATGTGTTGATCAATTCCGCCTAGACATAGGTGCGAGTTTAAGGCTGCTAAAATAGAACGAACCAATGTTGTTGTCTTTGCAAGATTCACGCAGTGACGGGTATCATTTGTAGTGAGTAACAACAGTATTCTGACTTAGACATAAGCGGGATCAATATCGAAGCATTCTACCGAGCCTTGAAGGTCTGCCGAGTTTGCCGTCGAGCCAACCGTCTATTCCACTGCCGAGGCAACGAAAGCATCAAAGTAGCCAATCTGCCATCCTCCGCCGAGGCAGCAAAGTCTGGCAGCGCAAAGCAACTTAACCTATTCAACGCAGTTTCACACTACTAAGCAGCATAACCGAACCCATTCTATCGCCCTGATCTCTTTTATCTATTACTTGTGTTTTATTTATTTTTAATTCCTTTATAAACTAAAATTATATGTGCATTTAATTTTATTTGTGCATGAATTGCAATTCCAGTTAAGTTGTCCAATCCATGTGGGAGACGATATCTTTTATACTATAACTTGACAATAGTGTGCACTTGCGCTCATATTTAGAGAACACCCAAACGCTCTACAATTTTTTGCGCCGTTGCCGGGGATTGACAACAGTAAATTCGTTTTTATATTTATATACTTTATTTTTTTTGCATTTAATTTTTACTTTTGTTTTTTCTGTCATATTCGGAAAAAAATTACAGTTTTCTTGTCTAGTGCATGACCAGAGCAAATCCAAAGGGAAAAATCGTTTTCTTTGACGACATCGAATGAAGAGCAAGAGAACTTAAGAAAGAAGTCAGAGAAGCCCTAGGGAATGCCAAGGAAGAGGGAAAAACAAAAGCAACCATGCATAACGGCCAAGAAGACAACCCTACCATCGATGCTCAAAATGGCAGGGATGGCAGCAAGATCAGCCGCCCAGAGAGCAACAACAAATTCCACCTAGGCAGCAGCCCCCAATTCCCCCAGGCAGCCACAGTATGTGTACACCACCAAGGACTACTTGGAGCACGATTTCAGAGGGTTTGACCCAACTGTGGTCGAGCCTGAAATTGAAGCGGTCCATTTTGAGTTAAAGCTCGTAATGTTCAACATGATAAACACATCAGGAAAATTTGAAGGAACTGTCACAGAAGATTCTCGACAACACATGAGAGGATTCCTAGACATATGAAGAGCTTTCAAGATACATGGAGTCCATCAAGATGTGCTGAAGCTGAGATTATTCCTCTATTCACTGAGGGATAGGGGACAACAATGGCTGAACAACAAACTGGCGGGATCATTCAATACTTGGACGGAGCTGTGCAAGGATTTCTTAGATCGTTTCAGTTCTTCAAATGTCGCAGAAAGATTGAGAAACGAGATCACGGCCTTCCGCCAAGGGGATTACAAACCAATGTATGAAGCTTGGGAAAGGTACCAATAGTTGCTAAACAATTGCCCGCTTCATGGTTTCCCATCCTGGACGCAAGTGTCGATGTTCTACAATGGAGTAAACCAACCGACACGAATGATGCTTGATGCCTCAGCCAATGGAATCATCTTGGATAGACCACCTGAGGAGGCACTGCAGATTCTGAACAAAATTACTAAAAACCACTACAAGTTCCCTACAGCCCGCCGCGGCGGCATAAGGCGGCCCGCTGTTGTGAATGAAGTAGATGCCACAAAATCTGTTAATGCATGCCTAGAAAAGCTGACACACCTGGCGATGAGTATTGCCAAAGGAAAGACATATGAGGCCAAGTCTTTGGAGCCTTTTGTGATGAGTGTTGGGGCAATCATGATTCCTCATAATGCAGTGAATCCGCAAACTTCATGGGAACCTATGGGAGGAAGAGCGGGCCCAACACTAACACATACAATATTGGCTGGAAGAAGCATTCGAACTTCTCTTGGGGTAATCCAAACACGGCTGTAAATCAAACTCAGCAAACATGAAGATACCAACAGAACCTGTCCAGACAGTCGCCTTAGCAGCTACAGAATATGAACAATAATTCATTAGAATCTACTTTACATACTTTTATATCCCGCACTAATGACTTTATTGTCCATGCTAATAAATTTTTTGATAAAACTGAATCTTTCATGGACATTACTGAAATAAGGATGAACAACCAGGAGGCAACAATAAAAAATCTAGAGACCCAGTTTGGAAGCTTTTCCCAGATTATTAACACTAGGCCAATGGGAGGATTACCTAGTGATAATGAAACCACGAAAGGAAAATCCCAAGAGCAATGTAAGGCTATAACAACTAGAAGTGGGATAATGTTACAAGAGCTATCAAAGCTTGCTGCGAAAGAAATAGCGCCTGCCAATCCAGCTCAAGCCGCCAGAAATCCTGCCACGGCAACACCTGATAAAGGCATCACGGAACCACAAAAAGGGCCGATAGATGACGATATAAATGACCAGACAGAATCAGCCACCAGCCCATATCTAAAACGCTCGCATCTCTTCCATTCATTAGGGATCAATTCTGGTGCATATTGGTTGAGGCGTACAAACTGCACCTTATATTTCGCCACTGACATGCTACCTTGCATTAGAGACATGAATTCCCTCTTCTTCTCGTCCAAATAATGGACACCCAAATATTTCCTCTTGAACGCATTCAGAAAGAACGTCCAAGTCACCTCAGCATCTTCTAAACCAGCTATAGTGGTCGTCCACCACGTATAGGCATCACCATGCAACAGGGACACAATGCACCCCAACTTCTGGACATCATTACAGTTCCTCTGCCCAAGGATCCTCTTAGTGCTCTCCAACCAACATTCAGAACCCTCAGGGGTCAGCCCCTAAACCCAGTCCCACCGAGAATGCGGAGTCGCTCTAACGGCAAACTCGTACCTGCACCAGCCTGAGGTGCAGCCACATGAGCACCAGCTACTGCTTCCTGAAAGGCTCCAGCAATAGCCTGAATCAGCACGGTCATATCAAGAGAAGCTTTCCCTCGTGCTCCATCGGGTTCATCAACCCCTATTCCAGCTCCAGCAGCACCAGCCCCCGCTTCACCACCACCACGTGGTCCACCAAGAGGAGGAAGCGGTAGATTCTCAACACGCTCATCCGTCTCATTCATATCATTCTTATCCGCAATATGTGTATTAATTCTAAGCTCTCTACATGGCTCCATTCAAAACAATGCAACTGGCAAAATGCAATAAAACTTAGTTAGGCAATATAAGGCAAGAAATCCAAGGTGCTCAAGTTCATTTTCAAAACAATTCTTTCCAATAGTAATGATATGGCAATGAGTTCCCCATCTATACCACAAACATAGCTTAACAACACAATTTCATCTCAAACATTCAACTTGCTTGCACTTCATCTCATTAAAGCTCAAACATTGCACAATTACACAACATCCTTTCACAAAGTTCATATCTACACACATTTACAATTACCAACCACTTACCAACGCCCCAATTATTCGCAAACCTGGCTCTTATACCAACAAATGTAACCCCCTTAGCCCAGTCTAGACGGTTGACCTGAACCGAGGTGATTACATGGGGAAACTCGTAACCAACTCGTTAAAGCCGACTCCGATTGACGACCCTTTTTTTATCTTTTCTAAATACAACTTAAGTCCTGTGTGATCACCCAAGAGCAAAGGAAGAAACGGCACTACGATCGAATTACGCTTAGGGGCTTAATTGTACAAACAAGACGTTTAGGGACAAAAATGTAATTTCTAAAAATTACAAAGAGTTCTCTGATTTCAATGTTACCTTTATTCAATTAGTCATGTTTCATGCCTCTCTGTAAATTTTCGTCACAATCTAACCAACCAATGACATCCAATTGCATTCATGAAGATCATGGACTAAAATGCAACATTTTCAAACTTTGAAAGATACCATTAACAAATTTAACGGTTGCGTACCGGTACGCCTAGGGTCTGTATCGATACGCGGGAAGCTAGTTCCCAAAGTCGCAGAAAGGGTATCGATACGCTCCCCCGCGTATCGGTACGCCCTTCAAGCCCATATCGAAACGCTCTCCAACCGTACCGAAACCATTGTGTAGAAAAGCACACAGTTGGCGTATGTGTATCGATACGCAAGCTCGAGTATCGATACACAAACCAGAACTGTCCCAAAATCAGCCCTAAAATCGTATCAAACTTCAACATAACATCCTCAAATCATATGGACATGCTTATGGCATCCACTCAATCATATAAACATGCAATTCCAAGTACATGGTAACATTTGGTTGATTAACACAAGTATAGCAAGGCATAAAATGAAGCATGCTTAATCCACAAACCAAAAGCATACCGAAAGGTAAGATAAAGCATCAAAACCAATATAAAGGCCTTCTACAAACCAAATAAAACATATAACACTTGCATCAACTACAGGGAGTCCAAAACACATCTCCCAATACAATCCATTAAAATGCCATTGCCATATATCATTACTAAAGTAAAGGTATAACACCAATCTTGAGCTTTTCTATTCCTTGGATCCTCTTAAGCCTCCTTACTGCATGAAATATCTCAATTATCTGCATTCTTGGTAAAAGAGAGCATAAGCACGATAACTTAGTGAGGCATGCTCTAAAAACACCAACACAACGATGCATGCTTTTAAAACTCTATCTTGAAAACCATTTCTAAACCATGCTCTTTCTATCTCATGCTTGAAAATCATTTCAAAGCAAATCACCATTTGAAAATCACATGTATCATCTATCTATCTATCTATCTCATGCATCCAACCAATGGAAATCTCATGGCAAAGCCACACACATGCTAGATATTCAAAAGCATTCCATAGCATAAAATCATTTCAATATTGGTACATGTGAATCAAGGTTTATTCTCATATATTGGCATTTCATATTATATCTTTACTCGGAAATGCGAATAGCTTGACTCGAAGCCAAGTCCTACCCCGGTGGGATCTCGCAACCGGACTCTCATGGTGGTATCTATCTTCGCTACAAAGCTTAGGTGTTTCACCAAGACCTACCCGGATGGTATCTCTCATCATCGGACTCTCACTTTGGATCGGAATGGCACTACCCCCATTGCCCGACTCCAAAGAGCATGTACGAATTTTTAGTTTATAGTGCACTTTACATCCTATTGGTCGACCAATTATATCCGGTAATCTTCTCAATAGTGTATCAAAATGCTTGGGCGATTTTGTTAAGTCTGACTTTGAAAACACTTAGAAAAATTTATGGGGTTTAAGTTTTGACTTGGAAATGTTTTTAGGTTTCAAATCCTTGTCAATAGTGAGACTTTCAAGTGCTTAATATTTACTTTACAATTTGGTCCTTAAAATATTTGTTATATCAAAATCAAATATAGGTTTGACTCTTTAATGGCTAAAAATGAAATTGGTGTTAAAATGGAATAAAAATGGTAGGAAATCACCTAAAGTACCTTCCATAACTTGTAGGTTCGATTTGGGGTTTTACCATGAAGGTTTGGGGGTGTTTGGAGTGATTTGCGAGCTCTAGAATTCTAATTTTGGGCTCATTTACCAATACTTGTGCTCTTATATCGATACCCTCTCCTTTTGAGTGGCTAACTCAGGCAAAATATGAAGGGCGTATCGGTAGGAGCATAGTTTATATCGATACACCCTATGCTATAAGAATTCCAGTAGCAGAAATAGGTATCGGTACGCTTGGGGCGTATCGGTACGCTTGGGGGCGTATCGGTACTAATGGGGAATCGGTACACATCCTTATGTATTGGTATGTGGTTTTAGATAAACCTATCTCGCATGTAAAGCCATGTATCTATACGTATACATGGGTATCGGTACCAAGAGACGCGTACCAGTTCTCATAAGGGTATCAGTACTCGTTGGGTAATTTGCTTGAAATTTATGTTTTGAGTTCGAATGACCTATAATTCAAGGACTAAGTACCAATGGGCCTCTAATTTGGTAAAATGAATAGTAAAACCGAGAAACTGAGATTTAAACCTCATAAACGAGCTTATTGAGTAGTAACTTATTTAAAACCTTGGGTGATTTGTGTTGTAATAATAAGAATCCTTGGTGGATCGAATGATGGTTGTATGTCATGTAAGGGCATTAATTGGTTAAGTCATCTTGATTTATAGGATTCCATATACCTAACGTGAGAAAGAGTGTGTTGCAACACCATGGTCGAAGATTCCTGAATGTAGGATCTTGATGCTTAGTGGACGCAAGACTTATTCGAAGACGCTTGATATGAGATTCCGAGCACGGGTGTATAATCTTAACGCTTAGTGCTCGCGGGTCTCACCCCTAGAGTGTATGACCCCGATGCTTAGTGCTCGCGGGCTTCACTCCTATATTATGGTATCATATTTACATGCTAATTGAAGCCCATGTTTAATTGTTATTGCTACATGATTAGGTGGTCAGAGGTAGTGCCATGTTTATATGATGTTGTTACCATGTTATCATCTTTAGTTGCATGCTCTTATTTGTGATTTGCATGAAGCATGGTTGAGTGAAAGTGTATCCACTGAGCTTTGTTAGCTCGGCGTTGGAAATTGTTGTTTCTGTTCGTAGGTTTGTAGATTGATGTGCATTGTTGGAGCACCATCGAAGTAGGACCTCGCCATCGACTTGTTATCTAAGTACAGTACTTAGATTACTTGGGACATGTATTTGTAAGACCCTATGATGTATTGTAACTATTATTTTGAGATTTTAAATTATGAGTCGAATGCTTTAATTATATATTTTTAAATAGAGCTCCCATGTAACGTTTTAAATGGTTTATCTATTTTGGAATACTAAACGTGATGGATTTTATGAATGGATGTGATTCAGCTAAATTTGGTTGCAAAATTTTATGGTAATCGGTTAGGCTTGAGGCCCAAATGTGACATCTGGGTCAAGGGTGTTACATTTAGCGGTATTAGAGCCTAGTTTTAGCCAGATCTAGGAAGCCTCAGGGTTATCTAGAGAGTGTATTATAGGTGTCAAGCGGATATGTTGACCATAAGTCTTAGTCGTACTTGTTTTAGCTTAATACTCGATGGTGAAACCTTATTTGTTTGCTTGTGCAAAAAGAAATCATGCTAGAGAGAGCACCTGAGCGAGAGGAAAAGTTAGGGCTCTCGGGATGGGGGATATGATGAGAACTACATCCCCAGATCGGAGGAGATATCATAGGATGATAGGGGTTGAGGGTCCACTTATTTCTCCCATCTGCATCATGCCCTTCACTGGATTGTGAGGGCCATACCTAGGCCTTCGGCTACCCCTCGCGAGGCACCAATTGATAGGGTACACCGCCACGGTGCAACATACTTCCTTGGACCGAGACAAGACAATCTAGTCAAGGCGGATCAGTGGTTGAGGGACACTCGTTGGATCATACGACAAATGAGGTTGAAACCCGAGGACAAGTCGTCATGTGTTCTCTCCCTGTTGAAAGAGAATGCTTGAGAATGGTGGGAGACCGTAGAGTTGGGATGGTATCCTAACCAACCTTCATGGGTTAACTTTTTAGATGAGTTTGAGAAAAAGTACATGGGAGAAGCCCACATTGATAGTTTGAGTGATAGGTTAAACCATTTGGCCCTAGAAATCGATCAGTCTTTAAGTATGAACAAGAATTTCTATAGTTGAGTAGGTATGCCCCTGAGTTGGTTGCTACTGAGAATATGAGATGCAAGAGGTTCCTAATGGGCTTGAGGAAGAATTTTCAGACCTACTTGACTGCTGCCCGCTGAAAGTCTTATTTTAGAATTTACTGCTAGTGCCAAGTCACTTGAGCAAGTGCAATTGAGCTTTAGTGGAAGAACTCAGAAATTCTCCAACAACTCACAGTCTTATTTTGAGAGGAACAGAAATTGTTGGAACCAAGGTAGAGGAGCTTGAAACAAGAATTCAAATATAGGTCGTAGGTCAAAATTAGCTGGCGGTTTGTGATCAGTGTGGATGTAAGCATATGGGCATGTGTTGGGGTCGGGCAAGGGTTGTTATGGTTGTGGATCACCAGACCATTATGTGAGGGATTGTCTGGCAGCTGCTCACACCACTCCAATTCAGACTTAGAGGATCTCTTATCCAGCTCAGAGGGGTTGGGGCTTTGCTAGAGGAGGAGCGAGCCGCATTTCTGGACATCAAAGTGGGGGTACAGTTTAGTCCACTATTAGGGCACCAGCGAGGTAGTACGTAGTCAAGGCCCAAGAGGACTGTAAGGCTACCAATGTTATCTCAGGTACGTTTACCTTGTTTTCAGTTCCTATAGTTGCTCTTGTAGATTCGGGGTTTACTCATTCCTACATTCATAGTGGAATATCCTAATAGTGGGGTATTCTTGCTGAAGATCCTGATATTGGAGTTTGTGTGACTTGTCCTTTGGGGTATGATGTTCTGGTTGATAAGGTGTATCAGAGGTGTTTGATTGATGTTCAAGTTTCGATCTTTTCGGCAGATTCGATGGTGTTGCCATTTCAAGAGTTTGATGTTATCCCATGTAACACCCCGGTTTTGGGCTTAGGAGTTTTTGGCGTTGACCGGTTGGTCAAAGTGCTGTTCGAATCAAAAGAGGTGAAATTAGGAAAGCCTAGTTCGGGTTGCATTAAAAATATGGAAAAATGTTCTAAAATCATCTTTTAATATAATTAAGTGAACTGTGAAATCAATTTTGGAAAATGAGTTTTGGAAGTGTGACATTTTGGCTAGTGACCAAAATGTAATTTTTGCAAGTTTAGTGGCTGTTTTATAAAGGGTTGAAACTTTGAATCTTTAAGGAGCTATTTACCCAAAGGGAGTTTCAACAAGGATTTTGATTGCAAAAAGAGGAAAAACTCAAGTTTGGAGGTAAGAACGTCCTTCTCCTCTAAACTATCAGTTCTTTACTGAAATTCCTAAGTTTTCAATCCTTAATTGAAGTTTAATTAAAGGTTTTTAAGTGGTGAAATGGATCTTGGCTTATTATGCAAGATTTTGATGATTTTTGATGATTTTCGTTAGATCTGAGTAATCTGTGATTTGAGAGGTGTTTTTGATGTTAAATGATCACTAAATTGATAAGGAATTGAGTTTTGATTGATGCAATCCCGGATAGGTTGAGTTTCCTAAGTTTAGCTTGTGTTTCAAGGTAGTTTTTGAGGTGATCTTGGTGATCTGATGTTGCTGGAGGTATAAGGATGTTAATAGGTTGTTTTTAGATGTTATATGATGTTAATGGAAGTGAGGTTTTGCTGGTTTATGGCTGGGCTTTGTTTAGAAGTGGTTTGGATGCATTTTCTGTTGTGTTTGGTGGCCGAAAATGGAGGTTGGATGAGAGCAGCGAGTTTAGGTGCTTTCATTGAAGCAATTAATGCATGATGATGCATTAATCCTCTGCCTTGATGTGTTGAAACAGGGGAGGCATCTTTGGATCCAAGAGTTGTTGATCCGGAAGCTTGATTTGGTGCTTTGGCTTGAAGCAAAGTGGAAATCGGTGAGTGCGTGAGTGCGTTTGTGGAAATTGGATTTTCAGCTTTAAAACCAAGGTTTGAAGGTTTTGGGAGCTTAGTTTAAGTCTAAACAACTTTGCTAAGCTCAAGTGTAAGTTTTCGGAATTTCTCTCTAGTGGTGGCCATGATTTTGTTGTGATGCAAAATGATGATTTGCATGTTTTAATTACTGTTTTGAAAGCATGTTTTAGCATGGATTTTGCTGATAATGTAAGCCATATGTTGAAGGTAACTCTAGGTAGGAGTACCTTGCTTTTATACATTGAAATAATGTGATTTGATGCTTTGAAATGCATGATGAAAATGGCTTGGTTTAATGCTTTAAAACAGTGGATTAAATGATGAAAATGATGTATATTGGCAAGTGATGTTTTGAAAAGGTTAAGGTCACTAAGGTGGTTAAAAGTCCTTGAGTGAGCCTTGTTACTTAAGAACATCAAGGTGGTTAAAAGTCCTTGGATGATTCTTGTTGCGGACACTAAAGTGGTTAAAAGTCCTTAGGTGATCCTTTCCATGGTGTTTAAAAGTCCATGGGGCCATGGTGTTTAAAAGTCCATGGGGCCAAGGTGTTTAAAAGTCCTTGGGGCCAAGGTGTTTAAAAGTCCTTGGGGTGATTCAAGCATTGGACACAAAGGTGGTTAAAAGTCCTTGTGTGGTCCTCATTCATGGTGTTTAAAAGTCCATGGCCAAGGTGTTTAAAAGTCCTTGGGGCCAAGGTGTTTAAAAGTCCTTGGGAAGTTGATGAACTTGTTTTAAGAAATGGAATGTATCACTTGAGCCAATATGACATGTATGTTTATGTTGAAGCATGAGATTGCTTGTTTAAAGTATGCTTTTGAGCATGTGTAAAGGTTGATTTAAAGCATGTTTTGTAAATGTTTTGAATTGCATTATTGAATGGTTTTAAGAGCATTCCTCACTAAGCATTTGCTTACGCTCTCTTCGTTTTCTTAATTCAATAATGCAGAGCATTAGAGAACCTTGAGGGGCAGCAAGAAGGGCAAGAATTCAAGTACAAGTAAAGCTCAATGTATGGAAGGTTTTTGTTAAACATTTTAGCTTTTGGATGGTTTGGCAATGGGGGACCAATGTGTATGTTTTGGGAGGTGTTTGGGACTCCCTAAGTATGTTGAATATTGTTGAGAATTCTGGTTTTTGCATTGGTTCATTACATGCTTGTTTTGGAAGTTTTGTGTTTTGAATAGCTAGCTTGTGTAGGAAGCATGCCTATAGAATTGGGGCTTTTTGCATATGATGTTGTTTGGTTGATTTGGTGATGCCTATAAGTCATATATATGTTGAATTGCATGCTGGTAAAGTTTGGTAGTATTTGGAGCATGTTTGAATGATCTATTGCATGATTTGGAATGCTATTTTGCTGCAATCTGTGCAGGCGTTTCGGAACAGTGTACACCGTTTCGGAACGGGTACCTTACATGAACCCAGACGTCCGAAACGGTATGCACCGTTTCGAAACGGTTTGGTCTCTGCCAAGGCCATGTTTCGGAACCCGTTGCGGAACGGCCCGTGTTTCGAAACGGGGTCTACCTGTTTCGGAACGGTCGACCGTTGGGGGCTGACATTGGCAGTTATCTGTTTTGAATTGTTTGCGTTTTGGTCCTGAATCTTGTTTGTTCAATTGTATGAGCTTGGGAAGTCCTTTTGAGCTGAAATTTCATAGAGAAGCATGAACCTGATTAATTTCAAGTTGGTAACTTTAATTTGGGTTAAGTCCTTTTAATTATCAGAAATTACAATTTGGTCCCTAGAGTTGTAATTTGTTCAATTGGGTCCCTGTTTGATCTCTGATGTTTGTGATCTTTGAGTATGATGTTGTGTGATCACAATTAGGACTAATGTGCATCTAGACAAGATTAAAAAGAAAAAAAAAGGGTCGTTAATCAAGGTTGACTTTCGGGATGACTTTGGTTTTCCCTGTGTGACTTTCTTAATTCGGGTCAACCGTCTAGGCCGGGTTAAGGGGGTTACATCCCAGGGATGGATTGGTTGTTTGAGCATGATGCGTGATTAGGTTGTACATGTGATGATTGGCACAACACCAGTATCTATTGCACCGTATCGCATGAGCTAGAGTTTCAAATAGATGTGATGCTTAAGAATCTTCAAACTATTAGAGAGTTTGCTGATGTGTTTCCCTAAGAGTTGCACAGACTCCCTCAGATCATGAGCTAGAGTTTCGGATAGATGTGATGCTTGGCACAACAACAGTATCTATTGCATCGTATCGTATGTCACCAAAAGAATTGAGAGAAATGAAGAATTAGATTTAAGAGTTGTTAGAAAGGGGTTTTATCTGACTGAGCATCTCACCTTGGGGTGCACCAGTCTTGTTCGTCAACAAGAAGGATAGGTCAATGAGGATGTGCATTGACTACTTTCAGTTCAACAAGGTAACGGTGAAGAACTGTTATCCCCTACCAAGGATAGATGACTTGTTTGACCAATTGAGAGGTGCATGTGTGTTCTCAATGATTGAATTAAGGTTGGGTTACTACCAATTGAAGGTAGTAGAAGAGGATGTCAAGAAGACCTCTTTCAGGACGTGGTATGGGCACAAGGAGTTCTTGGTAATGCCATTTGGGCTTACCAATGCACTAGTGGCTTTTATGAACTTGATGAACTGGATCTTTCATCCCTACCTAGATCAGTTTGTGGTGGTCTTCATTGATGATATCTTGGTTTATTCGAGCTCGGAGGAGGATCACGATTATCATCTTCGTGTTCTTTTTCAGTCCCTAGGGGAAAGACAACTTTTTTCCAATTTTAATAAGTGTGAGTTTTGTCACTCCGATGTGGCATTCTTGGGCCACATTGTTGCGGCGGATAGGATCCGATTTAATCTGCAAAAGATTCAAGTATTGGTAGAGTGGAAACCACCTAGAATATCATTGAAGTCCATAGTTTCCTTATGCTTGTCGGGTATTACCATCATTTTGTCAAGGGATTTTCCAGTATAGCGGCACTTTTGACCAAGTTGTTACGGAAAGGAGTTCCATTTGAATGGAACTAGAGAAGACAAGCAAGCTTCAAGTAGTCGAAGGCTTATCTTACGGAGGCTCCGGCTTTGACGCAATCCGAACTGGGGAAGGGTTTTTTGTTTTTAGTGATGCTTCATTGAATGAGCTTGGTTGCGTTCTCATGCAAGAGGGTAAGGTGATTGCTTATGCCTCAAGACAACTTAAGCCTCATTAATGGAATTACCCTACGCATGATTTGGAGCTTGCTGTAGTTATCTTTGCGTTAAAGATTTGGAGGCATTATTTGTATAGGGTTTAATGTTAGATCTATAAGGATGGCAACGGGGCGGGTTTTTAACCAACCTGACCCCCGACCTGATAAATAGATATCTCAATCTGACCTAACCCGCCCCGGTAATTGTAGTGTTCAACCCGACCCAAAATTAGAGGTGAAAATCTATACTCGACCCGACCCGACCAGATTCTAATACTTTCTCAACAACTAAACATTTTTTCCAAGGAAATTTTCTTGTCAACCAAACAAACTTAATTTTTTTTCAAGAAAAAAACATTGATAACACTACAAAAAACCAACATTTTTTAAAATAAAATTGCATATATGGTCCATGTTAAAAAATTAGTGTTCTTAAAAGAAGGAAAATAGATATTTAATCAAACATTCCTTAAAAATATAGAAAGGAAATAAAGGAAAAATAAAATAAAAAAAATCTCTTAGATCTATTGAAAGAAAGGAACATCTTTTACCTGGTGTCAGTGAAGATCTGATATAATCGTAGTGTTTAATAGAATTTTGAAACCATAACACAAATAAACCAAATCCTTCAATTAATTAAGAAAATAAGCAACGAAATATTGTTTAGAATCATAGCAATCCATTAGGAAAAAGAAACATAAATTATATGTGAATATGAGAGAGGAAAGAAAAAATAAGAAAAAAGAAAGCTAATGAGAGACATTGAAAGGAGAATGGCGATAGAGTTGTGAGGAGAAAATATAAAGAGTTAGAAAGAAACCCTAAATACTTTATATATACAATAGCATATCTGTAAATATATTAAGAAAATTGATATTTTAGTAATATTACTAGAGTCGGGTCGGGTTGGAATTTTTTTACCCTAAACCCAAACCTGCCCCACCCTGATTATATTTTTTCCAAAACCTGCCCCGACCCCAAATTTTTTAAGAAAAACCCACCCTTATCGGATCGGGTCGAGTAGTAACCCGTCGAGTTAAGGTTAAATTGCTATTGATATAAATTTACACCGACCACAAGAGTTTAAAGTATCTACTCACCCAGAAGGTGTTGAATTTGAGACAACGACGGTGGATTGAGTTGTTAAAAGACTATGATTGCATCATAGAGTATCATCTCGGTAAAGCCAACATGGTGGTTGATGCTTTGAGTCAAAAGTCCATGTTAGATTTGAGGGTGATGTTTTCCTGTTTGAGGATGACCAAGGAAGGTGGGTTGATAGCTGAGCCTCGTGTAGAGCCTACCTTAGTGCAAGAGATCAATATGATGCAAGTATTAGACAAAGATTGTGTGGTAAGGATTGAGATGGTTCAGAGGGGCGAGGCACCTAATTTTGAAGTGCGAGATGGTGGGATCTTGTACTTCAAAGATCGGTTATGCGTTCCAACTTTGGAGGATTTGAGAGACCGTACCCTACGGGAGACGCACTGTAGTCCGTTTTCCATGTATCTGGGGAGTAACAAGATGTATGAAGACCTTCGTCCTTTTTATTGTTGGCCTGGTATGAAATGAGATGTATACGAGTTTGTGACAAGATGCTTAGCTTGTCAACAAGTTAAGGCCGAGCACCAAGTTCCTTCGGGCTTGCTTCAACCCATACATATTCCACAATGGAAGTGGGATCGTGTGACCATGGATTTTGTAACAGGTTTGCCGTTGACGCAAAAGAAGCATGATGCCATATAGGTGATAGTGGATAGTTTGACCAAGTCTACTCATTTCTTACATGTGCATATGGATTTTACGCTTGAGAGGTTGGCAGCGTTGTACATCCAAGAGATAGTAAGGTTGTATGGAGTGCCATCATCGATCATATCAGATAGAGATCTGCCTTTCACGGTAAGGTTGTGGAAGAAGATACATGAGACTTTGGATACCAAGTTGCATTTTAGTACATCTTTCAACTCTCAGACTGATGGTCACTCTTAGCTAGTTATCTAGATTTTGGAGGATATGCTATGATATTGTATGATTGACTACCAGAACAGTTAGGAAGAGCAGTTACTCCTTGTTGAGTTTGCCTACAACAACAGTTTCCAATCGAGCATCAAGATGGCTCCTTTTGAGGCCTTGTATGGGCACAATTGTCGGACGCTTTTGTATTGAACAGAGCTCAATGAGAGAAGAATTGTGGGATCAGATTTGATTAGACAAAACGAAGAAAAGGTTCAGATGATCTAGTAAAGATTGAATGCGACCTTTGATCATCAAAAAGCTTATGCAGACCGGAAATGTAAGCACGTCGAGTATGAGGTTGGTGACGGGGTGTTTCTCAAGGTGTCACCATGGAAAAGAGTAATTCTCTTTGGGTAGAAGGGTAAGTTGAGCCCGAGATTCATAGGGCCTTATAAGATTCTTGAGAGGGTTGGAACTGTAGCTTACCAGTTAGCTTTGCCTCTAGAGATGGCACATATCCACAACTTATTTCATGTTTCTATGTTGAGATGTTACCATTTCGATCCTTCCCATGTTATCCCTCTTGAGGAGATTGAGATTAGTACCGACTTGAACTATAAGGAAGAACAATTATGAGTTTTAGACAAGGGAATCAAGGAATTGCGCAATAAGTGTATATTGCTTGTGAAGATATTATGGAGGAACCACAGATTCGAGGAAGCCACGTAGGAAGTCGAGGATGATATGAAGTTGATTTACCGTTATTTGTTTCCAAAATGTAAATTTCGTGGACGAAATTTTCTTTAAGAAAATGATAGTTGTAGCGATCTAGATTTCGAAATCCGAGGGTCAGTTTAACCCAAAGTGTGGGCTTCGCATTTAGGTCGAGATATTTGGGCCTCGATAGCCTTAGTGGGCTTGTTTTTAGTTGGTGAGTTTGAGTGTTGGGCTTGTTGTTGAGTTAAAAGGATGATGGGGGTAGCATAGTAAAATCCCTTCTTTTGAAGAGAGAAAGGCTGCCTCTCATTATTTCTCCCGCAGATTTGGGGAAGGAATGATATCATCTTGTCCCATGCTTTCTCTTCATCCTTTTCTCACCATTATTCTTTGAAAATCAAACAAAATGTACAATATTTATCCTTGTCGTGTGAGAATCTAGAATTGGTTATTAAGGAAAGGTTGAACATCGATCAAAGATCTTTCTATCAAGGTAAGAATGGTGAGTTTTGGTGGTGGTTGGAGAGGAAAAACGAGAATGAGGGATTGGACTCCATTTCTTGTTGTAGAATCCTTGCTTTTTGATATCTTAAGTTTCCAGCAATGTTGTAACTTGTTTTACAACATCTCTTTGTAGTGAAAGAGGTTAGAGAAGCTTGCAAAGCTCAAGAGAAGATAAGGGCTTGAGGTGTTGGCTTGGAGCTTCGTTTGCAGCTTATCATCAAAGTTAGTACACTACTAACTCCCTTGTGTTCCTGGAAATCATCAATTTGATTACTTTGTTGCTTGGGTGATGCTTTGGATGTGTTGAGTGCTTGAGTCCTCATTAATGGCTATATCCGAAATTAGAGTTAAAATAGTATAAAAATTGTAGAAAATCACCTAAACTACCTTCCATAACTTGTAGGTTCGATTCGGGGTTTTATCATGAAGGTTTGGAGGTGTTGGGTGTGATTTGCGAGCTCCAGAATTCGAATTTTGGGCTCTTGTAACCGATACGGGTGCACCCGTATCAGTACCCATTGATTTTGAGTGGCAAACTTAAGCAAAATAAGAAGAGTCGTATCGATACACCACCCTATGCTACAAGAATTCCAGTTGCAAAAATAGGTATCAGTACGCTTGGGGCGTATCGGTACACTTCTTCGTGCTTTGGTACGAGGTTTTAGTTAGATCCCTCTCGCATGTAAAGCCAGGTATCGATACGTATACATGGGTATCGGTACCCAGAGACGCGTACCGGTAATTATAAGGGTATCGGTACTCGCTACGCAATCTGCTAGAAATGTACGTTTTAAGTTTGAATGACCTATAATTCGAGGACTAATGCTCAATGGGCCTCTAATGTGGTCAAATGAATAGTAAAACTGAGAAACTGAGATTTAAACTTCATAAACGAGCTTATTGAGTAATAACTTATTTAAAACCTTGGGTGATTTGTTGTGTTGTAATAATAAGGATCCTTGGTGGATCGAATGATGGTTGTATGCCGCGTAAGGGCATTATCTGGTTAAGTCACCTTGATTTATGGGATTCCAAATACATAGTGTGAGAAAGAGTATGTTGCAACACCATGGTCGAAGTTCTCGGATATAGGATATCGATGCTTAGCGGACGTGGGACTCATTCGAAGATGCTTGATGATAGATTCTGAGAATGGGTGTATGATCTCGATGCTTAGTGGTTGATGGCCTTATTCCTATATTATGGTATCATATTTACATGTTATGTGAAGCACTTGTTTAATTGTTGTTGCTAAATGATTAGGCGTCTAGAGGTAGCGTCGTGTTTATATGATGTTGTTTCCATGTTATCATCTTTAGTTGTATACTCTTATTTATGATTTGCATGAAGCATGGTTGAGTGAAAGTGTATCTGCTGAGCTTCGTTAGCTCAACGTTCGGAATTGTTGTTTCCGTTCGCAAGTTTGTAGGTTGATGTGCATCGTTGGAGCACCATCGGAGTAGGACCTCAGCATCGACATGTTGTCTGAGTACAATACTTAGATTATTTGGGCCATGTATTCGTAGGACCTATGATGTATTGTAACTCTTATTTTGAGATTTTAAATTATGAGTCGAATGCTTTAATTATTTATTTTCAAATGGATCTCCCATGTAACATTTAAAATGGTTTATGTATTTTTGAAATATTAAAACTTTATGGTTTTTATGAGTGGATGTGATTTGAGCTAAATCCAGTTGCAAAATTTTATGGTAATGGGTTGAGCTTGAGGCCCAAATGTAACATCTGGGTTGAGGCTGTTACGAGCTATCTATTCTACATTACTTTTGGTCTCAAAAACGGTTTAAACCCAAAAGCATTTTTCAAAAGCATTAAATAACGAGTCCTAATCCTCTTTTTATCTTTTCAATCAACCACACATCCATATGAGTTATTTCGTTTAATGTTTTCATTCTATAATTGTAAAAGAAAAATAAAATTTGATCATTAGTATATAGGGTAAACTAGATAGATAGTCCCTCTACTATATGGTATTTTTAGTTAGGACATTCGAGTATAAAAGTTACAAGTTGATCGCTTGAGATATCGAATGTTAAAACATGGTCATCTACCGTTAATTTTTAGACAGAAAGTTGATGTTACATCTAATAAAATCGACATAATAACAAACTTAACTATTAACATTTACATATTATTTTATTTGGTCTTAATTATAAAAATATAACCTTCAACATTTTAATTTATACCAATTTAATCTTTACTAATCTACTTGCATTCCCTCCACCACTCAACTTTTATACCTACAAATAATATACAAGAGTGTTGAGATCCTCCCCTATGTATCATAACGTTGAGACTCCTCTTCTCCTTCCGCTCAAGTGTCAACCCGCTTCAAGTGTCGAAACGGTACCATCAAGGTCGCCTCATTAATAATGTAGAGCCCCCTTGCATTCCTTGCGTCAAGTGTCGAGGTCCCCCCTGTGTGTAGAAGTGTTAGACGCCTCTGCGCTGCATAAAAGTTGAGTATCACATTGAGCATCAGGATCTTCCACTTATATATATGTAGTGTTGTAGATGCATCTGCTCTGCTGACAGAATCCAGCGTTGAGTATTCAATTCATCCATTATACTTCTAATTATGAGATGACTCAGATCTGCAGTGACGAGTGCTAAGATCTTTCATTCCAAAGAAGTGTCAAGATGCCTCCACGTCATTATTGAGGATTCATCGCGCGTCGAGTGTCAAGATCCTCCAACCCATAAAATTGTTGAGATGCCTTTACTTGAAGATATAAGTGTTTTGATATAATAATTGAAAAATGTTTTTGGACTAATTTGAAAAGAATTTAAAACATGTCTTTAAGTCCAGAAAACTTGAAAATATGTTTGAGGTATTTAAAAAAGCTTTTGGCAAAGTTTGGAATATTTTAAAGTACTCAAAACTAACTTTTCAGCTCTATCGTACCGATACGGTACACTCCGTATCGATACCTTTTTACTCTAGTTTTGATTCCGCCAAAACCCGTACCGATACAGGCTTGTCAGTATCGATACGGATAGGGGTCGTAATGATACGCCTTTAAAACGTATTGATCCCTGTTTTAACAACCCCCAACGGCTATTTCCCAACAAACTTTTAAAGTGCAGACCGTACCGATACGCTCCCTAGCGTATCGATACGCATAGGTTGGAAAGAGCCCAACGGCTAGTTCTGAAGAAGGGTGTACTGATACGGGTCCCCATGTACCGATACGATAGGCACCAGAACTGCAATAAATGTGGGAAATAAAGTCTCCAACGGCTCCAATTCAATCCTAACGGCTAGTAACGGCTACAAACTCAATTAAGAGTATAAAGGGATCTCCAAGAATCAAGAGAAGGCTAATGCTTCAATTGTTACAACATTATGATGAGAAATTGTGTCTAGAGCTTTAATTGTAAATTTCGTGCTTAGACAACACAAGTGAGCTTAATATTGTTAAAATTGCTCAAGTGTTTAGGTTTTGGGTGAGAGCTAAATAGTGCAAACAAACACCTATTAGAGGGATTTCACGTTTCCTTAGAATTTCTCTTGTAAAGAGTGTTTACTCATGCTTTGGGTATAAATCTTTGAGGATTGTAAAGGTTACCTCCTAAGCTTAGAAAAGGGGACGAAATTCTTAGTGAATTTGGTTGAAATCCTTAGTGGAGAGCTAAGGTAGTGGATGCAGGTGCTTGTTAGAAGGCCGAACCACTATAAATCCTTGTGTCCAATTCCAATCTTTAAGCTTCCACTAAAACACCCAAAAATCCAATCTTCTCCTAACTTGGAAAACACATTGGTTGAAGAAATCGAGCACTATAAAACCCAACAATTGGTATTAGAGTGAGGCTCAATCGAAGAGGATTAACATCCTATTGAGGTGATCCGAGAAGCTCGGTACATCATATCAACCCACCGATCAATGACACAATCCATCGACAAGCCATCATTCTTCGACGGAACACATTATGCCCATTGGAAGACAAGAATGATGTATTTCATAAAGTCCAAGGACTACAAGCTTTGGGACATAGTAGAAGATGGTTCGTTCGTGCCACAATGAAGAAAGGGGGACTGGAGCGCAGATGATCACAAGAAGATGGAGCTCGATTGCAAAGCTTTGCACATCATCGTTTGTGCATTGAGCCCCAACATCTACGAGAAGATGTCTTCTTGTGAAGATGCCAATGAGGTATGGGACAAGCTTGAAGTCACATACGAAGGAACCAACGAAGTAAAAGAGACCATGTAACGCCCCGGTTTTGGGCTCAGAAGTTTTGGGCGTTGACCGGTTCGGTCAAAGTGCTGATCGAATATATAAGAGTGAATTTAGGAAAGCCTAGTTTGGGTTGCATTAAAAATATGGAAAAATGTTCTAAAATCATCTTTTAATATATAAAAGTGAACTGTGAAATCAATTTTGGAAAATGAGGTTCGGAAGGTTGACATTTTGGCTAGTGACCAAAATGTAATTTTTGAAAGTTGCGGGACAGTTTTATAAAGGATTGAAACTTTGAATCTTTAAGGAGCTATTATTCCAAAAAGAGTTTCTCCAGATTTTTCTAAGATATTTTAAGGCTTTATTCTGATTTTAAAGATTATGAAATGTGGAGGGAAATCATTTTTACCATTTCTTAACTAACTTTTCTATTTTCTCTCAATTTTCCTTTTCTCTCATTTTCTCTCCACCCAAACACATTTCTCCAGATTTTCTCTTCAGATTTTGTTGCCTAAATCTCTCATTTCAACTCTCTTTTGATTCCTAATCATCTATACAACAAAACCTCTCAATTTGCAAGTTGTTTCATCAAGCATTTTGGCTCTAAAAAGGAGAAATTCAAGTTTGGAGGTAAGAACGTCCTTCTCCTCTAAACTATCAGTTCTTTACTGAAATTCCTAAGTTCTCAATCCTTGATTTGTGTTTTGTTAATGGCTTTTCAATTGAAATCTTGATTTTGGCTTAAAATGCAAGATTTGGTGATTTTGGTGAAATTTTCGTGTGATCTATTTGGGCAGTGTTTTGAAGTGTCAAAATGATGTTAAATGAATGCTAAATTGATTAGAAGTTGAGGTTTAATCAATGCAATCCCGGATAGGTTGAATTTCCTAAGTTTGGCTTGAGTTTTTGGTTGTTTTTGGAGTGTTTTTGGTGATCTGTTATACCTGGAGGTATAAGGATGTGTTTGTGATCATTTTGGATGTTAATTGATGTTTAAAAATGGTTAGAAGTGATGGATCTTGGCTGGGTTAAGTTTTGGAAGTGTTTGGAGGTGATTTTGGTTGTGTTTGGTAGCCGAAGTGTTGGATTTGTGTTGAGCAGCGAGTTGAGTCTTGTTGCTGGTGTTTTTAATGCATAATGATGCATTAATCCTCTGTTGTTGTGTGCTTGAAACAGGGGAGTTTGATCCGTGAGCTTTGAAGGTGTTGCGGAAGGTTTCGGATGCTTGGAAGGCTTGTTAGCTAGCCTTGTTTTGTGTATCGGTGAGTGAAGTTGGGTTTTCAGCTTTTAAACCAAGGTTTGAAGGTTTTGGGAGCTTAGTTTAAGTCTAAACAACTTTGCTAAGCTCAAGAGTAAGTGATTGGATTTTCGCTCTTGAATTGTGTTGTGTTTTGGTTTTAAAAGCAATTGTGGTAGATGATTGAGATGCATGTGTTTTGCATGGTTTAAATCTGTTTTGAAAGCATATTTTAGCATGGTCTAATGCTGGTTTTGAAAGCCATTTGTGAAGGATGCTCAAGGTAAGAGATCCTTGGTTTTGTACATGGAAATTGTGATTTTGATGCATAGTGTTGCATGTTGATCAATGGCTTTGTGTGATGCTTTAAATCAGTGAATTGATGATGGTAAATGTTACTCTTTGCATATTGGTTATGCATGTGAATCATTGGGCTAATAAGGTAATGGTTTTGCATATTGGTTATGCATGTGAATCATTGGACTAATGTAGTGATGGTTTTTGCATTGTGGTTATGCATATGAATCAGTGGAATAACATGGTAAGATGATTATGTTGGCAAGTGATGAAAGTGGTTCTTGGTTCGTTGATCGGATATAGTTAGCCGGCTATAGGATTGGGTGCACCGTGAATTAAGTCGCCTTGGAGGTGGAGTGGTCAAGAGTGGAGCGGTAAACTCCCTTCAAGTATCCTAACGAGATGGTTAAGGTCATAATGGAGGTGTTGCCCATTCGAGGACCTTGGTTGAGCAAAGGTTATATGGTGTTTAAAAGTCCATATATGAGAACCTTGTGCTTGTTAAGATCACAATGGCGGTGTAAGACCATGTGTTGATCTTGTGTGGGGTGTCCCGGATCTCGTTAGTGATTTTATACAACTACCAATCGGTTATGCAAAGGTTGTATGGTGTTTAAAAGTCCATACATGGAAACCTTGGGCATGTTGAGGTTGTATGGTGTTTAAAAGTCCATGCATGGGAACCTCGGGAAAAGCTAAGGTTGCATGGTGTTTAAAAGTCCATACATGGGAACCTTAGGCTTGTAAGGTCAAATGGTGTTTAAAAGTCCATTTGGGAGGCCTTGGATTGGTAGGGTGTATGGAGCGTAGGGACAACGCTTGGAATCCGCGTATCCGATCGGGTTGTTGAGTTGAAAAGTGGATGTGGTTGATCACTTGGAAGCCAATGTAATGTTCTTGATTATTAAAGAAGCATGAGATGCTTGAAATGTTGCATAATTGCATGTGAAGCATGAGATGCTTGAAAAGATGCATGGTTGCATGAGAAGTGTATGATGCTAGTGAATGCATGTTTACTTGTTAAGTTGAACAAGTGTTGATTATCATTTGGTAAGTGATGCATGTGTGCATGAAATCTCTCTAATGCATTGGAGTCTTATAAGACTTGTTTTAAAAGGCATGTGATGATGATGATGTGATTCATAAGTTGTCTTTGAATAATGCATGTATTGGATTGATTGAGTAAATGATTTTAAAGGGCTTCTTGCTTAAATGGTTTTTAAGTATAAGATGGGTATGTTGTGAAATGAGAATGTTTTCCAAGGTTTTAATTTAACTTTGCATATGGTGTTTATGCATGGAGTGGTAAATGGATGATTATGTAATTTGTGCTTTGAAAAGGTTTTCTTAGCTTGCTAAACTAAGGTTTGGTTTCATGTATGAGCAATGCATGGTTTAAGCATGGTGTTGAAAAGGAGTTTTCAAACATGGCTTTGGTTTGTCAAATCGGGTTTGTTTTAAAAGAGATTTAATGACCCGCTGCATTGATGGTGTTTTGGTTTTGAGCATTCCTCACTAAGCATTATGTGCTTACGCTCCTTTTTGTCCATCAATGCAGATTCTTGAGGTTTGGACAGCAAGGAGCAAGGGATTCAAGGTGGACTCCAATTGAGATGTATGTCTCGGTGAATAGCTATAGTTAATAAAGGCAATGAGGGTAGAATCTCTCGGATTGATGTTTTTATGTTCGTATATGTTCGGACAAGTATGTTTTAATGTTGTTGATGTTGTTGGAACATGTATTGGCTTTAATGAGATTGATTTGGAAAGTTTGTGCTTAAATGGTTGCTTGTGTAGGAAGCATGCCTATAGATTTGGGGCTTTTTGCATATGAAGTTAATTTGTTGATTTGATGATGCTTACAAGTTGTATATGTGTTGAATTGCATGCTGGTAAAGTTTGGTGGCAATTGGAGCATGTTTGAATGATTAATTGCATGTTTTGGAAAGCCTTTTTGTTGCAATCTGTGCAGGCGTTTCGGAACAGTGTGCACCGTTTCGGAACGGGTGCCTTGAATGAACCCAGGCGTCCGAAACGGTATGCACCGTTTCGAAACAGTTTGGCCTCTGCCAGACCCCCGTTGCGGAACGCGTTGCGGAACGGCCCCGAGTTTTGAAACGGGCTCTGCCTGTTTCGGAACGGGTGACCGTTGGGGGCTGACATGGGCGGTTAAATGTTTCAAAATGTTTGCATTTTGGTCCCGAAACTTGTTTGTGCAATTGTATGAGTTTGGGATGTCCGTTTGAGCTGAATTTTGGCAGAGAAGCATGAAACCTGATTAATTTTAAGTTGGTAACTTAAAATTTGGTTAAGTCCTTAAAGTTTTCAGAATTTACATTTTGGTCCCTAAAGTTGTAAATTGTTCAATTGGGTCCCTGTTTGGTCTCTGATGTTTGTGATCTTTGAGTATGCTGTTTGCATGATCACATCTAAGGTTAATGTGCATCTAGACAAGATTAAAAAGAAAAAAAAGGGTCGTTAATCAAGGTTGACTTTCGGGTTGACTTTGGTTTTCCCCGTGTGACTTTCTTAATTCGGGTCAAACGTTTGGGCCGGGTTAAGGGGGTTACAGACCAAGATCGGACTCCTCAACCACGAGTATGAAAACTTCAAGATGGATCCGGAAGAGGACATTGAGAAGATGTTCGATAGGTTGTCCACCATCACCAATGGACTCAAAGGTTATGGAGAAGCCATCCTAGAAGAAAAGCTTGTTCGAAAGCTTATCTACTCCCTTCCTGAGTCATGGGACTCGAAAAGGACCGCCATCATCGAAGCTAAGAATTTGAAGACCTTGAAGCTTGATGAACTCATGGGGTCACTTCTCACTCACCAAATCATGAAGAAAGGAAAAGAATAGGAGAAGAAGACGGAAGAGATGAAGAAAGTGGGGGAGAAGAAATTCAAGGAGCTAGGCATCCATGCGAATGCCTTTGCTCTCAAATCCTCCAAGTGCAACCATGTTGATACAAATGAGGAGGAAAGTGAAGATGAAGAGATGCCCTATCTCTTCAACAAATTTACTCGGTTCATGAAGAATGAAATGGAAAGATCTTATCATGAATCGAAGAAGAAGATGAAGGAATCCCACAAGTCCAACAAGAAGGTATCATCTTCAAAGCAAGCATATGTGGCCACATGGAGTGATGAAGACTCCACCGATGATGAGGTAGACCATTTATGCTTGATGGCCCTCAATGAGGGAGAGGTAACTTCTAACTCATCTATTTCAAATTCCTATACTTTTGATGAGTTACAAGAAGCCTATGATGAGTTGGTTTTCGAATTCAATGCTTCATTTTCAAAAAACAAAAAGTTGATTTCAAAGTTGAAAAACGAAAATGATTTGCTTTTGAAAACCAATTTTGAGTTTGAAGCAAAATTGAATGATTTTGAGCAACAAGTTTCTAGTTTACAAAACTTGCTTCAAACAGTGGAAAAAGATCATCAAAAGGAAGTTAATGATCTTAAGAAAGAAAAGATTTTGATTTCCAAATAACTAGAAAAGAAAATTGATTTTGGAAAATCAAAATTTTACCAAAGACAATCTAGTGCCCCTATATTTTTTAAATAGAAAATGTTTTAGAAGTGTTTGGGTTCCAAAAGAACTAATCACTTCACATAAAAAGGATGAAATTGAAAAAATGTATTCTTAAGGGGACTAAATTTTGTGCAACTAACGTTTATGGATTGGATCCAAAGCAATTTGGATACCAAAATTTGAATGATTGTCTTGATTAGGTGTGATGGAGATGTTCAACAAGTCCAATCAATGAGGGGGAGATCCATGCACACAAAGAAACACACTTGAATAGGAAGGCTTCACATCCTCCCTTGGAGTTCAAGTGTTGGTAAAATCTAGTTGTTTTATTTATTTAATTCAATTTATTTTCTTTAATTCAACTAGATTATCATGTGTTGGACTAACATCTTTTGATGATGCTTTGAGTAAGGGGAGCCACTTTTAAAACCAAATATTTTAATAGTTTCAAAATTTAAACCTCCATTGTTATTTTGAGCCTAAAAGTATTTTAAATTCTTATTGATATAACAAAAAGGGGGAGAGATTGGTTTGAAAATTTGTGTTTTTCAAATGAATAAGGGGAAGCTTTAATTACTTTTCTATATTTCATCTCTTATTCAAATTTTTAAACTTAAAGGGGGGGAATCCCAAACAATTTTTCAAGTTAGTTTTATTATATCAAAAAGGGGGAGATTGAAGAACTAAGTTTTTTGATATAATAATTGAAAAATGTTTTTGGACTAATTTGAAAAGAATTTAAAACATGTCTTTAAGTCCAGACAACTTGAAAATATGTTTGAAGTATTTAAAAAGGCTTTCGGCAAAGTTTGGAATGTTTTAAAGTACTCAAAACCGACTTTTCAGTTGTATCGTACCGATACGATACACCTCATATCGATACCTTTTTACTCCAGTTTTGATTCTTCCGAAACTCGTACCGATACAGGCTTGCCCGTATCGATACGGATAGGGGTCGTACTGATACGCCTTTAAAGCGTACCGATCCTTGTTTTAACAACCCCCAACGGTTTTTTCCCAACAGACTTTTCAAGTGCAGACTGTACCGATACGCTCCCTGGCGTATCGATACGCTTAGGCTGGCAAGAGTCCAACGACTAGTTCTGAAGAAGGGCGTACCGATAGTGGTCCCCATGTACCGATATGATAGGCACCAGAACTGCAATAAATGTGGGAAATAAAGTCTCCAACGGCTCCAATTCAACACTAATAGCCAGTAACGGCTACAAACTCAATTAGGAGTGTAAAGAGACCTCCAAGAATCAAGAGAAGGCTAATGCTTCAATTGTTACAACATTATGATGAGAAATTGTGTCTAGAGCTTTAATTGTAAATTCCTTGCTTAGACAACACTAGTGAACTTAATATTGTTAAAATTGCTCAAGTGTTTAGGTTTTGGGTGAGAGCTAAATAGTGCAAACTAACACCTATTAGAGGGATTTCTTGTTTCCTTAGAATTTCTCTTGTAAAGAGGGTTTACTCAAGCTTTGGGTATAAATCTTTGAGGATTGTAAAGGATACCTCCTAAGCCTAGAAAAGGGGACGAAATTCTTAGTGAATTTGGTTGAAATCCTTAGTGGGGAGCTAAGAGAGTGGATGTAGGTGCTTGTTAGAAGGCCGAACCACTATAAATCCTTGTGTCCAATTCCAATCTTTAAGCTTCCACTAAAACACCCAAAAATCCAATCTTCTCCTAACTTGGCAAACACATCGGTTGAAGAAATCGAGCACCATAAAACCCAACATTACTCCACCTAAAGAAATTGAAATTCTATATATTGTTTCTACAAGCGTAGAAGTCATATATCCCAAAATGGCGTCAAGATGCCTCCGCCTCATAGTGGCATCGAGATGCAACTTCTTTGTATTAGAAGTCTCTACAATATTTTTAGGAGAGCATGGAGATCATCGGCCCTAAAATGGCTTCGCGTTGCCTCCCCTCCATAGTATCTTCGAGATGCATCTACTCTATATCAGAAGTCTCTACATTGTTTTTACAAGAGCATCGAGATCATCCGCCCCATAGTGGCATCAAGTTGTGATACGTATCCGGTTGTGTGATGACCAAATTTGTATGTAATGTTTCCCAATCGTGATTCTAGTATGAAGTTGCAAACTTGAAACTTGAGTGTGGAAGTGATGTATTCGGAATGAAGATGGTGAAAGTTGTTGTTTTAATAGGTGCTGGAATGGTTGGTGATTATGGTTTGAAAGATAGATGTAAGGGAAAAACAAAATACATAGAAGTTGATATGAATGGAATAGAATCGGTGTGGAACAAGGAAGAACCAACAAGATAGTGAATGTTGACCCAAACCTTACACGTTCTTACCCTTTGTGAAATGATGGAAGAAGGTTGGATGGTGACCCTTTAGCTATAATTGAGCTAAGAACCAACATTATAATCAAATGGGAGTGATGGTGGAAGGGTGGAACGTGACCCGCTAGCTAGAAAGGTAGGAACCAACACTATAAACAGAATGGAACGAAAAGGGGAAATTTGCCACAAGACTAGCTTGAAAGCTGATAAAGTTCTTAAATAACAATGGAGTGAACACTCTCATGTATTTTCATCCAAAAAAGTCCCTTAAAAGGCAAATGATCATCATATTTATAGTACATGGGAACCTAGAATTTGAATGGACAAACAATGCATTAAGGCTCCAGTTTATGACATTCAATGGTTTGTCTTCAATCCTATCAAGTGCGGCCGCCCATTTGTGTATTTTAGAATGAATTTGGACATAATAAGGCTTGATTGAAGACTTATACACGTCCAAATGATGGATCCTTTGATAATCCATTTGCTTGGCTCTTAAAAGTGCATGTAGATGACATGGAATGAATCTGCCCATGTTTGCATCTAAGTGTATGTGTCTCTTCCACTTTCTTTCTTTATTTCTCAACTTTATTGGCTGAATAAAAGCATAATAAAGTCTTCTAAATGCTTCACCCTCCATGGAATTCAAAAAGACTCTCTCTTTGAATGTTGATAAAGATGACATGTCTCCTTAAAGAAGATGAAAAGTCTTCAATTGTTTCCATATTAATCCCAACGTGTAATGACACTAAAAACACATAAAACATTAATCAAAATATGATAAAAATGTTATGCAAACTTAAAGAATTAATTGAACAAGTTCAATGAATGAACTAGTTTAATTAATGAACCTACATGCTTAAATGAAACGCATACATAAGTGAAGTATTTTCATAAATGAAGTTCTTGCATAAATGCAACAACAAGCATATTTATTCTCATGGAATGAATGAACTATTATACAGCTACTCATGCAAATTCTTATGCAACTTATTTCAACTTTCCAACAAACTCAAAATGTTGCAAGATCTAATTGTTGATGTCATTTATTCATTCATTTTCCAACATTGGCAAAGCAAACTTTCCACAACATCTTGAATCATTTTAGCTCTTGCACGAGTCATAAGACCTCTAGAAAATTCATTGGGATTCTTGCTGGTTGTGGTCACATCAGTCCCTCCCTCTTAAAAGCGATTTGCCCCCAAATTGTCACCTGCATCATAAGGAGATAGATTAGCAACATTGAAAGTAACACTCACATTATACTCACCAGTAAGGTCTATTTGATAAGCATTATCATTAATCCTCTTGACCACTTGGAAAGGACCATCTCCTCGAGGCATAAGTTTCGATTTGCGTTGGGCTTGAAACTTCTCTTTCCTCAAGTGCAACCAAACCCAATCTTCGGGTTCAAAAGTTATCTATTTCGTCCCTTTGTTAGCTTACTGCTCATAATGCTTTGTTCTCCTCTCAATGTTCTCCCGCACTTGTTGGTGAAGCTTCTTCACAAATTTAGCTCTATTTTTCCCATCCTTATTTTTGAATTGATCAATAGGTAAAGGAAGCAAATCAATTGGGGTCAAAGGATTGAAACCATATACCACTTCAAATGGAGAACATTTAGTGGCGGTATGCATGAAGAGATTGTATGCAAACTCAACATGTGGCAAGTCCTCTTCCCAAGTCCTTAGATTCTTGCGTATAATTGTCCTAAGAAGCATGGACAATACATGTTTGAGAACTTCGGTTGTGCCATCCTTTTGTGGATGACAAGTTGTAGAAAACAACAACTTTGTTCCAATATTACTCCATAGCGTCCTCTAAAAGTGACTCAAGAACTTCACATCTCGATCAGACACAATAGTTCTTGGAACTCCATGTAATCTCACAACTTCACTAAAAATAGATTAGCAATATGAGAATCATCATTAGTCTTGTTGCATGGAATGAAATGAGCCATTTTTTAGAATCTATCTACTACAACAAAAATGGAATCTTTGTTATTCCTTGTGCGTGGAAGTCCTAGCACAAAATCTATGGAAATATCCTCTCATGGTGCATTTGGAATTGGTAATAGTGTGTAAAGTCCATGGGGCATGACTTTGGACTTTGCCTTCTTACATGTGATGCAATGCTCACACCACTTCCCCGCGTCTCGTTTCATCTTTGGCCAATGCAAATGTTCTTGCAATATAGAGTGTGTTTTGGCCACTCCAAAGTGTCACATTAGTCCTCCACAATGGGCCTCTTTGATAAGCGGTTCTCTAATGGATCCTTAGGGGATACAAAGCTTTTCTTCCTTGAAAAGATACCAATCAACCCTACAAAACTTCTAATATGTTTTTTTACAAGCTTTGTAAATTTCACCAAAATCATAATCAGATTCATAAAGCTCGTTGATTAAGGCAAAACCTACCAATCTAGAATCCAAAAGGTTAAGAAGAGTATACCTTCTTGATAAAGCATCAACAACAACATTTTCCTTACCCTTCTTATATTTGATAACATATGGGAATGTTTCTAGGAATTCAACCCACTTGGCATGTCTCTTATTAAGCTTGTGTTGTCCCTTCAAGTGTTTCAGCGCCTCATGATCCGTGTGGATGATAAACTCCTTAGGCCATAGATAGTGTTGCCACGTTTCTAATGCCCTAGTGAGAGCATACATCTCCTTGTCATAAGTTGAATAATTTAGAGTTGTTCCACTCAATTTCTCGCTGAAATATGCAATAGGGCGTCCTTCTTGAGATAATACAGCTCCAACTCCTAAACCTGATGCATCACATTCAATTTCAAAAACTTTATCAAAATCAGGTAGAGATAATAAGGGTGCATTGGTTAAAAGTTGTTTAATCAAACAAAAAGACTTCTCGTGTTCGTCTCCCCAATAGAAGCTAGAGTTATTTTTGATAACTTCAGTCAAAGGTGCGACTATGATGCTGAAATTGGGAATAAACTGGCGATTGAAACTAGCAAGTCCATGAAAACTCTTCACTTGACTAATGTTAGTAGGTCTCGGCCATTCCTCAATTGCTTTAGTCTTCTCTTGATCAACCTCCAAACTCTTTGAACTAACAACAAAACCTAAGAACACAACTTTGTTAGTGAAGAATGTACATTTTTGTAGGTTAGCGTACAACTTTTCTTTTTGCAAAACATCCAATACTAACCTCAAATGTTGGGCATGATCATTCAAAGTTTGGCTATACACAAGTATGTCATCAAAATACACCTCACAAAAGTTACCCAAGAATGGTCGAAGTATATGATTCATTAACCTCATGAATGTACTTGGTGCATTAGTTAAGCCAAATGGCATAACCAACAACTCATACAAACCTTGCTTAGTTTTGAATTTTGTCTTCCACTCATCTCCTTCTCTCATTCTTATTTGGTGGTACCCACTCTTAAGATCAATCTTAGAAAGGATGTTAGAACCACTTAATTCATCAAGCATATCATCTAAACTAGGAATAGGATGACGATACTTTACCGTTATCTTGCTCACTACTCGACAGTCTACACACATACGCTAAGTTCCATCCTTCTTAGGTACAAGTAAAACCAGCATGACACATGGACTAAGGCTCTCTCTCACATAGCATTTTTCCATTAACTCGGATAATTGTAAATATATCCTTGAAATCAGTGTGGCATTTGGTTGAGGGACAGGAACACCGACAAATTATATCATAGGCTTGGTTCGCCATGTAGATTCCTTCTTAGGTACAAGTAAAACCCACTCTTTTGCTATAACTGAGCTAATAACCAACAATATAATCAAATGGAAGTGATGGTGGAAGGGTGGAACGTGACCCGCTAGCTAGAAAGCTAGGAACCAACGATATAAACAGAATGGAACGAAAAGGGGAAATTTTCCACAAGACTAGCTTGAAAGCTAATAAAGTTCTTAAAGAACAATGAAGAGAACACTTTTATATATTTTCATCCAAAAAAGTCCCTTGCAAAGGCAAATGAGCATCCTATTTATAGTACGTGGCAGCCTAGAATTTGAATGGACAAATAATGCATTAAGGCTCCAGTTTATGACATTCAATGGTTTGTCTTCAATCCTATCATGTGTGGCCGACCATTTGTGTATTTTAGAATGAATTTGGACACAATAAGGCTTGAATGAAGACTTATACACGTCCAAATGATGGATCCTTTGATATTCCACTTGCTTGGCTCTTAAAAGTGCATATAGATGACTTGGAATGAATATGTCCATGTTTGCATCTAAGTCTTCTAAATAAAAGCATAATAAAGTCTTCGAAATGCTTCATCTTCCATGGAATTCAAAAAGACTCTCTCTTTGAATGATGATAAAGATGACATGTCTCCTTAAAGAAGATGAAAAGTTTTTAATTGTTTCCATCTTAATCCCAACGTGTAATGACACTAAAAACACATAAAATATTAATCAAAATATAAAAAATGTTATGCAAACTTAAAGAATTAATTGAACAAGTTCAATGAATGAACTAGTTTAATTAATGAACCTACATGCTTAAATGAAACGCATACATAAGTGAAGTATTTTCATAAATGAAGTTCTTGCATAAATGCAACAACAAGCATATTTATTCTCATGGAATGAATGAACTATTATACAACTACTCATCCAAATTCTTATGCAACTTATTTCAACTTTCCAACAAACTCAAAACGTTGCAAGATCTAATTGTTGATGTCAATTCTTCATTCATTTTCCAGCATTGGCAAAGCAAACTTTCCACAGCATCTTGAATCATTTTAGCTCTTGCACGAGTCATAAGACCTCTAGGAAATTCATTGGGATTCTTGATGGTTGTGGTCACATCAAGTTGCCTCCCCCTGTAATGGCATCGAGATGCCTCCACCCCAAGTGATTAAAAGGGAAAAAACATTGCAATAAAAATCTCCAATTATGACTAGCACCAACGATTGCAAAATCTAGACTCAAATTGAAAGTCTTAGTTCACGTCACTTTGTAGCGTTCCTTCAACCAAGAGAGGACAATTGATGTACCTTATCTGTCAATCTATCCCTAGTCATTATTCCCTAGCCCTGACAACCCATTATTGCTTATCAAGCCTAGATCTAACATCACACACCAACGAAGGAATTACCCACAGAGGGTAGACTAAATGGAGAGGTTTGAACTCTCATTCCACTGTTTATCTTCTTCTCCGCCACTTTTTTCTCTTATTTCGTTGATATTTTCATGGGATGCAACTTTTCTCCCAAATTAACATGGATGAACCGTCGAGAACTACCATCATCCAGTTCTCACCATAAACAAGACATAAATGATAATTCAAATAGTAAATTAAAATAAAAGTTATATTTTAGGAGACCATGTGATAAAGAAGATAAATTAAAGGCTTAACGTTTATTTCAGGCTAAATTGGTGTCTAATGTTTCATTCCGTAGCCCTACTTAGGTTTTTTCGTTAACGGCTATTAAAAAATACAGTCATCCAATTATAACATGACACGTGGCCTGATTTTTTTTTGAATTTCTTTAAAAATATGATTTTTTTAAAAAAACCCCAAAGTTTTAATTTTTTCAATCAAACCCTCAAATCACAACTCCCTCATTTTCCGACATCCCCAACATGTGATGGTTCACCGTTCACCACCCAAGCGTCTCGTACCTCACCGTTTGGCGTCTCCCACCCTCTAGTCATCGGTCAGAAGCCCAACTGGTCTTTTTTTTCTTCATTGTTGGATGTTCGTTGACGGAGCAATTGGCAATTCTTTCGTCGGTTTTTGACGACGCGGTGTTGAGGTTTTCAGTCGTGGGGGTCTATCGAAGGCAAGAGTGCCAGTGGTGGTTGAATCAGTGGTGGGAGGGGAGGAATATAAGGATTTAGGGTTTGGGTTTGGGTTTTTTTAGAAAAATTAAAGATTTTGAGTTTTTTATGAAATTAAATATTTTCTGATTTTTAAAAAATAAAATAAAAGAAAATACCATAAATATGTCACGTGTCATATCTTTAATTGGATAACATAAAAATTTTAATGGTCGTTAATGGAAAAAGCGAATTTGAATTACGAAATGAAATGTTAGATATCAATTTAGCCCGGAAGAAACATTAGATAGCAAATTGAAAAAAAAAATGTATAATTTATGTAATTTTCTGACGTTTAAGCTTAATTTAAAGTATAATATGGAAAAGAAATGTCCACGTTCAAATGAAATTTGTAAATATAGCCTTGAAATCAGTGTGGCATTTGGTTGAGGGACGGGAACACCGAAAAATTATATAATAGGCTTGCTTATTCGTCATATTATCTATGATCTCGATAAATAAAAAACATTCATTTCATTAATTTTTCATATTTTTTTTACTAAATAAATCTATAATTGGTAAAAAATATTTTTAATTAAATTTACAATAAATATGAGTATAGATTCACTCGGTAAAAATGACATGAAAAAATTAATGAAATAAATATTTTTATTGATTGGGACTATAAATGACGTGACGAACCGAAATTATGATATAATTTCAAACATAAAAAAGAGCACTAGGGATATTTTGGGACTCGTGGTCAGAATAACTAATTGTTTATTTTATTATTATTTACCATCACCGATGAATGTACATTAAGACCCAACCATAACTTTGTTGACAATTTGATCTTAAATTTAAAATCCAAGTAGGGTGGATCTACTCGCAACTAGTTTTAAATTCATAATTTTAAAATCCCTTATCGTCTGCAACCAACAATAATAAGGACCGCCCATAAATATTAAATTTATACCAAGTGGATACAATAATAATAATAAAACACAATAAAGAAATGGAGATTTCTGGCTTACTTGACCCATTAAAACACGGTACCATTGCCATGGCAGCTGAATGCTTCTAAACAGGCGGTATGCAATAGGGAAGCAACTTTTTTTTGACAAAGCTAAGGTGATTACAAGTAGTATCTGTTCTAAATATATTCTCAACCATTTGACAATGAACGTTCAATCACTCTGCTGCAGCTGCTGATGCTCGAACTCGTGACCTCTAGGAACAACAGCCGTTCTCTTAACCACTGAATCAAATTAGTTCGTACAATCTTTTTAAAATAAGTAGTGGTGTGCGAATCATCTATTAATTTAATATTTACCAAAGGGTATGGGCGGCCAAAGGATGCCAAGATTTTCTATATATGCACAGCTTCATTCAGATTACTCACACAAACAAAAGAAGAAGAGCTAAAGTATAGAAAAGGAAAGATTATGGATACTGCAACTGAGGCACCCAGAGCTCCCGTGACTCGTGAAAGAAAGATTCGGGCAGACCTTGAGGAAAAATTACCCAAACCCTGTAAAGTTTCACTCCCCTTTTTTTCCATTATCTAGTTTAGTTCAATGCTCAGATTCAATATGATGTTTTTAAGTCTTTGGTTCAGATTTGGGAAGGGCATTGGTTGCTCCAGACGTGGAACATCCACAAGGAACTGTCGGGCATGAGAACAAAGGACTGAGTGTTCTTCAGCAACATGCTTCGTTTTTTGATCAAAACAAAGATGGAATTGTCTATCCCCGGGAAACTTACAGAGGTGGGTTTTGTTTTGTTTTTCTCAACAATTTTTATGTTTTAATCTTTTTGACAAAACTTGTGTGAAAACCAGGGATGAGAAATCTTGGTTTCGGTCGAATTGAAAGCTTTTTTGCTGCAATCCTCATCAATATCGGATTGAGTTATTCCACTCTCACTGTAAGTTATTCTGCTAACTTGTATTGGCAAGTACTATACTATTTACGACATGGGAATATTTTATTTTTCTTAACCAATAACCACATTGAGTGGTCATCGGATAGATCCGGAAAGTTTGAGTCATGTCATTTTGTGTTTGTATTGTTTTAGGTTAGAGTCTTTTTGAATTTTAATCTTTCTTGGTATCTCTATGTTTGAGTTTTCATATTCCGGTCTTATTGGGTTTAGATGGTTTCAGGTTCAAGTTTGAATTTTTTTTTAGGTCAGCCTCGAGTTCAGGTTTTTCTGGACTCCGGCTTTTCATGTTTGATTTATTTTATTCTTGAATTATCTAAGTTCAGATCAAGGATTTAAATTGTAGTTGCGACTATATTTTCGGTCAAGGCATTTTATCACGGTTGCGGAGAATAAAAAATATATTACGATTATTGCGGACCGTTGTTTTTTGTAATAATAGTTACAGACAGTGCCGCTACCGCTATATAGCGGCCACTATTACGATAGCGGACCATTATTTGAATCCCTAGTTCAGATTGTATCAAATTAGGTTTTTGACTTTTTGATCATTTAGGTTTGAACGTGTTCAAATTTGGAGATTTTAAGCTGATTATTCAATTCATTTGGTTACCTTTATCCATATGGGTAGTGTGAGCATTCGATTGAGTCGAGTCGAGTAAAAAAGAATTTATGTTAGACGAGTTTGATGATTCTTATTTTTATAACTCAAATGTTATTTGAATTTTTTTTTTATTCAAGTCAAGTCGATTTGTTTGAGTTTCTGTTCAAATTTAATTGTAAGCATTTATCTAGTTATGATACTAATTGATTTCAATTTAAATGACTTTCTATAACCATATACGATATACATATATATTTTTCATATTTTTTCATATTCACTGTACATATATCAGACAAAGTTGTGAGAATGAACTTGAATTTGGAAATTGATCCACTAATTACTAAAATTTTCGAGTTATTTGATCTATTGTATAACTCAAACTTTATTTGAAATTATTTTGAGTCCAGTTTAGGAGATTATGCTTCGAGTCAAGTTGTTTCGTGTCGAATCGAGTTTTACTTACCTCTACATATAGACATATGCTAGGCAAGGGTGAAGCCAAAATCATTTGTTGGGTCTAAGATTGAGTTTTTTAATTTTAGGATAAAAATAAAAATTTTATCATTATATTAATTTATAACTTTTCCATTTTAAAGATATAAAAAAAACTTTTCCATTTTAAAAGTATTATATAGCAATTTCACTAATTTTTTGAGACAAGGCCACTACATGCACTTAGCTAGTGCCGCCCACAAGGTTCAAATACGGATGCTTCCAGCAAAACAAAGAATCGAAATAATGCAACAGTGTTATATAAAATACAGACGTGACACAAAGTTATTGATTTCACAAATTTGATAGGGATGGCTACCAGATCTACATTTTCCCATATATATCGACAGAATACACAAATGCAAGCATGGCAGTGACTCAGCAACGTTTGACACTGAAGGAAGGTACTTGAATCATTAAAAACATTTTGACCCTTGTTATGAATGTTACAAATGGATTTTCATTTCAGGTTCATGCCAGTGAATTTTGAGAACATCTTCAGCAAGTACGCTCGAACCGTGCCCGACAAGTTAACATTCGAAGAAGTGTGGCACATGACCGAGGCTAACCGCAACCAATACGACTTCATCGGCTGGTACTGTCTTGTTTTTGATTGGATTCAATGAAGGGTGGAGTTGTTTTTTTCTAAGAGTTTTCAACTGTTTCCAGGATAATATCAAAGGGGGAATGGACTCTTTTGTATCGGCTTGCAAAGGATGAGAACGGTTATCTATCCAAAGAAGCAGTAAGGGGATGCTTTGATGGGAGTTTGCTCGAGTATGTTGCCGAACAGAACAAGGCTAAGGGGAACAAGGCCCACTGATTCAACTACTGCATACTGTTGGTTTGATATATGCGTTGTTTTTTTTTATTTTATTTTTCAAATAATGAACTTACCCCTAGTATTTGGACTAAAGTTTCTATCTTCGTATTGAATTATCATGATTATTTTTCTTGAGATTTAGAAATTCCAATCCAAGTTCAAACATTTTTTGTCACATATGACATAAGTGCGACTGTACAAGGTCATTCAAAAAATTAGGCCCAAAATAAGTTTTCTATAATATATATATATATATATATATATATAAAAGAATTTTTAATCTAAAGCATTAATTGTGCCCCGTGGTGGCTCAATTCTATTAAATTTGTTTTGATGGCCAGATTAAAAAGTATAATATGACAATTAAAAGTTAATCTTAAAAAGATGTAGAATATGTTAGCTCAAGTCACGTGAGAATCCTTTTAACTTCTTGTTTCATTGTGATAAATTACATTTATTGAATGACGTTAATCTTATATCTTATTGTGATAATTTTGATTTTTTTAAGAAATGTGAGTTATCTAATGTTGATGGAAATGAGCTATTTGTTGAGCTGAAATTACTCAAAGAGTTTTTACTCAAGGAAAAAATAAGAACGAATTTATAAAATTTTTAAAATATTTTAATTGTTTTCCAAATGCAACAATTGCATATAGAGTCTTATTGACTATTTGTATTATTGTTGCTTCTACAAAATGAAGCTTTTCAAAATTAAAGTTTGTTAAGTTATACTTACGGACAACCATGTCGCAAGAAAGGCTAAATGAACTTGCTTTTATGGCAATTGAGGGTGATCTTTTGAAATAAGATGATATTAAAAGTGTTGTAAATGATTTTTCCTTTGAGATGTTTGTAAGAAATTTTTATGTTGTTCAAGAGAGTAATCTAACATATTTTTTTACTAAGAGAATTCTATTTGAAAAAAAAAATTATAACTCTTTTATATTATAAATTAAGGGCTTCTTTTAGTAAATTGCACATGGCTTCTTGAATCTTTGAACTGCCCCGACATATGAACAACTATTGTAGTTATAAAATCATATAAGACAAATATAACATAATATAATATATCTATCAAATTCATTAAAAATGAATTAAATGAGTCTAATTTTAAATTTTTATGATGATATATCATTATCTAATTCACTTATAGTATTTACAAGTATATACCACCAACACATCAATTGTTTATTCTATAATATAATATAACTCCAAAAAAATTTAGAAAATCATCTAATTCTTAATTAATATTTTAAAATATAAAATATCCGAGATATGTATACCTACTTCGAATGTGTTAATTGAAGCTACAACTAATCCGATATCATTCGAATTTGCTATGAAATTGGACGATGTGCTATATGAAAATTCAAAAATATCTGATATTCTGTAATATAATATGCTCTAATTGTCTTGATAATATTTCATACATAATTGACATGCAATGGTAAAGGTATCCACGGGTTGATCCAGGTCAACCGAGGACTATATATTTACAACCTCTTGCCCAAGAGCCCATTCGAGTCAAGCTTGGGTAGGTCCCGAATTGGCACGCACAGCACAACCCGTTTTATTAATAAAATTTATTATAAACATATTTTTATAATAATTAATTTTAAATGATTTTTCTATTTTTTAAGTTATTTATGAGAGCGAATCTAATGACTAATCATTTACATTCTTTTTTTTTTTTTTACAAATCTTAATTCTAATCCTAATCCTACCTAGAGGGGAGGGGAATAAGAAACTTTAGGAGAAGCAAGGGGGTGTTCCTAGTGGGTATCTAACCCGTGACCTAAAAAAAATGAGAGAACAAAGATAAGTAGCTTGACCAACCGGCCAAATTTACTTACTCACTAATTATTCACATTATGTTTTTTTGAGGAAACTAATTATTCACATTATGTTGTTCCATATAGGGATTAAATACATTTTGTCTTAATGTTAAAATATAACTCGTTGTGCTTGCAGCGAATTAAACTTATCTTATTTAAACGGTTTAGCATAATGAGAAGGTTGGGTAATCCGACTCTAAGGTAGTTCTATTTTATATACTAGGCTTGTTTAAAGATATCATAAAACCAAGTTAGGATAGCATGATTTTTAATTCTAATTAATTTGATTTAAATTAAAATTTTAATAATAGATTCGTATTCTTTATTTAAATTAATTATAAAATACATTTTTATTATTTTTAAAATTGTAAAATGAGATATTCAGACTAAATTAGATCAAATACAAATAGACTCAAATAAGCTACGTTAAATTCTCAAACTGCAATCCCATCCAATTCGAGCACGAAAATCTCTACTTTTATAGCATGTAACTATGGAGAAAAAGATGTTTGTGGAACTTAGTCAACATCAATATTTTACCTAAATAATATTATTTTTAATTATTTATAAAAGTGACACAAACAAATTATTTCCAAAAATAACATACTTTTCAAACGTTAGTTGTGATTTTTGAAATCGCATTCGTAGGACGAGAAATTATATCATAGGTCCTTCCCACCACGTTATTTATGAGATCAACCAGTAAAATGTATCTATTTTATTAATTTTTTCATGTCATCTTTTTACTAAGTGAATCTTCACTTGGTAAAATTTGTTTTAAAATTTGATTTATAGTAAATATGAGTGAAGATTCACTTGGTGAAAAGATGAGATGAAAAAAAAATTAATGAAATAGATGCATTATATTGGTTGGTCCCATGAATGACGTGGTAAGAATGACCCAAAATATAACTTTTTCTCTAGGACGCATCATTCCCTACGTGGCAGTACAATTGTCTTTTTTTTAAAAGAAAGACCAAAAAGAAAGAAAAAGGAAAGGGGAGGCAAAAATGTGAACAAAATGTACATTTTTTTCCCAAAAAGAAGAAATATGCTTGGTACGTGTTAGCGTGAGCAGGGCTGAGTGGCAGTGCATGTTAGCGACTTTGCTTCAACTTTTTTTAGTATTTTTTTTTTAACTTTTAGGACTAAATTGAAAGAATTTAAAGTATAAGGACTAAATTATTTTTTAAAAAATTTCATTTTCTGTGTATTTAAGTTATGATGATGTTTGAACTATAAGTATAGGAAATTATTTTTTTTAACTGTGACATTGTTGGGCCGGTGGTAGCTACGAGTTCGCTTTGATTGCAACTTTATTTTTGCACTATAGAGATCAAATTGAAAGGGAATAAAAATTATAGGGACCAAAAATGAGAATGTCAAAAAATTCTAGTAAAATTACATGTATAAAATCCTTATTTATAAATTCGATGAGTTAGAAGAGAACAAAGTTAAATATTTAAAATTAACAATAAAAATTTAAAAATTTAAAAACTTAAAATTAAAAGACAATGATATCTTTTAAGATGAACGGTATATTTCAAAAAGTTAAATGGATTTAAAAAACCACTTTCAACACTAAACACAAAGCTATAGTCTTTCAAAGAATTGCAATATGATTATATTTGGAAAATCCAAATTAAAAGCATTGGTTGCCTCCTTCTTTGGCACATTATTTTTCTTTATTTCATTTTGGTCTTTACCAATATAATATTTGAAAATTTTAACCAACTTCCTACCACGTAAGTAAAGACACACCCAGACAGACACGTCTTCTAAAAAGCACGACTGACATAATATATCTTTGTTTTGCGTGTTAGAAAATGCTGGTATTTTTGTAAAAAAGTTAGATGTCGTTTTGATAAATGATTGAAAAAATAATATTATTTGGGCAAGAAAAGCCATAGTCAACTAAAGAAGTAATGTTTAATTTCTATGGGCAACTACGCAAAATTAGGTAGTTGAGAACAAACTATATAGAAAGAGAAAAACAAGCATTCATTTAATTTTATTGGTAACCAATAAGTAAAGAAGGTGAGTGATGTAACAACAAGAATGGTCCAAGAGGTAAAGAATTTAGTATTGCTTATGCAGATATTAAGTTTAAATTAAAATTTTGTGTATGTATAAAATTTACGTTGGGAGACTCATCCATTATAACTAAGTGTGCGACGCGAGTCGATTCAGAATAGTTAAGACAAAACACTGAAAATGGGGAGGACAAGAAAAAAAAAGAATGATGTACATAAGAAACTTCCACCATTAATGATGTTTATACGGTAACAAATATTGTTAGATTTAGTGTAAATAGTCTCCCTCAAGTAAACATAAATTGATATGATTAGAATTTATCGTGTGGTTTCAATGGTAAATGATAGTGTTGTTTTTTTAGGTGATATGAGTTTAAATAGTGTAGTTTGTACGGTATATTTCAAAAGATTAATGTCATGTTTGGTAAAGAGAGGTTTGGCAAAAATTAGAGGTTTGAGGCATAATTAGAGGTTTGACCAGTCAAATCCGCTAATATTGTTGTTTGGTAAACAGCGGGTTGAAAGAGCGGATTGGGGTAAAACCGCTAATTTTGAAAAAGCTCATAATAGGAGCTTTTTGAGATTAAATGTTTGATATTAGAGTTGTAAAGACTCTTTTACCCTTACCAGTTACCAAAAATCTCAAAATAATCTAAATTAAATATTTTCTCACACTATTTATAAGCTAATCCTATTTACTTTTTTTATTATCACAGATTTATGTGTATTTAAATTTATTAATTAGTTAAAATATATTAAAATAATTACATAAATAATAAATTAATATATAAATAATTTGAATATGTTTAGAAAAGTTATATTAAAAATAATTTTATAGATCTAATTAATAATAATTAGATACAAAATATTTATAACTAATAAACTATTCAAACAAGTATTGAATATAACCATGTCCTTATTTGTCATTTTGCTTGTTTAAATAATCTAAAAGCTATCAGCTATCAGTTAATTTTACCGAACACTTTTATACAATCAGCTAATACAATCTGCTAGTCAAATCAACTATCAGCTAATGTAATCCGCTATCTACTATCAACTATCCGCTAATTGCCAAATAGGGCCTAAAAGTAAAAAAAATAAATATTACTATATAATCAACTAGAAAATTAAAAAATGAGTACGATTCCACCTTTATTTCCTTCTGCATTTGGATTAAAATTCTAGTAATAAAAACTATTTATATTCTTTTGAGAAAATATAAAACTATTTAGATTTAGCTATAAATGTATATCTTACTATAAAATTCTATTATGATTTGAATAATAAAATGAGTAAATGGGTTAAGTTGACCAAATTTGAGCGGAAGCATGAAACTTAATTTTTAATTAATAGAAAAAATTCTTGTAATAATTATTAAGAAAGATGAAAATTGTGTCACACTCTACGAGTACTGATAAGCACCACTAACGATAAGCATTGATAAGCACTATTAATTCAATTTATAAAGATTAAAGATCTAAAAGACTTATCGTATGATTATAAATTATTTAAAAATCAAAGTAAATTAATTAAAATATATTATTTTAATTTTAATTTTTTTAAATATAGATCAAAATACCTATCTACCGATAAATTACAAAACTTAATTTTTGTTCATTTGAAATTTAAGTCGCCGCCTCCGTTGTCGCCGCCGCCGTTGTCGCCGCCTTTTCCAGCCATGAACATTGGACACATCTAAGATTAAAAATTCTAGTAAATGAACCATATTTTAATTCAAATATGTGTATTATATTATTAGTTCAATTTTTTTTCAAACTTAATTTTCTTTTCTCTTATTTTTCAACTCTATCAAGCAATAAATGAAAAAAAATATACTTTCTTTTATCCCTTTAATTTTTCATAATTTCAATTTTTTCCACCCACCAAACGAGAAATTATATCATAGACCCTCTTCACCACATCACACATGGTCTTAATCAATAAAATCATTAATTTTATTAATTTTTTTTATGTTATCTTTTTATCAAGTGAATCTTCAATCATATTTATCAAATTAAATTTAAAAACAGTTTCTACCAATTGAAGATATTCAATTGATAAAAAGATGATAAGAAAAAATTAATAAAATATAAATAATTTTTATTAGTTGAAATTACTAATAACATGGTAATGAGGACATATGATATAATTTCACGGACCAAACAAAGCCTTCGTTAGGAAATCTTGTTCGGCATAAACCAATGAGGGAATTATTGATTTTGTATTGTTTTTTAAACAGAAATTAGGCATGCTTTATAAATGGCACAAGAATTGAAAAGAGAGTTAACTAATACCTTATGGAAATAGCTATAATCTCCTTAAATCACGAGCCAAGAATTGCAAGTAATCTATGGTCCTACTTTTTAATGAAAGTGGGACCCTTCTAACTTATGAAATCACTAGACCAAAATATTTCTCAAATTTAACTAACTATTTGGAATAGATTTATTTATGTACATTTGGCCTGTTGATCAAATTTTTATCTTTATTCTCTTATATCCCCTTAGGTAATGAGTTTTAAACTCACTAAAAGTATCTCTTCATTCCTTTAGAGTTTCCATTCCCATCCCCTCTAAATAAGATTAAAATTAAAATTAAGATTTATAAAAAAGGAAATCACATCATAGTCTAATTTTTTTTCCATCTCTTTAGTGCACAGGTTGTTTATTAAAAAATATTTTTATAATTAAGTTTAAATAGATTGTTATTAAACAATAATTTAGTGGAAAATTCTACCGTGCTCGTCGAGTACTGATGACACCACTAACGACGAGCACCGATGGACACCATTAATCTAATTTATAAAGATTTAAAATCCAAATGACTTACCATATAATTTTAATATTTTGAAAAATCAAAAGGTAATTTTATTATTTTTTTAATTTTTCATATTATTTTAAAAATGATTAACTCAAATTTTCTATCCCCAAACCCTAGTTTCATCTACCACCCCGTCGCTGCCGCCGCCGGTCACTTCCTCACCGTCCCGCCGTCTCCTGTCTGTGGTCGCCGTTGAACTCTGCTGTTGTTCCCCTTCTTCGTTGCAATTAGGTAATTTGTCCCTAATTCCCCATTCACACTTTTTTTTAAAATTATGCCACTTTAGAGACTTAATTTCCAAATTGAGTATTGTAATTTCCATATTAGAACCCTAATTAGTTTACTAGTATCCTAATTTGTTTGTTAGAACACTAAATCCCATGCCCAATTCAAAAATCCCCAAATCGGAGTTCGTCCGCCGTACCAGTACGATGGTTTTAACGTACCGGTACGCGGGTTTATGCGTATCGGTGCGGGTTGCGTATCGATACTAGAAGACGTTACCGTTTTTTATTCCAGCATAGTGTATCGGTACGAAAAACCACCGTACCGGTACGATATGCTCGATTCTTCAAAATTGTTAGTTTAAGTTCGATTTTCTTTCTGTAATTATATTTTTGAAAATTTAAGTTAAGTTCAATTCCCTTGCCGTGAACCTTTATAATCATGTTTCTTTTATTTAATTATGTTAAATTACAGATTTTGTCGATATGGTTGAAACGAAGATACTAAAATTCAAACTACAGAGTTGGTGCTTAATAATGAGGATGAAGATGATTATAATCAGGATAAGGATTGTTACAATAGTGAACCAGATTGTGAAATTGATACCGAAGAACAACAAACTGATTATCCCGTTGATAATGACAAACATATAGATGATGAGAAGACCCTTGATTACTTCATTGACGAAAACATATTTGAAAAAATTGGGAAACAATTGAAAGATTACAATGCGAATGATATGAATATGCTGAAGTGGAAGATTTTAGATGATTGCATTGAATTTTATTATACCTATGCCAAAGTAAAAGATTTTGGCATTCGAGTCGACCAAACAGTAAAAAGTCAAACCGGTGATCACATAATTGTAAAAAAACTGGTGTGTCGTAAGGAGGGATATAGAGCAGAAAAGTGGAGTAATTTGCCAAACAGAAAATGTGAAGAAAGACCAACCAACAGAGTTGGATGTGGAGCATTTATTAGATTCAAATTGGATGAACGATATCAATATTTGAAGGTTTTCAAATTCGAAGCAGAACATAACCATGACATGGTTCAGGCAACACAAGTTGCTTATATCAGGTATGTAGTTCATTGATAAGTAAATTGTTACATACTAACTTCTAGCTTATATGTATATTTAATGTTTTTAATTATTTATTTTGTAGGTCATTCTAAAAAATTTAGTCAATTAGACAAAATTAAGATTAAGAGCATGCACCACTCTGGAATTACTCCAAGTAAGATGATGCATAATTTTGTGAACGAAGCTGGCTCAATTGAGAATGTTGGTTTTCAATAGAAGGATTTGTACAATTATCTATATAGAATTAAACGAGAAGAAGTGGAAGATGGTGATGCTGAAACTGTGATGGCGCATTTATATGGAAAGCAAGAATCTGATCCTTTCTTTTTTGTGAGACACACGAGGGATGAATTTTGACACTTGGAGAAGTTGTTCTGGTGCGATAGCATATCACACGCCGACTATAAAAAAAATCGGTCATGTACTCGCATTTGATAAAACTTACAAGTACAACGCATACAACAAGATGTTCGTTGTTTTGGTTGGTGTCAATCATCATCGAAACACTGTGCCATTTTGATGTGCATTGGTAGTAAACGAGAAAGAGGATACCTATGTATGGTAGGGGTGTTCATTGTTGGATATCGGATCGGATCCGATCTAGTTTTTTCGGATATCTAGTTTTTCGGATCCGCAATATAGTGATCCGTATCCGATCTGGAAAAAACTGGATATCCAGTTTTTCGGACACCGGATAATCGGATCGGATATTCAGATATTTGATTATTCGAAAATATAATTTGATTCAACTACTATTTCAAATTTGAAGGTCATATTTATGAAAATTTCAGAATTTCGAATATAACAAACAACAAATTGCTAAATATAATAATATTCACATCTATGAAAAAGTCGATTTTTTAAATTTTTAGATATAACAAGCATTAAATTGTTAAATATAACAAGATTAATATTAAAAAATAGATTTTCAGATTTTCGGGTTTTTGGATAATCCTAAACTTGAAATATTGCGATCCGAAAAATCTATAATCAGATCGGATATCTGATCCATAAATAAAAATCGAATCGGATATCCGAATTTTTGGATCGAATCAATGGATAATCGGATCAGATCGGTCATATCGGATATTTTTGAACACTTCTAATGTATGGGTATTACAACAATTGGTTGAAGCAGGAGATGGCTACAAACCACTTATTGTTATTACTAATAGAGATAAGCAAATGAAAAATGCCATTTCTCAAGTACTAACCGGGGCCAAACATAGATTGTGTTTATGGCATATCACGAGGAACGCACATTTTCATGTTGAACACACTTTTCTTGATGGATTTATGAGATGCACTAACATGTGTAAAACACCATTAGATTTTGAAAAGGCTTGGAAAGAATTAGTGAACAAGCACAAAGTTGAAGGAAAGAGATGGGTAGAAGAATTGTACGAAGATAAAGAGAAATAGGCAGAAGCATATTTGCAAGGATATTTTTATATAGGTAACATTATGTAAACTTTATTTGTATATAATATTATATATGTTTATTGTATTGAACTAAATTATTAAACATTTTTTGTGTGTAGGAATGAGGACTACTCAACGTGCGAGTCAATGAATAGAACATTAAAAACTTGGTTGGACAAAAAGGTGATGTTGTATCGATTTGTTGAGAACTATCATAAACAACTTCAATTTCTAAGATGGGAGGAAAGTCATCAAGACTACAAAACAATGGATGAACAACTACACTGTGACGATGTGTTGGGAGCTTTAAAACATAATGCAGCCTAGGTATATACGAGAAATTCTTTTGCTACATTGTGCAAGAAAATGTCCTATGGGGGTTATTATTTGGTCAAAAAAAGTGAAGTACACAATGCGTGCATGTGTTATTAGTTAGAGCATGTTGAAAAGGATAAATGATATATTGTAGTTAAAGACACCACAAATGATAACATGTATTGTTGTTGTATGAAGTTGGAGTCGGTTGGATTCCCATGTTGTCATATGTTTGTCGTGTTGAAATATGAAAAGGCAAAGGAAATACCCCAAGGATGTATAATGAAACAGTAGACGATTTATGTGAAGAAAGATGTTGGATTTGAAAATATGAATGCAGATGTCGAAGATAATAATCCAGCAATAGTTCAAGCCAGATATTCCACTCTAGCCTCTTATTGTATGACTATATGCAATCGTGCATCACAGACATACAAGACTTTCAATGATGTTAAAGATCAATTTGCAAAAATGTCTTAAATTGCAAGCGGTTAAAATGGGATGTAAAAAAAGAACCACTAAAGGCGAAGAGACTATTCAAATTGGCGATCATATAGTTCTTGAATCAGGAAGAGGAAAACCCCAAAAAATAAAGCGTCAAACTTCATCGTCCAACTCGACACGTGTTTCATATGATGAAGATGTCACATTGGACTCGCACAAAACAATGGATGAAACTTTTCCGAACAAGCTTTTTGATCAGGATACGAGGCATACTGGTGCTTAAAGTGGTACGCCTTTAATGAGCGTACCGATACGCATTTTGACTGGGGGTATAAATACCCTGTTATCCGATTTCCCAAATTTAAACAAATCCTAGCCCCACCTAAAACCTCCGTTTTCTCTAAAAAATTACCCATTTTCACCCAATCATCCCAGTTATTGTTAGGATTTCATCTCCTATCAACGATCGTTCCTACCCATCACTTATTCCGTCTATTTCAAGGGTGTTTAGAGGTATTTCAAATATTTACCCTTTAATTTAGATTATTTCGAATTTTAAAGTTTTTTTAAGGTATTGTGTGTTTTTTATTTTGATTCTTATGATTTGTTAGGGTTTTGGTGTGTTGTTGATTTCATTATATAGTTTGATTGTATTGGTTGCTAGACTTTGAGTAAAATTTCAAAACTCCTTAGTGTCAAACCCATTTTATTAGTGTAAAACGTATATTGAGAAATTGACGCTAATTTGGGATTATTTTGATTCTTATGATTTGTTAGGGTTTTTTTAGTTTTTTGTTCATTTGTTCATATGATGTACCCCTAAAATGTTGTATAATGTAATGTATCTAAGTTATTGGACAGAAATTGTGCATATTAGTTTATTTGTTCATTTGTTCATATTAGTTTATAGAACCTTAAAATGTAATGTATCTAAGTTATTGGACTGAAATTGTACATATTAGTTTGTTTGTTCATTTGTTCATATTTGTTCCTTTGTTTAATATTTTGTTCATTTGTTCATATTAGTTTATAGAACCTTAAAGTATTGCATCTTAGTTTGTAGGTATTTTTACATTATGGACTGAAATTGTGCATATTGTTTTTGTAGGAGTTTGAATTTTCCTTAGTGTGTCTAGAACCATAAATCCTTTTTTATTTGAAATGACACCAAAATCTAAACTTGCGACAAAACGTTGTCGCATGAGTGTAGCTTCTGCGAGTCAGCCCGTAGTCGATCCTGAACCTTAACCTATTTTACCTACCTCATTTGATACATGTTTTGATGAACCCGAAGTACAAAACCAATGGGAAAACTCTGAAATGTTAAAAAATTTCACTATTTCGGATGAGCGTGTTGTAGATTTTGAATTCATGTATGATCCTAATTGTAAGTTTTCTTACCTTAGTCTTATGAGGCGATGGAAATTTTGTTACATGCTTCAGCTCAATCCCGAATATTATCCCACTTTAACCTGAATTTTCTTTTCCAACACTCGGTGTGTTGTTGATGAAATTAATAACACTATTATTGCCATAGAGTCTTACCTTATGAGGAAGACCTTTGTGCTAGACACTAAAATAATTGCCAGTCATCTAGGTCTAGAAAACACCGGTCTTGATAGTGAGGATGAATATATTTCTGGTTCTCCAGCCACCAGCTCTGTTACTTCTCTACATGACCATGATCGCTTTCTCCATCTCATTGTCAGTTGGTGGTTTCGGCCATCCGGAGGTAAATATTCTACCATTAGGACTATCGATGCTTGGTGGATTCAGTGTTTCAACACTGGCCAACACATCAATCTTGCTCAGATAATTTTTACCAACCTAGTTTACATCATCAACCACCGTCGTAGCTCTATGGTCACCTCTTTTTATTACAGTTGTGTCCTCAGCCGTATCTTAGAAAAGGAGATCATAGATTGCTCTATAGATATTCCCTTCCGTCTAAGACATAAGATTGGTGCTTCATCTCATCGAAAGGCTCATTTCGAGCTCGTCAATTGTTCAAGTTTTTTATGGGTAAAATCCACTAAACTTTGTATAAAAAACGATAATCAAAATTTCAAATGTTCAAGTTTTTTTCCTCTTAACACATATTTTGTGCTTAATCCATTTTTCAGAATTAACACACATTATGCTGTATTAATAGCTATTTTTTAAAGAACTAGTATTTAAACAAAAAATATATAATACAGACTATAATAACCATAATACTCACATATATATCAAGCTCTGAAAATCTCAAGTCATCACAAATAATCACCACATTAATAAAATAAATGAAAAGTGAAAAAAATATGGAAGGTTGAGAACCACCCAAAAAATGGTCAAATAGCATTAAAAATTTCTTAATCCTCAACTTCATGAACCGGAGGGTTCAGTTTACGACATGTGAAAATATCAACTTCTAAAGGCTTAATTGAAAGAATTGAAAGATTGGTGACTAAAGTATGATGACTAAAATGAATAAAATAAAAATAAAAGGAAATGCATGTAAAATAAATGAAATAGAAAATACCATGCAAGGTGTCATGGTGAAAAATCACCATGTGGGGATTAGGATGGCCACTCAGTGAGCTTAATCTACAAAGATGACAACATTGTCATCTTCATTCCTTAACCCATTCATACAAATCAAAATAGAGAGAAAATTTCTAGTGAGAGAGAAAGAGAGAATTTTAGAGAGAGAGGAGAAGGATTTAGCCATGGAAGCTTGAATTAAATAGGGGAAGATCATCTACAAAGCAAAGGAAGTACTGTCCAAATTCCCTTTTCATTCGAATAGACTAATTTGGGAATAAATTAATTAGAATTAAATTTCTTGATAATTCATAGAATTAGTTTATATTGGTAGCTTGCATGATACTGGAAAATGATGTTAATTGTGTTAGAAATGTCCAAACATTTAGTTAGTATAGTTGATGCTAGCCAAATTGCTTAGGGTGATCAAATTGTGATATTTACATAATTAGTGTATTAATTTGAACAAGGGAAAGTGATTATCATATAAACACCCATTTAACAGCATGTAAATTGGACAATTGAAGTCTTATTTAAATTAAATCTATGGAGAAATTGGACGAATTGAACTTGATTAACAAGATGATCACATTACTAGCAAAACTACCACTAGGGAATGTTTTGAGAAAATTAAGGAATTCGGAACTGAATTAGTTAGGATTAAAGGATGGAAAATTAAGTGAAAAGCAGGAGAAGGATTAAATTGAAAGCTGGATAATTGAATTGAATGAATTGTAACTAAAATTGATTGCTTATATATGTTAATTGGCATATTAGTGAATCTGGGACCAATCTAGAAAATCTGTTAAATTGAGGACCTAGATGGATAAATTAGGGACTAATCTGGACATGAAAAGTCAAGGGAAAACATGGGAAACTAAGGTAAAATGTATAAAATGAATTAGTAAGGGTCCTAGGTGAATTAGCCCCTAAAAGTGGACTTAAATGAAAACTGGGCAGATTTGAAACTGTAAATTAGCTTGACTTTAACTAAAAAAACTGTATCGATCTAGAAAGGATAAAATATAAGCCATACATGGTTGAATAGGTAATTGAATTATCTTTCTAACGGTATAAATTAATCGAAATTCTGGCATGTAGATTAAAAGATATAGGCAGATTAGTGAAGGGTGCGCAAACTGTCAGAATCAGGAAAACAATTTAATGCTTGTAATAATATGTGTGAATTGAATTTGATATGATTTTAATAGGCTAAAGGGTCAAATTTGCCCCTGTAGTAATCCGAAATCAGCAATGTTGCCCCTAATTTTTTTCCCCCGTAATTTTGCCCTCAAAGTCAGTCAATTGTAGAATGTTCCCCTTTGACCGATTTTGACCGTTAACTGCTGACGTAGAAGTTAACGGTGCTAACGGGGCAATTTTACCCTCGAAGTTATTCATGCAATTTTGCCCTCGAAGTCATTAATTGCAACACTTTTACCCTTGGTTTATTTAGTTTTCGAATAAAATTGGATAAATAATTTGGGTTTTTTCGAGTTGAACTTTAACAAACAGAATATATGAAAAATTGATTAACAAATTGATGTAAATATCTTTTGAGTCCCTAGTAATTTTAAAAATAAGCAAAATGAGAACTCTCACAAAAAATTAAAATATTATTCAATTTTTTAAAAAATCTATAAACTTAATAAAAATAAATACAATATTAAAAAAATTATTGAAATAAACCAACGAGAAGCGTGTTAATTGAACGGTGAACGCGAACTATGCTATTCGAACGATGTTCGATTGACACACTTACCGATAATGGGTTGTTAGGAAAAAATGTACGATGATCATTCGAATAGCATAGTTCGCGTTCACCGTTCGATTAACACGCTTCTCGTTGGTTTATTTCAATAATTTTTTTGAATATTGTATTTATTTTTATTAAGTTTATAGATTTTTTTTAAAAAATAATAATATTTTGATTTTTTGTGAGAGTTCTCATTTTGCTTATTTTTAAAATTACTAGGGACTCAAAGGATATTTACATCAATTTGTTAATCGATTTTTCATATATTCTGTTTGTTAAAGTTCAACTCGAAAAAACCCAAATTATTTATCCAATTTTATTCAAAAACTAAATAAACCAAGGGTAAAAGTGTTGCAATTAATGACTTCGAGGACAAAATTGCATGAATGACTTCGAGGGTAAAATTGCCCCGTCAGCACCGTTAACTGCCACGTCAGCATTTAACGGTCAAAATCGGTCAAAGGGTAACATTCTACAATTGACTGACTTTGAGGGCAAAATTACGAAAAAAAATAATTAGGGGCAACATTGCTGATTTGGGATTACTACAGGGGCAAATTTGACCCTTTAGCCATTTTAATACATGCTTATGTTGTATGAATACTAGATTAAGTAAGTGGTGGAAAGGATGGGTAAGTATCGGGATGAGAATGAGTCTTCAGGTATCCGTAACTTCGAGATACAAGGTGAGTGTAGCTATGCTTAGGCTTGGGACTTAGGTCCTAACCACCCTTGCATGTCTACTTTATTGTTCAAATAAATATGCCATGAAATGAGCCTAATTTCTAATTGGTAAATGTATAAGGGAATGATGCTTAATTGGAAACTTGGCGATGAATACATGAGTGCTTGATCTTCTTGATGATTAATCGAATAGAAGTAGAATATGATTAATTGAGTTGTTTTGCTTGAGATTTAATATGAATACATGAATGTGGGTGAACCTTGCTGTTTTGGTTGTGGATTGATACTTGCTTGTGATCTATGCTTGAAAATTAATCTAAATCCTATCGGTAATTTGATAATAAAGGGAAGAATGAATATATACAAGACTTGATAAGTTAATGACTTGGTAATAAAGCTTGATAATGAAAATAAATGGAATATGCTTACCCGTATTGTTTGATGTGTTTGAATGGACTGTTTAAATGAGTGATATTATGTGATGTTTGAGAATGCTTGATAACCTACAAATTGAACTAAGGATTATATGGCCTAATGACTTAAAAAGGAAATTGATCTTGATATGCTTATTGCTTAATCATTCGGTGTGCAATTGTTTGCAAATAAAAGAATTAACAAGACTTTGGTTGTTAGTTGGTCGTAGGTAGAACGACATGCCTTAGAGTCTAGAGCTCGATTTGTTATGGTATGTTAGTGTACCCTACTAATTGGTGTTGTAGACACCCTACTGATTCTGGTACTTTGTGTACCCTACTGATTGGTGTTGGAGACACCCTACTATTTTGGTACTTTTAGTACCCTACTGAGACTTGATTACCTAGTCCTACTATCTACCAAGGCAAAACAAATTAACAAGCTTGAAATAAGACATGTCATATGAATAAATGAGTGAGCATCTTGATACTCGTTATAGAACTACTAGTAAAATGAAATCATATGAATTGAAATGATGTAAATGCTAACTTGATTAGCTCAATGTTTGAAAGATAAGCTACATTAAAAATGATCACATTCGAATGAGAGATTGATGATCATTGTACTTATTTATCTGATTCTTGGTAAACCTTACTTGTTTGATTATCTAGCCTTTGTAATTGGTTACTTGTTTGATGTGTTCTTTGTGAGTCTTGAAATAAATTCTAGATTTATTGAGCTTATGTATTCTTTTCTTGGTTAGTATGGTATAAGACCTTGAATGTAATTGCTTGAACTTGTTAAGTTTGAACCATTTGAATAGATCATGGAGAATGATCTAAAACATGCTAAAATGGATTAAGACTTAACTAGGTAGAACTTGAAATTGCAACTTGCTTGGTGTACTTGATTGTTTCATTTGATTAAATTGCTTGATTTGCTTGGCTTGTTGGAATTGCTCGGTCCTAGAAAATGATCTAGTTCTTGTTGAAACTAAGATCATGTTTATAAGTATGCCTAAATTCGAATAGAAATTGGAGTCTAAATACTTGGATCTAATCGAAAGGAAATAAATATAGAATAATGTTATATAAGATAAGCCACCTTGAAGTCAATCGAATAAGACTAGAGTTTAAGTTGTTGACTAACTCGATATGAAATTATCTAGATTTAGTTAAAGGGGCTTAACTTGTTAAATCAAGGGATTAAAATGAACCATAATGGGACATAACAACTTGATTGCATGGCCTTGTGATTAATTGTTATATAATAAATTTGGATTATGAATGACATATATGCTTAATGTGTTTAATGGTAAACTTGTTAATCAACTTGATAATGGCAACAAATTATGTGGTAAACTTGTTAACCAACCTTGATAATGGAAATGGATAGGTGAATTTGACTGACTAGATTAGTAGGAATATGTGTATATGATGAACATTAATGTTAGAAGCATGGTCTAAGTGAATAATGAACCTAAAATCAAGAATAGTGAAATTTGCCCAGAAAGTTCTATTCTGGGAAGCAACTTTAAAAATTCACCATAAATTGTGTAGGTCGAATTAATGGCTGAAATTTACATGAAATGAACCTTAGTATGTCTAATTTATTAGGAGATAACAGAATTAGATTATGATTTGTGAATAGGAATCTGGAGATAAAAACCTCTTGACAGTGCAAACTGTCCAGAAATGTAAATGCCCTGTCTTTGAACTAAAAACTGTATTAATTGGATAGACATTAAAATGAAAGGTCTAAATGGTTGTAAAAAGGGTTAAGTAAGCTTTAAAAAGGTATAAACTAATTGAAAGTTCGACAAATGGAATGAAAATTATGTAGGTCTAAGTAAAAAGTGCGCAAGCTAGCTGGAAACAACAATCTAAGTAATTTGAATAATTTGAAAACTGTTTTGTAAACAGTTTGGAAAGTTTAGTACTGCCCTAAATGAAGTCCTATCCTTAATCCTATTCAAATGACATAAGGTTTAACACATTAGTCAAATGGTTTGAATGATAAATGCTTGAATGGTCATCTAGGTAACTAAGACTAGTAATGAAACAAGAAAGAGCCTTGTCTTGAATGAAACTAGTTTAAATATTTCTTGACTAACAAGAAAGCTAATCGAATAGTATTAAGGTCTTAATTGAATGGTTTTACTCAACTTAAAATGAATTAGGAGTTTAGTCTATTTGAAATAAGGGACATGTTAAATCATTAATATGTTTGGTTCCAAATGAATTGAGTACATTTAGTAATAGTGTTCAAATGATTTAGGATCACTCGACTGCTACATAGTCCTTGTGTATGATATGTTCGTTGAATGTGTAATGTGTACCCTTGAAATGAAACCTTGTTTATTGTGTGCTTGAGCAATTGGATGATAATTGAAATACTAGGCTAAGGTTTGACCTAACATGTTTAAGGCTTGAACAAATTGAGAATGGATTAAAGAACCTTGGAATCTAATAACTTGATAGATTTTAGATGCTACCTCACTAAGTACAATCTTGTTTGTATTCTTCCCAAACCTCAGGTTAAAGCTATCAAAATCAGTACCTTAACCCCGAAGCTATCTTTCTTGGACCCGAAGCAAGATAAACAAGACTCGAAGTACAATTGTATGTTTATTTGTATTGTCCTAGTTGGTGGAACATAGCTTGACATACATTTTAATTAGTTAGCGAATATTTATGTAAAAACTTGATCAAGCATTGTAATGACCTTAGTGGCATATGATGTATATAAGTAATGGTCGTTGTAAATACTATATCTTTGTCTTGAAAATGAGTGGACTAGAATTATATAAATAAGTGCGTTAAGTTATGGATCTAGTGATCATTGTGATTGTATCTAATGGATGATTAAACTTGAATTCTGTCTAAGCCCAGTAAGTAATGGTACATAAATAATTTGATTCTAGCTAAGGAATGAGTCAGAAGGCTTTAGGTAATAAATGAATAGTCAAATGAATCTTAAATGTTGCAATGAATTGAATTGATAACTTGCTAGCTAAGTAACTTATCCAATAGGGATACGTTAAGTAGAAAAATTTTAATTGGCTCAAAAATTTCTTGTTTCTTCGTTATGTTTTCTCGTCATAACGCTCCTCGCTCCTAACCCGAGTGAGGAGTGTTACATCTACACAATAAATATACCATGTTATTCAATATCACACGATAGCTGAACAAAACTACATGGTTTACTTTACCGGGAATGAAATCTTCGACCAATCACTTTTGTTACCGGCTTCAATATACTTCAATGTGTACATGCCGCAATCATCTCTGAATCAAATATAAAATAAATTAATCTATTAATAGAAATTCACAAAGATATCTTCAAAATAAATTTTATTTTAAATTTAAATTACGTACGAATTTGGCTACTTCGGTTATTTTACAAAATGGAGTAAAATTTTTGCAACATCTTCAAATAATGTACCCAAATGAGCATGACCCTCATACCAAAGTAGAGTTTTACTCAACTATTAAAAAGGTCAAAACAAAATTAAGAAATTCATAGTTAAAAATTATACAAATTCTATTAGTTCTAAAAAATGAATAAAAAACTTACTATATTTTGTGCAATCTTTTTATGCACTTCTTTGGCCCCAAGAGAGTCGAAAACGTAATTATGTCTCTCCGCAACATTAACAACTAATACAAACCAATGTTTGCCTTATGCATCATGTAAAGGCACATATACCTATTAAATCATGTGATTTAAAAATCACTATCAACTATATACAAGCAAACAAAAAATTATAAATATACCTGTTCAACATTACTACTATCAATAGGCATAAAGTTTTCTATCCATCGGGTATGAAAGTTGAACAAGCTTAGTTGTATTCCCGACTTCTTAACATGTGTGAAATCTTCTATCGAACTTTGCAAGAAACATTAAATTTGAAATTGTCATGAAATCATGAGCTGAAAATAATATGATCTCTAGCTCATAAATTATTTTTACCTTAAAGGACAGAGGTAGATATAACTTCTTTGGCATATGCATTTGTCTCAAGTGAAAATCGTACACAGAGATATCGATAAACTATTAAATATTAAAAAAACAAAAAAACTTGTGTTAATAATAGACAAAATAACAAATATTGATTATAACATTTAACAAACATAGATATCAACAATACCCAATCAGATAACCACTTTTCTAGAAAAACAGTACGAGCATTGGCAACGTCCAAAAAATTATTTTTGGCCATGTAAAGATTGTTGGATTTATCATTCTAAGTAGCAACATTCGTATAAACTCTGCTTTTTTCAGGCGTTAAGTACTTCAAATATTGCTTGTACACATTACTTATCCTACAAGTTCCATTGCAATCTTTTGATAAGAGATCACCAGGTTCATATTTATACTGCATGACATACAATTAACTATTACAAATTATAATAACCTGAAAATTAAATGTCGATATTAAAAACTATGTATAGTTTTCACCTTTCTTGTTTTCAATTTGATGTGAGCTTCTGGGGACAAATCTTCCGATCCTTGTTCAATCTCAATATTACAAAGCTTATTCTTGTTCCCAACCTGCACAATCAAAGGGTAATTGATCACACATTTAATACAAATGAAATATTTGTACATAATTTCTTTCAAATTTCTACCCTACAAAGAGAATTATATTACTCATCACATTACTACCATATTTTTTTTTGAAAAGCATGTATGATTTTATTAGCCAAAATCATACAAAATCACAGTACATATCGGCCTCATTAAAAACCTCTCTAATCCTAAATAGAGGAAAAGAGTACCGATTTGCATGTGCCAAGGGACCAAACACACTCTATTTGCTATACAACCATACCCATTCACGTCTCCCAATACCACTCTTTGCCAAAGAATCCGCCAAACCATTTGCCTCTCGATAGATATGGTTGAAGCACACGCACGGCAACCCCGCAATGTCCTCCTCAATCTGCTGAAACCATTGCCACAGCTTCCACGGACGATTCGATGTACTATTCATCCATGAAATCGCTACCATAGAATCCGATTCCACCACTATTGAGGATACCGTATCTACCTTCAACTCGCGCAACAAGCGCAATGCATAAGCGATCGCTTGGATCTCAGCCACATTTGAATCCGCTATTCCAATCGAACCTGAAAACATTGCCACAATACGGCTACTACAGTCCCGTAGCACACCACCGCACCCCGCCCTTCCCGCTTTTCCCCTCGCAGCACCGTCAACATTGAACTTCCACACCCCAGCCACCGGCGGCATCCAAACACTAATCAGCCGTGTCATGATATCCTCCCTCTGCATCGACCAACTAATCCACGGGCATCTCCACCAACTTGCCTCGTTCACGCACGATTCATGCATGAACGCACGAGTCCAATAAAGTGCTCTAAGCTGGGCCAAGAAGAAAACCATTCTACTCGACGCCCGTTACTCTTGAAAGATTAGCTCATTCCTTCCCAACCATAAAGACCATAGCACACTAGCACAACCAATCACCCACCATGCGCGGACCTCCCCATTGAACCAGCTCCACCAACACTGCTCAATAAATTCATGCACCGTTCGCGTCCACACCACCGCCACATCCCACCAAGAAAAGAAATAGGACCATACCTCGACAGCAAACTGACATGACCATAGTATATGGTTGCTGCGGTCCTCACCCAACGCACACCATCGGCATCCAATCGACTCTAACGAGACTACCATATTTTTTTTCAGAACTTTCAACATTTGATGTTTCTGTTGAGTGGATCAAATGATTGATCAAAGCCAAGAGGGGGTGAATTGGGTTTTAAAATTTTTGGAAGTGAAGTGGAATGAATAAAAATGAAGAACAAGGCAATTATAGTGGTTCAAGTTCCAAATGAACTCTACAACCACTATCTTAGCTCCCACTAAGGATTTTCCAACAATTCCACTAATTGATCTTCCCCTTTTCAAGGCTTAGGAGGAAACCTTTACAAAACGGTCAATTTTCTATCCAAAATTGACCAAACACTCACTTGGTTACAAAGAAGAAATGGAAGGCAATAAGAATATCACTCAATACAAATTTGCCCCTTTGAATACAAGCACACAACCCAAATTGAAATACTAGATAAGAATTACACTCAAAGACAATTTGGGATTTTACAAGAATAAGACTTTTGGCACTTGAGCTTGGATTTTGTGTGTAGATGTTTCTCTTAGATGAAATAGTTGTTGCTGATCTTCAATGGGCTTGTTTTTATATCTTCTCCATTAATTCTAGCCGTTTGAGTGGTTAGGGAATTAATTATAGCCGTTGAAACCCTCTCTTTCCACTATAAATGCACTTCTGCAGCCTACAATATCGCTACTCGAGGAAGCGTATCGATAGCTGTCTCAAAAAAGAAAGAGCCGTTGTACAAATATAAGAGAGGCGCATCGATACACGTTGAGGCCTATCGGTACGGGTTAGAGAACCGTTTTGATACAGGCGAGACCGTACCGATGCAATTTTTCCAACATAGCTCACTGGAGGAATTCGTGTCGATATGAGTAAGAGCGTATCGATACTCATTAACTACCACTTTAAAATTTGGTTACCTACCAACTGACAAGGCAACGGTCAAAATATTTAACGCTCTGAATTTTTAAAACATATTAAACCGTATCGATACGGGTGAAATCGTATCGGTACTCGATTCAAACTCCTTGGTATTTTATAGAGAGAGCGTATCGATACAGATGGAATCTGTTTCGATACCCCGTTTCGATACGATAAGGGCGTATCGAAACGTTTGTCTCCAGTAGCCACGTTTCTAAAAAAGGTATCGATATGGTAAGAAGCATATCGATACTCATAGACGTTTTTGAGCAATTTGGCCTTGGAACACTTAGAAAATGTTTTGGAGTTTGAGTTTTTCAAACTAGAGCAAAACGTTGATGATTTGAAACCTTTTAGGGGACTTAAAAATTTATTTCAAGTTTTAAAATTTGGTCCTTAAAACATTTTGTTATATCAAAAATCAAACATAGGTTTTACAATCTCCCCCTTTTTGATATAACAAAACCAAAGCTTAAAATTTTTTAAGTCTTTTGAAAAACTTTGGAAACCAACTCCCCCTTAATGTTAGCTAGGTAAATTTTAAGTTCAAGTTTAAGTTTATGTGAGCTTGTGAACTTCCCTCTCCCCCTTTTTGTTAGATCAAAATAAGACACACATGCTATAAAGACATAACAATAAATCAAGCAACATTTAATAGATAATCATAAAGTTCATAGATTAAAGAAACATCAAAATAAAATCCAAACAACATAAATCAAAGCTTATGTTTTAAATGACAAACTTAATCTAAAAGCATAAATCAAAATGCATTAAAGGAAATCGTAAGATGACATGAATGAGGTGCAAGGACTAATCTACTACTCGTCTCCATCACCATCTTCATTATCTTCATCTTCATTTGCATCATCGTTCCTCCTTAATTGACGCCATTTTTCATGAAAGGCCGTAAGAGAGATATTAATCGAATTGTGCTCGGCCTCAATAGAAGAGATACGCTTCTCCACATTAGTCATGCGATATTTTAAGCTTGTGAAGCGAGTATAAATGGCGGCAAACTCGGAATTCATGACTAGATCAATAGAACCAATTCCCTTGTGTAAGCTTGTGAATTGTTCACTAAGATAGGTCATGAGAGAATCCATGGATGGAGGAGGTGCTTGAGAAGAGGAGCTACGGTAGGATTTGCAATCTCTTCGGGAATAACATCACTAGGAAGCTTGGAAAGGCGAAGCCAATTACCATTGAAATAATGAAACTTGCCCCGAGTTAGAGACCTCTCACCAATCAGATCGGTGAGATTCGTCGGACAATCATGAGAACAATCGATCTCCTTCTTAGTGAAAAAGTAGCTCAAAGTGGTGCCATAGGTGAATGAAGTAACAAGAGTGGTGTGACGATGTTGAACGAGGAAGACAATCTCCGCAAACATAATGCGAGCAAGGTTAGGACGTTTCCTCTCGCGAAAGCATCTAATCTAAAAATCATCAACTTGGCGGATGGTTGAGTTTTTCCTTCGGAAGGCCTAAACCACCAAGTGATCATCAAATGTAAGATGCGATCATAAGCATTGAGAACGACCACAGACCCCCTCAAAACATGTCCAAGAGCACCTTCATAATCGATACCATCATCATCAAAACCAAAAACATCACAAAGGGTCTTGACATCAACAGTAATCTTCTTGCCTATAAGATAGGAATTAACGGCAATGACATTACCCTCAGTATTGGCATTAGCATAAAAGATCAAAACCAAATTTTGAAAGAAAAACCCTGGGATTTGAAGAAAATCCATAAACTTCCATTCTTGGAGCAATGGTAAATAAACAAACTTGAAACACTCCGAATTGAGAAAAGGAATGGAAACTACCCTATCCGGTCGAATCTTGTAGTTTTGAAAAGATCGAAAATAGTTGAGTTCACCGGGAGTTGAAAGCACCTTTGATAAATTAAGGTCAATTTCGGATGAGTGTCATCGCCGGGATTTGATCCTTCGCCAACTTCGGTAGTAGTGCGTGCTCTCTTTTTAGGTGCCATAGTCTAAAAAAGAATTAATCAAAACAATGTGTGTATGCATTAATTTTCACATTCAACCCCATGGATAAATCAATAATCAAGGTAAAAAAAATTGAAAGACAAAATTTTTTTTTGATAAAATCTTTTGAAAGAACAAACAAAACAAACAAAATTTGAAACAAAAATAATAAAGAAAATAGAAAGAAAAGAAGTTTTTATAGCTTGATATTGAGAGATGGAGGAAAGTATGAAGATTTTTCACCAAATTGATGGAGAGCCTTAGACTTGGCTTGATTTTGAAAAACCCTCAAGAAACTTTAAGTTGTGTGATGAAAATATAAAAGGTTGAGGGCCCTTTTATTGTTGAAAATCGGCTAGGGTTTTGAAAAAGAATTTTGGTAATAGTGAAAGACTTTTAATGCCCAATTAAAGATTCTACGCGATCCAATATCGATACGCCTAAAGGCTGTATCGATACGGGGGTACAATGGTAATTCCTTGGAACCACATATCAAGGAACCATATCAAAACGAAAGACTTCCGTATCGAAACACTCACAACTCGTATCGAAACATATTTAACTGTATCGATACTTGCTAGAGAGAAAATGCAATCTGGAAAGCTAATGAAGTACTCGTATCGATACGCATAAGGCCGTATCGATACCCTATGCCCAAAAATGCATTTTTGGTCTTTAGAACAACCAAAGGCTCAACTTTAACATCTTCTAAATGTATGCAAATGATGAATGGGCAGATTTAAGCGTGTTCTAATAAAAGCATACTCCCCCTAGCTACAAGCATAGTTACCATTAAGATCAACACATATAAACATGAATTTTCACAAAATCAAGCAATTTTAACCTTAAAAAGAGTCCTAAAGGGTCAAGATAGGCTAGTTAGACCTTACTCTCTCCTAAGGAACCAAAAACGCTCTTTGTCTAGAGGTTTGATAAAGATGTCCGCTAATTGATTCAAGGTGTCAACATACTCTATAACAATATCTTGCTTAAGGACATGATCTCTAATGAAATGATGCCTTATTTCTATGTGTTTGGTTCTAGAGTGTTTGATGAGATTTTTGGTGAGACAAATTGCACTAGTGTTATCAAACTTAAGGGGTATGGTTTCTACTTTAATTCCATAATCTAAGAGTTGTTGCTTCATCCAAAGGACTTGAGCACAATAACTCCCTAAGGATATGTACTATGCTTCGGTGGTAGATAAAGCTACACTATTTTATTTCTTAGAGAACCAAGATATGGGTATACTACCTAAGAATTGACAAGTTTCGAAAGTACTTTTCCTATCTATTTTACAACCCCTATAATATGCATCTGAATAGGCATGAAGGTTAAAGGCTGAGTCTCTAGGGTACCAAAGACCTAAACAAAAAGTATCTCTAAGGTACCTAAAGATTCTTTTAACAGCTATAAGGTGAGACTCTCTAGGACTAGCTTGAAACCTAGCACACAAGCAAACACTAAACAATATATCCGGTCTACTTGCGATAAGGTAAAGCAATGATCCAATCATAGAGCGATAGAGCTTAGAGTCAACACACTTACCTCTTTCATCTTTGTCTAGTTTTGTAGTTGAGCTCATTGGTTTAGCATGAGGCTTTGCTTGCTCCAAGCCAAACTTCATGAGCATATCTTTCACGTACTTTGCTTGATTTATGAAGGTGCGATCTTTCCTTTGTTTGATTTGGAGTCCCAAAAAGAATGAGAGCTCCCCCATCATGCTCATCTAAAATTCACCTTGCATTAACTTAGCAAACTCTTTGCAATAACATTCATTAGTAGAACCAAAGATAATATCATCAACATATATTTGCACTACTAAGATGTCATGTTTATATCTTTTTATGAAAAGTGTAGTTTCCACCTTACCTTTTTCAATTAAACAGTTTGAAAGCCTATCATACCAAGCTCTAGAAGCTTGTTTTCAACCATATAGAGCTTTGGTTAGCTTAAAAACATGATTTGGAAATTTTGAATTCTCAAAACCCGGTGGTTGTTCAACATACACTTCTTCATTTATAAAACCATTTAAAAATGCACTTTTTACATCCATTTGAAAAAACATGAAATCATGGTAACATGCATATTCAAGCAACATCCTAATAGTTTCTATTTTAGCTACGGGTGCATAGGTTTCATCAAAATATATTTCCTCTTCTTGAGTGTAACCTTTAGCAACTAGCCTAGCTTTGTTTCTCACTACGTTACCACTTTCATTTAGTTTATCCCTAAATACCCATTTAGTTCCTATAGTAGATCGATTATTAGGCCTTTCAACTAATGTCCATACATTACCCCTCTCAAATTGGTTTAATTCTTCTTGCATAGCCAAAATCCAAAACTCATCTTTTAATGCTTCTTTGATATTTTTAGGCTATATGCATGAAAGAAATGCATCATTATTCATTAATTTGAGAGAGAATATAGTAGTTACCACCTTGGATGGATCACCCAAGATTTCACCACCTTTGACATAGTTGAACTCCCATAGGTAAGATACCTCCTTTTCCTCAAGAGCCAAGTCCTTCAAGGCTTCAAGAGGTGGATCTTGTGCATCTTCTTCTTTAGTTGGAATCTCATTCACCTTTGATGATTCTCCACCATCATTAGCTTCAATGATCCCTACATCATCATCATCACAAGAATCCTTCCTCGGAAGAAGGTTATCATCGAAAACAACATGTATAGGCTCTTCTACTACTAAAGTTCTTTTATTAAATACACGATAGGCTTTAGAGTTTAAAGAATACCCTAAGAAAATAGCTTTATCACTTTTAGCATCAAATTTACCTAAGTTGACTTTTCCATTGTTTAAAACAAAACACTTGCAATCAAATGGATGAAAATAGCTAATGTTAGGATTCTTTGATTTTAAAATCTCATATGGTGTTTTCTTTAAAATTGGCATAATCATTACTCGATTTACAATGTAGCAAGCGGTATTTGTGGCTTCTGCCCATTTAGGTAAATTGTTTTCACAAAGCATGGTTCTAACCATTTAATGTAAAGTCCTGTTTTTCCTCTCAACTACCCCATTTTGTTGAGGAGTTCGAGGTGCCGAAAAATTGTGGGTAATACCATTTTCATTTAGAAACTCTTCAAAACCTGGATTTTGAAACTCGGTTCCATTATCACTTCTAATGTGAGAAATTTTAAGCTCAAGATAATTTTGATTTAATTTAGAAAATGTGATGAATTTTTCTAATGCCTCATCTTTTGTACTTAAGAATAGAACCCAAGTAAACCTAGAATAGTCATCAACAAGTACAAAAACATACGATTTGCCACCCAAGCTCATAGTTCTAATAGGCCCAAAAACATCTACTAGTAGAGACATCATTAATGGATTTAAAGGATCTATGTTGTTTACCCTTAGAGCATGCATCACATATTTTATCATTTGATAACTTAATCTTGGGTAAACCTCTAACAAGATTTAGGGAAACTAATTTTTCTAAAACACTAATGCTAGCATGTCCTAGTTTCCTATGCGACAACCATGCATCATTTTTATTTTGTGCAACAAAACATGCATGATATGTATGAATGTCATCTAGATGCACCATGTATATGTTTCATATACGATGACCAATGAGCATTGTTTTATTAGATTTAATGTCAACAATTTTAAACCCATTTTTATCAAATAAGATATTAAACCCTTTATCACACAATTGACTAATGCTCAACAAATTATGTTTTAGACCATTGACATACAACACATTTTCAATGAGTATGGTAAGTGATTACCTATGGAGCCAATACCTTCAATGTGGCCTTTGGAGTTGTCACCAAATGTCACTACTCCTCCACTTCTTGGCTTTAATTCCATGAATCGGCTATTGTCTCCGGTCATGTGCCTCGAGCATCCACTATCAAGGTACCATGAGTTTTGATTTTGTGCTTTGGCCTTGTAGCAATGCCCCCTACAAACAAAGAATTTAGGCTTTGATTTTTGGTACCCAAATCATTTTGGGTCCACGAGTGTTAGCTTCCAAAAGCTTGGTTCCCTTAGGAATCCAAGGTGACATGACATCAACATTATTAGATTTAACAAGTTCCTTAGGAACCCATATACTTCTAATTCTTTTAGTTTTAGTATGCCTATAGGAGCCACTTTGTTTGTAGTTAAAATTCTTTCTCTTAGGTTGGTTAGTTCTAGATGATTCACCTATTTCATTTTTCAAAGTACCAACACTCTTGAAAGACTTTTTGAGCCCATTGAGCTCATCTAACACCTATTGGTGTTCAATGTTGCATTGAGAAATAAGATTATTTAAATCTACATTTTCCTTTTGAAAGTATTCAAGTTCATCTTGTAGACCTAAAATATTTTTCTCAAATTCCAAGTTACCTTGAGAAATTAAATCATTTTAAGCATTTAAATCCGAAATGACTTTTTTATTTTTCAAAACAGACTCCTTATACTTCTCAACTAACTCATCATACACCTCTTGTAACTCATCATACGCTTCATGCAATTCATCATAGGTAAAATCAAAAGTAGATGAGTTAGAGGTTACCTTAGAATCCTCTTCAATAGCCATGAGACAAAGGTTGGCCACTTCTTGTTCCTTATCGTCGGATGATTCCTCATCACTCCAAGTAGCAAGCTTGGCTTTGAGCTTCTTCTTCTTCTCAAAGCCCTTCTTCTTGAGTTGAGGACACTCGGAACGGATATGACTCGGTTTCTTGCACTCATAGCATATGATCGGATCGTTTTCTTCTTCTTTGTTCTTGGACTTGAAGTCCATCGTTCTTTGAAATTTTGTACCTTGGTTGGACCTCATAAACCACGAGAATCTCTTGGCTATCATAGCCAATTCTTCAAGATCTTCCTCCTTACTAGAAGTGCTCTCCTCATGTAGAGAAGCTTTGAGAGCCACTCCTAGTTTCTTCTTCTTGTCTACCTCAAGCTTCTCCACTCTCCTTTCTTCTTTCTACTTTTCATCTTCCTTTCCCTGCTTCATGATTTCATGAGTTAGGAGAGAACCAACTAGCTCATCAAGCTTTAGTGTCTTCAAGTTCTTTGCCTCGATGATAGCGGTTTTTTTCCCATCCCAAGACTCGGGAAGAGAGTAGAGTAGCTTCCAGACTAGCTTGTCCTCCGAGATGATCTCTCCAAAACCTTTTAGCCCATTGACAATGGTTGAAAAACGATCAAACATCTTCGATACGGTTTCATCGGGTTCCATCTTGAAAATCTCACAGCTAAGATTGAGAATTCCAATCTTTGTTTCCTTCACATTGCTTGCCCCTTCATAGGTTGTCTCAAGTGTATCCCGCACTTCTTTAGAACTTTCGTTGGAAGAAACTTTGGAGTAGATATCCGATCCAAAAGCACAAAATAGCATGTGAAAAGCCTTGTCGTTGTTTTGAACCTTATTTCGATCATCTTCACTCATTTCTCCTTTTCTTTTTGGCAAGTGTTCCTTCATCGTCTCTCTTCATCGAAATGATGTGACCATCCTCTATAGCATCCCAAACAAGGTAATCACTTGACTTTATGAAGAGACGCATCCGGTTCTTCCAAAAAGGATAGTTGTCACCGTTGAAGAAAGGCAGTTTGGTGATCGATTGAGACTCGTACATGCTAGAGCCGGAGGTAGATGCCATGGCTTGCTTTGTTGATGATCACACTCTCCCTAGAATCTCCTCTTTCGGTTGTTAATACTTTAAAGAGGTAGGCTCTGATACTAATTGTTGAGTGGATCAAATGATTGATCAAAGCCAAGAGGGGGTGAATTAGGTTTTTTAAATTTTGGAAGTGAAGCGGAATGAATAAAAATGAAGAACAAGGCAATTATAGTGGTTCAAGTTCCAAATGAACTCTACATCCATTACCTTAGCTCCCACTAAGGATTTTCCAACAATTCCACTAATTGATCTTCCCCTTTGCAAGGCTTAGGAGGAAACCTTTACAAAACCGGTCAATTTTGTACCCAAAATTGACCAAACCCTCACTTGGTTACAAAGAAGAAATTGAAGGCAATAAAAATATCTCGCAATACAAATTTTCCCCTTTGAATACAAGCACTCAACCCAAATTGAAATACTAGATAAGAATTACACTCAAAGACAATATGGGATTTTACAAGAATAAGACTTTTGGCACTTGAGCTTTGATTTTGTGTGTAGATGTTTCTCTTAGATGTAATAGTTGTTGCTGGTCTTCAATGGGCTTGTTTTATACCTTCTCCATTAATTCTAGCCGTTTGGGTGGTTAGGGAATTGATTATAGCGTTGGAACCGCCTCTTTCCACCATAAATGCACTTTTGCGGCCTACTGTATCGGTACTCAAGGAAGCGTATCGATACATGTCTCAAAAAAGAAAGAGCCGTTGCACAAATATAAGAAAGGTGTATCGATACATGTTTAGGTGTATCGGTACGGGTTAGGGAACCGTTTTGATACGGGCAAGACCGTATCGATGCAATTTTTTCAACATAGCTCACTGGAGGAATTCGTATCGATACGAGTAAGAGTGTATCAATACTCATTAACTACCACTTTAAAATTTGGTTACCTACCAACTGAGAAGGCAACTGTAGAAATATTTAAAGCTCTGAATTTTTAAAACATATTAAACCATATCGATACGTGTGAAACCATATCGGTACTCGATTCAAACTCCTTGGGATTTTATAGAGAGAGCGTATTGATACAGATGGAATCTGTTTCGATACGTAATGAGCGTATTGAAACGTTTGTCTCTAGTAGCCAAGTTTCTAAAAAAAGTATCGATACGGTAAGAAGCGTATCGACACTCATAGACGTTTTTGAGCAATTTGGCCTTGGAACACTTAGAAAATCTTTTGGAGTTTGAGTTTTTCAAACTTGAGCAAAACCTTGATGATATGAAACCTTTTAGGGGACTTAAAAATTTATTTCAAGTTTTACAATTCGGTCCTTAAAACACTTTGTTATATCAAAATCAAACATAGGTTTTACAGTTTCTCCACTATCATTGCACTTTGTGACTTTTTCCTGCATCTACGCATCATACGAAAAATATTATTTTTAGGCAAACAAATAATATCACACTATAAGATTAAATATAACCAATAAAGAATGATTTATACATACCTTTGTATTCACTTTAGAAGTTTGAGGTCTTTTTTTGATGTCATATCTTTCGACTTCAGATCATCAGTCAAATCAAAACGTGCAGTCAAACATCTCACACTCTTTTTCTGTTGACAATCTTTACTCTTTGACGATGGCTTCAGACCATTAGACATTTTATGTCACAATTTTTTACTTATTGGAGTTTTCTTCAACGTAATTAGTTGACTAGAAAATCTATGGGGACTAAATTCAAAGTTAAAAACCTCGCTAGGAATTTTTGGGAAATCATCTGTGTCAGTCTTGGTTTTGTCTTCAGAGGTAACTTCAAGTTTTCTTTTACCGGTAGGTTCTAATGAGGGAGAATAATAATCTATATCACAACTAATAAATAGAGACATAATCAGTATTTTAATACAAATCTCGGATTCCTCTTTCAATGATGCGGCAGTTAATCCTTCTTCCTTGTGAGATTTATTTTCTAAACCCTCATCTTTCAAAGGACCGCTATATAAATTAATCTGTTCTGATATATTTTTTAGACCGTCGTCCTTTAATGATCTATTATGTATATCTTCTCCTTTTACTAAATCACCATCTTGTATTGAACTTTTAACATTACTCGATGCTAATATGGTCACTAATTTTTCAAATTGGACGTTTAATTTCTAAAATTGAGCACTAAATTTTCAAATTGACCATTCATTTTAACAAATTCCTTTTCAATATTTTGCGCCGAATGAATGAGAGTCTCAAACTTGTAATCACTATGATAAGGAGTTATTATGTTTTCCTCATGTACAACTTCAGCTTTTTCCTATATGTGTATAAAATAAAAATCTTAACAAAAAAAATTAACAATATTTCTTGAATTTTCAAGTAATTATAATGAATGAACCTCGTTGTTTGTCTTCTCCGAACACATGTCAATACGACGCTTGCACTCCATCATCGTAACTTGTTTTGAAGGCGTTAAGTTTAGATCCACCATCTACGATAAAGAGTTAAAAATTAAGCATGCATGCATGCATCGAACTTAAACCAACAATTTTGAAGGATCGAGCATACCATACCGGTATGCTGGTTTTTCGTACAAGTACACTATGCTGGAATAAAAAACAGTAACGTCTTCTAGTATCGATACACAACCCGCACCGATACGCATAAACCCGCGTACCGGTACGCTAAAACCATTGTACCGGTACGGCCGACGAACTCCAATCTGAGGATTTCGAATTGGGCATGGGATTTAGTGTTCTAACTAACAAATTAGGATACTAGTAAACTAATTGAGGTTCTAATATGAGAATTACAATACTCAATTTGAAAATTAGGTCTCTAAAGTGGCATAAATTTAAAATAAAATTAGGGATCGAATGGGGAATTGGGGACAATTTTCCTAATTTCAACGAAGGAGGGAAACATCGGTAGAGTTCAATGGCGGCCACAGACAGGAAACGGCGGGACGGTGAGGGAGTGACCGACCGCAACAGCTATCGGCGACAGTGGTGGGGTGGTAGATGAAACTAGGGTTTTGGGGATAGAAAATTTGAGTTAATAATTTTTAAAATAATATGAAAAATAAAAAAATAAATTTAATAAAATTACCTTTTGATTTTTCAAAATATTAAAATTGTATGGTAAAGCCTATGAATTTTAAATCTTTATAAATTAAATTAATGGTGTTCATCGGTACTCGTCGTAAGTGGTGCTTATCGGTGCTCGTCGAGCGCTACACACTCAGCCTAATTTAGTATGGTTAATTGATTCGAATTTATAAAATAATTGTTGTAAAAAAAAATTCTAATGTGTATATACGGAATTATTTAATTTTGTTGCAGAGGCTATTTTTTAATCCACTTTCAACTTCCTTGTAGGCTCGAATATAATATTGATTTATTACTGAAAATAGAATTGCCCTTTCAATTTTTTATCCAAAGCTGGACTCCAACCTTAGAAGTCTAATATTATGGAAGTTTTGTGTGCACTCCTGCCAAAATTAGGAAAATGTATTCGATTATATATTTTGACAAAGTGTTAATGTTGGTGTAGTTTTAGAAACTTCGACGACTCGTTATAAATTTTTGTGTATCTTACAAATCGTGGTATTCGATTGCAAATTTTTTATATTTAGTTACATATTTTGGCAAAACAAAATATCTAACACGTCATCTTAAAAATTCTACTCCCTCCGTCCCACTAAACTGTCACATATTGGTCAAAATTGTTTAACTTTGACTATAATTTAGTTAAAAATTTTAATTAATTAAAATTTATAAAATATATATTTAAAAACTACTTGATTCGAAGTTTTTAAAATGTATTTTTTTATATTTTTATCAATAATAAATTTTAAATTATAAGAGGTCAAACTTAAAAATGTTTGACTCAAATGTGACAATTTAGTGGGACAGAGGGAGTATTCGATTTTGACACCTACACAAAGTTTCCTCTACCACTATAAAAAGTGCACAATGTCACTGCAAGTCCATTGAAAGACAGTGCTTGAAAATGTCTCTTGCAGGCTTGTTCACATTGGTCTTCTCAGTGGTGGCATTTGCCGCCACCACTCCCTCACTCGGTTCCTACGACTATGGGAAACAACCTACTCCTGTCTATAAACCACCCCAAAACCAAAAACCTGGTTTTGAGCCTCTCTACCCACCAGTACCACCAAAGAATGATGAACCCAAACACCAATCACCTTTCTATCCGCCACACAAAAAGGAGAAGTCCGAAGATAAACCACCAAAGAAAAAAGATAAATTCAAATACAAGCCCCCTTCTTATCCACCGTACAAGAAGGAGAAGCCCGAGGACGAACCACCAAAGAAGAAGGATAAACCCGAATACAAACCACCTTCATATCCACCACACAAGAACGAGAAGCCCGAGGACGAACCACCAAAGAAAAAGGATAAACCTGATTATAAATTACCTTCCTGTCCACCACACAAGAAGGAGAATAAACACGAATACAAACCACCTTTCTATCCACCACACAAGAAGGAGAAGCCCGAAGATAAACCACCAAAGAAGAACGATAAACCCGAATACAAGTCACCTTCCTATCCACCACACAAGAAGGAGAAGCCTGAAGATAAACCACCAAAGAAAAATGATAAACCCGAATACAAACCACCTTCCTATCCACCACACAGGAAGGAGAATAAACCCGAATACAAACCACCTTCCTATCCACCACACAAGAAGGAGAATAAACCCGAATACAAACCACCTTCCAACTCACCACCGAAAAATTGTAAACCGGAAGACAAACCACCAAAGAAGAATAAACCGGAGCACAAACCAGCTTTCTATACACCACCAAAGAAGGAAACCCCAGCTTACCATGAACCACCAAATGGTGAGTATGCAGGAAACCCAGCATTGAAGAAGTCCCTCATTACTTAGTCATCCAAATGTTAGAGTATTATGGCTATATATATGATGCAGTATCTAAAAATAAGAGCTATTGTCAATCTCATCTTTTATGTATTCTTACGTGGTAGTATAATATTTATTGTATGTCATGTTTGATGAGAGACAAGTAGCGTCGAGAGTGCTCATCCCAGTACTCTTTGAAGTGTGTATTCTATGCCTGATTCACCATATAGTAAAAAATGCCAATTGCAGGTGTTTGTTTCCCTTGTATTTTCATGCATGAATCAAAACAGATCTACAACTCAACTTTTCTTATGCTTCAACGCATGCATGGAGAAATCGGTGCCTCTATGTATAGCCGTAAAATGGGCCATGATTACAGTATATAACGTGAAAAGAATGAATTACATACTATAAATAATTAAAATACAACTTATGTGAAAAATAATAAATGTATGATATAAATGCATAAATATTTTAAGTATAATTTAGAGACTAAATTAGAATATTTTTGGTAGAATTAACGTATAAAAATCTATAAAAGTTAAAATACAATCATAATATACAACACGAATATTAACGTATCATTTGGTATATCTAATTAATTTTTGGTTGAATTGACGTATCTTTTTGATACTACATGTCTTATAGATAAAGTTGCTTAAACTCAGGTCTCCTAAAATATTCATCATCCTCTTTTTTACTAGACCACTCGTTGAATTTTTAGTTGATTCACTTTCTCAGCAAAGCTTTGTAGAATTAGATCATTTAATTAAGGCTTAAAATAAAAACAAGTGCCCAAACATTTTAATTTTAGGTGCTAAAGATTTTTTTGGTAAAAATGTGACCAATAATGCATTTAGTTAATTTTAGGTGTTTAAACATTAACACTTGTTTAAAAAATCCGTTATCCAATTAAAATACAACACATGACTTTGATTTTATTTTATTTTTTGATTTTTTATTTCTTTTAACTTAATTTTATTAAACCCATAAAATTTTTAAAGCTCACAAAATAACCCCTAAATTCTTAAATCCCCAAATCCAACCACTATCGTCGTTGTTCATCACGATGCCATCGATAGAATGAAGCCTCCTCCTCTTGTCTTAAGACTCATATGTCGTTCATCTTCCGATTTTCCGCCATTCTCCGTTAATCGTACTTTTGGCGAACGACATTCCTTCGACATTAGGTACGTCATTCGTCAACTTTCGGCAACGGAAGGATGGAGCAAATGGTCGTGGGGATCCGATGACAAAAGTGGTAGGCACACCGTCGATGTTTGGCAGCAGTAACGGCTGGAATCGAGATTTGGGACTTTAGGTTTTTAGGATTTAGGGATTTGAGGACTGTTTTGAGAAATTTTAGAAAATTTGGGATATTTTTAAAATTCAATTTTTTTTAAAAAATAAAAGAACATAAAATAACACATGTCACGTGTCAAATTTTGATTAGTTAAAGAAAACTTGTAAACAATCATTAATGACCAGACACCTAAAAGTAACGAAATGAAACATTAATTACTTGTTTTTTAACCAAAAGAAACTCTAAAATTTAAAAGACATACAATTGAAAAAAAATTAAAAGTGATATAATTTAAAATTTTATTTGTACATTAAACCTTTAGTTAAACTGTATAACAAATTTTCGTTCCTTGATTTGTTTTCACTATTTTATTTGCTCAAGTCTCCATCTGTTATCTCATCCATTAATCAATCATTCACATCAATTCCATCTACTACTTCTAATTGTCAATTTACGGGTAGATTTGCTGTGCGGCGGGTTAAAATGTAGCTACTATACAATTAATTCCTCAAAAGTAGTATTTTTTTATATATATTGACATGCTTTTTCTTTCCTTTGAGTATATATTCATGCATTTAGTTAGTGAAAATCATGCATTTGCATTAAGGAGTTAGGGAACGTTTCTTTTGCCAGAGTAAAGGTGTATTTCTTTTCTTTGGTGTGCACGACAGGTTAGGAGCAGGAGCATGATAATAACTGTAACCCCCTTAACCCGGCCTAGACGGTTGACCCAAATTAAGAAAGTCACACGGGGAAAACCAAAGTCAACCCGAAAGTCAACCTTGATTAACGACCCTTTTTTTTCTTCTTTTTAATCTTGTCTAGATGCACATTAGTCCTAATTGTGATCACACAACCATCATACACAAGGATCACAAACATCAGAGATCAAACAGGGACCCAATTGAACAAATTACAACTTTAGGGACCAAATTGTAATTTCTGATAATTAAAAGGACTTAACCCAAATTAAAGTTACCAACTTGAAATTAGTCAGGTTTCATGCTTCTCTGTGTAATTTCAGCTCAAAAGGACTTCCCATACTCATACAATTGCACAAACAAGTTTTAGGACTAAAACGCAAACAATTCAAAACATATAACTGCCAATGTCAGCCCCCAACGGTCGACCGTTCCGAAACAGGTAGACCCCGTTTCGAAACACGGGCCGTTCCGCAACGGGTTCCGGAACACGGGCTGACAGAGGCCAAACCGTTTCGAAACGGTGCCTACCGTTTTGGACGCCTGGGTTCATTCAAGGCACTCGTTCCGAAACGGTACACACTGTTCCGAAACGCCCTGCACAGATTGCAGCAAAATGCATTCCAAAACATGCAATTAATCATCCAATCATGCTCCAAATGCTACCAAACTTTATCATCATGCAATTCAACATATATAAGACTTATAAGCATCATCAAATCATCAAAACAACATCATATGCAAAAAGCCCCAATTCTATAGGCATGCTTCCTACACAAGCTAGCTACTCAAGCACAAAACTTCCAAAGCAAGCGTGTAATGGTCCAATGCAAAAACCAGCATTCTTATCATCATTCAACACACTTAGGGAGTTCCAAACACCTCCCAAAACATACACATTGGTCCCCCATTGCCAAATTACCAAAAGCTAAAATGTACCAACAAAAACCTTCCATACATTGAGCTCTACTTGCACTTGAATGCTTGCCCTCCTTGCTGCCCTCAAGGTTCACTAATGTTCTGCATTATTGAATTAAGAAAACGAAAGAGAGCGTAAGCAAAAGCTTAGTGAGGAATGCTCTTAAAAACCATTCGATAATGCATTTGAAAACATTTACAAATCATGCTTTAAATCAACCTTTGCACATGCTCAAAAGCATACTTAAAACAAGCATCTCATGCTTCATAACATAACATGTCATATTGGCTCAAGTGAAAGATTCCATTTCTTAAAACAAGTTCATCAACTTTCCAAGGACTTTTAAACACCTTGGCCCCAAGGACTTTTAAACACCTTGGCCATGGACTTTTAAACACCATGAATGAGGACCACACAAGGACTTTTAACCACCTTTGTGTCCATAGCTTGAATCACCCCAAGGACTTTTAAACACCTTGGCCCCAAGGATTTTTAAACACCTTGGCCCCATGGACTTTTAAACACCATGGCCCCATGGACTTTTAAACACCATGGAAAGGATCACCTAAGGACTTTTAACCACCTTAGTGTCCGCAACAAGAACCATCCAAGGACTTTTAACCACCTTGATGTTCTTAAGTAACAAGGCTCACTCAAGGACTTTTAACCACCTTAGTGACCTTAACCTTTTCAAAACATCACTTGCCAATATACATCATTTTCATCAATTAATCCACTGTTTTAAAGCATTAAACCAAGCCATATTCATCATGCATTTAAAAGCATCAAACCACATTTAATCAATGTACAAAAACAAGGAACTCCTACCTAGAGTTTCCTTCAACATATGGCTTAAAACATCAACAATTACCATGCTAAAACATGCTTCCAAAACAGTAATTAAAACATGCAATAAACCACTTTGCATCACAACAAAATCATGGCCACCACTATAGAGTAATTCCGAAAACTTACACTTGAGCTTAGCAAAGTTGTTTAGACTTAAAATAAGCTCCCATGACATTGGTTTCAAAGCCGAAAACCCAATTTTCACAAACGCACTCACCGATTCCACTTTGCTTCAAGCCAAAGCACCAAATCAAGCTTCCGGATCAACAACTCTTGGATCCAAAGATGCCTCCCCTCCAAACTTGAGTTTCTCATCTTTTTGGAATCAAAAACCTTGTTGAATCAATTAGCAATTGAAGAGGTTTTGTAGATATGTTGATTAGGAATCAAATGAGAGTTGAAAGGAGGGATTTAGGTGAGAAAATCAGAACCAATTCTCTGGAGAGAATGTGTTTGGGTTGAGAGAAAATGAGAGAAAGAAAATTGAGAAAAGTTAGTTGCAAAAATATCCCAAAATAGCCAAATGGCTTTCCCTCCACTTTTAATATCATTTAAAATCAGAATTTAGTCATAAAATATCTTAGAAAAATCTGGAGAAACTCCCTTTGGGTAAATAGCTCCTTAAAGATTCAAAGTTTCAACCCTTTATAAAACAGTCACCAAACTTTCGAAAATTACATTTTGGTCACTAGCCAAAATGTCACACTTCCAAAACTCATTTACCAAAATTGATTTCACAGTTCACTTCATTATATTAAAAGATGATTTTAGAACATTTTTCCATATTTTTAATGCAACCCGAACTAGGCTTTCCTAATTTCACCTCTTTAGATTCGAACAGCACTTTGACCAACCGGTCAACGCCCAAAACTCCTAAGCCCAAAACCGGGGCGTTACAATAACAAGATAGGAGTAGTTGGTGGAGCAGAGCGAATGACCAGAAGAGAAATGCAAAGTCGAGCTGGCAGAAGATTGACGAGGATTGCCAGACTTGGTTGGAAAAAGAAGGATGGTCGATGTCCGGCCAGTTAGCTCTTGGTCAAAGATCCGGTCAGCCCTAATTTCAATCTAGAATATAAGAGGATAAAGAGGATAGCACACTTATCTCAAGTGCGTAACCAACTTTCAAATTCAAACATAATCTGGGGTTTTCACGCGTGCCTATTTAAAGGAATCCCAATGATGAACAAGGGGATTGACTCAATCAAGGAGGTTGCACCGTGGTGAAAAAGGGCAAACTGTGGTTCGACCAGGCTAAGACCGAGAGATCTAGATCCATTGAAGGGCTGCATTGACTAATCTCCTTCTTTTTCCATTTCTCTTTCGATTTAATTCTGATTTTTATGATGGTTTTTCTTAAAAACGATATGGTGTTGATGGTTCCCCCAACCATGAACTAAGTTTCTTAAGTTGGTTAGGGATGCTTTTGTGATGAACGCTCAGCTATATTTCAGCTTTTAATAATTAAATGTCTTGACATTTTTGTCTATCTTGCTAGTGCTTTGTTTTCTTCAATTGTTTGCCCTACGACAGTTGACATTGCATGTCTATTATCTCTTAATATCTTAATAGACTTAGGAGATAACGATTAATTTCCAGGTACTAAGGTGAGAAGCTTCGACAAAAGATGTTCAAGTAGATGGGCTTACTTCGGGAGTGAATCGACCCGTTAGGAGTAAAGATAAAAACTTTGTCAAGTTAATTATTGAAAAATATCACTATAGACATATATGAGTTAATCTTATTTAACTTAAGGTATTGCCATCGACAGAGGCAATACTATTTAAAATCTGCACGACAATAAATTCAAGGCTGGAAGTTATTAATTGCTAGCGTTGCTAGTGTGAAATCCAAACATCCCTTATCAACGTCAACAATCCATCTTAATACATCTGCCAACTTGCCTAAATTCATTACATTTTTCCTTAGTCATTTTTCTTCAATCACAATCCAAATTCGAAACCAAACTCATTTGTCCCATTTCACAAGTAAATCGTGGCATTTAATTCCTGACCAATCCTTGTGGATACGATACTCAACTTACTGTTGTAATACTTGCTGACCGTGTACACTTGCACACAAAATACCTAAACTTGGCATTATTTGTTGGCATATTTACACTCATTCATCAATTATTTGCCAAGCGTTAGTCAGCCGTCAAGTTTCTGGTGCCGTTGCTGGGGATTGCAATGAAAATTATTGTTTTGATTTTTAGTTGTATTTGTTTATTTTACTTATTTTGTTTTGTTTGGTGTATGATCAAGAACCGCACTGCGACGAAAGATTGGCCATACGACCCAAAAATTGAAAGAACCTTACGCATATTGAAAAAGAAACTTTTAGACAGACTGATGCTGAGACTTTGTATGATGCATATGAGCATTTCAAGGACTTGTTGAGGAGGTGTCCCATGCATGGATTTCCTACGTTAACCTAGTTGGAGACATTTGACATCCTTGAAAGGATTGCCACCAATGACCTTCAATATCCTACTGCCAGATTGGGAACCTGAGCAAAAGCTTCTGGAAAATTGGAGCTTGATGCCTTTTCATCTATCAATGCTCAGATTTCTAATCTCACTAACACAATGAAAGCAACACAAAAGCCTACTGAAGTTAAAGAAGTAAAGGCACTGTAACCATTCTGCACTATTTGTGGAGAGGATCATCATGTGGACGAATGTCCATCAAATCCTGAATCGATAAATTTTGTTGGTAATTTCAATCATAATTTTAACCCACGCTCCAATACTTATAATGCAAGTTGGAAGAAGCATCCCAACTTTTCTAGGGCAAATCGAGGAGATAACCAATTTAATGCCCAATGGTAGAACAATAATGCACCGCCAAGCTTTAACCAGAAAGTAATGACATAGATCTAACCAGGGGAACACTCTAACTGATTACATGGAGCGAAATGATGCAACCGTCCAGAGTTTAGCAACATCTATGAAAAACTTTGAGGTTTAGCTTGGGCAGACTGCCAATGCACTCAACAATAGACCTTAGGGAAATTTGCCAAGTGATACAAAGGATGCTTGGCGAAAAGGTAAAGAACAATGCAAACTAGTAACTTTTCAAAGTGGAAAACAATTTGAGACTGAGAAGCTTCTCAAATAGTCAACCAATTGCCAGGACGAGAAGTCTATACCAGTAGATAGACCCAAGGAAGCTGAGAAAGACGAGGCAAAAACTGATGATGCTAGACCGCTATCTGATGCTAGACCATCAATCTGATGCCATCATTACTTTGGCAAAACTAGTAGAGACATCATTTGCCTATCCACCACCACATTTTCCACAGAGGCTCTAGAAACACAAGCAAGATCAACATTTTAAGCGATGTTGGAAGTCCTTAAACAACTGCAGATCATTAGATCATCATAGCATTAGTGTAAGCTCTCGAACAAATGCCCAACTCCGTTAAATTCATGGAGGACATCTTGTCTAAAAAGAGGAAGCTATGCGATTTCAAGACCGTCGTACTTGCTAAGGGATGCAGTGCAATGATAACAACCAAATTGCCACCAAAACTGAAAGATCTGGGAAGTTTCATTATTCCCTGCACAATTGGCAATAGATTCATGGGAAAAAACACTATGTGACTTGGGAGCCAACATCAATTTGATGCCAATGTCAGTTTTCATAAAGCTTGGAATTGAAGCAAGGCCTACACTAGTAACACGTCATCTAGCAGGTTAATCCTTTGCACAACCCAAGGGTAAGATTGAGGATGTGTTGGTAAAGGTAGATGAATACATATTTCTAGCTAATTGTATCATTTTAGAATATGAGGCCGATGATAATGTTTGAATAATATTGGGAAAACCATTTGTTGGCACATGTAGGACTTTAATTGATGTTCAAAAAGGTGAGCGTACTATGCGTATGACTGACCAACAAGTTACGTTTAACGTGTTTCAAGCTTTTAAGTGTGCAAATGAACTTGAGGAATGCCAAGCTGTTGAGATGGTAGAATCCATTTTTATTGTGGACATGGCAAATATTTTCCAAGACTCTGATGATGATGCTAGAGAACTGGATGATGAGGACACGACGAGAGAAGAATTTGAGGAACCAACCATAATGAGCAAGGTTATGAGTTATTTCAAGAGACCTGAGCCACTTGAGTTGGCTGACAGAGAAATCAAGGCACCTAAACCATCCACTAAGGAGCCATCGAAACTGAAATTGAAACCTTTGCTAAGTAACCTCAAATATGCTTTCTTGGGAGACAAATCCACTTTTCCAGTGATCATTCCTGTCGATCTGACTGATGACTAGGAGGAAAGATTGCTGGAGACACTAGGAAATCACAAGCAAGCTTTGGGATGGACCTTAGCAAAATAATCGAGGCCCAAAGGATACTGAATCCTATCAAGAAAGAGGTAGTTAAGAAATAAGTCATAAAATGGCGGGATGCGAGGATAATTTATCCCATTTCTGATAGCTTGTGGGTCAGCTCGGTGCAATGTGTGAAAAGGAAGGGTGGAATGGTCGTGGTTTAGAACAACAAAATGAACTAATCCCTTCAAAGACCGTGACATGCTGGAGAGTATGCATGGATTACAAGAGGCTAAATAATGCCACACGGAAGGACCACTTTCCAGTGCTCTTCATCAATCAAATGTTGGACAGATTGGCAGGTAAGGCATTTTATTGCTTCTTGGACGGCTACTTGGGTTACACTCTGATTGCCATCTCCCCATAGGATCAAGAGAAAAATACATTTACATGTCCATATGGGACATTCGCTTTTAGAAGAATTCCTTTTGGACTATGTAACGCCCCAACAACGTTTCAACGTTGCATGATATCAATTTTTTCGGACATGATTGAGAGCAACTTAGAAATGTTCATAGACGATTTCTCGGTGTTTGGAAAAACATTCGAGGAATGTCTTCAAAGTTTGGAGCGTGTTTTACAGAGATGCATAGAAAACAACCTGGTCTTGAATTGGGAATAGTTCCATTTCAAGGTGAAGGAATATATAGTTCTCGGAGACAAAGTGACCAAGAAAGGACTCGAAGTTGACAAAGCAAAGGTAGAGGTAATCAAACAATTATCACTACCCACAAGTGTAAAAATGTATTAGAAGTTTCTTGGGACATGCAAGTTTTTATCGTCGTTTCATTAAATATTTCTCAAAAATTTCTAAACCATAATACTTACTTTTGGAGCAAAATACCACTTTTGTAATTGACGATTCTTGTTTGAGAGTGTTTCAGAAACTAAAAGACAAGTTGATTAATGCCCCTATAGTCATGGAACCGGATTGGAATAAGCCATTTGAGCTCATGTGTGATGTCATCGACTATTCCATTGGAGCTGTGTTTGGACAAAGGCGTGGCAAAATTTTCCATACCTTTTACTATGCCAGCCACACATTGATCGAGGCCCAACTTAACTACACCACAACTAAGAAGGAATTCCTTGTAGTTGTCTTTACGTTTGAAAAATTCATATCTTACATGGTGGGTAATAAAGTTGTTGTATACACAGACCACTCGACACTCAAATACCTTCTGGCCAAGAAAAAATCCAAGCCTAGACTGATCCGATTAACACTTTTGTTGCAAGAATTTGACCTAAAGATTCTAGATAAGAAGGGGAGTGAAAATCATATGGATGATCATTTATCTCGTTTAGAGCACCACCATGAGGATGGCAACACTGCTTCCATTAGAGATGAGTTCTATGATGAATACTTGCTTGCAACCAGTACCATGACATGGTATGCTGACATAGTAAACTACTAGGTCAGCAAAATATTGCCACCAGACTTGGCATGCAATGCCAGAAAGCGATTTCTAAGAGATGCTCGACAATATTATTTGGATGAACCGTTCTTGTCAAGAAATGTGCCGACCAAGTAATTTTTCATTTTGTGCCAGAGGATGGAGCAACAAAACATACTTCGACTTTGCCATGCAACACCATACGGAGGACACTTTGTTGGAATGAAGACAATGGTCAAAGTGTTGCAGTTGGGATTTTTCTGGCCCATACTGTTCAAAGACGCCCATTATTTTTCCAAGGCATGTGATCGATGTCAGCGTACTGGAAACATTTCTAGCAGACATCAATTGCCACTTCAGAACATCATACCAATAAAGCTGTTTGATGTATGGGGGATCAACTTTATGGGTCCTTTCCCCCCATCATTTGGCAATGTATACATACTTGTAGATGTAGACTATGTCTCAAAGTGGGTTGAAGCTGTTGCCAAGTTTCTACACAAGCATATCTTTATTAGATTCCTTACCCCTGAGCCATCATCCATGATGAAGATACTCATTTTAAATGCCACTTAATCACTAAAGCTCTGTGCATATACGAAATCCAGTAAAGAATTGCCACTGCCTACCATCCAAAAACAAATGGTTAGGTAGAAATTTCAAACAAGTAGATCAAGAACATTTTGGATAAGACAATGAACCCAATGAGGAAGGACTAGTTCTTGAGGCTAGATGATTCCATGTGGGCATACAAAACAACCTTTAAAACTCCATTAGGAACTTCCCCATACAAGCTTGTATTTGAGAAGTCATGTCATTTTCCAGTGGAGTTAGAGCATCGAGCTTATTGGGCAACCAAGCAGCTGAACATGGAATGGAGGGCTGCAAGTAAAAACATTTATTGGACTTGAATGAAATGGAGGATTTTAGAGCACAAGCCTATGAAAATGCCAAGATGTATAAAGAAAAAACAAAGAGGTGACATGACAACAAAATTTTGTCAAGGAAGTTTGAAGAAGGTCAAATAGTGTTTTTGTTCAATTCAAGGCTTAATTTATTTCCAGGAAAACTCAAGTCCAGATGGTTAGGGCCATTTGAAGTTGTCAAGCTTTATGCTCATGAAGCAGTAGATATCAAAGACTTAAAAGCATGGATAACGTTCAAAGTGAACATCTAGAGGCTAAAGCATTACTGGGAATGAAGTCAAGGTAATGCCAAGAAGAACATTCTCCTAGAAGAGATTGAGTAATTTTGCCATCTTCGTTTGAACTTTGTAAATAATTAGGTTAGTTGTTTTTCTTTTTGGCATTTTAATTTATTTCTTTATTTTCTTGTTCTGTTTTGAAAGGTTTTTTGTGAGTGTTAGCACAATATATTTTGCCAGAACAGTATGCCATGATAAGTATGCATTTGGACATCCATCAAATACCACATGTACCTTATGCAAGATCAGACCCAAAGGAGAAGGATTTTTGACTGAGTGAGAATACCTTAAGCCGTCTAGGTTAAATCACCAACTTTGAATTTTTAACCTAAACCTTTTACCCCTTTTTTTTCTTTCCCACGCCGTCACCTCAACTAAACCCAAAACCCATCATCATCCCAGTTCCCTAAACACGCATAACTACCACACCATCATAACCTCCAGTAACCTCACCATTAAACCAACTCAACCATTTCCCCTTCCCTCTATTTAATCCCAAATTTCCCCAAAGCTAAATCCTTAGGGTCCTATTCTTTTTTTGTGTGCAACCAACCTCCTAACGTTTATGTTTCATGAAATTTCCACCCCGATTGGATGAAAACCGTCAATCAATAAACGTTGACCATCTGTGGCTGACGTGGTATGCAAACATATCCTATGCATATGACATGGCACTGCCACATGTCATATGATGCGGCCTCGATGCCACGTAAGAAAAAATATTAATTTTTTTTGAAATTAAGTTTTTGAAATAACGACCACTAAGAAGATGACACGTTGCACTCTCCCAATGGATTGATTTTGAACAAATGAAAATAATTAAGCTGGGGGCCACAAACCTAGGTCGCTAGGAATAAAGGACGTTCCCCAAACTATCATGCCAAATCATTCAACTGGTACATGTCCTCGCAGATTATTTACTTAATGTGGTTTGAAAATTTAAATTATTGAAAACTTACTGAACACAGGACACGAGCTAAAAAAGAACGACATCCCTATTTCCCCATAATTTTCACTTACCCTAAAAATTCTTTTCCCTCTGTAAGCGAATTAAATCTCTATAAAAGCCAAAATTTTCTTTTCCCAAATACACTAGGTTGATCGAAGGTGAGGGAGCACTCTAGGTCTCATATATCAATGGAAATGTTGGGTTCTCAAAAGATCTTCAATGCATCTGAACGAGATTTTGTGTATGACGGAGAAGAAAAATAGTGTTATTGCAAAAAACTTGCTCCTAGAAAAACTGCATGGAGCGACTTAAATTCGGGGAGAAGATATTATGGTTGCCGAGATTTTCTGGTAAGGATTCTGAATTTTTTGTTTGATAGAGTTCTAATTAGGATTTTAATAGTTAGGGTAGTAGTAGTTATTTGATGGTTCTTTAGATAATATCCATTTAAAATTTTTGGTTATTTAGAATTCTGAAAAAATTTCGTTATTTAGAATTATGAAATTATTTGTTATTTAGAGTTAAAATTTGGGTTCTAGTAATTAAGGTTCTTGTAGTTATTCTATAGATAATGACCAGTGAAAATTTATAGTTATATGAAGTTTTAATTAGGATTATCATAATTAGAGTTCTAATGGAGTTTGTTAACTATTTTTGGCTTGTTGTAGAATGGTTGTGAATTTCTTGAATGGTATGATTGAAGCATTTAAGAAAGAGAAAAGTACTTACCGCGACAATTACGAGACAATAAACGAAATCTAGCCAAGGAGAATGTGAGACTTAGAAGGTAGCTTCGCAATTGTCAGACTACTTCTCTGAGTGAAAGCAACAATACTTTGTTGGATGATAATGACAATGTGCAAGATTATAATTCAAGATTAGGCGCTTGAAATAGAAATATAAGATTTTGAAGAAAGAAAAAGAATTTTATAAGACATTGTTCATTTTCTCTGTGTTATGTATCATATATATTCTATTGGGAATAATGATTGTATTAGTAATTTAGGGTTCAAAAATATTTAGAGAAATATTTTATGTTGAACTATTTAAGTATTTTTTAAGTGTTTAGGGTTTGAAGTTTGGTTGAAGTGTTACCGACTAATAATTTAATTGACAAATGTCTTTGTAGTGCAAAATCTTTTGAATTCACTTGCATGAAAAATGAATTCATGAAAAATAAACATTTCATAATAAATGATAATGCTTGTCATGTCATGTACAAAATAAGATAATATCAGTTGCCTATTTCAAAATAAATAGCAATATTTGTCATTTACAAAATAACCTTAACAAGTATGAGGTTTAGCCTTAATCTATCAAGCTAACCATAAAAAGGTTAGGCAACGCAAAAAAAAAAAACATCAATCTCAAAAGGGTTCCCAAAACAATTTCCATGCACAAAAAGAGAAGTAGTCTTTCTCTTTAGATAAATCATTTTTTTTGCTGCTACAGATTCTTGAGTGTCCACATGTTCTCCTACAGATTCTAAAACTATTCTTTTCTTCTTGTTTGGAGCCGTTGAAGAAGATGAAGACTCCACATTTTTTAACTCTAGCATTTGCTCTTGCAGAGTTTCTTGTAGTAATACTAGATTCTAAAAATCATGACAACTTTAAGCAATAATTCTAATGTTTTCATTGAATTCACAATTATAATTAATTTACATAGAAAGTCTGTTCCCAGTCTTCAAATTGGTGTAGAGGCTCATCCCTTGAATTTTTTTCCTTGTGTTTCTATGAGAAACAATATTGGCCTTCTCCTTTTCTTTTTGTGAAACATGTGAAGGATTTTGAGTACTTCAAGATGTTGTCTGAGAGTACCTTCATTGTTGGCTCTATACAGTAAAATTAAATAGTATTCATTCCACATATTATAATTGAGAAAGATTATGTAAACTACTTTTGTGCAAAATATATTATACCTGCTCTGTAGCTCTTTTAGGATGAGTACAAGATCTTTTATTATCACTTTCTCCACCACAATTTCTACAAGTCATAATTAGACCAGTCTTACTAATATGGCCATGCTTCGTTTTTTTGTTCATCTATTGCCTTTCTTCTATTCTTTTTTGGTCTTCCAGGTATTTCGTTTCCAATAGGTGAAAGAACAGACTCTAATCCAGACTTCTTCCAATCATGGGAACCATTAATAGGTTGCAAAGCATATGAATATGCTTTGATGCATGTGTCATTGTGAAAACATGAATGCAAAAGGTCATATGGATCTCCACCAGTATGCCATATTGCACAACAAGCATGTGGGCATGGAATTCCACACAATTGCCACTTTCTACAAGTACATGTTCTTTCATTTAACTTCACAACGAAATATTTTCTTCCTTTCTTAACCTCACATCCACCTTCTCCATTCTAGACCATTCTCTATGTAATGTTGTCATTCTTATTGACATCAAATTTTCTCTCGATTAATGGTCCATAGTTATTTTTGCATGTGCTAAAAAATTGTCTCTTCTCCATTATTTTTGTAATAATACTCTTGTATCTTGCCTCAACAATACTAAAATTGAAAGCCTCACACAAATTGATGTCCATAATATCTGATGTGGCAAAAAACCATTGGAAAACTTTGGTCTGCATTTTTTCTTTTTTGCCAAATAACTCAACAACCATTTTTTCATCAAGTTTTTGAAAGTGCTTCTTTGTTCTCTTTACATTCCCTCTTTGTTGTAGATTTAACAATTTTCCAAAAGGCAAATTGAAATGTTTTTTCCCTCTTCCTTCCAGAGAAACTGGCATACACATGTCTGGCACAATTTCTATATTCCACTCGGGGTAAGAGTTCATTGAGAGCAGGTTATAAACAATAAACAGTAAGATATTATAGTGAAACAATTACAGTTTATAAACAATAAACCAGTGAAATAGTTACAGTTTATACAGTTTGTAAACAATTACCAGTGAAACAATTAACCACTGAAACACAGTTTATAAACAATAAACAGTAAGAAAAAAATTAAATACAGTTCATACTGTTTATAATCGGTGAAACATAGTTTATACAGTTTATACACAATAAGAAAAAGATAAATACAATTTATACACAGTAAGACACAGTTTATACACTTTATACACAATATGGCATTGTTTTTACAGTTTGTAACCAGGAAACATAGTTTATAAACAGTTAGAAAAACAGTTTATAAATCAAGCAGTGAACCACAATTTATAAATTTATAAACAATAAGCAAAATAAATAGTTGATATATTAACCAGTGAAACACAAACAATTTTTGCATTTGAATAAAAACAGTAAGAAAAATTGTAGTATACCTTGTGTTGGCAACATATGATTGTGTAACCAAAACCATCTTCCACTCCCAAGTCTGTTGAAACAAGACTTAGAAACCAAGTCCATGAATCAATGCTCTCACCCTTAGCAATAGCCCAAACAATATGGTACATTTGATCATTGCCATCTCTTCCAACTGCTGCCAAAAGTACACCTTTAAAAGAGCCCTTAAGAAAGTAGCCATCTAACCTTATTATTGGTCTGCACCCTTCCTTCCAACCTCTCTTAAGTGGATCAAAATAGACCTAAAATCTCTTGAAATGAGGTGGAGAAATATCTAACACCCTATTTACTTCCACCTTTATAGTACTTCAAGGATTCTTTGGCCTTAACTCATCATCACAGTCCCACAACAAAGCAAATTCTTCCTTCGAACTGCCATCAAACCTTGATGTCACCAAATTCTTTGCCCTTCGACATGTTGTCATAAGAACATTAACATGTATCTCAGATTGTACCCTTCTTTGAATTTTCATGATTTTTATTTCAGGGTGGTCTCTAATGGTTTCTTCAAAATGATCATCAATGACTTTCTTAGTAACCATCTTGTTTTTAAAACTCACATGACATTTGTGTTCATCGATGAATGTCTTCACCTTGATACACCTTACCTTCCTATTTGTACTCGCGTAGATTCTCCATGGACACTTTGCAGAAGCTATACATTTCACACTAATCTTCTTATGTTCATTCTTAAAAATTTTCAGCTCCCTCATGTTGCATTTTGAGTATTTATACATGGCATCCTTGAATTTTTTCCGTCTCTAAACAACATCCCCAAATAGAATTGAGGACTATCTGAATTTGGGTTATAGGTAGGAAATTTGCTCTTATTTCCATGAAGCTTCTTCCTCCTCCTTATCAACTGAACACAAACAAGTTCTATTGTCATCACTATCGTAGTAATCACTAGCATTTTCATTTGTATTCAACTTGACTCTAACATCTCTTTCTTCATCATTTGCCTCTTTATGAATTTCAGCTCCATTTCTTCCCTGAAACTGTCATTGTCACTTTCAACTTCATTTCCATTTCATGTTCACCAACCACATTCTTTTTTTTATTTTGGCCCACCTTTAACTTTGTACACTCTAATTTCTATCGGGCATATTGTAGTTCATCATCACCCTCACCATCAGATAAATATGTAACATTAATTAAGTAAACATCTTCTCTATCCTCACCCCCACTTTCATTATCAATGGCACCCTCAACACCCATGACAACACTCTCAAAAACACCATCAGTGGTGTAACACCTCGAGTTTTCCCTCAAATTGATGAAACCTTAATCTGTTAAATCCCTAGCTCATAACCTTAATTTTTTAGGAATTTTTAATTTGATTACCTAATAGGAAATAATGGTTAAATTGAGAATTTCTAAAATTTTAGTGACCAAATTGCATAGGTTGTAAAACTCAATATCCAATCCATAAAGTTTAAGAAAATCTAGTGACATGTTGTGTAAATTACCAATTTTTAGAGTAAAGCCCTAATTTGGCTTATTTGTTTTGGTCAGCCGCACCCCTTTCTTCCTTTTCCTTTTCGATCAATCGAGTTCCCCCCCAAATTTTGCCCATTATTTTCTGATCGAACACTAGCGAAACCAACCGTCCGCCGTTCGTCGTCCGTTGCTTGCACGCCTGTCACCATTGTGGCCGTCGTCGAGTCACGAGTCAAACCCAGCCGCCAAATCTCCTTCACCGATCGCCGTCCGTGAGACAACGGTAAGAAACCGTTATGGTTCTCGCTTCACACCGTCATAGCTGCGTCCTCGTCGCGTTTCAGGGTAAGTTTTGGCCGCCACCGTCGTAACGACCGGCCGACGTGGGTCTTCGTTGGATGCCGCCAGGATGGGTTAGCTAATTAGGGTTTCAAGATTGGGGATATTTGTTTAGGGTTAAGGTTATTAGGATTTGGAGATTTTTGGAAACTGAAATCAGGGTGTTGTTTTATTTGAATTAGGGGATTTTTGAGAACCAAACTGGACCACCGAACCGCACAGGCCCGTGAGCTAAACCAAACCAAACCAAACCCTTTGTCACAAGCCAGATGACGTCAATAGTGACGTCATCTGCTGATGGGATGATGATGCAGGCTGACGTCGATGATGATGTCATCATTGACCATGATGACGTCAGTGTTGACTTTTGGGCCAAAAGTCAATTTATGTTTTCGACGTCATGGTTCCATATTTGCAGCCCTTTTTTCTAAATTCGATCCCGAACGACCATTTTTGAACTATCGAATTAATTTCTACTTAACTTGAAAATTGTGTATTCAGAATTCTGAACCAAGTTATTTTTTGCGTTCAGACTTAGTGACGATGTAGATAGTGGTTCAGGGGAATCTTACTCTTCGAACGATGATGTAGATGGGTACTTGACATAGAATTAGGTGCATCGCGCCATGCATATCTGTGTATCTGAGTGTCTGCTTATTTGACTTGTGATTGTATGATACTTGAGATACTCTGTTTTTTCGCACTTTAGAGACAAATTGAGCTCAATAGCTAAATCTCCCTTAGTTTCTATTTCAAACTCTCAAACATAGGAGTTATGTACTCGGAGGACCACAAATATCAGATTTATTACCGTTTAGTATGGATATTCTTATTTTTCAGTTTTATTTCAGTTTTATTCAATGATTTCGTTATTTGGGGTTTTTATGTAAACTCGATTATTTTTATTTTATTGGGGATTTTAAACTGTTTAGCATTCATGAAAATTTTAATTTGATATTTTGCTACTTTGTTTTGGATTATTTTATCTATACGACTGTGTTTTCGAAATATGAATTTCAATGTTAAACGACACGTTTTAAATTAATATTTTGAATATTAATTTTCGAAAACCTAATAGTCATTTACTTGAGGGACACATTTTCAAAATGACTTCCAAGATTCGTCCTATAACCCTTGGATTGGGTTTAGGGGTTACAAGTGGCACCCTCAACTCTCACACCAGCACTCTCAAAAGTACCATCAGTGGCACCCTCAACTCCCACACCAACATTTTCAGTGGTACCCTCAACTCTCACACCAACATCTTCAGTGGCACCCTCAACCCCCATGGAACCACTCTAAAAATACCATTAGTAGCACCCTCAAGTCTCACACTAGCACTCTCAAAAGTACCATCAGTGGCACCCTCAACTCCCACACCATCATCTTCAGTGGTACCCTCAACTTCCACACCAACATCTTTAGTGGTACCTCTAACCCCCATGACAGCACTCTCAAAAGCACCATCAGTTGCACCCTCAACTCTTACACCAACACTCTCAAAAGCATCACAAGTGGCACCCTCAACTCCCACACCTACATCTTCAGTGGTACCCTCAACTCCCACACTAACATCCTCAATGGTACCCTCAACCCCCACACATCCTCAACAACCCCAATAGTTAGTAGTGAAATTTCTTCATTAAAGATAGGAGTGCCTACTTTATGCTCTACATAGATATCTATAAACCCAAAATTTACCAAAAATCAACATTGTAATAGTATTAGTATCATCCCAAAGTACACTCAAATTATCTTGTAAAGGACTAGTACATTGTTCATGTAAGTAAATGATTTTGATGCTATTAAAATGCAAATGATCTTGAATTATTTTACATGCTTCTCAATATGATATTGTATATGGATCCTCTTTAATCCTAATCGAAGTTCCACCCACATACCTCGTATATGGGTCCCTCACAAATTTTCCACCATTATGTAAATGCATCTAATATTCCTTGTCTCCACTCATCTGCAGTTAAACAAAATAAAAAAAATCAAATTCAAGCATATTGGTGGGACCACTCGCACTAAAAAATGGACGTAAAGTTTAAAAGGTAAATTTAAGTAAACATTCCCCAATAATAGTGTTCTATTCACATGAAAATCAATGTGAAAAGGTCACTGCAATCAGGAAATATAGAGGGACCACTCTCATTAATATAATGGCCACAAACAAACAAATATATAGGGACCACTCTCACTACCCTTTTGAAGAGAATCCAATCAGGCAATCACTAAACAAGAGGCCAACAATATAAGAAAAAACTACAATAGAAGGGCCAATAATCCGGGAAGTAAATCACACCATAAACAAACAAAGAAACTACAATAGAAACAAAACTTTCCCATTCGTACAAAATATTTCTTTCTAATAATTTATTCGAATAAACTACAATAGAAGGGCAAAGAATCCATGAACTACAATAGAAACCGTTACTTACTAATATATTGAAATAAATATTTTAAAATCAAAACCCTAATTATTCCAAATTCAACAATTTTTTCAATTTCTAAATAAACAACATTCAAGAAATTCTAAACTAACTGAGGAACTCAAACCATTCAAAAGAACTAAATAAATGTTCATACACAACATTTACCTTCGGTCGACCTTTTTCTTGTGATAAGAACAATTTTTTCTCCTCGATTCAAGATGCTTCTTTGTAGAAAACAGATAAGAATTTATTTTTCGAATTCAAGAAGAGATTTAGGTATTTTTTATTTAGGGATTTTGTCGATTTGAGGTTTTTTCAGCTTTGGGTGTTTTTGCTATGGGAAATAATGAGTTAACCCGTGTTTTAGCTTTTCTTTATTTTAACTAATTAATAATTTAAAATTTTCAAACTACATTATGTAAATAATCTGTGAGGACATGTACCGGTTGAATGATTTGGCCTGATGGTTTGGGGAACACTCTTTATTCCTTGCGACCTGGGTTCAAGCCCCCTAGTTTCATTATTTTCATTTGTTCAAAATCAAGCCATTGGGAGATTGCCACCTGTCATATTCTTAGTGGCCGTTATTTCAAAAACTTAATTTTAAAAAAAATTAATATTTTTTCCTACGTGGCATCGAGGCCACGTCATATGACACGTGGCAGTGCCACGTCATATACCCAGGGCATGTATGCATACCACGTCAGCCACAGACGGTCAGCGTTTGTTGATTGACGGTTTCCATCCAACCAAGGTAGGAATTTCACGAAACAGAAACGCTGGTTTCGCCGAAAATGGGAGTAAAATGACCAAAAGGTCAAACGTTGGGATACTTTTGACTTTATGCCTTTTCATTTTTGTTTTTTTTTATTTTTTTTTCAGAAAATATTTTTCATTTTCAGTTTTCTAAAAATTAAAAATCATTCTTGTTTAATAGGAATAAAAACTTGTTTTCAAAAATGAAAATAGTGAAAATTTGTTTGGCATGTATCTTTTCAAAATAGAAATGAAAATTAATTATTAAATAACTAAAAAATATAGTTAGAAAAAAAATTGTTTAATAATAAATTAAATATGAGTTAATAAACCAAAGATTTAAAAAGTGACATTAGAAGGATACGGACCCAGATTAAAATGAAGTTAAAATTAAAAAAAATACTATCGTTTTCATATTTTCTACTTTCCTAAAACATTTTCAATGAAAACATATTTTTTATATTTTCAAATTTTCACTTATTTTTTTCATTTTCTAAAAATCATTTTTAATTTTTCAACCAAACATGTTTCCTTCATCGTTTTCTATTTTCCATGAAAATGAAAACGAGCTTCATTCTCTAGAACCAAACAGACCCTTACTCTCTCTTACTTTTCTCTCGCACGACAAGTACAAAGCTTTCTCTTAAACTCTTATTCTCCAATCACCATTTTCTTTTCCCAAATTTCTTTCATGTAATCTTCGTCCACACCCTTCAAGATTTTCTTCAATGAAGAAATCAAGAACAAAAATGAGGAGAACTTCGATGCTCGTACTTTCTGTTACTAGAAGGGTTTTGATTTCAAGAACGAGGCTAGCTTGGGTTACTCACCTTAACTGGTTGCCATCATCAAGAAGCACAAATGGAAAACCTTTTGCCAACAACTAGGAGAACTTGACTCCACCATCATCCGAGAATTCTACGCCCATCTCACCACAAACGATTCACATTTTCTTTTTGTAAGAGGTACGTGCATTGGATTTGATGAGGGGTACATTAATGGTTTATTTGAGTTTTATGGTACAAGAGAAGAACATTTAGATTTCGCTGAATCTTTAGATGATGCCAAGAGGAAGCTGATTTTGAAGGACTTGTGTGAGCCTGGCACAGACTGTGAACGACTGGCATTGAAGCCAAAGCCGAGGGGATGGAACCACTTCCTGAAGGCAAACCTGATTCCAACCACGCACAACAAAACCGTTTCAGAAGAACGGATGGCTCTACTGCATTCCATCATGATGGGAAGAAAAATCAACGTGGGTTGTTTGATTGTGAATGAGACCTACAAATGTGCTGGTAAGGGGAATAGTAGTCTAGTTTTTCCTTTTTAATCTCTAAAACTTGCAGGCTCCATAAAATGCCAAACTTGGACTCAAACAACACTAAAAAATGCAAATGAACCAATACCCATACAATGTGGAAGCAATTAATTGCTAGAGGAGTCAAGGAGAAGGGCAAGGGAAAGATTATTAAGCCAGTGTCTACTGCCAGAACGCCTAAGGCAAAACCTGCGACACCAATGCCAGAAACAATGCCTGCTGATGCCCTGGCGTTGCTTTCCTAGATTTTTCCTCGATGCCATTGCGTTTTCTTGTGGCAGATGGCAAGTGTTCAAGTATTTTCCGGTTAAGCGTCGAGGCGTTGGAGTCAAGTTGTCGGCATTGAGGCGATATCAAGTTGGTGAATGCAAATGTGTTGTGGTACTGTAAAGAGGTTTGAATTATGGCTTTGAGGGTTTAGTTAAAACCTAGCAAGCTTAGCTAAGCTCGGAAGTAAGTTTTTCCTATTTCGCCTTTTGAATATCGATTTGATATGAGTATTGATTTACATGTTTTGATTTGAATGAATGGATTGTGTAATGCCCTAATTTTACCCGAGTCTGGGTATATATACTATATTCAATATAAATAAAAGCATAAATAAATAAAATCAGCCTAAAATCCACGTTATAATATCCATGTCCATTTTATTTACATAAGGCCTATTTGTAATATAAATCCCAAACACCATTGATTTTTTACTGCCCATCAAACCTAAACAAACACAATAATCTGAAGAAAACACATTTTCCCGCCTAAATCTGGTACCGAAGGGACACATGTCACACCATTATTGGCCAAAAAGGGTTTCACAAGGATCCTAGTTTTTCTAGCACAACTGACGTCAGCAACGATGCCATTTTTTGGTCAGTCTAAAAATAGAGAAAGAGAAACTTTATTTTAGATCATTAATTACCACTAATAATGACAAATATTAAACAATAATAATTAATATATTCAAAGAGGAGAGAGAGAGCTCACCTCAGGAGCCCAACCGTAGCCGGAATCTAAAGGGACACTGGAGTTGCAAACTGCCGTCGTAGCTGAATATCAGAGCACCTCCGAGAACACGAACATACGCTGGGAAATCGATGGTCGTCGTGCAACAAACCTGTTACTCTCATTGGAGGTATATTTCCTCCACTCTTTTCATTTTCAGCAAAGAAACGTGAGAAACATTTGATTGAGCATTCATATTAAAAGAGAAACAAATTAATAAAAGGTGGTCGGAAAACTCATTTTCGTGGCGATGGCCGGAGTTTAGAGTGAATCGGTGGAGTCAAAGAGGGATTCTATTCAATGTTAGATTTAGGTTTTAGGGGGTAAAGTTGGGCAAAAAATTTGAGTATTTTAAGGTTTCGGCCGCCGATCAAAAGTTGTGTCACGGCGGTCGGCCGGGGGAGGGTGGTGATTGGTGATTTGGGATGGTAACCGGCTAACACTAAAACTCGGTCAGAATTGGGAGGATTTGGATCAAACGAGGAAAATTTGAAGAACGAAGGATGGACATTAAGGAAAAAGAAGATTTTGATCTACGTGTTTGAGTTGAGAGGTTTTAGGAAGTGAGAAAGGGAAGGGAGAGAGAGTGAGGATGAGAAATGGGTGAGTTAGTTCAGTTGGGGGGGTTATATATGAGTTAAAACGGTGCCGTTTTAGCATCAGGTTTAAGTGGATCCGTGCATAATATACGGGTCGAGCAAATAGAACTTGCTCCCTACTCTTGTGTTCTCCTACTTGGGACTACAAACTTTGTAATTCATTTCAATTTAGTCCCTATATCAATATAAAATGAGAAATTCAGTTTTAGCTCTCTTTCAATTTAGTCATTTTCTTTCAATTAATTATTTAGTTTAACTACTTAATTTAATTAAATGTAATTAAATGACTGAATGCATTTTTGAGCTAATCATATGGTTTGTCTAACCTATGCATACATGCATAGGTTAAGAGTCATTTAATAACTTATATTTAACACAAGATTCTATTTGAAAAAACAACAATCATTTAATGTATTACAAAACCTTAAAAGATTCTATTGAAAATCTAAACAAAAAACCTTAAATCCTAAATCCTAAACCCTAAACCATAAAACATAAACATTAAACCCTAACCATAAAACTTAAACCCTAAACGTTACACCTTAAACCCTAAAATAAAATAAAAAAACTTAAAACCATAAATTGTAAACTATAAACCCTAACCCTAACCTTAACCATACCCCTAAAACCCTAAACCCAAATCCTAAAATTATAAAATACTAACCATAAAACAATACAACCTAAACCCTAAACCTAAACTTAAACATAAAACTATAAACCCTAAACACAAAACACTAGACACTAACCATACCCATAAACCTTAAACCCTAATAATCTAAGACCCTACCCATAAAACCATACAACCCTAAACCATAGACCCTAATACATCAGATTAGATTTTTTTTTCAAAAAAATCTTTTAGGGTTTTCTAATACATTAAATGATTGTTAGTTTTCAAGTAGAATCTTTTATTTAATATAATATATTAATTGAACCTTAAACTACAAATGTATGCATAGGTTAGAAAAAGCCTTAATCATTGTAACGCCCCGGTTTTGGGCTTAGGAGTTTTGGGCGTTGACCGGTTGGTCAAAGTGCTGTTCGAATCTTAAGAGGTGAAATTAGGAAAGCCTAGTTCGGGTTGCATTAAAAATATGGAAAAATGTTCTAAAATCATCTTTTAATATAATTAAGTGAACTGTGAAATCAATTTTGGAAAAAGAGTTTTGGAAGTGTGACATTTTGGCTAGTGACCAAAATGTAATTTTCGAAAGTTTGGTGACTGTTTTATAAAGGGTTGGAACTTTGAATCTTTAAGGAGCTATTATTCCAAAAGTAGTTTCTCCAGATTTTTCTAAGATATTTTAAGCTATATTCTGATTTTAAACATATTAAAAGTGGAGGGAAAGTCATTTTGGCTATTTTGGATAACTAACTTTCCATTTTCTTTCTCTCATTTTCTCTCAACCCAAACACTTTCTCTCCAGAGAATTTGATCTGATTTTCTCACCTAAATTCCTCCTTTCAACTCTCTTTTGATTCCTAATCATAGTATCTACAAAACCTCATCATTTGCTACTTGATTCATCAAGGTTTTTGATTCCAAAAAGAGGAGAAACTCAAATTTGGAGGTAAGAACATCCTTCTCCTCTAAACTATCAGTTCTTTACTGAAATTCCTAAGTTTTCAATCCTTAATTGATGTTTTATTAAAGGCTTTTGAGTTGTGAAATGGATCTTGGCTTATAATGCAAGATTTGGTGATTTTTGATGATTTTCGTTAGATCTGATTAATCTGTTATTTGAGATGTGTTTTTGATGTTTAATGAACTCTAAATTGATAAGGAGTTGAGTTTTGATTAATGCAATCCCGGATAGGTTGAGTTTCCTAAGTTTAGCTTGTGATTCTTGTTTGTTTTTGAGGTGATCTTGTGGATCTGATGTTGCTGGAGGTATAAGGATGTTGATAGGTTCTTTTTAGATGTTAAATGATGTTAATAGATGTTTGGTTTTGATGGTTTGTGGCTAGGCTTTGTTGAGAAGTGGTTTGGATGTATTTTCGGTTGTGTTTGGTGGCCGAAAATGGAGGTTGGATGAGAGCAGCGAGATTAGGTGCTTTCATTGAAGCAATTAATGCATGATGATGCATTAATCCTATGCTTTGATGTGTTAAAACAGGGGAGGCATCTTTGGATCCAAGAGTTGTTGATTCGGAAGCTTGATTTGGTGCTTCGGCAATAGGCGAAGTGGAATCAGTGAGTGAAATTGGGTTTTCGGCTTTGAAACCAATGTCTTGGGAGCTTAGTTTAAGTCTAAACAACTTTGCTAAGCTCAAGTGTAAGTTTTCGGAAATACTCTCTAGTGGTGGCCATGATTTGTTGTGATGCAATGTGGTTTATTGCATGTTTTAAATACTGTTTTGAAAGCATGATTTAGCATGGTATTTTCTGTTGTTGTAAGCCATATGTTGAAGGAAGCTCTAGGTAAGAGTTCCTTGTTTTTGTACATTGATAAAATGTGGTTTGATGCTTTTAAATGCATGATGAATATGGCTTGGTTAAATGCTTTAAAACAATGGATTAAATGATGAAAATGATGTATATTGGCAAGTGATGTTTTAAAAAGGTTAAGGTCACTAAGGTGGTTAAAAGTCCTTGAGTGAGCCTTGTTTACTTAAGAACATCAAGGTGGTTAAAAGTCCTTGGATGATTCTTGCTACGGACACAAAGGTGGTTAAAAGTCCTTGTGTGATCCTTTCCATGGTGTTTAAAAGTCCATGGGGCCATGGTGTTTAAAAGTCCATGGGGCCAAGGTGTTTAAAAGTCCTTGGGGCCAAGGTGTTTAAAAGTCCTTGGGGTGAAACTTGATGTGGACACAAAGGTGGTTAAAAGTCCTTGTGTGGTCCTCTTTCATGGTGTTTAAAAGTCCATGGCCAAGGTGTTTAAAAGTCCTTGGGGCCAAGGTGTTTAAAAGTCCTTGGGGTGTAAGTTGATGAACTTATTTTTTTAAAAAAATGGAACTTATCACTTGTGGCCAATATGACATATATGATATGAAGCAAGAGATGCTTGTTTTAAGTTTGCTTTTGAGCATGTGCAATTGATGATTTGAAGCATGATTTATAAATGTTTTATAAATGCATTATTGAATGGTTTTATTGAGCATTCCTCACTAAGCTTTGGCTTACGCTCTCTTTCGTTTTCTTAAATCAATAATGCAGAACACTAGGGTGCCTTGAGGGCAGCAAGGAGGGCAAGTATTCAAGTGAAAGTAAAGCTCAAAGTATGGAAGGTTTCTTAAGTACATTTTTAGCTTTTGGTAATTTGGCAATGGGGGACCTATGTGTATGTTTTGGGAGATGTTTGGGACTCCCTAAGTATGTTGAATGTTGTTGAGAATGCTGGTTTTTGAGTTTGGCCTTTACATGCTTGAATTGGAAGTTTATGCTTGAATGTTTTGCTTGTGTAGGAAGCATGCCTATAGATTTGGGGCTTTTTGCATATGGTGTTATTTTGTTGATTTGTTGTTACATATAAGTCTCATATATGTTGAATTGCATGCTGGCAAAGTTTTGTAGCATTTGGATCATGAATGGATGGTTAATTGCATGTTTAGGTATATATTTTGGGGCAATCTGTGCAGGGTGTTTCGGAACAGTACCTACCGTTTCGGAACGGGTGCCTTAAACAAACTCAGGCGTCCGAAACGGGAGAGACCGTTCCGGAACGGTTTGGCTACTGTCAGCCCGTGTTCCGGTACGCGTTGCGGAACAGCCCGTGTTTCGAAACGGGTTCTACCTGTTTCGGAACGGGTGACCGTTGGGGGCTGACATTGGCAGTTGAATGTTTTGATTTGTTTGCGTTTTAGTCCCGAATCTTGTTTGTGCAATTGTATGAGTTCGGGAAGTCGTTTTGAGCTGAATTTTCGCAGAGAAGCATGAAATCTGACTAATTTCAAGTTGGTAACTTTAATTTGGGTTAAGTCCTCCTATTTATTAGAAATTACAATTTGGTCCCTAAAGTTGTAATTTGTTCAATTGGGTCCCTGTTTGATCTCTGATGCTTGTGATCTTTGAATATGTTGTTGAGTGATCACAATTAGGGCTAATATGCATCTAGACAAGTTTAAAAAGAAAAAAAAGGGTCGTTAATCAAGGTTGACTTTCGGGTTGACTTTGGTTTTCCCCGTGTGACTTTCTTAATTCGGGTCAACCGTCTAGGCCGGGTTAAGGGGGTTACATTTGGTGGTATCAGAGCTGAGTTCTCGAGTATTTGGGAATGAATGTATGCATGATTGAAGTATGTTTAGTGGCTTGTGATTTGGATGCATTTGAGTTGTATGCTGTGATGTAGCATGATGTGGGTACCCATTGCCAAATCGAAGCTAATGAAATGTTGTTGATTTTGAATGAAATTGAGCTTGAATACTTGGATTGCTTACCTTGCTGGGCCTGACTTTGTTTTATTTGCATTGTGATTGCATGGTAATAGTATGACACCACGTAGAGAGTTACGAGGTAATATGCGAGCTACGGCTCCTAATGAGAATGAGAATGAGGAAAACACGGGTAGTGCGGTGTTACCCCCCTCCTCCACCTGGTGGTGGTGCTGGAGGTGAGAGAGCTGAAGCTGCAGCTGGTGCTGGAGCTGCTGGACCAGAGGTTGGTCAGGGGCAAGCTATGCCTGATATGTCTATGCTGGTACAGGCTATTGCGGGTGCTTTTCGAGCAGCAGTAGCTGGAGCTCAAGGAGCTGGGCATCAGGGAGATGCTGGAGTTAGACTACCTTTGGAGCGTCTGCGCAGTCTTGGTGGGACTGAGTTCAGGGGTCTGTCAGCTGAGAGTTCTGAAGCTTGGCTAGAGAGTACCAAGCGAATCTTGGGTCAGATGAGCTGCACGGATGTGCAAAAGCTGGGTTGTGTTGTGTCCTTGCTGCAGGACGATGCGTATACGTGGTGGACGACCACCATAGCTGGGATGGTTGAAGCTGATGTTACTTGGACATTCTTTCAGAATGTGTTCAAGCGGAGGTATCTTGGAGTGAGATATCTTGATGAGAAGAAGCGTGAATTCATGTCTCTTACCCAAGGGAGCATGAGTGTGGCTGAGTATGAGGTGCAGTTACTGCGACTCAGTCAGTATGCACCGGAGCTGATACCTGATGAGCGGGCAAGGTGCGAGAGGTTCCGTTATGGTCTTGTGACGGATGTGAAAATGTATGTGCTGGCCACTGAGTATGATGATTTCGATGTGTTGGTGGGCCGAGCCAAGGACATTGAGATGAACTTGGGTTTATCTGCGAAAGGTTCTGGAGCAAGTTCTGGCAAGAGAGCTACTGAGTATAGTTCCGGAGGTGGACGGAACAAGAGGGGGCGTGATCAGAAGTATCAGTCCTCAGCTAAGAGAGGTGGTGGTGCACCTGCTAGAGGAGGCAATGCTAGAGCTGATCCTAGTGCTTACTGGATCTGTGGTTCACGTGGTCACATGAAGCGTGACTGTCCTCGTGCTGTGAGGGAGGTGCAAGCTCCTGTTGCGGCAGCTGGGAATGGATGCTGGAATTGTGGTTCTGTAGACCACTTGAGGCGAGATTGTCCTAGGTTGGGTGGTGATCAGGTGCGTGCTCCTGTTGTTGCTGCACCGCAGAGAGGTCGTGGGCGCGGCCGTGGTAATTTCCAGAGGCGAGAGGAAGGAGGTCGTGGAGTAGCTCATGTTGTGGCTATTCAGCCTGAAGGTGGAGGCCAAGCTAGGGTGTATGCTCAGCGTGAGGGAAGGAATGATGCAGATGTGATTGCAGGTACCTTTACTTTGCAATCCTTGTCATTGCTTTCTTTGATTGATTCTGGATCTACGCATTCATACATTTTGCGTGAGCATGCGGAATTGCTTGGTTTGCCTGTTGAGTCTTTGGATGTTGGTGTTCGTGTCACTAGTTCTTTTGGTGAAACTGTTGTGACTCGAAAGCTTTATAGAAGGTGTCCCTTGGTTGTTCAAGAACATGTTTTTCATGTTGATCTTATGCAGTTGCCCTTTTATGGTTTTGATGTGATCCTTGGTATAGATTGGCTTGCTGAGCATCGCGCTGTGGTAGATTGTGAAAATAAGCGAGTTTCGCTGAAGCTTGCGGATGATTATGAAGTTGTTGTGGTTGGTGAGAATGTGAAGTTTCTTGCCAATGTGGTGTCTACCTTGGAGGCGAGCAGGATGCTGAGGCAAGGTTGCGAAGCTTATCTAGCTTTTTTGATGAATCCTAGCTCTAAGGAGTTGAGGGTGCAAGATATCAGGGTTGTGAAGGAGTTTCCTGGTGTTTTTCCTGAGGAGTTGCCTGGTTTACCTCCTAATCGCGAGGTGGAGTTTGGAATTGAGTTGTATGAGAATACAACTCCTGTGTCCATTACTCCCTATAGAATGGCACCTAAGGAGCTGAAGGAGCTGAAGACGCAGTTGCAAGAGTTGCTTGATCGTGGTTTCATCCGGCCGAGTGTGTCACCTTGGGGAGCACCGGTCTTGTTTGTGAAGAAGAAAGATGGCACTATGAGAATGTGCATTGATTACCGTCAGCTGAACAAGTTGACTATCAAGAATCGGTATCCTTTGCCGAGGATTGATGATCTCTTTGATCAATTTCGGGGAGCTGCTGTGTTCTCTAAGATTGACTTGAGGTCAGGGTATTATCAGTTGAAGGTGAAGGATGTGGATGTGCCTAAAACAGCTTTCAGGACAAGGTATGTGCATTATGAGTTCCTTGTGATGCCGTTTGGTTTAACAAATGCTCCTGCTGCTTTCATGGATATGATGAATCGTGTGTTTCATGAATACCTGGACAAGTTCGTGGTGGTGTTCATTGATGATATCCTCGTGTACTCGCGTACTGAGGAGGAGCACGAAGAGCATTTGAGGATTGTTTTGCAAGCTTTGTTGGAGAATCAGCTTTATGCTAAGCTGAGCAAGTGTGAGTTCTGGCTTAAGGAGGTGGTGTTTCTTGGGCATGTGGTCTCAGCTGAGGGGATACGTGTTGATCCTCAGAAGATTGAGGCGGTGATGAACTGGAAAGTTCCTAAGTCTGTTCATGAGGTCCGTAGTTTCCTTGGTTTGGCGGGATACTACCGAAGGTTTGTGGATGGTTTTTCCAAGATTGGTGCTCCTTTGACGAAGTTGTTGCAAAAGGATGTTAAGTATGAGTGGACGGAAGCGAGACAACAGGCTTTTGAGAAGCTTAAGGCGGCTTTGACGCAAGCTCCTATCTTGGTTCAGCCTGAATCAGGGAAAGAGTTTGTGGTCTATAGTGATGCATCCTATGTTGGTTTGGGATGTGTGCTGATGCAAGAGGGTAAGGTGGTGGCTTATGCATCGCGGCAGTTGAAAGTGCATGAGCGCAACTATCCTACGCATGATATTGAGCTGGCTGCAGTGGTTTTTGCTCTGAAGATCTGGAGACATTATCTGTATGGTGAGAAGTGTACTGTGTACACAGATCACAAGAGTTTGAGGTATCTGATGTCTCAGAAGGAGTTGAATCTTAGGCAGCGGCGTTGGTTGGAGTTGCTCAAGGATTATGATTTGACGATTGAGTATCATCCTGGAAAAGCTAATGTTGTTGCGGATGCCTTGAGTAGGAGGGTAGCTGTTGAGCTGAGGGCTATGTTTGCCAGCTTGAGCATATCGCGAGATGGTGGTCTTGTTGCTGAGTTGCAAGTGAAACCATCTTTGGTTCAGTTGATCAAGGAAAAGCAGTTGCTGGATGATTCCTTGGTGTCTCATGTTCAGGATATCGCGGAGGGTAGACCTTCGGATTTCTGCTTTAACGATGATGGTGTGTTGTGTTTTGGGAGTCGGATAGTAGTGCTTGCTGATGCTGAGTTGAGGCGTGCTATTCTGACTGAAGGTCATAGTAGTCCTTTTGCTATGCACCCTGGTAGTACTAAGATGTATCGTGATCTTCGTGATGAGTACTATTGGGTGGGTTTGAAGAAGGATGTTGCAGAGTTTGTGAGCAAGTGTTTGGTGTGTCAGCGAGTTAAGGCTGAACATCAGGTTCCTTCTGGGTTGTTGCAACCGTTGAAAATCCCTGAATCGAAGTGGGAGAGGGTTACCATGGATTTTGTATATGGTTTACCTTTGTCTCCTTCGAAGAAGAATTCTGTTTGGGTGATTGTGGATCGCCTGACGAAGTGTGCGCATTTCTTGCCTGTGCATACTACGTTTTCTTTGGATAAGCTGGCAGAGCTGTACATTGCTGAGATTGTGCGGCTGCATGGTGTGCCTAAGTCGATTGTGTCGGTTAGGGATCCGAGGTTCACATCGCGTTTCTGGCAGTGTTTGCATCAAGCTCTGGGTACAAGGTTGCATTTCAGTACATCCTATCATCCTCAGTCGGATGGTAAGTCTGAGCGGGTTATCCAGATTTTGGAGGATATGTTGAGGTGTTGCGTGATTGAGTTCCAAGGTTCTTGGGAGAAGCATCTGCCTTTGGTTGAGTTCGCTTATAACAATAGTTATCAGGCGAGTATACAGATGGCACCTTATGAGGCTTTGTACGGGAGGAAGTGTAGGACTCCTCTTTGTTGGGCTGAAACTGGTCAAAAGTTGGTTTCGATGCCGGTTTTGTTGAAAGGGACCACCGAGAAGGTGAATCTCATTTGTGAGCGGTTGAAGGCAGCCTCTGATTGGCAAAAGTCTTACGCGGATTTGAAGCGTAAGGAGATAGAGTATGCGGTGGATGACCGTGTGTTCTTGAAGGTTTCGCCTTGGAAGAAGGTGATGAGGTTTGGCCGGAAGGGTAAGTTGAGCCCTAGGTACATTGGACCATATGAGGTGGTTGAGCGTGTGGGTCCTGTTGCGTATCGGTTGAGGTTACCTCAAGAGTTGGAGAAGATTCATGATGTGTTCCATGTTTCTATGCTCCGGAAGTATAGATCTGATCCTTCGCATGTGATGCCTGTGGAGGAAGTGGTTTTGAATCCAGACTTGACCTATGATGAGGAACCGGTGAAGGTTCTGGATTCGGATAGCAAGGTTCTTCGTGGCAAGACCATTGAATTGGTGAAGGTGCTGTGGAAGCATCGAGGTGTTGAGGAAGCCACGTGGGAGCGGAAGGAAGACATGCTGAAGCAGTTTCCTTATCTCTTTCCTTCAGGTAAATTTCGAGGACGAAATTTCTTAAGGGGGGAGAGTTGTAACGCCCCGGTTTTGGGCTTAGGAGTTTTGGGCGTTGACCGGTTGGTCAAAGTGCTGTTCGAATCTTAAGAGGTGAAATTAGGAAAGCCTAGTTCGGGTTGCATTAAAAATATGGAAAAATGTTCTAAAATCATCTTTTAATATAATTAAGTGAACTGTGAAATCAATTTTGGAAAAAGAGTTTTGGAAGTGTGACATTTTGGCTAGTGACCAAAATGTAATTTTCGAAAGGTTGGTGACTGTTTTATAAAGGGTTGGAACTTTGAATCTTTAAGGAGCTATTATTCCAAAAGTAGTTTCTCCAGATTTTTCTAAGATATTTTAAGCTATATTCTGATTTTAAACATATTAAAAGTGGAGGGAAAGTCATTTTGGCTATTTTGGATAACTAACTTTCCATTTTCTTTCTCTCATTTTCTCTCAACCCAAACACTTTCTCTCCAGAGAATTTGATCTGATTTTCTCACCTAAATTCCTCCTTTCAACTCTCTTTTGATTCCTAATCATAGTATCTACAAAACCTAATCATTTGCTACTTGATTCATCAAGGTTTTTGATTCCAAAAAGAGGAGAAACTCAAGTTTGGAGGTAAGAACGTCCTTCTCCTCTAAACTATCAGTTCTTTACTGAAATTCCTAAGTTTTCAATCCTTAATTGATGTTTTATTAAAGGCTTTTGAGTTGTGAAATGGATCTTGGCTTATAATGCAAGATTTGGTGATTTTTGATGATTTTCGTTAGATCTGATTAATCTGTGATTTGAGATGTGTTTTTGATGTTAAATGAACTCTAAATTGATAAGGAGTTGAGTTTTGATTAATGCAATCCCGGATAGGTTGAGTTTCCTAAGTTTAGCTTGTGATTCTTGTTTGTTTTTGAGGTGATCTTGTGGATCTGATGTTGCTGGAGGTATAAGGATGTTGATAGGTTCTTTTTAGATGTTAAATGATGTTAATAGATGTTTGGTTTTGATGGTTTGTGGCTGGGCTTTGTTGAGAAGTGGTTTGGATGTATTTTCGGTTGTGTTTGGTGGCCGAAAATGGAGGTTGGATGAGAGCAGCGAGATTAGGTGCTTTCATTGAAGCAATTAATGCATGATGATGCATTAATCCTCTGCTTTGATGTGTTAAAACAGGGAAGGCATCTTTGGATCCAAGAGTTGTTGATTCGGAAGCTTGATTTGGTGCTTCGGCAAGAGGCGAAGTGGAATCGGTGAGTGAAATTGGGTTTTCAGCTTTGAAACCAATGTCTTGGGAGCTTAGTTTAAGTCTAAACAACTTTGCTAAGCTCAAGTGTAAGTTTTCGGAAATACTCTCTAGTGGTGGCCATGATTTGTTGTGATGCAATGTGGTTTATTGCATGTTTTAAATAATGTTTTGAAAGCATGATTTAGCATGGTATTTGCTGTTGTTGTAAGCCATATGTTGAAGGAAGCTCTAGGTAAGAGTTCCTTGTTTTTGTACATTGATAAAATGTGGTTTGATGCTTTTAAATGCATGATGAATATGGCTTTGTTAAATGCTTTAAAACAGTGGATTAAATGATGAAAATGATGTATATTGGCAAGTGATGTTTTAAAAAGGTTAAGGTCACTAAGGTGGTTAAAAGTCCTTGAGTGAGCCTTGTTTACTTAAGAACATCAAGGTGGTTAAAAGTCCTTGGATGATTCTTGCTACGGACACAAAGGTGGTTAAAAGTCCTTGTGTGATCCTTTCCATGGTGTTTAAAAGTCCATGGGGCCATGGTGTTTAAAAGTCCATGGGGCCAAGGTGTTTAAATGTCCTTGGGGCCAAGGTATTTAAAAGTCCTTGGGGTGAAACTTGATGTGGACACAAAGGTGGTTAAAAGTCCTTGTGTGGTCCTCTTTTATGGTGTTTAAAAGTCCATGGCCAAGGTGTTTAAAAGTCCTTGGGGTGTAAGTTGATGAACTTATTTTTTAAAGAAATGGAACTTATCACTTGTGGCCAATATGACATATATGATATGAAGCAAGAGATGCTTGTTTTAAGTTTGCTTTTGAGCATGTGCAATTGATGATTTGAAGCATGATTTATAAATGTTTTATAAATGCATTATTGAATGGTTTTATTGAGCATTCCTCACTAAGCTTTGGCTTACGCTCTCTTTCATTTTCTTAAATCAATAATGCAGAACACTAGGGTGCCTTGAGGGCAGCAAGGAGGGCAAGTATTCAAGTGAAAGTAAAGCTCAAAGTATGGAAGGTTTCTTAAGTACATTTTTAGCTTTTGGTAATTTGGCAATGGGGGACCTATGTGTATGTTTTGGGAGATGTTTGGGACTCCCTAAGTATGTTGAATGTTGTTGAGAATGCTGGTTTTTGAGTTTGGCCTTTACATGCTTGAATTGGAAGTTTATGCTTGAATGTTTTGCTTGTGTAGGAAGCATGCCTATAGATTTGGGGCTTTTTGCATATGTTGTTATTTTGTTGATTTGTTGTTACATATAAGTCTCATATATGTTGAATTGCATGCTGGTAAAGTTTGGTAGCATTTGGAGCATGAATGGATGGTTAATTGCATGTTTAGGTATGTATTTTGGGGCAATCTGTGCAGGGTGTTTCGGAACAGTACCTACCGTTTCGGAACGGGTGCCTTAAACAAACCCAGGCGTCCGAAACGGGAGAGACCGTTCCGGAACGGTTTGGCTACTGTCAGCCCATGTTCCGGTACGCGTTGCGGAACGGCCCGTGTTTCGAAACGGGTTCTGCCTGTTTCGGAACGGGTGGGGCTGACATTGGCAGTTGAATGTTTTGATTTGTTTGCGTTTTAGTCCTGAATCTTGTTTGTGCAATTGTATGAGTTCGAGAAGTCCTTTTGAGCTGAATTTTCGCAGAGAAGCATGAAATCTTACTAATTTCAAGTTGGTAACTTTAATTTGGGTTAAGTCCTCCTATTTATCAGAAATTACAATTTGGTCCCTAAAGTTGTAATTTGTTCAATTGGGTCCCTGTTTGATCTCTGATGCTTGTGATCTTTGAATATGTTGTTGAGTGATCACAATTAGGGCTAATATGCATCTAGACAAGTTTAAAAAGAAAAAAAGGGTCGTTAATCAAGGTTGACTTTGGTTTTCCCCGTGTGACTTTCTTAATTCGGGTCAACCGTCTAGGCCGGGTTAAGGGGGTTACAATCATATAGTATATTTGTAAGGGAACCTAATCACCTAGACTTAATTAATTAATAGTTCATTTAGTCTTTAAATTCCTTAATTATGAATTTGTTTAGGAGATAATTATAGAAAATTAATGTATATTAAATGAAATAGGGGAGCTTCTTAACAAGGCGCTTTTAATCTCATATTCAATTTTAAAATGTATTTCCTTACAAAAGGAATATCTTCAAAATGTTATTCTTAAATGCCAAATGCCATGTAAAATTAAAAGGTACCAATAACAGGCGTTTGTGGGGGTGCTAATCTTTCCCCACACGTAACCGACTCCCGAACCCAAATTTTAAAATAAAGAATCTCTATTTATTTTTATGGTTTTCGGTCTACCAAATTAATCGTGGCGACTCATAATGTTTTCAAAATTAAATAAAATGGACAAATTTGATTTTTAATTAAAATGTCAATTTAAAAGGAAAAACCTAATTTTTCAAGATCAAATGAATTAGTAGGCAAAACCCTAATTTTCAAAACAAATCGTGGAGCTATTTTTACATTCAGTTCAAAAATTGTCATGACAACATGGCGACTCCGTTGGGGAATTTAAAAACTCGAGAGTCGGGCTTAATTAATTTTACGTGGCATTTTGGCATTTAAGAGTGGTAATTTAAATTTAAGTTTTCCAATAATTATTGGATGAATTTTTAGACAAAATGGAGGTAGATTTTTCTTGTGTGATATATCTGTCATTCATGCATAAGCATTCTTCCCAGGCTTTCACCATTAATTGGGAGCAAGACATTATCTTACGTTGAGTTATCCAGCTCCGTGACCGGATGTTTGTCTTTCTTCGTGTTTACTAACCTTACACAACGCGAGGTTATACTTTAGCTATAAGGGGTCATATACTCCCGAATCGATGTCTTGTTGTCGCAGTAGATGGTAACGATAGTTCGAGTACACAAACTCTAGAACAAAATTCACATGTTGTAATCTATAAGCCTACCCCACTAGAGCCAGATAGGAACTTATGATGTAACCCCCTAAACCCGGTCTAACCGTTTTTCCGATTCCAACGAGTTATATAGGGAATATTGGAGTAAAACGTGAAGGTTCACCTCAATAAACGACCTTTTTTTCTTTTTATCTTGTCTAGATGCTCTTATTAATTCTAAGGTGTTTAGGCGAATTGTGGAAGAAAATATATCACAAAACCCTCAACGATACATGTTTAAATTGCATAATTTCGATATTAAGGACCATTTTGTAAATACAGATAAATTCATGGACTTTTGATGAAATAATGTTACCTACCTTTATTTAATCAGCTTTCATGTTAGCACATCAAATATCTGCTCAAAACGACCATACAAACTCATCTAATTGTGTTCGTATTAATCATGGACCAAAACGTAAGAAAATAGAACCTCAAAATACTTCATAACTGCAAATAACAACTAACCGTATCAGTACACGAGCAAGTGTATCGGTACACTTTTACAATCCCAAAATTCCAGATTCCAGAGGCTTAAACCAGTACCGATACGCTATGGAAAATTGCCTTGGACCGTATCGGTACAGTAGCCCGTGTAACGAAACCCTTAGCTTAATTGAGCTTAGCCGTACCGATATAGCCTTAGGTGTATCGGTACACTTAATTTACCCAACTGTAATCGTATAATCAACTATCCAACATATATGCAACATATCCAAGGATCAATCCTCAGCCATAAATATAAAAATTAACATCAATCATAGCATCATACTTCAAAAAGGAAATCTATAGGCATGCTTCCTATATTTCAAGCCAAGCAAGATACCAAAAACCATAGCAAAGCATAAACCAAACATTATAGGCCATTTACAAGTTCAAAACCATATAACAAACATGTTCAGACAAAGAGTTTGACAAAACCTCTCCCAAAACAACAACAAAACCCCCATTGCCCTTATTACTCATAATCTAATTGAAAACATAGTCTCGAGTATCGATGTCTTTCTTGAACCTTTGCTTCCTTGCCTTGAGTCTCTAATTCTCTGTATTGATGGACAAAGAGAGTGTAAGCACACAAGGCTTCGTGAGGAGCGCTCAAAACAAAACACTATCAATGCAATTTAAATTTGTTTTCTCAAAATCATGAAAAAACCATTTCATAACACTTGAAATACATCATGCCTTAATAACCATGCACTTCATATCTTTCAAAACTAGCATACTAAACCATATGCATCATGTATCATAGTTAAACAGCAAGTCCCACTGCTAAACCACAATTTAAGCCTGTCCATGCATAACAAACCTATATAATTCATTATAATTGTTGCGTGTAAAAGGGTCTATCGCAATAAAGTGCAAGTGTACACGACGCAAGTAGTAAAGTGATACTAAAGAATACTGAAGATAATTTTAATTGTTTGTAAGGGAATACTAAAGAATACTGAAGATAAAGGATTAAAGAAATCAGGATAGTGATAATGGGCCGGTATTGATTTGCTCAGTAGTGTAGGTGTTGCAATGTCTAGGACTTTCTGTCCTGTCATTGCTCCGATCGCGGCAGCACCTACGGCGGCAGAGGTCTGTTGATGTCGTGGCAACGATCACACAACTTTGTACTTCAAGCTTGGCAAGAATCTCTGTTGTGCCTTGTCTTATCCCTAGGTCCAAGTATGTCGATGAACATGTCTTGATGATACCTCTCGGTGTGAATCAAAGGATGAACACCGATGTTGTTGAATTCTTCCTCAGCCACTTAACCTCGTCCTATCCCTAGGTCTGAGATAGTTTAACCATAAACTAGAGAACCCGTACTTATTCCTTCTGTATACTTAACTCTACCGATATTAAGTAAATGTATAATCTCACAATGCTCTCCCGATACTCTTGCAATATGTTGAAAACCAGAATAAGCAAACTTGAAGTCTATTTTATTGAACAGAAAAAATCCTAAAACAATGCATTCCTTGCAACTACTTTACAGAATCAACCCTTAGCCCTAGGGGAAGTTTAGAACATGATGAGAAGAGGGAAAACGACTAGGGTTTATGGGAAGACGACTAGAGAATAAGATATCCTTCCCTAGGTCGAATTACATGCCTTTATACAGACCTCTCTTCTTGCTTATTCTGGTTGGAGTTTCTTCCTTAAACTTTGGGCTTGGCCTTTATTCTGATCTAGGGCTCAGAAAAATATATGAGTGCTCCACGACAGACCGACTTAATTTCCTCTATTTCACTTTTTTCCTTCACCATTGATTTCGTCCTTAGCTGCCACGGCAGTGGCCTCGGCAGCATCGTCCTTCTTGACTTCAGTCCTGTGTTCCAGCTCTGCTTCTCCACTACCCTGAGTCTGCTACATCAACTACCTATAAAAGTAACCAAAATCAGTAGCAACTGTGCCTTTTTATATAATTGTGATGTATAATTGAAATCTATCCTAAATGCAATGAAATGTTCTTGAATTCAGCAAGAATATGGGGTAAATAAAGGGTAAAAAGTAGAACTTTTGTACACTCAAAAATAATCACATACCTCATTGTTTTCATATGCATCAACATAAAACCACTTTCTCAGGCAATAACCAGGCTTTAAACACAAGTATAAAGTACATACTTGCATGGATCTCTTACCACGTGCATCCAGCATCATTCCATGATTAAAAAGCATCTATCACATACTTAAAACATGCATAAACTGTAGGTAAATCCATTTAATCAAAACAAGTGCATAAACCATTTCATAAAAGTATGACCGAGAGAGAAAATCAACTTTATACTTACTTCCGAACTTAGTCAAGCGTTTCAAGTTCAAATATAAGTTCCCAAACCACCTTCAAACCTTTTAAAAGCTATAGGTTTTGTTCTAACTCACCGACACGCGAAACTCCGATTTGCCGATGCGAATTCAAGCGTTCGAAGCCTCTAAAGCTTCACCGATTTCTTTTGAATCAACCTCCCCTCCAATGATTGAGCTTCCCCTTAATTGGTTGTTTTCTCTAGAAATATCTGATGAAAAAGAGTTGTTTGACTGAAAGGATTATGAGAGAATGAAAGTTATGTCAAATTCTCATTTTATGAAATAATCAACTTATTAACTAATTTGTCTTATATTTCCTTAATTAAAACACATTTTTAAATAAGCCTCATTAAGGGAAAACTCAGATTTAACGTATTGGTCAAAAAACTCCTCAAAGATTTAAAGTTTTGACTCTTTACAAAACAGTCACTAAAATCAGTTTTCAAACTTTACATTTTGGTCACTAGTCCAAAGTGTCACATTTCCAAAAAACTCATTTTCCAAAATTAATTTCACCATAACCTTTTATATATTTGAAAAAGATTTTAGAAAAAATTTCCATATTTTTATCACCTTCCGAAATATGTTTTCCCTGAACTCATACCGAAACTTACACGAATCTCTAATCTTGGTCCAACAGACCCTAAAACCATCCCAAAAACCTCTAGGCCGAAGATCGGGGCATTACAACTGTCCTCCATTTAGTAAACTTCGTTGTACCCAAAGCCTCTAGGATGATACGTAGTGCTGAAATTCAACCGTGTACCCAAAGCTCAATGTAGACATTTCCAAAATCTCGTTGTGCAAGCGCACAATCTTAGTGATATACAAATTCGCCAACTTATCCAAAGTATACATCGTATGCATAGGCACAAAATGTCCACACTTCGTAAACGATCAACAATCACCCAAATAGAATCCTTCTTAGTTGACATTAAGAACCCATACACAAAATCAATGGTGATCCTCTCCCATTTCTATTCCGGTATCCTTAACGGTTGCAACAAACCGCAAGGAAACTGATGTTCATCCTTAACACCCTGACACACCATGCACTTAGAAACAAAATCAGCCACATATTTCTTTAGACCAACCCAATAGTACTCTTCTCTCAAGCCTCGATACATCGTAGTACTACCAGGATGCATAACAAACGTACTACTATGCGCTTTGGTCAAAATGGTACGCCCCAATTCATTATCATTTGGCACCATTATCCGATCATTGAAACATAACACCCCATCATAATTAAAATGAAAATCCGTTAGATTCCCTTCCATGATATCCTTAACATACGACACCAATTCTTCATCATAAGGTTTCTTATCCTTTATTAACTGTGAGAAAGATGGCTTCACTTGCAACTTGGCCAAAAGACCACCATCTTGCGTCACACTCAACCGTGCAAACATCACACTTAACTCCACCGCAAACTTCCTACTCAAGGCATCCACCATAACATTAGTCTTACCCGGGTGATTCTCAATCGTCAAATCGTAGTCCTTAAGCAACTTCAACCATCTACGTTTCCTAAGAATCAAATTCTTTTTTGTCATCAAATATTTCAAACTCTTGTGGTCCGTGTACACAATACACTTCTCACCATAAAGATAATGCCTCTAAATCATTAAGACAAACACAACTGCGGCAAGCTCAAGATCATGGGTAGGACAATTGCGCTTGTGCACCTTCAATTGTCTAGATGCATAAGCCGCAACTTTTCTAACTTGCATCAACACACAACCCAAGCAAACATAGAACACATCGCTATAAACTACAATCTATTTACGCGACTTAGGTTGAATCAAGATAGGAATTTGAATAAAAGATTCCTTCAACTTCTCAAAATCACGTTGTCTATCATCCAACCACTCAAAGCGAACATTCTTTTGCAACAACTTAGTCAAAAGAGCAAAAATCCGCGAAAACCATTAACAAAACTACGATAATAACCAGCCAACCCAAGAAAAGTACAAACTTTTGACAAGGACTTAGGTGATTTCCAAACCATCATTGCCTCAATCTTATATGGATCAACCCGAATTCCTTCGGTTGACACAACATGTCTGAGAAAAGCAACATCTCTAAGCCAAAACTCACATTTGCTCAATTTAGCGTACAAATGGCTATCCAAAAAAGCTTGAAGCACAATTCGCAAATGTCTATCATAATCCTCTTCGGTACAAGAGTACACAAGGATATCATCAATAAACACAACCACAAACTAATCCAAAAATCATGGAACACACTATTCATCATATCCATGAATGCAGTGGGGGCATTAGTCAAACCAAACAACATCACCAAGAACTCATACTGTCAGTACCTCTTATGAAAAGTTGTCTTGAGCACATCCACATCCTTCACTTTCAACTAATAATACCCATACCTCAAATAAATCTTAAAAAACACCGTAGCACCTCTAAACTGATCAAACAAATCATCAATCCTTGACAAAGGATACTTATTCTTAATCGTCAACTTGTTCAGTTGCTGATAATCAATGCACATTTGCATCGTGTCATCCTTCTTTTTCACAAACAACACCGTCGCACCCCAAGGTGAAACACTAGGCCTAATAAACCATCAATCAAGAAACTCATGAAGTTGCATTTTCAACTCCTTCAACTCTTCCGGAGCCATAGGATAGCGAATAATAGACACTGAAGCTTTATTTTCATACAACTCAATACAATACTCAACCTCTCTATTCGTCGATAAACTAGGCATTTCCTCTGGAAAAAACCAGAAAACTCACATACCGTACGCATGTTCTCAACACACACCTCTCTTGATCCTGGATTCATAACGTAGACCAAGAAAGCCTCACAACCCGATTCCATCAAACGACTCACTTACATATCCAAAAAAAACATTGGACAAGAATTTAACATTCTCACCCACGATTACCACTTTGTAATCATCAACAAGATTCAAGGTAACTCACTTGGTTTAAAAATCATCCAATACCCTATGTTTCGACAACCAATTCATACCAAGAATTACATCAATACCATGAAATGGAAACTCCATTAAATCAACCATAAACACATGAACTTGGACAGTCAAAGGACATCTCCTATATAACCTTCTTGTAACAACTGTTTCACCAAAAGAACAAGTTATTTGCATTCCCACATTTAACAACTCAACCGACATATCAAAACAAATGTGCATGCTCAGGAAAAATATATGAATGTGTAAAACCAGAATTAATCAAAGATAACAATGACAAAGATTGCAAATTGAATGTACCTGCGATCACATCGATGTCATTGTATCCCTCACGATGTGCGTACACCCTCGCAGGACCACCACCTAGAAGTTGAACTGGCACTACATGAGCCACAGTCCTCTGACCATCCTCTCTACACTGGAAGTTACCACGACCGCACCCACGACCTCTCTGTGGTGCAACAACAGGTGCTCTAGCCTGACCACCACTAACCAGCAACGGACAATCACATCTCAAATGATCAGGCGATCCATAACTCCAATAAGATTTAGCCACAACACTAGCAGGAGTTTGTCCCTCATGAGCCAAACACGGACAATCCCTCATGAGCAACCTGACTCTACGGTCCACGCCCAACACTACCTCTACCACGTCTCGCATCGGGATGGTACTTCTTGTCATGTTGCCTCTTATACTGACCATCACCATAACTAGAGTCCGCAACTCTCTTACCAAAGCCAGAACCTCCAACACGAGAAGATAAACCCAAGTTCTGCTCAATATCCTTCGCCCGTGTAACCAACACGTCGAAATCAATGTAGTCAGAGGGCATCATATATGTCTTCACCTCTTGCACCAAACCATAACGAAAACGATCACAACGATGTGTATCACTTAGCGTTAACTCAGTAGCATACTGGCTTAACCGAACAAAATGTACCTCGTATTCAACCACATACATGCTACCCTGAACCAAAGACATGAACTCACATTTCTTATCATCCAAGTTTCTAACCCCTAGATACTTTTTCTTAAAAACAACTTGGAAAAATGCCCAGTCCACATCATTAGGCCCCATAGCCACAGTTACAATCATCCACCAACTATAAGCATCACCTTGCAATAGGGAAATAACAAATCCTATCATACGAGCATCATTGCACCCTATTTGTTCCAAAATTCAGGTCGTACTGACCATCAAAGCCTGGGATGCTTTAGGCGACAAACCGCGATACTGACCATCGCCCAAACTATGGAAACGCTCTAACGGTAGCCTCATTTGTCCAACAACAGGCGACGGTACATGCATTCCAGAAACAACAACCTGGAACACTTCAGTCATCGCTTGAACCAAAGGCGTCAAATCACCCAACACCTGCCCAGCTGGCACAAGGGGTACTTGTTCCACATTCTCGGGTGGATTAGGCGGAGGAGGTGGAAACCTCCAAGAGGTATTTCACTCTCCTAATTTCCTTACCCTCCGACAACAACAATTGTAATAGATCGCAACTATCTCCTCGGTCCCATCTTTCTAAAATATCAAAGGTATGATAATTTCAACAAAACAAAACAATCAGGCCAGCTTCAAGCAAGGATCCAAGACTTTCATTAAAATCAAAATGTTTCAAACTATAGTAATAAGGCAATGGTTTCCCCAAAACAAACCCCACATGGTATATCACAAATGACATATATATATATAACACATTCATCGTGCATAACAATCAACATCATTCAACCAATATCGACATTCTAATTTATCACAAACTTGGTTTAAACAATAAAAAACACTAATCAATCACAACTTACCGCCCAATCATCGCAAAATCTATCTCTGCTACCAACAAATGTAACCCCATAAACATAATCTAACCGTTTTACTGACTCTAACGAGTTACACGGGGAATATTGGAGTAAACACGCGAAGGTTCACTTCAATAAACACCCTTTTTTTCTTTTTATCTTTTCTAGATGCTCTTATTAACCCTAAGGTGTTCAGGCGAACTACGAAAGAAGATACATTACTAAACCCTTAACAATACATGTTTAAATTGCTTAATTACGATATTAAGGACCATTTTGTAAATATAGATAATTTCATGGACTTTTGATGAATTAATGTTATCCACCTTTAATTAATTAGGTTTCATGCTAGCACATCAAATTTCAGCTCAAAATGAGCATCCAAACTCATTTAATTATGTTTGCATTAATCAAGGACCAAAATGTAAGAAAACAGAATCTCAAAACACTTCATAACTACCAATAACAACTAACCGAATCGATACACGAGCAAGTGTATTGGTACACTTTTACAATCCCAAAATTCTAGATTCCAGAGGCTTAAACCCGTATCGATACTCTCCTTACTGTACCGATACACTATGGAAATTTGCCTTGGACCATATCGGTACAGTAACCCGTGTATTGAAACATTTAGCTTAATTGTGCTTAGCCGTATTGATACATCCTTAGGAGTATCGATACGCTTGGGCCTGAAATGTCACATTTTACTGGTTTAACATTTATTTACCCAACTCTAATCATATAATCAAATATCCAACATATATGCAACATATCCTAGGATCAATCCTCATCCATAAACATCAGAATTAACATCAATCATAGCATCATACTTCAAAAAGGAAATCTATAGGCATGCTTCCTATATTTCAAGCCCAACAAGATACCAAAAACTATAGCAAAGCATAAACCAAATATTATATGCCATTTACAAGTCCAAAACCATAAAACAAACTTGTTCAAACAAGGCGTTTGGAAAAACCTCTCCCAAAACAACAACAGAACCCCAATTGCCCTTATTACTCGTAGTCTAATTGAAAATATACTCTCGAGTATCAAAGTCTTTCTCAAACCCTTGCTTCCTTCTTGCCTTGAGTCTCCAATTCTCTGCATTGATGGACAAAAAGAGCGTAAGCAAACAAGGCTTAGTGAGGAGCTGTCAAAACAAAACACCATCAATGCAATTTAAAACCATTTTCTCAAAACCATGAAAAGCACCATTTCATAACATTTAAATTACATCATGCCTTGAAAACCATGTTGTAACCCCTAAACCTGACCCAAGCGCTATAGGCCGAATCTAGGATGTCGGATTGAAAGACGTGTCCTTCAAGTAATTTAAAACGGTGTTGTTTAACATTAAAATCCATATTTCTAAAACACAGTCATATATATAAAGCAATCCAAAATAAGATAGTAAAATATCCAATTAAAATTCCCATGCATGCTAAACAATTTAAAAATCCCCAAATAAATATAAAGGTAATCAAATTTACATAAAAACCCCATATAATAAAATAACTAGAATAAAACAAAAATAAATCTGAAAACTAAAAATATTCATACTAAAACGGTAATAAATATGATAATTGTGATCCTCCAAGTACCGAACTCCTATATCTGAGAATCTGAAATAGAAGCTAAGGGGGAGTCAGCTATTAAGATCAGTGTGTCTCTAAGGTGCATCAGACAGAAAATCACAAGAATCATACAGTCAACATAGTCATTTCAACAATCATTCGAATACACATATATGTAAAGCACGATGCATCTAAGTCTATGTCATGAACCCATCTACATCACCGTCCGAAGAGTAAGGTTCCCCTGAACTACTCTCTACATCGTCACCAAGTCCGAAGTGGAATTCAGCCCGAAGGGTGAAACCACTGATATTCCTTCGTACATTTCCCACCCAAATGATATGCATGAATGTTTCTATTCTAATCTGAATGCAACATCATTAGTCTGAAGTTGCATGAGCATTTAGTCTGAAAATGCATGAGCATTTAGTTCGAAAATGCATGAGCATTTAGTCCGAAAATGCATGAGCATTTAGTCCGATAATTATTATTTAGATTCCGATGTATGATGCCTAACAGAATTGCATGCAGTATAACACATAGCTCAAGTCACAACATATTCCGCAAACAGACATCACACAACATATTCCGAAAATAGACATCACACAACAATACATATGGTATAGCAGAAGCAAAGAGTACACCTCACACAGCTAACAACTCAACGTCGAGAGTGACGTCTCCCACGCTCAGATCTAGAAGCAGGCGGAACAGGATTGGCACCTACAAAGGTTTACTAAGTCAAAATTCTCTACTACTATGCCACAATCTACTAAAAAGAAACTTATTTAACTTCACATACATGCGGAAATCGAAGGTTGAGATGCAAGAGGTCGACCAGGCAGAGGAGGTGGAAGAATCTCGGTGTCCGAATCGATATTACTTGAACGCAAAAATAATTCGTTTCACAATTATGAATACACAATTTCCAAATTAAGCATAAAATAGTTTGAAGGGTCAAAAACGATCGTTCGGGATCGAAATAAGAAAAACGGGCTGCAAATCTGGAACTGATACGTCGAAAAACATAAAGTTCACTTTCAGCCTAAAAAGTAAACATTGGCGTCATCATAGTCAATGATGACTTCATCGCTGGCGTCAACATGCATCATCATCACATTAGCAAATGATGTCACTGCTGATGTCATCTGGCTTGTCACAAAAGGTTCGGTTCGGTCTGGTTTAGCATACTGGCAGGTTGGATTTGGTGGTCCAGTTTGGTTCGGTCCGGTTCTCAAAAATCTCCAAATTCAGATTAAACAAAACCTAACCCTAATTTCGATTATTTCCCCAAATCAATTAACCAAAACCCTATTCAACTATCAAACCTAAACTCTTAACCCATGCCAGTGACCAAAAAAAACCGACGGCGGAGGCCGCTCAACGCAACAGTGGCGGCCGAAGCTTCCACAAACATATCTGATAAGGAAAAGGCGGAGGGACAACGGTACGCGCGAGGATGTTCTGAAGGAAACTCGACCATTTTCGTTGAAGATGGCGGCGAGAAGATGAATGGACAAAGGCAAAATGAACGGATTGAACCCTTTCCCAAGCTATCGACGACGGTGAAGGAAAATCTAAGTCGTGGTTTCGGTCGGATGGTCACGGTGAAAACGCTGATTACCTCAGATCAGCGAATGAAAGAAAAAACCCCTTGATTGGAGCTCGAATGAAAAAGTGGGTGAGGGTTTTGGGTATTCGAACTTGAGGGAGAAACAGAGGGATGAGCAGCTGAACCAACTTTTTTTAGAATATGAAGAGTCACTAAGGGTTTTTACCTTAAGTAATAGGTAATTTACACAACATGTCACTAGGTTTTTCTTAAACTTTACGGATTGGATCCTGAGTTTTACAACCTATGCAATTTGGTCATAAGAATTAAAATTAGGGTTTTTGAATTAAAATTCTCAAATTAAAAGGGTTTTGAAATTACATATTTCAATACTAGGTCTTTAAATTAGGGATATTTCGAATCTAGGGTTTACAATTTTGGGCTTAATTTTTAGGCTGTTATACATGCACTTTATATCTTTCAAAACCAGCATATTAAACCATATGCGTCATGTATCATAGTTAAACAACAAGTCCCATTGCTAAACCTCAATTGATACATCAACAATTATATTGGCTTTCACGTGATACATCAACATTATATTGACTTCCATGTGATCATTAACCAAGTTCCATTTCCAATATAGTTCATTGGATACACGGATTCAACAAGTGTTCACACAACACTTCAAGCCATCTCAATCGGAATAGCGATACAATCACAATCGCTGTACATTAACAGCCGGGTACAATTACAACCCATGGGGACATTGTAAACCCTATGTTTGATTTTGATATAATTAGATCTTTAAGGATCAATTTGAAAAACTTAAAATTGTTTTTATGAGTCCCTTAATAAGTTTTAAAACACCAACACTTTAAAACTAATTTGTAAAACTCAAACTCAAAATATTTTCTAAGTCTTCCAAGGCAAAACCATTGAAAACCGTTCAGGTGTATCGATACTACCAAGCGTATCGATACCTTTTTGTAAAACTTCGTTACTGTCGGAACACGTATCGATACCCTAAACCCTCGTATCGATACCCTTGTGTTAAAACCTAAAGAGTTTGAATAGCATACCGATACGGCAAACCCTCGTATCGATACGGGCTTTATAATTTTTAAATATTAAGTCGGTTTAAAAATATGACTATTGGTGTCAGTTGGTTGGTAACCAAACTTTAAAAGGCCATTGACCCGTATCGATACGCCTAACACCCGTACCGATACAGATATCGACAGTGAGCTAAGTTGAGAAAAAGGTATCGATACAGCCCTTACCATTTCGATACCCCGTACCGATACGCTTACGGGCGTATCGATACCCCTTATTTATTGCACACAACGGCTCTTTCTTTTCTGAGATAGGTATCGATACACCTCCCCGCGTACCGATACGGGTAGCTGCAGAAGTGCATTTATGATGGTAAGAGAGGGTTCCAACGGCTCAATTTATGTTCCCAACCACCCAAATAGCTAGAAATCAATGAGGAGGTATAAAAGACACATCCAAAAGCTACAGCAACAACTATTGATCTTGAAGAAAACATCTATTCATCAAATCCAAGCAATTGTGCAAAAATTCCTTATTGTCTAGAAACCCCAATTGTAATTTTCATTCATATCTTGTTCAATTGGGTTGAGTGCTTGTAATTGGGCTATCATTTGTATTGGGAGATACTTCATTAGCCAACAAATTTCTTTGTTCTCTTGTTGTGAGGATTGGGTTGAATTTTTGGTAGAAAATTCAACCGAAATTGTAAGGGTTGCCTCCTTAGCCTAGAAAAGGGGAAGAGAAATTAGTGGAATTGTTGCAAATCCTTAGTGAAGCTAAGGTAGTGGATGTAGAGTTCATTTGGAACTCGAACCACTATAAAATCCCTTGTCTATTATTTTTAATTTGCAATTTCCACCACAAAGTCTTTAAAAATCCAATTCACCCTCTCTTGGTTTATATCGATCTTTCGATCCACTCAACAATTGGTATCAGAGCCTATCTCTTTGAGGATTAACAACCACAAGAGGAGTTACTTGGAAGAGTGTGATCATCATATATCAAGAGATGGCTTCAACCTCCGGTTCGAGCATGTACGAGTCACAATCCACTACAAAGCCTCTTTTCTTCAACGATGATAACTATTCTTTTTGGAAGAATAGAATGTGTCTCTTCATCAAGTCAAATGACTATCTAGTGTGGGATGTCATTGAAGATGGGTCATATATTCCATTGAAGCAAGATGGTGAAGGCAAGATGGTTTTGAAGAAGAAAGTGGAGATGAGTGAAGAGGAGAGGAAAAAGATTCAAGTCAATGATAAAGCTCTCCACATGCTATTTTGTTCCTTCGGTCCAGACATCTATTCAAAAGTCTCATCCATCGAAAGTGCCAAAGAAGTGTGGGACACTCTTGAGACTACTTATGAAGGCACCAACGATGTTAAAGAAACTAAGGTTGGAATTCTCAATCTTAGTTATGAAAATTTCAAGATGGAGCCCAATGAGATGGTGTCAAAGATGTTTGATCGTTTCTCCACGATTGCCAATGCGCTAAAGTGCTTTGGAGAGATCATACCGGAAGACAAGCTTGTCCGGAAGCTACTCTATTCACTTTTCGAGTCTTGGGATGGGAAGAGAACCGCTATCATTGAAGCAAAGAATTTGAAAACTTTGAAGCTTGATGAGCTTGTGGGTTCTCTCCTTACTCATGAGATCATGAAGCAAGGAAGGGAAGATGAGAAGAAGAAAGAAGAGAAAAGGGTAGAGAAGCTTGAGGTTGAGAAGAAGAAGAAGATGTGAATAGCTCTCAAGGCTAAAGCTTCACAACATGATGAGAGCTCTTCTAGTGAGGAGGATGAACTAGAAGAATTGGCTATGATAGCCAAGCGATTCTTACGATTTATGAGGTCCAACCGGGGAAGAAAAATCCAAAGGAAGATAGACTTCAAAAGCAAGAACAAAGAAGAAGGAAGGGATCCTATAATTGCTTTGAGTGCAAACAACCCGGCCACATACGTTTGGAGTGCCCTCAACTCAAGAAGAAGGGCTTTGAGAAGAAGAAGAAGCTCAAAGCCAAGCTTTCTACTTGGAGTGATGAGGAGTCATCGGAGGATGACGAACAAGAAGTGGCTAACCTTTTCCTCATGGCACTTGAGGAAGATTCCTCCATGGTAACCTCTAACTCATCTACTTTAGATTTTGAAGAATTAAATGATGCATATGATGAGTTACAAGAGGTATATGATGAATTAGTTGAGAAATATAAAGAGTCGGTCATTAGGAATAAAAAGATCATTTTAGAACTAAATGAGAAAAATGACTCACTCACTCAAGCTAATTCAAAATTTGAGAAAAAGATATTAGGATTAAAAGATGAGCTAAAATTCTTTCAAGATGAAAATGTTGATCTTAATAATCTTTTATCTCAATGTAATAGTGAACACCAAAAGGTGTTGGGTGAGCTAAATGTGCTCAAAGAGTCTTTGAAAAATGTTGGTAGTGTCAAGCATGAAATAGGTGAATCCTCTAGAACACACCAACCTAAGAAAAAGACTAACTACTACAAACAAGTTAGCTACCCTAGACATAGTAGAGCTAAAAGAATTAGAAGTGTATGGGTTCCTAAAGAACTTGTAAAATCTAACAATGTTATTGCTATGTCATCTTGGATTCCTAAGGGAACCAAGGTTTTGGGAGCTAACACTCATGGACCCAAAATAATTTGGGTACCAAAAACAAAAGCTTAATATCTTTGTTTGTAGGGGAGCATTGCTACAAGGCCAAAGCACAAAGTCAAAAATCATGGTACCTTGATAGTGGATGCTCGAGGCACATGATCGGAGACAAGAGTAGATTCGTGGATCTAAAGCCAAAAAGTGGAGGAGTAGTGACATTTGGTGACAACTCCAAAGGCCACATTAAAGGTAATGGCTCCATAGGTAATCACTCTATTATTCTCATTGAAAATGTCTTATATGTCGATGGTATTGAACACAATTTATTGAGCATAAGTCAATTGTGTGATAAAAGATTTAATGTTTTATTTGATAAAAATGGATGCAAAATTGTGGACATTAAATCTAATAATATTATGCTCATAGGTCATCGCATAGGAAACATATACATGGTGCATCTAGATGACATTCATACATCTCATGCATGCTTAGTTGCACAAAATGGAAATGATGCATGGTTGTGGCATAGGAAACTAGGACATGCTAGCATAAGTGTTTTAGAAAAAACTAGTCTCCCTTAATCTAGTTAGAGGTTTACCCAAGATAAAATTTTCAAATGATAAAATTTGTGATGCATGCTCAAAGGGTAAACAACATAGATCTTCCTTTAAATCCAGTAATGATGTTTCTACTAGTAGATGCTTACAACTAATCCATACGGATTTATTTAGGCCAATTAGGACTATGAGCTTGGGTGGTAAGTCTTATGCTTTTGTACTTGTTGATGATTTTTCTAGATTTACTTGGGTTCTATTTTTAAGTACTAAAGATGAGGCTTTGGAAAAATTCATCAAATTTTCAAAATTAACCCAAAATGATCTTGAACTAAAAATTTCACATATTAGAAGTGATCATGGAACCGAGTTTCAAAATTTGGGGTTTGAAGATTTTTTAAATGAAAATGGTATTAGCCATAATTTTTCGGCTCCTCGAACTCCTCAACAAAATGGGGTAGTTGAGAGGAAAAATAGAACTTTGCAATAAATGGCTAAAACTATGCTTTGTGAAAACAATTTACCTAAATATTTTTGTGCGGAAGCCACAAACACCGCTTGCTATATTGTAAATCGAGTAATGATTAGGCCAATTCTAAAGAAAACACCATATGAAATTTTAAAATCTAAAAAGCCTAACATTAGCTATTTTCACCCTTTTGGTGGAAAGTGTTTTGTTTTAAATAATGGAAAAGACAACTTAGGTAAATTTGATGCAAAAAGTGATGAAGCTATTTTTATAGGTTACTCTTTAACCTCAAAAGCCTATCGAGTATTTAACAAAAGAACTTTAGTAGTAGAAGAATCTATTCATGTTGTATTCGATGATAACCTCCTTCCTAGGAAGGATTCTTGTGATGATGATGATGTAGGAATCATAAATGCCTTTGATGGAGGTCAAACTTCAAAGGAGGATGAGATTCCAACAAAAGAAGAGGACACACAAGATCCACCTCTTGAAGCCTTGAAGGACTTGGCTCTTGAGGAAAAGCAAGTGAGCTACCCAATGGAGTTGAACTATGTCAAAGATGGTGAAATCTTGGGTGATCCATCCAAGGGGGTAACCACTCGTTCTTCTCTTAGATTAATGAATCATGTTGCATTTATCTCATGCATAGAGCCTAAGAATATTAAAGAAGCATTGAAAGATAACTTTTGGATTATGGCTATGCAAGAAGAGTTAAATCAATTTGAGAGAAGTAATGTTTGGACATTAGTTGATAGGCCTAGTAATCAAAATACAATAGGAACTAAATGGGTCTTTAGGAACAAGCTAGATGAGAGTGGTAACATTGTGAGAAATAAAGCTAGACTTGTAGCACAAGGTTACACTCAAGAAGTGGGAATAGATTTTGATGAAACCTATGCACCCGTAGCTAGAATGGAAGCCATTAGGATGTTGCTTGCATATGCATGTTATCATAATTTCAAGCTTTTTCAAATGGATGTTAAAAGCGCATTTTTAAATGGTTTTATAAATGAAGAAGTGTATGTGGAACAAACACCGGGTTTTGAAGATTCAAAATTTCCAAATCATGTTTTCAAACTTACCAAAGCTCTTTATGGTTTAAAACAAGCTCCTAGAGCTTGGTATGAAAGACTTTCAAATTTTTTGATTGAAAAAGGATTTGAAAAAGGTAAGGTGGACACTACACTTTTTTATAAAAATGTATAAAAATGACATCTTAATAGTTCAAATTTATGTTGATGATATTATTTTTGGTTCTACTAATGAATGTCATTGTCAAGAGTTTGCTAAGTTAATGCAAGGTGAATTTGAGATGAGCATGATGAGGGAGCTCTTATTCTTTTTGGGACTCCAAATCAAGAAAAAGAAGGATGGCACCTTCATCAACCAAGCAAAATACATAAAGGATATGCTCAAGAAGTTTGTCTTGGAGAATGCAAAGCCTCAAGCAACTCCTATGAGCTCATCTACAAAGCTTGACAAAGATGAAGGAGGTAAGTGTGTTGACTCTAAGCTTTATCGTTCTATGATTGGATCATTGCTTTACCTTACCGCATGTAGACCAGATATCTTATTTAGTGTTTGCTTGTGTGCTAGGTTTCAAGCTAGTCCTACAGAGTCTCACCTTATAGCCGTTAAGAGAATCTTTAGATACCTTAGAGATACTCCTTGTTTAGGTCTTTGGTATCCTAGAGACTCTACCTTCAACCTTCATGCTTACTCGGATACGGATTATGGGGGTTGCAAAATCGATAGGAAAATTACTTCGGGAACTTGTCAATTCTAAGGTAGTATGCTCATATCTTGGTTCTCTAAGAAACAAAATAGTGTAGCCTTATCTACCACCGAAGCCGAGTACATATCCTTAGGGAGTTGTTGTGCTCAAGTCCTTTGGATGAAGCAACAACTCTTAGATGATGGAATTAAAGTTGAAACCATACCTCTAAAATGTGACAACACTAGTGCAATATGTTTAACAAAAAATCCCATCCAACACTCTAGAACCAAACACATAGAAATAAGGCATCATTTCATTAGAGATCACGTCCTTAAGGAATATGTGGTTATAGAGTATGTAGACACCTTGAATCAATTAGCGGACATATTTACAAAACCCTTAGACAAAGAGCGTTTTTGGTCCCTTAGGAGAGAGTTAGGTCTAGCTAGCCTATCTTGACCTTTTAGGACCTCTTTTGTGCTTAAATATGCTTGATCTTTGAAATGCCATGTTTGTATGCTTAGACTTCAAATTTCATCCATGCCTATAGTTAGGGGGAGTATGCTTCTGTTAAAATATGCTTAGAACTGCTCATTCATCATTTGCATACCTTTAGGAGATGTTAAGTTCGAGCCTTTGGTTGTTCTTTGAACCAAATATGTATTTCTGGCATACGGTATCGATACGGATCTACGCGTATCGATACGTGTTCTTCATTCTGTTTCCCAGAATTTTCTTCGTTTCACGGGTATCGATGCGATTAATCTCGTATCGATACGGGTCGTTTCGATACGGACCCCTCCGTTTCGATACGACTTTCCAACGGGCAATTTTGCAGAAAAGACAATTTTATCCCCGTATCGATACACCCTCAGGCGTATCAATACTCGACTGCACAGATAACATTAAATTTGGATTTTAATGAGTTCAACTTTTACCAAAATTCAAACTCTTCAAAACCTAATTAACCCTAGCCGTTTTTGCCTATAAAAAGGCCCTTCCTCCTTCATATTTTTCACACCTCAACTCAAATCTAAAAGTGTTTTTTGAATCAAGCAAAGCTTTGTGCTCTCTCTCTCTTCAATTGTGGTAGTTTTTCTTCAATCTTCCAAGTTTCTATCAAGGTAATCTTTCTTTTTCTTTTTCATTTTTTTTGTTTTGTTTCATCTTTTCTTTTAAATTTTTTTTTTGTTTTTCAAAACTTTTCTTCAAATTTTTCTCAAAATTTTTTTTACCTTGATTTTTACTCAAATTGAAGAAATCCTTTTGCTTAATTCTCTTTTAGATCATGGCACCAAAAGAACCTTCGAGGAAGCGTACAAGGGTTTCTTAAGCCGGTGAATCTTCCACCCTTGGAGCGATTGCTCGCCCAAACTACTCAATCATCTATGAGCAATGCTTTAATGGCAATTCGGGTCTAACTCATTTTCGTTAATATGAGAATTATAAGATCTGTGCCGATGGAACTTCATGGATTTTATCTCTATTCCCGGTTTTTTCTATCGCCTTTTGGTTTTGATTTTCTATGCCAATGCCAAATGTATTACTCGTGATGGGGAAGTTGTTGTTATTAGCTCTTTCCTCATGGGGAAGAAAATTATTCTTGATGTAAAATCCATTTGTGAGGTTTTCAAATTAGAAGATGAAGGCCATGATAATGAGCATGCTTTGGGGCATGTTCTTCATGGATCCGTCTCCGCCCTAAATGTTATCTTACATTTGATGGTGTCTTGGTGGTTCCGTCCCTCCGGAGGAAAATATTCCATCATCCGTCAAGTGTATGATTTTTGGATTCGGTGCTTCCGTGAGAAAAGGCGACCAAATCTTGCTTGACTCATGTTCGCGGAGATCGTCTACCTCGTGCAAAATCGTCACACAACTCTCGTCACCTCCTTTACATATGGTACGACTTTGAGTTATTTCTTTCTTAAAAAAGATATTGATTGCTCTTATGACTACCCAACTCCTCTCACTGATCCCATTGATGAGCGATCTCTTGCTCGGGCAAAATTTCATTATCTTAATGGTGAATGGGTACGTCTTGCCGAGTTACCACCGAAGGCCACCGCCGTTTTTGAAGAGGCTCAAGCTCCTCAAGCTCCTCAAGTCCCACAACCCACCATGGATGCTCTCATGACCTATCTCAATGAGCAATTTACCGGGTTGCGCATGGACATGAATACTCGTCTTACTTCCATGGAAACTACCTTTGATACAAGGATGACGGGTATGGAGAATCGCCTCACATCTCTTGAAAGCGGGCACAATTCTTTGAATATTTCCATTGCCGCTTTCCATGATGAGTGGCGTAATAGTATGCAGGCTAATGAGCCTATGGGAGATGATGATGAAGATGATGAAGACGAAGAAGACGATGCCTAGATGTTTCTTCTTGTTTGTCATCCATATCATTTAGGATTTTCTATTTTATGCACCTATGCTTTATGATCTTAGGATTAAGTTTGTTTTATGATTAAAACCTATGCTTTGATTTCTTTTTTGCTTTTGTTTGGATTTCATGTATGTTGCTATGATGAATAAAATTTATGTTGCTTATTATACCTTGCCTATGATTATGCATATAATTGTCTCAAGATTTTTTTTGATCTAACAAAAAGGGGGAGAGAAACTAGCTCACACTTCAAATATTTTGATTTTAACTCAAAGGTTACCAAGCTTATTTTAAGGGGGAGTTTATCTTTGTAACGATTTTTCAAAATGTCAAAAAATTTTAAGTTTTAGTTGTGTTATATCGAAAAGGGGGAGATTGTAAAACCTATGTTTGATTTTGATATAATTAGATCTTTAAGGATCAATTTGAAAAACTTAAAATTGTTTTTATGAGTCCCTTAATAAGTTTTAAAACACCAACACTTTAAAACTGATTTGTAAAACTCAAATTCAAAATATTTTCTAAGTGTTCCAAGGCAAAACCATTGAAAATCGTTTAGGTGTATCGATACACTACCAAGCGTATCGATACCTTTTTGCCAAACTTGGTTACTATCGGAACACATATTGATACCCTAAACCCTCGTATCGATACGCCCCTGTGTTAAAACCTAAAGAGTTTGAATAGCGTACCGATACGGCAAACCCTCGTATCGATAAGGGCTTTATAATTTTTAAATATTAAGTCGGTTTAAAAATATGACCGTTGGTGTCAGTTGGTTGGTAACCAAACTTTAAAAGGTCGTTAACCTGTATCGATACGCCTAACCCCCGTACCGATACGGATATCGACAGTGAGCTAAGTTGAGAAAAGGTATCGATACGGCCCTTACCGTTTCGATACCCCGTACCGATACGCTTACGCGCGTATCGAAACCCCTTATTTATTGCACACAATGGCTCTTTCTTTTATGAGACAGGTATCGATACACCTCCTCGCGTACCGATACGGGTAGCTGCAGAAGTGCATTTATGGTGGTAAGAGAGGATTCCAACGGCTCAATTTATGTTTCCAACCACCCAAACGGCTAGAAATCAATGAGGAGGTATAAAAGACACATCCAAAAGCTACAACAACAACTATTGATCTTGAAGAAAACATCTATTCATCAAATCCAAGCAATTGTGCAAAAATTCCTTATTGTCTAGAAACCCCAATTGTAATTTTCATTCATATCTTGTTCAATTGGGTTGAATGCTTCTAATTGGGCTATCATTTGTATGGAGAGATACTTCATTAGCAAACAAATTTCTTTGTTCTCTTGTTGTGAGGATTGGGTTGAATTTTGGGTAGAAAATTCAACCGAAATTGTAAGAGTTGCCTCCTTAGCCTAGAAAAGGGGAAAAGCAATTAGTGGAATTGTTGCAAATCCTTAGTGAAGCTAAGGTAGTGGATGTAGAGTTCATTTGGAACTTGAACCGCTCTAAAATCCCTTGTCTATTATTTTTAATTTGCAATTTCCACCACAAAGTATTTAAAAATCCAATTCACCCCCCTCTTGGTTTATATCGATCTTTCGATCCACTCAATAGACACCAACCCCAATCATCAATTCGATGCATAAGCCTCTAACAAGAGCTTATAGGACACCAACCCTTTGACCGTTAGGGTACATGGATTGAGATGGGACACCAACCTCCTCGACATCCAAGGCAACTTATTTATAGTGCACTATATCCTATGGCCGGACAACTATATCCAATAATATTTTTAAACCATATTACTTGCAATATAATTCATTATAATCACATCCTCACTATTTTCATATGCATCAAAATAAAACCACTTTCTCAAGCAAAAAGTATATACTTGCATGGATCACTTATCATGTGCATCCATCATCATTCCATGATTAAAAAAGTATATCACATGCTTAAAACATGCATAAACAGTGGGTAAATCCATTTAATCAAAACAAGTGCATAAACCATTTCGTAAAAGCACGACCGAGAGAGATAATCCACTTTTTACTTACTTCCAAACATATACAAGTGTTTCAAGCTTAAATTTAAGTTCCGAAACCACCTACAACCCTTTTAAAAGTTGTAGGTTTCGTTCTCACTTATCGACACGCAAAACTCTGATTTACCGACGCGAATTCAAACGTCCGAAGCCTCTAAAACTTCACTGATATCTTTCAAATCAACCTCCCTCCAATTATTGAGTTTCTGTAGCGCCCCGGTTATGGGCCTAGAGGTTTTGGGATGGTTTTAGGGTTCGATAGGTCGATATTAGAGATTCGAGTTAGTTTTAGGATAAGTTCAGGGAAAACCTAGTTTTGAAGGTGATAAAAATATGGAAAATTTATGTAAAATACTTTATATATATATAAAAGGTTTTGATGAAATCAATTTTGGAAAATGGTATTTGGAATTCAGACATTTTGGATTTAGTGACCAAAATGTAAACTTTGAAAATTGTTTTTAGTGATTGTTTTGTAAAAGGATCAAAACTTTAAATCCTTAAGGAGCTATTTTCCCAAAGTCTAATATCAGACTTTTATCCCTTAATTGGCATATTTTAAATGGTTTTGAATTAACAAAAGAGGTTGAAGGAATTAATTGGAGGTTGTTCATTAAAACAAATTTGACGTGACTTTTTTCCTCTCAGAGGCTTTCTCTCAAATTCTCTCCAGCCAAACACTTATTTCTTCTTCAAAATCTTAAGGAAAACTCTTGATTTCTTTAATCCTTTTTTATCAAATGATTTCTTATTGTTTTCCTATCAAAAGTCCTGAATGCATGAAAACAACACATATATACAATTAGAAACAGAAAAAAATAAAATGCATGAACATGAAAATGCAATGGAATGGAATGTAAAGGAGTTTAAGAAGAAGAAGACTCCCGTTCAGAGACTTACTCTCATGTGGCTTCCTTACGTGTGACGCATGTCTTGCTCTTAACAAAGCTTCCACCATCAGGGGCTTTGTGTTTCACTCTCGTCATGGCTGGCTTTGAGGGGGTAGTGGATGTAGGGGATTCCTTAACAATCCGCACCGGCTCTGATGTGGTAGGAGTCGCGACAGACTCAGTAGGGGCAACAAATTTCTTCTGGACATCACCAGCAAATTCCATGGTAGATTCAGCCTTGGCAGATTAAACTTGAATAGGGGAAACATGTTCAGCGGCATTAGACAGTACGAGGCTGTGAAATGGACTCTGAACTGGGATATGGAATGTACTGGCTGGCATGGCCCTGTCATCGGCAAAGAATTCTCTTGGGAAGGTAGGGAATGCGAGCATGACTCCTAGTGGCATAACTTCTTCCTCTGGTCTTCAGCCCTTTCCAACTTTTGGAGAATCAACTTCTTAAGGTGGTGGATCTAGCCGAGCAATGCCATTGTGTTCGCTGACATCAAAGCTTCGGACATAACCTTAGGTGCTTTAGGCTTAGGTGTCGTCGTGGCGACCTTGCCTTTGCCTTTTTTCTTAGAGTCATTGGCAGTAAGGTTCTTCCAAGCGGCCGATGTGATGGTGGTGCCTTTGACGATTATGGCTATGTCCATATCAGTCTTGGGCACGTTGTGTTGCAAACAAATATTAGATATTAACAACAGAAAGAACAATCCACTTGTTACCTTTTCTCGACTCCGAGGGTTTTAAGTTTGAATATCTACCTTTATTTCGTCGATGGAACTTCATGGATTTCATCTCTATTCCCGGGTTTTTCTATCGCCTTTTGGTTTTGATTTTCTATGCCAATGCCAAATGTATTACTCGTGATGGGGAAGTTGTTGCTATTAGCTCTTTCCTCACGGGGAAGAAAATTATTCTTGATGTAAAATCCATTTGTGAGGTTTTCAAATTAGAAGATGAAGGCCTTGATAATGAGCATGCTTTGGGGCATGTTCTTCATGGATCCGTCTCCGCCCTAAATGCTCAAGACCGGATCTTACATTTGATGGTGTCTTGGTGGTTCCGTCCCTCCGGAGGAAAATATTCCACCATCTGTCAAGTGGATGATTTTTGGATTCGGTGCTTCCGTGAGACAAGGCGACCAAATCTTGCTTGACTCATGTTCACGGAGATCGTCTACCTCGTGCAAAATCGTCACACAACTTTCGTCACCTCCTTTACATATGGTACGGCTTTGAGTTATTTCTTTCTTAAAAAAGATACTGATTGCTCTTATGACTACCCAACTCCTCTCACCGATCCCATTGATGAGCGATCTCTTGCTCGGGCAAAATTTCATTATCTTAATGGTGAATGGGTACGTCTTGCCGAGTTACCACCGGACGCTGCCGCTGTTTTTGGAGAGGCTCAAGCTCCTCAAGCTCCTCAAGTCCCACAACCCAACATGGATGCTCTCATGACCTATCTCAATGAGCAATTTACCGGGTTGCACACGGACATGAATACTCGTCTTACTTCCATGGAAACTACCTTTGATACAAGGATGACGGGTATGGAGAATCGCCTCACATCCCTTGAAAGCGGGCACAATTCTTTGAATATTTCCATTGCCGCTTTCCATGATGAGTGGCGCAATAGTATGCCGACTAATGAGCCTATGGGAGATTATGATGAAGATGATAAAGACGAAGAAGACGATGCCTAGACGTTTCTTCTTGTTTTTCATGCATATCATTTAGGATTTTATATTTTATGCACCTATGCTTTATGTTCTTATGATTAAGTTTGTTTTAGGATTAAAACCTATGCTTTGATTTCTTTTTTGCTTTTGTTTGGATTTCAAGTATGTTGCTATGATGAATAAAATTTATGTTTCTTATTATACCTTGCCTAAGATTATGCACTTAATTGTCTCAAGATTTTTTTTTGATCTAACAAAAAGGGAGAGAGAAACTAGCTCACACTTCAAATATTTTGATTTTAACTCAAAGGTTACCAAGCTTATTTTAAGTGGGAGTTTATCTTTGTAACGATTTTTCAAAATGTCAAAAATTTTAAGTTTTAGTTTTGTTATATCAAAAACGGGGAGATTGTAAAACCTCTGTTTGATTTTGATATAATTAGATCTTTAAGGATCAATTTGAAAAACTTAAAATTGTTTTTATGAGTCCCTTAATAAGTTTTAAAACACCAACACTTTAAAACTGATTTGTAAAACTCAAATTCAAAATATTTTCTAAGTGTTCCAAGGCAAAACCATTGAAAATCGTTCAGGTGTATCGATACACTACCAAGCGTATCGATACCTTTTTGCCAAACTTGGTTACTATCGGAACACGTATCGATACCCTAAACCCTCGTATCGATACGCCCCTGTGTTAAAACCTAAAGAGTTTGAATAGCGTACCGATACGGCAAACCCTCGTATCGATAAGGGCTTTATAATTTTTAAATATTAAGTCGGTTTAAAAATATGACCGTTGGTGTCAGTTGGTTGGTAACTAAACTTTAAAAGGTCGGTAACCCGTATCGATACGCCTAACCCCCGTACCGATACGGATATCGACAGTGAGCTAAGTTGAGAAAAAGTTATCGGTACAACCCTTACCGTTTCGATACCCCGTACTGATACGCTTACGCACGTATCGATACCCCTTATTTATTGCACACAACGACTCTTTCTTTTCTGAGACAGGTATCGATACACCTCCCCGCGTACCGATACGGGTAGCTGCAGAAGTGCATTTATGGTGGTAAGAGAGGGTTCTAACGGCTCAATTTATGTTCCCAACCACCCAAACGGCTAGAAATCAATGAGGAGGTATAAAAGACACATCCAAAAGCTACAGCAACAACTATTGATCTTGAAGAAAACATCTATTCATCAAATCCAAGCAATTGTGCAAAAATTCCTTATTTTCTAGAAACCCCAATTGTAATTTTCATTCATATCTTGTTCAATTGGGTTGAGTGCTTGTAATTGGGCTATCATTTGTATTGAGAGATACTTCATTAGCCAACAAATTTCTTTGTTCTCTTGTTATAAGGATTGGGTTGAATTTTGGGTAGAAAATTCAACCGAAATTGTGAGGGTTGCCTCCTTAGCCTAGAAAAGGGGAAGAGCAATTAGTGGAATTGTTGCAAATCCTTAGTGAAGCTAAGGTAGTGGATGTAGAGTTCATTTGGAACTTGAACCACTCTAAAATCCCTTGTCTATTATTTTTAATTTGCAATTTCCACCACAAAGTCTTTAAAAATCCAATTCACCCCCTCTTGGTTTATATCGATCTTTCGATCCACTCAACAGACACCAACCCCAATCTTAAATTAGATGCTTAATCCTCTAACAAGAGCTTATAGGACACCAACCCCTTGAGCGTTAGGGTACATGGATAGTGATGGGACACCAACCTCCTCGACATCCAAGGCAACTTATTTATAATGCACTCAATCCTATGGCAGGACAACTATATCCAATAATATTTTTAAACCATATTACTTGCAATATAATTCATTATAATCACATCCTCACTATTTTCATATGCATCAACATAAAACCACTTTCTCATGCAAAAAGTATATACTTGCATGGATCACTTATCATGTGCATCCATCATCATTCCATGATTAAAAAAGTATATCATGTGCTTAAAACATGCATAAACAGTGGGTAAATCCATTTAATCAAAACAAGTGCATAAACCATTTCGTAAAAGCACGACCGAGAGAGATAATCCACTTTTTACTTACTTCCAAACATATACAAGTGTTTCATGCTCAAATTTAAGTTCCGAAACCACCTTCAAACCTTTTAAAAGTTGTAGGTTTCGTCCTCACTTATCGACACGCCAAACTCTGATTTGCCGACGCGAATTCAAGCGTCTGAAGCCTCTAAAACTTCACTGATATCTTTCAAATCAACCTCCCTCCAATTATTGAGTTTCTGTAATGCCCCGGTTATGGGCCTAGAGGTTTTGGGATGGTTTTATGGTCCGCTGGGTCGATATTAGAGATTCGAGTTAGTTTTAGGATAAGTTCAGGGAAAACCTAGTTTTGAAGGTGATAAAAATATGTAAAATTTATGTAAAATACTTTATATATATATATATAAAAGGTTTTGATGAAATCAATTTTGGAAAATGGTATTTGGAATTCAGACATTTTGGATTTAGTGACCAAAATGTAAACTTTGAAAATTGTTTTTAGTGACTGTTTTGTAAAAGGATCAAAACTTTAAATCCTTAAGGAGCTATTTTCCCAAAGTCTAATATCAGACTTTTATCCCTTAATTGGCATATTTTAAATGGTTTTGAATTAACAAAAGAGGTTGAAGGAATTAATTGGAGGTTATTTCATTAAAACAAATTTGACGTAACTTTTTTCCTATCAAAGGCTTTCTCTCAAATTCTCTCCAGCCAAACACTCATTTCTTCTTCAAAATCATAAGGTAAACTCTTGATTTCTTTAATCTTTTTTTATCAAATGATTTCTTATTGTTTTCCTATCAAAAGTCCTCAATGCATGAAAACAACACATATATACAATTAGAATCAGACAAAAAAATAAAATGCATGAACATGAAAATGCAATGGAATGGAATGTAAAGGAGTTTAAGAAGAAGAAGACTCCCCTTCAGAGACTTACTCTCATGTTGCTTCCTTACGTGTGACGCATGTCTTGCTCTTAACAAAGCTTCCACGATCAGGGGCTTTGCGTTTCACTCTCGTCATGGGTGGCTTTGAGGCGGTAGTGGATGTAGGGGATTCCTTAACAATCCGCATCGGCTCTGATGTGGTAGGAGTCGCGACAAACTCAACAGGGGTAACAGATTTCTTCTGGATATCATCAGCAAATTCCATGGTAGTGTCAGCCTTGGTAGATTAAACTTGAATAGGGGAAACATGTTCAACGACATTAGACAGTACGAGGCTGTGAACTGGACTCTGAACTGGGATATGGAATGTACTGGCTGGCATGGCCCTGTCATCGGCAAAGAGCTCTCTTGGGAAGGCAGGGAATGCGAGCATGACTCCTAGTGGCATAACTTTTTCCTCAGGTCCTCAGCCCTTTCCAACTTTTGGACAATCAACTTCTTAAGGTGGTAGATCTGGCCGAGCAATGCCATTGTGTTCACTGACATCAAAGCTCCAGACATAACCTTAGGTGCTTTAGGCTTAGGTGTCGTCGTGGCGACCTTGCCTTTGCCTTTTTTCTTAGAGTCATTGGCAGTAAGGTTCTTCCAGGAGGCTGATGTGATGGTGGTGCCTTTGACGATTATGGATATGTCCATATCAGTCTTGGGCACGTTGTGTTGCATACAAATATTAGATATTAACAACAGAAAGAACAATCCACTTGTTAGCTTACCAGCACACTTGTATGTTTCATTGATTAAAATCATGCTAATGTTGATTGTTGCGTGTTTTATGTGCTTCACAATTGGTGCAAGTGTACACGTCGCAAGTTATAGCGTAGAAAGATATCGTCTCTACAGGAATTAGTGTAACTCTAGGTTATAACTTCTGGCACAAAAAAGAGGAATAAATGGTGATAATAGGAGTTTTGAAATTGACGAGTAAGATAAATACGCAAGTAAATAAAAGAAGATTGTGATCGAAGAAAAGAGTAGGCTGGGTTATTGTGATCCGTGGTGAGGTGGTCGAATGGATAGTCTGGGCAATTGTAACACCCCAAATTTGGGCTTAGAAGTTTAGGGTCTGAATTGGATCGGTCTGGAAATCGTTTCGAATCTAAAAGGGAGTTTTAGGGAACACCTAGTTCGAGATACTTTAAAAATATAGAAAAATATCTAAAAATCCTCATTTATTATATAAAAGAGAATGGAGAAATCAATTTTACAAAATGAAGTTTGGAAATACTACATTTCGGTGTAGTGACCAAATCGCAGTTTTTGCAAAATTGAAATAGTGACTGTTTTGTAAAGGATTGAAACTTTGAATCTTTAAGGAGCTAATTTTACCAAAATGTTTTCATCAGATTTTACCTTAATTTAGGTAATTTTATTAATGTTTTAATTAAAGGAAATGAGGGTTAATTAAATGAGACACTAACTTTGAGTATTCATAACTACTTTTCACAAATTTTCCCTCTCTTCATTTTCTCTCAAATTCCTTTCAACCAAACACATTTTCTCCAGAAAATTTACTTTGATTTTACACTTCATTTGATAAGATTTCAATTCCTCTTCGATTCTTAATCAATTCCTCATCAAATCCACTTGATTTCTACATTGAATTTTCAAGAAAATTTGCCCAAATCAAGGAGAAATAATCTTTTAGAGGTAAGCTTGTTCTTCTCCTCTAAATACTCAGTTATTTACTTAAATTCCCAAGTTTTGAATCCTTTATTAAAGATTTATGAATGGTTTTGATATTGGAAACAAGAATTTGTCTTAAAACTCAGTTATTTACTTAAATTCCCAAGCATTTTCGTGGATCTTGGTTAGGCTCTATTTTGAGGTTGTTTTCTAATGTATTTTGAATGTTAATTGATGTTAGAAATGAGGTTTTATCAATCAAATCCCAAATAGGTTTGTTTTCCTAAGTTTTGCTTGCTAGAATGATGGTTTTTGTGGTGGTTTTGGTGATCTGCTGTTGCTGGAGGTATAAGGTCATGTTTATGTTGCTTTTTGATGTTATTTGATGTTTAGAAATGTTTTGAAATGATAGATCTTGGATGGGCTTTGTTTTGGGATAGTTTGTAGGTGATTTCGGTTGTTTTTGGTAGCCGAAATGAGGTTCTTGAGTAGAGCAGCGAGTTGGGATGTATGGCTGGTGATTTTAATGCATGGTGATGCATTAATCCTCTGTTGTTATGTGTTGAAAACATGGGAGAATGATCTGGAAGCGATAGAGGTGGCGTTGGAGGTTTCGGACGCTTGGGAGGCTTGTCGGTTAGCATAGTTTTGTGTATCGGTTAGTGAGATCGTGTTTTCCAGCTTTGGAATTATTTGAAAGGAGGTTTGGGAACATAAATTTAGGCTTGAAACGACGGTTTAAGTTCAAAAGTAAGTAAAGTGGAATTCTCTCTCAATTGTGCTATTATTGTTTTAAAAACTATCAAAATGGGTTTTGATGTAATTGATTTGACAATATGGTTTAATTTGTTGTTTGAGCATGGTTTTAAAGCATGTGAGTTGGTTTGCAAACTTGGTTTGAGGAAAGATGCATGAAATTGATATTCCTTGTGAGTATGAGTTGTCAATTTGTGTCTCGTATGCTTTGTTCGGCTTTTTGGTCTTGAAGGTGTTGCATGCTTTAAAAACAACGAATGTGTTGATGTTTAACATGATATATATTGGCATAGATGATGTAAAGATTACCAGATATATTGATCGATCAATAGGATGTAGAGTGCACTATAAACTAAAAATTCGCACGTGCTCTTGGGTGTCGCCCCAAAGAGAGAGACCAATGATGGGCATTCAGAAGAAGTAGGACTTGGTGAATAATCCAAGCTTTTGGAAACAAGAGTTATTGCCATGAGACCAATGATGGGCATTCCATCGGAGTAGGACTTGGAGAGAGACCAAGCTTTTTGGCAACAAGAGTTATTCCCATGAGACTGATGATGGGCATTCCATCGGAGTAGGACTTGGTGAGAGACCAAGCTTTTTGGCAACAAGAGTTATTGCCATGTGAAATCGATGAGGGGCATTCCATCATCGTAGGACTTGGTGAAATAGCCAAGCTTAGTGGCGAGGGTAGATACCGCCATGAGAGCCAGTGGCGAGATCCCACCGGGGTAGGACTTTACCTCGAGTCATGCTATCCGTATATCCGTGTACAATACAATATGAAAAATGCCAATATATGTGAATGAAATGTGTCACGTGTACCAATGCTTGAGATGTTGTATGTAATGAGAAATGCATATGAGATAATAATTTTATGAAATACTTTTGTGTATCAAGCATATGTGGCCTTGCCATGAGATTTGCATAGGTTGTATGCATGTGTTAGCTAGATGGTACATGTGGTTTTCAAAATGGAGTTTTGCTTATGCAAATGAGGTTTTGAGTTTATAAAATGCTTTTGAGTAACAAGCATATGTGGCTTTGCCATGAGTTTTGCATTTGTTGAATGCATGAGATAGATAGAAGGAACATATTGTTTCCAAAAGGTATTTTGCTTTGAAATGATCATCAAGCATGAGAAAAGTATTGTGTGAAGTGGAAGTATTTTCCATGGAAATTGGTTTAAGCTTTGCATGAAGTGTTTATGCATAGAAAGGTTTAAATGATAGTAATTGCAAGAATGTTGTTTGGGGTGAGTTGTTTAGTGTATCAAAGTTAAATGTTGGTTTTCTTGTTAGGCAATGCATGTTTTAAAGCAATGGTGTTTCAAAGGAGATTTTCAATCAATACTTTGGTTTATTGGGTTGTGATTACATTTTAAGAAGGTTATATGATTCGATGCATTGATGGTGTTTTGGTTTTGAGCATTCCTCACTAAGCATTATGTGCTTACACTCCTTTCTGTCCATCAATGCAGATATTTGAAGTTGGTACAACAAGAAGCAAGGGATTCAAGAAGATCTCCACTTGAGAAGTATGCTTGGTTTATAGCTATTGATAATAAAGGCAATGGGGGAAACTTTTATGTTGTTGTGTAATAAGGTTGTTTATCTTAACCATGTTCGGTTTATGGTTTGAAACTTGTTGATGATCGCTTTGCAATATTTGGATCTTCTTCTTCATATGTTGATATGCTATGTTCTTTGATTAAGGTAAGATCTTGTGTTGAATGAGATTAGGGTGTTGGTGTGCCTAATACTTGTTTTGTATCTAGCCTTTGATGCAATTTGATGATTATAATGCTTAGCATGTTGTTGATATGATATGGAATGTTTTAAAGTATGTTTGAGGGTGTCTTAAGATGAAAAACCAGAAGTTTTTGTTGTTTCTGAGTAGGGTGTATCGAAACACCCTTGGCTATTTTGAAATGGGTGCTTGAAATGGCTTGGGCGTTTCGCAACGGCTAGAAGTGTTTCGAAACATTTTGGCTACTGGAAGTGTCTGTTTCGGAACTAGGTTCGAAACACACCCGCGTACCGAAACAGTCAACACCATTTCGATACGGGCGTCCGACACGGGTGTTTTGAAACGGTTGTCAGTGTTTCTAAACGGGTGACCGTTGGACACAATTTTGAATTGCTTTGAAGTCTGCATGCTTTACGTTTTAGTCATGAATGTTGTAATCACAATTGCTTGAGCTTGAGATGTCTTTTTAAGCTTAAATTTGGCAGAGAGGCTTGTAATATGATTAATTGAGGTTTGGTAAAACTAAATTCTTGAAAGTCCTTTTATTTTCCAAAATTTACATTTTGGTCCTTAGAAGTGTATATCTTGCAATTGGGTCCTTAAACGTTTTCCGATCGCTGTGCTTTTCTCTTCCAATGTTCTTGGGCTTTCACATAGGTTTAATGTTCATCTAGAGAAGATAAAATAAAAAAGGGTCGTTAATTAAGGTTGACTTTCGGGTTGACTTTGGTTTTCCGCGTGTGATCTCCGTAGTTCGGGTCTAGCGTCTAGGCCGGGCTGAGGGGGTTACATTGTTGGTATCAGAGCTAAGTTGCGAATATTTGGGGCGATGGTAAGTTGTGGTAAGTTGTTATGGTAAGTGTTGGATGTTTATTCTGATGTGTGGTTGGAAGTTGGTTGAAAAATATGTTTCTGAGTGAATTGTTAATGTTTTTATCATGCTTTGTGGTTACGATTCTTCTGTAAGCTAATGTGAACATGTGTTGGTGACATGCTGGTGTTGTGAGTTGATTTTCTGAATAATGAAAATGTGATGGGTATGATATGTTGATGTTATGCTGTTGAGGGTGAATGTTGTTTGATGAGAGCATGATTGAAGTTTGTTGATTGATATGCTCGATGTTTGTGATATCAATGTTTTTATTGATTGTTATGTCATATAAAAGGGGAGAATTCGAGATACCCATTGCCTTATTATTATAGCTATTGTGTTATGTTGGAGTTGGAGTCTTGAATCCTTGCTTGAAGTTGGCCTGATCGTTTTGTTGTTTTGTTATCATTGCTTTGTTAATAATAGCACAATGGGATCGATGAGAGAATTGTAGTTGGGTATGATGGTTGCTGCCTTAGAGCAGGTTGTTAAGGGGTGGAATTCACTTTTTGGTGGGAGTGTATCATTTCAGTCTACAGTACCTCGAGTTGAGGTAGTAAGACAAGAGGTGAGAGTTGGTTCTGTGAAGAAGGATTCATCACTTGTGGTTCAAGAGGTGTCGGGAGCATCTCAGGCCGAGGTGGAGGTGAGGCCAGTGTACGTGCCAACTGTGAGGCATATGGGTTTGTCAAGGCAGCGTTTACAAGATTTGGGTGTTGTGAAGTATCGTGGTTCGACACCTGAGGTGTTCGAGGCTTGGTTAGCTAGTATAATTCCGATTTTGGATCAAGAAGGGTGTGACAATGTCTGTAAGTTGGAAAGTGTTGTCTCGCTAATGCTGGAGGATGCTTGTGCTTGGTGGACATCGGTGTCGGTGGCAACGAATATCCACGATATAGATTGGGAGTTCTTTGTGTCTACCTTTAATAGAAGATACCTTAGAGAGAAGTTCTCAGGGGTTAAGCAACGCGGGGGTGTGGCTTCATATTATGTTGGTGAGAAAAGTATAAGTAAAAGAGCTGTGGTTACTGGTCTCGAGAGCGGTCAGGGTAAGAGGTTACGTGACAGAAGGGTTTGCTTGAATCGAAGTTTAGGTGGTAGTGCTTATGTGGGTCAAGTGCTACATAATCAAGGAGTGGTGGTTCGGTTGCCGATGTGTAACCGTTGTAGAAGGTGTCATGTTGGAGTTTGTTGGGGTGTTGGAGTTTGTTGGAACTATGGTTCTATGGAGCATGTGAAGCGGAATTGTCCTCAAGTAGTGGGATCAGCTTCAGTGGGTGCAAAAGGGTCTCAGAAGGGTCGTGAGCGCGGCCGAGACAGAGTTCGGAGGTGGCAAGAAAGGCAAAAAGGTGTGAGGCGTTTGGAGGATGGATCTTGTTAGAATTGTAGGTTTGTTGGACATTTGAGACGGAATTGTTTGGAGTTAGCTCGAGGTAGTCATGGTTCTTTACTGCAGGGAGACAGTGATGACCTTAAAGTGTTGGTTGATGCTGCGGCGGTGCGGCCAAAGAATAATGGTTCTGCGAGGAAGAGAGTTTGTCTATTGGAGCTCCGGGGCAATGAGGTGATTACAGGTAACTTTGCTAAGTAATCTTTTCCCTAGTTATCTTTGTTTGGTTCCGGTTTGGATTCCCTTGTGTAATGGGTAAGGTCTTATAGCTAGCAAGTTGGGGTAGTATCCGGTGTTGTTTTGAAAACATCTTTAGTGTGAAGAGGGTATTAGTGGAGTATTTTGTAGCTAGCAAATTGTTAGAATGGTAGAGCTGGAAAAATTAGAAGTGAGGTAAGAGGTTGTTCTTAGTCGGATCCTGAAGATGTTGTTGGTAAGTGTGAACCGACATACATCCACAGTTAAAACCATTTGTGTAACGCCCCGGTTTTGGGCTTAGGAGTTTTGGGCGTTGACCGGTTTGGTCAAAGTGCTGTTCGAATCTAAAGAGGTGAAATTAGGAAAGCCTAGTTCGGGTTGCATTAAAAATATGAAAAAATGTTCTAAAATCATCTTTTAATATAATTAAGTGAACTGTGAAATCAATTTTGGAAAATGAGTTTTGGAAGGGTGACATTTTGGCTAGTGACCAAAATGTAATTTTTTGAAAGTTTTGTGACTGTTTTATAAAGGGTTGAAACTTTGAATCTTTAAGGAGCTATTTACCCAAAGGGAGTTTCTCCAGATTTTTCTAAGATATTTTAAGCTATATTCTGATTTTAAATGATATTAAAAATGGAGGGAAAGCCATTTGGCTATTTTGGATAACTAACTTTTCTCAATTTTCTTTCTCTCATTTTCTCTCAACCCAAATACTTTCTCTCCAGAGAATTTGATCTGATTTTCTCACCTAAATCCCTCCTTTCAACTCTCTTTTGATTCCTAATCAACATATCTACAAAACCTCTTCATTTGCTACTTGATTCAACAAGGTTTTTGATTCCAAAAAGAGGAGAAACTCAAGTTTGGAGGTAAGAACGTCCTTCTCCTCTAAACTATCAGTTCTTTACTGAAATTCCTAAGTTTTCAGTCCTTAATTGATGTTTTATCAAAGGTTTTTAAGTGGTGAAATGGATCTTGGCTTATAATGCAAGATTTGGTGATTTTTGATGATTTTCGTTAGATCTGATTAATCTTTGATTTGAGATGTGTTTTTGATGTTAAATGAACTCTAAATTGATAAGGAATTGAGTTTTGATTAATGCAATCCCGGATAGGTTGAGTTTCCTTAGTTTAGCTTGTGTTTCAAGGTTGTTTTTGAGGTGATCTTGTGGATCTGTTGTTGCTGGAGGTATAAGGATGTTAATAGGTTGTTTTTAGATGTTATATGATGTTAAAGGATGTGTGGTTTTGCTGGTTTATGGCTGGGCTTTGTTTAGAAGTGGTTTGGATGCATTTTCGGTTGTGTTTGGTGGCCGAAAATGGTGTGTGGATGAGAGCAGCGAGTTTAGGTGCTTTCATTGAAGCAATTAATGCATGATGATGCATTAATCCTCTGCTTTGATGTGTTGAAACATGGGAGGCATCTTTGGATCCAAGAGTTGTTGATCCAGAAGCTTGATTTGGTGCTTTGGCTTGAAGCAAAGTGGAATCGGTGAGTGCGTGTGTGAAATTGGGTTTTCGGCTTTGAAACCAATGTCTTGGGAGCTTAGTTTAAGTCTAAACAACTTTGCTAAGCTCAAGTGTAAGTTTTCGGAATTACTCTCTAGTGGTGGCCATGCTTTTGTTGTGATGCAAAGTGGTTTATTGCATGTTTTATTTACTGTTTTGAAAGCATGTTTTAGCATGGTATTTGCTAATGTTGTAAGCCATATGTTGAAGGAAACTCTAGGTAAGAGTTCCTTGTTTTTGTACATTGATTAAATGGTGTTTGATGCTTTTAAATGCATGATGAATATGGCTTGGTTTAATGCTTAAAAACAGTGGATTAAATGATGAAAATGATGTATATTGGCAAGTGATGTTTTAAAAATGGTTAAGGTCACTAAGGTGGTTAAAAGTCCTTGAGTGAGCCTTGTTACTTAAAAACATCAAGGTGGTTAAAAGTCCTTGGATGATTCTTGTTGCGGACACTAAGGTGGTTAAAAGTCCTTAGGTGATCCTTTCCATGGTGTTTAAAAGTCCATGGGGCCATGGTGTTTAAAATTCCATGGGGCCAAGGTGTTTAAAAGTCCTTGGGGCCAAGGTGTTTAAAAGTCCTTGGGGTGAATCAAGCTATGGACACAAAGGTGGTTAAAAGTCCTTGTGTGGTCCTCATTCATGGTGTTTAAAAGTCCATGGCCAAGGTGTTTAAAAGTCCTTGGGGCCAAGGTGTTTAAAAGTCCTTGGGAAAGTTGATGAACTTGTTTTAAAGAAATGGAATTTGTCACTTGAGCCAATATGACATGTTATGTTGAAGCATGAGATGCTTGTTTTAAGTATGCTTTTGAGCATGTGCAAAGGTTGATTTAAAGCATGATTTGTAAATGTTTTTAAATGCATTATTGAATGGTTTTTAAGAGCATTCCTCACTAAGCTTTTGCTTACGCTCTCTTTCGTTTTCTTAATTCAATAATGCAGAACATTAAGGAACCTTGAGGGCAGCAAGGAGGGCAAGCAATCAAGTGAAAGTAGAGCTCAATGTATGGAAGGTTTTGTTAGTACATTTTAGCTTTTGGTAATTTGGCAATGGGGGACCAATGTGTATGTTTTGGGAGGTGTTTGGAACCACCTAAGTATGTTGAATGATGATAAGAATGCTGGTTTTTGTATTGGATCATTACATGCTTGTTTTGGAAGTTTTGTGCTTGAATAGCTAGCTTGAGTAGGAAGCATGCCTATAGATTTGGGGCTTTTTGCATATGATGTTGTTTTGATGATTTGATGATGCTTATAAGTCTTATATATGTTGAATTGCATGCTGGTAAAGTTTGGTAGCATTTGGAGCATGTTTGAATGATCAATTGCATGATTAAGTGTGCTTTTTGCTGCAATCTGTGCAGGGTGTTTCGGAACAGTGCACACCGTTTCGGAACGGGTGCCTTGAATGAACCCAGGCGTCCGAAACGGTAGGCACCGTTTCGAAACGGTTTGGCCTCTGCCAACCCGTGTTCCGGTACGCGTTGCGGAACGGCCCGTGTTTCGAAACGGGGTCTACCTGTTCCGGAACGGTCGACCGTTGGGGGCTGACATTGGTAGTTAAATGTTTTGAATTGTTTGCATTTTGGTCCTGAATCTTGTTTGTGCAATTGTATGAGTTTGGGAAGTCCTTTTGAGCTGAAATTTCACAAAGAAGCATGAAACCTGATTAATTTCAAGTTGGTAACTTTAATTTGGGTTAAGTCCTTCTAATTATCAGAAATTACAATTTGGTCCCTAAGGTTGTAATTTGTTCAATTGGGTCCCTGTTTGATCTCTGATGCTTGTGATCTTTGAATATGTTGTTTGTGTGATCACAATTAGGACTAATGTGCATCTAGACAAGTTTAAAAAGAAAAAAAGGGTCGTTAATCAAGGTTGACTTTCGGATTGACTTTGGTTTTCCCCGTGTGACTTTCTTAATTCGGGTCAACCGTCTAGGCCGGGTTAAGGGGGTTACATTTGGTGGTATCAGAGCTGAGTTCTCGAGTAATTGGGAATGAATGTATGCATGATTGAAGTATGTATGCCTTGTATGCTTGTTGATTGAGAGCATGTTTAGTGGCTTGTGATTTGGATGCAGTTGAGTTGTATGCTATGATGTTGCATGTTGAGGGTACCCATTGCCAAACAAAAAGCTAATGAAATGATATTGATTTTGAATGAAATTGAGCTTGAATACTTGGATTGCTTACCTTGCTGGGCCTGGCTTGTTTTATTTGCATTGTGATTGCATGGTAAAAGTATGGCACCACGTAGAGAGTTACGAGGTAGTGTGTGAGCTACGGTCCCTAATGAGAACGAGAATGAAGAGAACACGGGTAGTGCGGTGTTACCCCCTCCTCCGCCTGGTGGTGGTGCTGGAGGTGAGAGAGCTGAAGCTGCAGCTGGTGCTGGAGCTGCTGGACCAGAGGTTGGTCAGGGGCAAGCTATGCCTGATATGTCTATGTTGGTACAAGCTATTGCGGGTGCTTTTCGAGCAGCAGTTGCTGGAGCTCAAGGAGCTGGGCATCAGGGAGATGCTGGAGTTAGACTACCTTTGGAGCATCTGCGCAGTCTTGGTGGGACTGAGTTCAGGGGTATGTCAGCTGAGAGTTCTAAAGCTTGGCTAGAGAGTACCAAGCGTATTTTGGGTCAGATGAGCTGCACGGATGTGCAAAAGTTGGGTTGTGTTGTGTCCTTGCTGCAGGACGATGCGTATACGTGGTGGACGACCACCATAGCTGGGATGGCTGAAGCTGATGTTACTTGGACATTCTTCCAGAATGTGTTCAAGCGGAGATATCTTGGAGTGAGATATCTTGATGAGAAAAAGTGGGAATTCATGTCTCTTACCCAAGGGAGCATGAGTGTGGCTGAGTATGAAGTGCAGTTTGTGCGACTCAGTCAGTATGCACCAGAGCTGATACCTGATGAGCGAGCAAGGTGCGAGAGGTTCCGTTATGGTCTTGTGACGGACGTGAAAATGTATGTGCTGGCCACTGAATATGATGATTTTGATGTGTTGGTGGGCCGAGCCAAGGACATTGAGATGAACTTGGGTTTATCTGCGAAAGGTGTTGGAGCTAGTTCTGGCAAGAGAGCTGCTGAGTTTAGTTCCGGAGGTGGACGGAACAAGAGGGGACGTGATCAGAAGTATCAGTCCTCAGCCAAGAGAGGTGGTGGTGCACCTGCTAGAGGAGGTAATGCTAGAGCTAATCCTAGTGCTTGTTGGATCTGTGGTTCACGTGGTCACATGAAGCGTGACTGTCCTCGTGCTGTGAGGGAGGTGCAAGCTCCTGTTGCGGCAGCTGGTAATGGATGCTGGAATTGTGGTTCTGTAGACCACTTGATGCGAGATTGTCCGAGGTTGGCTGGTGGCCAAGAGCGTGCTCCTGTTGTTGCTGCACCACAGAGAGGTCGTGGGCGCGGCCGTGGTAATTTCTAGAGGCGAGAGGAAGGTGGTCGCGGAGTAGCCCATGTTGTGGCTATTCAGCCTGAAGGTGGAGGCCAAGCTAGGGTGTATGCTCAGCGCGAGGGAAGGAATGATGCAGATGTGATTGCAGGTACCTTTACTTTGCAATCCTTGTCATTGCTTTCTTTGATTGATTCTGGATCTACGCATTCATACATTTTGCGTGAGCATGCTGAATTGTTTGGTTTGCCTGTTGAGTCTTTGGATGTTGGTGTTCGTGTCACTAGTTCTTTTGGTGAAACTGTTGTGACTCGAAAGCTTTATAGAAGGTGTCCCTTGGTTGTTCAAGAACATGTTTTTCATGTTGATCTTATGGAGTTGCCCTTCTATTGTTTTGATGTGATCCTTGGGATGGATTGGCTTGCTGAGCATCGTGCTGTAGTGGATTGTGAAAATAAGCGAGTTTCGCTGAAGCTTGCGGATGATTATGAAGTTGTTGTGGTTGGTGAGATTGTGAAGTTTCTTGCCAATGTGGTGTCTACCTTGGAGGCGAGTAGGATGCTGAGGCAGGGTTGCGAAGCTTATCTAGCTTTTGTGATGAATCCTAGCTCTAAGGAGTTGAGGGTGCAGGATATCAGGGTTGTGAAGGAGTTTCCTGGTGTTTTTCCTGAGGAGTTGCCTGGTTTACCTCCTAATCGCGAGGTGGAGTTTGGAATTGAGCTGTATGAGAATACAACTCCTGTGTCCATTACTCCCTATAGAATGGCACCTAAGGAGCTGAAGGAGCTGAAGACGCAGTTGCAAGAACTGCTAGATCATGGTTTCATCCGGCCGAGTGTGTCACCTTGGGGAGCACCAGTCTTGTTTGTGAAGAAGAAAGATTGCACTATGAGGATGTGCATTGATTACCGTCAGCTGAACAAGTTGACTATCAAGAATCGGTATCCTTTGCCGAGGATTGATGATCTCTTTGATCAATTTCGGGGAGCTGCAGTGTTCTCTAAGATTGACTTGAGGTCAGGGTATTATCAGTTGAAGGTGAAGGATGTGGATGTGCCTAAGACAGCTTTCAGGACAAGGTATGGGCATTATGAGTTCCTTGTGATGTCGTTTGGTTTGACAAATGCTCCTGCTGCTTTCATGGACATGATGAATCGTGTGTTTCATGAATACCTGGACAAGTTCGTTGTGGTGTTCATTGATGATATCCTCGTGTACTCGCGTACTGAGGAGGAGCACGAAGAGCATTTGAGGATTGTGTTGCAAGCTTTGTTGGAGAATCAGCTTTATGCTAAGCTGAGCAAGTGTGAGTTCTGGCTTAAGGAGGTGGTGTTTCTTGGGCATGTGGTCTCAGCTGAGGGGATTCATGTTGATCCTCAGAAGATTGAGGCAGTGATGAATTGGAAAGTTCCTAAGTCTGTTCATGAGATCCGTAGTTTCCTTGGTTTGGCGGGATACTACCGAAGGTTTGTGGATGGTTTTTCCAAGATTGCTGCTCCTTTGACGAAGCTGTTGCAAAAGGATGTTAAGTATGAGTGGACATAAGCGAGACAGCAGGCTTTTGAGAAGCTTAAGGCGGATTTGACGCAAGCTCCTATCTTGGTTCAGCCTGAATCAGGGAAAGAGTTTGTGGTCTATAGTGATGCGTCCTATGTTGGTTTGGGATGTGTGCTGATGCAAGAGGGTAATGTTGTGGCTTATGCGTCGCGGCAGTTGAAAATGCATGAGCGCAACTACCCTACGCATGATATTGAGCTGGCTGCAGTGGTTTTTGCTCTGAAGATCTGGAGACATTATCTGTATAGTGAGAAGTGTACTGTGTACACGGATCACAAGAGTTTGAGGTATCTGATGTCTCAGAAGGAGTTGAATCTTAGGCAGCGGCGTTGGTTGGAGTTGCTCAAGGATTATGACCTGACGATTGAGTATCATCCTGGAAAAGCTAATGTTGTTGCGGATGGCTTGAGTAGAAAGGTAGATGTTGAGCTGAGGGCTATGTTTGCTAGCTTGAGCATATCGCGAGATGGTGGTCTTGTTGCTGAGTTGCAAGTGAAACCATCGTTGGTTCAGTTGATTAAGGAAAAGCAGTTGTTGGATGATTCCTTGGTGTCTCATGTTCAGGATATTGCGGAGGGTAGACCTTTGGATTTCTGCTTTAATGAGGATGGTGTGTTGTGTTTTGGTAGTCGGATAGTAGTGCCTGCTGATGCTGAGTTGAGGCGTGCTATTCTGACTGAAGGTCATAGTAGTCCTTTCGCTATGCACCCTGGTAGTACTAAGATGTATCGTGATCTTCGTGATGAGTACTATTGGGTGGGTTTGAAGAAGGATGTTGCAGAGTTTGTGAGCAAGTGTTTGGTGTGTCAGCGGGTTAAGGCTGAACATCAGGTTCCTTCTGGGTTGTTGCAACCGTTGAGAATCCCTGAATGGAAGTGGGAGAGGGTTACCATGGATTTTGTATCTGGTTTACCTTTGTCTCCATCAAAGAAGAATTCGGTTTGGGTGATTGTGGATCGCCTGACGAAGTGTGCGCATTTCTTGCATGTGCATACTACGTTTTCTTTAGATAAGCTGGCAGAGCTGCATGGTGTTCCTAAGTCGATTGTGTCGGATAGGGATCCGAGGTTCACATCGCGTTTCTGGCAGTGTTTGCATCAAGCTCTGGGTACAAGGTTGCATTTCAGTACATCCTATCATCCTCAGTCGGATGGTCAGTGTGAGCGGGTTATCCAGATCTTGGAGGATATGTTGAGGTGCTGCGTGATTGAGTTCCAAGGTTCTTGGGAGAAGCATCTGCCTTTGGTTGAGTTCGCTTATAACAATAGTTATCAGGCGAGTATACAGATGGCACCTTATGAGGCTCTGTATGGGAGGAAGTGTAGGACTCCTCTTTGTTGGGCTGAAATTGGTCAAAAGTTGGTTTCGATGCCGGCTTTGTTGAAAGGGACCACCGAGAAGGTGAAGCTCATTTGTGAACGGTTGAAGGCTGCCTCTGATCGGCAAAAGTCTTACGCGGATTTGAAGCGTAAGGAGATAGAGTATGCGGTGGGTGACCGTGTGTTCTTGAAGGTTTCGCCTTGGAAGAAGGTAATGAGGTTTGGCAGAAAGGGTAAGTTGAGCCCTAGGTACATTGGACCATATGAGGTGGTTGAGCGTGTAGGTCCTGTTGCGTATCGGTTGAGGTTACCTCAGGAGTTGGAGAAGATTCATGATGTGTTCCATGTTTCTATGCTCCGGAAGTATAGATCTGATCCCTCGCATGTAATGCCTGTGGAGGAAGTGGTTTTGAATCCGGATTTGACCTATGATGAGGAACCGGTGAAGGTTCTGGATTCGGATAGCGAGGTTCTTCGTGGCAAGACCATTGAATTGGTGAAGGTGCTGTGGAAGCATCGAGGTGTTGAGGAAGCCACGTGGGAGCGGAAGGAAGACATGCTGAAGCAGTTTCCTTATCTCTTTCCTTCAGGTAAATTTCGAGTACGAAATTTCTTAAGGGGGGGGAGAGTTGTAACGCCCCGGTTTTGGGCTTAGGAGTTTTGGGCGTTGACCGGTTTGGTCAAAGTGTTGTTCGAATCTAAAGAGGTGAAATTAGGAAAGCCTAGTTCGGTTTGCATTAAAAATATGGAAAAATGTTCTAAAATCATCTTTTAATATAATTAAGTGAACTGTGAAATCAATTTTGGAAAATGAGTTTTGGAAGGGTGACATTTTGGCTAGTGACCAAAATGTAATTTTTCGAAAGTTTGGTGATTGTTTTATAAAGGGTTGAAACTTTGAATCTTTAAGGAGCTATTTACCCAAAGGGAGTTTCTCCAGATTTTTCTAAGATATTTTAAGCTATATTCTGATTTTAAATGATATTAAAAGTGGAGGGAAAGCCATTTGGCTATTTTGGATAACTAACTTTTCTCAATTTTCTTTCTCTCATTTTCTCTCAACCCAAACACTTTCTCTCTAGAGAATTTGATCTGATTTTCTCACCTAAATCCCTCCTTTCAACTCTCTTTTGATTCCTAATCAACATATCTACAAAACCTCTTCATTTGCTACTTGATTCAACAAGGTTTTTTATTCCAAAAAGAGGAGAAACTCAAGTTTGGAGGTAAGAACGTCCTTCTCCTCTAAACTATCAGTTCTTTACTGAAATTTCTAAGTTTTCAATCCTTAATTGATGTTTTATTAAAGGTTTTTAAGTGGTGAAATGGATCTTGGCTTATAATGCAAGATTTGGTGATTTTTGATGATTTTCGTTAGATCTGATTAATCTGTGATTTGAGATGTGTTTTTGATGTTAAATGAACTCTAAATTGATAAGGAATTGAGTTTTGATTAATGCAATCCCGGATAGGTTGAGTTTCCTAAGTTTAGCTTGTGTTTCAAGGTTGTTTTTGAGGTGATCTTGTGGATCTGTTGTTGCTGGAGGTATAAGGATGTTAATAGGTTGTTTTTAGATGTTATATGATGTTAAAGGATGTGTGGTTTTGCTGGTTTATGGCTGGGCTTTGTTTAGAAGTGGTTTGGATGCATTTTCGGTTGTGTTTGGTGGCCGAAAATGGTGTGTGGATGAGAGCAGCGAGTTTAGGTGCTTTCATTGAAGCAATTAATGCATGATGATGCATTAATCCTCTGCTTTGATGTGTTGAAACAGGGGAGGCATCTTTGGATCCAAGAGTTGTTGATCCGGAAGCTTGATTTGGTGCTTTGGCTTGAAGCAAAGTGGAATCGGTGAGTGCGCGTGTGAAATTGGGTTTTCGGCTTTGAAACCAATGTCTTGGGAGCTTAGTTTAAGTCTAAACAACTTTGCTAAGCTCAAGTGTAAGTTTTCGGAATTACACTCTAGTGGTGGCCATGATTTTGTTGTGATGCAAAGTGGTTTATTGCATGTTTTATTTACTGTTTTGAAAGCATGTTTTAGCATGGTATTTGCTGATGTTGTAAGCCATATGTTGAAGGAAACTCTAGGTAAGAGTTCCTTGTTTTTGTACATTGATTAAATGGTGTTTGATGCTTTTAAATGCATGATGAATATGGCTTGGTTTAATGCTTAAAAACAGTGGATTAAATGATGAAAATGATGTATATTGGCAAGTGATGTTTTAAAAAGGGTTAAGGTCACTAAGGTGGTTAAAAGTCCTTGAGTGAGCCTTGTTACTTAAGAACATCAAGGTGGTTAAAAGTCCTTGGATGATTCTTTTTGCGGACACTAAGGTGGTTAAAAGTCCTTAGGTGATCCTTTCCATGGTGTTTAAAAGTCCATGGGGCCATGGTGTTTAAAAGTCCATGGGGCCAAGGTGTTTAAAAGTCCTTGGGGCCAAGGTGTTTAAAATTCCTTGGGGTGAATCAAGCTATGGACACAAAGGTGGTTAAAAGTCCTTGTGTGGTCCTCATTCATGGTGTTTAAAAGTCCATGGCCAAGGTGTTTAAAAGTTCTTGGGGCCAAGGTGTTTAAAAGTCCTTGGGAAAGTTGATGAACTTGTTTTAAAGAAATGGAATTTGTCACTTGAGCCAATATGACATGTTATGTTGAAGCATGCGATGCTTGTTTTAAGTATGCTTTTGAGCATGTGCAAAGGTTGATTTAAAGCATGATTTGTAAATGTTTTTAAATGCATTATTGAATGGTTTTTAAGAGCATTCCTCACTAAGATTTTGCTTACGCTCTCTTTCGTTTTCTTAATTCAATAATGCAGAACATTAAGGAACCTTGAGGGCAGCAAGGAGGGCAAGCAATCAAGTGAAAGTAGAGCTCAATGTATGGAAGGTTTTGTTTGTACATTTTAGCTTTTGGTAATTTGGCAATGGGGGACCAATGTGTATGTTTTGGGAGGTGTTTGGAACTCCCTAAGTAGGTTGAATGATGATAAGAATGCTGGTTTTTGTATTGGATCATTACATGCTTGTTTTGGAAGTTTTGTGCTTGAATAGCTAGCTTGAGTAGGAAGCATGCCTATAGATTTGGGGCTTTTTGCATATGATGTTGTTTTGATGATTTGATGATGCTTATAAGTCTTATATATGTTGAATTGCATGCTGGTAAAGTTTGGTAGCATTTGGAGCATGTTTGAATGATCAATTGCATGATTAAGTGTGCTTTTTGCTGCAATCTGTGCAGGGTGTTTCGGAACAGTGCACACCGTTTCGGAACAGGTGCCTTGAATGAACCCAGGCGTCCGAAACGGTAGGCACCGTTTCGAAACGGTTTGGCCTCTGCCAGCCCGTGTTTCGGTACACGTTGCGGAACGGCCCGTGTTTCGAAACGGGGTCTACCTGTTCCGGAACGGTCGACCGTTGGGGGCTGACATTGGTAGTTAAATGTTTTGAATTGTTTGCATTTTGGTCCTGAATCTTGTTTGTGCAATTGTATGAGTTTGGGAAGTCCTTTTGAGCTGAAATTTCACAGAGAAGCATGAAACCTGATTAATTTCAAGTTGGTAACTTTAATTTGGGTTAAGTCCTTCTAATTATCTGAAATTACAATTTGGTCCCTAAGGTTGTAATTTGTTCAATTGGGTCCCTGTTTGATCTCTGATGCTTGTGATCTTTGAATATGTTGTTTGTGTGATCACAATTAGGACTAATGTGCATCTAGACAAGTTTAAAAAGAAAAAAAAAGGGTCGTTAATCAAGGTTGACTTTCGGGTTGACTTTCGTTTTCCCCGTGTGACTTTCTTAATTCGGGTCAACCGTCTAGGCCGGGTTAAGGGGGTTACAATTTGTTATATATTATATATATATATATATATATGTTGGTACATGCATACATGCGACATGGCATTAGAGGTTTTGTATACATGTACACATGCATTGATAGGGCATATTGGTGACCATGCATACGAACGTTCACACTTGCTAATAGCTAATTGGGTTCGATAGTGTTGTGGTAGGATTAGGTTGAATGGTGGGTTTTAAGTGTTGTTTTGGTGCTAGGTGAATGCTAGAAGTAGTGGAAGGTAGTAAACAAGTTGTCAGTAATAGTGAGTGCGATTTAGCATGTTGGCAGAAAGGAAGGTGTTTTGGTGCTTAAAAAGCTTAGCGGTGTGGTGGTAAGGAGGTTACCGGTTGGAGTTAGAATCGGTCGAGGTGGTTGTGAATAGCTAATAGGTGTGGTAGTTTCTTTGTGTTAGATGATGTTGTTGGCTAGTGGATGTGTTTCCGGAGTGTTGAGGTGTATTGGCGTTGGTGTTTGCAATAGGAGGGTTGTTTATGTAGGTGATGGTTTGTAGCTTCCTTCGAGGAGTTGGGATGAGGTTGTGTTGAGAGCTGTAGATAAGGTTTGGCTTGGGATGAGTAGAGGTTTCATAATCTTAATATGTTTGTATGGAATGAGTGGTATCCAGGTAAGGTTAGTGTTATGGTCAAAGCTTGAAGTGGAAAGGCAATGTAAGTTCAAGGGCCATTGTTGTTTGGCCGGGTTCTTGTGAGAAGTGGTTTGTTACTTGAGTACAAGTAAATCTTTTCTAAGTCAGCTAGGAGTAAGTGGAACAGCTGGCGGAGTTAAGGTTGGAGTCTTGTGACGTGGATTTCAGATGTTGTGTGAGTAGTTTTGATGAGTTGTTATAGTAGTGATAGTGGCGGATGTGAAAGAATGTTATCAATACATTGAGAAGTTTAAGTAAGTAGTTGATGCTTAAGAAGTTTTTGCTTATCGTGGTAATTGTTGAGCAGGAGTGGAGCGGTTGGCGAGAGGTTTTAGAAGTAAAGTAGGTTGTGGGTCACATGGTGGCTGAAAAATGGATGGGTTGGTGTCACCATGAGTGCAAGTTTTGTTGAGGGAGTTATGAGATAAGGCGATTTATGTTGTAAAGATTTGAGGGTTCTTCGGGTTGTTGGGGCTATGCACAGTTCGAAGGTGTGAAACATTAAGCTGAGATTAATAACCGAGTGTTCTGGAAGTCTTGAACCGTAAGTAGTGGTGTTGGATTTGGGTATAGTGTAAGTTTGATTTGAGGATGAGTTGATTTTGTGGTGTTTTGGGTTGAGGATGTTTCAATGGTGGTTAAGTCTCATGTGTTACATTGTGTGATGCTTTGGAAGTTTGGTATCGTGCTCATTTCGCAGGTTGAAATTTCGAGGACGAAATTTCCTAAGAGGGGGAGAGTTGTAACACCCCAAATTTAGGCTTAGAAGTTTAGGGTCTGAACCGGATCAGTCTGGAAATCGATTCGAATCTAAAAGGGAGTTTTAGGAAACACCTAGTTCAGGATACTTTAAAAATATAGAAAAATATCTAAAAATCCCCATTTATTATATAAAAGAGAATGGTGAAATCAATTTTACAAAAGGAAGTTTGGAAATACTACATTTCGGTGTAGTGCCAAATCGCAGTTTTTGCAAAAGTGAAATAGTAACTGTTTTGTAAAGGATTGAAACTTTGAATCTTTAAGGAGCTAATTTTACCAAAATGTCTTCATCATATTTTTCCTTAATTTGGGTAATTTTAATAATGTTTTAATTAAAGGAAATGAGGGTTAATTAAATGAGAAACTAACTTTGAGTATTCATAACTACTTTTCACAAATTTTCCCTCTCTTCATTTTCTCTCAAATTCCTTTCAACCAAACACATTTTCTCCAGCAAATTTACTTTGATTTTACACTTCATTTGATGAGATTTCAATTCATCTTTGATTCTTAATCAATTCCTCATCAAATCCACTTGATTTCTACATTGAATTTTCAAGAAAATTTGCCCAAATCAAGGAGAAATCATCTTTTAGAGGCAAGCTTGTTCTTCTCCTCTAAATACTAAGTTCCTTACTGAAATTCCCAATTTGTCAATCCTTTATTAAAGATTTATGAATGGTTTTGATATTGGAAACAAAAATTTGGCTTAGAACTCAAGATTTTGGATGAGATCTTGAGGATTTTCGTGGATCATGGTTAGGCTCTGTTTTAAGCTTGTTTTCTAATGTATTTTGGATGTTAATTGATGTTACAAATGAGGTTTTATCAATCCAATCCCGAATAGGTTTGTTTTCCTAAGTTTTGCTTGCTAGAATGGTGGTTTTTGGGGTGGTTTTGGTGATCTACTGTTGCTGGAGGTATAACGTCATGTTTATGTTTCTTTTTATGTTAATTGATGTTTAGAAATGTTTAGAATTGATAGATCTTGGCTTGGCTTTGTTTTGGGAGAGTTTGGAGGTGATTTGGGTTGTTTTTGGTAGCCGAAATGAGGTTCTTGAGTAGAGCAGTGAGTTGGGTTGTATGGCTGGTGATTTTAATGCATGGTGATGCATTAATCCTCTGTTGTTATGCGTTGAAAACATGGGAGAATGATCCGGAAGTGATAGAGGTGGCGTTGGAGGTTTCAGACGCTTGGGAGGCATGTAGGCTAGCATAGTTTTGTGTATTGGTAAGTGAGATCGTGTTTTCCAGCTTTGGAATGATTTGAAAAGAGGTTTGGGAACTTAAATTTAGGCTTGAAACGCCGGTTTAAGTTCGGAAGTAAGTAAAGTGGAATTCTCTCTCAATTGTGCTATTATTGTTTTGAAAACTATCAAAATGGGTTTTGATGTGATTGATTTGACAATGTGGTTTAATTTGTTGTTTGAGCGTGGTTTTAAAGCATGTGAGTTGGTTTTCAAACTTGGTTTGAGGAAAGATGCATGAAATTGATATTCCTTGTGAGTATGAGTTGTCAATTTGTGTCTCGAATGCTTTGTTCGGCTTTTTGGTCTTGAAGATGTTGCATGCTTTAAAAACAATGAATGTGTTGATGTTTAACATGATATATATTGGAATAGATGATGTAAAGATTACCGGATATATTGATCGATCAATAGGATGTAGAGTGCACTATAAACTAAAAATTCGTACGTGCTCTTGGGTGTCGCCCCAAAGAGAGAGAACAATGATGGGCATTCAATTGGAGTAAAACTTGGTGAATTATCCAAGCTTTTGGCAAAAAGAGTTTTTGCCATGAGACCGATGATGGGCATTCCATCAGAGTAGGATTTGGTGAAAGACCAAGCTTTTTGGCAACAAGAGTTATTGCCATGAGACCAATGATGGGCATTCCATCGGAGTAGGACTTGGTGAGAGACCAAGCTTTTTGGTAAGAAGAGTTATTGCCATGTGAAAATGATGAGGGCATTCCATCGTAGTAAGACTTGGTGAAATACCCAAGCTTAGTGGCGAGGGTAGATACCGCCATAAGAGCCGGTGGCAAGATCCCACCGGGGTAGGACTTGACCTCGAGTCAAGCTGTCCGCATATCCGTGTACAATAGAATATGAAAAATGCCAATATATGAGAATGAAATGTGTCACATGTACCAATGCTTGAGATGTTGCATGTAATGAGAAATGCATATGAGATAATAATTTTATGAAATACTTTTGTGTATCAAGCATATGTGGCCTTGCCATGAGATTTGCATAGGTTGTATGCATGTGTTAGCTAGATGGTACATGTGGTTTTCAAAATGGAGTTTTGCTTATGCAAATGTGGTTTTGAGTTTATAAAATGCTTTTGAGTAACAAGTATGTGTGGCTTTTCCATGAGTTTTTCATTTGTTGAATGCATAAGATAGATAGAAGGAACATATGGTTTCCAAAAGGTATTTTGCTTTGAAATGATCATCAGGCATGAGAAAAGTATGGTGTGAAGTTGAAGTATTTTCCAAGGAAATTGGTATAAACTTTGCATGAAATGTTTATGTATAGAAAGGTTTAAATGATAGTAATTGCAAGAATGTTTTTTGGGGTGAGTTGTTTAGTGTATCAAAGTTAAATGCTGGTTTTCTTGTTGAGCAATGCATGTTTTAAAGAAATGGTGTTTCAAAGGAGATTTTCAATCAATACTTTGGTTTATTGGGTTGTGATTACATTATAAGAAGGTTTTATGAATCGATGCATTGATGGTGTTTTGGTTTTGAGCTTTCCTCACTAAGCATATGTGCTTACGCTCCTTTTTGTCCATCAATGCAGATATTTGAAGTTGGGACAACAAGAAGCAATGGATTCAAGAAGAGCTCCACTTGAGAAGTATTTTTGGTTTATAGCTATTGATAATAAAGGCAATGGGGGGAAAACTTTTATGTTGTTGTGTAATGACGTTTTTTATCTTAATCATGTTCGGTTTATGGTTTGAAACTTGTTGATGATCGCTTTGCAATATTTGGATCTTCTTCTTCATATGTTGATATGCTATGTTCTTTGATTAAGGTAAGATCTTGTGTTGAATGAGATTAGGGTGTTGGTGTGCCTAATGCTTGTTTTGTATCTAGCCTTTGATGCAATTTGATGATTATAATGCTTAGCATGTTGTTGATATGATATGGAATGTTTTAAAGTATGTTTGAGGGTGTCTTAAGGTGAAAACCAGAAGTTTCTGCTGTTTCTGGGCAGGTTGTATCGAAACACCCTTGGCTGTTTCGAAACGGGTGCTTGAAATGGCTTGGGCGTTTCGGAACGGCTAGAAGTGTTTCGAAACACTTTGGCTACTGGAAGTGTCTATTTCGGAACTAGGTTCGGAACACACCTGCGTACCAAAACAGTCAACACCGTTTCGATACCGGCGTCCGACATGGGTGTTTCGAAAAGGATGTCAGTGTTTCTAAATGGGTGACCGTTGGACACAATTTTGAATTGCTTTGAAGTCTGCATGGTTTACATTTTAGTCCTGAATGTTGTAATCACAATTGCTTGAGCTTGAGATGTCTTTATAAGCTGAAATTTGGCAAACTGACTTGTAATATGATTAATTGAGGTTTGGTAAAACTAAATTCTTGAAAGTCATTTTATTTTCCAAAATTTACATTTTGGTCCCTAATAGTGTATATCTTGTAATTGGGTCCTTAAATGTTTCCCAATCGCTGTGCTTTTCTCTTCCAAGGTTCTTGGGCTTTCACATAGGTTTAATGTGCATCTAGAGAAGATAAAATAAAAAAGGGTCGTTAATCAAGGTTGACTTTCGGGTTGAATTTGGTTTTCCCCGTGTGATCTTCGTAGTGCGGGTCTAGCGTCTAGGCCGGGCTGAGGGGGTTACAACAATTGATTGCAGAGGAAACTTGATTGTGGAGGCAATTGTGACTAGTTTAATTGTCGTAGCAACTGGGTTCCTTCCTTCAAAGCTCAGCAAAGCGTTCTTCAATGTCTTCTTGTTATCCCTAACTCAAAGAACTGGTCAATTGTGCATGCCTTGGTGATACATCCCTACGTTAACCTTAGGTGAACAAAAATCGATCTTATGCTCCTTTTAGCCGATGAAATATGAATCTTATTCCTAAGATGGATTAACCTCTATTAACGATTTGTTGAATTAAGGTCACACTCATTCGTTTCTTAAATCTAACTCTTCCGATGCTAGATAAATGGATAACTCTAGAGATCCTCTCCCAATTCATTTAAAATAAAAATAAGAATCAAGATTGAACAAACTTTGAATTTAAATTGCCAACAAAAGCCTAAACAATCCAAACATTTTCACAACCACAAAACCCAATAACCCAAGCCAATTTAATTTAGTTCATGGTTAGGTGTAAATGAAATACAAATGAAATATTCCCCAACATGAATCGCATTGAAACAATGAAGAAGAAGATGAAGTCTGCGATCAATTCCCTTTTTCTCACTCTCGTCGAACACCTTGAAGGCTGTGATTTGGTCTCTATTTGTAGGAGATGATTAGGTCTGGTTTGTTGTTGACGATGATAAGTTTATGTTGGAATTAAATTGAATAAAAGAAATAATAAATCTCTTTTATCTTTATCCTTAAAAACTCCTCATAAATCTAAATTTTAATCTTCATTGAATTCTGCATGTAAATCCAAATCCTTGGGATTTTGTAACGCCCCGGTTTTGGGCTTGGATGTTTTGGGCGTTGACCGGTTCGGTCAAAGTGTTGTTCGAATCTAAAAAGGTGAAATTAGGAAAGCCTAGTTCGGGTTGCATTAAAAATATGGAAAATGTTCTAAAATCATCTTTTAATATATATGAGTGAACTGTGAAATCAATTTTACAAAATGAGGTTTGGAAGGGTGACATTTTGGCTAGTGACCAAAATGTAATTTTTGAAAGTTGCGTGATTGTTTTAGAAAGGATTGAAACTTTGAATCTTTAAGGAGCTATTTACCCAAAGGGAGTTTCTCCAGATTTTTCTAAGATATTTTAATGTTTAATTCTGATTTTAAAGCTAAAGAAAAGTGGAGGGAAATCATTTTGGCTATTTTGCAACTAACTTCCATATTTTCCAATTTTCCTTTTCTCTCATTTTCTCTAAACCCAAACACTTTCTCTTCAGAGATTTCCTTCAGATTTTGTCACTCAAATCTCTCTTTTCAATCCTCTTTTGATTTCTAATCATCACATCAACTAAACCTCACCATTTGCAAGTTGTTTCTTCAAGCTTTTTGGTTCTAAAAGAGGAGAAACTCAAGTTTGGAGGTAAGAACGTCCTTCTCCTCTAAACTATCAGTTCTTTACTGAAATTCCTAAGTTCTCAATCCTTAATTAATGTTTTATAAATGGTTTTTAAGTTGTGTAAATGGATCTTGGCTTAAAATGCAAGATTTGGTGATTTTTGATAGATTTTCGTTTGATCTTTTAAAGCTGTGATTTGAAGTGTGTTTTTGATGATAAATGAATGTTAATTTGATCAGGAATTGAGTTTTGATTAATGCAATCCCGGATAGGTTGGATTTCCTAAGTTTAGCTTGTGATTCTTGGTTGTTTTTGAGGTGATCTTGTGGATATGATGTTGCTGGAGGTATAAGGATGTTGTTAGGTTCTTTTTAGATGTTAAATGATGTTAAAGGATGTTTAGTTTTGATGGTTTATGGCTGGGCTTTGTTGAGGAGTTGTTTGGATGCATTTTCGGTTTTGTTTGGTGGCCGAAAATGGAGTGTGGATGAGAGCAGCCAGTTTAGGTGCTTTCATTGAAGCTATTAATGCATGATGATGCATTAATCCTCTGCTTTGATGTGTTTAAAACAGGGGAGTCATCTTTGGATCCAAGTGGTGGTGATCCGGAAGCTTGATTCGTGCTTCGGCAAGAGGCGAAGTGGAATCGGTGAGTGAAATTGGGTTTTCGGCTTTGAAACCAATGTCTTGGGAGCTTAGTTTAAGTCTAAATAACTTTACTAAACTCAAGTGTAAGTTTTCGAAAAAACTCTCAAGTGGTGGCCATGGTTTGATTGTTGTGCAATGTGGTTTATTGCATGTTTTAAATTCTGTTTTGAAAGCATGATTTAGCATGGTTATTGCTGATCTTGTAAGCCATATGTTGAAGGAAGCTCAAGGTAAGAGTTCCTTGTTTTTGAACATTGATTAAATGTGGTTTGATGCTTTAAAATGCATGATGATTATGGCTTGGTTAAATGCTTTAAAACAATGGATTAATTGATGATAATGATGTATATTGGAAGTGATGTTTTGAAAAAGGTTAAGGTCACTAAGGTGGTTAAAAGTCCTTGAGTGAGCCTTGTGGATTCTAAGAACTTCATGGTGGTTAGAAGTCCATGATGATTCTTGCTAAGGTCACTAAGGTGGTTAAAAGTCCTTGAGTGAGCATTGTTACTTAAGAACATCAAGGTGGTTAAAAGTCCTTGGATGGTTCTTGTTAAGGACCCAAAGGTGGTTAAAAGTTCTTATGTGGTCCTTGCCATGGTGTTTAAAAGTCCATGGGCCAAGGTGTTTAAAAGTCCTTGGGGCCAAGGTGTTTAAAAGTCCTTGGGATTAAACTTGTAAGAACACAAATGTGGTTAAAAGTCCTTGTGTGGTTCTTGTGAATTATAAGATCACAATGGTGTTTAAAAGTCCATGTGTGAGTCTTATGTTGATCTTGTTTTTAAAAAGATGAAACTTATCACTTGTTTCCAATATGACATGTAATGATATGGAAGCATGTAATGCTTGTTTAAATTGCTTTGAGCATGAGTAAATGATGATTTGAAGTATGATTTATAAATTGTTTTATAAATGCATTATTGAATGGTTTTTAATGAGCATACCTCACTAAGCTTTTGCTTACGCTCTCTTTCGTTTTTCTTAAACCAATAATGCAGATCGTTAAGGTACTTTGAGGGCAGCAAGGAAGGCAAGCATAGAAGTGGAATTAAGCTCAAGTATGAGAAGATTTTCTTAAACACTTTAGCTTTTGGGCATTTGGCAATGGGGGACCTATGTGTATGTTTTGGGAGATGTTTTGAACTCCCTAAGTATGTTTAATGTTGATTGGAAATGCTGGTTTTTGTAATTGGCCTTTACATGTTTGAATTGGAAGTTTTATGCTTGAATGGTTTGCTTGTGTAGGAAGCATGCCTATAGAATTGGGGCTTTTCATATATGTTGATATTATGCTGAATGGTTGATGCAAATAAGTCTCTTGTATGATATTTGAGTTGTTGGTAAAGTTTGGTAGCATTTGGAGCATGATTGGTTGATCAATTGCATGTTTAAGGAAGCCTTTAGCTGCATTCTGTGCAGGCTGTTTCGGAACAGAGGCTACCGTTTCGGAACGGGTGCCTTGAATCAGCCCAGGCGTCCGAAACGGGAGACACCGTTCCGAAACGGAAAGGCCACTGCCAGCCCTCGTTTCGGTACGCGTTGTGGAACGGCCCCGCGTTTCGAAACGGGCTCTCCCTGTTTCGGAACACGTGACCGTTGGGGGCTGACATTGGTAGTTAAATGTTTTGGAAAGTTTGCATTTTGGTCCTGAATCTTGTTTGTGCAATTGAATGAGTTTGGGATGTCCGTTTGAGCTGATATTTGGCAGAGAAGCATGAAATCTGATTAATTTCAAGATGGTCACTTTAATTTGGGCTAAGGCCTCATAATTTATAGAACTTACAATTTGGTCCTTAAAGTTGTAAATTGTTCAATTGGGTCCCTGTTTGATCTCTGATGTTTATGATCTTTGAGTATGTTGTTTGTATGATCATAATTAGGGTTAATGTGCATCTAGACAAGTTTAAAAAGAAAAAAAAGGTCGTTAATTAAGGTTGACTTTCGGGTTGACTTTGGTTTTCCCCGTGTGACTTTCTTAATTCGGGTCAACCGTCTAGGTCGGGTTAAGGGGGTTACATTTGGTGGTATCAGAGCTGAGTTCTCGAGTAATTGGGAATGAATGTGTGCATGATTGAAGTATGTATGCCTTGTATGCTTGTTGATTGAAAGCATGTTTAGTGGCTTGTGTTTTTGGTGCAATTGAGTTGTATGACGTGGTGTAGCATGTTGTAGGTACCCATTGCCAAATCAAAGCTAGTGTAATGATGTTGATTTTGGATGAAATTGAGCTTGAGTACTTGGATTGCTTACCTTGCTGGACCTGACTTTGTTTATTTGCATTTTCATTGCATGGTTAGAGTATGGCACCACGTACAAAGTTGAGAAGTAATGTGCGAGCTACGACTCCAAATGAGAATGAGAATGAGGAAAACGCGGGTAGTGCGGTGTTACCTCCTCCTCCACCTGGTGGTGGTGCTGAAGGAGAAAGAGCGGAAGCTGCAGCTAGTGCTGGGGCTGCTGGACTTGAGGTTGGTCAGCGGCAAGCTATGCCTGACATGATGATGTTGGTGCAAGCTATTGCTGGTGCTTTTCGAGCGGCAGTAGCTGGAGCTCAAGGAGCTGGGCATCAGGGAGATGCTGGAGTGAGACTACCTTTGGAGTGCTTACGCAGTCTTGGTGGGACTGAGTTCAGGGGTATGTCTGCTGAGGGTTCTGAGTCCTGGATGGAGAGTACCAAGAGGATCTTGGGTCAGATGAGTTGCACTGATGTGCAAAAGTTGGGTTGTGTTGTATCCATGCTACAGGATGATGCTTATACGTGGTGGACGACCACTATAGCTGGGATGGCTGAAGCTGATGTAACTTGGACATTCTTTCAGAATGTGTTCAAGAGGAGGTATCTTGGTGTAAGGTACCTGGATGAAAAGAAGTGTGAGTTCATGTCTCTTACCCAGGGGAGCATGACTGTGGCTGAGTATGAGGTGCAGTTTGTTAGACTCAGTCAGTATGCACTGAGCTGATACCTGATGAGCGGGCGAGGTGCGAAAGATTCCCTTACGGTTTAGTGACGGATGTGAAGATGTATGTGCTGGCCACTGAGTATGATGATTTTGATGTGCTGGTGGGCCGAGCTAAGGATATTGAGATGAACTTGGGTTTATCTGCCAGAGGTGCTGGGGCAAGTTCTAGAAAGCGAGCTGCTGAGTTTATTTCCGGTGGTGGACGGAACAAGAGGGGACGCGATCAGAAGTATCAGTCCTCAGCCAAGAGAGGTGGTGGAGCATCTGCTCGGGGAGGCAATGCTAGAGCTGATCCGAGTGCTTGTTGGATTTGTGGTTCACGTGGTCACATGAAGCGTGACTGTCCTCGTGCTGTGAGGGAGGTGCAAGCTCCTGTTGCGGCAGCTGGAAATGGATGCTGGAATTGTGGATCTGCGGATCATTTGAGGCGAGAGTGTCCTATGTTGGCTGGTGGCCAAGTGCGTGCTCCTGTTGTTGCTGCTCCGTAGAGAGGTCGTGGGCGCGGCCGTGGTAAATTCCAGCGGAGAGAGGAAGGTGGTCGAAGAGTGGCCCATGTTGTGGCTATTCAGCCTGAAGGTGGAGGTCAAGCGAGGGTGTATGCTCAGAGGGAGGGGAGGAATGACGCGGATGTGATTGCAGGTACCTTTACTTTGCAATCCTTGTCATTACTTTCCTTGTTAGATTCTGGATCTACGCATTCATATATTTTGCGTGAGCATGCTGAATTGCTTGGTTTGCCTGTTAAGTCTTTGGATGTTGGTGTTCGTGTCACTAGTTGTTTTGGTGAGACTGTTGTGACTCGAAAGCTGTATAGAAGGTGTCCGTTGGTTGTTCAAGAACATGTTTTTCATGTTGATCTTATGGAGTTGCCTTTCTATGGTTTTGATGTGATCCTTGGTATGGATTGGCTTGCTGAGCATCGTGCTGTTGTGGATTGTGAAAATAAGCGAGTTTCGTTGAAGCTTGCGGATGATTATGAAGTTGTTGTGGTTGGTGAGAATGTGAAGTTTCTTACCAATGTGGTGTCTACCTTGGAGGCAAGCAGGATGCTGAGGCAAGGTTGTGAAGCTTACCTGGCTTTTGTGATGAATCCTAGCTCAAAGGAGTTAAGGGTGCATGATATCAGAGTTGTGAAGGAGTTTCCTGGTGTGTTTCCTGAGGAGTTGCTTGGTTTACCCCCTAATCGCGAGGTGGAGTTTGGAATTGAGCTGTATGAGAATACAACTCCTGTGTCCATTACTCCCTATAGAATGGCACCAAAGGAGCTGAAAGAGCTGAAGACGCAGTTGGAAGAGCTGCTTGATCGTGGTTTCATTCGGCCGAGTGTGTCGCCTTGGGGTGCATCGGTTTTGTTTGTGAAGAAGAAGGATGGCACTATGAGAATGTGCATTGATTACCGTCAGCTGAACAAGTTGACTGTCAAGAATCGGTATCCTTTGCCGAGAATTGATGATCTCTTTGATCAATTTCGGGGAGCTGCTGTATTCTCTAAGATTGGCTTGAGGTCAGGGTATTACCAGTTGAAGGTGAAGGATGCGGATGTGCCTAAGACAACTTTCAGGACAAGGTATGGGCATTATGAGTTCCTTGTGATGCCATTTGGTTTGACAAAGGCTCCTGCTGCTTTCATGGACATGATGAATCGTGTGTTTCATGAATACCTAGATAAGTTCGTTGTGGTGTTCATTGATGATATCCTCGTGTACTCGCGTACTGAGGATGAGCATGAAGAGCATTTGAGGATTGATTTGCAAGCTTTGTTGGAGAATCAGCTTTATGCTAAGTTGAGCAAGTGTGAGTTTTGGCTTAAGGAGGTGGTGTTTCTTGGGCATGTAGTTTCTGCTGAGGGGATTCGTGTTGATCCTCAGAAGATTGCGGCGGTGATGAACTGGAAAGTTTCTATGTCTGTTCATGCGGTCCGTAGTTGTTGCAAAAGGATGTTAAGTATGAGTGGATTGAAGCGAGACATCAGGCTTTTGAGAAGCTTAAGGTGGCTTTGACGCAAGCTCCTATCTTGGTTCAGCCTGAATCAGGGAAAGAGTTTGTGATCTATAGTGATGCGTCCTATGTTGGTTTGGGATGTGTGCTGATGCAAGAGGGTAAGGTTGTGGCTTATGCATCACGACAGTTGAAAGTGCATGAGCGCAATTATCCTACGCATGATATTGAGTTGGCTGCAGTGGTTTTTGCTCTGAAGATCTGGAGACATTATCTGTATGGTGAGAAGTGTACTGTGTACACGGATCATAAGAGTTTGAGGTATCTGATGTCTCAGAAAGAGTTGAATCTTAGGCAGCGGCGTTGGATGGAGTTGCTCAAGGATTATGATTTGACGATTGAGTACCATCCTGGAAAAGCTAATGTTGTGGCGGATGCCTTGAGTAGGAAGGTAGCTGTTGAGCTGAGGGCTATGTTTGCCAGCTTGAGTATATCGCGTGATGGTGGTCTTGTAGCTGAGTTGCAAGTGAAACCATCTATGGTTCAGTTGATCAACGAAAAGCAGTTGCTGGATAATTCCTTGGTGTCTCATGTTCAGGATATCGCGGAGGGTAGGCCTTCAGATTTCTGCTTTAATGATGATGGTGTGTTGTGTTTTGGGAGTCGGATAGTAGTGCCCAATGATGTTGAGTTGAGGCGTGCTATTCTGACTGAAGGTCATAGTAGTCCTTTTGCTATGCACCCTGGTAGTACTAAGATGTACCGTTATCTTCGTGATGAGTACTATTGGGTGGGTTTGAAAAAGGATGTTGCAGAGTTTGTGAGCAAGTGTATGGTGTGTCAGCGAGTTAAGGCTGAACATCAGGTTCCTTCAGGGTTGTTGCAACCGTTGAGAATCCCTGAGTGGAAGTGGGAAAGGGTTACCATGGATTTTGTATCTGGTTTACCTTTGTCGCCGTCGAAGAAGAACTCTGTGTGGGTGATTGTGGATCGCCTGACGAAGTGTGCGCATTTCTTGCCTGTGCATACTACGTTTTCCTTGGATAAGCTTGCGGAGCTGTACATTGCTGAGATTGTGCGGCTGCATGGTGTGCCTAAGTCGATTGTGTCGGATAGGGATCCGAGGTTCACATCGCGTTTCTGGCAGTGTTTGCATCAAGCTTTGGGTACAAGGTTGAATTTCAGTACATCCTATCACCCTCAGTCGGATGGTCAGTCTGAGCGTGTTATCCAGATTTTGGAGGATATGTTGAGGTGCTGCGTGATTGAGTTTCAGGGCTCTTGGGAGAAGCATTTGCCTTTGGTGGAGTTTGCTTATAACAATAGTTATCAGGCAAGCATTCAAATGGCACCTTATGAGGCTTTGTACGGAAGGAAGTGTAGAACTCCTCTTTGTTGGGCTGAAACGGGTCAAAAGTTGGTTTCGATGCCGGCTTTGTTGAAAGGAACCACCGAGAAGGTGAAGCTCATCTGTGAGCGGTTGAAGGCAGCCTTTGATCGGCAAAAGTCTTACGCGGATTTGAAGCGTAAGGAGATAGAGTATGCGGTAGGTGACCGTGTGTTCTTGAAGGTTTCACCTTGGAAGAAGGTGATGAGGTTTGGCCGGAAGGGTAAGTTGAGCCCTAGGTACATTGGACCATATGAGGTGGTTGAGCGTGTGGGTCCTGTTGCGTATCGGTTGAGGTTACCTCAAGAGTTGGAGAAGACTCATGATGTGTTTCATGTTTCTATTCTCCAGAAGTATAGATCAGATCCTTCGCATGTGATGCCCGTGGAGGAAGTGGAACTGAATCCGGATTTGACCTATGATGAGGAACCGGTGAAGGTTCTAGATTCGGATAGCAAGGTTCTTCGTGGCAAGACCATCGAGTTGGTGAAGGTGCTGTGGAAGCATCGTGGTGTTGAGGAAGCCACGTGGGTGCGGAAGGAAGACATGCTGAAGCAGTTTCCTTATCTCTTTCCTTCAGGTAAATTTCAGGGATGAAATTTCTTAAGGGGGGAGAGTTGTAACGCCCCGGTTTTGGGCTTGGAAGTTTTGGGCGTTGACCGGTTCGGTCAAAGTGCTGTTCGAATCTAAAAAGGTGAAATTAGGAAAGCCTAGTTCGGGTTGCATTAAAAATATGGAAAAATGTTCTAAAATCATCTTTTAATATATATGAGTGAACTGTGAAATCAATTTTACAAAATGAGGTTTGGAAGGGTGACATTTTGGCTAGTGACCAAAATGTAATTTTTGAAAGTTGCGTGACTGTTTTAGAAAGGATTGAAACTTTGAATCTTTAAGGAGCTATTTACCCAAAGGGAGTTTCTCCAGATTTTTCTAAGATATTTTAATGTTTAATTCTGATTTTAAAGCTAAAGAAAAGTGGAGGGAAATCATTTTGGCTATTTTGCAACTAACTTCCATATTTTCCAATTTTCCTTTTCTCTCATTTTCTCTCAACCCAAACACTTTCTCTTCAGAGATTTCCTTCAGATTTTGTCACTCAAATCTCTCTTTTCAATCCTCTTTTGATTTCTAATCATCACATCAACTAAACCTCACCATTTGCAAGTTGTTTCTTCAAGCTTTTTGGTTCTAAAAGAGGAGAAACTCAAGTTTGGAGGTAAGAACGTCCTTCTCCTCTAAACTATCAGTTCTTTACTGAAATTCCTAAGTTCTCAATCCTTAATTAATGTTTTATAAATGGTTTTTAAGTTGTGTAAATGGATCTTGGCTTAAAATGCAAGATTTGGTGATTTTTGATAGATTTTCGTTTGATCTTTTAAAGCTGTGATTTGAAGTGTGTTTTTGATGATAAATGAATGTTAATTTGATCAGGAATTGAGTTTTGATTAATGCAATCCCGGATAGGTTGGATTTCCTAAGTTTAGCTTGTGATTCTTGGTTGTTTTTGAGGTGATCTTGTGGATATGATGTTGCTGGAGGTATAAGGATGTTGTTAGGTTCTTTTTAGATGTTAAATGATGTTAAAGGATGTTTAGTTTTGATGGTTTATGGCTGGGCTTTGTTGAGGAGTTGTTTGGATGCATTTTCGGTTGTGTTTGGTGACCGAAAATGGAGTGTGGATGAGAGCAGCGAGTTTAGGTGCTTTCATTGAAGCTATTAATGCATGATGATGCATTAATCCTCTGCTTTGATGTGTTTAAAACATGGGAGTCATCTTTGGATCCAAGTGGTGGCGATCCGGAAGCTTGATTCGTGCTTCGGCAAGAGGCGAAGTGGAATCGGTGAGTGAAATTGGGTTTTCGGCTTTGAAACCAATGTCTTGGGAGCTTAGTTTAAGTCTAAACAACTTTACTAAGCTCAAGTGTAAGTTTTCGGAAAAACTCTCAAGTGGTGGCCATGGTTTGATTGTTGTGCAATGTGGTTTATTGCATGTTTTAAATTCTGTTTTGAAAGCATGATTTAGCATGGTTATTGCTGATCTTGTAAGCCATATATTGAAGGAAGCTCAAGGTAAGAGTTCCTTGTTTTTGAACATTGATTAAATGTGGTTTGATGCTTTAAAATGCATGATGATTATGGCTTGGTTAAATGCTTTAAAACAGTGGATTAATTGATGATAATGATGTATATTGGCAAGTGATGTTTTGAAAAAGGTTAAGGTCACTAAGGTGGTTAAAAGTCCTTGAGTGAGCCTTGTGGATTCTAAGAACTTCATGGTGGTTAAAAGTCCATGATGATTCTTGCTAAGGTCACTAAGGTGGTTAAAAGTCCTTGAGTGAGCCTTGTTACTTAAGAACATTGTTGCGTGTAAAATAGTCTATCGCAATTGTAGTGCAAGTGTACACGACGCAAGTAGTAAATTGATACTAAGTATCGGATATCGTCTCCACAGGGATTGGGCTAATGACTTCACCTTGATTTACTGCACGAAGTAAAGGAAATAGTTTAGAATTGTCACGAGAATAATATAATAAAAACGTAAATAAAAGGATTGGAATATCAAGATAGAGAGAATGGGCTGGTATTGAATTGTTCGGTAGTGCAGGTATTGAATTGCTTAGAATCTCCAGTTCTGTCGTCGCTCCCGTCGCCGACAGCACCTGTCGCGGCGTCTGTCCGTTAGCTGTCGCGGCAGCAGACACTAACTCCGTACTTCAAGCTTGGCAAGAATCCCAGATCTGCCTTGCCCTATCCCTAGGCACAAGTCTGTCGATGAACACGTCTTTGATGATACCTCCCGGCGTGAATCGAAGGATGAACACCGATGTGTATGAATTCTTCCTTAGCCACTTAACCTCGCCTTATCCCTAAGCACGAGATGGTTCAACTATAAACTAGAGAACGCGCTTTTATCTCTTTCGTATACTTAACTCTCCCGATGCTAAGTAAATAGATAACCTCACAATGCTCTCCCGATGCTCTTGCAAGATATTAAAACCAAGATAAAAGAACTTGAAGTTTATTTTATTGAACTTGAAAAAATCCTAAAACAAAGCAACCCTTGCAACTACTTTACAAAACAACCCGTAGCCCTAGGGGGAATTTAGAACATGTCGGTGACGGGTGGACGGCAGGGGTTTTTGTTTCGGTTATGGGGTATCGGTTATGCCTCTAGGTTAAATCTATGCCCTTATATAAGCTTTGGGCTCAAGTTATCTAAGGTAACAAGGATTACAACTTTAATTAAAAGTAAGATTCTAATAAAGACTAAATCTCTAAAGTCTCCTACTTTCCAGCCGCATCCTAGCTTTTAGGAATTTCCTCTCTTTGAGCTTTGGCTTGACATATCTTTTGATCCGGGGCTTGGAAAAATATTTGGCTTTCACACGACAGACGGGCAGATTTTTCTCTATCTATCGAGGTCCACTTGACTTTTCCTCTTCATAAATCTGCTGTCACCTTGCTGTCGTGACAGGTCCATGACAGGTTCGTCTTCTTCAGCTGCTTGTCCAGTTCAGCTTTCCTGCTTATCTGTCCTGCGTCTGCCTTCATTGTCAACCATGGCAGTTACCTGCAAAATACACCATCTTTTAGTAGAATCCGTGCCTTTTATATAATTGTGATGTTTTATTGAAAACTAACCTAAATGCAATGCAATGATGCTTGAATGCAGCAGAAATATGGGTTAAAAAGGGTGTAAATAATAGAACTTTTACACACTCAACAAACATCAAGGTGGTTAAAAGTCCTTGGATGGTTCTTGTTAAGGACACAAAGGTGGTTAAAAGTCCTTGTGTGGTCCTTGCCATGGTGTTTAAAAGTCCATGGGCCAAGGTGTTTAAAAGTCCTTGGGGCCAAGGTGTTTAAAAGTCCTTGGGATGAAACTTGTAAGAACACAAAGGTGGTTAAAAGTCCTTGTGTGGTTCTTGTGAATTATAAAATCACAATGGTGTTTAAAAGTCCATGTGTGAGTCTTATGTTGATCTTGTTTTTAAAAATAATAGAACTTTTACACACTCAACACACCCCCAAACTCAAGTTTTTGCTTGTCCTCAAGCAATCAAGACTTAAAATAAAAATGAAAATTTTTGTGTTGGCCTTCAAACAGTGAACTGTCCCTTTACCTGTCGCTCATTCTCTATGGCAGCAGCATCCTGTCGGAAAGATTAGGATCTGTCCGGAATCTCCCTATAGCTCTCGTGCAGTGTGTGCATGCTTGTGAACAGTTATATGCTAAGACTCTCTTAGTTTCACTAGAATATTCAACTCCTTAACTCGAATTTTTTTGCCAAAGTTTAATTTTTTTTAGAAGGCACATTTTCATGCTTCTTTTTCTTCTATTTTTCAAGCTAAATTTTTACTAGAGCCAGTTTCGGGCACCTCTAGTTAGCTTCCTAGAGCCGGTTTCGGGCACCTCTAGGTTTTTAATTTTCTTTTGCTAAACTTCTTTCCTAGAGCCAGTGTTAGGCACCTCTAGGGGCTATTCAAGTTCTAAGCTTCCTATTCTAGTTTGGCTAAAAGAAATCTAAGCAATATAACAGTCACAAAAGTGTTTAAGTTTTTCAGAACTATAGAAAGGCTCTAAACTTTTCCTTAACCTGTCCTAAAGATGCTGCCACGACAGAGCCGTCATGACAGGTAAGTTAACTCCACAGTTTTAAGCCAACAGTTTTAACTTTCTGATTTTTTTTAGATAAAATAAATAATAAGACAAAGCAATTAATAAAAAGATGTGCTAAAGACTCCATTAAAGATGGAGGGTTGCCACCCCCAAACTCGAGGGTTGCATTGCCCTCAATGCAAAATGACACAAAAATGAAAGAAAGACAAGAGAAATAAAAGTACATCACATAAATATAAGGGCATGCAGTAATAAGAGGAGAAAAAGAAATAAAAACTTAAATTTTATTCGCTGTCCTCGCTGCTGCTGCTGACGCGGATCTGATGGCGGCGTCTGTGTTGTGGAGGTGGCTGGGCAGGTTCCGGAGCAGGTTGATCAGCAGGTTCTTCCTCCGGTTGGGGGACAGGGTCGTCGGCAGGTTGAAGGGCAGGTGGCTCCACTAGCCTGATGTCGGAACTGCTGCTGCTCTCCCATGAGCTGCTGGTTATGATGGCTTTGGACAGCCTTATCTTGTTTGCCACGTGCTTAATGCGTTTGACTCGCGTGAAGTCGCTCTCCAAATTCCGCCGGACAAGAGGGCTGTCATCAGTGGCAGCTCGCTTCGTTCCTCGAGGGGAGGTGTCTGTCGGTGGGCTGCCGGCTGCCGTCGGGGCAGGGGATGGTGCGGAAGTGGCAGATTGTGTATGGGGAGAGACAGGTGGTGTGGGAGTGGGGGAGGGGATATTGAAATAATGGGCGGGGAAGGTGGGGAAGATGACATCCGGAAAATTCAAAGTATTAGTGATGAAGTTTACCGTTGCATTTGAGAAGTCACGGATGAAAGTCATCAAACCCATCTGGCGCTCCTCTACCCTCAGGATGGCAGCAAGGATGTGGGCGTTCTGATCTGCCGGAGCGGTGTTGGTGGCAGCTTCTGGGGCAGGTTCGGTGGCAGGTTCATCATCGGACTCAGCAGGAGGGGCGTTTGGATCGAAGGCGTTGAGGGGCGATACGACTATGACCTCCATGAGGCTGGAGATGTTGTTGTCTGTCCATCCGCTGCCCGTCTTGATTTTGTCTGAGGGCTCCTCCGGTACGGCAGCGCAGCGGCAGAGGGCGGTGATAGTGAACGGCAGACAGAGTCGTGAGTCGGAGCGGAAAGCACAATCAAGGATGCTGTCCCGCATGTACCTGCCCACATTGATGGGCCTGTCGTGCATAATAGAGTGGATAAGGGCCAGCCGCTGTCGGTTGACTGTTGTATGGTGGGACGAAGGCAGGATACGCTTTTTGATAAAAGCGTTCCATAGTTTTGCCTCAGGGAGTAGCTGCCCCCTATTGACAGAGTGGGGGTTCTTCTTACTGGTGCTCCATGTCGTACCAGCCTCTGTCAGCTCACTCATGACAGCATCATGTCCGTCAGTGTCGAGGGTGTCCCAAAATTGTTGGTGAGCATCATCATTGGGGCCAAAGAAGAGGCCGAACACATGGTTGATGCTGCTAGCGCTGAAAGGAACTGTCACTCCTCGGACGGTGACAGATGTCGCCGTCTTGCTTTCGATCGCCGCATAAAATTCCCAGACAAAAGTGTCATTAAGCTCTGCCGGCTGCTCGGCAAAGTCCTCCCAAAGTTGTGCTGTTATGGCCTTCATAATGAACGGCCGGAGTCCAAAAAGAGGTGCATCTCTGTTGTAAATGAAGCCACGCTCCTCCCATAGCTCCTTTTTGGTGAATGGCGATGCTGCTGCTGAAGAAGAAGCGGCAGCAGTGTTTTGACGGGATTGTCGTGAAGACATTTTGGTTGCAAGGGCTGAAAAAGAGAAAATAGATAAAACTAGAGGAGAATAACAAGAGAGAAAAATCGGAAGTAATGAAAAATGAAAATGGGAAGGGGTTTATATAGCTGTTGGGTATCTGCCCATTTAATGCCGCAACGGCAGGCGGGAATAACGGGGCGGTAGATTGAATGTAGCGTGTCTGACGCGTCTGACGTGCATTAATGCGTCTGCTGTGCGTCTACCGCACGCTTCTGCGTCTGCTGTGCGTCTGTTGACAGCCTGTCAAATCCGTCTGCGCCGGCAGCCGAAACGACAGGTTACCATAAATGGGCTTTATTGGGCTGGTGGATGAGCGGTGGGCTTGGGCCACTTCTTCTGTCTCACTTGACTCCTTTATTTCCTAAAAACTGAAATTATAAAAACAAAACATTATTCGAATAAAATAAATCTAATTCCTAATAAATAATATTAATAATAAAAATAGAAATAAAAATAAAAAATTAGGTTAAATTAGGGATGCCTTGTGGGGCATCACCTAAAGTAACCACTTCCTGTATTCCTGGGGCTTCAGTCCCTTGATAGTGCTTGACGCGTTGACCATTGACTTTGAATTGGTGCCCGTCCTTTAGTGATTGAATTGTAATGGCACCATGGGGAAAAACTTGAACTACTTGGAACGGGCCAGACCATCTAGATTTGAGCTTCCCTGGAAAGAGTTTCAACCTAGAATTAAACAACAACACAAGCTGCCCTGGGCAGAACTGTCGTGGCAGCAACTTCTTGTCATGCCACTTCTTAGTCTTTTCCTTGTAAATCCTTGCATTGTCGTAGGCCATTGTTCGTATTTCATCGATCTCATTCAAATCTAACAGCCTTTTCTGGCCTGCCTTGTCCAAGTCCATGTTTACTGCCTTGATCGCCCAATATGCCTTGTGCTCTATCTCGACAGGCAAGTGACAGGTTTTCCCATAAATCAAACGGAATGGAGACATGCCCAATGGAGTCTTGAAAGCTGTCCTGTATGCCCATAATGCATCATTCAGAAGCAAAGACCAATCCTTCCTAGTTGGTTTAACCATTTTTTCAAGAATGTTCTTCACTTCCCTATTGGATATCTCAGCCTGTCCATTGGTCTGTGGGTGGTATGCTGTCGCGATCCTGTGCTTGACACCATATTTTCTCAAGGCGGCAGCAATCACCCTGTTGTCAAAGTGTCTCCCTTCATCACTGATAATCGCCCTAGGGATGCCAAATCTAGAAAAGATGTTTTTGTGCAAAAACTTTTGGACCGTTTTGGCATCATTCTTTTGAGTTGCGATTGCTTCTACCCACTTGGAGACATAATCTACTGCTAGGAGGATATAAAGATTTCCACACGAAGATGGAAAAGGTCCCATAAAATCAATCCCCCAAACGTCGAAGATTTCGACTTCTAAAATATTTTGCAGTGGCATCTCGTTTCTCCTCGAGATGTTACCTGTCCGCTGGCACCTGTCACAGTTTTTGTAAAATTCCTGTGCGTCCTTATACAGTGTCGGCCAGTAGAACCTTGACTGCAGCACCTTGGTAGCAGTTTTATTGCCTCCTAAGTGTCCTCCATATTGTGAAGCATGACAGTGATGGAGAATGTCTTCTTGTTCTTCTTGTGGTACACATCTCCTTATAACCTGATCTGCGCACATTTTGAAAAGAAGAGGTTCGTCCTAATAATAATGTTTAACATCATTTTGAAACCTCTTCTTGGCTTGATAAGTAAGATCAGAAGGTAATATTCCGCTAACAATAAAATTAACGAAATCAACATACCAGGGAAGGTTAGAAGACTTACCTGCCGCCATTGCTGTCGCGACAGCTATTGCGGCAGCAAAGAGCTGCTCATCTGGGAAGGTCTCCAGTATGTGTGTCTCATCTAACGGTAGACTCTGTCCCGTCTCCAACCTCGACAAGTGGTCTGCCACCTGGTTTTCTGTCCCCTTTTTGTCTTTGATCTCAAGGTCGAACTCTTGTAATAGCAAGATCCACCGTATCAATCTCGGCTTGGCATCCTTCTTTGCAAATAAGTACTTGAGGGCAGAATGGTCGGTGTGCACTATTACTTTCGTCCCAAGTATGTAAGAACGAAACTTGTCGATGGAGAACACCACAGCTAACAGCTCCTTTTCTGTGGTGGTATAATTCACTTGGGCATCATTTAATGTTTTGTTGGCATAATATATGACATGAAACAGCCTGTCCTTGCGCTGCCCAAGTGCTGCCCCGACAGCATAGTCACTAGCGTCACACATAATCTCAAACGGTTGTGTCCAGTCTAGTGGCTGTACTATGGGGGCTGTCACTAGCTTTTCCTTCAGAACCTTGAATGCTTCAGTACATTCTTCATTAAAGTCAAAGGGTCGGTTCTGCTCTAAGAGATGACATAGGGGTTTCGTGATTTTTGAGAAATTGGCAATGAATCTCCTATAAAAACCAGCATGCCCTAGAAAACTTCTAATGCCCTTGACTGTTGTTGGCGGCGGCAGCTTCTCTATGACTTCAATCTTTGCCCTGTCGACTTCTATACCACGGCAGCTAATCTTATGGCCTAGGACTATCCTTCATCCACCATAAAATGGCATTTTTCCCAATTAAGAACAAGATTAGCTTTTTCACATCTTTCAAGTACCTTTTGAAGGTTGCCGAGGCAGCTCTCAAAATCGTCTCCAAAGACGGAAAAATCATCCATGAAGATCTCGAGGAAGTCCTCTACCATGTCGGAGAATATTGCCATCATGCACCTTTGGAAGGTGGCAGGTGCGTTACAGAGGCCAAACGGCATCCTCCTAAATGCGTATGTTCCATAGGGGCATGTGAAAGTCATTTTCTCTTGGTCTTCCGGTGCAATAGCAATTTGATTATATCCTGAATAACCATCAAGAAAACAATAGTAAGGTTTACCCGCTAATCTGTCAAGCATTTGATCAATAAAGGGTAACGGAAAGTGGTCCTTTCGGGTAGCTTTGTTAAGCTTCCGATAGTCCATACAAACCCTCCAACCGGTCACAGTCCTGGTTGGGATTAACTCGTTGTTTTCGTTGGTTATCACGGTCATGCCTCCTTTCTTGGGAACACATTGCACCGGGCTTACCCATTTGCTGTCGGAGATGGCGTAAATAATACCTGCATCTAACCATTTAATTATTTCTTTACGCACTACCTCCTTCATCGCAAGGTTTAACCGCCTTTGGGCATCAATAGTCGGCTTATGATCTTCCTCTAGTAGGATTTTGTGCATACAGATTGCCGGACTAATGCCCTGAATGTCTGCTATCGTCCATCCTATCGCCATTTTATGCTGCCTCAGCATGTCGATCAGCTGTCGTTCCTATTCCTGCGGCAGCTTAGCAGAGATGATTACGGGCAGTGTGTCATCACAACCAAGATAAGCATATTTAAGCTGCCCTGGCAGGGGCTTAAGTTCTAAGACAGGTGGTTCAACAGTAGAGGGCTTTTGGATTAAATGGTTATCCGAAGTGTAATTCAAGGGTTCGAATAACTTACCTGGACGATGGTCTAACCAGTTTACCTCCTCATGACCTTCAGTATCAGATGTATCGGATTCAGAAGAGTCACTGTCGTCGGTGTTGTCGTCGTTGCTGTCGTCGTCACTGTCATGACAGGCTTGTAGGTGGCTGTCGCAGCAGTGACCAAATTTTATATCTCGGCAGCCCGACCTGATGCAGGGTTGATCAAAGGTCACCTCAACGATGGTCTTGCATTCCTCGTCCACATCGGCATGTTTCATTGCTTGGAGAACATTCAACTTAATTTCTTGATCGTTCACGCGCATGGTGAGTTCTCCTTTCTCCACATCAATCAATGATCTTCCTGTGGCTAAGAAGGGTCGCCCTAGGATGACTGGTGCGTTCTCATCAGCCTCACAATCTAAAATAAGAAAGTCAGCAGGAAAAATAAGTTTATCCACTCTTACCAAAATATCTTCAATTTTTCCCTCGGGGTGTACGTAAGAGCGGTCGGCTAGCTGTAGGGTAACTGTCGTGGGCCGCGCCTTGCCAATACCTAGTTTCTGAAAAACAGATTTGGGCATTTGATTAACACTAGCACCAAGATCACAAAGTGCCTTACCCACAAATTTATCGCCGATTACGCAAGGTATGAGGAAGCTCCCCGGATCCTTCTTTTTCTGGGGTGGCTGCCGATGAAGAATACTCATGCAACCTTCTTGCATCCTTACCGTTTCAAATTCCCCAAGTTTAGATTTTTTAGACATGACATCCTTTAGAAATTTAGCATAACCGGGCATCTCCCTAACAGCATCTAACAACGGAATGTTAATATGAACCTGTTTAAAAATATCATAAATTTTTTTGAGTTGAGATTCATGCTTAGCTTGCTGTATCCGTTGAGGGAAGGGTGGTGGGGGACGATAATCAACAATGCGTCCTTCCCACTGCATGCGAATCTGAGGACGATAATCATCCTTTTTCTCCTCTGTCGCTTCTGCTGTCGTGACAGGCTCATCGGCAGCAGTCTGTTTGTCACCTGTCGGGGCAGCTTCCTCGGCAGGTTTATCCAAGGCAGGTTCCTTTTCTGTATCAACTTCTTTTTCCGGCCCTGGTAGCTTTTTCCCACTCCTAGTAGTAATTGCCTTACATTGCTCATGTGGGGGTGGTCTAGCATTTTCAGTATTGCTAGGGAAACCTCCATTCTGCCTCGGTTTAATATGCTGCGACACCTGACCCATTTGTATCTCTAGAGATTTCAAGGTGGCCTCATGGTTTGTCATTCTCATCTTAGTTTCATCCATAAAATTTTCCGACTTCTTGACAAACTGATTAATATTATCCATATACGTGCCAGTCTGGGACATAAAGGTGGCCAGAGTCTGCTCCAATACACTACTCGTGGCAGGTGGTGGCTGCTGTTGTTGCTGAGGCGGCAGGTTCTGCGGCAGGTTCTGCGGCTGCAGTTGCTGTCGCGTCAACAATCTAGGACCCCCCTGATTCTGATTATATGCTTGTGGATTTAGGGCATTGTTAGGATTACTCCAGGAAAATTTGGGATCTTTCCTCCAATTAGGGTTGTAGTTGTTGGAATTGTAGTTTGGCTTGTAATTTCCAACATATTTTCCCTCTTCTATATTTATAGGGCACTCTTCACTACTATGATTTCCTTCACAAGTAGCACAAATTTCCTCGACAGCAAATCCTCGTAAGTCCTCTTCACTTAATAAGTGTTTCATTGCTATAGTAAGGAATGCTACCTGAGATTTCATAGTGTTGTCGGCCTCATAGTCCTTGACAGCAAGTACCCGTTTACTCCCTCTTCTAGCTGTCGGAAACTGCTCCTCATTCTTGGCTAGATTTTTCAGAACTTGCAATGCCTCGTCCGGATCTTTATCCAATAATAGTCCATTTGCTGCAGAATCAATGCGAATGCGAGTTTGTAAGTTACCAGCATTATAAAATTTAGTTACCTGATTCCAGACAGGGAATCCATGCATTGGGCAGTTCCGAAGTAGAGTAGTAAATCTATCCCAGGCCTCGTGCATCGGCTCGTCATCTTCCTGTTGAAAAGTAGCAATTTCGTTACGTAATCCTTCAGATAAATGCGAAGGATTAAAACGAGATAAAAATTCACGAGTTAGATCTGCCCAAGTCATAATAGAACCCGGTGTAAGTTTATTCCACCAAGTTTTAGCTCTGTCCCTCAATGAATGGGGGAATAACCGAAGCCTCAGTATCTCCAGACTAATTCCTGGCAGCCTAAACGAACCACAGATCTCCTGGAACGTTTTGAGATGCTCTCTAGCATCTTCTGTCGCAGAACCACTAAACTGCCCGGCGTTGTTGATCATACTAAACATGACAGGTTTAAGCTCGAAATTGTCAACATCAATATCCGGCAGCGTGGTCTCCAGCTCTACATGACCGTTCAGCATGTAGTCACGACATGACCGTCGTCCACCTGCCCCAGGCGGGTCGCCGACAGGCGGTATGTCTCCTCCAGCAGGCTGGTTACGGGCCATCTGCTCTAGCTGTTCTTCAAGGTATTCGTTCCTGTCTAAAAGGTGGCGAATCTGTTTCTTGAGATTGAATGATCGTTCGATTTCCGGATCTAACTTATACTCAGGATCTTCGCCTCTTTTCGATCTGCGCATAAACAAAAGAACCTTGTGAAAAGAAAAAGTTGAAAACACAAAATAAAAATTAAAGAAAAACTAAAAACGAAAACAAAAATAAAAATAAAAGCAAAAAGTGCAATAAAAGAAAGATGTAGTTATGTTGCCAATCCCCAGCAACGGCGCCAAAAACTTGTTGCGTGTAAAATAGTCTATCGCAATTGTAGTGCAAGTGTACACGACGCAAGTAGTAAATTGATACTAAGTATCGGATATCGTCTCCACAGGGATTGGGCTAATGACTTCACCTTGATTTACTGCACGAAGTAAAGGAAATAGTTTAGAATTGTCACGAGAATAATATAATAAAAACGTAAATAAAAGGATTGGAATATCAAGATAGAGAGAATGGGCTGGTATTGAATTGTTCGGTAGTGCAGGTATTGAATTGCTTAGGATCTCCAGTTCTTTCGTCGCTCCCGTCGCCGACAGCACCTGTCGCGGCGTCTGTCCGTTAGCTGTCGCGGCAGCAGACACTAACTCCGTACTTCAAGCTTGGCAAGAATCCCAAATCTGCCTTGCCCTATCCCTAGGCACAAGTCTGTCGATGAACACGTCTTTGATGATACCTCCCGGCGTGAATCGAAGGATGAACACCGATGTGTATGAATTCTTCCTTAGCCACTTAACCTCGCCTTATCCCTAAGCACGAGATGGTTCAACTATAAACTAGAGAACGCGCTTTTATCTCTTTCGTATACTTAACTCTCCCAATGCTAAGTAAATAGATAACCTCACAATGCTCTCCCGATGCTCTTGCAAGATATTAAAACCAAGATAAAAGAACTTGAAGTTTATTTTATTGAACTTGAAAAAATCCTAAAACAAAGCAACCCTTGCAACTACTTTACAAAACAACCCGTAGCCCTAGGGGGAATTTAGAACATGTCGGTGACGGGTGGACGACAGGGGTTTTTGTTTCGGTTATGGGGTATCGGTTATGCCTCTAGGTTAAATCTATGCCCTTATATAAGCTTTGGGCTCAAGTTATCTAAGGTAACAAGGATTACAACTTTAATTAAAAGTAAGATTCTAATAAAGACTAAATCTCTAAAGTCTCCTACTTTCCAGCCGCATCCTAGCTTTTAGGAATTTCCTCTCTTTGAGCTTTGGCTTGACATATCTTTTGATCCGGGGCTTGGAAAAATATTTGGCTTTCACACGACAGACGGGCAGATTTTTCTCTATCTATCGAGGTCCACTTGACTTTTCCTCTTCATAAATCTGCTGTCACCTTGCTGTCGTGACAGGTCCATGACAGGTTCGTCTTCTTCAGCTGCTTGTCCAGTTCAGCTTTCCTGCTTATCTGTCCTGCGTCTGCCTTCATTGTCAACCATGGCAGTTACCTGCAAAATACACCATCTTTTAGTAGAATCCGTGCCTTTTATATAATTGTGATGTTTTATTGAAAACTAACCTAAATGCAATGCAATGATGCTTGAATGCAGCAGAAATATGGGTTAAAAAGGGTGTAAATAATAGAACTTTTACACACTCAACAAACATCAAGGTGGTTAAAAGTCCTTGGATGGTTCTTGTTAAGGACACAAAGGTGGTTAAAAGTCCTTGTGTGGTCCTTGCCATGGTGTTTAAAAGTCCATGGGCCAAGGTGTTTAAAAGTCCTTGGGGCCAAGGTGTTTAAAAGTCCTTGGGATGAAACTTGTAAGAACACAAAGGTGGTTAAAAGTCCTTGTGTGGTTCTTGTGAATTATAAAATCACAATGGTGTTTAAAAGTCCATGTGTGAGTCTTATGTTGATCTTGTTTTTAAAAAGATGAAACTAATCACTTGTTGCCAATATGACATGTAATGATATGGAAGCATGTAATGCTTGTTTAAATTGCTTTGAGCATGAGTAAATGATGATTTGAAGTATGATTTATAAATTGTTTTATAAATGCATTATTGAATGGTTTTTAATGAGCATACCTCACTAAGCTTTTGCTTACGCTCTCTTTCGTTTTTCTTAAACCAATAATGCAGATCGTTAAGGTACTTTGAGGGTGGCAAGGAAGGCAAGCATACAAGTGGAATTAAGCTCAAGTATGGAAAGGTTTTCTTAAACACTTTAGCTTTTGGGCATTTGGCAATGGGGGACCTATGTGTATGTTTTGGGAGATGTTTTGAACTCCCTAAGTATGTTTAATGTTGATTGGAAATGCTGGTTTTTGTAATTGGCCTTTACATGTTTGAATTGGAAGTTTTATGCTTGAATGGTTTGCTTGGTAGGAAGCATGCCTATAGAATTGGGGCTTTTCATATATGTTGATATTATGTTGAATGGTTGATGCAAATATGTCTCTTGTATGATATTTGAGTTGCTGGTAAAGTTTGGTAGCATTTGGAGCATGATTGGTTGATCAATTGCATGTTTAAGGAAGCCTTTAGCTGCATTATGTGCAGGCTGTTTCGGAACAGAGGCTACCGTTTCGGAACGGGTGCCTTGAATCAGCCCAGGCGTCCGAAACGGGAGACACCGTTCCGAAACGGAAAGGCCACTGCCAGCCCTCGTTTCGGTACGCGTTGCGGAACGACCTCGCGTTTCGAAACGGGCTCTCCCTGTTTCAGAACAGGTGACCGTTGGGGGCTGACATTGGTAGTTAAATGTTTTGGAAAGTTTGCATTTTGGTCCTGAATCTTGTTTGTGCAATTGAATGAGTTTCGGATGTCCGTTTGAGCTGAAATTTGGCAGAGAAGCATGAAATCTGATTAATTTCAAGATGGTAACTTTAATTTGGGCTAAGGCCTCATAATTTACAGAACATACAATTTGGTCCTTAAAGTTTTAAATTGTTCAATTGGGTCCCTGTTTGATCTCTGATGTTTAAGATCTTTGAGTATGTTGTTTGTATGATCATAATTAGGGTTAATGTGCATTTAGACAAGTTTAAAAAGAAAAAAAGGGTCGTTAATCAAGGTTGACTTTCGGGTTGACTTTGGTTTTCCCCGTGTGACTTTCTTAATTCGGGTCAACCGTCTAGGCCGGGTTAAGGGGGTTACAGATTTATCCCTTGCTTCTCATGCTTATCTCAGATTAGATGGAGTTATCAAGTCATCTTTGGCAATCAGCACGGCAGACCCTTAAGAATTCTCCTAAATTGCTATGGAAATTCATGCTTGCTACGACAATCCAATCCTGCACCAAATAACACACACCAGCAGAATATTTTCCACAAAACCAACCAAAATGTAATATCAGGCTTATTAATGAAGGAAACTATGATATCATGCATGAATGACTAACAATGCAACTAAAATGAGCCTAAGACTAACAATAATTATGAGTCAAAGGGTAGAAAATATAAAACTTTTATATTATTGATTACTTGAATATGCCATGATTCTTGTCTAGCTTGTTACATGATCCTTGATTTTTGATCACATGATTAAATAATGCCTTGGTAACTAGTGAGTCATAGGCAGAATGGTATGCCATAGAGTCTTGATCTCATTTGTGTTGGGCCGGGCTAAGGCCATTTGTTTTGGCGACATTAGGAGGAATGTGTGTTATGGTCTTTGGTGACAATAGGAGGGATATGACCAGATACTTGTTTTGGCGACAATTGGTTGGCGACTCGATTACCTAGACTGTACTATAAATGTAGAGCGCTTGGGTGTTCTTCATTTATGAGCGCAAGTGCACACTCTTGTCAAGTTATAGTATAAAAGATATCGTCTCTCACAAGGATTGGATAGCTTGATTCGAGTTGTAAGTCCTACACAAGAAAAGCAAATGCACAATTAAATTGGATGTTGAGGAAGAAAGTAAAATAAAAACACATGTAATTGAAAAGGAAGTGATCAGATTGACAGAGAGGGCAGAGTTATGATGCTGCTTGGTGTGAAACTGTGTTGAATAGGACTAGTCGTTTTGCGCTTCCAGACTCTACTGCCTCGGCGGTGGATGGTAGGTAGACTTCTGAGACCCTCTCCCTGCCTCAACAGGGGAATGGAACTGTGTCTCGGCGAAAAACTCGGTAGAACTACAAGGCTTGACAAAACGCTTCAAAAGTGACTCCGCTTATTTCTAAGTTAGAGTTCTGTTGATGCCCACTACAGATAATATCAGTCGCGACGTGAATCGTGCAAAGACAGCAATGCTGATTCATCCTCTTTTAGCCTCCTTAAACCCTTAACCTTCAACTAGCCCGGATTGATCGCACCATCTATAGATGAAATCGTACTTACTCCTTTCATGAGTTCGACTCTCTCGATACCGAACAAATGGACAAAATTCAACTAATCTTTCGCCTTAATTGAAAACTATGAAGAACATGGAATAAGTAAACCTTGTAATTTTATTTGCAAAAATAAACTTTAAATCCTAAACAACCGTTCTCACAATTAATTATAACATAACCCAAACCCAAGGAGAAATTTACAACATGTCGGCGGCAAGAAAACCAAAACTATGCCTAAGGAAAACCTCATGTTCTTTTGAATTAGAATTACAATGGGTACAGATAGGCATTAGCCAGGTTTAGTCTTTCTTGAAGTAGAAGTCTTCAATGTAGTTGTTTATATTAAATGTGGCTTTAAACTCTGACTTCTTTGAGTTGAATGTGGAATTTATCATGTTGCCTTGATCCGCAAGTAATCTTGAGATTCTCATTCGGCGGCTCTGCCCGCTGCTACAGACGTCGAAAAATTGAGTGTGCATCATCAATAGAATCAAGATTTTCTGCTCTACAGATTGCACTCCGGTTCTCCAACTCCGTAGTCTGCTGTCTTGGGTGGGGAGTTGGGCGGCGACATCTACTAGTCAGCTATTGTCTCTGTCTGGAACTGCATCAGTACAACTCTTAGGTGTCTTATCCGCCTTTTTAGGGATGGAGGATGCTTCAACTTTTTGGCAATAAAAACTTTTAAAAATCAACGGAGTCGCCACCAATATTTTTTGAAAAAAAGTGTGATTGGACCGCTTTTAAAACAATAGGGTTATTTTAATAAAACATTTTGTTTTAATAAAACGACGATTTTGGTCTGCGAAAAACAAGAAAACAAGTTCGGGTGTCGGTTAAACGTGGGGAAGGGTTGGCACCCCCATGACGCCCAAAATTGGTACCTAATTGGTTTTAAAATCATTTTCAAAACTGGAATTTACAAGTTCACGAAGGTTCGACTTTACTTGTCCGTTTAATGAATATTAGTCTATTTTAACGACCTTATCGCCCGGGAGATGAACTTTAATCAGCGCCAACATTTTTGGCGCTAATCTTTCATTCCCGTTTGATAAGACACCGCATTAAATTAATTTCACATTTCAAACAACAAAGAGATTTAGTGTGTTGAGCATTTTATTCTTTTCTAAGTTCGATTATTTAAAAAAAAACAAAACCTTAAAAAAAACATCTATGTCTTTTATTCCTAAATTAAGGTTTAAGTATGCTTAAATGTACTTTGTCTTTTTATGAAGAGCATTTTTCAACAAAACATGTCTTTATCTAAGCTTTAGTCCCTAATCCTAAGTTTTCTCCTATTTCTATAAAAAACAAACAAACTAATCATTATTTTCACTTGAGTTTTTTGTTATTCCTTAAAAAAAACATTTATTTCATTTTTTACTTTTTAATTTTTAAAAAAACCAAGATCCTTTTTACATTTTTTACCGTTTTTGTTTTTTTTTATGTTTTATCACCTTTTTATTTTCCATTTCAAAACAATAGATTTTTTCTTTTTTTTAACTTCTTTTTTCATTTCTTTTTTATACTTTTACTTTTGAAAAAGACCCTTTTTAAAATAAACTTTATTTTAAAAGATTTTCTTTTAAGCTTTTTTCAAAACTTTATTTTCTCCTAAAAACCTAAAACTTTTACCTTAAAACCTTTTATTTTCATTTTTCTTTTCAAAAACAAAAACTTTATGACTTATTTATTTTTTAAAGAAAAAACATCTTATTTTTTTAAATCACTCAACCCGTTTATTATTAAATCTAAATTTCAAAAAAAACCTTTTATATTTTTTAATCCAAATTAAGCCCTTTATTATTTCAACCCATGCATTATTGTGTTTTTTTTCAATTAAATCCCTAACTTTAAGTTTTTTTTTCAATTAAACCACATTTATACAATTTATTCTTGCATTTTAATTTAAACACCTTAAAAATTTATTTCTACATTTCTAAAGATCAAAACAACTTCTACAATATTTTTTAAGCATGCAAATATTTTTATAGATCAAACCAAATTTAAAATAAAGAATTAAAACGAAAACGTTATCGAAATCGTGAAATGATTTTCCGACTTCAAGAACAACCTAAAATCCACAAAAAAACACAAACACAAAAAAAAATTCAACCAAGAAAAGCAATAAAAAATCTAAATAAAAAGTAAAAGAAAATTTAGAAATTTTACCGAAAACGATGAACGAAGAACTCGAATCCGGTCTTCTCGAAATCCTAATAATTGCCTCCGAAAAATTGCTTCCAAACTCGAACTTCCACTCAAAACTTTCACCAACCTTTCAAGAATTTTTTGAGATTTTTTTTCCGGATTTTTCATAGCCTAATTGCATTTTTTCGAGTGTGTTTTTTTCTTGAAATTGTGTGTTGAACAAATGGGTGAAGGGGGGTTATAGTTGATTTTGGGCTTTAAATTCAAGCCAAATCGGGATTTAATCCCCGAATTAGAGCCTAAATCCGACACATGTCTTGATCCTCGGAAAAAGCCCTCAAGAATATCACGATTTGGTTCAAATTTGGGATCGAATTTCTCTTTGATTCGAGCCTAGGGACTGACTTCTTTTACTCTGTTTTTTTGCAGATTTCGGCGAGCACAGGCGGTGGCAGTGAGCGGAGTCGGTGGCATTGGGTCGGCAGCGGCGAGGCGGATCGACTGGTAACAACGGCGTAGGTAGCCGTGGCCGGCAGCCGGCCACCATGGAGGCTCGTCGCGAGGGATTGCTGGGGAACCAGCCCGCGCGCTGGTTCCCCCTTTTTTATTTTCTTTCTTTCCCCCTTTTTGCTGTTTTTGGTTGTTTTTTGGTTGTTTTTCATCACATTTATTATTATTTTTTCACTTCATTTTATTTCCTTTTTCTTTATTTTACACCATAATTATTAGAAATATTTTCTCTTTTTTCTTTTTCCTTTTTTTTCTTTAAAAGATGGGCTTCAATATAAAAATGAGTCTTGTTTTTTTCTTTAAAAATGGGCTTAAAATGGACTTTTAAGGATGGGTCTTTGTTTATTTAAAAAATGGGCCTTTTTATATTTAAAGGAAAAAAGATTTTCTCTTTTTTATATATTTTTATATTTTTTCTTTTGTTTTGGATTTTTTAAAATTAAGGTGAAAATTTAGTGACAACAACAACCCCTCTTTTCTTATCTCTATGCAATAGAAATAAAGCAAAGACCAAAAGGCACTAATTTTCACTGATTTACTGATTGGTTCCATTCACCAAATGCTTGAACGGATAGACGTGCTCTGTTCTCCTTACGCTCGAATAGCTGAGCTGAGTTCCATTCTCCAAATGCCCGAACGGATAAGCTGGTTCTATTCTCCTTATGCTCGAATAGTTGAGCTGGGATCTATTCTCGCAAAATGCCTAAACAACTGAGCTGGGTTATGTCATCTCAAATGCTAAATTAGGCCAAGTCTTCTGACAACTTTCATCCTCTTTATGCTTGGATGAATAAGCAAGCTCCATTCACCTTATGCCTGAACTGATATGCGAATCTTCTTAAACACTTCATCCTCCTTATGCTTGGATGAATAAGCAAGCTCCATTCACCTTATGCCTGAACTGATAGGCGAATCTTCTTAAACACTTCATCCTCCTTATGCTTGGATGAATAAGAAAACTCCATTCTCCTTTTGCCTGAACTTATAGGCTAATCTTCTGAAAAAATTCATCCTCACCATGCTTGTATGAATAAGCAAACTCTCATTTGAACAAGTCTTCCATGTACCTGAAAAAAACAAATTGCAACATGCAATACATTTCTGATGTGCATGCCCCTAGGGATGTCTAGAATATGAATGCATGACAAGTTTTCCTTTTAAAAATCCTTTTCCTTAGACCGTTTTCTTAATTTTAATAAAATTCTAGTTATCGAGGTCAACCCGATTAACATAAATTCTCCCCTAAACATGCGCAGGTAAGACGATTTGCTTCACTTTCCTTTCAACCCTTCTTGGCCTTTTGGCTCTGAATTCATCATTCCCTAGGATAAGGCCCTCTTCTTTGCCTTGGAATTCACCCGTGAGTTATGAACAACTCTGGATTTTGCTTCATTTCTGGTCTTTTGCTGACTAGTTCAATCTTTACATCTTATTCTCACTTCATTGGAAGCATTTATCCTTATCTATCTTCCTAGTAAACATTTTCGTAATCAAGGATGAACCTCCTAAGTCAAGTTTCGACCTTGTAAGGCTGCTCTTATCATCATGTAAGGAAGGCTGGTGGTTAAGAAACGTTGTTTAAGCGCCCAGACATTCATATGGCTTTTCTTCCTTTCAAAGAATTTTGCAACAAGGCTTTACATCTACTTCAAACATTTTAATACCATATGCCCCAAATAATAATTATGGAACACTTCATAGTCCCTGAACTTTTCAAAACATTCACAAAGTAATGCTAAAAAATCTGTTGCATATAAAAATGATTGTCAAATCCATTGATCCTTATTTCAAAGCAAGATGCTAACAAAGATGGGGAAGGAAACAAGAAAGAAAGAAAAATTAATGAAACAAATTTATTAATCTGGTGGCAAACACAAAAAGGTTTATAAAAAGATGGGAAACAAGCATTCAAATATCAATAATCCAAACTTCTCCTTTCAAACGCCAGAAGTAATTTTGAACGTCGCCAATGTCGAGGAAACCTTTAGTACATTGCATGATCTGTGAAGCCCCGTAATCTATTAAATTATCTGAGCCGCCCTTTACGGGTTTTCAACTCAGACCCCCTTTTGTTTTAAAACACCCTTTGTGGGTTTTCATTTTGAACCCTCATTTTCTTTTTCTTCTTTTTTCTTTCTCTTTTCCCTTTTCTCTTTTTCTCTTTTCTTTTTTTCTTCTTCTTTTTAGGCATAATACTTCTTGACACCATCAAAGTTTATCGAGTTTTGAAACTCATTTCCATCCATCCCAGCTAAAATCACTACTCCACCGGAAAGAACCTTTGTCACAATGTACGATCCCTCCCAATTAGGCGCCCATTTTCCTCGGGGATCACTTTGAATTGGCAACTTCTTCTTTATGACCAAATCGCCTTCTTGAAATTCTCTAGGGCGAACCTTCTTTTCATAAGCCCTAATCATCCTTCTTTGGTACATTTGACCTTGACATACTCCTTTTAGACTATTTTCTTCAATTTGGTTCAACTGGTCATAGATTGCTTGAACCCATTATGCTTCATCTAACTTGGCTTCCATCAAGACACACAACGACGATATCTCCACCTCGATTGGTAGCACTGCTTCAACTCCATATACTAATGAAAATGGAGTTCCCACGGTAGATGTTCGTATTGCTGTTCGATATGCATAAAGGGAAAATGGTAACTTTTTATGCCAATCTGTATACGTATCAGTCATCTTTGCAACTATCTTCTTAATATTCTTATTGGCTGCTTTTACTACACCATTCCTCATTGGGCGGTATACTACCGAGTTGCGATGCCTAATGTTAAACTGCTCACGGACCCCATCAATCATTCGGTTGTTCAAATTAAAGGCATTGTCAGTGATTAGGCTTTCTGGTAGACCATATCAAAAAATGATCCTCGTTTTAAGAAATTGGAAACAGTAGACCTTGTTACATTTGCATATGAGTCCGCTTCCACCCACTTTGTGAAGTAATCGATAGCTACCAGAATAAAGCGATGACCATTTGACGCTTTCGGATGAATTTGTCGAATAACATCTATGCCCCACATAAAAACGACCATGGAGACGACATGACATGAAGATACTAGGGAGGCGCGTGAACCTTGTCAGTATAAACCTGGCATTTGTGGCATTTGCGGGAATAATTAATGCAATCCCCTTCCATTGTTGACCAATAATATCTGAAATGCATAATTGTCTTGCCGTATTGAAACCACTAGGGTGGGTTCCACAATCTCCCTCATGGACTTCTTCCAAAATCAACTGCGCTTCTTTTACATCCACACATCTTAGTAACATCTGGTCTTGACTTCTTTTGTAGAGGATCTCCCCATCAAGGATGTCTCTCGATGCCATTTTTCCTGATTATTTTCTTTTCATTTTCTGAAGCATGTGCTGGGTATTGTTGATGCTTTATGTACTGCAAGATATCATGGTACCACGGTAAACCAACTTCTACTTCTTCTACATTGTAACAATATGTTGGGAACTCTATCATTTGTAACTTAATAGGCATCATCTCAGAACCCTCGATTGCTTTAAACATGGCAGCCAAAGTAGCTAACGCATCAGCCATCTGGTTATCTTCTCGTGGGAGATGTTTAAAAGTGATCACCTCGAATTATTTAGCTAACTCAAGGACCAACTTATGACACCCTATCAAATTTGCACCTTTTGTTTCCCATTCACAACATGTTTGGTAGATGATCAATGTTGAATCCCCAGAGACTCTCAACTTTCGAATTTTTCTGTCAATGGCTTCCCTTAGGCCTAATATGCATGCCTCATATTCTGACATATTATTGGTATAGAAGAATTTCAAACGACAAGTAAAAGGATAACGATCTCCTTCTAGCGAAACCAAAACTGCCCCAATACCTCGTCCTAAAGCGTTAACAACACCATCGAAATGAATGGCCCAGGATTCCGTTGGTGACTCTTCATCTTCCATAATACACATCAAATCTTCATCGGGGAAACTGAAAACTAATGCCTTATAATCGTCTTGTGCACGACTTGCAAAGGAAATCCACTATGGCGCTTTCTTTCATCGCTTTCTTATTCACGTATTGAATGTCATATTCTGAGAGCAACATCTGCCATCACGCTATTCTTCCTGATAGGGCTAGAGCTTCCATCATAAACTTTAACGGATTTAACCCTAAGATCAACCATGTGGTATGATACCACATATACTGCCTAAGCCTCTTAGTGGCCCATACCACAGCGCAACATACCTTTTCAATCGGAGTATATCTTGCTTCATAGTCAATAAACTTCTTGCTCACATAATATATCGCCTTTTCCTTCCTTCCAGTTTCGTCATGCTACCCTAATACACAGTCCATTGAATTTTCAAACACCATTAGATGGAGTATCAACAGTTTCCCCGAAACGGGTGGCATTAACACTGGAGTATTACTTAGCTGCTCCTTGATCTTTTCTAAAGCCGCTTGACATTCTTCATTCCAGGTCCCCAGGTTGTTCTTTCTAAGCAACCTGAATATTGGATCGCATTTATTCGTAAGTTGGGAGATGAATCGGGCTTTGTAAGTCAACCTTCCCAAGAATCCTCGAACTTTCTTCTATGTTTGAGGAGGTGGAACCTCTTGTATTGCCTTTATCTTGTCTGGGTCCATTTCAATCCCTCTTCTGCTTACTACAAAGCCTAACAATTTCCCAGATGTAACCCTAAATGTGCACTTAGCAGGATTAAGCTTTAACTGAAACTTTCTCAATCTTTGAAAAAGCTTACCCAAGTTTGGTAGATGCTCTTCTTCAGTTCTGGACTTGGCAATCATATCATCTACATGAACTTCTATTTCCTTATGCATCATATCATGGAAAAGAGTGATCATAGCTCTCTGATATGTTGTCTCAACTGAGATGGTGGTACCGATCTTTACTTCGCGCTTTTCTTCTTTATTCCCAAGATTCAAAACCTCTAATTTTTCTTTGTGGGGAAGAATTTGCTTTTCCTATCATTCTACCATTATGAGCATATCACCAGACAAATCATACTCTTCTTCATCATTAACACTCTCAACTTCCTCTAAACATAGCGGTAATTCAAAATTAACTTCGAACCTAGTTCAGAGTTATTTGGACCATTGATATCTAAAAACCTGCAAATAAAAGGAGACAAAAAATATGTACCAAGAAATAAAGAATGAATAAAATGTTATGATTTATTATGTTTTTAGGGGTTTGTTTTTGCTTTTTGGTTTTTATGATCTTTTGGTTTTTTGCTGCTATGAAAGAAAGTTTGCCACAAGATGTAATTGGAAAAGTGCATCTTTTATTGAAATTAGAATAATGGTTTTGACAATAGACCGTTTTACATAAGATCTCTAAATACCCTAGGGCATAAGGGTAAAAGAGTTGGTTTCGAGAATTACTTTGAGGTAGTCTTAAAAACTTCAGGGACTACTTCAGCGGTCTAGTTATTCATTTCAACACAGGGGCGAATCTTGGACAAATATTTGATTTCTTCTTCCTCCTCGTCTATGATGGAGCTAATGCTCAAATTCTCAAAAACCTCGCATAACTCCACTTTTCCTCTCTCCTCCTCGTCAAAGAGGGCATTAGGGTCTAGAAGCCCTCCAGACTTGAAAGTAACGCTTAAGGGTGGGTACGTCATTGGCTTCCCTTAACTTCATCTTCCTTCTACTTCATTTTCATGCTTTCATGCTGCTTCTCAACTTTCTTTTGCCATTTATCGGACCTAAAGCCCAAACCGAATCGATCCCTCTTTACTGGGATCACCACATGATAAGGCTTTCCTCGTCTTTCTTCTTTAACTTCCTCTCCTTGCTTCCCAAAGGAAATTTCCTCCGTCGCACACACATCTGATTCATGCTCAACATCTCCATTCTCGAAGAACACAAGTTCCTTGCTATCCATCATGGCTTGAACCATTCGTTTAAACTCTAGGCAACACTGGATCTCATGTCCTTCAACTTCATGGTATTCGCAGTATGGTTTTTCAACGACCTTCATCTTCAAATTATCTCCCTTTAATATCTCGACCGCTACAAACTGAGCCCATACCCAATTCATGGGTGCTTTAATCTCTTTACAATATTCCTTTTTCACTAACTTCTCTTCCTCAAGAACGACATTCACCTGTCTTTTGGTGGGTTGGCAAAGAGTCTCCTTTTTCCTCGAAAGTTTCAAATGATAACATGCCCGATTTCCTTAAATCATTCACCACCCTTTTGAACGCAGTGCAATTCTCAATAGTATGCCCCCTTACTCATGCATGATATTCACATTGGGCCTTCTCGTCATACCATGGGGAATAAAGAGGTGAGAACAGAGGAACATGTCTTGGCAGCACCATTTGTGATTTGACCAACTCAGCAAACAACTCTGCATAGGTCATTGGGATGAGAGGAAAGTAGGGCCTCGAGTTTCATTGATATCTTCGTTATCCTTTTGGGGCGTTTGCAACCATTGGAACTGAGGTGTTGGGTTTGTTGAAGGTGTTGGGCTTGTTGAACACCACACTTGTTGAATAACTGAGGTTATAGACATTCATAGCATTGACTTCATTGTTATCCCTCTTCTTATATGTCCTCTTCGTTTCCCTCTTCTTTTTCCTTTTTTCTTTTCAAAAACAAAAACTTTATGACTTATTTATTTTTTAAAGAAAAAACATCTTATTTTTTTAAATCACTCAACCCATTTATTATTAAATCTAAAATTTAAAAAAACTTTTTATATTTTTAATCAAAATGAAGCCCTTGCATTATTTTTCTTTTCCGAATTAAATCCCTAACTTTATGTTTTTTCAATTAAACCACATTTATTCACTTTATTCTTGCATTTTAATTGAAACACCTTAAAAATTTATTTCTACATTTCTAAAGATCAAAACAACTTTAACAATATTTTTTAAGCATGCAAATATTTTTAAAGATCAAACCATATTTAAAACACAAAATTAAAACGAAAACGTTACCAGAATCGTGAAAAGATTTTGTGACATCAAGAACAACCTAAAATTCACAAAAAAACACAAACACAAACATAAATTCAACAAAGAATAAGCAATAAAAATCAAAATAAAAAGAAAAAGAAAAGTTAGAAATTTTACCGAAAACGATGAACGACAAACTCGAATCCGGTCTTCTCGAAATCGTCCTAATTGCCTCCGAAAAATTGCTTCCAAACTCGAACTTCCACTCAAAATTTCCAGCAACCGTTGGAGAATTTTTAGAGATTTTTTTTTTCAAATTTTTCCAAGCCTATTTGCATTTTTTCAAGTGTGTTTTTTCTTGAAATTGTGTGTTGAACGAATGGGTGAAGGGGGTTTATATTTGATTTTGAGCTTCAAATTCAGGCCATATCGAGATTTAATCCCCAAATTCGGATTTGGTTCAAATTCGGTTCCTGATTTGGTTTGATCCTCAGAAAAACCCCTAAAGAATATCCCAATTTGGTTCAAGTTCGAGATAAAATTTCTCCTTTATTTGATCCTAGAATTTGACTTCTTCTACTCTGTTTTTTGTGTGCAGATTTTGGCGAGCACAGGTAGCGACGGGGAACGGGGTCGGTGGCGGTGAGGCGGACTGGCCGGTGCCAACAGCAATGGTAGCCGTGGCCGGTTGACGTCGGTAAACCACCATGGAGGATCGTCACGAGGGTTAGATGGGGAACCAGCCCGCGAGCGTGCGGCCCACACGCTGGTTCCCCTTTTTCTTTTTTTCTTTTCATTCTTTTCCCCTTTTTTTTGTTTTCATCACATTTATTATTATTTTTTCACTTCAATTTATTTCCTTTTCCTTTATTTTACACCAAAATTATTAGAATTATTTTCTCTCTTTTTCTTTTCTTTTTTTTTCCTTTTTTTCTTTCTTTAAAAGACGGGCTACAATTTAAAAAACGGGCATTGTTCTTTTCTTTAAAAATGGGCTTTTAAGGATGGGTCTTTGTTTATTTAAAAAGTGGGCATTTTATTATTTAAAAGAAAAAAGATTTTCCCTTTTTTATATTTTTTATTTTTCTATATTTTTGGATTTTTTTTAAATTAAGGTAAAAATTTAGTAACAACACTAAGTCTGTTGCTTCAGCATCACATCCTCAGCTCCTCTTTCCCTATGTTAGCCTCTATAACCTGAAAGTAAACTAAGCTAAAACAATATATTTTCTTCACCAAATAAAAGATAATCTAGAAAAACATGGCAAAGTAAAGAAATACTGTGAAATACAATGCGTGGTCCTAATTATGCCTAAAATCTACTAAAAAAACAGCAACAATGTAACTCCCTGATTTTGGGCCTAGTTGTTTTAGACATCGAATCAGGTTAAGTGAACCAGTTGGAAACAATTCGAAACGTATTAGGTGGTTCAAGAAAATCAAGGTTCGGGATAGGATAAAAATATGACAAATATTGATAAAATCCTCTAAAATTATGTTTAAGAGGTTGGTCAAATCAATTTTACAAAACGAGTTTTGTAAGTTGTACATTTTGGGCAATGACCAAAATGGAAAGTTTTGAAACTGTGAAAAAAATGCAATTTTCAAAAGGAGAGTCAAAATCTTAGAATCTTTAGAGAGCTTTTGTGCAATTAAGCCTTTCCTTAATTTGACATGTGATTTAAATGGTTTTTAGATAATTCATTTAAAATGGATTTTATTTATTTATTAAATAAAATTGTTAATTTGGAAGGTTTCATTTACGTAACTAACATTTATCTTCTCATTTTCAGCCAAACACATTTCTAAAACATTTTCTACAGATTTCTTTTCTCCCAAACACCATCTCTTTGATTTCTTATCCATTTCAAAGAATTCTCTTTAATTACTTCAAGATTTGTGAAGCAAAAACTTGTCAAACATTAAGGAAAGCAAGGATTGGAGGTAAATCGTGTTCTCTACCTCTAATCAAGGTTCTTTATTGAAATTCCCAAGATTATTGACTCTCAATTGTTGTTTTTTTAACTTAGTTTTGATTATAGTTTTGATTTAAGATCAAAATCTTGCAAAACTAAGGTTTAATTCTTGATTTTCGGAGTTTTGTTGATGAGCTCTGTTTTAGATGGATTATAATTTAGTTTTGAGATGTTTATGATGTTGAAAAAGAGTTTTAATGATATAGATCCCAAAATCCTTGAGATCCTTGAGTTTTATGACGATCTTAGTTGAGTTTTTGAAGTGTTTTGATGGTTATATGATTTCTAGAGGTATAAGGAAGGTTTTAGGTTGTTTCTAGATGTGATTTGATGAATATTAATGATTTGAAGTGTTGATTGTTGGCTGGGCTTGGTTTAGGAAGCGATCAAATGAGTTTTCGGTTGTTTCGGATGGGTAAATTGATGTTGTGTTGTTGGGAACGAGTTTGTGTTTAGTTGCTGGAGTTAGAATGCATTTTAATGCATTAGATCTCTGTTTTGATGCTCTAAAAGCATGTGATGTTGATCTAGAAGCTAGCAAAGTGATTTTGGAAGCTTCGGACGGGTGATCATCGCGTCGGCAAGCGAAGTTTCACGTATCGGAGAGTGGATGTGTTTTAAAGCTTTGTTAAGCTTGGTAACGAGGTGTTGGGAGGTTAGTGTAAGCTTGAAATTCTTAGCTAATCTCAATAGTAAGTATGGTCACTTGAACTCTCAGATTTCTGTTTGAAATGGACTCCATGGTTTATCATGCTCATGTTTTGATAATGGTTTTTACTCACTATTATGCATGGTTTTAAGCAATGTTTTGCTTATGTTTATACCATGAAATGGCTGGGTTTGATACAAGATGATATGATCTTTTATGAGATGGTATTTGCTATTTGAAAGCATGTTTAATTTTGGGATATGAGATGATTTTTAATGATGCATTGTAAGCAGTGAGTTAACATCGTTTTATGGGTATATTGGCCAGTGAATGATCTATTTTTAATATACGGATACGTTGGTTGACCAATAGGACGTGAGTGCACTATAATCTATAAATCGCACGTGTGTCTAGCTACATGATGTAATAGGGGTGAGCCTATTGCGAGTGGTAGAGGTGAGTCTATCACTATGGGTTAGGGGTTAGCCTAATTCCATTCGTAGCCATTAAGATGGAGGTGATCCCATCATTGAGTATAGGGGTGAGCCTATACAAGTCCGTGTATCCGACATTGTTTATAAAAGTGATAGAGGCGAGTCTATCACAACAGATAGGGGTGAGTCTATGCCGGGATGTTGTAAGACAATATATGTGTTTATTATTGCCCATGTATCATGATTATAATGAATGCATAATGGATTATTGTGCATGAGATGCTTGATGATGAGATGTGGCATATGACAAATCTATGCATGTGAATTAAGCAAGTGAGGCTTAATGTGGATTTGCATTGTGAGCAATGCATGTGGCTAATGATACATAGGGAACATGGTTAAAGAATGTTTTACTTTGGTTTTGAAAGCTTGAATTGAGATTTAGCATGACATGGTTTCAACTTGTGTTTTAAAAGTGCATGTTTTAAAGGAAGGCATGTGTTTACAAAGATTGATGTTTTTTGTTTGAAAATGCATTGATGAATGTTTTGGTTTTATAGCGGTCCTTACTAAGCTTTGAGCTTACGCTCATTTGTTTCATCAATACAGAGAATTATGCACCTTTGGCAGCGAGCAAGCAAGGGAAATCAAAGTGGTTTTGTTAAGCAAAGTATGTGCTTTCATCTTAGTGTAATAAGAGGCAATGAGAGGGATTTCCACTCATGAGTTTCTTGGTGTTATGTGACACCTTCATCATGTTTAGTTTGTGTTTTGAGACATGTAACCCCCTTATCCCGGCCTAGATGCCCGAACCGAGCTAAGAAGACTTTTAGGGACCATTTTGCAAACTACATAAAATAGTGGGACTTTTCCGATTTTAAAGTGACCGATTCTTAATTAGTTATGTAACATGACATCATGTCAAATTTCAGCTCAAACTGATCATCCAAACTCATCCAATTGATCAAATAACATTCAAGGACCAAAACGAAACATTTCAAGACTTAAGAAGATTCTTTTAACTGAATTTTAACTGAATTTCAAGACGTAACATTCCAAGACAGTAGCAAAAGATGGGAAAAGCATATCGATATGCTTCTCTACGTATCGGTACGGCCTTCAAACTTGGCTTGGGTGTATCGATACGCGGGCAATTCGTATCGATACCCCTGTACTGAAAAGCCTGGAATTGGCCTTAGTGTATACTTCCCCGTTATCGATACACATACCAGAAAAGCACATTCCAAAAGCATATAAACACACTTAACCATATCAAAACAAGCTTAAATCACACATACAAGTTATAATCTACCTATTAGACATGTAAACATCATCAAACAGTAAATCATACTCATCGAGCACATCAAACCATGATGAAACATTAGCTATTCAAGCATGCTTATGAAAACAAGCTAAAGCATAGGCAAAACGCTATAAGCAAACCATGAAACCCATTAGAGGCCGATTACAAGTCAAAAATCAAAAACTAAACATGCTTAAGGTAGCAATATTACCAACAACTCCAAAAAGTAGGAATCCCACCCATTGCCTCTTATTACACTAAGGGTTAACCGCATACATCGTTTAGTTAAAACTTTTGGAATCCCTTTGCTATCGGACTGCATTGAATGCTCAATTCTCTGCATTGATGAAACAAATGAGCGTAAGCATATTGCTTAGTGAAGATCGCTAAAACAACATTCATCAATGCATTTCATAAACCATTGCATCATCAATTGCAAACTCACGCCTTTCTTTAAAACATGCTTTTCTAAGCATCAATGCACTTTTCAAACCACATGCTTTGGTCATCATTAAAATAACAACAAATAATCTTTTGCTCATGCTTAAACCAAGCATCACATGCATTCTAGCATAAACCACATGCATCTCATGCTTAAATTATTAATCAACAACACTATATTGGCTCGCAAGTGATCAATTCTCAAACCATACCAAAACCAACACAAATGACACAACCAGATACGCAGATTACAAGCGTTGTCCCACACGCTTCATACACACTACCGAACTACACAAGGCTCACAGACGATAGCAACCCTACATCGTTGTGACACTTGCCAATATAATCATTTAACATCAATATTCCACTGTTTTACAAGCATCAACATAATACTATGTTCACAAGAATAACCATGCTTAATCTCAAATACATACAATTCTTAAATCCAAGGATCATCTACCAAATGCATCCTTAACAACATCACATTAAACACCAACATTATCAATGCTCAAAACATGCTTTAAAACAGTAAATAAAATCACATTTACATCAAGTGCATTTTCCAACAAAACATAGCACATTCAGAGAAAGACTTTCGAATCACTTACTCTTGAGCTTAGCTAAGTGTTTCAAACTTACAGTAAGCTCCCAAGACCACGCTCAAAGCGTTACAAAGCTGGAAAATCTATTTCCACTCACCAATATGCAAAACCACACTTGCCAATGCAAAGATCACCCCTTCGAAGCCTCCAAAACTGCTTTGTTTGATTCCGGATCAAGATCCCATGTTTTCACATCATCAAAACAGAGATCTAAATGCATTAAAATGCATTTCAACACCAGCAACTAAACATAAACTCGTTGCTCACCGAAACTATACCAATTTACCCATCCGAAACAACTGAAAACTCAATTGATTGCTTCCTAAACCAAGCCCAGCCAACATACATCACCTCCAATCAACTATAAACAACAAAACACATCTAAAATCAACCTAAACCCACCCTTATACCTCCAACAAGCATTACTTCATCATTTCACCTCAAAATATCAACTACAACTATCAAGAAACTCAAGGATCTCAAGGATTTCGGGATATATATCAACAAAACTTCTTTTCAACATATTAATCAACACAAAACTCAATTGAAATCAATCCAAAATAGAGCCCAACAAAACCAATCCGAAAATCAAGAGTTTCATCATATTTTTGCAAGATTACAATCTCAAATCAAAACTATAATGAAAACTCAACCAAAAACTTTAATTAGACGCCAAAGATGTTGGGAATTTCAATAAAGAACCTAGACTGAAGGTTGAGAACGAGATTTACCTCCAATTCTTGCTTTCCTCAATGAATGACAAGTTTTCCTTAGCAAAAATCTTGGAGAACTTAAAAGAACTCTTGAAATTTGTTTAGAAAATAATGAGAGACTGTTTGGGAGAAAAGAATTCTGGAGAAAATGAGTTAAAATGGTGTTTGGCTGAAAATAAGAAGAGAAAGGTAGTTACGTCAAATGAAATCTCACTTTTCTTTTTTATTAATTTTAAATAAATAAAAACCCCTTTATTAAATCACTTTAAATCCCTTTTAAAACACATGTCATATTAAGGAAAGGTTAAATTGCCATAAAGCTCCCTAAAGATTCTAAGATCTTGGCTCCTCTTTTAAAAATTGCATTTTTCTATAGTTTTATAACTTTACATTTTGGTCACTACCCAAAATGTATTACTTCCGAAACACTTTTTGTAAAATTGAGTTGACTGGCCTCATAAACAGGATTTTAGAAATTTTTACCATAATTTTATCCTATCCCAATCCTTGATTTCCTTAAAACACCAAACTCGATTCGAATCGTTCCCGACCAGTCCGATCCGATGTCTAAAACATCTAGGCCAAAAACTATGGCGTTACAAGACACGTAATTGGTCTCTATATGGTTTGTGAAATTCTATTTGGTATTTTGGATGTCTTTATAAGTTTTTTAAAGCATGCTTTTATAGTTCCATGATCTTCATGAATTGCCATGCCTAATGATTATATTGTGTATGGTTGTTAATGAATTTGTGTTAGAAATGATTGATATAACATGTATGGTAGATATGGATTGTAACCCCCTTAGCCCGACCTAGACGCCCGATCCGAACCAAGAAGATTACACGAGGAAAATCGAAGCCAACTCGTTAAAGCCAACTTCGATTAACAACCTTTTTTTCTTTCTAGATGCAACTTAAGTCCTATGTGTTCAACAAAACTCTTAAAAGAAATCGGCACAGCGATCAGAGTTCAATTAGGGGTTCAATTGCACAATTTAAGCTTTTATGGACCAAAACGTATTTTTTCAGAAATTACAGGGACCTTTTCAATTTTTAAAGTTACCAATATGCAATTAATCATGTTTCATGCTTCTCTGCAAAATTACAACTCAAAAGAATCTTCCAAACTCATTGAATTGCATACACAACATTCAGGGACCAAAATGTAACATTTCATACTTGTAAAGGCTCTATTTAACTAAATTAAATCTCAGGTATCGATACCATGATACCCCGTATCGATACGCTGGGAGGCAGTAGCCAAAGTTGAGCAAGGGTATCGATACCCTTCCACGAGTATTGGTACGGATGTACAATTATGTACAGGGGTATCGATACACTTCCCCCGTGTATCGATACACCCTACAAAGTTTGCATTGGCTTATCATTACACATGATGCTCGTATCAATACACCTGCACCATTTTAGCTTAAGGGTATCGATACACTTCCCCCGTGTATTGATACACCCTTCAAAGTTTGCACAGACGTATCAATACACCTGCACCATTTTAGCTTAAGGGTATCAATATACTTGCCCAAGTATCGATACCCATACTAGAAATGCTCAAGAAATAGCCCCAAAAATGCATCATATAACATCCATTCACACCCGAAACTCATAGATATGCTTATATCAACATGTCCAACATATTTGCCTAAAAAACTAGCCACATTGCAAGCATTAGGCACAACATCTCATATAGCATATGCAACTAGAATGAACATGCCTTTAACCATAAGCCATAGCAAAACTAAAATGCAAAATGAGGATCCAAAGACCACATAATGGATGTTTACAAGACTCCAAGTACAAACTATACAAGCTCAAGGTGTTTCACATCACCAAACAACTCATGAGTGGAAATACCTCTCATTGCCTCTTATTACACTAAAGTAAACCACATACTTTGCTTAGCCGAAACACTTGGATATCCTTTGCTTGCTTGCTACAAAAAGTGTCAATTCTATGCATTGATGAAACAAAGGAGCGTAAGCATAAAGCTTAGTTACGACCGCTATAAAACCAAAACATTCATCAATGCATTTTAAAAACCAAATCACCATTCTTTGTAACCACATGCCTTCTATTAAAACATGCACTTAAAACATCATTACCCCTTTCAAATCCACATGTTTGTAGCATCATTAATTACAACAGCAAAAACCTTTGCTCATGCTTAAACCAAGCATCACATGTATTCTAGCATAAATCTCAAGCATCACATTCTTTCTCAAAATAAGAATTCATCATTAATTCATTATTCATCATCATTATATTGGCTCGCAAGTGATAATAACAAAAACAATATCCAAAACACCACACAATTCAATACAATCTACACAATCGGATACGCGGATTACAAGCGTTGTCCCACACGCCTCATACACACTACCAACAACACAAGGTGGAGCTTAACGGCACAATCACAACCCCTCAACACTCGTGATGGAGTTTAACGACACAATCACAACCCCTCAACACCCGTGATGGAGTTTAACGACACAATCACAACCCCTCAATATCACTCATCGGTAGTTGTATAACCCACTAGCGAGAGTCGGGACACAAAACAAGGCTTACACATGGAAGTTACCTCAACCATTGTAGTCACCTTAACCAAGCACACACGCGGGAGCAATCCTCCACCGTTGTGACGCTTAACACAGTCAATCCACGAGAGCCATCCTCCATCGTGGTGACACCAATTCCTCAATCGCTAGGGTCTTGGATGGAGTTTACGGCACAATCACAAACCTTCGACATCCAAGGCGACTTTATTCACAGTGCACCGAATCCTATAGTCTGCTAACCATATCCGATTAAAGTAACCAAACGATTTACCATCACTTTCCAATATAATCATCAATCATCATTAATTCACTGTTTTACAAGCATAAACCACAATGCCACTTTCACAAACATTAACATGCTTAAAACCAATTGCATAAATCAAATAAACTCAAGGATCACTTACCATGTGCATCCTTAACAAAATGGCATTTAAAACAAGCGACATCATTGCGCAAAACATGCTTTAAAATAGTAATCAAACCACATTTAAATCAAGTGCATTTTAAACCAAAACATAGTACAATCAGAGAGACTTTCGATTTACTTACTCCTGAGTTTAGCTAAGTCTTTCAAAGTTACACTAAGCTCCAAAAACACGTTCAAAACATTTTAAAGATGGAAAAAAGCTTTTCCACTCACCGATGCGTGAAACTTCGCTTGCCAACGCGAACATCACTCGTCTAAAGCATCCAAAAATGCTTTGCTTGCTTCTGTATCAATGTCCCCTACTTTTAGACCATCAAAAATAGAGATCCAATGCATTCCAACTCCAGCAACTAAACACAAACTCGTTTCCCAGCAAAACTACATCAATTTACCCATCCGAAACAACCAAAAACTCATTCAATTGCCTTCTAAACCAAGCCCACAACAATCATCACTTCCAACCATTAATATATATCAAATCAAACCTAAAAACAACCTAAACCCTTTTTTATACCTCCAACGATTATATAACCATCAAAACACTTCAAAAACTCAACTAAAACCACAAAAAAAACTCAACGATCTCAAGGATTTCGGGATCTATATCATTAACACTATTTTTCAACATCATAAACATCTCAAAACTCAATTATAATCCATCCAAAATAGAGCTCGTCAACATCACTCCGAAAATCAAGAATTAAACCTTGGTTTTGCAAGATTTTGATCTTAAATCAAAACTATAATAAAAACTCAGTTAAAAACAACAATTGCGAGTTAATAATCTTGGGAATTCTAGTAAAGAACCTTGATTAGAGGTTGAGAACAAGATTTACCTCCAACCCTTGCTTTTCCTCAATGATTGACAAGTTTTTGCTTCAGAAATCTTGATGAAATTGAAGAGGATTCTTTAAAATGGTTATGAGATCAAAGTGAGAGTGTTTGGGAGAAAAGAATTCTGGAGAAAAGTCTTTCAGAAAGTGTTTTTGCTGAAATGAGGATTGAAAAGTTAGTTACGTAAACTGAAACTTTTCAATTTACTATTTATTAATAAAATAAAATCTCTTTTTAATCAATTATTTTAAAATTCACTTAAATCACATGTCAAATTTAAGAAACGCTAAATTGCACAAAATCTCCCTAAAGATTCTAAGATTTTAACTCTCCTTTTGAAAATTGCATTTTCCACAGTTTTAAAACTTTACATTTTGGTCACTATCCAAAATGCACCACTTCCAAAACACATTTTGTAAAATAGATTTGATCAACCTCTTAAACAAGATTTTAGAGGATTTTAGAAAATTTTATCATATTTTTATCCTATATCGAACCTTGATTTACATGAACCACCTAATACGATTCGAACCGTCTCCAATCGATTTGCTTAACCCGATCCGATGTCTAAAACAATTAGGCCCAAAATCGGGGCGTTACATGGATGTGAATAGTTGTTGTTGAATGCAAAATTGTGGTCGTTGGTTGTGCATTTATGGTATGAGTATCGATACTCGGGCTTGGGTATCGATACTTGAAGGCATATTTTAGGCCAAACCACATAGGGGTACCAATACGAGTTGGGTGCGTATCGATACGCCTCTGCAAAAAATGAAGGGCGTACCGATATGCGGGGAAGGGTATCGATACCTTTTTCCCCAACTTTGGTTACTTTCATCCACGTATCGATACAGGCTTAAGGGTACCGATACCTGACCGTTATTTTCAGTTAAAAGTATCTCTTTAACTACTATAATGTTACATTATGGTCCCTGAATGTTGAATGTTCAATTGGTTGAGTTTGGATTGTCTGTTTGTGATGAAATTTAACATGGAATCTTTTTATATGTCTAATTAAGGATTGGTAACCTTAGAATTGGATTAGGCCTGTAATTTTCAGAAATTACGGTTTAGTCCCTAAATGTTTAATTAAGGTAATTGAACCCATATTCGAACTCCGTATGCTGAGTCATTTCTTTTCAAGTGTTTAGTTTAATGCATATGATCTTAATGTGCATCTAGAGAAGATAAAAATGAAAAAATAGGGTCGTTAATCAAAGTCGACTTTAACGAGTTGGCTTCAATTTTCCTCGTGTAATCTTCTTAGTTCGGGTCGGGCGTCTAGGTCGGGCTAAGGGGGTTATATTTGTTGGTATCAGAGGCAGGTTTCGAAAGAATTGGGGATGATGGTAAGTGACATTGGTATATTTTGATTTTTGATTCGATGTTCAGTGGTATGTCGTTTAAAAATCGTGTTTTTGGTTGAATGTTGGTGTTTATGCTATGTTCGATTGTTATGAATCATATGGGAGTTAAATATGATTGCATGTTGATGATATGATGAGGATGTGTGCTGATTGTGGATGATATAAAGCATGATGATTATGATATGCTATTGTATGTTATGTTATGCTTGAGGGAAATCGGGGTGCCCATTGCTTTATTATACTAGATAAATGTTTTAAATTGGATTTGTAAACTTGGATCCTTGCTTGAGGCTGGCTTAAATCAGGGTTTGCTTTGATTTTGTTATTATGCCTTGTTAAAAATAGCACAATGAGTCCGATGAGGGAGTTGAGATCGAATACGATCGTACTTGCGGGCGAGTAGGGTAACCAAGGGAACGATGTTCCGTCTGTTGAGAATGTGCCTCTTCGGTCGTTCTTACCTGGAGTTGAGGCGATAGGGCAGCATGAGGGGGCTGTCCCTGTGATGAAAGTTTTATCATCCATGGTTCAGGAGATGTATGGAGCATCTCAGGCCACAGTCAATGAAAGGCCTGCGCATGTGCCGGTTGTCGAAAAAACTTGTTTGCGAAAGCAGCGTCTGTATGGTTTGGGAGCTGTTGAGTATCATGGGTTGACGGCGGAGGCGTTCGAGGCTTAGTTAGTGTAGAGTGTCCACGAGTTCTATATTTTGTACACATTCCTGCCCTTATTATTGATGTTCCTAAGCTCATTTAGACTCATTTAGGTGCATTGCATGTATTATAACAATATCTTCTCTTTTACCATGCTTTTATTGAATATTTCATGCTTGCTTGAGAAAAGTTGTTGTTTTAGTTTTAGTTTATATTTTCAGGTGCTATAGCTAGGAGATGAGAGGAAAGGACATTACATGACAGGAATGCTGGAACAAAAGGAGTTGTATTGAAGTAGTTCCAGATGCCGCCAGGGACGCTACGGAAGCAGCATTGCCGCCAAGTGTCGCTTAGGCAAGAGTTACATCGACTTAGCCAAGATGGGTCGCGATTGAATGAGGGCAATTTCCTAAGCCCAATCATCCCAGTCTTGCAATTTTCTGAAGCCTATAGCGGCTGGTAGAGCTGATCCAAGATCGATAAGTTGGAGCACTTCTCCTTACTTCCGGAAGAAGGCAATGTCCAAAGAGTCCATATTTAAGTAAAAAAGGAGTATGTATTTAATGTAAATATACTTTAAGAACTTCTACTTCAACGAGGAATCAAACATAGGCCATGAGCCTTATATATACCCAATGTATGTAAGGGTATAGAGGCATGTCGGATAGATTGCATACTGAGAGAGTATAGATGGGGAGATAGCTAGATAGGTTGGAGTTGCTGGGGGTAGCAGCCCAACTCTCCTAGGGTTTAGGCGCATGCATGTAAAGTAGTTTGTGAGAAATAGTTGTCTTAGTTTTGATTTGTTTTCAATAAAATTCCAAGTTTGCTTAATCTATGCACTTCATTCTTTCAATTATTCTACACAGTCAGTTGAGAGAATCCATTTGTTGGGCACGGAAGTGCAAGGCTCACGAAAGGGTTAAGCACGGTCACAACATGTTGGGTTGTGACTAACTTGGTTCTACATCCGTCTACAAGTTTCAGTGGCTAAGAGGGATCAACAATCAAATTGACTTGAATGTGTTAAGTTTACGCTGAGATTGCTAGGTATTGCCTACATCACGTGAGTATTGGAGCATCCTTGCCTAGAAATAAGGAGGATCACTATCCACTATCCCGCTAAACTTGGAATGTCTGCAAGACTTGCCGCCATGACCTCTTTTCGTTCCACCTACCGAGGCAGTACACTCCTACAGTGGTAGTGACCCACTGCGGCCGCGTGACAGGGTCGTAGCTTGCCGCTCGACATACTCGTCGAGACAGCAATTCATGGCAGTGCAAAAGATACTCAGTATTTACGATGCAGACCACATGCTAATGAGCTGCATTTGTCTTACCCAACCTATCGACAAAAAACTCTCCCTATCATCCCTCTCATCACTATCTTTATTTCATTTGTGTTTTTATGTGTCCACATCGTGGGATTTAATTGCGCATTTACTAAATTCTTGTGCAGGAAACCATTCATAGGAGTTGCTTCAATCCATGTGGGAGACTATATCTTTTATATTCTAACATGACAAGAGTGTGCACTTGCGCTCATTGATAGAGAACACCCAGACGCTCTACAAGTTTTTGGCGTCGTTGCCGGGGATTGACAACAACAACTACCTTTGAATTTCTACACTTCTATTTTAGTTGTTGCACATTAAATCTCTTTTTATTTTTATTGTAAAAAATGCCTCTTTTTTCCTTTGGTGTATGACCCGCTAGGGCAGCAAGGATGGCAGCAAAATCCATCTGAGGAGGGGAAGGACATGCCCAGATGAAAAATCAAACATAAAGCTCTCAGGAAGTGGTTATGCTTGGGAAAAAGCGCAACCCAACATAACCTAATTTTTAAACTTTTTATTATTATTTTTAATGCATTAAGATTAGATTAGATTTTTATTTAATTTTTTTATTTAATTTATTTCAGGTTAGGTATGAAGGAAAGATCAAGAAAGATGTGAGAATAAAAGAGAAGCCCAACTAGCGGCTAAGGCAGCCCAAGGCAGGCGAGCATAATAGCTAGCATCTTTATAACGGCTAGCCGCAACGACTATATTTGCCACAGGGAGCGGAACGGATACCTGCGTAACAACAAGAATCCCGTTATTCATGCCTCAATAATTGCCGCCCGTTGGTAGCATTCCCGCCAAGGCAGTGGAGAGAAGCAGCTATATAAAGCCAACTATTCTCCCCCCCCCCCGTTCTTCACTTTGCTTTCTCATTTACTCTCAATTCTTTTTGCTATCTTTGCTTCCAAGATTTTCCTTGCTTTATTTTCATTCACGTTTTTTTTTCTTTCTTTCAGAAATACAACCATCTCACATCTATGGCCACATCACAGCAACCCGCTGCCACCTCCAAATCTCTTTACAAAAGGTTCTTGAACCCAGCTGTCGAGGAAACCTACAAGAAATACTATAGAGTGTGGCAACTATGGGAGGAAATGGGTTTCCAATATACACAATCTGATGGAGATTTTGGCTTGGAGACCTCTCTATTCAAAAGGATCCACAACATGGGCTACGACCAATTCGCACGGGAGCCAGAAAGAATCAACAACACCATGTGCGAGAGTTCTACGCCCACAGACCGACACCGGCAAGCCCTTTCGTTTATGTCCGCGGAAAAGGTGTCAAGTTTCACAGTGGATATGATAAACATCTTTTACAGCAAAGAAGTCAACGACAATCCGCATGAAGAATGGGAGTCCTGCCTAAAGACGGGTAACTACAACAATATCAAGAAGGAGATCTGTAAGCCAAACACCAAATAGCTAACAAGAAAAAACAACGGGTCAGTCAACCGTCGCGACTTGCTGCCGGAGGTAGCCCTTTGGAGTTACTTCGTCCAATGTCGCCTGATGCCCACCATGCATGGATCGACAGTCAAAAGGCTGCAGCTTGCCCTCATCTACATTATTATGATTGGGTGGCAGATCAATGTTTGCGAGGTAATCTGTAACCCCCTTAGCCCGGCCTAGACGGTTGACCCGAACTACGAAGATTACACGGGGAAAACCAAAATCAACCCGAAAGTCAACCTTCATTCACAACCTTTTTTTCTTTTTAATCTTGTCTAGTTGCACGTTAACCCTAAGTGAGTACTCATAAAACATATTTGAGAAAGGCACAGCGATCGGTTGACATATAGGGACTCAACTGCACTTATTACAAGTTTAGGGACCAAATTTTAATTTCTGAAATTTAGACGGTCTTTACTGATTTTAAGGTTACAAATATGAAATTAGTCTTGTTACATGCTTCTCTACCAAATTTCATCTTAATTGAATATCTCAAACTCAAGCAATTGCAATTTCAACATTTGGGACTAAAATGTAAAGCTTGCAAACTTCAGCACCATTCAAATCAGTGCCCAACGTACACATGTTTCGAAACACCCACCTGATGTATCGAAACGCATGATCGGAACGACGTTGACCGTTGCGATATGCGAGTTGGTTCCGAGACCATGTAACCCCCTCGTCCCGGTCCGGACGTTTGACCGGTCTGAGTAGGCTACACGGGGTAAACCGAAGCGAAACCCGTTAAGGTTCCCCCTCGGTTAGCAACCCTAGAAAATTTCTTTTACTTATCTTGTCTAAATGCAATAATATATCCTATGTGGAACACGACAGCTGAATTACAAGCAACATAAAAACGACCATCCAAAACAATACATTTAAAACATCCCATTTCTTCTTTTTAAGCAGGATGTATCGATACACCTATAGAGGGTATCGATACGCCTTGACCAAGGTCAACACCCAACAGTCAATAGAGGAAGACCGTATCGATATAGCCCTTGGGCGTATCGATACGCCCTTCTCGGTCAACATCTTGTGGTCAACGAGATACACCTGTACCGATACGCTAAGACACCGTACCGATACGCCATTCACTCACCAAATTCTCAGAATTCCAGTGAGCAAAGAGCGTATCGATACACCCGTGTATCGATACCTCTTGCCGATTCTGTGTCCCAAAGTGTAGGACCGTATCGATACGACCCTTAGGCCTATGGATACGCCCTGCACTGATAGACACAAAATTGCAGCAAAATGACACGAAACTCAACTCTAAAAGCATGTTGAGACTTCCCTAATCACCCTCAATCATACATACAACACTTATCAACCAAATCTAAGCATACGAGGCAACCGACACTAACAAGCATCATTCAACCAAGAGATTCATACATTTACCAAAAGATGACATACAAGCACTTTAAGGATTCATGTTTTAGCAACCAAAACATACAAGCATTCATGACATGCATCATAAGCAAGATTTACAACTCAAGCAAAGCAACCAAAGGCCAAACCAATATCAACATACATCAACGCTCAACTCAACAACACCTATCCCATTTCTTGACTATTACAATCTACAATTTAAAGATCATACTTGAGCTAACCAAAAGCAACACTTGGAGGACTTTCCTTGCCCTTGCCACCCACAAGCTACTGATCTACATTGTCGAATAAAAAGGAGCGTAAGCATAAAATCTTAGTGAGGGTAAGCTCATAAAACAAACCTTCTACAATGCAGGGTCCAAGCACGAGCAAGAATCAAAGTAGAATGAATGATCTTACCTCCAATCCTCAACAGCCAAGGTAAAAGATGATGCATGAATATATCATCAAAATCATGCCATGCTCAACGAGTCCATAACCACAACATATAGAAACACATATAACCACATATGAGCAACATAATCCACAATCTGTATTGGCACCTAGTTATGACCCGAATACGCGGATAACCGTTGAAACTCACATCCAACAACACAACCATTACCTTCGGTGGGATTACACTCATCACCGGTTCTCGTGGAGGGGATTTCACTCATCCTCACGCCCATTTCACGCAGAGGGGATTCCACTCATCCTCACGTCTGTCGATGGGATTCCACTCATCGCCGACTAATATATATAAGAAGATTTCTGGGCGAACCCGTACTCCATCTTGATGACTACCATCATCAAGACCACGCGCGCATTTTGACTCACGTGTGCACACTAAGCATCCTAATGATCGATCATTTGTACCCAAGCACACTAGTGCCAATACTACACATTTCATTAATCTTCACAATATCATTTTATAACAACTTCTGTGCTTAGCACGTACTCACCATGACTTACCGTCATGCACAAACCACATTTCCATGCCTAGCATGTACTCACCATGATCCTCGAATCATGCAACCACCTCATAATGTCATTTCACATGTCAACACTACATGCATAGCATTAATACAAATATCACATCATATTCCATACATACGTATATCCCCATCATACCTATCATCAACATGCATATAAAAATGCAACGAGTAATGCCTCAACATACATGTATAACCACATATACATAACCACCATAAACACAATTAAACATGGGGCATAAATCAACACTTTAAAGATCAACCAAGGTCTCTAACTAAAGCGTAGGATTAGGCTACCACTCTAATCCCAACTCTAGGTGGGTCTACCAAGCCCAACCTAGTCCACATGCTTGAACCGACACTTGAAAATCATTTAAAAATATTTAACCACTCACCTTCACTTCCAAGCTCAATTACCAAGCAAGCAATCACCTTCAAGCTTTCCGATTCACTCCCGAGGCTTCACCAACACAAGCTCTTGCCTCTAAACAACCTCAACACAATCCAAAAAACTTTAAATCTGCCCAAGCATCAAAGTAGCCAACCCGAAATAAATTCAAACATCAAACACAATATTTCAAGCCATGAACAACCCCCAAAATTACCAAACTCGAGCAGCCCACAAACCTTAATCAAAACTCATGTTTCCAACACTTTTAATACTCCAAAATGATTCCAAAACAACCCCCAACCATAGTACTAACCTCAGCCTACAAATTCCATCCTAAAACAACCCCCAAAACTCATCCAAAACCCTTCAAAAACCCCCCACAAACCCTAAATCCGAAAATTAGTTTAAATCATGTAAAAATCATTTATGTTGGACCATTTGACTCACAAATACCATATCTAACATCATTAAATCAAAACTTTGAGTTAAACACCATAAAGCTACCATTTTTATTCAAATCCTCTAAAAACTCAAATTCCAAAACATTGATGAAAGTGAAATCTATTTGTACTTTCGAGTAGAGGAAGATGAGAGAAAGATGGGGATATGTTTACCTTTCAAAACCGAGCCAAAATGAGGGAGGAAGGAGATGGAATAGTGAAAACCATGGAAAGGGAGGGGTTGTCGTTAGTTTTGGAGTTTGGAGAAGAAGATGGAATTTTTTTTGTTTATTTGAATAGTAAGGAATTAAAATTAAAATGGGTTTTAGTTGGAAGACCAACTATTTACTAAAATGCCATTACTGAATGGCCAAACCCACATCTCTTAAAGCCCAAGGATTTGGACTTAAGAGATAGGCCCAACATATCCTTAAACATTTTGAAATCCCGAGGCCCATAAAAATATTTTATTATTTAAATTGCGAAACCGAACCCGAAATAATATTAAAATATTATTTTCACCCGACCCCTAAATCCGGGTGTTACAACTCTTCCCCAGTTAAGGAAATTTCGTCCCCGAAATTTACCGGACATGAGTTACCACGAAATCTACTCTTACCCACTTTCCTTCTCACCACCGCACACTAACCAATTTCGGTAGACTTACCACACAACATTAGCTATATGATGCTCAGATCTCAACAAGTCCTTCAATGCATGTCAATTTCAAACTCGACTCAACCTCTTCAACAACATAACACGAGATAGACCAGTTTCACATTTCCGAATCATAGATACACGGAACACATCACAAACCTCTATCTAACTCTGGTGGTAACCGCCACAAATAAACAACTGAACTAGCCCGATTCACAATCTCATACAACACTGTTTGAATACTTGACCCGTAACTTTCTCTGACTGATCATCTGACTTCAACAGGTGACCAAACACTATGCAGACATCTTCAAAAATCTAGTCGAAATCTCGAATCTCTATCGGCCACTATCGATTTCAAGACACTGTACAGCTCACACTCTTGCTAAGGCACAACTCCGACATCATATACAAGGTACAAGTAAGGTGAACATGTATAAAATGAGCACACTCGATGCAACTATCATTGTTTATGCAGCCAAGTTCTCACGGAGGAAATCAAAGGCGGACCAGACACAAGGTCTCTCGAATCTATTACCCATTTTCATTAAGAATCTTCCACGGATGTAACAAACTAGAAGAAAACTAACGCTCGGTCATGACACACTGGCAAATTACACACTTACTCTTATACTGAACCACATCATCCATCAACTCAATCCAGAAGTACTCATCTTCAACCCAAAATGCATCTTCATACTACTCAGATGCAATACAAATGAATTGTCGTGTGCTTCGGCCAAAACAATACGTCTTAAAACACTATGCCATTCGACACAACTATTATGTCTCTAAAAATACAAAACTGTATCATCACTGAAACTGTATTCTGAAGGTCTTCCTTCCACTATGCCTTGCATGTGAGGTGCCAAGAACCTGTCTTGCAACTGTTTCTCTTTAAGTATTCTGACTCAAAGTAGATTTTACCTGAAGCTCGGCCACGAAACTACTATCATTTGGTAAACTGAATCCGGAAAACACAGCTCGCAACTCTACTACTAATCTATCTACAACATAACTCAGAACATCGATTACTACGTTGACTCTCTTCGGACGGTACTCAATCCCGAGATCACGGCCTTCAAGCAATTCTAACAACTCAAGCTGTTCAAGTTTCAACCCTTCCTAAGTCGTCTAATATTTCAAGTTCTGATGATAAGTATATACTGTGCATTTCTTACTATACATGCTTTGTCTCTATGTCTTCGAAGCAATTACAAATGAAGTTAACTCTATGTCTCGTGTTGGATAATTCTTTTCATGCACTTTCTACTGTCTCTACGAATAAGCCACAAATCGTATGTCTTGCATAAGTACACACCCTAACCCTACATGTAACACATCTCTATGGTTCACAAAATTCTTTCTCTGATATAGGTTGGACCAAGGTCGAAGCTCTCTTCAAAGTTTCTTTCGGTTTCTCAAGGGCTCAACGTCTCGCATCTAACCACACAAACTGAATGTTCTTCTGTAGCAATCTGCCAAAGGAGCAGTTATCTTCGAAAGACTATTTACAATTCCCTGATGGTAACAATGCTAGACCTAGGAACTCTAGATACATGTCAATGTCTTCAGTTTCTTCCAACTCACATCTTCTTCTGCCTACTTAGGATTTACTCTAATGCACTCAGCTGATCTACATGTCCTAGGAGAACATCTTCCTTAACTCGGAGTTCACGTTTGCTCAACTTGGCATACAACTAATTCTCTAATAGGGTCTACAACACTAACTACAAAGCTTGTCATGGTCTTCTTCGATACGTGAATATACCCATGTATCATCTATGAGAACTACTAAAACTGATCAAGGAGCTCAGGAAATATTCTGCTCAACATCTATGTAAGAGTAAGCAACACACTAGTCAACAAAACGGTATAACCCATAACTCAAAGTGATCACATCTTGCCCAGAAAGCTTTCTTCGGTACATCAACTTCTCTCACATTCAACTGGTAGTAATCGAATCTCGAATTATTCTTCGAAAGGACTAAAGCACCCCCCAACTGATCAACAAATAACTGATGCTCGGAAATTGATACTAATTATTGATTTTCAATTGTTTCAACTATCTATAATCTAAACACATTCTCGTATTGTCGTCTCCCTTCTTCACAAATTGCATTGTCATACTCTAAGATGATGTACTAGGCCTAATGAATCTAAGGTCTAACAAATCTCGAAGTTGATTCTTCAACACTCTCAATTCTTTCGGGATACGTAAGATATAGAGCAAACTCGGCGACGGTATCAATAACTAACTCTTCTTCCCTATAAAGAGACAAACCGGGCAATTCTTCCAAACACTTATAGGAAAAGAAAACACAACTATTCTAACATTCTGCGGTCTCACTCTAAAGCTGGATCAACATTTGATAAAAGTTCACATCCTAACCTACTACTACAGTCTTACAGAAATCTGCAACTTCAAGGCAACTCTCTCTTGTCTCAAGGTATACCCTAGCTCTGTGTTCTACAAGTCAAACCATGCTAGGAGTTACATCGAAACCGTAAAAGACAATCACTTCACATTTACTAGAAACACGTAACTCTGAACCATCAACAAACATCTTCCGTACATTTTTCTGACCACCACTATCTCACCAAAAGGATTAGTCACATGTGTCCCTACGTCTAAGGTCTCAACATGTATATCTAATTTCTTTGCGTGCTCACACAAAAGGATGAATCCGCAAAAATTGCAAATTCACATATACACATCTGATAGTCTTCGGTTCTCTTTTCTTCATGCTGGTCCTCCAAACATAAGCTAACTCTTCAAAACCGTTCTCAGAGCATCTCGAAACCTCAAAATTTAGTTTTGATCACACACAAAAAACCATGCTTGAACTTGTTCTATAACATCGGTCCTGACGACTCAAAACATCCTACTACCAGACAATCGGGAGTTAAAGCTCAAGACTTCCTTTTCGGCTCAACTATATCAGAAGTGACTTCATCTCTCTTTCTTGTTGGAAGAAAACTCAGGCGCACACTGGCCCAATCGCACAAATTGATTTCCACTCACGAATACTGACCGATTGTCTTGTATTAAAACCATAGGCCGAATCCCAACGATCACTAACTAACATTTCTGAGCTTCAGATTACTTACACGAGACCCTTACCTTGATCTCGCCTAAAGAACTAAGGTACTCATACCTACCTCTAACACCTCATCGGGCACAATCAACTTTGCATGCTGGCTAACAATATACAGAAGTACAGATTCAGAATCAACCAGAAGTGACAAACTCAAGATTGTACCAAGGGCTTATCTACTATAACATCGATACTACTTTGACTCCCACTCATAGGTCTTCACTTCTTTTTACCAACTAATACCAGAATCGGTCTCATCGTCCCTCAGCAACAAGAATCAAACCACACACACATTGATTTAAACAAACAAATTGTATCTCAACTCCGGTACAATCATACTTCTCTGACTATGGCGATGAACTCCTCCAACACCATCCACATTTCTAGAAACCACAGCTTCTACTTACCGATTCACGGCCCACGCCTTGGCCTCAAACTTACCAAAAAGCAATAAATCAACAACAACAAAAAATTAACATACAAACTCGGTTAGCAAAGGAAAAGGGTCCAAGTGGCTCAAGTATGATTCCCTCACTTAAAATCACTTTTTCCGATGTAATAGAAGCAATGGGACTCTACTCATCATGCTTCAAGCAACATACATTCACAATCCGACAGTCACACATCACAACATACTCGAATAACAAGCAACATGCTTACATGGCAAGCAACCACCGTGCAATTACAACACAAGAATTAAACTCACCTCACTTACCTGCCCAAGGTCTCGGAAACCTTAGGCTCTGCTACCAACAAATGTAACCCCCTCGTCCCGGTCCGGACGTTTGACCGGTCCGAGTAGGCTACACAGGGAAAACTGAAGCGAAACCCGTTAAGGTTCCCCCTCAATTAGCAACCCTGGAAAATTTCTTTTATTTATCTGGTCTAAATGCAACATTATATCCTATGTGGAACACGACAGCGGAATTACAAGCAACATAAAAACGACCATCCAAAACAATACTTTTAAAACAGCCCATTTCTTCTTTTTAAGCAGGTCGTATCGATACACCTGCATAGGGTATCGATACGCCTTCACCAAGGTCAACACCCAACAGTAAACAGAGGAAGACCGTATCGATACAGCCCTTGGGCGTATCAATACGCCCTTCACGGTTAACATCTCGTGGTCAATGAGATACACCCGTACCGATACGCTAAGACACCGTATCGATATGCTATTCACTCACCAAATTCTTAGAATTCCAGTGAGCAAAGAGCGTATCGATACACCCCCGTGTATCGATACCCCTTGCCGATTCTGTGTCCCAAAGTGAAGAACTGTATCGATACGGCCCTTAGGCGTAACGATACGCCCTGCACTGATGGACACAAAATTGCAGCAAAACGATACAAAACTCAACTCTAAAAGCATTTTGTGACTTCCCTAATCACCCTCAATCATACATACAACACTTATCAACCAAATCTAAGCATACGAGGCAACCGACACTAACAAGCATCATTCAACCAAGAGATTCATACATTTACCAAAAGATGACATACAAGCACTTTAAGGATTAAAGTTTTAGCAACCAAAACATACAAGCATTCATGACATGCATCATAAGCAAGATTTACAACTCAAGCAAAGCAACCAAAGGCCAAACCAATATCAACATACATCAACGGTCAACTCAACAATACCTAACCCATTACTTGACTATTACAATTTACAATTTAAAGATCATACTTGAGCTAACCAAAAGCAACACTTGGAGGCCTTTCCTTGCCCTTGCCACCCACAAGCTACTGATCTACATTGTCGAACAAAAGGGAGGGTAATCGTAAAAGCTTAGTGAGGGTAAGCTCATAAAACAAACCTTCGACAACGCATGGTCCAAGCACGAGCAAGAATCAAAGTAGAATGCATGATCTTACCTCCAATCCTCAAGAACCAAGGTAAAAGATGATGCATGAACATATCATCAAAATCCTGCCATGCTCACGAGTCCATAACCATAACATATAGAAACACATATAACCACATATCAGCAACATAATCCACAATCCATATTGACACCTAGCTATGACTCGAATATGCGGATAACCGTTGGAACTCACATCCAACAACACAACCATTACTTTCGGTGGGATTACACTCATCACCTGTTCTCGTGGAGGGGATTCCACTCATCCTCACGCCCATTTCACATGGAGGGGATTCCACTCATCCTCAGACTCGTCGATGTGATTCCACTCATCACCGACTAGTATATATAAGAAGATTTCCGGGCGAACCCATACTCCATCTTGATGACTACCATCATCAAGGCCACGCACGCATTTTGACTCACGTGTGCAAACCAAACATCCTAATGATCGATCATTTTTACCCAAGCATACTAGTGCCAATACTACATATTTCATTAATCTTCACAATATCATTCTATAACAACTTTCGTGCTTAGCACGTACTCACCATGACTTACCGTCATGCACAAACCACATTTCCATGCCTAGCATGTACTCACCATGATCCTCAGATCATGCAACAACCTCATAATGTCATTTCACATGTCAACACTACATGCATATCATTAATACAAATATCACATCATATTCCATACATACGTATATCCCCATCATACTTATCATCAACATGCATATAAAAATGCAATGAGTCATGCCTCAACATACATGTATAACCACATATACATAGCCACCATAAACACAATTAAACATGAGGCATAAATCAACACTTTAAAGATCAACCAAGGTCTCTAACTAAAGCTTAGGATTAAGCTACCACTCTAATCCCAACTCTAGGTGGGTCTACCAAGCCCAACCTAGTCCACATGGTTGAACCGACACTTGAAAATCATCTAAAAATATTTAACCACTCACCTTCACTTCCAAGCTCAATTACCAACCAAGCAATCACCTTCAAGCTTTCGGATTCACACCCGAGGCTTCACCAACACAAGCTCTTGCCTCTAAACAACCCCAACACAATCCAAACAACTTCAAATCAGCCCAAGCATCAAAGTAGTCAACCCTGAATACAATTCAAACATCAAACACAACATTTCAACCCATGTTTCCAACACTTTTAATACTCTGAAATGATTCCAAAACAACCCCCAACAATAGTACTAACCTTAGCCCAAAAATTCCATCCTAAAACAACCCTCAAAACTCATCTAAAACCCTTCAAAAACCCCCCACAAACCCCAAATCCGAAAATTAGTTTAAATCATGTAAAAATCATATATGTTGGACCATTTGACTCACAAATACCATATCTAACATCATTAAATCAAAACATTGAGTTAAACACCATAAAGCTACCATTTTTATTCAAATCCTCTAAAAACTCAAATTCCAAAACATTGATGAAAATGAAATCTATTTGTACTTTCAAGTAGAGGAAGAAAGGAGATGGAATAGTGAAAACCATGGAAAGGGATGAGTTGTCGTTAGTTTTGGATTTTGGAGAAGAAGATGTGATTTTTTTGTTTATTTGAATAGTAAGAAATTAATATTAAAATGAGTTTGAGTTGGAAGACCAACTATTTACTAAAATGTCATTAATGAATGGCCAAACCCACATCTCTTAAAGACCATGGATTTGGACTTAAGAGATAGGCCCAACATATCCTTAAACATTTTGAAATCCTGAGGCCCATAAAAATATTTTATTATTTAAATTGCAAAACCGAACCCGAAATAATATTAAAATATTATTTTCACCCGACCCCTAAACCCGGGTGTTACAGACCAGTTCCGAAACATGACATTCCAGTAGCCAAAACGTTTCCAAGCATCCCTTAGCGTTTCGAAACACGAAGGCCATTTCAGGCCCCTGTTTCGAAACACTAGAGGGTGTTCCGATACGTTTTGCCCAGAAACTACATTTAATGCTGGTTTTTCATGCACAGGCCCATTCAAACACACCCAAATGACTCCCCAAACAAACCAACAAGTCATCAAGCATATAAGGAACATATTCAGAACCCATAAACACCATCATAGCATCAAACTTGAAAACTCACAAATCTAGAGGCATGCTTCCTAATATCAAAACAAAATAGGGAAATCAAACCTACAAAAAGCAATTAAGGCCATTTACAATTCAAACCAACCAAGGCAAACATGCCACAACCTTAGGGAGTTTAACACATCTCCAAAAACAAATCTTAGGTTCCCATTGCCAATTTATCAAAACTAATAGTGTGTGAAAACTTCACCATACGTGAGCTTGGACTTCCTTGGATGAACTTAGTTTCCTTGATGCCCAAAACACCTCAATTATCTACATTATTGGTAAAAGAGAGCGTAAGCACAAATGCTTAGTGAGGCATGCTCTAAAGAAAACCAACACAATAATGCATTTTTAGAACACACTTTCATCAAAGCTTTTAAACTACATGCTCATCTCTTTCTCATGCTTGGAAAACTTCAAAGCAAACTCATTGAAATCACATGTACCTTCATTCTATCTCATGCATTAAAGCCAATGCAAATCTCATGGCAAGGCCATTCACATGCATGTATTGTCAAAGTATTTCTAAACAAAACACATATGCATATCTCATAGCTTAAATCATTTCACCAAAGGTACATGTGTAACAAACCATTTAATCATTTATATTGGCATTTAGCATCTCATCAATACTCAGATATGCAGACATATTTCTACACTAGACTCTTCCGGTGGAATCTCACATCACCGTACTCACTTATCTAGCAACAACTTCCGGTGGAATCTCTCATCACCGTACTCACATGGCAGAATCTCTCATCGTTACAAAGCTTGGGTATTTCACCAAGTCCTACCCGATGGAATGCCCATCATCGAAATATCTCCCTTTGGCTTAACCAAAGAGCACATACGAATTTTTAGTTTATAGTGCACTCTCATCCTATTGATCGATCAATTATATCCAGTAAGTTTCCCAACCTCTATGCCAATATAATGTGTTATAATATCATTACACCTACTGTTTTTCATGCAATAAACTCAAAGGTTTTCTTACCACATTTCAAATCATAAATCATACATTTGCTTTAAATCAAAAGCTCAAATCTATTCAATGCAACATGTCATTTCATGACATCTCTACAAGCATAATCTCATGCTCCAGAACATGCAAAAAAATAGTAGGAATTTAACAATCACAAACCATGAGCATGTAAAAGCATTTTAGGGGCAAACTCCACTTTAGAGAGATCAAATCAAGCCATACTTACTTCCGGATTTAGGAAGGTGTTTCAAACCTCTCCTAATTCCTCAAACCTTGTATTTTTGTCCTCATGGACTTCAAACCAAAAGCGCACTCACCGATTTCGTTTCGCTTGCTAGCCGAAACGCCAATTAAGCTTCTAGATCAACTCCAAAAGTGTCCGAAGATGTCTCCCCGGTTTTAGACACATAAAAGCAGAGGATTAATGGATCATCATGCATTGAAATCTTCAGCCAACACTCCTAAACTCGCTGCTCGAAGCAAATACCACATTTCGGCTACCAAACACAATCGAAATCACCTCCAAACTCTTCCAAAACTTAACCCAGCCAAGATCCACGACTTCTAATCATTTCAAAACATCAATTAACATCAAAAACAACTCTTAACTCGTCCTTATACCTCCAGCTATAACAGAACACCAAAAACACCTCAAAAACCACCATTTTCATAAGAGAAAACTTAGGAAACACAAATTTTTCGGGATTGGATTGATAAAACCTCATTTCTAACATCATTAAACATCCAAAATACATTAGAGAACTATTTCAAAATAGAGCCCAATCAATTACAACGAAAATCTTCAAGATCTCTTCCAAAATCTTGAGTTTTAAGCCAAAATCATATTTCTAACATTAAAATCATTTATAAAACTTTAATAAAGGATTGACAACTTGGGAATTTTAGTAAAGAACTAAGTATTTAGAGGAGAAGAACAATCTTACCTTTAAATGTTGATTTCTCCTTGATTTGGGCACAATTCCATGAAAATGCAATGTGGAAATCAAAAGGATTTGTTGCAAGATTGATTAGAAACAAATAGATGATGGAAATCTCATCAATTGAAGTGAAGATCAATGTGAATTTTGCTGGAGAAAATGTGTTTGGATGATAGGATTTTGAGAGAAAAGGGAATGAGAGAAAATTAGAGAAAGGTAGTTATGAAAATCAAAAAGTAGTTTTCTCATTTCTTTTATTTAATTAAAACATTAATTAAATCACCCAAATTAAGGGAAAATCTGGAGAAAAACATTTTGGGTAAATTAGCTCCTTAAAGATTCAAAGTTTCAATCCTTTACAAAATAGTCACTACTAAACTTTGCAAAAATCGCAATTTGGTCACTACACCGAAATGTAGTATTTCCAAACCTTGTTTTGTAAAATTAATTTCACCATTCTCCTATATATATTAAATGAGGACTTTTAGATATTTTTCTATATTTTTAAAGCATCCCGAACAAGGCTTTCCCTAAAACTTCCTTTTATATTCAAATCGTTTCTCAAATCGGTCCAGTTCAGATCCTAAACTTCTAAGCCCAAAATTGGGGTGTTACAACTCTCCCCCTCTTAAGAAATTTCGCCCTCGAAATTTACCTGGAGGAAAAAGGTAAAGGAACTGCTACTTCATGTCATCTTTTCTTTCCCACGTGGCTTCCTCAACACCACGATGCCTCCACAACACCTTAACCAACTCAATGGTCTTACCTCGAAGAACTTTACTGTTCAAATCCAGAATCTAAACCTGCTCCTCGTCATAGGTCAAATATGGATTCAACTCCACTTCCTTCACAGGCATAACATGTGAAGGACCCGATCTATACCTCCGAAGCATAGAGACATGAAACACATCATGTATCCTTTCCAACTCCATTGGTAATCTTAGCTTATAAGCAACATGACCCACATGTTCAAACACCTCGTATGGTCCAATATACCTAGGGCTCAACTTACCCTTCCGGCCAAACCTCATCACCTTCTTCCAAGGCAAAACCTTCAAGAACAGACGGTCACCCACCGCAAACTCAATCTCCTTACGCTTCAAATCCGCGTAAGACTTCTGTCGATCATAAGCTGCCTTCAAACGTTCACATATGAGCTTCACCTTCTCAGTGGTTCCTTTTAACAAAGCCGACATCGAGACTAACTTTTGTCCTGTTTCAGCCCAGCAAAGAGGAGTTCTGCACTTCCTCCCATACAAGGCTTCATAAGGTGCCATTTGAATACTTGCCTGGTGGCTATTTTTATAAGAAAACTCCACCAAAGGCAAATGCTTCTCCCAAGAGCCTTGGAACTCAATCATGCAGCACCTCAACATATCCTCAAGCACTTGAATAACACGTTCAGACTGCCCATCCAATTGTGGATGATAAGAAGTACAGAAATTTAGCCGCGTACCCAAAGCTTGATGCAAACATTCCCAAAAACGCGATATGAACCTCGGGTCTCTATTCGACACTATAGTCTTTGGCACACCATGCAGACGCACAATCTCAGCAATGTACAACTCTATAAGCTTATCCAACGTATACGTGGTATGCACAGGTAAGAAATGCACACACTTCGTAAGGCGATCCACAATCACCCACACCGTATTATTCTTCGATGGCGACAAAGGCAAACTAGACACAAAGTCCATGGTGATCCTTTCCCACTTCCATTCAGGAATCTTCAACGGTTGCAACAACCCTGAAGGAAACTGATGCTCCGCTTTAACCCGCTGACAAACCATACACCTACTCACATATTCCGCAACATCTTTCTTCAAACCCACCAAATAGTACTCATCCTTTAGATCACGATACATCTTTCTACTACCAGGGTGCATAGCAAAAGGACTACTATGAGCTTCAGTCAGAATAGTGCGCCTCAACTCTGCAGCATTTGGCACTACTATTCGACTACCGAAACATAGAACTCCATCATTATTAAAACAAAAATCCGATGGTATATCCTCAACAATATCTTGAACATGTGGCACCAAAGAATCATCCAACAACTGCTTATCCTTTATCAACTGAACCAAAGATGGTTTCGCTTGCAATTCAGCCACAAGACCTCCATCTTGCGAAATACTCAAGCTGGCAAACATAGCCCTTAACTCCACCGCCACCTTCCTGCTCAAGGCATCCGCCACAACATTAGCTTTTCTCGGATGGTACTCAATCGTCATATCGTAATCTTTAAGAACCTCCACCCAACGTCGTTGCCTAAGATTCAACTCTTTCTGAATACTTCAAACTCTTGTGATCCGTGTACACAGTACACTTCTCACCATACATATAATGTCTCCAAATCTACAAAGAAAAAACCACCGCAGCTAACTCAATATCGTGCGTAGGATAATTGCGCTCATGCACCTCCAACTGTCGCGATGCATAAGCCACCACCTTACCCTCTTGCATTAGCACACACCCCAAACCAACGCAAGATGCGTCACAGTACACCACAAACTTTTTTCCTGATTCAGGTTGAACCAAGATAGGAGCTTGTGTCAAAGCTGCCTTAAGCTTCTCAAAAGCTTGATGTCTTGCTTTTGTCCACTCATACTTGACATATTTTTGCAATAACTTCGTCAAAGGGGCATCAATCTTCGAAAATCCATCCACAAACCTTTGGTAATATCCTGCCAACCCAAGGAAACTACAGACTTCATGAATAGACTTAGGAGGCTTCCAATTCATAACCCCCTCAATCTTCTGAGGATCAACACAAATCCCCTCAGCCGATACCACATGACCAAGAAACACAACTTCCTTTAGCCAAAACTCACACTTGCTCAACTTAGCATAAAGCTGATTTTCCAGAAGCGCTTGCAAGACAACCCTCAAATGACCTTCATGCTCCCCTTAAGTACGAGAGTACACAAGGATATCATCAATGAACACCACAACAAACTTGTCCAAGTATTCATGGAACAATATTTTCATCATGTCCATGAAAGCTGCAGGAGCATTCGTCAAGCCAAACGACATTACAAGGAATTCATAATGCCCATACCTTGTTCTAAAGGCTGTTTTTGGCACATCCACATCTTTCACCTTAAGCTGGTAGTATCCTGACCTTAAGTCAATCTTGGAGAACACAGCCGCTCCTCGAAATTGATCAAAAAGATCATCAATCCTCGACAAAGGATACCGATTCTTGATAGTCAACTTGTTCAGCTGGCGATAATCAATGCACATTCTCATAGTGTCATTCTTCTTCTTCACGAACAAGACAGGTGCACCCCACGGTGACATACTAGGCTGAATAAAACCACGGTCAAGCAACTTCTGAAGTTGCATCTTCAACTCCTTCAACACCTTAGGTGCCATGCGATAGGGAGCAATGGACACTAGAGTTATGTTTTCATACAGCTCAATTCCAAACTCCACCTCTCTCGACTAGGCGGCAATCCAGGTAACTCCTCCGGAAACACTCCAGGGAACTCACGTACAGTTCTGAAATTCTGAACGCGCAACTCCTATGAACTAGGATTCATCACAAAGGCTATGTAAGCCTCGTAACCTTGCCTCAGCATCTGACTCGCTTCTAATGTAGACACCACATTGGCAAGAAACTTCATATTCTCTATAACCACAACCACTTCGTAATCATTCGAAAGTTTCAGCGAAACTCCCTTACTTTCAAAATCCACTACAGCTCGATGTTCAACAAGCAAGTCCATACAAAGGATTACATCAAAACCATAGAATGGCAATTCCATGAGATCAACAAGAAAAACATAGTTTTGCACTTTCAAGGGACATCTTCTATACAACTTTCGTGTTACAACTGTCTCTCCAAAGGAACTAGTCACGCGCATACCAACATCCAAAGACTCAACAGGTAAACCAAGCATTTGAGCATGTTCACGCAATATGTACTAGTGTGTAGATCCAGAATCAATCAAAGAAAGTAATGATAAGGATTGCAAAGTAAAGGTACTTGTGATCACATCCGTATCATTCTTTCCCTCACGCTGAGCATACACTCGAGCCTGGCCACCACCCTCAGGTTGAACAACCACAACATGTACTACATTCCTCCCACCATCATCTTTGCGCTGAAAGTTACCACGGCCGCACCCACGGCCTCTCTGTGGCTCAGCTACTCTCACCGGAGCTTGTCCCTCCTTCAAAGGCTGAGGACAATCCTTCTTCAAATGTCCACAGTTTCCACAATTTCAGCATGTACCAAGGTTACCCCAACACTCGCCACCATGCCGTCTACCACAACGGTTACATTCAAGAGTCCTCTAAACAACATTAGGTCCTTGCTGACCTCTACCAGGGCTACCACCTCCACGCCTACCATCAAAGTGAGACCTCCTATCATTATGCCTCTTGTTGCGATCTCTACCATAATCGCGTTCAGCCGCTCTCTTCCCAAAGCTAGATCCACCCGCTCGGCTCGTCAGACCAAGATTCGACTCAATGTCTTTGGCTCTAGTGACCAAGACATCGAAATCTGTATAATCAGCCGCAAGCATAAAAGTCTTCACATCCGTTACTAACCCATATCGGAATCGTATGCACCTCTCCCGCTCATTAGGGATCAGCTCATGTGCATACTGACTGAGGCAGACAAACTGAATCTCATACTCAGCCACCGTAATGCTACCTTGCACAAGAGACATAAATTATCTTTTCTTCTCATCTAGGTATCGCACACCCAGATTATTCCGCTTGAACACACTCAGCAAGAACGTCCAAGTCACCTCAACATCTTCCATCCCAGAGATAGCGGTCGTCCACCACGTATAAGCATCACCATGCAACAGTGACACCACACAACCTAGCTTCTGCACATTATTGCAATTCATATGACCTAAAATCCTCTTGGTGCTTTCCAACCAAGACTCAGATTCTTACGGAGATAAACCTCTGAACCCAGTCCCTCCCAAACTATAAAGATGTTCCAAAGGCAATCTCACATTAGCATCATCCTGATGCACAGCTCCATGATCTCCAACTACTGCTGCCTGAAAAGCTCCAACAATAGCCTGAATCAACACAGTCATATCAGGAGCAGCTTGCTCCTACATACCTTCAGGTCCAACGACCCCAGCACCAGCACCAGCATTTCCAACTCCAGCACCACCATCACCACCAGGAGGAGGAGGTAGATCCACAACATTCTCATCATTCTCATTCTGAGCAATAAACACAATTAGGCTCAATAAGGTAAGTAATCCAAGTACTCTAGCACTTTTTCCAAAACAAATTCCTTAAATTAGTTTTGACTTGGCAATGGGATCCCCTAATACACTCCAACATAGCATAACATCATAATTGAAACCATGCATCACTATTCACACAACATTCTTTCACCCAAAAGGCTCATCATGCAATTATACATACATCACCCACATCACAAATCCCGATAGAACGCGAACTAAGCTCTGATACCACCAAATGTAACCCCTCAGCCTGGCCTAGACGGTTGACCCGAACTACGAAGATTACAAGGGGAAAACCAAAGTCAACCTGAAAGTCAACCTTGATTCACAACTTTTTTTTCTTTTTAATCTTGTCTAGATGCACGTTAACCCTAAGTGAGTACTCATAAAACATATTTGAGAAATGCAGCGATCGGTTGACATATAGGGACTCAATTGCACTTATTACAAGTTTAAGGACCAAATTGTAATTTCTGAAATTTATACGGTCTTTACTGATTTTAAGGTTACCAATATGAAATTAGTCTTGTTACATGCTTATCTGCCAAATTTCATCTTAATTGAACATCTCAAACTCAAGCAATTGCAACTTCAACATTTGGGACTAAAATGTAAAGCTTGCAAACTTCAGCACCATTCAAATCAGTGCCCAACGGACACCTGTTTCGAAACGCATGATCGGAACGGCGTTGACCGTTCCGATACGTGGGTTGGTTCCGAGACCAGTTCCGAAACATGGCATTCGAGTACCCAAAACGTTTGGAAACATCCGTTAGCGTTTAAAACAGGAAGGTCGTTTCAGGCCCCCGTTTCGAAACACTAGAGGGTTTCCGATACGGTTTGCCCAGAAACTGCATTTAATGCTAGTTTATCATGCACAAAGCCATTCAAACACACCCAAATGACTCCCCAAATATATCAACAAGTCATCAAGCATATAAGGAACATATTTAGATCACATAAACACCTTCGTTGCATCAAACTTGAAAACTCACAAATCTAGAGGCATGCTTCCTAATATGAAAATCAAATAGGGAGATCAAACCTCCAACAAGCAATTAAGGCCATTTACAATTCAAGCCAACCAAGGCAAACATGCCACAACCTTAGGGAGTTTAACACATCTCCCAAAATAAATCATAGGTTCCCATTGCCAATTTATCAAAACTAATAGTGTATGAAAACTTCACCATACGTGAGCTTGGACTTCCTTGGATGTACCTAGCTTCCTTGACCCCCAAAACACCTCAATTATCTGCATTATTGGTAAAAGAGAGCGTAAGCACAGATGCTTAGTGAGACATGCTCTAAAGAAAACCAACACAATAATGCATTTTTAGAAAACACTTTCATCAAAGCTTTTAAACCACATGCTCATCTCTTTCTCATGCTTAGAAAACTTCAAAGCAAATTCATTGAAATCACATGTACCTTCATTCTATCTCATGCATTAAACCAATGCAAATATCATGGCAAGGCCATTCAGATGCTTGTATTGTCAAAGTATTTCTAAACAAAACACATATGCATATCTCATAGCTTAAATCATTTCACCAAAGGTACATGTGTAACAAACCATTTAATCATTTTTATTGGCATTTAGCATCTCATCAATACTCGGATATGCTGTCACATTTCTACACTAAACTCTTCCGGTGGAATCTCACATCACCGTACTCACTTGTCTAGCAACAACTTCCGGTGGAATCTCTCATCACCTTACTCACATGGTGGATTCTCTCATCGCCACAAAGCTTGGGTATTTCACCAAGTCCTACCCGATGGAATGCCCATCATCAAAATATCTCCCTTTGTCTTAACCAAAGAGCACATACGAATTTTTAGTTTATAGTGCACTCTCATCCTATTGATCGATCAATTATATCCGGTAAGTTTCTCAACCTCTATGCCAATATGATGTGTTATAATACCATCACACCTACTGTTTTCCATGCAATAAACTCAAAGATTTTCTTACCACATTTCAAATCATAAATCATACATTTTCTTTAAACCAAAAGCTCAAATCTATTCAATGCAACATGTCATTTCATGACATATCTACAAGCATAATCTCATGCTCCAAAACATGCATAAAAATAGTAGGAATTTAACAATTACAAACCATGAGCATGTAAAAGCATTTTTAGGGGCAAACATCACTTTAGAGAGATCAAATCAATCCATACTTACTTGCGGATTTAGGAAGGTGTTTCATACCTCTCCTAAATCCCCAAACCTTGTATTTTTGTCCTCATGGACTTCAAACCAAAATCGCACTCACCGATTTCGTTTCGCTTGCTAGCCGAAACGCCAATTAGGCTTCCGGATCAACTCCAAAAGTGTCCGAAGATGTCTCCTTTGTTTTAGACACATAAAAGCAGAGTATTAATGCATCATCATGCATTGAAATCTTCAGCCAACACTCTTAAACTCGCTGCTCTAAGCAAACACCACATTTCGGCCACCAAACACAACCGAAATCACCTCCAAACTCTTCCAAAACTTAACCCAACAAAGATCCATCACTTCTAATCATTTCTAAACATCAATTAACTTCAAAAACAACTCTCAACTCGTCCTTATACCTCCAACTATAACAGAACATCAAAAACACCTCAAAAACCACCATTTTCATAAGCAAAAACTTAGGAAACACAACCTATTCGGGATTGGATTGATAAAACCTCATTTCTAACATCATTAAACATCCAAAATACATTAGAGAACTATCTCAAAACAGAGCCCAATCAATTACAACGAAAATCTTCAAGATCTCTTCCAAAATCTTGAGTTTTAAGCCAAAATCATGTTTCAAACATTAAAACCATTTATAAAACTTTAATAAATGATTGACAACTTGGGAATTTCAGTAAAGAACTGAGTATTTAGAGGAGAAGAACAATCTTACCTCTAAATGATGATTTCTCCTTGATTTGGGCAAAATTCCATGAAAATGCAATGTAGAGATCAAAAGGATTTGTTGCAAGATTGATTAGAAACCAATAGATGATGGAAATCTCATCAATTGAAGTGAAGATCAATGTGAATTTTGCTGGAGAAAATGTGTTTGGATGATAGGATTTTGAGAGAAAAAGGAATGAGGGAATATTATAGAAAGGTAGTTATGAAAATCAAAAGGTAGTTTTCTCCTTTCTTTTATTTAATTAAAACATTAATTAAATCACCCAAATTAAGGAAAAATCTTTGCAAAACAGTCACTATTAAACTTTGCAAAAATCGCAATTTGGTCACTACACCGAAATGTAGTATTTCCAAACCTTTTTTTGTAAAATTAATTTCACCATTCTCCTATATATATTAAATATGGATTTTTAGATATTTTTCTATATTTTTAAAGCACCCCGAACTAGGCTTTCCCTAAAACCTCCTTTTATATTCGAACCATTTTTGAGACCGGTCTGGTTCAAACCCTAAACTTCTTAGCCCAAAATTTGGGTGTTACATAATCATAAAGGAGATCTCTGCCCACGCTGAGAAACCAAACGCCAAGGGACCCCTCTTATTCCCTGCACTCATCACAGGCCTTTACGCCAATTTCTGCGAGCCACTAGACCCCAAGAACAAAGTTCTTCCTACCAAGGAAGGATGGAAAAGAAGGGTACGTCAGCAGATGATGCAGAACTTGGAGCCAGACACACCTTCCACCGCCCAGCCGCCGTCCCATGCTGCCGCTACCCCAGCCGCAACCGACAGTACTGAAGCTGCCCTCTCGTCCGCCGTGATCCCCCTCTTGCATAGCTTAGTTGAAAGCTTCCAAAGGATCATGCAGAAGCATGTGATCTTTACCAAATATGTGCCAGACGTGCAAGAGGCCTTCGTGGCCTACTTTGTAACCCCCTTAGCCCGGCCTAGACGCTTGACCCGAACTACGAATATTATATGGGGAAAACCAAAGTCATCCCGAAAGTCAACCTTGAGTGACGACACTTTTTTTTTTATTTTAGTCTTGTCTAGAAGCACTTTAAGCCTATGTGAATACTCACAAATCATAGAAGAGAAAGGCACATCGATCGGAAAACATTTAGAGACTCAATTGCATAAATCACGCGTTAGGGACCAAAATGTAATTTTTAGAAATTATAAGGACTTTTCTGATTTTAGGATTATCAATATGAAATTAATCATGTTACATGCCTCTCTGTCAAGTTTTAGCTTAAAAAGACATCCCAAGCTCAAGCAATTGCATCCACAACATTCAGGACTGAAATGTAAAGCATGGAAACTTAAAACATTTCAAACAACATCCAACGATCAACTGTATCGGAACACCCACCCTTCGTACCAAAACACTCGTATCGAAACGGTGTTGACCGTTTTGGTACTCGGGTACGTTCTGAGGCCGGTATCGAAATAGACTTCACCAGTAGCCTAACTATTTCGAAACAACTTCATCCGTTCTGAACCACCATGGCCATTATAGACCCCTGTTTCGGAACAAGTGAGGGTGCTTCGATACCCTTTGCCTAGTGACAGCAGAAACTGCGGGTTTTTGACCTTTCAAACCATTCGAACCCACTTCAATGAGCATCAAATCATACCAGCAACTCATTTTGATACTAAAGAACATATTTAAGGTCTTTAAGCTAGTGCATGGCATCAATCACAAAAACACACAATCTAAAGGCATGCTCCCTAGTCTCAAAACCAAAGTAAACAACCCAACCTCAAATCAAACATTTAGGACCATTTACAACCCATAAATTCCATCACAAACATGCCACAAACTTAGGGAGTTCAAACACATATCCCAAATACAACATTGGTTTCCCATTGCCATATATCAAGACTAAAGTGTATAAAAACATCACCATACATGAGCTTGCACTTGCTTGGATGTTCTTAACCTTCTTGCTGCCCAAAAACTCCTCAATTATCGGCACTATTGGTAAAAGAGAGCGTATGAACAATTGCTTAGTGAGGCATGCTCTGAAGAAAACCAACACAATAATGCATTTCTTCAAAACACTTTCTCAAAAGCTTTTTCTACAACATGCTCATTCTATCCCATGCTTGAAAACCATTTCAAAGCAAAACCTCATTGAAAACACATGTACCTCAATTCTGTCTCATGCATTTAAACCAATGCAAATCTCATGGCAAGGCCACGCACATGCTTGTAAAACCAAAGCATTTCATATACAAATCTCATATGCATTTCTCATAACATAAATCATCTCATCAATAGGTACATGTGATTCAAAAACATTTTCATATATTATATTGGCATTTCACATCTCATTATTACTCGGATATGCAGACAACATTCTCTAACCACTAGACGCTTCCGGTGGAATCTCACATCACCGTACTCACTTGTCTAGTAACATAATTTTCGGTGGAATCTCACATCACCGTACTCACTTGTCTAGTAACATAATTTTCGGTGGAATCTCACATCACCGTACTCACATGGCAGAATCTCTCATCGCCACAAAGCTTGAGTATTTCACCAAGTCCTACCCGATGGAATGCCCATCATCGGTTCTCTCCCTTTGGATTAAACCAAAGAGCACGTACGAATTTTTAGTTTATAGTGCACTCTAATCCTATTGATCGATCAATTATATCCGGTAAGTATCTCATCTTCTATGCTAATATAGTTTGTCAAAATATCATCTCAGCCATTGTTTTTCATGCAACATTTCTCAAATTTTTCATATCTCATTTCAAACCATAACATTTGCCATGCTTGAAAACAAAAGCTCAAAATCTCAACAATGCAACATGTTATTTCATGAAATCATTTCAAGCATCATCTCACGCTACAAATCATGCATAAAAACAGTAGGAATTTATCTATCTCAAACCATGAGCATGTAAAAGCATTTTAAGGGCAACCACCACATATAAGAGAGCAATATAGCCAATACTTACTTCCGGACTTAGGAAGGTGTTTCAAACCTTTCCTAAATCCCCAAACCTTGTTTCTTTGTCCCTCAAGGACTTCTAAAACCATACGCACTCACCAATTACATTTCGCTTGCTCGCCGAAACACTATCTAAGCTCCCGGATCAACACCAAAGGCGTCTGAAGATGTCTCCACTGTTTATAAAACATAAGAGTAGAGGATTATTGCATCATCATGCATTGAAATCATCAGCCACACACCTAAACTCGCTGATCTATTCAAAAACCACATTTCGGCTACCAAACACAACCGAAATCATCTTCAAACTCTTCCAAAACAAAGTCCAACCAAGATCTACCACTTATAATCATTTCTAAACATCAATCAACATCAAAAATCACCACAAACTCGTCCATATACCTCTAGCTATGACAGAACACCAAAAGCACCCCAAAAACCACCATTCTAGCATGCAAAACTTAGGATTAAAGCAACCTCAAAACAGAGCCTAACCATCAACCACGAAAATCATCAAGATCTCTCCAAAAACCTTGAGTTTTAATACAATTTCTTGTTTCTAACATTAAAGCAACTCAAAGATCATTAAAAAACGATTGATAACTTGAGAATTTCAGTAAAGAATTGATCATTAGAGGAGAAGAACGAAACTTACCTCTAATGGCTGATTTCTCCTTGAATTGGGCAAGTTTTCTTGAAAATCCAATGTAAAAACAAGAGGTTTTGATGAGGAAAAGATTAGGAATCAAAAGGAGATTGAAATCTCATCAAAAGGAATGAAAATCAAAGGATAATTACTGGATAAAATGTGTTTGGTTGAAAAGAAATTGAGAGAAAATGAAATGAGAGGAAATTGATGAAAGGTAGTTATGAAAAGTCAAAGGTAGTTTCCTTTTAATTAATCTTTATTTTCCTTTAATTAAAACATTAATAAAATCACCCAAATTAAGAAGAAATCTGATTAAAAACATTTTAGTAAAATTAGCTCCTTAAAGATTCAAAGTTTCAATCCTTTACAAAACAATCACTGTTTAACTTTTGCAAAATATGTGATTTGGTCACTACACCAAAATGTAGTATTTCCAAACCTTATTTTGTAAAATTGATTTCAACATAATCATTCATATATTAAATGAGGATTTTTAGATATTTTTCCATATGTATAAAGCATCCTGAACTAGGTGTTCCCTAAATCTCCCTTTAAGATTCGAACTGTTCCCGACCGGTCCTATTCGAACTCTAAAACATCTAGGCCCAAATTTGGGGCGTTACAACTCTCCCCCTCTTAAGAAATTTCGTCCTCAAAATTTCTCTGGAGAAAAAAGGTAAGGAAATTGCTTCTTCATGTATTCCTTTATTTCCCACGTGGCTTCCTCAACACCAAGATGTCTACACAACACCTTGACCAGCTCAATGGTCTTACCACGAAGAACTTTACTGTCCAGATCCAAACTCTCACAAGGTTCCTCATCAAACGTCAAATCCGGATTCAACTCAACTTCCTCCACAGGCATAACATGCGAAGGATCCGATCTATACCTCCGAAGCATTGATACATGAAACACATTATGTATATTTTCTAAATCTTGAGGTAACCTCAACTTATAAGCAACAGGACCCACACGTTCTTTCACCTCGTATGGTTCAATGTACCTTGGGCTCCTTGGGCTCAACTTTCCCTTCCGACCGAATCTCATTGTAACGCCCCGGTTTTGGGCTTAGAAGTCTTGGGCGTTGACCGGATGGTCAAAGTGCTGTTCGAATCGTAAGAGGCTAAGTTAGGAAAGCCTAGTTCGGGTTGCATTAAAAATATGGAAAAATGTTCTAAAATCATCTTTTAATATAATTAAGTGAACTGTGAAATCAATTTTGGAAAATGAGTTTTGGAAGGGTGACATTTTGGCTAGTGACCAAAATGTACTTTTTTGAAAGTTTGGTGGCTGTTTTATAAAGGGTTGAAACTTTGAATCTTTAAGGAGCTATTTACCCAAAGGGAGTTTCTCCAGATTTTTCTAAGATATTTTGAGTTATAATTCTGATTTTTAAAGATTTCATAAAGGAGGGAAATCTCATTTTGCTATTTTCTCAACTAACTTCTCATTTTCTTTCTCTCTTTTCTCTCAACCCAAACACTCCATTTCCAGAGTTTTGTTTCTGATTTTCTCACCTAAATTCCTCCTTTCAACTCTCATTTAATCCCTAATCATTGTATCTTCAAAACCTCTTCAATTTCTACAAGTTTCATCAAGGATTTTCATTCCAAAAAGAGGAGAAACTCAAGTTTGGAGGTAAGAACGTCCTTCTCCTCTGAACTTCAAGTTCTTTATTGAAATTCCTAAGTTTTCAATCCTAAATTGATGTTTAATTAAAGGCTTTTAAGTTGATTTATAAGATCTTGGCTAATTATGCAAGATTTTGATGATTTCACATGATTTTCGTTTGATCTGTTAAATCTGTGATTTGAGAGGTGTTTTTGATGTTAAATGATCTCTAAATTGATAAGGAAATGAGCTTTGATTGATGCAATCCCGGATAGGTTGAGTTTCCTAAGTTTAGCTTGTGTTTTAAGGTAGTTTTTGTGGTGATCTTGTGGATCTGGTGTTGCTGGAGGTATAAGGATGTTGTTAGGTTGTTTTTAGATGTTATATGATGTTAATGGAAGTGAGGTTTTGCTTGTTTATGGCTGGGCTTTGTTTGGAAGTGTTTTGGATGCATTTTCGGTTGTGTTTGGTGGCCGAAAGTGGAGGTTATGTGAGAGCAGCGAGTTAGATGCTTTCATTGAAGCAATTAATGCATGATGATGCATTGATCCTCTGCTTTAATGTGTTGAAACAGGGGAGGCATCCTTGGATCCGAGAGTTGTTGATCCGGAGGCTTGATTTGGTGCTTTGGTTTGAAGCAAAGTGGAATTTGGTGAGTGCATTTGTGAAAATGGATTTTCAGCTTTAAAACCAAGGTTTGAAGGTTTTGGGAGCTTAGTTTAAGTCTAAACAACTTTGCTAAGCTCAAGTGTAAGTTTTCGGATTTCTCTCTAAGTGGTGGCCATGTTTTGGTGTGTTGCAAAATGATGATTTGCATGTTTTAATTACTGTTTTGTAAGCATGATTTAGCATGATATTTGCTGATGTTTTAAGCCATGTGGAGAAGGTAACTCTAGGTAGGAGTTCCTTGATTTTATACATTGTTTAAATGTGGACTTGATGCTTTGTAATGCATGGTGAAATGGCTTGGTTTAATGCTTTAAAACAGTGGATTATATGATGTGAAATATGTATATTGGCAAGTGATGTTTTGTAAAAAGTGAAGGTCACTAAGGTGGTTAAAAGTCCTTGAGTGAGCCTTGTTATTTAAGAACATCAAGGTGGTTAAAAGTCCTTGGATGTTTCTTGTTGCGGACACTAAGGTGGTTAAAAGTCCTTAGGTGCTCCTTTCCATGGTGGTTAAAAGTCCATGGGGCCAAGGTGTTTAAAAGTCCTTGGGGCCAAGGTGTTTAAAAGTTCTTGGGGCCAAGGTGTTTAAAAGTCCTTGGGGTGATTCGAGCATTGGACACAAAGGTGGTTAAAAGTCCTTGTGTGGTCCTCATTCATGGTGTTTAAAAATCCATGGCCAAGGTGTTTAAAAGTCCTTGGGGAAAGTTGTTGAACTTGTTTTTAATAAATGAAATGTATCACTTGAGCCAATATGACATGTAAAGAATTTTATGAAGCATGAGATGCTTGTTTAAAGATTATGTTGAAGCATGTGATGCTTGTTTAAATGTATTTCGAAGCATGGAATTGCTTGTCTTAAAGTATGCTTTTGAGCATGTGCAAAGGTTGATTATAAGCATGTTTTATAATGGTTTTAATTGCATTATTGAATGGTTTTAAAGAGCACACCTCACTAAGCTTTTGCTTACGCTCTCTTGTTTTCTTAATTCAATAATACAGAGCAATAGAGTATCTTGAGGGACAGCTAGGAAGGGCAAGCAATCAGGTTCAAGTAAAGCTCAATGTATGAAGGTTTTATAAGTACTTTTAGCTTTTGGTTGATTTGGCAATGGGGGACCTATGTGTATGTTTTGGGAGGTGTTTGAGACTCCCTAAGTATGTTGAATGTTGTTGAGATCGTTGGTTTTTGGTTTGAAACCTTATATGCTTGTTTTGCAAGTTTGGAGTTTGAATGGATAGCTTAAATAGGAAGCATGCCACTTAAATTGGGGTTTTTCTTATGTGATGGTTTTATGTTGAATTGGTGATGCAATTGAGGTCCTTGCATGTTGGTTGATTATGTGATATGGTTTGGTGTTGTTAATTTGAAGTTTGAAGCATGTTTGATGTTGTTTTCGAGTCAATTCCAGGCAGGAGTATCGGTACTCGGGCTTGTGTATCGATACGCCTGAGCCAAATATGCATATTTCTACCCAGGCGTATCGGTACCGTATGAATGCCGTATCGATACCATATGAATGCCGTATCGAAACGGGGGAACTCGTATCGATACCGTATTGGGAGTTTGGTTACTGTCTTCCCCGCGTATCGATACGACTCCAGGCGTATCGATACCTAACCGTTAATTCAGTTAAAAGTATCTTTTATGTTTTGTTTTGTTTACGTTTGGGTCCTGAATCTTGTTTATGCAATTAAATGAGTATGAGAAGTCCTTTTGAGCTGAAATTTCGCAGGGAAGCATGGAACCTGACTAATTTCTAAGTCATCATATTTATCAGAATTTACAATTTGGTCCCTAAAGTTGTAATTTGTTCAATTGGGTCCCTGTTTGATCTCTGATGTTTGTGATCTTTGAGTATGATGTTTGTGTTATCACAATTAGGGTTAATGTGCATCTAGATAAGATTAAAAAGAAAAAAAAGGGTCGTTAATCAAGGTTGACTTTCGGGTTGACTTTGGTTGTCCCCGTGTGACTTTCTTAATTCAGGTCAACCGTCTAGACCGGGTTAAGGGGGTTACACTCATCACCTTCTTCCAAGGTGAAACTTTCAAGAACACACGGTCACCCACCGCATATTCTATCTCCTTACGCTTCAAATCCGCGTAAGACTTTTGCCGTTCCGATGCTTCCTTCAACTGCTCACAAATGAGCTTCACCTTTTTGGTGGTTCCTTTGAACAAAGCCGGCATCGACACCAACTTTTGTCTCGTTTCAGCCAAACAAAGAGGAGTTATGCACTTCCTCCCGTACAAAGCTTCATAAGGTGCCATTTGAATACTCGACTGGTAACTATTATTATAAGCAAACTCCACCAAAGGCAAGTGCTTCTCCCAAGAGCCTTGAAACTCAATAACACAACACCTCAACATATCCTCAAGCACTTGGATAACACGCTCCGACTGTCCATCCGTCTGCGGATGATAAGAAGTACTAAAGTTCAGTCGCGTACCCAATGCTTGATGCAAACACTTCCAAAACCTTATAGTGAACCTAAGATCTCTATTCGACACAATAGATTTTGGTACGCCATGCAAACGTACAGTCTCATCAATGTACAATTCTGCAAGCTTATCCATGGTGTACGTAGTATGCACAGGCAAGAAATGCGCACACTTCGTAAGGCGATCCACATTCACTCAAACAAAATTCTTCTTTGATGGTGATAAAGGCAACCCAGACACAAAGTCCATGGTGATCCTCTCCCACTTCCATTTAGGGATCCTCAACGGCTGCAACAACCCTGAAGGAAACTTATGCTCAGCCTTACCCCGTTGACAAACCATACACTTGCTCACATACTCAGCGACATCCTTCTTCAAACCCACCCAATAGTTCTCATCCTTCAGATCCCGATACATCTTTGTACTACCAAGGTGCATAGCAAACAGACTACTATGAGCTTCGGTCAGAATAGTGCGCCTCAACTTAACATCATTCGGCACCACTACCTGACTCCCAAAACATAAAACACCATCAGCGTTAAAACAAAAAATTGATGGTCTACCCTCAGCAATATTCCGGTTTAAGTCTAAACAACTTAGCTAAGCTCAAGAGTAAGTTTTCGGAGAAACTCTCTTTTTGATGAACCATGAGATGGTTGAATGCAATGTGTTTATTTTGCATGTTTAAATTCTGTTTTGAAAGCATAATTTAGCATGTTTAATGCTTGTTTTGTAAGCCAAGTGTTGAAGGATGCTCAAGGTAAGAGATCCTTGATTCGAACATTGATAAATGTGGTTTGATGCATAGTGATGCATGATTATTTAATGGCTTTGTTTAATGCTTAAAAACAATGGATTTATGATGGTAAATGATGTATATTGGCAAGTGATGTGTTGGTTTAAAAGTACTTGAATCGGATATAGTTAGCCGGCTATAGGATTGGGTGCACCGTGAATAAAGTCGCCTTGGATGTTGAGGGGTTGTAATGGTACCGTAAACTCCATCCAAGTACACTAACGAGATGTCTAAGATCATAATGGTGGTTAAAATGCCATGTGAGGATCTTGTATTGTGTGTCCCGTGTTCTCGTTAGTGATGTTATACAACTACCAATGAGTGATGTGGAGGGGCTGTAATTGTACTGTAGACTCCATCACGGGTGTTGAGGGGTTGTGATTGTACCGGTAAACTCCACCTTGAGTGTTTGGTAGTGTGTATGAAGCGTATGGGACAAGGCTTGTAATCCGCGTATCCGATTGTGTTTTGAGATGAAAAATGGTTATGGTTATCACTTGAAAGCCAATATGACATGTTGATATAGTGAAGCATGGGATGCTTGTTTTATGAGCATTGTAGCATGAGAAATGTGGTTTATGGAATTAAAAGCCTTTGAAAGGTGTTTTACGAAATGCATTATTGTGTTGTTCATTAGAGCATTTCTCACTAAGCATATGTGCTTATGCTCTCTTTCTTGAACCATTAATGCAGAGAATTGAAGTTCTTTAAGGGCAGCAAGGAGGTCAAGGATCCAAGTGAAAGTCTAAGCGATTGTATGGTGACTATTTTTACAACACTATTAGCTTTTGGAAATTGGCAATGGGAACCTAGACTGTGTTTTAGGGAGGTGTTTTGGACTCCCTAAATTGGTTTGATGCATATGATATTTGGAGTATGTAAATGGCCATTTGGTGTTTGTTTTGAAGATTTGATGATAGTTTGATTTCCAATATTAGGATACATGCCTATGGACTTGTGGTTTTTCCTAATTGATGCCATGATTGAGTTTTGAAGATTCAAATATGTTCCTTTAGTGATTGATGACTTGTTGGCATGATAATGGAGTCATATGAATCTGTTCGATGGGTCGAAAGTGTGCAAAATTAGTTTTTTCTGCTGTTTCTAGGCAGGGTGTTTCGAAACACCCTTGCCTGTTTCGAAACAGGTGCATGTTTTGGCCTGGGCGTTTCGAAACGGGCAGAGGTGTTTCAAAACACTTTGGATACTGCCAAGCCGTGTTTCTGAACGGTCAAATCCCGTTTCGAAACACTTGACCGTTGGGCACTGATTTGAATGATTTTGGGGTTTGCAAGTTTTACGTTTTAGTCTTGATATTTGTATGTGCAATTACTTGTGTTCGGGATGTCCGTTTAAGATAAAATTTGAAAAAGAAGCTTATAACCTAACTAATTTCATGATGGTATCTTAAAAATTAGTAAAGTCCTCTTCATTTCCAGATTTTACATTTTGGTCCCTAAATTCGTATGTTGTGCAATTGAGTCCCTTATTGTTTTCTGATTGCTGTGATTTTTGAATATGCTTATCTCAAGAGTACGCCTAGGTTTAATATTCATTTAGACAAGGTTAAAAAGAAAAAAAAAGGGTCGTTAATCAAGGTTGACTTTCGGGTTGACTTTGGTTTTCCTCGTGTAATCTTCGTAGCTCGGGTCAACCGTCTAGGCCGGGCTAAGGGGGTTACATTGGCCATGTGGTTTCGGGTGAGGGGATTCGAGTTGATCCTCATAATATTGAGGCGGTGGTGAATTGGAAGCCTCCTAAGTCTGTTCATGAAGTTCGTAGTTTCCTTGGGTTGGCAGGTTACTACTGAAGGTTCGTTGAGAGATTTTATAAGATCGTTGTCCCTTTGACGAAGTTGTTGTAGAAGGATGTTAAGTATGAATGGACCAAAGTGAGACAACAAGCTTTTGAGAATCTAAAGGCATTTTTTGTAACTCCCATAGCCCGACCTAGACGGTTGACCCGAATTACGAAGATTACACGGGGAAAACCAAAGTCAACCCGAAAGTCAACCTTGATTAACGAACCTTTTTTTTCTTTTAAAACTTGTCTAGATGCACATTAAACCTATGCATACTCTTGAGATAAACATACTCAAAAATCACAACAATTGGAAAACGATAAGGGACCCAATTGCAAAAAATACGAATTTAGGGACCAATTTGTAAATTCTAAAAATTAAGAGGACTTTACCAATTTTTAAGTTACCATTATGAAATTAGTCATGTTTCATGCCTCTCTGCCAAATTTCATCTCAAACGGACATCTCAAACTCAAGCAATTGCACATACAAGAATCAGGACTAAAACGTAAAGCTTGCAAACCTCAAAACCATTCAAATTTTATGCCCAACGGTCAAGTGTTCCGAAACGGGTCTAGGCTGTTCAGGAACACCCCTTGGAAGTATCCAAAGTGTTCAGAAACGGTGTAGGCCGTTCAGGAACACCCAGGCCAAAACAAGGGCCTGTTTCGAAACAGGCAAGGGTGTTTCGAAACACCCTGCCAAGAAACAGCAGATAGGCCTGTTTTAACACCTTTAAACCCCATCAAACATGCTCTAAACCATTCCACAATAAATCAACAACATGCCAAACATGCTTTTAAAACAAGAAGCATAGCATAACGACTTAAGAATAAGTAGATTCAAACGTTGCAAGAGTTAAACCACATAGTTCAAAATCATAAACCAAACTTGTCCAACAAACACAAACTCATTAAACATCAACATAAGAGATTGTCCCCCCCATTGCCTTTATTATCTATAGCTATTAACCGAGACATACATCTCAAGTGGAGCTCTCCTTGAATCCCTTGCTTCTCGCTGTTCCAACTTCAAATATCTGCATTGATGGACAAAAAGGAGCGTAAGCACATAATGCTTAGTGAGGAATGCTCAAAACCAAAACACCATCAATGCAACGAGTCATAAAACCTCTTTTAAAAGTAAACACAATTCGATAAAACAAAGCAATGTTTGAAAAAACCCTTTTTAACAACATGCTTTAAATCATGCATTGCTCAAACATGAAAACCAACCCTTAGCTTAGAAAAGCTAAGTAATTCACTTCAAAGCACAACCTTGCAAACCCATCAATTTAACCTTTCCATGCATGAACATCATATGCAAAGTTAAATACAAAATCCTTGGAAAAAACTTCCACTTCACATTATACTTTTCCCATTCTTGAAAATCATTTCAAAGCAAGAAACCCTTGAAAACCACTTACTCCTTCAATTAATCATATGCATTAAACAAATGCAACACATGAACCACAAACTCAACATTTGCATTACATGCCTTTTAAACAAGCCTTCACAAGACTTCAATGCATTAAAGAGATTCCATGCACATATGCATCATTCTCAATAGAAAATAAACACTTGTTCAAGCTAACAAGTAATACATGCATTCTTGGTACATTACACACCTTCAAGAACATTATATTGGCACCCAAGTGATAATCACAAACCATCAAAACACAAGACACAATCGGATACGCGGATTACAAGCGTTGTCCCACACGCTTCATACACACTTCCGAACAACACAAGTTGTATAATACACTAGCGAGAGCCGGGACACATCACAAGGCTTACACATGGAAGCTACCATAACCATTGTAATCACCTTAACCAAGCTCACACACGGGAGCAACCCTCCACCGTTGTGACGCTTAACAAAGTCCACCCATGAGAGCAAACCTCCATCATGGTGACTTTTAATATGGTTCACCCATGAGAGCCATCCTCCATCGTGGTGGCGCTAAACTAAGCCCACCCACGAGAGCCAACCTCCATCGTAGTGGCACTAAACCAAGCCCACTCACGAGAGCCAACCTCCATCGTATTGGCACTAAACCAAGCCCACTCACGAGAGCCAACCTCCATCGTAGTGGCACTAAACCAAGCCCACTCATGAGAGCCAACCTCCATTGTGGTGACACCAATTGCCTCAATCGCTAGGATTCTTTGATGGAGTTTACGATACAATCACAACCCCTCGACATCCAAGGCGACTCTATTCACGGTGCACCCAATCCTATAGCCGGCTAACTATATCCGATTAAAGTAACCAAGAACCACATTCATCACTTGCCAATATAACCATTTTACCACATTAATCCATTGTTTTACAAGCATAACCAAAATGCCAAAACCACCAATTACCATCATCAATCCACTGTTTTTAAAGCATTACACAAAGCCATTAAACAACATGCAACACTATGCATCAATTCCACAATTCCAATGTGCAAAACCAAGGATCTCTTACCTTGAGCATCCTTCACACATGGCTTTCAAAACCAGCATTAAACCATGCTAAAATATGCTTTCAAAACAGAATTTAAAACATGCAAAACACATGCATTGCATCCATCAATCACAAGTGCTTTAAAAACCAATTCATAACACAACATAGAGAGAATTTTCATTTACTTACTCTTGAGCTTAGCTAAGTTGTTTAGAGTTAATCTAAGCTCCCAAAACCTTCAAACCTTTGTTTTAAAGCTGAAAACCCAACTTCACTTACCGATACACAAAACAAGGCTAGCCAACAAGCCTTCCAAGCATCCGAAACCTTCAACGCCACCTCTATTGCTCACGAATCATTCTCCCCTGTTTCAAGCACATAACAACAGAGGATTAATGCATCATAATGCATTAAAAACACCAGCAACACACCTAAACTCGCTGCTCTTCGCAAATCCAACATTTCGGCTACCAAACACAACCGAAATCACCTCCAAACACTTCCAAGACTTAACCCAGCCAAGATCCATCACTTCTAACCATTTTTAAACATCAATTAACATCCAAAATGATCCCAAACACGTCCTTATACCTCTAGCATTAACAAAACACCAAGATAACCCCCAAAGCCACCATTTTCACAAGTAAAAACTTAGGAAAATCAACCTATTCGGGATTGCATTGATCAAACCTCAATTATACATCATTTAGACATCCAAATTACATCAAAAAGACATCTCAAAACAGAGCCCAATCATTATTACGAATATCTTCAAAATTAAATCCAAATCTTGCATTTTAAGCCAAAATCAAGATCACAACATCAAAACCTTTAATAAAACTCAAATCAAGGATTGAGAACTTGGGAATTTCAGTAAAGAACTGAGTATTTAGAGGAGAAGGACGTTCATACCTCTAAATGTGAGTTTCTCCTTGTTTAGAGCCAAAATTCTTGAAAATTCAATAAGCAAATGATGAGAATTTGGTGTAGGAATGATTAGAGATCAAATAGAGATTAAAATCTCATCTTTAGATGTAAAAATCAGAGGAAAAATGGCTGGGGAAATGTGTTTGGCTGAGAGAAAAATGAGAGAAAAAAAATGGGAAAGTTTTGACAAAAGTTAGTTATGAAGTCAAATATATATATTTCCCCTTTTTCCTTTTATTAAAAATCATTAATTAAATCTTTAATATTAAGAAAAATCTGGAGAAAACTCTTCTTGGGTAAATTAGCTCCTTAAAGATTCAAAGTTTCAATCCTTTTAAAACAGTCACCAACTTTTCAAAAATTACATTTTAGTCACTAACTCGAAATGTCTTATTTCCAAACCTCATTTTGTAAAATTGAATTCACCACTCTCTTATATATAATAAAAGAGGATTTTTAGATATTTTTCCATATTTTTAATGCATCCCGAACTAGGCTTTCCTTAAACCCACCTTTTATATTCGAACCGAAAATCCGACAGGTCTAGTTCAAACCCAAAACTTCTAAGCCCAAAATTGGGGTGTTACAACTCTCCCCCTCTTAGGAAATTTCGTCCTCGAAATTTCAACCGGCGAAAAGAGAACAACCAAACTTCTCAAAGCAACACACAAGGCAACACAGGAGACTTAACCACCACTGAACACTCTCCACACAAAACTCCACCAAACCTAACACCACCACATACTGTTCACGAATTCCAGAACACTCAGATGTTAACCACATCTTAACCTTTCACACTTCCGGACTGCACATAGCTCCAAGAACAACCTGAAGAACCTCCAACTTTTACAGCATACACCACCTTAACTCATAACTCCCCAAACTTGTTCACACAGTGATACCAACCAATCCAGTTCAGCCACCATGTGACCCGCAACCTTCACTACTTCTAAAACTCCTTGCTAAACTACTCAACCTCTTTCAAAGACTACCACAACAAGCAAAAATTCTTAAGCATCAACTGCTTACCCAAACTTCTCAACGTATTGCTGACATTCCTTCACATCCGCCGCTATCATTACCATAACGGTTCACCAGGACTACTCACCTAACATCCAAAAATCACATCACAAAACCCCAACCTTGACTCCGCCAACCGTTCCATACACCACCAGCTGTCTTCAGACGGAATTTACTTAATCACAACCAGCCAACCACTTCTCACAAGAACCCGTCCAACCAACAATGATCTTTGATCTTACATTGCCTTTCCACTTCAAGTTTTGACTACAACACTTGCCTTACTAGAAAATCGCCCAACCTATACATACATATTTAGGTTACGAAACTTCTATTCTCCCGGGCTAACCCTTTTCTACAACCCATAACAAAACCTCTTCTCAACTTCTCAAAGGTTGCTATGAACCATCACCTACAAAAACAACCCTTCTACTACAACATCAATGCCAAGTTACCTCAGCACTTTGGAACACATCCAATAACTTACTACATCACTTAACACCAAGAAACTACCACTTCTACCAGCTATTCACAACCACTCTAACCGATTCTAACTTCAACCGGTAATCTCCTCACCACCATACCGCTAAACTCATTAAGCGCCAAACACCTTCCTTCTACCAACATGCTATACCGCACTCACTATTACTGACAACTCGCTTAATACCCTCCATTACTTCTAACATTCTCCTAGCACCAACACAACTTTTAAAACCCACCATCCAACCTAACCCTAACACATCACTAACGGACCCAATTAACTATCAGCGAGTGTGAACGTTCGTATGCATGGTCACCAATATGCCCTATCAATGCCTGATATACATGCATGCAAAACCTCTAATGTAATGTCACATGTATGCATGGACCAGTACATATATAATATAGCATATAACAAATGATTTTAAATGTGCATGTATTTCGGTTCACACCCACCAATAACATCCTCAGAATCCGCCTAAAAACAACCTCCTATCTCACTTCCAACTTGACCAACTCCATCATTCTAACAACTCATTATCCACAAGATACTCACTAATGCCCTCTTCAAACTAAAGTTGTTTTCAAAACAACACCAACTACTACCCCAAACATGCTAGCAACGAGACCATACCCACTACGCAAGGAAATACCAACTGAAACCAAACTAAGATACTAGAGCAAAGGTTACTTAAAAAGGTTACCTGCAAACACCTCACTGCCCCGGAGCTTCAACAGGCAAGCTCTCTTCCTCGCAGAACCATCATTCTCCAGCTGCACCGCTGCAGCATCAACTAACACGTTAAGGTCATCACCATCTCCCTGTGGTAAAGAACCCTGACTACCCCGAGCCAACTTCAAACAATTTCATTTCAAATGTCCAACAGACCCACAATTCCAACAGGTTTCACTCCCCAAGCTCCTCACACCTTTCTGCCCTTCCTGCGACCTTCGAACCTTCTCCCGGCCGTGCCTACGACCCCTCTGAGACCCTTTTGCTACCATTGTAACTGATCTCACCAGTTGAGGACAAATTCGCTTCACATGCTCCTTAGAAACACAGTTCCAACAAACTTCTGCGCCCCAACAACCTCCAACATGACACTTCCCACATCGGTCACACATCGGCAACCGAGCTATCCCTCCTTGATCAAGTAGCACTTGCCCCAAATCTGCACTACCATCCAAGCTTCGATTTAAGCAAAACCTTCTATCACGTCGCCTCTTACGCTGACCGCTCCCGAGGTCAGTAACCACAACTCTCTTGCTTAAACTTTTCTCACCTTCATAAACTGAAACAACACCCTCACATTGCTTAACCCTTGGGAATTTCTCTCTAAGATACCTTTCATAAAAGGTAGACACAAAGAAGTCCCAATCTATATCGTGGATGTGCGATGCCACCGCCACAGATGTCCACCAGGCACAAGCGTCCTCCAACATCAATGAGACAACACTTCCCAGCTTACAGGCATAGTCACAACCTACCTGATCAAAAATCAGAATTACACTGGCCAACCAGGCCTCGAACGTCTCAGGTGTCGAACCATGATACTCCACAGCTCCCAAATCATGTAAACACCGTTTTGACAAACCCGCACATCCCACAGCCGGTACGTCTACAGGCCTTACTTTTGCCACAGCCTGAGATGTTCCCAACACCTCTTGAACTATAGGTGATAAACTCTTCATCACAGAACCAACTTTTTCCTCCTGCCTCACTACCTCAACTCCAGGCACTGAAGACTGAGATGAAACACCTCCATTAAAAGGTGAATTCCACGCCTTAACAACCTGCTCTAAAGCAGCAACCATCTCATATAACTGCCATTCTCTCATCGATATCACCATGCTATTAACAGCAAACAATCATAACAAAACAAACAAATCGATCAGACCAGCTTTAAGCAAGGATTCAAAACTCCAACTCCAAAATAACACAATAGCTATAATAATAAGGCAATGGGTATCCCGAATTCTCCCCTTTTACATGACATAACAATCAATAAAAACATGGATATCACCACATCGAGCATATCAATCAACATATTTCGATCATGCTCTCGTCAAACAACATTCACTCGCAACAGCATAATATCAACATATCATACCCATCACACTTTCATCATTCATAAAATCAGCTCACATCACCAGCATAACATCTACACAAATCCACATTAGCTCAATGAAAATTCACAATCAAAAAGCATGCTAAAAACATCAACAATTCGCTCAAAGACACACTTTCCAACTGACTTTCAACCACTCATCAGAATAAACATTAAACACTTATTACAACAATTTACCACTTCCCCCCAAGCATTCACAACTCAGCTCTGATACCACCAAATGTAACCCCCATAGCCCGACCTAGACGGTTGACCCGAAATACGAAGATTACACAGGGAAAACCAAAGTCAACCCGAAAGTCAACCTTGATTAACGACCCTTTTTTTCTTTTAAAACTTGTCTAGATGCACATTAAACCTAGGCATACTCTTTAGATAAACATACTCAAAAATCACAGCAATCGGAAAACGATAAGGGACACAATTGCACAAAATACGAATTTAGGGACCAATTTGTAAATTCTGAAAATTAAGAGGACTTTACCAATTTTTAAGTTACCATTATGAAATTAGTCATGTTTCATGCCTCTCTGCCAAATTTCATCTCAAACGGACATCTCAAACTCAAGCAATTGCACATACAAGAATCAGGACTAAAACGTAAAGCTTGCAAACCTCAAAACCATTCAAATTTTATGCCCAACGGTCAAGTGTTCCGAAACGGGTCTAGGCCGTTCAGGAACACCCCTTGGCATTAGCCAAAGTGTTCAGAAATGGTCTAGGCCGTTCAGGAACACCCAGGCCAAAACAAGGGCCTGTTTCGAAACAGGCAAGGGTGTTTCGAAACACCCTGCCCAGAAACAGCAGATAGGCTTGTTTTAACACCTTTAAACCCCATCAAACATGATCCAAACCATTCCACAATAAATCAACAACATGCCAAACATCATACCTACCATAATGCATCACAATCTAGATACAAAACCACCCCTAGGTGCACCAACTCATTCAACACGTCAAACACTTAATCATGCTTTTAAAACAAGAAGCATAGCATAACGACTTAAGAATAAGAAGATTCAAACGTTGCAAGCGTTAAACCACATAGTTCAAAATCATAAACCAAACTTGTCCAACAAACACAAACTCATTAAACATCAACATAAGAGATTCTCCCCCCATTGCTTTTATTATCTATAGCTATTAACCGAGACATACATCTCAAGTGGAGCTCTCCTTGAATCCCTTGCTTCTCGCTCTTCCAACTTCAAATATCTGCATTGATGGACAAAAAGGAGCGTAAGCACATAATGCTTAGTGAGGAATGCTCAAAACCAAAACACCATCAATGCAGCGAGTCATAAAACCTCTTTTAAAAGTAAACACAATTCGATAAAACAAAGCAATGTTTGAAAACCCTTTTTAACAACATGCTTTAAATCATGCATTGCTCAAACATGAAAACCAACCCTTAGCTTAGAAAAGCTAAGTAATTCACTTCAAAGCACAACCTTGCAAAACCATCAATTTAACCTTTCCATGCATGAACATCATATGCAAAGTTAAATACAAAATCCTTGGAAAACACTTCCACTTCACATTATACTTTTCTTATTCTTGAAAATCATTTCAAAGCAAGAAACCCTTGAAAACCACTTACTCCTTCAATTAATCATATGCATTAAACAAATGCAACACATGAACCACAAACTCAACATTTGCATTACATGCCTTTTAAACAAGCCTTCACAAGACTTCAATGCACTAAAGAGATTCCATGCACATATGCATCATTCTCAATAGAAAATAAACACTTGTTCAAGCTAACAAGTAATACATGCATTCTTGGCACATTACACACCTTCCATGCAACCTTGCATCATTTCAAGCATCTCATGCTTCATTACCTTCAAGAACATTATATTGGCACCCAAGTGATAATCACAAACCATCAAAACACAAGACACAATCGGATATGCGGATTACAAGCGTTGTCCCACACGCTTCATACACACTTCCGAACAACACAAGGTGGAGTTTACCGGTACAATCACAACCCCTCAACACCCGTGATGGAGTTTAACGGTACAATCACAACCCCTCAACATCACTCATCGGAAGTTGTATAATACACTAGCGAGAGCCGGGACACATCACAAGGCTTACACATGGAAGCTACCACAACCATTGTAATCACCTTAACCAAGCTCACACACGGGAGCAACCTTCCACCGTTGTGACGCTTAACAAAGTCCACCCATGAGAGCCAACCTCCATCTTGGTGACTTCTAACACGGTTCACCCACGAGAGCCATCCTCCATCGTGGTGGCGCTAAACCAAGCCCACCCACGAGAGCCAACCTCCATCGTAGTGGTACTAAACCAAGCCCAATCACGAGAGCCAACCTCCATCGTAGTGGCACTAAACCAAGCCCACTCACGAGAGCCAACCTCCATCGTAGTGGAACTAAACCAAGCCCACTCACGAGAGCCAACCTCCATCGCGGTGACACCAATTGCCTCAATTGCTAGGATTCTTGGATGGAGTTTACGGTACAATCATAACCCCTCGACATCCAAGGCAACTCTATTCACGGTGCACCCAATCCTATAGACGGCTAACTATACCCGATTAAAGTAACCAAGAACCACTTTCATCACTTGCCAATATAATCATTTTACCACATTAATCCATTGTTTTACAAGCATAACCAAAATGTCAAAACCACCAATTACCATCATCAATCCACTGTTTTTGAAGCATTACACAAAGCCATTAAACAACATGCAACACTATGCATCAATTCCACAATTCCAATGTACAAAACCAAGGATCTCTTACCTTGAGCATCCTTCACAGATGGCTTTCAAAACCAGCATTAAACCATGCTAAAATTTGCTTTCAAAACAGAATTTTAAACATGCAAAACACATGCATTGCATCCATCAATCACAAGTGCTTTAAAAACCAATTCATAACACAACCAAGAGAGAAATTTCATTTACTTACTCTTGAGCTTAGCTAAGTTTTTTAGACTTAAACTAAGCTCCCAAATCCTTCAAACCTTGGTTTTAAAGCTGAAAACCCAACTTCACTCACCGATACACAAAACAAGGCTAGCCAACAAGCCTTCCAAGCATCCGAAACCTTCAATGCCACCTCTATTGCTCACGGATCATTCTCCCCTGTTTCAAGCACATAACAACAGAGGATTAATGCATCATAATGCATTAAAAACACCAGCAACACACCTAAACTCGCTGCTCTTCGCAAATCCAACATTTCGGCTACCAAACACAATCGAAATCACCTCCAAACACTTCCAAGACTTAACCCAGCCAAGATCCATCACTTCTAACCATTTTTAAACATCAATTAACATCCAAAATGATCCCAAACACGTCCTTATACCTCCAGCATTAACAAAACATCAAGATCACCCCAAAAACCACCATTTTCACAAGTATAAACTTAGGAAAATCAACTTATTCGGGATTGCATTGATCAAACCTCAATTATAAATCATTTAGACATCCAAATTACATCAAAAAGACATCTCAAAACAGAGCCCAATCAATTATTACGAATTTTTTCAAAATTAAATCCAAATCTTGCATTTTAAGCCAAAATCAAGATCACAACATCAAAACCTTTAATAAAACTCAAATCAAGGATTGAGAACTTGGGAATTTTAGTAAAGAACTGAGTATTTAGAGGAGAAGGACGTTCATACCTCTAAATGTGAGTTTCTCCTTGTTTAGAGCCAAAATTCTTGAAAATTCAATAAGCAAATGATGAGAATTTGGTGTAGGAATGATTAGAGATCAAATAGAGATTAAAATCTCATCTTTAGATGTAAAAATCAGAGGAAAATGGTTAGGGAAATGTGTTTGGCTGAGAGAAAAATGAGAGAAAAAGAAATGGGAAAGTTTTGACAAAAGTTAGTTATGAAGTCAAAAATATATATTTCCCCTTTTTCCTTTTTATTAAAAATCATTAATTAAATCTTTAATATTAAGAAAAATCTGGAGAAAACTCTTCTTGGGTAAATTAGCTCCTTAAAGATTCAAAGTTTCAATCCTTTTAAAACAGTCACCAACTTTTCAAAAATTACATTTTAGTCACTAACTCGAAATGTCTTATTTCCAAACCTCATTTTGTAAAATTGATTTCACCACTCTTTTATATATAATAAAAGAGGATTTTTAGATATTTTTCCATATTTTTAATGCATCCCGAACTAGGCTTTCCTTAAAACCACCTTTTATATTCGAACCGAAAATCCGACCGGTCTAGTTCAAACCCAAAACTTCTAAGCCCAAAATTGGGGTGTTACAGCTTTGATGCTAGCTTCTATCTTTGTTCAACCTGAATCAGGAAAAGAGTTTGTGGTGTACAGTGACGCATCCTATGTTGGTTTGGGGTGCATGTTGATTCAAGAGGGTAGGGTAGTGGCTTATGCATTGCGATAGTTGAAAGTTCATGAGCACAATTACCCTACGCATGACATTGAGTTGGCTGCAGTGGTTTTTGCTCTAAATATTTGGAGACATTAACTCTATGGTGAGAAGTGTACTGTGTATATGGATCATAAAAGTTTGAAGTACCTGATGTCTCAAAATGAGTTAAATCTTAGGTAACAACGTTGGGTGGAGTTGCTTAAGGATTACGATTTAACGATCGAGTATCATCTGGGGAAGGCCAATGTTGTGGTTGATGCTTTGAGCAGGAAAGTTATGGTGGAACTGCGGGCGATGTTTGCTCGCTTGAGCATATCACGGGATGGTGGTCTTGTTGCTGAATTGCAAGTGAAACCATCCCTAGTTCAGTTGATTAAGGGTAAACAACTGTTGGATGATTCTTTGGTGCCACATGTTTAGGATAACGCTGAGGATAGGCCATCGAATTTCTATTTCAATGATGATGGTGTTCTATGTTTTGGGAGTCGGATAGTGGTGTCGAATGATGTTGAATTGAGGCGCACTATTCTGATTGAAGCTCATAGTAGTCCTTTTGCTATGCACCCTGGTAGTACAAATATGTACCGTGATCTGAAGGATGACTAGTATTGGGTGGGATTGAAGAAAGATGTCGTTGAGTATGTTAGAAAATGCATGGTTTGTCAACGGGTTAAGGCTGAACATCAATTTCCTTCAGGATTGTTGCAGCCATTAAGGATCCCTGAATGGAAGTGGGAGAGGACCACTATGGGTTTTGTGTCTGGTTTGCCTTTATCTCCATCAAAGAAGAATTCTGTTTGGGTGATTGTGGATCGCCTTACGAAGTGTGCGCATTTCTTGCCTGTGCATACTACATACACCTTGGATAAGCTTGTGGAGTTGTACATTGTTGAGATTGTACGATTGCATGGAGTGCCAAAATCTATAGTGTCGGATAGAGATCTGAGGTTCACCGTAAGGTTTTGGGAGTGTTTGCATCAATCATTGGGTACGCAGCTGACTTTCAGTACTTCTTATCATCTGTAGACGGATGGACAGTCGGAGCATGTTATCCAGGTGCTTGTAGATATTTTGAGGTTCTGTGTTATTGAATTTCAAGGCTTTTGGGAGAAGCACTTGCCTTTGGTGGTGTTTGCTTATAATAACAGTTACCAGGCAAGTATTCAAATGGCACCTTATGAATCTCTATACAGGAGGAAGTGAAAAACTCCTCTTTGTTGAGCTGAAACGGGATAAAAGTTGGTCACGATGCCGGTTTTGTTAAAAGGAACCACCGAGAAGGTGAAGCTAATTTGTGAGCGATTGAAGGTAGCATCGGATCGGCAAAAGTCTTATAAGGATTTGAAGAGTAAGGAGATAGAATTTGTTGTGGGCGAGCATGTGTTTTTGAAGGTTTCACCTTGGAAGAAGGTGATGAGATTTGGCAAGAAGGGCAAGTTGAGCCCAAGGTTCATTGGGCCATACGAGGTGGTAGAACGTGTGGGTCATGTTGCCTACAAGCTGGGACTACCTCAAGAGTTAGAAAAGATACATAATGTGTTTCATGTATCCATGCTTCGGAGGTACATATCGAATCCATCGCATGTTATGCATGTGGAAGAGGTTGAGCTGAATCCAGACTTGACGTATGATGAGTAACATGCTTAGATTCTGGATTTGGATTGTAAGGTTCTCTAAGGTAAGACCACCGAGCTGGTCAAAGTCTTGTGGAGACATCGTGGTGTTGAGGAAGCCACGTGGGAAAGGAAGGAAGACATGAAGAAGCAATTTCCTTACCTTTTTCCTCCAGGTAAATTTCGAGCATGAAATTTCTTAAGAGGGGGAGAATTGTAACGCCCTGATATTGGGCCTAGAAGTTTTAAAGTTTGAATCGGGCCGGTCAGGAACGATTCGAATCTTTAAAGGGGATTTAGGGAACACCTAGTTCGAGATATTTTAACAATATGGAAAAATATCTAAAAATCCACATTTATTATACGAATGATTATGGTGAAAACAATTTTAAAAATATGATTTGGAAATACTACATTTTGGTGTAGTGACCAAATCGCAGTTTTTGCAAAAGTTGACTAGTGATTGTTTTGTAAAGGATTGAAACTTTGAATCTTTAAGGAGCTAATTTTACCAAAATGTTTTTATCAGATTTCTCTCAAATTTTGGGTGTTTTAATAATGATTTAATAAAGGGAATTAAAAGAGAAAAATCCTATTTTGACTTTTATAACTACTTTACGATATTTTCCCTCTTTTCATTTTCTCTCAACTTCCACTCAGCCAAACACATTTCTTTCATCAATTAACCTCTGATTTTCATCCCTTTGGATGAGATTTCATTCTCCTAAGGATTCCTAATCTTTTTCTCATCAAATCCTTTTGTTTTAACTTTGGATTTTCAAGAAACCTTGCCCAAATTAAGGAGAAATCAGCCATTAGAGGTAAGCTTCATCCTTCTCCTCTAATGATCACTTCTTTACAAAAATTCCCAAGTTAGCAATCCTTTGTTAATGATTTTTGAGTTCCTTTAATGTTAGAAACATGAAATTGTTTAAAACTCAAGATTCTTGGAGAGATCTTGATGATTTTTGTAACTATTGGTTAGGCTCTGTGTTGCGTGTAAAAGTGTCTATCACAATGTAGTGCAAGTGTACACGGCGCAAGTAGTAAAGTGATACGTAAGTATCGGATATCGTCTCCACATGGACTAGGCTAATAGCTTCAACCTGGAATTACTGCACGAGAGGAAAAAGAAATAGTTTAAATGTTTGTCATGAGATAATAAAGAATATTGATAATAAAAGAGTAAAGGATTCAGGATAGAGAAAATGGGATGGTATTGAATTGCTCAGTAGTGTAGGTGTTGCAAAGTCTAGGAATCTCTGTTCTGTCGTTGCGCCTGTCGCAGTAGCGGTCAATTGTTAGTCGCGGCAGCGATCACACAACTCTGTACTTCAAGCTTGGCATTAATCCCTGCAGTGCCTTGGCCTATCCCTAGGTTCAAGTCTATCGATGAACACGTCTTTGATGAAACCTCTCGGCGTGAATCGAAGGATGAACACCAATGTTGTTGAATTCTTCCTTAGCCACTTAACCTCGTCCTATCCCTAGGTCCGAGATAGTTCAACCATAAACTGGAGAACCCGTACTTATTCCTTTCGTATACATAACTCTCCCAATATTAAGTAAATATGTAATCTCACAATGCTCCCCGATACTCTTGCAAGATGTTGAAAACCAGAATAAGCAAACTTGAAGTCTATTTTATTGAACAGAAAAATTCCTAAAACAAATGCAATCCTTGCAACTACTTTACAAATTAACCCTTAGCCCTAGGGGAAGTTTAGAACATGATGAGAAGGGGAAAACGTCTAGGGTTTAGAAGAGAAGGCTAGAGAGTAAGATATCATCTCCTAGGTCGAATTACATGTCATTATATAGGCCTTGGGTTCAAGTTTTCTAATGTCGCAAGAATACAAGTTTAAACTAAAGTACAACTCTATTAAAGACTAAATCTTCAGAGCATATATCTTTAATTCGTTCTTCCTTATTGCTTGGAGTTTCTTCCTTGAACTTTGGGCTTGGCCTTCATTCTGATGTAGGGCTTGGAAAAATATAAGGGTGCTCCACAACAGACCGGCATAATTTTCTCTTCTTGTCGACGCCCACTTTACTTCTTCTCTTCACCATTGTTGTCGTCCTTGGCTGCCACGGCAGCGCCATGGCAGCATCGTCCTCCTCGTCTGCACACCCAGTTCCAGCTCTACTTTTTTACTGCCCAGCGTCTGCTTCTCCACTGCCCTCATCTGCTACAGCAGCTACCTGCAAAAGCAACCAATTTCAGTAGAAACTGTGCCATTTGATATATTTGTGATGTATAAATGAATCTAACCTAAATGCAACGAATTATGCTTGAATGCAGCAGAAATATGGGTTAAATCGGGGGTAAAATATAGAACTTTTACATACTCAACACACCCCCAAACTCAAGTTTTTTCTTGCCCTCAAGCAATTCAGACCTAAAAAAGAAAAAGAAATTTTTTTGGCTTAAAACAGTGTACTTTTCCTTACCTACCATTCATTTCCTATTGTGAGCAACACCTTGTTGGATAATTCAGGATTCATCCGGATTCTTGCTATAATTTATGTGCATTGTGTGCATGCTTGTGAACAATTATATGACAAGACTCCCTTTGTTTACTAGAATAGTTAAGCTTCTAACTTGAATTTTTATGCCAATTTTCATCTTTTTGGAGGCAATTCTTAGGCTCTTTTAGTTTTTATGCAGACTCGATTCTATTTTCTCAAGCATAAGTTTGACTAGAGCCGGTTTCCAGCACCTCTAGCTAACTTCCTTGAGTCGGTTTCGGGCACCTCTAGGTGTATTGAGTCTATTTTTCTTAACTTCTTTTCCTAGAGCCAGTGTTAGGCACCTCTAGGGGCAACTCAATTGCTAAGCTTTCTATTCTAGTTTACTACCAGAGTTCTAGGTAGTATAAAAGTCACAAATGGTGTTTAAGATTTAGAACTATAGTAAGGCTCTAAACTGCTCCTAAAATTATCCTAATGGCTCTTCCACGACAGAGGCTGTCACGACAGGTAAGTTCAGTTCAAAGACTTAAGCCAAATTTTCATCATTTTTTCGCAAAAATAAACTAATTAAAAGACACAATTTTTAAACTTAAAAAGACTTCATTAATGGAGGGATGCCACCCTCAAACTCGAGGGTTGCATTGCCCTCAATGCAAATGACAGAGATGAAAAAAAAAATTAAAAACAACATCACAAATTATAACAAAAGGGCAGACAACAATATAAGATAAGAAACTTAAATTTTCAAGTGTTGTCGTCGCCGCTGCTGCTGCTGAGTTGAATCTGCCGACGGGCATTGACTTTCCTTGCTGGTGCTGGCTGACGGGTGGGAGAGGCATAAGTGTTCTTGGTTTTGGCTTCCCGTGGATGTTGGATGCGGGTAGGGGAGAAATGAGGTGGTTTCTCCAATACATGAACGTCCTCGGAGATTCTATTGCTGTTGTCTGATTTTTATTTATCTGCTGGTTCGACTCCGGGGCCTGTTTTCTATCGTTTCTCCAAGGTGAACTCATTGGACAAGTTCCTCCTTATAGACGGCTCGTCATCAGATGCAGCCCAAATTTCAGAGGGGAAGAAACCAGCAATATACCTATAGAGGTCGGACATAGGCTCCTTTCTCTTGGCTCCCCTGGTAGAAGTTTCTGTTGTGTGGCTGCCTCCTACATCTGTTGTGGTAGGGGTCGGAGTGGACGCGGCAGATGGCGTTTTTTGTGTGGCAGCAGGTGTAGGGGTATGGATAGGGGTGGGGGCAGCAAAATAATGGATGGGGAATACAAGGAATAATGCATCAGGGAAATTAAGAGAGTTGTGGATGAAGCGTACCGTGGAGGTGGTGAAGTCTCGGATGAAACTCATCATGCCTAGTTGTCGTTCCTCCATTTTCTGCAGGGCAGCGAGTATTTGTGTGGAAGTGTCTGCTGGTGGAGCTGTTGTGGTGGGCTGCATGGAGTCTGTGGCGGCAGGCTCGGTGTGGGTGGGCTCTGTCGGCTCACCTGCCGCGGTAGTGGGGGTCAAAAGATGACAGGGGTGTGGCAGCTTTGACTTCCATTAGGCTGAGGATATCCCTGTCTGTCCAGCCTTTCCCTCGAACTCTAAAATCCTCGGCAGCTTCCGGTACATTATGGCCGCGGCAGAGGGCAGTAATAAGGTAAGGGTAGAAGAGTGGTCCTGACGGCCAGTATGCACAATCCAATATACCCTCCCAAACGTATCTGCCAACGTTAATTGGCCTCTCATTTAAAATAGAATGGATGAGGGCTAACCTTGGTTGGTCGACTTTTGTGTTGTGGGGGGCATAATCCACTTTTTGATAAAAGCATCCCAAAGCTTTGCCTCCGGCATGAGTTGAACTCATTTTACCATCCTTGGATGTTTAGGATCGGTATTCCACTTGGTACCCTCTTCTGTGAGTTCTGCCATCACAGCATTGTAGTCGACAGGTTCTAAACTTTTGATAAATTTTTGGTGGCCATCTTCCTTTCTCCCAACATAGAACCCGTAGAGAGTGTTGATGTATTCGGGCTCAAACGGTACCTCTTTTCCTCGAACTGTAACTACTGTCGCTTCTCTGCTGTCGACGGCAGCATAAAATTCTCTTACGAGGGTCACGTTCATTTCCTCTGGCTGTTCGAAAAACATATGCCACTGCAGGGCTCTAATTTTGCGGGCTATGAACGGTTGCAGCCCAAGGTTCTTCGTTTTGGTGGTGTAAATGAAGCCTTTCTCCCACATATCTCGGATCTAGAAGGAGCATAGAGGGAATGCTGCTATGGCAGATCCTGAGGCAGCACTTCGGCGGGTATTTCTGGTACTCATGTTGCAAGGAATGTGGAAAGAAAATGAAAGCAAATAAAATTTTAGAGGAAACAAGTAGAGAGAGTAAAAGTGAGTGAAAAATGAATAGTAAAACGGGGTTTATATAGAGGGGAGTTTGATGCCCGTTGGAGCTGTAACGGCAGGCGCGAATAAGGGGCCAGCCGTTATGCAGTTTCTGACGCGTCTGTCACGCGTTTCCGTGTCTGTTGCACGTCTGTTACGCGTTTACGTGTCTGCCGTGACAGCGTGTTGACAGGCTGGATTTTCTGCGTCTGTCGCGGCAGTTGTAACGGTAGCCTCCAAAGTTGGGCTTTTTGGGCCGATGGAAAGATGGTGGGCTGAATTCACTTCTCCTTTTCTCCTTGTCTCCTTTATTTCCTGAAAATAATAAAAATAAAAAAAACTTTAGTTCCTAAAAATAATTCTATTTACCTAATATATATATATATATATATATATAAATATATATATATGTAATAATAATAATAATAATAATAAAATCAGGTTAAATTAGGGATGCCAGGAAGGGCATCTCCTAAAGTAACCACTTCCTGCATTCGTGGGGCTTCAGTCCCTTGATAATGCTTTAGTCTTTGTCCATTGACTTTAAATTGGTGCCCGTCTTTTAAAGATCTGATTGTGATGGCACCATGGGGAAAAACCCGCACCACTTGGAATGGGCCAGACCATCTAGATTTCAGCTTCCCTGAGGAGAGTTTCAATCTAGAGTTGAACAACAACACAAGCTGCCCTTGGCAGAACTATCGTGGCAGTAACTTCTTGTCATGCCACTTCTTTGTCTTGTCTTTATAGATTCTTGCGTTGTCATAGGCCATTGCTCGAATTTCTTCAATCTCATTCAGATCAAGTAGCCTTTTATGTCCTGCTTTTTTCAAGTCTATATTCACTGCCTTGATGGCCCAGTATGCTCTGTACTCAATCTCAACAAGTAGATGGCATGTTTTCCAATAAATCCGCCGGTAGGGTGACATTCCCAATGGAGTTTTGAATGTTGTTCTGTAGGCCCATAACGCGTCATTGAGGTGTAGATACCAGTCCTTCCGAGTTGGCTTAACCATCTTTTCAAGAATGTTCTTAACCTCCATGTTGGATATTTCGGCCTTTCCATTGGTCTGAGGGTGGTATGATGTTGCGATCCGATATTTGACACCATACTTTTTTAAGGCAGCAGCTATAACCCTATTATCGAAATGCCTCCCTTCATCACTGGTGATCGCCTTGGGGATGCCAAATCTGGAAAATATGTTTTTATGTAAAAACCTCTGAACCGTCTTGGAATCGTTTTTCTGAGTTGCGACCGCTTCCATCCATTTGGACACATAGTCTACTGCCAGGAGGATATATAAGTTCCATCATGATGTTGGGAATGGTCCCATAAAATCAATCCCCCAAACATAGAAGATCTCGACTTCAAGAATGTTTTGCAGCGGCATCTCATGTCTTCTTGAGATATTTCCAGTCTGTTGACATTTCTCATAGTTTTTGTAGAATGTCTGAGCATCCTTGAATAGCGACGGCCAATAGAATCTAGACTGCAAAACTTTGGCAGCAGTTTTGTTACCACCTAAGTGTCCTCCATATTGTGAAGCATGGCAGTGATGAAGCACAAATTCATGTTCATCCTGTGGTACACATCTCCTGATAACCTGATATGCACAATATTTGAAAAGAATAGGTTCATCCGAATAATAATGCTTAACATCATTTTGGAACCTCTTTCTAGCTTGATAGTTAAGGTCAGGAGGAGTTATTTCGCTAACTAAATAATTAACGAAATCAGCATACCAGGGGAGTTCAGAAAACTTACCTGCCGCCATGGCTGTCGCAGCAGTGCTTGTGGCAGCGAACAGCTGCTCGTCAGGGAAAGTCTCTAGTATTTATGTCTCGTCTGTTGGGAGACTCTTTCTCTTCTCTAGTCTTGACAAGTGATCTACAACTTGATTCTCTGTCCCCTTTTTATCCTTGATCTCAAGGTCGAACTCTTGCAGTAGCAGAATCCAACGTATCAGTCTAGGCTTTGCATCCTTTTTGGTGAACATATACTTTAATGCAGAGTGGTCTGTGTGGACTATGACCTTCGTTCCAAGTATATATGAACAGAACTTGTCAATAGAGAACACCACAGCTAACAGTTCCTTCTCTGTTGTGGTGTAATTTACTTGGGCGTCGTTTAGTGTTTTGTTGGCATAGTATATAACATGAAAGAGCTTGTCTTTCCTCTGCCCAAGAGCTGCCCCGACAGCATAGTCACTAGCATCACACATGATTTCAAATGGCAGTTTCCAATCTGGTGGTTGTACTATTGGGGCTGTTACCAGCTTTTCTTTCAGAACCTTGAATGCCTCAGTACATTCAATTTTGAAGTCGAAGGGACAGTTCTGCTCCAGAAGATGGCATAAGGGTTTGGTGATCTTTGAAAAGTTTGCGATAAACCTCCGATAAAAACCATCATGCCCTAAAAAACTCTTGATTCCCTTGACTGTGGTGGGTGGCAGCAACTTTTCAATTACCTCAATCTTAGCTCTGTCGACTTCTATGTCGCGACAGCTTATTTTATGGCCTAGGACTAACCCTTCATCCACCATGAAGTGACATTTCTCCCAGTTCAATACAAAGTTTGCTTTCTCGCATCTCTCGAGCACTTTCTATAGGCTGCTAAGGTATGGTAAAGATATGATTCCAGTCCCCGACAACAGCGCCAAAAACTTGTTGCGTGTAAAAGTGTCTATCGCAATGTAGTGCAAGTATACACGATGCAAGTAGTAAAGTAATACGTAAGTATCGGATATCGTCTCCATAGCGACTGGGCTAATAGCTTCAACCTGGAATTGCTGCACGAGAGGAAAAAGAAATAGTTTAAATGTTTGTCACGAGATAATAAAGAATACTGATAATAAAAGAGTAAAGGATTCAATATAGAGATAATGGGCCGGTATTGAATTGCTCAGTAGTGTAGGTGTTGCAAAATCTAGGAATCTTTGTTCTGTCGTTGCGCCTGTCGCGGCAGCGGTCTGTTGTTAGTCCCGGTAGCGATCACACAACTCTGTACTTCAAGCTTGGCAAGAATCCATGCAGTGCCTTGGCCTATCCCTAGGTCCAAGTCTGTCGATGAACACGTGTTTGATGATACCTCCAGGCGTGAATCGAATGATGAACACCGATGTTGTTGAATTCTTCCTTAGCCACTTAACCTCGTCTTATCCCTAGGTCCGAGATAGTTCAACCATAAACTAGAGAACCCGTACTTATTCCTTTCGTATAATTAACTCTCCCAATATTAAGTAAATATGTAATCTCACAATGCTCTCCCGATACACTTGCAAGATGTTGAAAACCAGAATAACCAAACTTGAAGTCTATTTTATTGAACAAAAAAATTCGTAAAACAAATGCAATCCTTGCAACTAGTTTACAAATCAACCCTTAGCCTTAGGGGAAGTTTAGAAGATGATGAGAAGGGGAAAATGACTGTGGTTTAGAAGAGAAGGCTAGAGAGTAAGATATCCTCTCCTAGGTCGAATTACATGCCTTTATATAGGCATTGGGTTCAAGTTTTCTAATATGGCAAGAATACAAGTTTATACTAAAGTACAACTCTATTAAAGACTAAATCTTCAGAGCATATATCTTTAATTCGTCCTTCCTTCTTGCTTGGAGTTTCTTCCTTGAACTTTGGGCTTGGCCTTCATTCTGATCTAGGGCTTGGAAAAATATAAGGGTGCTCCACGACAGACCAACTTAATTTTCTCTTCCCGTCGAGGCCCACATTACTTCTTCTCTTCACCATTGTTGTCGTCCTTGGCTGCCACGGCAGCGACCATGGCAGCATCGTCCTCCTCGTTTGCAGACCCAGTTCCAGCTCTGCTTCTTTACTGCCCAGTGTCTGCTTCTCCACTGCCCTCCATCTGCTACAACAGCTACCTGCAAAAGCAACCAATTTTAGTAGAAACTATGCCATTTGATATATTTGTGAAGTATAAATGAAATCAAACCTAAATGCAATGAATTATACTTGAATGCAGCAGAAATATGGGTTAATAGGGGGTAAAATATTGAACTTTTAGACTCAACACTCTGTTTTGAGGTTGATTTCTAATGTATTTTTGTAACGCCCTGGTTTTGGGCTTAGGAGTTTTGGGCGTTGACCGGTTTGGTCAAAGTGTTGTTCGAATCTAAAGAGGTGAAATTAGGAAAGCCTAGTTCGGGTTGCATTAAAAATATGGAAAAATGTTCTAAAATCATCTTTTAATATAATTAAGTGAACTGTGAAATCAATTTTGGAAAATGAGTTTTGGAAGTGTGACATTTTGGCTAGTGACCAAAATGTAATTTTCGAAAGTTTTGTGACTGTTTTATAAAGGGTTGAAACTTTGAATCTTTAAGGAGCTATTTACCCAAAGGGAGTTTCTCCAGATTTTTCTAAGATATTTTGAGACTAAATTCTGATTTTAAATGATATTAAAAGTGGAGGGAAAGCCATTTGGCTATTTTGGATAACTAACTTTCCTATTTTCTTTCTCTCATTTTCTCTCAACCCAAACACTTTCTCTCCAGAGAATTTGATCTGATTTTCTCACCTAAATCCCTCCTTTCAACTCTCTTTTGATTCCTAATCAACATATCTTCAAAACCTCTTCATTTGCTACTTGATTCAACAAGGTTTTTGATTGCAAAAAGAGGAGAAACTCAAGTTTGGAGGTAAGAACGTCTTTCTCCTCTAAACTATCAGTTCTTTACTGAAATTACTAAGTTTTCAATCCTTAATTGATGTTTTATTAAAGGTTTTTAAGTGGTGAAATGGATCTTTGCTTATAATGCAAGATTTGGTGATTTTTGATGATTTTCGTTAGATCTGATTAATCTGTGATTTGAGATGTGTTTTTGATGTTAAATGAACTCTAAATTGATAAGGAATTGAGTTTTGATTAATGCAATCCCGGATAGGTTGAGTTTCCTAAGTTTAGCTTGTGATTCAAGGTTATTTTTGAGGTGATCTTGTGGATCTGATGTTGCTGGAGATATAAGGATGTTAATAGGTTGTTTTTAGATGTTATATGATGTTAAAGGATGTGTGGTTTTGCTGGTTTATGGCTGGGCTTTGTTTAGAAGTGGTTTGGATGCATTTTCGGTTGTGTTTGGTGGCCGAAAATGGTGTGTGGATGAGAGCAGCGAGTTTAGGTGCTTTCATTGAAGCAATTAATGCATGATGATGCATTAATCCTCTGCTTTGATGTGTTGAAACAGGGGAGGCATCTTTGGATCCAAGAGTTGTTGATTCGGAAGCTTGATTTGGTGCTTTGGCTTGAAGCAAAGTGGAATCAGTGAGTGCGTGTGTGAAATTGGGTTTTCGGCTTTGAAACCAATGTCTTGGGAGCTTAGTTTAAGTCTAAACAACTTTGCTAAGCTCAAGTGTAAGTTTTCGGAATTACTCTCTAGTGGTGGCCATGATTTTGTTGTGATGCAAAGTGGTTTATTGCATGTTTTAATTACTATTTTGAAAGCATGTTTTAGCATGGTATTTGCTGATGTTGTAAGCCATATGTTGAGGGAAACTCTAGGTAAGAGTTCCTTGTTTTTGTACATTGATTAAATGTGGTTTGATGCTTTTAAATGCATGATGAATATGGCTTGGTTTAATGCTTTAAAACAGTGGATTAATTGATGAAAATGATGTTTATTGGCAAGTGATGTTTTAAAAAGGTTAAGGTCACTAAGGTTGTTAAAAGTCCTTGAGTGAGCCTTGTTACTTAAGAACATCAAGGTGGTTAAAAGTCCTTGGATGGTTCTTGTTGCGGACACTAAGGTGGTTAAAAGTCCTTAGGAGATCCTTTCCATGGTGTTTAAAAGTCCATGGGGCCATGGTGTTTAAAAGTCCATGGGGCCAAGGTGTTTAAAAGTCCTTGGGGCCAAGGTGTTTAAAAGTCCTTGGGGTGAATCAAGCTATGGACACAAAGGTGGTTAAAAGTCCTTGTGTGGTCCTCATTCATGGTGTTTAAAAGTCCATGGCCAAGGTGTTTAAAAGTCCTTGGGGCCAAGGTGTTTAAAAGTCCTTGGGAAAGTTGATGAACTTGTTTTAAAGAAATGGAATCTATCACTAGAGCCAATATGACATGTTATGTTATGAAGCATGAGATGCTTGTTTTAAGTATGCTTTTGAGCATGTGCAAAGGTTGATTTTAAGCATGATTTATAAATGTTTTTAAATGCATTATTGAATGGTTTTTAAGAGCATTCCTCACTAAGCTTTTTCTTACGCTCTCTTTCGTTTTCTTAATTCAATAATGCAGAACATTAAGGAACCTTGAGGGCAGCAAGGAGGGCAAGCATTCAAGTGAAAGTAGAGCTCAATGTATGGAAGGTTTTGTTAGCACATTTAGCTTTTGGTAATTTGGCAATGGGGGACCAATGTGTATGTTTTGGGAGGTGTTTGGAACTCCCTAAGTATGTTGAATGATGATAAGAATGCTGGTTTTTGTATTGGATCATTACATGCTTGTTTTGGAAGTTTTGTGCTTGAATAGCTAGCTTGTGTAGGAAGCATGCCTATAGATTTGGGGCTTTTTGCATATGATGTTGTTTTGATGATTTGATGATGCTAGTAAGTCTTATATATGTTGAATTGCATACTGGTAAAGTTTGGTAGCATTTGGAGCATGTTTGAATGATCAATTGCATGTTTAAGTGTGCATTTTGCTGCAATCTATGCAGGGTGTTTCGGAACAGTGCACACCGTTTCGGAACGGGTGCCTTGAATGAACCCAGGCGTCCGAAACGGTAGGCACCGTTTCGAAACGGTTTGGCCACTGCCAGCCCGTGTACCGGTACGCGTTGCGGAATGGCCCGTGTTTCGAAACGGGGTCTGCCTGTTCCGGAACGGTCGACCGTTGGGGGCTTACATTGGCAGTTATATGTTTTGAATTGTTTGCGTTTTGGTCCTGAAACGTGTTTGTGCAATTGTATGAGTTTGGGAAGTTTTTTTGAGCTGAAATTTCACAGAGAAGCATGAAACCTGATTAATTTCAAGTTGGTAACTTTAATTTGGGTTAAGTCCTTCTAATTATCAGAAATTACAATTTGGTCCCTAAAGTTGTAATTTGTTCAATTGGGTCCCTGTTTGATCTCTGATGTTTGTGATCCTTGTGTATGATGTTTGTGTGATCACAATTAGGACTAATGTTCATCTAGACAAGATTAAAAAGAAAAAAAGGGTCGTTAAATAAGGTTGACTTTCGGGTTGACTTTGGTTTTCCCCGTGTGACTTTCTTAATTCGGGTCAACCGTCTAGGCCGGGTTAAGGGGGTTACATTTGGTGGTATCAGAGCTGAGTTCTCGAGTAATTGGGAATGAATGTATGCATGTTTGAAGTATGTTTGCCTTGTATGCTTGTTGTTCGAAAGCATGTTTAGTGGCTTGTGATTTGGATGCAATTGAGTTGTATGCTGTGATGTAGTATGTTGAGGGTACCCATTGCCAAACAAAAGCTAATGAAATGATGTTGATTTTGAATGAAATTGAGCTTGAATACTTGGATTGCTTACCTTGCTGGGCCTGACTTGTTTTAATTGCATTGTGATTGCATGGTAAAAGTATGGCACCACGTAGAGAGTTACGAGGTAGTGTGCGAGCTACGGTTCCTAATGAGAACGAGAATGAAGAGAACACGGGTAGTGCGGTGTTACCCCCTCCTCCGCCTGGTGGTGGTGCTGGAGGTGAGAGAGCTGAAGCTGCAGCTGGTGCTGGAGCTGCTGGACCAGAGGTTGGTCAGGGGCAAGCTATGCCTGATATGTCTATGTTGGTACAAGCTATTGCGGGTGCTTTTCGAGCAGCAGTAGCTGGAGCTCAAGGAGCTGGGCATCAGAGAGATGCTGGAGTTAGACTACCTTTGGAGCGTCTGCGCAGTCTTGGTGGGACTGAGTTCAGGGGTATGTCGACTGAGAGTTCTGAAGCTTGGCTAGAGAGTACCAAGCGTATCTTGGGTCAGATGAGCTGCACGGATGTGCAAAAGCTGGGTTGTGTTGTGTCCTTGCTGCAGGACGATGCGTATACGTGGTGGACGACCACTATAGCTGGAATGGTTGAAGCTGATGTTACTTGGACATTCTTCCAGACTGTGTTCAAGCGGAGATATCTTGGAGTGAGACTCATTCAATATGCACCGGAGCTGATACCTGATGAGCGAGCAAGGTGCGAGAGGTTCCGTTATGGTCTTGTGACAGATGTGAAAATGTATGTGCTGGCCACTGAATATGATGATTTTGATGTGTTGGTGGGCCGAGCCAAGGACATTGAGATGAACTTGGGTTTATCTGCGAAAGGTGCTGGAGCGAGTTCTGGCAAGAGATCAGCTGAGTTTAGTTCCGGAGGTGGACGGAACAAGAGGGGACGTGATCAGAAGTATCAGTCCTCAGCCAAGAGAGGCGGTGGTGCACCTGCTAGAGGAGGTAATGCGAGAGCTGATCCTAGTGCTTGCTGGATCTGTGGTTCACGTGGTCACATGAAACGTGACTGTCCTCGTGCTGTGAGGGAGGTGCAAGCTCCTGTTGCGGAAGCTGGTAATGGATGCTGGAATTGTGGTTCTGTAGACCACTTGAGGCGAGATTGTCCGAGGTTGGCTGGAGGCCAAGAGCGTGCTCCTGTTGTTGCTGCACCACAGAGAGGTCGTGGGCGCGGCCGTGGTAATTTCCAGAGGCGAGAGGAAGGAGGTCGTGGAGTAGCCCATGTTGTGTCTATTCAGCCTGAAGGTGGAGGCCAAGCTAGGGTGTATGCTCAGCGTGAGGGAAGGAATGATGCAGATGTGATTGCAGGTACCTTTACTTTGCAATCCTTGTCATTGCTTTCTTTGATTGATTCTGGATCTACGCATTCATACATTTTGCGTGAGCATGCTGAATTGCTTGGTTTGCCTGTTGAGTCTTTGGATGTTGGTGTTCGTGTCACTAGTTCTTTTGGTGAAACTGTTCTGACTCGAAAGCTTTATAGAAGGTGTCCTTTGGTTGTTCAAGAACATGTTTTCCATGTTGATCTTATGGAGTTGCCCTTCTATGGTTTTGATGTGATCCTTGGCATGGATTGGCTTGCTGAGCATCGTGCTGTTGTGGATTGTGAAAATAAGCGAGTTTCGCTGAAGCTTGCGGATGATTATGAAGTTGTTGTAGTTGGTGAGAATGTGAAGTTTCTTGCCAATGTGGTGTCTACCTTGGAGGCGAGTAGGATGCTGAGGCAGGGTTGCGAAGCTTATCTAGCTTTTGTGATGAATCCTAGCTCTAAGGAGTTGAGAGTGCAAGATATCAGAGATGTGAAGGAGTTTCCTGGTGTTTTTCCTGAGGAGTTGCATGGTTTACCTCCTAATCGCGAGGTGGAGTTTGGAATTGAGCTGTATGAGAATACAACTCCTGTGTCCATTACTCCCTATAGAATGGCACCTAAGGAGCTGAAGGAGCTGAAGACGCAGTTGCAAGAGCTGCTAGACCGTGGTTTCATCCGGCCGAGTGTGTCACCTTGGGGTGCACCAGTCTTGTTTGTGAAGAAGAAAGATGGCACTATGAGGATGTGTATTGATTACCGTCAGCTGAACAAGTTGACTATCAAGAATCGGTATCCTTTGCCGAGGATTGATGATCTTTTTGATCAATTTCGGGGAGCTGCAGTGTTCTCTAAGATTGACTTGAGGTCAGGGTATTATCAGTTGAAGGTGAAGGATGTGGATGTGCCTAAGACAGCTTTCAGGACAAGGTATGGGCATTATGAGTTTCTTGTGATGCCGTTTGGTTTGACAAATGCTCCTGCTGCTTTCATGGACATGATGAATCGTGTGTTTCATGAATACCTGGACAAGTTCGTTGTGGTGTTCATTGATGATATCCTCGTGTACTCGCGTACTGAGGAGGAGCACGAAGAGCATTTGAGGATTGTTTTGCAAGCTTTGTTGGAGAATCAGCTTTATGCTAAGCTGAGCAAGTGTGAGTTCTGGCTTAAGGAGGTGGTGTTTCTTGGGAATGTAGTTTCTGCTGAGGGGATTCGTGTTGATCCTCAGAAGATTGAGGCGGTGATGAACTGGAAAGTTCCTAAGTCTGTTCATGAGGTCCGTAGTTTCCTTGGTTTGGCGGGATACTACCGGAGGTTTGTGGATGGTTTTTCCAAGATTGCTGCTCCTTTGACGAAGCTGTTGCGGAAGGGTGTTAAGTATGAGTGGACTGAAGCGAGGCAGCAGGCTTTTGAGAAGCTGAAGGTGGCTTTGACGCAAGCTCCTATCTTGGTTCAGCCTGAATCAGGGAAAGAGTTTGTGGTTTATAGTGATGCATCCTATGTTGGTTTGGGATGTGTGCTGATGCAAGAGGGTAAGGTGGTGGCTTATGCGTCGCGACAGTTGAAGGTGCATGAGCGCAACTATCCTACGCATGATATTGAGCTGGCTGCAGTGGTTTTTGCTCTGAAGATTTGGAGACATTATCTGTATGGTGAGAAGTGTACTGTGTACACGGATCACAAGAGTTTGAGGTATCTGATGTCTCAGAAGGAGTTGAATCTTAGGCAGCGGCGTTGGTTGGAGTTGCTCAAGGATTATGATCTGGCGATTGAGTATCATCCTGGAAAGGCTAATGTTGTTGCGAATGCCTTGAGTAGAAAGGTAGCTGTTGAGCTGAGGGCTATGTTTGCTAGCTTGAGCATATCGCGAGATGGTGGTCTTGTTGCTGAGTTGCAAGTGAAACCATCGTTGGTTCAGTTGATCAAGGAAAAGCAGTTGTTGGATGATTCCTTGGTGTCTCATGTTCAGGATATCGCGGAGGGTAGACCTTCGGATTTCTGCTTTAATGAGGATGATGTGTTGTGTTTTGGTAGTCGGATAGTAGTGCCTGCTGATGTTGAGTTGAGGCGTGCTATTCTGACTGAAGGTCATAGTAGTCCTTTTGCTATGCACCCTGGTAGTACTAAGATGTATCGTGATCTTCGTGATCAGTACTATTGGGTGGGTTTGAAGAAGGATGTTGCAGAGTTTGTGAGCAAGTGTTTGGTGTGTCAGCGAGTTAAGGCTGAACATCAGGTTCCTTCTGGGTTGTTGCAACCGCTGAGAATCCCTGAATGGAAGTGGGAAAGGGTTACCATGGATTTTGTATCTGGTTTACCTTTGTCTCCATCAAAGAAGAATTCTGTTTGGGTGATTGTGGATCGCCTGACGAAGTGTGCGCATTTCTTGCCTGTGCATACTACGTTTTCTTTGGATAGGCTGGCAGAGCTGTACATTGCTGAGATTGTGAGGCTGCATGGTGTGCCTAATTCGATCGTGTCGGATAGGGATCCGAGGTTCACATCGCGTTTTTGGCAGTGTTTGCATCAAGCTCTGGGTACAAGGTTGCATTTCAGTACATCCTATCATCCTCAGTCGGATGGTCAGTCTGAGCGGGTTATCCAGATTTTCGAGGATATGCTGAGGTGTTGCGTGATTGAGTTCCAAGGTTCTTGGGAGAAGCATCTGCCTTTGGTTGAGTTCGCTTATAACAATAGTTATCAGGCGAGTATACAGATGGCACCTTATGAGGCTCTGTATGGGAGGAAGTGTAGGACTCCTCTTTGTTGGGCTGAAACTGGTCAAAAGTTGGATTCGATGCCGGCCTTGTTGAAAGGGACCACCGAGAAGGTGAAGCTCATTTGTGAACGGTTGAAGGCTGCCTCTGATCGGCAAAAGTCTTACGCGGATTTGAAGCGTAAGGAGATAGAGTATGCGGTGGGTGATCGTGTGTTCTTGAAGGTTTCGCCTTGGAAGAAGGTAATGAGGTTTGGCCGGAAGGGTAAGTTGAGCCCTCGGTACATTGGACCATATGAGGTGGTTGAGCGTGTGGGTCCTGTTGCGTATCGGCTGAGGTTACTTCAGGAGTTGGAGAAGATTCATGATGTGTTCCATGTTTCTATGCTCCGGAAGTATAGATCTGATCCTTCGCATGTGATGCCTGTGGAGGAAGTGGTTTTGAATCCGAATTTGACCTATGATGAAGAACCAGTGAAGGTTCTGGATTCGGATAGCAAGGTTCTTCGTGGCAAGACCATTGAGTTGGTGAAGGTGCTGTGGAAGCATCGAGGTGTTGAGGAGGCCACGTGGGAGCGGAAGGAAGACATGCTGAAGCAGTTTCCTTATCTCTTTCCTTCAGCTAAATTTCGAGGACGAAATTTCTTAAGGGGGGAGAGTTGTAACGCCCCGGTTTTGGGCTTAAGAGTTTTGGGCGTTGACCGGTTTGGTCAAAGTGTTGTTCGAATCTAAAGAGGTGAAATTAGGAAAGCCTAGTTCGGGTTGCATTAAAAATATGGAAAAATGTTCTAAAATCATCTTTTAATATAATTAAGTGAACTGTGAAATCAATTTTGGAAAATGAGTTTTGGAAGTGTGACATTTTGGCTAGTGACCAAAATGTAATTTTCGAAAGTTTGGTGTGTGTTTTAATAAGGGTTGAAACTTTGAATCTTTAAGGAGATATTTACCCAAAGGGAGTTTCTCCAGATTTTTCTAAGATATTTTGAGACTAAATTCTGATTTTAAATGATATTAAAAGTGGAGGGAAAGCCATTTGGCTATTTTGGATAACTAACTTTCCTATTTTCTTTCTCTCATTTTCTCTCAACCCAAACACATTCTCTCCAGAGAATTTGATCTGATTTTCTCACCTAAATCCCTCCTTTCAACTCTCTTTTGATTCCTAATCAACATATCTTCAAAACCTCTTCATTTGCTACTTGATTCAACAAGGTTTTTGATTGCAAAAAGAGGAGAAACTCAAGTTTGGAGGTAAGAACGTCCTTCTCCTCTAAACTATAAGTTCTTTACTGAAACTCCTAAGTTTTCAATCCTTAATTGATGTTTTATTAAAGGTTTTTAAGTGGTGAAATGGATCTTGGCTTATAATGCAAGATTTGGTGATTTTTGATGATTTTCGTTAGATCTGATTAATCTGTGATTTGAGATGTGTTTTTGATGTTAAATGAACTCTAAATTGATAAGGAATTGAGTTTTGATTAATGCAATCCCGGATAGGTTGAGTTTCCTAAGTTTAGCTTGTGATTCAAGGTTGTTTTTGAGGTGATCTTGTGGATCTGATGTTGCTGGAGATATAAGGATGTTAATAGGTTGTTTTTAGATGTTATATGATGTTAAAGGATGTGTGGTTTTGCTGGTTTATGGCTGGGCTTTGTTTAGAAGTGGTTTGGATGCATTTTCGGTTGTGTTTGGTGGCCGAAAATGGTGTGTGGATGAGAGCAGCGAGTTTAGGTGCTTTCATTGAAGCAATTAATGCATGATGATGCATTAATCCTCTGCTTTGATGTGTTGAAACAAGGGAGGCATCTTTGGATCCAAGAGTTGTTGATTCGGAAGCTTGATTTGGTGCTTTGGCTTGAAGCAAAGTGGAATCAGTGAGTGCGTGTGTGAAATTGGGTTTTCGGCTTTGAAACCAATGTCTTGGGAGCTTAGTTTAAGTTTAAACAACTTTGCTAAGCTCAAGTGTAAGTTTTCGGAATTACTCTCTAGTGGTGGCCATGATTTTGTTGTGATGCAAAGTGGTTTATTGCATGTTTTAATTACTGTTTTGAAAGCATGTTTTAGCATGGTATTTGCTGATGTTGTAAGCCATATGTTGAGGGAAAATCTAGGTAAGAGTTCGTTGTTTTTGTACATTGATTAAATGTGGTTTGATGCTTTTAAATGCATGATGAATATGGCTTGGTTTAATGCTTTAAAACTGTGGATTAATTGATGAAAATGATGTTTATTGGCAAGTGATGTTTTAAAAAGGTTAAGGTCACTAAGGTGGTTAAAAGTCCTTGAGTGAGCCTTGTTACTTAAGAACATCAAGGTGGTTAAAAGTCCTTGGATGGTTCTTGTTGCGGACACTAAGGTGGTTAAAAGTCCTTAGGTGATCCTTTCCATGGTGTTTAAAAGTCCATGGGGCCATGGTGTTTAAAAGTCCATGGGGCCAAGGTGTTTAAAAGTCCTTGGGGCCAAGGTGTTTAAAAGTCCTTGGGGTGAATCAAGCTATGGACACAAAGGTGGTTAAAAGTCCTTGTGTGGTCCTCATTCATGGTGTTTAAAAGTCCATGGCCAAGGTGTTTAAAAGTCCTTGGGGCCAAGGTGTTTAAAAGTCCTTGGGAAAGTTGATGAACTTTTTTTAAAGAAATGGAATCTATCACTTGAGCCAATATGACATGTTATGTTATGAAGCATGAGATGCTTGTTTTAAGTATGCTTTTGAGCATGTGCAAAGGTTGATTTTAAGCATGATTTATAAATGTTTTTAAATGCATTATTGAATGGTTTTTAAGAGCATTCCTCACTAAGCTTTTGCTTACGCTCTCTTTCGTTTTCTTAATTCAATAATGCAGAACATTAAGGAACCTTGAGGGCAGCAAGGAGGGCAAGCATTCAAGTGAAAGTAGAGCTCAATGTATGGAAGGTTTTGTTAGCACATTTAGCTTTTGGTAATTTGGCAATGGGGGACCAATGTGTATGTTTTGGGAGGTGTTTGGAACTCCCTAAGTATGTTGAATGATGATAAGAATGCTGGTTTTTGTATTGGATCATTACATGCTTGTTTTGGAAGTTTTGTGCTTGAATAGCTAGCTTGTGTAGGAAGCATGCCTATAGATTTGGGGCTTTTTGCATATGATGTTGTTTTGATGATTTGATGATGCTAGTAAGTCTTATATATGTTGAATTGCATGCTGGTAAAGTTTGGTAGCATTTGGAGCATGTTTGAATGATCAATTGCATGTTTAAGTGTGCATTTTGCTGCAATCTGTGCAGGGTGTTTCGGAACAGTGCACACCATTTCGGAACGGGTGCCTTGAATGAACCCAGGCGTTCGAAACGGTAGGCACCGTTTCGAAACGGTTTGGCCACTGCCAGCCCGTGTACCGGTACGCGTTGCGGAACGGCCCGTGTTTCGAAATGGGGTCTGCCTGTTCCGGAACGGTCGACCGTTGGGGGCTGACATTGGCAGTTATATGTTTTGAATTGTTTGCGTTTTGGTCCTGAAACGTGTTTGTGCAATTGTATGAGTTTGGGAAGTCCTTTTGAGCTGAAATTTCACAGAGAAGCATGAAACCTGATTAATTTCAAGTTGGTAACTTTAATTTGGGTTAAGTCCTTCTAATTATCAGAAATTACAATTTGGTCCCTAAAGTTGTAATTTGTTCAATTGGGTCCCTTTTTGATCTCTGATGTTTGTGATCCTTGTGTATGATGTTTGTGTGATCACAATTAGGACTAATGTGCATCTAGACAAGATTAAAAAGAAAAAAAAAAGGTCGTTAATCAAGGTTGACTTTCGGGTTGACTTTGGTTTTCCCCGTGTGACTTTCTTAATTCGGGGCAACCGTCTAGGCCGGGTTAAGGGGGTTACAATTTTGGATGGTAATTGATGTTATAAATGAGGTTTTATAAAACAAATCCCGAATTGGTTTGGATTCCTAAGTTTTACATGCTAGATTGGTGGTTTCTCGGGTGGTTTTGGTGTTCTGTTGTTGTTGGAGATATAAGGACGAGTTTATGGTGATTTTTAGTGTTGATTGAGGTTTATAAATGATTAGAAGTGGTATATCTTGGCTGGGCTTTGTTTTGGAGGAGTTTGGAGATGATTTCGGTTGTTTTGGGTAGCCGAAATGGTGTTTCTGTGTAGAGCAGCGAGTTTGTTCAGTTTGCTGGTGATTTCAATGCATTACGATGCATTAATCCTCTGCTCTCATGTGTAATAAACAGGGGAGACATCTTCGAACACTTTTGGTGTTGATCCGGAAGTGCCGGGGCTTAGATATCGTTTCGGCAAGCAAGCGAAACGTATTTTAGAATTCCTTGAGGGACAAAGAAACAAGGTTTGGGGATTTAGGATTGGTTTGAAACACCATCGTAAGTCCGGAAGTAAGTATGGCTAGATTTGCTCTCAAATATGTGGTTGATGCCCCTAAATGCTTTTACATGTTCTTGTTTGGAGATAGACAAATTCCTATTGTTTTATGCATGTTTTGTAGCATGAGATGATGCTTTGTAGAGATTCTATGAAATAGCATGTTGCATTGAATAGATTTGAGATTTTGACTTAATGCAAAGCATGAGATATGATTTTGAAATGAGATGACAAATATTTGAGAAATGTTCCATAAAAACAGTAGGTGAGATGATATTTTGACATAATATATTGGCAAAGAAGATGAGATACTTACCAGATATAATTGATCGATCAATAGGATGAGAGTGCACTATAAACTAAAAATCCGTACGTGCACTTTGGAGTTGGGCAATGGGGGTAGTGCCATCCCGATCCAAAGTGAGATTCCGATGATAAGAGATACCATCGGGGTAGGACTTGGTGAAATACCCAAGCTTTGTGGCGATGAGAGATACCGCCATGAGAGTTCGGTGATGAGAGATTCCACCGGGGTAGGACTTGACCTTGAGTCAAGCTAATCTGCATATCCGAGTAAAAATGAAATGTGAAATGCCAATATAATATATGAAAATGTATTTGATTCACATGTACCAAATGTTGAGATGATTTATGCTATGAGAAATGCATATGAGAATTGTATATGAAATGATTTAGGTTTCACAAGCATGTGTATGGCTTTGCCATGAGATTTGCATTGGTTTAAATGTATGAGATAGAATAGAGGTACATGTGTTTTCAAATGGAGATTTTCTTTGAAATGGTTTTCAAGCATGGGATAGATAGAGTTTTGAATGATGCATTGTTGTGTTGGTTTTCTTTAGAGCTTGCCTCACTAAGCAATTATGCTTAAGCTCTCTTTTACCAACAATGCAGATAATTGAGATGAAGTTGGGTAGCGAGAGGGCTAAGAATATCCAAGGAAGTGAAAAGCTCATGTATGGTGATGTTTTACATACTTTAGTATTGATATTTGGCAATTGGGCTTCAATGTTGTTTTGGGGAGATGTATTTTGAACTTTGTATGTTTGTGGCAAGTTTGTCATGGCTTTTGAAGTTTGTAAATGATCCTATTTGGTTTGGTTTGAGGTATATATTTGGTTTTATGGTTAGGAAGCATGCCTATAGACTAAATGTCCATGTGTTTGATGCCATGCTTTAGCTTAAGCTTCTTAAATATGTTCTTTAATGTTTAATCATGTTACTAGTATGTTATGGTATGATTTGGGATATGTTTGAATGTAAAAAGATGTGAAAAACCAAAAAATTGTAAGGTTGTAGGGCAGGGTGTATCGAAACACCCTTGTCTGTTTCGAAACAGGGGCCTGAAATGGCCATAGTGTTTCGGAACAGGTGAATGTGTTTCGGAACACTTTAGCTACTAGAGGGGACTGATTCGATATTGGTCTCGGAACGCACCCCAAGTACTGAAATGGGAATTCCGTTTCAATAGGATCATTTCGATACCAGGGGCAACGTTTCGAAATAGATGACCGTTGATCTGTGTTTTTAAATTGTTTCAAGTTCTCATGTCTTACATTTTAGTCCTTGTTTTTGTGGAAGCAATTGATTGAGCTTGGAATGTCCTTTTAAGCTGATATTTGACATAGATGCATGTAAAATGACTAATCACGTATTGGTAAGCTTAAAATCTGAAAAGTTCCTATATTTTCCAAAATTTAGATTTTGGTCCCTAAAAGTGTAATACTTACAATTGAATCCCTAATTGATTTCGGATTGATGTGCCTTTCTCTTCTATGCTTCTTGAGTAATCACATAGGTTTGATGTGCATTTAGAAAAGATGAAAAGGAAATAAAGGTCGTTAATCAAGGTTAACTTTCGGGTTGACTTTGGTTTTCCCCGTGTAATCTTCGTAGTTCGGGTCAAGCGTCTAGGTCGGGCTAAGGGGGTTACATAGAGAAGAGAGTGATCAAGGAATCTGTTGAAGAGATTAAAGTGCCCATGAATTGGGTATAGGCTTAGTTAGTAGTGGCCAAGATATTAAAGGGGGAGAATCCGAAGATGAAGGTTGTTGAAAAACCATACTACGAATACCATGAAGCTAAAGGACATGAGATCCAATGTTGCCTGGAGTTTAAATGAATGGTTCAAGCCAAGATGGATAGTAAGGAACTTGAGTTCTTTGAGAAGGGAGATGTTAAGAAAGAATCAGATGTGTGTGTGACGGAGGAAATTTCCTTTGGGAAGCAAGGAGAGGAAGTTAAAGAAGAAAGACGAGGAAAGCCTTATCATGTGGTGATCCCAGTGAAGAGGGATCGATTCGGTTTGGGCTTTAGGCCTGATAAATGGCAAAAGAAAGCTTAGAAGCATCAGGAAAGCATGAAAACGATGTAGAAGGAAGAGGAAGTTGAGGGGAAGCCAATGACGTACCCACCCTTGAGCGTTGCTTTCAAGGCTGGAGGGCTTCTAGACCCTAATGTCTGCTTTGACAAGGAGGATAAAGGAAAGAGGAGTTATGCGAGGTTTTTGAGAATTCGAGCATTAACACCATCAAAGACGAGGAGGAAGAAGAAAACAAATATCTATCCAAGATTCGCCCCTATGCTGAACTGAAGAACTGGACCGCGGAAGTAGTCCCTCAAGTTTTTAAGACTACCTCAGAGTATTTCTCAAAACCAACTCTTTTACCCTTATGCCCTGGGGTAATTAGAGATCTTATGTAAAAAGGGTCTATTGTCAAAACCATTATTCTAATTTCAATAAAAGATGCACTTTTTTCCAATTACATCTTGTGGCAAACTTTCTTTCATTGCACCAAAAAACCAAAATATCATAAAAACCCAAAAGCAAACACAAACCCCTAAAAACATAATAAATCATAACATTTTATTCATTCTTTCTTTTTGGTATATATTTTTTGTCTCTTTTTATTTGCAAGTTTTTAGATATCAATGGTCCAAATAACTCCGTATCAGATTCCAAAGTTAATTTTGAATTACCACTATGTTTAGAGGAAGTTGAGAGTATTAATGATGAAGAAGAGTATGATTTGTCTGATGATCTGCTCAGATCGATAGAAGGAGAGGATGTAACCCTCATAGCCTGGCCTAGACGGTTGACCCGAACTACGAAGATTACACGGGGAAAACCAAAGTCAACCCGAAAGTCAACCTTGATTAACGACCCTTTTTTTCCCTTTTTAGTCTTGTCTAAAAACTCATTAATCCTAAGCGTACTCTTGAGAAAAGCATACTTGAAAATCACAGCAATCGAAAAGCAACAATGGACTCAATTGCTCCACATACAAATTTAGGGACCAAAATGTAAATTCTGGAAAAGTTAGGGACTTAACCAATTTCAAGGTTACCAATATCAAATTAATCATATTACATGCTTTCCTGTCAAATTTCACCTTAAACGGACATCCCAACTCAAGCAATTGCATATACAAAATTCAAGACTAAAACGTAAAGCTTGCAAACCATAAACCATTCAAATCAGTGCCCAATGGTCAAGAGTTTCGAAACGGGGGTTGACTGTTCCGAAACGCGGGTTCATTTCGAAACCTGTATGGAAACAGGGCTTGGCAGTGGCAAAAGTGTTTCGGAACGGCCTCTACCCGTTTCGATACACAAAGGCCATTACAGGCCCCTATTTCGGAACGGTAATACCCGTTCCGAAACGGACTGCCTAGAAAGTGTAGATTTTTCTGGTTTAACATACATTTAACCAATCAAACACATCCCTATGACATCCTAATCATGCCAACAAGTCATCATACATAATAGGTACATGTTTGCATCATCAAAACACGATCATAACATCAAATAGGAGAAACCTCAATCTTTAGGCATGCAACCTAATACTCAAAACCAACCAAACATGAAATCATCAAAGCAAACACCAAATTGCCATTTACAAGTCCAAAACATCAAAGGCATCATGCCACAACTAGGGAGTCCATAAACATCTCCCAAAAACACAACCTAGGTTCCCATTGCCAAATATCAAAATCTAATAATGTTGTGAAAGAGTCACCATACATGAGCTTAGCCTTCCCCTTGGATTCTTAGCCTCCTTGCTGCCCTTAAAGCACTTCAATTCTCTGCATTATTGGTTCAAGAGAGAAAGCGTAAGCACAAATGCTTAGTGAGGCATGCTATAAAGAAACAAGACAATAATGCATTTTATAAAACACCTTTCAAAGGCCTTTAAATTCACAAACATCATTTCTCATGCACCAATGCATACACAACAAGCATCTTTTGCTTCATTAACATCAACATGTCATATTGGCTTTCAAGTGATAATCCATAACCATTTTTCATCACAAAACACAATCGGATACGCAGATTACAAGCGTTGTCCCATACACTTCATACACACTACCAAACAAACCAGGTGGAATTTAATGGTACAATCTCAACCCCTCAACACCCGTGATGGAGTTTAACGGTACAATCACAACCCCTCCACATCACTCATTGGTAGTTGTATAACATCACTAACGAGAACACGGGACACTCAACACAAGAACCACACATGGACTTTTAACCACCATTGTGATCTTAAACATCTCGTTAGTGTACTTGGATGGAGTTTACGGTACAATTACAACCCCTCAACATCCAAGGCGACTTTATTCACGGTGCACCCAATCTTATAGCCGGCTACTATATCCGATTCAAGTACTTTAAAACCACACATCACTTGCCAATATACATTAACAATCCATTGTTTTAAAGCATTAACCAAATCCATTAAACCATCATGCATCACTATGCATCAAAACCTCAATTATCAACATCAAACCAAGGATCTCTTACCTTGAGCATCCTTCAACACATGGCTTTCAAAACCAGCATTAATCATGCTAAAACATGCTTTCAAAAATAGAATTTAAACATGCAATTATCAACAAATGCATCGAACCAATCCATGACTAATCCATGAGGGTTTTTCCTAAAACTTACTCTTGAACTTAGTTAAGTTGATTAGACTTAATCTAAGCTCCCAAACCTCCAATTATTCGATACAAAGCTGGAAATCCAACTCCACTCACCAATTCCATTTCACAAGCTTGCCGAAACGTCGATCAAGCCTCCGGATCAACACCACAAGGATCTGAAGATGTCTCCTCTGTTTTACACACATCAAAGCAGAGGATTAATGCATCATCATGCATTAAAATCTTCAACCATTACACCTAAACTCGTTGGTCTCACCAAATCTAACATTTCGGCTACCAAACACAACCGAAATCACATCCAAACACTCCCACAACATTACCCAGCCGAGATCCATCACTTCTAAACATTCTTAGACATCAATGAACATTCAAAAAGAACCCAAACTCGTCCTTATACCTCCAGCTACAACAGAACACCAAGATCACCCCAAAAACCACCATTTTCACAAGTAAAAACATAGGAAAATCAACCTATTCGGGAATGCATTGATTAATCCTCAATTACACATCATTATACATCCAAAATACATTAAAAAGACATCTCAAAAAAGAGCCCAAACATTCATCACGAATTTCTTCAAGATTAAACCCAAATCTTGAGTTTTAAGCCAAAAACCAAGATCACAACATTAAAACCTTTAATAAAACTTAATTTAAGGATTGAGAACTTGGGAATTTCAGTAATGAAGTGAGTATTTAGAGAAGAAAGACATCCTTACCTCTAAATGTTGATTTCTCCTTGATTAGAGCCAAAATCTTTGAAAATTCAATAAGCAAATGTAGAGGATTTGATGTAGAAATGATTAGGAATCATTTGAGGATTGAAATCTCATCATTTGGTGTGAAAATCAATAGAAATTCTGCTGTGGAAATGTGTTTGGCTGAGGGAATTTTGAGAGAAAATGAAATGAGAAAATTTTAGCAAAAGTTGGTTATGAAAACTAAAATATGGTTTCCCTCTTTTCTTTTAATTTAATTAAACATTAAACTAGTCATTAAATTTAAGAAAAATCTGGAAAAATCCTTCCTTGGGTAAATTAGCTCCTTAAGGATTCAAAGTTTCAATCCTTACAAAACAATCACCACTGAATTTTCAAAAATTACATTTTAGTCACTATTTCGAAATGTCACACTTCCAAACCTTATTTTGTAAAATTGATTTCACCACTCTCTTATATATATTAAAAGAGGATTTTTAGATATTTTCCATATTTTTAATGCATCCCGAACTGGGTTTCCCTAAAACCACCTTTTATATTCGAACCGAAAATCAGACTGGTCCGGTTCACACCCTAAACTTCCAAGCCCAAAATTGGGGTGTTACAACTCTCCCCCCTATGAAATTTCGTCCTCGAAATTTACCTGGAGGAAAAAGGTATGGAAACTGCTTCTCCATGTCATCCTTTCGTTCCCACGTGGCTTCTTCAGCACCACGATGCTTCCACAACACCTTTACCAAATCAATGGTCTTGCCTCGAAGAACTTTACTATCTGAATACAGAATCTCCACCGGTTCCTCATCATAAGTCAAGTCCGGATTCAACTCTACTTCCTCCACAGACATAACATGTGAAGGATCCGATCTATACCTCCGAAGCATAGAAACATAAAAAACATCATGAATCTTTTCCAACTCTCGTGGAAATCTCAACTTGTACGCAACAGGACCCACACGCTCAATCACCTCGTATGGTCCAATGTACCTAGGGCTCAACTTACCCTTTCGGCCAAACCTCATCACCTTCTTCCAAGGCGAAACCTTCAAAAACACACGGTCACCTACCGCATACTCAATCTCCTTACGCTTCAAATCCGCGTAAGACTTCTGTCGATCAGAAGCTGCCTTCAATCGCTCACAAATGAGCTTCACCTTCTCGGTAGTTCCTTTCAACAAAGCTGGCATCGAAACCAACTTCTGACCTGTTTCAGCCCATCAAAGAGGAGTTCTGCACTTCCTCCCATACAAAGCTTCATAAGGTGCCATTTGAATACTTGCCTGGTAACTATTGTTATAAGCAAACTGCACCAAAGGCAAATGCTTCTCCCAAGAGCCCTGAAACTCAATCAGACAGCACCTCAACATATCCTCCAGCACTTGGATAACACGCTCAGACTGTCCATCCGACTGTGGATGATAAGAAGTACTAAAATTCAGCCGTGTACCCAAAGCCTGATGTAAACACTCCCAGAAACGCGATGTAAACCTCGGATCTCGATCCGACACTATAGACTTTGGCACACCATGCAGCCGCACAATCTCAGCAATGTACAGCTCCGCAAGCTTATCCAATGTATACGTACTATGCACAGGTAAGAAATGTGCACACTTCGTAAGGCGATCCACAATCACCCACACCGAATTCTTCTTCGATGGCGACAAAGGCAAACCAGATACAAAGTCCATGGTAATTCTTTCCCACTTCCACTCAGGAATCCTCAACGGTTGCAACAATCCAGAAGGAAACTGATGCTCAGCCTTAACTCGCTGACAAACCATACACTTGCTCACATACTTAGAAACATCCTTCTTTAAACCCACCCAATAGTACTCATCTCTAAGATCATGATACATCTTAGTACTACCAGGGTGTATAGCAAAAGGACTACTATGAGCTTCAGTCAGAATAGCACGCCTCAACTCAGCATCATTGGGCACTACTATCCGACTCCCAATACATAAAACTCCATCATCATTAAAGCAGAAATCCGATGGCCTATCCTCAGCAATATCCTGAACATGTGGCACCAAGGAATCATCCAACAGCTGCTTATCCTTTATCAACTGAACCAAGGATGGTTTCACTTGCAATTCAGCCATAAGACCGCCATCTCACAAAATGCTCAAGTTGGCAAACATAGCCCTCAACTCCACTGCTACCTTCCTACTTAAAGCATCCGCTACAACATTAGCTTTTCCCAGATGGTACTCGATCGTCAGATCGTAATCTTTAAGCAACTTCACCCAACGTCGTTGCCTAAGATTCAACTCCTTCTGAGACATCAGATACTTATAACTTTTGTGATCCGTGTACACAGTACACTTCTCATCATACAGGTAATGTCTCCAAATTTTCAAAGCAAAAACCACCGCAACTAACTCAATGTCATGCGTAGGATAATTGCGCTCATGCACCTTCAACTGACGCTATGCATAAGCCAAAACCTTACCCTCTTGCATCAACACACACCCCAAACCAACGTAGGAATGCGTCACTATACACCACAAACTCTTTTCCTGATTCAGGTTAAACCAAGATAGGAGCTTGCGTCAAAGCTGCCTTAAGCTTCTTAAAAGCATGTTGTCTCGCTTCCGTCCACTCATACTTGACATCCTTCTGCAACATCTTCGTCAAAGGTGCAGCAATCTTCAAAAATCCATCCACGAACCTCTGATAGTATCCCGCCAAACCAAGAAAACTACGGACTTCATGAACAGACTTAGGAGGCTTCCAATTCACCACTGCCTCAATCTTCTGAGGATCAACATGAATCCCCTCAGCAGAAACCACATGACCAAGGAAAACCACTTCCCTAAGCTAGAACTCACACTTGCTCAGCTTAGCATAAAGCTGATTCTCCAACAAAGCCTGCAACACAATCCTCAAATGCCCCTCATGCTCCTCCTCTGTACGAGAGTACACGAGGATAACATCAATGAACACCACAACAAATTTGTCCAAGTATTCATGGAACACTCTATTCATCATGTCCATAAAACCTGCAGGAGCATTCGCCAAACCAAACAGCATCACAAGAAACTCATAATGCCCATACCTCGTTCTGAAGGCTGTTTTTGGCACATCCACATCCTTCACCTTCAACTGGTAATATCCTGACCTTAAGTCAATCTTAGAGAACACAACCGCTCCCCTAACTAATCAAAAAGATCATCAATCCTCGGTAATGGATATCGATTCTTGATAGTCAACTTGTTCAGTTGACGGTAATTGATGCACATCCTCATAGTGCCATCATTTTTATTCACAAACAAGACCGGTGCACCCTAAGGTAACACACTCAGCCGAATGAAACCACGATCAAGCAACTCCTGAAGTTGTGTCTTCAGCTCTTTCAACTCCTTAGGCGCCATTCAATAAGGAGTAATGGATACTGGAGTTGTGTTCTCATATAGCTCAATTCCAAACTCCACTGCACGATTAGGAGGCAATCCAGGTAACTCCTCCGGAAACACACCAGGAAACTCTCGCACTGTCCTGATATCTTGCACTCGCAACTCCTTAGAGCTAGGATTCATTACAAAGTCTAAGTAGGCTTCACAGCCTTGCCTCAGCATTCAATTTGCTTCCAATGTAGACACCACATTGGCAAGAAACTTCACATTCTCACCAACCACCACTACCTCATAGTCATCCGCAAGCTTCAATGAAACTCACTTGTTCTCAAAATCCACCACAGCTCGATGCTCAACAAGCCAATCCATACCAAGGATTACATCAAAACCATAAAAAGGCAATTCCATGAGATCAACATGAAAAACATGGTTTTGCACAACGAAGGGACATCTTCTATATAACTTCCGTGTCACAACGGTCTTACCAAAAGAACTAGTTACACGCATACCAACATCCAAAGACTCAACAGGTAAACCAAGCAATTGAGCATGTTCACGCAATATGTATGAGTGTGTAGATCTAGAATCAATCAAGGAAAGTAATGACAAGGATTGCAAAGTGAAGGTATTTGCGATCACATCCGTGTCATTCCTCCCCTCCCGCTGAGCATACACTCGAGCCTGGCCACCACCCTCAGGCTGGACAGCCACCACATGTGCCACATTCATTCCACCGTCATCTCTGCACTGGAAGTTACCACGGCCGCGCCCACGACCTCTTTGTGGTGCAACAACACCAGGTGCACGTCCCTGACCACCACCGGCCAACAGAGGGCACTCCCTCCTCATGTGGTCCGCCGAACCATAATTCCAGCACGAATTACCAGTCACTGCAACAGGAGCTTGCACCTCTCTCGCTGCCCGAGGACAATCACGCCTCAAATGACCACGCGATCCACACGCCCAACATGTGTTCTGATCAGCTCTCGCCCTGTCTCCCTGAACAGGCGCACCATGCCCTCCACCACCACGCCTAACAGAAGACTGATACCTCCTATCACGTCCTCTCTTGTTCCGTCCACCACCGGAACTATAATCAGTCGCTCTCTTGCTCGCGCTAGGACCAACACTCCTAGAGGACAAACCCAGATTCAGCTCAATGTCCTTCTCTCTACTAACCAGGATATCAAAGTCATTGTACTCAACGGCAAATATAAAGGTCTTTACATCCATCACCAACCCATACCGGAAATGCTCACACCTTTCCCGCTCATCAGGAATAAGCTCAGGTGCGTATTGACTGAGACAGACAAACTGAACCTCGTACTCAGCCACCGTCATGCTCCCTTGAGTAGGAGACATGAACTCTCTTTTCTTTTCATCCAGGTATCGCACACCCAGATACTTCCTCTTTAACGCGTTCAGAAAGAACGTCCAAGTTACATCAACATCCTCCATTCCGGAGACAGTGGTCGTCCACTAAGTATATGCATCATCATGCAACAATGATACCACACATCCTAGCTTCTGCACATCACTACAATTCATTTGTCCAATATTCTCTTGGTACTTTCCAACCAAGATTCGGAACCCTCAGCAGACAAACCTTTGAACTCAGTCCCTCCCAGACTGCGCAAACGTTACAAAGGTAGTCTCGCATTAGCATCGCCCTGATGCCCAGCTCCATGAGCTCCAGCTATTGCCGCCTGAAAGGCTCCAACAATAGCCTGTATCAAAACTGTCATATCAGGAGCAGCTTGCCCCAGCCCAGCTTCAGGTCCAGCGACCCCATCACCAGCACCAACACCAGCCCCCTCACCACCAGCACCACCACCACCGGGCGGTCCACCACCAGGAGGAGGAGGTAAATCCACAACATTTTCAGCATTGTTTTCATTCTCATTCTGAGCCATAGCTCGCGTATTAATTCTCGTCTCTCTACGAGGTCCCATTCACTAAGACAATGCACTAACACAAATGCAATAAACATAATCAGGATCAGCAAGGTAAGAAATCCAAGTACTCAAGCTCATTTCCAAACAAAACAATTCATTTAATTAGTTTTGATATCGCAATGGGTCCCTCTAACATGCTTCATCACAGCATACATCACAATTGTAACATACTTTACAATTCACACATCATACTTTCAATTTAAAAGCATTTCATGCAATCATACATACATCACTCACATAACCATTCCTGTTTACACGAGAACTCAGCTCTGATACCACCAAAAGTAACCCCCATAGCCCGGCCTAGACGGTTGACCCGAACTACGAAGATTACACGGGGAAAACCAAAGTCAACCCGAAAGTCAACATTGATTAGCAATCCTTTTTTTCCTTTTTAGTCTTGTCTAAAAACTCATTAATCCTAAGCGTACTATTGAGAAAAGCATACTTGAAAATCACAGTAATCGGAAAGCAACAAGGGACTCAATTGCTCCACTTACAAATTTAGGGACCAAAATGTAAATTCTGAAAAGGTGAGAGACTTAACCAATTTCAAGGTTACCAATATCAAATTAATCATATTACATGCTTTCTTGTCAAATTTCACCTTAAACGGACATCCCAAACTCAAGCAATTGCATATACAAAATTTAGGACTAAAACGTAAAGCTTGCAAACCATAAACCATTCAAATCAGTGCCCAACGGTCAAATGTTTCGAAACGGGGGTTGACCGTTCTGAAACGCGGGTTCGTTCCGAAACTTGTATCGAAACAGGGCTTGGCAGTGGCAAAAGTGTTTCGGAACGGCCTCTACCCGTTTCGATACACAAAGGCCATTACAGGCCCTTGTGTCGAAACGGTGGTGCCCGTTTCGATACGGACTGCCCAGAATTTGTAGATTTTTCTGGTTTAACATACATTTAACCAGTCAATCACATCTCTATGACCTCCTAATCATGCCAACAAGTCATCATACATAATAGGTACATGTTTGCATCATCAAAACACGATCATGGCATCAAATAGGAGAAACCTCAATCTTTAGGCATGCAACCTAATACTCAAAACCAACCAAACATCTAATCATCAAATCAAACACCAAATGGCAATTTACAAGTCCTAAACATCAAAGGCATCATGCCACAACTAGGGAGTCCATAAAGATCTCCCAAAAACACAACCTAGGTTCCCATTGAGAAATATCAAAATCTAATAATGTTGTGAAATAGTCACCATACATGAGCTTAGCCTTCCCCTTGGATTCTTAGCCTCCTTGCTGCCCTTAAAGCACTTCAATTCTCCTCATTATTGGTTCAAGAGAGAGAGCGTAAGCACAAATGCTTAGTGAGGCATGCTCTAAAGAAACAACACAATAATGCATTTTATAAAACACCTTTCAAAGGCCTTTAAATTCATAAACATCATTTCTCATGCAACAATGCATACACAACAAGCATCTTATGCTTCATTAACATCAACATGTCATATTGGCTTTCAAGTGATAATCCATAACCATTTTTCATCACAAAACACAATCAGATACGCGGATTACAAACGGTGTCCCATACGCTTCATACACACTACCAAACACATAAGGCGGAGTTTACCGGTACAATCTCAACCCCTCAACACCCGTGATGGAGTTTAACGGTACAATCACAACCCCTCCACATCACTCATTGGTAGTTGTATAACATCACTAACGAGAACACGGGACACTCAACACAAGATCCACACATGGACTTTTAACCACAATTGTGATCTTAAACATCTCGTTAGTGTACTTGGATGGAGTTTACGATACAATTACAACCCCTCAACATCCAAGGTGACTTTATTCACGGTACACCCGATCCTATAGCCGGCTAACTATATCTGATTCAAGTACTTTAAAACCACAAATCACTTGCCAATATACATCAACAATCCAATGTTTTAAAGCTTTAACCAAAGCCATTAAACCATCATGCATCACTATGCATCAAAACCTCAATTATCAACATCAAACCAAGGATCTCTTACCTTGAGCATCCTTCAGCACATGACTTTCAAAACCAGCATTAATCATGTTAAAACATGCTTTCAAAAACAGAATTTAAACATTGAATTATCAACAAATGCATCGAACCAATCCATGGCTCATCCACGAGGGTTTTTCTGAAAACTTACTCTTGAGCTTAGTTAAGTTGATTAGACTTAATCTAAGCTCCCAAACCTCCAATTATTCGATACAAAGCTGGAAATCCAACTCCACTCACCAATTCCGTTTCGCAAGCTTGCCGAAACGCCGATCAAACCTCCGGATCAACACCACAAGGATCCGAAGATGTCTCCCATGTTTTACACACATCAAAGCAGAGGATTAATGCATCATCATGCATTAAAATCTTCAGCCATGACACCTAAACTCGCTGATCTCACCAAATCTAACATTTCGGCTACAAAACACAACTGAAATCACATCCAAACACTCCCACAACATTACCCAGCCAAGATCCATCACTTCTAAACATTCTTAGACATCAATTAACATCCAAAAAGAACCCAAACTCGTCCTTATACCTCCAGCTACAACAAAACACAAAGATCACCCCAAAACCACCATTTTCACAAGTAAAAACTTAGGAAAATCAACCTATTCGAGAATGCATTGGTTAAACCTCAATTACACATCATTATACATCCAAAATACATTAAAAAGACATCTCAAAACAGAGCCCAAACATTCATCACGAATTTCTTCAAGATTAAATCCAAATCTTGAGTTTTAAGCTAAAAACCAAGATCACAACATTAAAACCTTTAATAAAACTTAATTTAAGGATTAAGAACTTGGGAATTTCAGTAAAGAACTGAGTATTTAGAGGAGAAGGACATCCTTACCTCTAAATGTAGATTTCTCCTTGATTAGAGCCAAAATCCTTGAAAATTCAATAAGCAAATGAAGAGGATTTGATGTAGAAATGATTAGGAATCATTTGAGGATTGAAATATCATCATTTGGTGTGAAAATCAAAAGAAATGCTGCTGTGGAAATGTGTTTGGCTGAGGGAATTTTGAGAGAAAATGAAATGAGAAAATTTTAGCAAAAGTTGGTTATGAAAACTAAAATATGGTTTCCCTCTTTTCTTTTAATTTAATTAAACATTAAATGAGTCATTAAATTTAAGAAAAATCTGGAGAAATCCTTCCTTGGGTAAATTAGCTCCTTAAAGATTCAAAGTTTCAATCCTTACAAAACAGTCACCACTGAACTTTTCAAAAATTACATTTTAGTCACTATTTCGAAATGTCACACTTCCAAACCTTATTTTGTAAAATTGATTTCACAACTCTCTTATATATATTAAAAGAGTATTTTTAGATATTTTTCCATATTTTTAATGCATCCCGAACTAGGTTTCCCTAAAACCACCTTTTATATTCGAACCAAAAATCAGACCGGTCCGGTTCAGACCCTAAACATCCAAGCCCAAAATTGGGGTGTTACAGAGGAAAAGCAAATTATTCTCCACAAAGAAGAAATAGAGGTTTTGAATCTTGAGACTGAAGAAGAAAAGCGCGAAGTAAAGATTGGTACCACCATCTTAGTTGAGACGCGACAACATTTGATTGAGCTTCTACAAGAATATAAAGACATCTTTGCCTAGTCATATCGAGATATGCCTGGTCTCGACACAGATATTTCCATGCATAGGCTTCCTATAAGAGAAGGATGGGAGCCAGTGAAGCAAAAGCCTAGAAGAATGAAAGTTGATACACTCTTGAAAATTAGAGACGAGGTCAAGAAGCAGTACAAAGCAAGATTCCTCGAAGTAGCTAAATATCCAGAATGGGTGGCAAACATCGTCCCAATGCCTAAGAAGGATGGAAAAGCAAGAATCTGCGTCGACTACAAGGATCTTAATAAAGCAAGCCCCAAAGACAATTTTCTACTTCCACATATCGATGCCTTGGTCGACAATACAGCTGGCCATTCCCTTTTCTCGTTCATGGATGGATTTTCTGGTTACAATCAAATAAAGATGTGCCTAGAAGACATGGAAATGACTACTTTTGTAACGTTTTGGGGAACCTTCTGTTATAAGGTAATGCCTTTTAGATTGAAGAACGTAGGGGCAACGTATCAGAGAGCTACGGTAACTCTTTTCCATGACATGATGCACAATGAAATAGAAGTTTATGTGGATGATATGATCGGCAAGTCCAAAACTGAAGAATAGCATCTAGTGAACCTGAGTAAGCTTTTTTCAAAGATTGAGAAAGTTTCAGTTAAAGCTCAATCATGTTAAGTGCACATTTGGGGTTACGTCTAGGAAATTTTTAGGCTTTGTAGTAAGCAGAAGAGGAATTGGAATCGACCCAGACAAGATAAAGGCCATACAATAGCTTTTACCTCCTCAAACACAGAAGCAAGTTCGAGGATTCTTGGGAAGGTTGAATTCAACGGGTTAATGCCACCCATTTTGGGGAAACCGTTGATACTTTATCTAACGGTGTTTGAAAATTCAACGGGTTGTGTACTAGGGAAGCATGATGAAAGTGGAAGAAAGGAAAGTGCGATATATTACGTGAGCAAGAAGTTTATTGACTGTGAAGCAAGATATACTCCAATTGAAAAGGTATGTTGCGCTCTGGTATGGGCCACTAAAAGGCTTAGGCAGTATATGTTGTATCATACCACATGGTTGATCTCACGGTTAGATCCATTAAAGTTTATGATGGAAGCTTCAGCCATATCCGGAAGAATAGCGCGATGGCAGATATTGCTCTCAGAATACGACATTCAGTATGTGAATCAGAAAGTGGTGAAAGGAAGTGCCATAGCATATTTTCTTACAAGTCGTGCACAAGGAGATTATGAGGCATTAGATTTTAGTTTCCCCGATAACGATTTGATGTGTATTACAGAAGATGAAGAGTCACCAACAGAATTTTGGGTTATACATTTCGATGGTGCTGTGAATGCTCCAGGACGAGGTATTAGGGCAGTTTTGGTTTCGGCAGAAGGAGATCATTATCCTTTTACTTGTCGTTTGAAATTCTTCTGCACCAATAATATGGCAGAATACGAGGCATGCATATTGGGCCTAAGGATAGCCATTGACAGAAAAATCTGAAAGTTGAAAAGCTATGGGAATTAAACATTGATCATCTACCAAACACGTGGCGAATGAGAAACAAAAGATGCAAAGTTTATAGAGTATCACAAGTTGGTCCTTGAGTTAGCTAAAGAATTTGAGGTGATCACTTTTAAGCATCTCCCAAGAGAAGATAACCAGATGGCTGATGCGTTAGCTACTTTGGCTGCCATGTTTAAAGCAAGCGAGGGTTCTGAGATGATGCCCCTTAAGTTACAAATGATTGAGTCCCCAGCATATTGTTACAATGTAGAAGAAAAAGAAGAAGATGGTTTACCGTGGTACCATGATATCTTGCAGTACATAAAGCTTCAACAATACCCAACACAGGCTTCACAAAATGAAAAGAAAATGATAAAGAAAATGGCATCGGGATACAACCTTGATGGGGATATCCTCTACAAACGAAGTCGAGACCAGGTGTTACTAAGATGTGTGGATGTAAAAGAAGCGTTATTGGTTTTGGAAGAAGTCCATGAGGGAGTTTGTGGAACTCACCCTAGTGGTTTCACTATGTCAAGAAGAATTATGCGTTTCAGATATTACTGGTCAACAATGTAACACCCCAAATTTGGGCCTAGATGTTTAGAGTCTAAACCGGATTGGCTTGAAAACCGGTTTGAATCTAAAATGGGGTTTTAGGTAACACCTAGTTCGCGATGTTTTAAAAATATAGAAAATAGCTAAAAATTGTCATTTAATATATAAAAGAGAATGGTGAAATCAATTTTACAAAATAAGGTTTGGAAATACTACATGTCGGTGTAGTGACCAAATCGCAGTTTTTGCAAAGTTTGGTAGTGAATGTTTTGTAAAGGATTGAAACTTTGAATCTTTAAGGAGCTAATTTTACCAAAAATGTTTTCATCAGATTTTTCCTTGATTTCGGTGATTTAATTAATGTTTTAATTAAAGAAAATAAAGGTGATTAAAATAGAAAAACTACCTTTGACTTTTCACAACCACTTTTCACTAATTTTCTCTTATTTCATTTTCTCTCAAAATCCTATCAACCAAACACTTTTTCTCCAGCAAATTTACTTTGATTTCCACTTCATTTGATGAGTTTTCAATCACTCTTTGATTCCTAATTAATCCTTCAACAAATCCACTTGATTTCTACATTGAATTTTCAAGAAAACTTGCCCAAATCAAGGAGAAATCATCCATTAGAGGTAAGCTTCATCCTTCTCCTCTAATGATCAGTTCTTTACTGAAATTCCCAAGTTATCAATACCTTATTAATGATTTTTAAGTGGTTTTAATGTTAGAAACAAGAATTTGGCTTAAAACTCAAGATTTTGGAAGAGATCTTGAAGATTTTCGTGGTAATTGGTTGGGCTCTATTTTGATATGGATTTCTAATGTATTTTGGATGTTAAATGAGGTTTTATCAATCCAATCCCGAATAGGTTGTTTTTCCTAAGTTTTTGCTTGTTAAAATGGTGGGTTTTGGGGTGATTTTGGTGTTCTGCCATAGCTGGAGGTATAAGGACGTGGTTGTGTTTGTTTTTGATGTTAATTGATGTTTAGAAATGATTAGAAGTGATGGATCTTGGCTGGGTTTGTTTTTGGAAGAGTTTGGAGGTGATTTCCGTAGTGTTTGGTAGCCGGAATCTGGTTTTTGTGTACAGCAGCGAGTTTAGGTGTGTGGCTGATGATTTCAATGCATGATGATGCATTAATCCTCTGCTCTTATGTGTTTAAAACAGGGGAGACATCTTCGGAAACCTTTAGAGTTGATCCAGAAGCTTAGATAGCGTTTCGGAAAGCAAGCGAAATGAAATTGGTGAGTGCGTATGGTTTTAGAAATCCTTGAGGGACAAAGAATCAAGTTTTGGAGATTTAGGAAAGGTTTGAAACACCTTTCTAACTCTGGAAGTAAGTATTGGCTAGATTGCTCTCTAGAATGTGGTGATTGCCCCTTAAATGCTTTTACATGCTCATGGTTTTAGATTGATAAATTCCTACTATTTTTATGAATGAATTATAGCATGAGATGATGCTTGAAATGATTTCATTAAGTAACATGTTGCATAGTTGAGATTTGAGCTTTTATGTTAAAGCATAGCAAATGTTATGATTTTGAAATGAGATTAGAATGTTGAGTTTTAATGCATGAAAAATAGTAGGTGAGATGTTGATTTGACATAATATATTGGCATAGATGTTAAGATACTTACCGGATATAATTGATCGATCAATAGGATGAGAGTGCACTATAAACTAAAAATTCGTACGTGCTCTTTGGTTAAGCCAAAGGGAGAGAACCGATGATGGGCATTCCATTGGGTAGGACTTGGTGAAATACCCAAGCTTTGTGGCGATGAGAGATTCCACCATGTGAGTACGGTGATGTGAGATTCCACCGGAAACCATGTTGCTAGACGAGTGAGTACGGTGATGAGACATGCCACTGGAAGTGTCTAGTGAGATGTCCGCATATACGAGTAATAAATAGATGTGAAATGCCAATATAAAATATGTTATGGTTTTTGATTCACATGTACATTGATGTAATGGTTTATGCTATGAGAGATGCATATGTGGTTTGTTTATGAAATGCTTTAGAGTACAAGCATGTCTTTGGCTTTGGCATGAGTTTTGCATTGATTTAAATGCAAAAGATAGAATGAAGGTACATGTGGTTTCAATGAGAAATTGCTTTGAAAGATTTCCAAGCATTAGATAGAAATGAGCATGTGGTTTAAAAGCTTTTGATGAAAGTGCTTCCAAAATGTGCATTATTGTGTTGGTTTTCTTTAAAGCATGCCTCACTAAGCATTTGTGCTTATGCTCTCCCTTTTACCAATAATGCAGATAATTAAGGTGTTTTCGGGCATCAAGGAATCTAAGTTCATCCAAGGAAGTCCAAGCTCATGTATGGTGAAGTTTTCGTACACTTTAGTTTTGATAGATAGGCAATGGGAAACCAAGAATTGTATTTGGGAGATCTGTTAAACTCCCTAAGGTTGTGGCATGTTTGTTTTGGTTTGTTTGGATTGTAAATTGCCTTAATTGTTTGTTTTGTGGTTGAATTGCCTATTTGGGTTTTGATATTAGGAAGCATGCTTCTAGACTAATGGGATTTTGTGTTTGATGCTATGATTGTGTTTAAGTGTTCCAAATATGTTCCTTATATGTATGATGACTTGTTGGTATGCTTAGAGGGTCTTTGAGGCATGTTTGAGTAGGAATTTGAGTGAAAAACCAGCATTTGCTACTGTTTCTGGGGAAACCGTATCGAAACACCCTCTAGTGTTTCGGAACGGGGGCCTGTAAGGGCCTTCGTGTTTCGAAACAATGGAGGTTGTTTCGGAACGATTTGGCTACTAGAATGCCATATTTCAGAACTGGTCTCGGAACATACCTGCGTACCGAAATGGTCAACGCCGTTTCGATACAGCGTTTCGATAAGGTAGGTGGGTGTTTCGAAACGGGTGACCGTTGGACACAGATTTGAATTGTTTTGATGTTTGCATGATTTACATTTTAGTCCTAAATGTTGAGATTGCAATTGCTTGAGCTTGAGATGTCTTTTTAAGTTGAAATTTGACAGAGAAGCATGTAACATGACATATTTCATAATGGTAACCTTAAAACCAATGGAGTCCCTCTAATTTACAAAAAATACAATTTGGTCCCTAATCTTGTGTGAAGTGCAATTGAGTCCCTAAATGTTATCCGATCGCTATGCCTTTCTCAATCGTGATTCGTGAGTACTCACTTAGAGTTAACAAGTATCTAAACAAGATTAAAAAGGAAAAAAAGGGTCGTGAATGAAGGTTGACTTTTAGTTTGACTTTGGTTTTCCCCGTTACATTTGTTGGTATCAGAGCCAGGTTATCGAATAATTGGGGTTTGATATGTGGATGATGTATGTGTAATTGCATGATGTGTCTTTTGGGTGAAAAAAATGTTGTGTGAATAGTGATGTATGGTTCAATGGAGATGTTTTTGTGATGTTATGCTATGTTTGGAGTGTGATAGGGGATCCCATTGCCATATCAAAACTAATGAGAGGAATTGTTTTCGAAAATGAGCTTGAGTACTTGGATTACTTACTTTATTGTGCCTAATTGTGTTTATTGCATTTTGTCAGTGCATTGTTTTCTATATAATGGGGCCACATAGAGAGCTGAGAATCAATACTAGATCGACCGCTGGTAATGAGAATGTTGAGAATGCTGAAGATTTCCCTCCTCCTCCTGGTGGTGGACCACCTGGTGGTGGACCACCCGGTGGTGGTGGTGCTGGAGCTGGTAATGCTGGTGCTGGTGCATGGGTCGCTGGACCTGAGGGTGCATAGGGGCAAGCTGCTCCTGACATGACCATGTTGATTCAGGCTATTGCTGGAGCTTTCCAGGCAGCAGTAGCTGGAGCTCATAGAGTTACGCATCAGGATGATGCCAATGTGAGGTTGCCTTTGGAACGTCTTCGCAGTCTAGGAGGGACTGAGTTCAGAGGTTTATCTCCGGAAGGATATGAGTCTTGGTTGGAGACCACCAAGCGGATTTTGGGGCAGATGAACTGCAATAATGTGTAGAAGCTGGGTTGTGTTTTATCACTGCTGCATGGTGATGCTCATACGTGGTGGACGACCACTATCTTTGGGCGTTTTTCTTGAATGCGTTCAAGCGGAAGTACCTGGGAGTGCGTTACCTAGATGAGAAGAAAAGAGTGTTTATGTCTCTTGTGCAAATTCAGTTTGTCTGCCTCAGTCAGTATGCGCCTGAGTTATTCCCTAGTGAGCGAGAGAGGTGTGAACGATTCCGTTATGGTTTGGTAGCGGATGTGAAGACTTATATGCTTGCGGCTGATTATACGGATTTCGATGTCTTGGTCACTAGAGCCAAGGACATTGATTCGAATCTTGGTCTGGCTGGTCGAGCGGGTGGATCTAACTCTGGGAAGCGAGCGGCTGAACGCGATTATGGTAGAGATCGCAACAAGAGGCATAAGGATAGGAGGCCGCATTACGATGCTAGGCGTGGGGGTGGTAACCCTGGTAAGGGTCAGCAAGGACCTAATGTTGTTCTAAGGACTCCTGAGTGTAACCGTTGTGGTAGACGACATGGTGGCGAGTGTTGGGGTAACCTTGGGACATGCTGGAATTGTGGGAACCGTGGACATTTGAATAAAGATTTTCCTCAGCCTTTGAGAGAGGGACATGCTCCGGTGAGAGTAGCTGAGCCACAGAGATGTCGTGGGTGCGGTCGTGGTAATTTTCAGCGTAGGGATGATGGTGGCGGAAATGTAGCACATGTTGTGGTCGTTCAACCTGAGGGTGGCGGACAGGCTCGAGTGTATGCCCATTGTGAGGGAAGGAATGATATGGATGTGATCGTAGGTACTTTTAGTTTGCAATCCTTGTCATTACTTTCTTTTATTGATTCTGGATCTACACACTCGTACATATTGCGTGAACATGCTCAAATGCTTGGTTTACCTGTTGAGTCTTTAGATGTTGGTATGCGTGTGACTAGTTCCTTTGGTGAGACGATTGTAACGCGGAAGTTGTATAGGAGATGTACCTTGAAAGTGCAAAATCATGTTTTTCTTGTTGATCTCATGGAATTTCCATTCTATGGCTTTGATGTAATCCTTGGTATGGATTGGCTTGTTGAGCATAGAGCTGTAGTGGATTTCGAAAGCAAGCGGGTTTCGTTGAAACTTGCGGATGATTATAAAGTGGTGGTGGTGGGTGAGAATGTGATGTTTCTTGCCAATGTGGTGTCTACATTGGAAGCAAGTCGAATGTTGAGGAGGGTTGCGAGGCTTACCTAGCCTTTGTGATGAATCCTAGTTCAAAGGAGTTGCGCGTTCAGGATATAAGAACTGTATGTGAATTCCCTAGAGTGTTTCCAGAGGAGTTACCTAGATTGCCGCCTAGTGGAGAGGTGGAGTTTGGGATTGAGCTGTATGAAAACACAACTCTGGTGTCCATTGCTCTCTATCGCATGGCACCTAAGGAGCTGAAGGAGTTGAAGACACAACTTCAGGAGTTGTTTGACTGTGGTTTCATTCGGCCAAGTGTGTCACCTTGGTGTGCACCGGTCTTATTTGTGAAAAAGAAGGATGGCATTATGAGAATGTGCATCGATTATCGTCATCTGAACAAGTTGACTACCAAGACTCGGTATCGTTTGCCGAGGATTGATGATCTTTTTTATCAGTTTCGGGGAGCGGCTGTGTTTTCCAAGATTGACTTGAGGTCAGGGTACTATCAGCTTAAGGTGAAAGATGTGGATGTGCCGAAAACAGCCTTTAGAACGAGGTATGGGCATTATGAGTTCCTTGTAATGATGTTTGGCTTGACGAATGCTCATGCTGATTTCATGGACATGATGAATAGAGTGTTCCATGAATACTTGGACAAGTTCGTTGTGGTGTTCATCGACAATATCCTTGTGTACTCTCGTACTGAGGAGGAGCATGAAGGTCGTTTGAGGGTTATCTTGAAAGCGCTTCTGGAAAATCAGCTTTATGCTAAGCTGAGCAAGTGTGAGTTTTGGCTAAAGGAAGTTTTGTTCCTTGGTCATGTGGTTTCGGCTGAGGGGATTCGTGCTGATCCTCAGAAGATTAAGGCGGTGATGAATTGGAAGCCTCCTAAGTCTGTTCATGAAGTTCGTAGTTTCCTTGGGTTGACAGGATATTACCGGAGGTTTGTGGATGGGTTTTCAAAGATTGTTGCCCATTTGACGAAGTTGTTACAAAAAGATGTTAGGTATGAGACGACGAAAGCGAGACAACAAGATTTTTGAGAAGCTTAAGGCAGCTTTGACGCAAGCTCCTATCTTGGTTCAACCTCAATCAGGAAAAGAGTTTGTGATGTACAGTGACTCATCCTACGTATGTTTAGTGTGTGTGCTAATGTAAGAGGGTAAGGTGGTGGCTTACGCATTGCGACAGTTGAAGGTGCATGAGCGCAATTATCCTACGCATGATATTGAGTTAGCTACGGTAGTTTTTGCTTTTAAGATTTGGAGACATTATCTTTATGGTGAGAAGTGTACTGTATACACGGATCACAAGAGTTTGAAGTATTTGATGTCTCAGAAAGAGTTAAATCTTAGGCAACGACGTTGGGTGGAGTTGCTTAAGGATTACGATCTAACGATCGAGTATCATCTGGGAAAAGCTAATGTTGTGGCGGATGCCTTGAGCAGGAAAGTGGCGGTAGAGTTAAGGGTTATGTTTGCTAGCTTGAGCATTTCGCGAGATGGAGTTCTTGTGGCTGAATTGCAAGCGAAACCATCTATGGTTCAGTTGATAAAGGATAAGCAGTTGTTGGATGATTCTTTGGTGCCACATGTTCAGGATATTGCTGAGGGTAGACCATCGGATTTTTGTTTTAATGATGATGGAGTTCTATGGTTTGGAAATCGGATAGTAGTGTCGAATGATGTGGAGTTGAGGCGTACTATTCTGACCGAAGCTCATAGTAGTCCTTTTTCTTTGCACCCTGGTAGTACAAAGATGTATCGTGATCTGAAGGATGTGTACTATTGGGTGGGTTTGAAGAAAGATGTTGTGGAATATATGAGTAAGTGCATGGTTTGTCAGCGGGTTAAGGCTAAGCATCAGTTTCCTTCAGGGTTGTTGCAACCGTTGAGGATTCCTGAATGGAAGTGGGAAAGAATCACCATGGACTTTGTGTCTGGTTTTCCTTTGTCGCCATCGAAGAAGAATTCGGTGTGGGTGGTTGTGGATCTCCTTACAAAGTGTGCGCATTTCTTACCTGAGCATACCACGTATACCTTGGATAAGCTTGCAGAGCTGTACATTGCTAAGATTGTACGTCTGCATGGGGTACCAAAATCTATTGTGTCGGATAGAGATCCGAGGTTCACATCGCGATTTTGGGAATGCTTGCATCAAGCTTTGGGTACGCGGCTGAATTTCAGTACTTCTTACCATCTGTAGTCGGATGGACAGTCTGAGTGTGTTATCCAAGTGCTTGAGGAAATGTTGAGGTGTTGCGTGATTAAGTTTCAAGGCTCTTGGGAGAAGCATTTGCCTTTGGAGTTTTCTTATAATAACAGCTACCAGGCCAGTATTCAAATGGCACCTTATGAAGCCTTGTATGGGAGAAAGTGCAGAACTCCTCTTTCTTGGGCTGAAACAGGTCAGAAGTTGGTCTCGATGCCGACTTTGTTAAAAGGAACCATCAAGAAGATAAAGCTCTTTTGTGAGTAGTTGAAGGCAGCTTCTGATCGACAGAAGTCATAGGCGAATTTGAAGCGTAAGGAGATTGAGTTAGCGGTGGGTGACCATGTGTTATTAAAGGTTTCACCTTGGAAGAAGGTGACGAGATTTGGTCGGAAGGGTAAGTTGAGCCCTAGGTATATTGGACCATACAAGGTGATAGAACGTGTGGGTCCTGTTGCTTATAAACTTAGGCTACCACAAGAGTTAGAGAAGATACATTATGTGTTTCATGTCTCCATGCTTCGAAGGTATAGATCGGATCCTTCGCATGTTATGCCTATAGAGGAGGTTGAGTTGAATCCGGATTTGACCTATGACGAGGAGCCGGTTGAGATTCTGGATTCAGACAGTAAAGTTCTTCGAGGTAAGACCATTGAGTTGGTTAAGGTGTTGTGGAGGCATCGTGGTGTTGAGGAAGCCACGTGAGAAAGAAAAGATGACATGAAGAAGCAGTTTCCTTACCTTTTTCCTCCAGGTAAATTTCGAGGACGAAATTTCTTAAGAGGGGGAGAGTTGTAACACCCCAAATTTGGGCCTAGATGTTTAGAGTCTGAACCGGATCGACTTGGAAACTAGTTCGAATGTAAAAGGGGTTTTAGGGAACACCTAGATCGGGATGTTTTAAAAATATAGAAAAATAGCTAAAAATCCTCATTTAATATATAAAAGAGAATGGTGAAATCAATTTTACAAAATAAGGTTTGAAAATACTACATTTCGCTGTAGTGACCAAATCGTAGTTTTTGCAAAGTTTGGTAGTGACTGTTTTGTAAAGGATTGGAACATTGAATCTTTAAGGAGCTAATTTTACCAAAAATGTTTTCATCAGATTTTTCCTTAATTTGGGTGATTTAATTAATATTTTAAATAAAGAAAATAAAGGTCATTAAAATAGAAAAACTACCTTTGACTTTTCATAACCATTTTCACTAATTTTCTCTCATTTCATTTTCTCTCAAAATCCTATCAACCAAACACTTTTTCTCCAGCAAATTTTCTTTGATTTCCACTTCATTTTATGAGTTTTCAATCACTTTTTGATTCCTAATCAATCCTTCAATAAATCCACTTGATTTCTACATTGAATTTTCAAGAAAACTTGCCAAAATCAAGGAGAAATCATCCATTAGAGGTAAGCTCCGTCATTCTCCTCTAATGATCAGTTCTTTACTGAATTCCCAAGTTATTAATCCTTTATTAATGATTTTTAAGTGGTTTTAATGTTAGAGACAAGAATTTTGCTTAAAACTCAAGATTTTGGAAGAGATCTTGAAGATTTTCGTGGTGATTGGTTGGGCTCTATTCTGAGATGGTTTTCTAATGTATTTTGGATGTTAAATGAGGTTTTATCAATCCAATCCCGAATAGGTTGTTTTTCCTAAGTTTTTGCTTGTTAAAATGGTGGTTTTTTGGGTGATTTTGGTGTTCTGCCATAGCTGGAGGTATAAGGACATGGTTGTGTTAGTTTTTATGTTAATTGATGTTTAGAAATGATTAGAAGTGATGGATCTTGGTTGGGTTTGTTTTTGGAAGAGTTTGGAAGTGATTTCGGTAGTGTTTGGTAGCCGAAATGTGGTTTTTGTGTAGAGCAGCGAGTTTAGGTGTGTGGCTGATGATTTCAATGCATGATGATTCATTAATCCTCTACTCTTATGTGTTTAAAATATGGGAGACATCTTCGGACACCTTTGGAGTTGATCCGGAAGCTTAGATAGCGTTTCTGCAAGAAAGCGAAATGAAATAGGTGAGTGCGTATGGTTTTAGAAGTCCTTGAGGGACAAAGAATCAAGGTTTGGGGATTTAGTAAAGGTTTGAAACACCTTCCTAACTCCGGAAGTAAGTATTGGCTAGATTGCTCTCTAGAATGTGGTGATTGCCCCTTAAATGCTTTTACATGCTCATGGTTTTAGATTGATAAATTCCCACTGTTTTTATGCATGAATTATAGCATGAGATGATGCTTGAAATGATTTCATTAAGTAAAATGTTGCATAGTTGAGATTTGAGCTTTTATGTTAAAGCATAGCAAATGTTATGATTTTGAAATAATATGAGAATGTTGAGTTTTAATGCATGAAAAATAGTAGGTGAGATGTTGATTTGACATAATATATTGGCATAGATGTTGAGTTACTTACCGGATATAATTGATCGATCAATAGGATGAGAGTGCACTATAAACTAAAAATTTGAACGTGCTCTTCGGTTAAGCCAAAGGGAGAGAACCGATGATGGGCATTCCATTTGGTAGGACTTGGTGAAATACCCAAGCTTTGTGGGTACGGTGATGTGAATCAAATTTGAACGTGCTCTTCGGTTCTGCCATGTGAGTACGGTGATGTGAGATTCCACCGGAAACTATGTTGCTAGACGAGTGAGTACAGTGATGAGAGATGCCACCGGAAGTGTCTAGTGAGATGTCCACATATCTGAGTAATAAATAGATGTGAAATGCCAATATAAAATATGTTATGGTTTTTGATTCACATGTACCTTGATGTAATGGTTTATGCTATGAGAGATGCATATGTGGTTTGTTTATGAAATGCTTTAGAGTACAAGCATGTCTTTGGCTTTGCCATGAGTTTTGCATTGGTTTAAACGCAAGAGATAGAATGAAGGTACATGTGGTTTCAATGAAAAATTGCTTTGAAAGATTTCCAAGCATGAGATAGAAATGAGCATGTGGTTTAAAAGCTTTTGATGAAAGTGTTTCCAAAATGTGCATTATTGTGTTGGTTTTCTTTAGCGCATGCCTCACTAAGCATTTGTGCTTACGCTGTAACCCCCTTAGCCCGACCTAGACGGTTGACCCGAACTACGAAGATTACACGAGGAAAACCAAAGTCAACCCAAAAGTCAACCTTGATTAACGACCCTTTTTTTCTTTTTAACCTTTTCTAAATGCATATTAACCCTAGGTGTACTCTTGAGATAAGCATACTCAAAAATCACAGCAATCGGAAAACAATAAGGGACTCAATTGCACAACATACGAATTTAGGGACCAATTTGTAAATTCTGGAAATTAAGAAGACTTTACCAACTTTTAAGTTACCATTATGAAATTAGTCATGTTTCATGCTTCGCTGTCAAATTTCATCTCAAACGGACATCTCAAACTCAATCAATTGCATATACAAAAATCAGGACTGAAACGTAAAGCTTGCAAACCTCAAAACCATTCAAATCAGTGCCCAACGGTCAAGTGTTTCGAAACGGGTCTAGACCGTTCAGAAACACGGCTTGGCAGTAGCCAAAGTGTTTCGAAACACCTCTGCCCGTTTCGAAACACCCAGGCCAAAACATGCACCTGTTTCGAAACCGGCAAGGGTGTTTCGAAACACCCTGCCCAAAAACAGCAGAAAAGTCTGTTTTTACACCCTTTCGACCCACCAAACACGTTCATATGACCTCCATATCATGCCAACAAGTCATCAAACATTAAAGGAACGTATTTGCAACATAAAAGCTCAATCACGGCCTCAAATAAGAAAAACCACAAGTCTAAAGGCATGCATCCTATAATGAAAAGCAAGCAATCATCAAATCTCCAAAACAAATACCAAATGGCCATTTACATGTTCCAAACATCATCATAGGCATTAAACCAAACTTAGGGAGTCCAAAACATCTCCCAAAAACACAATCTAGGTTCCCATTGCCAAATACCAAAAGCTAATAGTGTTGTGAAAATAGTCAGCATACGTGAGCTTAGACTTTCACTTGGATCCTTGACCTCCTAGTTGTCCTTAAAGCAATTCAATGCTCTGCATCATTGGTTCAAGAAAGAGAGAGCGTAAGCACGTATGCTTAGTGAGAAATTCTCTAATGAAACAACACAATAATGCACTTTGTAAAAACACCTTTCCAAGGCCTTTAATTTCAAAACATCATCTATCATGCATTTATGCATACAAACCAAGCATCTCATGCTTCAATCCATCAACATGTCATATTGGCTTTCAAGTGATAATCCATAACCATTTTTCAACTCAAAACACAATCGGATACGCGGATTACAAGAGTTGTCCCATACGCTTCATAGACACTACAAAACACTCAAGGTGGAGTTTACCGGTACAATCACAACCCCTCAACACCCGTGATGGAGTCTACGGTACAATTACAACCCCTCCACATCTCTCATTGGTAGTTGTATAACATCACTAACGAGAACACGGGACACACAACACAAGATCCTCACATGGTATTTTAACCACCATTATGATCTTAGACATCTCGTTAGTGTACTTGGATGGAGTTTACGGTACCATTACAACCCCTCAACATCCAAGGCGACTTTATTCACGGTGCACCCAATCCTATAGCCGGCTAACTATATCCGATTCAAGTACTTTTAAACCAACATATCACTTGCCAATATACATCATTTACCATCATCAATCCACTGTTTTTAAGCATTAAACAAAGCCATTAAATAGTCATGCATCACTATGCATCAAACCTCATTTATCAATGTCCAAATCAAGGATCTCTTACCTTGAGCATCCTTCAACACATGGCTTACAAAACCAGCATTAAACATGCTAAATATGCTTTCAAAACAGAATTTAAACATGCAAAATAAACACATTGCATTCAACCATTGGTTTCAAAGCTGAAAATCAAACTTCACTCTTGATCTTAGCTAAGTTGCTTAGACTTAAACTAAGCTCCCATAACCTTCAAACATTGGTTTAAAAGCTGAAAACCAAACTTCACTCACCGATTCCGTTTCACAAGCTTGCCGAAACGCCGATCAAGCCTCCGGATCAACACCACAAGGATCCGAAGATGTCTCCCATGTTTTAAACACATCAAAGCAGAGGATTAATGCATCATCATGCATTAAAATCTTTAGCCAAAACACCTAAACTCGCTGCTCTCATCAAAACTCACATTTCGGCTACCAAACACAACCAAAATCACATCCAAACACCTCTACAACAATACCCAGAGAAGATCCATCAATTCCAATCATTCTTAGACATCAATTAACATCGAAAAAGGACCTAATCACGTCCTTATACCTCGAGCTATAGCAGAACATCAAAATCACCCCAAAACTACCATTTTCTCAAGTAAAAACTTAGGAAAATCAACCTATTCGGGATTGCATTGATTAAACCTCAATTACACATCATTTAGACATCCAAAATACATCAAAAAGATATCTCAAAACAGAGCCCAATCATCTATTACGAATTTCTTCAAAACTAAATCCAAATCTTGCATTTTAAGCCAAAATCAAGAACACAACATTAAAACCTTTAATAAAACTCAATTTAAGGATTGAGAACTTGGTATTTAGAGGAAAAGGACGTTCATACCTCTAAATGTGGATTTCTCCTTGTTTAGAACCAAAATCCTTGAAAATTCAATAAGCAAGTGATGATGATTTGGTGTAGAAATGATTAGGAAACATTTAGGGATTGAAATATCAACGTTAGGCGTGAAAATCAAAGGAAAAGTTGATGTGGAAATGTGTTTGGCTGAGTGAATTTTGAGAGAAAATGAAATGGAAAAATTTTGGCAAAAGTTAGTTATGAAACCAAAATGTGACTTTTCCCTCTTTTCTTTTTATTAATTAACATTAAATGAGTCTTTCAAATTTAAGAAAAATCTGGAGAAACCTTCCCTTGGGTAAATTAGCCCCTTAAAGATTCGAAGTTTCAATCCTTTTAAAACAGTCACAAACTTTTCAAAAATTACATTTTAGTCACTAACTTGAAATGTCATATTTCCAAACCCCATTTTGTAAAATTGATTTCACCACTCTCTTATATATAATAAAAGAGGATTTTTAGATATTTTTCCATATTTTTAATGCATCCCGAACTAGGCTTTCCCTAAAACCACCTTTCATATTCAAGCCGTAATTTAAACCGGTCCGGTTCATACCCTAAACTTCCAAGCCCAAAATTGGGGTGTTACAACCCTCCCCCCCTTAAGAAATTTCGTCCTCGAAATTTACCTGGAGGAAAAAGGTACGGAAACTGCTTCAACATGTCATCCTTCTGTTCCCACGTGGCTTCCTCAGCACCACGATGCTTCCATAACACCTTTACCAACTCAATGGTCTTGCCTCGAAGAAGTTTACTATCCGAATCCAGAATCTTCACTAGTTCCTCATCATAGTTCAAATCCGGATTCAACTCCACTTCCTCCACAAGTATCATATGAGAAGGATCCGATCTATACTTCCGAAGCATAGAAACATGAAACACATCATGAATCTTTTCTAACTCTTGCGGTAACCTCAACTTGTACGCAACATGACCCACACGCTCAATCACCTCGTATGGTCCAATGTACCTAGGGCTCAACTTACCCTTTCAGCCAAACCTCATCACCTTTTCCCAAGGTGAAACTTTCAAAAACACACGGTCACCCACCGCATACTCAATCTCCTTACGCTTCAAATCCGCATAAGACTTTTGCCGATCAGAAGCTGCCTTCAATCGCTCACAAATTAGCTTCAGCTTCTCGGTGGTTCCTTTCAATAAAGCTGGCATGGAAACCAGCTTCTAACCTATTTCAGCCCAACAAAGAGGAGTCCTACACTTCCTCCCGTACAAAGCTTCATAAGGTGCCATTTGAATACTTACCTGATAACTAATATTATAGGAAAACTCCACTAAAGGCAAATGTTTCTCCCAAAAACCCTGAAACTCAATCACGCAGCACCTCAACATATCCTCCAACACCTGGATAACACGCTCAGACTGTCCATCCGACTGCATATGATAAGATGTACTGAAATTCAACAGTGTACCCAAAGCCTGATACAAACACTGCTAGAAACACGATGTAAACCTCGGATCTCTATCTGACACAATCAACTTTGGCACACCATGCAGCCAGACAATCTCAGCAATGTACAGCTCTGCAAGCTTATCCAAAGTGTACGTAGTATGCACAGGCAAGAAATGCGCACACTTCGTTAGGCGATCCACAATCACCCACAACGAATTCTTCTTCGATGGCGACAAAGGCAAACCAGACATGAAGTCCATGGTAATCCTCTCCCACTTCCACTCAGGAATCCTCAACGGTTGCAACAACCCTGAAGGAAACTGATGCTCAGCCTTAACTCGCTGACATACCATGCACTTGCTTACAAACTCAGCAACATCTTTATTTAAACCCACCCAATAGTACTCATCACGAAGATCACGGTACATTTTAGTACTACCAGGGTGCATAGCAAAAGGACTACTATGAGCTTCAGTCAGAATAGCACGCCTCAAATTAGCATCATTGGGCACTACTATCCGACTCCCAAAGCATAAAACTACATCATCATTAAAGCAGAAATCCAATGGCCTACCCTCCGCAATATCCTGAACATGTGGCACCAAGGAATCATCCAACAACTGCTTTTCCTTAATCAACTGAATCAAAGATGGTTTCACTTGCAACTCAACCACAAGACCACCATCACGCAAAATGCTCATACTGGCAAACATAGCCCTCAACTCCACAGCTACCTTCCTACTCAAGGCATCCGCTACAACATTAGCTTTACCCGGATGGTACTCGATAGTCAAATCGTAATCCTTAAGCAAGTCCACCCAACGTTGGTTCCTAAGATTTAACTCCTTCTGAGACATCAGATACTTCAAGCTCTTGTGGTCCGTGTACACAGTACACTTCTCACCATACAAGTAATGTCTCCAAATTTTCAAAGCAAAAACTACCGCAGCTAACTCAATGTCATGCGTAGGATAATTGCGCTCATGCACCTTTAACTGACGCGATGCATAAGCCACCACCTTACCCTCTTGCATCAACACACATCCCAAACCAACGTAGGACGCATCACTTTACACCACAAACTCTTTCCCTGATTCAGGTTGAACCAAGATAGGAGCTTGTGTTAAAGCTGCCTTAAGCTTCTCAAAAGCCTGTTGTCTCGCTTCCGTCCACTCATACTTAACATCCTTCTGCAACAACTTCGTCAAAGGTGCAGCAATCTTTGAAAACCCATCCACGAACCTCCGAGAGTACCCCGCCAAACCAAGGAAACTAAGGACTTCATGAACAGACTTAGGAGGCTTCCAATTCATCACTGCCTCAATCTTCTGAGGATCAACACGTATTCCTTCAGTAGAGACCACATGACCAAGAAACACAACCTCTCTAAGCCAGAACTCACACTTGCTCAGCTTGGCATAAAGCTGATTCTCCAACAAAGCCTGTAACACAATTCTCAAATACCCCTCATGCTCCTCCTCAGTACGAGAGTACACGAGAATATCATCAATGAACACCACAACAAATTTATCCAAGTATTCATGGAACACTCTATTCATCATGTCCATGAAAGCTGCAGGAGCATTCGTCAAACCAAACGGCATCACAAGAAACTCATAATGCCCATACCTCGTTCTGAAGGTTGTCTTTGGCACATCCACATCCTTCACCTTCAGCTGATAATACCCTGACCTTAAGTCAATTTTAGAGAACAAAGTTGCTCCTCGAAATTGATCAAAAAGATCAACAATTCTCGGCAATGGATACCGATTCTTGATAGTCAACTTGTTAAGCTGACGGTAATCAATGCACATTCTCATAGTGCCATCCTTTTTTTTCACAAACAAGACCGGTGCACCCCAAGGTGACACACTCGGCCGAATGAAACCACGATCAAGCAACTCCTGAAGTTGCGTCTTCAGCTCTTTCAACTCTTTAGGTGCCATTCGATAAGGAGTAATGGGCACTGGAGTTGTGTTTTTATACAGCTCAATCCCAAACTCCACTTCGCGATTAGGAGGCAATCCAGACAACTCCTCCGGAAACACACCAGGAAACTCTCGCACAGTCCTGATATCTTGCACTCGTAACTCCTTAGAGCTAGGATTCATCACAAAGGCTAGGTAAGCTTCACAACCTTGCCTCAGCATCCGACTCGCTTCCAATGTAGACACCACATTGCAAGAAACTTCACATTCTCACCAACCACCACTACCTCATAATCATCCGCAAGCTTCAACGAAACTCACTTATTCTCAAAATTCACTACAACTCGATGCTCAACAAGCCAATCCATACCAAGGATTACATCAAAACCATAGAAAGGCAATTCCATAAGATCAACATGAAAAACATGATATTGTACAACCAATGGACATCTTCTATAAAGCTTTCGAGTCACAAAAGTCTCACCAAAAGAACTAGTTACACGCATACCAACATCCAAAGACTCAACAGGCAAACCAAGTAATTGAGCATGTTCACGCACTATGTATGAGTGTGTAGATCCAGAATCAATCAAGGAAAGTAATGACAAGGGTTGCAAAGTGAAAGTACCTGCGATCACATCCGTGTCATTCCTCCCTACCCTTTGAGCATACACTCTGGCCTGGCAACCACCCTTAGGCTGAACAGCTACCACATGAGCCACATTCCTTCCACCATCCTCTCTACGCTGGAAATTACCACGGCCGCGCCCACGACCTCTCTGTGGTGCAACAACTCCAGGAGCACATCCCTGACCACCACCGACCAACAGAGGACACTCCCTCCTCATGTGATCTGCCGAACCACAGTTCCAGCACGAATTACCGGTCACCACAATAGGAGCTTGTACCTCCCTCGCTGCTCGAGGTCAATCACGCCTCAGATGACCACGCGATCCACATGCCCAACATGTGTTATGATCAGCTCTTGCCCTGTCTCCCTGAACAGGCGCACCTTGCCCTCCACCACCACGCCTAGCTGAAGACTGATACTTCCGATCATGTCCTCTCTTGTTCCGTCTGCCACCGGAACTATACTCAGCAACTCGTTTGCCCGCACTAGGACCAGTACCTCTAGAAGATAAACTCAAATTCAACTCAATGTCTTTTGCTCTACCAACCAGCACATCAAAGTCAGTGTACTCAGCAGCCAGCATATAGGTCTTCACTTCCGTCACCAAACCATAACGGAAACGTTCACACCTCTCACGCTCATCAGGGATAAGCTCAGGTGCATATTGACTGAGTCAGACAAACTGAACCTCGTACTCAGCCACTGACATGCTCCCTTGAGTAAGAGACATGAATTCCCTTTTCTTTTCATCCAGGTACCGCACACCCAGATACCTCCTCTTGAACACGTTCAGAAAGAACGTACAAGTCACATCAGCATCCTCCATTCCAGAGATAGCGGTTGTCCACCAGGTATACGCATCGTCATGTAACAATGATGTAACCCCCTTAACCCGGCCTAGACGGTCGACCCGAATTAAGAAGATCACACGGGGAAAACCAAAGTCAACCCGAAAGTCAACCTTGATTAGCGACCCTTTTTTTCTTTTTACTCTTTTCTAGATGCACGTTAACCCTAGATATGTTCTCAAGATCATCATATTCAAACATCATAACAAACAGAGAACAAACAGGGACTCAATTGCACAATTTACAATTTTAGGGACCAAATTGTAAATTCTGGAAACTTTAAGGACTTAACCAAATTTTAAGTTACCATCTTGAAATTAATCATCTTCCATGCTTCTCTGTCAAATTTCAGCTCAAACGGACTTCTCAAACTCACACAATTGCATAAACATGTTTCAGGACCAAAATGCAAACATTTCAAAACATATAACCGCCCATGTCAGCCTCCAACAGTCAGATGTTCCGAAACGAAAAGAACCCGTTTCGAAACACGGGACCGTTCCGCAACGTGTTCCGAAACAAGGTCTGGCAGAGGCAATTTCGTTTCGGAACGGTACCTTCCGTTTCGAACGCCTGGGCTAATGCAGGGCCCCCGTTCCGAAACGGTAGCTCCCGTTCCGATACGGCCTGCTCAGAATGCAGATAAATGGCTGATTAAACACACAATTAACCTACCAAACATGTTCCAAATGCAACCAAACCTTACCAGCATGTCATGCAACATACAAGGAACATAATTGCATCAACCAAACATCGACATGGCAACAATTAAGAAAAGCCCCAAATCTATAGGCATGCTTCCTACTTAGCAAACCATTCAAGCATCAATTTGATAAACCCAACTCATAAAGACCAATTACATGATCCAACATTATCAACAACATAAAACCAATCTTGTCCAACATACACAAACTCATTAACATCCACATAAGAGATTCTCCCCCCCATTGCCTTTATTATCTATAGCTATTAGCCGAGACATACATCTCAAGTGGAGCTTCCCTTGAATCCCTTGCTTCCCGCTGTTCCAACTCCAAAGATCTGCATTGATTGACAGAAAAAGGAGCGTAAGCACATAATGCTTAGTGAGGAATGCTCAAAACCAAAACACCATCAATGCAGCGAATCATAAAACCACTTTTAAAAGCAAACTTGATTCGATAAACCAAAGCATTGTTTAAAAACCCTTCACAACAACATGCTTAAAATCATGCATTGCTCAAACTTGAAACCAACCCTTAGCTTAGAAAGCTAAGGAATCCCTTTTCAAAACATAGACTTGCAATACCATCAATTTAACCATTCCATGCATGCACATCATATGCAAAGTTAAATTCAAAACCTTGGAAATCACTTCCACTTCACAACATATCATTCTCATACATGTAAACCATCTTTAGGCAAGAACCCTTTTAAAACCATTTACTCATTCAATCTAACATGTGCATTAAACAACTACAACATATGAATCACATCTTCAAAATTTGCATCACATGCCTTTAAAAACAAGTCTTAGCAAGACTTCAATGCATCAAAGAGATTTCATGCACACATGCACCATTCTCAATAGTTAATCAACACTTGTTCACGCTAACAAGTAAACATGCATTCATAGGTCATTACACACTTCTCATGCAACCATGCATCACTTCAAGCATCTCATGCTTCATTATAACCAATAACCACTTACATCACTTGCCAATATAACCATTTTACCACATTAATCCAATGTTTTATAAGCATAACTCAAATGCTAAAACCACCAATTACCATAATCAATCCACCGTTTTTGAAGAATTACACAAAGCCATTAAACAACATGCAACACCATGCATCCATTCCACAATTTCAATGTAAAAAACCATGAATCTCTTACCTTGAGCATCCATCACACATGGCTTTCAAAAACCAGCATTAAACCATGCTAAAATATGCTTTCAAAACAGAATTTAAAACATGCAAATCACATGCATTACATCCAACACTCACAAGTGCTTTTAAAAACCAATTCATACACAAACCAAGTGAGAAATTCCATTTACTTACTCTTGAGCTTAGCTAAGTTTTTTAGACTTATACTAAGCTCCCAAAACCTTCAAACCTTGGTTTAAAACCTGAAAACCCAACTTCACTCACCGATACACAAAACAAGGCAAGCCAACAAGCCTTCCAAGCATCCCAAGCCTTCCACACCACCTCTAATGCTCACGGATCAATCTCCCCTGTTTCAAGCACACAACAACATAGGATTAATGCATCATTATGCATTAAAAACACCAACAACACAACTAAACCCGTTGCTCTTAGCAAATCCAACATTTCGGCTACCAAACACAACCGAAATCACCTCCAAACACTTCCAAAACTTAACCCAGCCAAGATCCATCACTTCTAACCATTTATAAACATCAATTAACATCCAAAATGATCCCAATCACGTCCTTATACCTCCAGCAATAACAGATCATCAAAAGCACCCCAAAAACAACCAAAAACTCAAGCCAAACTTAGGAAAATCAACCTATTCGGGATTGCATTGATTAAACCTCAATTCCTTATCAATTTAACATTCATTTAACATCAAATTGACACCTCAAAACTCTACCCAAACAGATCATACGAAATTTCATCCAAAATCAAGCAAATCTTGCATTTTAAAGTCAAAATTAAGATTACAATTGTAAAACCTTAAATAAATCACAAATCAAGGATTGAGAACTTGGGAATTTCAGTAAAGAACTGAGAGTTTAGAGGAGAAGGACGTTCTTACCTCCAAACTTGAGTTTCTCCCTTTTTGGAACCAAAAATCTTGAAAATCCAATTAGCAAATGGTGAGGTTTTGATGAGGAGATGATTAGAAATCAAAAGATAATTGAAAAGAGATATTTAGGTGACAAAATCAGAGAGAAAAGATCTGGAGAAAAAGGTGATTGGTTTGAGAGAAAAGATGAGAGAAAAATGGAAAATGGAAAAGTTAGTTAAAAGGCTAAAATATTTTTCCCTCCTTTTTAACTTTATTTTAAACCATCAATAAATCATTTAATATCTTAGAAAAATCTGGAGAAACTCCCATTGGGTAAATAGCTCCTTAAAGATTCAAAGTTTCAATCCTTTTTAAAACAGTCACACAGTTTTCAAAAATTACATTTTGGTCACTAGCCAAAATGTCACCCTTCCAAACCTCATTTTGTAAAATTGATTTCACAGTTCACTTATATATATTAAAAGAGGATTTTAGAACATTTTTCCATATTTTTAATGCAACCCGAACTAGGCTTTCCTAATTTCACCTTTTTATATTCGAACCGCACTTGACCTAACCGGTCCAAGCCCAAAACTTCTAAGCCCAAAACCGGGGCGTTACAACTCTCCCCCCTTAAGAAATTTCGTCCTCGAAATTTCAACCGGCGAAATGAGAACAACCAAACTTCTCAAAGCAACACACAAAGCAACACAGGAGACTTAACCACCCCGAACACTCTCCAGACAAACTCCACCGAACCCAACACCACCACATACTGTTCAAGAATTCCCAAAGCACTCAGATACTATGCACACCTTATCCTTTCACACTTCTGAACTGCACATAGCCCCAACAACAACCTGAAGAACCTCAACCCTTTTTGCAGCATACACCACCTTAACTCATAATTCCCAAAACTCGCACACACAGTGACGCCAACCAAACCAATTCAGCCACCATGTATCCCACAACCTTCACTTCCTCTAAAACCCCTTGCACAACTGCTCAACCTCTTCCAAGGGTTACCACGCCAAGCAAGAATCCTTAAGCATCAACTGCTTACTTAAACTTCTCAACACAATGCTGGCACTCCTTCACATCCACCGCTAACATAACCTCAACAGCTCACCCGGACTATTCACCATCACCCGATAACCACGTCACAAAACCCCAACCTTGGCTCCGCCAGCCGTTCCACACACCACTAGCTGACTTAAAAAGGAATTTACTTACCCACAACTAACCAACAATGGCCTTCGATCTTTCATTGCCTTTCCACTCCAAGCTTTAACTACAACACTAGCCTTACTACAGCACTTAACACCAAGAAACTACCACTTCAACTAGCTATTCAAAACCACTTGACTGATTCTAACTTCAACCAATATTCCTCACCACTAAACCACTAAACTCTTTAAGCAACAAACACCTTCCTTCCACTAACATGCTATACCGCACTCACTACTACCAACAGCTCGCTCAAAACCCTCCATTACCTCTAACATTCTCCCAGCACTAAAACAACCTCTAAAAACCCATCATCCAACCTAACTCTATCACAGCACTTACAGACTCGGTTAGTCATTAGCGAGTGTGAACGTTGTATGCATGGTCACCAATATGCCCTACCAATGCCTAATGTACATGTATGCAAAACCTCTAATGTCATGCCACATGTATGCATGGACCAGTACATATATAATATAGTATATAACAAATGATTTTAACTGTGCATGTATGTCCGTTCACAACCACCAATAACATTCTCAGAATCCGTCTAAGAACAACCTCCTACTCCACGTCTAACTCCGTCATTCTAGCAACAATTATCCACAAGATACTTACTAAAGCCCTCTCCACACTAAAGTTGTTTCCAGAACAACCACAACTACTACCCCAAACATGCTAGCAACGAAACCATACCCACTACGCAAGGAAAAACCCAACCAAAACCAAACTAAGATACTAGAGCAAAGGTTACTTAACAAGATTACCTGAAACCACATCACCACCTCGGAGCTTTCAGCAGACGAGCTCTCTTCCTTGCAGAACCATCATTCCCCAACCGCACCGCTGCAGCATCAGCTAACCCACTAAGGTCATCACCATTTCCCTGCGGTAAAGAACCCTGGCTACCCCGAGCCAACTTCAAACAATTACGTCTCATATGTCCAACAGACCCACACTTCTAGCAGATTCCATTTCCCAAACTCTTCACAACTTTCTGCTCTTCCTGCCACCTTCGAACTTTGTCTCGGCCGTGCCCACGACCCTTCAAAGACCCTTCTACTGCCACCGAAGCTGACCTCACCACTTGAGGACAATCTCGCTTCACATGCTCCTTAGAACCACAATTCCAACAAGTACCTGCGCCCCAACAACCTCCAACATGACGCCTTCCACAACGGTCACACATCGGTAGCTGAGCTTCCACTCCTTGTTCAAGCAACACTTGCCCCAGCCTTGCACTACCACCCAAACTTTGATTCAAGCAAAACCTCCCAGCACGTAGCCTCTTACGCTGACCGTTTTCGAGATCATTATTCACAACTTCCTCGCTTAAACTTTCCTCACCTTCAAAAGTAGAAACCATACCCTCTCCTTGCTCAACCCTTGGAAATTTCCCTCCAAGATACCTTTCATAAAAGGTAGACACAAAGAAGTCCCAATCAATGTCGTGGATGTGCGATGCCACCGCCACAGATGTCCACCAGGCACAAGCGTTCTCCAACATCAATGAGACAACGCTTCCCAGCTTACAGGCATAATCACACCCTTCTTGATCCAACATCAGAACTACACTGGCTAACCAAGCCTCGAACGACTCAGGTGTCGAACCATGATACTCCACAATTCCCAAATCATGCAAACACTGCTTCGATAACCCCACACATCCCACCACCGGCACGTCTACAGGCCTTACTGTTACCACAGCCTGAGATGTTCCCAACACCTCTTGATCACCAAGTGATGAACTCTCTACCACAGAACCAGCTCCTCCCTCCTGCCTCACTACCTCAACTCCAGGTACAGAAAACTAAGACAAAACACCACCACTAAAAGGTGAATTCCATGCCCTAACCACCTGCCCTAAAGCAGAAACCATCTCACCTAACTGCCATTCTTTTATCGATTTCACCATGCTATTAACAGCAAACAATCACAACAAAACAAACAAATCGATTAGACCAGCTTTAAGCAAGGATTCAAACTCCCACTCCAAAATAATACAATAGCTATAATAATAAGGCAATGGGTATCCCAAATTCTCCCCTTCTACATGACATAACAGTCAATAAAAACATGGATGTCACAACATCAAGCATATCAACCAACATATTCGATCATGCTTCCATCAAACAACATCCACTCGTAAGAGCATAGCATCATCAATATCATGCCCATTACACTTCCATCATTCATAAAAACCAGCTCATAACACCAGCACAACATCAACACACATCCACATGAGCTCATTAAAGATTCACAAACAAAAAGCATGCTAAGAACATCAATAGCTCACTCAAAAACATGCATTTCAACCGGCTTTCAACTACACACCAACACAATCATCATACACACATTACATCAATTTACCGTTTTCCCCAAGCATTCGCAACTCAGCTCTGATACCACCAAATGTAACCCCCTTAACCCGGCCTAGACGGTCGACCCGAATTAAGAAGATCACACGGGGAAAACCAAAGTCAACCCGAAAGTCAACCTTGATTAGCGACCCTTTTTTTCTTTTTACCCTTGTCTAGATGCACGTTAACCCTATATATGTTCTCAAGATCATCATATTCAAACATCATAACAAACAGAGAACAAACAGGGACTCAATTGCACAAGTTACAATTTTAGGGACCAAATTGTAAATTCTAGAAACTTTAAGGACTTAACCAAATTTTAAGTTACCATCTTGAAATTAATCATCTTCCATGCTTCTCTGTCAAATTTCAGCTCAAACGGACTTCTCAAACTCACACAATTGCATAAACATGTTTCAGGACCAAAATGCAAACATTTCAAAACATATAACCGCCCATGTCAGCCTCCAACAGTGAGATGTTCCGAAACAAGAAGAACCCGTTTCGAAACACGGGACCGTTCCGCAACGTGTTCCGAAACGAGGTCTGGCAGAGGCAATTTTGTTTCGGAACGATACCTTCCGTTTCGAACGCCTGGGCTAATGCAGGGCCCCCATTCCGAAACGGTAGCTCCCGTTCCGATACGGCCTGCTCAGAATGCAGATAAATGGCTGATTAAACACACAATTAACCTACCAAACATGTTCCAAATGCAACCAAACCTTACCAGCATGTCATGCAACATACAAGGAACATAATTGCATCAACCAAACATCGACATGGCAACAATTAAAAAAAGCCCCAAATCTATAGGCATGCTTCCTACTTAGCAAACCATTCAAGCATCAATTTGATAAACCCAACTCATAAAGACCAATTACATAATCCAACATTATCAACAACATAAAACCAATCTTGTCCAACATACACAAACTCATTAACATCCACATAAGAGATTCTCCCCCCCATTGCCTTTATTATCTATAGCTATTAGCCGAGACATACATCTCAAGTGGAGCTTCCCTTGAATCCCTTGCTTCCCGCTGTTCCAACTCCAAAGATCTGCATTGATGGACAGAAAAGGACCGTAAGCACATAATGCTTAGTGAGGAATGCGCAAAACTAAAACACCATCAATGCAGCGAATCATAAAACCACTTTTAAAAGCAAACGTGATTCGATAAACCAAAGCATTGTTTAAAAACCCTTCACAACAACATGCTTAAAATCATGCATTGCTCAAACTTGAAACCAACCCTTAGCTTAGAAAGCTAAGGAATCCCTTTTCAAAACATAGACTTGCAATACCATCAATTTAACCATTCCATGCATGCACAATTGTAAAACCTTAAATAAATCACAAATCAAGGATTGAGAACTTGGGAATTTCAGTAAAGAACTGAGAGTTTATAGGAGAAGGACGTTCTTACCTCCAAACTTGAGTTTCTCCCTTTTTGGAACCAAAAATCTTGAAAATCCAATTAGCAAATGGTGAGGTTTTGATGAGGAGATGATTAGAAATCAAAAGAGAATTGAAAAGAGATATTTAGGTGACAAAATCAGAGAGAAAAGCTCTGGAGAAAATGTGTTTGGTTTGAGAGAAAAGATGAGAGAAAAATGGAAAATGGAAAAGTTAGTTAAAAGGCTAAAATATCTTTCCCTCCTTTTTAACTTTATTTTAAACCATCAATAAATCATTTAATATCTTAGAAAAATCTGGAGAAACTCCCATTGGGTAAATAGCTCCTTAAAGATTCAAAGTTTCAATCCTTTTTAAAACAGTCACGCAGTTTTCAAAAATTACATTTTGGTCACTAGCCAAAATGTCACCCTTCCAAACCTCATTTTGTAAAATTGATTTCACAGTTCACTTATATATATTAAAAGAGGATTTTAGAACATTTTTCCATATTTTTAATGCAACCCGAACTAGGCTTTCCTAATTTCACCTTTTTATATTCGAACCGCACTTGACCGAACCGGTCCAAGCTCAAAACTTCTAAGCCCAAAACCGGGGCATTACAAATGATATTACACATCCCAACTTCTGCACTTCATTGTAATTCATTTGTCCCAAAATTCTCTTGGTACTTTCCAACAAAGACTCGGAACCCTCAGCAGACAAACCCCTGAACTTAGTCCCTCCCAGACTAGGCAAGCGTTCCAGAGGTAGTCTAGCATTAGCATCTCCTTGATGCCCAGCTCCATGAGCTCCAACTACCGCCGCCTAAAAGGCTCCAGCAATAGCCTGAATCAGCACTGTCATGTCAGGAGCAGCTTGCCCCTGCCCAGCTTCAGGTCCAGCGACCCCAGCACCAGCTCCCTCACCCCCAGCACCACCACCACCGGGTGGAGGAGGTAAATCCACTACATTTTCAACATTCTCTTCGTTCTCATTTTGAGCCATAGCTCGCGTATTAATCCTCGTCTCTCTACGAGGTCCCATTCACTATACAATGCAATCACAAATGCAATAAATATAGTCAAGCCCAGCAAGGTAAGCAATCCAAGTACTCAAGCTCGTTTCCAATTAAAACAAATCATTTCATTAGCTTTGATATGGCAATGGGTCCCTCTAACATGCTTCACCACAGCATACACCACATTCTTACAATTCATACATCATACTTTCACTCAACAAGTATACAAGCAATCATACACATATCACCCACATAACCATTCCCAAATACTCGAGAACTCGGCTCTGATACCACCAAATGTAACCCCTTTAGCCCGGCCTAGACGGTTGACCCGAACTATGAAGATTACACGGGGAAAACCAAAGTCAACCCAAAAGTCAACCTTGGTTAACGACCCTTTTTTTTCTTTTTAACCTTTTCTAAATGCATATTAACCCTAGGTGTACTCTTGAGATAAGCATACTCAAAAATCACAACAATCGGAAAACAATAAGGGACTCAATTGCACAACATACGAATTTAGGAACCAATTTGTAAATTCTGGAAATTAAGAGGACTTTACCAACTTTTAAGTTACCATTATGAAATTAGTCATGTTTCATGCATCAGTGTCAAATTTCATCTCAAACGGACATCTCAAACTCAATCAATTGCATATACAAAAATCAGGACTGAAACGTAAAGCTTGCAAACCTCAAAACCATTCAAATCAGTGCCCAACGGTCAAGTGTTTCGAAACGGGTCTAGACCGTTCAGAAACATGGCTTGGCAGTAGCCAAAGTGTTTCGAAACACCTTTGCCCGTTTCGAAACACACAGGCCAAAACATGCACCTGTTTCGAAACAGGTAAGTGTGTTTCGAAACACCCTGCCCAGAAACAGCAGAAGAGTCTGTTTTTACACCCTTTCGACCCACCAAACACGTTCACATGACCTCCACATCATGCCAACAAGTCATCAAACATTAAAGGAACGTAGTTGCAACATCAAAGCTCAATCACGGCCGCAAATAAGAAAAACCACAAGTCTAAAGGCATGCATCCTATAATGAAAAGCAAGCAATCATCAAATCTCCAAAACAAATACCAAATGGCCATTTACATGTTCCAAACATCATCATAGGCATTAAACCAAACTTATGGAGTCCAAAACATCTCCCAAAAACACAATCTAGGTTCCCATTGCCAAATACCAAAAGCTAATAGTGTTGTGAAAATAGTCACCATACGTGATCTTAGACTTTCACTTGGATCCTTGACCTCCTTGCTGTCACTAAAGCACTTCAATGCTCTGCATTATTGGTTCAAGAAAGAGAGAGCGTAAGCACGAATGCTTAGTGAGAAATGCTCTAATGAAACAACACAATAATGCACTTTGTAAAAACACCTTTTCAAGGCCTTTAATTTCAAAACATCATCTATCATGCATTTATGCATACAAACCAAGCATCTAATGCTTCAATCCATCAACATGTCATATTGGCTTTCAAGTCATAATCCATAACCATTTTCAACTCAAAACACAATCGAATACGCGGATTACAAGCGTTGTCCCATACGCTTCATACACACTACCAATCACGCAAGGTGGAGTTTACCGGTACAATCACAACCCCTCAACACCCGTGATGGAGTCTACGTTACAATTACAACCCATCCACATCACTTATTGGTAGTTGTATAACATCACTAACGAGAACACGGGACACACAACACACATGGCATTTTAACCACCATTATGATCTTAGACATCTCGTTAGTGTACTTGGATGGAGTTTACGAAACCATTACAACCCCTCAACATCCAAGGCGACTTTATTCATGGTGCACCCAATCCTATAGCCTGCTAACTAAATCCGATTCAAGTACTTTTAAACCAACACATCACTTTCCAATATACATCATTTACCATCATCAATCCACTGTTTTTAAGCATTAAACAAAGCCATTAAATAGTCATGCATCACTATACATCAAACCTCATTTATCAATGTCCAAATCAAGGATCTCTTACCTTGAGCATCCTTCAACACATCGCTTACAAAACCAGCATTAAACATGCTAAAATATGCTTTCAAAACAGAATTTAAACATGCAAAATAAACACATTGCATTCAACCATCTCATGGTTCATCAAAAAGAGAGTTTCTACGAAAAACTTACTCTTGAGCTTAGATAAGTTTCAAAGCTGAAAACGAAACTTCACTCACCGATTCCGTTTCGCAAGCTTGCCGAAACGCCGATCAAGCCTCCAGATCAAAACCACAAGGATCTGAAGATGTCTCCCCTGTTTTAAACACATCAAAGCAGAGGATTAATGCATTATCATGCATTAAAATCTTCAGCCAAAACACCTAAACTCGCTGCTCTCATCAAAACTCACATTTCGGCTACCAAACACAACCGAATTCACATCCAAACACCTCTACAACAATACCCAGCCAAGATCCATCAATTCCAATCATTCTTAGACATCAATTAACATCCAAAAAGGACCTAATCACGTCCTTATATCTCCAGTTATAGCAGAACATCAAAATCACCCCCAAAACTATCATTTTCTCAAGTAAAAACGTAGGAAAATCAACCTATTCGGGATTGCATTGATTAAACCTCAATTACACATCATTTAGACATCCAAAATACATCAAAAAGACATCTCAAAATAGAGCTCAATCATCTATTACGAATTTCTTCAAAATTAAATCCAAATCTTGCATTTTAAGCAAAAATCAGGAACACACCATTAAAACCTTTAATAAAACTCAATTTAAGGATTGAGAACTTTGGAATTTCAGTAAAGAACTGAGTATTTAGAGGAGAAGGACGTTCATACCTCTAAATGTGGATTTCTCCTTGTTTAGAGCCAAAATCCTTGAAAATTCAATAAGCAAGTGATGAGGATTTGGTGTAGAAATGATTAGGAAACATTTAGGGATTGAAATCTCAACTTTAGGTGTGAAAATCAAAGGAAAAGTTTATGTGGAAATGTGTTTGGCTGAGGGAATTTTGAGAGAAAATGAAATGAGAAAATTTTGGCAAAAGTTAGTTATGAAACCAAAATGTGACTTTTCCCTCTTTTCTTTTTATTAATTAACATTAAACGAGTCTTTAAAATTTAAGAAAAATCTGGAGAAACCCTCCCTTGGGTAAATTAGCTCCTTAGAGATTCAAAGTTTCAATCCTTTTAAAACAGTTAACAACTTTTCAAAAATTACATTTTAGTCACTAACTTGAAATGTCATATTTCCAAACCTCATTTTGTAAAATTGATTTAATCACTCTCTTATATATAATAAAAGAGGATATTTTGATATTTTTCCATATTTTTAATGCATCCCGAACTAGGCTTTCCCTAAAACCATCTTTTATATTCGAACCATAATTTAAACCGGTCCGGTTCAGACCCTAAACTTCCAAGCCCAAAATTGGGGTGTTACATACGCTCTCCCTTTTACCAATAATGCAGATAATTGACGTGTTTTCGGGCATCAAGGAAGCTAAGTTCATCCAAGGAAGTCCAAGATCATGTATGGTGAAGTTTTCGTACACTTTAGTTTTGATAGATTGGCAATGGGAAACCAAGAATTGTATTTGGGAGATGTGTTAAACTCCCTAAGGTTGTGGCATGTTTGTTTTGGTTTGTTTGGATTGTAAATGGTCTTAATTGCTTGTTTTGTGGTTGAATTGCCTATTCGGGTTTTGATATTAGGAAGCATGCCTCTAGACTAATGAGATTTTGTGTTTGATGCTATGATTGTGTTTAAGTGTTCCAAATATGTTCCTTATATATATGATGACTTGTTGTATGCTTAGAGGGTCTTTGGGGCATGTTTGAGTAGGAATTTGAGTGAAAAACCAGCATTTCCTACTGTTTCTGGGCAATCCGTATCGAAACACCCTATAGTGTTTCAAAATGGGGGCTTGTAATGGCCTTCGTGTTTCGAAACGGTGGAGGTTGTTTCGGAACGATTTGACTACTAGAATGCCATATTTCGGAACGGTCTAGACCCGTTTCGAAACACTTGACCGTTGGGCACAGATTTGAATTGTTTTGATGTTTGCATGCTTTACATTTTAGTCCTAAATGTTGAGATTGCAATTGCTTGAGCTTGAGATGTCTTTTTAAGTTGAAATTTGGCAGAGAAGCATGTAACATGTCAAATTTCATAATGGTAACCTTAAAACCAATGGAGTCCCTCTAATTTATAGAAATTACAATTTGGTCCCTAATCTTGTGTGAAGTGCAATTGAGTCCCTAGATGTTATCCGATCGCTATGCCTTTCTCCATCATGATTCGTGAGTACTCACTTAGGGTTAACAAGTATCTAGTCAAGATTAAAAAGGAAAAAAAGGTTGTGAATCAAGGTTGTCTTTCATGTTGACTTTGGTTTTCCCGTGTAATCTTCATAGTTCGGGTCAATCGTCTAGGCCGGGCTAAGGGGGTTACAAACAATGGAAGGGGATTGCATTAATTATTCTCATAAATGCCACAAATGACAGGTTTATGCTGACAAGGTTCACGCCCCTCCCCAATTTCTTCATGTCATGTTGTCTTCATGGTCATTCTCTATATAGGGCATAGATGTTATTGGACAGATTCATCTGAAAGCGTCAAATGGTCATCGCTTTATTCTTGTAGTTAATTCACAAAGTGGGTGGAAGTGGCCTCATATGCAAATGTAACTAGGTCTATTGTTTTCAATTTCTTGAAAAATGAGATCTTTTGTCGATATGGTCTACCAGAAAGCATAATCTTTGACAATGCCTCTAATTTGAAAAACCGAATGATTGTTGGGGTCAGTGAGCAGTTTAATATTAGGCATCGCAACTCAGTAGTATACCGCCCAAAGATGAATGGAGCAGTGGTAGCAGCCAATAAGAATATTAAGAAGATAGTTGCAAAGATGACTGATACGTATAAAGATTGACATGAAAAGTTACCATTTGCTCTGTATGCATATCAAACAGCGATACAAACATCTACTAGGTCAACTTCATTTTCATTAGTATATGGAGTTGAAGCAGTGCTACCAATCGAGGTGGAGATATCGTCATTGTGTGTCTTGAAGGAAGCTAAGTTAGATGAAGCAGAATGGATTCAAGCAAGGTATGACCAGCTGACCTAATTGAAGAAAAGAGACTAAAAGATGTATGTCATGGTCAAATGTACCAAAAAAGAATGATTAGGGATTGTGAAAAGAATGCTCGCCCTAGAGAATTCCAAGAAGGCGATTTGGTCTTAAAGAAGAAGTTGCCAATTAAAAGTGATCCACGAGGAAAATGGGTGCCTAATTGGGAGGGACCGTACATTGTGACAAAGGTTCTTTCCGGTAGAGCAGTGATTTTAGTCGAGAAGGATGGAAATGAGTTTCAAAACCCGATAAACTCTGATGCTGTCAAGAAGTATTATACCTAAAAAGAAGAAGGAGAAAAGAAAAAAAAGAAAAAAAGAAAAAGAAAAGACGAGTTCAAAGTGAAAACCCGCAAAGGGCGTTTTGAAACCAAAAGAGGGTCTGAGTTGAAAACCCGTAAAGGTAGCTCAGATACGGGGCTTCACGTATCATCCATTGTACTCGAGGTTTCCTCGACACTGGCGGCGTTTAAAATTACTTTTGGCGTTTGAAAGGAGAAGTTTGGATTATTGATATTTGAATGCTTATTTCCCTTCTTTTTATAAACCTTTTTGTGTTTGCCATCACATTAATATTTTTTTTTCATGAATTTTTCTTTCTTTCTTGTTTCCTTCCCTATCTTTGTTAGCATCTTACTTTGAAATAAGGATTAATGGATTTGACAATCATTTATATATGCAAAAGATTTTTTAGCATTACTTTGAGAATGTTTTGAAAAGTTCAGGGACTACGAAGGGTTCCATAATTATTATTTGGGGCATATGGTTTTAAATATTTGAAGTAGGGGTAAAGCCTTGTTGCAAGATTCTTTAAAAGGAAGAAAAGTCATATAAATGCCTGGGCGCTTGAATAGCGTTTCCTAAACACCAGTCTTCCTTACATGATGATAAGAGCAGCCTTACAAGGTCGAATCTTGACTTAGAAGGTTCATCCTTGAATACAAAAATGTTGACTAGGAAGATGGATAAGGATTAAATGCTTCCAATGAAGTGAGAATAGGATGTAAAGATGGAACCAGTCAGCAAACGACCAGAAAATAAAGCAAAAGCCAGTGTTGTTCACAACTCACAGGTGAATTCCAAGGCAAAGGAGAGGGTGTTATCCCAGGGAATGATGAATTCGAAGCCAAAAAGCCAAGAAGGGTTGAAAAGAAAGTGAAGCAAATCGTCTTACCTAGACAGGTTTAGAAGAGAGTTCATGTTAATCGGGTTGGCCTCGATAACCATAATTTCATTAAAATTAAGAACACGGTCTAAGAAAAAGGAGTTTTAAAAGGAAAAACTTGTCATGCATTAATATTCTAGACATCCCTAGGGGCATGCACATCACAAATGTATTGCATGTTGCATTTTGTTTTTTCAGGTACATGCAAGACATGTTCATATGAGAGTTTGCTTATTCATCTAAGCATAAGAAGGATGAATTTTTTTAGAAGATTAGCCTATCCGTTCAGGCAAAAGGAGAATGGAGATTGCTTATTCATCCGAGCATAAGAAGGATGAAGTGTTTAAGAAGATTCACATATCCGTTCAGGCATTAGGAGAATGGAGCTTGCTTATTCATCCAAGCATAAGGAGGATGAAAGTTGTCAGAAGACTTGGCCTAATTGAGCATCTAGGAGGACAGAACTCAGTTCAGTTGTTCACACATTTTTGGAGAATAGAACCCAGCTCAATAATTCGAGCATAAGGAGAATAGAACTAGCCTATCCATTTGGGCATTTGGAGAATGGAACCCAGCTCAACTATTCGAGCATAAGGAGAATAGAACCAGCCTATTCGTTCAGGTATTTGGAGAATGGAGCCAATCAGTAAATCGGTGAAAATCAGTGCCTTTTGGTCTTTACTTTATTTGTGCAAAGAGATAAGCAAAGAGGGGCAGCTGTTGTCACTAAATTTTCACCTTAATTTTAAGAAATTAAAAAAAAATAAAGAAAAGGAAAAATATTAAAAAAAAAGAAAATCATTTTTTTCCTTTAAATAATAAAAGGTGAACTTTTTAAATAAACAAAGACCAATCCTTAAAATCCCATTTTTTGAAGCCTGTTTTAAAGAAAAAAGCAAGGCCCATTTTTAAATTGTAGCCCATCTTTTAAAGAAAGAATAAATAAGGGAAAAAGGAAAAAAATAATTCTAATAATTATGGTCTAAAATAAAGAAAAAGGAAATAAAATGAAGTGAAAAAAAGAAAAATAAATGTGATGAAAAACAACCAAAAACAACCAAAAAAGGGGGTAAACGAAAAAAATAAAAAAATAAATAAATAAAAGAGGGAACCAGCTTGCGCCAGCGCGTGGGCCGCATGCACGCTGGTTCCCCAGCAAACCCTCGCGACGAGCCTCCATGGTGGCCGACCGGCGTCTACCAGCCACGGTTGCCGACGTCGTTGGTACCGGCCGGTCCGCCTCGCCGCCGCCGACCCAAGGCCACCAACCCTGCTCGTCGTCGCAGCCTGTGCTCATCGGAATCTGCAAAAAAATAGAGTAAAAGAAGTCAAACCCTAGGCTCGAATCAAGGGGAAATTTAATCATGAATTTGAATCAAATCAGGATATTCTTGAGGGGTTTTTCCGAGGATCAAGCCATGTGTCGAATTTAGGCTCCAATGTGGGGATTTAATCCCTATTTGGCTTGAATTTGAAGCTCAAATTCAACTATAAAAACCCTCATTTACCCATTTGTTCAACATACAATTTCAAGAAAAAACACACTTGATAAAAAAGCAATTAGGCTTGGAAAATCCGAAAAAAAATCTCTAAAAATTCTTCAAGGGTTGCTGGAAATTTTGAGTGGAAGTTCGAGTTTGGAAGCAATTTTTCGGAGGCAATTAGGAGGATTTCGAGAAGACCGAATTCGAGTTCTTTGTTCGTCGTTTTCGGTAAAATTTCTAACTTTTCTTTTACTTTTTATTTAGAGTTTTTATTACTTGTTCTTAGTTGAATTTTTGTTTGTGTTTGTGTTTTTTTGTGGATTTTAGGTTGTTCTTGAAGTCGAAAAATCATTTTACGATTCCGGTGACGGTTTCGTTTTAATTCTTTGTTTTAAATTTGGTTTGATCTTTAAAAATATTTGCATGCTTAAAATATATTTTTAAAGTGTTTTTGATCTTTGGAAATGTAGAAATAAATTTTTAATGTGGTTAAATTAAAATGCAAGAATAATGTGACTAAATGTGGGTTAATTGAAAAAACTTAAAGTTAGTGATTTAATTTGGAAAAAAACAATAATGCATGGGTGGAAAAATAAAGGGCTTAATTTTGATTAAAAACATAAAAAGGCTTTTTTGAAATTTAGATTTAATAATAAATGGGTTGAGTGATTTTAAAAATAAAAAATAAATAAGATGTTTTTTTAAATAAATAAGTCATAAAGTTTTTGTTTTTGAAAAGAAAAAAGAAAATAAAAAGTTTTAAGGTAAACGTTGTAGGGTTTTAGGAGAAAATAATGTTTTGAAAAAAGCTTAAAAGAAAAAAATTTAAAATAAAAGTTTACTTTAAAAAGGGTCTTTTTAAAATAAATGCATAAAAATCAAATGAAAAAAATTAAAAAGTAGAATTTTTTTTAAGATGGAAAATAAAAAGGTGAAAAAACATAAAAAATGAAAAAGGTAAAAAAAATGTAAAAAGGCTTACTTTTTTAAAAAGTAAAAAAGAAATAAATTTTTTAAAAGCAATAATAAAAAAACACAAGTGAAAATAATAAGTAGTTTGTTTGTCTTTTTTTAGAAATAGGAGAAAACATAGCATTAGGGACTAAAGCTTAGATAGAGACATGTTTTGTTGAAAAATATTCTTCACAAAAAGATAAAGTACACTTAAGCATACTTAAACCTTAAATTAGAAATAAAAGACTTAGACATTTTTTAGAGTTTTTTTAAATAATCGAACTTAGAAATAAATAAAATGCTCAACACACTAAATTTCTTTGTTGTTTGAAAAGTGAAATTAATTTATTGCGGTGTCTTATCAAACGGAAATGACAGATTAGCGCCAGAAATGTTGGCGGTGATTAAAGTTCATCTCTCGGGTGATAAGGCCGTTAATATAGACTAATATTCATTAGACGGACAAGTAAAGTCGAACCTTCGTGAACTTGCAAATTCCAATTTTGAAAACAATTTTAAAACAAATTAGGTACCAATTTTGGGCGTCGTGGGGGTGATAACCCTTCCTCACGCGTAACCGACCCCCCGAACTTGTTTTCTTGTTTTTCACATACCAAAATTGTTGTTTTATTAAAACAAAATGTTTTATTAAAATAACCCTATTTTTTTAAAAGTGATCCAATCACTTTTTTTTCAAAAAAGATTGGTGGCGACTCCGTTGATTTTTAAAAGTTTTTATTGTAAAAAAAGTCGAAGCCTCCTCCCTCCCTAAAAAGGCGGTTGCGAAACCATGCAACCTTCTGTCATGGAAACATTTTCGAATTCTCCTATCTTTGCTCGTTTTGATACCATATCCCTGGGGAACTTAGCATAATTTGGCATTTGTTCTATGGCCTCAACATGTGGTATTTTGATGTGCACTTGTTTCAGAATATCAAGGAACTTCTTAAACTGATACTCTTGAATTTGTTGCTTCAGTCTCCGTGGAAATGGAGGGGGCGGCCATATGTTTTCTATACCCTCTTTGCATTGAAACTTGATCTGAGAGAGAGTAAGATGTTTAGGTTTGTCTGCTTTTTCATTGATTCTGTCAAGGGCATCAGCAGGTTTGGTTGCCGAAACAGAGGGCCCTGGTTCTGCTGAGGAAGTAGCATTAGCATATGCCGAGGCGGCTGGCTCCCTTGGTTGTTTCTCTTTTGGTTCATTGGCACTGATTTTTTCGAGTTGTTTCCCACTTCTAGTTGTGATTTCTTTGCACTGCTCATGAGTGGGTCTCATTGCGAGTTCAGTATCGCTGGGCAGTCCTCTTGTTGGTCGAGTGTTCATTCGTTGTGCAAAATGTCCCACTTGAGTTTCTAGTGACTTTAGAGTCGTCTCATGGTTTAGCATCCTCATTTCTATCCTGTCCATGAAAGCATCAGTTTTTTAACAAATGAATCCATGTTAGACATATATGTACCAGTCTGAGACATAAAAGCATTTAAAGTCTGTTCTAGAGAACTATGTGCTGTTAGTTGCTACGACGGAGGCTGCTACCACGGCAGATTCTGCTAGAATCTTTGGGGTTGATTCGTCTGGTTGGGCGGATTCATGGCATTATTGGGGTTGCTCCAAGAAAAGTTCAAATGCCTCTTCCAACCAGGACTATATGTGTTTGATGTTGGGTTATTGCTTCTTTTGTAGTTTCCTACAAAGCATATAGTTTCTTGGAATTGCTGGCATTCTGAGGAGTCATCGTCTCCCCCACATTGTTCACAAAAGGCATCAACAACTTTAATGTGTTGGGTGTTGTTTTGCCTTTGCATTGGTTTGACCATTTTTGTTAGATGAGCCAATTGTGCTATGATTGAGTCGGATGTTCCTAGCTCATTGACAGTGGCATGTCGCCTTACTCCGCCTCAAGGGGCGGTAGGGAATTGGAAGTCATTTTTTGTCGTCCTGTTCAATATCTGAATTGCTTCTGCAGGCTCTTTATCAAGAAGTGTGTTGTTTGCTGAGGCATCCAACATCAGTCTTGTTGGAGAGTTGACACCATTGTAGAACATCGTGACTTGTGTCCACTCCGGGAATCAATGGAGTGGGCATTTGTTTAGAAAATCACAAAATCGTTCCCATGCCTCATACATCGGTTCATCATCAGTCTGTCAAAAAGTAGTGATTTCAATTCACAATTTATCAATTAAATTAATAGGATTATATCTTGCTAGAAAATCACGACATAATTTCGTATAAGACTCAATGGACTCGGATGGTAGACTATTAAACCAAGATTTTGCCCTATCCCTCAGTGAAAAGGGAAATAGTCTGCGTCTTAGCACATCTGGTTGAACTCCGTGTATCTTGAAGGATTTACAAATGTCTAGGAAGGATTTCATATGGTGTCTGGCATCCTCAGTGGTGGATCCTCCAAACTGTCCAAGTGTGTTAAGCATGCTGAACATGACAAGTTTGAGTTCAAAATGGTCCGCATCAATCTCAGGACCGACAACACTGGTGATCAACTTCCTAAGGTCCTCTTCCTAGTAATCATGGACTTTCAGTCGGAGACAGGTGGATTTCTTCTATTGTCGTCGGGCGGGCATTGCCTTCTCCAAGCTGATCCATTATTCTGATGATTGCTTGTCGAAGTCTACGTGCGGTCCTCTCAATTTCAGGATCAAGCTGTCGTAGTGGTGAAGTTGGGTTCGCTCTTGTCATAAACCAAAGAAAACCACGAGATTAAAAATAAAATTAAAATGTAAGAAAATAAAAACAAATGATATTTAACGCCAATCCCCGACAACGGCGCCAAAAACTTGTAGGTTGTAGAATATTCATGCTTTAAGTGCAAGTGTACATTGATGCCTAGTTGTAATATAAAATATATCATATCCACGGGGATTGGGAAATCCTTTAGAATTTATCTTCCTGCACAACTAAAAGTAAAAACACAAGTGATTGAGATTCACTTTGATTTGACTAAAATTAAGAGCAAGTAAATTAAAAGGTTGAGAAATCATATTTAGAAAATGGGTCGGTATTGGAATGCGTTGTTGTGTGGATATTGAATGTTTTGTCTTGGTTCAAGTGCTGCAAAATCGACTCAGCTGTCTTGGCAGTTCTCAAGATGATGCCTCGGCAAATGACCTGTCGCGGCAGAGAATGATGTGCTGCCTAAGCGGCTAAATGATGCTTCATAGTTCGGCAAGGCTTCCTTCAGTGACTCCTCCTTATCCCTAGGTAAATTTCTATTAGTGAACACGTCTTGATAATACCTCTTGGCGTGAATCAAGGGATGAACACCAACCAATTTTAGGCCTCCTTTAGCCGCTGAACTTCTAACTTATTCCTAAGCCGAAGTAGTTTCACCCAGGGTTAATAAAACCGTGTTTACTCGTTTCATGAGTCTAACTCTCCCAATATTAGACAAATCGATAATTGCTCTCTCCTCTCCCGAATTGATTTCAAACAATAATAATGCCAAGAGTAAACAAACTTTGAAGTTTTATTGAAAACACTAAAAACCTAAACAAATACAAGCAATCTCTCACAACCACTCAACAAAACCAACCCTTAGCCCTAGGAGAAGTTTAAAACATGATGGATGAATAGAGCACTAGGGTTTCTCAAAAATCACTCGATCTCCCCTCCTAGTCGGCTAGGTTACATATTTATATGGTATGGTCTAGGTCAAAGTCGGTTTAGAGTAGGAGTACTAGTTAGAATTAGATTACAACTCATTAAAAGAACAAATCTCTATCATTAATTCTTCCTAGATTCCCGTTTGACTTTTTCCACAATAACTTTGATCGTGACTTTTCTTGATCTTTTGGACTCTGATCCTCATGCAAGTGGTCTCTAAAAACCGGGCTTAATGTGTTCTTCCAATCGCATACTACTTTGCATATTTTCATCTGCATTGGGGTGCTTCCTCGGCAGCATACAGTCTGTTACCTCAGTAGAGGTCTGTGTAAGTATGAGTAATTCAACATGACTTCTTACTCTAGGCTTATCTTCTGTGGCATACTCTGATCAACTCTTCATCAGGTTCATCAGCGTCTTCCATCGATTGTTCATCTCCTTCCTACGGCCCTCCTTGCTGCCTTGGCATTGTTTGTCTGGGCAGGTTCATGCACACAGTAAAACACATACCTGAGCAATATCTTTTATAGAGAAAAACAATGAAATTTCTCAAACATGGCAGATTATCTAATCTATGCAATTTTGTGTATGGTTACCTAATAACTACAACCAAAACATGCTTAAGTGCAACAATAATTGAGCTAAACTAGGGCAAAAATGTAGGACTTTTACACACTTAACAGGCGCGACCGAGGTAATTTTCAGCGACGAGAGGATGGTTAGAAGAATGTGGCTCATGTGGTCGCGGTGCAGCCAGGGGGTGGTGGACTAGCTCGAGTCTATGCTCACCGTGAGGGCCAGAATGACATGAATGTGATCGCATGTACTTTCTTCTTGTAATCCTTGTCATTGCTTGCTTTGATAGATTCTTGTTCTACACATTCATACATTTTGCATGAGCATGCTCGGTTGCTTAATGTGCCATTAGAGTTTCTTGATGTGGGTATGCAAGTTACAAGTTCATTTGATAAAACCGTAATTGTTAGGAAGTTGTATAGAAGATGTTCTTTGATGGTTCAAGGGCATGTGTTTCATGTTGATGTGATTGATTTACCTTTCTATGGTTTCGATGTTATCCTTGGGATGGATTGGTTGTTGAAACATAAAGATGTGGTTGATTGTGAGATCAGGCATGTTTCGTTGAAGCTTGCCGATGATTTTGAAGTTTTGGTGGTGGGTGAGAACTTAAAGTTCTTGTCCAATTTTGTTTCAGTGTTCGAAGCTCACAAGTTGATGAATGATGGTTGCCAAACTTATTTGGCATGTGTGATGAATCCGAATATGAAAGAAGCACATCCGTAGGATATTCTGACAGTTTGTAATTTTCCTAGGGTGTTTCTTGAAGAGTTTCCTGGGTTACAACCAGATAGGGAGGTCGAGTTCTACATAGAGACATATGTGAATACGGCTTCGGTATCCATTGCTCCATATCGAATGGCACCGAAAGAGTTAAACGAGTTAAAGACGTAGCTTCAGGAGTTGCTAGATCGTGGTTTCATTAGGCCGAGTATCTCACCTTGGGGAGCTCCAGTTTAGTTTGTTAAGAAGAAGGATGAGACGATGGAGATGTGTATAGACTATCGACAACTGAATAAGTTGGCGATAAAGAACAAGTACCCTTTACCTCAGATTGATGATCTCTTTGATCAGTTCCGTGTTGCTGATGTGTTTTCGAAGATAGATCTAAGGTCGGGGTATTATCAGCTTGAGGTGAAGGATAAAGACGTACCGAAGATGGCTTTTCGTACAAGGTACGGGCATTATTAGTTCCTAGTGATGCCTTTTTCGTTTGACCAATGTGTCGGTTGCGTTCATGGACATGATGAACCGAGTGTTCCATGAGTACCTTGATCAGTTTGTGGTGGTGTTTAGCAATGATATCCTTGTGTACTCTCGTACTGAGGAGGATCACAATAAGCATTTGAGGATAGTGCTGCAGACTCTGTTGGATAATCAGCTCTATGCAAAGTTGAGTAAATGTGAGTTCTGGATCATGGAGGTAGTGTTTCTTGGTCATGTGGTATCAGCCAACGGTATTCGTGTGGATCCTCAGAAAATTGAGTTAGTTGTGGTTGGAAACAACCAAAATCAATGACGGAGGTTCGTAGTTTTCAGGGCTTGGCTGGGTATTACCGTTGGTTCGTGGATGGGTTTTCTAAGATAGATGCTCCGTTGACAAAGTTATTTCAAAAAGATGTTAAGTTTGAGTGTACGGAGGCGAGGCAGCAAGCATTTCAGAAGTTGAAGGAAGCTTTTGTACAAACTCTGATCTTGATTCAACCAAAATCGGGAAAAGAGTTTGTCATATATAGTGATGCATCCTATGTGCGTTTAGGGTGTGTGCTGATGCAAGAGGGTAGAGTATTTGCTTATGCGTCGAGGCAATTGAAGGTGCGTGAATGTAATTATCCTACTCACGACCTTGAGTTTGCGGTTGTAGTTTTTGCTCTAATGATATAGAGGCATTATCTTTACAGTGAGAGGTGTACGGTGTACACAGATCAAAAGAGTCTCAAGTATCTTATGTCTCAGAAGGAGCTCAATCGTCGGCAACGTCGATGGTTGGAGTTGCTGAAGGATTACGATCTTACAATCGAGTATCACCCGGAGAAGGCCATTGTGGTGGTCGATGCTTTAAGCTGAAAGGTTGAAGTGGAGTTGAGAGTGATTTTTGCACGTTTGAGTTTGTCTTGTAATGGTGGCTTGGTGGCCGAGCTTCAAGTGAAACCATCTTTGGTTGAGTTGATCAAGGAAAAGCAGTTGCTTTATGATTCATTGGTTCCGCATGTTTCGGACATAGCGGAGGGTAGTCCTACGAATTACAGTTTTAGTGGCGATGGTGTCTTGTGTGTTAAAGGTCGGGTAGTCGTCCCAGGGGGCGTTGATTTGAAGCACACTTTCGTGACGGAAGCGCACAATAGTCCTTTTGCTATGCATTCTGGTAGTACTAAGATGTATCGGGGTTGTGAGATGAGTACTATTGGGTGGGCTTAGAAAAGGATGTGGCTGAGTTTGTTAGCAAGTTTTTGGTGTGTTAGCGTGTGAAAGATGAACATCAGTTTACATCTGGTTTGTTGCAGCCTTTGAGGATTCCGGAGTTGAAATGGGAGAGGATCACGATGGATTTTGTGTCCGGTTTGCCTTTGACACCATCAAAGAAGAATTCTGCGTGGGTGATTGTGGATCGATTGATGAAGTGTGCACATTTCTTGCCCGTTGTAACCCCTTTAGCCCGGCCTAGACGGTTGACCCGAACTACGAAGATTACACGAGGAAAACCAAAGTCAACCCGAAAGTAAACCTTGATTAACGACCCTTTTTTCTTTTTAACCTTGTCTAAATTCATATTAACCCTAGATGTACTCTTGAGATAAGCATACTCAAAAACCACAGCAATCGGAAAACAATAAGGGACTCAATTGCACAACATACGAATTAAGGGACCAATTTGTAAATTCTGAAAATTAAGAGGACTTTACCAATTTTTAAGTTACCATTATGAAATTAGTCATGTTTCATGCTTCTCTGTCAAATTTCATCTCAAACGGACATCTCAAACTCAATCAATTGCATATACAAAAATCAGGACTAAAACGTAAAGCTTGCAAACGTCAAAACCATTCAAATCAATGCCCAACGGTCAAGTGTTTCGAAATGGGTCTAGGCCGTTTAGAAACACCCCTTGGCAGTAGCCAAAGTGTTTCGAAACACCTCTGCCCGTTTCGAAACACCCAGGCGAAAATATGCACCTGTTTCGAAACAGGCAAGGGTGTTTCAAAACACCCTGCCCAGAAACAGCAGAAAAGTCTGTTTTACACTCTTTCGACCGACCAAACATGTTCGTAAGACCTCCATGTCATGCCAAGAAGTCATCAAACATTAAAGGAACACATTTGCATCATCAAAGCTCAATCACGGCCTCAAATAAGAAAAACCACAAGTCTAAAGGCATGCATCCTATATAGAAAAGCAAGCAATCATCAAATCTCCAAAACAAAATACCAAATGGCCATTTACATGTTCCAAACACCATAGGCATTAAACCAAACTTAGAGAGTGCAAAACATCTCCCAAAAACACAATCTAGGTTCCCATTGCCAAATACCAAAAGCTAATAGTGTTGTGAAAATAGTCACCATACATGAGCTTAGACTTTCACTTGGATCCTTGACCTCCTTGCTGCCCTTAAAGCACTTCAATGCTCTACATTAATGGTTCAAGAAAGAGAGAGCTTAAGCACGTATGCTTAGTGAGAAATGCTCTAAGAAAACAACACAATAATGCACTTTGTAAAAACACCTTTCCATGGCCTTTAATTTCAAAACATCATTTATCATGCATTTATGCATACAAACCAAGCATCTCATGCTTTAATTCATCAACATGTCATATTGGCTTTCAAGTGATAATCCATAACCATTTTTCAACTCAAAACACAATCGGATCCGCGGATTACAAGCGTTGTCCCATACGCTTCATACACACTACCAAACACTAAAGGTGGAGTTTACCGGTACAATCACAACCCCCCAACACCCGTGATGGAGTCTACGGTACAATCACAACCCCTCCACATCACTCATTGGTAGTTGTATAACATCACTAACGAGAACACGAGACTCACAACACATGATCCTCACATGGCATTTTAACCACCATTATGATCTTAGACATCTCGTTAGTGTTCTTGGATGGAGTTTACGGTACAATTGCAACCCCTCAACATCCAAGGCGACTTAATTCACGGTGCATCCAATCCTATAGCTGGCTAACTATATCTGATTCAAGTACTTTTAAACCAACACATCACTTTCCAATATACATCATTTACCATCATTAATCCACTGTTTTAAAGCATTAAACAAAGCCATTAAATGATCATGCATCACAATGCATCAAACCACATTTATCAATGTTTAAATCAAGGACCTCTTACCTTGAGCATCCTTCAACACATGGCTTACAAAACCAGCATTAACCATGCTAAAATATGCTTTCAAAACAGAATTTAAACATGCAAAATAAACACATTGCATTCAACCATCTCATGGTTCATCAAAAGAGAGTTTCTCCGAAAAACATACTCTTGAGCTTAGCTAAGTTGTTTAGACTTAAACTAAGCTCCCATAACCTTCCAACATTGGTTTCAAAGCTGAAAACCAAACTTCACTCACCGATTCCGTTTCGCAAGCTTGTCGAAACGCTGATCAAGCCTCCTGAACAACACCACAAGGATCCGAAGATGTCTCCCCTGTTTTAAACACATCAAAGCAGATGATTAATGCATCACCATGCATTAAAATCTTCAGCCAAAACACCTAAACTCGCTGCTCTCATCAAAACTCACATTTCGGCTACCAAACACAACCGAAATCACATCCAAACACCTATACAACATTACCCAGCCATGATCCATCAATTCCAATCATTCTTAGACATCAATTAACATCCAAAAAGAGCCTAATCACGTTCTTATACCTCCAGCTATAGCATAACATCAAAATCACCCCAAAAACCACCATTAACTCAAGTAAAAACTTAGGAAAATCAACCTATTCGGGATTGCATTGATTAAAACTCAATTGCACATCATTTAGACATCCAAAACACATCAAAAAGACATCTCAAAACAGAGCCCAATCATTTAATACAAATTTCTTCAAAATTAAATCCAAATCTTGCATTTTAAGCCAAAATCAAGGTCACAACATTAAAACCTTTAATAAAACTCAATTTAAGGATTGAGAACTTGAGAATTTCGGTAAAGAACTGAGTATTTAGAGGAGAAGGACGTTCATACCTCTAAATGTGGATTTCTCCTTGTTTAGAGCCAAAATTCTTGAAAATTCAATAAGCAAATGATGAGGAATTTGGTGTAGAAATGATTAGAAATCATTTAGAGATTGAAATCTCAACTTTAGGTGTTAAAATCAAAGGAAAAGTGGCTGTGGAAATGTGTTTGGCTGAGGAAAAATTGAGAGAAAATGAAATGGGAAAATTTTGGGCAAAAGTTAGTTATGAAACCAAAATATCTCTTTTCCCTCTTTTCTTTTTATTAAATAACATTAAATGAGTCATTAAAATTTAAGAAAAACCTGGAGAAACTCTCCCTTGGGTAAATTAGCTCTTTAAAGATTCAAAGTTTCAATCCTTTTAAAACAGTCACCAACTTTTCAAAAATTACATTTTAGTCACTAACTTGAAATGTCATATTTCCAAACCCCATTTTGTAAAATTGATTTCACCACTCTCTTATATATAATAAAAGAGGATTTTTAGATATTTTTCCATCTTTTTAATGCTTTCCGAACTAGGCTTTCCCTAAAATCACCTTTTATATTCGAATTGTAACTTAAATCGGTCCGGTTCAGACCCTAAACTTCCAAGCCCAAAATTGGGGTGTTACAACTCTCCCCCCTTAAGAAATTTCGTCCTGGAAATTTACCTGAAGGAAAAAGGTACGGAAACTGCTTCAACATGTCATCCTTCCGTTCCCACGTGGCTTCTTGAGCACCACGATGCTTCCAAAACACCTTTACCAACTCAATGGTCTTGCCTCGAAGAACTTTACTATCTGAATCATGAATCTTCACTGGTTCCTCATTATAGGTCAAATCCGAATTCAACTCCACTTCCTGCACAGGCATCACATGAGAAGGATCCGATCTATACTTCCGAAGCATAGAAACATGAAACACATCATGAATCTTTTCTAGCTCTTGCGGTAACCTCAACTTGTACGCAACAGGACCCACACGCTCAATCACCTCGTATGGTCCAATGTACCTAGGGCTCAACATACCCTTTCGGCCAAACCTCATCACCTTTTTCCAAGGCGAAACTTTGAAAAACACACGGTCACCCACCGCATACTCAATCTCCTTACGCTTCAAATCCGCGTAAGACTTTTGCCGATCAGAAGCTGCCTTCAATCGCTCACAAATGAGCTTCACCTTCTCGGTGGTTCCTTTCAACAAAGCTGGCATCGAAACCAACTTTTAACCTGTTTCAGCCCAACAAAGAGGAGTCCTACACTTCCTCCCGTACAAAGCTTCATAAGGTGCCATTTGAATACTCGCCTGATAACTATTATTATAGGCAAACTCCACCAAAGGAAAATGTTTCTCCCAAGAACCCTGAAACTCAATCACACAGCACCTCAACATATCCTCCAACACCTGGATAACACGCTCAGACTGTCCATCCGACTGCGGATGATAAAATGTACTGAAATTCAACCGTGTACCCAAAGCCTGATGCAAACACTGCCAGAAACGCGATGTAAACCTCGGATCTCTATCCGACACAATCGACTTTGGCACACCATGCAACTGCACAATCTCAGCAATGTACAGCTCCGCAAGCTTATCCAAAGTGTACGTAGTATGCACAGGCAAGAAATGTGCACACTTCGTCAGGCGATCCACAATCACCCACACCAAATTCTTCTTCGATGGCGACAAAGGCAAACCAGACACGAAGTCCATGGTAATCCTTTCCCACTTCCACTCAGGAATCCTCAACGGTTGCAACAACCCTGAAGGAAACTGATGCTCAGCCTTAACTCGCTGACATACCATGCACTTGCTTACAAACTCAGCAACATCTTTCTTTAAACCCACCCAATAGTACTCATCACGAAGATCACGGTACATCTTAGTACTACCAGGGTGCATAGCAAAAGGACTACTATGAGCTTCAGTCAGAATAGCACGCCTCAAATCAGCATCATTGGGCACTACTATCCGACTCCCAAAGCATAAAACTCCATCATCATTAAAGCAGAAATCTGGTGGCCTATCCTCCGCAATATCCTGAACATGTGGCACCAAGGAATCATCCAACAACTGCTTTTCCTTAATCAACTGAATCAAGGATGGTTTCACTTGCAACTCAGACACATGACCACCATCACGCGAAATGCACAAACTAGCAAACATAGCCCTCAACTCAACAGCTACCTTCCTACTCAAGGCATCCGTTACAACATTAGCTTTACTCGGATGGTACTCGATAGTCAAATCGTAATCCTTAAGCATCTCCACCAAACGTCGTTTCCTAAGATTCAACTCTTTCTGAGACATTAGATACTTCAAACTCTTGTGGTCCGTGTACACAGTACACTTCTCACCATACAAGTAATGTCTCCAAATTTTCAAAGCAAAAACCACCACAGCTAACTCAATGTCATGCGTAGGATAAATGTGCTCATGCACCTTTAACTGACGCGATGCATAAGCCACCACCTTACCCTCTTGCATCAACACACATCCCAAACCAACGTAAGACGCATCACTATACACCACAAACTCTTTCCCTGATTCAGGTTGAACCAAGATAGGAGCATGCGTTAAAGCTGCCTTAAGCTTCTCAAAAGCCTGTTGTCTCGCTTCCGTCCACTCATACTTAACATCCTTCTGCAACAACTTCGTCAAAGGTGCAACAATCTTTGAAAACCCATCCACAAACCTCCAATAGTACCCCGCCAAACCAAGGAAACTACGGACTTCATGAACAGACTTAGGAGCCTTCCAATTCATTATTGCCTCAATCTTTTGAGGATCAACACGAATCCCCTCAGCAGAAACCACATGACCAAGAAACACAACTTCTCTAAGCCAGAACTCACACTTACTCAGCTTGGCATAAAGCTGATTCTCCAACAAAGCCTGTAACACAATTGTCAAATGCCTTTCATGCTCCTCCTCAGTACGAGAGTACACGAGAATATCATCAATGAACACCACAACAAATTTATCCAAGTATTCATGGAACACTCTATTCATCATGTCCATGAAAGCTGCAGGAGCATTCGTCAAACCAAACGGCATCACAAGAAACTCATAATGCCCATACCTCGTTCTGAAGGCTGTCTTTGGCACATCCACATCCTTCACCTTCAGCTGATAATACCCTGACCTTAAGTCAATTTTAGAGAACACAGCCGCTCCCCGAAATTGATGAAAAAGATCATCAATTCTCAGCAATGGATACCGATTCTTGATAGTCAACTTGTTAAGCTGACGGTAATCAATGCACATTCTCATAGTGCCATCCTTTTTCTTCACAAACAAGACCGGTGCCCACAAGGTGACACACTCGGCCGAATAAAGCCACGATCAAGCAACTCCTGAAGTTGCGTCTTCAGCTCTTTCAACTCTTTAGATGCCATTCGATAAGGAGTAATGGACACTGGAGTTGTGTTTTCATACAGCTCAATCCCAAACTCCACTTCGCGATTAGGAGGCAATCCAGGCAACTCCTCCGGAAACACACCAGGAAACTCTCGCACAGTCCTGATATCTTGCACTCGTAACTCCTTAGAGCTAGGATTCATCACAAAGGCGAGGTAGGCTTCACAACCTTGCCTCAGCATCCGGCTCGCTTCCAATGTAGACAACACATTGGCAAGAAACTTCACATTCTCACCAACCACCACTACCTCATAATCATCCGCAAGCTTCAACGAAACTCGCTTATTCTCAAAATCCACTACATCCCGATGCTCAACAAGCCAATCCATACCAAGGATTACATCAAAACCATAGAAAGGCAATTTCATAAGATCAACATGAAAAACATGGTCTTGCACAACCAAGGGACATCTTCTATAAAGCTTCCGAGTCACAACAGTCTTACCAAAAGAACTAGTTACACGCATACCAACATCCAAAGACTCAACAGGCAAACCAAGCAATTGAGCATGTTCACACAATATGTATGAGTGTGTAGATCCAGAATCAATCAAGGAAAGTAATGACAAGGATTGCGAAGTGAAAGTGCTTGCGATCACATCCGTGTCATTCCTCCCCTCCCTCTGAGCATACACTCTAGCCTGGCCACCACCCTCAGGCTGAACAGCTACCACATGAGCCACATTCCTTCCACCATCCTCCCTACGCTGGAAGTTACCACGGCCGCGCCCACTACCTCTCTGTGGTGCAACAACTCCAGGAGCACATCCCTGACCACCACCGGCCAATAGAGGACACTCCCTCTTCATGTGATCCGCCGAACCACAGTTCCAGCACGAAGTACCGGTCACCACAATAGGAGCATGTATATCCCTCGCTGCTCGAGGACAATCACGCCTCAGATGACCACGCGATCCACATGCCCAACATGTGTTCTGATCAGCTCTCACCTTGTCCCCCTGAATAGGCGCACCTTGCCCTCCACCACCACGCCTAGCTGAAGACTGATACTTCTGATCACGTCCTATCTTGTTCCGTCCGCCACCGGAACTGTACTCAGTAGCTCGCTTGCCCGCACTAGGACCAACTCCTCTAGAAGATAAACCCAAATTCAACTCAATATCTTTCTCTCTACCCACCAGCACATCAAAGTCAGTGTACTCAGCAGTCAACATATAGGTCTTCACTTCCGTCACCAAACCATAATGGAAACGTTCACACCTCTCCCACTCATCAGGGATAAGCTCAGGTGCGTACTGACTGAGTCGGACAAATTGAACCTCGTACTCAACCACTGACATGCTCCCTTGAGTAAGAGACATGAATTCCCTTTTCTTTTCATCCAGGTACTGCACACCCAGATACCTTCTCTTGAACGCGTTCAGAAAGAACGTCCAAGTCACATCAGCATCCTCCATTCCGGAGATAGTGGTTGTCCACCAGGTATACGCATCTTCATGCAACAATGATATTACACAGCCCAACTTCTGCACTTCATTGCAGTTCATTTGTCCCAAAATTCTCTTGGTACTTTCCAACCAAGACTCGGAACCCTCAGCAGGCAAACCCCTGAACTCAGTCCCTCCCAGACTGCGCAAGCGTTCCAGAGGTAGTCTAACATTAGCATCTCCCTGATGCCCAGCTCCATGAGCTCCAGCTACCGCCGCCTGAAAGGCTCCAGCAATAGCCTGAATCAGCATTGACATGTCAGGAGCAGCTTGCCCCTTCCCAGCTTCAGGTCCAACGACCCCAGCACCATCACCAACACCGGCTCCCTCACCCCTAGCACCACCACCACCGGGTGGAGGAGGTAAATCCACTACATTTTCAGAATTCTCTTCGTTCTCATTTTGAGCCATAGCTCGCGTATTAATCCTCTTCTCTCTATGAGGTCCCATTTACTATACAATGCAATCACAAATGCAATAAACATAGTCAGGCTCAGCAAGGTAAGCAATCCAAGTACTCAAGCTCATTTCTAATTAAAACTAATCATTTCATTAGCTTTGATATGGCAATGGGTCCCTCTAACATGCTTCACCACAGCATACACCACAATTGCAACATACTTACTATTCATACATCATACATTCATTCAACAAGTATACAAGCAATCATACACTTATCACCCAACTTAACCGTTCCCAAATACTCAAGAACTCAACTCTGATACCACCAAATGAAACCCCTTTAGCTCGGCCTAGACGGTTGACCCGAACTACAAAGATTACACGGGGAAAACCAAAGTCAACCCGAAAGTCAACCTTGATTAACGACCTTTTTTTCTTTTTAACCTTGTCTAAATGCATATTAACCCTAGGTGTACTCTTGAGATAAGCATACTCAAAAATCACAGCAATCGGAAAACAATAAGGGACTCAATTGCACAACATACGAATTTAGGGACTAATTTGTAAATTCTGGAAATTAAGAGGGTAAAATTTCATCTCAAACGGACATCTCAAACTTCATCTCAAACGGACATCTCAAACTCAATCAATTGCATATACAAAAATCAGGACTAAAACGTAAAGCTTGCAAACCTCAAAACCATTCAAATCAATGCCCAACGGTCAAGTGTTTCGAAACGGGTCTAGGCCGTATAACATTTTTCAACTCAAAACACAATCGGATACGCGGATTAAAAGCGTTGTCCCATACGCTTCATACACACTACCAAACACTCAAGGTGGAGTTTACCGGTACAATCACAACCCTTCAACACCCGTGATGGAGTCTACGGTACAATCACAACCCCTCCACATCACTCATTGGTACTTGTATAACATCACTAACGAGAACACGAGACTCACAACACAAGATCCTCACATGGCATTTTAACCACCATTATGATCTTAGACATCTCGTTAGTGTTCTTGGATGGAGTTTACGGTACAATTACAACCCCTCAACATCCAAGGCGACATAATTCACGATGCACCCAATCCTATAACCGGCTAACTATATCCGATTCAAGTACTTTTAAACCAACACATCACTTGCCAATATACATCATTTACCATCATTAATCCACTGTTTTAAAGCATTAAACAAAGCCATTAAATGATCATGCATCACAATGCATCAAACCACATTTATCAATGTTTAAATCAAGGACCTCTTACCTTGAGCATCCTTCAACACATGGCTTACAAAACCAGCATTAACCATGCTAAAATATGCTTTCAAAACAGAATTTAAACATGCAAAATAAACACATTGCATTCAACCATCTCATGGTTCATCAAAAGAGAGTTTCTCCGAAAAACTTACTCTTGAGCTTAGCTAAGTTGTTTAGACTTAAACTAAGCTCCCATAACCTTCCAACATTGGTTTCATAGCTGAAAACCAAACTTCACTCACCGATTCCGTTTCGCAAGCTTGCCGAAATGCCGATCAAGCCTCCGGATCAACACCACAAGGATCTGAAGATGTCTCCCATGTTTTAAACACATCAAAGCAGAGGATTAATGCATCATCATGCATTAAAATCTTACGCCAAAACACCTAAACTCGTTGCTCTCATCAAAACTCACATTTCTGTTACCAAACACAACCGAAATCACATCCAAACACCTCTACAACATTACCCAGCCAAGATCCATCAATTCCAATCATTCTTAGACATCAATTAACATCCAAAAAGAGCCTAATCACGTCCTTATACCTCCAGCTATAGCAGAACATCAAAATCACCCCAAAACCACCATTAACTAAAGTAAAAACTTAGGAAAATCAACTTATTCGGGATTGCATTGATTAAACCACAATTGCACATCATTTAGACATCCAAAATACATCAAAAAGATATCTCAAAACAGAGCCCAGTCATTTAATATGAATTTGTTCAAAATTAAATCCAAATCTTGCATTTTAAACCAAAATCAAGATCACAACATTAAAATCTTTAATAAAACTCAATTTAAGGATTGAGAAGTTGGGAATTTCAGTAAAGAACTGAGTATTTAGAGGAGAAGGACGTTCATACCTCTAAATGTGCATTTCTCCTTGTTTAGAGCCAAAATTCTTGAAAATTCAATAAGCAAATGATGAGGAATTTTGTGTAGAAATGATTAGAAATCATTTAGAGATTGAAATCTCAACTTTAGGTGCTAAAATCAAAGGAAAAGTGGCTGTGGAAATGTGTTTGGCTGAGGAAAAATTGAGAGAAAATGAAATGGGAAAATTTTGGGCAAAAGTTAGTTATGAAACCAAAATATTTCTTTTCCCTCTTTTCTTTTTATTAAATAACATTAAATGAGTCTTTAAAATTTAATAAAAACCTGGAGAAACCCTCCCTTGGGTAAATTAGCTCCTTAAAGATTCAAAGTTTTAATCCTTTTAAAACAGTCACCAACTTTTCAAAAATTACATTTTAGTCACTAACTTGAAATGTCATATTTCCAAACCCCATTTTGTAAAATTGATTTCACCACTCTCTTATATATAATAAAAGATGATTTTTAGATATTTTTCCATATTTTTAATGCATCCCGAACTAGGCTTTCCCTAAAATCACCTTTTATATTCGAATCGTAACTTAAACCGGTCCGGTTCAGACCCTAAACTTCCAAGCCCAAAATTGGGGTGTTACACCCGTGCATACTACGTTTACCCTAGATAAGCTGGCAGATCTTTATGTTGTGGAAGTTGTGCGGTTGCACGGTGTTCCTAGGTTTATAGTCTCAGATAGGGATTCACGATTCACATTGAGGCGCTGGGAGTGTTTGCATGGAGCCTTGGGATAGAGGTTGAGCTTTAGCACGTCTTATCATCCTTAGACAGATGGTCAGTCTAAGTGGGTTATTCAAGTATTGGAGGATATTGTCACGGGGCTAGGTCTAGGCGGGTCTAGTCTCGTGCGGCCTTGGTCGCGAAGCACTTGGAATGACTTGAAAAGCGGCCAAGTCAGCCTTACACACTAAGCTTGGAAGGCTTAGTCTTGGATTGTGGAAGCTCTCTTGGAAAATAAAAGGGGTGATGGCTCACAAGGCAAAGAAAGGAAGAGGATGCACACTCGTTTAAGAAAGCTAAGGCCTCATTAAAAACTCCCCCTAAGCCTAGATGGGGAGAAAAGAGTACCAAAGCTTCTTTATTAACAAAGGAAGAAAAAGATTACAATGGTAAAATGTGAAATGTGTGGAATGCCTAAGATGGATGGAGGAGGGCTCTATTTATAGTCTAATCCCTCTCGATCCAATGGCTAGGAATGACTCGATCCAATGGCCTTGGATGAGTCTTACACAAGAATCTCCTATTCAAGGCAAGCTTGTCATATTCATATAGACTTGCCTTGATTACAATCACTATTGCCCATAATACATAGCCTATGACATTATTGCTTTGTTGTCTTGAAATACTTTCCCCATGGATGGATAGCTTTCCATATGTATTTCTCCAAGGATGACAACTTGGCATGGGATAATGATGCTTGGGCGGATTGGGTCTCTCATAGCCCGATCTTGGTGTCCAAAATCCTCTCTCTTGGATGTTGGATTCTAAGTCGGGACCTAGGGGTGTGGGCAACTCAGATGGGCAACCCCTAGGCCTGTTGGCGCGCACATCGGGTGCGGACTCGGCCCTCTTGGCGTGCACGTCAGGTGCGGGCTCGGGCTCCAAGACTTGGCCGGCATGGAGGGTGCAAGGCGAAGGCCCCTCGGGTGAAAGACACATGGGCAGCACATGGGGTGCTTGACAAGGCCCCATGGTGCGCTGGAACTGGCCCAGCTCGTCTCTCTTGGGCGCGGACACCACCAAGGGCATTGTGCATGGCCCATTGGTGTGTGGCATCGGCAACTACTCGGGCTCCTCGGTCGGGTGGGAGATGTGGTGCGTAAAGGTCCGCACCTATGGGTGCGGCTGGCTCAGTCGCAAAAAGTTCCTCTGTGACAATATGCTCTAGTGTTGTGTGATCGATTTCCAAGGTTCGCGGGACAAGCTGTTGTCGTTGGTAGAGTTCACCTATAACAATAGCTATCCGGAAACCATACAAATGACACCGTACGAGGCTTTGTATGGTTGGAAGTTTCATACACCCGTGTGTTGGGCGGAAGCGGGGAAAAAGTTGGATTCTTTGCCAGATATGCTCAAGGGTACAACCGATAAGGTGAAGCTCATTTGTGATCATCTAAAGGAGGCTTCGGATCGTCAGAAATCTTACGCGGATTTGAAGCATAAGGAAGTTGAGTTTGAGGTTGGTGAGAAGGTCTTTCTAAAAGTTTTGCCTTGGAAGAAGATGATGAGGTTCGAACGAAAGGGCAAGTTGACCCTGAGGTTTATCGGACCTTATGAGGTGCTTGAGAGGATTGGTTATGTTGTGTGTAGATTGCAGTTATCGCCAGAGTTGGAGAAGATACATGATGTTTTCCATGTATCTATACTTCGAAGGTATCGTTCAGATCCTTCGCATGTGTTGTCGATTGAGGAAGTGGAGTTGAATCCAGATTTATCTTATGAGGAGGAACCAATAGAGATCTTGGGTTCAAATAGTAAGGTGCTTCGAGGAAAGACCATTGAATTGGTGAAGGTGCTTTGGAGACACCAATGTGTCGAGGAAGCGGCGTGGGAAAGGAAGGAGGATGTGGAAAAGCAGTTTCCCTATCTCTTTCCTCGAGGACAAAATTTCTTAAGTTGGGGAGAGTTGTAACGCCCTAGTTTTTGGGCCTAGGTGTTAGCCGGGTTTGGTTAGGCGGTTCAGTTCGAACCAGTTTAGCGGTCTAGTCTAGTTTCGCGAAATAATTAAATTGAAAGGTTTTTGGTCGGATAAAAATAAGTAAAAATATTCTAAAATCATAATTATATATATAATTAATTTTGGTAAAGGTAATTTAAAGAAAACAAATTTTGAAATCGGACATTTTGGATTAGTGAACAAAATGTAAAAATGCTAAAGTTTGATTTAATGGCAAAAGTGTAAAAGGCTAATACTTTGAATCTTTAAGAAGCAATATTAACAAAGGCTAATAAGGACTTTTCCTCTTATTTTACAATTTTAACTAAAATAAAATATATTAAAGGATGGAGGGAATTTTTAGAAACGATTATTCATTTTCAATTGACGTAGTTTTTCTTCTCTAACTTTTTCTCTCAAAATTCCTTCATCGAAACAGCAAGATTTCAAAGGTAAACTATAATTTTGATTTGGATTTCAAAGATTTACTTATTTTCTATTGAATCTATTATTTTTCTCTTTGGTTTTCTTTTCAAAAATGGAGAAAGAGATCATCATTAGAGGTTGGTTCATTCTTCTCCTCTAATGACATGTTCTTTACTGAAATTCCCAAGTAATTAGTCTTTTACATGTTGTTTTTAATGGGTTTTAATATGTTAATTGAGAAAATTGAGTTTAATTGAGGTTTCTTGAAGGTTTATGGTGGATCTTTGAGAATGATGTTAATTGTTGAATTAATAGCTGATTATTAACATGTTGCTAAAGTTTAATAATGTTAACTTGATGGATTTTGTTAAGTAATCCCAAAACTAGTTAGATTGCTAGATGTTAGTGATGAAATCTTGAGTTTTAGGGGTTGTTGTTGTGGTTTCTTGATAGCTGGAGGTTTATAGAGGTTGGGGAAATGTTTTAGGTTGTAAATGGATGAGGATTGATGGTTGATTTTGCTTGGTAATGATTGGGAATGGTTTAGAGTGGTTTTTGTTGGGTTTTTAGGGGGTCGATTCCTTCAACCGTTCTTGCTCGCCAAGTGGTGGAGAAGTGGAATTTTGGGTGATAGAGGTGTGGAAGCTAAAAAGAATAAAGACGACATGATTTATAGTGGTTCAACCTTCTAACCAAGGTCTGCATCCACTACCTTAGCTTCCCACTAAGGATTTCCAATCAATCCATTGTTGATTCGTCCCCTTTTCTAGGCTTAGGAGGAAACCCTTACAAACCGATCAAGCTTTCTACCCAAAGCCTTGATCAAACCCTCTTTACAAAGAGATAAAAATATAAGCAAACTCAAATCCCTCTAATAGGTATTTGTTTGCTCAATTAAGCTCTCACCCAATCCTAAAACACTTCAGCAAATATAACAATTTTGGCTCAATAGTGTTTGTCTATACAAGTAATTGACAATTAAAGCACTAAGACATATTTGCGATCATATGATGTTTGACAAATGAAGTATTAGCCTTCTCTTGATGCTTGGAGATCCCTTTTATACTTCTAATTGAGTTTGTAGTTGTTACTAGCCGTTTGGGTTGAATTGGAGCCGTTAGAGACTTTATTTCCTACCATAAATGCAGTTCTACAGCCTACTGTATCGGTACACGTGGAGGCGTATTGGTACACCCTTCTCCAGGTATGCCATTTACAAGATCGTTGGGAAATAGCCGTTGGGGTCGTTAAAACATGGATCGATACGCTTAAGAGGCGTATCGAAACGATTCCTATCTGTATCGATACGGTCTCACTCGTATCAGTGCGAGTTTTAGCAGATTCAAAACTTGGGCAAAAGGGTATTGATATGGGGTATACAGTATTGGTACGTGCTTGCTGAAAAGTCAAGTTTGACTACTTAAAAGCATTAAAAACTTTGCCAAAAAACCTTTTTAAATACCTCAAACATATTTTCAAGTTGTTTGGACTTAAAGACATGTTTTAAATTCTTTTCAAATTAGTCCAAACCATTTTTCAATTATTATATCAAAACATTAGTTCTACAATCTCCCCCTTTTGATATAATAAAACTAACTTGAAATTTTTTTGGGGATTTCTCCCCCTTTGTAAAATGAATTTTGAATAAGAGAATTAAGATTTAAAATCAATTAAGGTTCCGCCTTACTCATTTAAAAATTCAATTTTTCAAACCATTTCACCCTTTTTTGTTATATCAAAAAGAATTTAAACACTTTTAAGCTCAAAATAACAATAGAGGTTTCAAAAATAACAAAATTAAGAATTTTGGTTTTAAAAATGGTTCCCCCTTACTCAAAGCATCATCAAAGAATGTTAGTCCAACATATGTCATAATCTAGATTAAATAAAAAATAAATCAAATTAAACAAATAAAATAACTAGATTTTTACCACACTTGAACACAAGGGAGGATGTGAAGCCTTCCTTCTTCAAGTGCTCTTCCTTGTTTGCATAGAGCTCCCCCGCAATTTTGGACTTGTTGATCAATCTCCATCACACCTAAACAAGACAATCAAGTAATTTTTGGTATCCAAATTGCTTTGGATCCATAGATATTAGTAGCATAAAATTTAGTCCCCCTAGGAATCCATCTCTTCAATTTCATCCTTTTTAGTTGAAGTACTTAGTCCTTTTGGGACTCAAATACTTCTAAACACTTTACCATTCACAAATCTAGGGGCACTAGATTGTCTTACATAAAAGTTTGATTTTCCAACATTATTTTTCTTTTCAAGCTCTTTGGAAATCAAATCTTTTTCTTCTTGAACTTTATGAAGGAAATTTTTTAAATCAAAACATTTTTGTTCAAACTCTTCGAGTTTTGCATCAAGTTCAATTCTGGTTTTAGAAATCAAATCATTTTGAATTTTTCAACTTTGAAATCACTTTCTTGTTTAAAAAAAATGTGATTTTTAAACTCTTAAACCAAATCGTCATAGGCATCTTGTAATTCATCAAAAGAATATGAACATGAAGTAGATGAATTAGAAGTTACCCTTGAATCTTCTTCGATGGCCATAATACAAAGGTTGGCTTGTTCATCGTCGGTGGAGTCTTCATCAATCCATCTAGCCACATATGCCTTCTTCTTATGGCTTGAAGTGCTTGCCCTCTTCTTCTTCATGGATTCTCGTTCAAGCTCTTTCAAGGCTTTCTTCATGTTAGGGGCACACTTCTTGAAGAGATGAACTATCTCTTCTTCTTCATCCTCCTCTTCACTTCAATCTACATGATGGCATGTGGAGGATTTGTGTAACACCCCAAATTTTGGCCTAGATGTTTCGAGTCTGAACTGGATCGGTCTAGAAAACGGTTCAAATCTAAAAAGGGAGTTTTAGGGAACACCTAGTTCGGGAAACTTTAAAAATATAGAAAAATATCTAATAATCTTCATTTAATATATAAAAGATAATGGTGAAATCAATTTTACAAAATAAGGTTTGGAAATACTACATTTCGGTGTAGTGACCAAATCGCAGTTTTTGTAAAGTTAAATAGTGACTGTTTTGTAAAGGATTGAAACTTTGAATCTTTAAGGAGCTAATTTTACCAAAATGTTTTCATCAGATTTTTCCTTAATTTGGGTGATTTAATTAATGTTTTAATTAAGGCTAAAGGGTCAAATTTGCCCCTGTAGTAATCCGAAATCAGCAATGTTGCCCCTAATTTTTTTTTCCCGTAATTTTGCCCTCAAAGTCAGTCAATTGTAGAATGTTCCCCTTTGACCGATTTTGACCGTTAACTGCTGACGTGGCAGTTAACGGGGCAATTTTACCCTCGAAGTTATTCATGCAATTTTGCCCTCGAAGTCATTAATTGCAACACTTTTACCCTTGGTTTATTTAGTTTTCGAATAAAATTGGATAAATAATTTGGGTTTTTTCGAGTTGAACTTTAACAAACATAATATATGAAAAATTGATTAACAAATTGATGTAAATATCTTTTGAGTCCCTAGTAATTTTAAAAATAAGCAAAATGAGAACTCTCACAAAAAATTAAAATATTATTCAATTTTTAAAAAAATCTATAAACTTAATAAAAATAAATACAATATTAAAAAAATTATTGAAATAAACCAACGAGAAGCGTGTTAATTGAACGGTGAACGCGAACTATGCTATTCGAACGATGTTCGATTGACACACTTACCGATAATGGGTTGTTAGGAAAAAATGTACGATGATCATTCGAATAGCATAGTTCGCGTTCACCGTTCGATTAACACGCTTCTCGTTGGTTTATTTCAATAATTTTTTTTGAATATTGTATTTATTTTTATTAAGTTTATAGATTTTTTAAAAAAAATAATAATATTTTGATTTTTTGTGAGAGTTCTCATTTTGCTTATTTTTAAAATTACTAGGGACTCAAAGGATATTTACATCAATTTGTTAATCGATTTTTCATATATTCTGTTTGTTAAAGTTCAACTCGAAAAAACCCAAATTATTTATCCAATTTTATTCAAAAACTAAATAAACCAAGGGTAAAAGTGTTGCAATTAATGACTTCGAGGACAAAATTGCATGAATGACTTCGAGGGTAAAATTGCCCCGTCAGCACCGTTAACTGCCACGTCAGCATTTAACGGTCAAAATCGGTCAAAGGGTAACATTCTACAATTGACTGACTTTGAGGGCAAAATTACGAAGAAAAAAAATTAGGGGCAACATTGCTGATTTGGGATTACTACAGGGGCAAATTTGACCCTTTAGCCTTTAATTAAAGAAAATGAAGGTGATTAAATTAGAAAACTACCTTTTGACTTTTCATAACTACTTTTCACAAATTTTCCCTCATTTTATTTTCTCTCAAATTCCTTTCAACCAAACACTTTCTCTCCAGAAAATTTACTTTGATTTTCACTTCATTTTATGAGATTTCAATCTCTCTTTGATTCTTAATTAATTCCTCATCAAATCCACTTGATTTCAATCTCTCTTTACTAAAATTCACAAGTTATCAATTCTTTATTAATGATTTTTAAGTGGTTTTAATATTGGAAACAAGAAATTAGCTTAAAACTCAAGATTTTGGAAGATATCTTGATGATTTTCGTGGATCTTGGTTAGGCTCTGTTTTGAGGTTGTTTTCTAATGTATTTTGGATGTTAATTGATGTTACAAATGAGGTTTTATCAATCAAATCCTGAATAGGTTTGTTTTCCTAAGTTTTGATTGCTAGAATGGTGGTTTTTGGGGTGATTTTGGTGATTTGTTGTTGCTGGAGGTATAAGGTCATGTTTATGTTGCTTTTTGATGTTAATTGATGTTTATAAAAGGTTAGAATTGATAGATCTTGGCTGGGCTTTGTTTTGGGAGAGTTTGGAGGTGATTTCGGTTGTTTTTGGTAGCCAAAATGAGGTTCTTGCGTAGAGCAGCGAGTTGGGTTGTATGGCTGGTGATTTTAATGCATGATGGTGCATTAATCCTCTACACTTATGTGTTAAAAAGAGGGTAGAGTTATCCGGAAGCGATTGAGGTAGCGTTGGAGGTTTCAGACGCTTGGAAGGCTTGTCGGCTAGCATAGTGTTGTGTATCGGTGAGTGAGATCGTGTTTTCCAGCTTTGTAATGATTTTGAAAAGAGGTTTGGGAACTTAAATTAAGGCTTGAAACTCCGGTTTAAGTTCAGAAGTAATTAAAGTGGAATTCTCTATCAATTGTGCTATTATTGTTTTGAAAACTATCAAAATGGGTTTTGATGTGATTGATTTGACAATGTGGTTTAATTTGTTGTTTGAGCATGGTTTAAAAAGCATGTGAGTTGGTTGTCAAACTTGGTTTGAAGAAGGATGCATGAAATTAATATTCCTTGAGAGTATGTGTTGTTAGTTTGCATCTTAAGGCAATGTTCGTCATTTTGGCCTTGAAGGTGTTGCATGCTTTAAAAACAGTGTGTGTGTTGATGATTTTAACATGATATATTGGCATAGATGATGTAAAGATTACCGGATATATTGATCGATCAATAGGATGTAGAGTGCACTATAAACTAAAATTCGTACATGCTCTTGGGATTCATCCCAAAGAGAGAGACTAATGATGGGCATTCCATTGGAGTAGGACTTGGTGGAATATCCAAGCTTTTTGGAAACAAGAGTTATTGCCATGAGACTGATGATGGGCATTCCATCGGAGTTGGACTTGGTGAAATATCCAAGCTTTTTGGCAACAAGAGTTATTGCCATGAGACCGGTGATGGGCATTCCATCGTAGTAGGACTTGGTGAAACATCCAAGCTTTTTGGCAACAAGAGTTATTGCCATGAGACCAATGAGGGGCATACCATCAGGGTAGGACTTGATGAAATACTCAAGCTTTTGGCGAAAGTAGAATCACCATGAGAGTACGGTGTGGTGGAAGCCATCGGAAGATTATGTTCTAGACGAGTGAGTACGGTGATGGTTGATGCCACCGGAAGTGTTTAGTGAATTGTCCGCATATCCGTGTACAATAGAGTATGTAAATGTCAATATATGAGAATGTGTGTCACATGTACCAATGTTTGAAATGTTTTATGCTATGAGGTTTGTATATGAGTTAATGAAATTATGAAATGCTTTTGTGTAAACAAGCATGGGTGGCTTTGCCATGAGTTTTGCATAGGTTGTATGCATGAGATAGCTAGATGGTACATGTGGTTTTCAAATGGAGATTTGCTTTTGCAAAAGAGTATTGAGTTTATGAAATGCTTTTGAGTAACAAGCGTGTGTGGCCTTGCCATGGGCTTTGTATCGGTAGAATGCTTAAGATAAATATTTGATACATGAGATTTCAAATGGTGTTTGCTTTGAAATGGTTTTCATGTATGGGAAAGGAAGAGTGTGGAATGGAAATGGTTTCCAAGGAAATTGGTTTAAACTTTGCGCGAAGCATTATTGCATGAAATGGTTTAAGTGGAAGTTATTGCAAGAATGTTGTTTGGGGTTGAGTTGCTTTATGCATTTGAGTTTAATGTTGATCTTATGTTAAGTAATACTTAATTATAAGGTGTTGATATTTCATATGAGGTTTTCAAACAATACTTGGTTTATAAAGGTGTGATTGCTTTTGAAAAGGGTTTTAAGGTTGGCTACATTGATGGTGTTTTGGTTTTGAACATTCCTTACTAAGCATTATGTGCTTACGCTCCTTTTTGTCCATCAATGCAGATAAATGAATTTGGGACAACAAGAAGAAAGCGATTCAAGAAGAGCTCCACTTGAGAAGTACGTTTTGGTTTAAAGTTATAGATAATAAAGGCAATGGGGGGAAAGTCTTTTACGTTGATGTGTAATGAGATTGTTTATCTTGAGCAAGTTCGGTTTTTGGTTTGATACTAGTTGATGATCGTTTTGCGATATTTTGATCTTCTTCTCCATATTTTTATATAGCTATGTTCTTTGTTTAAAGGTAAGATCATGTGTTGAATGTGATAAATGAGTAGGTGTGCTTAATGCTTGTACTGTATCTAGCCTTTGATGCAATATGATGGTTTTAATGCTTAATATGTTGTTGATATGTTGTGGAATGCTTTTAAGTATGTTTGATGGTGTTTTGAAGTGAAAAACCATAAGTTTCTGCTATTTCTGGGTAGGGTGTATCGAAACACCCTTAGCTGTTTCGAAACGGGTGCCAAAAATGGCATGGGCGTTTCGGAACAGCTAGAAGTGTTTCGAAACACTTTGGCTACTTGAAGTGTCTATTTCGGAACTGGTTTCGAAACATACCCGCATACCGAAACGGTCAACACCGTTTCGATACGGGCGTTCGACACGGGTGTTTCGATACGGTTGTCAGTGTTTTGAAACGGGTGACCGTTGGACACAGATTTGAATTGCTTTGAAGTCTGCATGCTTTACATTTTAGTCCTGAAAGTTGTAATTGCAATTGCTTGAGCTTGAGATGTCTTCTTAAGATGAAATTTGGGAGAGAGGCTTGTAATTTGATTAATTAAGGTTCGGTAAAACTAAAATCTACAAAGTCCTTATATTTTCCAAAATTTACATTTTGGTCCCTAAATGTGTATTTCTTGCAATTGAGTCCTTAAACGTTTTCCGATCGCTGTGCTTTTCTCTTCCAAGGTTCTTGAGCATTCACATAGGCATAATGCGTATCTAGAAAAGATAAAACAAAAAAGGGTCGTTAATCAAGGTTGACTTTTAGGTTGACTTTGGTTTTCCCCGTGTGATCTTCGTAGTTCGGGTCTAACGCCTAGGCCGGAGATGGTGGAGAACCTATCGAACATCTTCCCATAACCTTTGAGTCCATTGGTGATGGTGGAGAACCTATCGAACATCTTCCCAATGTTATCTTCTGGATCCATCTTGAAGTTTCCATACGCAAGAATACATCTTCTCATAGATATTGGGGCCAAATGCACAAAAAAGATATGTAAGGCTTTGCAATTAAGCTTCATCTTCTTGCAGTCTTCGGCACTCCACTCTGTCTTGCTTCTTTGTGGTTCGAACGGGCCATCTTCTATGATATCCCAAAGCTTGTAGTCTTTGGATTTGACAAAGAACATCATCCTCGTCTTCCAATAAGCATAATTGGTCTCGTCGAAGAAGGGCGGTTTGACGGTGAATTGTGTCATTGAGTTGGTTGTTTGAAATGTTGATCGAGCTTGCTGGATCTTCTCAATTGGATTTTAATCCTCTTCAATTGAGCCAAGATCTGATACCAATTTTGGGTTTTTAGGGGCTCGATTCCTTCAACCGCTCTTGCTCGTCAAGTGGTGGAGAAGTGAAATTTTGGGTGATAGAGGTGTGGAAGCTAAAAAGAATAAAGACTAGATGATTTATAGTGGTTCAACCTTCTAACCAAGGTTTACATCCACTACCTTAGCTTCCCACAAGGATTTCCAATCAATCCACTATTGATTCGTCCCCTTTTCTAGGCTTACGAGGAAACCCTTACAAACCGATCAAGCTTTCTACCCAAAGCCTTGATCAAGCCCTCTTTACAAAGAGATAAAAAATAAGCAAACTCAAATCCCTCTAATAGGTATTTGTTTTAACAATTAAGCTCTCACTCAATCCTAAAACACTTGAGCAAATATAACAATTTTGGCTCACTAGTGTTTGTCTATACATGTAATTGACAATTAAAGCACTAAGACATATTTGTGATCATATGATGTTTGACAAATGAAGTATTAGCCTCCTATTGATGCTTAGAGGTCTCTTTTATACTTCTAATTGAGTTTGTAGACGTTACTAGTCGTTGGGGTTGAATTGGAGCCGTTGGAGACTTTATTTCTCACCATAAATGCAGTTCTGCAACCTATCGTATCGGTACGCTTGAGGGCATATCGGTACGGTATGTCATTTAAAAGACCATTGGGAAATAGTCGTTGGGGTCGTTAAAACAGGGATCAGTACGCTTAAGGGGCACAGAGAAAGGCTGCTAGTCAACCAGACAAAGAATGAGAAAAATATTTCTTTCAAGAAAAGTCACTAGTGATTCATAAGCCAATAAACGAATCAAAGGCCCAAGAGTTTCTAAAAATAATCAAACACAACGATTACAGCGTGGTGGAGCAGCTACATAAACTTCCTGCCTGAATTTCTATGCTTTCATTGCTACTAAGTTCCAAGGGTCACCGGGATGCCATATTGAAAATTCTGAACATGACATTTGTGTCAAAGGAGATAACGACCGACACGATGGATATTTTGGTCAATAATATTGTTGTCAATAATTTCATATCTTTCAATGACAAAGAAATACCAGCAGAAGGAAGGGGATCACGTAAACCCTTGCATATCTCAACAAGGTGCAAAGGATACATGCTACCATGAGTGCTTATTGATAATGGATTAGCCCCGAATGTGCTCCCATTGGCCACACTAAAGAAGCTTCCCATAGACAGCTCTCACATGAGAGCTTATCATAATACAGTGCGAGCTTTCGATGGGACACAAAGAGATGTGCTGGGGAAGATTGAAGTTCCCCTACATATTGGACCATATACCTTCAAAGTAGATTTTGTGGTCATGGATATAAAGCCCAGTTATAGGTGCTTGCTCGGGCGCCCATGGATCCACACAGCAGGCGCAGTGCTATCAACCCTTCACTGGAAGCTAAAATTTGTGATCGATGGACAGTTGGTAACTGTCGGTATAGAAGATGAGATCATTGCATCAGTAGCTACTGATGCGCCTTACATCGAGATCGATGAGGGTGCGCTCGAGTGTCACTTTAGGACAATAGAGCTAGTCAATGCAACCTTTGTCACCGACAGGAGTAAGGTGTCTGAGCCAGAATTGTCAAGCTGCGCGAAGATGTAGGTAAAGCAAACACTAGGAAAAGGAGCTGAAGTAGGAAGAGGATTTGGGAAGAATCACCAAGGAAGGCTGTATCTTGTGGTTATCCTAGAAAAGAAGGCCCAATTTGGTTTTGGCTTGAAGCCCAATAAATGGCAGAGAAAAGCTGAGATTAGGAAGCAACATGAAAGAAAGAAGGCAAAGCTGAAGGGAGAGGAGATCGAGTGGGAGCCGATGACATACCCACCTTTGAGCCACAGTTTCACATTCGGAGGTTTTCTAGATCGCAATGCCAAATTTGATGAGGTGGAGAAAGGAAAGAATGAACAATGTGAGGCTTTTGATAATTTGAGCATCAACGTTATCATGGACGAGGAAGAAGGAGAGAACGAGTACTTGTCCGAAATTCGCCCTAGTGTTGAGTTGAACAAGTGGACCGCTGAAGTAGCCCCTAAAGTTTTTAAAACAGTCTCAGAGTAATTCTCAAAATCAACTCTTTTACCTCTAGGCCGGGGGGTAATTAGAGATCTTATGTAAAAGGGTCTATGTCAAAACTATGATTTACATTTCAATAAAAGATGCATATTTTCCAATAATTTTGTGTGGCAAACTTTCCTGTGCAAAGCAAAAAAAAAAGCAAAAGACCATAAAAATAAAAACCTAAAAATATGAAAAAAAAAATCCTAAATTGGATCATACCATTCATTTGTTTATTCTTTCTTGGTATATATTCTTCGCCCTTTTCATTGCAGGTCTTTAGATATCAACAATACAAATGACTTAGAGTCCGACTGAGAAGTCAATTTTGAGCTACCTTTATGCTTGGAAGAAGTTGGAAATGTTGACGAAGAGGAAGAGTATGATTTGCCCAATGACTTGCTCAGAATGGTAGAGAGAGAAGAAAAGCATATTCTACCCCACAAAGAAGAATTGGAAATTTTGAATCTTAGCACTAAAGAATAGAAGCGTGAAGTGAAGATTGGTACCACCATCACAGTCAAGACACGACAATGCTTGATTGAGCTTCTAAAAGAGTATAAAGATATCTTTGCATGGTCGTATCAGGATATGTTTGGCCTTGACACAGACATCATCATGCATCAGCTTCTTATAAAGGTAGGGTGTGAGCCTGTGAAGCAAAAGCTTAGAAGGATGAAGGTCTATACGCTTTTAAAAATCATAGATGAAGTAAAGAAGCAATATGACGCAGGATTCCTCAAGGTGGCTAAATATCTAGAATGGGTAGCAAATATTGTTCCAGTCCCAAAGAAAGATAGAAAAGTACGGATGTGTGTTGACTACACGGATCTCAATAGGTTGATAACTTTGGTTTGATTGTTTGTTTGGGGATGACATGTAGTTGAAGATAAAAGCTTTGTCTCGATTTCCCCCGAAAGTGCCCTCCAAAAGTGACTTAGAAATTTTGTGTCCCTATCTGACACAATAGTTCTTGGAATTCCATGTAATCGTACGACTTCCCTAAAAAAAAATTGGCAGCATTTGAAGCATAATCAGTTTTAATACACGGAATAAAATGTGATGATTTGGAAAAATCTATCTACAACTACAAAGATTGAATCTTTTTTGGTCCTAGTTCGTGGAAGGCCTATTAGGAAGTCCCCTGATATGTCTACCCATGATTCTTGTGGAATTGGTAGTAGGGTGTATAATCCATGGGGCTTGAGTTTCGATTTAGCATGTTTGCATGTAATGCAACATTCATAGATCCTTTCAACATCTCGCCTCATTTTTTGCCAATATAAATGCTCTTGTAGAGTATCTAATATTTTGACCACTCTAAAGTTTCTCATTAGTTCTCCACAATGCGCTTCTTTGACAAGAAATTCTCATAAAGAACCTTGTGGTATACAAAGTTTTCACTTCCAAAAAAAGATAAGCACCGTGCTTGTAGAACCCCTTAATTAAACCTTTTTTCAAAAACTTTATACACAATTCCAAAATCAATGTCAGCATCATATAGATCTTTAATGAAAGAAAATCCAAGTAACGTTGAATCTCAAGTAGTTAAAAGTGTATACCTACGTGAAAGCCCGAAAGCAACAACATTGTCCTTACCTTGTTTGTACTTTATTACATATGTAATGATTCAAGAAATTTGACCCACTTGACATGTTTTTTGTTTAGCTTGTGCTGACCTTTGATGTGTTCCAACGCTTCATGATCTAAATTTATTACGAATTATTTGGGCCGAGATAGTGTTGCCATTTTTCTAAGGCTCAAACAAGGGCATACATTTTCTTGTTATATTTCAAATAGTAGAGCGTAGTTCTCGTTGAAGTATGCTATAGGACGACCTTCATGTTTCAAAACAACGATTGTTCAATCTTTATGCATCACACTCAAATCTAAAAAAATTTATTAAAATCAGGTAGGGCCTATAATGGTGTCTTAGTAAGACATTCTTTAATTAAATTGAAACACCTTTCATGTTCCTCTCCCCAATAAAAACTCGAATTCTTCTTAACAACTTTTGTTAATATGACGACGAGGGTGCTAAAATTTCTAACAAACTTGCGATAGAAGCTAGCTCCTTACTAGTAGGTTGCAGCCATTCATGAATTGCTTTGATCTTCTCTTGATCCACCACCATTTCTTTAAAGTAATTCTCGACGCTTCGGTTTCCTTGTGTCAAATTCTGAAGTTTATTAAACAACTCCCAATGATAGTGAGTCAGGATGAATCTTCTATGCATTACTACCTTCATCTCGTCCCATGTTGAGATGGGTCTTTCATCATTTTGTTTTCTGCTAGAAGTCAACTGTCCCACCAGATTAATACATAATCTATAAATTCAATGGCAGCTAGTTTAACCTTTTTAAGCTCTAAGTAGTTGTGGCACTCAAAGATGTTCTCAACTCTATTTTCCTATGCAAGGTAAGCTTCGAGATCCGTCTTTCTTTAAAAGGGTGGAATAGAGATTTTAATATTGCTGAGATTATCATTTATTCGTGGACGTGTTCTTTGATATCTTGCCTTATGATGCCTTACACTTTGTTGAGAGGCTTGCTCTAACAATTGTTCATCATCTATCTTTTCCTCAATCTCTTCCTAATAGACATCATCATCATGAGTTTATTTTTGCCTTCTATGGCCATGAGTACCTTTAAGTCGGTCTATTCGTTCTTAGATCGGCTCTAACTGCTCCCCAAGTAATCTAAACATTTCTGAAACCATAGATTGCATTCGCAAATTGGGCAGTCCACCATCACCGGGAACTTGGTAGTTGTTTCCAGAGTTTTGAGACATGATTAGTAATTAAAATAAAACTCACGTGCAAAAATTCTCATAATTTCACTCCCATAAAATTATCACTCCACTCTTGTTTCTCTCAGGATTTATCTTTTATCCCTTTGATGTACACTCATTGCCTTTTACCACTCTTGCTCACTTTTAAAGTTCTAAAAGAGCTTACTCAAGATTTATCAAGTGATCTTGTGGAACATACTACAAATAGTGTTAAGTGAAAGATATTAAAGTAATAAGACGGTTTAACAAAGATAGAAAAGGTAGGTATGATGGGTCTCAAAAGCAAATAAGAAGAAGAATCAAACATTACTCTACAGATACTTTTCGAGCTTCTTCTTTTAAGTCCCTCCCTCTTTTAAACTTTCTTCTCTTTTTTGTCTTTTTTAATATAATTTTCTTTCTAAAGTTTTTTTTAATCTGAGAGAGAGAAATGGAATAACTTACTAAATAATCATAACTTTCATACCAAATAATACACATTCAGTTATGGGGATAGGAACACGAGATTCTTCCACAATTTTGCCAATAAGCGAAAGAGGGTGAATAAAATTAGTAGACTCATTTCTGATGATGGGTCGGTGCACGAGGAAGAGGAAGAGATTCATAATATTGCTTTGGATTATTATTCAAATCTGTTTACATCTGCCGGTATGTGCAACCCTGATGTAGTTTTACAAGGAATCACAACGTGCATTACTCCTGAAGATAATAGCCAGCTAAAAGCGTCTGGGCCTGATGGGCTAGGGGCGGTGTTTTATCAACGATATTGGGCCTTGATAGGAGATGAAATTTCCCAATATTGTTTTAGTGTTATTAAGGAAGTTAATTCGATTGCAAACATAAACAAGACCCACATCGTTCTTACCCCAAAGGTGAGTGATGCTAGAAACATGAAACATTTCCGACCGATTAGTTTATGTAATGTTTTACTGAAAATTATTACGAAGGTTCTAGCTAACAGGTTTAAAGAGGTGTTAGGTGGCTGCATTGATGAAGCTCAGAGTGCGTTCGTTCCAGGTCGGTTAATTACTGACAATATAATCGCAGTATATGAGGTATTGCATTCGTTTAAGAAAAGACGTACTGGCAGGAAAGGCTCGTTTGCCCTCAAACTGGACATGAGCGAAGCATATGACCGGGTCGAGTGGGATTTTTTAGAAGTTATGACGCGTAAGATGGGCTTCTCCGACATTTTGGTCCAAGGGCTCATGAGGTGTGTGCGTAAATTATCATATGCGGTGGTGATTAATGGGGTCGTGTCTGATAGCTTCACCCCATCATGTGGATTACGTCAAGGGGACTCGTTAAGCCCATACCTTTTCCTGATATGTGGGGAAGGCCTATCCTCTTTAATTCGAAGAGCATCCTTAACGGGTATGATTCAAGGAGCGAGAATTGCCCGTAGTGCCCCGCTGGTTTCGCATCTACTTTATGCCGATGATTCTTTGATTTTTCAGCAATGCTACTATTGAAAGTGCTACTTATCTTAAGAGTTTATTGAGTACGTATGCAGGATGCTCTGGTCAGTTGGTCAATTATGATAAATCCCATGCTTTCTTCAGTTCGAATGTCACTCAGCAGAATAGGGCCAAGTGTGCAGAGTCCTTCACGTAGCAGAAGAGTGTAACCCAGAGAATTACTTAGGCCTCCCTGCTGTGGTGGGGAGAAACAAGAAGAGGGCTTTCAAGTACCTACTCGATCGAGTGGACTCAATGACTCATGGATTGGGCTCAAAGAATTTATCGCAAGGAGGTAAGGAAGTTTTGATAAAATCAATCTTGCAATCCATTCCTTTATTTGCGATGACGTGTTTTCTCTTGTCGGGTGTATTTTGTAAAGAAATAGAGGCCAAGATTGCTCGGTACTAGTGGCAACGGTCTCAGTTGAAGAAGGGGGTGCATTGGTGTACATGGGCTGAGTTGAGAAAATTAAAGGAGGATGGTGGGCAGGGTTTCAGGGATATGGGTAAATTCAATATAGCCCTCCTGGCCAAACAAGGATGGAGACTGATTCAGGAGCCTGGATCACTAGTGGCCCGTCTCCTACGTGCAAAGTATTTCTCGGGCTCGACTTACCTCAAGGCTGAGTTAGGATCCTTCCCTTCCCTTATTTGGAGAAGCATCTGGTCAGCAAGGGGTTTACTTGAGAAAGGCTTATGTTGGTCCATCGGGTCAGGGGCCTCAGTATCAGTATGGAACGACTATTGGTTGTCGGTGCTCCCAGCAAGAAAAGTAGAGTCCGCAGCAACCAACCAGATCTGTTTGGTCTCGGACCTAATCCACCACGAAGATCGAAGTTGGAACACTACGTTGGTCAATTCTGTGTTTACTCAGAATGAAGCCAGCCTAATCCTAAGAATTTGATTACCGAGCTATTCTCAGTTAGATGTTTTCCGTTGGCAGAGAGAGAAATCAGGCATTTATACAGTACGTAGTGGGTAAAAATGCTTATTAAAGATCAGCAATGGAATGATCCTACATATAGCCTCTACAAGTACATTTGGAGTGTTGATTGCCCCCTAAAGATGAGGATTACATAATGGCGTTTTTCAAAAAATTATGTACCTACATTCCATAACCTTATGATTAAGAGAGTGGTCTCTAATCCTGTATGTTCTAGATGTGGGATAGGGGTAGAATACGTCTTGCATGTGATTCGTGATTGTTGGTTCTTGGAGGCTTTATGGAATGCATTGAACGTATACTGGTCTACTACAGCAATGCAATATGATTTTCACGAATGGTTTCTACATCTTTTTCAAAATACAAGTAATTATCTTCATCGCCAGCATATTATTACAGTTTGGGCACTATGGAACTCTAGAAATAAACTGGTGCATGAAAATGTAAACCAAAGGATTGAAGATATTCTTACCCTTATTAAAAGTTATTGTTCAGATATCACCAATCTTGCAGCACCAGTGCGTTATCTCCAGCACCGTAGTTTCTCTGGATGGAGTCCTCCGTCAGGTCCTGACATCAAAGTAAACGTGGATGCGGGTTACAGAGTGCAGACATTAGAATCAAGCTCAGGTATAATCATCAGAAATTGTGAGGGTTTGATAATGGGGGCTGCCTATAAATTTAATCACAACATCACCTCTTCATTTGTGGCGAAGGCGGTGGCCGTGCTACAAGGCCTTGAGTTCGCCGCGGACCTAGGGTTCTGATCTGTGGTTGTAGAAAGCGATTCTCGGACGGTGGTTGCAAAGTTGAACACCAATCTTACTGATTTTTCGGAAATAGGGCAAATAACGAGAGATATTAAGGTTTTTGCTCACCGATTTGATTCGTGTCGTTTCGTATTTAACAGACGCGATGGAAATCGATCGGCACATGCAATGGTGGTGGAGGGCCTTGCGGCGGCTACGGATGGTGCATGGATTGAAGAAGCCCCATCCTCTGTTCAAATCCTTGCCGAGGAGGACCGCCTTTTTCAAGATCCGCCATAGATATATGGTCTCCGATTCTTTTCTGAGGGAGTTTCATCAATACCCGGCTGCGGGCCGAACCCTCGTTTTTCATCTTCCTTTCGTGCTCCTCAAGCTCTGTGTTTTTCAGATATGGAAGATGGTGATGGCTGCGTTTTCGATTTGGGGGCATCTGAGACCCTTCAATGTTTTAGGGCTCTGAAAACTTCTTCAGTTAGCTTTAATTTTAATTAAGGCATCCGACTTTTGATAAAAAAAAGTTATGTGAATTTTAAAAGGTAAAAACTTGAGGTAGGAAAATTGTAGGATATGGTAAAGATAAAAAAAATTGGTGTAATATTGAAATTAAAGAATAGGTGTTTGTTGCAGTACAAGGAACCGCTTCCGAAACAAAGTGTTTGATTCCATAACTGAAAGATGTGATTTTGAAATAAATTTTGGTTTCAGAACAAAGGAAGAACCAACAATAAATAAAAAGTTGATTGGAACCTTATAACGTTCTTAAAACTATAGATAGATTAAAATAAATAGTTATATAGAATTAGGAACCAACAATATAGTAAAATAGAATGAATTGATGCCACAAGATTAAGCTTAGAAATCGATAAAGTTCTTGAAGAACTATGAAAGAGAACACTCTCAAGAAAAGTTTCAATTTATTTCTGTCTATTCGAATTGTAAAAGAGAAAGACCTTTAGAATCAATAGGAATTGAATAGTTTAAGAAAACTCTATAACTTCCTTATTAATGGCAATAAAATTTGAAATAATTAAGTGTAAAGAACCATAATTTAAGGAAAAACGGCCTTGCCTTGAGTAGTCACTAGTCTCAATTGGTATTCATTCTTCTTTTAAAAGGTCAACTAAGAAATTTGAATAGTCAAGTCATGAATTGTAGATTCAAGAATTCTGATGCTAGTAATTGAGTTCCATGTGTCAACTCTTTGTTAAGTCCTCACCGAACCACAATTCAATTTTGTTTTTCATTTTTGCTGACAATTTCAGCTTTCCTTGTATCTAGGTAAAATAAAACACATAATTGTAGTTACCTAATTATAATATCTAAGACACATTAAGATGCAAATGAATGTAAATTTATTCAGATAAATTAAACTATCATGCAATGAATGCTTATAACGGCTAGGAAATTTAGCATGCAAATGAATGTTAATTTATTCATGAAAAGTAAACCATCGTGCAATGAATGCTTATAATAGCTAGGAAATATACACATGAATACTAATTTATTCATGAAAAAACTAATTAAACAAACTATCATAAAAAAATCATACATGCGAAAAAAACAAAAAACAAAAAAGGGATTTGGATGAAAGGATCTTAGCCTCCAAATAAATCCTTGAAGTTGAATTTGCTGGTAACAAATTTGTTCCAAAAATCTCTTAATTTTCATTTCTTTTCGAGTTTTAAAGGGTTCGATTTGTTACAGCTGTGCAACTCAATTATAGGATACTAACAACAACCTAACTATCTTAACTGAATTATAACAGACTGTAACAATCTCAAGAATACAAGCAAGCACATGAATATAAACCTATGTAAAACTATACTTGTAACATTCATCCTACTTCTTGCACCTTCAAGCATCTTGACAAATAATATTGATAGCCTTGTAACATTCAACCGGCTCCCTGCATTTCGACTTTTGATACTATTTTTATAGTTACTTGCGTCTTCATAAAGAAACCATGTAATCATGATCCAAAAACCAGACAACAAACAAAAGAAGTAACACAACTCAAGGCAATATAAAAACAACCATATTCAAGACAAACCAGTCAGAGAAACAACAGCTAATCTTTCGCGAAACCTACAAAACAGAGGTGCTGAGAGAGGCTTTGTAAAGATGTCAGCTACTTGCTCACAAGCTGGAATTTCATTGATTATAAGTTTTCCTAAAGCAAATTTTTCTCGAATGAAAAAGAGATCGAGTTCAACATGCTTGAACTTCGAGTGTAAGACCGGATTGGCAGAAACTGCTACAGCACTTGAGTTATCACACCACAGTGTGGTTGTCTTATCAGGTTTAACAAACAACTCACTTAGTAGTGACTCAAGCCATAATACCTTTGTTGCAGCTGAAGCAACACCTCGATATTCAGCTTCTGACGTGGAACGGGACACCACAGATTGTTTCTTCGACCCCCCAGGCAACATGATTACTTCCAAAAAAACACAGAACCCTGTGGTGGAGCGTCGATCATCAAGGTCAGCTCCCCAATTTGCATCCGCAAATGCTGAGATGGACAAATGTGGTGTGGACACAAACCGTATACCATAATCAAGAGTCCCCTGCAGATACCTCAAGATTGGTTTGACATCCTGAACATGAGTATCAAGAGGATTCTGCATGAACTGGCAAACACGATTAACAGCGAATGCAATTTCAGGCCTAGTAATAACAACATACTGCAATGCCCCAACTATACTTCTGTAATCAGTAGAGTTATCAACAAGACTCCCAATTGTCGCAGACAAACTACAAGTAGAAACCATAGATGTGGGCAATCCTTTTGCATCAGCTAGCCCACTGCGACATAATAACTCAGAGATATACTTACGTTGACTAAGTGCCAATCCTCCTTTAAAATAACATACCTCAATGCCTAAGAAGAAGTGCAGTGAACCAAGATCTTTCAGAGAAAAGGTTTCGTGCAGCCTGTCAATAACGCTTTGCACCTCTTGACTATCACATCATGTGATCACAATATCATCAACGTAGACTAAAAAATACATGACAGTTGAATTTGAACGTTTCACAAACATAGAAGAATCAGATTTAGATAACACAAAACCTTCTGAAATCAAGTATCCCCTAAGCTTCTCAAACCAAGCTCGAGGGGCCTGTTTTAACCCATAAATTGCTTTATTAAGCTTACATACTACCTTACTGGAATCTCCCTGTTCATAGACTGGAGGTTGTATCATGTAAACTTCCTCCAGCAAATCGCCGTTGAGAAAGACGTTGTTTATATCAACCTGTCGCAAACACCAACCCTTTGAAACATCAATAGAGAGAATGGTTCGAACAGTGACGAGTTTAACCACGGGACTAAACGTCTCATGAAAATCATACCCAGCTTGTTGTAAATACCCTTTCGCCACTATTCGAGCTTTATAACGAGATATAGAACCATCTGCATTTCTCTTTATCTTGAAAATCCATTTGCAGGATACTGCCTTCCGATGAGACGGCAACTCAACCAAGGACCATGTGTTATTCCGAACAAGAGCATCGTACTCAGCCTGCGCAGCTTGCTTCCAGTTAGGATCACGAAACGCCTCTTTAATAGACTATGGTTCAACAACAGAATCAGAAGATCCCAAACTCGCAACAAAGATTTTTGGTTTACGAATTCCACTCTTCCCTCTTGTAATCATCGGATGAGCATTTGAAACTGGAAAATCAGAAATTCCAATTGGACTAGGAGCTTCAACACACGGAAACCCTTCAGCTGATTGAACGGATTGAAACCCATCAGTGTGAGCATCAGGTTGTTGAGATAGACCAGCCGAATCACACTCTACACCTGACGCTGCATTCAACCCTAGGGGTACCAAAGAGGAGAAAGGAAGCAGGTCACCGTTAGGAACACCAGGATCTGGGGGTGGAGACAAGCCACCAGACTGTTCGACGAAGGCAGACTCATCACGAACCGAAACAGATCGGAACGATGAACTAGACGTGTCAGAGAAATGTGGGGAAGAAGACAAAAGAGGAGTTACAGTCCGATCCTCAGAAATTTGGGGGTGTGGAGAATGCACGGGACTAAAGCAATCGGGGGAACACGACCCACCACTAGCAGGCCTATCACCAGCAGAAACAGATAAGTCCAACAGGGACACCGGACCAGACCCAGAAGTATCGGAAGATACACGGGCCACAGGACTAGACCCACACGCCTCGGCCGGGTCAGGTTCATCTTGGACCACTAACGGTTCAGGCTCGTCCTGGACAACTTGTGGGTTACTCTCATCACAACCAATTGGGTCACTCTCATTGCGACCAAGTGGCGGATCAGGCCCATCCTAAGTGCCTGGAGAGACTGACACAGCACGGGCTTCTGAAACGTCCCATTGGACCAACGTATTTGGAATAGTAGTGTCATGGGTGGATTTGAAACCAGGCTGAAAAACAGGCCCATTGGCAAGAGAGCTAGCTGAGTGATCCAAACCATTCTGTTCAGGAAATGTAACAACCATGAGAGGAAACTCACTGGGTAATGCACTAGAAACAGTACCCAAACCTTTGTAGAGTTGAGAGTAAGGAAAAATAGTTTCGTCAAAGACAACATGTCTAGATAAGACCACCTTACCCCCAGGAGTAAGACATTTATAACCCCTATGTGACATGCTATATCCGAGAAAAACACACTGCTCAGTACAAAAATTAAGCATATGTTGAATAAAAGGACGCATCAAGGGGTAACAAGCACAGCCAAAAGTCCTTAAAAACTCATAGTCAGGAATGCTTTTGAACAAGACCTCATGTGGAGATTTTCCTTTAAGTACAGGGGTTGGTAACCGATTAATTAAGCAAATGGATGTGACAAACGCATAACTCCAAAATTTCATTGGCAAGCCTGCCTGAGCTATCAATGCCAGACTCATTTCCATTATATGACGATGTTTCCGTTCGGCTTTGCCATTTTGTTCAGAGGTGCTGGGACACGTTATCCGGTGAAGAACACCACGCAAGCGCAACCAACTCGCAAGAGCTTGAAATTCTCCACCACCATCCGTTTGAAGAGCCTTAATTTAGCACCCAAATTGCATTTCGTCTAATTTGTAAAAATCAAGAAAACACTGATACACATCCGATTTTTTCTTTAGAAGATACAACAAGGAGTACCGACTATACACATCAACAAAGGAGACATAATAACTAAAATTTTCAGAAGCAACATGGGCTGGGCTACAGACATCGGACACGACAAGTTGAAAAGGAGCATCGTATGTAGTAGTAGACAACAAAAAAGGGAGTTTGTGAGCCTTTCCATGTAGACAAGTTGGGGCATTGCAGTATGTTGGTATTACTAGGCCTGAAATTGCATTCGATGTTAATAGTGTTTGCCAGTTCATGCAGAATCCTCTTGATACTCATGTTTAGGCTGTCAAACGAATCTTGAGGTATCTGCAGGGGACTCTTGGTTATGGTATACGGTTTGTGTCCACACCACATTTTTCCATCTCCGCGTTTGCGGATGCAAAGTGGGGAGCTGGCCTTGATGATCGACGCTCCACCACAGGGTTCTGTGTTTTTCTTGGAAGTAATCTTGTTGCCTGGGGGTCGAAGAAACAATCTGTGGTGTCCCGTTCCACGGAAGAAGCTGAATATCGAAGTGTTGCTTCAGCTGCAACAGAGGTATTATGGCTTGAGTCGCTACTAAGTGAGTTGTTTGTTAAACCTGATAAGACAGCCACACTGTGGTGTGATAACTCAAGTGCTGTAGCAGTTTCAGCCAATCCGGTCTCACACTCGAAGTTCAAGCATGTTGAACTCGATCTCTTTTTCGTTCGAGAAAAAGTTGCTTCAGGAAAACTTATAATCAATGAAATTCCAGCTTGTGAGTAAGTAGCTGACATCTTTACAAAGCCTCTCTCAGCACCTCCGTTTTGTAAGTTTCGCGAAAGATTAGTTGTTGTTTCTCTGACTGGTTTGTCTTGAATTGTGGTTGTTTCTATATTGCCTTGAGTTGTGTTACTTCTTTTGTTTGTTGTCTGGTTTTTGGATCATGATTACAGGGTTTCTTTATGAAGACGCAAGTAACTATAAAAAGAGTATCAAAAGTCGAAATGCAGAGAGCTGGATGAATGTTACAAGGCTATCAAGATTATTTGTCAAGATGCTTGAAGGTGCAAGAAGTAGGATGAATGTTACAGGTATAGTATTACATAGGTTTATATTCATGTGCTTGCTTGTATTCTTGAGACTGTTACATTCTGTTATAATTCAGTTAAGATAGTTAGGTTGTTGTTAGTATCCTATAACTGAGTTGTTCAACTGTGTAGGTCTCTAACAGTGTATAAATATGACTCGGTCCTATTTGGGATATTACGAGTGTTCTTAATAAAACTTACGAGAGTACCGTCTCTCTTCTCTAAATTCTCTCTCTCTCGTTCTTTTTCTATTTCTTCTTTCTTCTTCTTCAACCGTTCGTCTCTCACTCCACCTGGATTTCTACACGATTGTACTCTCGACTCCTTTTCTGTTCTTCACAGATCGTTTAAGAGCTTCCGATTTGACTATGTTCCTTGACTCCTTTTGTTTCACCAGGAGTGGTGAGTTTAATGCTTGATTTTTCGTATTTAAAATTTATTAGTTGTTAAACTTTACAAGTTCAAAAAAAATGTTTGTTAGATTATAAATTTCTTTCACAGTTGATATAAATTGAAGCCGAAACAGAGGTTGGTTGATATAAATTTCTTTCACAGTTGGAAAGCTTAGAAAAATATAACCTCAAATGATAAAGGGAGTACGTTACTTCAGAAACACCGCTCCTTGTTCGTAAACGGATAAACGTGCTCACATCATCAAACTCCAAGCTTTCAACATGTTGTGAATTGGGCATCATCTTAGCTCGTCTCCCCAGGGTTTGGTCCATGAAATCTTGAAAACAATCATAGTATTCTCATTCTCTTTGCCTCGGAAAAGTTTATAAGCCTGAAGCAGATCAAATCTGCAGCAATACCAAGGCATTGGGGTATTCACCGAAGAAAGCTTAGCATTTCAAAAAGAAGATCTTAGAGAAATCGGGTTTAGTGGCGGGGATTTCAGAGGTGAGAGAAGAATCGGAAGGTGTTATGTTCGTTTTGGAGGGAAGTGGGGAAATAGGTGTATTATACTTTCGAGATAAACGTCAGGGTTCGAACCCATACAAGATGAGGAGCATTCTTGATCATTCAACCTATTCGTGTTCGACCTATTTGTGGATTTTTGAGCCGACTTTATAAATTTTGGACTTTTCGGAAAATAACCAAAACCCTAGGAATAATGATTGAGACCTTTTTTCTTTTTTTCTTTTCACTTGTCCTTTAGTATAGGTGCATCCAAGGACATATCATATGAGTTGGTGGTGAGCACCGAAAACCTCACTCACAACCCATATTTAGGCAACAATCGGGCAATGCTACTTTCCAACTTCGGGTGGGCGGAGCAGCCATCCTTCTATCTAACCATTGCTCCGATCGTTGTCGATCCAAGTACGAGCTGGTCCACACCTTTCGCACCAATCAAGCAACAAATGTGTGTATGAAGAAGAAGAAGACGAGCAAGGCACCGTCGGCATCACGTTGTTCAAACATCTCATTACGGTCGCCAGAGAAGCCTTGAAAAAAATATCTCAACACTTTCTCCTTTCGTTCTTCCCTCTTGTCGGAAAAGTTCCGTGTTGTTGCTTCTTTGGTTGCAAGAAAGTTCTTCACAAAAAAAGTACTCTTTTTACTTTGTTAGTTTAAAAAAGTTTGATCATTTTCAGAAGTTACTGATTTCAGTACATTTTAATTGTTATTCGAAATTTTAAGTAAAAATGGAAATTATATCTCATCTCACTAGCAAAAGGTCGAACTTGGATACGTATTCTAAGAGAATATTAAAGGAATGTACCCAGGTTTGGTTAATTCGGTCCTACTGGTTAGGTTTTGAATAAAAGAAATTTATAATGAGTTGGTTTTGCAGCCCCTCAACCTAAGTTATAGTTTAACCAAAATAAAATATTTTTAACTATATTTTATGAAAAATATAGATACTAATATAACTTTTTAAATAAATTTTAACTATATGGAATGATAATTTGGGTCAACAAATACAACTCCTTATTGTTTAAAAAAATAATGACAAAATTATTTAAATATAATTATAAAATATAGATACTAATATAACAAAAATTTTAATATTTTATAATCATACAATAATAGTAATTTAGGCTTTCAAATGGTCACAACCTCACCCTTATTGGGCTTAGGTTAAGTAAGCAAACTGTAGAAGTATAAGGTTGCAAAAAGGATAAAAATATTTAACCTAAAAATGGGTTTGGAAAAATATAGTGAACCCGATTAAAGTACAAATTATTCGGGTTTGAATATAAAGAACAGTTTTAATGGATAAAAAAATGTTATTTTTTTAAGAGATGTAAATTCGAACAATTTTACTTACACAATATAGATAAGTTTACGATTTTAAAAATTATTATCATGAGATTAATTTTTTTAATATATGAGATTAATTTTTTAAAAAATCATGAGAGTACATTAATAATACTAAACAATGTTTTTTTAAAATAGGGATATCTATACATTGAAGTTGAGTTTTTTTAAATCCTACGTGTAAAACTCTTTGATCAGTGATCGAGCAATTATATAGTTCAGGGACAGCTGTTTCCAAATTTTTTATATTAAAAACATATAACGATATTTATCTATTTATACCCCCAAATTTTAGTTTAGTTAGACATTATCCCTTTATTTTTATGACTTTAAATTTTATCCCCTAAGTTTTGTAGAACTAATATTTTGATAAAATAATTGAAAAATATTTTGGACTAATTTGAAAAGAATTTAAAACATATATTTGAGTCTAAACAACTTGAAAATAAGTTTGAGGCTTTTTAAAAGGTTTTTGGCAAAGTTTTGAATGCTTTAAAATAGTCAAACTTGACTTTTCAGCAAGCCCGTATCGATACGGTATACCCCGTAACGATACACTTTTGCCCAAGTTTTGATTCTGCCAAAACTCGTATCGATACATGTGAGACCGTATCGATACGGATAGGGATCATTTCGATACGCCCCTTAAGCGTACTGATCCTTGTTTTAACAACCCCAATGGTTATTTCCCAACGGTCTTTTAAATGACATACCGTACCGATACGCCCTCAAGCGTATCGATACGCTTAGGTTGGCAAGAGCCCAACGGCTAGTTTCTGAAGAAGAGCGTACTGATACGATTCCTCGTGTATCGATACGGAAGGCTTCAAAACTGCATTTAATGTGGGAAATAAAGTCTCCAACGGCTCCAATTCAACCTCAATGGCTAGTAACGGCTACAAACTCATTAAGGAGTATAAAAGGGACCTCTATGCATCAAAAGAAGGCTAATGCTTCAATTGTAATACAACATATGATCAAAATGTGTCTTAGTGCTTAATTGTAAATTCCTTGTATAGATAAACACTAGTGAGCCAAAATTGTTATATTTGCTCAAGTGTTTTTAGGATTGGGTGAGAGCTTAATTGTACAAACTGTAATGCCCCGGGTTTAGGGGTCGGATGTTACACGGGTGAATCGGGTTTGAGACGTGGGCTCGTTTTAAATTAAACTAGGCTTTGGTTTTAATTAAAAAGGGTTTGTGGCTCATTAAGGTCAAATTAGTAATTTCAAAATAAAGGAAGATAAGGTGAGAAAAAGGAGACTTTTGAAAATGTTTTCATCACCTTCTTCTTCAAACATTTAGCGTCAAAACCGTCCTTAACCCCTAAACACTATTCCATCAAATCCCTCCACCATATCAAGTGTTTTCATCAAGGTAAGACCATTTTTGACTTGTCCTCTTCATTCCTAGCACATTGATGGTTTTAGTTTTAAGAAAACACCATTGTTGAGATTTTGTGGTTTTCAAAGTTTTGAAGAAGATGATGAAACTTTAATGGCTTTTTGATGTGTTTTTAATTTGTAGAGTTAAGTTATGATCTAATCTTTCTCTAAGGTACCTTATAACTTAAAATGGTGGGGTTTCATCAAAAATCTCGAAATAGGTTTTTTAGGGTATTTTAAAAGGGTCAAAACTTGAGTTTTGGTATGGTTTTGTAAAAGGGAGTTAGGCTGGTGTTATAGTGATACTAGAAGGTTGTTTTGAGGGTGTTTAATGATGTTTTGAGTGTTGGGATCATTGGTTTTCTGTTGGGTTATTAGGGAGTACGAAAATGGGATTTATGGTATTGGCTTTGGTTTGAAATTGTAAGAATTTGGCTTGTTGTTGTGAGTTGGGGTTGTGACAGTGTTTTGTGGTGATTCGGTTGAGTAATGAATTGTTTTTGATTGGTTAGAATCAAGGGAAACTGTTGGAGAGGTTTCAGGCACGATTTCGAGGAATTTGGAGACTTGAGATCGGTGTTTCGGCTTTCGTTTGGGTTTCATCGGTGAGTGGAAATTTTTTGAACTTGATTTGATTTTGAAAAGGGTTCTTGGGGGTTTGGGTGGAGTCTAGAGGGCTAACCTAAACCCAAGTGTAAGTTTGCTAAATTTTACCTTGATTGTTAAGTATTGGTGTATGAACAATTGTTGAGATATTGTGTGAATTGTGGATTTCCTTTACTTCCGTTTGATGTTGTTGTGTAGTCGTTGTTGGTGTCGAACCTCACGTGATGGTTTTCGTTACAACGGTGATGTGTGGTCCCACCGGTAGTGACTAGTAGAAGAGTACGGTGATGTTTGATCCCATCAGAAAACTACTAGTCGAACGGTGATGTGTGGTCCTACTGTGTTTTGGTTGTGCATGTGCAAACCATGTAATTGTGTTGTTGTGCCTCTTTTCGTGCATTTAAATGGTTTACTTTTCATTTAAGAAATGTGTTTTGAAAACTGCATTGTTGATGAGTGTTTGGAGCTTAGCTCACTAAGCTTTCAAGCTTATGCTCTCTTTTTTCCAACATGCAGATCGTTGGAGTTTCGGAAGGCAAGTGGGAAAGGGAGGAGCTTTTTGGAGTTCTAGAGTAGCTCAAGTATGGTTTAAGTATTTGTAATAATGCCTAGACAATAGGGGGTATTAGACTTGTATGGGGTTGGAGTTCAACTCCTTAGTTTGGCTTATTGATGTTTTAGCATGCTTGGTTGGATGACGCTATGTGTTTTTGTATGAGCGTTGTTAGATTCATATGTGTTGGTTTTTTGATGTTATTGCCTGTGATGTGGATTGTAAACCATGCTTGTGTTGTTGCCTAAATGTTGAGTGGATCAAACGATCTATATAAACCAAGATGGGGTGAATTGGATTTTTAGACTTTTTGGTAGTGGAATTGATAAATAAAAATGATAGACAAGGGAATTTAAAGTGGTTCAAGTTCCAATAGAACTCTACATCCACTACCTTAGCATCACTAAGGATTTTCAACAATTCCACTAATTGCTCTTCCTCTTTTCTATGCTAAGGAGGTAACCGTTACAATATCGGTCAAATTTCTACCCAAAATTTGACCCAATCCTCACACAAGAATTACAAAGAAGTTGATGGATAAACAAGTATCTCTCAATACACAAAGTAGCCCAATTACAAGCACTCAACCCAATTTGAAAGGATAAGAATGGAAATTACAATCTCACAATTGGGGTTTACAAGAAATAATGGGATTTAGGCTCAATTGCTTAAATTTGATGTTTGGATGTTTGCTTTAAGATCAATAGTTGTTGCTGAAGCTTTTAAAGGTCCCTTTTATACCTTCTCATTGAATTCTAGCCATTGTGGTTGTTGCATTCATCAATAGAGCCTTTGGGGATGTTGTCTTCCCTCCATAAATGCAGTCTGCAACCACCCGTTTCGAAACGCCCGATCCTGTATCGAAAGAGACCAAAAAAGAAAGAGATGTTAGGGTGCATTAAAGAGACCGTACTGAAACGGTCATGAACATTTCGATATGCTAAGAGCTCGTTTTGAAACTCGTTTCGAAACACTTTGCCACTGTCAAGGCCTGTACCGAAACATCTTGGAAGCGTTTCGATACGCCTTATCGACAAGTATGAAATCAGTTAAAAACATCAACGGTCATATTTTTTAAATCAGGTTTGAATGCCGTTTCGAAACGTTTGAGGTCGTTTCGATACTACCGTATCGAAACGGGTCAAACCGTCTCGATGTTCTTAAATCGTTTCGAAACCCGTTTCGAAACAAAGTTTCACAGTTTCAAAACCATTTCGATACACGTTCCGAAACATAGGTTCACAGTTTCAAAAGTGTTCAAGAATGCCTAAGGCCGTTCCGAAACGGTGACTCGAAAATTACTATTTTGGCTTCAAAAACACTTAGAAAAGTTTTGACAAATTAAGTATTTAATTAGCCATTTCCCTTTAAATATATAGAGAGGTTTGAGGACTTAAAAATTTGTTTTCTCATTTTCAATTTAATCCTTAAATTATTTAGTTATATCAAAATCAATTTATCGGTTTCACAATCTCCCCCTTTTTGATATAACAAAACCAAAGTTAGAATTTTTAAGAGTTTTGAAAATCTTGAATACATTCTAACTCCCCCCCTCAATTTAAGATGGGTTTTAAAGTTTTGAGAAGATTTAAAATCCAAGTTTTTAAACTCAAAAACACTTAAAAACGAATTTTGGCTCTTAGATTACTTCTCCCCCTTTTTGTTAGATCAAAAATAATAAACAAGGCTCAAAAAGAAGAAACAAGGTTAAAAGCAATAAGCAACATAATATAGATTCATAGAATTCAAATATCCAAAACATAAAACTTAAACAATAAAGTTCAAAGCTTAATCCCAAACAAAGTAATCAAAGCATAGGTTCATAAAACATAAAGGAAATAAAGATGCAAACTTAGTCCTAATATGATATGACATGAAAAACCTAAGCCTCGTCGTCGTCACCATCACCATCCAAGGAATCATCATCGTTCCTAGCTTGAGAGTGCCGAAAAGCCATCCATTGACCATAGAAGGTAGAGAATGACAAGTCCATAGATTGATGTTGATTCTCAAGGGAGGTGAGACGATCCTCCACGGATTGCAATCAAGTATTTATAGCACAAAGACCTGACTCCATTGTGTTGAACCGCTCGGTGAGAAAAGCCATAAGACCTTCATTGTTAGGACCCGGAGCTTGTGGTTGAGGTTCAACATGAGGTGGAGGGGCATCCCTATTAACTCGTACCCATTGGTTTTTTAAGATTTGAGAAACCCAAGTAGCAAAACACATAATCTATACAAAATTAAAATTTTCTAACCTAGGTTTCGAATAAAAATTGAAGGAAAAAGAAAAAGATGAAAATATACCTTAGATTGGGATTTTGGGTGAATAGATGGAAAAACTTGCACAAGATTGTTGATGCTTGCTTAGACTTGAGTTTGTGTGTAAAAGCCCTCAAGATTTGGTGAAAAACAATAAGGTTTAGAGGGTTTTTATAGGAAAACCCGATCTAGGGTTTTTAGGGTTTTGAAGAAATTTTAATTAAAGTGAAACTTTAACATTAAAAGCCTTCTTTAAAGCTGTCAGCAAACCCGTTTCGGAACAGGTTTCAACCGTTCCGAAATGTTGGCACCGAAATATTGACTAACGTTTCAAGACCAGCTGACCGTTCCGATACGGCTTTGACCGTATCGAATCCCACGTTGACTCGTATCAAAACACGTTTCGATACACCCCTTGGCAGTAGCAAAACTGTTTCAAAACCCTGTGAAGACGTTTCGAAACACCCTTCTCTCAGATGGATTTTTAAGGTACCCGTATTGAAACAGTTGGACCCATTTCGATACACCTAGGCCTGGAAGTGCAGATTAGGCTCTAAAATTGTAGAAAAATGGATTTTTTGAAGTCCTAATTTGCATGAATGACATGAATGAGCAGTAAAGACATGTATAAACAAAACATACTCCCCCTAACTATTAGCATGGAAGGAATTAGGAGTAAAAACAAATAAACATGACATTTTCAAGAGATCAAGCAATTTAAGCACAAAAAGTGTCCTAAAAGGTCAAGATAGGCTAGTTAGAACTAACTCTCTCCTTAGGGACCAAAAACGATCTTTATCTAAAGGCTTTGTAAAGATGTCCGCTAGTTGGTTTAAGGTGTCAACATACTCTATAACAACATCTTCCTTAAGGACATGATCTCTAATGAAATGATGCCTTATTTCTCTATGTTTGGTTATAGAGTGTTGGATGGGATTTTTTGTCAAACATATGGCACTAGTGTTATCACACTTAAGGGGTATGGTTTCAACTTTAATACCATAATCTAAGAGTTGTTGCTTCATCCAAATGACTTAAGCACAACAACTCCTTAAGGATATGTACTCGGCTTCGGTGGTAGAAAGAGCTACACTATTTTGTTTCTTAGAGAACCAAGATATGAGTGTTGCGTGTAAAATAGTCTATCGCAATTGCAGTGCAAGTGTACACGTCGCAAGTAATAAAGTGATACTAAGTATCGGATATCGTCTCCACAGGGATTGGGCTAATGACTTCACCTTGATTTACTGCACGAAGTAAAGGAAATATTTTAGAGAGTTGTCACGAATAATAAAGTAAAACGTAAATAAAAAGATTGGGAAATCAAGATAGAGAGAATGGGCCGGTATTGAATTGTTCGGTAGTGTAGGTATTGAATTGCTTAGGATCTCCAGCTCTGTCGTTGCTCCCGTCGCCGACAGCACCTGTCGCGACGTCTGTCCGTTAGTTGTCGCGGCAGCAGACACTAACTCAGTACTTCAAGCTTGGCAAGAATCCCAGATCTGCCTTGCCCTATCCCTAGGCACAAGTCTGTCGATGAACACGTCTTTGATGATACCTCCCGGCGTGAATCGAAGGATGAACACCGATGTGTATGAATTCTTCCTTAGCCACTTAACCTCGCCTTATCCCTAAGCACGAGATGGTTCAACTATAAACTAGAGAACGCGCTTTTATCTCTTTCGTATACTTAACTCTCCCGATGCTAAGTAAATAGATAACCTCACAATGCTCTCCCGATGCTCTTGCAAGATATTAAAACCAAGATAAAAGAACTTGAAGTTTATTTATTTGAAACTGAAAAAATCCTAAAACAAAGCAACCCTTGCAACTACTTTACAAAACAACCCGTAACCCTAGGGGGAATTTAGAACATGTCGGAGACAGGTGGACGGCAGGGTTTTGGTTTCGGTTATGGGGTAGTCGGCTCTGCCCTAGGTTTAATCTATGCCCTTTATATAAGCTTTGGGCTCAAGTTATCTAAAGTAACAAGGATTACAACTTTAATTAAAAGTAAGACTCTAATAAAGATTAAATCTCTAAAGTATCCTACTTTCTAGCCGCCTCCTTGCTTTTAGGAATTTCCTCTCTTTTGAGCTTTGGCTTGACATATCTTTTGATCCGGGGCTTGGAAAATTATTTGGCTGCCACACGACAGACGAGCAGATTTTTCTCTATCTATCGATATCCACTTCATTTTTCCTCTTCAATAATCTACTGTCACCATGCTGTCGTGACGGGTCCATGACAGGTTCGTCTCCTTCAGCTGCTTGTTCAGTTCCGCCTTCCTGCTTATCTGCCCTTCGCCTGCCTTCATCGTCAACCTTGGCAGCTACCTGCAAAATACACCATCTTTTAGTAGAATCCGTGCCTTTTATATAATTGTGATATTTAATTGAAAACTATCCTAAATGCAATGAAATGATGCTTGAATGCAGCAGAAATATGGGTTAAAAGGGTGTAAATAATAGAACTTTTACACACTCAACAATGAGCATACTACCTAAGAACTGACAAGTTCCCGAAGTACTTTTCCTATCGATTTTACATCCCCCATAATCCGCATCTGAATAAGCATGAAGGTTGAAGGTGAAGTCTCTAGGGTACCTAAATATTCTCTTAACGGCTATAAGGTGAGACTCTCTAGGACTAGCTTGAAACCTAGCACACAAGAAAACACTAAACAAGATATCTGGTCTACTTGCGGTAAGGTAAAGCAATGATCCAATCATAGAACGGTAAAGCTTAGAGTCAACACACTTACCTCCTTCATCTTTTTCAAGCTTTGTAGATGAGCTCATAGGTGTGGCTTAAGGCTTTGCAATCTCCAAGCCAAACTTCTTGAGCATATCCTTGATGTACTTTGCTTGATTGATGAAGGTGCCATCCTTCCTTTGCTTGATTTGGAGTCCCAAAAAGAATGAGAGCTCCCCCATCATGCTCATCTCGAATTCACCTTGCATTAACTTAGCAAACTCTTTGCAATGACATTCATTAGTAGATCCAAAAATAATGTCAACATAAATTTGTACTACTAAGATGTCATTTTTATACCTTTTTATGAAAAGTGTAGTGTCCACCTTACCTTTTTCAAAACCTTTTTCAATAAAAAAGTTTGAAAGTCTTTCATATCAAGCTTTAGGAGCTTGTTTTAAGCCATAAAGAGCTTTAGTAAGTTTGAAAACATGATTTGGAAATTTTGAGTCTTCAAAACCTGGAGGTTGTTCCACATACACTTCCTTATTTAAAAACCATTTAAAATGCGCTTTTAACATCCATTTGAAAAAGCTTGAAATCATGATAACATGCATATGCAAGTAACATCCTAATGGCTTCCATTCTAGCTACGGGAGCATAGGTTTCATCAAAATCAATTCCCTCTTCTTGAGCGTAACCTTGTGCTACTAATCTAGCTTTATTTCTCACAATGTTACCACTCTCATCTAGTTTGTTCCTAAAGACCCATTTAGTTCCTATAGTAGATTGATTACTAGGCTTATCAACTAATGTCCAAACATTACTTCTCTCAAATTGATTTAACTCTTCTTGCATAGACAAAATCCAAAAATCATCTATTAATGCTTCTTTTACATTCTTAGGCTCTATGCATGAGATAAATGCAACATGATTCATAAGTTTAAGAGAAGATTTAGTGGTTACCCCCTTGGATGGATCACCCGAGATTTCACCACCTTTGACATAGTTCAACTCCCTTGGGTAGCTCACTTCCTTTTCCTCAAGAGCCAAGTCCTTCAAGGCTTCAAGAGGTGGATCTTGTGTATCCTCTTCTTTTGTTGGAATCTCATCCTCCTTTGAAGTTTGTCTTCCATCAAAGGCATTAATGATTCCTACATCATCATCATCACAAGAATCCTTCCTTGGAAGGAGGTTATCATCGAATACAACATGTATAGATTCTTCTCCTACTAAAGTTCTCTTGTTAAATACACGATAGGCTTTAGAGGTTAAGGAATATATTATGGAAATAGCTTCATCACTCTTTGCATCAAATTTACCTAAGTTGTCTTTTCCATTATTTAAAACAAAACACTTGCAACCAAATGAATGAAAATAGCTAATATTAGACTTTTTAGATTTTAAAATCTCATATGGTGTTTTCTTTAAAAATGGCCTAATCATTACTCAGTTTACAATGTAGCAAGCGGTGTTTGTGGCTTCCGCCCAAAAATATTTAGGTAAATTGTTTTCACAAAGCATGGTTCTAGCCATTTCTTGTAAAGTTCTATTTTTCCTCTCAACTACCCCATTTTGTTGAGGAGTTTGAGGGGCCGAAAAATTGTGGCTAATGCCATTTTCATTTAAAAACTCTTCAACCCTAGATTTTGAAATTCGGTTCTATGATCACTTCTAATATGAGAAATTCTAAGTTCAAGATCATTTTGGGTTAATTTTGAAAATGTGATGAATTTTTCTAAAGCCTCATCTTTAGTACTTAAAAATAGAACCCAATTAAATCTAGAAAAATCATCAACAAGCATAAAATCATAAGATTTACCACCCAAGCTCATAGTCCTAATAGGCTCAAATAAATCCATATGAATAAGTTGTAAACACCTACTTGTAGAAACGTCATTAATGGATTTAAAGGATGACTTATGTTGTTTACCCTTAGAGCATGCATCACAAATTTTATCATTTGAGAACATAATTTTGGTTAAACCTCTAACTAGATCTAGGGAAACTAATTTTTCTAAAACACTAATGCTAGCATGTGTTATCCCATCGGAAAACTACTAGTGATGGTTGTCGTTACTACGGTGATGTGTGGTCCCATCGGTAGTGACTAGTATAAGAGTACGGTGATGTGTGGTCCATCGGAAAACTACTAGTTGAACGGTGATGTGTGGTCCCACCGTGTTTTGGTTGTGCATGTGCAAACCATGTAATTGTGTTGTTGTGCCTCTTTTCGTGCATTTAAATGGTTTACTTTTCATTTAATAAATGTGTTTTGAAAATTGCATTGTTGATGAGTGTTTAGAGCTTCGCTCACTAAGCTTTCAAGCTTATGCTCTCCTTTTTCCAACATACAGATCGTTAGAGTTTCGGAAGGCAAGTGGGCAAGGGAGGAGCTTTTTGGAGTTCTCGAGTAGCTCAAGTATGGTTTAAGTCTTTGGAATAATGCCTAGAAAATGGGGGTATTAGACTTGTATGGGGTTGGAGTTCAACTCCTTAGTTTGGCTTATTGATGTCCTAGCATGCTTGGTTGGATGATACTATGTGTTTTTGTATGAGTGTTGTTAGACTCATATGTGTTGGTTTTTGATGTTATTGTCTATGATGTGGATTGTAAACTATGCTTATGTTGTTGCCTAAACGCTTGTGTTTGAAGGCTTGTGACCTTGATCCATGAATGCTTATGTGTCTGTTTAAAAGCATATAAAACTTGTTATATAAGTGTTTGCCTTTTTATGAATGAAATGGTTTAATTATGTATGCCTTTATGCAAGTCTCCTACCCAAGTGCTTATCTTGTGTTGTATGCCAGGTTTGTTTGGTTAAGTAGCACCGTATGTTTAGTTTTGGTTGCTAAATGATGTATGAGTGTTGGTATGTTGCTAGTCGAGTCGTAAATTGCATCTAGAGTTGAGTCTTGGTGAGTTTTGCAGTACAAGGTGTATCAGTACGCCCAAGGGCCGTATCGATACAGTCCTACACTTTGGACTTTATTTTAGGCTTAGCATATCGGTTCACGAGGGTGTATCGATACGCCAAAAGCTCTCTGGAAATCTGAGAAATTGACGAGATTTTAGCATATTGGTACGGGTCATAGGTGTATCGGTACGGTCATTGTTGTTTGACCGTGAGAAGTTGACCATTGAGGGCGTATCGGTACGGTCAACCAGTGTACCGATACAGTCTCCTTAGGTTGACTTTGGGTTGTTGACCAAGTGTGTAACGCCCCGGTTTTGGGCTCAGAAGTTTTGGGCGTTGACCGGTTCGGTCAAAGTGCTGATCGAATATATAAGAGTGAATTTAGGAAAGCCTAGTTCGGGTTGCATTAAAAATATGGGAAAATGTTCTAAAATCACCTTTTAATATATATAAGTGAACTGTGAAATCAATTTTGGAAAATGAGGTTCGGAAGGGTGAAATTTTGGCTAGTGACCAAAATGTAATTTTTGAAAGTTCGGTGACAGTTTTATAAAGGATTGAAACTTTGAATCTTTAAGGAGCTATTATTCCAAAAAGAGTTTTTCCAGATTTTTCTAAGATATTTTGAGGTATTATTCTGATTTTTAAACATAAAGAAAGAGGAGGGAAAGCCATTTTGACTATTTCATAACTAACTTTCCATTTTCTCTCAATTTTTCTTTTCTCTCATTTTCTCTCAACCCAAACACATTTCTCCAGATTTTCTCATCAGATTTTGTCACTCAAATCACTCATTTAAACTCTCTTTTGATTCCTAAACATCACATCAACAAAACCTGTCAATTTGCTAGTTGATTCTTCAAGCTTTTTGGTTCCAAAAAGGGAGAAACTCAAGTTTGGAGGTAAGAACGTCCTTCTTCTCTAAACTCTCAGTTCTTTACTGAAATTCCTAAGTTCTCAATCCTTGATTTGTGATTTGTTAAAGGCTTTTCAATTGAAATCTTGATTTTGGCTTAAAATGCAAGATTTGCTTGATTTTGGTGAAATTTTCGTGTGATCTGTTTGGGCAGTGTTTTGAAGTGTCAAATTGATGTTAAATGAATGCTAAATTGATTAGAAGTTGAGGTTTAATTAATGCAATCCCGGATAGGTTGAATTTCCTAAGTTTGGCTTGAGTTTTTGGTTGTTTTTGGAGTGTTTTTGGTGATCTGTTATACCTGGAGGTATAAGGACGTGTTTGTGATCATTTTGGATGTTAATTGATGTTTAAAAATGGTTAGAAGTGATGGATCTTGGCTGGGTTAAGTTTTGGGAGTGTTTGGAGGTGATTTTGGTTGTGTTTGGTAGCCGAAATGTTGATTTTGTGATGAGCAGCGAGTTTGGTTGTGTTGCTGCTGTTCTTAATGCATAATGATGCATTAATCCTCTGTTGTTATGTGCTTGAAATAGGGAGTTTGATCCGCGAGCTTTAGAGGTGGTGCGGAAGGTTTCGGATGCTTGGAAGGCTTGTTGGCTAGCCTTGTTTTGTGTATCGGTGAGTGAAGTTGGGTTTTCAGCTTTTAAACCAAGGTTTGAAGGTTTTGAGAGCTTAGTTTAAGTCTAAACAACTTTGCTAAGCTCAAGAGTAAGTAAATGGATTTCTTTCTTGGTTTGTGTTATGAATTGGCTTTTTAGGCAATTGTGGTTGATGTTTGAAATGCAAGGGTTTTGCATGATTTAAATTCTGTTTTGAAAGCATATTTTAGCATGGTTTAATGTTGGTTTTGAAAGCCATATGTGAAGGATGCTCAAGGTAAGAGATCCTTGGTTTTATACATTGAAAATGTGGTTTTGATGCATGGTGTTGCATGAAGTTTAATGGCTATGTGTAATGCTTTAAAACAGTGAGTTAATGATGGTAAATGATGGTTTTTGCATTGTGGTTATGCATGTGAATCATTGGACTAATGTGGTAAGGTGGTTATATTGGCAAGTGATGTAAGTGGTTCTTGGTTCTTTGATCGGATATAGTTAGCCGGCTATAGGATTGGGTGCACCATGAATAAAGTCGCCTTGGAGGTGGAGTGGTTAAGAGTGAACCGGTAAACTCCCTTCAAGTATCCTAACGAGATGGTTAAGGTCATAATGGAGGTTGATTGCCCATTCGAGGACCTTGGTTAAGCAAAGGTTGTATGGTTGTTAAAAGTCCATACATGGGAACCTTGTGCTTGTTGAGATCACAATGGCGGAGTTAAGTCCATGTGTGGATCTTGTGTAGGGTGTCCCGGATCTCGTTAGTGATGTTATACAACTACCAATCGGTGAATGCAAAGGTTGTATGGTGTTTGAAAGTCCATACATGGGAACCTTGTGCATGTCAAGGTTGTATGGTGTTTGAAAGTCCATACATGGGAACCTTGGGAAAAGTCAAGGTTGTATGGTGTTTAAAAGTCCATACATGGGAACCTTGGGAAAAGTGGAGGTTGTATGGTGTTTGAAAGTCCATACATGGGAACCTCGGGAAAGCTAAGGTTGTATGGTGTTTAAAAGTCCATACATGGGAACCTTAGGATGGTGAGGTCAAATGGTGTTTAAAAGTCCATTGGAGACCTTGGATTGGTAGTGTGTATGAAGCGTGGGGGACAACGCTTGTGATCCGCGTATCCGATTGGATGTTGAGTTGAAAAGTGAATGTGGTTGATCACTCGAAAGCCAATATGATGCTCTTGATTATAAAGAAGCATGTAATGCTTGAAATGATGCATAATTGCATGAGAAGCATGAGATGCTTGAAAAGATGCATGGTTGCATGGAATGTGTATAATGCTTGTGAATGCATGTTACTTGTTAAGTTGAACAAGTGTTGATTATCATTTGGTAAATGATGCATGTGTGCATGAAATCTCTTAAATGCATTGGAGTTATGTAAGACTTGTTTTAAAAGGCATGTGATGATGATGTTGTGGTTCATATATTGCCTTGGTTTAATGCATGTGTTGGATTACTTGAGTAAATGGTTTTAAAGGGTTTCTTGCTTGGAATGTTTTCAAGTATAATAAAGGTATGTTGTGAAATGGAAGTGTTTTCCAAGGTTTTGAATTTTAACTTTGCATATGGTGTTTATGCATGGAATGGTTAAATGGTTGAAATTGCAATTTGTGCTTTGAAAAGGTTTTCTTAGCTTGCTAAGCTAAGGGTTGGTTTTCATGTATGTGCAATGAATGGTTTAAGCATGATGTTAAAAAGGGGTTTTCAAACTTTGTTTGGTAAACAAATCGAGTTGCTTTTCAAAGAGGTTTTATGACTCGCTGCATTGATGGTGTTTTGGTTTTGAGCATTCCTCACTAAGCATTATGTGCTTACGCTCCTTTTTGTCCATCAATGCAGATTCTTGAAGTTTGGACAGCGAGAAGCAAGGGATTCAAGGAGGACTCCACTTGAGATGTATGTCTCGGCTAATAGCTATAGTTAATAAAGGCAATGGGGTAAAATCTCTCGGATTGTTGTTTATGTGTTCGTATATGTTCGGACAAGAATGGTTTTATGTTGTTGTTAATGTTATTGGAACATGCTTTGGCCTTAATGAGATTGATTTGGAAGTTTAAGCTTGAATGGTTGCTTGTGTAGGAAGCATGCCTATAGATTTGGGGCTTTTCATGTATGATGTTATTTTGATGGATTGTTGATGCAAGTATGTCTCTTATATGTTGTTTAGTATGTTGGTAAAGTTTGGTGGCTTTTGGAGCATGTTTGGATGGTCAATTGCATGTTCATGTATGCATTTGGAGGTTTTCTGTGCAGGGTGTTTCGGAACAGTTCATACCGTTTCAGAACGGGTGCCTCAAACAAACCCATGCGTCCGAAACGGGTGAGACCGTTCCGAAACGGTTTGGCTACTGCCAGTCCCCCGTTGCGGTACTTGTTGCGGAACGGCCCCGCGTTTCGAAACGGGCTCTGCCTGTTTCGGAACGGGTGACTGTTGGGGGCTGACAGTGGCAGTTAAATGTTTTGAAAAGTTTGCTTTTTGGTCCTGAAACTTGTTTGTGTAATTGTATGAGTTTGGGATGTCCGTTTGAGCTGAAATTTGGAAGGGAAGCATGAAACTTGATTAATTTTAAGTTGGTAACTTAAAATCTGGTTAAGTCCTTAAAGTTTTCAGAATTTTCAGTTTGGTCCCTAAAATTGTAAATTGCTCAATTGGGTCCCTGTTTGATCTCTGATGTTTATGATTTTTGAGTATGCTGTTTGCATGATCACATCTAAGGTTATTGTGCATCTAGACAAGAGTAAAAAGAAAAAAAAGGGTCGTTAATCAAGGTTGACTTTCGGGTTGACTTTGGTTTTCCCCGTGTGACTTTCTTAATTCGGGTCAACCGTCTGGGCCGGGTTAAGGGGGTTACAAAGTGAAGGCGTATCTATATGGTCTTCTAGCGTATCGATACGGCCTGTTGTAAAGGCTAAAATGGGTTGTTTGAATTGTTGGTTTTGATTACTTTGCATCGTTTCGTTGTCTTTCTGTTGTCGTACCTCACGTAGGATCTATTAAAGAATTTAGACAAGATAATGTTTAAAAAAATTTCTAGGGTTGTTAACCGAGGCGGGACCTTAACGGGTTTCACTTCGGTTTTCCCCGTGTAACCTACTCGGACCGGTCAGTCGTCCAGACCGGGACAAGGGGGTTACACAAACAAATACTTATTAGAGAGATTTATGTTTGCTTATTTTTATCTCTTTGTAAAGAGGGTTTGATCAAGACTTTGGGTAGAAAGCTTGATCGGTTTGTAAGGGTTTTCTCTTAAGCCTAGAAAAGGGGACAATCAATAATGGATTGATTGGAAATCCATAGTGGAAAGCTAAGGTAGTGGATGTAGAGTTCATTTAGAATTTGAACCACTATAAATATTCCACTTCTCCACCACTTAGCGAGCAAGAACGGTTGAAGGAATCGAGCACCATAAAACCCAACAATTGGTATCAGAGCTTGGCTCAATTGAAGAGGATTAACATCTTATTGAGAAGATCTAGCAAGCTCGATCAACACTTCAAACAACCGACTCAATGGCGCAATCCATCGACAAACCGCCCTTCTTCGACGGAACACACTATGCCCATTGGAAGACAATGATGATGTTCTTCATAAAGTCAAAGGACTACAAGCTTTGGGATATAGTAGAAGATGACTCATTCATGACTCAACAAAGCAAGGTGGAAATGAGTGTCAAAGATCGCAAGAAGATTGAGCTTAATTGCAAAGCCTTGCACATCCTTTTTTTGTGCTTTTGGCCCTAACATCTATGAGAAGATGTCTTCTTGTGAAAGTGCCATGGAAGTTTGGGACAAGCTCGAAGTTATATACGAGGGGACAAACGAAATAAAAGAGACCAAGATCGGGCTCCTCAACCTAGCGTATGAAAACTTCAAGATGGATTCGGAAGATGACATTGAGAAGATGTTCGATAGGTTCTCCACCATCACCAATGGACTTAAATGTTATGGAGAAGCTATCCCGGAAGACAAACTTGTCTGGAAGCTCATCTACTCCCTTCCCGAGTCATGGGACTCAAAAAGGACCGCCACCATCGAAGCCAAGAATCTCAAAACCTTGAAGCTTGATGAGCTCATGGGGTCACTTCTCACTCACCAAATATTGAAGAAAAACAAATAAGAGGAGAAGAGGAAGGAAAAGATTAGAGCTATGGGGGAGAAGAAGCACAAAGGGCTTGGCATCAACACAAATGTCATTACTCTCAAATCCTCCACATGCCATCATGTAGATTCAAGTGAGGAGGAGGATGAATAAGAAGAGATAGTTCATCTCTTCAAGAAGTGTGCCCCTTACATGAAGAAAGCCTTGAAAGAGCTTGAACAAGAATTCATGAAGAAGAACAGGGCAAGCTGTAGAACTAATGTTTTGATATAATAATTGAAAAATATTTTCGACTAATTTGAAAATAATTCAAAACTATTTCTAAAGTCCAAATAACTTGAAACTATGTTTAGGGGATGTTTTCAAAGGTTTTTACATGTTTTCAAAGCCAAACTAAACAAAACCTTCCAGGCGTTTCGAAACACCCCTAGGTGTTTCGATACGAGGTCTTCCAGTGTCAAAACGTTTCGAAACCGAGTCTTTTCTAGATGAGAATTTTGCCAAGCGTTTCGATACGGGCTATGCCGTTTCGATACACCTACGTGGAATCGACCACAACGGTCATAAACCCCAACGACTATTTCCCAACTAACATTTAAATGCAGATCGTTTCGATACGAGACTAGGCGTTTCGATACGGCCAACAACGTTCGATACGGGTGCTGCATCAAACTGCAACAACTCTTTTTACTTGAAGAGCGTATCGAAACGGGTTCGAGCATTTATGCTAGTAGCGACTACAAACTCATTAAGGAGTATAAAAGGGACCTCCAAGCATCAAGTAATGATTAATTCTTCAATTGTCAATCAACAAATGATCAAGAATTGTCTTTGTACTTAAATTGTCATTTCTTTGTATAGACAAACACTAGTGAGCCAAAATTGTCAAATTTGCTCAAGTGTTTTAGGTTTTGGGTGAGAGCTAAATTGTGCAAACAAACATCTATTAGAGGGATTTGTGTTTGCTAATATTTTCTCTTTTAAAGAGGGTTTGATCAAGGCTTTGGGTAGAAAGCTTGATCGGTGTATAATGGTTTCCTCCTAAGCCTCGAAAAGGGGACGAATCAATAGTGGATTGATTAGAAATACTTAGTGGGAAGCTAGGGTAGTGGATGTAGACCTTGGTTAGAAGGTTGAACCACTCTAAAATCATTGTGTCATTTACATTTTAGCTTCCACGCCACATCCACCCAAAATTCCACCTCTCCACCACTTGGTGAGCAAGATCGGTTGAAGGAATCGAGCACCCTAAAACTCAACACAATCACTTGAGCAAGGGTAACTTATAATTCATCTACTTGATATTCATATTCTTTTGATGAATTACAAGATGCCTATGACGATTTGGTTTTAGAATTTAAAAATCACATTTTGAAAAACAAGAAAGTGATTTCAAATTTGAAAATTTAAAATGACTTGATTTCTAAAACCAAAATTGAACTTGAAGCAAAACTTGAAGAGTTTCAACAAAAATGTTTTGATTTACAAAATTTACTTCATAAAGTTCAAGAAGAAAAGGATTTGATTTCCAAAGAGCTTGAAACGAAAAATATTGTTGGAAAATTAAATTTTTATGTAAGACAATCTAGTGCCCCTAGATTTGTAAATGGTAAAGTTTTTAGAAGTATTTGGGTCCCAAAAGGACTAAGTACTTCAACTAAAAAGGATGAAATTGAAAAATAAATTCCTAACGGGACTAAATTTTGTGCTACTAACGTCTATGGATCCAAAGCAATTTGGATACCAAAAATTACTTGATTGTCTTATAATAGGTGTGATGGAGAGTGTTCAACAAAGTCAACATTTGAGGGGGAGCTCCATACACACAAGAAAGAACACTTGAAGAATGAAGACTTCACATCCTCCTTTGGGTTTAAGTGTGGTAAAATCTAGTTGTTTTTGCTTTTATTTGATTCTTTTTATTTCAACTAGATTATTATATGTTGTGACTAACATCTTTCAATGATGCTTTGAGTAAGGGGAGTCATTTTTTAAAACCAAAATTCTTAATTTTGTCATTTTTTAACCTCTATTGTTATTTTGAACTTAAAAGTGTTTAAATTCTTTTTGATATAACAAAAAAGAGAAGAAATGGTTTGAAAAATTAAATTTTCAAATGAAAAGGGGATCATTAAGTGATTTTAAATCTTAATTCTCTTATTCAAAATTTATTTCACAAAGGGGGAGAAATCCCAAACAATTTTTTAAGTTAGTTTTATTATATCAAAAAGGGAAGATTGTAGAACTAATATTTTGATATAATAATTGAAAAATGTTTTGGACTAATTTGAAAAGAATTTAAAACACGTCTTTAAGTCCAAACAACTTGAAAATAAGTTTTGAGGCTTTAAAATAGCCAAACTTGACTTTTCAGCAAGTCCGTACCAATACAGTATACCTTGTATCGATACGCTTTTGCCCAAGTTTTGATTCTGCCAAACCCCGTACCGATACGGGTGAGACTGTATCGATACGAATAGAGATCGTTTCGATACGCCCCTTAAGCGTATCGATCCATGTTTTAACAACCCCAGCGGCTGTTTTTCAACGGTCTTTTAAATGACATACCGTACCGATACGCCCTCAAGCGTATCGATACACTTAGGCTGGCAAGAGCCCAACAGCTAGTTTCTAAAGAAGAGCTTACCGATACGGTTCCTCGTGTATCGATATGGAAGGCTCCAGAACTGCATTTAATATGTAAAATAAAGTCTATAACGGCTCCAATACAATCCCAACGGGTAGTAACGGCTACAAACTCATTAAGGAGTATAAAATGGACCTCCATGCATCAAGAGAAGGCTAATGCTTCAATTGTGATACAACATATGATCAAAATGTGTCTTAGTGCTTAATTGTCAATTCCTTGTATAGACAAACACTAGTGAACCAAAATTGTTATATTTGCTCAAGTGTTATTAGGATTGGATGAGAGCTTAATTGTGCAAACAAATACTTATTAGAGAGATTTGTGTTTGCTTACTTTTATCTCTTTGTAAAGAGGGTTTGATCAAGGCTTTGGGTAGAAAGCTTGATCGGTTTATAAGGGTTTCCTCCTAAGCCTAGAAAAGGAGACGAATCAATAGTGGATTGATTGGAAATCTTTAATGGGAAGCTAAGGTAATGGATGTAGAGTTCATTTGGAACTTGAACCGCTATAAATCGTCGTGTATTTATCATTTTTAGTTTTCACACCTCTATCACCCAATATTCCACTTCTCCACCACTTGGCGAGCAAGAACTGTTGAAGGAATCGAGCACCATAAAACCCAATAAGTTTGATTTCTGGTTCGGTCATTGCTTTTGAAAGTCTAGTTTTTTTTTTGTTCAAGACAATTTTCAAACTCGATTCTAGGGGTGAGCGTTCGATCGAGTCGAGTCAAAAAATTTTGAGTTATTCGAGTTGATGTGTCATATTTTACAACTCAAACTTTTTTTTTGAAATTTTTTCCAATTCGAGTCAAGTTTAAGAAATTTGTGTCGAGTCGAGTTTTCGAGTTCCTATAAAAATTTAATTGTAATTATTTATCATGTTATAGTACGTTTTGATTCCAATTTAAACGACTTTCTCTAATCATAAAAGATACGCACATATATATTTTTTCAAATGTGACAATATTTCTTCATATTTTTATATATCGGTATATATATCATAAAAAATTGAGGGACTTGTCTCGAACTTAAAAATAAGTCCACTAATTACTAAAAATTTTGAGTTATTCGAATTTCCATTTTACAATTCAAACTTTATTTACAATTTTTTCGAGTCGAGTCGAGTCGAGTTTTGCTACCCTACTCTATCAATAGACGGTTCATACTTCCGAGTAATTGAGATATCCTTAATAATGAGTTGAACATAGCAGGTGAGAGTCTACATACCAGATTTGAAGCTTGCATTCGAGCATTTCTGCATTCAAGCAGGTGGGAAAACGGTGTTGGATGAGTTGCAGAAAAGATTGAAGCTCGGAGAACTGCAAATGGAGCCGTCGAGGATGACTCTTTACAGATTCGGCAACACGTCGAGTTCTTCGTTATGGTACGAACCGGCGTACTGCTAAGCTAAAGGGAGGTCGACACCGGCGACAGGGTTTGGCAAATAGGGTTCGGATCAGGGTTCAAATGCAACAGTATGATTTAGTGGAGAAGAATCCATGGATGGATGAAATTCTTGGTTTCCCTGTCTGTCAACCCTTTTCTCCACTAAGTTGAACTATCCATCCCTATGAACCAAGCTGGCTCTGGAATAAGTAAAATACCATAAATCTTAGGTGTCGAAATATGGTCGGAGGAATGTAATTCATCCCCTTATAAACAGCTTTTCAATATGGTGATTTAGAGTCTAACAATATTTTCTACAAAGTGTGCGTAAGTTTAATCCCGAATTAAAAACAAAACAGATACTACTAAGTATGTTTTCAATTTCTCTAATTTAATTGTTTTTAGGCCCCATAATTTTCAGATTAGTCAAATTAAATCCTACCCCTTTTGTTTAAATACATTTTAAGTCCATGTCAATTTTGAAGTTAAACAATTTGACTTCATGATTTTATTCTAGTTTCATCCATGATTATAAACATATCAATATATATATAAACAATAAATAGTATAGGTAAAAAACCAACTTGGTTGCAACTTACCGGTATCTAATTTCTATGATAGAAAGGAAATTGAATGGGTGGCGCGCCAAAACGCTATCTCTAGCTGGCAGGAGCTGTCCTCGCAACTATTCTAAATTATACAATGCAAACGGCGGTTTTGCTAAAAGGTACTTGTGATGAGATTGAACGTATTATTAGACGTTTCATTTGGAGCATCAAAGATGGTAACTCTGGTGTACACAGCGTTAGTTGAAAATATGTTTGTCAACCAATTAATCATGGAGTTTGGGCCTTCGACAACTCTCTTGTCAGAATGAAGCGTTTCTCATGAAACTAGCATTTGATCTAATCGCTAAAAAATCAGCTCTATGGGTTCGTTTCTTCCGTACCAAATATAAATGCCTGGAAGATGTACCGAGTGTCTCGGCGGCCAACAACGCCTCTTTCCTTTGGAAAGGGATCAGTCTTGTCTGGATTGATACTCGCTCGAATACTTGTTGGAGGATTGGGAATGGCACAACAGAGAGCTTTTGATATGATAATTGGATTCGTGCTATTGGATCTCTTGCGAAACATCTACCCCCGGGTATTTCACCTCCATCGCTGAGATGGTCACCGCGGAGGGCGAGTGGGACTGGCCACGCATTAATCAAATTCTGCCACCATATGTTTTGCTGCACATTGCAGCGTTCAAAGGCCCTTTAAGCTGGTTTCTGAATGATGATGCTGCGTGGGCATGCACTCCATCGGTTAAATTTGCATTTTGGGTTCGAAATGGAGTATCGGAGGGGCCTCACGAAGATGTTTAGACGATCATAAATAAGTTTCGTGGCACGCAACGCATGAAAGTTTTCCTTTGGCTTGTTTGTTGTGACAAAATTATGAAAAATTAAGAAAGAGTATGACGACACTTTTCTCATGATGCAAGATGTGGTTTATGTGATGCGGACATTAATGATGTCGACCATGTCTTGCGCAAATGCCCGCATGCTTTCATTGTATGGAAAGAATTTGTGCGTGCCGATTCTTTACAGGACTTTATGAGCATGGATATAAAGCGTTGGGTGAAAACTAATTTGACAAACCCAAATGCTTTTGCTAAGGACATGAACAATTGGGATCTCATGTTTGGGGGATTATGCTAGTACATTTGGAGACATAGGAATGGCTTAATATTTGAGGAAGATGTCGAAGAGGAACGCTGCTCTGTGCTAGCCCGATGTCGTGCATGGCTTGCGATCGCAGTGCCGGCGTTAGCTGCTGGACACGCTATGCCGACAGTGGTGGATCGTCATCATGGCGTGTGGAACTGACCACCTAAGGACTATATAAAAATCAACTCCGATGGGTCCAACTGTTTAGGTAATGGATATATGACTTGTGTCGGTGTTGTGACAGACCACTTAGGGCGACGGATATCAAGGTTTGGCAAATTCATCGAGATATGTTCGATTTTGGAATCTGAGTTATGGGGTGCTTACATGAGACTTGTTAGTGCTTGGGAAGCTGGTTATCACTAGATTGTGTTGAAATTGGATAGCGTGAAAGCAATGGCAACTCTTCGGATTGGGCCAGACATTTTACGAACCTGCATATTTTTTGGAGTTAAGACAACGACACTGTACGGTCAGGTTACAACATGTTAAGCGTGAAGGTAATCGCGTGGTAAATACTTTAGCTAAATTGGTGGAATGTGATGGTTTACATGTGGACGATGGGATACACCCCGTACTTGTATTCTTCCGCTTTTACATGATGATGTTGTAGCGGGTGATTAATTATGCTTGTTTTGTTTCTTTTAAGCGATGCATGTTCACTTCTTGATTGTATTGTTAGCATATGTATTTTTTTCCTCCACCCTAGACTAGGGAAGTTTTTAACGAAGCATATGCTAACATGTTAGGTGTTTTAAGCACTGAATCTACACCTATTTTCACCCAAAAAAAACCAACTTGGTTAACATCTATTGCCTCGAGCTTCAAAATTGTTATTTAGACATCTTTGAACCAAAAAAAAAGTTAGACAAAAAATATTAGGAGCATTTCTGATAAAGAATTATTATTCCATGTTTATGTACCATATCAAACACAGTTTTTATGGTAAGCAAACATGTACAAATACAACTGCTGCTTAAAATGTCATCTTAATTTGAAAATACAGAAAACAGTGTCGAGACCGAATACTCGCAATGTTAAACAGTGTCGAGACCGAATACTCGCAATGTTAAACAGTGTTGAGACCGAATACTCGCAATGTTAAACAGTGTTGAGACCGAATACTCGCAATGTTAAACAGTGTCGAGACCGAATACTCGCAATGTTAAGCTAAGTCATTGAGCAAGTAAAATTCGGAATTAAAGATTATGAAAACTGGATAGAATCCGGATGCTTACTAATAACAAGAGTTGTGCTGAACAGGAGTAGTATTGATGCTCAGTAGTTTGCAGACCAATCTGCAGCACTTCCGACTTTTTTCAAGCCAGTAGATTCCTTCTTTGCCTCTACATCGACACTGAAAGTTGCACCACAGACATGACCTGAACTGTCCACCCTCGGCACTGGCTTCAACTCGTTGAGAGGATGCTCGTAGCTCCTTAACCCTCCAGAGGATGTGAAGAAGCAACCTGAAAAGGAAATGGGGGAATTGCAAAATGTCAGCAGTGAAGTACTTATGCTCCCTCCTATATTTAGATGAAAATCATAATTAATTATGTTAGTCAGACTGTGAATGTTGGATACAGATATGTTATGGAAGGCCATGTTTTACCTTTCGGGAATGGAGCAAAAGACTTCCCGCAGCCTTTCTTGACGGTCTCTATATCATCCGCAAGAACAAGATGGCCTTCAGCATCAGTTCCCCAGAAGAAAGGTACGCTTCCATCGGCATCCTGAAGAAGATAAAGATGAAAAACTGCACCATATCGAGGAAGAAACCTAACAATAAAATTGAATCTAGAGGCATTGTACTGGCTGACAAAATCGGATTCACTTACTGAAGCTATAAATGTGGCTTTTGAAGAGCTATCGTAGATAACAAAAGCAAACTTCCCTTGGATATCTCTTACAACCTGATCAGGAGGGTATGGACCTCTGTCTCGGAGTGTTCGGTAAGCTTCAATAACAATGATTCCCTCGTTTGCGGTCTTGTTCAAGCCATATTGTTGCTTAAGAACAGCAACATTCTCAATGTGGCCTTGGAACAAGCAGAAAATGTCATCCACAACTGCAAAGATCCTGCGAACGTAAAACAAAAAACAATCGAAAAGTAAGTTTCCGAATCTCCGTCACATAGCGAATACAATAAACCTAAACAAGTGAACTTACCTTTCTTGTTATAAGAAATCTTGACATAGAAGTGTATAACATAGGTTATAAAGTCATTCAGTGTGGTCTAGTCTCTCGAGGAAAGTGAGCTAAATAAATTATGCACAATCAAGAAACATTTCGGGCTCGGAAAAGCTGGACAACATCCAGAAAAGGATTACGTTTAAGCAAATCCATATCGAATATGTATGATCCTCTAAGAGCCCTCAAAATGTATGGGGAAAAAGATTTGCATCTGAAACTCACTCACACCCCAAGTCTACTCGATCTATCTTAAACTTCATCATAAAAGAATCCATATTATTTGTCAAATTTCAAAAGTCCAAGGATTAAATTACAATTTTAAAAGGGACTATCTAGATACTGTAACCCTCAAAATCAAATAAGCAAACAAGCAAGAAATCTCAACTAATGTGAAGAAAGATTTAAGGATTAAATCAAGCAAACAAGAACTTAAATGTTCTACAAATCAATAAAAACATAAAATCTTTGTATCAAATTTGAGCCATACAAAAACATCATCATCACAAACAGTAAGGCAAAAATTATCAAAAAAAAAAAAACAGTAAGGCAAAAGAAAATAAGAGAGCAAGGGTTATTTACCTGGGGAGAAGTGGGTTTTGCTTTTCAAGAGAGTAAGCCATGAAACCCGAAGAACCCAGATTGACAGTGACTGAGCCAGGATGGATAGCGGCGAAATGGGTAGCCAAGAAGCCATTGTTGAGTGCCAAAGCAGCTTCAGAGTCGCCAGGAACATTAAGAGCATCAGGGCTCTTGGCAATCGAGTTTGCAAAAGCTGCTAACATTTTTTCTTTGCAAAGTTTCAAATCTTTCAAAGAAACCAAACAAAAGAAAAAGGTGGCTTTTGAGATTTCTTTGATTGATAGGTGTTGAATGATATATGTTGATGTGGCCAATATCAAAGATTCGGAAGCTTTGGGGGAAAATTTCAGACTAGTAAACTTCACGCAGTTTTTTTTTTAAGTAAGAAAAAAAAACTTCACGCAGTGTTTAAGTAATTTCCAGTACCATCCTTTTGTCTAATTTTTTTTTTTGGCCTAAGCTATTTTTTAACCTGATAAAATTGTAATATATCATGGGTTAATAATATCTAAAGGAAAATTTGTTAAGATTTAAGGTTAAAATTGATAAAAAAAATTAATTAATTTAATTTATTAATTTAATAGTTTAATTGGGTTCAAAAAAAAATTAAGGTCTTCTTACACCCTTAAAGTCAATTTTTTATATAATTGATATCCAACCAAGTGGCAGAGTAGTTTGGATTGAGTAACTTTCTCAACTTAATTTCTACATTTACAATGTCAATATTCAAACCTCTAACCTTATCTAAAGAATATAGTGTAATATCTTATCCCACCAAACTAATTTATTGTAGGTATCTTTTGTCTAATTATTATTATTATTATTATTATTATTATTATTATTATTATTATTAGGAATATATTCCGGTGTTAGGAGAATGTTAAATAATACTTTATATTGTATTGGAGGGGTCGTATCGGTGGCATAAGGTATGGGTGTTTAAATGGTCGGTTCGGTTAACTGACTGAATCTAAATTTTAAAATTTTATTAATCGAATTTTTTCCTATTAACCGTTAATCGAACTGAAATTTTTCCGAAAAGTTTTAACAAATCGAAAAAAGTGCGGTTAATTCAGTCGATGAAATTTGTTATAAAATTTTGGGTCAATTACACAAATGGTCACTAAACTATGTTAAAATAATTTTTTAGCCACTGATCTTTCAAAAGTTATAAAACAACCATTAAACTTATCGAATTATTATAAAATGATCATTGATTTATTGCACAAAAATAAATAAATAAATAAATATTAAATATTAAATTTCGGGTAACAATATGCATCTAGATAAGATAAAAAGAAAAAAAAAGATCGTTCATTGAGGTAAATTTTCTCGGTTTACTTTAATATTCTCTGTGTGACTCGTTCGGTTCGGCCTTTCGCCCAGGCCAGGTCGAGAGGGTTACACACTTCTTAATTAAATCAAAACAACCAAGCTAACAACACTAAATGCAACTATATGAACTAAATGCAAATGAAATGAGCTTAAAGACAAGCAATTAACTAAGTAAAAAGGCATAAAATGCATGCTTTTTACGAGGTTATCACACCCCCAAACTTAAGCTATTTCTTGTCCTCAAGCAATGAGTAGAGAAAAACAGAGAGAATGCTATGGCAAATTTTAGTTCAAGATAGTGTTATGGCAAAATTTCAGTCCTAAAAAAATATAGGCTTCAACATACTTGACAAATCAAGATTTTAAAAACTTTTCCCTATGACAAGATCCTTTTCATTCGTGTGTGTTGCATGCAATCTATGCTTAATAGAGTTAGAAAAACTTTTGGGCAAGATCTATATTGAAACCTAGTATGCATTAATCAATTAAGCAGAGTTTTACTCCCTCGATTTCATGTTTTTTTGAAAGGGGTGTCAGCTCATCAGAACTGCTGTCATTAGCTCTAGATGAGTATGGAGCAAACATCACACCCCCGAGCCAGTAAGTAGAGTCATTAGCTCTACCTCGTTCACAGTGGATGGCTACCAAACGCCGCCTCGGTGGGCTGTTGGGTATTTGTAATCGTTCTTTGCGGCTTGGTTCAGGATCCACAGTGTCTCCTCTGGTGGTCTGTCGAGGATGATTCCATCGGCTGAGACATCAATCATCATCTGTGTTGGGTAGTTCACCCCGTTATAGAACATTGATACATGTGTCCAAGCCGAGAAACCATGTAGCAGGCAGTTGTTCAGCATCTGTTGGTACCGCTCCCATGCTTCATACATTGGCTCATCATCCCCTTGTCCGAAGGCTGTTATTTCATTTTGCAGTCTGTCTATTACATTGGACGGGCTGAAACGGTCCAGAAAATCCTTGCACAACGCTGTCCATGTGTTGAACAACCCTGTTGGCTGGTTGTTTAACCACTGTTTTGCCCTATCCCTTTGTGAATACAGAAATAATCTTAGCCTCAGCACGTCTTGATGGACTCCGTGTATTTTGAATGCCCTGTAGATGTCCATGAATCATCTTAAGTGCTACCGAGCATCTTCTGTGGTAGTCCCTCCAAATTTCCCTAACGTATTGATCATGTTAAACATACCGGGCTTCAGCTCGATGTGATCTGCCTCAATCTCAGGTTTTGTCACTACCAGATCGAACCCTCTAAATTTATGTTCCAGATAATCCTAGGTGCTTCGAACATAATGTGGCTGCCTGAGCGGAATAAAGGGCTACTGCCTTGGTGGATCTCGTTGTTCTCTAGGCAGCGTGTCTTGCTGCCCATCCCTGCCGTTCACAACATTGTTGGCAGGGTTGTCATTTTCCATCTTTACCTTTGCATTTCCTTCTTCTTTAGTTTTCTCTAGGGCTACTCTGATTTCCTTCTTGGGTTCTTTTGCTCTTCGTTCGATATCGTCGTAATAAAGGATTTCTCCTTTTGGATTTGCCCTGGTCATACACTAGCAAAGGAAACCGTAATTTTTTTTTTCGATTAAAAATAAGAAATAAAAATAAATAAAATGCAAAGAAATAAAAGTGCAGGAATTAAATACGAATTTTTCCGTTACCAATCCCCAGCAACGACGCCAAAAACTTGTAGAGCGTTTGGGTGTTCTCTATTTATGAGCGCAAGTGCACACTCCTGTCAAGTTATAGTATAAAAGATATCATCTCCCACAGGGATTGGACAACTTGATTTGAATTGTTGTTCCTGCAGAAGAAAAAGTAAATACACAGTTAATTTGATTGTTGGGAAGAAAAGTAAAATAAAACACAAGTAATTAAAAGAGAAGAAATCATGTCGATAGAATGGGCAGGCTTATGTTGCTGCTTAGTGTGAAACTACATTGAATATGACAAAGTGTTTTGCGCTGCCAGACTCTGCTGCCTCAGCGGGGGATGGCAGGTAGACTGCTAAGACCCTCTCGCTGCCTCGGCAGGGGAATGAAACTGTGTCTCGGCGGAAAACTCGGCAGAACTACATGGCTCGGCAGAACGCTTCGAAAGTGATCATGCTTATGCCTAAGTCAGAATTCTGTTGATGCCCACTGCAGATAATACCAGTCGCAGCGTGAATCATGCAAAGACAGCAATGTTAACTCGTCCTCTTTTAGTCGCCTTAAACCCTAACCGATGTCTAGGCCAGATTGATTGCACCGTCTATAGATGAAATCGTACTTACTCCTTTCGTGAGTTCGAATCTCTCGATACTGAACAAATGGATAGAATTCAACTAATCTTTCGCCTTAATTGAAAACTATGAAGAACATGGAATAAGTAAACCTTGAAGTTTTATTTGCAAAAACAAACTTGAAATCCTAAACAACCGTTCTCACACTAATTACAACATAACCCAAACCCAAGGAAAAATTAGAACATAATGGCGACAAAAAACCTAAACTATGCCTAAGGGAAAACCTAACTTGTGTGTATCGAAATGCAAAAAATATGTGAAGTATATATAGGCCATAGTCTAGGTTAAGTTATCCTTGGAGTAGAAGTCTTCAAAGAGCTTTTGCATTGAATGCAACTTTAAATTCTAACTTCTTTTAGTTGAATTTGGACTTATTTCCCCGTTGCCTTGCTCTACAAGTAATCTCGAGATTCTCTTTCGGCGGCTCTGCCTGCTGCTACAGACGTTGAAAAATTGAGTGGACAACATCGATAAAATCAGGATTTTCTGCTCTACAGATCACACTCTGGTTCTCCAACTCTATAGTCTGCTGTCTTGGGCAGCAGGTTGGGCGGCAGGTTGGGCGGCGACAACTACTCGGCAGCTGCTATTTTTGTTTGGAACTGCATTAGTACAACTCATTGATTTGCTGCCTCAGCATCATATCCTCAGCTCCTCTTTCCCTCTGTCAGCCTCTAGTACCTAAAACTAAAATTACACTAAAATTGTACATTTTCTTCACCAAATAACAAATATTCTATAAAAGCATGGAAAAGTAAAGAGATACTGTAAAATGCAATGCATGATCCTAATTATGCCTTGAATGTACTAAAAAAACAACAATAATATGAGATGGAATGTGTATGAAATGTAGAACTTGTGGACACTTTACAACTACCAGCGAAGCAATTCTTGCTGCAACAAAAGTCTTAGCCCCTCCAATAATTGTCTCTACTGGGGTATCTTCATCAAATCCCCTTAACCCTAGAATCTGGTATGGAGTGAGGGGTTCTTCCCTGATCTTATCTTGTCTACTTCAGGGTCTTCAAAAACTTCCTTCTTCTGACATAATGTTGTAATCAAGTTAGGGAAAATCAAGGGGCTTGATTTTCACTTTATGCAAGAATATACCTCATCCACTATTGTCTTCCCAACATCGATCAGACGCCCATTGAGGATAGAGTGCAACATGAGGAGTCTGGTTATGTGCACAGTGGTGTGGTGGGAAGTGGGAATCAGTTGGGTCTTGACATAGTAGATATATACCTTGGCCTCAGGTTTGAGGCGTTCTAGTTCCACAGACTTGTTTGAGGGGTCAAACTGAGTTCCACTAAAGCAAAGGTCCTCTAGGACATCTTGAATAGTTTGAGCATTGGTGTTTTCAGCAAAAGGGGTGTGTTGGTTCACCACATTTTTCAGGCCATAAAAATTGTTGATTGCGGTGGCAGTGAACTTAATTTGGTCACCCCTCACGTACACACCAGATTGTGTAAGGCTTGTTAAGTGCGCATAAAACTCCTTTACCAGGGGCACACATATATCGCCCGAGTGTTTGACAAAGGGTTCTCAATTGTGCTTGGAGATGGCGTTCATTACTTCCTTATCAAAACCCTCTTCCCCTTCAGTAAGGAATTTGAATCCCTATTTCAGAAAGACATTCCTTTCCTTGAGAGGTTGAAAGCGCGCCTTGGCTGTTTCATCGAAAAAAATTTTGATCTCCACGGCAGAGTGGGTCTGAGCACTACTTGAAGCACCTGTAACAGTCTTGCAGTGGGAAATGTTTGCAAAAAAAAAAGGTGGGGATTTTTTTTCAGGTTTGGTTTTTGAGATTTTCTTGTGGATTGAAGGCTATGAATATGAAAGATGAAAAAGTTTTGTTTTAATGGGGGTTTCAGTTGTCAAAGAAGATGAAGGGAGAGGAAGTTATGGTTTAAGGTAGGAAAGAGGTAAAAGAAACAAAATCAATTACGAGGAGAGAAGTTGAGTGGAAAGAAACTAACACAAGTAGATGAGAGAGAGAGAAGGTGATGCGGTGGTTGTGAGGCGTGATAAAAGATGTGATATGATGTGGAGTTAATGCATGGTAAAAAAGAGGTGAGAGAATCTGGAAAAGTGATGATTGTCTATGGTTTTAAATGTTTTAAAAAGAATAAAAAACCCCTCCCCTTTTTGTTTCTTTAATGTGGCCCCCAAAACTTGTGAAAAATATCTGGCTTTATTCCACTTTCCCTCAAATAGGATAAAATAAAACCCTAACCCTAATTTGAAAAAGCTTGTCTCCTTAAATCAAGCCTTAGCGTGCCACCTACAGCTTTGGGGGTAGTTCGGACATGGGATAAAACAAAATAACAACATAAAATAAAACGAAGAGCAATTAAAATAAAAGATGGAAGTACAACTAATAAAAAGATAAACTGAATTATTTATAAACATAAAAATCATTAAAATGTCGTAGCATAATTATTTATAAATATAAACTCTCAAGGGTCATGGAGGAGCAAGGACGACTTGTGTCTCAGGATAGGAGCCCCATTGTAAACATTGAGTCTTTGGCCATTGACCTTGAAGACAATATCATCGTCTAAGTTCTTGATTTCCACTGCGCTGTGGGGATGGACTTTGTGCACTAAGAAGGGGCCTGATCATCGAGATTTCAGCTTGCCAAGAAAGTGCTTGAGCCTTGAGTTATGTAAAAGCACTTGTTGACCTTCTGAAAAATGTCCTGGCAAAAGATGTTTATCATGCCACTTATTTGTCTTCTTCTTGTATAATTGTGCATTTTCATAAGCATGAGCTCTAAACTCTTCCATCTCGTTAAGCTCCAATAGCCTCCTTTCTCCAGCTAGCTGGGCATCCATGTTGATCTTATTGATGACCTAATAAGCCTTGTGTTCAAGCTTGATGGGAAGATGACATGCCTTGCCATAGACAAGCTTGAATGGGGACATTCCCAAAGGTGTCTTGAAAGCTGTGCGATAGGCCCATACAGCCTTGTCAAGCCTTGGAGACCAGTCTTTTCTCTTGAGATTGACTACCTTTTCAAGTATCTTCTTTATCTCTGGATTGGAGATCTCAGCTTGTCCATTGGTTTGGGGGTGATATGCCATAGCAAATTTGTGTCTCACCCCGTATCTTTCTAATGCCTTGGCAATTAGCTTATTGTCAAAGTGAGTTCCCTCATCACTGATGATGGCTCGTGGGGCTCCAAACCTTGTGAAGATGTTCTTGTGAAGGAACTTCAAAATAGTCTTGGAGTCATTCTTTGGTGTGGCCACTGCTTCAACCTAATTGACACATAGTCCACTACCAACATGATGTAGAGATCCCCAAATGATGAAGGGAATGGTCCCATAAAATCTATTCCATATACATCAAAGAGTTCCTCTTCTAAGATGCCTTGAAACGACATTTTGTGCCTTCGAGAAATATTTCCAGTCCGTTGGCATCTATCGCAAGTTTTACAATATTCATGTGCATCTGTGGGCCAGTAAAACCCTGATTAGAGTACCTTTGCAGCGGTTCTAACTCCTCTAAAATGGCCTCCACACGATGATGTGTGGCAATGGAATATGATCTCTTTTTGCTCCTCTTCGGGGGACACATCTCCTTATCATTTGGTCAGTGCATTGCTTGAATAAATAAGGTTCGTCCTAGCAGTAGAATCTCACATCATGCTTGAACTTCTCCCTACCCTGGCTATTCAAATAAGGAGGTAAAATACCACTAACGAGAAAGTTAACAATATCAACATACCACGGAAATTGCTGTAGCATATAATATTTTCTCATCAGGGAATTCCTCTTTAATTTCTTGTTTATCATTGTTTTCAACCTTGTTTTCTAGCCTAGAGAGATGATCAGAAACTTGGTTTTCACAACCCTTCCTACCTCTAACTTCTAGGTCAAATTATTCCAAGAGAAGTATCCACCTAATAAGTCTAGGTTTAGCATCCTTTTTAGTCACTAGGTACTTAATGGTTGAGTGATCGGTGTGAACAATGACCTTAGTGCCTATCAAGTGTGCTCTAAACTTATCAAAGGCAAATGCATTAGCCAAAAATTCTTTTTCAGTAGTGGTGTAGTTGATTTATGCATCATTTAAGGTGCGACTAGCATAGTAAACAACATGAAAGAGCTTACCTCGGCGTTGCCCTAGTGCTGCCCCCACTGTGTAGTCACTTGCATCACACATCAACTCAAATGGTGAGGACCAATATGGTGGAACAACGATGGGTGCTGAGATAAATTTTTTCTTTAGTTCCTTGAACACGCTGTGGTAATCAACATCAAATATGAAGGGTTGGTTTTGCTGCAGCAAAGTGCATAATGGATTGGAGATTTTGGAGAAGACCTTAATGAACCTCTTATAGAAGCATGCATGGCCCAAGAAGCTCGTAATGTCCTTCACAGTGGTAGGGGAGGTAGCTTCTCGATCACTTCAACCTTTGCCTTGTCCACCTCTATACCTTTCTTCGATATTTTGTGCCCCAAAACAGTCCCTTCGGTCACCATAAAATGACAATTTTCCCAATTGAGAACCAAGTCGGCTTCTTCACACCTCTTGAGTACTTTTTCCAAGTTGCCCAAACATGACTCAAAGTCATCTCCAGAGACTGAGAAGTCATCCATGAAGATCTCCAAGAACTCTTCAACCATGTCCGAGAAAATGGATAGCATGCATCTCTGAAAACTGGTTGGAGCGTTGCAAAGTCCAAAGGGCATCCTCCTAAAGGCATAAGTACCGTAGAGGCATGTGAAAGTTGTCTTCTCTTGATCTTATGGTGCTATAGCAATCTAGTTGTACCTTGAGTATCCATCGAGGAAACAATAAAAGGATTTGCCCGCCAATCGATCTAGAATTTGGTCGATGAATGGAAGGGGAAATGGTCCTTCTTGGTTGCTTTGTTAAGCTTCTGATAGTCCATGCATATCCTACACCTTGTTACTATTCTTGTTGGCAACAATTCATTGCCCTCATTGCTTACCACAATCATGCCTCCCTTCTTGGGTACACATTGTACTGGGATGACCCATGAACTGTTGGATATTGGGTAGATAACATCAGCATTGAGCCACTTGATTATCTCCTTCATCATCACTTTTTTCATGACTGGATTAAGCCTAGTTGTAATGCGCTACCAGACTTTGCTGCCTCGGCGGAGGATGGCAGATTGGCTGCTTTGATGCTTTCGCTGCCTCGGGAGTGGAATGGATGTGTGTCTCGGCGACAAACTCTGCAGTCCTTCAGGGCCCGACAAAATGCTTCGACAGTAATCCCGCTTATCACTAAGTCACAATGTTGTTGTTGGCTACTGCAGATAATACCAGTCACGACGTTAATCTTGCAAAGACAACAATGTTTGGTTCGTTCTATTTTAGCCGCCTTAAGCTCGTACTGATGTCTAGACCGAATTGATTAACACTTGATTAGAGTGAGGACCGTACTTACTCCTTTCGTGAGTTCGACTGTCTCGATACCGAACAAATGGATAGTTAACAACTAATCTCTCGAACTTAATTGAAAACTATGAAGCACATGGAATAAGCAAACCTTGAAGTTTTATTGCAAAAACAAACTTAATTCCTAAACAACCGTTCTCACACTAGTTTACAACATAACCCAAACCCAAAGAGAATTTAGAACATAATGGCGGAAAGAAAACCTAAACTATGCCTAAGGGAAAACCTAAGTTGTTTTGAAGTACAAAAGATGTCGAATATATATAGGCATTAGCTAGGTCAAGTCCTCCTTGGAGTAGAAGTCTTCAAAGTAACTTTTGCATTAAATGCAACCTTTAATTCTGACTTTATTGAGTTGAATGTGGACTCCTTAACATTGCCTTGCTCCGCAAGTTATCTCGAACTCCTTCTTCGACGGCTCTGTATGCTGCTACAGGCATCAGAAAATTGAGTGCATGACATCATTAGAATCAGGATTTTCTGCTCTACAGATCACACTCCAATTGTCCAATTCCTCAACTTGTTACCTTGGGCAGTAGGTATGGTGGCGGCAGCTACTCGGTAGTGGATGTCTCCCTCTGGAACTGCATCAGTATAGCTCTCTGATTTGCTACCTCAGCGTCAGCCTTTCAGCTCCTCTCTCCTTCTACCAACTTCTAGTACCTAAAACTAAAACTAAACTAAAAGATCATCTTTTCCTTACCAAATAAAAGATAATCAATAAAAAGCATGGCAAAGTAAATAATATTGTAATATGCAATGCATGAACCTAAGTATGCCTAAAATGTGCTTAAAAACAACAATAATATGAGATGAAATGTGCACAAAATATAGAACTAATGAACACTTTACAAAGGATGAAACCACCACGAAACCATGAGATGAAGGATGCGATCATGAGCATCAAGGACCACGACGGAGCCACCAAGGGTATGTCCTAATGAGTTCTTATCCGAAATACCCTTATCTTCAAACCGAAAACATTGACCAAGGTTTCTGGATCAACCCTAAACTTCTTCCCCATTAGATAGGACTCATTGGCAACCACTTGATCGGGCTTTGGAGATACAACAAGCATTGGCATAGAAGAGAAGAACCATGTTATGATACAAAGTACCGGGAAAGCCAAAAAAAGACATGAAATTCTAATGCCTCAATAAATCAAGATAGCATAATTGAAATCGTTCAGAATTCAAAAATGGTTTAGAGACAATACGCTCACGACATATAGCATGATCTTGAAAGAGCTTTAAGTTGGTATAGGCATCTTTGTTTCGAAGGCTCTTTTGGTAGAGTAAATTGAGGTTGGGACGAGTAGAATTGTCATCGATGTTAGAGCTTCCACCAACCTCATTGGTTCGTACTCTCTTCCTAGAACCCATATTCGAAATCTGGAAGAAAATCAAGACACAAAAACATATGTATGCGTAAATCAACCAAACTCAATCTAATATGCAATCTGATAATCAAGGTGTTTATGAAAACTATACAATATAGTTTAAAAACATCTATAAATATAAAACAAACTTTTGGTAAAAAGAATTTCGACAAACAGATTAAAAAATATATGATATAATTTTATATTCGAATACTTTTTTTCTTCAGATTTTGAAGAATTTTTGCGAAAACTTGAAAACTCATACTACATGTATATGTTTTATACAAAATGTAATTAAATACAACTAATAAAATTAAACGCAAATTTAAAATAAAAAGATAAAGGGTTTATACTTTGATATAGGATAATGGATGAGTGAGGGATGATTAATGCACCAAATTGCTTGCAAAGCTCTACCCTTGATGTGTAGATTGAAAACCCTAAAAAAAATTAGGTTTAGAAGTGAAAAATCAAGGGATTTGAGGAGTTTATATAAGGATTTTCGGTTAGGGTTTGAGAGAAAAAAAGAGTTAGTGTTTTAATTAAAGTTTGATACTCTTTTAATGTTATTTTAAGCATTATGCACGGTCATGTTTCGAAACGCTATCAAGCCTTTTCGGTACGAGACTCGTTTGGATACATGTTGACCTTGTTTCGAAACAACACCACGAACCCGTATCAAAACACGGAGAGCCCGTTTTGATACGATTCAATACTGGAATCAACTTAGATAGATCCTGTATCGAAATAGATGTACCTATTTCGATACACCCTTGCTAGAAAATGCATTTTGGGCAATTTCATGTCCAAAAGCCAACTTAGATCGATTCTAAATGCATGTAAATGATATATGAGCATGTTATATGAAGTAAAACTGATGCATACTCCCCCTAGCAACAAGCATAGATGCATTAAGAAGCAAAATCACATAGGCATGACCATTATTCAAAATTCAAGCAAATTTTGACCATTTGGGACCTAAATGGGTCAAGGAAGGCTGGTTAAACCTAACTCTCTCCTAAGGGTCAAAAAATGCTCTTTATCTAAAGGTTTGGTAAATATGTTCGCTAATTGGTTCACGGTATCAACATATTCTAGAACTACATCATTTTTCAAGACATGATCTCTAATGAAATGATGTCTAATTTTTATACGTTTGGTTCTAGAGTGCTGGATGAGATTCTTAGTGAGACAAATGGCACTAGTGTTGTCACACTTAAAGGGTATGGTATCTACTTGAACACCATAGTCTAAGAGTTGTTGCTTCATCCAAAGAACTTGAGCACAACAACTCCCTAAGGATATGTATTCTGCTTCAGTTGTAGAAAAGGCTACACTATTTTGTTTCTTAGAGAACCAAGATATGAGCGTAGTACCTAAGAATTGACATGTTTTGGATGTACTTTTCCTATCTATATTACATCCCCCATAATCCACATCGGAGAAGGCATGAAGGTCAAAGGAAGAATATCTAGGATACCAAAAACATAAACAAGGTGTATCTCTAAGGTATCTAAAGATTCTCTTAATGGCAACTAGGTGTGAACCTCTAGGACTAGCTTGAAACCTAACACACAAGAAAACACTAAACATGATATCGGGTCTACTTGCGGTAAGGTAAATCAAGGATCCAATCATAGAACGATAAAGCTTAGAATCAACACACTTACCTCCTTCACCCTTGTCAAGTTTAATTGATGATCTCATAGGAGTGGCTTGAGGCTTCACATTCTCTAAGCCAAACTTCTTGAGCATATCCTGGATGTATTTGGCTTGATTAATGAAGGTGCCATCTTTCCTTTGCTTGATTTGGAGCCCAAAGAAAAAAGAGAACTCTCCCATCATGCTTATCTTAAACTCACCTTGCATTAGCTTAGAAAATTCTTGGCAATAAAATTCATTAGTAGAATCAAAAATAATATCATCAACAGATATTTGAACTACTAAGATGTCATTGCCATATCTTTTATTGAAAAGTGTAGTATCCACCTTGCCTTTTTCAAAACATTTTTCAATTAAAAAGATGTCATCTTTTAATGCTTCTTTGATATTTTTAGGCTCTATGCATGAAATAAATGCAACATGATTCATAAGTTTGAGAGAAGATCTAGTAGTTACCCCCTTGGATGGATCACCCAAGATTTCACCACCTTTGGCATAGTTTAACTCCCTTGGGTACGTCACCTCCTTTTCCTCAAGAGCCAAGTCCTTTAAGGCTTCAAGAGGTGGATCTCATGCTTCCTCTTCTTTAGTTGGAATCTCATCCACCTTTGATGTTCGTCCTCCATCAATGGCTTCAATGATCCCTACATCATCAACATCAAAAGATTTTTTCTCTAAAGGAGCTTATCATCGAAAACAACGTGTATAGACTCTTAAACAACCAAATTTCATTTATTAAATACTCGAGTAACCCCCTCGACCCAGCCTGGCTGATAGACCAAACCGATAGAATCACATAGGGAATATTGAAGTAAACCGAGAAGGTTTACCTCAATAAACGACCCTATTTTTTCTCTTTTATCTCGTCTAAAAGCAACTTGGGTTCCTATGTGTACGTACACAAGCAACAGATTAAACATTATAAAAATGTTTATTAATTATAACCAATTTAAGATTTAAAGACCATTTTGTAAACTTGACAAATTAGGAAGGTTATTACCAAATTCGGGTTACCATCCTTTAATTAGATTCATTACATGCTTTTCGGGGAAATCTCAGTTCAAAACGACCTTTAGAATCCATCCAATAGCATACAAGGACCAAAATGTAAGAATAAGAAACTCAGAATAATTCAAAAACTACATTAACGGTCAACCGTTTCAGAACAAGGATCCCTGTATCGGAATAGTCGTTCCGAAACACATCTGACCGTTTCGGTACGCGGGTTCATTTCAAAACCCCTCAAGACTCGTTTCAGAATGATGGTTCACAGAGGCAAATTGTTCCGACACATGCCTTACCATTTTGAAACACCAAGGCAATTTCAGGCCACCGTTTCGAAACATGCAAGGGTGTTTTGAAACACCTGGGCCTACAATGTTTGAAAATGTTGTTTTAACTCGATTTAAACCATTCGAAACCACCTCGATGCATGTCCAAACATTTTAGCAACTCAAAATACATCAACCAACAAGTATACATAGTCAAGGAATCATCATAGCATCGATCATAACATTAAGAGCACTAAACGCTTGCTTCCTAAGAGTTAAAAGCACCAAAAGCCAAAATCCAAATTCAAGCATAAACCAAAACAAAAACCAAAAGGCCATTTACACAACCAAATATGCATATTAAACTTGCATCATAATAGAACACACCAAGTGTAACAGGCCGCCAGTTCGAGCCCGTGTCATATGTGCATTTGCCTACATAAGGGGTTCAAACACATGCTTTGAGCTCGAAGAGACCACCAAATATAGCTCGGGCCGTGGGAGATTCTGGAAGGTTCTGGAATGTTCTAGAAGATCTTGGAAGATTTAGTCCAACATTATCCATTTGAATTGATTTATTTAGATAATGTTGTGATATTTAGAGATTTTGTAAAGATATTATGTAAATCTCGTCCGTCAATGTAAATCAGTTTGACTGTCAGATATGGGAGAGTTCAACTGTAAATAGAGGCGCCCCACCTCACTTGTAAACCACTAAATTTTCTGTCTTCAAAGTAATCAAGGCATTCACTCTATATCCTCTGTGTTGTTCTTCTTTCAGATTCAAAGGCCATTCATTATAGTTTGCTTCCTCTTAGAACGATCTTGTGTTCTTGAGTGCCTTGGAAGTTTGATCTTCCGGAGTTAGAATTCAGGCTTACTTAGGCGTTTGTGTTGTGAGATTCGCCTAAGGCCGCGTGGTTTGCTAGTTCAGAAATCTAGGCCCGTGACAGTTTGTATCAGAGCGAGAGTTTGAGGAAGACACTGATCGAGATGGCACTGAAGAAAGGAGAAAATGCTGCAGCGCAAAAGGGTGTGGAGACCTAGGCTGCCGAGGGAAAGCGAGCGAGCTCGAAAGATATCCTCAGATCATTAAAGAGGAAGGTAACTCGACTTGAGGAATAGGTGAAAGATTCAGGTGAGCGACTCGACATGGTTGATTCACGCTTTAAGGAGTAAGACAACAAGAGGGACCATCTCAAAGGAGAGATGGAGGAACTTCTAACGGATGTGTTCGAGAAGTTGGGAAACAGAGGTGATGTGCTTGAGGCCGAGTTGAAGGCTGTAAAGATAGAGTTGGAGAAGATGAAGGCAAGCATGGCTATGTTCAAAGCTGCCTTGAAAAATGTGACCGAGCCAACTACATCCTTGCTGAGGAAGGACACCCCAAAGCCGAATGAGTTCAAGGCGAACATATCGACCCAAGATGTTGAGAACTTCGTTTGGGTCATGAAGCAGTATTTTCAGTTGATGGGAATCAAGGATGACGTGGAAAAGGTAACTATTGCTTCTATGTATTTGACTAACGTTGCACTTTTGTGGTGGCGATGCAGATGCTCTGAGGAGGAGAGAAAGGACATTCCTATTGAGACTTGGAAGGAGTTTCAAGTTGAGTTCAAAGATCAGTTCTATTCGACCAATGCTCAACACGAGGCTCGAAAGAAGTTGCGGGAACTAAAACATGAGGGTTCCATCCCAGAGTATGTTAAGGAGTTCATTGAGCTCAAACTCTAGATTCCAAATTTGAGTAAAGCCGAGGGCTTCTTTACTTTCACACATGGACTCCAACGATGGGCCCAAATGGAGTTAGTGCGGAAGGGAGTCAAGGATCTTTCCAATGCATTGACCGCGGCTGAATCTATTGTAGAATTTGAAGTTGGGAAATCCAAATCTTATAAGCTTCGAGGCAAGAAAAATGGTGGGGGAGACGAGGATGATTACTGTTGCAGTGATGGTGACGAAAATCCCAACAATTTCGCCAAACCATTAGAGAAGAAGGAACGAGGACCCATAAGGTGCTACCGTTGTGGTGGTCCGCACATAGTGAGGGACTGTCCCAAGAAAGGTCGCCTCGATGCCATCGTCAATGAGGACGACGAAACAAAAAAAATGAGGAATATCGACTTGGTGCGATTGCCAATGTCAAAGTAATCAAACCAAGTGTAGAAGGGAAGTAGGTGAAATGTTACCGGTGCAAAGGGCCTCATATTGTGAAAGAGTTCCCGGATCGAGTCAAGTCGTCCAAGGGGGATGACAAGCCTGAAGACAGTGAGGCTTTAAAGCTTGGTTAGATGTTGTTGAGTTTTGCCAAGGCTAGCAAGAACTGAAAGCAGAAAGGGTTGATGTATGTAGACATCAACGTGGCGGGTCAAAAGAGAAGTGCTCTTGTAGACACCAGATCATCTCATTTATTTGTGTCGAAGAAAGCTGCCGACGAGATTGGTTTGAAGGTTGAGGAGTCAACCAAGGTGATCAAGACCGTCAATTCCAGAGGTGTTCCAACAGTGGGAATGGCACGAGGCATGGAGTTGGAAATTGGGAAATAGAAAGGCAAGGAAAACTTTGAGGTAATTCACTTGGATGACTATGATTTCGTCATCAGTTTAAATTTCCCTGACCGAGTTAATGCACTCCTTGTCCCTTTTGTCGATTGTGTTTTCATTTTGGATCCTCACAAACAATGCGTCGTACCGGTTCATCGGGTTGTGAGGATTGAGAACATGGTTCTGAATGCGGTTGAGCTAACCAAGGATGCTGACTTGGTTGCTGCCGCTGAGGTAACGACTTTGGAAGGGCTAGTGCAGCTGAAGTCTTTTGAAGACATGGGATTCATCGAGTGTCCACCAGTGAGTAAGGTGGATGGGACATTGAGCTTCGTGGACAAAGAAGCGTCATTGCAAACCGAGGTGTCGGAATTTCAGATTGAAGAAGTGCCAATGTTTTCGATGTGGATGAGTTGCCGATAGGCGATGGTGCATCAGACTCCATCATCATTAAAGCAGAAGTCTGTTGCCTTACCATCAGCTATGTCCTTAACATGAGGCACCAACGAATCATCCAACAACTGCTTCTCCATAATTAACTGAACCAAGGAAAGTTTCACTTGCAACTCGGCTATCAAGCCACCATCACGCGATATACTCAAACGAGCAAACATAGCTTTCAGCTCAACAGCTACCTTCCTACTCAAAGCATCAGCCACAACATTTGCTTTTCCAGGATGATACTCAATGGTCAGATCATAATCCTTAAGCAACTCCAACCATCTTCGCTGCCTAAGATTCAACTCCTTCTACAACATAAGATACATCAAACTTTTATGGTCGGTATAAACCACGCACCTTTCACCATAAAGGTAATGTATCCAAATCTTCAAAGCAAACACCACCACTGCAAGCTCTAGAACATGCGTAGGGTAGTTGCTCTCATGCACCTTCAACTATCGAGACGAATAAGCCACAACCTTCTCACCTTGCATCAATACACAACCCAAACGAACATATGATGTATCGCTATAGACTACAAACTCCTTACCCGATTCTGGTTGAATCAAGACAGGAGCTTGTGTCAAAGCCTCCTTCAACTTTTCGAAAGCTTGTTGTCTAACATCCTTCCACTCAAAGAGAACATTCTTTTGCAATAGCTTAGTCAAAGGTGTAGCAATCTTAGATAAACCTTCGACAAACCTTCAGTAGTAACCCTGTTTTTACAAAGCAGCCAACCCAAGGAAACTACGCACTTCCATCACTGATTTAGGCGTCTTCCAACTCATCACCACCTCAACCCTGTGTGGATCAAACCGAATACCTTCGGCGGACACCACATGTCCAAGAAAAACCACTTCCTTGAGCCAAAACTCACACTTGTTTAGCTTGGCATAAAGCTGATTCTCCAACAACACTTGCAACACAATCCTCAAGTGTCTATCATGATCCTCATCGGTACATGAGTACACGAGAATATCATCGATAAACCCCACCACGAACTGATCCAGAAACTCGTGGAACACCCTATTCATCATATCCATGAATGCCGCAAGTGCATTTGTCAATCCAAATGGCATCACTCAAAACTCATAATGGCCGTACCTAGTCCGAAAAGCTGTCTTAGGTACATCTACATCCTTAACCTTTAGCTGATAGTACCCATACCTCAAATATTTCTTCGAAAACACCAAAGAACAACGAAACTGATCAAAAAAATCATCGATCCTTGACAGAAGGTACTTGTTCCTAATCATCAACTTGTTCAGTTGCCGATAATCTATGCACATACGCATCGTACCATCTTTCTTCTTCACGAACAAGACCAGTGGACCCCAAGGTGAAATACTTGGCCTTATGAACCCTCGGTCAAGCAACTCCTGAAGTTGTGTCTTCAACTCCTTAGGTGTCATGCGATAAGGAGCAATGGACACCGAAGTTGTATTCTCATACAACTATATGCCAAACTCAATCTCTCGGTTGGGTAGCAACCCAGGCAACTCTTCCGGAAAGACACTCGGAAACTCACATACAATTCGTATGTCTTGCACATGCACTTCCTTCGTACTAGGATTCATCACATACGCCAAGAAAGCATCGCATCCCAACTTCAACATCCGACTCGCTTCAAGAGCCGAAATTGCATTAGACAAGACCTTCACGTTCTCACCTACGATAACTACCTTGTAATCATCTGCAAGCTTCAAGGTGTTTCACTTAACATCAGAATCCACCACAGCTCTATGCTCAACCAACCAGTCCATTTCAAGAATCTCATCAAATCCGCAAAAGGGTAAATCCATCAGATCAACTAAAACACATGGCCCTGAATAGATAATGGACAACTTCTATACAGTTTTCTTGTACCAACATTTTCACCAAAGAAACTAACCACTCTTACCCCCCACATCTAACACCTCTGAAACGAACATTCGAGCCACAACTTACAAAGCAACTTGCAACGACAGGGGCAAAAAGCTATACCCCACCGATCAAACGTGGACAAGCTCGCCTAACGTGGTCATACGATCCACCTACTTAATAGGTATTAAACTTTACTCAAGCCTTGACACAGTGACCCCACAATTTTTGTCCAACGTTACTAAAGCCTCGCCTCAACCCAGGAGATACCCTTAAAGCATGACCATTCGTGCACTGGCTACCACTAAACTAGAGTTCACAACTCACTTCCTAGCGCTTGAACCTCTCGCACGAGTTTTTTGAAACCCATGTTCTGCTCATATACCTCGCCCGTGTTACCAACACGTCGAAAACAATGTAGCCAATAAATCAACAGATATGGCTTAACATCGTGCACCAATCCATAAAAGTGCCAACGCATCGATGACTTACATCCAATTCCAATCCAGGAGCACACATGCTCAACTAAACAATCTATACCTTAACTCAACTACAACTTACGATTTTGAACCCAAACCACAAATTCACATTTCTCAACATCCAAGTATCTAACCCCCAGATACTTCTCATTTAAAATAGTTCAAAGAACTCTAAAAACACAACAACAGGTTCTATGTTCACAGCCATAGTGGTCCACCAACTATACACATCTCTATATAACTGAGATACAACTCATCTTTACACTATGGGTATCACCACACTTCATATATTCCATAATCTCATTCATATAGGTCATCCACTCCATAGATACCACCGATGACAACCCTCGGGTTTAACTTCTACTCAATTTACGTAAGCGCTAACCGTAACTCACAAACATCCCCCAGCTAGTGCAGTCACATGCACTTCAACATTAACAATTTCACAAGCTCTAAACATCGCCTATATTCCAGGCAACATGCCATCCAACACTTACCTAACCAACACAGGTTGTAACTAGATCGAGGCACACCGAGGCGTTTAACCCCCAGGAGACTTTACACACTCCTTTATTCCTTGCCCAAAGGCAACATCAATCATACCAGACCGCTACTCTCTCCTCGATTAATTGTGCTATTATTTTTTTAAAACATGATAACAACTAACAAAACAACCGAAACAAATTGTTCAAGCCAGCTCCAAGCAAGGATCCAAGACTTTGATTTCAACTTAAAACATTTCACTAGGTAATAAGGCAATGTGCATCCCAATTTTCCCCTAGCATAGCACAAAGCATACGACGTGTATGCCACAACCATCAAGTAACTCAAGCATCAAGATTCAGCCCAATCAAACATCATAAAAAACTCACATACATATTCAATCATCATATATATTTCACATCACCATCATATACTTACGTTAACATGCTTTAACAATTCATCGATCAAAGCAAACATCACCAAAACACAAATGATTATAGTAACGTCACTTACCAACAACTTACCATCATCCCAACCTTTCGTAACCTGGCTCTAATACCACCAAATGTAACCCCCTCGACCCAGCCTAGCAAATAGACTGAACCGAATGGATCATAAGTGGAATATTGAAGTAAACCAGGAAGTATTACCTCAATAAACGACACTTTTTTTCTTTTATCATGTCTAAAAGAAACTTGGGTTCCCATGTGTACGTACACAAGCAATGGATAAAACATCATTACAAACGCCTATTAATTATAGCCAAGTTAAGGTTTAGGGACCATTTTGTAAACTTGACAAATTAGGAGGGTTATTATCAAATTTGGGTTACCAATCTCGAATTAGATTCATTACATGCTTCTCGGTGAAATCTCAGCTCAAAACGACCTTTAGAACCCATCCAATAGCATACAAGGAAAACAAGGACAAAACTCAGAATAATTCAAAAACTGCATTAACAGTCTACCATTTTAGAACATAGATCCCTATATTGGAACGGTCATTTCGAAACACAACTGACCGTTTCGATATGCGGGTTCGTTTCGAAACCCCTCGAGACTCGTTTCAAAACGATGGTTCATAAAGGCAAATTGTTTCGAAATAGGCCTCACCGTTTCAAAACATCAAGGCAATTTCAGGCCACCGTTTCGAAACATGCAAGGGTGTTTCGAAACACCTGGGCCTGCAATGTTTGAAAATGTTGTTTTAACTCGATTTAAACCATTTGAAACCATCCCGATACATGTCCAAACATTTTAGCAACTCAAAATACATAAACCACCAAGTATACATAGTCAAGGCATCATCGGAGCATCGATCATAACATCAAGAGCACTAAAGGCATGCTTCCTAAGAGTTAAAAGCACCAAAAGCCAAAATCCAAATTCAAGCATAAAAAAATACCAAAAGGCCATTTACACAACCAAATATGCATGTTAAACTTGCATCATAATAGAACGTACCAAGCAAACCACATTCATAACATTGGACACCCCCACTGCCTTTATTACACTAGTCCAAAACCAAAGCTTACCTTTAATCAAAGTATTCCACCGATCCCCTTGCAAGTGCTGCCTCCAAAGCTTAATTTGACTGCATTGATGAACAAAGAGAGCATAAGCATACAAGCTAGTGAGGATTGCTCAAACCAAAATCATCATCAATGCACAAAACCACTTTTCATTCTTTTAAAAACCATCATGCTTCCTTTGACAAAATATGCACTTTATCATCAAAACAATTGTGTTAGACATCATGCAACATGATTCGTAAAGTTCCAGCAATTAAACCATTGCTGCTCAAGTTCCAAGCCTTTCAAGCATAACACCCTTATGCTAAGCTTAAACCAAAACATGCATCTTTCAAAATATGCATCAACAACATTTTCCATAACATTCAAATCCATTATATTGGCTCACAAGTAATAAACAACATTCAAAAACATATATCAGATACACGAATTACCAAGGGTTGTCCCACACCCTTCATACACTCTACCGGCATCTCAAGGCTCACACACGAGAGCAACCCTCCATCGTTGTGACAACTGTGGTGGAGCATTCGGTACAATCACAACCCCTCAACACCACTCATCGGTAGATGTATAACCCACTAACGAGAGACATGACACACACAAGGTTCGCACCCGGGAGCTATCCTCAACCGTTGCAACCTTAAACAATCCTCAATCGTTAGGGTACTTGGATGGAGTTTTCGGTACAATCACAACCCCTCAACATCCAAGGCAACTTGTTTATAGTGCACTTAATCCTATAGCCGGCTAACTATATCGGATATCTTTTATAAAACATTTTAATCAACATCACTTGCCAATATAATCCATATCACATGCTTACCTCACTATTTTTACAAAGCATTCATGATATGCCATAAATCAAGCATTAAACCATGCTTCAAACCTCATGCATCGACACATGCATACAAGGATCACTTACCTAGTGCATCCTTAAACCACATGGCATCATCAACCTCATTTCATATATTCAGAACATGCTTTAAAACAGTAGGTAAATGCAATTAAAATCAAGTGCAACCAAAGGTTAAAAACTAGTAGAATCCGAGAGAGAAATTCACTTTACTTACTTCCGAACTTAGTAAAGCGTTTCAAGATCTTACTAAGTTCCCAAAACCTTTTCTAAAACGTTTCCACATTGGAAAACCATGTTCCTTTCACCAACTTGCGAAACCACGCTTGCCAACGCAACTATTGATCGTCCGAAGCCTCCAACAACACTTCATTTGCTTCTGGATTACTATCCTCTATTTTTAACACATAAAAACAGAGGCTCAATGCATTAAAATGCATCCAAAACACCAGCACTTAAAAGAATTCTCGCAGCCCTGCTCTAAAGCACCAAATCACCCATCCGAAACAACCAAAAACTCAAACAATTTACCTCTAACCTCAGCCTAGCCATTACCCAACACATTTTAGGCATTAATCAACATCCAAAAATATCCTAAAACCATCCTTATACCTACATCAACTCGAATTAACCTAAACACCCCAAAAACTCAACCGAAAATACTTCAAAAACCAAGGATCTCAGGGATTTCGGGACCTCTATGATTAAGACTCAACTTTAACACTAAAAACCTTTCGAAACTCATTTATAAGTCATCTCAAATCAGCCCAACCATTATAATTCTGGAAATCTCTTTAAAACATCTTTTTCATCAAGATTTCAACATTTTATCCAACTAAAAACAAAACCTCAATTAAAAACATTAATAAAGAGTCAAATATATTTGTAATTTGATTAAAGAATCTAGATTAGAGGGTTAGCATGAAATTTACCTCCAATTCTTGCTTCTCCTCTAACTTGGCAAGTTTAGATTGAAAGAACTTGAAAGAAAATGAGAGAAATCACCAAGAAAAAGATGGAAATCAAAAGAGAATTTGAGAGTAAAGAAATTCTAGAAAATTGAGAGAAAATGGAGAGTGTTTGGCTGAAGTGAAAGAGAGGAATGAAAAGCTCGTCAAAAATTCTTTTAACCGATTAACTACCTCTTTAATTAATTAATTAAACACATTTTTAATTATTTAATAAACCATTTAAAACACATACCAAATTAGGGAAAAGACTTAATTGCCAAGTAGCTCTCTAAAGATTCTAAGATTTTGACTCTTCTTGAAAAACACATTTTTCCTACTTTTAAATCTTTACATTTTGGTCATTACCCAAAATATATACTTTCAAAATCTCGTTTAGTAAAATTGACTTAACCAACACCTCAAATATAACTTTAGAGGATTTTAGGAATATTTATCATATTTTTATCCCATCCCAAACCTTGATTTCCCTAAACCACCTTTTAATGGTTCGAACAACCGATACCGGTTCCACCAGTCTAACCCGACTCGCCAAAATGCCTAAGCCCAAAACCGGGGCGGTACAACTTGGTAGGCTTTAGAGTTTAGGGAATAACCCAAAAATATTGCTTCACCACTTTTAGCATCAAATTTACCCAAATTATCTTTTCCATTGTTTAAAACAAAACATTAACAACCAAAAGGGTGGAAACAGCTAATGTTAGGTTTTTTGGATTTTAAAATCTCATTACGTGTTTTCTTTAAAACAGGCCTAATCATCACGCTATTAATAATATAACAAGTCGTATTAGTAGCTTCCGCCCAAAAATACTTAGGTAAATTGTTTTCACAAAGCATTATCCTAGCCATCTCTTCTAAAGTTATATTTTTCCTCTCAACTGCCCCATTTTGTTGAGGAGTGCGAGGAGCCGAAAATTGTGGCTAATACCATTTTAATTACAAAAATCTTCAAAACTCATATTTTGAAACTCGGTTCAATGATTACTTCTAACATGTGAAATTTTAAGATCAAGATCATTTTGGGTAGTTTTTGTAAATGTAATAAATTTTTCTAAAGCATCATCCTTAGTACTTAAGAATAGAACCCAAGTGTATCTAGAAAAGTCATCTACCAATACAAATGCATATGACTTACCACCCAAGCTCATAGTTCTAATAGGCCCAAAATAAATCAATGTGGATTAGTTGTAACACCCTACTAGTCGAAACATCATTAATGGGTTTAAATGAGGTTCTCTTTTGTTTACCCTTAGTACAAGCATCACATATTTTATCTAATGAAAATTTTAGTTTAGGCAAACCTCTAACTAGATTTTGGGAAACTAATTTTTCTAAAACACTTATGCTAGCATGCCCTAGTTTCCTATGCCACAACCATGCATCATTCTCATCATGTGCAACTAAACATGCATGGGATGAATGTATGTCATCTAAATGCACCATATAAATGTTTCCTATGCGATGACTAATGAGCATTATTTCTATAGTTTTAATGTTCATAATTTTTCACCCATTTTCATCAAAATGAACATCAAAACTTTTATCAAAAAGTTGACTAATGATAAAAACATTATGTTTTAGACCATTGACAAGTAAAACATTTTCAATAAGATAGACGAGAGATTACCAATAAAGCAAATACCCTTAATGTGGCCTTTGGATTTGTCCCCGAAAGTCACCACTCTTGTCTCCGATCATGTGTCTTGAGCACCCAATATCAAGGTACCATGTGTTTTGACTTGAAGCTTTGGCCTTGTAGCAATGCTTCCCCAGAGATTCCTCCTCAAGGGCAATGAGGCAAAGGTTGGCCACTTCACGCTCCTCATCCTCGGATGATGACTCCTCGTCACTCCATGTTGCTACTTGAGCCTTGAGTTTCTTCTTCTTCTCAAAGCTCTTCTTCTTTAGTTGAGGGCAATCGATACGAATGTGACCCAACTTCTTGCACTCATAGCAAATGAGTTGGTCTTTTTCTTCTTCTTTGTTCTTGTTCTTGAAGTCTTTTCTTCTTCAAAACTTTCTACCACGGTTAGACTTCATAAAACTTGAGAATCTTTTGGCTATCATAGCCAATTCTTCGAATTCACCTTCCCACTAGAAGTGCTCTCATCTTGTGGTAGAGATGCTTCGAGAGCAACTCCTTGCTTTTTCTTCTCTATCTCTTTCTTGACTACACTTCTTTCTTCTTTTCTCTTCTCTTCTTCTCTCCCTTGCTTCATGATCTCTTGTGTGAGGAGAGAACCAACTAGTTCATCGAGCTTTAGGGTCTTTAAATTCTTTTCTTTGATGATGGTCGTTCTCTTCCCATCCCATAATTTGGGAAGAGAGTAAAGTAGCTTCCGGACTAACTTATCTTCAGGGATGATCTCTCTGAAGCCCTTCAAACCATTGACGACGACGAAAAAGTGATCAAACATCTTTGTGATGGTCTCATCGGCCTCCATCTTGAAGTTCTCGTAACTAAGATTGAGGATCTCAATCTTCATGTCCTTCACATCGCTTGTTCCTTCATATGTGGTATCAAGAGTATTCCAGACTTCTTTAGCACTTGTGATTGAGGACACTTTGGAGTAGATGACCGGTCTAAGAGCACAAAAAAGCATGTGCAAGGCTTTGTCATTCACTTGCAATTTCTTTCTATCATCTTCACTTATCTCCACCTTCTTCTTTGGAACAAGCATTTCTTCTTCATCTCTCTTCATGAGAATGGTTAGTCCATCTTCTACCACATCCCATACAAGGTAATCACTCGATTTGATGAAGAGACACTTTTCGTTCTTCCAATAGGGATAGTTATCCCCAATAAAGAAGGGTGGTTTGGTGGTAGATTGAGACTCGAACGTGCTTGGCCCGGAGGTAGATGCCATTGCTCAACTTGGAAGTTGATCAACACTCTTCTAGGATCTCCTCTTGTGGTTGTGAATCCTTCAAAGAGGTAGGCTCTGATACCAATTGTTGAGTGGATCGAATTAACCGATATGGCCAAGAGGGGTGAATTAACATTTTAAAAATTAAGGGAGCAAAAGGAACAATTAAAAATGAAGAACAAGACACTTATGGTGGTTCAAGATTCTAACCAAGCTCTAAATCTACTATCTTAGCTCCCACTAAGGATTTCCAATAAACTCCTCACTAATTTGTTCTTCCCCATTTCTAGGCTAAGGAGACAACCTTTACAAATTCAATCTTTCTGCACAAAGATTGAATGACAAGACTCTCAATTACAAAGAACAAAAGGCAATTTGAAATGAATCTTTCACAAGACTAATATATTGCCCAATTACAAACCAACACTCCCCAAACTTGAAAGAAAAATGAACAATTGAGAATGTTACAAGTTGGGTTCACAATTTGACTCTAATAGGCTCCAGGGTTTGGAATAAATGCTTTGATGTTGCTTGAAGGTTCAATAGTTGTTGCTGGTGCTTTGAAGACTTGTTTTTATACTTTCTCATTGATTTTTAGCCGTTTGAGTGGTTGAGATCATTAATAAAGCCGTTGGGGCTCTCTCTTCCCTCCATTAATGCTATTTTTCAACTACCCGTATCAGAACACGAGGCTCTGTATCGAAACAGACACCAAAAAACAAAGACTTGTTGTGTGTAAAAAGGGTCCATATTGAAACGACTATAGGATGTATCGAAATAGTTTGAAACTGTAAAATATAAAATGAGGGTCGTATCGAAATGAAAAAGGGCTGTATCGAAACGTTTTGAAATTGTGAATTAGTATTTCAAAACAGCCTAGGGGTGTATCGAAACACTTAACCAAATTTTCAAAAGTTTGTTTCTGACAAGTAACGACTAGTTCATTTAATGCTCAATTTTGAAAATACTTAACCCTATATCAAAACGGGTATGAGTCGTTTTGAAACGACACTTAAAAATCAAAAGCCAGATGAAGGTTGTATCAAAACGGGTATGAACCGTTTCGAAACCCTTGTCTCGAAACAGAGTAGTCCGTATTGAAATGGATGTTTCTAGTGGAAAAACGTATCGAAACACTTTTGGGGTGTTTAAAAACGCCTGGGCAATTTTGTATATTTTGGCTTTGAAACACTTAGAAAAATTTATGGGGTTTAAGTTTTAACTTCAAAACATTTTAAGTATAAATTTTACTTGTAAAATGTAAGTATTTTGATTAATTAAAAATTTATTTACTTTGCAATTTATTCCTTAGATAATTTGTTATATAAAAAATCAAATATTGGTTTTACATATATCATCATGCAAACAAATACAAAAAGGACAAAGTAAAAGCCAAATTTTTATGCTTGTTCAAAAACTGTATTGGTTAAGGGTTATGGGACTGATAAAGGACAAGATGATTCCAACAGATTCAAGGAACCGCGTATATTTGTAGAAAATTTCTCTAAAGTGATGAAAGCAGTGGATTCACTTGAGGCTAAATTTTTTTCACAATGCAATTGTCTCTGCTAAAGAAAGTAGGAACAGAGAGCGCAAAAATAGAAGATATAGAGACCGAAGAATTTAGTAAGAAAAGGAAGAGGATTATTCCTATCCCAATGCCATATTCAGATTTTTTTGCCCTACCTCGTGCAAAGTCACTTTTTGATGACAGTCCCACCGATGTTTTATAAGTCTTCTTATGGCATTAAAAATGCTTGTGATTATTATTGTGAAGATTTCGATCATTCTGTAGAAGATTGTATGGTTTTAAAACTTAGAGTCGGTGAACTCATCAGGAATAGGCATTTATGTTTTGTGAACGGAAAATATCGATTCTATAAAAGATCATTGTTTATCAGAGGAATTGAGATAAAAGAGAGAACGAAATCAAAAGCAAGTTGTTGTGGGAAACTCACTACAGTTTGGGGTCTATCAGAATCAAAGTAATGTTTTGACATCTATCCCTTCAAAGTTTCATTTACTGAAGAATACCCCAAGATCATATGCTCAAGATGCTCCTATCAGTGGAAAATTAAAGTCTAAATTTGATCCCATTCATGTTTCATATCATCAGATGTACCTTAAATTGCTCGAATCTTCACCACATCATGGGAAACCTTCAAAGCCCTATCATCCAAGTTGTTACAACATTAGGGATCATTGTGAGTATCATAATGGAGTTCTTGATCATGATATTTAAAGTTGTTACACTTTCAAGCGGCAAGTTCAAAACTTTCTGAACCAAGGGATTGGAAGTTGACACTAAAGGTCAATCCATTAAGATGTGTAACTCAAGAGGTGGTCACCTCATTGGAACCAGTGCAATTGGATTGTGTGGAAATCAGGTGCAGAAAGACGTCAAGAAAAGAAAGAGAATGAAGAACAAGGTGAAATTAATTGAGAATCAACAGTCGTCTAAGAAGAAGCCTTGAATAGACATGCCCATTAAAACCTTCAACACATCTTGCCAACATCTTGTAAAGTAGAGTTCATGTAGACACCAACGAGAAGATACTGTTAATTTCCACATGGAAATGATTGAGCATTCTATGGAAAAGAACAAGCAATTAATTGAAGAGACAAGGAAACTCATAGATATGATAGTATTAATTCAAGATTCGATGAGAACATCAAAACATAAACAAGAAGGGGCATGTCTTTGTGCTGGTAAAAGAAATAAATGAAGAATTGTTGATAGAATTGGAGTGGCTAAAATTCACTCAAGTTTTCCTTAATTAATGGTCGACAATTGGACCATAGGAGATCTGCTTGTAGTTTTAGGACCGTTACAGAGTTATACCCTAAACCATCCCAATCGCTTTTGCATGCGACCATCCAAGGTCTTTTGTAAGGGAACATGTATCAGTTTATTTGTTTTTATGCTTGTTTCTTACATAATTTTCTCAAATAGAAAACATTCATACATTCTTAAAATATTCATTCTTTTCAAATATATATACATATTCTTAATTTCTTTGCAAGGCACCTATTATTAATTGTATGAATGAATCACACTCTAATCCTGAAATAGAGAAATCCATATAGAGGTGAATGAATATGAAGATGAAGTGGAAATTGATGTCCCTGAGTAATTATTAAGATTTGTCAAAAAAGAGAAAAAAAAAACATATTCTACCTCACAAGCAAGAAATTAAGATTACAAACATGGGGACTGAGATGAAAAGCGAGAAGTAAAGATCAATACAACTTTCTTGGCGAAAACCAAGAATGATTTGATTAAATTACTACAAGATTTCAAAGACATCTCTGCATGGTCATACCAGGATATACTGGAGTTAGATACATATATTGTTATGCACAAGTTACCCGTGAGGCCTGAATGTAATCTCGTTCAGCAATTTGATGTTGAATTTCTCAAGATGTTGAATTTGATGTTGTACAAAAGCTTAGAAGAATATGACTAGAAATGTTGTACAAAAGCAATTTGATGTTGAATTTCTCAAGATGGCCGAGACCTTAATAAAGTGTGCCCAAAAGACAATTTTCTTTTGATCCAAAAGATGCACAACATTTACAATCATGTGAGACTAATTTTGCTACAAGTTAATGCCATTTGGATTGAAAGTATTGGGCAACTATTGAGTGCATAAATGTTCTATATTTTAACCCTCATTTACCAATATTATTGATGCACTCAAGCATGTTTAGTTGCATTTTAGGATAGAATTTGCATAAACATCACAAATAGATAATTTTGCACATATATTGTTGATTTTGGTCAATTCTTGCAGGTACCTGTCGTGGCAGCATCCAGGGCAGCAGAGGAACAGAAGATAACCGCAAAGCTGGAGTGAAGGGTTGAAGAAAACTGCCTCATACATCATTGTCGTGACAATTGCTCTGACAGAAGTGGGGAAAATGAAGACAACATAGATGGAAAATGCGAAGTGGAGTTCGACTGATAGAGGATTTCAAGCCTGATTTTTGTATACCACTCGCATAATTTTTGGAGCCTAGAAGCACAAGGAAGGCCTTGCCCAATGTTTGAGGAGAAAGTCAAAGTAAGAAGATAGGGCGAACTAAGGGACGTTTATTAAGAGATTTAGTCTTTAAATAAATTTACTTTAATTCAAACTAGTATTCTTGGCCATTAAGAAAGCTTACACCCAAGGGCTATGTATATCGTTGTATTTCGACAAGGGAAGACATCTAGTTCCTAGTCGTCTTCCATCATAAACCCTAGTTGTTTTCTTCTTCATCATGTTTTAAATCTTCCCCAGAGCTAAGGGTTGATCTTGTAAAGTAGTTGTAAGGGTTATACTATTTCTTAGGTTTTTCTGTAAAATCAATAAAACTTCAAGTTTATTTACTCTGATATCAACATCTCATAAGGGTATCGGGAGAGCATTGTGAGGTTATCTATTTACTTAATATCGGGAGAGTTAAGTATAAGAAAAGAGTAAAAGCAATTTTCCAATTTATGGTTAAACTATATTGGCCTAGGGATAGGTACAAGGTTAAGCGGCTAAAGAAGAATTCACGAACATCGGTGTTCATCCTTCGATTTACGTCGGGAGGTATCATCCAAGACGTGTTCGCCGACATAACTTGGACCTAGGGATAGGACAAGTCACACCATGAATTTTTGTTGAACTTGAAGTAATGGAGTTGTTAATCGCTGCCGCGACAACAACAGACCTCTGTCGTGACAAGTTCCACGACATAAGCAACAGAAGTCCTCTGAATAGTGAAATACCTGCACTACAGAACAAATCAATACCAGCCTAGTTTATCAATCTGATTTCCTCCTCTATTTTAGTTTATCTTCAAGAATTCTCAAAACACTTTATTAATTCTATCTCTTTTCTTGTGTAGAGTTTTAAAGTTAGAAGTATTTCCAGTCCCTATGAAGACGATATTTGTTACTTCGTATCACTATATTACTTGTGTCGTGTATACTTGTACTCAATTGCGATAGTCTTGTTTACACGCAACAAGTTTTTGGCATCGTTTCTGGGGACTGGCAACATACCTTTACGTTTAATTACTGCACTTTTTATTTTTATTTTTATTTCTTTTCTATTTCTGGTTGTTATATTTCCCTGTGCTTTTAACAAGGTTTTCTTCTCTTGCTTATGTGTAGATCGAGACGTGGTAAAGATCCTGAACACGAACTAGACCCAAAAATTGAACGTACATACCATTTCAGGAACCAAGCCCGACTCCTGATAGAGAGAAGCCGCTACCTTGAGGAAAGAATTGAAGCAATGGAAACCCTAGGACAAGGTGTTGGGGTAGGTAACAATAACAACAACAACAACCCCATGGCCGATATTATTCCTCCTGCTGATGTTGAAGACAACCGACAAGCTCCTACTGCCCCGGCAGCACGACAAACATGCTGAGAGTATATGGACAATGATCAAGTTGAACTGCAAACTACACTGCCAGACGTGGAAGCTAAACACTTCGAACTAAAACATGTGATGTCCAGCATGTTAAATTCAGCCGGACAATTTGGTGGTTCTGCTACAGAAGATGCACGCGAGCATTTGAAAACCTTACAAGAGATTTGTGGATCATTTAGACTACCAGAAATAAGCCCAGAAGTGCTAAGACTCCGACTATTTCCCCATTCATTGAGAGATAGAGCAAAAACCTAGAAGAATATGTTAACGCCGGGTTCAATAAGAAGTTGGGCAGATCTTTTCCGTGAATTCCTTTCTCATTTTAATCCTTCTCTTTTAACTGAAAGATTTCGTAACAAAATTGCTACTTTTCAACAGGAAGATGATGAACCAATGTATGAAGCATGAGACTGTTTTACAACGCTCTTACGAAAGTACCCGATGCACGGATTCCCCATCTTGAATATGATCGTCAAATTCTACAATGCTGCTAATGCACCCACTCGAATGAGGATAAATTCGGCAGCTAATGGTTTGTTACTGGACAAAGAGACAGAAGATGCAATGCTTGTGTTGAAAAGGTTGGCAAAGAACGGCGAATAGTTCCCCACATAACAAAGAGGAGTTGAAAACCTTCAGCAGAAGAGCGAATCTAAGGTAATATTTTCTGCCGAGGAGATGTGTGAAACTTGCAGCGGAAACCAAAATATAGAGGTGTAGAACTAATATTTTGATATAATAATTGAAAAATGTTTTGGACAAAGTTAAAAAGAATTCAAAACCTTTTCTAAAGTCCAAACAACTTGAAACTATGCTTAGGGGATATTTCAAAAGGGTTTTAAGTGTTTTCAAAGCCAAATTCAACAAAACCATCAAGGTGTTTCGATACGGGTCGTTACAGTGTCAAAACATTTCGAAACGGGTTTCGAAACGGACTTTATTCTGGGTGAGATTTTTCATAGCGTTTTGATACGGCCCCTGCCGTTTCGATACGACTATGTGACTTTGACCTCAACGGTCATAACCCCCAACGACTATTTCCCAACTACCTTTTAAATGTAGAACGTTTCGATACGGGGACAAGCGTTTTGATGCGGCCAAAAACGTTTCTATACGAGTGCTGCATCTGACTGCAACGGCTCTTTCTATTTCAAGAGTGTTTCGAAACGAATTTGAGCGTTTCGAAACGGGGAGCTGTAGAACTTCATTTATGGTGGGAAATTAAGTCTTCAACGACTCCAATTCAACCCCAACGGTTAGTAACTGCTACAAACTCAAAGAGGAGTATAAAAGGGACCTCCAAGTATCTGGTAATGGTTAACGCTTCAATTGTAATACAACATATGATCAAGAAATTGTCTTAGTGCTTAATTGTCATTTCTTTGTATAGACAAATACTAGTGAGCCAAAATTGTTAGATTTGCTCAAGTGTTTTAGGTTTGCGTGAGAGCTTAATTGTGCAAACAAATACCTATTAGAGGGATTTAAGATTGCTTATTCGTTATCTCTTGTAAAGAGGGTTTGATCAAGGCTTTGGGTAGAAAGCTTGATCAGTTCGTAAGGGTTTCCTCCTAAGCCTAGAAAAGAGGACGAATCAATAGTGGATTGATTGGAAATCCTTAGTGGGAAGCTAAGGTAGTGGATGTAGACCTTGGTTAGAAGGTTGAACCACTATAAATCATCTTGTCCTTATCAATTTTATCTTTCACACCTCTTATACCCAAAATTCCACTTCTCCACCACTTGGCGAGCAAGAACGGTTGAAGGAACCGAGCACCGAATAACCCAACAAATGGTATCAGAGCTTGGCTCAATTGAACAGGATTAACATCCTATTAAGAAGATTCGACAAGATCGATCATCATTTCAATCAACCAGCTCAATGACGCAATCCATCGACAAACCGCCCTTCTTCGACGAAACTTACTATGCCCATTGGAAGACAAGGATGAGGTTTTTCATAAAGTCCAAGGACTACAAGCTTTGGGATATAGTAGAAGATGGTTCGTTCGTGCCACAAGGAAGCAAGGCAGAATGGAGTGTCGACGACCGTAAGAAGATGAAGCTTAATTGCAAAGCCTTGCACATCCTATTTTGTGCATTTGGCCCCAACATCTATGAGAAGATGTCTTCTTGTGAGAGTGCCAAGGAAATTTGGGACAAGCTTGAAGTTACATACGATGGGACAAGCGAAGTAAAGGAGACCAAGATCGGGATCCTCAACCTAGCGTATGAGAACTTCAAGATGGGTCCGGAAGAGGACATTGAGAAGATGTTCGATAGGTTCTCCACCATCACCAATGGACTTAAAGGTTATGTAGAAGCCATTCCGGAAGAGAAACTTGTCCGAAAGCTCATTTACTCCCTTCCCGAGTCATGGGACTCAAAAAGAACCACCATCATCGAAGCCAAGAATCTTAAGACCTTGAAGCTTGATGAACTCACGAGGTCTCTTCTCACTCACCAAATAATGAAGAAGAATAAAGAAGAAGAGAATAAGGAAGGAATAGATTAGAGCTATGGGGGAGAAGAAGCTCAAAGGGCTTGGCATCAACACAAATGCCATTGCTCTCAAATACTCCACATGCCATCATGTTGATTCTAGTGAGGAGGATGATGAAGAAGAAGAGATAGTTCATCTCTTCATGAAGTGTGGCCCTTACATGAAGAAAGCCTTAAAAGAGCTTGAACGAGAATCCATGAGAAAGAAGAGGGGAAGCACTTCAAGCTATAAGAAGAAGACATATGTGGATACTTGGAGTGATGAGGACTCCACCGATGATGAACAAGCCAACCTTTGCGTTATGGCCATCGAAGAAGATTCAAGGGTAACTTATAATTCATCTACTTCATGTTCATATTCTTTTGATGAATTACAAGATGCCTATGATTATTTGGTTTTAGAGTTTAAAAATCACATTTTGAAAAACAATAAAATGATTTCAAAGTTGAAGATTCAAAATGATTTGATTTCTAAAACCAAACTTGAACTTGAAGTAAAACTCAAAGAGTTTGAACAAAAATGTTTTGATTTACAAAATTTGCTTCACAAAGTTCAAGAAGAAAAAGATTTGATTTCCAAAGAGCTTGAAAAGAAAAATAATTTTGGAAAATCAAACTTTTATGTAAGACAATCTAGTGCCCCAAGAATTGTAAACGGTAAATGTTTTAGAATTGTTTGGGTCCCAAAAGGACTAAGCACTTCAACTAAAAAGGATGAATTTGAAAAGTGGATTCCTAAGGGGACAAAATTTTGTGCTACTAACGTCTATGGATCCAAAGCAATTTGGATACCAAAAATTACTTGATTGTCTTTTGATAGGTGTGATGGAGAGTGATCAACAAGTCAAACATTGAGCGGGAGCTCCATGCACACAAAGAAAGACACTTGAAGAAGGAAGGCTTCACAGCCTCCCTTGGATTCAAGTGTGGTAAAAATCTAGTTGTTTTTGCTTTTATTTGATTTTTTTTATTTCAACTAGATGATCATATATGTTGGGCTAACATTTTGATGATGCTTTGAGTAAGGGGGCCATTTTAAAACTAAAATTCTAAATTTTTGTCATCTTTTCAAACCTCCTAAGTTATTTTGAACTTAATGTCTTTTGAATTCTTTTTGATATAACAAAAGGGGGAGAAATTATTTGAAAAATTGAACTTTCAAATGAATAAGGGGGAGCTTTAATTGATTTCAAATTTTTCATCTCTTATTCACACTTTTAAACTAAAAGGGGGAGAATCCCAAAAAAAATTCAAGTTGGTTTTATTATATCAAAAAGGGGGAGATTGTATAACTAATGATTTGATATAATAATTGAAAAATGTTTTGGACAAAGTTAAAAAGAATTCAAAATCTTTTCTAAAGTCCAAACAACATGAAACTATGTTTAGGGGATATTTCAAAAGGGTTTTAAGTGTTTTCAAAGCCAAATTCAACAAAACCATCCAGGTGTTTCGAAACACCCCTATGTGTTTCGATACGGGTCCTTACAGTGTCAACACGTTTCGAAACTGGTTTCGAAACAGACTTTATTCTGGGGTGAGATTTTGCATAGCGTTTCAATGCGGCCCCTACCGTTTTGATACGCCTATGTGAGTTTGACCTCAACGGTCATAAACCCCCAACAACTATTTCCCAACTACCTTTTAAATGCAGAACATTTCGATACGGGGACATGCACTTTGATACGGGTGTTTCGATACGATCAACAACGTTTCGGTACGAGTGCTACATCAGACTGCAACGACTCTTTCTATTTCAAGAGTGTTTTGAAACGGGTTCGAGTGTTTCGAAATGGGGAGCTGCAGAACTACATTTGTGGTGAGAAATTAAGTCTGCAATGGCTCCAATTCAACCTCAACGACTAGTAACGTCTACAAACTCAAAGAGGAGTATAAAAGAGACCTCAAAGAATCTAGTAATGGTTAATGCTTCAATTTTAATACAACATATGATCTAGAAATTTTCTTTGTGCTTAATTGTCATTTCTTTGTATAGACAAACACTAGTGAGCAAAAATTGTTATATTTGCTCAAGTGTTTTAGGTTTGGGTGAGAGCTTAATTGTGGAAACAAATACCTATTAGAGGGATTTGAGTTTACTTATTTGTTATCTCTTGTAAAAAGGGTTTGATCAAGGCTTTGGGCAGAAAGCTTGATCGGTTTGTAAGGATTTCCTCCTAAGCTTAGAAAAGGGGATAAATCAATAGTGGATTGATTGGAAATCATTAGTGGGAAGCTAAGGTAGTGGGGGTAGACCTTGGTTAGAAGGTTGAACCACTATAAATCATCTTGTCCTTATCAATTTTAGCTTCCACACCTCTTACACCCCAAATTCCACTTCTCCATCACTTGGCGAGCATGAACGATTGAAGGAATCGAGCACCGAATAACCCAACAAGAGGAGTGTCCATGACTCCAACAATTACAACCCGCATTTGAGAAAGAACCCTAAATTCTCCTAGAGTAACCCAAAAAATGCTTTGAATCCTCCAGTCCAGAATAATCAGAATCAAGGAGTTCCTAGAATATTGTCATGATATCAGCGACAACAGTAGCCGACATCATCCACAAGTATAATAGAACAGACCCTAACAACTTTCATGTCTCAAATTGGAGCATATATGGCTAACATAGATCACTTTGTCAAGAAGACTGAAACATTCATAGATAAAACAGAGATGAGAATGACAAACCATGAGGCTACTTTAAAGTCTTTAGAGACACAAATGGGTCAGGTCATCCAGTTTATCAACACCAGACAGAATGTAGGATTCCCTAGTCATATTAAGGTCACTAGAAAACCAACACATGAGAAGTGTAAAGCTATAACAACGAGCAGTGGGAAACAGATACAAGGGCCGAAAATTAAAGAGACACCTAGTAAGGAACCGACCCTACAAACACCTACCGAAAACACTGCCCCAGCAGACGTGAAACAATTTGTTATCGCCAAACCTGCCACGACAGCAGAAGAATCTAAGGAGGCGACAAAAGAAGTTGAAGAATGTGAACCACCTTAGATCCGAATCCCATATGAAGGACGTCTCGAAGATTCTCGTTCTCCACCCCCTTTTCCATAGTGGTTGAAGAAACAGAAACACGAGTACCAGCTTAAGAAGATCTACGATGTTTTTAAGCAAGTACATATCAATATTCCATTGCTGGAGGCCATTAAGTAGATGTCTGGTTATGCCAAGTTCCTTAAAGATGCAATGTCCAGAAGATCCAGACTTGGGGACTTTGAAACTGTAGTCATGACAGAAGGTTGCTTGACAATCCTACATAACCGTACACCCCTAAAGAAGAAGGATTCTGGGAGTTTCATTATACCATGCATAATTAGTGATCAGTATGTGGGTAATGCCCAAATATGTTTTTCAGAAATTAGGTATTGGACAAGCAAGACCCACAACAGTCATGCTTCAATTGGCAGACCGCTCTTACGTACAGACGGAAGGAAAAATTGAAGACATCCTGGTAAGAGGGGATAAATTCATAGTTCCCACTAACTTCCTTGTTATAGACTGTGAAGCAGACAAGAATGCACCGATCATCCTAGGGCGACCCTTCCAAGCCACAAGTAGAACAGTGATCGGTGTAGAGAAGGGAGAACTAACTACGAGAGTCAACGACCAGCAGATAAAACTAAATGTTCTCCAAGCCATAAAACAAGCTAATGTACATGAAGAATGTAAGTCAATATCATAGGTAATCGTAGACCAACCCTACATCAGATCAAGCTGTCACGACAGACAAATCGGTCACTGTCGCCATAGCCACCTAGCAGACTGCCACGACAGTACTGCTGAATGCAACTCCTCAGACAATGACACATCTGACACTGACGATCCTAAGGAGGTAAATTGGATAGGCATGCGTCCAAGTAAGTTCTTTGAACCTCTGAGCTATACCTCTAACAAACATGTAATTCAAAAGCCTTCTATAGATCAACCGCATGCTTTAGATCTTAAACACTTGCCAGGGCAACTTAAATATATTTTTCTTGGTCTCAATGATATGTTGCTCGTGATCATCTCTTCTAAGTTGATGCAGGAACATGAACAACAGTTGATTTGTATGCTACAAAAGCATAAGAAGGCAATTGGATGGACCATTGCCGATATTCAGGGCATCAGTCCGGTAATTTGCATGCATAATATCCTCTTGGAGGATGATCATAAGTCGACGATAGATGCTCAAAGACGATTAAACGAAGCTATGAGAGAGGTGGTGCGAAAGGAAATTATCAAGTGGCTTGACGCTGGAATTATTTACGCCATCTCAGATAGCAAGCAGGTGAGCCTTGTGCAAGGCGTACCCAAGAAGGGAGGAATAACTGTCGTAACCAACAAGGATAATGAGCTAATCCCAACCAGGATTGTGACCGGTTGGAGGGTTTTTATGGATTACCAGAAGCTTAATAAAGCTACCCGGAAGGACCACTTCCCCTTGCCTTTCATTGACCAAATGCTAGATAGATTAGCGGGAAAACCTTACTATTGTTTCCTTGATGGTTATTCAGGTTACAATTAGATTTGCATTGCACTAGAGGACTAGGAGAAGACAACTTTCACATGCCCATATGGAACATACGCCTTTAGGAGAATGCCATTTGGACTGTGTAATGCACCAACAACTTTTCAGCGGTGTATGATGGCTATATTCTCTGATATGGTGGAAGATTTTATGGAGATCTTCATGGATGACTTTTTCGTCTTTGGAGATAGCTTCAACAACTGCCTAGGCAACTTGAAGAAAGTGCTTGAAAGATGTGAAGAGGCAAATCTTGTATTGAACTGGGAAAATGTCATTTTATGGTAGATGGGGGCATAGTGTTGGGACACAAAGTCTCCTGTCGTGGCATAGTAGTAGACATAGCTAAAATCGAAGTCATTGAAAAACTGTCGCCACCCACCACAGTCAAGGGCATTATAAGTTTCTTAGGTCACACAAGTTTTTATCGTAGATTTATTACTAATTTTTTTAAGATTACTAAACCTTTGTGTCTTTCGTTGGAACAGAATAAGGCCTTTGACTTCAATGTCGAATGTACTGGAGCATTCAAGAAACTAAAATAGAAGCTCATAACAACCCAAATAGTACAGCCATCGGACTGGAGTTTACCGTTCGAGATAATGTGTGATGCTAGTGACTATGCTGTAGGGGCAGCACTAGGGCAGCGGAAGGAGAAACTCTTCCACGTAATATATTATGCCAGCAAGACCTTAAACGATGCCCATATAAACTACACTACGACGAAGAATGAGTTACTAGCTGTGGTATTTGCCTTTGACAAGTTCAGACTATACATACTTGAAACAAACGTGGTGGTTCACACGGATTATTCAACAATCAAAATACTTGTTCACCAAAAGGATGCACGACCATGATTGATACGTTGGATTCTTCTGTTACAAGAGTTTGATAGAGAAATCAAAGACAGAAAGGGAACAGAAAACCAAGTAGCCGATCACTTGTCAAGGCTGGAGCTGGGAAAGGATCAAGATAAAAACAATGTTAACATACATGAAACTTTCCCTGATGATCAGTTATTCACTTCCACGGAAGTACACACAAGAGTTGTCGCGACAGCCACGACGACAAGTAAATTTTCTGATATTCCTTGGTATGCCGACATAGTAAACTATCTCGTTAGTGGTTTATTACCTCCTGAACTTAATTATCAAGAAAGAAAGAGGTTCCAAAATGATGCAAAACATTATATTCGGAACGAACCTCTTATGTTCAAACATTGCGCAAATCAGATTATCAGAAGATGCATACCGAAGGAAGAACAGGAAGAAGTACTCCACCACTGCCATGCTGCTCCTTATAAAGGACACTTTGGAGGAATTAAAACTACTGCCAAAGTTCTGCAGTCCGGTTTATTTTGGCCTACACTGTTCAAAGATGCACAAGCTTCTTACAAGCATTGTGACAAGTGCCAAAGGACAGGAAACATCTCTAGAAGGCATGAGATGCCCCTGCAGAAGATTCTCGAAGTCGAAATTTTCGATGTTTGGGGAATCGACTTCATAGGACCATTCTCAGCTTCTTGTGGGAATATGTATATACTACTGGCAGTAGATTATGTGTCCAAATGGGTATAAGCCATTGCCACACAAAAGAATGATGCCAAAACCATCCAAAGATTTTTACACAAACACATCTTCACCAGGTTTGGCATCCCAAGGGCAATCATTAGTGATGAGGGTAAGCATTTTGACAATAGGGTGATTGCTAACGCATTGAAGAAGTATGGACTGAAACACAATGGGTAGGCCAAGATCTCCAATAGTGAAGTGAAGAACATTCTAGAAAAGATGGTTAAGCAATCTAGGAAGGACTGGTCTCTCCACTTGAATGATGCATTATGGGCTTACAGGACTACTTTCAAAACACCACTAGGAATGTCACCTTACCGACTCATCTATGGAAAAACTTGCCACCTACCTGTCGAGATAGAACATAAAGCATACTGGGCTATTAAGACAGTTAACATGGATTGGGATAGAGCAGGGTAGAAAAGGTTCTAGGATTTAAACGAAATTGAAGAAATTCGAGCCATGGCCTACGACAACGCCGGAATCTACAAGGATAAGACAAAAAGGTGGCACGACAGAAAACTTCTGTCACGATAGTTCATACCAGGCCAAAAGGTGTTGTTGTTCAACTCCTGGCTGAAGCTCTTCCCAGGGAAGTTAAAGTCTAGATGGTATGGACCCTTTCAGGTAGTTCAAGTTTTTCCCCATGGTGCCATCACAATAAGATCTATCAAGGATGGGCACCAGTTCAAAGTCAATGGACAGAGACTTAAGCACTATCAGGGGACTGAAGCCCCAAGAGAACAGGAAATGGTTACTTTAGGGATGCCCCTCAAGGCATCCCTAATTTAACTTAATTTACTTTTTTTCTTTTTTTCTTTTTTTTCTTTTATTTTTATTGCTTTAGGAAGTGAGAATTTATTATTAGTGTTATTTCTGTTTTAGGCAAATAAAAGAAACAGGGGAAGGAGAAGGAATGAACCAGCCCATCACACACACATCAGCCCCCAAGAAGCCCAAGAGAGAGCTCAACGGTAACAAGGTTATCGTGACAGACTTGGTGATAGCCGTCACCAGCTGCCGCTGTAGACACGTAATAGACGCAGGAGAAACGCAGAACGCATAACAGACGTATCCAGAAACCATGTGACAGTTGGAAACCGCATGACAGCTGGCTTCGTTTTCCACGCCAACCATTACAGCTTCAACGGGAAGAAATCCCATTCTATATAAACTCCCACTCCCATTTCATTTTCACCTTCATTATACTCTCTTTACTCTATTCCATAATTTTTTTTTAGTTTTCAGTATTTTTTCTTTCGTTTATTTTTCCACGGCACCCTTACAATGACGATAAGATCAACACGCAGAAGCTTTGCCTCCACCTCTGCCGCAGAAGCCTCCACTCCCATACACAGCAGAATCCGAAGAAGGTTCGACTTTATAGAAACAGAGAAACGATACTATGAATCTTTTTAGAAGCGAGAGTTGTGGGAAGAGAGGGGTTTTACTTACCAGAAGAAGAAAGGAGATATGGATTTAGAGGGATTCATCGCAAAGAGAATCATCGGTCTGAAGTGGCAGATGTTTGCTGAGCAACCAGAGGAAATAAATGTCACTCTCTTTCGAGAGTTCTATGCTGCAAATCCCACCAAGGACACATCTCAAGTCACCATCAGGGGTAAGACAATTGAGTTAGAACCAGCTTATATCAATTCCCTCTATGGTATTTACGTAGGCAGGCAAGAGGATTAACACAGACGGATCGTCAAAAATCTGTCCCAAGTAGAATACGATAGCATCATGGCAGACCTCACCACAAAAGGAACTAGCTGGAACGATGATCCAAAACATCGGTGGACTGTTCGAAGGACTCAAATCACACCTGCCGCCAAGCTATGGAACCACTTCATGAAGAAACACCTCATGCCCACATCACATAACACGATAGTGGATAGAAAAAGGTTGACTCTCGTCCATTCCATTATAAATGAACGACATATCAACGTGGGGAAGTACATTCTCGATGGAATTTTCGAGTGCGCACATAAGTATAAAGGTCCCCTTTTGTTCCCTTACTTGATCACACCCCTATGTAGAGCAAACAACGTCCCCGAGATTAAAAAGGATGTCAAGATCAAAGGAAAGGGTTGGACACAACAAAACCTTTACAGCCTGATGAAGCTCAAGGCAACCACACCAATGGCATACTTCGACCCCTTTGCCACGACAGAACCTGACTCGGCCAAGCCTGATCAAACACAACACACGATAGAGCCATCTAATATACCAACATGCACTTCCTCCAGCCACATCATCCACATGTTGCAACGAATGGAGGCACGACAACAAAGATTTATAGAGCATATGAGGGATTTCCACACTGCAACGGTAAATTTTATTAAAGTTAAACTTTATTTTCCCAAACTGCAGTTTCCCTCTTTTTCAGAAAATCTTGTCTCTGCCCCATCACATGTTCCCTCCCCCAAGATGTCCACACCGACAGCTGCTTCTGCCTCGACATCTTCCGCGACATAAGGTCTGCATCACCCTTGGTTACTCCTACCTCACCCAAGGAGGCCCCTCCCAAGGAGAAAGACCAGCCCTCTCGAGGAGCCAAGAGGAAGGAACCAGTGCGAGAAATCGATCCAAAATATTTTGAGGACTTCTCCTCTTCTTCAGTCTGGCAAGATGATTCAGATTCTGAACCTTCCGTTGTACGCCAAATAGCCAAGGACTTCCCTCCTATGAAGAAAAATAAGCTTGGTCTAAATGTAGAGGGACTCTGCCACGACAGTGGAGACGGAAGCAAAAGCAGCAGCAAAAGTGACAGTCAGCTCGAGGTTCTTGACAAAGCTCCAAAAATTTCACCTACCAGAATCCAACCGCCTCGAGAGGCAAAGAAAAAGGCACCCCACCCTCTCCAACCACGAAGAAATCAAAAGTAACTACTCGTCGACAGCTCCGTATAGACGACAGTAGTGATGACACCAATGTTGGCACTTCAAATTAAGTTTCTTGCTCCTTCCGTCTTCTGTGTTTCTATTTTATTTTTGTGATGTTTTTATCTTTTTGTTTTTGTTTGTCATGCATTGAGGAGAATGCAACCCTCGAGTTTGGGGGTAGGCAGTCCTCTTATAATTGATATACTAATTATATTTTGTGTTTAAAAAGAACTGGCTTAAGTTTTTGAGCTTCTCTTACCTGTCGCGGCCTTCACTGTCATGACAATAGCTTTAGAATGTTTTAAGAAGTATTTAGGTCCTTACTATAGTTCTGAACTCTTAAAACACTTTTGTGACTTATATGTTGTTAATACTTCTATTAGTAAACTTAAAATAGGAAGCTTAGCCACTTGGGTTAGAAAAAAAACTTAGACTCAGTTTACTCCTAGAGGTGCCTAACATTGGCTCTAGGAAGATAACTAGAGATGCCCGAAACCGGCTCTAGTAGAAATAGAAAGACTTCAATCTAAGTTAGGAAGTAAACTAGAGGTGCCTGAAATTGGCTCTATTTAAGAATTATTTTGAAGTAAAATTCAAGTGAGTTGAGTAACTATTCTGGTTGCTAAAGAGTCTAGGCTCATATTTGTTCACAAAACATGCACACACTCACACGAGAGATTTAATATTGCTCCGGATAAGTCAGTGAACATTTGTAACGGCCCGATTTTGGGCCTAGATGTTTTAGAGTTCGAATCGGATCGGTCGAGAATGGTTCGAATCATTAGGGGAGATTTAGGGAACACCTAGTTCGAGATGCTTTAAAAATATGGAAAAATACCTAAAAATCATTATTTATTATATGAATGATTATGGTGAATTTTTTTTACAAAATAAGGTTTGGAAATACTACAGTTCGGTGTAGTGACCAAATCGCAGTTTTTGCAAAAGTTAAATAGTGATTGTTTTGTAAAGGATTGAAACTTTGAATCTTTAAGGAGCTAATTTTACCAAAATGTTTTTAATCATATTTCTCCTTATTTTAGATGTTTTTAATAATGTTTTAATTAAGGGAAATAAATATAATTAAAAGGAAAAACCATCTTTGACTTTTCATAACTACCTTACGTCAATTTTCTCTCATTTCATTTTCTCTCACTTTCTTTTCAGCCAAACACATTTCCTCCATCAATTAGCCTCTGATTTTCATTCCTCTTGATGAGATTTAAATCTTCTTTTGATTCCTAATCTTTTCCTCACCAAATCATCTTGATTTTACATTGGATTTTCAAGAAAGTTTGCGTAAATCAAGGAGAAATCAGCCATTAGAGGTAAGCTTCGTCCTTCTCCACTAATGATCAGTTATTTACTGAAATTCTCAAGTTATCAATCCTTTGTTAATGATTTTTGAGTTGCTTTAACGTTAGAAACAAGAAATTGTGTTAAAACTCAAGGTTCTTAGAGAGATCTTGATGATTTTCGTGGTTGTTGGTTAGGCTCTGTTTTGAGGTTGTTTTCTAATGTATTTTGGATGGTAATTGATGCTATAAATGGGGTTTTATGAAACAAATCCTGAATAGGTTTGGGTTCCTGAGTTTTACATGCTAGAATGATGGTTTTTGGGGTGGTTTTGGTGTTCTGTTATAGCTGGAGGTATAAGGACGAGTTTATGGTGATTTTTGGTGATGATTGATGTTTAGAAATGATTAGAAGTGATACATCTTGGCTGGGCTTTGTTTTGGAACAGTTTGGAGATGATTTCAGCTGTTTTTGGTGGCCAAAATGAGTCTCTTGAGTAGGCAGCGGGTTTAGGTATGTGGCTGTTGATTTCAATGCATGATGATGCATTAATCCTCTGCTCTTATGTGTTATTAACAGGGGAGACATCTTCGGGCGCCTTTGGTGTTGATCTAGGAGCTTAGATAGCGTTTCGGCGAGCAAGTGAAACGTAATCGGTGAGTGTGAATGGTTTTAGAGATCCTTGAGGGACAAAGAAACAAGGTTTGGGGATTTAGGAAAGGTTTGAAACACCTTCCTAAGTCCGGAAGTAAGTATGGATAGATTTGCTCTCAAATATGTGGTGGTTGCCCCTAAAATGCTTTTACATGCTCATGTTTTGAGATAGATAAATTCCTACTGTTTTTATGCATGATTTATAGCATGAGATGATGCTTGAAGAGATTTCATGAGATAGCATGTTGCATTGATGAGTTTTGAGATTTTAATCTAATGCAAGCATGTGTTTTGATTTTGAAATGAGATGAGAAAGATTTGAGAAATGTTGCATGAAAAATAGTAGATGAGATGATGTTTTGACATAATATATATTGGCATAGAAGATGAGATACTTACCGGATATAATTGATCGATCAATAGGATGAGAGTGCACTATAAACTAAAAATTCATAGGTGCTCTTTGGATTCAATCCAAAGGGATGGATCGATGATGGGCATTCCATCGGGTAGGACTTGGTGAAATTCACAAGCTTTGTAGCGATGAGAGATACCGCCATGTGCGTACGGTGATGTGGGATTCCACCAGAAATTATGTTTTACTAGACAAGTGAGTACGGTGATGTGAGATTCCACCGGAAGTGTCTAGTGGGTTTGAGAAAGTTATCTGCATATCTGAGTAATAATGAGATGTGAAATGCCAATATAATATATGAAAATGCTTTTGATTCACATGTATCGAATGTTGAGATGATTTATGCTATGAGAAATTCATATGAGATTTGTAAATGAAATGCTTTAGTTTTCACAAGCATGTGTATGGATTTGCCATGATATTTGTATTGGTTTAAATGCATGAGATAGAATAGAGGTACATGTGGCTTCAAATGAAGATTTGCTTTGAAATGGTTTTCAAGCATGAGATTGAATGAGCATGTTGTTGTAAATGGCTTTTGGGAAAGTGTTTGAATAATGCATTGTTGTGTTGGTTTTCTTTAGAGCTTGCCTCACTAAGAAAATGTGCTTACGCTCTCTTTTACCAACAATGCAGATAATTGAAGTGATTTTTGGGCAGCAAGAAGGTTAAGAACATCCAAGGAAGTGCAAAGCTCATGTATGGTGATGTTTTACATACTTTAGTTTTGATATTTGGAAATGGGGTACCAAGGTTGTATTTGGGAGAAGTGTTTTGGACTCCCTATGGTTGTAACAAGTTTTGTTATGGCTTCTATGGTTTATAAATGGTCCTAAATGGTTTGGTTGGAGGTTTGAATGCTTATATTTGGTTTTGTGGCTAGAAAGCATGCATATAGATGGAATGTTCATGTGTTTGATGCCATGCTCTAGCCTAAGTTTCCTTAATATGATCTCTAATGTCTAGACAAGTTGCTGGTATGATATGGTATGCTTTGAAGCATGTTTGAGAGGGTTAAGAGGTGAAAAACCAACAATTTCTTCTGTTGCAGGGCAGGGTGTATCGAAACACCCTTAACTGTTTCGAAACAAGGGCCTGTAATGGCCATAGTGTTTTGGAACGGTTGAAGGTGTTTCGGAACATTTTGGCTACTGGAGAGGCATGTTTCGATACCGGTCGCGGAACACACCCGAGTACCGAAACGGTCAACATCGTTTCGATACGGGCGTTTCAGTATGAAGACCAGTGTTCCGAAACGGACGACCGTTAGATGATGATTTGAATTGTTTTAAGTTTCCATGTTTTACATTTTAGTCCTAAATGTTGTGGATGCAATTGCTTGAGCTTGAAATGTCCTTTTAAGCTTAAATTTAACAGAGAGGTAAGTAATATGACTAATTAAATTTTTGTAATCTTAAATTCTGCAAAGTTCTTATATTTTCCAAGATTTACATTTTGGTCCCTAAAAGTGTAACTCTTGCAATTGAGTCCTTAAATGATTTTCGATCGTTGTGCTTTTCTCTCTTATGTTTCTTGAGTAATTACATAGGCTTAACGTGCATCTAGACAAGATAAAAAGAAAAAAAGGGGTCGTTAAACAAGGTTGACTTTGGTTTTCCCGTATAATCTTTGTAGTTCGGGTCAATCGTCTAGGCCGGGCTAAGGGGGTTACAACATCCAAAAAGTTTCATTCTTAGTTATATTGCATTTGCTTGAGGACAAGCAATAATTTGAGTTTGGGGTGCGTTGAGTGCATACATGTTCTATATTTTAACCCTTATTTATTCATATTATTGATGCACTCAAGCATGTTTAGTTGCATTTTAGGATGGAATTTGCATAAACATCACAAATAGATAATTTTGCACAGATACTGCTGATTTCGGTTAATTCTTACAGGTACCTGTCATGGCAGCATCCAGGGCAGCAGAAGAACATAAGATAACAGCAGAGCTGGAGTGAAGGGTTGAAGAAAATTTCCTCATACATCACTGTCGTGACAATTGCTGTGACAGAAGTGGTGACAATGAAGATAACAGAGATGGAAAATGCGAAGTGGAGTTCGACTGATAGAGGATTTCAAGCCTGATTTTTGTAGACCACTAGCATAATTTTTAGAGCCTAGAAGCACAAGGAAGGCCTTGCCCAAAGTTTGAGGAGAAAGTCAAAGCAAGAAGATAGGGCGAACTAAGAGACATTTATTCAGAGATTTAGTCTTTAAATAAATTGTACTTTAATTCAAACTAGTATTCTTGGCCATTAAGAAAGCTTACATCCAAGGCCTATATAAATGCTTGTATTTCGACAAGGGAAGGCATCTAGTTCTTAGCCGTCTTCCATCATAAACCCTAGTTGTTTTCTTCTTCATCGTGTTCTAAATCTTCCCCAGGGCTAAGGGTTGATCTTGTAAAGTAGTTGTAAGGGTTATATTGTTTCTTAGGTTTTTCTGTTCAATCAATAAAACTTCAAGTTTATATGCTCTGGTTTCAACATCTCATAAGGGTATCGGGAAAGCATTGTAAGGTTATCTATTTACTTAATATCGGGAGAGTTAAGTATAAGAAAAGAGTAAATATAGTTTTCTAGTTTATGGTTAAACTATCTTGGCCTAAGGATAGGTACAAGGTGAAGCGGCTTGTAAGCCCCTTAACCCGGCCCGGACGGTTGACCCGAATTAAGAAAGTCACACGGGGAAAACCAAAGTCAACCCGAAAGTCAAACTTGATCAACGACCCTTTTTTTTCTTTTTAATCTTGTCTAGATGCACATTAACCTTAGATGTGATCATGCAAACAGCATACTCAAAGATCACAAACATCAGAGATCAAACAGGGACCCAATTGAACAAATTACAACTTTAGGGACCAAATTGTAAATTCCGAAAACTTTTAGGACTTAACCAAATTTTAAGTTACCGACTTAAAATTAATTAGGTTTCATGCTTCTCTGCCAAATTTCAGCTAAAACGGACATCCCGAACTCATACAATTGCACAAACAAGTTTCAGGACCAAAATGCAAACATTTTGAAACATTTAACCGCCCATGTCAGCCCCCAACGGTCACCCGTTCCGAAACAGGCAGAGCCCGTTTCGAAACACGGGCCGTTCCGCAACACGTTCCGCAACGGGGGTCTGGCAGAGACCAAACCGTTTCGAAACGGTGCATACCGTTTCGGACGCCTGGGTTCATGCAAGGCACCCGTTCCGAAACGGTGCACACTGTTTCGAAACGCCTGCACAGATTGCAGCAAAAAGGCATTCCAAAACATACAATTAATCATTCAAACATGCTCCAATTGCCACCAAACATTACCAGCATGCAATTCAACATATATAAGACTTGCAAGCATCATCAAATCAACAAATTAACTTCATATGCAAAAAGCCCCAATTCTATAGGCATGCTTCCTACACAAGCAACCACTTAAGCACAAACTTTCCAATTCATTCTCATTAAAGCCAATTCATGATTCAGCAACAACAACAACATTAAAACATACTTGTCCGAACATATACGAATACAAAAACAATAATCCGAGAGATTCTACCCCCATTGCCCTTATTAACTATAGCTATTCACCGAGACATACATCTCAAATGGAGTCCACCTTGAATCCCTTGCTCCTTGCTGTCCAAACTTCAAGAATCTGCATTGATGGACAAAAAGGAGCGTAAGCACATAATGCTTAGTGAGGAATGCTCAAAACCAAAACACCATCAATGCAGCGGGTTACAAAACACTTTTAAAACAATCCGATTTGACAAACCAAAACCATGTTTGAAAACTCCTTTTCAACATCATGCTTAAACCATGCATTGCACATACATGAAACCAAACCTTAGCTTAGCGAGCTAAGAAAACCTTTCAAAGCATAAATGACATAATCATCCATTTAACCACTCCATGCATAAACACCATATGCAAAGTTAAATCAAAACCTTGGAAAACATTCCCATTTCACAACATACCCATCTTATACTTAAAATCCATTTAAGCAAGAAGCCCTTTAAAATCATTTACTCAATCAATCCAATACATGCATTAACCAAAGGAAACTCATGAACCACAACATCATTATCACATGCCTTTTAAAACAAGTCTCAACAAGACTCCAATAAATTAGGGAGATGTCATGCACACATGCATCATTTACCAAATGATAATCAACACTTGCTCAACTTAACAAGTACACATGCATTCACTAGCATCATACACTTTTCATGCAACCATGCATCTTTTCAAGCTTCTCATGCTTCACATGCAATTATGCAACATTTCAAGCATCTCATGCTTCTTTATGATCAAGAACATTACATTGGCTTCCAAGTGATCAACCACATCCACTTTTCAACTCAACAACCCGACCGGATACGCGGATTCCGAGCGTTGTCCCTACGCTCCATACACCCTACCAATCCAAGGCCTCCCAAATGGACTTTTAAACACCATTTGACCTTACAAGCCTAAGGTTCCCATGTATGGACTTTTAAACACCATACAACCTTAGCTTTTCCCGAGGTTCCCATGCATGGACTTTTAAACACCATACAACCTCAACATGCACAAGGTTTCCTTGTATGGACTTTTAAACACCATACAACCTTTGCATAACCGATTGGTAGTTGTATAAATCACTAACGAGATTCGGGACACCCTACACAAGATCCACACATGGTCTTACACCGCCATTGTGATCTTAACAAGCACAAGGTTCTCATATATGGACTTTTAAACACCATATAACCTTTGCTCAACCAAGGTCCTCGAATGGGCAACACCTCCATTATGACCTTAACCATCTCGTTAGGATACTTGAAGGGAGTTTACCGGTCCACTCTTGACCACTCCACCTCCAAGGCGACTTAATTCACGGTGCACCCAATCCTATAGCCGGCTAACTATATCCGATCAACGAACCAAGAACCACTTTCATCACTTGCCAATATAACCATCTTACCATGTTATTCCACTGATTCATATGCATAATCACAATGCAAAAACCATCACCACCATAGTCTAATGATTCACATGCATAACCAATATGCAAAAAAGTAACATTTACCATCATCAACTCACTGTTTTAAAGCATCATACAAAGCCATTGATCAACATGCAACACAATGCATCAAAATCACAATTACCATGTACAAAACCAAGGATCCCTTACCTTGAGCATCCTTCTCAAATGGCTTTCAAAACCAGCATTAAACCATGCTAAAAATATGCTTTCAAAACAGATTTAAACCATGCAAAACACATGCATCTCAATCATCAACAACAATTGCTTTTAAAACCAAAAACACATCACAATTCAAGAGCGAAAATCCAATCACTTACTCTTGAGCTTAGCAAAGTTGTTTATACTTAAACTAAGCTCCCAAAACCTTCAAACCTTGGTTTAAAAGCTGAAAATCCAACTTCACTCACCGATACACAAAACAAGGCTAGCCAACAAGCCTTCCAATCATCCGAAAACCTTCCGCAACACCTTCAAAGCTCACGGATCAAACTCCCCTGTTTCAAGCACACAACAACAGAGGATTAATGCATCATTATGCATTAAAAACACCAGCAACAAGACTCAACTCGCTGCTCAACACAAATCCAACAATTTGGCTACCAAACACAACCGAAATCACCTCCAAACACTTCCAAAACTTAACCCAGCCAAGATCCATCACTTCTAACCATTTTTAAACATCAATTAACATCCAAAATGATCACAAACACATCCTTATACCTCCAGGTATAACAGATCACCAAAAACACTCCAAAAACAACCAAAAACTCAAGCCAAACTTAGGAAATTCAACCTATCCGGGATTGCATTGATTAAACCTCAACTTCTAATCAATTTAGCATTCATTTAACATCATTTTGACACTTCAAAACACTACCCAAACAGATCACACGAAAATTTCACCAAAATCACCAAATCTTGCATTTTAAGCAAAAATCAAGATTTCAATTGAAAAGCCATTAACAAAACACAAATAAAGGATTGAGAACTTAGGAATTTCAGTAAAGAACTGATAGTTTAGAGGAGAAGGACGTTCTTACCTCCAAACTTGAATTTCTCCTTTTTAGAGCCAAAATGCTTAATGAAACAACTTGCAAATTGAGATGTTTTGTTGATGAGATGATTAGGAATCAAAAGAGAGTTGAAATGAGAGATTTAGATGCCAAAATCAGAGAAGAAAATCTGGAGAATTGTGTTTGGGTTGAGAGAAAATGAGAGAAAAGGAAAATTGAGAGAAAATAGAAAGTTAGTTAAGAAATGGTAAAATGATTTTCCCTCCACATTTCATAACCTTTAAAATCAGAATAAAGCCTTAAAATATCTTAGAAAAATCTGGAGAAACTCTTTTTGGAATAATAGCTCCTTAAAGATTCAAAGTTTCAATCCTTTATAAAACTGTCCCGCAACTTTCAAAAATTACATTTTGGTCACTAGCCAAAAGGTCAACCTTCCGAACCTCATTTTCCAAAATTGATTTCACAGTTCACTTTTATATATTAAAATATGATTTTAGAACATTTTTCCATATTTTTAATGCAACCCGAACTAGGCTTTCCTAAATTCACTCTTATATATTCGATCAGCACTTTGACCGAACCGGTCAACGCCCAAAACTTCTGAGCCCAAAACTGGGGCGTTACAACTCTCCCCCCCTTAGGAAATTTCGTCCTCGAAATTTCAACCGGCGAAAAGAGAACAACAACCTTCTCAAAGCAACACACAAGGCAACACAAAAGCCTCAACCAACACTGAACACTTCCCACACAAAACTCCACCGAACACAACATCACCACATGCTGTTCACAAAACCCAGAACACTCAAGGATAGCCACAACTTAACCTTTCACATACCCGGACTGTACACAGCCCCAACATCAACCTGAAGAACTTCAGCTCTTACAGCACACACCACTGTAACACACAACTCTAAGACTTATTTACACAGAGACAACAACCAATCCAATTCAGCCACTATGCAAACTTCTCTGCTTCAAAAACTCTTGCAAACACCCAAACCTCTTCCAAGGATTTTCCCAACAAGCAGAAATCTTTAAGCATCAACTGCTTACCCAAACTCCTCAACGAATGCTGATAATCCTTCACATTTGCCGCTAACATCACCATAACAACTCACCAGGATTACTCACCCAGATTCCAAGAATTACAACATAACCCCAACTTGAATCCGTCAGCCGCCCCACACACCACCAGCTGACTTCAAACGGAACTTCCTTAACCACAACCAGCCAACCGCTTCTCACAAGAACCCAAACGACCAACAAAAACCTTCGATCTTTCATAGCCCTTTCACTTCAAACTTCAACCATAACACTTGCATTACCAGAACATTGCTTATCCAAAACACACATAACAGCTTCTGAACTCCTCAAAGGTTGCTAAGAACCAACACTTACCAACACAACCCTTTCGCAACAACATAAAAGCTAAGCTACCTCAGCACTTGGAAACACAACCACAAAACTGCAACATCACCAGCACCAAGGAACTACCACTTCCTTTTAGCTATACAAACCACTTAACCAATACTAACCTCAACCGGTACCCTTCACCACCAAACCACTAAACTCCTTAAGCAACATACACTATCCTTCTATCACAGGCTATACCACTCTCACCATTGCTAGCAACTAGCTTAATATTACTCTAACTCTCACTAAGCACCAAAACAACCTCTAAAAACCCATCATCCAAACCAACCACCACACTAACAGATTCGATTAGTTATTAGCGAGTGTGAACATCGTATGCATGATCACCTACATGCCCTATCAATGCCTGATGTACATGTATGCAAAACCTCTAATGTCATGCCACATGTATGCATGGACCAACATATATAATATAGCATATAACAATGATTTTAACTGTGCATGAATGCCAGTTCACACCCTCCAATAACATCCTCAAAATCCGTCTAAGAACAACCTCCCACCACACTTCTAGCTTATCTAACTCCATCATACCAACAACCATTAACCACAAGATACTCACTAAGCCTTCCTCACACTAAAGATGTTTCCAAACAACTACCATCACCCCAAACATGCTAGTAACAAGACTAAACTTGCCACGCAAGGAAAACCAACAGAAACCAAACTAAGGTAACTAGAGCAAAGATTACTTAACAAGGTTACCTGAAAACACAACACCACCCTGAAGATTCATCAGACGGGCTCTCTTCCTTGCGGAACCATCATCCTCCTGCGGCACAACTGCAGCACCAGCTAACACACCAGGGTCACCACCCACTCCTTGCGGTAAGGAACCTTGGCTGTTCCGAGCCAACCTCAAACAATCACGTCTCATGTGTCCAACAGACCCACATTTCCAGCAATTCTCTTTTCCCAAACTCTTCACAACCTTCTGCTCTTTTTGCCACCTTTGAACCTTGCCTTGGCCGTGCCCACGACCTTTCAGAGACCCATTGGCTAACACCAAAGCTGACTTCATTCCAAGAGGACAATCACGCTTAACATGCATCTTGGAACCACAATTCCAACAAGCACCCGTGCCCCAGCAACCTCCAACATGGCGCCTTTCACAACGGTCACACACCGGTGGCTGAACCTCCACTCCTTGCTCATGCAACACTTCCTCCACGACAACACTACCTTCACCTTGCTCAATCCTTGGAAATTCCCTTCCAAGATACCTTTCACAAAAGGCAGATACAAAGAAATCCCAATCAATATCAGGAATATGTGACGCCACCGCCACAGATGTCCACCAGACACACGCATCCTCCAGCATCAAAGAAACAACACTCCCCAGCTTACAGGCATAATCACAGCCCTCCTGATCCAAGATCAGAACCACACTGGCTAACCAGGCCTCAAATGCCTCAGGCGTCGAACCATGATATTCCACAACTCCCAAATCAAGCAAACGCTGCTTCGGCAAACCCACACATCCAACAGCCAGCTCATCTACTGACTTTACCTTTACCTCAGCCTGAGATGTTCCCAACACCTGCTGCTCAACAGATGATGAAATCTTCATCACAGAACCAACTTCTTTCCCTTGCCTTACCACCTCAACTCCAGGCACAGAAGACTGAAACAAAACACCTCTACAAAAGGGTGAATTCCAAGCCTTAACAACCTGCCCCAAGGCAGCAACTAGCTTACCCAACTGCCATTCTTCCATCGACTTTGCCATACAACTAACAACACAAACAATCACAACAAGCAAACAAACCAGTTAGACCAGCATTAAGCAAGGATTCAAACTCCAACTCCAAATAACACAATAGCTATATTAATAAGGCAATGGGTATCCCGAATCCTCCCCTTTACATGACATAACAGTCATCACAAACATGGGTATCACAACATCAAGCATATCAAACAACATACTTTGATCATGCTTACATCAAACAGCATCCATTTGCAACAGCATAACACCAACATAACATACTCATAGCGCTTTCATCATGCATAACATCAGCTCATAGCATCAGCACATTTCCACATAAACTCAACCAAGATTCACAACCATAAAGCATGCTTGCAAACCTCAGCAACATGCTCAAAAACATCAACATCATACTCAGAAACACCAACAATTGCTCAGAAACACCAGCAACACACTCAGAAACACGTGTTTCAACCAACCTTCAACCACACATCAAGGTAAACAACAAGCACACGTCACAACAACTTACCGTTTTCCCCAAGCATTCGCAACTCAGCTCTGATACCACCAAATGTAAGCCCCTTAACCCGGCCCGGACGGTTGACCCGAATTAAGAAAGTCACACGGGGAAAACCAAAGTCAACCCGAAAGTCAACCTTGATCAACGACCCTTTTTTCTTTTTAATCTTGTCTAGATGCACATTAACCTTAGATGTGATCATGCAAACAGCATACTCAAAGATCACAAACATCAGAGATCAAACAAGGACCCAATTGAACAAATTACAACTTTAGGGACCAAATTGTAAATTCTGAAAACTTTTAGGACTTAACGAAATTTTAAGTTACCAACTTAAAATTAATCAGGTTTCATGTTTCTCTGCCAAATTTCAGCTCAAACGGACATCCCGAACTCATACAATTGCACAAACAAGTTTCAGGACCAAAATGCAAACATTTTGAAACATTTAACCGCCCATGTCAGCCCCCAACGGTCACCCGTTCCGAAACAGGCAGAGCCCGTTTCGAAACACGGGCCGTTCCGCAACGGGGGTCTGGCAGAGACCAAACCGTTTCGGACGCCTGGGTTCATGCAAGGCACCCGTTCCGAAACGGTGCACACTGTTCCGAAACGCCTGCACAGATTGCAGCAAAAAGGCATTCCAAAACATACAATTAATCATTCAAACATGCTCCAATTGCCACCAAACTTTACCAGCATGCAATTCAACATATATAAGACTTGCAAGCATCATCAAATCAACAAATTAACTTCATATGCAAAAAGCCCCAATTCTATAGGCATGCTTCCTACACAAGCAACCACTTAAGCACAAACTTTCCAATTCATTCTCATTAAAGCCAATTCATGATTCAGCAACAACAACAACATTAAAACATACTTGTCCGAACATATACGAATACAAAAACATCAATCCGAGAGATTCTACCCCCATTGCCCTTATTAACTATAGCTATTCACCGAGACATACATCTCAAATGGAGTCCACCTTGAATCCCTTGCTCCTTGCTGTCCAAACTTCAAGAATCTGCATTGATGGACAAAAAGGAGCGTAAGCACATAATGCTTAGTGAGGAATGCTCAAAACCAAAACACCATCAATGCAGCGGGTTACAAAACACTTTTAAAACAATCCGATTTGACAAACCAAAACCATGTTTGAAAACTCCTTTTCAACATCATGCTTAAACCATGCATTGCACATACATGAAACCAAACCTTAGCTTAGCGAGCTAAGAAAACCTTTCAAAGCATAAATGACATAATCATCCATTTAACCACTCCATGCATAAACACCATATGCAAAGTTAAATCAAAACCTTGGAAAACATTCCCATTTCACAACATACCCATCTTATACTTAAAAACCATTTAAGCAAGAAGCCCTTTAAAATCATTTACTCAATCAATCCAATACATGCATTAACCAAAGGAAACTCATGAACCACAACATCATTATCACATGCCTTTTAAAACAAGTCTCAACAAGACTCCAATGCATTAGGGAGATGTCATGCACACATGCATCATTTACCAAATGATAATCAACACTTGCTCAACTTAACAAGTACACATGCATTCACTAGCATCATACACTTTTCATGCAACCATGCATCTTTTCAAGCTTCTCATGCTTCACATGCAATTATGCAACATTTCAAGCATCTCATGCTTCTTTATGATCAAGAACATTACATTGGCTTCCAAGTGATCAACCACATCCACTTTTCAACTCAACAACCCGATCGGATACGCGGATTCCGAGCGTTGTCCCTACGCTCCATACACCCTACCAATCCAAGGCCTCCCAAATGGACTTTTAAACACCATTTGACCTTACAAGCCTAAGGTTCCCATGTATGGACTTTTAAACACCATACAACCTTAGCTTTTCCCGAGGTTCCCATGCATGGACTTTTAAACACCATACAACCTCAACATGCACAAGGTTTCCTTGTATGGACTTTTAAACACCATACAACCTTTGCATAACCGATTGGTAGTTGTATAAATCACTAACGAGATTCGGGACACCCTACACAAGATCCACACATGGTCTTACACCGCCATTGTGATCTTAACAAGCACAAGGTTCTCATATATGGACTTTTAAACACCATATAACCTTTGCTCAACCAAGGTCCTCGAATGGGCAACACCTCCATTATGACCTTAACCATCTCGTTAGGATACTTGAAGGGAGTTTACCGGTCCACTCTTGACCACTCCACCTCCAAGGCGACTTAATTCACGGTGCACCCAATCCTATAGCCGGCTAACTATATCCGATCAACGAACCAAGAACCACTTTCATCACTTGCCAATATAACCATCTTACCATGTTATTCCACTGATTCATATGCATAATCACAATGCAAAAACCATCACCACAATAGTCCAATGATTCACATGCATAACCAATATGCAAAAAAGTAACATTTACCATCATCAACTCACTGTTTTAAAGCATCATACAAAGTCATTGATCAACATGCAACACAATGCATCAAAATCACAATTACCATGTACAAAACCAAGGATCCCTTACCTTGAGCATCCTTCTCAAATGGCTTTCAAAACCAGCATTAAACCATGCTAAAAATATGCTTTCAAAACAGATTTAAACCATGCAAAACACATGCATCTCAATCATCAACAACAATTGCTTTTAAAACCAAAAACACATCACAATTCAAGAGCGAAAATCCAATCACTTACTCTTGAGCTTAGCAAAGTTGTTTAGACTTAAACTAAGCTCCCAAAACCTTCAAACCTTGGTTTAAAAGCTGAAAATCCAACTTCACTCACCGATACACAAAACAAGGCTAGCCAACAAGCCTTCCAAGCATCCGAAAACCTTCCGCAACACCTTCAAAGCTCACGGATCAAACTCCCCTGTTTCAAGCACACAACAACAGAGGATTAATGCATCATTATGCATTAAAAACACCAGCAACAAGACTCAACTCGCTGCTCAACACAAATCCAACAATTTGGCTACCAAACACAACCGAAATCACCTCCAAACACTTCCAAAACTTAACCCAGCCAAGATCCATCACTTCTAACCATTTTTAAGCATCAATTAACATCCAAAATGATCACAAACACATCCTTATACCTCCAGGTATAACAGATCACCAAAAACACTCCAAAAACAACCAAAAACTCAAGCCAAACTTAGGAAATTCAACCTATCCGGGATTGCATTGATTAAACCTCAACTTCTAATCAATTTAGCATTCATTTAACATCATTTTGACACTTCAAAACACTGCCCAAACAGATCACACGAAAATTTCACCAAAATCACCAAATCTTGCATTTTAAGCAAAAATCAAGATTTCAATTGAAAAGCCATTAACAAAACACAAATAAAGGATTGAGAACTTAGGAATTTCAGTAAAGAACTGATAGTTTAGAGGAGAAGGACGTTCTTACCTCCAAACTTGAATTTCTCCTTTTTAGAGCCAAAATGCTTAATGAAACAACTTGCAAATTGAGATGTTTTGTTGATGAGATGATTAGGAATCAAAAGAGAGTTGAAATGAGAGATTTAGATGCCAAAATCAGAGAAGAAAATCTGGAGAATTGTGTTTGGGTTGAGAGAAAATGAGAGAAAAGGAAAATTGAGAGAAAATAGAAAGTTAGTTAAGAAATGGTAAAATGATTTTCCCTCCACATTTCATAACCTTTAAAATCAGAATAAAGCCTTAAAATATCTTAGAAAAATCTGGAGAAACTCTTTTTGGAATAATAGCTCCTTAAAGATTCAAAGTTTCAATCCTTTATAAAACTGTCCCGCAACTTTCAAAAATTACATTTTGGTCACTAGCCAAAATGTCAACCTTCCAAACCTCATTTTCCAAAATTGATTTCACAGTTCACTTTTATATATTAAAATATGATTTTAGAACATTTTTCCATATTTTTAATGCAACCCGAACTAGGCTTTCCTAAATTCACTCTTATATATTCGATCAGCACTTTGACCGAACCGGTCAACGCCCAAAACTTCTGAGCCCAAAACCGGGGCGTTACAACTCTCCCCCCCTCAGGCAATTTCGTCCTCGAAATTTCAACCGGCGAAAAGAGAACAACAACCTTCTCAAAGCAACACACAAGGCAACACAAAAGCCTCAACCAACACTGAACACTTCCCACACAAAACTCCACCGAACACAACATCACCACATGCTGTTCACAAAACCCAGAACACTCAAGGATAGCCACAACTTAACCTTTCACATACCCGGACTGTACACAGCCCCAACATCAACCTGAAGAACTTCAGCTCTTACAGCACACACCACTGTAACACACAACTCTAAGACTTATTTACACAGAGACAACAACCAATCCAATTCAGCCACTATGCAAACTTCTCTGCTTCAAAAACTCTTGCAAACACCCAAACCTCTTCCAAGGATTTTCCCAACAAGCAGAAATCTTTAAGCATCAACTGCTTACCCAAACTCCTCAACGAATGCTGATAATCCTTCACATCTGCCGCTAACATCACCATAACAACTCACCAGGATTACTCACCCAGATTCCAAGAATTACAACATAACCCCAACTTGAATCCGTCAGCCGCCCCACACACCACCAGCTGACTTCAAACGGAACTTCCTTAACCACAACCAGCCAACCACTTCTCACAAGAACCCAAACGACCAACAAAAACCTTCGATCTTTCATAGCCCTTTCACTTCAAACTTCAACCATAACACTTGCATTACCAGAACATTGCTTATCCAAAACACACATAACAGCTTCTGAACTCCTCAAAGGTTGCTAAGAACCAACACTTACCAACACAACCCTTTCGCAACAACATAAAAGCTAAGCTACCTCAGCACTTGGAAACACAACCACAAAACTGCAACATCACCAGCACCAAGGAACTACCACTTCCTTTTAGCTATACAAACCACTTAACCAATACTAACCTCAACCGGTACCCTTCACCACCAAACCACTAAACTCCTTAAGCAACATACACTATCCTTCTATCACAGGCTATACCACTCTCACCATTGCTAGCAACTAGCTTAATATTACTCTAACTCTCACTAAGCACCAAAACAACCTCTAAAAACCCATCATCCAAACCAACCACCACACTAACAGATTCGATTAGTTATTAGCGAGTGTGAACATCGTATGCATGATCACCTACATGCCCTATCAATGCCTGATGTACATGTATGCAAAACCTCTAATGTCATGCCACATGTATGCATGGACCAACATATATAATATAGCATATAACAATGATTTTAACTGTGCATGAATGCCAGTTCACACCCTCCAATAACATCCTCAAAATCCGTCTAAGAACAACCTCCCACCACACTTCTAGCTTATCTAACTCCATCATACCAACAACCATTAACCACAAGATACTCACTAAGCCTTCCTCACACTAAAGATGTTTCCAAACAACTACCATCACCCCAAACATGCTAGTAACAAGACTAAACTTGCCACGCAAGGAAAACCAACAGAAACCAAACTAAGGTAACTAGAGCAAAGATTACTTAACAAGGTTACCTGAAAACACAACACCACCCTGAAGATTCATCAGACGGGCTCTCTTCCTTGCGGAACCATCATCCTCCTGCGGCACAACTGCAGCACCAGCTAACACACCAGGGTCACCACCCACTCCTTGCGGTAAGGAACCTTGGCTGTTCCGAGCCAACCTCAAACAATCACGTCTCATGTGTCCAACAGACCCACATTTCCAGCAATTCTCTTTTCCCAAACTCTTCACAACCTTCTGCTCTTTTTGCCACCTCTGAACCTTGCCTTGGCCGTGCCCACGACCTTTCAGAGACCCATTGGCTAACACCAAAGCTGACTTCACTCCAAGAGGACAATCACGCTTAACATGCATCTTGGAACCACAATTCCAACAAGCACCCGTGCCCCAGCAACCTCCAACATGGCGCCTTTCACAACGGTCACACACCGGTGGCTGAACCTCCACTCCTTGCTCATGCAACACTTCCTCCACGACAGCACTACCTTCACCTTGCTCAATCCTTGGAAATTCCCTTCCAAGATACCTTTCACAAAAGGCAGATACAAAGAAATCCCAATCAATATCAGGAATATGTGACGCCACCGCCACAGATGTCCACCAGACACACGCATCCTCCAGCATCAAAGAAACAACACTCCCCAGCTTACAGGCATAATCACATCCCTCCTGATCCAAGATCAGAACCACACTGGCCAACCAGGCCTCAAATGCCTCAGGCGTCGAACCATGATATTCCACAACACCCAAATCAAGCAAACGCTGCTTCGGCAAACCCACACATCCAACAGCCAGCTCATCTACTGACTTTACCTTTACCTCAGCCTGAGATGTTCCCAACACCTGCTGCTCAACAGATGATGAAATCTTCATCATAGAACCAACTTCTTTCCCTTGCCTTACCACCTCAACTCCAGGCACAGAAGACTGAAACAAAACACCTCTACAAAAGGGTGAATTCCAAGCCTTAACAACCTGCCCCAAGGCAGCAACTAGCTTACCCAACTGCCATTCTTCCATCGACTTTGCCATACAACTAACAACACAAACAATCACAACAAGCAAACAAACTAGTTAGACCAGCATTAAGCAAGGATTCAAACTCCAACTCCAAATAACACAATAGCTATATTAATAAGGCAATGGGTATCCCGAATCCTCCCCTTTACATGACATAACAGTCATCACAAACATGGGTATCACAACATCAAGCATATCAAACAACATACTTTGATCATGCTTACATCAAACAGCATCCATTTGCAACAGCATAACACCAACATAACATACTCATAGCGCTTTCATCATGCATAACATCAGCTCATAGCATCAGCACATTTCCACATAAACTCAACCAAGATTCACAACCATAAAGCATGCTTGCAAACCTCAGCAACATGCTCAAAAACATCAACATCATACTCAGAAACACCAACAATTGCTCAGAAACACCAGCAACACACTCAGAAACACGTGTTTCAACCAACCTTCAACCACACATCAAGGTAAACAACAAGCACACGTCACAACAACTTACCGTTTTCCCCAAGCATTCGCAACTCAGCTCTGATACCACCAAATGTAAGCCCCTTAACCCGGCCCGGACGGTTGACCCGAATTAAGAAAGTCACAAGGGGAAAACCAAAGTCAACCCGAAAGTCAACCTTGATCAACGACCCTTTTTTTTCTTTTTAATCTTGTCTAGATGCACATTAACCTTAGATGTGATCATGCAAACAACATACTCAAAGATCACAAACATCAGAGATCAAACAAGGACCCAATTGAACAAATTACAACTTTAGGGACCAAATTGTAAATTCTGAAAACTTTTAGGACTTAACCAAATTTTAAGTTACCAACTTAAAATTAATCAGGTTTCATGCTTCTCTGCCAAATTTCAGCTCAAACAGACATCCCGAACTCATACAATTGCACAAACAAGTTTCAGGACCAAAATGCAAACATTTTGAAACATTTAACCGCCCATGTCAGCCCCCAACGGTCACCCGTTCCGAAACAGGCAGAGCCCGTTTCGAAACACGGGCCGTTCCGCAACACGTTCCGCAACGGGGGTCTGGCAGAGACCAAACCGTTTCGAAACGGTGCATACCGTTTCGGACGCCTGGGTTCATGCAAGGCACCCGTTCCGAAACGGTGCACACTGTTCCGAAACGCCTGCACAGATTGCAGCAAAAAGGCATTCCAAAACATACAATTAATCATTCAAACATGCTCCAATTGCCACCAAACTTTACCAGCATGCAATTCAACATATATAAGACTTGCAAGCATCATCAAATCAACAAATTAACTTCATATGCAAAAAGCCTCAATTCTATAGGCATGCTTCCTACACAAGCAACCACTTAAGCACAAACTTTCCAATTCATTCTCATTAAAGCCAATTCATGATTCAGCAACAACAACAACATTAAAACATACTTGTCCAAACATATACGAATACAAAAACATCAATCCGAGAGATTCTAACCCCATTGCCCTTATTAACTATAGCTATTCACCGAGACATACATCTCAAATGGAGTCCACCTTGAATCCCTTGCTCCTTGCTGTCCAAACTTCAAGAATCTACATTGATGGACAAAAAGGAGCGTAAGCACATAATGCTTAGTGAGGAATGCTCAAAACCAAAACACCATCAATGCAGCGGGTTACAAAACACATTTAAAACAATCCGATTTGACAAACCAAAACCATGTTTGAAAACTCCTTTTCAACATCATGCTTAAACCATGCATTGCACATACATGAAACCAAACCTTAGCTTAGCGAGCTAAGAAAACCTTTCAAAGCATAAATGACATAATCATCCATTTAACCACTCCATGCATAAACACCATATGCAAAGTTAAATCAAAACCTTGGAAAACATTCCCATTTCACAACATACCCATCTTATACTTAAAAACCATTTAAGCAAGAAGCCCTTTAAAATCATTTACTCAATCAATCCAATACATGCATTAACCAAAGGAAACTCATGAACCACAACATCATTATCACATGCCTTTTAAAACAAGTCTCAACAAGACTCCAATGCATTAGGGAGATGTCATGCACACATGCATCATTTACCAAATGATAATCAACACTTGCTCAACTTAACAAGTACACATGCATTCACTAGCATCATACACTTTTCATGCAACCATGCATCTTTTCAAGCTTCTCATGCTTCACATGCAATTATGCAACATTTCAAGCATCTCATGCTTCTTTATGATCAAGAACATTACATTGGCTTCCAAGTGATCAACCACATCCACTTTTCAACTCAACAACCCGATCGGATACGCGGATTCCGAGCGTTGTCCCTACGCTCCATACACCCTACCAATCCAAGGCCTACCAAATGGACTTTTAAACACCATTTGACCTTACAAGCCTAAGGTTCCCATGTATGGACTTTTAAACACCATACAACCTTAGCTTTTCCCGAGGTTCCCATGCATGGACTTTTAAACACCATACAACCTCAACATGCACAAGGTTTCCTTGTATGGACTTTTAAACACCATACAACCTTTGCATAACCGATTGGTAATTGTATAAATCACTAACGAGATCCGGGACACCCCACACAAGATCCACACATGGTCTTACACCGCCATTGTGATCTTAACAAGCATAAGGTTCTCATATATGGACTTTTAAACACCATATAACCTTTGCTCAACCAAGGTCCTCGAATGGGCAACACCTCCATTATGACCTTAACCATCTCGTTAGGATACTTGAAGGGTCCACTCTTGACCACTCCACCTCCAAGGCGACTTAATTCACGGTGCACCCAATCCTATAGCCGGCTAACTATATCCGATCAACGAACCAAGAACCACTTTCATCACTTGCCAATATAACCATCTTACCATGTTATTCCACTGATTCATATGCATAATCACAATGCAAAAACCATCACCACAATAGTCCAATGATTCACATGCATAACCAATATGCAAAAAAGTAACATTTACCATCATCAACTCACTGTTTTAAAGCATCATACAAAGCCATTGATCAACATGCAACACAATCCATCAAAATCACAATTACCATGTACAAAACCAAGGATCCCTTACCTTGAGCATCCTTCTCAAATGGCTTTCAAAACCAGCATTAAACCATGCTAAAAATATGCTTTCAAAACAGATTTAAACCATGCAAAACACATGCATCTCAATCATCAACAACAATTGCTTTTAAAACCAAAAACACATCACAATTCAAGAGCGAAAATCCAATCACTTACTCTTGAGCTTAGCAAAGTTGTTTAGACTTAAACTAAGCTCCCAAAACCTTCAAACCTTGGTTTAAAAGCTGAAAATCCAACTTCACTCACCGATACACAAAACAAGGCTAGCCAACAAGCCTTCCAAGCATCCGAAAACCTTCCGCAACACCTTCAAAGCTCACGGATCAAACTCCTCTGTTTCAAGCACACAACAACAGAGGATTAATGCATCATTATGCATTAAAAACACCAGCAACAAGACTCAACTCGCTGCTCAACACAAATCCAACAATTTGGCTACCAAACACAACCGAAATCACCTCCAAACACTTCCAAAACTTAACCCAGCCAAGATCCCTCACTTCTAACCATTTTTAAACATCAATTAACATCCAAAATGATCACAAACACATCCTTATACCTCCAGGTATAACAGATCATCAAAAACACTCCAAAAACAACCAAAAACTCAAGCCAAACTTAGGAAATTCAACCTATCCGGGATTGCATTGATTAAACCTCAACTTCTAATCAATTTAGCATTCATTTAACATCATTTTGACACTTCAAAACAGTGCCCAAACAGATCACACGAAAATTTCACCAAAATCACCAAATCTTGCATTTTAAGAAAAAATCAAGATTTCAATTGAAAAGCCATTAACAAAACACAAATCAAGGATTGAGAACTTAGGAATTTCAGTAAAGAACTGATAGTTTAGAGGAGAAGGACGTTCTTACCTCCAAACTTGAATTTCTCCTTTTTAGAGCCAAAATGCTTAATGAAACAACTTGCAAATTGAGAGGTTTTGTTGATGAGATGATTAGGAATCAAAAGAGAGTTGAAATGAGAGATTTAGATGCCAAAATCAGAGAAGAAAATCTGGAGAATTGTGTTTGGATTGAGAGAAAATGAGAGAAAAGGAAAATTGAGAGAAAATAGAAAGTTAGTTAAGAAATGGTAAAATGATTTTCCCTCCACATTTCATAACCTTTAAAATCAGAATAAAGCCTTAAAATATCTTAGAAAAATCTGGAGAAACTCTTTTTGGAATAATAGCTCCTTAAAGATTCAAAGTTTCAATCCTTTATAAAACTGTCCCGCAACTTTCAAAAATTACATTTTGGTCACTAGCCAAAATGTCAACCTTCCGAACCTCATTTTCCAAAATTGAATTCACAGTTCACTTTTATATATTAAAATATGATTTTAGAACATTTTTCCATATTTTTAATGCAACCCGAACTAGGCTTTCCTAAATTCACTCTTATATATTCGATCAGCACTTTGACCGAACCGGTCAACGCCCAAAACTTCTGAGCCCAAAACCGGGGCGTTACACGGCTAAAGAAGAATTCACAAACATCAGTGTTAATCCTTTGATTCACGCTGGGAGGTATAATCCAAGATGTGTTCGCGAACAGTACTTGGACCCAGGGATAGGACAAGTCACACCAGGGATTTTCGCCAAACTTGAAGTAACAGAGTTGTTGATTGCTGCCAGGACAACAACAGACCTCTGTCGCGACAGGTTCCACAATATAAGCAACAGAAGTCCTCTGAACAGTGCAATACCTGCACTACGGAACAAATCAATACCAGCCTACTTTATCAATCTACTTTCCTCCTCTATTTTAGTTTATCTTCAAGAATTCATAAAGCGTTTTATTAATTCTATCTCTTTTCTTGTGTAGAGTTTTAAAGTTAGAAGTATTTTCAGTCCCTATGGAGACGATATTCGATACTTCGTATCACTATATTACTTGCGTCATGTATACTTGCACTCAACTGCGATAGTCTTATTTACACGCAACAACAACATATCAGAGGGTTGTGGTAACTAAAATAAAAAATGATGTAAAATTCAAGAAAGAATCTCCAAGGATTGAGAAAGTATCAGTTAAAGCATGATCCGTCAAAATATACTTTTGGTGCCACATCTGGAAACTCATGGGTTTTTTAGTCAGCAAAAGTGGAACTAAAATTTACCCTGACAAAGTGAAAGCTATTCAAATTGTTCCTCCTCTGAACACGAAGAAAAAAATGAAAAAAAAGAGAAAAACAAAAGAAAGCGAAGAAAAAAGAAAAGAAAAGGAATATAAGAAAAATAAGAAAAAAGAGAAACAAATAAAGAAAAAAATGAAGCTCGAGGAAGATTGAATTATCGTGATTGACTGACAAATGAGATCTAGTGTTCTAGTTGCTGAAAAGGAATAACCTAGAGATGTGGGAAGAAGAATGCTAAGAAACCCTAGAAAATCAAGAAACATTTATCAAATGCCCAATTTCGATAGCATCGATTCCAGATAGGTCGTAGATCTTTTATTTAGCAGTCTATAAAAACTCATTGGGATGTGTACTAGGCCAACATGATGAAATGGGAAAGAGAAAGATCCATTTATTATTTGAAAAAATGCAGTACTCACCAATTCAAAAGCTTTATTGTGCTTTGGTTTGAGTAGCTTGAAGGCTCAGACAATAAATGTTGTATCATTATACTTATTTGATCTCATGAATGGATCCTTTGAAATTCTTGGTAGAAACACTAGTGTTGACTGAAGAATGACTCTGTGGAAAATGTTATTATAAGAGTTTGATATTGCAACAAAGGATATGCAATAGCAGGCTTCTTGGCGAAATGTGTTTCAAATGATCATGAGTCACTGAGCTTCAATTTTCCAGCTGAGGATTCTATGTGCATAACAGAAGGTAAAAAGGAAACAAACTCTTGGAAGCTTATGTTTGATGAAGCATACAATGTCTTTTGTTGTATAAGGCGACTTTATCCAAAAACCTCCAATAGAGACCATTTTATCCTGATCGTGAATGATTACCTTACCAAGTGGGTGGACGATGTTTCCTACGCCGGTATTACAAGAGTAACAGTTTGCAAGCTCTTGAAGAGAAATATTATTTATCGATACGGTTGCCAGAGAATCATCATTGATAGTGCTTGTATTTTGAACAACAAGCTAATAGTAGAAATTTTGTGAGCATTTCAAAATAAAGCATCAGAATTTTGTGACTTATCGTGTAACCCTCTTAGCCCCGCCTAGACGGTTGACCCAAACTACGAAGATTACACGGGGCAAACCAAAGTTAACCCGAAAGTCAACCTTGATTAATGACCTTTTTTTCTTTTTAAACTTGTCTAGATACATGTTAACCCTAAGTGAGTACTCATGGAACTTATATGAGAAAGGCACAGCGATCGAACAACAAAGTGGGACTCAATTATGCTTATTACAAGTTTAGGGACTAGATTGTAATTTCTGTAAATTAGAAGGTCATAACTGATTTAAAAGTTACCAATATGAAATTAGTCACATTACATGTTTCTCTGCCAAAATTCAACTTAACTGGACATCTCAAACACCAGCAATTGCAACCTCAACATTTGGGACTAAAATGTAAAGCTTGCAAACTTCAGCACCATTCAAATCAGTTCCCAATGGTCACCTGTTTTGAAACGGCGTTGACCGTTCCGAAACGTGGGCTGGTTCCGAGACTGGTTCCGAAACAATGCCTTCCAGTGGCCAAATCGTTTCGGAACGCCCCTTAGCGTTTCGAAACACGAAGGCCATTTTAGGCCCCCGTTTCGAAACACTAGAGGGTGTTTCGATACCGTTTGCCCAGATTCAACATCAAAATCTGGTTTTTCATACATAAACCCATTTAAACACTACCTAATGACTCCATAATCATGTCAACAAATCATCATACATAAATGGCACATATTTAGGACGCCCTAGCACATTCATAGCATCAAACATGGTAAACTCATATTTCTAGAGGCATGCTTCCTAGTCAAGAACCCAATAAGCAATCCAAACCTCAATCAAGCATTAATGGCCACTTACAATTCAAATCAATCAAGGCACACATGCCACAACCTTAGATTCCCATTGTCAAGTTACCAAAACTAATAGTGTATGAAAACATCACCATACATGAGCTTGGAATCCCTTGGACACACTTAGCTTCCTTAATGACCTTAAACACCTCAATTATCTGCATTATTGGTAAAAGAGAGAGAGAGCGTAAGCACAAATGCTTAATGAGGCATGTTCTAAGTAAACCCAACACAATAATGCATTTTTAGAAAACACTTTCAACAAAGCTTTTAAACCACATACTCATCTCTTTCTCATGCTATCATGCATCATTTACAAGCATCTCATGCTTCATTACCTTTAAATACATTATATTGACTTTCAAGTGATAGTTCATAAACATTTCAACACAAAACACAATCAGATACGCGGATTACAAGCGTTGTCCCACACGCTTCATACACACTACAAGACTACAAAAGGTTCACACTCAAGAGCAATCCCTCCATTGATGTGACACCCGTGGTGGAGTATAACGGTACAATCTCAACCCCTCAACACCACTCATCGGTAGTTGTATAATTCCACTAACGAGAGTAAGGGACACATAACACAAGATCCACACACGGACTTTCAACCACCGTTGTGATCTTACCTCAATCGTTAGGGTACTTGGATGGAGTTTACGGTACAATCACAACCTCTCAACATCCAAGGTGACTTTACTTACGGTGCACTCAATCCTATAGCCAGCTAACTATATCCGATTCAAGTACTTTAAAACCATTTCATCACTTGCCAATATACATCAAATACCATCAACAATTCATTGTTTTAAAGCATTAATCAAAGCCATTAAACATCATGCATCTCCATGCATCATTACCAAATTAATATCATGTCAAACCAAGGATCTCTTACCTTGAGTATCCTTCAATACATGACTTTCAAAACCAGCATTAATCATGCTAAAACATGCTTTCAAAACAGAAATTAAACATGCAATTTATAACCAATGCATCAAAACACTTCTTAGCACATCCGAGGGAGTTTTTCCGAAAACTTACTCTTGAGCTTAGCTAAGTTGTTTAAACTTAAACTAAGCTTCCAAAACCACTAAATAATCGTTTCAAAGCTGGAAAACCATCTCCACTAACCAATTACGTTTCACTTGCTTGTCGAAACGTCAATTAAGCTTCCAAATCAACTCCAAAGGTGTCTGAATATGTCTCCCCTATTTTAGACACATCAAAGCAGAGGATTAATGCATCATCATGCATTGAAATCTTCAGCCAACACGCCTAAACTCGCTGCTCTACCGAAAACCAATATTTCGGCTACCAAACACAACTGAAATCACCTTCAGACTCTTCCAAAACTTTACCCAGCCAAGATCCATCACTTCTAAACATTTCTAAACATCAATCACCTTAAAAAAAACAAACCTAAACTCGACCTTATACCTCCAGCTATAACAGAACACCAAGAACACCTCAAAAACCACCATTTTCTTGACCAAAAACTTAGGAAACGCAACCTATTCGGGATTGGATTGATAAAACCTCATTTCTAACATCATTTAATATCCAAAATACATTAAAGAACCACCTCAAAACAGAGCCCAAACAATCACAATGAAATTCTTCAAGATCTCTTCCAAAATCTTGAGTTTTAAGCCAAATTCATGTTTCTAACATTAAAACCATTTATAAAACTTAAATTAAGGATTGACAACATGGGAATTTCAGTAAAGAACTGAGTATTTAGAGGAGAAGAACAATATTACCTCTAAATGGTGATTTCTCCTTGATTTGGGCCAAATTCCTTGAAAATTCAATGTGGAAATCTAAAGGATTTGATGCAAGATTGATTAGGAACCAATAGATGATAAAAATCTCATCAATTGAAGTGAAAATCTATGTGAAAGTTGCTGGAGAAAAAGTTTTTGGATGATGGGATTTTGAGAGAAAAAGGAATGAGAGAAAATTAGGAAAAGGTAGTTATGAGAATCTAAAAGTAGTTTCCATCTTTATTTTATTTAATTAAAACATTAATTAAATCACCCAAATTAAGGAAAAATTTGGAGATAAACATTTTGGGTAATTAGCTCCTTAAAGATTCAAAGTTTCAATCCTTTAAAAAACAGTCACTACTAAACTTTTCAAAAATCGCATTTTGGTCACTACACCGAAATGTAGTATTTCCAAACCTTATTTTGTAAAATTGATTTCACCACTCTCTTATATATATTAAAAGAGGATTTTTAGATATTTTTCTATATTTTTAAAGCATCCCGAACTAGGCTTTCCCTAAAACCTCCTTTTATATTTGAACCGTTTCTCAGACCGGTCCAACCAAACCCTAAACTTCTAAGCCCAAAATTGGGGTGTTACAACTCTCCCTCTCTTAAGAAATTTCGTCCTCGAAATTTACTTGGAGGAAAAAGGTAAGGAAATTGCTTCTTCATGTCATCCATTCTTTCCTACGTGGCTTCCTCAACACCACGATGCCTCCACAACACCTTAACCAATTCAATGGTCTTGCCTCGAAGAACTTTACTGTCCAAATCTAGAATTTCAACCGGCTCATCATCAAAGGTCAAGTCTAGATTAAACTCCACTTCCTCCGTAGGCATAACATGCGACCTCCGAAGCATAGAGACATGAAACACATCAAGTATCTTTTCCAACTCTTGCGGTAACCTCATCTTGTACGCAACAGGACCCACACGTTCAATCACCTCGTATGGTCCAATATACCTAGGGCTCAACTTACCCTTCCGGCCAAACCTCATCACCTTCTTCCAAGATGAAACCTTCAAAAACACACGGTCACCCACCACAAACTCAATCTCCTTACGCTTCAAATCTGCGTAAGGCTTATGTCGATCAGAAGCTGCCTTCAACCGCTCACAAATGAGCTTCACCTTCTCGGTGGTTCCTTTCAACAAAGCCGACATCGAGACCAACTTCTGACCTGTTTCAGCCCAGCAAAGAGGAGTTCTGCACTTCCTCCCATACAAGGCTTCATAAGGTGCCATTTGAATACTTGAATGGTAACTATTGTTATAAGCAAACTCCACCAAAGGCAAATGCTTCTCCCAAGAACCTTGAAACTCAATCACACAGCACCTCAACATATCTTCAAGCACTTGGATAGCACGCTCAAACTGTCCATCCGACTGTGGATGATAAGAAGTACTGAAATTCAACCGCGTACCCAAAGCTTGGTGCAAACACTCCCAAAAACGCAATGTAAACCTCGGATCTCTATCCGGCACTATAGATTTTGGTATACCATGCAAACGCACAATTTCGGCAATGTACAACACTGCAAGCTTGTCCAAGGTGTACGTAGTGTGCACAGGTAAGAAATGCACAAACTTCGTAAGGCGATCCACAATCACCCACACCGAATTCTTCTTCGATGGTGACAAAGGCAAACCAGACACAAAGTCCATGATAATCCTTTCCCACTTCCACTCAGGAATCCTCAACGGTTGCAATAGCCCTGAAGGAAACTGATGCTCAGCCTTAACCCGCTGACAAACCATGCACTTACTCACATACTCCGCAACATCTTTCTTCAGACCCACCCAATAGTATTCACCCTTTAGATCACGATACATCTTTGTACTACCAGGGTGCATAGCAAAAGGACTACTATGAGCTTCAGTCAGAATAGTACGCCTCAACTCCGCATCATTTAGCACTACTATCCGACTTCCAAAACATAGAACTCCATCATCATTAAAATAGAAATCTGATGGTCTATCCTCAGCAATATCCTGAACATGTGGCACCAAGGAATCATCCAACAACTGCTTATCCTTTATCAACTGAACCAAAGATGGTTTTACATGCAATACATCCACAAGACCCCCATCTCGCAAAATACTCAAGCTGACAAACATAGCCCTTAACTCCACTGCCACCTTCCTACTCAAGGCATCTGCTACAACATTAGCTTTTCCCGTATGGTACTCGATCGTCAAATCATAATCTTTAAGAAACTCCACCCAACGTCGTTGCCTAAGATTCAACTCTTTCTAGGACATCATATACTTCAAACTCTTGTGATCCGTGTACACAGTACACTTCTCACCATACAGATAATGTCTCCAATTCTTCAAAGCAAAAACCACTGCAGCTAACTCAATATCATGCGTAGGATAATTGCGCTCATGAACCTTCAACTAGCGCGATGCATAAGCCACCACCTTACCCTCTTGCATTAGCACACACCCCAACCCAACATAGGGTGCATCGATGTACACCACAAACTCTTTCCCTGATTCAGGTTGAACCAAGATAGGAGCTTGCGTCAAAGCTTGCTTAAGCTTCTCAAAAGCTTGTTGCCTTGCTTCTGTCCACTCATACTTGACATCCTTTTGCAACAACTTCGTCAAAGGGCCAACAATCTTCGAAAATCCATCCACAAACCTCCGATAATATCCTGCCAACCCAAGGAAACTACGGACTTCATGAACACACTTAGGAGGCTTCCAATTCATCACCACCTCAATCTTCTGAGTATCAACACGAATCCCCTCAGTAGAAACCACATGACCAAGGAAAACAACCTCCTTAAGCCAGAATTCGCATTTGCTCAGCTTAGCATAAAGATGATTCTCCAATAGCGCCTGCAATACAATCCTCAAATGCCCCTCATGCTCCTCCTCAGTACGAGAATACGCAAGAATATCATCAATGAACACCACAACAAACTTGTCCAAGTATTCATGGAACACTCTATTCATCATGTCCATAAAAGTTGCAGGAGCATTCCTCAAGCCAAACGGCATTACAAGGAACTCATAATGCACATACCTCATCCTAAAGGCTATTTTTGGCACATCCACATCTTTCACCTTAAGCTGGTAGTAACATGACCTTAAGTCAATCTTAGAGAACACAGCCGCTCCATGAAATTGATCAAAAAGATCATCAATCCTCCGCAAAGGATACCGATTCTTGATAGTCAACTTGTTCAGCTGACGATAATCAATGCACATTCTCATAGTGCCATCCTTCTTCTTCACGAATAAGACAGGTGCACCCCATGGTGACACACTAGGCCGAATGAAACCATGATCAGGCAACTCCTGAAGCTGCGTCTTCAACTCCTTCAACTCCTTAGGTGTCATTTGGTAAGGAGCAATGGACACTGGAGTTGTGTTTTCATACAGCTCAATTCCAAACTCCACCTCTCGACTAGGCGACAATCCAGGTAACTCCTCCGAAAACACTCTAGGAAACTCTCGCACAGTCCTGATATCTTGAACACGCAACTCCTTAGAGCTAGGATTCATCACAAAGGCTAGGTAAGCCTCACATCCTTGCCTCAGCATTCGGCTTGCTTCCAACGTAGACACCACATTGGCAAGAAACTTCACATTCTCACCGACCACCACTACTTCGTAATCATCCTCAAGTTTCAACCAAACTCGCTTATTCTCAAAATCCACTACAGCTCGATGTTCGACAAGCCAATCCATACCAAGGATTACATAAAAACCATAAAATGGCAATTCCATGAGATCAGCAAGAAAAACACGGTTTTGCACTTTCAAGGGACATCTTCTGTACAACTTTCGTGTTACGACTGTCTCACCAAAGGAACTAGTCACACGCATACCAACATCCAAAGACTCAACAGGTAAACCAAGCAATTGAGCATGTTCACGCAATATGTATGAGTGTGTAGATCCAAAATCAATCAAGGAAAGTAATGACAAGGATTGAAAAGTAAAGGTACATGCGATTACATTCGTATCATTCCTCCCCTCACGCTGAGCATACACTCGAGCATGGCCTCCACCCTCAGGTTGAACAGCCACAACATGCGCCGCATTCCGCCCACCTTCATCTATGCGCTAAAAGTTATCACGGCCGTGCCCACGACCTCTCTGTGGTGCAACTACCCCAGGAGCATGTCCCTGACCACCACTGGCCAACAAAGGACACTCCCTCTTCATGTGGTCTGTCAAACCACAATTCCAGCATGAATTACCAGTCACTGCAACAGGAGCCTGAACCTCCCTCGCTGCTCGAGGACAATCTCGCCTCAAATGGCCACAGGATCTACACGTCCAGCACGTGTTTTGATCAGCCCTCATCCTATCTCCCTGAGCAGGCGCACCATGTCCTCCATTACCACGCCTAGCATAAGACTAATACCTCTTATCTCGTCCTCTCTTGTTCCGTCCACCACCGGAACTATAATCAGAAGCTCTTTTTCCTGAGCTAGAACTAACGCCTCTAGAAGACAAACCCAAGTTCTGCTCGATGTCCTTCGCTCTACTCACAAGCACATCAAAATCTGTATACTCAGCCGCAAGCATAAAAGTCTTCGCGTCCGTTACCAATCCATAACGGAAACGTTCACACCTCTCCCGCTCATCAGGGATTAGCTTAGGTGCATACTGACTAAGGCAGACAAACTGGATCTCATACTCAGCTACTGTCATGCTTCCTTGCACAAGAGACGTAAATTCTCTTTTCTTCTCATCTAGGTATCGCACACCCAGATACTTCAGCTTGAACGCATTCAAGAAGAACGTCCAAGTAACATCATTGTCCTCCATTCCAGAGACAGTGGTCGTCCACCACGTATAAGCATCATCATGCAGCAGTGACACCACACAACCCAACTTTTGCACATTATTGCAGTTCATTTGCCCCAAAATTCTCTTCGTGCTTTCCAACCAAGACTCAGATCCTTCCGGAGATAAACCTCTGAACTCAGTCCCTCCTAGACTGCAAAGACGTTCCAAAGGCAATCTCACATTAGCATCACCCTGATGCGCAGCTCCGTGAGCTCCAGCTACTGCTGCCTGAAAGGCTCTAGCAATAGCCTGAATCAACACAGTCATGTCAGGAGCAGCTTGCCCCTGCACACCTTCAGGTCCAGCGACCCCAACACCAGCATTATCACCTCCAGCACCACCACCGCCAAGTTGTCCACCACCAGGGGAGGAGGTAAATCCACAACATTCTCAGCATTCTCCTCATTCTTATTCTGAGCCATAGCTCTTGTATTCATTCTCATCTCTCTACGCGGCCCCATTTACAAGAAAACAATGCACTAACACAAATGCAATAATCATAATTAGGCTCAACAAGGTAAGTAATCCAAGTACTCAAGCTCTTTTTCGAAAACAATTCCTTTCATTAGTTTTGATATGACAATGGGATCCCCTAACACATTCCAACATAACATATCATCACAATTGGAACTATGCATCACTATTCATACAACATTCTTTCACCCAAAAGACATATCATGCAATTACACATACATCACCCACATAACCATTCCCATTTACACGAGAACTAAGCTCTGATCGTTCTGAAACATGGGTTGGTTACGAGACTGGTTCCGAAACAAGGCCTTCTAGTGGCCAAATCTTTTCGGAACGCCCCTTAGCGTTTCGAAACACGAAGGCCATTTTAGGCCCCCGTTTTGAAACACTAGAGGGTGTTTCGATACGGTTTGCCCAGATTCAGCAGCAAATTATGGTTTTTCATACATAAACCCATTTAAACACTACCTAATGACTCCCTAATCATGTCAACAAATCATCATACATAAATGGCACATATTTAGGACGCCCTAGCACATTCATAGCATCAAACATGGTAAACTCATATTTCTCTAGGCATGCTTCCTAGTCAAGCAACCCAATAAGCAATCCAAACCTCAATCAAGCATTAATGGCCACTTACAATTCAAATGAATCAAGGCACACATGCCACAACCTTAGGGAGTTTAATACATCTCCCAAAAAAAAGTTTAGATTCCCATTGCCAAGTTACCAAAACCAATAGTGTATGAAAACATCATCATACATGAGCTTGGAATCCCTTGGACACACTTAGCTTCCTTGATGATCTTAAACACCTCAATTATCTGCATTATTGGTAAAGAGAGAGAGAGAGAGAGAGAGAGAGAGAGAGAGAGCGTAAGCACAAATGCTTAGTGAGGCATGCTCTAAGTAAAACCAACACAATAATGCATTTTTAGAAAACACTTTCAACAAAGCTTTTAAACCACATACTCATCTCTTTCTCATGCTACCATGCATCATTTACAAGCATCTCATGCTTCATTACCTTTAAATACATTATATTGGCTTTCAAGTGATAGTTCATAAACATTTCAACACAAAACACAATTGGATACGCAGATTACAAGCGTTGTCCCACATGCTTCATACACATTACCGGACTACACAAGGTTCACACTCGAGCAATCCCTCTATTGATGTGACACCTGTGGTGGAGTATAACGGTAAAATCTCAACCCCTCAACACCACTCATCGGTAGTTGTATAATTCCACTAACGAGAGTAAGGGAGACATAACACAAGATCCACACACGGACTTTCAACCACCGTTGTGATCTTACCTCAATCGTTAGGGTACTTGGATGGAGTTTACGGTACAATCACAACCCCTCAACATCTAAGGCGACTTTACTTACGGTGCACCCAATCCTATAGCCGGCTAACTATATCCGATTCAAGTACTTTAAAACCATTTCATCGCTTGCCAATATATATCAAATACTATCAACAATTCACTGTTTTAAAGCATTAATCAAAGCCATTAAACATCATGCATCTCCATGCATCATTACCAAATTAATATCATGTCAAACCAAGGATCTCTTACCTTGAGTATCCTTCAATACATGGCTTTCAAAATCAGCATTAATCATGCTAAAACATGCTTTCAAAACAGAAATTAAACATGCAATTTATAACCAATGCATCAAAGCACTTCTTAGCACATCCGAGGGAGTTTTTCCGAAAACTTACTCTTGAGCTTAGCTTAAGTTGTTTAGACTTAAACTAAGCTCCCAAAACCTCCAAATAATCGTTTCAAAGCTGGAAAACCATCTCCACTCACCAATTACGTTTCGCTTGCTTGCCGAAACGCCAATTAAGCTTCTAAATCAACTCCAAAGGAGTCTGAAGATGTCTCCCCTATTTTAGACACATCAAAGCAGAGGATTAATGCATCATCATGCATTGAAATCTTCAGCCAACACACCTAAACTCGTTGCTCTACCTAAAACCCATATTTCGGCTACCAAACACAACTGAAATCACCTCCAAACTCTTCCAAAACTTTACCCAGCCAAGATCCATCTCTTCTAAACATTTCTAAACATCAATCACCATAAAAAACAAACCTAAACTCGACCTTATACCTCCGGCTATAACAGAACACCAAGAACAGCTGAAAAACCACCATTTTCTTGACCAAAAACTTAGAAAACACAACCTATTCGGGATTGGATTGATAAAACCTCATTTCTAACATCATTTAATATCCAAATTACATTAAAGAACCACCTCAAAACAGAGCCCAAACAATCACAACGAAATTCTTCCAGATCTCTTCCAAAATCATGAGTTTTAAGCCAAAATCATGTTTCTAACATTAAAACCATTTATAAAATTTAAATTAAGGATTGACAACTTGGGAATTTTAGTAAAGAACTGAGTATTTATAGGAGAAGAATAATCTTACCTCTAAATGGTGATTTCTCCTTGATTTGGGCCAAATTCCTTGAAAATTCAATGTGGGAATCAAAAGGATTTGATGCAAGATTGATTAGGAACCAATAGATGATAAAAATATCATCAATTGAAGTGAAAATCTATGTGAAAGTTGCTGGAGAAAAAGTGTTTGGATGATGGGATTTTGAGAGAAAAAGGAATGAGAGAAAATTAGGAAAAGGTAGTTATGAGAATCTAAAAGTAGTTTCCATCTTTATTTTATTTAATTAAAACATTAATTAAATCACCCAAACTAAGGAAAAATCTGGAGAAAAACATTTTGGGTAATTAGCTCCTTAAAGATTAAAAGTTTCAATCCTTTACAAAACAGTCACTACTAAACTTTTCAAAAATCGCATTCTGGTCACTACACCGAAATGTAGTATTTCCAAACCTTATTTTGTAAAATTGATTTCACCACTCTCTTATATATATTAAAAGAGGATTTTTAGATATTTTCTATATTTTTAAAGCATCCCAAACTAGGCTTTTCCTAAAACCTCCTTTTATATTTGAACCGTTTCTCAAACCGATCCAACCAAACCCTAAACTTCTATGCCCAAAATTAGGGTGTTACATACCGCTCAAAGATGAATGGGGCAGTAGAGGCGACAAATAACAACATAAAAATGTTATCTCAAATACTGGCATGAGAGACTACCGTTGGCCTTATATGCATATCGGAACACAATGTGAACTTCAACAGGGGAAACATTGTATTCTTTGGCCTATAGAATGGAAGTAGTGTTACCAATTGAGGTTGAGATTCCATCACTTGATTTTGACAGATGTAAGATTGGACGACGAAGAATGGGTACAAGCTTAATGTGATTAGTTGAATCTTATTGAAAAGAGGAGACTGAAAGCAATTTTTCAGCTAGATGTAGCAAAAGAGAACAATGTGAAATCATCACAAAAGGTTCGTCCAAGAGACACTACAATAAATTTTTATTGTTGTGACAAATTCAATTTTGATAAAATTATTTTTTCACTATTAGTACATTTATTGTGACAAAAATAAATAAATGCCACTTTAAATAGAAAAGCTTATACACTTGTAGGAAAAACTAAAATTATCAAAATATTTTTTTCACAATTAGCAAACTCATGTAACATATGGTGACAAAATTTATTTTCTTACCATTTTTTGTCACAAAATTTTTCCTCCATTTTTAATGCAAAAAAGTTAAGTAGTGGCAAGTTTTGTAACTATAAGTTTTAATAATTATTACAAATAAAATGTCACAACAAAAAATGATATTTTTAGGATAAAAAACGAATAATGAGATTCAAATTTTTTGTAACAAATTATGTTTTTCGTTATATACTTTAAGGTAAAAAAAGACATATAGTGACAACATTTGTAAGAATAAGTTTTAGGAGCCAAAATTTACACTTGTTGAATTTCAAGAACATTCTTGGGTTGCTTTCAACCTATAATAGCCTCGATATTTTTCGAATAAACCTGAATACTATCAGAAGAAACTATGTACCCCAAAAACATAACTTTTACGGGCCAAAATTCATACATGCTGAATTTTGCATACAATTGCTTCTCTCATAGAGTTTGTAGCACAATTATGAGGTTCTTTTCATGCTCAACCTAAGATTTAGTATAGACTAAGATATCATCAATAAACATTATAACGAACAAGTCCAAGTATACCTGAAACACATTATTCATCATTTTCATGAACACGGTGAGAGCGTTAGTTAATCCTAACGATATCACGAGAAACTTGTAATGACAGTACCGTCTCTAGAAAGTTATCTTGAAGATATTAGAATCATTATCCTTGAGTTGATAGTAATCATATCTCAAGTCTATCTTATAAAACACATTGGCTCCCCAGAATTGATTGAAGCAGTCATCAATACGAGAGATAGGATTCTTGTTCTTAATTGCCAACTTATTTAGCTTATGATAATCAATACACAGTAGAAGTGTCCCATCCTTCTTCTTAATAAACAGAACATGAGTCCCCCATGGTGAAACATTGGGTCGGATGAAGCCCCTATACAACAATTCTTGCAATTGGACTTTCAACTCCTTGAGCTCCTTCGGTGACATATGATAAGGTGACGTAGACACATGAGATGTACCCAAATAGACCTCAATGTCAAACTCAACCTCATCACACTTTGGCGGTACACTAGGCAATTCTTCTAGAAAAACATCCTAAAAGTCTCACAACACAGATCTTGTCAATCCTAAAATTCGTCTATCTCGGATCAAGAATGTATGCTAGACCGGCTATAGAACCCTTTATGATCTTCTTCTTGGCTTTGAGACCTGATAGCACATTAGACAAGAATCCTTTGTGCTCTCCTGCATTGGGTAGCTTTCGTAGAGTGTGTGCATGGGTATTTTGCACAAGTGGATAAGGTGAAGGTGACACGTCGTCCTTAGAGTAAATATCATCTAAAATACATAAATAACCCACATCAAAATTCATATTCATAATTCTCTTGAAATTATTAAATAAAATAAATTTCAATTAGTAAAATTGTGCTTTTAGGTTTGAATTGGGGAAATTAGGCAGCGAATTTGGACTCATGATGTTAATAAACGTTAAGTCAAAGTTGATTGAAAAAGTAAACAGTCAAGTTCAATAGTCAACAAGTTCGTGTCAGTCAACTCAAGTCCGATCTGGTCAATGGGTCACAATTCAGAATGGGTGTTGTTGGTTCGATTCAATTATTGGTTCAGTTTATCCGCCTGGTTTGATTCAAGTATTGGTTCAATTTTAGGTTTACTAAATTGGTTCAACCCAAAGTTGTTGGGATGAATCACTCTAGGCTTCATGATTTGGGCCACACACACAATGGTTTAGACAAAAGCTTCTCAGTTGGGCTCAACCCAACCACATACAACCCCTTCTAGTAAACTTGATTAGGAATTAAGGTTATATACCCCCATACCGACGGCTTGTCGGCATTACGAACGAAAAATCTTAAATGGTCATTCTGACCAAAACGAAATGCTCAACAAAAATAATCTAAACCAACCAAAACAGAACAAAGGAGAAACCAAACTTAAAGGCCTAGCCAAAGATTATCCAAACACGAAATGGAGAAATGTGGTGGAGCAAGCGGTGGTGCAAGGAAAATTGAAGGGTTTTCTTCAACTTTTTTTAGAATGAAAAACATTGGTGGAGGATTTTTATGGCGGGGTTGTGGGGACCACGATAATGGTGGTCGTGTAACAAATAAACGGCAGCAAAGGCTTCTCCAAATCTTGATTGGGAAAAAAGGTGAGGAGAAAAGGTTACATCGAGAGAGTAGTTTGGGAGATAGGTGGCTGCAAAATAAGAAATGGCATATGAAGATTTTTTTGGTACTCGAATGGTAAATCACAAAATAAGACCCCCCAAACTTCTACTTGTATTGCACATTCGTCCCAAGGCTTTATTTTTCACAATTTGGTCACTTGGTTTGATTTAAATTCAATTAAATACAAAATTATCAATTAGGTTTACGACATTAAAATCCCCAGAAATGGGGTGTCGGATTTAAATTCCAAAATTCTAAGGTTTTGAATTGGGAACTCTCAAATCAACTTAGGGTTTTAAAATAGGAATTTTTGGGGTGATATAGTAAGACATGATTTACATGTCTAAATTGTTAATTGGTAAGTTCTTGTTCTCTAAATGGTAAACAAGTTAAGGTAAATGAAACTTTAGTATGCTTGTGGTTTGCTTAATGAAAACTCTTGTGGTCCATATTCTTTTTGAAGTAGAAACTATGCATTAAGTACTTAAATTTTATGTTTTGTGTTGCTTAATAGGTATGAATGATAAGTATTTTGTCTGGTATTGTTATAATGAAGTTTAATAGTTAACAAAGTCCAAATTGGTATAAAACATAGTAGAGTTTCCAAACTCCAGATTAAGTATCGAAACTATGGGCAATGTTTTGAAACTTTGAGTCAGTTTTGATACATAGAATGCTACAGGAATGCCACATTTCGAAACTCTAGGTCTAATTTTGACACTTTTGTATTTTTGTCACTAAATTGCACATTCATGATTTGAAGTCCGATTTGGACCTTGTTTGGGTCAATATTGAGTTAAAAATTACACGAAGTTCATAGAATAAATAAATATAATTTTATGAAATCCCTAAAGTTTTAAGAAATTATATTTAGGTCCCTCAAGTTTTAAAAATTTAGAAATTAGTTTGTGTTATTAAAATGAAGTTTAATTCATCTTTAATTATTCATTAATGATTCATTTTGATTGTTTTATTATTAATATTATTTTGATTTAGTTTTATGGTTCTCTATTTTTATTATTGGTGACACCTCCAACTCGATTTTCTTATGGATTGGGTAAAGGGTGTTACAAATCCTTTAGAAGTGTAATAATAAATATTTACACTTGTTTGATTAGTGGGAGAGATTAGAGAGTCTTCCCACACCAAAGGTAAGGAGAAGGTTTGAAGAAATCTTGGATAAGGTGACATTTTTAGAATTTTTACATAAGGTAGTTGTTGAGTTAATCACACAATTACAAATGGCCAAGAGGGGTGAATTGGAAATTAAAAATTTGAAGGTAGGAAAGGGAAAATTGAAAATTATGAGCCAAGGAAATTTATGGTGGTCAAGCTTCTAACAAGCTCTACATCCAATACCTTAGCTCCTACTAAGAATTTTCAACCAATACACTAATTGATTCTTCCCCTTTTCTCAAATTAGGGGAAAATCTTACAAACATATTAAGCTTTCTACCAAAAGCTTAATCAAATTCACTCACAATTACAAAGAAAGAAAGGCAATCTGAGTTTGGAATAATTACTTGGATGTTTCTTGAAGGTTCAATAGTTGTTGTTGTAGCTTTGGAGACTTGTTTTTATACCCTTGCATTGAATTCTAGCCGTTTGAGTAGTTGTGGTCATTAATCTAGCCGTTGGCTGTATTTTTCCCGCAAATAATGCTCCTCAACTGTAGAGCGTATCAGAACCCTTAGGACTGTATCGGTACATGTCTCAAAGAAGAGAGAACCATTGTAACCAAAAACAAGGGCGTATCGTTACGCAAAAAGGGTGTATAGATATGAAATGTCGTATTGATACGATTTTTGCTCACTGGGATCCTGAAATGTGTTTTGACAAAAAGCATATCGGTGCGCTATCTAGCGTATCGATACGGTTAACGATCATTTAAAAGTTTTAGGATTCCAATAATAGACAGCCAACATTGACTTATTTAAAATGAAGATTTTCTGTCATCATCAAATCGTATCGATACGGTCTCACTCCGTATCCGTACGCTATGCCTTCATAGATTTCCCATATGAAGATCGTATCGATATGGGATTAACTGTATCAGTACGCCTTGGTCAATTGATTTTTTAGTGTTGGAAAACTGTATCGATATTATCTAAGCGTATCGATACGCCTTGGCGTATAGATGAAGTTTTGCTTGAAAATGCTTAGAAAGTTTTTGAAGACTTGAAATAATTTGTCTTGAAAAATCATTTGGTTCAAAATGGCTTGTCAATTTGTGAGTCTTTGAAATACGTAAAAGTTTATTGTATTTGCAAATAACCCTTATACAATTTGTTATATCAAAATCAATTCAGATTTTAGAATCTCCTCTTTTCGATATAACAAAACCAAGTATAAATTTTTAAGTGTGAAAACTTTTAAAAAGCTCACTCCCCCTTAATTTAAGATAGGTTTTCAAGAAGGTTCAAAATTTAAAAAAAATGGTTTTTTATACACTTCTCCCCCTTTTTGTTAGATAAAAAAGATTCAATGCATAAAATAGGGATATAATAAATATTAAGCACAATTTAAAGCATAAAGAAGCAACATAATATCATTAAGCATGAAATTTCCAAAGCAAACAAAAGTTCAAACATAACTCCAAACTCATATCCTAAAAACATAAAAACAAAGCATAGGTTCTTAAACAAAAAAGATAGGTGCATAAACTAGAAATATAAATGATATGGCATGATATGCTAAGCTCTATTTGTTCCCACCATCCTCCTCATCATCATCATCCTCTTCATCCTCATCATCGCGTGTGGCTTAAGAATGGTTAGGATTGATCCAAGAGCCATGAAGAGCTGTGAGAGAAATATCCATGGAGGTTTGTCATTGTTCCATCTCCCTCAAATGATCTTTCAATGCGGTGAAACGAGAGTTGATGGCCGCAAATCCCAAGTTCATAGCTGCAAAGCCCGAGTTCATGTCCGTCTACATGGTGGTGAATTGCTTGGTAATAAAGGTCATGAGACCATCCATGGAGGTTTGAGCAATTTGAGGAGCTTCCGTAGGAGGTTGATCTTGACGACGAGGTCAAGGAACACGAACCCATTCATTGTTGATGAACTCAAAATGAGAGCAGTTTAAGGAACGTTCATCAATGGGTAGACCAAGGGGTTTGGGATAGTCATAGGAACAATCTATTTCTAGGGAATGAAACAAATGACTCAAAGTCGTCCCATAGTAAAAATATTTGACTTGTTCGGTACAACGATTTTGGACAAGATAGACAAGGTTAACAAACATAATTTGGCAAAGATTTGGGCGCTTACCTTCATGAAAACAACGGAGCCAAAAATCATCGACTTGGCAAATAGTTGAAAATTTCGCACCGGAGGGACGAATCCACTAAGAGATAATAAGGTGAAGGATTCGTTCGTGGGCATTCAAAACGATTACGGAACCAAGAGTATCATGACCCAAAGAATTTTCATCATTAATTTCGATATTTTCAAAACCAAAAGCTTGACAAATTATATCTTGGTCAATTTGAAAAGTTTTACCCATAAGATGAGATTCAATAGCAATAACATGTTCTCTTTGGGCATCATGAATGCAAATGGCATTTGAAAAGAACATTTTGACAAGGTTTCAATATAAAAGCGGGGGTAAACCCAAAAATTTCATGAATTTTCATTGTTGAAGTAAACCAAGATGCTGAAATTTAAAACGAACAGAGTTTAAAAAAGGAATTGATACAACTCGTTCTTCCCTAAGAGTAAAACCTTGAAAAAATTTATAATTGGCCATAGTCGACGCAGTAGGGAGACTATGTTGGATAATGTAAGGGAGGTTCGGTTTGGCATTACCCTCATCATCAAGAGTAGGATTTGATGAACTAGCAAATAAAACTCTTCATGCTCTCTTTTTAGGTGCCATTATCCTGAAAACAACATAAAAAACAATTCGAAACACATGTATGCAATTATCATCATATTCAATCCAAAGAAAAATTCCAATAATTCAAGGTATTGATGAAAACACCATATTTTATAGGTTAAAAATATATTCAAGTATAAAAGAAAATATTGGTAAAGAGAATTTTGAAAAATAAATTTGAAAAAATATATGGTATAATTTTATATTCGAATAAAAAAATCAGATTTTAAAGATTTTTTGCAAAAACTTGAAAACTCATAATATATGTATATGTTTTATACAAAAATTGTTTAAAGACAACCAATGAAATCAAACAAAAATTAAAAAGAAAAGAAAAGGGTGTATACCTTGATTTATTGAGAGTGGATGAATGATGAGATGAGAATGCACCAAATTACTAGCAAACCTTGGCCTTGATGTGTTGATGAAAATCCCTCAAAGAATTTAAGGTTTTGTGTGAAAATTTGAAGTGATTTGATGGGTTTTTATAGTGTTTTTCGGCTAGGGTTTTTGGGAAAACGATGGGTTTGTGTTTTAATTAAAAAGTAACTCTTTAAAAGCCAGATTTAAAGTTTCAGCCGTTACCGTATTAGTACGCTTACATAGCGTATCGATACGTCTTGCCATAATTTGAAATTACTTTTAAATACTGTATCGATACGTGTGATCGTATCGATATAGTTAGCAATGTATCAATTCACATTGACGAACCCGTATCGATACACATATAGCTGTATCGATACTTCATTGCTAGAAAATGTATTTTGGACAAAAAAAGTCCAAAAATCCAACTTTGAACGACCCTAAATGCATGTGGGTGATATATGAGCAAGGTATAAGGACTAAACTTGATGCATACCCCTAGCAGCAAGCATAAATGCATTAAGAAGCAAAATCACATAAGCATGATCATCATTCAAAATTCAAGCAAATTTTTGCACTTAAGGGCTCTAAAAAAGGTCAAGATAGGCTAGATAGACCTAACTCCCTCCTCAAAGTCCAAAAATGATCTTTGTCTAGAGGTTTGGTAAAGATATCCGTTAATTGGTTTAAGGTGTCAACATACTCTAGAACTACATCTTTCTTTAAAACATGATCCCTAATGAAATGGTGTCTTATTTCTATGTGTTTGGTTCTAGAATGTTGGATGGGATTCTTAGTGAGACATATTGCACTAGTGTTGTCACACTTAAGGGGTATGGTACCTATATCAACTCCATAATCTAAGAGTTGTTGCTTCATCCAAAGGACTTGAGAACAACAAATCTCGGCTGATATATATTCTGGTTCGGTGGTAGATAAGGCTACACCATTTTGTTTCTTAGAGAACCAAGATATGAGCATACTACCAAGGAATTGACATGTCCCGAAGGTACTTTTCTATCAACTTTACATCCCCCCATAATCTGCATCGAAGAAGGCATAAAGGTCAAAGGAAGAGTCTCTAGGATACCAAAGACCTAAACAAGGTGTATCTCTAAGGTACCTAAATATTCTCTTAATGGTTATGAGGTGATATTCTCTAGGACTAGCTTGAAACCTAGCACACAAGCAAACACTAAACATGATGTCGGTTCTACTTGCAGTAAGGTAAAGCAAAGATCCAATCATGAAACAATAAAGCTTAGAATCAACACACTTACCTCTTTCATCCTTGTCATGTTTAATTGATGAGCTCATAGGAGTGACTTGAGGCTTGACATTCTACAAGCTAAACTTCTTGAGCATATCCTTAATGTATTTAGCTTGATTGATGAAGATGTCATCCTTCCTTTGCTTGATTTGGAGTCCCAAGAAGAATGAGAGCTCCCCCATCATACTCATCTCAAATTCACCTTGCATTAGCTTATAAAATCATTGGCAATAAAACTCATTATGAGAACCAAATATAATGTCATCAACGTAAATTTGAACTACTAATATGCCATTGTCATTTCTTTTAATAAAAAGTGTAGTGTCCACCTTCCCTTTTTCAAAACCTTTTTCAACTAAAAAGTTTAAAAATTTTTCATACCAATCTCTAGAAGCTTGTTTCAAACCATATAAAGCTTTTGTTAGTTTAGAAACATGGTTTGGAAAGTTTGGATCTTCAAAACTAGGTGGTTGTTCTACATACACTTCTTCATTTATAAAACCATTTAAAAAGGCACTCTTGACATCCATTTGAAAAAACTTGAATTCATTAAAGCATGCAAATGCAAGAAGCATCCTAATTGCTTTCATCTTAGCTACGGGTGCATAAGTCTCATCAAAATCAATTCCCTCTTCTTGAGTGAATCCTTGAGCAAGAAGCCTAGCCTTGCTTCTCACTATGTTACCACTCTCATCTAGTTTGTTTCTAAAAACCCATTTAGTTCCTATAGTAGACTTATTACTAGGCCTATCAACTAATGTCCAAACATTACTCCTCTCAAATTGATTTAATTCTTATTGCATAGCCAATATCCAAAATTCATCATTTAATGCTTCTTTGATATTTTAGGCTCTATGCATGAGATGGATGCAATATTATTCATAAGTTTAAGAGAGGATCTAGTGGTTACCCCCTTGGATGGATCACCCAAGATTTCACCATCTTTGACATAGTTGAGTTCTATTGGTGTAACCCCCTAAACCCGGCCCAGACGGTTGAACCGAATTAAGAAGTTTACACGGGGAAAACCAAAGTCAACCCGAAAGTCAACCTTGATTAACGACCCTTTTTTTATTCTTATCTAAATGCAAATTAATCCTAGATATGTTCACAAGATCAGCATACTCAAAAATCACCTCAACCAGGAAACATTTAGGGACTCGATTGCACAATTTATGAATTTAGGGACCAAAATGCAAATTCTAAAAATTATAAAGACTTAACCAACTTTTGAGTTACCATTATGGAATTAGTCATGTTTCATGCTTCTCTGCCAAATTTCAACTCAAACAGACATCTCAAACTCATTCAATTGCATAAACCAAGTTCAAGACCAAAACGCAAAGATTGCAAAACATTTAACCAACAATTTCAGTGCCCAACGGTCGAGTGTTTCGGAACAGGGATGATTCGTTCCGAAACGCGGGACCGTTCCGAAACAAGTTCCGGAACAGGGTTTGGCAGTGGCAAAACCGTTCCGGAACGGTTCCACCCGTTCCGGAACGCCAAGGCCATTTCAGGCCCTCCGTTCCGATACGGTAGCACCTGTTCCGAAACAAGCTGCCCAGATTACAGAAATTTTGCTGGTTTATTACACATTCAACCTATCAAACACATTCATATAACCCTCAAATCATACCAGCAAGTCATTATAAGCTTAAGGAACATACTAGCATCATTCATTCTCAAACATGGCATCAATTATGGAAAAACCCAATTCTATAGGCATGCATCCAATATTGAAAACCATACAAACATCAAAAACACCAAACCAACCTCAAAAGGCCATTTACAAGTTCCAACATCACCAAAAGCATAAAACCAACTTAGGGAGTCCAAAACATCTCCCAAAACAACCATTTAGGTTCCCATTGCCAAATGCCCAAAAGCTAATAGTGTTAGGAAAACATTCACCATACATGAGCTTAGTTCTTCACTTGGATTCTTGACCACCTTGCTGCCCTCTATGCACTTCAATGCTCTGCATTATTGTTTTAAGAAAAGAGAGAGAGCGTAAGCACATAGCTTAGTGAGGAATGCTCATTTAAATCATCACAATAATGCATTTATAAAACTCATTTCCAAAACCTTTAGTTCAAACCACATTTTATCATGCACATATGTATGTAAACCAAGCATTTCATGCTTCAACTCGTTAACATGTCATATTGGCTTTCAAGTGATAATCATAACCATTTCCAAAACACAATCGACAATCAACAATCGGATACGCGGATTACAAGCGTTGTCCCATACGCTTCATACACACTAACAATATCAAGGTGGAGCATGGTACAATCACAACCCCTCAACACCCGTGATGGAGACTATGGTACAATCACAACCCCTCCACATCACTCATTGGTAGTTGTATAACATCACTAACGAGATCACGGGACTTACAACACAAGATCCACACATTGACTTTTAACCACCATTGTGATCTTACAAAACACAAGGTCCACACATGGACTTTTAACCACCATTGTGACCTTAAAACAAGAACCACCCATGGACTTTTAACCACCATGTTGTTCTTAACCATCTTGATAGTGTACTTGTATGGAGCATGGTACAATCACAACCCCTCGACATCCAAGGCGACTTTATTCACGGTGCACCCAATCCTATAGTCGGCTAACTATATCCGATTCAAGTACTTTAAGACAAACCACATCACTTGCCAATATACATCATTTAACAACATTAATCCACTGTTTTAAAGCATTTGACAAATCCATTATCATCATGCATCATTATGCACCCAAACCACATTTATCAATGTACAAAAACAAGGATCTCTTACCTTGAGCATCCTTCCATTCATGGCTTATAAACCCAGCAATAAACATGCTAAAATATGCTTTCAAAAACAGAATTTAAACATGCAACAAATCACTTTGCATTCAACCAACTCATGGCTCATCAACAAGAGAGTTTTTCCGAAAACTTACTCTTGAGCTTAGCTAAGTTGTTTAGACTTAAACTAAGCTCCCAAACTTTCAAAACATTGGTTTCAAAGCTGAAAACCAAGCTTCACTCACCGATTCCGTTTCGCAACCTTGCCGAAACACCAATCAAGCTTCCGGATCAACACCACAAGGATCCGAAGATGTCTCCCCTGTTTTAAACACATCAAAGCAGAGGATTAATGCATCATCATCCATTAATATCTTCAACCAAGACACCTAAACTCGCTGCTCTCAACAACACTCACATTTCGGCTACCAAACACAACCGAAATCACATCCAAACATCACTACAACACTACCCAGCCAAGATCCATCAAATACAATCATTCTTAAACCTCAATTAACATCCAAAATGGATCTAATCACGTCCTTATACCTCCAGCTATAGCAGATCACCAAGATCACCCCAAAAACCACCAAAAACTCAAGCAAAACTTAGGAAAATCAACCTATTCGGGATTGCATTGATTAAACCTCAATTCCTCATCAATTATACATCCAATTTACATTAAAAACACATCTCAAAACAGTACTCAATCATTTCATACGAATTTCATCAAAAATTAACCAAATATTGCATTTTAATGCCAAGATTAAGAACACAACTACAAAACCTTTAATAAAACACAAATCAAGGATTGAGGACTTGGGAATTTCAGTAAAGAACTGAGTATTTAGAGGAGAAGGACGTTCATACCTCTAAATGTGAGTTTCTCCCTTTTTGGAACCAAGATTCTTGAAAATCCAATAAGCAAATGCTAAGGTTTTGATGTAGAAAAGATTAGAGATCAAATGAAGATTGAAACCTCATCTTTGGAGGTCAAAATCAGAGGGAAATTTGCTGGAGAAAAGTGTTTGGGTTGAGAGAAAAGTTGAGAGAAAAGAAATAGAAAATTTTGGAGAAAAGTTAGTTATGACAAAATATTTTTTCCCTCCCTTTTACCTTTAATTTAAAACCATTAATTAATTGATTAATATTAAGAAAAATCAGGAGAAATTCTTCTTGGGTAAATAGCTCCTTAAAGATTCAAAGTTTCAACCCTTTTTAAAACAGTCACCAAGTTTTTGAAAATTACATTTTAGTCACTAACCCAAAATGTCTCACTTCTAAACCTCATTTTGTAAAATTGATTTCACCATTCTCTTATATATAATAAAAGAGGATTTTAAGATATTTTTCCATATTTTTAATGCAACCCGAACTAGGCTTTCCTAAAAATCACCCTTATATATTCGAACCGCAACCCGACCGACCCGGTCCAAACCCAAAACTTCTAAGCCCAAAATTGGGGCGTTACAACTCTCCCCCCCCCCCCTTAAGAAATTTCGTCCTCGAAATTTACCTGAAGGAAAGAGGTACGAAAACTGCTTCAACATGTCATCCTTCCGCTCCCACGTGGCTTCTTCAACACCACAATGTTTCCACAACACCTTTACCAACTCAATGATCTTGCCTCGAAGAACCTTACTATCCGAATCCAAAATCTTCACTGGTTCCTCATCATAAGTCAAATCCGGATTCAATTCCACTTCTTCCACAGGCATCACATGTGATGGATCCGATCTATACTTTCGAAGCATAGAAACATGAAACACATCATGAATATTTTCCAACTCTTGCGGTAACCTCAACTTGTACGCAACAGGACCCACACGCTCAACCACCTCGTATGGTCCAATGTACCTAGGGCTTAACTTACCCTTTCGGCCAAACCTCATCACCTTTTTCCAAGGCGAAACCTTCAAAAACACACGATCACCCACCGCATACTCAATCTCCTTACGCTTCAAATCTGCGTAAGACTTTTGCCGATCAGAAGCTGTCTTCAAGCGCTCACAAATGAGCTTCACCTTCTCGGTGGTCCCCTTCAACAAAGCTGGCATCGAAACCAACTTCTGACTCGTTTCAGCCCAACAAAGAGGAGTCCTACACTTCCTCCCGTACAAAGCTTCATAAGGTGCCATTTGAATACTTGCCTGTTAACTATTATTATAAGCAAACTCCACCAAAGGCAAATGTTTCTCCCAAGAGCCCTGAAACGCAACCACGCAGCACCTCAACATATCCTCCAAAACCTGGATAACATGTTCGTACTGTCCATCCGATTGCGGATGATAAGATGTACTGAAATTCAACCGTGTACCCAAAGCCTTATGCAAACACTGCCAGAAACGCGATGTAAACCTCGAATCCCTATCCGACACAATCGACTTTGGCACACCATGCAGCCGCACAATCTCAGCAATGTATAGCTCCGCCAGCTTATCCAAAGTGTACGTAGTATGCACAGGCAAGAAATGCGCACACTTCGTCAGGCGATCCACAATCACCCACACCGAATTCTTCTCCGATGGCGACAAAGGCAAACCAGACACAAAATCCATGGTAATCCTTTCCCACTCCCACTCAGGAATCCTCAACGGTTGCAACAACCCTAAAGGAAACTGATGCTCAGCCTTAACTCGCTGACACACCATGCACCTGCTTACAAACTCAGCAACATCTTTCTTTAAACCCACCCAATATTACTCATCACGAAGATCACGATACATCTTAGTACTACAAGGGTGCATAGCGAAAAGACTACTATGACCTTCAGTCAGAATAGTACGCCTCAGCTCAGCATCATTGGGCACTACTATTCGACTCTCAAAACATAACACTCCATCATCACTAAAACGGAATTCCGAAGTTCTATCCTCCGCAATATCCTGAACATGCGGTACCAAGGAATCATCCAACAACTGCTTTTCCTTAATCAACTGAACCAAAGATGGTTTCACTTGCAATTCAGCCACAAGACCACCATCACACGAAATACTCAAACTGGCAAACATAGCCCTCAACTCAACAACTACTTTCCTACTCAAGGCATCCGCTACAACATTAGCTTTACCTGGGTGATACTCAATCGTCAAATCATAATCCTTGAGCAACTCCACCCAACGTCGCTGCCTAAGATTCAACTCCTTCTGAGACATCAGATACTTCAAACTCTTGTGATCCGTGTACATAGTACACTTCTCACCATACAGGTAATGTCTCCAGATTTTCAAAGCAAAAACCACCGCAGCCAGCTCAATGTCATGCGTAGGATAATTGCGCTCATGCACCTTCAACTACCGTGATGCATAAGCTACCACCTTACCCTCTTGCATTAACACACATCCCAAACCAACATAGGACACATCACTATACACCACAAACTCTTTCCCTAATTCAGGTTGAACCAAGATTGGAGCTTGCGTCAAAGCTGCCTTAAGCTTCTCAAAAGCTTGATGTCTCGCTTCCGTCCACTCATACTTAACATCCTTCTGCAACAACTTCGTCAAAGGTGCAGCAATCTTTGAAAACCCATCCACGAACCTCCGATAGTATCCTGCCAAACCCAGGAAACTACGGACTTCATGAAGAGACTTAGGAACCTTCCAATTCATCGCCGCCTCAATCTTCTAAGGATCGACACGAATCCCTTCAGCAGAAACCACATGACCAAGAAACACCACTTCTCTAAGCCAGAACTCACACTTGCTCAGCTTGGCGTAAAGCTGATTTTCCAACAAAGCTTGCAACAATATTCTCAAATGCTCGTCATGCTCCTCCTAAGTACGCGACTACACGAGGATATCATCAATGAATACCACAACAAATTTATCCAGGTATTCATGAAATACTCGATTCATCATGTCCATGAAAGCTGCAGGAGCATTCGTCAAACCAAACGGCATCACAAGGAACTCATAATGCCCATACCTCATCCTGAAAGCTGTCTTTGGCACATCCACATCCTTCACCTTCAACTGGTAATACCCTGACCTTAAGTCAATCTTAGAGAACATAGCTGCTCCCCGAAATTGATCAAAAAGATCATCAATCCTCGGCAATGGATACCGATTCTTGATAGTCAACTTGTTAAGCTGACGATAATCAATGCACATTCTCATAGTGCCATCCTTCTTCTTCACAAACAGGACCGGTGCACCCCAAGGTGACACACTCGGCCGAATGAAACCACGATCAAGCAAATCTTGCAATTGGGTCTTCAGCTCTTTCAACTCCTTAGGTGCCATTCGATAAGGGGTAATGGACACTGGAGTCGTGTTTTCATACAACTCAATCCCAAACTCCACTTCGCGATTAGGAGGCAATCTAGGCAACTCCTCAGGAAACACACCAGGAAACTCTCGCACAGTCCTGATATCTTGCACACGCAACTCCTTAGAGCTAGGATTCATCACAAAAGCGAGATAAGCTTCACAACCTTGCCTCAACATACGACTCGCCTCCAATGTAGACACCACATTGGCAAGAAACTTCACATTCTCACCAACCACAACTACCTCATAATCATCTGCAAGCTTCAACGAAACTCGCTTATTCTCACAATCTACCACAGCTCGGTGCTCAACAAGCCAATCCAGACCAAGGATCACATAAAAACCATAGAAAGGCAATTCCATAAGATCAACATGAAAAACATGATCTTGCACAACCAAAGGACATCTTCTATAAAGCTTTCGAGTCACAACAGTCTCGCCAAAAGAACTAGTGACACGCATACCAACATCCACAGACTCGACATGCAAACCAAGCAATTCAGCATGCTCACGCAATATGTATGAGTGTGTAGATCCAGAATCAATGAAGGAAAGTAGTGACAAGGATTGCAAAGTAAAAGTACCTGTGATCACATCAGTGTCATTTCTCCCCTCCCTCTGAGCATACACTCTGGCCTGGCCACCACCCTCAGGCTGAACAACTACAACATGAGCCACATTCCGTCCACCTTCCTCTCTACCCTGGAAGTTACCACGGCCGCGCCCACGACCTCTCTGTGGTGCAACAACTCCAGGAGCACGTCCTTGGCCACCACCGGCCAACAGAGGACACTCCCTCCTCATGTGATCCGCTGATCCACAGTTCCAGCATGAGTTACCAGCCGCCATAACAGGAGCCTGAACCTCCCTCGCCGCTCGAGAACAATCACGCCTCAGGTGTCCACGCGACCCACATGTCCAACATGTGTTCGGATCAGCTCTTGCCTTGTCTCCCTGAAGAAGCGCACCTTGCCCTCCAGCACCTCGCCTAGCTGAAGACTGATACTTCCGATCACGTCCCCTCTTGTTCCGTCCACCACCGGAACTATACTCAGCAACTCGTTTACCAGCACTAGAACCAGCACTTCTAGCAGATAAACTCAAATTCATCTCAATGTCTTTTGCCCTACCAACAAGCACATCAAAATCATTATACTCAACAGCCAGCATATAAGTCTTCACTTCCGTCACCAAACCATAACGGAACCGTTCACACCTCTCTCGCTCATCAAAGATAAGCTCAGGTGCGTATTGACTGAGTCGAACAAACTGAACCTCGTACTCAGCCACTGACATGCTCCCTTGAGTAAGAGACATGAATTCCCTCTTCTTTTCATCCAAATACCTCACACCCAGGTACCTTCTCTTGAAAATGTTCTGAAAGAATGTCCATGTCACATCAGCATCCGCCATCCCAGAGATAGTGGTTGTCCACCAAGTGTATGCATCGTCCTGCAACAACGATACCACACAGCCCAGCTTCTGCACATCAGTGCAATTCATTTGCCCCAAGATTCTCTTGGTACTTTCCAGCCAAGACTCAGAAACTTCAGCAGACAAACCCCTGAACTCAGTCCCTCCCAGACTGCGCAAACGTTCCAAGGGTAGTCTCACATTAGCATCTCCCTAATGCCCAGCTCCTTGAGCTCCAGCTACCGCTGCTCGAAAAGCTCCAGCAATGGCTTGAATCAACACTGTCATGTCAGGTACAGCTTGCCCCTGACCAGCTTCAGGTCCAGCGACCCCAGCACCAGCAGCAGCAGCAGCTCCTTCAGCCCCAGCACCACCACCACCAGGCGGAGGAGGTAAATCCACCACATTTTCAAAATTCTCCTCATTCTCATTTTGAGCCATAGCTTGCGTATTAATCCTCGTTTCTCTACGAGGTGCCATTCACTAATAATGCAATCACAATGCAATAAACAAAGTCAGGCTCAGCAAGGTAAGCAATCCAAGTACTCAAGCTCATTTCCAATTAAAAACAAATCATTACATTAGCTTTGATTTGGCAAGGGGTCCCTCCAACATGCTTCACCACAGCATTCATCACAATTGTAACATACTTGCAATTCACACAACATACTTTCATTCAACAAGCATACAAAGCATTCATGCACTCATCACCCACATAACCATTCCCAAATACTCGAGAACTCAGCTCTGATACCACCAAATGTAACCCCTTAAACCCGGCCCAGACGGTTGAACCGAATTAAGAAGTTTACACGGGGAAAACCAGAGTCAACCCGAAAGTCAACCTTGATTAACGACCCTTTTTTTATTCTTATCTAAATGCAAATTAATCCCAGATATGTTCACAAGATCAGCATACTCAAAAATCACCTCAACCAGGAAACATTTAGGGACTCGATTGCACAATTTATGAATATAGGGACCAAAATGCAAATTCTGAAAATTATAAGGACTTAACAAACTTTTGAGTTACCATTATGGAATAAGTTATGTTTCATGCTTCTCTGCCAAATTTCAACTCAAACGGACATCTCAAACTCATTCAATTGCATAAACCAAGTTTAGGACCAAAACGCAAAGATTGCAAAACATTTAACCAACAATTTCAGTGCCCAACGGTCGAGTGTTTCGGAACAGGGATGATTCGTTCCGAAACGCGGGACCGTTCTGAAACAAGTTCCGGAACAGGGTTTGGCAGTGGCAAAACCGTTCCGGAACGGTTCCACCCGTTTCGGAACGCCAAGGCCATTTCAGGCCCTCCGTTCCGATACGGTAGCACCTGTTCCGAAATAGGCTGCCCAGATTGCAGAAATTTTGCTGGTTTATTACACATTCAACCTATCAAACACATTCATATAACCCTCAAATCATACCAGCAAGTCATTATAAGCTTAAAGAACATACTAGCATCATTCATTCTCAAACATGGTATCAATTAAGGAAAAACCCAATTCTATAGGCATGCATCCAATATTGAAAACCATACAAACATCAAAAACACCAAACCAACCTCAAAAGGCCATTTACAAGTTCCAACATCACCAAAAGCATAAAACCAACTTAGGGAGTCCAAAACATCTCCCAAAACAACCATTTAGGTTCCCATTGCCAAATGCCCAAAAGCTAATAGTGTTAGGAAAGCATTCACCATACATGAGCTTAGTTCTTCACTTGGATTCTTGACCACCTTGCTGCCCTCTATGCACTTCAATGCTCTGCATTATTGGTTTAAGAAAAGAGAAAGAGCGTAAGCACATAGCTTAGTGAGGAATGCTCATTTAAATCATCACAATAATGCATTTATAAAACTCATTTCCAAAACCTTTAGTTCAAACCACATTTTATCATGCACATATATATGTAAACCAAGCATTTCATGCTTCAACTCATTAACATGTCATATTGGCTTTCAAGTGATAATCATAACCATTTCCAAAACACAATCGACAATCAACAATCGGATACGCGGATTACAAGCGTTGTCCCATACGCTTCATACACACTACCAATATCAAGGTGGAGCATGGTACAATCACAACCCCTCAACACCCGTGATGGAGACTATGGTACAATCACAACCCCTCCACATCACTCATTGGTAGTTGTATAACATCACTAACGAGATCACGGGACTTACAACACAAGATCCACACATGGACTTTTAACCACCATTGTGATCTTACAAAACACAAGGTCCACACATGGACTTTTAACCACCATTGTGACCTTAAAACAAGAACCACCCATGGACTTTTAACCACCATGTTGTTCTTAACCATCTCGTTAGTGTACTTGGATGGAGCATGGTACAATAACAACCCCTCGACATCCAAGGCGACTTTATTCACGGTGCACCCAATCCTATAGCCGGCTAACTATATACGATTCAAGTACTTTAAGACAAACCACATCACTTGCCAATATACATCATTTAAAAACATTAATCCACTGTTTTAAAGCATTTGACAAAGCCATTATCATCATGCATCATTATGCACCCAAACCACATTTATCAATGTACAAAAACAAGGATCTCTTACCTTGAGCATCCTTCAATTCATGGCTTATAAAACCAGCAATAAACATGCTAAAATATGCTTTCAAAAACAGAATTTAAACATGCAACAAATCACTTTGCATTCAACCAACTCATGGCTCATCAACAAGAGAGTTTTTCCGAAAACTTACTCTTGAGCTTAGCGAAGTTGTTTAGACTTAAACTAAGCTTCCAAACTTTCAAAACATTGGTTTCAAAGCTGAAAACCAAGCTTCACTCACCGATTCCGTTTCGCAACCTTGCCGAAACACCAATCAAGCTTCTGGATCAACACCACAAGGATCCAAAGATGTCTCCCCTGTTTTAAACACATCAAAGCAGAGGATTAATGCATCAACATGCATTAATATCTTCAACCAAGACACCTAAACTCGCTGCTCTCAACAACACTCACATTTCGGCTACTAAACACAACCGAAATCACATCCAAACATCACTACAACACTACCCAGCCAAGATCCATCAAATACAATCATTCTTAAACCTCAATTAGCATCCAAAATGGATCTAACCACATCCTTATACCTCCAGCTATAGCAGATCACCCCAAAAACTCAAGCAAAACTTAGGAAAATCAACCTATTCGGGATTGCATTGATTAAACCTCAATTCCTCATCAATTATACATCCAATTTACATTAAAAACACATCTCAAAATAGTACTCAATCATTTCATACGAATTTCATAAAAAATTAACCAAATCTTGCATTTTAAAGCCAAGATTAAGAACACAACTACAAAACCTTTAATAAAACACAAATCAAGGATTGAGAACTTGGGAATTTTAGTAAAGAACTGAGTATTTAGAGGAGAAGGACGTTCATACCTCTAAATGTGAGTTTCTCCCTTTTTGGAACCAAGATTCTTGAAAATCCAATAAGCAAATGCTAAGGTTTTGATGTAGAAAAGATTAGAGATCAAATGAAGATTGAAATCTCATATTTGGAGGTCAAAATCAGAGGGAAATTTTCTAGAGAAAAGTGTTTGGGTTGAGAGAGAAGTTGAGAGAAAAGAAATAGAAAATTTTGGAGAAAAGTTAGTTATGACAAAATATCTTTTCCCTCCCTTTTACCTTTAATTTAAAACCATTAATTAATTGATTAATATTAAGAAAAATCTAGAGAAACTCTTCTTGGGTAAATAGCTCCTTAAAGATTCAAAGTTTCAACCCTTTTTAAAACAGTCACCAAGTTTTCGAAAATTACATTTTAGTCACTAACCCAAAATGTCTCACTTCCAAACCTCATTTTGTAAAATTGATTTCACCATTCTCTTATATATAATAAAAGAGGATTTTAAGATATTTTTCCATATTTTTAATGCAACCCGAACTAGGCTTTCCGAAAAATCACCCTTATATATTCGAACCGCAACCCGACCGACCCGGTCCAAACCCAAAACTTCTAAGCCCAAAATTGGGGCGTTACACTTGGGTAGCTCACTTACTTTTCGCCAAGGTTCATGTCCTTCAAGGCTTCAATGGGAGGATCTTGTGCTTCTTCCTCTTTGGATGGAACCTCATTATCATCACAAGAATCCTTCCTCGGAAGGAGGTTATCATCGAAAACCACATGAATTGACTCTTCTACAGCTAAGGTTCTTTTATTAAAGACTCAATAAGTTTTAGACTTTAAAGAATATCCTAAGAAAATAACTTCATCATTTTTTACATCAAATTTACCCAAATTATCTTTACCATTGTTTAAAACAAAACACTTACATCCAAAAGAATGAAAATAATTGATGTTAGGCTTTTTAGATTTTAAAATCTCATATGGGGTTTCTTTAAAAGTGACCTAATCATTACTCTATTAATAATATAGCAAGAAGTGTTTGTGGCTTCTACCCAAAAATACTTAGGTAAATTATTTTCATAAAGCATGGTTCTAGTCGTTTCTTCTAAATTTTGATTTTTCCTCTCAACTACCCCATTTTGTTGAGGAGTGTGAGGTGTGGAAAATTTATGGCTTATACCATTTTCATTAAAAAATCATCAAAACCTAGATTTTGAAATTTGGTTCCATGGTCACTTCTAATATGGGAAATCTTTTGACCAAGGTCATTTTGAGTGAATTTTGAAAATATGATGAATTTTTCTAAAGCCTCATCTTTTGTACTTAAAAATAGAACCCCAAGTGTATCAAGAGAAATCATCAACAAGAACAAAATCATATGATTTTCCACCCAAGGTAATTGTCCTAATTGGCCCAAAAAGATCCATATGGATCAATTGTAATACCATACTAGTTGAACCATCATTAATATGTTTAAACGAGGTTCTTTTATGTTTACCCTTGGCACATACATCACAAATTTTATCTAATGAGAACTTTATCTTGGGTAAACCTCTAACTAGATTTTGGGAAGCCAAGTTCTTTAAGACACTCATGCTAGCATGTCCTAGTTTCTTATGTCATAACCATGCATCATGTTCATCTTTAGCTACAAAACATGCATTTGAAATGTTTATGTCATCTAAATGCATCATATATATATTTCCTATGCGATGACATATGAGCATAGTCTTATTAGTTTCAATGATCATTATCTTGAAACCATTAACATCAAAAAGAACATTAAAACCTTTATCATAAAATTGACTAATGCTCAACAATTTATGTTTTAGACCATTGACATAAAGAACATTTTCAATTAAGATTGAAGAGTTATTACCAATGGATATTATTCCTTCAATATGGCCTTTGGAGTAGTCACCAAAAGTCACCACTCCACCACTTTTAGGATTTAGATCCAAGAATCTACTCTTTTCACCGGTCATGTGTCTTGAGCATTCACTATCAAGGTACCATGTGTTTTGACTTGAAGCTTTGGCCTTGTAGCAATGCTCTCTCTACAAAAAAAAATATTAGTTCTTGATTTTTGGTACCCAAATCATTTTGGGTCCATGTGAGTTAGCTTCCAAATACTTGGTTCCTTTAGAAATCTAAGAAGAAATAACATCAACATTGTTAGAAATTACAAGTTCCTTATAAACCCACACACTCCTAACTCTTTTACCTCTAGGATGCCTATGAGAGCTTCTTTGTTTATAGTTATTAATTTTTTCTTTAGATATTGGTTTTTTGAAGAATCCCTTTTTTTCAAATTTTCAAGAAGGTTATTCAAATCAATGAATTTCTTTTCAAATTCATTTGAGGAATTTTGTAAAAGCAAAACCTTCTTTCAAGTTCCGATTTGGTCTTGGAAAGTAAATTGCTTTGAGCTCTTAAAACCGAAATCATTTGTTTTTTTTCAAAGCCGATTTTTTTGTATTTCTCAACCAACTCATCATACACCTCTTGTAACTCATCATATGCATCATGTAGTTCATCGAAAGTGAAATCTAAAGTAGATGAGTTAAAGGTTACCTTTGGATCCTCCTCAAACACTATGAGACAAAGGTTGGAAACTTCTTGCTTCTCTTTGGATGACTCCTCATCACTCCAAGTAGCAACATTTGCCTTGAGCTTCTTCTACTTCCCGAAGCTCTTCCTTTTGAGGTGAGGACAATCAGATCGAATATGCCATGGCTTCTTGACCTCATAGTATATGAGTTGGTCCTTCTCTTCTTCTTTCTTCTTGTTCTTGAAGTCTCCTTTTCTATGAAACTTTCTTCCCCGATTGGACTTCATGAACCGAGCAAATTTCTTGGCTATAATAGACAATTCTTCTTCCTCCTCATCTAAGCTAGAATCACTTTCTTCATGTGAAGCTTTGAGAGAAATTCCTTGCTTCTTCTCCTCTACCTCCTTCTTTTCTACTTTCTCTCTTTTTTTCTTCTTTTCTTTCTTCGTGATCTCATGCGTGAGGAGAGATCCCATCAAATCATCGAGCTTTATGGTCTTTAAGTTCTTGGCCTCTATGATTACGGTTCTTTTTCCTTCCCATGAATCTGGGAGAATAGAGGAGCTTTCGAAATAGCTTGTCTTCGAGAATGGTCTCATCGAAGCCCTTGAGACCATTGACGATGACCGAGAAACGATCGAACATTTGAGTGATGCTTTCCTTGGGCTCCATCTTGAAACTCTCGTAGCTATAGTTAAGGATCCCAATCTTAGTCTCCTTGACGTCGTTGGTTCCTTCATATGTGGTCTCTAGCTTGTCTCACACCTCCTTACCACTTGTACACGAAGACACCTTCGAGTACATATCCGGTCCAAGAGCACAAAAGATCATGTGTAGAGCTTTGTCATTGATTTGAAGCTTCTTTTGTTCTTCCTCAGTCATTCCGTGCTTGGACTTTGGAACGAGTCTTCCTTGATTTGTTCTCTTCAAGGGAATGAGTAGGCCAACCTCCACAACATCCCATATGACGTAATCATTGGATTTGATGAAGAGCTTCATCCTATTATGTCAATAAGGATAATTATCATTGAAGTAAGGAGGCTTAGTGATGGATTGTGACTCGTAGTTGTTGCCGGAGGTAGATGCCATTGATTCTAGTTTTTGTTGATCGAACTCTCTAAGAATCGACTCAAGAGGGTTGTAATCCTTCCAATCAGTGTAGCTCTAATACCAATTGTTAAGTTGATCACACAATTGCAAATGGCCAAGAGGGGGTGAATTGGCAATTAAAATTTGAAGGGAGGAAAGGGAAAATTGAAAATTATGAGACAAGGCAATTTAGAGTGGTTCAAGCTTCTAACAAGCTCTACATCCACTACCTTAGCTCCCACTAAGGATTTTCAACCAATCCATTAATTGAATCTTCCCTTTTCTCTGATTAGGAGGAAACCTTACAAACCGATTAAGCTTTCTACCCAAAGCTTAATCAAATTCACTATCAATTACAAAGAGAGAAAGGCAATCTGAAATGTATCTCTCAATAGACTAATCAATTACCCGAGTCCAAAAAACACTCTCCAAACTTGAAAGAAATATAAACAATCAAGAATTTTACAAGTTGGGTACATAAATTTGACTATATGAGCTCAAAGGTTTGGAATAATTGCTTGGATGTTGCTTGAAGGTTCAATAGTTGTTGTTGTAGCTTTGGAGACTTGTTTTTATACCCTTGCATTGAATTCTAGCCGTTTGGGTGGTTGAGGTCATTAATATAGCCGTTGGGCTGTATTTTTTCCGCAATAAATGCTCCTCAATTGCACATCGTATTGGTACGCTCAAGATCGTATCGGTACCTGTCTCAAAGAAGAAAGAGCCGTGGTGACTGAAAATATAGGCGTATCAGTACAATTATAAGGGGTTCATCAATACGAAATGTCGTATCGATACAGTTTTTGCTCACTAGAATCTTGAAATGTGTTTTGACAAAAAGCGTATCAGTGCGCTATCTAGGCATATTGATACGATTAACGATCATTCAAAAATTTTAGGATTCCAATAATTGACAGCCAACGTTCGACTTATTTAAAATGAATATTTGCTATCATTATCAAATCGTATTGATACAAAGTGAGACCGTATCAATACTCTATGTAACACTCAGGTTTAGGGGTCGAATGTTGAGTGTGTGAATCAGGTTCGAGTCGTGGGCTCCTTTTAATTTTATTTGGGCTTGTTTTTAATTAAAAAGGGTCATGAGTTTTCATTAAGGGCAAAAAGGTAATTTTTAAAATAAAGAAAAAATATGAGTAAAAAGGGGACTTTTGAAAAGTCTTCATCTTCTTCTTCCCTTTATCCAATTTCACGACAACCCCCCCCCCTTCAACCCTTAGTTATTGTTCCATTCTTTCCTTCATCAAATTCAAGTGTTTTCATCAAGGTAAGACCATTTTTGACTTCTCCTCATCATTCCTAACGTTTCCATGGTTTTAGTTTCTCTTAAACACCATTTTTGAAGTTTTCAAGTTTTAGAGAAAAAGGAAGAAGCTTTAATGGTTTTTCGTTTAGCTTTTTATTTGTAAATTTCATTTATGTTAAACTCTTGCCCTTAAGTGTATTCTATTTGAAAATGGTGGGGTTTTGATGAAAATTTCGAAATGGTTTTTTTGGGTGTTTGAAAGGGTTAAAAACTTGGGGTTTTGGGGGTAGTTTGGTGTAGGAGAGTGGGGCTGATGATATTGTGATGCTTGATGGTTGTTTTCAAGGTGTTTAATAATGATTTGGATGTTGGATTCGATAGATTTCTGCTGGGTTAAGTTCAAGTCTGAAAATCAGGATTTTTGTGTTAGTTTTTGCTTGGAAATGTAGAGAAATGGCTTGGTGTTGTAACCTGATTTGTGACAGAGGTTTTCTGGATGATTTTTGTAGTAATATGTTGTTTTTGATTGTTAGTTTGGAGGCTTGATTCGGTTTTCTCGGTTTGCTTAAGGGTGTTCGGTGAGTGGATTATTTAAAATGGTTTTAATTGGTTCAAGTGTATGGTTGAGGTGTTGGATTGTGCTTGGTAGGTTGATCCAAGGTAGAGATTAAGTTGGTAGCTTAATCTCTTATTTGCTCTATGAGTTCTTGCTTAGTGTGCATAATTGTGGACTTGTGTAGTATGTGTTCGCTATGCATGTTGATATATATATTATTGTTGTTTATTGGTGATGATATCTAGTGTTGCATGATTGTGAAATCACGGTGAGACTTGCTTAGTATAATTGGCACTAGTTATAATTATCGACTATAAATGATCGATCATTAAGATGAGTGTGCACACGGTAAGAGTTAAATTCTTGCGTGGCCTTGGTGACGTGTTGTCATCAAGGAGTACGGTGAGGTAATATTCCACCGGAAAATGTTAGCATGTGATGGTAAGTGTAATCCCATCCATGAGTGAAAACGGTGATGAGTGTAATCCCGCCGGAAGGTAATATTGATGTTGAGTACGTTGGGGTTTGGGGCGAAAATCCCAATGGAAGTTATCCGCATATCCGAGTAACCTATATAGTTGCCAATATACTTGTACATGTGTGGTTGTTGTGTAAGATATTTGTTATATCTTTGCTTAGCATAACATGAGGTAAGATGTCATGTTCATGCATGTTTGTAACGTTTGGCTATGTTGCTCTTTTAGTGTAAATGTATGCCTTGTGAATGTCTTAAGGATATCATGCTTTGAACCATGCATTGTCGTTGTTTTGTTTTAGAGCTCCCTCACTAAGCTTCTAGCTTACGCTCTTGTTTTCGACAATGTAGATCATTAGTGTGGAGTTAGCAAGGATCAAAGAAAAGGGCATCCAAGCGTGTGGTGGTTGCTCAAGTATGGTTTTATGGAATAATGTAGTAATTTAGCAATGGGGATGCTACGTGTTATAGGAGCATGTGTTAGACTCTTATTTTGTTAATGCTTTTGTGTTGTGGATTTGTAAACCATGATTTATGAGATGCCTATGTGTTGTTTTGAAAGCATGTAAACCTTGTTATGCAATGCTCATGTGGATGTATGTCTCCCTTGAATGAAATGGTCTTGTTATGCATGTGTATATGTTTGATCATGCTTGAAGTAGGGTGAAATGCCTATAGATTGTATGCTTGTTTGTTGTTTCATGATTCTTGTGGTTTTGGGGCATGTTTGGGAACACTTGGAGATGCAGAAAACTATTTTCGGGGTCACACAGAGTGCAGGTGTTTCGAAACGCTCGTGGTTGATTCGAAACGGGTGTAGCTCTAGGGATGCTCGTATCGGAACGAAGGTGGTGCCGTTTCGATACGATTTGACACTGTGAGCCCCCGTTTTGGTACGCGTTTCGATATGGTTTGCCTCTGTGAGTGTCTGTTTCGGAACCTGTTCCGAAACGTTTCAACACTGGATACCCCCGTACCGAAACGGAATGGACCGTATCGGTACGACCTGGTCTGGCTTTTGAACTGGAGCCCGCGTATCAAAACGGGTAAGCCTGTTTTGAAACGCATGCTTGTATTTTGGGCTTCTTAGCATCTTCAAAGGTCCTGTTGGTTTTCTGCTTCCTTGTTAAGCTTTTATGCATCGTTTATGAATTGTTTTGGTTTCAAATGCAAGCAATCGGACTAATATGTCACTTGGTAAATTTAATTTACCTTACTTTCTATTTGTATCTTTTCGTATTGTTTTCCGCTGTCATTTCACGCATAGGACTAAATGATACATTTAGACAAGATAATTAATGAAAACAATTTCTAGGGTTGCTAATCGGAGTGGAACCTTAACAAGTTTTGCTTTGGTTTTTCCAGTGTAACATGTTCAGACCGGTCTGTCGCCTAGATCGGGACGAGGGGGTTACACTTTATGCCTTAATAGATTGCTCGGATGAAGATCGTATCGATACGGGGTTAACTGTATCGGTACGCCTTGGTCAATTTATTTTCCAGTGTTAGAAAATCGTATCGATACTACCTAAGCGTATCAATACGCTTGGGCATATAGATGAAGTTTGGCTTGAAAATGCTTAGAAAATTTTTGAACACTTGAAATAATTTGTCTTGAAAAATCATTTGGTTCAAAAAGGCTTGTCAATTTGTGAGTCTTTGAAATACTTAAAAAATTGTATTTGCAAATAATCCCTTATACAATTTGTTATATTAAAATTAATTTAAAGTTTTACAGTAGTACGTATATGATTTTGATATGCTTTTTATCTATCATAAATATAATGGCTTTGCATATTGGTAGTGTGCATGTTGGGTGTTTTGTATGCGAAGCATGTTGGATTATCTAGGTTGAGAAATTGATGTTAAAAGTATTGTTAAAAAGCTTAAGGATGCTTTTGTAGACTCTGGTAATCAGTGGGGCTTACATGTAGGTGTTAAAGAGACAAATTTGATTAAAATTAGAGACCAAAATGTGCTTTTCTGGGTAAAGGTATCTAATTTGTCATCAATTTTCGATACTAGTTGAATTTCTTGGTAAAACTCAAATTGTTTTATTGGTCAATTTTTGATATCTCATTCAAAGTGTATTGAAATTGTTCATTGAGTTTTAATAGATTTATGTAACGCCCCGGTTTTGGGCTCAGAAGTTTTGGGCGTTGACCGGTTCGGTCAAAGTGCTGATCGAATATATAAGAGTGAATTTAGGAAAGCCTAGTTCGGGTTGCATTAAAAATATGGAAAAATGTTCTAAAATCATATTTTAATATATAAAAGTGAACTGTGAAATCAATTTTGGAAAATGAGGTTCGGAAGGTTGACATTTTGGCTAGTGACCAAAATGTAATTTTTGAAAGTTGCGTGACTGTTTTATAAAGGATTGAAACTTTGAATCTTTAAGGAGCTATTATTCCAAAAAGAGTTTCTCCAGATTTTTCTAAGATATTTTAAGGCTTTATTCTGATTTTAAAGTTTATGAAATGTGGAGGGAAATCATTTTACCATTTTATAACTAACTTTTCTATTTTCTCTCAATTTTCCTTTTCTCTCATTTTCTCTCAACCCAAACACATTTCTCCAGATTTTCTTCTCTGATTTTGTCATCTAAATCACTCATTTCAACTCTCTTTTGATTCCTAATCATCTCATCAACAAAACCTCTCAATTTGCAAGTTGTTTCATCAAGCTTTTTGGCTCTAAAAAGGAGAAACTCAAGTTTGGAGGTAAGAACGTTCCTCTCCTCTAAACTATCAGTTCTTTACTGAAATTCCTAAGTTCTCAATCCTTGATTTGTGTTTTGTTAATGGCTTTTCAATTGAAATCTTGATTTTGGCTTAAAATGCAAGATTTGGTGATTTTTGGTGAAATTTTCGTGTGATCTATTTGGGCAGTGTTTTGAAGTGTCAAAATGATGTTAAATGAGTGCTAAATTGATTAGAAGTTGAGGTTTAATTAATGCAATCCCGGATAGGTTGAATTTCCTAAGTTTGGCTTGAGTTTTTGGTTGTTTTGGAGTGTTTTTGGTGATCTGTTATACCTGGAGGTATAAGGACGTGTTTGTGATCATTTTGGATGTTAATTGATGTTTAAAAATGGTTAGAAGTGATGGATCTTGGCTGGGTTAAGTTTTGGAAGTGTTAGGAGGTGATTTCGGTTGTGTTTGGTAGCCGAAATGTTGGATTTGTGATGAGCAGCGAGTTGTGTTGTGTTGCTGGTGTTTTTAATGCATAATGATGCATTAATCCTCTGTTGTTGTGTGCTTGAAACAGGGGAGTGGGATCCGTGAGCTTTAGAGGTGTTGCGGAAGGTTTTCGAATGCTTGGAAGGCTTGTTGGCTAGCCTTGTTTTGTGTATCGGTGAGTGAAGTTTGGTTTTAGCTTTTAAACCAAGGTTTGAAGGTTTTGGGAGCTTAGTTTAAGTCTAAACAATTTTGCTAAGCTCAAGAGTAAGTAAATGGATTTCTTTCTTGGTTTGTGTTATGAATTGGATTTTAAGCAATTGTGTTTGATGGTTCTAATGCATGTGTTTTGCATGGTTTAAATCTGTTTTGAAAGCATATTTTAAGCATGGTTTAATGCTGGTTTTGGAAGCCATATGTGAAGGATGCTCAAGGTAAGAGATCCTTGGTTTTGTAACGCCCCAGTTTTGGGCTTAGGAGTTTTGGGCGTTGAGCGGTTGGTCAAAGTGTTGTTCGAATCTAAAGAGGTTAAATTAGGAAAGCCTAGTTCGGGTTGCATTAAAAATATGGAAAAATGTTCTAAAATCATCTTTTAATATAATTAAGTGAACTGTGAAATCAATTTTGGAAAATGAGTTTTGGAAGTGTGACATTTTGGCTAGTGACCAAAATGTAATTTTCGCAAGTTTGGTGGCTATTTTATAAAGGATTGGAACTTTGAATCTTTAAGGAGCTATTAATCCAAAGGTGATTTCTCCATATTTTTCTAAGATTTTATAAGCTATTTTCTGATTTTAAAGATAACAAAAAAAGGAGGGAAAACTCATTTTGGCAATTTTCTCAACTAACTTCCCATTTTCCTTCTCTCATTTTCTCTCAAACCAAACACTACATTTCCAGAGATTTGTTTCTGATTTTCTCACCTAAATTCCTCCTTTCAACTCTCATTTGATTCCAAATCAACATATCTTCAAAACCTCTTCAATTGCTACAAGTTTCAACAAGCATTTTGATTGCAAAAAGTGGAGAAATACAAGTTTGGAGGTAAGAACGTCCTTCTCCTCTAAACTATCAGTTCTTTACTGAAATTCCTAAGTTTTCAATCCTAAATTGATGTTTAATTAAAGGCTTTTAAGTTGATTTATGGATCTTGGCTTATTATGCAAGATTTTGATGATTTTTGATGATTTTCGTTAGATCTGAGTAATCTGTGTTTTAAGAGATGTTTTTGATGTTAAATGATCTCTAAAATGATGTGGAATTGAGTCTTGATTGATGCAATCCCGGATAGGTTGAGTTTCCTAAGTTTAGCTTGTGTTTTAAGGTAGTTTTTGAGGTGATCTTGGTGATCTGATGTTGCTGGAGGTATAAGGTTGTTGTTAGGTTGTTTTTAGATGTTATATGATGTTAATGGAAGTGAGGTTTTGCTGGTTTATGGCTGGGCTTTGTTTAGAAGTGGTTTGGATGCATTTTCGGTTGTGTTTGGTGGCCGAAAATGGAGGTTGGATGAGAGCAGCGAGTTTAGGTGCTTTCATTGAAGCAATTAATGCATGATGATGCATTAATCCTCTGCTTTGATGTGTTGAAACAGGGGAGGCATCTTTGGATCCAAGATTGGTTGATCCGGAAGCTTGATTTGGTGCTTTGGCTTGAAGCAAAGTGGAAATTGGTGAGTGGATTTGTGGAAATTGGATTTTCAGCTTTAAAACCAAGGTTTGAAGGTTTTGGGAGCTTAGTTTAAGTCTAAACAACTTTGCTAAGCTCAAGTGTAAGTTTTCGGATTTTCTCTCTAGTGGTGGCCATGACTTGATGTGTTGCAAAATGATGATTTGCATGTTTTTAATTACTGTTTTGAAAGCATGTTTTAGCATGGATTTTGCTGATGATATAAGCCATATGTTGAAGGTAACTCTAGGTAGGAGTACCTTGCTTTTGTACATTGTTTAAATGTGGATTGATGCTTTAAAATGCATGATGAAAATGGCTTGGTTAAATGCTTTAAAACAGTGGATTAATTGATGAATATGATGTATATTGGCAAGTGATGTTTTGAAAAGATTAAGGTCACTAAGGTGGTTAAAAGTCCTTGAGTGAGCCTTGTTACTTAAGATCATCAAGGTGGTTAAAAGTCCTTGGATGAGTCTTGTTGCGGACACTAAGGTGGTTAAAAGTCCTTAGGTGATCCTTCCATGGTGTTTAAAAGTCCATGGGGCCAAGGTGTTTAAAAGTCCTTGGGGCCAAGGTGTTTAAAAGTCCTTGGGGTGATTCAAGCATTTGGACACAAAGGTGGTTAAAAGTCCTTGTGTGGTCCTTATTCATGGTGTTTAAAAGTCCATGGCCAAGGTGTTTAAAAGTCCTTGGGGCCAAGGTGTTTAAAAGTCCTTGGGAAAGTTGTTGAACTTGTTTTAATAAATGAAATGTATCACTTGAGCCAATATGACATGTTGAGTATATTATGAAGCATGAGATGCTTGTTTTAACGATTATGTTGAAGCATGAGATTGCTTGTTTTAAGTATGCTTTGGAGCATATACAAGTATTGGTTTTAAGCATGGCTTATAAATGGTTTAAATTGCATTATTGAATTGTTTTTAATGAGCATGCCTCACTAAGCTTTTGCTTACGCTCTCTACGTTTTCTTAATTCAATAATGCAGAGCATTAGAGTACCTTGAGGGGATGCAAGAAAGGGCAAGCAATCAAGTTCAAGTGAAGCTCAAAGTATGGAAGGTTTTGTTAAACATTTAGCTTTTGTGTGATTTGGCAATGGGGGACCAATGTGTATGTTTTGGGAGGTGTTTGAGACTCCCTAAGTATGTTGAATGTTGTTTTAAATGCTGGTTTTTAGATTGGAACCTTATATGCTTGTTTTGGAAGTTTGGAGTTTGAATAGCTAGCTTGTGTAGGAAGCATGCCTATAGAATTGGGGCTTTTTACATATGATGTTAGATTGATGTTGTGATGGTTCCTATAAGTCTTAAATATGTTTAATTGCATGCTGGTAAAGTTTGGTGACATTTGGAGCATGTTTGATTGATCAATTGCATGATTTGGTATGCTTGTTTGCTGCAATCTGTGCAGGCGTTTCGGAACAGTATGCACCGTTTCGGAACGGGTGCCTTACACGAACCCAGGCGTCCGAAACGGTGTGCACCGTTTCGAAACGGTTTGGTCTCTGCCAAGGCCGTGTTTCGGAACGGTGTCGATCGGTTTCAGAACGGCCCGTGTATCAGAACGGGGTCAATCCGTTTCGGAACGTCCGACCGTTAGGGGCTGACATTGGCAGTTATATGTTTTGAATTGTTTACGTTTTGGTCCTGAATCTTGTATGTTCAATTGTGTGAGCTTGGGAAGTCCTTTTGAGCTGAAATTTCACAGAGAAACATGAAACCTGATTAATTTCAAGATGGTAACTTTAATTTGGGTTAAGTCCTTTTAATTATCAGAAATTACAATTTGGTCCCTAAAGTTGTAATTTGTTCAATTGGGTCCCTGTTTGATCTCTGATGTTTGTGATCTTTGAGTATGATGTTTTTGTGATCACAATTAGGATTAATGTGCATCTAGACAAGATTAAAAAGAAAAAAAAGGGTCGTTAATCAAGGTTGACTTTCGGGTTGACTTTGGTTTTCCCCGTGTGACTTTCTTAATTCGGGTCGACCGTCTAGGCCGGGTTAAGGGGGTTACAGGTTTTGTACATGGAAATTGTGGTTTTGATGCATGGTGTTGCATGTTGTTCAATGGCTTTATCTAATGCTTTAAAACAGTGGATTATTGTTGTTAATGATGTACTTTGGTAAGTGATGCTAAAGGTTACAAAGGTGGTTGAAAGTCCTTGTGTAAGCCTTGTTTATTTAAGAACAACATGGTTTTGGTAAGTCCATGGTTGGTTCTTGGTTAAGGTAAATGATGGTTTTGCATTATGATTATGCATGTGAATCAGTGGATTAACATGGTAAGATGGTTATATTGGCAAGTGATGAAAGTGGTTCTTGGTTCGTTGATCGGATATAGTTAGCCGGCTATAGGATTGGGTGCACCGTGAATTAAGTCGCCTTGGAGGTGGAGTGGTCAAGAGTGGACCGGTAAACTCCCTTCAAGTATCCTAACGAGATGGTTAAGGTCATAATGGAGGTTGATGCCCATTCAAGGACCTTGGTTGAGCAAAGGTTATATGGTGTTTAAAAGTCCATATAAGGGAACCTTGTGCTTGTTAAGATCACAATGGCAGTGTAAGTCCATGTGTGGATCTTGTGTGGGGTGTCCCGGATCTCGTTAGTGATGTTATACAACTACCAATCGGTTATGCAAAGGTTGTATGGTGTTTAAAAGTCCATACATGGGAACCTTGTGCATGTTGAGGTTGTATGGTGTTTAAAAGTCCATGCATGGGAACCTCGGGAAAAGCTAAGGTTGTATGGTGTTTAAAAGTCCATACATGGGAACCTTAGGCTTGTAAGGTCAAATGGTGTTTAAAAGTCCATTTGGGAGACCTTGGATTGGTAGGGTGTATGGAGCGTAGGGACAACGCTCGGGATCCGCGTATCCGATCGGGTGTTGAGTTGAAAAGTGGATGTGGTTGATCACTTGGAAGCCAATGTAATGTTCTTGATCATAAAGAAGCATGAGATGCTTGAAAAGATGCATGGTTGCATGGAAAGTGTTTAATGCTTGTGAATGCATGTTTACTTGTTATGTTGAACAAGTGTTGATTATCATTTGGTAAATGATGCATGTGTGCATGAAATCTCTTTAATGCATTGGAGTCTTGTTAAGACTTGTTTTAAAAGGCATGTGATAATGATGTTGTGGTTCATGAGTTGCCTTTGGTTAATGCATGTGTTGGATTGATTGAGTAAATGATTTTAAAGGGTTCTTGCTTGAATGGTTTTTAAGTATAAGAAAGGTATGTTGTGAAATGGAGGTGTTTTTCAAGGTTTTGAATTTAGCTTTGCATATGGTGTTTATGCATGGAATGGTTAAATGGATGATTTTGCAAGTTGTACATTGGAATGGTTTTCTTAGTTTGCTAAGCTAAAGGTTGGCTTTCATGTATGTGCAATGCATGGTTTTAAGCATGTTGATGAAAAGGAGTTTTCAAACTTTGCTTGGTAAACAAATCGGGTTTGTTTTAAAAGTGATTTTATGACCCGCTGCATTGATGGTGTTTTGGTTTTGAGCATTCCTCACTAAGCATTATGTGCTTACGCTCCTTTTTGTCCATCAATGCAGATTCTTGAAGTTTGGACAGCAAGGAGCAAGGGATTCAAGGTGGACTCCAATTGAGGTGTATGTCTCGGTGAATAGCTATAGTTAATAAAGGCAATGGGGGTAGAATCTCTCGGGTTAATGTGTATGTGTTCGTATATGTTCGGATAAGGATGTTTTAATGTTGTTGTTAATGTTGCTGAATCATGATTGGGCTTTAATGAGATTGTTTTGGAAAGGTTGTGCTTAAATGGTTGCTTGTGTAGGAAGCATGCCTTTAGATTTGGGGCTTTTCATATGTGATGTTATTTTGATGAATTGTTGATGCAAGTATGTCTCATTTATGTTGAATTGCATGTTGGTAAAGTTTGGTGGCTTTTGGGGCATGATTGGATGGTCAATTGTGTGTTTGAGTGAGCAAAATGCTGCAATCTGGGCAGGGCGTTTCGGAACAGTTGACACCGTTTCGGAACGGGTGCCCTGCATAAACCTAGGCGTCCGAAACGGGTGCCACCGTTCCGGAACGGTTTGGCTACTGCCAGTCCCCCGTTGCGGTACGCGTTGCGGAACGGCCCCGTGTTTCGAAACGGGCTCTGCCTGTTTCGGAACGGGTGACCGTTGGGGGCTGACATGGGCGGTTAAATGTTTCAGAATGTTTGCATTTTGGTCCTGAAACTTGTTTGTGAAATTGTATGAGTTTGGGATGTCCGTTTGAGCTGAAATTTGGCAGTGAAGCATGAAACCTGATTAATTTTAATTTGGTAACTTATAATCTGGTTAAGTCCTTAAAGTTTTCAGAATTTACAATTTGGTCCCTAAAGTTGTAAATTGTTCAATTGGGTCCCTGTTTGATCTCTGATGTTTGTGATCTTTGAGTATGTTGTTTGCATGATCACATCTAAGGTTAATGTGCATCTAGACAAGATTAAAAAGAAAAAAAAAAGGGTCGTTAATCAAGGTTGACTTTTGGGTTGACTTTGGTTTTCCCCGTGTAACTTTCTTAATTCGGGTCAACCGTCCGGGCCGGGTTAAGGGGGTTACATTTGGTGGTATCAGAGCTGAGTTGCGAATGCTTGGGGAAAACAATAAGTTGTTGTGATGTGTGTTTGATGTTTACCTTGATGTGTGGTTGAAAGTTGGTTGAAACACGTGTTTCTGAGCAAATTTTTGATGTTTTTGAGCATGTTGTTGATGTTTTCAAGCATGCTTTATGGTTATGAGTCTTGGTTGAGCTTATGTGGATATGTGCTGGTGATGTGAACTGATGTTATGCATGATGAATGTGTAATGAGCATGTTATGTTGCTATTATGTTGTTGCAAGTGGATGCTGTTTGATGTAAGCATGATCAAAGTATGTTGTTTGATACGCTTGATGTTGTGATATCCATGTTGTGTTGACTATTATGTCATGTAAAGGGGAGGATTCGGGATACCCATTGCCTTATTAATATAGCTATTGTGTTATTTTGAATCCTTGCTTAAAGCTGGTCTAACTGGTTTGTTTGTTTTGTTGTGACTGTTTGTTGTTGTTAGTAGTATGACAAAGTCGATGGAAGAATGGCAGTTGGGTAAGGTGGTTGCTGCCCTGGGGCAGGTTGTTAAGGCTTGGAATTCACCTTTCTGTAGAGGTGTTTTGTTTCAGTCTTCTGTGCCTGGAGTTGAGGTGGTAAGGCAGGGGAAAAAAGCTGGTTCTGTGATAAAGAGTTCATCACCTGTTGTTCAGGAGGTGTTGGGAACATCCCAGGCTGAGGTAAAGGTAAAGTCAGTGGATGTGCTGGCTGTGGGATGTGTGGGTTTGCCGAAACAGCGTTTGTTGGATTTGGGTGCTGTGGAGTATCATGGTTCTTCACCGGAGATGTTTGAGGCCTGGTTGGCCAGTGTGATTCTGATCTTGGATCAGGAAGGCTGTGATTATGCTTGTAAGCTGGGAAGTGTTGTTTCCTTGATGCTGGAGGATGCGTGTGCCTGGTGGATATCTGTGGCGGTGGCGTCACATATCCCTGATATTGATTGGGATTTCTTTGTATCTGCCTTTTATGGGAGGTATCTTGGAAGGGAATTTCCAAGGATTGAGCAAGGTGAAGGTGGTGCTGTTGTGGAGCAAGTGTTGCTTGAGCAAGGAGTGGAAGCTCAGCCACCGGTATGTGACCGTTGTGAAGGGCGCCATGTTGGAAGATGTTGGGGCGCAGGTGTTTGTTGGAATTGTGGTTCTAAAGTGCATGTTAAGCGTGATTGTCCTCTTGGAGTGAAGTCAGCTTTGGTGTTAGCCAAAGGGTCTCTGAAAGGTCGCGGGCACGGCTGAGGCAAGGTTCGGAGGTGGCAGAAAGAGCAGAAGGTTGTGAAGAGTTTGGGGAATGAGAATTGCTGGGAATGTGGGTCTGCTGGACACATGAGACGTGATTGTTTGATGTTGGCTCGGAATAGCCAAGGTTCTTTACCGCAAGGAGTTGGTGGTGATCTCAGTGTGTTAGCTGGTGCTGCAGTTGTGCCGCAGGAGGTTGAAGGTTCCGCAAGGAAGAGAGCTCGTCTGATGAATCTTCAGGGTGGTGTTGTGTTTTCAGGTAACCTTGTTAAGTAATCTTTGCTCTAGTTACCTTAGTTTGGTTTCTGTTGGTTTTCCTTGCGTGGTAAGTTAGTCTTGTTGCTAGCATGTTGGGGTAATAGTTGTGGTTTGGAAACATCTTTGGTGTGAAGAAGGCTTAGTGAGAATCTCGTGGTTAATGGTTGTTGGTATGATGGAGTTAGATAAGCTAGAAGTGAGGTAGGAGGTTGTTCTTAGACGGATTTGAGGATGTTATTGGAGGGTGTGAACTGGCATTCATGCACAGTTAAAAATCATTGTTATATGCTATATTATATATGTGTTGGTCCATGCATACATGTGGCATGACATTAGAGGTTTTGCATACATGTACATCAGGCATTGATAGGGCATGTTGGTGATCATGCATACGATGTTCACACTCGTTAATAACTAATCGAATCTGTTAGTGTGGTGGTTGGTTTGGATGATGGGTTTTTAGAGGTTGTTTTGGTGCTGAGTGAGAGTTAGAAGTAATATTAAGCTAGTTGCTAGCAATGGTGAGAGTGGTATAGCCTGTGGTAGAAGGATAGTGTTTGATGCTCAGAGAGTTTAGTGGTTTGGTGGTGAAGAGTACCGGTTGAGGTTAGAATCGGTCAAGTGGTTTGAATAGCTAAGTGGAAAGGGTAGTTCCTTGGTGCTAGTGATGTTGCAGTTTTGTGGTTGTGTTTCCAGGTGCTGAGGTAGCTTAGCATTTAAGTTGTTGTGGAAGGGTTGTGTTTGTAAGTGCTGGTTCTTAGCAACCTTTGAGGAGTTGAGGAGTTGGTATGTATGGCAGGTTGGGCGATGTCCTAGTAAGACAAGTGTTATGGTTGAAGTTTGAAGTGGAAGGATTATGAAAGATCGAAGGCTTTTGTTGGTTGTGTGGGTTCTTGTGAGAAGTGGTTGGCTGGTTGCGGTTAAGAAAGTTCCGTTTGAAGTCAGCTGGTGGTGTGTGGAACGGCTGACGGATTCAAGTTGGGGTTATGTTGTAATTCTTGGAATCTGGGCGAGTAATCCTGGTGAGCTGTTATGGTAATGTTAGCGGCAGATGTGAAGGATTGTCAGCTTCGTTGAAGAGTTGAGTAACCAGTTGATGTTTAAGGATTTTTGCTTGATGGGGAAATCCTTGGAAGAGGTTTGGGAGTTTGCAAGAGTTTTAGAAGCAAAGAAGTTTGCATAGTGGCTGAATTGGATTGGTTGTTGTCTCTGTGTAAACAGGTCTTGGGAGTTGTGTGTTACAGTGATGTGTGCTATAAGAGCTGAAGTTCTTCAGGTTGATGTTGGGGCTGTGTACAGTCTGGGTATGTGAAAGGTTAAGTTGTGGCTATCTTTGAGTGTTCTGGATTTTGTGAACAGTGTGTGGTGGTGCTAAGTTTGGTGGAGGTTTTTGTGTGGAATGTGTTCAGTGATGGTTGAGGCTTTTGTGTTGCCTTGTGTGTTGCTTTGAGAAGGTTGTTGTTCTCTTTTCGCCGGTTGAAATTTCGAGGACGAAATTTCCTAAGGGGGGAGAGTTGTAACGCCCCGGTTTTGGGCTCAAAAGTTTTGGGCGTTGACCGGTTCGGTCAAAGTGCTGATCCAATATATAAGAGTGAATTTAGGAAAGCCTAGTTCGGGTTGCATTAAAAATATGGAAAAATGTTCTAAAATCATACTTTAATATATAAAAGTGAACTGTGAAATCAATTTTGGAAAATGAGGTTCGGAAGGTTGACATTTTGGCTAGTGACCAAAATGTAATTTTTGAAAGTTGCGTGACTGTTTTATAAAGGATTGAAACTTTGAATCTTTAAGGAGCTATTATTCCAAAAAGAGTTTCTCCAGATTTTTCTAAGATATTTTAAGGCTTTATTCTGATTTTAAAGTTTATGAAATGTGGAGGGAAATCATTTTACCATTTTATAACTAACTTTTCTATTTTCTCTCAATTTTCCTTTTCTCTCATTTTCTCTCAACCCAAACACATTTCTCCAGATTTTCTTCTCTGATTTTGTCATCTAAATCACTCATTTCAACTCTCTTTTGATTCCTAATCATCTCATCAACAAAACCTCTCAATTTGCAAGTTGTTTCATCAAGCTTTTTGGCTCTAAAAAGGAGAAACTCAAGTTTGGAGGTAAGAACGTCCTTCTCCTCTAAACTATCAGTTCTTTACTGAAATTCCTAAGTTCTCAATCCTTGATTTGTGTTTTGTTAATGGCTTTTCAATTGAAATCTTGATTTTGGCTTAAAATGCAAGATTTGGTGATTTTTGGTGAAATTTTCGTGTGATCTGTTTGGGCAGTGTTTTGAAGTGTCAAAATGATGTTAAATGAGTGCTAAATTGATTAGAAGTTGAGGTTTAATTAATGCAATCCCGGATAGGTTGAATTTCCTAAGTTTGGCTTGAGTTTTTGGTTGTTTTTGGAGTGTTTTTGGTGATCTGTTATACCTGGAGGTATAAGGACGTGTTTGTGATCATTTTGGATGTTAATTGATGTTTATAAATGGTTAGAAGTGATGGATCTTGGCTGGGTTAAGTTTTGGAAGTGTTTGGAGGTGATTTCGGTTGTGTTTGGTAGCCGAAATGTTGGATTTGTGATGAGCAGCGAGTTGTGTTGTGTTGCGGGTTTTTTTAATGCATAATGATGCATTAATCCTCTGTTGTTGTGTGCTTGAAACAGGGGAGTGTGATCCGTGAGCTTTAGAAGTGTTGCGGAAGGTTTTCGGATGCTTGGAAGGCTTATTGGCTAGCCTTGTTTTGTGTATCGGTGAGTGAAGTTGGGTTTCAGCTTTTAAACCAAGGTTTGAAGGTTTTGGGAGCTTAGTTTAAGTCTAAAAAACTTTGCTAAGCTCAAGAGTAAGTAAATGGATTTCTTTCTTGGTTTGTGTTATGAATTGGCTTTTAAGCAATTGTGTTTGATGGTTACAATGCATGTGTTTTGCATGGTTTAAATCTGTTTTGAAAGCATATTTTAAGCATGGTTTAGTGCTGGTTTTGGAAGCCATATGTGAAGGATGCTCAAGGTAAGAGATCCTTGGTTTTGTACATGGAAATTGTGGTTTTGATGCATGGTGTTGCATGTTGTTCAATGGCTTTATCTAATGCTTTAAAACAGTGGATTATTGTTGTTAATGATGTACTTTGGTAAGTGATGCTAAAGGTTACAAAGGTGGTTGAAAGTCCTTGTGTAAGCCTTGTTTATTTAAGAACAACATGGTGTTGGTAAGTCCATGGTTGGTTCTTGGTTAAGGTAAATGATGGTTTTGCATTATGATTATGCATGTGAATCAGTGGATTAACATGGTAAGATGGTTATATTGGCAAGTGATGAAAGTGGTTCTTGGTTCGTTGATCGGATATAGTTAGCCGGCTATAGGATTGGGTGCACCGTGAATTAAGTCGCCTTGGAGGTGGAGTGGTCAAGAGTGGACCGGTAAACTCCCTTCAAGTATCCTAACGAGATGGTTAAGGTCATAATGGAGGTTGATGCCCATTCGAGGACCTTGGTTGAGCAAAGGTTATATGGTGTTTAAAAGTCCATATAAGGGAACCTTGTGCTTGTTAAGATCACAATGGCAGTGTAAGTCCATGTGTGGATCTTGTGTGGGGTGTCCCGGATCTCGTTAGTGATGTTATACAACTACCAATCGGTTATGCAAAGGTTGTATGGTGTTTAAAAGTCCATACATGGGAACCTTGTGCATGTTGAGGTTGTATGGTGTTTAAAAGTCCATGCATGGGAACCTCGGGAAAAGCTAAGGTTGTATGGTGTTTAAAAGTCCATACATGGGAACCTTAGGCTTGTAAGGTCAAATGGTGTTTAAAAGTCCATTTGGGAGACCTTGGATTGGTAGGGTGTATGGAGCGTAGGGACAACGCTCGGGATCCGCGTATCCGATCGGGTGTTGAGTTGAAAAGTTGATGTGGTTGATCACTTGGAAGCCAATGTAATGTTCTTGATCATAAAGAAGCATGAGATGCTTGAAAAGATGCATGGTTGCATTGAAAGTGTTTAATGCTTGTGAATGCATGTTTACTTGTTATGTTGAACAAGTGTTGATTATCATTTGGTAAATGATGCATGTGTGCATGAAATCTCTTTAATGCATTTGAGTCTTGTTAAGACTTGTTTTAAAAGGCATGTGATAATGATGTTGTGGTTCATGAGTTGCCTTTGGTTAATGCATGTGTTGGATTGATTGAGTAAATGATTTTAAAGGGTTCTTGCTTGAATGGTTTTTAAGTATAAGAAAGGTATGTTGTGAAATGGAGGTGTTTTCCAAGGTTTTGAATTTAGCTTTGCATATGGTGTTTATGCATGGAATGGTTAAATGGATGATTTTGCAAGTTGTACATTGGAATGGTTTTCTTAGTTTGCTAAGCTAAGGGTTGGCTTTCATGTATGTGCAATGCATGGTTTTAAGCATGTTGATGAAAAGGAGTTTTCAAACTTTGCTTGGTAAACAAATCGGGTTTGTTTTAAAAGTGATTTTATGACCCGCTGCATTGATGGTGTTTTGGTTTTGAGCATTCCTCACTAAGCATTATGTGCTTACGCTCCTTTTTGTCCATCAATGCAGATTCTTGAAGTTTGGACAGCAAGGAGCAAGGGATTCAAGGTGGACTCCAATTGAGGTGTATGTCTCGGTGAATAGCTATAGTTAATAAAGGCAATGGGGGTAGAATCTCTCGGGTTAATGTGTATGTGTTCGTATATGTTCGGATAAGGATGTTTTAATGTTGTTGTTAATGTTGCTGAATCATGATTGGGCTTTAATGAGATTGTTTTGGAAAGGTTGTGCTTAAATGGTTGCTTGTGTAGGAAGCATGCCTTTAGATTTGGGGCTTTTCATATGTGATGTTATTTTGATGAATTGTTGATGCAAGTATGTCTCATTTATGTTGAATTGCATGTTGGTAAAGTTTGGTGGCTTTTGGGGCATGATTGGATGGTCAATTGTGTGTTTGAGTGAGCAAAATGCTGCAATCTGGGCAGGGCGTTTCGGAACAGTTGACACCGTTTCGGAACGGGTGCCCTACATAAACCCAGGCGTCCGAAACGGGTGCCACCGTTCCGGAACGGTTTGGCTACTGCCAGTCCCCCGTTGCGGTACGCGTTGCGGAACGGCCCCGTGTTTCGAAACGGGCTCTGCCTGTTTCGGAACGGGTGACCGTTGGGGGCTGACATGGGCGGTTAAATGTTTCAGAATGTTTGCATTTTGGTCCTGAAACTTGTTTGTGAAATTGTATGAGTTTGGGATGTCCGTTTGAGCTGAAATTTGGTAGTGAAGCATGAAACCTGATTAATTTTAAGTTGGTAACTTATAATCTGGTTAAGTCCTTAAAGTTTTCAGAATTTACAATTTGGTCCCTAAAGTTGTAAATTGTTCAATTGGGTCCCTGTTTGATCTCTGATGTTTGTGATCTTTGAGTATGCTGTTTGCATGATCACATCTAAGGTTAATGTGCATCTAGACAAGATTAAAAAGAAAAAAAAAGGTCGTTAATCAAGGTTGACTTTCGGGTTGACTTTGGTTTTCCCCGTGTAACTTTCTTAATTCGGGTCAACCGTCCGGGCCGGGTTAAGGGGGTTATAATTTAGATGTGTTTCGATACCATTTTTACTTTCTAGTAATATTTAATGTTATTTGGGTATTGAAACCCATGTAGGAGTTTCGATACCTAAGGTCTAATTCTGATATCTTTAGAAGAGCTTCGATACCACCATTTACCGTTCAAATACCGAATGCAAATTCTTTATCTAAACACGTGAAGGAGTTTTGATACCTTTAGACCAGTTGTTTCCCATGTAGGAGTTTCAAACCCATTGTTGCTTGATGTCATAAAGGAATAAAAGATTGTTAGAAACATAAGTTGTTAAATGATTTGAATAGCCTTAGAAAACAATCATAAGCTAAGAAAATGTTAAAACACACTCAGTCGTAATGAATAAATGCACAATGGCCGCATATAAACAATAATATCATCATACACAATCAAAAATTTCAATAACACCACCAAGGTAACAGTTCAGTCTTATTAAATCGATTCATTCACTATTTCAAGTTCGTTTCAAATACATGAGGTGAGTAGGGTATTTAGCCTTTGGGATATTTTAATTATTTATGGTCTTACAATCTCATACTAGGCTTGTGGGTCATCGAAGAAGGATTGGATGAATAATATACAAATTTATGTTTTTTACAATGGGAAACACTAATACCAGGGACGAAGCCAGGATTAAATCATGAGGGGGGGCAAGATGTTCAACCATTGTCCCCTTTGAAACCATGTGAAGACAAGGAGAATTACAGCTTGTGCAACCTTGATTTCCATAAATAGACTATTTACCCATAAATCTTCCCTATTTTTATCCATTTCGCAAAAATATCATTTTTCAACTATTGGGGCCCAATTCTCAATCAATTAAGCATATTCTTGGCTATGGAGCTCATTTGAGTTCACAAATCGAACTATTATGGACTCGGGTTAACACACAAATGTTAGCTCCGAATTTTGGATAATTACAAATACAAATATAAAGACTAGTTGTTATTTTCCTCGATTGATATTAGTTACAAGTGAGTTCATTTGTTTAAATTCAACTTTAATTCATTTTTAGATTACATGGATGTAACTCTTGTAAATTTTGCTACGTCATTTTCGTTCATTCTACGTATTATTCAAATTTAAAATGCAAATTCTAATATCAACACTAGTCACGCTTAGTTTAGCCGCTCATCCTACTTCTATTTCTATCCGGCCTTGCTTTTCCTTGTACAAGTCTTAGTGCTAACAACTAACTATTGGTACCCCTTGTTTTTCCTTTGTTTGCTTATCTCTAATATTTGCTCTCTTTTTTTCTTTATTTTTATAAGAATGTTTTGTTGAAAGGTGGATTGTATTTCATTAGCCATAAATGGCATCGTCGATTACAAGTTTCATGATAAAATTCGGGAAATCATCCGAAAAAATAAAAGGTTCATTACAATTCATGCCCCAATGTGCAAGTGTGTGTGCAACTCTGTTTGCTTCTCGGCCTATATGTGTACCCTTGTAGTTGGTGTGTTTCGTTAGAATGGCGTGCGCTTCGGGCAAGTGTGCAGCAGTGATCGACCTATCAAGTTCTGTGGCGTTCAACTTGTTAACCACTACCATGGAGTCGCCTTCAATACAAGCTCTTGGCCATTCGTTCTCAACGACCATTTTAAGGCCCAAGGTGTAAGCAAAAGCGTCGGTAGTTTCGACAGTGTGAACTACTTGGAGCTTTTGGGATCTCGCGTCAAGGACCAGTCCATGATGGTTACGAGCCACTATTCCAACTGAGGCTGCCCCCGAGCTTGCCATGAACGTAACATCAACATTTATCTTAATGGACCCCTCGGGCTGGCGGGACCATCTCTTGGCTCGACTACACAGGACTGGGAAACTAGTGACCTCGTTAGCTACTTTGTAATCCAAAGCCAGCAAATGCACATAATCAACAACCGCTCGGATCGGGAGGATCTTGTTCTCATGTGTAAACTTGTTCCTCCGGTTCCACAGGAGAACGATGAAAATGTGAATTTTTCCTTGTCAAGGAGCTTGAGTGTTTCTTCCAACCAGGCCTTGCAACTGGAGAACAGCCCATTAGGCAAGGATGTCAATGGCCCACATAGATCGAAGGGTTCTTTGAGGGATAGGTAGTCCCGAAAGGCATGAAGGTTGGTTTCAACACCATTGTTCAAGCCCAGCGACAAGAAGCTTTTGGCCCGTATAAAGAGCCTCGTGACACAATCTTCATCAAAACAATTGTATTTTAGGTAAAGTGGGGAGTTTTTCCATTGCCTTCCAGATTGCGGAGTAGTCTCTTACCTCGTGCTTTAGTAGAAGGAGCCAATTGTAGCCAGATCGAGTGGTATAGATGCCAGACAAGTGATGTCCCCAAACAAGTAGATCATCTAAGAAGGGTGCAATAGGACACCGGCTGATCAACTAAGCATCTTCCATTGAGAACACTTGATTAATCTTTACCACATTCCAAGCAGCAACATTGGGCGCCATAAACTCTCCACACCGAATCGGGTAAAGCTCGTTATCCAAGTGACTTCCTTCCAACAAGACAGGTTTGGTACCCCCCATTTATCTTTAAAAATATGAACCTGACAGTTCATCCCTAATCTCCAATAGAATCTTCCCTTGATTGCTTCTTTTGCCTTGAAGATGTCGCTCCAGATAAAGGAGGGTATTTCCCCTTGTTTGGCATCAAGCACATCCCCATTGGTGAAGTATTTAGCGGATAGCACCTTAAAGCATAAATATTCTTTGTTGTATAGCAATCTCCAAACTTGCATGGCCAACAGTGCAAGGTTGAAAGTCTTAAGATCCTTGAATCCAAGTCCCCCAACTCCTTTCGGTGTGCAAACATTTTGCTATGCCACATGTGACCATCCCCTCTCATTGTTCTTCCCGAACCACCAAAAATTCCTTGTTGTTTACACCATGGGGTCAATGATGCAATCCAAGAGAAGAAAGCAACTCATAGCGTAGGCGGGTATGACTTGTGCCACTAATTTGATGAACACCTCTCGGCCAGCAAAAGAGAGTAGGTTTTTTGTCCAATTGCACACCTGTTGTCGACCTTTTCATCCAAGAACTCAAAAGTCTCCATCTTTCTTTTACCCACGGTCAACAGAAGACCAAGATATTGTCCAAGGACCGCATCTTCTATCATGCTCAAAGTGGACTCTATCAATTTTTCTTTTTTCGTTCATGCCATTGCTGAAATAGATAGAGGATTTCTCCACATTGATCTTTTTCCCCGAGGATGCTTCATACAACTCAAGCACATGCTTAAGTCTCGAAGCTTCCTTCTTGGAATTCTTAATGAACTAGAGGCAAACATTCGCATACAAGAGGTGGTTGACTCTTGGACCCCTTTGGCTTGCACGGACACCTCTGATTTTCCCCTCCATTTTTTCTTTAAGAAGCAAAGCCGAGAGCCCCTGTGTGCAAAACATGAAAAGGTAAGGGGAGAGGGGGTCCCCTTGCCTAAGTCCTCTAGATGGCCTAAAAGGATCTAAAATGACAACGTTAATGTTAAAACAATAGGAAACAATAGATACACATTTCATAACAGTGTCAATCTATTTAGAAGCAAAACCCATTTTGGCAATGACATTAGAGCGAAAATTCCATTCCACCCTATCATAAGCCTTCTCCATGTCAAGTTTTATCGCTACCTCTTTATTATGACCATTTTTAGCACCCTTAAGATAATGGAAAAGCTCATGCACCACAATAACATTATCAGAAATGAGTCTACCCGTAACAAAAGCACTTTGATTCTCGACAATACAACAAGACATCATAGGTTTCAATCTACTCACGAGAACCTTAGAGAAAGTTTTATAGACCATATTACAAAGGCTAATTGGTCTAAAGTGTTTCATAAGAGCCGGGTTGACAAGTTTAGAGGTAAGCATAATGACAGTTTGATTAACATCACCCATATTAATTCTACCCTTTAGGAGGTCGAGTCAAAGAATAATAAAGTCGACACTAAGAATGGACCAAAACTTGCGAAAGAAGGGAGCATGTAAGCCATCCATACCTGGTGCTTTGTTTGGGTGAAATTGAAAGAAAGCTTTTTAACTTCCTCCACCATGAATCTTGTGCAAAGGTTGTTGTTCATCTCCGGTGTTATGCAAATCTCAACAGCTTGAAGGATCATGTCGGAAGTTGAGTCATTGGCAAATTGGAAGAGATTGGAGAAGAACTCTTTAGCCACCCCATAATATTTCTCCACTCCTTCAACCCATTCCCCCACATTATTCTCGATGCCCTTTATCAAGTTCTTCTTTCTTCTGTTGCTTGTCCTAGCATGAAAGAAGATTGTGTTTCGATCTCCTTCATTAAGCAATTTAACTCAAGACCTTTGCTTCAGTACACCTCCTCCTTTTCAAGGATTACTTTTAGCTCCTTTTTTGTCTTCTTGAGCTCCTTCAGTCTTGCCTTAGTAGTGTTTTTCTCAAGTAAGAACTCAATCCTTTTATGGAGTTGTTTCTTGCACCGCAAGTTAAATCCTCTTTTATTCGATTGCCATTCATGAAGGCTTTCACCAACATTCAAAAGTTTCCCAAAAGTGTCAACTCTAGGGGTGAGCCATGCTCTATTAACAATGTCTAAACACTCATCCTCATTGGCCCAACACGTATGAAATCTAAAATAGTCCTCATTCTTCCCTTCCCCACTTTGCTTGCTCTCGGTGTTAAGATAAAGAAAATAATGATATGAGTCCTTTGTATATTCCGATAAATTCTCACATTGTCTAAACAAATGTAACCAGGGGATAGAGGCCACAAACATGTTGATTCTTTGCTTGACATGAATTTCTATAGTGTCCCCGTAATGCTAAGTGAACCATTCTCGAGTCGGCTTAATGTCCCAAAGACCATTTCTTGCAAGAGCATATCTAAAGGCATCCATTTCCATTCTCGGTTTCCTTCTCCCACCCACCTTCTCATTCATGCAAAGGATGCCAGTGAGGTCACCACCTAAGAGCCATGGTAGCTGGGACTCCCCTTTAAGCTTGTCGAGAAGTTCCCAATCCTCATGCTTCTTTGTACGATCATAAGTGCCATACCTGCCAGTGAACTTGGTTTTTATTGTCCCAATTGAGACTTCGACATCAATGTGGGACTTCGAGAAGGAAAGCAGATTAACATCAACACATTCTTTCCATAACAAAAGCAAGCCACTACAACCTTCTCTTTTTTCCACATCAAAGCAACCAACATGTTCAATCTTCTACGAATACCATCCACTTTATTCTTGAGGAGTCTTGTTTCACTAATAAAGACTAATTCAGGATCATTCAAGGTTACAAACCTTGACAAAGCTTGAACTGCCTAGGGGTTTCCCCAGCCCCGACAGTTCCAACATAGGGTTTTCATGGCTCCCAGCAGGGCTGAGAGTCAGCCTCCACCGATATATGTGCCTTGAGAGGGGACACCACCTCTTGACCAATTTCCACTTCATCCGAGGGTGGGCAAGATATAGACTTTGCCTTTTTTTGTTTTCTTCGAGCTATTTCCTTCCATTTTCCCCTTCAATGAGCGCTTTGCACTTTTAAGTTTAGGAGTCGGTGTGGTGAGATGTCTTGGCTGATCCGGGGCAACAACCAAGCTGGCTTCATTAGACTCTATTGCATCGTTGGCTATCTCCTTCACTCTCTACCCCAAAGCTTCACTAGTCTCCTTTTCCCCCGTTGCTTCCACAGCTTTCCCTTTCAATTTCTCACCCGACATTGAGGTTTCCCCATTAGCAGCATAAATGATCCCTGGTCAAGTCTTTCTTCTATTGAGATCGTTTGATTTGGGCAATTCGACCCTAAGCCAATTATCGAATTGAAAAGGGGGAAGGGTTCCCTTTAGGCGATCTGGGCATAGGAGGTATTCATTGCCAATGATGCCACGATAAAAACAAGACTTTGGTAGCCTCTCATATTTTTCCATGCGAATTCGTGTATGGTCCGTTTTTATATTCTTCCCCATGATCGCACACCTCTTGAGAGGTTTGCTACAGTCCAATTCAACCAGAATCTTTAGGTACTCACCGGTGCAACCTTCCTCATCCTAGAGATCTGTGGCAGTATTGTAACACCCCGATTTTGGGCCTAGAAGTTTTAGGCATTGGTTTGGGTTAGTCGTGCCTAGAATTAGAGATCTAAGCCTTTTTGGAGCGGTTCAGGGAAAATGTAGTACGAGATGGGATAAAATTATGAGAAAATTTGCTAAAATCTTTTTAAAATGTATATTGAAGGTTGGTAAATAGAAAATTGGTTTTGGAAAGTCGATATTTTGGAAAGTGACTATTTTTTAAAAAGTGAAAAGTTGGATATTAAGGACTAAAATGAAAAGAGGACAAGACTTAGAATCTTTAGGGAGCTTATATCTTTTTTGGGTCTTTTCTCTCAATTTGACCATTTTTATTATTTAAAAAAGATTTTAAAAATGTTTCAAATTAAGAGGGGTTTTTTTAATTAAAACAAGAGAAGAGTTACGTAATTAACTTGTGACATTTTGCACTCAGTCAAACACTCTTTCTTTTCTAAAATCTAGAGATTTTTTCCATCATCTCTAATTCTTTTTGAATAGCTAAAGAGTTCTTTGATTCTCCTATCAGTTGGGATTGAGTTTACTTGAAGATTTCATCAAAATATTTTCATTTGAGGAGAAAAGGTAAGGTTAGAGGTAAGATTTTGTTTAACTCCTCTAATCAAGGTTCTTTAATGAAATTCCCAAGTCTTGTGCATTCTAAGTATGTTTATTAACTTTGTTTTATAGTTGATTAAAAGGAAATTAGTTAAAAATGGCTTTATGTGGTGATTTTCTAAGATTTTCGTTTGGGAATTATTTCGGTTGATTTTAGATTGATTTTAAAGATGTTTTGGATATTAAATAATGTTCAAATAATGGCTCAATCATAATAATCTCGGATTAGGTTTGATATCTAAAAGTTTAGGTTGTTAGTTATGTGTTTTTAGCTTGGAAATGTGAATATGTTGTTGTTGGGTATAATTAGAAGTAATTAGAGTGTTTTTGGATGTTGATTGATGGTTAAAAGTGAATCGAAGTGATGGATTATGGATTGGTTAAGTTTGGAGTAAGATCGATTGAGTTTTCGGTTGTTTCGAATTGGCTTTTAAGTGCCTTTGGGCAGAGCTGCGGGTTTTTAGTGATTGTTGGTGGTTTTAATGCATTGAGATGCATTAATACTCTGTTCTTGTATGGTATAAACAAGGGAGGATACTTTGGAAGCAATCGGTGAAGATCAGGAGGCTTTAGACGTTTGACTTTCGCGTCGGCGATTGATGTTTCGTGAGTCGGTGAGTGGAAATGAGATTTCTAGCTTTGAACCACATTAAAAGTGGTTTTGAGAACTTAGTGTAAGTTTGAAACGCTTCACTAAGTTCAGAAGTAAGTAAACCGATTTTCTCCCTCGGAGTGTGCTATTATAAGCTTGTTGATGCACTTGCTTTTATATGTGTTTATCCATTGTTTTTAAGCATGATTTTGAGTAAGGGATTTACTATTTATAATGCCATAATGTTGAAGGATGCACATGGTAAGTGTTCCTTGTATGTATATGCTTATACATGTCTAATGAAGCTTGGTTTAATGCTTGGTTTGTGGCTTATTGTGAATGCTTTGAGAACATTGAGGTTTATATTAAATGAGGGTTATATTGGCAAGTGATGTTGTGTAAAGTGGTTTACAAATGAAATCGGATATAGTTAGTCGGCTATAAGATTGAGTACACTATAAACAAGTCGACTTGGATGTTGAGGGATTGTGTATATACCGAAAACTCCATCCAAGTACCCTAACAATTGTGGAAATTGAGTTGTGTCCCTTCTATCGTTAGTGGGGTTATACATTTACCGATGAGTGGTGTTGAGGGGTTGTAAGGTACCGAATACTCCACCACGAGTGTCACAACGGTGGAGGGTAGCTCCTGTGTGTGAACCTTGAGATGTCGTTGAGAATGTATGAAGTGTCGGGACAACACTTGGGAATTCGTGTATCCGGTATGTTTTGAGAAATGAGAATGTTGATGATCACTTGTGAGCCAATATAATTGTGAAAATGCTATAAAATGTATATGAATGCGTAGTATGGAAAAGTATGTTTTCATCTTGAAGCTTTGCATATGATAGCTATGCATGGATAGGCTTAAGATGAGTGTTAGAAAATGATTTTGTTGTTGATGTATATGATACATGTTGCATGATGAATAACATGCTGATTTTGTTAATGAAGTGCATGGATTTCAATAAAGGCATGATGGTTTTCAAAAGGCGTAAATGGTTTTTATGCATTGATGGTGTCTTTGTTTTTGAGAACTCCTCACTAAGCTTGTATGCTTATGCTCTCTTTTGCTCATCAATGCAGATAACTAAGTGTTTTGAGGCAGCAACTTGCAAGGGGATCTAAGGAGACTTCACTTTTGAACGTAAGTTTTGTTTTATAAACTAGAGTAATAAGGGCAATGGGGATACCATAGTCTATTTGGGAGAAGTTTATGAACTCCCTTTATGTGCATATTTGGTTATTGGTTTTGAACATGTAAATGGCCTCTAATTGATGGTTTAAGCCTTGTTTTGAGATTTGATCTTTTGGAAGCTTTGAATTTATAGGAAGCATGCCTCTAGATTACATTGATGTTAATTGCTATGTCTTGTTGTTGAATCTGTGTAGAGTGTCCACAATTTCTATATTTTGTACACATTCCTGCCTTTATTATTGTTGTTTTTAACCTCATTTAGGCATATTTAGGTGCATTGCATGCATAATAACCGTATTTGCTCTTTTACCATACTTTTATTGAATATTTTATGTTTGGTTAAGAAAAGATATTGTTTTAGCTTAGTTTTAATTTTCAGGTGTTGTAGTTGTGTAGAGGAGGAGACGACGGGAAAGCAAGTAGCAAAAGGAGTTGTACTGAAGCAGTTCCAAAGTGCCGCCAAGGACGCCTCCGCTGCAGCATTGTCGCCGACTGCCGCCCAGGCAGGAGATAAACCGACTTAGTCAAGATGGGTTGTGATTGAAAGAGGACAATTTCCTGAGTCTAATGAGCCCAACATTGCAGTTCTCTGAATCATGTAGCAGCCTAAATAGCTAATTGAAGAAGGATAAGTAAAGTGACTTATCTTTACTTGCTGGAGAAAACAACGTCTAAAGAGTCCACATTCAAGTCAAAAAGGAGTCAACATTTAATGTAAAGTTACTTTAAGAACTTCTACTCCAAGGAGGACTCAAACTTAGGCCAAGCCCTATATATACCCTTGCTTGTGAGGGTATAGGGGCATAGATTGCATAAGCGTGAATTGGAGATCACGTCCCAATTCTCTCTTACGTTTTAGGTTTTTGTATCTAAAGTAGTTGTGAGAAACGGTTGTATTAGTTTAAGTAGTTTTGCAATAAAATACTCTCAAGTTTTACTTAATTCATGTTCTTCACTTCTTCAATTAGTTCCAAAAGTCCAGTTGAAGAAATCCATTTGTCGGGCACAAGAGTGTCAAACTCACGAAAAAATTAAGTACAGTATCATCATGACGAGGTGTTGACTAATTTAGGTTAGACATCAGTTAGAATTTCAGTGAGTAAAAGAAGCAACCAAACGTCGATTGTCTATGTTAGGTTTACATTGAGATTGCTAGGCATTGCCTACATCACGTGGTGACAGAATCCTTGCCTAGACATAGGAAGGATCACTTCAAAATTGCTTCGCCGAACTTGGAGTATCTGCCACACTTGCCGCTAGGACTTCTCTCCATCCCACCTACCGAGACAGCGAAAGTTGCAAGCGCAGAGTACCGTCGTGGCATCGAAAGTTGATGCCGCCTCAATGCGCCATTACCCACCAAGGCATCAGATCATGGCAACGCAAAACACACTTAATCTTTACAATGCAGTCTACACACTACTGAGCTACAACTACATGGCCCAATCTATCAACTCTATCTCTCTCTCTTTATCTCTATATTAATTTACTTGTGTTTTTACTTTTATGCTTTTTAATATTCAGAAATTTAATTATGCAATTACTATTTCCTTATGGAGGAAAACACTCATAGCAGTTGCTCCAATCTCTGTGAGAGACGATGTCTTGTATACTATAACTTGACAAGAGTGTGCACTTGCGCTCATAAATGGAGAACACCTAAAATGCTTGACAAGTTTTTGGCGTCGCTGTCAGGTCTTGGCAACAGCAACTGCGTTCGAAATCCTGCACTTCTACTTTTAGTTTTTGCACTTAAATTTCTATTTATTTTATTTTTCAAAAAAAATATTTATGCCTCTTGTTTGTCTTTGGTGTATGTCTCTCCAGGGCGGCAAAGATGGCAACCAACACCCACCTGAGGAGAGGAAGGACATACCTGGACAAAAAGCCAAACGCAAAACCATCAGAAAATGGTTATGTTTGGGACATGCGTAACCCAACATAACCCAATTTTTATTTTATTTTTAATTTATTTTTATGCATTATGATTAGATTTAATTTTCATTTTACACATCTTTATTTTTCTTAAAATTTATAGTTATTTTTATTTTTGCATTTAATTTATTTCAGAGTTAGGAATAAAGGCAAAACCAAGAAGGATATAGAATAAAGGAGAGACTCAACCCAGCAGCCACGGCGGCCCAAGGAAGAGTACCATAACGGCTAGCAGCTTCATAACAGCTAGCAGCAACGGCTACATTTGCAACAGCTGGCGGCAACGGCTATCTGCGTAACGGCTAGAATCTCGTAAAATGCGCCGCAATCATTGTCGCATATCAACAGTGTGCCCGCCAAGGCAGCGGAGAGTAGCAGCTATATAAGGCCAACTATTCTCTCCTCATTCTTCACTTTGCTCCCTTTTTTCTCTCAATTCTTCTTGTCATCTTTGCTTTCAAGATCTCATATGTTTTTATTTTCCTACAATTTCTTTTTTTCTTTAGGAAACACAGCCACTTTAACAACTATGACAACATCAAAACCCACAGCCTCATCCTCCAAGCCAACCTTCCAGAGGTTCTTGAATGGCGACGTAGCGGCAACCTACCAACATTACTTCACTGAGCGGCAGATTTGGGAAAAGATAGGCTTCCAATACATAAGGAAAGATGGGGATCTTGGCCTTGAGCCCATCGTATTTGTAAGGGTCCACACTCTAGGATGGCGTATTTTCGCACGGCAGCCAGAGGAAATAAACACTAACCTAGTGTGAGAATTCTATGCCCACAAACCAACCCTGGGAAACCCCTCCGTCTACGTTCGCGGCGAGGGTGCCAAGCTCACGGTAGCAACAATCAATAGCTTCTACGACATAGAAATCAAAGGGAATCCGCATGAAGAATGGAGTTCGGGTTTAACGGCATCAGGTTACGAGAAAATTAAAAGAGAAATTTGCCAGCCCAATGCCAAGTGGCTCACCAGTAAAAATAATGGCTCAGACAACTACCGCGACCTGCTGCCGAAGCCCATTCTTCGAAGTAACTTCATCTAGCGCTGCCTAATGCCCACTTCGCATGATTCCACAATCAACAGGTCGCGGCTGGCCCTTTATCTATAGTATAATGAATGGGCGGCCAATCAACATTGGGGAGGTTATTCTTGAAGAAATACATGCCCACGCAGCCAAACCCAACTCCAAGGGACCCCTCATTTCCCCTGCACTCATCACAGGCCTCTATGCCAACTTACGTGTGCTGCCGAACCCCACAGATACCATCATAGTCGCGAAGGAAGGGTGGACAAGGAAGGCACACCTCCAAATGATGCAAGAGCCAGAACCTGAAACGCTAGCAACCGCCCAGCCACCGTCCAACCCTACTGCCACCCAGGCCGCAATGGGAAGTACTGATGTTGCCTTTTCTTCTACCGTGATTTCCCTACTGCGAAGCCTTGTAGAGAGCTGCTAGAGAATTGAGCACAAGCAGGTAATCTTTACAAGATACATCGCAGAGGTGCAAGAGGCCTTTGTGGCCTACTTGCTAGACAAATACCACGACGTCGGCCCAACGTTGCCAACCTTCCCATTGGAGTTAGCAGCTTCTAAACCAACCCAAATCACACCTAGACCAGCTGCCACTCCAGCCGCCGCAGACAGTGAAGGGCCGCACATCTGCCCCAAACGAAGGTCCTCGCCCACTCCCATCAAGCATACAACCTCACCTCCTCATTTGATTCTTAAAAAGAGGATGAGACTACCGCCGCCTCCCCAGTAGCAGAGGAGGCAGCTTCCAAAAAGGAAGTTGAGGCCTCGAATTCATTGGACATAGAGGTATTTGATTCCTCTGATGACAAACCGGCAGAAGCAACGAGGAAAAGGAAGCGGCCCACCGGTACGACTGAACCTCAAGGTGAAGGGTATGAATCCGAACCAGAAGCACCACCTAAAAGACCCACTCCCAGCTGAATCCAGCCACCACACGGCCAGAAGAAGATCTCAGCCGCCAAGTCTCCCGCCACACGCCGCCTCGTCCTCCCCACCTCCTTAGAGTCCTCATCTGATACAGCAGCAGAAACGGAGGGGAACTCCCCTAGTTTATAGCACCCTTTTCTTTCTTTTTAATTTTCTATTTTCTTATTATGTTTTATTTTTTTGTATTTTATATTTTGTGTAAGGCATTGAGGACAATGCCAACCTTGAGTTTGGGGGGGGGGGGGGGGTAGTCCTCTTTGTTTTCTTTAGTTGCATTTAGCCGCATGTAGTAGCATATGTAAATTCTGCCCTAGCACTTAATGAACTAGAAAGTCTTAGCTTAAAAACTTGTGCCTATGATAGTTAGCCGATTACTTATTTTCAACACCATACTTAAAATTTAACCTAACAATGGGAAGGAGCATGAAAAATACTTATATAATTTTTTTGTTAATTATTCTTACTCTGTCTGTTAAGTGCTGAGTTTTGCTTGAATCCTAAGTTTAACACGGCCTGCTTTATTTAATGAAAATTTCTTAATTGGATGTAGGATTGCCGTCGCGGCAGCACAGGGCAGCAGCAAAAATGTTTAATACCCTAGAGGTGCCCGAAACAGGCTCTAGGGAGGATGTTTAATACTTTAGAGGTGCCCGAAATAGGCTCTAGGAAGGATCATGAGCAAGGACACTCCACTGCTATCAAAGTCCAAGTTTCTGAAATTATTTGAAGTGACGGACAAATTAGCAAGAGTGAATGAAAGCCTTCACGGGATGACTCTGTTCAAAGGGTTCGGAGCTTCGTAGTCTGCACCTATCTTAGCTTCAGACCTGGAGAATAGTTGTGAAGAGCTGAAGCCCTTAAGGCCATGATCAGAAGAAAAAAAAAAGAGAAAGAAGTGCTTAAATGTGCTGCCAAGGCAGAAACTCATATCCTTTTTTCATAATCTAATCATTTTTAGCAATCTTTGTTTACTTAGTATACTTAGCATATTTAGCATGGACACAGACCTTCACACACTAATTGGCACTAAGATAATTAAATTCTATGTTATTTCATGCCATTCCCTATCACTAACATAAAATAGGTGTCACAGCCTTGAGGTAAGAAATCAAGTTAAAGGTTAAGCTTATGCTAAATTTTATGCAAGGGGCAGGTTTGCTAGTTAGGTTGCATTGCTTGAGGACAAGCAATAGTTCGAGTTTGGGGGTGTGTAGAGTGTCCACAAGTTCTATATTTTGTAAACATTCATGCCTTTATTATTGTTTTTTTAAGCTCATTTAGGCATAATTAGGTGTATTGCATGCATAATAACAGTATTTGCTCTTTTACCATGCTTTTATTGAATATTCTACGTTTGGTTAAGAAAAGATATTGTTTTAGCTTAGTTTTCATTTTTAGGTGTTGTAGCTGTGTAGAGAAGGAGAGGACGGGAAAGTAGGGAGCAAAAGGAGTTGTATTGAAGCAGCTCCAAAGTGCCGCCAAGGACGCCACCGCCGTAGCATTGCCGCCGAATGCCGCCCAGGGAGGAGTTAAACCGACTTAGTCAAGATGGGTTGCGATTGAAAGAGGACAATTTCCTAAGTCTAATGAGCTCAGCCTTGTAATTCTCTGAAGCCTGTAGCAGCCTGAAGAGCTTATTGAAGAAGGATAATTAAAGTGACTTATCTTTACTTGCTGGAGAAGGCAACGTCCAAAGAGTCCACGTTCAAGTCAAAAAGGAGTCAATATTTAATGTAAAGGTACTTTAAGAACTTCTACTCCAAGAAGGACTCAAAATTAGGCCAATCCCTATATATACCCATTCTTGTGAGGGTATAAGGGCATATATTGCATGTAACACCCTGGTTTTGGGCCTAGATGTTTTAGACAGCAGATCAGGCCGGTCGAGAACGGTTCGAATCGCGTAAGGTGATTTTAGGAAATCAAGGATTGGGATAGGATAGAAGTATGGTAAAAATTGCTAAAATCCTCTAAAAATATAATTAAGAGGTTGGTCAAGTCAATTTTACAAAAAGGGTTTTGGAAAATGGACATTTTGAGTAGTGACCAAATTGTAAGATTTCAAAACTGGGAAAATGTGATTTTTAATGTGGAGGCCAAAATCTTAGAATCTTTAGGGGGCTTTAAGTCAATTTGACCTTTTCTCAATATGACATGTGGTCTAAAAAAGTTTTTAATTAAATGATTTTTAATTGGGTTTTATATTAAAATAATTAAAAGGTAGTTATTGGTTTTCCAATTACGTAACTACCAAAATCCTTTCTCATTTCAGCCAAACACAATTTCACTCATCTTTTTTCCAGAATTCTTTCTCCCAAAAACTCACTCAACTTTTCCTAAATCATTTTCAAGAAAAGTCTCCTACTTCTCCAAGATTTCACTTAGGAAAACTTGTCATACATTGAGAGAAGCAAGGATTGGAGATAAATCTCATTCTCAACTTCTAATCTAAGTTCTGTATTGAAATTCCCAAGATATTTGGCTTCTAAATACTATTTTTTTATTGAGTTTTCAATATAGTTTTGATTTGATGTCAAAATCTTGTGAAATTGTGAATGAAATCTTGATTTCAGACTTGATGAGTTGGGGTCTATTTTGTATTGATTTTAATTGAGTTCTAAGTTGATTTATATGTTAAAATGATGTGTTGATAACATAGATTCCGAAATTCTTGAGATCCTAGAGTTTCTTGATAGTTTTAAGTGAGATTTTGGGGTGAAAGGGTGGAATCTTGCTTGCTGGAGATATAAGGATGAGTTAGGTTGCTTCTTAGATGTGTTTTGATGTTGATAATGCTTTGGAAGTGATGTATGTTGGCTGGGCTTGGTTTAGGAAGTAATCGATTGTGTTTTCGGTTGCTTTGGATGGGTATTTTGGTGTAGTTTGAGTGGCAACGAGTTTATGAATTGTTACTGGTGTTAGAATGCATTTAAATGCATTTAGATCTCTGTTTTGATGATGTGAAAACATGGGATCTTGATTCGGAAGCAAACGAGGTGATTTTGGAGGCTCTGGAGGTGTAATTTACGTGTCGCCGAACAAGGCTTCGCGCATCATTGAGTAGAAATGCAATTTCTTGCTTTGTAACGCTTTGAGCATGGTCTTGGGAGCCTAGTGTAAGTTTGATACACTTAACTAAGCTCAAGAGTAAGTGTTTCGGTAATCCCTTTCTTGGAAATGTGCTATGTTTGATGAAATTGCACTTGATGTAAGAGTGGATTTGTTTACTATTTTTAAGCATGTTTAAGCATTGTTTAATGCTTGATTTTTATGCCATTATGTTAAGGATGCACTAGGTAAGTGATCTGTGGTTTGCATGTGTTGAATGCATATGATATTAAGCATGTGATGCTTGTGGAAGTGGCATTGTGGTTATGCTTGTAAAACATTGGATTAATGTGGTTAAATGATTATATTGGCAAGTGATGAAAATGGTTTTTGGTTACTTTAATCGGATAGTTAGCCGGCTATAGGATTGGGTGCATCGTGAATAAAGTCGCCTTGAATTTCGAGGGGTTGGGATTGTGCCAAAATCTCCATCCAAGTACTCTAACGATTGAGGTTAAGATCACAACGGTGAATGGTTAGTCCCGTGTGTGAGTCTTGTGTATGTGTCTTATAATCTCGTTAGTGGAATTATACAACTACCGATGAGTGATGTTGAGGGGTTGTGATTGTGCCATTAATCTCCATCATGGGTGTTGAGGGGTTGTGATTGTGTCATTAATCTCCACCTTATGTAGTCCGGTAGTTTGTATGAAGCGTGAGGGACAACGCTTGTAATCCGCTTATCCGATTGTGTCTTGTGTTGAAATGGTTTATGGATTATCACTTATGAGCCAATATAATGTAAATGAATAATGTGAAGCATGAGATGCTTGTAATTGATGCAAGAATGCATGAAATGCTTGGTAAAGCATGATCAATGGTTTAATTGTTGTTTTAAGTAATGCATATGAGTATATAGTTATGAAATGCAAAGTTGTCTTGAATAGACATGGTTTATGAAAGAGCATGTGTTTAAAATGATGGTTTTGCAAATAATGTTTAATGCATTGATGAGTATGGTTTCGCGATCCTCACTAAGCTATATGCTTACGCTCATTTGTTTCATCAATGCAGAGAATTGATCATTTCAAGGCAGCCCAAGAGCAAGAGGAATCCAAGGTTTTGTCAAAGAAATGTATGTGGTTCACACTTAGTGTAATAAGTGGCAATAGGTGGGACTTCTACTTTCTGTTTTTTTATTGGAGATGTTGGTTGTTATAAGCATGTTTAGTTTCTGGTTGTGGACTTGTAATTGGCCTTTATTTGGTCCTATGGCTTGGTTGTGGTGTTTTACTTTTTTAATAGCTTTATGTCTCAAGCATGCTAAAATAGCTAAATGCCATCATGATTTGATGTGGTTGATGAGTATTAATTGTTGTTTGATGGTGTTTAAAAGTTTATTAGATAGAGTATATCTTGTATGCATGATTGGAGCTTGTTTGAATGTGTTTTGATATGATTAAATGATGTTGATTGAAGCCAATCTGGTATGCGTATCGATACACGGGGAAGTGTATCGATACGCTAGGGGCAAAATGAGGCAAATCTGTACAAGGGTATCGAAACAGATTGCCCGTGTATCGATACGCCTAGGCTAAGTTTGAAGGTCGTACCGATACGCGAGGAAACATTTCGATACGCTTGAATCTTCTTTAGCTACTATCTTCCCACATATCGATACAGGGCCAAGTGTATCGATACAGGTATTTAAATTTCAATTAAAAGTATCTTTTAAGGTTTGGAAATGTTGCATTTTGGTCCCTGAATGTTGTGTGTGCAATTGAATGTGTTTGGATGATCCGTTTGAGCTGAATTTTTACATGTTGGCATGTTACATGACTAATTGAGGATTGGTAACTTTAAAATCATGAAAGTACATGTATTTTATGGTATTTATAGTTTAGTCCCTAAAAGTCAAATATATACAATTGAACCCCTTATCGAACTTCGATCGATGTGTTGTTTCCACCTAATCGCTTTGCTGAACTTATAGGTTAATAATATGCATCTGGAAAGCTAAAAAGAAAAAAAAGGTCGTAAATCAAGGATGACTTTTAGGTTGACATTGGTTTTCCCGTGTAATCTTCGTAGTTTGGGTTAAACGTCTAGACCGGGCTAAGGGGTTACATTTGTTGGTATCAGAGCATGGTTATGAAAGAATTGGGAATGTTAGTATGTGAAATTGATATGTATCATTGTATGTTGTTTGAAAAGCATGTAATTGGTTGAATTCTGAAGCTTATGCCATGCTTGATTTGTATAAATTGCATGTGAGATGGATATGAGTGTGTGATGATGATGTAATGTTGTTGTATGGTGAATTGGAATGATGAAAAGCATGTTGAGCTTGATGAGTCTTTGTATGCTATGTCATGTTAGGGGAAGTCGGGGTGCCCATTGCCTTATTACACTAATCAAATGTTTTGTAAACTTGGATTCTTGCTTGCAGCTGGCCTAAGTGGTTTGACTTGTTTTGTTGTTATGTCTTGTTAAATAGCACTATGGGTCCAAGAAGGGAGTTAAGATCGAATACGATAGTACCTGTGACTGAGCAGGGTAACCAGGCTAAGCAAGGAGTTGATGTCCCTCCTGGTGGAGATCTACCTCCTCCGCCGCCACCTGGAGGTGGTGAGAAGGTGCAACAAGGACAAGCTGGTCCTGGTTTGGGTGAATTGGCGCCTCTGGTTCAGGCGATCACTGGAGCGTTTCAGGCTGCTATTGCCGGAGCGCATGTGCAGGCTCTTGCAGTTGGGCAAGTGGGCTTACCTTTGGAAAGGTTGAGGAGCTTAGGAGTTGTGGAGTTTTATGGTATGTGACCTGAGGCGTCCGAGGTCTGGATAGCTAGCACGATCTGCATTATGGATCAGATGGGTTGTAATGATGTGTGCAAGCTAGGATATGAAATTTCTTTGCTAAAAAGTGATGCTTACAGCTGGTGGATGACTACCACAGCTGGCATAGAACCCAATGAAGTTGATTGGGAGTTTTTCAGAGGTGTCTTCAGGAGAAAGTATCTTGGGGTGAGATACTTAGATGAAAAGAAACAAGAGTTTATGTCGCTTGTTCAGGGCAACATATTTGTGGCTAAGTACGAGGTCCAATTCGTACGCTTGAGCCAGTATGCTCCTGAGTTGGTACCTAGTGAGAGGCATCGATGTGATCACTTTCGGTATGGTTTCATACAGGAAGTTAAGACGTACATGCTAGCTGCAAATTACACTGATTTCGACGTGCTTGTTTGTCGGGAAAAGGACATCGAGCAGAATCTGGGTTTGTCATCTAGAGGTATTAGTCTAAGCTCTGGGAAGAGAGCCGCGGAGTATAGTTCTGGTGGTGGACGGAACAAAAGAGGTTGTGATAGGAGACATCAGCCTGAGGGAAGGCGTGGTGTTCCGGGTCGAGGTGGTCAGGCTCAGGGAGGTTGTGTGAGATCTGAGCAGCATACATGTTGGACATGTGGTTCGAAGGACCATTTGAGGCGAGATTTTCCTCGAGCAGCTAGAGAGGTTTGGGCTCCGATTGTGGTGACGGGGAACTCTTGTTGGAATTGTGTATCGGTGGATCATATAAGCAGGGAGTGTCATTTGTCGGCTGGTGGTGGCCAAGGACGTGCTCATGTGGTAGCTGCACCTCAAAAAGGCCGTGGGCACGGCCGTGGGAACTTTCAAAGGAGAGATGAGGGGCAGCGAGGTGTTGCTCATGTTGTAGCTGTTCGACCTGAGGGAGGTGGACCAGCGAGGGTATATGCTGAGCGCGAGGAGCGCAACGACACCGATGTTATCGCTGGTACCTTTTCTCTCCATTCTGTATCTTTGCTGGCTTTGATTGATCCTAGATCCATGCATTCTTATATCTTGAGTGAGCATGTGCATTTGCTTGATATACCTGTTGAGATGCTTGAGGTAGGAATGCAAGTGACTAATTCTTTTGGTGAGACTATAGTCACTAGAAAGTTATATATGAGATGCCTTTTGTCTGTGCAAGGTCATGTTTTCCTTGTGGATTTGATGGAGTTACCTTTCTACGGATTTCATGTAATCCTTGGCATGGATTGGTTGACGGAGCATAGGGGAGTGGTTGACTTTGATGTTAAGCGAGTCACCTTAAAGTTGGTCGATGATTATGAAGTGGTGGTAGTAGGCGAGAATGTGAAATTCTTGTCGAATGTGATTTCGGCTTTGGAAGAAAATTGTATGATGAGGTTGGGCTGTGAGGCTTATCTTGCCTATATGATGAATCTTGGCACCAAGGATGTGTGATAAATCCTGGGTTGCCACCAAACAGGGAAGTTGAGTTTGGTATTGAGTTGTACGAGAATACAACTCTGGTGTCCATTGCTCCTTATCGCATGGCACCCAAAGAGTTAAAAGAGTTGAAAATGCAATTGCAGGAGTTGTTGGATCGAGGTTTCATTCGGCCGAGTGTATCACCTTGGGGTGCATTGGTCTTGTTTGTGAAGAATAAAGATGGGACTATGAGAATATGTATAGATTATCGGCAATTGAACAAGTTGACGATCAAGAATAAGTATCCCTTGCCTAGAATTAATGATCTCTTTGATCAGTTCTGAGGAGCCTCAGTGTTTTCTATGATAGACTTGAGATCAGGGTATTATCAGCTAAAGGTGAAGGACGTGGACGTACCTAAGAGAGCTTTTCGCACGAGGTATGAACATTATGAATTTTTGGTGATGTCGTTTGGTTTGACCAACGCGCCTGTTGCTTTCATGGACATGATGAATCTTGTATTCCATGAATTCTTGGATCAGTTTGTGGTGGTGTTCATCAATGATATCCTTGTGTATTCGCGTACCGAGGAGGATCATGATAGGCACTTGAGAATTTTTTTACAAGCGTTGCTGGAAAATCAGTTGTATGCCAAGCTGAGTAAGTGTGAGTTTTAGCTTAGGGAGGTGGTCTTCCTTGGGCATGTTGTATCAGGTGAGGGTATCTGCGTTGATCCGCACAAGGTAGAAGCTGTGATGAGCTGGAAAGTGCCTAAGTCAGTGACAGAGGTGCGGAGTTTCCTTGGTTTTGTTGGGTACTATCGTAGGTTTGTCGAGGGTTTCTCGAGGATAGCAGCGCATTTGACCAAGTTGTTGCAAAAGAATGTTCACTTTGAGTGGACGGAGGTGAGGCAACAAGCTTTTGAGAAGCTGAAAGAAGCATTGACGCAAGCTCCTATCTTGATTCAACTTGAGTCTAGTAAGGAGTTTGTGGTCTATAGTGATGCGTCCATTGTTGGTTTGGGCTACGTGTTGATGCAGGATGGTAAGGTAGTGGCCTATGCACCTAGGCAGTTGAAGGTGCATGAGCGCAACTACCCTACTCATGATCTTGAGCTTGCAAATGTGGTGTTTGCCTTGAAAATTTGGAGGCATTACCTATACGGTGAGAAGTGTTTTGTGTTTACAGACCATAAGAGTTTGAAATATCTCATGTCTCAAAAGGAGTTGAATCTTAGGTAACGACGCTGGGTAGAGTTGCTTAAAGATTATGACTTGACGATTGAGTATCACCCGGGTAAGGCTAATGTTGTAGCCGATGCGTTGAGCAGGAAAATAGTTGTGGAGTTAAGAGCGATGTTTGCTCATTTGAGTATATCATGTGATGGTGGTCCAATTGCAGAATTGCAAGTGAAATCGTCTTTGTTACAGTTGATCAAAGACAACCAGTTGCTTGATGATTCTCTTGTTTCGCATGTTCAGGACATTGCTGAGGATAGACCTTCGGATTTCAACTTTAGTGATGATGGTGTTTTATGTTATGGAAGTCGGATAATGGTGCTGGATTATGCTGAGTTAAGGCACACTATTCTGATTGAAGCTCATAGTATTCCTTTTGCTATGGAATCTGGTAGTACCAAGATGTCTCGTGACCTGAAAGATTAGTACTACTGGGTAGGGTTGAAAAAGGACGTGGCTGGGTTTGTTAGTAAGTACATGGTGTGTCAACGAGTGAAGGCTGAGCATCAGGTTCCTTCTGGGTTGTTGCAGCCTTTGAGAATCCCAGAATGGAAGTGGGAGAGAATCACCATGGATTTTGTGTCTAGCTTGCCTTTGTCACCGACAAAGAAAAATTTTGTTTGGGTGATCGTGGATCGACTTACGAAGTGTGCGCACTTTCTGCCTGTGCATACTACGTATACTTTGGATAAGTTGGTTGAGCTATATATAGTTGAGATTGTGCGGTTGCACGGTGTGCCAAAGTCTATTGTGTCGGATAGAGACCCGAGGTTTACAACACGATTTCGGGAATGTTTGCATCAAGCTTTGGGTACACGGTTGAATTTCAGTACTTCTTATCATCCTCGGACGGATGGACAGTCGAAGCGTGTGATCCAAGTGCTTGAGGACATGTTGAGATGTTGTGTGATAGATTTTCAGGGTTATTGGGAGAAGCACTTGCCATTGGTTGAGTTTGCGTATAATAATAGTTATCAGGCAAGTATCCAAATGGCTCCATACGAGGCTTTGTATGGGAGAAGATGTAGAACCCCTCTCTGTTGGGCAGAAGCTGGGCAAAGGTTGATTTCAATGCCAGCTATGCTTAAGGGAACCACGAGAAGGTGAAGCTCATTTACGAGCGTTTAAAGGCAGCATCTTATAGGCAAAAGTCTTACGCGGACTTGCAGCGTAAGGAAGTTGAGTTCGCGGTTGGCAAACGTGTGTTCTTGAAAGTATCGCCTTGGAAGAAGGTGAAGAGATTTGGGCGTAAGGGTAAGCTCAGCCCAAGGTTCATTGGACCTTATGAGATTGTGGAGCGTATTGGTCTTGTGGAATATCGGTTGAGATTGCCGGCAAAGTTGGAGAAGATACATGATGTGTTTCATGTCTCCATGTTACGGAAGTACATATCGGATCATTCGCATGTGATGCATGTGGAGGAGATAGAGTTGAATCTGGATCTGTCATATGATGAGGAACCAGTGGAGGTTCTGGATGTGAGTAGCAAAGTTCTTCGTGGTAAGACGATAGAACTTGTGAAGGTGTTGTGGCGACACCGAGGAGTTGAGGAGGCCACGTGGGAAAGCAAGGCGGACATGTTGAGGCAGTTTCCGCATCTCTTTCCAACAGGTAAGAATTTCGAGGACGAAATTTCCTAGGTGGGGGAGAGTTGTAACGCCCTAGTTTTGGGCCTATATGTTTTAGACAGCAAATCGGACCGGTCGAGAACGGTTCGAATCGCGTAAGGTGATTTTAGGAAATCAAGGATCGGGATATGATAAAATATGGTAAATTTTGCTAAAATCTTCTGAAATTATAATTAAGAGGTTGGTCAATTCAATTTTACAAAAATGGTTTTGGAAAATGGACATTTTAAGTAGTGACCAAATTGTATGATTTCAAAATTGGGAAAAATATGATTTTTAATGTGGAGGCCAAAATTTTAAAATCTTTAGGGGGCTTTAAGTCATTTTGACCTTTTCTCAATATGACGTATGATTTAAAAGAGTTTTTAATTAAATGATTTTTAATTGGGTTTTATATTACGTAACTACCAAAACCCTTTCTCATTTTAGCCAAACACAATTTCATTCATCTTTTCCCAGAATTCTTTCTCCCAAAAACTCTCTCAACTTTTCCTAAATCATTTTCAAGAAAACTCTCATAGTTCTTCAAGATTTCACTAAGGAAAACTTGTCATACATTGAGAGAAGCAAGGATTTGAAGTAAATCACTTTTTCAACCTCTAATCTAAGTTCTTTATTGAAATTCCCAAGATATTTGGGTTCTAAATACTATTTTTTATTGAGTTTTCAATATAGTTTTGATTTGAGATCAAAATCTTGTGAAATTATGGATGAAATCTTGATTTTCGGACTTGATGAGTTGGGCTCTGTTTTGTATTGATTTTAATTGAGTTCTATCGTGGCATCGAAAGTTGCCGTCGCCTCAATCCACTATAACTTGACAAGAGTGTGCACTTGCGCTCATAAATATAGAACGCCTAAAGCGCTCTACAATATGCTATGTATGCTTTGGGAATGTTGTTTAGATTTCATTGGATGTGTTTGAAAGTATGTTGGATTGCCATTGAGTGGGTTTAAACATGTAAAACCAGCCTTTAGTGTAATTGCAGACTACAGGGTATCGATTCCCTTCTTAGAGTATCAGTACGGTATTGCAAAATAGGAAAGGGGTACCGATACGCAGGGGCGTATCAATACCTATTTTGGCTACTAGTTTTGGGCGTACCGATACAGGCTCTAGGGGTATCGGTACGACCTCTGTATTTTTTAATTTGAGTGTTGCATTCATCGAGGGCATATCGATACCCTCCTCTAAGGTATCAGTACGGTGGTCGTTATGGCAGTTGAAAGCTTATCTAAATGTTTTGTTGTTCTTACGATTTAGTCCCTGAATGTTGTGGATGCAATTAATTGAGTTTGAATGATTAATTTGAGCTGATTTTTGGACAGAGTAAATGTAATATGATTAATCTAAATATGGTAATATAAAATTGGAAAAAAAACCCTTGGAATTTGATAAGTTTACTTTTTGGTCCCTAAAAGCTAATTTGAATGCGATTGATGTTCGATAGTTGATATGTTTGTTCCGTTGTAACATTAAACACTTAGGTTTGTAACGAGCATCTAGATAAGATAAAAGAAAAAAACGCATAGGGTCGTTTATTGGAGTAAGTTTCCTGGTTTACTTCAATACTCCCCATGTGACCCGTTCGGTTTGGTCTCTCTCCAAGGCCGGGTCGAGGGGGTTACAAATATATTTCCCGAACTTACTCCACACAGCTTCCCTAACCCTGCTATTCATGAATCCTAAAGGAACATCGTAAAAGAGGATCCATAACAAGAGGGGATTGAAGTCATACTTCTTTGGGCTAAGCAGCCTATCAAACTGTTTGATGGCAAGGAGTTCACCATCGAAAGTCCAATGATACCTTCCAAGGACAAAGTCTTTGTCTTCAACCTTCTTGAATTTAAAGAGGAACATATTTGGCCCGAGGGATGAGGCATCCTACAAAGAGTGTTCCTTCCAAACAGGGTAATAAACTCTAATCAGTTTGGGGCCATCTACAATCTTTGGTGAGACAAGCTTCCCCACAATTCACTTCTCCTCACCTTCAATCGGTTCTTTCCCCAGCTCTACAAGCTCCTCCATCACAAAAAGCACTTCTTCAGTGAATTAGAGACCTTCAATTTTCTTAACAAGGTCATTTGGAGTTTCTTCCATGAGGTTCAATCTCAAGTCTGAAGCAGCCAACAAAAGAGAGATAAGCTCAAAGGTGAAGAGGATTTCGAATAAGAAAGGGACACAAGAGTTTGGATAAACCAATAAGACACCCTTATCCGCCTTGTCTGGTCTCCATTCAAGATGAGACAAAACAACCTTTTCAATAAACAGTCGGCTGCTTTTGTCAATCTTGAAAATAGCACGCATTGCCCTAATTGGCAAAATTGTCTCCTCCCAGGCACCTGGTACAGCACAGCAGTTTCCATTTCCAACAAAGTCAACTCTGTCGTGACTGCATGCACCAGGCTTACCATCAGATTTTATGTATCCCAAGGGGGCTCAAGGGATGGTTTTTTGGACCATGTATCACTGCACCTTCTGCCGATTGTGTGTGTTATGCTTGACCAAGGGCGTGAAATCAAAATTTTGGTGAGATAACCTACCTAAGAGGTTGTCTTCCTCGTTGGGTTATCGGACCAAGTAATCCAACCACCGTAAATACTTAAAACCATCGGACCACCATGAAAACCAAGCCTGTAACGCCCTGATTTTGGGCCTAGAAGTTTTAGAGTTTGAATCGGATCGGTCGAGAACGGTTCGAACCTTTAAGGGAGACTTAGGGAACACCTAGTTCAAGATGCTTTAAAATTATGGAAAAATATCTAAAAATCCTCATTTATTATATGAATGATTATGGTGAAAACAATTTTGCAAAATAGGTTTGGAAATACTACATTTCGGTGTAGTGACCAAATCGTAGTTTTGTAAAAATTGACTAGTGGTTGTTTTGTAAAGGATTGAAACTTTGAATCTTAAAGGAGCTAATTTTACCAAAATGTTTTTAATCAGATTTCTCTTTATTGTGGGTGTTTTAATAATAATTTAATAAAGGGAATTAAAGGATAAAAAATCTATTTTGACTTTCATAACTACTTTACGATCTTTTTCCCTCTTTTCATTTTCTCTCAACTTTCACTCAGCCAAAACCATTTCCTCCATCAATTAGCCTCAGATTTTCATCCCTTTTGATGAGATTTCAATCTCCTTTTGATTCCTAATCTTTTCCTCATCAAATCCTCTTGTTTTCACTTTGGATTTTCAAGGAAACTTGCCCAAACTAAGGAGAAATCAGCCATTAGAGGTAAGCTTCATCCTTCTCCTCTAATGATCAGTTCTTTACTGAAATTCCCAAGTTGTCAATCCTTTGTTAATGATTTTTTGAGTTGCTTTAATGTTAGAAACATGAAATTGTGTCAAAACTCAAGATTCTTGGAGATATCTTAATGATTTTCGTAACTATTGGTTAGACTCTGTTTTGAGGTTGATTTCTAATTTATTTTGGATGATAGTTGATGTTAGAAATGAGGTTTTATCAAACAAACCCCGTATAGGATTGGATTTCTAAGTTTTGCATGCTAGATTTGTAGTTTTGGGGTGGTTTTGGTGTTCTGTTGTGGCTGGAGGTATAAGGACGAGTTTATGGTGATTTTCGGTGTTGATTGAGGTTTAGAAATGATTAGAAGTGATAGATCTTGGCTGGGCTTTGTTTTGGAAGAATTAAAGATGATTTCGGTTGTTTTTGGTGGCTGAAATGATGCTTTTGAGTAGAGCAACGAGTTTGATAAGTTGGCTGGTGATTTCAATGCATGATGATGCATTAATCCTCTACTCTTATGTGTAATAAACAGGGGAGACATCTTCGGACACCTTTGGTGTTGATCCAGAAGTGCCGGGAGCTTAGATATCGTTTCGACGAGCAAGCGAAACGTAATCGGTGAGTGCGAATGGTTTTAGAAATCCTTGAGGGATAAAGAAACAAGGTTTGGGGGTTTAGGATTGGTTTGAAACATCATCCTAAGCCTGGAAGTAAGTATGACTATAATTGCTCTCAAATATGTGGTTGTTGCCCCTAAAATGCTTTTACATGCTCTTGTTTTGATATAGACAAATTCCTGTTGTTTTATGCATGATTTGTAGCATGAGATGATGCTTTGAAGAGATTTCATGTTGCATTGAAGAGTTTTGAGATTTTGATTTAATGTAAAGCATGTGTTACGATTTTGGAATGAGATGAGAATTGTAACCCCCTCGTCCTGGTCTGGACGACTGACCGGTCCGATTAGGCTATACGGGGAAAACCGAAATAAAACCCGCTAGGGCCCCACTTCGGTTAGCAACCCTAGAAAATTTCTTTTAATTATTATCTTGTCTAAAGGCATTCATACATCCTATGTGTGACACGACAGCGAAAGGACAACAAGCGATGCGAACAACCAAGCAAACGAATTAAAAGAGTCTATTTTATTTTATTCAACAGGCCGTATCGATACTCTTGAAGAGGGTATCGATACGCCTTGACCAGGTCAACAACGCATAGTCAACGTAGGGGGACCGTATCGGTACACAGGTTGACCGTACCGATACGCTCTTACTAGTCAACTTCTCACGGTTAACGATACAAGACCGTACCGATACACACTAGACCCGTACCGATACGCCAAAATCTCGTCAAAATCTCAGATTTCAAGAGAGGCTTTGGCATATCGATACACCCCCGTGTATCGGTACGCTATGCTTAAACTGAGCCCTAAAGTGTAGGATCGTATCGATATGGCCCTTGGGCGTACCGACACGCCCTGCACTGCAACACTAAAAAATTCAGCAAAACGCAACAAGACTCGACCCTAGATGCAAATTAAGACTCACCTAGCCATACGCAATCATACATACAACATTTAATAAGCAAGATCAAGCATGCGAGACTACTTTAAACGGACAATCATGACATTCATCTCAAGAGAGGCATTTGGGTGGAAAACATGCATAGAACCATACTTGACTTCACCATTTCATTACAAGGGCAAGAAACATTCAAAGGGCATAACATGGCAAGGTTTCACATACTTTTAACAATCATAAAAGTGTCCATAGATCAAAATATAAACTCCCAAGCATAAGGCAATTAAGCAACAAGATAAACATGGTTCTCAATCCACGACATAAAATCATAACACATACAATCATAATATCAACAACTCCACATGCTAGAACATCAACAAAATCGAACTAAGGAATTTGACACCAACTCCTACAAGTCTACACCCCCATCGTCTAGGCATTATTACAAATAAGTTAATCATACTTGAGCTACTTTGAGAACTCCCAAAAGCTCCTCCCTTACCCACTTGCCTCCCGAACTCTAACGATCTGCATGTTGGGAATAAAGGAGAGCGTAAGCTAACTAGCTTAGTGAGAGATGCTCTATAATTCAACAAGCATGCAGTTTTCAAAACACTTTTCATAATTGACAATAAATCAATGAATGCACGAATGATTATCACAACAAGACTACACATGGCTTGCACATGCACAACCAACATACACACGGTGGGACCACACATCACCGTTCGACTAGTAGTTTTCCGATGGGACCACTCATCACATTACTCTACTACTAGTCACTACCGGTGGGACCACTCATCACAGTAGTTTAGACAACCATCACGTGAGGCTCGACTTCTACACGACTACACAACAACAACGATGTAAAACAACTCGAGATGCACATGACCACAACATATAACCATTCATCAACACATAACAAAGATGTAGGAGTAGTAACTTACACTCGGGTTTAGGTGAAACCTCTAGGTCCCACCCAAACCCCCAAGAGTTCCATTTCGAAAACAAATCAAGGTTTGACATTTCTACTCATCGTTGCTACCCAAAAGAAGGCCGAAAACCAAGCTCAAGTCTCCAAATTCTCCAGATTCGTCCCGAAGCTTCACCAACTAAATTCCTTGCTTCTAAGAATCCCAACACAATTAAAATAACCACAAATCAGTCTACAATTCAATGTAGTCAACCCGAAACACAAACCAAGCACAAAACACATGATTTCAACTAAAGACAAATCCCAAATTCCTCATTCCTGAGCAGCCCCTAAGCACAACCTAAAGCCAATGATTCCAACACTTAAATTACTCCCAAAAGCCTCCAAAACAACCCTTACATATAGCCTAACCATCAACCATCAAATTTCCACATTCAACACCCCCAAAACTCAACCAAAAACCCTTCAAAAACCTAATTTCGGGAAACACCATAAAACTATGTAAAAATCAAGTATGTTGGACCTTTTAGGTTGTAAACATCTTATCTAACATTTATAAATCGAAAACTTAAGTTAAAGACAATAAAGATAGCATTTTTAATTAGAACCCCTAAAATTTTAAATTTCAAAATCATGAACAATAATGAAAACTAAGGGTACTAACTTGTAGAGGGAAAGGAGGACAAGTCAAAAACGTATTTACCTTTCAAAAATTATCAACAAAGAGCAAGGGAAAATATGGAATAGTAACCATTAGGGAGAGAGCTCTTTTGTCGTTGAAAAGGGGAAGGGAGAGGGAAGAAGATGATGAATAGGCTCATTTAAAATAAAAAAAGGGTTTTATTTTTGTAAGACCACTTAATTAAAATTTCGCCATTAATGAGAATAGTCGTCTCCCACTATTTCAAAATCCATGGAATTTTGGGTTTTCAATTTAAAATTGGATCCAACATAAAATGTTTGTTTTGAAAAAAAACGAAGCCCAAATAATATTATTTTATTATTATATTTTTTAAATATGAAACCGAAACCTGAACCATTATTTTAATATTATTTTCACCCGACCCCCAAACCTGGGTGTTACAACTCTCCCCCACTTAAGGAATTTCGTCCCCAAAATTACCTGACAGAAACAAGTACGGAAACTGCTCAAGCATATCAACTCTCCTTTCCCATGTGGCCTCTTCCACTCCCCTATGTCTGCATAACACCTTGACCAACTCTATGGTCTTGCCACGCAACACCTTGCTATCAGAATCAAGTATCTCAACCGGCTCTTCATTGTAAGACGAATCCGGATTCAACTCTATCTCCTCAACATGCATAACATGGGACGAATCCGATCTATACCTCCTATGCATCGACACACGAAAGACATCATGGATCTTCTCTAACTCGGAAGGCAATCTCAAACGGTAAGCTACTGGCCCAATCCGCTCAACTACCTTATAAGGTCCAATGAATCTTGGGCTTAACTTGCGCTTCCTCCCAAACCTCATCACCTTCTTCCAAGGTGAGACTTTCAAAAACACTTTATCTCCCACAGAATACTCTACCTCTTTCCTCTTTAAGTCGGCATAGGACTTTTGTCGATCTGAAGCTGCCCTCAGACGATCACATATCAACTTTACCTTCTCGGTGGTGCCTTTAAGCAAATCGGGCATCGGTACAAGTTTTTGTCCGGCTTCGGCCCAACAAATCGGAGTTCTACACTTCCTACCATATAAGGCCTCATACGGAGCCATCTGAATACTCGAGTGAAAACTGTTGTTATACGCAAACTCTACTAACGGTAGATGTTTCTCCTATGACCCATGAAAATCAATGATACAACATCTCAACATGTCTTCCAACACCTGAATCACTCTCTCGGACTGACCATCTGACTGCGGATCATACGAAGTGCTGAAGTTCAACTAAGTACCCAAGGCTCGATGCAAACACTCCCAAAATCTAGCTGTAAATCTCGGATCTCGGTCTGACAACCCTAAAAAACAAAAATAAAATCATTGATAAAAAAACAAAATATGTGGCGCATTGAGAGGGAAGATAGCCCGATTGTTATTTAGGATAAGGGTTAATTACCCTTTAGATCATGTTGTGTTTAACCTTTTGTATCTAAGTCGTGATTTATTAGTCTTTTAAGTTTAGATTTTAATTCAATTTAGTCTTAATTTAGATCCAAGGACAAATTTAGTTAAAATTAAAAAATGTATATTATATTTTCGAGTAGCTCACTATTTACCTCATCTCATTTACACCCCTAATTTATGGTTTAGAGTAATTGGCTTAGTTTAGGGTTATTGGTTTATAAGATTAATTATGGATCTGTAAGGTTCATGGTTTATGATTGTATGGTTTTGTTTAGGGTTATTTGTTAAGTTAGTCAAATTAGTCCCTAATTATCAAATATTATAAATTGGTCAATAGACTCTCGAATTGATCCACTTTTAAAATGTCAAATTAACCCCTAGTTTCAGGTTTATGATATATTTTTATGATCAATTTGTCAACTCAGTCCATGATTTCAATTTTATTCTATATTTTTTTATGTTAAATTTGTCAAATTAATTTATGATTTTAGTTTATGGTTTAATGCTTTTGTCTTAGTGTTAATGGTTTAAGGTATAAATTGTAGTTTATGGTTATTAGTTTATGAGATGAATTTTTATGGCTTAATGTTTAGGGTTTAAGGTTAGTGTTAATAATTTATGGGTTGTATTAATGTTTAGGCCTTTAGGGTTTATAGTGTAGTTTAAGGCTTAGGTTTATGGGTTATGGTTTAGGGGTTAGTGTTAATGGTTTAAATTTTATGGTGTAGTTTAGGGTAATTGATTTATGTGATGAATTTCTGTGACTCAAGATTTATGGTTTATGATTTAGAGGTTTGCTAATGTTTAGACCTTTAGGGTTTATGGTGTAGTTTAGGCTTAAGGTTTATAATATAGTATATAATATAAACTATACTATATGCATTGCCTACTCTATGTTCTATATTGATATTTGATACACGAATATTGAATACAAGTATAACGTCATATGTGCTACGTGACTTGTGATAATTTTTAGAGGTTATATAGCCTATAAGTTTATGTGACTAATTTAAGGTCTAGGGGTGAAATTTAGGGTTTAGGAGTTTAGTGTTCAATTAATTCACTACAAAATTTTTATTTAACTGAAAATAATATTTATTTATTTTTAATTTAATTAATTCAGTCTATTTTTAATATAATATTATTTTTGTTCATTTTAGCCCTACATATTTACTTTTAACTAAAACTTACTCATATTTATTTCTAATTTTTAATTCAACCCAAATCTTATACTTTTTGTAATTTAGTCGAAACTATATAAACTATAAGTCCCTACAACAATTTTAAAAATATAACTCTAAATTCAATTGTAATATAAATTGTGGCTCGATTGAATTAAATTAAAACCTGCAAGTAAAATTTTGTGACTTAAATGAAAATGTTTTAATCTCAAATAGACCAAAATTGTAATTTCCCTTAACCTAAACAATAGGTGAGCCTTTTCCCTCCAAATTCTAAATCGATACCCAAAGTTACAATTTACCTATTTAATTTTTAATTTTTAATTTAAATAATTAATTTATTTTTTCCGCAACTTTTGGGTTTATAGATTAATCACACTTTAAGGCTGTATTCGTTTAAAAGTTTTCATTTTAGTTATAATTTAAATTTTAGTTTAATTTAATTTAGTCACAATTATATATATATATATATATTTAAAATTTAACACATATCGCCATCCTAAGAGATATTTATGTTCATATTATTCCTTAAAAATTTATATTTATCTGAAATTTACCCATAGTTACTAAACTCGAAGTCTATTTGTACACGATAAGACCCGACTTGAACTTCATCCGAAACTGATATTACCCGACCTAAATTTTATTCGTCAACGTCGTGACCCGACCTTAACGTGGTCCGACCTGAAGTCCATCCGAATCGGAATTAACCCGTTAATTAACTGATTCGGACTTGAACCGTTTTGACCTGAACTGAAACTTACTCGACCTAAAATTAACCCGACCCAACCCGAACTCAACTTGACAGTGACCTAAATCTAAGTCTATTCGAACCCAACCTGACTCAAATCAAACTATTAAATTGACTTGACATAATTCGTACCTAATTTGACCTGATGTAACATTACCCGACTAAAACGAGTACCTAATTTTACGTACCTACTCACCAATGGGTGTATAACCCAATTGCCAATTTATAATTAATTGTTTAAGCCCTAAAAAAACCCCTAAACTAGCCCAAAGAAACCGATTTATATAAACCAAACAACCAAACCAGGGTAATTCGTCTTCGAAGTCTCTCCCGCACAAAAGGGGTTTACTTTGCTCTACTTGTTGTAGCTACCCAGCAAAGCTTCAACAATGGCCGTAGGGTACTCCTTTATCTTCTTCTCCCCTTTCATTAAACGGGCTTTGCTTCTTTTGTCCTATCTGATCTGATTGATTTTGGGTTTTCTCTTTTCTAGGAAGAACAAGAGGATTTCCAAGGGAAAGAAGGGAGGAAAGAAGAAGGCGTAAGTACTTTCCTTTTATCATCGATTTAATGTTTAATCACTGTTTGTGTATTTTAGAAAGATTTATTAGTTTCAAGTGTTGATTTTGTCGTTGGATTCTCTTTAGAGCTGATCCATTTGCGAAGAAGGATTGGTACGATATCAAGGCTCCATCGGTTTTTACGACCAGAAATGTGGGCAAGACTCTTGTTACCCGTACTCAGGGTACTAAGGTTTGTTCCCTCTAATTCTGTATCAGTTTTGTTGAGGCGAGTGCCTGGATGTGCTTAAGCCTTGTGCCTTAGAGTAGTGAGCTAGACCTATTTGATTAGGTGCACAACTTATTTGCTTATCGGAAGTCGATTGAACTTCTTTTCCTGCTAGATGTACCTTTATTAGTGATACATACACAAACACAACAAGGTTTTTTTTTTAATCTTAATGTCTTGTCTCTTGCTATATTAGGGGTCTAACCCCTGGATATTTGGAAAATGCTTGCTTGCATTTAAGATAAGTGTTTTTGGACATTTGGATCCTAGGGGAAATTGGGTTTCATTTATATTCTTTGTGCATTGCATACTCGGGTTAGTGTTTCAGTTCTTTTTTTAGCTTTTGTATGAATTATGATAAGGAAGATCCATGTTGTATTTTCTGTTTTATTTTCTATGAACTTGCAACTTTTGAGCTAAACCATTAGAAAGAATGAAAAATGGGATACTGAATGTTTCAAGTTCTCATTTGAGCAAAGAAATCTATAACTTATTGCTTGTACTTTTTGGACTGTCATCTATAGTCAGCTTCAGTCTTTTAGCTACTTTGGTTACTTCTTGGACTGTCATCTATAGTCAGTTTCAGTCTTTTAGCTACTTTGGTTATTTCATGAGTGAGTTCTATTTATGGCATGCTATGTGGAATTAGGAAACTTTCATGATATTTTTGAAACTTTTTACAGGATAAATGACAGTCCTGCCTAATGCGTTTAGTTAATATAGAGTTACAAATTGATTTCTATGTATCTAAATTGTTCGAACTTGTTTTTACTGACAGATTGCTTCAGAAGGACTCAAACACCGAGTTTTTGAGATTTCACTGGCTGATCTTCAAGGTGGCGACGAGGATCATGCTTACAGAAAGATTCGTTTAAGAGCAGAAGATGTTCAAGGAAAAAATGTTTTAACCAATTTCTGGGTATGATCATATAATTATTTATTTACTGCATTTCTTTGTGTTATTTTTTTGTAATAAACTAACATATTTGCATTGATTTCTTTTGCAAATTTCCAGGGAATGAATTTTACGACTGACAAACTGAGGTCTTTGGTCCGTAAATGGCAAACTTTGATTGAATCTCATGTTGATGTGAAGACTACTGATAATTATACACTGAGAATGTTCTGCATTGGGTTCACTAAGAGACGCCCGAACCAGGTTAAAAGGACTTGTTATGCGCAATCCAGCCAGATTAGACAGGTACTACCATAATTTTGTTATGGACATTTAAAACGTGGGACTGAGTATTCTTCACTCATGTGGCATATAGAAACTTCATCAATCTATTATTTGGAGTGTGTCTTGGTTGTGTGAATTTGTCAATCCCATGATGACCGAGCAAAGTTGCTTACGCTTTTCAGATACGCCGGAAGATGAGGGAAATAATGACTGCACAAGCAACATCTTGTGATTTGAAGGAATTAGTTCAAAAGTTCATTCCTGAGATGATTGGAAAAGAAATCGAGAAAGCAACATCGAGCATTTATCCTTTACAGAATGTGTTCATTCGTAAAGTAAAAATTTTGAAGTCTCCCAAGTTTGATCTTGGAAAGTTGATGGAGGTACTACAATAACCTTTAAAATACATGGAAGAAAAAATGAACATTCTTGTATCAGACTTGCACCTGCATCCAAAATTACCGGGCCTGATCATAACTCTTGTTATCTTTACAATATAGGTTCATGGTGATTACTCGGAAGATGTTGGTGTGAAAATAGAGAGGCCCGCTGATGAAACAATGGCCGAGGATACTCCAGAAGTCATTGGAGCTTGAATCCAACACTTTGCTTCTTTCTGCTTTGTTGAAATCTTAGAGAAATTTTCAATGGTTTTGATTTGCAAATTGATATCGAGTTATTTCAAAAAGAGTAATTTCATGGCTTTTCCTGAACAACGCCGTATTATTGTAGTACTTTGTACTTTGTACTTTGTAGTGATTTAACTGTGGCTTGTTATTTGTGACCATGTATTAATGGTCATTTGTTGTGTTTTTTTTTCTTATCAAGTATAGAATTATTACATTTTCGGATTCAAATCTATAAAAGTTCCAATTAGTGGTTTTGTTTATTAGAAAGGTTAAGAAAATATTATTTTTCATAAAATGTTTTTTTATTGATGTGTGAATATGAAATAATCCACTATTATCAGTGGCCCTGTGCTAATTTTTTCTTTCTTTGGAAAAGATAAAGAAATATTGTTTTACATAAAATGTGTTTTTTCTTCATGTGTGAATATGATATTATTTGATGCTGAAGGTACAACAATTCAAGTTCAAGTAATTAGATGACGGAATCAATCGTACTATTTTCAGTTGGATAAACCATGAATTCTGCATGATTTTTTTTAGAAATAAGTTTATGGGATGTAAGAAAATGTTATATTGGTCTCAATGGTAAGGTATGATATTCTATTTAGTTGATTTGTGTTCGAGCAACGTAATTATGTGAGTTTATTTAATTTGAAGACGAGTTAATTGTAACTGAATTAGAATGTTAAAAAAGGTACATAACACATGGTCATTAAATTTTTAAAGCATTTTTATTTTAATTACTGAACTTTTAAAATATTTATTAATATCATTTAACTTTTTATTTTACTTTTTATTGTCTTTCTTGTTACTTTCCGTTAAAAAATATTAATGTGACCCGTTAATTTTTTTAATAAAATAATATATTTTAGATCCCACCTTCGACTGATTAAACCATCCACATAAACCTCTCTTTTTTTCTTCTCTAAATTTTATTTTTTCACTAGAATCGCTTCGAACATACACTCCTGGAACCTCCATCAGCAATTGAAGGTGTTGACTTCATAGGAGTTGGGGAAGAAGTTCTCATGGAATCAACTAATGCTTTCTGTTTTGCTCTACCATTGATTTCAAGGTTCTGAAGCAATTTCTTGCGTGAAATGGAGAGAAAATTGGATGGTGGGGTGGTTTTTGTGATGGTTTCGGATGTGAGAATAATTTTTGTTAGAGAATTGTTAATCAAAGAAATAATATAATCATAAAAATTGAACGAACAAAACAAGAAAGATACAACATATCTAAATCAAATATTGAGTTGAGACTTGTAGCTGTACAAATTTTTAAGATAGATTTTCAATTACTTCTTGATGCTTGAGATTGTCCGTCGTCTATCTCTCAAGATATAGCAACAAGATGATCAACTATAGTAGCACTGTTGCAGAAATCATGAACTATGCCCTTACCTTTGTCTATATCAAGAAATATTCGCAGGCCATCGAAGGGCTCGACCGGTCTGATCATTCACATCACTCATATCATATTAGCTTAAGTTATTTAACAATCACCAAGTTGGGTCTTGTATATAAACATATCCCACATTTGGTACCCATCAACATGTGATATAAACTTTTCATTTTTTTTTCTTCAATACAATTCACAACTAGCCTACTTTGAGCATCAATTTTTCATTCATCACTCACCCGTTTTGAGTGTATGAGATATTGTTGTAAATGTTTCATAGAGTAGAATATAAAATCATAATTTTATTATTCGAAACTCAACCTTTACCCATAGAAAACATACCTCAATGTTTCCAATTTATCATATTTTTTTCTAACAATCCACCACATGAATGAAATTGATGATTTTATCAAAAAGATTTTGGCTCGATTTGGTGATAGACTATACGATCGATAGCTGCATAAGATAGGTAGTTGTCACCCTTTGAACCTTCCCTTGTGAAAGTATATTTACTTTAGTGGCTGCCAATAGATGTGCTGTCCATGGATTGTTCTGTCGTTTTTGTAAGCGATGATATACTTCATACAACTACCTATATGACAAGAGTATTAGTTCTCATGGGTATGTCCATATGGCCACGAACATCGCCTGATTCTGCAAGAGTAAACCTAATAAACATGACCCAAAACCCGAGACTCGAACTAATTTATTCGATTCGAGACCCGGACATAATTGTAGAACTAATGTTTTGATATAATAATTGATTTTTTTTGGACAAAGTTAAAAAGAATTTAAAACCATTTCTAAGTACAAACAACTTGAAACTATGTTTATGGGATATTTCAAAAAGGTTTTAAGTGTTTTCAAAGCCAAATTCAAAAAACCATCCAGGCGTTTTGAAACTCTCCTAGGTGTTTCGATACGGGTCTTTACAGTGGCAAAATGTTTCGATACAACCTTGTCTGTTTCGAAACGGGCTTCAATATGGGTGAGATTTTTACATAGCGTTTCGATACGACCACTACCGTTTCGATACGCCTATGTGGCATTGACCTCAACGGTCGTAAAACCCCAACAGCAATTTCCCAACTACCTTTTAAATGCAAGACATTTCAATACGGGGACAAGCGTTTTGATACGGCTAGGGCGTTCCGAAACGGATACTACATCAGACTGCAACAACTCTTTCTATTTCAAGAGTTTTTCAAAATAAGGTCGGGCGTTACGAAATGAGATGTTCCAGAACTGCATTTATGATGGGTAATAAAGTCTCCAACGGCTCCAATTCAACCCCAACGGCTAGTAACGGTTACAAACTCAATGAGGGGTATAAAAGGGACCTCCAAGCATCAAGTAATGGTTAATGCTTCAATTGTAATACAACATATGATCAAAATGTGTCTTAGTGCCTAATTTTCAATTCCTTGTATAGACAAACACTAGTGAGCCAAAATTGTTATATTTGCTCAAGTGTTTTAGGATTGAGTGAGAGCTTAATTGTGCAAACAAATACCTATTAGAGGGATTTGAGTTTACTTATTTTTATCTCTTTGTAAAGAGGGTTTGATCAAGGCTTTGGGTAGAAAGCTTGATCGGTTTGTAAGGGTTTTCTCCTAAGCCTAGAAAAGGGGATGAATCAATAGTGGATTGATTGAAAATCCTTATTGGGAAGCTAAGGTAGTGGATGTAGACCTTGGTTAGAAGGTTGAACCACTATAAATCATCTTGTCTTTTTCCTTTTTAGCTTCCACACATCTATCACCCAAAATTCCACTTCTTCATCACTTGGCGAGCAAGAACATATGAAGGAATTGAGCACCTTAAAACCCAAAAATTGGTATCAGAGCTTGGGTCAATTGAAGAGGATTAACATCCTATTAAAAAGATCCGATAAGCTCGATCAACTTTTCAAACAACCGGCTCAATGGCGCAATCAATCGACAAACCGACCTTCTTCGACGGAACACACTATGCCCATTGGAAGACAAGGATGAAGTTTCTCATAAAGTCAAAGGATTACAAGCTTTGGGACATAGTACAAGATGGTTCGTTCATGCCTCAACAAAGCAAGGCGGATTGGAGTGCCGATGATCGCAAGTATATGAAGCTTATTTGCAAAGCCTTGCACATCCTTTTTTGTGCTTTTGGCCCCAACATCCATGAGAAGATGTCTTCTTGTGAGAGTGCCAAGTGAGTTTGGGACAAGCTCGAAGTTACATACGAGGGGATAAACGAAGTAAAGGAGACCAAGATCAGGCTCCTCAACCTAGCGTATGAAAACTTCAAGACGGATCCGGAAGAGGACATTGAGAAGATGTTCGATAGGTTCTCCACCATCACCAATGGACTTAAAGCTTATGAAGAAGCCATCTCGGAAGAGAAACTTGTCCAAAATCTCATCTACTCTCTTCTCAAGTCATGGGATTCAAAAAGGATCGCCATCAACGAAGCCAAGAATCTCAAGACTTTGAAGCTTGATGAGCCCATGGAGTCACTTCTCACTCACCAAATTATGAAGAAAAACAAAAAAGAGGAGAAGAAGAGGGAAGAAATTAGAGCTATGGGGGAGAAGAAGCTCAAAGGGCTTGGCTTCAACACAAATGCCATTGCTCTCAAATCCTCCACATGCCATCATGTAGATTCAAGTGAAGAGGAGGATGAAGAAGAAGAGATTGTTCATCTCTTCAAGAAGTGTGCCCCTTACATGAAGAAAGCCTTGAAATAGCTTGAACGAGAATCCAAGAAGAAGAAGAGGGCAAACACTTCAAGCCATAAGAAGAAGGCATATGTGGCTACTTGGAGTGATGAAGACTCCACCGACGATGAACAAGCCAACCTTTGCCTTATGGCCATCAAAGAAGATTCAAGGGTAACTTCTAATTCATTTACTTCATGTTCATATTCTTTTGATGAATTACAAGATGCCTATGACGACTTGGTTTTAGAATTTAAAAATCACATTTTGAAAAACAAGAAAGTGATTTCAAATTTGAAAATTCAAAATGACTTGATTTTTAAAACCAAAATTGAACTTGAAGCAAAACTCCAAGAGTTTGAAAAAATGTTTTGATTTACAAAATTTGCTTCATAAAGTTTAAGAAGAAAAAGATTTGATTTCCAAGGAGCTTGAAAAGAAAAATAATGTTGGAAAATCAAACTTTTATGTAAGACAATCTAGTGCACCTAGATTTGTGAACGGTAAATGTTTTAGAAGTATTGGGTCCCAAAAGGACTAAGTACTTCAACTAAAAAGGATGAAATTGAAAAATGGATTCCTAAGGGGACAAAATTTTGTGCTACTAACGTCTATGGATCCAAAGCAATTTGGATACCAAAAATTACTTGATTGTCTTTTGCTAGGTGTGATGGAGATTGATCAACAAGTCCAAAATTGAGGGCGAGCTCCATGCACACAAGGAAGAACACTTGAAGAAGGAAGATTCACATCCTCCCTTGTGTTCAAGTGTGGTAAAAATCTAGTTTTATTTGTTTAATTTGACTTATTTTTTATTTCAACTAGATTATGAGATATGTTTGCCTAACATTCTATGATGATGCTTTGAGTAAGGGGGAACCGTTTTAAAACCAAAAAATCTCATTTTTGTAATCTTTTTAAACCTCCTAAGTTATTTTGAACTTAATGCCTTTTGAATTCTTTTTGATATAACAAAAAGGGAGAGTTTGGTTTGAAAAATTGTATCTTTAAATGAATAAGAGGGAGCTTTACTCACTTTTCAAATTTTCAACTCTTATTCACATTTTTAAACTTAAAGAGGAAGAATCCCAAACAATTTTTCAAGTTGGTTTTATTATATCAAAAAGGGGAAGATTGTAGAACTAATGTTTTGATATAATAATTGAAAAATGTTTTGGACAAAGTTAAAAAGAATTCAAAACCATTTCTAAGTACAAACAACTTGAAATTATTTTTATGAGATATTCTAAAAAGGTTTTAAGTGTTTTCAAAGCCAATTTCAACAAAACCATCCAGGCGTTTCGAAACGCCCCTAGGTGTTTCGATACAGGTCTTTCTAGTGGCAAAACGTTTCGATACAACCTTGTCTGTTTCGAAACAAGCTTTAATCTGGGTGAGATTTTTGCATAGCGTTTCGATACGACCACTGCTGTTTTGATACGCCTATGTGACATTCCTCAACGGTCATAAAACCCCAACGACTATTTCCCAACTACCTTTTAAATGCATGTCGTTTCGATGCGGCCAAGGGCGTTCCGAAACGGATACTGCATCAAACTGCAATGACTCTTTCTATTTCAAGAGTGTTTTGAAACAGGGTAGGGCGTTGCGAAACGGGATGTTGCAGAATTGCATTTATGGTGTGTAATAAAGTCTCTAACGGCTCCAATTCAACCCTAACGACTAGTAACGACTACAAACTCAAAGAGGAGTATAAAAGGGACCTCCAAGCATCAAGTAATGGTTAATGCTTCAATTGTAATACAACATATGATCAAAATGTGTCTTAGCGCCTAATTGTCAATTCCTTGTATAGACAAACACTAGTGAGCCAAAATTGTTATATTTGCTCAAGTGTTTTAGGACTGGGTGAAAGCTTAATTGTGCAAACAAATACCTATTAGAGGGATTTGAGTTTACTTATTTTTATCTCTTTGTAAAGAGGGTTTGATCAAGGCTTTGGGTAGAAAGCTTGATCGGTTTGTAAGGGTTTCCTCCTAAGCCTAGAAAAGGGGACGAATCAATAGTGGATTGATTGGAAATCCTTAGTGGGAAGCTAAGGTAGTGGATATAGACCTTGGTTAGAAGGTTGAACCACTATAAGTCATCTTGTCTTTATCTTTTTTAGCTTCCACACATTTATCACCCAAAATTCCACTTCTCCACCACTTGGCGAGCAAGAACAGTTGAAGGAATCGAGCACATTAAAACCCAACAATAATGGTTCAAATTCGATCCGAACCCAAATTGAATAGAACCGAACCAAACCCGACCTGATTTTTTGTTGAACTAAATATAAACCCAAACTGAAAGTAACTGAAACCGAAAGCCAACCCAAATCAAAAATAACTCGAACCGAAAGCAATCCGAACCGAATACAACACGAATTGAAAGCTAACCTGAGCAAAAAATTAACTCAAACCGAAAGTAACCTGAACCGAAAATCAACTCGAACAAAAAACAACTCAAATTTAATTTTCTGAAATTTAATCTGAACCAAATATCAACTTGATTTTGACCCGATAATTGAGTCGAGGTGAACGAATAATTTTAGTAATATGATAAATAGTAAACATGTATGTTTTATTCTTCTTTATATCATCTTTTTCCTTTAAAAGACCATCTTTATATCGAATTCGATAGTATTTGATATGAAGGATTATAAAATAAAGTTATTCACTTGTTATTACCCCAAAAGTGTATTAATGTGGTTAACTTTAATTTACATCTCTTAGACGGTAGAGTATAGTTTACTTTAAAAGAAAAGAAATTTTATTTTTTACGAAAACATATTAACATGAAACACAAGTCTCAAATAAAGAATTCTCTTTCAAAAGTGATATTACACTATTATGTCTATTTTTAACAAAAATAATGTTAAAATTTATTATTAAAAAATAAATAAATAAAAATTATTTTTTTTCATCAACAAGGATTGAGTGTATTGGCAAGGTACATTATACTTTCAAAGAGAGAATCTAATTCAAACCTTGGAGACGACAATATTGATAAGGAAAACCACGAATCTCAAACATAGACCATAAAATGGATGTAAACTATACAAAAAAAAAATAAAATCTCTTTTATTCCAATTGTCCATCCAGAATCCAACCATGATCGCAACTTAAAATATGTAAGCTAATATAAATTAATCAAAAACTAAGGAAACTAATCCAAATAAGATTAAAATCACTTGTGTGGATAGATGTCAGAAAACCCACCTTGAATTGTAATGGAATCCAAACATAACCAAACAACAATCTCGTGAACATAAGGTGTTTTTTTTTTGTTTGGACAAAAACTTGTACTCCATAAGGTGTTAAACGTGATGATTAACAAACTAAAAAAATAGTAATATTTGGTACAAACTAAGTTAAAAAAATCAATAAACTGATCTCAAAATAAACATAAATAATGTATGCGTTAAGTGTTCAAAAGTTCTATTTTTATAGCCTTTTTACTCATAAAATTGCTAGACTTAGGCTCATATTAGTTGCATAATTAGCCATTCATGCATATTTGCATTGTTTTCTTGGTGGTCGAGTTTGACTTGATATTTTGCTCAGTTTTTGTGAACAAAAGATGCTGCCGGGAGTTATTTTTATGTTTGCAGAAGTAGTTGCCAGGACAACTGGCACGACAATCATTGACAAGAAAGAGATGTTGCACCAAGTTGCCACGTCAATCATCAACTAGAAGGCAATACCACCCGATTGCCATGACTGTAGCACCTACACTCGATTAGGAGCGTAGAGCGTTACGACGCGCATAAGGAAATTAATTAATACATACTTAATATGTAACACCCTCGACCCGCCCTGGCCGATAGACCGAAACGAACGGATCACACGGGGAATATTGAAGTAAACCAGGAAGGTTTACCTCAATAAACTGCCTTTTTTCTTTTTTTTATCTTGTCTAGATGCAACTTAGATTCATATGTGTACGCACACCAGCAGCGGATTGAACAACAACACATTCGCCCCTCGGTTGTAACCAAACTAACGTTTAGGGACCATTTTGCATATTTGACAAATTATAAGGACTATTACCAAATTCAGGTTACCCTTCTTTAATTAGATTCATTACATGTTTCTTGGTGAAATCTTAGCTCAAAATGAACTTTAGAATCCATCCAATTGCATATAAGGCAAACATGAACCAAAACGTAAGAAATTAAAACTTAGAACAATTAAAAAACATGATCAACGGTCGATCGTTTAGGAACAAAGATTCCCGTATCGGAACGGCCATTTCAAAATTTAGCTGACCATTTTGATACACGTGTTCGTTTCGAAACCACTTAGGCTTGTTTCAGAATGATGGTTCACAGAGGCAAAATGTTTCAGAACAAGCCTTCCCGTTTCGAAATACGAAGGCCATTTCAAGCAACTGTTTCGAAACATGCAAGGGTGTTTCAAAACACCTGGGCCTGCAATTTTTTAAAATGTTGTTTAAACTTTATTCGAACCATCACGATGCAAGTCCAAACATATTAACAACTTAAATATACACCAAGGACAACATATACGAAGCATAAGCAACATCATAGAATCATTCAAAAAAACATAAGCACTAAAGGCATGCTTCCTAAAAGTTAAAAGCACCAAAAGGTCATAATCCAATTTAAAGCATAAACCAAAGCTTAAAGGCCATTTACATGTCCAAAAATGCATCTCAAATTTGCATAAAACCAGAGAATACCAAACTAACAACATTCATTGTATTGGACACCCTCATTGCCCTTATTACACTGGTTCAAGAACACAACATACTTTTACAGAGTGTCTTGATAAAATTCTTTGAATATGCTGCCTTCGAAAGCCTAATTATCTGCATTGATGAACAAGAGAGTATAAGCATACGAGCTTAGTGAGGAATGCTCAAAACCACAACATCATCAATGCACAAAACCGTTTTCACTCTTTTAAAACCAACATGCCTTTCTTGACAAATCATGCACTTTATCATCAAAATCGTGGTATTGAACATCATGCAACATGATTCATATAAAACCATCAATTACACCATTATTACTCATATTCCAAGCCTTCCAAGCATAAACACCATTATGCTAAGCTTAAGCCAAAACATGGATATTTCAAATTATGCAATAACAATATTTTCCACAATACCTCATTTCATTATATTGGCTCACAAGTGATCAACATCAATCACAAAAACATAAATCGGATACACGGATTACCAAGGGTTGTCCCACACCCTTCATACACTCTACCTGCATCTCAAGGTTCACACACGAGAGCATCCATCCATCACTGTGACACCCGTGGTTGAGTATTCAGTACAATCACAACCCCTCAACACCACTCATCGGTAGATGTATAACCCACTAACGAGAGATGGGACACACAAAAGGTTCGTACCCAGAAGATACCCTCAACCATTGCAACCTTAAACAATACTCAATCGTTAGGGGTACTTGGATGGAGTTTTCGGTACAATTACAACCCTTCAACATCCAAGGTGACTTGTTTGTAGTGCACTCAATCCTATAGCCGGCTAACTATATCCGATTTCATTTATAAAAAACTTTATACAACATCACTTGCCAATATAATCCATAACACATGCAAACCTCACTGTTTTTACAAAGCATTCATGATAAGGTATAAATCGAGCATTAAACCATGTTTCAAATCTCATGCATCAACATATGCATACAAGGATCACTTACCTAGTGCATCCTTAAACCACATGGCATCATCAACCTCATTTCATATGTTCAAAAAATGCTTTAAAATAGTAGGTAAATGCAATTAAAATCAAGTGCAACCAAAGGCTCAAAACTAGCATAATCCGAGAGTGAATTTCACTTTACTTACTTCTGAAATTAGTAAAGCGTTTCAGGCCCTTACTAAGTTCCCAAAACCTTTTCTAAAACGTTTCTACGCTAGAAAACCAAGTTCCACTCACAGACTTGCAAAACCACGCTTACCGATGCAACTATCGATATTCTAAAGCCTCCAAAATCGGTTCGTTTGATTCCGGAATATTATCCCATGTTTCCAACACATTAAACAGAGGCCAATGCATCTAAAACACCGACACTCAAAGGAAATCCCGCAGCTCTGCTCTAAAGCACCAAAACACACATCCAAACTAACCGAAAACTCAATCGATTGACCTCTAACTTTAGCCCAACCATTACCCAACACCTCCAACACATTTTAGGCACTAATAAACATCAAAAAACAACCTAAAACAATCCTTATACCTCCAGCAACTCAGATTCCTCAAGAACACCCAAAAATCAACCAAAAACAGTTCAAAAATCAAGAAACTCAAGGATTTTGGGATCTCTATGATTAAGACTCCACTTCAATATGAAAAACCTTTCAAAACTCATTTAGAAACAATCTCAAACTAGCCAAATCAATCAAACTCTAAAAATCACATTAAAATCCATTTTTATCAAGATTTCCATAATTTATCAAACTAACAACAAAACCTCAATCAAAATCATCAATACAAAGTCAAATATCTTCGAAATTTCATTAAAGAACCTAGAGTAGAGGGTTAGCACGAAATTTACCCCCAATCCTTTCTTCTCCTCTAATTTGACAAGATTAGCTTGAAAGAAACTTGGAGAAAATGAAAGAAATCAACAAGGAAAGGAAAGAAATCAAAAGAGGATTTGAGAGTGAAGAAATTTTGGAAAATTGAGAGAAAATGGAAAGTGTTTGGCTGAGTGAAAAAGAGAAAATGAAAATGCTCATCAATTTTTCTTTATCCGATTAACTACAATCTTAATTAAATTAATTAATTAAAAGCCTTCTTAATTTTTAATAAACATTTAAAATGCATGACAAATTAGGGAAAAAGCATAATTTCTATGTAGCTCCCTAAATATTCTAAGATTTTGACTCTTCTTGAAAAACACATTTTCCCCTAACTTTTAAATCTTTACATTTTGGTCACTGCCCAAAATGTATACTTTCGAAATCCCATTTTGTAAAATTGACTTAACCAGCCCCTCAAATATAATTTTAGAAGACTTTAGGAATTTTTATCATATTTTTATCCCATCCCGAACCTTGATTTCTCTAAACCACCTTTTAACAGTTCGAACAACCGACACTGGTTCCACCAGCCAAACCCGACTTGCCAAAACACCTAAGCCCAAAATAGGGGTGTTACAACTCTCCCCCACTTAGGAAATTTCACCCTCGAAATTTTACCTGAAGGAAAAAGATGCGGGAATTGCCTCATCATGTACGCCTTGTTTTCCCACGTGGCATCCTCAACTCTTCGGTGTTGCCACAACACCTTCACAAGCTCAATCGTCTTGCCACAAAGAACTTTTCTACTCGTATCCAAAATTCTCATCGGTTCCTCATCATAGGATAAATTCAGATTCAACTCAATCTCCTCAACTAGCATAACATGCAAAGGATCCGATATATACCTTCGCAACATAGAAACATGAAACACATCATGAATCTTTTCCAACTCAGGAGGCAACCTCAACCGATAAGCCACAGGACCAATCCACTCCACAACCTCATAAGGTGTAATAAACATCGGACTAAGCTTCCCCTTACGTCCGAACCTCATCACCTTCTTTGAAGGCGATACCTTAAGAAACACGCGATCTCCAACTACAAATTCAATCTCTCTACGCTTTAAATCCAGGTAGGACTTCTGACGATCCGATGCAGCCCTCAACCACTCACATATGAGCTTTACTTTCTTAGTTGTTCCCTTGAGCATATCCGTCAAGGAAATAAACTTTTGCCCCGCCTCAGCCCAACGAAGAGGCGTTCTACACTTCCTCCCATACAAGGCCTCATACGGTGCCATGCGTAACCGAGTATCAGTATGCCTTGTTGCGTACCAATTTTAATATTTTCTTCGATGTTTGTCTCTACCGATACGGTATCTCGCGTACCGGTACGGTCGGTATTTAATTCGGTTAAAGTGCTTTACCATGTTTAGGTTCTTTGTGTTTTGATCACTATACGTACATGCATTAATTGAATAAGTAAATGATGTTCGTATGACCTAAGATTTTGCAAACAAGCTCATAGTGTACCTAATTGCAGCAATAAGCTTTTCTAAACGTTTAGTCCATGTGTTTTGGTGAATTTTTAATTTAGTTCTGAATTTCGTATTTTGCTAAATTGAATGCTTATTTGTTATCCCTTTGAGCTGAAATTTTACATGTTGGCATGAAATATTACTAATTAAGCATTGGTAACCTGAAACTTGTATAAGTTCATGTAATTATTTGGATTTGCATTTTGGTCCCTAGAATGCTTGTATTTGCAATTGAATGCCTTATCGATGTTCGTATCGAATGAAAATTGAAACGATGCTTGTATGAACACCATAGATTTTAATAATGCATCTAGATAAGTAAATATATAAAATGGGCCGTAATTCGAGTAAGATAGTTCGAGTTTGCTCCGGTAAACCCAATGTGATCTTCTTGGTTTGGGTCTAACGTCTAGGCCGGGTCAAGGGGGTTACATTTGGTGGTATCAGTGCCAGGTCATAACCTCAGATGAATAGATTTTAATCTGGTTATTTTAAGAAAATGGTAAATGTATTTGTATGTGTCCTGATGTTAATTTCTTATGTTGGGGTTACATTTTTCTTGGATCAGATGCTAAGCATACACCCAAACTATCAGGTTAAAACATCGGTAATGAATTTGATTTTAATGATAAATGATTTATTCAGTAATTACTTTCGAGCATAGTAAGCGTTGTCTGGGTTATTGGTAGTATAAGGAAAGTGATTTCTGATCTTGAGTTGATTTGGTCTTATATCGAGAATAGTTAAGATTAGTCTCTGAACTTGTGTGATGTTATCCTCATTCGTGAGTTCATAGGTGGCGTTGGTCTACTGTTTTGAATGTTGAAAGTAGTTATTACCAATGATGTTGATGATATGGATTTTGAAGACAATGATTTAGTGAAGTGATGAGTACATCGTAAGGTTTCATATGCTTGATCGTAATATCAAGATTCGTAATGTATGCTCGAGAAAGTTTCGGTTGAGATTCTAATGTGAGTTTGGGATTGATTAAGTTGATAAGATTGTGATGTACGCATCATGCAAGAAATTTGATGTTCATGATTGAAACATGACCAATGATGTTGATTGTTAAGGGAAATTTGGTAGTGTCTCTAACGTCATTTTCAAGTAGATGGTCAAGGTATGAAATATGCATAAGGCATTGGATTGACTTTCATCTTCGGAAGTCATAGTGCGCAGCGAAATTTTGGAATCTATTTTTTCTGGTTAAGAAAATGTTGTGTAATCTGCTTTTCATTCTCTATTGCATCGTTTGATGTATTTTGTCTTCATGAAATTATGCATATTAATTGAAGGTAGTTGTTTAAGTGTGTTGAAGTTTTGAAGATTGGAGTTGATTTTTGCAATGGAGTTTGTTCAAGAACGGACCAGATTATGTTTGATGAGATTTTGGCTTATGTGGTAATCCAAGGTTTAAGGATGTCCTTGTTCTGTATGTGTTTGTTGTTTAGGAATTCTTTTCTGGCATGTCTCGAGGGAGTTTTCCATGTTGTCTTATAATTGCAAAGTTTAGTTCGCTATTGAGATGTACCTTGGTGTGGCTCCCGAATCCTTTTTGGTGTCGTGATGGCAGACACTAAGGAAATGTATGAGTTGAGAGTGTGATTGGTTCGTGGATATGTTGGATCAGAAGTTCTATTTTATGAAGCATTTTCGTGGTTGTTAATGATAATGGTGTTTAAGAGTGTTTGGTTTTTATGGGATTTTAGTTTTTTCATGTAGATGGCGAATGCACTAATGACATTCAAGGTTGCGATGAATTGAGTATTCTGTGAATACTTGATTTCGTGAGTAGTAAGAGTAGTGGTATTCTTATGTAAAATGGTACTGAGAAGGATCTTAATCGACAACCAAGAATTCTTTAGCAGTCGTTGTAGCAAAGGGAGTTTTTGTTCCTTATTTGGATAAATGCAAGTTTTGGCATGTTGAAAGGAACATTGGTTCTGAGAATGTTATTAGTAAGTGTGAACAGTTAAACATGCGCGGTATATAAGCACTTATATGTAGATATTTAAATATGTCAGTACATGCATACATTTGGGCATGACAATAGAAGTTTTGCATACATACACATAGACATCTATGAGGGCATATAAGTAATCATACATACATATGTTCACACTTACGAATGACTTTTTGGAGGCCGGTGAGGTAATGATATTGATTCTCAGAAGTTGGAGTTGTGCTAGATTTGAAGCAACCAAGGTTGGTGTCAGAAGCACGTGATTTTCTGGGTTTAGTTGTTTGTTATCGATGTTGTCGAGGAATCTTTTGGGATTGTTGCAACCTTGGTAGAGTTGTGGCAAAATATGTTCTGTTGATTGCGGCATCTAATGGATTCCGTTTAGGATCATAGCTTGAGTTTAGTTTGTTAATTAATTATGGGTTAATAGTCGAATGCGTTTCAAAGGAATATGACAAATTGGACACGGCTAATGTTTTGGAAGGTTATTTAATTAGTTTATCAAATAATAATAATTATGTTTTTGATCACTTTAAAAAAAGAAACATTTTGGTTTTAAAAGTGGTTTTTGTGAATTAAATAGAAAGGGGACACGGGCTAAGAATCTTTAGGGAGTAGTTTCACCCTTTATATTTTGACAAACTCAAATTTCTTTTGTTTTTTTAAAACTACCGATGGATAACATTATTTCTTAAAATTGCGGGTTCTCTAAATTTCCTCTCAACTAAAAATCATTATTTTCATATTTTCTACCTTTCTAAAATGTTTTTCAATGATTAATTGTTTTTCGAACTCATTTTTAATTTATTTTTTCATCCAAATGATTTTTAAACTTGAGTGAATCAGTAGATTTTAATCAACACTAGTTTTCACGTTAGTATACAAGGGGAGTTCATTTTGGTTGTACTCCTATCAAGCAAGGTGAGCTATGGTTTCTTATTATCATTCCACACGCTTTATGACCTTCATAAAGTAAGGTGAGCTATGGTTTCTTATTCGAAGTCAAATTTTATTGTTCAACATCAATGGCTCCTCCTATAAGTAGTGGTACGTTACATCTTTTTTCACATAAAATTTTCTGTTTAATATTCTCTTGGTGTTTATATTTTTATATATTTTCAATTAAAATTTTCTATGCAAAAAGGAATTAATTCATTTGATTTTATTGTTATAATCTTAATAGGGATGCGAGATGACGAATCTTCTACTGCTTTTTGCATCTTCTCCTTCTTTTTTAGGTGAGGTGTAAAGTGATCATAAGTCCTATATTTTATACGCATTCCATCTCATATTATTGATGTTCTTAAGTACATTTTATGCATAATTAGGTGCATACATTATTAACAATATTCTTTGCTTTGCCTTGTTTTTATTGAATATCTTTGATTTGGTAATAAAAGATACTATTTTAGTTTAGTTTTAGTTTCAGGTGCTAGAAGCTGTCAGAAGAAGAGAGGAGTTGAGGAGCTGATGCTGAGGTAACAAGCCAATGAGTTGTACCGAAGCAGCTCAATAGAGTGAGAGATGATGTCGAGTAACTGTCGTCGCCACATCTGCTGCCCAGGGTAGCAACCAAAGGATTTGGTGAATTAGAGTGCGATTGAAAGAGCATAATTTCGTGAGTCCAATGAGCTCAACCAAAGGATGCATTCAATGCAAAAGCTACTTTATGATGAGGAAGACTTCTACTCCAAGAAGGACTCAACCTAGGCTTATGCCCTATATATACCCGACCACACCTTAGACAACTTATAGTCAGTATAACTTAGGTCCCTCTTGTGTTTTCTTGCCGCCACTATGTTCTAAATTCTCTAGGGTTTGGGCTATGTTGTAAAGTAGTTGTGATAACGGTTGTTTAGGTTCAAGTTTGTTTTTGCAATAAATTCAAGGTTTGTTTATTTCATGTTCTTCATTGTTTCCAATTGAGTCGGGAGATTGATTGGGAGCAATCCATTTGTTTGGTATCGAGATAGTCAAACTCACGAAAGAAGTAAGCACGATCTCATTAATATCAGGTGCTGATCAATTCAGCCTAGACATAGGTTAGGGTTTAAGGCGGCTAAAAAGGGATGAACCAAAAGTTGTTGCTTATTGTAAGATTCACGCCGATGGGTATCATCTGCAGTGGGCAACAACAATATTCTGACTTAGACATAAGCGAGATCATTATCGAAGTGTTCTGCCGAGCCTTGAAGGACTATCGAGTTTGTCTCCGAGCCAATCGTTCGTTCCACCCGCCAAGGCAGCGAAAGCGTCGAAGCACCAATCTTCCATCCCCCGCCGAGGCAGCAAAGTCTGGTAGAACAACTTAACTTGTTCAACACAGTTTCACACTACTGAACAGCATAACCTAACCCATTCTATCACCCTGATCTCTTCTATCAAATTACTTGTGTTTATTTATTCTTCACAAACTAAAATTTACTTTTTCATTTAATTTTCCTTGTGCAGGAATTGTGATTCGAATAAGCTATCCAATCCTCGTGGGAGATGATATCTTTTATACTATTACTTGACAAGAGTGTGCACTTGTGCTCCTATTTAGAGAACACCCTAACGCTCTAATAGTTTTTGGCGTCGTTGTCGGGGATTGGAAACGGTAATTTGTTTTTATTTTTTTGCACCTTTATTTTTCCTTTTTTATTCGAATTTTTTTTTTTACAGTTTGCTTGTCTAGTGCATGACCAGAGCAAAACCATCAGGCGAAATCGTTTTCATAGACAAGATCGAACGAAGAGCAAGAGAACTTAAGAAAGAAGCAAGAGAAGCCCTCGAGAAAGCCAATCAAGAAGGAAAATCCGAGGCAGCCATGCCTAACGGCCAAGACGACAACCCTGCCAACGATGCTCGAAACAGGAGGGATGGGCAGCAAGATCCACTGCCTATACAACAGCCAATTCCACCTAGGCAACAGCCGCCAGTTCCGCCCAGGCAGCCACAGTATGTGCGCACCACCAGAGATTATTTGGAGCACGACTTTAGAGGATTTGATCCAACTGTGATAGAGCCTGAAATCAAAGTTGACTACTTTGAGTTAAAGCCCAAGATGTTCAATATGGTAAACACACTAGGCAATTTTAAGGAACTGTCATGGAAGATGCTCGGTAACACTTGAGGGGATTCCTAGACATTTGTAGAGCTTTCAAAATACATGGAGTCCATTAAGACGTGCTCAAGATGAGATTATTTCCCTATTCACCGAAGGATAGGGCAAAGCAGTGGCTGAACAACCAACCGCCGGGGTCATTCAATACTTGGACGGAGTTATGCAAAAACTTCCTAGATCGTTTCAGTCCTTCAAATGTCATCGACAGATTGAGAAACGAGATCACGGCCTTCCGCCAAGGGGATGAAGAACCAATGTATGAAGCTTGGGAGAGATTCCAACAGACGCTAAACAACTGCCCGTTTCATGGTTTCCCATCCTGGACACAAGTGTTGACGTTCTACAATGGAGTAAATCAACCGACACGAATGATGCTCGACGCCTCAGCCAATAGAATCATCTTTGATAGACCACCTGAGGAGGCACTAGAGATTCAGAACAGAATTGCCAAGAATGACTATAAGTTCCTTACAGCCCACCGCAACGGCATAAGGCGGTCGACTGTTGTGAATGAAGTAGAAGCCACTGAATCTGTAAATGCCCACCTGGATAAACTGACAGAGCTGGTAATGAACATGGCCAAAGGGAAAACATATGAGGCCAAGGTTGTAGAGCCATTTTGTGATGAGTGTGGGGGCAACCACGTATCCTCTGAATACAGTGAATCTGCCAACTTAATGGGAACTTACGAGAGGAACAGCAGGCCCAACACCAACACATACAACCCAGGATAGAAGAAGCATTCGAATTTCTCTTGGAGTAACCCCAACACGGCTGCAAATCAAACTCAACAACCAGAAGGATATCAACAGAACCTTTAAAGACAGCCGCCTCAGTAGAAACATAATACGAACAATAACTCACTTGAATCTACTCTACATACTTTCATGTCTCTCACTAGTGATTTTATTGTTCGTACTAATAAATTTATTGATAAGACTGAGTATTTTATGAACAGGACTGAGATGAGGATAAACAACCAAGAGGCTGCAATAAAGAACTTGGAGATCTAGTTTGGGCAGTTCACGGAGATCATAAGCAACATGACAATGGGTGCGTCATCCAATAGCATAGAGATTGCATCCAAACCTATCTATGAGCAGTGTAAAGCGATAACTACAAGAAGTTGGAAACAATTGGATGAGCAGCCAAAGGAAAAGCAGCCAGAATGCCCGTCGTAGCAGCACATGAACAACCCACTAGGGCAGCACAACAAACTTATGCCCAGGTAGATTACGGCAGCCCAAAGATAGATGATCCTGTACCGCCACGGATCAGATTTCCCTCCAAGGAACGCATCCAGAACATTCGTCTGCCGCCGCCCTTCCCTCAAAGGCTTAAACAACAAAAACAAGAGCACCAGTTCAAGATATTTTTTGATATACTCAAGCAGGTGCACATTAACATCCCACTCGTGGAAGTCATACAAAACATGCCCAATTACGCGAAGTATCTGAAGAATATGGTTTCCAAGAGAAGGAGAATTGGGGAATTCGAGACTGTGGTAGTAATAGAAGAATGCATGGAAATGGTGCATAACAAGGTACCGCCCAAGAGGACAGATCCAAGCAGCTTCATCATTCCATGCAAGATAGGCAGCAACCATGACATAAGAGCTCTATGCGACCTAGGATCAACTATAAATCTGATGCCCAAGGCTGTCTTCAACAAATTAGGAATTGGACAAGCAAAACCAACCTCCATCATGCTACAACTTGCTGACCATTCCTTTGTGCAACCGGATGGAAAAGTTGAAAATTTCCTGGTACGAGTGGGCAACTTCATTATTCCATCTATTTTTTTTATCCTAGACTGTGAGGTAGACGAGAACACCTCATCATTCTTGGGCGGCTATTCTTAGCCACAGACAGAACATTCATAGATGTGGAGAATAAGGAACTAATAATGAGGGTGGATAATCAGTATATAAAGATACATGTTTTGCAGCCCACGAAGTCAGCCAAGGGAAAAGAAGTATGCCAACAAACACAAGCCTCCAAGGTCAACCTAGAGACAGGTCAAAGCAACAGCTGCCAGGGCAGAAATCAGAGCAACAAAGATCCCAAGGAGCTGGATAATCCACCTGGACAAAAAGCGAATCACAACCAGCTCAAGAAGTGGTTATGTTTGGGAAATGCAACCCAATGCACTCCCAACATAACTTAATTTATTTTTAATTTCTTTCTTTTTAATTTTATGTTTTAGGATTATATTTAAATTTATTGCAATTAATTTTCCACATTTTTATTTTCAGAATTAATTATATTTAATTTAGTTTTCTTTATTTAGTTTATTATTTTTATTTTCAGGTTTTAGGAATATATAAGCAGGACCAAGAAGAAGTCCAACAAGGAGCTCGCCCACCATGTCATCGAGACAGCTGAAGGCAGCCCACCGCAAAAATGTGTAACGGCTAGAAAATGCTAACGACTAGCTGCCAACGGCTACAGCATAACAGGCATTTAATCTCGTAACACGCGCCGTGAAAATCTTCTCGTTGGAATTTAATGCCGCCACGACATCTCTCGGCAAATCCTATATATATCTCAATATTTCATTCATTTTCTTTACTTTATCTCCTTGTTTAATCTTCTTCTGCATCCTCTTGTTTTCTCAACTATTTTCTATTTTCTAGTGTAATGACGTTTTTTATCGAAAACAAAACTTTATGGTGTGTCCCACTTTTTGAAAGGGATTTGTTAAAAGGGAATTTTCTTCTGAAAAATTGTGTTTTGGAAAACAGTAGAAAATTTGGAGTCGCCACCGGCCACTAAAGTAGGCTGGACACCATAAAAACCAGAGATTCAATTTAAATAGGGTTCGGGAGTTGGTTACGTGTGGGGAAAGGTTAGCACCCCCATCACGCCCAGAAATCGGTACCAAAATACTCGTTGCCTTTAGTATATGGAAATTATTTAAGGTTTAAAATGAATTTAATTAGATGTTATCAAGTGAAAATTTGACTTAAATGGTATGTGCTTTATCAAATCATGGCTTTGTAATTAATTGAGCATATAATTAATAAGGATGACGGTACACCAGGCCATAGACTAAACCGAAATCATATAAGTCTGAATGTCGTGCTAGTTTAGGGTTCGGATCCCGTACGTCACATTTATGCATGATGCAAGCATTTAGGAATGATGTCATAGTATTTCCTTTTTTAATTATTACTTACATAGAGATGGTGAGAATTAACCCGAATAATTGGTCGACATCCATTAAGCTTGGACTGTTTTGACGCAAATATCAGGGTTAATAGATACCTCTCTCTTGTATGTTTTAAATTAATTAATTAACATACCAAATTATTGAAGGTTTCATGAATGACAAGTATAAGATGCTTGTCACAGAAAAACTTGAAGATAAACACACAAAAGCCCACCCAAGGCCATATCCTAAAAGGCTCGAATTATGGGAGACCGATTAGTGGTCTAATTAGATTAGGCGATTCTAATATTACCCTACTTTATTTACGTCTTAAAAACTAGAAGACCCTAATAAATTATGAGTTATCTTGCATTTTATCCATCTAAATTTAATGTTAAATTTATCTTGAAAAAGATTAAGAATGGCTTAACCGATTTAACGGGCTTAACATCTATCCTAATAAGGCAAGGATGAATTTAAGCGAATTAAACCGGTTAAGACCCTAAACTTGATTAAAGCTCTAAACCTAACCGGTTTAATTGTACGAACCATGTCCCTATGAGGCGGGCACACGATTCGACTCAATTAAATCGATCTTCAAAAAGCCTAATTTACCTAGCCCAATCCCACCTAAACTAAGAAAGGCCACAAATCTAACTCTAGCAACCTAAAGCCCTAAAGCTCAAAGCCTAAACTAAAAAGATTCAAAAGCATTCCACATTAGCAATCAAATTAACATACCATTTATTTACTAACACATTTTAAGAAAACCTATGACATATGCATGTACATTTTATAAAAAAAACATATTGTTGTTTTGTTGCATTTCTTAAAAAATGGGTCCTTAAACGAAACCATTCATTATGCTAAAAACGTTCCATTGCAACATTTAAGTTTCACATTTTTTAAAACTAAACATTGCCATATATTACATGCCATGTTTCATATCAAAGAACTCTAAACTACACGTTTTAAGTTTTACAATTTTACATTAAAACCTATACCACATGTATGCCAACATACAACTCACAATATCAAGCAAACACATAATCAAAAATAATCATACATTCCATATACATCACATAAATAAGAGCAAAAACAGGACTGAAACTAAGAAAATAAAAAATGGCTGCGAAATTAAAAATGCTTGAAAAATGAGAAAAGCTGCGAAAATGACCAAATTGAAATAGACGCAAACTACAGGGGAGGGGATGGACAATTGGACCACTGCGAGACTAAACTTTGGACAAAATTGCAAAGGAAAACAAAATCCTAAGGACCTAAGACGCAATTTAAAAATGCAGAAACCCCTAATGCACGAAAGGCACGACGGAGAGGGACCAGAGACTAATTAACCCCTAACCTAAAACCTCAAAACACTATAAAATCCTCCTTTTTACCAACTCGATCCCTTTTTGCCTCTATGAAATCCAGACCCTAAATGAAACCCTCTAACCTAAACGCTCTAAACGCCATTCAGCGCTAATCGCCGTTCGGAAAACTCGAAACGACCCCAAAAGACACCCTTTTCATTCTTTGAAAACCCTAAACGACGACCACAACCCAAAAACAAACTCTCGCCCTCGTTTTTAGAGAAACCAGAAACGAAATCCCCTTTCTTAGAAACGAAAACAGAAAAGAAATAATGGGAAAAAACTATGTGCCTCTCCCTCAACCGACTCACCACGCGAAGCAACTGAAGGGCCGAGATCGTTGTCGCCAAGAGAGAGCAAAAGTTGTTCGAGAAGAGAAAACGAAGAGGTAAAAAGAAAAAAACTTTTGCTTTCTGCATTTTGTTTAGGTGATTCGATGATGAAAAATGCAAGGTGATTACCTCTGAAAGTCTCTTCTGCTTGTATTCCTTTTTGTATTAAAAAAAAGGTCCCTTAGATTTTGGTTTCGATTCGACTTTATAGCCAGAATTACAAGTATTTTTCATTTACATGAAATTGAAATGAAAATACACTATTGGTTCGTGCAAGTTTTGGTCGGATTCATGTGCGGCTCTGCTCTCATATTTTCTATTATTCTTCTGCCAATTTTCCATTTTTGTTTATGTCATGTTTTCATTCTGACTTTTCTTTTTTTCCTTGCATGCGTGGATCGTACGACGGAGACGAGGGCGGGCCTTGATGCTGAGTCGGCCTCAGACATGGCTGTTGTCGCACCAAAACGGTGACGTGCCATCAGGCCACTGGCTCTGGGGGAGTCGAAAGGGTGATCGAGTGAGTTGCACGCGCGCGTGGAAGAGCTAGAGCGCCGTGCGTGCGGTTTGAACTTGCACGTGAGTGATCCCAGGCGTCGCGCGTGAGTGCGTGGTAGATCTGGACGGTTGCCCTGCCTCGATCTTGAGTCGTTGATATGGCTTCGATCGCACGAGGGAGATGGATGTGGCGCTGAAGAGTTCGAGAGGCTTCTAGGGTTTCACCCGAGACTTCATCTAAGTCGTTGATCTCGCTTTGATCCAACGTACGAGATGGGTGCGGCGCTGAAAGGCCCGAGAGGCTCCTAGAGTTTCACCCGAGACTTCATCTGGACTGTTGATGTCGCTTTGATCCAACAGACGAGATGGGTGCGGCGCTGAAAGGTTTGAGAGGCTCCTAGGGCTTCTCTCGTGACTTCATCTGGGCCGTCAAATCTGGATTAGATCTGACGGTAGAAAATTGGCCGCGCAAGCAAAAGATTAAATTAGGGCTAGGGTTTCAACCTTGGGCTTTCTTCTGGCTAAAATTTATTTAATTTTGGCCTTTTAATTGTAAACGGACTGTTAATTTTTAGGGACTTGGGTTTTTATTTATTTAAATTTGGGCCACTTATTATAGTTTAATAAAGATGGGATGTTATTTAGTTGGGCATGTATATATATATATATATTAATCTTTTGGTATTTACAAACTTGTTCCGAAACAATAATAATAATAATAATAATAATAATAATAATAATAATAATAATAATAATAATAATAATAATAATAATAATAATATATGATAATAAAGTAAAATAATATTTGGGGTTTCATAATATAACGTAATAATAATACACACACATATATTTATAACTTCTATTTTTGGGTTTTAATAAAATAGTATAGCATTCATACATAGACTAATTTAAGTTAAACAAAGCTCACTACACAGATGTGCCTTTATTTATAAATAGTGATATCATATAACAAAAAGCCCATTATTTATAAATAAAATAAAATAAATCTACCCGGACAAAATTAGTGATTACAGTTGCCCCTCTCTGCTTATCCTTGTGTAACAAGAATAAAGCAAAGTCCATAAGCATTAATTTTGTCCAACTTCCCTGTTCGGGTGATTTGATTCTCTGAAGCGACAGTGAACAAACAATTTGTTTTCCCGAAACGGCAGGAATAAATTGGGTAGGTCTTCTAGTTTTCTTGCACGAAGAACCTTGAGCTCTTTCGCTCGTAAATCCTGGTGCGGCGAGTTCAAAATCCTTCGCCTGAAGTCTTAAAGCTTTGAGTATCTGTCTCCTTTGCTTTGAAAACTTGATGTGGCGAATTTGAAATCTTCGCCTTGAGCTATGAGTGTCTGTCTCTTCTGCTCGGAAGTTCTGGTAATGGTGAGTTTGAAACTCTTCACCTTGAGCTATGAGTATCTGTCTCTTTTTGCTCGAAAGTCTTGATCATGGTGAGTCTACAATTCTTCACCTTGAGCCACGAGTATCTGCCTCTTTTGCTCTAGAGTCCAGATTATGGTGAGTCTATAATTCTTCACCTTGAGCTATGAGTATCTACCTCTCTTGCTTGGAGAATTTGATGTGGCGTGTCTGAAATCCCTCATCCGGAGTATGTTTTTCATTCTGTTGTTTGTTTCTCTTCTTAGAAGCAAACGATTTCATATATCTGTAAAAAAATGCTATGATGCTATGAGTTAGCATGATCCTAACATAAGTATTCTTAGCTAAACATGATGCATGAATAGGAATACCAAATATAGGTTCAGGGCCACGACTCTTTTTGTTGATTTCTCTTGATTTTTTATTTGTTTCCTTCTTCTTTTCAATATTGATGCTTGTCTCACACTCGAGTTCAATCATCAGATCTTCTGAGATGCCCCTTTGCAGATTCTAACTTTGAGCTCTCTCCTCCAAAGTGCCCTTTCAGGTTTTCACTTTGGTTTTCTTTTTCATTCCTTTACCTTTTCTTTTTCCTTTTTCTTTCTTTTTCTATTCTTTTTCTTTTTCTTTGTTTTCTCTTTCTCTTTTTTTTTTATTTTTCAATTTTAATTTTTCTTTTTTCCTTTTCTTTTTCTTCTTTCTTCCTTTTTTATTTTTCTTTGTAACTGCTCTCGTTTTCGTAATCCTTTTGGTGATGGATTCAAATCTTAATTTGAGCAACGCTCATTCCTTCTTCTCGATGCATGGCCATGATTTGTCTCCTGAAGTTCTTCTCTTTTCAGGGCTCTTGACATATGTCCTTATAACGATCTTTAGTATCGGAACCAGGCTCGCTTTTCGATTACCTGCACTCAAGAGATCAAACCATAGAAATGTTGAGAAATCTTTTGCTTTTAATTTGTTTGTATTAAACTGCCCACATAATTCTTGTGGAAAGAGATGAATGAAGACACTAAATAGTACTTATTAATATATACTTTGAAACTCATGAAAAATTAAAAGTCATGGTAAACATGAAGAGAAAGAAAAGAAAGGAAAGTGATGCAATGTCTGAAGCCTCTGCTATGTGAATGATGGGAAAATCCATCGACTAAGGTAAATCCTTTGCTAAAAGTGCTCCACTAGTATCCTTGAATTCTGAGGGTACCCCTTTGCCAATCGTGTAGTTACCATTATTCCTCAAGGTCACTCTTCTTCGGTTCCTAACTCCCCCTTTGGTTTCAAGATGCCCTTTTCGGGTTTTCATCTTAAACCCCCATTTTCTCCTCTCTTTTTTTGGATACCTAAAGTGCTCTTTTTGGGTTTTCACCCTGGGCATTTATTTCTTGTGAAACGCCCTTTCGGGTTTTCACCTTTGTAACCCCCTTAACCCGGCCCAGACGGATGAACCGAATTAAGAAGTTTACACGAGGAAAACCAAAGTCAACCAGAAAGTCAACCTTGATTAACGACCCTTTTTTTCTTTTTAAACTTGTCTAAATGCATATTAACCCTAGCTATGATCATACATTCAGCATATTCAAAGATCGTGACCATCAGAGAACATTCAGGGACCCAATTGCACAAAATACAACTTTAGGGACTAAACTGTAAATTCTGAAAATTATAAGGACTTAACCCAATTAAAAGTTACCAATATATAATTAATCATATTTCATGCTTCTCTGTCAAATTTCAGCTCAAACGGACATCTCAAACTCATACAATTGCATAAACAAGGTTCAGGACTAAAATGCAAATATTTCGAAACATATAACCAACAATTTCAGTGCCCAACGGTCGAGTGTTTCGGAACAGGGAAGACCCGTTCCGAAACGTGGGACCGTTCCGCAACTGGTACCGAAACAGGGCCGTGCAGTGGCCAGACCGTTCTGGAACAGTTCCTTCCATTTCGGAACGCCCTGGCCATTTCAGGCCCCCGTTCCGATACGGTAGCACCTGTTCCGAAACAGGTCGCCCAGATTGCAGAAAAGTTGCTGGTTTATCACATAATTAACCCATCAAACATGCTCCAAAAGCCACCAAATTTTACCAGCAAGTCATTCAACATACAAGGATCATAATTGCATCAACCAAACATCAACATGGCATCAATTATGAAAATCCCCAATTCTATAGGCATGCATCCTACTTTGAAAACCATTCAAGCATCAATTTACCAAAACCACATCATAAAGGCCAATTACATGTTCCAACATTATTAACATCATAAACCCAACTTAGGGAGTCTAAAACATCTCCCAAAACAACAACATAGGTCCCCCATTGCCAAATGCCAAAAGCTAATAGTGTTTAAGAAACCTTCACCATACTTGAGCTTAGTTCACCACTTGGATGCTTGCCCTCCTTGCTGCCCTCAATGCACTTTAATGCTCTGCATTATTGGTTTAAGAAAAGAGAGAGCGTAAGCAAAAGCTTAGTGAGGAATGCTCATTTAAAACCACACAATAATGCATTTATAAAACACCTTTATAAACCTTACTTCAAAACAACATTTAATCATGCTCATAAGCATTTAAAACAAGCAAATCATGCTTCAAGTTCATATCATGTCATATTGGCAACAAGTGATACATCAACATAAGATCCACACATGGACTTTTAAACACCATTGTGATCTTATAATTTCCAAGGACCACACATGGACTTTTAAACACCATTGTGTCCTTAACATCATCCATGGACTTTTAAACACCATGACAAGGACCACACAAGGACTTTTAAAAACCTTTGTGTCCTTAACAAGAATCTCCCAAGGACTTTTAAACACCTTGGAGTTCTTAAGTAAACAAGGCTTACACAAGGAATTTTAACCACCTTTGTAACCTTAACCAAGAACCAACCATGGACTTTTAAACACCATGTTGTTCTTAAAATTCACAAGATTCACACAAGGACTTTTAACCACCTTTGTGATCTTAACCAAGAGTCAACCATGGACTTTTAACCACCATGTTGCTCTTAAATAAACAAGGCTCACACAAGGACTTTTAACCACCTTTGTGACCTTAACCATCACTTGCCAATATGCATCATTAACCACAATATTCCACTGTTTTAAAGCATTTAACAAAGCCATAAACATCATGCATCTTTAAGCATCAAACCACATTAAAAAAATGTTCAAAAACAAGGATCTCTTACCTTGAGCATCCTTCAACACATGGCTTATAATCTCAGCAAATAAACATGCAAAATATGCTTTCAAAACAGGATTTAAAACATGCAAACAAACCACATTGCATACAACCAATCCATGGTTCATCACCAAGAGAGTTTTTCCGAAAACTTACTCTTGAGCTTAGCTAAGTTGCTTAGACTTAAACTAAGCTCCAAAACCTTCAAAACACTGGTTTCAAAGCTAAAAACCAAAATCCACTCACCGATTCCGTTTCGCCACTTGCCGAAACACCAATCAAGCTTCCGGATCACCACCACTAGGATCCAAAGGTGACTCCCCTGCTTTAAACACATCAAAGCAGAGGATTAATGCATCATCATGCATTAATATCTTCAATGAAAGCACCTAAACTCGCTGCTCTCATCCACACTCCATTTTCGGCCACCAAACACAACCGAAAATGCATCCAAACAACTCCACAATATTACCCAGCCAAGATCCATCAAATCTAAACATCTTTACACAACAATTAACATCCAAAAAGGATCTAACATCATCCTTATACCTCCAGCTATAACAGATCATCAAGATCACTCCAAAAACAACCAAGAACTCAAGCTAAACTTAGGAAATTCAACCTATCCGGGATTGCACTAATTAAACCTCAACTTCTCATCAATTTAACATTCATTTAACATCAAAAAGACACCTCAAATCACTGCTTAAACAAACCATACGAATTTTAACCAAAATCAACCAAATCTTGCATTTAAAAGCCAAGATCAAGAACACAACCTTAAAACCATTTATAAAACACAAATTAAGGATTGAGAGCTTGGGAATTTCAGTAAAGAACTGAGAGTTTAGAGGAGAAGGACGTTCTTACCTCCAAACTTGAGTTTTCTCCCTTTTTGGAACCAAATTCTTGAAAATCCACTTAGCAAATACAAAGGTTTTGTTGAAGAGATTATTGAAGATCAAAAGAGAATTGAAATGAGTTATTTAGGTGACAAAATCAGAAGAAAAGCTCTGGAGAAAAGGTGTTTGGTTTGAGAGAAAAGATGAGAGAAAATGAAAATGGAAATTTGGAAAGTTGGTTAGGAAATGCCAAAATATCTTCCCTCCACTTTTCTTTTATTTAAAACCCATTAATAAATCATTTAATATCTTAGAAAAATCTGGAGAAACTCCCATTGGGTAAATAGCTCCTTAAAGATTCAAAGTTTCAATCCTTTTTAAAACAGTCTCACAGTTTTCGAAAATTACATTTTGGTCACTAGCCAAAATGTCACCCTTCCAAACCTCATTTTGTAAAATTGATTTCACCATACTCTTATACATAATTAAAAGAGGATTTTAAGACATTTTTCCATATTTTTAATGCAACCCGAACTAGGCTTTCCTAAATTCACTTTTATAAATTCGAACCGCACTCCGACCGAACCGGTCCGAATCCCAAAACTCTTAAGCCCAAAACCGGGGCGTTACAACTCTCCCCCCTTAAGAAATTTCGTCCTCGAAATTTACCTGAAGGAAAGAGATACGGAAACTGCTTCAGCATGTCATCCTTTCGTTCCCACGTGGCTTCCTCAACACCACGATGCTTCCACAACACCTTTACCAACTCAATGGTCTTGCCACGAAGAACCTTGCTATCCGAATCCAGAATCTTCACCGGTTCCTCATCATAGGTCAAATCTGGAATCAATTCTACTTCTTCCACAGGCATCACATGCGAAGGATCAGATCTATACTTCCGAAGCAAAGAAACATGAAACACATCATGAATATTTTCCAACTCTTGAGGTAGCCTCAACTTGTACGCAACAGGACCCACACGCTCAATCACCTCGTATGGTCCAATGTACCTAGGGCTCAACTTACCCTTACGGCCAAACCTCATCACCTTTTTCCAAGGCGAAACCTTCAAAAACACACGGTCACCCACCGCATACTCAATCTCCTTACGTTTCAAATCCGCGTAAGACTTTTGCCGATCAGAAGCTGCCTTCAACCGCTCACAAATGAGCTTCACCTTCTCGGTGGTTCCTTTCAACAAAGCCGACATCGAAACCAACTTCTGACCCGTTTCAGCCCAACAAAGAGGAGTCCTACACTTCCTCCCGTACAAAGCCTCATAAGGTGCCATTTGAATACTTGCTTGATAACTATTGTTATAGGCAAACTCCACCAAAGGCAAATGCTTCTCCCAAGAGCCCTGAAACTCAATCACGCAGCACCTCAACATATCCTCCAAAATCTGAATAACACGCTCGGACTGACCATCCGACTGAGGATGATAAGATGTACTGAAATTCAACTGTGTACCCAAAGCTCGATGCAAACACTGCCAGAAACGTGATGTAAACCTCGGATCCCCATCCGACACAATCGACTTAGGCACACCATGCAGCCGCACAATCTCAGCAATGTACAGCTCCGCCAGCTTATCCAAAGAATACGTAGTATGCACAAGCAAGAAATGCGCACACTTCGTCAGGCGATCCACAATCACCCACACCGAATTCTTCTTTGATGGTAACAAGGGTAAACCAGATACAAAATCCATGGTAGTCCTTTCCCACTTCCATTCAGGGATTCTCAACGGTTGCAACAAACCTGAAGGAACCTGATGCTCAGCCTTAACTCGCTGACACACCATACACTTACTCACAAACTCCGCAACATCTTTCTTTAAACCCACCCAATAGTACTCATCACGAAGATCACGATACATCTTAGTACTACCAGGGTGCATAGCAAAAGGACTACTATGACCTTCAGTTAGAATAGCACACCTCAACTCAGCATCATTGGGCACTACTATCCGAATCCCAAAACACAACACACCATCATCATTAAAACAAAAATCCGAAGGCCTACCCTCCGCAATATCCTGAACATGAGGCACCAAGGAATCATCCAGCAACTGCTTTTCCTTGGTCAACTGAACCAAAGATGGTTTCACTTGCAGCTCAGCCACAAGACCACCATCACGCGAAATACTCAAACTGGCAAACATAGCCCTCAACTCAACAGCTACCTTCCTACTCAAGGCATCCGCTACAACATTAGCTTTTCCAGGGTGATACTCAATCGTCAAATCATAATCCTTGAGCAACTCCACCCAACGTCGCTGCCTAAGATTCAACTCCTTCTGAGACATCAGATACTTCAAACTCTTGTGATCCGTGTACACAGTACACTTCTCACCATACAGATAATGTCTCCAGATCTTCAAAGCAAAAACCACCACAGCCAACTCAATATCATGCGTAGGATAATTGCGCTCATGCACCTTCAACTGTCGCGATGCATAAGCCACCACCTTACCCTCTTGCATCAACACACATCCTAAACCAACATAGGACGCATCACTATAGACCACAAACTCTTTCCCTGATTCAGGTTGAACCAAGATAGGAGCTTGCGTCAAAGCTGCCTTAAGCTTCTCAAAAGCCTGCTGTCTCGCTTCCGTCCATTCATACTTAACATCCTTCTGCAACAACTTTGTCAAAGGTGCAGCAATCTTAGAGAATCCATCCACAAACCTCCGGTAGTATCCTGCCAAACCAAGGAAACTACGAACCTCATGAACAGACTTAGGAACCTTCCAATTCATCACCGCCTCAATCTTCTGAGGATCAACACGAATCCCCTCGGCAGAAACCACATGCCCAAGAAACACCACTTCACTTAACCAAAACTCACACTTGCTCAGCTTAGCATAAAGCTGATTCTCCAACAAAGCTTGCAGCACAATCCTCAAATGCTCTTCATGCTCCTCCTCAGTACGCGAGTACACGAGGATATCATCAATGAACACCACAACAAACTTATCCAGGTATTCATGAAACACACGATTCATCATGTCCATGAAAGCTGCATGAGAATTTGTCAAACCAAACGGCATCACAAGGAACTCATAATGCCCATACCTTGTCCTGAAAGCTGTCTTAGGCACATCCACATCCTTTACCTTCAACTGGTAATATCCTGACCTCAAGTCAATCTTAGAGAACACAGCTGCTCCCCGAAATTGATCAAAGAGATCATCAATTCTCGGCAAAGGATACCGATTCTTGATAGTCAACTTGTTCAGCTGACGGTAATCAATGCACATTCTCATAGTGCCATCCTTCTTCTTCACAAACAAGACTGATGCACCCCAAGGTGACACACTCGGCCGAATGAACCCACGATCAAGCAACTCTTGCAACTGCGTCTTTAGCTCCTTCAACTCTTTGGGTGCCATTCTATAAGGGGTAATGGACACAGGAGTTGTATTCTCATACAGCTCAATCCCAAACTTCACCTCGCGTTTAGGAGGTAATCCAGGCAACTCCTCAGGAAACACACCAGGAAACTCTCGCACAGTCCTGATATCTTGCACACGCAACTCCTTAGAACTAGGATTCATCACAAAAGCTAGATAAGCTTCACAACCTTGCCTCAGCATCCGGCTCGCCTCCAACGTAGACACCACATTGGCAAGAAACTTCACATTCTCACCAACCACAACCACCTCATAATCATCCGCAAGCTTCAGCGAAACTCGCTTATTCTCACAATCCACAACAGCTCGATGCTCAGCAAGCCAATCCATACCAAGGATTACATCAAAACCATAGAAAGGCAACTCCATAAGGTCAACATGAAAAACATGATCCTGAACAACCAAAGGACATCTTCTATAAAGCTTTCGAGTCACAACAGTTTCACCAAAAGAACTAGTGACGCGCACACCAACATCGAAAGATTCAACAGGCAAACCAAGCAATTCAGCATGCTCACGCAAAATGTAAGAGTGCGTAGATCCAGAATCAATCAAGGAAAGTAATGATAAGGATTGCAGAGTAAAATTACCTGCGATCACATCCGCGTCATTCCTTCCCTCCCACTGAGCATACACCCTGGCTTGGCCGCCACCCTCAGGTTGAATAGCCACAACATGAGCCACACCCCGACCACCTTCCTCTCTCCGCTGGAAGTTAGCACGGCCGTGCCCACGACCTCTCTGCGGTGCAGCAACAACAGGAGCACGCACTTGGCCACCAGCCAACATAGGACACTCTCTCCTCATGTGATCCGTAAATCCACAGTTCCAGCATGCATTACCAGCTGCCACAACAGGAGCTTGCACCTCCCTCACAGCATGAGGACAATCACGATTCATATGGCCACGTGAACCACATATCCAACATGCACTCGGATCAACTCTAGCGTTGCCTCCCCGAGCAGGCGCACCACAACCTCGCTTAGCTGAGGACTGATACCTCTGATCACGTCCCCTCTTGTTCCGTCCACCACCGGAACTATATTCAGCTGCTCGCTTACCAGCACTTGACCCAGCACTTCTAGCAGATAAACCCAAGTTCATCTCAATATCCTTTGCTCGGCCCACCAGCACATCAAAATCATCATACTCGGTAGCCAGCACATACATCTTAACTTCCGTCACCAAACCATAACAGAACCTTTCACACCTCTCCCGCTCATTCGGAACAAGCTCAGGTGCGTACTGACTGAGTCGAACAAACTGTACTTCATACTCAGCCACAGACATGCTCCCCTGGGTAAGAGACATGAACTCCCTCTTCTTTTCATCCAGGTATCTCACACCTAGATACCTTCTCTTGAACGCGTTCTGAAAGAACGTCCAAGTTACGCCAGCTTCCGCCATCCCAGCAATAGTGGTTGTCCACCACGTGTAAGCATCATCCTGTAGCAAGGATACTACACAGCCCAGCTTTTGCACATCGGTGCAACCCATCATACCCAAGATTCTCTTGGTACCCTCTAACCAAGACTCCGAACCTTCAGCTGACAAACCCCTGAACTCAGTCCCTCCCAGACTGCGCAAACGTTCCAAGGGTAGTCTAACTCCAGCATCTCCCTGATGCACAGCTCCTTGAGCTCCAGCTACCGCTGCTTGAAAAGCTCCAGCAATAGCTTGAATCAACACCGTCATGTCAGGAACAGCTTGCCCCTGACTAGCCTCAGGTCCAGCGACCCCAGCACCAGCTGCAGCTCCAGCTCCTTCACCCCCAGCATCACCACCACCATGTGGAGGAGGTAAATCCACCGCACTTTCAACATTCTCCTCATTCTCATTCTCATTTTGAGCTGTAGCTCGCACATTACTCCTTAACTCTCTACGAGGTGCCATACTCTAACAATGCAATCACAATACAAATAAACAAGTCAGGCCCAGCAAGGTAAGCAATCCAAGTACTCAAGCTCATTTTCACTTAAAAACAATATCATTACATTAGCTTTGATTTGGCAATGGGTACCCACAACATGCTTCATCACAGCATACAACTCAATTGTAACATATTCACAATTCACTCAGCATGCTTTCACCCAACAAGCATACAAAGCATACATACTTTAATCATTCACATAATCATTCCCAATTACTCGAGAACTCAGCTCTGATACCACCAAATGTAACCCCCTTAACCCGGCCCAGACGGATGAACCGAATTAAGAAGTTTACACGGGGAAAACTAAAGTCAACCCGAAAGTCAACCTTGATTAACGACCCTTTTTTTCTTTTTAAACTTGTCTAAGTGAATATTAACCATAGATATGATCATACATTCAGCATATTCAAAGATCATGACCATCAGAGAACATTTAGGGACCCAATTGCACAAAATACAACTTTAGGGACTAAACTGTAAATTCTGAAAATTATAAGGACTTAACCCAATTAAAAGTTACCAATATATAATTAATCATATTTCATGCTTCTCTGTCAAATTTCAGCTCAAATGGACATCTCAAACTCATACAATTGCATAAACAAGGTTCAGGACTAAAATGCAAACATTTCGAAACATATAACCAACAATTTCAGTGCCCAACGGTCGAGTGTTTCGGAACAGGGAAGACCCGTTCCGAAATGCGGGACCGTTCCGCAACTGGTACCCAAACAGGGCCTGGCAGAGGCCGAACCGTTCCGGAACAGTTCCTTCCGTTTCGGGACGCCCAGGCCATTTCAGGCCCCCGTTCCGATACGGTAGCACCTGTTCCGAAACAGGTCGCCTATATTGCAGAAAAGTTTCTGGTTTATCACATAATTAACCCATCAAACATGCTCCAAAAGCCACCAAATTTTACCAGCAAGTCAATCAACATACAAGGATCATAATTGCATCAACCAAACATTAACATGGCATCAATTATGAAAATCCCCAATTCTATAGGCATGCATCCTACTTTGAAAACCATTCAAGCATCAATTTACCAAAACCACATCATAAAGGCCAATTACATGTTCCAACATTATTAACATCATAAATCCAACTTAGGGAGTCTAAAACATCTCCCAAAACAACAACATAGGTCCCCCATTGCCAAATGCCAAAAGCTAATAGTGTTTAAGAAACCTTCACCATACTTGAGCTTAGTTCACCACTTGGATGCTTGCCCTCCTTGCTGCCCTCAATGCACTTAATGCTCTGCATTATTGGTTTAAGAAAAGAGAGAGCGTAAGCAAAAGCTTAGTGAGGAATGCTCATTTAAAACCACACAATAAGGCATTTATAAAACACCTTTATAAACCTTACTTCAAAACAACATTTAATCATGCTCATAACCATTTAAAACAAGCAAATCATGGTTCAAGTTCATATCATGTCATATTGGCAACAAGTGATACATCAACATAAGATCCACACATGGACTTTTAAACACCATTGTGATCTTATAATTTCCAAGGACCACACATGGACTTTTAAACACCATTGTGTCCTTAACATCATCCATGGACTTTTAAACACCATGACAAGGACCACACAAGGACTTTTAAACACCTTTGTGTCCTTAACAAGAATCTCCCAAGGACTGATGTGATCTTGACCAGCACCAATTTTCTTCATGACGTGCTCACATCTTTGACAAACTATCAAGCTCAATCGAAGGGTGTTTTACCTTACTTCATCCTCTGTTTGCTCATTTATGCATTATGTCTTATCATATGATATAATTTATTTGCATGAATTTGCATGAGCAATTCATAGTGGCATAACATCCATTTGCATTAATAAACATGCTGCCCATTAAAGGCATGCATTTCATTTAAAGCATTTAGTTCATTAATACATGTAGTTCATTCAATAAAGCTAGTTCATGAATTAAACTAGCTCCTTTAATTTTTTTGCATGACATATTTAATTATCTTTTCAATTTAGCATGAACATTTGCTTGTTTTGTGTCTAGGTGCATGAAGGGAGACGAACAGTCACAATAAATGCAAGAATTTCAGTCAGAATGTTTTCAACTTCTGGATGCGATAAAGACATGTTAGGGTCTTGAGATCACTTGGAAATTATTCCTCTATCTCTTAGCTTTCCAACGCATTTTGAATCACCTCAATCCGATATCGGGAGCTTGAGATATGATCGATTTACTGAAGACAATGCAGGCTGGAATTTTCATTACGGGAATTTTGTACAAGGATGATTTGGATGAGTTTGAGCCAAGGAAGAGTCCTTTCATCTTCATCCATGAGACATGCAATTTAAGGCTATCTTAATGCTCATATTCAAACTAATTCAAGGCTGAATTCTTATCATCTTTTCAAGGTTGTTCATATTCCACCAAGAACAATGCATTCAAATCTTATTAATTCACCTTTTTAAGGCTGAATTCATCACCTTTGGATGCTGTTCACGTTCTAGCAAGGTGACATGCATTGAAGGCTGAATTATTTCACTTAAAACTACAATTTAGTGATATAAATCAGTATAGAATGGGAAGAGACACTCCAAAGTGGACAACAAGATCATTACAACCATTCAAGGCCTTCATTCAAGTAATTTTATCTCCTAATCAAGCAAAGCAAGGTAGCCCAAGAGTCACTCCTCCTTTTGGACGAAATTGAGGCCACATTCATCTTAAAATATCTAGATTCATCACCATTTGATCTAGAATATTCAGCCAAAGCTTGGAGATAAGAAAGACAAAGCATTCAAGAGCATTACAATGCATTCAAGAGCATTACAATGCATTCAAGTGCATTTGTTTTCATCTTTGTAAACCTTTTCATATGCTGCCCAAAATACTATAAATAGGTAGCTTAGGTTCATTGTAAAGATAGACTTTGATTTTATAAAAACTCCTTTGAAAGGTTGCTTTCATTTTAGTTCTTGCGAGAACTCTATCGGCTTCAAGTTGTGCTTGTAGTCTTCATCCATTCCACTTGTTTATAACGTTGGTTCCTAGCTCCTTTATAGCTAGTGGGTCTCGTTCCATACTCCTACCACTTCGATTCCATACTTTTATATTGTTGGTTCCTAGCTTTCTATAGCTAACGGGTCACAATCCGTCATCCTTACATATCTATATAGTCCACGCCACCTTCACCACCTTCACCATCTTCACCATCAATTTTCCTTTCTTTCATTTTACCCCAAATCCATCACTCTTCCATAACCATCAAACAACATCTACAATACCTTATTCCACCCTTCATTTATCATTATTATCATATTTATCCTTCTTACATCTTTATTTTGCAATTTCAGAGTTCAACCTTTCGGGAATTAAGTTCTTACTAGAATCACGATCAGGCAACTTCGTATATGACTCGGAATCTATAACCGAGATCATATCATTTGGTATCAGAGCGAGCCGATTCAGTAAGAGTATCATTTTCTCTCAATCGGGTTAGTGAAAAAAATAAAAAAATAAAAGTTGAAAAAAAATTCCAAAAAAAAAAATCGAAAAAAAGAAAAAAAACTAGTAAAGGAAAAAGTGTTAAAGAGGGAGGGAATATCTTATTTCTCTTTTCATCTTTACAAAAAAAAAGAAGGGAAAAAGTCATCATTTCAATATTGTGACGTTTCATTTATTTCTTTACCTATTAACACTATTTCTTCTTTGTAGCCACCCTTTTCTCTACCATATCTTCCTATCCAAACCAAGTTCTTTTCAGCCGAATTCTATGAGCCATTTGCAAGCCTTGAGAAAGTTCTTAAAAGGACTTGATTGAGAGCAAGAGTGGAAAAAGGCACGAGAGTACACTAAGGGTAAAAGCCATCCCGAGAGAAACACGAGTGGGAGTGACTTTTCCTTGGAGTGTTGGTGAGTTTTTTTTTTTGGTGAGGTTTTATTCTTTTATTACTAATCATGTCTCGCCGCCACTCGATAGACAATTTTCCCATTGCAGGTGACGGTCAAAACAATGATGGCGCACCAAACTTGCAAACGAAAGCAATGATTCGTGAGTTTTCAAGGCAATTTAGGGAAGAATTGAGAACCCTTTCAAGAAAAGGGAATGCTCCAAAGCACTATGTGGGTTCAATATCTAACTCGAGTCAAAGTCCAAGAAGGAATGACATAGTATCTCAATCAAGAGAGTACATGTCAAAAGAGAAGACTACTTCAATTAAAAGCAACTTACATCCAGATTTTAGATGCTATCGTTGCTTGGGAAAAGGACACCCACCAAGCCAATGTCCTAATCGGAGTGCCACACGATCTTATGGGAGTGAAACATCAAAATGGGGTCTAAGTTCATACAAGAAGAATTCCCCATTACCATTCCACGAAAGAGGAGGACCACCCAACGGAAGTAAGCCCATTGCCGAAACCAGCAAGGGTAAGACTACCGTCAATCCAAATCCTTCCCGTGATATACAATGTTTTAATTGTTTGGGGCATGCTCACATTGCAAGCCAATGTCCGAACCGCAACAACATGCTTCTTCGAGATGATAGAGCAGTTGAATTAGAACAAGAGGAGGTTGAGAATGAAGATGCTGCCATTGAAGAAGACGAATCCGAGCATGACATGGAAGGAGATGTTCTTGTTGTTAAAAGGAGCCTAAGCGTGCAAACCATTGAAGAAGAACATTTTGAGGTGACAAAAACACTTGGAGATGCAACCGTTGGAGTTGAAAAAGAGATTTTGTGTGAGAAAATCATTGAAGTGATTGAAATTGAGGGCATTGAAAAGATTGAGAGAAATGATGAAAATGAGTGCGAGAGTGAAAGAAGCTTTCAAACAAAACAAGAGAGTGAAGAGAGCATTCAAGAAGAATATGATATTGAAGAGAGAATTCAAAACAAACATGAGCATGAGAGAAAAGAATGTGAGGAGAAGGAAGTTTTGATTTCTATTAATCAATTATTTTCTTCTATTCGTTCTTTGAATTTGCAGGTTATTCCGAGAGACATACAAGACGATTCAAGCATCATATCTTTTGAAATTCCAAAAGATGTGTCACTTGAAATTTCAAGGAACGTATTCATTGACATTCCAAGAACACTCCATCCATTCGATGAACCTCGTGAAAGGGAAGTTTCAATGAATCTGATTCTTGAGAATGTCAAGGGTCAAATTCCATTCATGAACTTTTGCGAATCCTCTATGTTCATTCATTTTATTAATGGTGTTTCATGTTCTAACTTAGATTTATTTAGCAGAACATTGATTCATGGAATTGTTCTTGCTTTTGATCATCGATTCAAGGAAAGGAAACGAGCATTATCCAACTATTCAAGATTCCTAATGTGGAAGGGTACAAGGACTAAAGTTGGTGATATCTACCTACTTGAAAGAGTTCAAAAGGCACCACTCTTCACCAGCCAACATGACGAGTTAAGGAGTGAAAGTGGAGTTATCTTTCTTAAGCATGGTGTTGATCCAAAGGAGAAACACAAAAGGACAAGTCCTTTCATCTATGGTCATGACGTTTCAAGCAAAGGAGGAGTCCAAAAGATGAGTCCTTTAACTGAAAGACATGATGAACCAATGGAGTTTTCCAAGAAGAACATCAAGCGTCAACCATCATCCATGAACATTGTTGGGTTTGTTTTCTTTATCTCTTTAAATTTGATTTTCTTTTCTACTAAACCAATTGTCATTGTAGAAAATGAAAGGAGACATCAGTTTGAGAAAGAACTCCACCGGAAGATGAGAGGAGACGAAGAAGATGTTCAATTGCTTGATGTCTTGAATAGTTCCCAAGTGATTTTTCAATTCAAAGACATGAAGCGAGGACTATCCACCTACTCGAAGGACATCATTCGGAAGGGAACAAGAGGAGATGGCGCTCCACAAGACGTTATATTTGTGAAAGGTTTCAGACGTTGTGAGCACAACATCCTTAAATGTTGCAAGAGAATCAACTTCAAATCAAGGGAGCAACATGGAAGCAAAGTTCACAAACGAGAAGATCTTGACCCTAGAGAATGGATACGGTGCAAGACGAAAGTGAAGAAGTTCCCTTCCCAAAGGAAATCAAAATTGTTCCCGCTCATAGCAAGCAACGATTTGGGGACAAATCGCTTTAAAGAGGGAGGGGATGATGTGATCTTGACCAGCACCAATTTTCTTCATGACGTGCTCACATCTTTGACAAACTATCAAGCTCAATCGAAGGGAGTTTTACCTTACTTCATCCTCTATTTGCTCATTTATGCATTATGTCTTATCATATGATATAATTTATTTGCATGAATTTGCATGAGCAATTCATAGTGGCATAACATCCATTTGCATTAATAAACATGCTGCCCATTAAAGGCATGCATTTCATTTAAAGCATTTAGTTCATTAATACATATAGTTCATGCAATAAAGCTGGTTCATTAATTAAACTAGCTCCTTTAATTTTTTTTGCATGACATATTTAATTATCTTTTCAATTTAGCATGAACATTTGCTTGTTTTGTGTCTAGGTGCATGAAGGGAGACGAACAGTCACAATAAATGCAAGAATTTCAGTCAGAATGTTTTCAACTTCTGGATGCGATAAAGACATGTTAGGGTCTTGAGATAACTTGGAAATTATTCCTCTATCTCTTATCTTTCCAACGCATTTTGAATCACCTCAATCCGATATCGGGAGCTTGAGATATGATCGATTTACTGAAGACAATGCAAGCTGGAATTTTCATTACGGGAATTTTGTACAAGGATGATTTGGATGAGTTTGAGCCAAGGAAGAGTCCTTTCATCTTCATCCATGAGACATGCAATTGAAGGCTATCTTAATGCTCATATTCAAACTAATTCAAGGCTGAATTCTTATCATCTTTTCAAGGCTGTTCATATTCCACCAAGAACAATGCATTCAAATCTTATTAATTCACCTTTTAAGGCTGAATTCATCACCTTTGGATGCTGTTCACGTTCTAGCAAGGTGACATGCATTGAAGGCTGAATTATTTCACTTAAAACTACAATTTAGTGATATAAATCAGTATAGAATGGGAAGAGACACTCCAAAGTGGACAGCAAGATCATTACAACCATTCAAGGCCTCCATTCAAGTCATTTTATCTCCTAATCAAGCAAAGCAAGGTAGCACAAGAGTCACTCCTCCTTTTGGACGAAATTGAGGCCATATTCATCTTAAAATATCTAGATTCATCACCATTTGATCTAGAATATTCAGTCAAAGCTTGGAGATAAGAAAGACAATGCATTCAAGTGCATGACAAAGCATTCAAGTGCATTTGTTTTCATCTTTGTAAACCTTTTCATATGCTGCCCAAAATACTATAAATAGGTAGCTTAGGTTAATTGTAAAGATAGACTTTGATTTTATAAAAACTCCTTTGAAAGGTTGCTTTCATTTTAGTTCTTGCGAGAACTCTATCGGCTTCAAGTTGTTCTTGTAGTCTTCATCCATTCCACTTGTTTATAACGTTGGTTCCTAGCTCCTTTATAGCTAGTGGGTCTCGTTCCATACTCCTACCACTTCGATTCCAAACTTTTATATTGTTGGTTCCTAGCTTTCTATAGCTAACGGGTCACAATCCGTCATCCTTACATATCTATATAGTCCATGCCACCTTCACCACCTTCACCATCAATTTTCCTTTCTTTCATTTTACCACAAATCCATCACTCTTCCATAACCATTGTAACGCCCCGGTTTTGGGCTTAGGAGTTTTGGGCGTTGACCGGTTTGGTCAAAGTGCTGTTCGAATCTAAAAAGGTGAAATTAGGAAAGCCTAGCTCGGGTTGCATTAAAAATATGGAAAAATGTTCTAAAATCATATTTAAATATAATTAAGTGAACTGTGAAATCAATTTTGGAAAATGATTTTTGTAAGGGTGACATTTTGGCTTGTGACCAAAATGTAATTTTTGAAAGTTTGGTGACTGTTTTATAAAGGGTTGAAACTTTGAATCTTTCAGGAGCTATTATTCCAAAAGTAGTTTCTCCAGATTTTTCTAAGATATTTTAAGGATTTATTCTGATTTTAAAACATATCAAAAGTGGAGGGAAAGCCATTTTGGCCATTTTGATAACTAACTTCCTATTTTCCTTTCTCTCATTTTCTCTCAACCCAAACACTTTCTTTCTAGAGAATTGTTTCTGATTTTCTCACCTAAATCCCTCCTTTCAACTCTCTTTTGATTCCTAATCAACATATCTACAAAACCTCATCATTTTCTACTTGATTCATCAAGGTTTTTGATTCCAAAAAGAGGAGAAACTCAAGTTTGGAGGTAAGAACGTCCTTCTCCTCTAAACTATCAGTTCTTTACTGAAATTCCTAAGTTTTCAATCCTTAATTGATGTTTTATTAAAGGCTTTTGAGTTGTGAATTGGATCTTGGCTTATAATGCAAGATTTGGTGATTTTTGATGATTTTCGTTTGAGCTGTTAAATCTGTGATTTGAGATGTGTTTTTGATGTTATTTGGACTCTAAATTGATAAGGAATTGAGTTTTGATTAATGCAATCCCAGATAGGTTAAGTTTCCTAAGTTTAGCTTGTGATTCTTGATTGTTCTTGAGGTGATCTTGTGGATCTGATGTTGCTGGAGGTATAAGGATGTTAATAGGTTCTTTTTAGATGTTAAGTGATGTTAATAGATGTTTGGTTTTGATGGTTTATGGCTGGGCTTTGTTGAGAAGTGGTTTGGATGCATTTTCGGTTGTGTTTGGTGGCCGAAAATGGAGTGTGGATGAGAGCAGCGAGTTTAGGTGCTTTCATTGAAGCAATTAATGCATGATGATGCATTAATCCTCTGCTTTGATGTGTTAAAACATGGGAGGCATCTTTGGATCCAAGAGTTGTTGATCCGAAAGCTTGATTTGGTGCTTCGGCAAGAGGCAAAGTGGAATTGGTGAGTGAAATTGGGTTTTCTGCTTTGAAACCAATGTCTTGGGAGCTTAGTTTAAGTCTAAACAACTTTGCTAAGCTCAAGTGTATGTTTTCGGAAATACTCTCTAGTGGTGGCCATGATTTGATTGTTGTGCAATGTGGTTTATTGCATGGTTTAAATTCTGTTTTGAAAGCATGATTTAGCATGGTTAATGCTGTTTTTGTAAGCCATATGTTGAAGGAAGCTCAAGGTAAGAGTTCCTTGTTTTGAACATTGATTAAATGTGGTTTGATGCTTTTAAATGCATGATGAATATGGCTTGGTTTAATGCTTTAAAACAGTGGATAAATTGTTGATAATGATGTATTTTGGCAAGTGATGTTTTGAAAAGGTTAAGGTCACTAAGGTGGTTAAAAGTCCTTGAGTGAGCCTTGTTTACTTAAGAACATCAAGGTGGTTAAAAGTCCTTGGATGATTCTTGCTACGGACACAAAGGTGGTTAAAAGTCCTTGTGTGATCCTTTCCATGGTGTTTAAAAGTCCATGGGGCCAAGGTGTTTAAAAGTCCTTGGGGCCAAGGTGTATAAAAGTCCTTGGGGTGAAACTTGATACGGACACAAAGGTGGTTAAAAGTCCTTGTGTGGTCCATTCCATGGTGGTTAAAAGTCCATGGGACCAAGGTGTTTAAAAGTCCTTGGGGCCAAGGTGTTTAAAAGTCCTTGGGGTGAAAGTTAATGAACTTGTTTTTAAAGAAATGGAATTTATCACTTGTGGCCAATATGACATGTTATGATGTGAAGCATGAGATGCTTGTTTAATGTATGCTTTTGAGCATGTGTAAATGTTGATTTGAAGCATGATTTATAAAGTGTTTTATAAATGCATTATTGAATGGTTTTATTGAGCATTCCTCACTAAGCTTTTGCTTACGCTCTCTTTCGTTTTCTTAAATCAATAATGTAGAACATTAGAGTACTTTGAGGGCAGCAAGGAGGGCAAGCATTCAAGTGAAAGTAAAGCTCAAAGTATGGAGGTTTTATTAAGTACATTTTAGCTTTTGGTAATTTGGCAATGGGGGACCTATGTGTATGTTTTGGGAGAGGTTTTGAACTCCCTAAGTATGCTGAATGTTGTTGAGAATGTTGGTTTTTGAGTTTGGCCTTTACATGCTTGAAATGGAAGTTTATGCTTGAATGGTTTGCTTGTGTAGGAAGCATGCCTATAGATTTGGGGCTTTTCATATATGATGTTATTTTGTTGAATTGTTGATGCATGTATGTCTCATATATGTTGAATTGCATGTTGGTAAAGTTTGGTGGTAATTGGAGCATGATTGGATGTTTAATTGCATGTTTAAGTATGCAATTTGGGGCAATCTGTGCAGGGCGTTTCGGAACAGTGCCTGCCGTTTCGGAACGGGTGCCTTAAACAAGCCCAGGCGTCCGAAACGGGAGAGACCGTTCCGAAACGGTTTGGCTACTGCCAGCCCGTGTTCCAGTACGCATTGCGGAACGGCCCGTGTTTTGAAACGGGTTCTGCCTGTTCCGGAACGGGTGACCGTTGGGGGCTGACATTGGCAGTTAAATGTTTTGAATTGTTTGCGTTTTAGTCCTGAACCTTGTTTGTGCAATTGTAAGAGTTCGGGAAGTCCTTTTGAGCTGAAATTTCACAGGGAAGCATGAAATCTGACTAATTCCAAGTTGGTAACTTTAATTTGGGTTAAGTCCTCCTATTTATCAGAAATTACAATTTGGTCCCTAAAGTTGTAATTTGTTCAATTGGGTCCCTGTTTGATCTCTGATGCTTGTGATCTTTGAGTATGTTGTTGAGTGATCACAATTAGGGTTAATGTGCATCTAGACAAGATTAAAAAGAAAAAAAAGGGGTCGTTAATCAAGGTTGACTTCCGGGTTGACTTTGGTTTTCCCCGTGTGACTTTCTTAATTCGGGTCAACCGTCTAGGCCGGGTTAAGGGGGTTACATTTGGTGGTATCAGAGCTGAGTTCTCGAGTAATTGGGAATGAATGTATGCATGATTGAAGTATGTTTGCCTTGTATGCTTGTTGATCGAAAGCATGTTTAGTGGCTTGTGATTTGGATGCAATTGAGTAGTATGCTGTGATGTAGCATGATGTGGGTACCCATTGCCAAATCGAAGCTAATGAAATGTTGTTGATTTTGAATGAAATTGAGCTTGAATACTTGGATTGCTTACCTTGCTGGGCCTGACTTTGTTTTATTTGCATTGTGATTGCATGGTAATAGTATGGCACCACGTAGAGAGTTACGAGGTAATGTACGAGCTGCGGCTCCTAATGAGATCGAGAATGAGGAAAACACAGGTAGTGCGGTGTTACCTCCTCCTCCACCTGGTGGTGGTGGTGCTGAGAGAGAAAGAGCTGAAGCTGTAGCTGGTGCTGGAGCTGCTGGACCAGAGGTTGGTCAGGGGCAAGCTATGCCTGATATGTCTATGTTGGTACAAGCTATTGCGGGTGCTTTTCGAGCAGCAGTAGCTGGAGCTCAAGGAGCTGGGCATCAGGGAGATGCTGGAGTTAGACTACCTTTGGAGCATCTGCGCAGTCTTGGTGGGACTGAGTTCAGGGGTATGTCAGCTGAGAGTTCTGAAGCTTGGCTAGAGAGTACCAAGCGAATCTTGGGTCAGATGAGCTGCACGGATGTGCAAAAGCTGGGTTGTGTGGTGTCCTTGCTGCAGGACGATGCGTATACGTGGTGGACGACCACTATAGCTGGAATGGTTGAAGCTGATGTGACTTGGACATTCTTTCAGAATGTGTTCAAGCGGGGATATCTAGGAGTGAGATATCTTGATGAGAAGAAGCGTGAATTCATGTCTCTTACCCAAGGGAGCATGAGTGTGGCTGAGTATGAGGTGTAGTTTGTGCGACTCAGTCAATATGCACCTGAGCTGATACCTGATGAGCAGGCAAGGTGCGAGAGGTTCCGTTATGGTCTTGTGACGGATGTGAAAATGTATGCGCTGGCCACCGAGTATGATGATTTTGATGTGTTGGTGGGCCGAGCCAAGGACATTGAGATGAACTTTGGTTTATCTGCGAAAGGTGCTGGAGCAAGTTCTGGCAAGAGGGCTGCTGATTTTAGTTCCGGAGGTGGACGGAACAAGAGGGGACGTGATCAGAAGTATCAGTCCTCAGCTAAGAGAGGTGGTGGTGCACCTGCTAGAGGAGGCAACGCTAGAGCTGATCCTAGTGCTTGTTGGATCTGTGGTACACGTGGTCACATGAAGCGTGACTGTCCTCGTGCTGTGAGAGAGGTGCAAGCTCCTGTAGCGGCAGCTGGTAATGGATGCTGGAATTGTGGATCCGCAGACCACTTGAGGCGAGATTGTCCTAGGTTGGCTGGTGATCAGGTGCGTGCTCCTGCTGTTGCTGCACCGCAGAGAGGTCGTGGGCGCGGCCGTGGTAATTTCCAGAGGCGAGAGGAAGGTGGTCGTGGAGTAGCCCATGTTGTGGCTATTCAGCCTGAAGGTGGAGGCCAAGCTAGGGTGTATGCTCAGCGTGAGGGAAGGAATGATGCGGATGTGATTGCAGGTACCTTTACTTTGCAATCCTTGTCATTTCTTTCTTTGATTGATTCTGGATCTACGCATTCATACATTTTGCGTGAGCATGCTGAATTGCTTGGTTTGCCTGTTGAGTCTTTGGATGTTGGTGTTCATGTCACTAGTTCTTTTGGTGAAACTGTTGTGACTCGAAAGCTTTATAGAAGGTGTCCCTTGGTTGTTCAAGAACATGTTTTTCATGTTGATCTTATGGAGTTGCCGTTTTATGGTTTTGATGTGATCTTTGGTATGGATTGGCTTGCTGAGCATCGTGCTGTGGTGGATTGTGAAAATAAGCGAGTTTCGCTGAAGCTTGCGGATGATTATGAAGTTGTTGTGGTTGGCGAGAATGTGAAGTTTCTTGCCAATGTGGTGTCTACCTTGGAGGCGAGCAGGATGCTGAGGCAAGGTTGCGAAGCTTATCTAGCTTTTGTGATGAATCCTAGCTCTAAGGAGTTGAGGGTGCAAGATATCCGAGTTGTGAAGGAGTTTCCTGGTGTTTTTCCTGAGGAGTTGCCTGGTTTACCTCCTAATCGCGAGGTGGAGTTTGGAATTGAGCTGTATGAGAATACAACTCCTGTGTTCATTACTCCCTATAGAATGGCACCTAAGAAGCTGAAGGAGCTGAAGACGCAGTTGCAAGAGTTGCTTGATCGTGGTTTCATCCGGCCGAGTGTGTCACCTTGGGGAGCACCGGTCTTGTTTGTGAAGAAGAAAGATGGCACTATGAGAATGTGCATTGATTATCGTCAGCTGAACAAGTTGACTATCAAGAATCGGTATCCTTTGCCGAGGATTGATGATCTCTTTGATCAATTTCGGGGAGCTGCTGTGTTCTCTAAGATTGACTTGAGGTCAGGGTATTATCAGTTGAAGGTGAAGGATGTGGATGTGCCTAAGACATCTTTCAAGACAAGGTATGGGCATTATGAGTTCCTTGTGATGCCGTTTGGTTTGACAAATGCTCCTGCTGCTTTCATGGATATGATGAACCGTGTGTTTCATGAATACCTGGACAAGTTCGTGGTGGTGTTCATTGATGATATTCTCGTGTACTCGCGTACCGAGGAGGAGCACGAAGAGCATTTGAGGATTGTTTTGCAAGCCTTGTTGGAGAATCAGCTTTATGCTAAGCTGAGCAAGTGTGAGTTCTGGATTAAGGAGGTGGTGCTTCTTGGGCATGTGGTCTCAGCTGAGGGGATTCGTGTTGATCCTCAGAAGATTGAGGCGGTGATGAACTGGAAAGTTCCTAAGTCTGTTCATGAGATCCGTAGTTTCCTTGGTTTGGCGGGATACTACCGAAGGTTTGTGGATGGTTTTTCCAAGATTGCTGCTCCTTTGACGAAGCTGTTGCAAAAGGATGTTAAGTATGAGTGGACGGAAGTGAGACAGCAGGCTTTTGAGAAGCTTAAGGCGGCTTTGACGCAAGCTCCTATCTTGGTTCAGCCTGAATCAGGGAAAGAGTTTGTGGTCTATAGTGATGCATCCTATGTTGGTTTGGGATGTGTGCTGATGCAAGAGGGTAAGGTGGTGGCTTATGCATCGCGGCAGTTGAAAGTGCATGAGCGCAATTACCCTACGCATGATATTGAGCTGGCTGCCGTGGTTTTTGCTCTGAAGATCTGGAGACATTATCTGTATGGTGAGAAGTGTACTGTGTACACGGATCACAAGAGTTTGAGGTATCTGATGTCTCAGAAGGAGTTGAATCTTAGGCAGCGGCGTTGGTTGGAGTTGCTCAAGGATTATGATCTGACGATTGAGTATCATCCTGGAAAAGCTAATGTTGTTGCAGATGCCTTGAGTAGGAAGGTAGCTGTTGAGCTGAGGGCTATGTTTGCTAGCTTGAGCATATCGCGAGATGGTGGTCTTGTTGCTGAGTTGCAAGTGAAACCATCTTTGGTTCAGTTGATCAAGGAAAAGCAGTTGCTGGATGATTCCTTGGTGTCTCATGTTCAGGATATCGCGGAGGGTAGACCTTCGAATTTCTACTTTAATGATGATGGTGTGTTGTGTTTTGGGAGTCGGATAGTAGTGCCTGCTGATGCTGAGTTGAGGCGTGCTATTCTGACTGAAGGTCATAGTAGTCCTTTTGCTATGCACCCTGGTAGTACTAAGATGTATCGTGATCTTCGTGATGAGTACTATTGGGTGGGTTTGAAGAAGGATGTTGCAGAGTTTGTGAGCTAGTGTTTGGTGTGTCAGCGAGTTAAGGCTGAACATCAGGTTCCTTCAGGGTTGTTGCAACCGTTGAAAATCCCTGAATGGAAGTAGGAGAGGGTTACCATGGATTTTGTATCTGGTTTACCTTTGTCTCCTTCGAAGAAGAATTCTATTTGGGTGATTGTGGATCGCCTGACGAAGTGTGCGCATTTCTTGCCTGTGCATACTACGTTTTCTTTGGATAAGCTGGCAGAGCTGTACATTGCTGAGATTGTGCGGCTGCATGGTGTGCCTAAGTCGATTGTGTCGGATAGGGATCCGAGGTTCACATCGCGTTTCTGGCAGTGTTTGCATCAAGCTCTGGGTACAAGGTTGCATTTCAGTACATCCTATCATCCTCAGTCGGATGGTCAGTCTGAGCGGGTTATCCAGATCTTGGAGGATATGTTGAGGTGCTGCGTGATTGAGTTCCAAGGTTCTTGGGAGAAGCATCTGCCTTTGGTTGAGTTCGCTTATAACAATAGTTATCAGGCGAGTATACAGATGGCACCTTATGAGGCTTTGTACGGGAGGAAGTGTAGGACTCCTCTTTGTTGGGCTGAAACTGGTCAAAAGTTGGTTTCGATGCCGGCTTTGTTGAAAGGGACCACCGAGAAAGTAAAGCTCATTTGTGAGCGGTTGAAGGCAGCCTCTGATCGGCAAAAGTCTTACGCGGATTTGAAGCGTAAGGAAATAGAGTATGCGGTGGGTGACCGTGTGTTCTTGAAGGTTTCGTCTTGGAAGAAGGTGATGAGGTTTGGCCGGAAGGGTAAGTTGAGCCCTAGGTACATTGGACCATACGAGGTGGTTGAGCGTGTAGGTCCTGTTGCGTATCGGTTGAGGTTACCTCAAGAGTTGGAGAAGATTCATGATGTGTTCCATTTTTCTATGCTCCGGAAGTATAGATCTGATCCTTCACATGTGATGCCTGTGGAGGAAGTGGTTTTGAATCCAGATTTGACCTATGATGAGGAACCGGTGAAGGTTCTGGATTCGGATAGCAAGGTTCTTCGTGGCAAGACCATTGAGTTGGTGAAGGTGCTGTGGAAGCATCGAGGTGCTGAGGAAGCCACGTGGGAGCGGGAGGAAGACATGCTGAAGCAGTTTCCTTATCTCTTTCCTTCAGGTAAATTTTGAGGACGAAATTTCTTAAGGGGGGGAGAGTTGTAACGCCCCGGTTTAGGGCTTAGGAGTTTTGGGCGTTGACCGGTTTGGTCAAAGTGTTGTTCGAATCTAAAAAGGTGAAATTAGGAAAGCCTAGTTTGGGTTGCATTAAAAATATGGAAAAATGTTCTAAAATCATCTTTTAATATAATTAAGTGAACTGTGAAATCAATTTTGGAAAATGAGTTTTGGAAGGGTGACATTTTGGCTAGTGACCAAAATGTAATTTTTGAAAGTTTGGTGACTGTTTTATAAAGGGTTGAAACTTTGAATCTTTAAGGAGCTATTATTCCGAAAGTAGTTTCTCCAGATTTTTCTAAGATATTTTAAGGATTTATTCTGATTTTAAAACATATCAAAAGTGGAGGGAAAGCCATTTTGGCCATTTTGATAACTAACTTCCTATTTTCCTTTCTCTCATTTTCTCTCAACCCAAACACTTTCTTTCCAGAGAATTGTTTCTGATTTTCTCACCTAAATCCCTCCTTTCAACTCTCTTTTGATTCCTAATCAACATATCTACAAAACCTCATCATTTGCTACTTGATTCATCAAGGTTTTTGATTCCAAAAAGAGGAGAAACTCAAGTTTGGAGGTAAGAACGTCCTTCTCCTCTAAACTATCAGTTCTTTACTGAAATTCCTAAGTTTTCAATCCTTAATTGATGTTTTATTAAAGGCTTTTGAGTTGTGAATTGGATCTTGGCTTATAATGCAAGATTTGGTGATTTTTGATGATTTTCGTTTGAGCTGTTAAATCTATGATTTGAGATGTGTTTTTGATGTTATTTGGACTCTAAATTGATAAGGAATTGAGTTTTGATTAATGCAATCCCGGATAGGTTGAGTTTCCTAAGTTTAGCTTGTGATTCTTGATTGTTTTTGAGGTGATCTTGTGGATCTGATGTTGCTGGAGGTATAAGGATGTTAATAGGTTCTTTTCAGATGTTAAGTGATGTTAATAGATGTTTGGTTTTGATGGTTTGTGGCTGGGTTTTGTTGAGAAGTGGTTTGGATGCATTTTCGGTTGTGTTTGGTGGCCGAAAATGGAGTGTGGATGAGAGCAGCGAGTTTAGGTGCTTTCATTGAAGCAATTAATGCATGATGATGCATTAATCCTCTGCTTTGATGTGTTAAAACAGGGGAGGCATCTTTGGATCCAAGAGTTGTTGATCCGGAAGCTTGATTTGGTGCTTCGGCAAGAGGCGAAGTGGAATTGGTGAGTGAAATTGGGTTTTCGGCTTTGAAACCAATGTCTTGGGAGCTTAGTTTAAGTCTAAACAACTTTGCTAAGCTCAAGTGTAAGTTTTCGGAAATACTCTCTAGTGGTGGCCATGATTTGATTGTTGTGCAATGTGGTTTATTGCATGGTTTAAATTGTGTTTTGAAAGCATGATTTAGCATGGTTAATGCTGTTTTTGTAAGCCATATGTTGAAGGAAGCTCAAGGTAAGAGTTCCTTGTTTTGAACATTGATTAAATGTGGTTTGATGCTTTTAAATGCATGATGAATATGGCTTGGTTTAATGCTTTAAAACAGTGGATAAATTGTTGATAATGATGTATATTGGCAAGTGATGTTTTGAAAAGGTTAAGGTCACTAAGGTGGTTAAAAGTCCTTGAGTGAGCCTTGTTTACTTAAGAACATCAAGGTGGTTAAAAGTCCTTGGATGATTCTTGCTACGGACACAAAGGTGGTTAAAAGTCCTTGTGTGATCCTTTCCATGGTGTTTAAAAGTCCATGGGGCCAAGGTGTTTAAAAGTCCTTGGGGCCAAGGTGTTTAAAAGTCCTTGGGATGAAACTTGATACGGACACAAAGGTGGTTAAAAGTCCTTGTGTGGTCCATTCTATGGTGGTTAAAAGTCCATGGGGCCAAGGTGTTTAAAAGTCCTTGGGGCCAAGGTGTTTAAAAGTCCTTGGGGTGAAAGTTAATGAACTTGTTTTTAAAGAAATGGAATTTATCACTTGTGGCCAATATGACATGTTATGATGTGAAGCATGAGATGCTTGTTTAAAGTATGCTTTTGAGCATGTGTAAATGTTGATTTGAAGCATGATTTATAAAGTGTTTTATAAATGCATTATTGAATGGTTTTATTGAGCATTCCTCACTAAGCTTTTGCTTACACTCTCTTTCGTTTTCTTAAATCAATAATGCAGAACATTAGAGTACTTTGAGGGCAGCAAGGAGGGCAAGCATTCAAGTGAAAGTAAAGCTCAAAGTATGGAGGTTTTATTAAGTACATTTTAGCTTTTGGTAATTTGGCAATGGGGGACCTATGTGTATGTTTTGGGAAAGGTTTTGAACTCCCTAAGTATGTTGAATGTTTTTGAGAATGTTGGTTTTTGAGTTTGGCCTTTACATGCTTGAAATGGAAGTTTATGCTTGAATGGTTTGCTTGTGTAGGAAGCATGCCTATAGATTTGGGGCTTTTCATATATGATGTTATTTTGTTGAATTGTTGATGCATGTATGTCTCATATATGTTGAATTGCATGTTGGTAAAGTTTTGTGGTAATTGGAGCATGATTGGATGTTTAATTGCATGTTTAAGTATGCAATTTGAGGAATTATGTGCAGGGCGTTTCGGAACAGTGCCTGGCGTTTCGGAACGGGTGCCTTAAACAAGCCCAGGCGTCCGAAACGGGAGAGACCGTTCCGAAACGGTTTGGCTACTGCCAGCCCGTGTTCCGGTACGCGTTGCGGAACGGCCCGTGTTTCGAAACGGGTTCTGCCTGTTCCGAAACGGGTGACCGTTGGGGGCTGACATTGGCAGTTAAATGTTTTGAATTGTTTGCGTTTTAGTCCTGAACCTTGTTTGTGCAATTGTAAGAGTTCGAGAAGTCATTTTGAGCTGAAATTTCACAGGGAAGCATGAAATCTGACTAATTCCAAGTTGGTAACTTTAATTTGGGTTAAGTCCTCCTATTTATCAGAAATTACAATTTGGTCCCTAAAGTTGTAATTTGTTCAATTGGATCCCTATTTGATCTCTGATGCTTGTGATCTTTGAGTATGTTGTTGAGTGATCACAATTAGGGTTAATGTGCATCTAGACAAGATTAAAAAGAAAAAAAGGGTCGTTAATCAAGGTTGACTTCCGGGTTGACTTTGGTTTTCCCCGTGTGACTTTCTTAATTCGGGTCAACCGTCTAGGCCGGGTTAAGGGGGTTACAACCATCAAACAACATCTACAATCCCTTATTCCACCCTTCATTTATCATTATTATCATACTTATCCTTCTTACATCTTTATTTTGCAATTTCAGAGTTCAAGCTTTCGGGAATTAAGTTCTTACTAGAATCACGATCGGGCAACTTCGTATATGACTCGGAATCCATAACCGAGATCATATCAAGGACTTTTAAACACCTTGGAGTTCTTAAGTAAACAAGGCTTACACAAGGAATTTTAACCACCTTTGTAACCTTAACCAAGAACCAACCAAGGACTTTTAAACACCATGTTGTTCTTAAAATTCACAAGATTCACACAAGGACTTTTAACCACCTTTGTGATCTTAACAAAGAGCCAACCATGGACTTTTAACCACCATGTTGCTCTTAAATAAACAAGGCTCACACAAGGACTTTTAACCACCTTTGTGACCTTAACCATCACTTGCCAATCTTCATCATTAACCACAATATTCCACTGTTTTAAAGCATTGAACAAAGCCATAAACATCATGCATCTTTAAGCATCAAACCACATTAAAACAATGTTCAAAAACAAGGATCTCTTACCTTGAGCATCCTTCAACACATGGCTTATAATCTCAGCAAATAAACATGCTAAATATGCTTTCAAAACAGGATTTAAAACATGCAAACAAACCACATTGCATACAACCAATCCATGGTTCATCACCAAGAGAGTTTTTCTGAAAACTTACTCTTGAGCTTAGCTAAGTTGCTTAGACTTAAACTAAGCTCCCAAACCTTCAAAACACTGGTTTCAAAGCTGAAAACCAAAATCCACTCACCGATTCCGTTTCGCCACTTGCCGAAACACCAATCAAGCTTCCGGATCACCACCATTAGGATCCAAAGGTGACTCCCCAGTTTTAAACACATCAAAGAAGAGGATTAATGCATCATCATGCATTAATATCTTCAATGAAAGAACCTAAACTCGCTGCTCTCATCCACACTCCATTTTCGGCCACGAAACACAACCGAAAATGCATCCAAACAACTCCACAACATTACCCAGCCAAGATCCATCAAATCTAAACATCTTTACACATCAATTAACATCCAAAAAGGATCTAACATCATCCTTATACCTCCAGCTATAACAGATCATCAAGATCACTCCAAAAACAACCAAGAACTCAAGCTAAACTTAGGAAATTCAACCTATCCGGGATTGCACTAATTAAACCTCAACTTCTCATCAATTTAACATTCATTTAACATCAAAAAGACATCTCAAATCACTGCCCAAACAGATCACACGAATTTTAACCAAAATCAACCAAATCTTGCATTTAAAAGCCAAGATCAAGAACACAACCTTAAAACCATTTATAAAACACAAATTAAGGATTGAGAACTTGGTAATTTCAGTAAAGAACTGAGAGTTTAGAGGAGAAGGACGTTCTTACCTCCAAACTTGAGTTTTCTCCCTTTTTGGAACCAAATTCTTGAAAATCCACTTAGCAAATACAAAGGTTTTGTTGAAGAGATGATTGAAGATCAAAAGAGTATTGAAATGAGTTATTTAGGTGAAAAAATCAGAAGAAAAGCTCTGGAGAAAAGGTGTTTGGTTTGAGAGAAAAGATGAGAGAAAATGAAAATGGAAATTTGGAAAGTTAGTTAGGAAATGCCAAAATATCTTCCCTCCACTTTTCTTTTATTTAAAACCCATTAATAAATCATTTAATATCTTAGAAAAATCTGGAGAAACTCCCATTGGGTAAATAGCTCCTTAAAGATTCAAAGTTTCAATCCTTTTTAAAACAGTCTCACAGTTTTCGAAAATTACATTTTGGTCACTAGCCAAAATGTCACCCTTCCAAACCTCATTTTGTAAAATTGATTTCACCATAATCTTATACATAATAAAAGAGGATTTTAAGACATTTTTCCATATTTTTAATGCAACCCGAACTAGACTTTCCTAAATTCACTTTTATAAATTCGAACCGCACTCCGACCGAACCGGTCCGAATCCCAAAACTTCTAAGCCCAAAACTGGGGCGTTACAACCTTAGTTTTTCTTCTTCTTTTTTCACACATAGTATCTCTTGACCAAATTCCAATTCACTGGATTTCTCAGCTCCTTCCCATCCATCTCTGTTAGGATCAATGCTCCCCCGAAAAAGGCCTTTTTAACCACATAAGGTCCTTCCCAATTCGGCATCCACTTTCCACGAAAATCTCTTTGGGTGGTCAAAACCCTTTGAAGTACTAACTCTCTTTCTCGGAACTCCCTGAGACGAACTTTCTTGTTATTAGCTTGCATCATTCTTTTCTGATACATCTGACCATGGCAAATGGCTTTTAATCGTTTATCCTCAATGAGGTTCAGCTGATCGAACCGAGCTTGTACCTATTGAGCCTCTTCCAACTTCACTTCATGCAAGATTCTAAGTGACGAGATTTCTACTTCCATGGGTAGTACTGCTTCTGTGCCATAAACCAAAGAGTATGTCGTTGCTCCGATCAAGGTACATATAGACGTTCGGTAGGCAAAAAGAGCAAACGACAACTTATCATGCCAATCTCTGAACGTATCTATAGTCTTGGTGATAATCTTCTTAATGTTCTTGTTTGCTGCTTCTACTACCCCATTCATCTTTGGGCGATAAGCGGTGGAGTTATGATGCTTTATTTTGAATTGCCCGTATACCTCATCCATCATTGCATTATTCAAATTGGAAGCATTGTCAGTAATAATTCTCTCTGGCAACCCTTAACGACAAATGATCTCCTTTTTCAAGAACTTTCACATTGTGTCCCTAGTAACATTGGCGTAAGAGACGACTTCCACCCATTTAGTGAAGTAGTCAATGACAACGAGGATAAAGCGGTGTCCATTGGATGCCTTAGAGTGGATTTGAACAATAACATACATTCCCCACACGGTAAAGGGCTAGGGTGAGTTCATGTATGTAAAGGTAACGATGGAGAATGTATCTTGTCGGCATATATCTGACATTTATGACACTTCTTGGCATAATCAATGCAATCTCCTTCCATGGTTGACCAAAAGTACTCGTATCTCATGATTTTCTGGGCCATTGAGAAACGGTTGGCATGTGTTCCACACAACCAATCATGAACTTCTACTAAAATGCTCTTGGCTTCTCGAGCGTTAACACACCTCAATAGTATTTGGTCTTTCCCTCTTTTGTACAAGATTTCCCCATCTAGGACGTATCCTGCTGCCATTCTTCTTATGGTTCTTTTGTCATTTTCGTTAGCATCCTTGGGGTATGCTTGGAACTTAATGTACTATAAGATGTCATGATACCACAGATTGCCATCTGTCTCTTCCTCTAGGTTATAACAGTGGGCTGGTACCTCAAACGTTTGCATCTTAACCAGTCTCATCTCTGCTTCTAATCTCGCTTTGAATGTAGGAGCCAAAGTCGCTAGAGCATTTGCCATCTGGTTATCTTCTCTCGGGTGATGAGTGAAACTAATCTTTTAAAAATTCTTGATTAGTTTTTGGACCAGGTCATAATACTTGATTAGCTTCGGGTCATAATACTAATCTTTTAAAAATTCTTTCAATGGCTGCGCGCAACCCGATAATGCAAGCTTCATACTCAGCCATATTGTTGATGTAGAAGAATTCCAACCTACTGGTGAAAGGGCAATGAACCCCCTCCGGAGAGATTAGCACTGCCCAATCATGTGGCCTAGGGTATTAGATGCCCCATCAAAGTAAAGCTTCCACGACTAATATTTGGGAGTATCCTCCTCCCCCATAGTTATACACATTAAGTCTTCATCAGGAAAACTGAAGTTCAATGATTCATAATCATCTAAAGCTCGACTTGCTAGGAAATCCTCTATAGCTCTTCCTTTCACTGCTTTCTGACTCACATACATGATGTCAAATTCAGAAAATAGCATTTGCCAACGGGCCATTTTTCCGGTAAGTGCCGCTGCCTCCATTAGGAACTTTAACGGGTCCAACTTGGATATCAACCATGTAGTATGGTACAACATACACTGCCTGAGCCTCTTTGTGGCCCACACAAGGGCTCAACGCAATTTCTAGAATTGTGAGTATCACGTTTCGCATTCGATAAACTTCTTACTCAAGTAATAAATCACTTTCTCTTTCTTTATGGTATCGTCATGCCGCCTTAGAACACATCCCATCGAGTTTTCCAATATTGTCAAGTAGAGGATCAACGATCTACCTAGTACCGGACTACCAAGATCGGAGCATTAGTCAAATACTTCTTAATTTTATCTAAGGCTTCTTGACACTCTTCATCCCAAACCCCAGGGTTATTTTTCTGAAATAATCTGAAAACAGGGTCGCATTTGTCGGTCAGCTGAGAAATGAAGCGAGATATGTAATTTAACCTCCCTAAGAATCCACAGACTTCTTTTTGGGTCTGAGCTGGTAGAAGATTCTGGATAGCATTTACTTTATCAGGATCAATCTCAATACCCCTTCGACTAACCACAAAGCCTAGAAGTTTATCGGACGTTACGGTGAATGTGCACTTTGCTGGGTTGAGCTTCAACTAATACTTCCTCAATCTGTGGAACAACTTTCTCAAGTTTTGAATGTGTTCCTCTTCAGTCTGGGCCTTGGCTATCATATCATCTACGTATACCTCAATCTCCTTGTGCATCATGTCATGAAAAAGTGTCACCATGGCTCTTTGATAAGTTGCCCCAGCATTCTTCAAACCGAATGGCATCACTTTGTAACAGAATGTCCCCCACATTTTTATGGACGTTGTTTTTGTCATGTCATTAGGATCCATCTTTATCTGGTTAAACCCCGAGAAGACATCCATGAAGGAAAACCATGAGTGTCTGACAATGTTGTCGACTAGGGTATCAATATGGGGTAGAGGAAAATTATCTTTGGGGTTTGCCTTATTAAGGTCTCTGTAGTCCACACACATGTGGACCTTTCCGTCTTTTTATAGAACAGGGACTATGTTTGCTACCCACTCCGAATATTCCATAACTTTTAAGAACCTGGCCTAGCATTGCTTCCTTACTTCATTCCAGATTTTCAACAACGTGTATGCCCTCATTCTCCTCAATTTCTGTTGGACTGGCTTACATTATGGCCTGATAGGTAGTTTGTGCATTACAATACTCATGTCTAGACCTGGCATATCCTGATAAGTCCTTGCGAAAATGTCTCTAAACTCTAACAACATATTCACCAACTCAAGCCTAGTCTTAGATGAGAGAGTTGTGACAATCTTCACCTCCCTTTGTTCCTCATCATTTCCCAAGTTAAGGATCTCAATCTCTTCTTGATGAGGTACTATCTGTCTATCCTCACTCTCCATTAATTTGTGGAATTCTTTCGGGATCACATACTCTACCCCATCACTCTCTTCTTCATCAATTTCGGCTAGATACAATGGTTGCTCAAAATCCACCTCGGGATTAGATTCAGAATCATTCACAGAGTTAATAATAGGGACCCTGCAACATTTATGAAATGAACGTGTATTGGGAAGATGAACATATATATATATATTATTACAAAGTGAATGGAATAATAAATAATAAAGAAATGATGAATAAATGAATGTAATGAATATGATGTTTGCGATTTTGGAAAGCGTCTTTTTATTGAATTAAAAGTGAGCAAATTAACATAGAAGCCCATTACAAAAGATCCCTATTGCTCACGGGCAAAAGCGAATAGGGTGGGTTTTGAGCATTACAGTGATTCAGGTTTAAATACTACAGGCAAATCCAAACTAGTCCAATTGTCAAGCACTTCTCCCGAAAGACAAAGGCGGATTCTTTCCAAAAAGATGGTGCTTTCCTCGTTCTTGGATATCATGTTAACATCCATCCCTTCTAATGCTTCACTAAGCTTTTCCTCCTCAATGAGCCTAGCATTCTCCATATTAGCCTCGTGCACCATCTGTTCGGGATTGATTATTCCCCCAACACAAAGATGTCCCTCATGTCGGCATAAACAATGGGTTCCCATATAATGTCCTCACCCCTGAGTCTAGTTTACCTTCATTTTGCCCTCTTCTTCCATTCTGACTTCCTTTACTGAAAAGTGGGCTTATGGCCGAGCCTAAACCGGTCTTGCTTGTTGATGACACTCTTGACACGCAGACACCACTGTAAGTTTCTACCAAGTCCCTTCCCTTTCTTGGTCCTCGTCCCAAGGTCTGCCAAACTTGTATCTTGGCGCAATTTGATAACTTCGGGCATGAGATTTTGCTTCCTTCCGCCACAAACGTAGCATTCATAAATTCTAAAGCCCTGAAGGAACACTTAACTGCCTCCTCATCGGCCTAGACATATGAAGCCTCAGTGGTCACGAAAGCTATTATGTCTTGCTCGGTGGCTACGCTCACTAATTTCCCTTCAATAAAAAACTTCAATTTTTGGTGCAATGATGAAGGTACGACCCCCACTGAATGGATCCATGGCTTTACCAATAGGCAATTGTAAGTCGGCCTGATATCCATTACTATAAAGTCAACCACGTACTCGATAGGTCCATTAGCAACGGTACTTCAATTCTTGCAAAGATGTCTCTCTGAGTCCCAAAAAATTCTCTAACAGAGTTCTGGCACGTCTTCATATGTGAACTATCTATAGGCAACCTTTGCAAAGTCGCCATTGGCATCACATTCAAAGCTGACCCGTTATCGACAAGTACTCTTAGAAAAAACATATCCCTTACAGTGGGTGGTTATGTTCAAGGCCTTGGTCGATCCTATACCCCCGTCTGGAATCTCGTCATCACTAAAGGTTATAAAATTATCAGCATCAATGTGGCCCACTATCTGGTCTAACTTGTTAACTGAGATGTCATCTGGGATGAATTTCTAGTTCAACACCTTTTACAGTGCATCACGATGTTTCTCGGAGCTCAACAACAACTCTAACACCGAAATTTGGGCTTGATGTTTTCGGAGCTGTTCGAAAATACTGTACATACTGTGTTTCAAGAACCTTAAGAACTCTTGCGCTCGTGCCTCCGTTACTGGCTCTTTAATCTTCGGAGGAGGCTCTTCACAAAACATCTTTTCAGGTTCGGCCGGTTTCTTTTTACCTTTCGACTCCACCTCCTTTGGAGTTTCCCGGGAATAACACCTCCCGCTCCTTGTGAAATTTCCCACTTCATTCATTGCCTTGGTCTCTAATTCCATCGGACTCTTCTCTTTCTCAGAATCTTTCTCGTCGGGTAGCTTGTCTTTTTTCATCGGGTCTGTATTTCCTGGTACTGAGATATGGGCGGCATAGTTCCACAGAACTTTTCGTTCATCCTTGAAAGAAAAAGAAGTCGGAGGAGATATTCTAAGCTTCAGAGTCAACTTCGAACTTTCTCCTTCAGGTAAGCCTTCTTCTTTCGTCTTACGCGATAAAACAAACGGTCTGTCCAACCCATACTTAACTTTGGAGTCGTCAGATGCACACACGTCTAACTCCTTCTTTCCTTCGTATTTCTTAAAAAACTCGATATCTTTATTAACCATCATCCCTTGGACTACTCGCTTAAACTCTTTACAATATTAAATATCATAACCCTCTTGCTGATGGTACTGACAATACGGTCCACAACCTTCTAGCACGATTTCCATGCCCCGATCAATCAGGTGTGCCATACACAACTAGTGAAACACCTACCTTAGGGGAGACCTGGCTTTGGACACACTTACTTTAGCCCTTCTGGAATACTCTTCCTCGATCGCATTCACAGTTCGACCTACGTGATTTGGTAGCGGGTTAGTAGCAATATTCGGTTCATCTAATTGCAACACCCCAGTCTTTATCAGATTCTGCACAAACTTTTTAAATGCAATGCAGTTCTCAATTTAGTGTCCTAGAACACCACCATGATAATCGCAATTTGCCTTCTCATCATACCAAGCTGGGAACGACGACTTAAAAGGAGTGACATGATAAGGCCGGACCAAGTCCGCCTCATGCAAGTAAGAATACATATCAACATACGATACTGGGATAGGGGTGAAAGTCATATTTTCATTTTCTTTCTTCGGGGCCCTAGTCTCCTTTTTGTTCGAACTTTGTCCTCCTCCGAACGTGACTTATGGTGCCGAAAGAGTGAATCTCTTCGGGGTCGTATAGGTGTTCACCGTATTTACCTCATAATCCTTACTCTTGTAATTCTTCCGAGTGTTCTCCCCACCGTCAATTCTCCCACTCTTTATGGCTACCCCAATGGACTCTCCGGTCTTTACCATGTCTACGAAATTCCGGGTGTTGTTGTTTATCAAACGATCAAACAACGCTCCCCTCAACGTATTGATTAACATCATAGTGATTTCATGCTCTAGGATCGGGTTTTGAATTTGAGCAGCCACATCACGCCACCTTTGAGCATACTTGCGCAGACTTTCATTTGCTCTTTGTTCCATTCCTTCTAACATAATTCGGTTGGAAGTCATGTCAATCTCATACTTGTAATGTTCTATGAAGGCTCTCAAAAGGTCCTTCCATGACTTGACATTTGCTCGGCTTAGCATGGTGTACCACCGAGTTGCAGAACCAGTCAAGTTGTCTTGGAAAGAGTGGATAAGAAACTTCTCATCATTCACAAAGGCGACCATTTTTCGGCAATACATAGTGATGTGAGTCGAAGGGCAAGTAGTACCATCGTATTTGTCAAAATCAGGCACCTTGAACTTGGGCGGGAGCACCAAGTCTCTCACCAAACTCAAGTCACGTGCGTTGTTACCTCGCTCATTAACCTATTGCATGGTTTTGAGCTTTTCCTCAAAAGAATGGAACTTCTCTTTGTATTTATTTTCTATTTCGGCCCTGATCTTTTCCACTTCTTCCATCATACTCAGGTCTGGTACTTCAATTTCTGGATCGGTCCCTAAATCAATGGGCTAATTCGCTGAAGCTCCCCCGAGACAGCTAGCAGATGCCCCGGCGGCAACCCCTGTGAGATTGATAAAGACTCTTTTTCCTTGCTCCAGCACATCTAGGTGAACCTTTGTGTGAGACACAACACCCTCATGTTCTTCCACGTTCGAACTGTCTATAGAAATCCCCTATTTACCCTTTATTTTAGTTAGCAAACTGGTCATCTAGGCGATGATAGAAACTTATGACTATGCAATCTGGTCACTGATACTCTTATTGACCCCATCCAAGCGGTTTTCAAGGTCTTTCTGACCTTACTCCACCTTAGCTAGCCTATCCTCCGTAACTCGAGACTGGGGCTGTGTTCCGTATGAATGAGGAATGGTTGAAATTTTAAAGAACCAAAATGTAATTTTCTCTCTGAAAATAAAATGTCTTTTAATTAAATTCAAATAATTAAACAAAATATGCAAATAAATGCGTAATTCATGAATGCAAAGAGCAACACTGAGTTTGGAAAATATCATCAATAAATGACTTGCATTAATTGGAACATTGTCTTGTTACAATGATTGAAGAAATCTAGCTACTCATACGGTCCTAAACTAACATCTACGTTGAGGATCTCCCTCAAAATCCTAACGATCCTTCTTCTTTTCTTGAATGCATCGCCTTCCCCTTTACACATACTGGTCCAACTTGGCGCCTAAGTCGACGATCTCCTCAACATCCAAACAACCTTCTCCCCTGCATTGTTTGAGTCATACATAGAACCATCAAGCTCGGCAGCGTCCTCAGCTAAAAATTGTATCTTCGCGGCAACCTCTTGCATCCGAACAGTCCACTGTGCTAATTCTTGTTCTTGCCTCCAAATAGTATTAGCGGCAAAATGCAGTTATTCTAAAGTCAGCATTGGACGCATTTGGATCGCCCCTTAAGGCTCTCGATACGGTCCTCGAGCTGTTGGACTTCTGTTTCCAATTCATCAATGCGGCCCTTCAAAACTTGATTTTCTAATCCAGTGGCCTTAAGTTTACTGGTGGATCCCTTGTGTTTGAAAAGAGACCTCTCTAAATTCTTTACTTGATCCTTCAAAGTCCCGTTTTGGTGTCGTTCCCTTTCAAGCTGTCTAGAGTACTTGGTCCGTAAGTTCTTCATTTCTTGCGTTAAAGCAAGCACTTGGTCTTTATACTCATGATACCCCTTTTATAATTCTCGGCTCTTGCTCTTTCTTCCCTGAGGCGAAGCTCTAGTCTTTGGCTCGGTCCACCTTCCGTAACTCTCTTACCCTTGTTTAGTCTTTGCAGCTTTTGATATCTCCCTCAAATCGTACCTTTTCCAACTCGTACATTTTCCAACTCGAAGTTGAACCTTTCCCTCGTGGCCTTCTCCTCGAGTTGTTCATACTTCTTTTGCTCTTCTTCAAGATGTCTTCTCATCAGATCTGCTTCGGTGGGAAGTGAGGTTAACCTTTCTTCGATGGTTCTTTTCCCATCCGGGTTCAGTTGAGGAAACTTATCGTCAATGCGATTAAACCTGCACACCTTATATTCAGGAGTAAGTGTAACACCCCGGTTTTGGGCTTAGGAGTTTTGGGATTCAGACCGGTTCGATCGGAGAGCGGTTCGAATATATAAAAGTGAATTTAGGAAAGCCTAGTTCGGGTTGCATTAAAAATATGGAAAAATGTCTTAAAATCCTCTTTTATTATATATAAGTGAATGGTGAAATCAATTTTACAAAATGAGGTTTGGAAGGGTGACATTTTAACTAGTGACCAAAATGTAATTTTTGAAAACTGTGAGACTGTTTTAAAAAGGATTGAAACTTTGAATCTTTAAGGAGCTATTTACCCAATGGGAGTTTCTCCAGATTTTTCTAAGATATTAAATGATTTATTAATGGTTTTTAAATAAAAGAAAAGTAGAGGGAAGATATTTTGGCATTTCCTAACTAACTTTCCAAATTTCCATTTTTATTTTCTCTCATCTTTTCTCTCAAACCAAACACCTTTTCTCCAGAGCTTTTCCCTCTGATTTTGTCATCTAAATAACTCATTTCAATTCCCTTTTGATCTTCAATCATCTCTTCAACAAAACCTTTGTATTTGCTAAGTGGATTTTCAAGAATTTGGTTCCAAAAAGGGAGAAAAGTCAAGTTTGGAGGTAAGAACGTCCTTCTCCTCTAAACTCTCAGTTCTTTACTGAAATTCCTAAGTTCTCAATCCTTAATTTGTGTTTTATAAATGGTTTTAAGGTTGTGTTCTTGATCTTGGCTTTTAAATGCAAGATTTGGTTGATTTTGGTTAAAATTCGTGTGATCTGTTTGTGCAGTGTTTTGAGGTGTCTTTTTGATGTTAAATGAATGTTAAATTGATGAGAAGTTGAGGTTTAATTAATGCAATCCCGGATAGGTTGATTTTCCTAAGTTTTGCTTGAGTTCTTGGTTGTTTTTGGAGTGATCATGATGATCTGTTATAGCTGGAAGTATAAGGGTGATGTTAGATCCTTTTTGGATGTCAATTGATGTTTAAGGATGGTTAGATTTGATGGATCTTGGCTGGGTAATGTTGTGGAGTTGTTTGGATGCATTTTCGGTGGTGTTTGGTAGCCGAAAATGGAGTGTGGATGAGAGCAGCGAGTTTAGGTGCTTTCATTGAAGATATTAATGCATGATGATGCATTAATCCTCTGCTTTGATGTGTTTAAAACAGGAGAGTCATCTTTGGATCCTAGTGGTGGTGATCCGGAAGCTTGATTGGAGTTTCGGCAAGTGGCAAAACGGAATCGGTGAGTGGAATTTGGTTTTCAGCTTTGAAACCAGTGTTTTGATGGTTTGGGAGCTTAGTTTAAGTCTAAGCAACTTAGCTAAGCTCAAGAGTAAGTTTTCGGAAAAACTCTATTGGTGATGAACCATGGATTGGTTGTATGCAATGTGGTTTGTTTGCATGTTTTAAATCTTGTTTTGAAAGCATATTTAGCATGTTTATTTGCTGAGATTATAAGCCATGTGTTGAAGGATGCTCAAGGTAAGAGATCCTTGTTTTTGAACATTGTTTTAATGTGGTTTGATGCTTAAAGATGCATGATGTTTATGGCTTTGTTAAATGCTTTAAAACAGTGGAATATTGTGGTTAATGATGCATATTGGCAAGTGATGGTTAAGGTCACAAAGGTGGTTAAAAGTCCTTGTGTGAGCCTTGTTTATTTAAGAGCAACATGGTGGTTAAAAGTCCATGGTTGGCTCTTGGTTAAGATCACAAAGGTGGTTAAAAGTCCTTGTGTGAATCTTGTGAATTTTAAGAACAACATGGTGTTTAAAAGTCCATGGTTGGTTCTTGGTTAAGGTTACAAAGGTGGTTAAAATTCCTTGTGTAAGCCTTGTTTACTTAAGAACTCCAAGGTGTTTAAAAGTCCTTGGGAGATTCTTGTTAAGGACACAAAGGTGTTTAAAAGTCCTTGTGTGGTCCTTGTCATGGTGTTTAAAAGTCCATGGATGATGTTAAGGACACAATGGTGTTTAAAAGTCCATGTGTGGTCCTTGGAAATTATAAGATCACAATGGTGTTTAAAAGTCCATGTGTGGATCTTATGTTGATGTATCACTTGTTGCCAATATGACATGTTATGAACTTGAAGCATGAAATGCTTTTTTTAAATGCTTTAGTGCATGTGCAAATGATGATTGATTTAAGGTTTATAAAGGTGTTTTATAAATGCATTATTGTGTGGTTTTAAATGAGCATTCCTCACTAAGCTTTTGCTTACGCTCTCTCTTTTCTTAAACCAATAATGCAGAGCATTAAAGTGCATTGAGGGCAGCAAGGAGGGCAAGCATCCAAGTGGTGAACTAAGCTCAAGTATGGTGAAGGTTTCTTAAACGCTATTAGCTTTTGGCATTTGGCAATGGGAACCTATGTTGTTGTTTTGGGAGATGTTTTGGACTCCCTAAGTTGGATTTATGATGTTAATAATGTTGGAACATGTAATTGGCCTTTGTGATATGGTTTTGGTAAATTGATGCTTGAATGGTTTTCAAAGTAGGGTGCATGCCTATAGAATTGGGTATTTCCATAATTGATGCCATGTTGATGTTTGGTTGATGCAATTATGTTCCTTGTATGTTGAATGACTTGCTGGTAAATTTTGGTGGCTTTTGGAGCTTGTTAGATAGGACAATTATGTGATAAACCAACAACTTTTCTGCAATCTGGGCAACCTGTTTCGGAACAGGTGCTACCGTATCGTAACGGGGGCCTGAAATGGCCTGGGCGTTCCGAAACGGAAGGAACTGTTCCGGAACGGTTTGGCCTCTGCCAGGCCCTGTTTGGGTACCAGTTTCGGAACGGTCCCGCATTTCGGAATGGGTCTTCCCTGTTCCGAAACACTCGACCGTTGGGCACTGAAATTGTTGGTTATATGTTTCGAAATGTTTGCATTTTAGTCCTGAACCTTGTTATTGCAATTAAATGAGTTTGAGATGTCCGTTTGAGCTGAAATTTGACAGAGAAGCATGAAATAGGATTAATTATATATTGGTAACTTTAATTTGGGTTAAGTCCTTATAATTTTCAGAATTTACAGTTTGGTCCCTAAAGTGGTATTTTGTGCAATTGGGTCCCTGAATGTTCTCTGATGGTTATGATCTTTGAATATGCTGGTTGTATGATCATATCTAGGGATAATATGCATTTAGACAAGTTTAAAAAGAAAAAAAAGGGTCGTTAATCAAGGTTGACTTTCAGGTTGACTTTGGTTTTCCCCGTGTAAACTTCTTAATTCGGTTCATCCGTCTGGGCCGGGTTAAGGGGGTTACAGTAAGCATGTAAAGAGCATTCAAAATCCTAACCCGCTTTGTGTTGTTCCAAACCGAGGAAGCACTAAACGTCATTCCTTTGTAACCCTTCTGTCTCTCATAGTCTATGTTGAATCCCTTTAAACCATTCGTGGCCGGTACAAATTATTTCGATCCATATTATCTCAAGACCAAGAGGGGTGCGTAAGTTGTATGCCCCCAAAGACCAAGTGTCGGTACCCAAGAGTACATTCCACACCTATAAAGGATATTCTTTGCTGACAACCATGGTTCCCTCCAAACTATGTCTTTGTCACTCAAATTTCGGAGAACATCTAACCAAACCTCCTCGGATCTTTTCGTGGGCCAATCATCTTATCGCAAGAACTCTTCCAAAGGTGAGAATTTACAATCGTACACAAGTCTCGAGAAGTTGGCATTAGTCCAAATATGGCTATAGAACCACACGGTCAAATGTTGGGGACACCCTAAGAAACGACCTCCACCGTGCTTCCTACAGAACCTCAATGATTGGAAAGTTTCTGACAAGATCATAGGGACTGGATTGCCCCCTTCGGCTAAACGGTCAAATAAGTCCAAAATTGTTGGGTGAATGAAGCATAAAGCCTTAGGGAAAAGCACCAATCTGTAAATCAAGAGTGCGAAAAGATTACGCTTAACTCGCCCCGCGGGATGTACTGATGCTAAGGCCGTAATCCCTTCTACCTTAAGATACTGCTTTTTGTTCCAAGTTTTTACTTGATGATCGACCCATGACATCAAAGTGTCTGAAAATTTCTGAAGCTTCACTCGAAAGGGCTTGTTCATGCTAGTTTTAGAGTAGACACGATTCACCTTAATCTTCTTGCAATTCACAAGATCCTGATACTCCTCAATTGTCGGGGTTAAATCCAAGTCACCGATCGTGAAACAACTATAAGCCGAATTCCAAAAACCTACCAAAGCTTGAAGTAGTGATTGATCGACTGGAACATATAACATATATGCAATGTCACCATATTCGCTTTTAAAGGCATTCCTTGTCTCAAAATCCCAACTGTTCCAAACATGCTTTAATTCGGACACATCATTAAACTTCGTATTCATGAAGGTCTCGTTTGACATTTCTGATCTGAACCCGGTTGAAATACTATCCCCCTCATGTTGTTGCTCCTCTTCTGACCATACTTGCATATTAGAAAAAAATGTGTTAGCTACACGATAAACATAAATTAGAAAGGCAAGGAAAATTAAGTACAAGCAAAAAGAAGGCAAGCAATTAACAAGACGACCCTAGCCATTCTAGGCTCTATGGTTATCCGCATGGCTGTAATGGGGTGGGCTTTTTATATTCTCACACATATGTTTGGTTCTAACAAGGGTACCCGAACCTATCTCATCACCTACTAAGGCAACAAGAACCCCAATTCTGACCCATTACAGGCTTGCGAATTGGTTTCGGTTCGAGGGAAAGCATCACCTAATGACGTGGAGGGTTGCTCACGTGTTAAAGGCGTAGATTCTGGAAGTGAATTACCGACCCATTGAGAGATACTCACGTGGGTATGGGCGTTTCACTCCCACTTAAGTGGTATAGCTCGGGTATAGAGCTTAATGATCATGATACAACACATGTCGGTAACTCCTTAGAAATTAAATGAGGAATTAATTCGAATACCACAAATCTTCACATCCCACACAATTTTAGTCATATTTTCAAGGAATAACAAATTTATTAACTTCACTTAAAATTTAAATAGTTTTCTTGGGTTCAAGGCAACGAGTGTTTTATTGGCTTAACTCTCTTTTTTGTTTTGTAAAAACGAAAAATTTTCCCCAGCGGAGTCGCCAAACTGTAATGACATTTTTTATCGAAAACAAAACTTTAAGGTGTGTCCCACTTTTTGAAAGGGATTTGTTAAAAGGGGATTTTTCTTCTAAAAAATTGTATTTTGGAAAACGGTAGAAAATTTGGAATCGCCACCGGCTACTAAGGTAGGCCAGACACGATAAAAACCAGAGATTCAATTTAAAAAGGGTCCGGAGTTGGTTACGTGTGGGGAAGGGTTAGCACCCCCATCACGCCCGGAAATCGATACCAAAATACTCGTTGCCTTTAGTCGATGGAAATTATTTAAGGTACACTGGACCATAGACTAAACCGATACCATATAAGTCTGACTGCCGTGTTAGTTTAGGGTTCGGATCCCGTACGTCACCTTTATGCATGATGCAAGCATTTAGGAATGATGACATGGTATTTCCATTTTTAATTAGGGTTAACTACTGGAATAGTCACTTATGTTTTCTCTCATTACATAGTTGGTCACCGATTTTGAAAAACGACCAGTAAGGTCACTTACGTTTTCGAGGCGTAAACTTTTGGTCACTTGATCGTTTGTTGCAATTATACATTGACGGCTTGTTGACCTGACAGTTAAAAAAATAAGGGTAAACTACTGCAATGGCCACTAAAGTTTATCTCATGTACATTTCTACTCCCCAATTTTAAAAAAAAATAGACATTATGGTCACTATTAAAAATGTTACTTTATAATTTACCCTTGAATTTTTAAAAATTTATTTTTAAACCAGCAAATTATGTTGTAAATGGCACTGTAAACTAGCAACTTGCAGCAGTGGGTACAAGGACTTCCAGTTCTTTTTTTTAGGTTCAAGGGTACTATAAATCCTTGAACTTTAAAAAAATTAATTAAGTCTTTGAAATTTTTTTATAACTAATTGAGCCTTTATACTTCAAAATTTTGTCAATGCACCCTTTTGATTAAACAATAATAGAATAATTTAGAGTGAAAAAATAGAAGCAATTTGAAAGTTTAGTTATTAAATAGGAGCAATTTGGACACCTAAAATTTAAAAAGTGTATACTTTGGGTACCTATTTTTCATTTATAATATTATTGTACTAATTGATTGTAAAGTTTTAGGGTTGAAAAATAAATTTTTAAAAATTCAAGAGTAAAATTATAAAGAAACCTTTTTAATAGTGACCATAATGTTTATTTTTTAAAATTGGGGAGCAGAAATGTACATGGGATAAACTTTAGTGTCCATTGTAGTAGTTTACCCTTATTTTTTTCGCTGTCAGGTCAACAAGCCGCCAATGTTTAACGGCAGAGTGACCTAAAGTTTACGCCCCGAAAACATAAGTAACCTTACTGGTCGTTTTTCAAAATCGGTGACCAACTTTGTACTGGGGGAAAACATAAGTGACTATTCAGGTAGTTAACCCTTTTAATTATTACTTACCTAGAGACGGTGAGAATTAACCCGAATATTTGGTCAACATCCATTAAGCTTGGACTGTTTTGATGCAAATATCGAGGTTAATAGTTACATCTCTCTTGTATGTTTTAAATTAATTAATTAACATGCCAAATTATTGAAGATTTCATGAATGTTAAGTATAAGATGTATGTCACAGAAAAACTTGAAGATAAACACACAAAAGCCCACCCAAGGCCCTATCCTAAAAGGCTCGAATTATAGGAGATCGGTTAGTAATATAATTAGATTAGGTGATTCTAATATTACCCTAATTTATTTACGTCCTAAAAACTAGAAGACCCTAATAAATTATGAGTTATCTTGTATTTTATCCATCTAAATTTAATGTTAATTTTATCTTGAAAAAAGATTAAGAATGGCTTAACTGATTTAACGGGCTTAACATCCATCCTAATAAGGCAAGGATGAACTTAAGCGAATTAAACCAGTTAAGACCCGAAACTTGATTAAAGCTCCAAATTTAATCGGTTTAATTGTACGAACCATGCTCCTAGGAGGCGGGCACACGATTCGACTCAATTAAATCGTTCTTCAAAAAGCCTAATTTACCTAGCACAAGCCCACCTAAACTAAGCAAGGCTACAAATCTAACACTAGCAACCTAAAGCCCAAAGCCTAAACTAAAAAGATCCAAAAGCATTCCATATTAGCAATCAAATTAGCATACCATTTATTTACTAACACATTTTAAGAAAACTTATGACATATGCATATACATTTTATAAAAAAACATATTGTTGTTTTGTTGCATTTCTTAAAAAAAAGGTCCTTAAACGAAACCTTACATTATGTTAAAAACGTTCCATTGCAACATTTAAGTTTCACATTTTTTAAAACTAAACATTACCATATATTACATGCCATATTTCATATCAAAGAACCCTAATCTACACGTTTTAAGTTTTACAAATTTTACATTAAAACCTATCCCACATATATGCTGTAGAACTAAGTTTTGATATAATATTTGAAAAATGTTTTGGACTAAATTGCAAAGAATTTAAAATAAGTTTTTAGTCAAAAACAACTTGAAAATATGTTTAAGGGTTTTCAAAAGGCTTTGGAATGATTTAAAGTAGTCCAAACCATGATTTTCAAGTGACCATACCGATACGGTATTGAACCGTACCGATACGCCTTAGGGTTTTCAAACTACAAGAATTCCAGTAGCCAAAACCTGTACCGATACGCTTAGCCGTATCGATACAGTGTGCTTTGAAATAGCCTAACGGCTAGTCGCGTACCGATACGATTGTATCGCGTACCGATACGCCCAACTACCCCAACGATCATTTCAATTTGCAGGACCGTATCGATACGCATCAGCTGAAAAGTCCAACGACTAATTCCTCATTGAGACCGTATCGATACGGTTTCACGAGTATCGATACGCCAAGCTGCATAACTGCATTTATTGTGGGAAATAAAGGCTCCAACGGCTCCAATTCAATCCCAACGGCTAGTAACGGCTACAATTTCATCAAGGAGTATAAAAGGGACCTCCAAGCATCTTGTAATGGTTAATGCTTCAATTGTTACAACATTATGATGTCAAAATTTATCTAGAGATTTAATTGTACATTTCTTGCTTAGACAACACTTGTGAGGTTAATATTGTTAAATTTGCTCAAGTGTTTAGGTTTTGGGTGAGTGCTTAGTATTGCAAACATATACCTATTAGAGGGATTTCTAGTTTGCTAAGTCTTTCTCTTGTAAGAGAGTGTTTGATCAAGCTTTGGGTAGAAAGCTTGATCGTTGTAACGGTTTCCTCCTAAGACGAGAAAAGGGGACGAAATTCTTAGTGAATTTGTTTGGAAATGTTTAGTGGGGAGCTAAGGTAGAGGATGTAGACCTAGGTTAGAAGGTTGAACCACTATAAATCCTTGTGTCAAATTGCCAATTTTTCACTTCCCACAAAAACACCAAATTATCCAACTTCTCCACACTTGGCGAGCAAGAACGGTTGATCGAATCGAGCCGCTACATCTTAACAATTGGTATCAGAGCTTGGCTCAATCGAAGGGGATTCACATCCTATTGAGAAGATCTGGCAAGCTCGATCAACATTTCACCAACCGGCTCAAATGGCGCAATCCATCGACAAACCGCCTTTCTTCGACGGGAATCACTATGCCCGTTGGAAGACAAAGATGAAATTCTTCTTGAAGTCAATAGACTACAAGCTATGGGACATAGTTGAAGATGGTATGTTCGTGTCTCAAGGAAGCAAAGCGGAATGGAATGCCGACGATCGCAAGAAGATGGAGCTTAATTGCAAAGCCTTGCACATGCTCTTTTGTGAATTTGGCCCAACCATCTATGAGAAGATGTCTTCTTGTGAGAGTGCCAAGGAGGTATAGGACAAGCTTGAAGTCACATACGAGGGAACCGATGAAGTCAAGGAGACCAAGATTGGGCTCCTCACCTTATAGTATGAGAACTTCAATATGGATCCAGAAGAAAACATCGAGAAGATGTTTGATAGGTTCTCCACTATCACAAATGGACTTATAGGTTATGGAGAAGCCATCCGGAAGAGAAGCTTGTCCGAAAGCTCATCTACTCCTTTCCCGAGTCATGAGACTCAAAGAGGACCTCCATCATCGAAGCCAAGAATCTCAAAACCTTGAAGCTTGATGAACTCATGGGGTCACTTCTCACTCACCAAATAATGAAGAAAAACAAAGAAGAGGAGAAGAAGAAGGAAGAGATTAGAGCGATGGGGAAGAAGAAGATCATGGAGCTAGGCATCAATGCAAGTGTTGTAGCTCTCAAATCCTCCACATGCCATCATGTAGATTCAAGTGAGGAGGAAAGTGAAGATGAAGAGATGGCCTATCTCTTCAACAAATTTGCCCGGTTCATGAAGAGCAAAATGGAAAAATCCAAGCATGAATCGATGAAGAAGATGAAAGACTCCCACAAATCCAAAAAGAAGGGATCATCTTCAAAACAAGCATATGTGTCCACATGGAGTGGTGAAGACTCCACCGATGATGAAGTAGCTCACCTATGCTTGATGGCCCTCAATGAGGGGAGGTAACTTCTAACTCGTCTATTTCAAATTCTTATACATTTGATGAGTTACAAGATGCCTATGATGATTTGCTTTTGGAATTCAAGGCATCATTTTCCAAAAACAAAAAGTTGATTTCAAAAATAAAAATTGAAAATGATTTGCTTTCCAAAATAAATCTTGAACTTGAAGCAAAATTGAAATATTTTGAACAAAAATGTTTTGATTTACAAAATTTGCTTCTTAAAGTTCAAAAAGAAAAAGATTTGATTTCTAATGAACTTGAAAAGAAAAATAGCTTTGGAAAATCAAACTTTTATGTAAGACAATCTAGTGCCCCTATATTTGTGAATGGAAAATGTTTTAGAAGTGTTTGGGTCCCAAAAGGACTAACCACTTCAACTAAAAAGGATGAAATTGAAAAATGGATTCCTAAGGGGACTAAATTTTGTGCCACTAATGTCTATGGATCCAAAGCAATTTGGATACCAAAAATTACTTGATTGTCTTTTGCTAGGTGTGATGGAGACTGATCAACAAGTCAAACTTTGAGGGGGAGCTCCATGCACACATAGGAAGAACACTTGAAGAAGGAAGGCTTCACATCCTCCCTTGAGTTCAAGTGTGGTAAAATCTAGTTGCTTTTGTTTGTATTTGATTTATTTTCATTTAAGTCAACTAGATAATCATATATGTTGAACTAACATTCGTATGATGCTTTGAGTAAGGGGGAGCCAATTTTAAACCAAAATTTTAAGTGTGTCAATTTTTTTTCCTCCTAGGTTATTTTGAGCTAAATGTCATTTTAAATTCTTTTTGATATAACAAAAAGGGGGAGAAATTGGTTTGAAAAATTGAATTTTCAAATGAATAAGGGGAAGCTTTATTTGATTTCATATCTTAATCTCTTATTCACAATTTTAAAGTTAAAGGGGGAGAATTCCAAACAATTTTTCAAGTTGGTTTTATTATATCAAAAAGGGGGGGATGTAGAACTAAGTTTTGATATAATATTTGAAAAATGTTTTGGACTAAATTGCAAAAAAATTAAAATAAGTTTTTAGTCAAAAACAACTTGAAAATATATTTAAGGGTTTTCAAAAGGCTTTGGAATCATTTAAAGTGCATTTAAAGTAGTCAAAACCATGATTTTCAAGTGACCGTACCGATATGGTATTGAACCGTACTAATAGGACTTAGGGTTTTCAAACTACCAGAATTCTAGTAGCCAAAACCCGTACCGATACGCTTAGCCATATCGATACGGTGTGCTTTAAAATAGCCCAACGGCTAGTCGCGTACCGATACGGTTGTATCGCGTACCGATACGCCTAACTACTCCAACGGTCATTTCCCAACGGTCATTTGAATTTGAGGACCGTACCGATACGCCAGGTAAGCGTATCGATTCACATCAGCTGAAAAGCCCAACGGCTAATTCCTCATTGAGACCGTATCGATACGGTTTCACGAGTATCGATACGCCAAGCTGCATAACTGCATTTATGGTGGGAAATAAAGTCTTCAACGGCTCCAATTCAATCCCAACAGCTAGTAACGGCTACAAACTCATCAAGGAGTATAAAATGGACCTCCAAGCATCTTGTAATGGTTAATGCTTCAATTGTTACAACATTATGATGTCAAAATTTATCTAGAGCTTTAATTGTACATTTCTTGCTTAGACAACACTTGTGAGCTTAATATTGTTAAATTTGCTCAAGTGTTTAGGTTTTGGGTGAGTGCTTAGTATTGCAAACATATACCTATTAGAGGGATTTCTAGTTTGCTAAGTCTTTCTCTTGTAAGAGAGTGTTTGATCAAGCTTTGGGTAGAAAGCTTGATCGTTGTAACAGTTTCCTCCAAAGCCGAGAAAAGGGGACGAAATTCTTAGTGAATTTGTTTGGAAATCCTTAGTGGGGAGCTAAGGTAGTGGATGTAGACTTTGGTTAGAAGGTTGAACCACTAGAAATCCTTGTGTCAAATTGCCAATTTTTCACCTCCCACTAAAACACCCAATTATCAAACTTCTCCACACTTGGCGAGCAAGAACGGTTGATCGAATCGAGTCCCTACATCTCAACATATGCCAACATACAACTCACAATATCAAGCAAACACATAATCACAAATAATCATACATTTCACATACATCACATAAATAAGAACAAAAACAGGACTAAAACTGAAGAAAATAAAAAATGCGGTGATAAAATTAAAAATACATGAAAAATGAGAAAAGGTGCGAAAAGGACCAAATTGAAACAGACGCAAACTATAGGGGAGGGGACGGACAATTGGACCACTGTGAGACTAAACTCTAGACAAAATTGCAAAGGGAAAAAAATCCTAAGGACCTAAGACGTAATTTAAAAACGCGGAAACCCCTAATGCGCGAAAGGCACGACGCGGGGGGACCAAAGACTAATTAACCCCTAACCTAAAACCTCAAAACACTACAAAATCCTCCCTTTTACCAACTCAATCCCTTTTTACCTCTCTAAAATCCAACCCCTAAAAGAAACCCTCTAACCTAAACGCTCTAAACACCGACCAGCGCTAATCACCGTCCGACAAACTCGAAACGACCCCAAAAAGATGCCCTTTTTGTGCTTTGAAAACCATAAACGACGACCACAACCCAAAAACAAACTCTTGCCCTTATTTTTAGAGAAACCAGAAACCAAATCCCCTCCCTTAGAAATGAAAACATAAGCGAAGTAAGGGAAAAAAACTATGTGTTTCTCCCTCAACCGACTCACTACGCAAAGCCACTGAAGGGTCAGGATTTTTGTTGGCGAGATAGAGAAAAAGTTGTTCAAGAAGCGAAAACGAAAAGGTAAAAAGAAAGGAAAAAACTTTTGCTTTATGCTTTTTGTTTATGCGATGCGATGATGAAAAATACAAGGCGACTACCTCTGAAAGTCTCTTCTTATGTATTCCTTTTCGTATTAAAAAAAAGAAGAAGCCCTATTACATTTTGGTTTCAATTCGGCTTTATAGCTGGAATTACAAGTACTTTTCATTTATATGAAATTGAAATGAAAATACACTATTGGTTCATGCAAGTTTTGGCCTGATTCATGCGCAGCTCTACTCTCATATTTTCTGTTATTCTACTGCAAATTTTCCGTTTTTGTTTCTGCCTTGTTTTCCTTCTGACTTTTCTTTTTTTCCTTGCATGTGTGGCTCGTATGGTAGAGACGATGGGCAAGCATTGATGCTGAGCCGGCCTCGGATGTGGCTTTTTTCGCACCAAAACGGCGACGTGGCGTCAAGCTACTGGCTCTGTGGAGTCGAAATGGTGTTCGGATGAGCCGCACGCGCGCGTGGAGGAGCTGGAACGTCGTGCGTGCGGTTTGAACATGCGAATGAGTGACCCCAGACGTCGTGCGTAAGCGCGTGGTAGATCTGGACGGTTTCCCTGCCTCGATTATGGGCCGTTGATGTGGCTTCGATCGCACGTACGAGATGGTTGCGGCGCTAAAGAGTTCGAGAGGCTTCTAGGGTTTCACCCGAGACTTCATCTAAGTCATTGATGTCGCTTTTATCCAATGCACGAGATGGGTGCGGCGCTGAAAGGCTCGAGAGGCTCCTAGGGTTTCACCCGAGACTTCATCTGGACTGTTGATGTCGCTTTGATCCAACAGACAAGATGGGTGTGGCGCTGAAAGGTTTGAGAGGCTCCTAGGGCTTTTCTTGTGACTTCATCTAGGCCGTCAAATCTGGATTAGATCTGACGGTAGAAAATTGGTTGCGCAAGCAAAAGATTGAATTAGGGCTAGGGTTTCAACCTTGGGCTTTCATCGGGCTAAAATATCTTTTATTTGGGCCTTTTAATTGTAAACGGACTGTTAATTTTTAGGGACTTGGGTTTTTATTTATTTAAATTTGGGTCACTTATTATAGTTTAATAAAGATGGATTGTTATTTAGTTGGGCAAGTATATATATATATATATATATATATATATATTAATCTTTTTTGTGTTTTCAGACTTGTTCCGAAACAACAACAACAACAACCATAATATTAATAATAAAGCAAAAATAATATTTGGGGGTTTCATAATATAACGTAATAATAACACACACACACACATATATATATCACTTCTATTTTTGGGTTTTAATAAAATAGTATATCATTTTTACATAGACTAATTTAAGTTAAACAAAGCCCACTACACACATGTACCTTTATTTATAAATAATGATAACATATAATAAAAAACACATTATTTATAAATAAATAAAAAATCTACCCCGAACAAAATTAGTGATTACATCTAGTACTCTCATATTACAACCGACCCACAACTATGGTTGCATCAAAATCCAAATCCACCTTCCAAAGATTTTTCTCCGAGCTCGAACAGAAACGACACAGGACGTTGTTCGCCAATAGGGTGGTATGGGGGGAGCAAGGGTTCCACTACTTCACGTAGACAGAAGACTTAGGTCTCAAGCCTGCCCTCTTCGAGAAGATCCACAGCCAAGCGTGGGAAATATTTGCTACGCAGCCGGAGGTGGCTAACGTCACACTTGTCCAAGAATTTTACGCCCACCAACCCCGCCCAAAAATCATGTTCGTCTTTGTCAGAGGGGAGGCCGTAAAACTCAACGTCGTCGCCATCAACCGGTTCTATGGGCTGGAAATGGACGACAACCCACATGTAGAATGGAGGCAGATGCTGATAGCAGGGGACTACGACCGGATGAAGGATAGACTTTTTGAACCAAACACCCCGTGGCTAACGGGGAAGCACAGTGGATCTGTCAAGCGTCGTCGTTTACTATCGAAGGCAATGCTGTGAAACACGTTCATCAAGTGACGCCTACTTCCCACCTCCCACAACACAACGATTGACATGCCCTGTCTAGCCCTAATCCAGTTCATCATGAACATCCAGCCGATCAACGTGGGCGACATCATTTGCAAGGAGATCCACAGCTGCTACTGGAAATCCAAGGGCATGCTCTACTTCCCCTCCCTCATCATCAGTATGTGTGCAAACTTCAATGTCCCCTCTGACCCCAAGGACGAGATGACACCACCAAGGGAAGGCTGGACAAGGAAAGTTAGGCTCTAGATGATGCAAGAACCGGAGACAGAGCCAATCACACCTTCCCAGCCGTCGGCCGACAACACTGATGCCCCGACAGCCAGAGGCAGTACTGAGGCTGCCCAACAACCAGAAGTAATCCAGCTGCTCAACACACTGATCGCCAGCAATAAGAGGATCGAGCAGCAGTAGCTTACCTTCATGAAGTACGTGGGGGAAGTCCAAGAGGCCTTTATGGCCTATCTTCTTCAAAAGTTTCCCAATGATGGCCCCTCTTTGCTTAGATTCCCTGAAGAATTGGCCATCATAGCTGAACGACGAGAAGGAACACCACCATAAGCAGTTTCCCGCCACGCCGCTTTCCGCCACCAGATGCCCTCTCCAACGCGATATAGGTCTTACTCTACCACCTCTACCTCTAACATGGTGAGCGACACTCCAGAGAGGCATCAACAACAATTCTCTCTAGTCTGCACAGCAAAAATAGTGGCAGACACCTCCCCATTCAACGATGCTAGGCAGCAGACTGCAGCAACAATGAAACCCATCCCAACGACACCAGCAAAATCACCAGTAGCTCCAACGGAGAAGCCAAGCAAGAAAAGAAAGCGGCACATAATATCCATCGACCCGGAGGATGAGGAGTGAGTATCTGAACCGAAACAAAGTGAAGCTCCTCGTCCCACTCCCAAGATAGTCCAGCCGCCACAGACAGGGAAGATATCACCTACCAAGCCTGCCGCCTGGACATCTGCCAGTCGTCACCTTGTAATCCAGTCTTCATCTTCCTCCTCTGCCTCAGGAACTCCAGCCTCTTCTCACCCCTTCGCCAACTTCTAGCGTTGTTTTTTTTTTTTCTTTCTTTTCTTTCTTATTTAATTATTTATCTTGTCTTTTATTTTTTTATTATTGTATTTTATTTTGTGCATTGAGGGCAATGCTCGTCTAGAGTTTGGGGAGGTTAGCACTCATCATGTTTAGGCATACTTAGAGGATATAGGTTGCATAATGTACTTTCATTAAAAATTAATCAAAGGAAAAATCTTGTTAGAACTTGTGCCTATGATAGGATAGCCGATTTTAATTTTTTTGCACCAATTAAAAAGAACTTAATTTTGGGGAAAGCATGAAGTAAACTTAGAATTTTTCTATAAATGCCAAAAATTAAAAAAACTATTGTTACTTGCTGAATTTGATTGTATTTAAGATAAACATTGCATGCTTAAATTATTTGTAAAATTTTAACATGGTTGTAGGAAGCTACCGCGGAAGGCAACAAAAAGAAAAAGAAAAGCACTGCCACGGCAGGAAAGAAAAAAATTATGTTGTTTTTCCCTAGAGGTGCCCGAAACCAGCTCTAGGAGGAATCATGTGCAAGGACACTCCACTGTTATCAAAGTCCATGAATCTGAAAATCCTTGAAGTGACGGACAAATTAGCATGAGTGAATGGAAGTCTTCATGGGATGACTCTACTCAATGGGTTCAGGGTTTTGTAGTTTGCTCCAATATTAATTTCAGACCTAAAGAGTAGATGTGATAATGTGAAGCCCTTACTGTCATGATTATAAAATGTGCTTAATTATGTTGCCTCGGCAGCAACCTTATATTACCATGACAACATCTTTATTTACTTAGAATATTCTTCAGATTCAGCCTGTACACAATTTCTGCACACACTGCATTGGCATTGTAGTTTTACTCTTAGGTAATTCATGCTATTCTCCTTTCACTAATTTAATGATAGGTGCCACAACCTTGAGGTGCTAAATCAAGTTTAAAACGGGTTCTTCTTTCTGGTTATTTCAAGGGCAAGTATGTTTAGGATTGCATTGCTTGAGAACAAGCAATAGTTCGAGTTTAGGGGTGTGTAAAGTGCTCATAAGTCCTATATTTTATACACATTCCATCTCATATTATTGATGTTTTTAAGTACATTTTAGGCATAATTAGGTGCTTGCATACATTATTTACAGTATTCTTTGCTTTGCCTTGTTTTTATTGAATGTCTTTAATTTGGTAAGAAAAGATACTATTTTAGTTTAGTTTTAGTTTCAGGTGCTAGAAGTTGTCAGAAGGAGAGAGGAGTTGAGGAGCTGATGCTGAGGCAGCAAGCCAAGGAGTTGTATTGAAGCAGCTCAACACAGTGAGAGATGTTGTCGAGTAGCTGCCGCCGCCATATCTGCTGCCCAGGGCAGCAACCGGGGGATTTGGTGAATTGGAGTGCGATTGGAAGAGCATAATTTCATGAGTCCAATGAGCCCATCCACGCAATTTACTGATGCCAAAAATAGCGGACAGAGCTGCCCAATGGGAAATTATCCAAGGCGACTTAAGCTTACTTGTGACACAAGGAGTCCAACTTCAAGTCAAAGAAGTTAGAATTTAAAGGATGCATTTAATGCAAAAGCTACTTTATGATCAGGAAGACTTCTACTCCAAGAAGGACTCAACCTAGGCTTATGCCCTATATATACCCGACCATACCTTAGACAACTCAATAGTCTGTATAGCTTAGGTTTCTCTTGTGTTTTCTTGTCGCCAATATGCTCTAAATTCTCTAGGGTTTGGGTTATGTTGTAAAGTAGTTGTGAGAATGGTTGTTTAGGTTCAAGTTTGTTTTTGCAATAAATTTAAGGTTTACTTATTTAATGTTCTTCATTGTTTTCAATTGAGTTGAGAGATCGATTGGAAGCAATCCATTTGTTTGGTATCGAGAGAGTCAAACTCACGAAAGAATTAAGCATGATCTCATCAAAATCAGGTGTTGATCAATCCAGTCTAGATATAGGTTAGGGTTTCATGCGGCTAAAAAGGGATAAACCAAAAATTGTTGTTCATTGTAAGATTCACGCCGATGAGTATCATCTGCAGTGGGCAACAACAGTATTCTGACTTAGACATAAGCGGGATCATTATCGAAGCGTTATGCCGAGCCTTGAAGGATTGCTGAGTTTTCCGCTGAGCCAATCGTGTTGGGTTTATAGCACTTTTGAAATCTTTTCAATTTAGTCCAAAACTATTTTTCAATTATTATATCAAAACATTAGTTATATATAAAACGGGTTCTTCTTTCTGGTTAAAAACTATTCTTCAATCTCCCCCTTTTTGATATAATAAAACCAACTTAAAAAATTGTTTGGGATTCTCCCTCTTCACGTTTAAAAATTTGAATAAGAGTTTTCAAAATTGATAAGTAATTAAAGTTCCCCTTATTCATTTGAAAATGCAATTTTTCAAACCAAACATTCCCCATTTTTGTTATATATAAAAGAATTTAGAATATCTAAGTTCAAAATAACTTGGGAAGTAAAAAAATTGACACAAATAAGAATTTTTGTTTTAAAATGGCTCTCCCTTACTTAAAGCATCATCATCTTTCTTTTCTCCCTTCTTGTTGCCATAAAGCTTATCAAGTTTCTCCCACAATTCTTTGGTATTTTTGCAGTTGGAGATCCTCTTGGAAACTTCTTGGTTAAGGCCCCAATAGAGAATGTGCATCGCCTTGGTGTTTAGCTTTGCCTTCGTCTCGTTGGCACTCATTTGCTTTTTCTTCTTTTTCGGAGCTTCCAAATACCCGTGTTCAATGATGTCCCAAACCTCATAGTCTTGAGACTAGATGAAGAATTTCATGATATTTTCCCATTGGAAGTATCAAAGCCTTGTCTCCATCGAAGGACTAACATATCGGAGTAAAGATCATTTTGGGTTTATAACATGCTTGAATCGATCACCGAAATTGTCAAGGAGGGTTGTAAATGTTTGGTGGTTGAATTGGCAAAAATTGAAATAAAGATAGACAAGTGACACAATGATTTTAGAGTGGTTCGGCCTTCTAACAAGAACCTACATCCACTACCTTAGCACACCACTAAGGATTTCCCAATTCACTCAACAATGAATTCGTCCCCTTTTCCCAGTTTAGGAGGAAACCATTACAACCCTATCTTTTGGTCTTGGCTAAGATAGAACCAACTCTAGTTTTTCTCTCAAGGCTAAACTAGAACATCTCCTTTTAAAAGGGATTTGTTTGGTAAACTTAATACCTCACAAGGTGGGTTTTTACACAAATTTAAGCTCACAAGAGTACAAGGGTTTACAATAAAGTTCACTCTCTAAAGACTATGTACAAGAAAATAGTAAAATAAAGATCTAGACTCTAATTCTCTTGACCATATTGCTTGGATGTTGTCTTTAACATTCTTCAAGTGTTCCAGCCTTCAATTTATAGTTCCAATTGATCTTGTAGCCGTTACTAGTCGTTAGGGATGTTTTGGAGTCGTTGGGGTCTTTATTTCCCTCATTAATTGCAGTTCTGGAGCTGTTCGTTTCGGAACAGGCGAGCCGTATTGAAACGCCCTTCTTCAGAACTAGACGTTGAAGCCTGATGTAGCAACCCGTATTGAAACGCCTCTGGCTATATCGAAACGGTATGAGCTGTATCGAAACAGTTACAAACCATTTCGGTACGAGTGACCGTTAAGCTACATTTAAAAAGTCGTTGGGAAAATTTGACCGTTGGGGAGGTTTTGACCGTTGGGCGTATCGAAACACCAAAGGGGTGTTTTGAAACAAAACCCTCTCTGTATCGAAACGGGCAAGCCCCCCTTTTCGGTACGGGTTTACGCAGTTTCAAAATGTTTCGATACAGGTCCTCCTGTTTCGAAATAGGTACCTTGAAAACTCTGGTTTGGTTACTTAAAAACGTTTCAAACATTGCCAAAACCAATTAAAAACATCCACAAACTTATTTTCAAGTTGTTTGGAAGACACTTTTGAAATCTTTTGAATTTAGTCCAAAACTATTTTTCAATTATTATATCAAAACATTAGTTCTTCAATCTCCTCATTTTTTATATAATAAAAACCAACTTGAAAATTTGTTTGGGATTCTCCCCCTTCAAGTTTAAAAATTTGAATAAGAGATTTCAAAATTGACAAGTAATTAAAGTTCCCCCTTATCTATTTGAAAATGTAATTTTTCAAACCAAACTCTCTCCATTTTTGTTATATCAAAAAGAATTTAAATAACTTTAAGTTCAAAATAACTTGAGAGGTTAAAAAATTGACACAAATAAGAATTTTGGTTTTAAAATGGCTCCCTTTACTCAAAGCATCATCAAAGAATGTTAGTCCAACATATATGTTAATCTAATTGAAATTAAAAAATAAATCAAATTAAACAACTAAAACAACTAGATTTTACCACACTTGAACTCAAGGGAGGATGTGAAGTTGTTGAGTGGATCAAATGATCAATATAAACAAAGAGGGGTGAATTGGATTTTTAGACCTTTTGGTAGTGGAGTTGACAAATAAAAGGATAGACAAGGAGATTTAGAGTGGTTCAAGTTCCAATCGAACTCTACATCCACTACCTTAGCTTCACTAAGGATTTTCAACAATTCCACTAATTGTTCTTCCCCTTTTCTAGGCTAAAGAGGTAACTATTACAATATCAGTCAAATTTTCTACCCAAAATTTGACCCAATTCTCACACAAGAATTACAAAGAAGTTGATGGCTAAACAAGTATCTCTCAATACACAAAGTAGCCCAATTACAAGCACTCAACCCAATTTGAAAGGATAAGAATGGAAATTACAATCTCACAATTAGGGTTTACAAGAAATAATGGGATTTAGACTTAATTGCTTGAATTTGATGTTTGGATGTTTGCTTTTTTATCAATAGTTGTTGCTGAAGCTTTTAGAGGTCCCTTTTATACCTTCTCATTGAATTCTAGCCGTTGGGGTTGTTGCATTCATCAATAGAGCCGTTGGGATGTTATCTTCCCTCCATAAATGCAGTCTGCAACCACCCGTTTCGGAACGCCCGATCCTGTTTCGAAACAGACCAAAAAAGAAAGAGTTGTTGGGGTGCATTAAAGAGACCATACTGAAATGGGCACGAACGTTTCGATACGCTAAGAGCCAGTTTCAAAACTCGTTTCGAAACACTTTGACACTGTCAAAGTCTGTATCGAAACGGCTTGAAAGCGTTTCGATACACCTTAACGACAAGTATTAAATCAGTTAATATCAGTTAAAAACTTCAACGGTCATATTTTTGAAATCAGGTTTGAATGTCGTTTCGAAACGTTTGAGGTCGTTTCGATACTACCGTATCGAAACGGGTCAAACTGTTTCGATGTTCTTAAGCTGTTTCGAAACCCATTTCGAAACGAAGGTTCAAAGTTTCAAAACCGTTTCGATACACGTTCTGAAACACAGGTTAACAGTTTCCAATGTGTTCAGGAACGCCTAAGGTCATTCCGAAACGGTGACTCGAGAATCATTGTTTTGTCTTCAAGAACACTTAGAAAAGTTTTGACAAGTTGAGTTTTTAACTTAACCATTTTCCTTTAAACATATAGAGAGATTTGAGAACTTAAAAATTTGTTTTCTGATTTTCAATTTAGTCCTTAAATTCTTTAGTTATATCAAAATCAATTTATCGGTTTCACAATCTCCCCCTTTTTGATATAACAAAACCAAAGTTAGAATTTTTAAGAGTTTTGAAAATCTTGAATACATTCTAACTCCCCCTCAATTTAAGATGGGTTTTAAATTTTTAAAAAGATTTAAATCCAAGTTTTAAAACTCAAAAACACTTAAAACGAATTTTGGCTCTCAGATTACTTCTCCCCCTTTTTGTTAGATTAAAAATAATAAACAAGGTTCAAAGAGAAGAAACAAGGTTATAAGCAATAAGCTACATAATATAGATTCATATAATTAAAATATCCAAAACATGAAACTTAAACAATAAGGTTCAAAGCTTAATCCCAAACTAAGTAATCAAAGCATAGGTTCATAAAACATAAAGGAAATAAAGATGCAAACTTAGTCCTAATATGATAAGCTAATATGATATGACATGAAAATCCTAAGCCTCGTCGTCGTCACCATCACCATCCAATGAATCATCATCGTTCCTAGATTGAGAGCAACGAAAAGCAATTCATTTACCATAGAAGGTAGAGAATGACAAGTCCATAGATTGATATTGATTCTCAAGGGAGGTGAGATGATCCTCCACGGATTGCAAGCGAGTATTTATAGCACCAAGACCCGACTCCATTGTGTTGAACCGCTAGGTAAGAAAAGCCATAAGAGCTTCATTGTTAGGACTCGGAGCTTGTGGTTGAGGTTCAACTTGAGGTGGATGGGCATCCCTATTAACTCGTTCCCATTGGCCATTTTTGGTGTAATGGAATCCTGACTTGTGGAGAGAAGCTTGACCGATCTTTTGCTTACGGGGTTCCAGAGAATCATAAGTCCAATCAAGTTCGAGCACGCCAAAGATATGGCTTAAAACAGTCCCATATGTGAAGGATTTGAGAGCATCGGTTTCATGAATCTTCACATTGTTGACCATTTCGGCAAACATAATCTTAACAAGATTTGGGCGCTCTCCACGACGAAAACATTCAAGCCAAAAATAATCTACTTGACAAACGTGAGAGAATTTACCTCCGGAGGGGCGAATAAACCACGAGATCATCAAGTGGAGGAACCTATCATGAGCATCCAAGGCAAGCACGGAACCGGTGTGAGAACCAAAATGAGTCTCATTCTCGATGCCTTCGTTCTTAAGACCAAAAGTAGTCTCTAAATAATGGATGTTGATGACAATCTTCTTCTCCAAGATAAGAGACTCGATGCCAACAACTTCGGAGTGGTCTTCATTATTAATAAGTTGGGAATTCGAGTAGAAGATGAGAACCATGTGCTTGTAGCAAATATCCAGGATACTCAAGAAACTAATGAAGCCTCATTCTTGTAAAGGGTCGAGATAACGAAAGTGAAAGCACTCGGAGTCAAGAAACGATATGTCAACAACACGCTCACGAAGAACGACAATCTCCTTGACATAAGTGAAACGCTCCTTCATCGCGGTAGTTCTTAGACTCTTGAGAAAAAGTTGGGTAAGGTTGGGACGGATAGCGGCTTGGTTTGAAGCTTCACCCGATTGAGGTGCCTTACGTTTCTTGTTAGAGGGTTCCATTGAAAAATCCTAAAAACATAAAGCAAGCAAGTTTTAACAAAAATTGAAGTGTATGCATGAAAATCCTTAATTCAATCCATTGGCAAATCTCACTTAGGTTAAAAAACTTTTAAGAACATAGATACATAAAAAAATTAAGAGAAAACAATTTAAAAAAATAGTAAAAAAATACAAATGGAAAATAATATATTCGAATAAAAAATTTTAAGATTTGAAAAATCTAAGTAGCAAAACACATTATCTATACAAAATTAAAATTTTCTAACCTAGGATTTGAATAAAAATTGAAGGAAAAAGAAAAAAGATGAAACTATACCTTAGATTGGGATTTTGGATGAATAGATGGAAAAACTTGCACAAGATTGTTGATGCTTGCTTAGACTTGAGTTTGTGTGTAAAAGCCCTCAAGATTTGATGAAAAACAATGAGGTTTAGAGGGTTTTATAGGGAAAATCGGGTGAGGGTTTTTAGGGTTTTGAAAGAGTTTTAATTAAAGTGAAATTTTAACATTAAAAATCCCTCTTTAAAGTTGTCCGTATAACCGTTTCAGAACAGGGCTCGACCATTCTGAAACGCTGGCACCGAAACGTTGACTGACGTTTCAAGTCCACCTGACCGTTCTAAAACGCGGGCACCGAAACGAATCCCACGTTGACTCATATCGAAACACGTTTCGATACACCCATTGGCAGTAGCAAAAACGTTTCGAAACCTTGTGAAGGCGTTTCGAAACACCCTTCTCTCAGATGGATTTTTAAGGTACCCATATCAAAACAGTTGGACCCATTTCGATACACCTAGGCCTGGAAGTGCAGATGAGGCTCTAAAATTGCAAAAAATGGATTTTATGAAGTCCTAATTTGCATGAATGACATGAATGAGAAGGAAAGACATGTATAAACAAAAACATACTCCCCCTAACTATTAGCATGGATGAAATTAGGAGTAAAAACACATAAACATGGCATTTTCAAGAGATCAGGCAATTTAAGCACAAAAAAGGGTCCTAAAAGGTTAAGATATGCTAGTTAGACCTAACTCTCTCCTAAGGGACCAAAAACTCTCTTTATCTAAAGGCTTTGTAAAGATGTTCGCTAGTTGGTTTAAGGTGTCAACATACTCTATAAGAAAATCTTCCTTAAGGACATGATCTCTAATGAAATGATGTCTTATTTCTATATGTTTGGTTCTAGAGTGTTGAATGAGATTTTTTGTCAAACATATGGCACTAGTGTTATCACACTTAAGGGGTAAGGTTTCAACTTTAATATCATAATCTAAGAGTTGTTGCTTCATCCAAAGGACTTGAGCACAACAACTCCCTAAGGATATGTACTCGGCTTCGGTGGTAGAAAGAGCTACACCATTTTGTTTCTTAGAGAACCAAGATTTGAGCATACTACCTAAGAATTGACAAGTTCCCGAAGTACTTTTCCTATCGATTTTACAACCCCCATAATTCGCATCCGAATAAGCATGAAGGTTGAAGGTGGAGTCTCTAGGGTATCAAAGACCTAAACAAGGGGTATCTCTAAGGTACCTAAAGATTCTCTTAACGGCTATAAGGTGAGACTCTCTAGGACTAGCTTGAAACCTAGCACACAAGCAAACACTAAACAAGATATCTGGTCTACTTGCGGTAAGGTAAAGCAATGATCCAATCATAGAACGGTAAAGCTTAGAGTCAACACACTTACCTCCTTCATCTTTGTCAAGCTTTGTAGATGAGCTCATAGGTGTGGCTTGAGGCTTTGCATTCTCCAAGGCAAACTTCTTGAGCATATCCTTGATGTATTTTGCTTGATTGATGAAGGTGCCATCCTTCCTTTTCTTGATTTGGAGTCCCAAAAAGAATGAGAGCTCCCCCATCATGCTCATCTCGAATTCACCTTGCATTAACTTAGCAAACTCTTTGTAATGACATTCATTAGTAGATCCAAAAATAATATCATCAACATAAATTTGTACTACTAAGATGTCATTTTTATACCTTTTTATGAAAAGTGTAGTATCCACCTTACCTTTTTCAAAACCTTTTTCAATCAAGAAGTTTGAAAGTCTCTCATTCCAAGCTCTAGGAGCTTGTCTTAAACCATAAATAGCTTTAGTAAGTTTGAAAACATGATTTGGAAATTTTGAGTCTTCAAAACCCGGTGGTTGTTCCACATACACTTCCTCATTTATAAAACCGTTTAAAAATGCGCTTTTAACATCCATTTGAAAAGGCTTGAAATCTTGATAACATGCATATGCAAGCAACATCCTAATGGCTTCCATTCTAGCTATGGGAGCATAGGTTTCATCAAAATCAATTCTCTTTTCTTGAGTGTAACCTTGTGATACTAATCTAGCTTTATTTCTCACAATGTTACCACTCTCATCTAGTTTGTTCCTAAAGACCCATTTAGTTCATATAGTAGATTGATTACTAGGCCTATCAACTAATGTCCAAACATTACTTCTCTCAAATTGATTTAACTCTTCTTGCATAGCCATAATCCAAAAATCATCTTTTAATGCTTTTTTATATTCTTAGGCTCTATGCATGAGATAAATGCAACATGGTTCATAAGTTTAAGAGAAGATCTAGTGGTTACCCCCTTGGATGGATCACCCAAGATTTCACCACCTTTGACATAGTTGAACTCCCTTGGGTAGCTCACTTCCTTTTCCTCAAAAGCCAAGTCCTTCAAGGCTTCAAGAGGTGGATCTTGTGTATCCTGTTGTTTTGTTGGAATCTCATCATCCTTTGAAGTTTGTCCTCCATCAAAGGCATTAATGATTCCTACATCATCATCATCACAAGAATCCTTCCTTGGAAGGAGGTTATCATCGAATACAATATGTATAGATTCCTCTACTACTAAAGTTCTCTTGTTAAATACACGATGGGCTTTAGAGTTTAAGGAATATCCTATGAAAATAGCTTCATCACTTTTTGCATCAAATTTACCTAAGTTATCTTTTCCATTATTTAAAACAAAACACTTGCAACCAAATGGATGAAAATAGCTAATGTTAGGCTTTTTAGATTTTAAAATCTCATATGGTGTTTTCTTTAAAATTGGCCTAATCATCACTCGGTTTACAATGTAGCAAGCGGTGTTTGTAGCTTCCGCCCAAAAATATTTAAGTAAATTGTTTTCACAAAGCATGGTTCTAGCCATTTCTTGTAAAGTTCTATTTTTCCTCTCAACTACCCCATTTTGTTGAGGAGTTCGAGGAGCTGAAAATTTGTGGCTAATACCATTTTCATTTAAAAACTCTTCAAACCCTAGATTTTGAAATTCGGTTCCATGATCATTTCTTATATGAGAAATTCTAAGTTCAAGATCATTTTGGGTTAGTTTTGAAAATGTGATGAATTTTTCTAAAGCCTCATCTTCAGTACTTAGAAATAGAACCCAAGTAAATCTAGAAAAATCATCAACAAGTACAAATGTATAAGATTTACCACCCAAGCTCATAGTCCTAATAGGCCTAAATAAATCCATATGAATAAGTTGTAAACACCTACTTGTATAAACATCATTAATGGATTTAAATGATGACTTATGTTGTTTACCCTTAGAGCATGCATCACAAATTTTATCATATGAGAACTTAATTTTGGGTAAACCTCTAACTAGATCTAGGGAAACTAATTTTTCTAAAACACTAATGCTAGTATGTCCTAATTTCCTATGTCATAGCCATGCATCATTTTCATTTTAAGCTACTAAACATGCATGGGATGTATGTATGTCATCTAAATGCACCATGTAAATGTTACCTATGCGATGACCTATGAGCGTAATATTATTTGATTTAATGTCAACAATTTTACACCCATTTTTATCAAATAAGACATTAAACCCTTTATCACATAATTGGCTTATGTTCAACAAATTATGTTTAAGACCATCAACATACAAAACATTTTCAATAAGAATGGTAGAGTGATTACCTATGGAGCCATTACCTTTAATGTGGCCTTTGGAGTTGTCACCAAATGTTACTACTCCTCCACTTTTTGGCTTTAAATCCATGAATCTACTCTTGTCTCCGGTCATATGCCTCGAGCATCCACCATCAAGGTACCATGAATTTTGACTTTGTGCTTTGGCCTTGTAGCAATGACCCCCCTACAAACAAAGATATTAAACTTTTCTTTTTGGTACCAAAATCATTTTGGGTCCACGAGTGTTAGATCTCAATAGCTTGGTTCCCTTAGGAATCCAAGGTGACATAGCAACAATATTATTAGATTTGACAAGTTCCTTAGGAACCCATACACTCCTAATCTTTTTAGTTCTATTATGTCTAGGGAAGCTACTTTGTTTGTAGTTATTAGTCTTTCTCCTAGGTTGGTTTGTTTTAGATGATTCACCTTTTTCATGCTTCACATTACCAACATTTTTAAAAGACTCTTTGAGCTTGTTAAGCGCATCTAACACCTTTTGGTGTTCACTATTGCATTGAGAAAGAAGATTATTTAGGTCTACATTTTCATCTTAGAAGAATTTAAGTTCATCTTTTAAACCTAAAATCTTTTTCTCAAATTTTAAGTTAGCTTGAGAAAGCGAGTCATTTTTATCATTTAATTCTGAAATAATTTTCTTATTTCTAATGATCGACTCTTTGTACTTCTCAACTAACTAATCATAAACATCTTGCAACTCATCATATGAATCATTTAATTCATCAAATGTAAAGTCAAAATATGATGAGTTAGAGGTTACCATGGAGGAATTTTCCTCAAGTGCCATAAGGCAAAGGTTGGCCACTTCTTGTTCGTCATCCTCGGAGGACTCCTCATCACTCCAAGTAGCAAGCTTGGCTTTGAGCTTCTTCTTCTTCTCAAAGCCCTTCTTCTTGAGTTGAGGGCACTCCGAACGAATGTGACTGGGCTTTTTGCACTCGAAGCAAATGATTTGATCCCTCTCTTCTTCTTTGTTTTTACCCTTGAAGTCCATCTTTCTTTGAATCTTCCTTCCTCAGTTGGACCTAATGAATCGTGAGAATCTTTTGGTTATCATAGCCAATTCTTCTAAATCATCCTCCTCACTAGAAGTGCTCTCCTCATGTAATGAAGCTTTGAGAGCCACTCCCATTTTCTTCTTCTTTTCTACCTTTAGCTTCTCCACTCTTTTCTCTTGCTTCTTATTTTCATCTTCCTTTCCTTGCTTCATTATTTCATGAGTAAGGAGAGAACCCACTAGCTCATCAAGTTTTAGAGTCTTCAAGTTTTTGGCCTCGATGATGGCGGTTCTCTTCACATCCCAAGATTCGGGAAGTGAGTAGAGTAGCTTCTGGACAAGTTTGTCTTCCGGGATTGTCTCTCCAAAGCCCTTAAGCCCGTTGACGATGGTTGAGAAGCGATCGAACATCTTGGACACGGTTTCGCCGGGCTCCATCTTGAAATTCTCATAACTAAGATTGAGAATTCCAATCTTGGTCTCATTCACATCATTGGTTCCTTCATAGGTGGTCTCTAGAGTATCCCACACTTCCTTGGCACTTTCAATAGAGGAGACTTTGGAGTAGATATCGGGACCGAAGGAACAAAAGAGCATGTGAAGAGCTTTGTCATTTATTTGAATCTTCTTCCTCTCATCTTCACTCGTCTCAATCTTCTTCTTTAGAACCATCTTTCCTTCATCATCCCTCTTCAAAGGAATATAGGGACCGTCTTCAATGACATCCCACACAAGGTAATCGTTGGATTTGATGAAGAGATGCATCTGGTTCTTCCAAAATGGATAGTTGTCACCATTGAAGAATGGTGGTTTTGTGGTGGATTGAGACTCGTACATGCTTGAGCCGGAGGTAGATGTCATGGCTTGATTTTTGGATGATCACACTCTTCCTAAGAACTTCTCTTGTGGTTGTTAATCCTTCAAAGAGGTAGGCTCTGATACCAATTGTTGAGTGGATCAAATGATCGATATAAACCATGAGGGGGTGAATTGGATTTTTAGACTTTTTGGTAGTGGAATTGACAAATAAAAGGATAGACAAGGAGATTTAGAGTGGTTCAAGTTCCAATCGAACTCTACATCCACTACCTTAGCTTCACTAAGGATTTTCAACAATTCAATTAATTGCTCTTCCCCTTTTCTAGGATAAGGAGGTAACCGTTACAATATCGGTCAAATTTTCTACCCAAAATTTGACCCAATTCTCACACAAGAATTACAAAGAAGTTGATGGCTAAACAAGTATCTCTCAATACACAAAGTAGCCCAATTACAAGCACTCAACCCAATTTGAAAGGATAAGAATGGAAATTACAATCTCACAATTGGGGTTTACAAGAAATAATGGGATTTAGGCCCAATTGCTTGAATTTGATGTTTGGATGTTTGCTTTTTTATCAATAGTTGTTGCTGAAGCTTTTAGAGGTCCCTTTTATACCTTCTCATTGAATTCTAGTCGTTGGGGTTGATGCATTCATCAATAGAGTCGTTGAGATGTTATCTTCCCTCCATAAATGCAATCTGCAACCACCCATTTCGAAACGTCCGATCATGTTTCGAAACATACCAAAAAAGAAAGAGTCGTTAGGGTGCATTAAAGAGGCCGTACCGAAACGGGGACAAATGTTTTGATACGCTAAGAGCTAGTTTCTAAACTCGTTTCGAAACACTTTGCCACTGTCAAGGCCTATATCGAAACAACTTGAAAACATTTGATGTTCTTAAGTCGTTTCGAAACGAAGGTTAACAGTTTCAAAACCATTTCGATACACGTTCCGAAACACATGTTCACACTTTCAAAAGTGTTCTGGAACGCCTAAGGTCGTTCTGAAACGGTGACTCGAAATCACTGTTTTGGCTTCAAGAACACTTAGAAAAGTTTTGACAAAATGAGATTTTAACTTAACCATTTTCCTTTAAACATATAGAGAGGTTTGAGGACTTAAAAATTTGTTTTCTCATTTTCAATTTAGATCTTAAATTCTCTAGTTATATCAAAATCAATTTATCGGTTTCACAGAAGCCTTCCTTCTTCAAGTGTTCTTCCTTGTGTGCATGGAGCTCCCCTTCAAATTTAGACTTGTTGATCAATCTCCATCACACCTAGAAAAAGACAATCAAGTGATTTTTTTGTATCCAAATTTCTTTGGATTCATAGACATTAGTAGCACAAAATTTAGTCCCCTTAGGAATCTATTTTTCAATTTCATCTTTTTTAGTTGAAGTGGTTAGTCCTTTTTGGACCCAAACACTTCTAAAAAAATTCCATTTATAAATCTAGGGGCACTAGATTGTCTTACATAAAAATTTGATTTTCCAAAATTGTTTTGCTTTTCAAGCTCTTTGGAAATCAAATCTTTTTCTTCTTTAACTTTTTGAAGTAAATTTTGTAAATCAACGCATTTGTGTTCAAAACCATTGAATTTTGCTTCAAGTTCAATTTTGGTTTTAGAAATCAAATCATTTTGAATTTTCAAATTTGAAACAATTTTCTTGTTTTTAAAAATGTGATTTTTAAACTCTAAAACCAAATCGTCATAGGCATCTTGTAATTCATCAAAAGAATATGAACATGGAGTAGATGAATTAGAAATTACCCTTGAATCTTCTTCGATGGCCATAAGGCAAAGGTTGGCTTGTTCATCGTCGGTGGAGTCTTCATCACTCCATGCAGCCATATATGCCTTCTTCATATGGCTTGAAGTGCTCGACCTCTTCTTCTTCATTGATTCACGATCGAATTCTTTCAATGTTTTCTTTATGAATGGGGCACACTTCTTGAAGAGGTGAACTATCTCTTCTTCTTCATCCTCCTCCTCGCTTGTATCAACATGATTGCACTTGGAGGTTTTGAGAGCAATGACATTCGTATGGATTCCTAGATCCATGATCTTCTTCTTCCCCATCTTTCTTATCTCTTCCTTCTTCTTCTCCTATTCTTTATCATTCTTCATGATTTGGTGAGTGAGAAGTGATCCCATGAGTTCATCAAGCTTCAAGGTCTTCAAATTCTTAGATTCGATGATGGCGGTCCATTTTGAGTCCCATGACTCGGGAAGATAATAGATAAGCTTTCGGACAAGCTTTTCTTCCGGAATAACTTCTCCATAATCCTTGAATCCATTAGTGATGGTGGAGAATCAATGGAACATCTTCTCAATATCCTCTTCCGATCCATTTTGAAGTTTTCATACTCTAGGTTGAGGAGACCGATCTTGGTCTCCTTTACTTCGTTAGTCCCCTCGTATGTAACTTCGAGCTTGTCCCAAACTTCCTTGGCACTCTCGCAAGAAGACATCTTCTCGTAGATATTGAGGCTAAGTGCACAATAGATGAAGTGCAAGGCCTTGCAATTTAGCTCCATCTTCTTACGATCGTCGGCACTCCACTCCACTTGCTTTCTTTTGGTGCGAACGGGACATCTTCAATGATATCCCAAAGCTTGTAGTCTTTGGATTTGACAAAGAACATCATCCTCGTCTTCCAATGTGCATAATTTGTCCCGTCGAAGAAAAATGGCTTGTCGATGGTTTGCGCCATTGAGCCGATAGTTTGAAATGTTGATCGAGATTGCTGGATTGTAACCTCCTTAGCCCGGCCTAGACGGTAGACCCGAACTACAAAGATTACACGGAGAAAACCAAAGTCAACTCGAAAGTCAACCTTGATTCATGACCCTTTTTTCTTTTTAATCTTGTCTAGATACATGTTAATCCTAAGTGAGTACTCATAAAACATATTTGATAAAGGCACGGCGTTCGGATAACATATAGGAACTCAATTGCACTTATTACAAGTTTAGGGACCAAAATGAAATTTCTGTAAATTACAAGGTGTTTATTGATTTTAAGGTTACCAATATGAAATTAGTCACGTTACATGCTTCTCTGCCAAATTTCATCTTAAAAGAACATCTCAAACTCAAGCAATTGCAACTTCAATATTTGGGACTAAAACGTAAAGCTTGCAAACTTCAGTATCATTCAAATCTGTGCCCAACGGTCACCCATTTCGAAACATCCACCTGCTGTATCGGAACGCTGGATCGAAACGACATTGATCGTTCCGATACGCGGGTTGGTTCCGAGACCAGTTCCGAAACATGGCATTCAAGTAGCCAAATCATTTTGAAACATCCTTTAGTGTTTCGAAACACGAAGGCCATTTCAGGCCCCCGTTTCAAAACATTAGAGGGTGTTTCGATACGGTTTGCCCAGTAGCTGCAACAATTGCTGGTTTTTCATGCATAAACTCATTCAAACATATCCAAAAGACTTCCCAAACATACCAACAAGTCATCAAGCATATAAGGTACATATTTAGAACTCCTAAACACCTTAATAGCATCAAACATGAAAACTCACAAATCTAGAGGCATGCTTCCTATTATCATATCACCAATAGGCAATCCAACCTTAAAACAAGTAATTAAGGTCATTTGCAATTCAAACCAACCAAGGCAAACATGCCACAACCTTAGGGAGTTTAACACATCTCCAAAATACAAAACTTAGTTTCCCATTGCCAATTTATCAAAACTAATAGTGTATGGAAACATCACCATACGTGAGCTTGGATTTCTTTGGATGAACTTAGCTTCCTTGATGCTGAAAACACCTCAATTATCTGCATTATTGGTAAAAGAGGGCGTAAGCACAAATACTTAGTGAGGCATGCTCTAAAGAAAACCAACACAATAATGCATATTTAGAAAACACTTTCATCAAAGCTTTTAAACCACATGCTCATCTCTTTCTCATGCTTGGAAAACTTTCAAAGCAAAAACTCGTTGAAATCAACGGTACCTTCATTCTATCTCATGCATTAAAACCAATTCAAATCTCATGGAAAGGCCATTCACCTGCTTGTAATGTCAAAGCATTTCTAAACAAAACACATATGCCTAACTTATAGCATAAATCTTTTCACCAAAGGTACATGTGTAACAAAAACCATTTCATCATTTATATTGGCATTTAGCATCTCATTAATACTCGGATATTCGGACACATTTCTACACTAGACTCTTCCGGTGGAATCTCACATCACCGTACTCACATGGCAGGATCTCTCATCGCCACAAAGCTTGGGTATTTCACCAAGTCCTACCCGATGGAATGCCCATCATTGGAATATCTCCCTTTGGCTTAACCAAAGAGCACGTACGAATTTTTAGTTTATAGTGCACTCTCATCCTATTGATCGATCAATTATATCTGGTAAGTTTCTCAACATCTATGCCAATATAATGTGTTAAAATATCATCACACCTACTGTTTTTCATGCAATATAACACAAAGGTTTTCTCACCACATTTCAAATAATAAATCATACTTTGCTTTAAACCAAAAGCTCAAATCTATTCAATGCAACATGCCATCTCATAACATCTCTACAAGCATATTCTCATGCTCCAAAACATGCATAAAAACAGTAGGAATTTAACAATCTCAAACCATGAGCATGTAAAAGTATTTTAGGGGCAAACACCACTTTTAGAGAGACCAAAACAAACCATACTTACTTCCGGATTTAGGAAGGTGTTTCAAACCTCTCCTAAATCCTCAACCTTGTTTTTTTGTCTTCATGGACTTCTAACCCAATTGCACTCGCCATTTCGTTTCGCTTGCTTGCTGAAACGCCAATTAAGCTTTCGGATCAACTCGAAAAGTGTCGGAAGATGTCTCCCTTGATTTAGACACATAAAAGCAGAGGATTAATGCATCATCATGCATTGAAATCTTCAACCAACACTCCAAAACTCGCTGCTCTACCTAAACCCAACATTTCGGCTACCAAACACAACCGAAATCACCTTCAAACTCTTCCAAAACTTAACCCAGCAAAGATCCATCACTTCTAATCATTTCTAAACATCAATTAACATCAAAAACAACTCTAAACTCGTCCTTATACCTCCAGCTATAACAGAACACCAAAAACACCTCAAAAACCACCATTTTCATAAGCAAAAACTTGGGAAACACAACCTATTTGAGATTGGATTGATAAAATCTCATTTGTAACATCATTTAACATCCAAAATACATTAGAGAACTATCTCAAAATAGAGCCCAATCAATTACAACGAAAATCTTCAAGATCTCTTACAAAATCTTGAGTTTTAAGCCAAAATCTTGTTTCTAGCATTAAAACCATTTTTAAAACTTTAATAAAGGATTGACAACTTGGTAATTTTAGTAAAGAACTGAGTATTTAGAGGAGAAGAACAGTATTACCTCTAAAAGATGATTTCTCCTTGATTTGGGCAAAATTCCATGAAAATACAATGTGGAAATCAAAAGGAATTGTTGCAAGATTGATTAGGAACCAATGAGTGATGGAAATCTCATCAATTGAAGTAAAAAACAATGTGAATTTTGCTGGAGAAAAGGTGTTTGGATGATAGGAGTTTGAGAGAAAAGGGAATGAGAGAAAATTAGAGAAAGGTAGTTATGAAAGTCAAAAAGTAGTTTTTCACCTCTCTTTTATTTAATTAAATCATTAATTAAATCACCCAAATTAAGGAAAAATCTGGAGAAAACATTTTGGGTAAATTAGCTCCTTAAAGATTCAAAGTTTCAATCCTTTACAAAATAGTCACTACTAAACTTTCCAAAAATCGCAATTTGGTCACTACACCGAAATGTAGTATTTCCAAACCTTATTTGTAAAATTGATTTCACCACTCTCTTATATATATTAAATGAGGATTTTTAGATATTTTTCTATATTTTTAAAGCATCCCGAACTAGGTGTTCCCTAAAACCTCCTTTTATATTTGAACCGTTTCTCAGACCGGTCCGGTTCAGACCCTAAACTTCTAAGCCCAAAATTGGGGTGTTACAACTCTCCCCTCTTAAGAAATTTCGTCCTCGAAATTTACTTGGAGGAAAAAGATAAGGAAACTGCTTCTTCATGTCATCTTTTCTTTCCCACGTGGCTTCCTCAACACCTCCATGCCTCCACAACACCTTAACCAACTCAATGGTCTTACCTGGAAGAACTTTACTGCCCGAATCCAGAATCTCAATCGGCTCCTCATCATAGGTCAAATCTGGATTCAACTCCACTTCCTCCATAGGCATAACATGCGAAGGATCCAATCTATACCTCCAAAGCATAGAGACATGAAACAGATCATGTATCTTTTCCAACTTTTGTGGTAACCTCAGCTTATAAGCAACAGGACCCACACGTTCAATCACATCGTATGGCCCAATATACCTAGGGCTCAACTTACCCTTTTGACTAAATCTCATCACCTTCTTCCAAGCTGAAACCTTCAAAAACACACAGTCACCCACCGCAAACTCAAACTCCTTACGCTTCAAATCCGCGTAAGACTTATGTCGATCAAAACCTGCCTTCAACCGCTCACATATGAGCTTCACCTTCTCGGTGGTTCCTTTCAACAAAGCCGACATTGAGACCAACTTCTGATATGTTTCAGCCCAGCAAAGAGGAGTTCTGCACTTCCTCCCATACAAAGCTTCATAAGGTGCCATTTGAATACTTGTCTGGTAGCTATTGTTATAAGAAAACTCCACCAAAGGCAAATGCTTCTTCCAAGAGCCTTGGAACTCAATCACACAGCACCTCAACATATCCTCAAGCACTTGGACAACACGCTCAGACTGTCGATCCGACTGTGGATGATAAGAAGTACTGAAGTTCAGCCGCGTACCCAAAGCTTGATGCAAACATTCCCAAAAATGCGATGTGAACCTCGGATCTCTATCCGACACTATAGATTTTGGCACACCATGCAGACGCACAATCTCAGCAATGTACAGCTCTGCAAGCTTATCCAAAGTATGCGTGGTATGCACAGATAAGAAATGTGCACACTTTGTAAGGCGATCCACAATCACCCACACCGAATTCTTATTCGATGGCGACAAAGGCAAACCAGACACAAAATCCATGGTTATTATTTCCCACTTCCATTCAGGAATCCTCAACAGTTGCAACAACCCTGAAGGACAATGATGCTCAGTCTTAACCCGCTGACAAACCATACACTTACCCACATATTCCGCAACATCTTTCTTCAATCCCACCCAATAGTAATCATCCTTTAAATCATGATACATCTTTGTACTACCAGGGTGCATAGCAAAAGGACTACTATGAGCTTCGGTCAGAATAGTACGCCTCAACTCCATATCATTCGGAACTACTATTCGTCTTCCGAAACATAGAACTCCATCATCATTAAAACAAAAATCTAATTGTCTATCCTCAGCAATATCCTGAACATGAGGCACCAAAGAATCATCCAACAACTGCTTATCTTTTATCAACTGAACCAGAGATGTTTTCACTTGCAATTCAGCCACGAGACCTCCATCTTGTGAAATACTCAAGCTGGCAAACATAGCCCTTAACTCCACCGCCACCTTCCTGCTCAATGCATCCGCCACCACATTAACTTTTCCCGGATGGTACTCGATCGTCAGATCATAATCTTTAAGCAACTCCACCAAACGTAGTTGCCTAACATTCAACTCTTTCTGAGACATCAGATACTTCAAACTCTTGGGATCCGTGTACACAATACACTTCTCACCATACAGATAATGTCTCAAAATCTTCAAAGCAAAAACCACCACAGCTAACTCAATATCATGCGTAGGATAATTGCGCTCATGCACCTTCAACTGTCGAGATGCATAAGCCATCACCTTACCCTCTTGCATTAGCACACACCCCAAACCAACGTAGGATGTGTCACTATACACCGCAAACTCTTTTCCTGATTCAAGTTGAACCAAGATAAAAGCTTGCGTCAAAGCTGCCTTAAGCTTATCAAAAGCTTGTTGTCTTGCTTCTGTCCACTCATACTTGACATCTTTTTGCAACAACTTCGTCAAAGGGGCAGCAATCTTCGAAAATCCATCCACAAACCTCCGATAATATCCTGCCAACCCAAGGAAACTACGGACTTCATGAACGGACTTAGGAGGCTTCCAATTCATTACCGCCTCAATCTTCTGAGGATCAACGCGAATCCCCTCAGCCGAAACCACATGACCAAGGAACACAACTTCCTTTAGCCAAAACACACACTTGCTCAGCTTAGCATAAAGCTGGTTTTCCAGAAGCGCTTGCAAGACAACCCTTAAATGACCTTCATGTTCCTCCTCAGTACGAGAGTACACAAGGATATCGTCAATGAACAGCACAACAAACTTGTCCAAGTATTCATGGAACACTCTATTCATCATGTCTATGAAAGTAGCATGAGGATTTGTCAAGCCAAACGGTATTACAAGGAACTCATAATGCCCATACCTCGTTCTAAAGGTTGTTTTCGGCACATCCACATCTTTCACCTTAAGCTGGTAGTATCTTGACCTTAAGTCAATCTTGGAGAACACAGCCGCTCCCCGAAACTGATCAAAAAGATCATCGATCCTCGGCAAAGGATACATATTCTTGATAGTCAACTTGTTGAGCTGACGATAATCAATGCACATTCTCATAGTGCCATCCTTCTTCCTCACAAACAAGACCGGTGCACCCCACGGTGACACACTAAGCCGAATGAAACCACGGTCAAGCAACTCCTGAAGCTGCGTCTTCAACTCTTTTAGCTCCTTAGGTGCCATGCGATAGGGAGCAATGGACACCGGAGTTGTGTTTTCATACAGCTCAATTCCAAACTCCACCTCTCGACTAGGTGGAAATCCTAGTAGCTCCTCTGGAAACACTCCAGGAAACTCCCTTACAGTTCTGATATCCTGAACGCGCAACTCCTTTGAACTAGGATTCATCACAAAGGCTAGGTAAGCCTCGCAACCTTGCCTCAGCATTCTACTCGCTTCTAATGTAGACACCACATTGGCAAGAAACTTCACATTCTCACCAACCACCACCACTTTGTAATCATCCGCTAGTTTCAGCGAAACTCGCTTGCTTTCAAAATCCACTACAGCTCGATGCTCAACAAGCCAATCCATACCAAGGATTACATCAAAACCATAGAATGGCAATTTCATGAGATCAACAAGAAAAACATGGTTTTGCACTTTCAAGGGACATCTTCTATACAATTTTCGCGTCACAACCGACTCACCAAAGGAACTAGTCACACGCATACCAACATCCAAAGACTCAACAGGTAAACCAAGCATTTGAGCATGTTCACGCAATATGTATGAGTGTGTATATCAAGAATCAATCAAAGAAAGTAATGATAAGGATTGCAAAGTAAAAGTACATGCGATCACATCCGTATCATTCCTTCCCTCACACTGAGCATACACTCGAGCCTGACCACCACCCTCAGGTTGAACGGCCACAACATGTGCTACATTCCTGCCACCATCATCTCTGCGCTGAAAATTACCACGACCGCGCCCATGGCCTCTTTGTCGCCCAGCTGCTCTCACTGGAGCCTGTCTCTTCTTCAAAGGTTGAGGCCAATCCTTCTTCAAATGTCCACGGTTTCCACAATTCCAGCATATCCCAAGGTTACCCAACACTCTCCACCATTCCATCTACCACAACGGTTACACTCAAGAGTCCTCAGATCAGCATTAGGTCCTTGTTGACCTCTACTAGGGTTACCAACCCCACGCCTAGCATCATACTGCGGCCTTCGACCCTTATGCCTCTTGTTGCGATCTATCCCATAATCGCGTTCAGCCGCTCTCTTCCCAGAGCTAGATCCACCCGCTCGGCTAGTCAGACCAAGATTCCACTCAATGTCCTTGGCTCTAGTGACCAAGACATCGAAATCTGTATAATCAGCCGCAAGCATAAAAGTCTTCACATCCATTACTAACCCATAACGGAATCGTTCACACCTCTCTCACTCATTAGGGATCAGCTCACATGCATACTGAATGAGGCAGACAAACTGAATCTCATACTCAGCTACTGTCATGCTACCTTGCACAAGAGACATAAATTCCATTTTCTTCTCATCTAGGTATCGCACACCCAGATACTTCCGCTTAAACGCACCCAAGAAGAACGTCCAAGTCACCTCATCATCCTCCATCCCAGAGATAGTGGTCGTCCACCACGTATAAGCATCACCATGCAGCAGTGACACCACACAACCCAGCTTCTGCTCATTATTGTAGTTCATCTGACCCAAAATCCTCTTGGTGCTTTCCAACCAAGACTCAGATCCTTCTGGAGATAAACCTCTGAACTCAGTCCCTCCCAAACTGCGAAGACGTTCCAAAGACAACCTCGCATTGGTATCGTCCTGATGCGTGGCTCCATGAGCTCCATCTACTGTTGCCTGAAAAGCTCCAGCAATAGCTGTTGCGTGTAAAATAGACTATCGCAATTGTAGTGCAAGTGTACACGACGCAAGTAGTAAAGTGATACGAAGTATCGGATATCGTCTCCACAGGGATTGGGCTAATGACTTCACCTAATTTCACTGCACGAAGTAAAATAAATATTTTAGAGAGTTGTCGCAAATAACAAGGTAAAAACGTAAATAAAAGGATTGAGAAATCAAGATAGAGAGAATGGGCCGGTATTGAATTGCTCGGTAGTGCAGGTATTGAATTGCTTAGGATCTCTAGTTCTGTCGTTGCTCCCGTCGCCGACAGCACCTGTCGCGACGTCTGTCCGTTGGCAGTCGCGGCAGCAGACACACCAACTCCGTACTTCAAGCTTGGCAAGAATCCCAGATCTGCCTTGCCCTATCCCTAGGCACAAGACTATCGATGAACACGTCTTTGATGATACCTCCCGGCGTGAATCGAAGGATGAACACCGATGTGTATGAATTCTTCCTTAGCCACTTAACCTCGCCTTATCCCTAAGCACGAGATGGTTCAACTAGAAACTAGAGAACGCGCTTTTATCTCTTTCGTATACTTAACTCTCCCGATGCTAAGTAAATAGATAACCTCACAATGCTCTCCCGATGCTCTTGCAAGATATTAAAACCAAGATAAAAGAACTTGAAGTTTATTTTATTGAACTTGAAAAATCCTAAAACAAAGCAACCCTTGCAACTACTTTACAAAACAACCCGTGGCCCTAGGAGGAATTTAGAACATGTTGGTGACGGGTGGACGGCAGGGGTTTATTTTCGGTTATGGGGTAATCGGTTATGCCTTAGGTTTAATCTATGCCCTTTATATAAGCTTTGGGCTCAAGTTATCTAAGGTAACAAGGATTACAACTTTAATTAAAAGTAAGATTCTAATAAAGACTAAATCTCTAAAGTATCCTACTTTCCAGCCGCATCCCTATTTTGTGGGAATTCCTTTCCTTGAGCTTTGGCTTGACATATCTTCTGATCCGGGGCTTGGAAAATTATTTGGCTTCCACACGACAGACGAGCAGATTTTTCTCTATCTATCGATGTCCACTTGACTTTTCCTCTTCATAAATCTGCTGTCACCTTGCTGTCACGACAGGTCCATGACAGGTTCGTCTTCTTCAGCTGCTTGTCCAGTTCAGCTTTTCTGCTTATCTGCCCTGCGCCTGCTTTCATCGTCAACCATGGCAACTACCTGCAAAATACACCATCTTTTAGTAGAATCCGTGCTTTTTATATAATTGTGATGTTTTATTGAAAACTAACCTAAATGCAATGCAATGATGCTTGAATGCAGCAGAAGTATGGGTTAAAAAGGGTGTAAATAATAGAACTTTTACACACTCAACACACCCCCAAACTCAAGTCTTTGCTTGCCCTCAAGCAATTAAACCTAAAGAAATGAAAATTTTTGTGTTGGCCTTCAAACAGTGAACTGTCCCTTACCCGTCGCTCATTCTCTATGGCGGCAGCAACCTGTCGGAAAGATTAGGATCTGTCCGGAATCTCCCTATAGTTCTTGTGCAGTGTGTGCATGCTTGTGAACAGTTATATGCTAAGACTCTCTTAGTTTCACTAGAATATTCAACTCCTTAACTCGAATTTTTATGCCAAAGTTTATTTTTTTAGAAGGAACATTTTCATGCTTCTTTTTCTTCTATTTTTCAAGCTAAATTTTTACTAGAGCCAGTTTTGGGCACCTCTAGTTAGCTTCCTAGAGCCGGTTTCGGGCACCTCTAGGTTTTTAATTTTCTTTTGCTAAACTTCTTTTCTAGAGCCAGTGTTAGGCACCTCTAGGGGCTATTCAAGTTCTAAGCTTCCTATTCTAGTTTGGCTAAAAGAAATCTAAGCAATATAACAGTCACAAAAGTGTTTAAGTTTTTCAGAACTATAGAAAGGCTCTAAACTTTTCCTTAACCTGTCCTAAAGATGCTGCCACGACAGAGCCATCATGACAGGTAAGTTAACTTCACAGTTTAAGCCAACAGTTTTAGTTTTCTGATTTTTTTTTAAGAGAAAAATAAGTAAATAATAAGACACAACAAATAATCAAAAGATGTGCTAAAGACTCCATTAAATATGGAGGGTTGCCACCCCCAAACTCGAGGGTTGCATATCCCCCAATGCAAAAGGACACAAAAACAAAGAAAGAAAAACAAGATAAATAAAAGTACATCACAAATATATAAGGGCAGGCAGCAATAAGAGGAGAAAAAGAAATAAAAACTTAAATTTTATTCGCTGTCCTCGCTGCTGCTGCTGACGCGGATCTGATGGCGGCGTCTGCGTTGTGGAGGTGGCTGGGCAGGTTCCGGAGCAGGTTGATCAACAGGTTCATCAGCCTTTTGAGGTGCAGGTTCTTCCTCCGGTTGGGGGACAGGGTCGTCAGCAGGTTGAAGGGCAGGTGGCTCCACTAGTCTGACATCGGAACTGCTGCTGCTGTCCCAGCTGCTACTAGTGATGGCTTTGGACAGCATTCTCTTGTTGGCCACATGCTTAATACGTTTTACCCGCGTGAAGGCGCTGTCCAAATTTCTCCGGACAAGAGGGCTGTCATCAGTGGCAGCTCGCTTGGTTCCTCGAGGGGAGGTGTCTGCCGGTGGGCTGCCGGCTGCCGTCGGTGAAGGTGTGGAGGAGGCAGATTCTCCGTGGGGAGAGACAGGTGGTGTGGGAGTGGGGGAGGGGATATTGAAATAATGGGCGGGGAAGGTGGGGAAAATGACATCCGGAAAATTCAAAGTATTGGTAATGAAATTTACCGTTGCATTGGAGAAGTCACGGATGAAAGTCATCAAACCCATCTGGAGCTCCTCTATTCTCAAGATGGCAGCAAGGATGTGGGCGTTCTGATCTGCCGGAGCGGTGTTGGTGGCAGCTTCTGGGGCAGGTTCGGTGGCAGGTTCATCATCGGAATCAGCAGGAGGGGCGTTGGGGTCGAAGGCGTTGAGGGGCGATACGACGATGATCTCCATGAGGCTGGAGATGTTGTTATCTGTCCAGCCGCTGCCCTGCTTGATTTTGTCTGAAGGGTCCTCCAGTACGGCAGCGCAGCGACAGAGGGCGGTGATGGTGAACGGTAGGCAGAGTCGTGAGTCTGATCGGAAGGCACAATCGAGAATGCTGTCTCGCATGTACCTGCCCACATTGATGGGCCTGTCATGCATGATAGAATGGATGAGGGCCAACCGCTGTCTGTTAAGTGTCGTATGGTGGGACGAGGGCAGGATACGCTTTTTGATAAAAGCGTTCCATAGTTTTGCCTCAGGGAGTAGCTGCGCTCTATTGACAGAGTGGGGGTTCTTCTTACTGGTGCTCCATGTCGTGCCTGCCTCTGTCAACTCCCTCATAACAGCATCATGTCCGGCAGCGTCGAGGGCGTCCCAAAATTGTTGATGAGCATCATCATTAGGGCCAAAGAAGAGGCCGAAGACATGGTTGATGCTGCTGGCGGTGAAAGGAACTGTCACTCCTCGGACGGTGACAGATGTTGCCGTCTTACTTTCGATTGCCGCGTAAAATTCCCTGACCAAGGTGTCATTAAGCTCTGCCGGCTGCTCGGCGAAGTCTTCCCACAGTTGAGCTGTTATGGCTTGCATGATGAACGGCCGGAGTCCAAACAGAGGGGCATCTCTGTTGTAGATGAAGCTCTGCTCCTCCCAAAGTTCCTTTTTAGCGAATGGGGATGCTGCTGCTGAAGAAGAAGCGGCAGCAGCGTTCTGACAGGTTTGTCGTGAAGACATTTTGGTTGCAAGGGGCTGAAAAAGAAGGAAAATAGATAAAACTAGAGGAGAATACAAGAGAGAAAAATCAGAAGTGATGAAAAATGAAAATGGGAAGGGGTTTATATAGCTGTTGGGGAGCTGCCCATTTAATGCCGCAACGGCAGGCGGGAATAACGGGGCGGCAGATTGAATGTAGCGTGTCTGACGCGTCTGACGTGCATTAATGCGTCTGCTGTGCGTCTGTCGCACGCTTCTCCGTCTGCTGTGCGTCTGTTGACAGCCTGTCAAATCCGTCTGCGCCGGCAGCCGAAACGACAGGTTACCATAAATGGGCTTTATTGGGCTGGTGGATGAGCGGTGGGCTTGGGCCACTTCTTCTTTCTCACTTGACTCCTTTATTTCCTAAAAGCTGAAATTATAAAAACAAAACATTATTCGAATAAAATAAATCTAATTCCTAATAAATAATATTAATAATAAAAATAAGAATAAAAATAAAAATTTAGGTTAAATTAGGGATGCCTTGTGGGGCATCACCTAAAGTAACCACTTCCTGTATTCCTGGGGCTTCAGTCCCTTGATAGTGCTTGAGGCGTTGTCCATTGACTTTGAATTGGTGCCCGTCCTTTAATGATTGAATTGTAATGGCACCATGGGGAAAAACTTGAACTACCTGGAACGGGCCAGACCATCTAGATTTGAGCTTCCCTGGAAAGAGTTTCAACCTAGAATTGAACAACAACACAAGCTGCCCTTGGCAGAACTGTCGTGGCAGCAACTTTTTGTCATGCCACTGCTTAGTCTTTTCCTTGTAAATCCTTGCATTGTCATAGGCCATTGTCCGTATTTCATCGATCTCATTTAAATCCAACAGCCTTTTCTGGCCTGCCTTGTCCAAGTCCATGTTTACTGCCTTGATTGCCCAATATGCCTTGTGCTCTATCTCGACAGGCAGATGACAGGTTTTCCCATAAATCAAACGGTATGGAGACATGCCCAATGGAGTTTTAAAAGCTGTCCTGTATGCCCATAGTGCATCATTCAGAAGCAAAGACCAATCTTTCCTAGTTGGTTTAACCATTTTTTCAAGAATGTTCTTCACTTCCCTATTGGATATCTCAGCCTGTCCATTGGTCTGTGGGTGGTATGCTGTCGCGATCCTATGCTTGACACCATATTTTCTTAAGGCGGCACCAATTACTCTGTTGTCAAAATGTCTCCCTTCATCACTGATAATCGCCCTAGGGATGCCAAATCTAGAAAAGATGTTTTTGTGCAAAAACTTTTGGACCGTTTTGGCATCATTCTTTTGAGTTGCGATTGCTTCTACCCACTTGGAGACATAATCTACTGCTAGGAGGATGTAAAGATTTCCACACGAAGATGGAAAAGGTCCCATAAAATCAATCCCTCAAACGTCGAAGATTTCGACTTCCAAAATATTCTGCAGTGGCATCTCGTTTCTCCTCGAGATGTTACCTGTCCGCTGGCACCTGTCACAGTTTTTGTAAAATTCCTGTGCATCCTTATACAGTGTCGGCCAGTAGAACCCTGACTGCAGCACCTTGGCAGCAGTTTTATTGCCTCCTAAGTGTCCTCCATATTGTGAAGCATGACAGTGATGGAGAATGTCTTCTTGTTCTTCTTGTGGTACACATCTCCTTATAACCTGATCTGCGCACATTTTGAAAAGAAGAGGTTCGTCCCAATAATAATGCTTAACATCATTTTGGAACCTCTTCCTGGCTTGATAAGTGAGATCAGAAGGTAATATTCCGCTAACTATAAAATTAACGAAATCAGCATACCAGGGAAGGTTAGAAGACTTACCTGCCGCCATGGCTGTCGCGACAGCTATTGCGGCAGCAAAGAGCTGCTCATCTGGGAAGGTCTCTAGTATGTGTGTCGCATCTAAAGGTAGACTCTGTCCCATCTCCAACCTCGACAAGTGATCTGCCACCTGATTTTCTGTCCCCTTTTTATCTTTTATCTCAAGGTCGAACTCTTGTAATAGTAAGATCCACCGTATCAACCTAGGCTTTGCATCCTTTTTTGCAAATAAATACTTGAGGGCAGAGTGGTCGGTGTGTATTATAACCTTCGTTCCAAGTATGTAAGAACGAAACTTGTCGATGGAGAACACCACAGCTAACAGCTCCTTTTCTGTGGTGGTATAATTCACTTGGGCATCATTCAATGTTTTGCTGGCATAATATATGACATGAAACAGCCTGTCCTTGCGCTGCCCAAGTGCTGCCCCGACAGCATAGTCACTAGCGTCACACATAATCTCAAACGGTTGTGTCCAGTCTGGTGGCTGTACTATGGGGGCTGTCACTAGCTTTTCCTTCAGAACCTTGAATGCTTCAGTACATTCTTCATTAAAGTCAAAGGGTCGGTTATGCTCTAAGAGATGACATAGGGGTTTCGTGATTTTTGAGAAATTGGCAATAAATCTCCTATAAAAACCAGCATGCCCTAAAAAACTCCTAATGCCCTTGACTGTGGTTGGCGGCGGCAACTTCTCTATGACTTCAATCTTTGCCCTGTCGACTTCTATCCCACGGCAGCTAATCTTATGGCCTAAAACTATCCCTTCATCTACCATAAAATGGCATTTTTCCCAATTAAGAACAAGATTAGCTTTTTCACATCTTTCAAGTACCTTTTTAAGGTTGCCGAGGCAGCTCTCAAAATCGTCTCCAAAGACGGAAAAATCATCCATGAAGATTTCAAGGAAGTCTTCTACCATGTCGGAGAATATGGCCATCATGCATCTTTGGAAGGTGGCAGGTGCGTTACATAGACCGAACGGCATCCTCCTAAATGCATATGTTCCGTAGGGGCATGTGAAAGTCGTTTTCTCTTGGTCCTCCGGTGCAATAGCAATTTGATTATATCCTGAATAACCATCAAGAAAACAATAGTAAGGTTTACCCGCTAATCTGTCAAGCATTTGATCAATAAAGGGTAACGGAAAGTGGTCCTTTCGGGTAGCTTTGTTAAGCTTCCGATAGTCCATACAAACCCTCCAACCGGTCACAGTCCTGGTTGGGATTAACTCGTTGTTTTCGTTGGTTATCACGGTCATGCCTCCTTTCTTGGGAACACATTGCACCGGGCTTACCCATTTGCTGTCGGAGATGGCGTAAATAATACCAGCATCTAACCATTTAATTATTTCTTTACGCACTACCTCCTTCATCGCAAGGTTTAACCGCCTTTGGGCATCAATAGTCAGCTTATGATCTTCCTCTAGGAGGATTTTGTGCATACAGATTGCCGGACTAATGCCCTGAATGTCTGCTATCGTCCATCCTATCGCCCTTTTATGCTGCTTCAGCATGTCGATCAGCTGTCGTTCCTGTTCCTGCGGCAGCTTAGCAGAGATGATTACGGGCAGTGTGTCATCACAACCAAGATAAGCATATTTAAGCTGCCCTGGCAGGGGCTTAAGTTCCAAGACAGGAGGTTCAACAGTAGAGGGCTTTTGGATTAAATGGTTATCCGAAGTGTAATTCAAGGGTTCGAATAACTTACCTGGACGATGGTCTAACCAGTTTACCTCCTCATGACCTTTAGTATCAGATGTATCGGATTCAGAGGGGTCACTGTCATCGGTGTTGTCGTCATCGCTGTCGTTGTCACTGTCATGACAGGCTTGTAGGTGGCTGTCGCAGCAGTGACCAAATTTTATATCTCGGCAGCCCGACTTGATGCAGGGTTGATCGAAGGTCACCTCAATGATGGCCTTGCATTCCTCGTCCACATCGGCATGTTTCATTGCTTGGAGAACATTCAACTTAATTTCTTGATCATTCACGCGCATGGTGAGTTCTCCTTTCTCCACATCAATCAATGATCTTCCTGTGGCTAAGAAGGGTCGCCCTAGGATGACTGGTGCATTCTCATCTGCCTCACAATCTAAAATAAGAAAGTCAGCAGGAAAAATAAGTTTATCTACTCTTACCAAAATATCTTCAATTTTTCCCTCGGGGTGAACGTAAGAGCAGTCGGCTAGCTGTAGGGTAACTGTCGTGGGCCGCGCCTTGCCAATACCTAGTTTCTGAAAAACAGATTTGGGCATTAGATTAACACTAGCACCAAGATCACAAAGTGCCTTACCCACAAATTTGTCGCCGATTACGCAAGGTATGAGGAAGCTCCCCGGATCCTTCTTTTTCTGGGGTGGTTGCCGATGAAGAATACTCATGCAACCTTCTTGCATCCTTACCGTTTCAAATTCCCCAAGTTTAGATTTTTTAGACATGACATCCTTGAGAAATTTAGCATAACCGGGCATCTCTCTAACAGCATCTAACAACGGAATGTTAATATGAACCTGTTTAAAAATATCATAAATTTTTTTGAGTTGAGATTCATGCTTAGCTTGCTGTATCCGTTGAGGGAAGGGTGGTGGGGGACGATAATCAGCAATGCGTCCTTCCCACTGCATACGAATCTGAGGACGATAATCTTCCTTTTTCTCCTCTGTCGCTTCTGCTGTCGTGACAGGCTCGTCGGCAGCAGTCTGTTTGTTACATGTCGAGGTGGCTTCCTCGGCAGGTTTATTCAAAGCAGGTTCCTTTTCTATATCAAATTCTTTTTCCGGCCCTGGTAACTTTTTCCCACTCCTAGTAGTAATCGCCTTACATTGCTCATGTGGGGGCGGTCTAGCATTTTCAGTATTGCTAGGGAAGCCTCCATTCTGCCTCGGTTTGATATGCTGCGACACCTGACCCATTTGTGTCTCTAGAGATTTCAAGGTGGCCTCATGGTTTGTCATTCTCATCTTAGTTTCTTCCATAAAATTTTCCGTCTTCTTGACAAACTGATTAATATTATCCATATACGTGCCAGTCTGAGACATAAAGGTGGCCAGAGTCTGCTCCAATACACTACTCGTGGCAGGTGGTGGCTGCTGTTGTTGCTGAGGCGGCAGGTTCTGCGGCAGATTCTGCGGCTGCAGTTGCTGTCGCGTCAACAATCTAGGACCCCCCTGATTCTGATTATATGCTTGCGGATTCAGGGCATTGTTAGGATTACTCCAGGAAAATTTGGGATCTTTCCTCCAATTAGGGTTGTAGTTGTTGGAATTGTAGTTTGGCTTGTAATTTCCAACATATTTTCCCTCTTCTATATTTATAGGGCACTCTTCACTACTATGGTTTCCTTCACAAGTAGCACAAATTTCCTCAACAGAAAACCCTCGTACTTCCTCTTCACTCAATAAGTGTTTCATGGCTTTAGTGAGGAATGCTACCTGAGATTTCATACTGTTGTCGGCCTCATAATCCTTAACAGCAAGTACCTGTTTACCCCCTCTTCTAGCTGTCGGAAATTGCTCCTCATTCTTGGCTAGATTTTTTAGAACTTGTAATGCCTCGTCCGGATCTTTATCCAATAATAGTCCATTTGCTGCAGAATCAATGCGAATGCGAGTTTGTAAGTTAGCAGCATTATAAAATTTAGTTACCTGATTCCAAACGGGGAATCCATGCATTGGGTAGTTCCGAAGAAGAGTAGTAAATCTGTCCCAGGCCTCGTGCATCGGCTCGTCATCTTCCTGTTGAAAAGTAGCAATTTCATTACGTAATCGCTCAGATAAATGCGAAGGATTAAAACGAGATAAAAATTCACGAGTTAGATCTGCCCAAGTCATAATAGAACCCGGTGTAAGTTTATTCCACCAAGTTTTAGCTCTGTCCCTTAATGAATGGGGGAATAACCGAAGCCTCAGTATCTCCGGACTAACTCCTGGTAGCCTAAACGAACCACAGATCTCCTGGAATGTTTTGAGATGCTCCCTAGCATCTTCTATCGCAGAACCACTAAACTGCCCGGCGTTGTTGATCATACTAAACATGACAGGCTTAAGCTCGAAGTTGTCAACATCAATATCCGGCAGCGTGGTCTCCAGCTCTACATGGTCATTCAGCATGTAGTCACGACATGGCCGTCGTCCACCTGCCCCAGGCGGGTCGCCGACAGGCGGTATGTCTCCTCCAGCAGGCTGGTTACGGGCCATCTGCTCTAGCTGTTCTTCAAGGTATTCGTTCCTGTCTAAAAGGTGGCGAATCTGTTTCTTGAGATTGAATGATCGTTCGATTTCCGGATCTAACTTATACTCAGGATCTTCGCCTCTTTTCGATCTGCGCATAAACAAAAGAACCTCGTGAAAAGCAAGAGTTGAAAACAAAAAATAAAAATTAAAGAAAAATTAATAAAAACGAAAATAAAAATAAAAATAAAAGCAAAAAGTGCAATAAAAGAAAGGTGTAGTTATGTTGCCAATCCCCGGAAACGGCGCCAAAAACTTGTTGCGTGTAAAATAGACTATCGCAATTGTAGTGCAAGTGTACACGACGCAAGTAGTAAAGTGATACGAAGTATCGGATATCGTCTCCACAGGGATTGGGCTAATGACTTCACCTAATTTCACTGCACGAAGTAAAATAAATATTTTAGAGAGTTGTCGCAAATAACAAGGTAAAAACGTAAATAAAAGGATTGAGAAATCAAGATAGAGAGAATGGGCCGGTATTGAATTGCTCGGTAGTGCAGGTATTGAATTGCTTAGGATCTCTAGTTCTGTCGTCGCTCCCGTCGCCGACAGCACCTGTCGCGACGTCTGTCCGTTGGCAGTCGCGGCAGCAGACACACCAACTCCGTACTTCAAGCTTGGCAAGAATCCCAGATCTGCCTTGCCCTATCCCTAGGCACAAGACTGTCGATGAACACGTCTTTGATGATACCTCCCGGCGTGAATCGAAGGATGAACACCGATGTGTATGAATTCTTCCTTAGCCACTTAACCTCGCCTTATCCCTAAGCACGAGATGGTTCAACTAGAAACTAGAGAACGCGCTTTTATCTCTTTCGTATACTTAACTCTCCCGATGCTAAGTAAATAGATAACCTCACAATGCTCTCCCGATGCTCTTGCAAGATATTAAAACCAAGATAAAAGAACTTGAAGTTTATTTTATTGAACTTGAAAAATCCTAAAACAAAGCAACCCTTGCAACTACTTTACAAAACAACTCGTGGCCCTAGGGGGAATTTAGAACATGTTGGTGACGGGTGGACGGCAGGGGTTTATTTTCGGTTATGGGGTAATCGGTTATGCCTTAGGTTTAATCTATGCCCTTTATATAAGCTTTGGGCTCAAGTTATCTAAGGTAACAAGGATTACAACTTTAATTAAAAGTAAGATTCTAATAAAGACTAAATCTCTAAAGTATCCTACTTTCCAGCCGCATCCCTATTTTGTGGGAATTCCTTTCCTTGAGCTTTGGCTTGACATATCTTCTGATCCGGGGCTTGGAAAATTATTTGGCTTCCACACGACAGACGAGCAGATTTTTCTCTATCTATCGATGTCCACTTGACTTTTCCTCTTCATAAATCTGCTGTCACCTTGCTGTCACGACAGGTCCATGACAGGTTCGTCTTCTTCAGCTGCTTGTCCAGTTCAGCTTTTCTGCTTATCTGCCCTGCGCCTGCTTTCATCGTCAACCATGGCAACTACCTGCAAAATACACCATCTTTTAGTAGAATCCGTGCTTTTTATATAATTGTGATGTTTTATTGAAAACTAACCTAAATGCAATGCAATGATGCTTGAATGCAGCAGAAGTATGGGTTAAAAAGGGTGTAAATAATAGAACTTTTACACACTCAACACACCCCCAAACTCAAGTCTTTGCTTGCCCTCAAGCAATTAAACCTAAAGAAATGAAAATTTTTGTGTTGGCCTTCAAACAGTGAACTGTCCCTTACCCGTCGCTCATTCTCTATGGCGGCAGCAACCTGTCGGAAAGATTAGGATCTGTCCAGAATCTCCCTATAGTTCTTGTGCAGTGTGTGCATGCTTGTGAACAGTTATATGCTAAGACGCTCTTAGTTTCACTAGAATATTCAACTCCTTAACTCGAATTTTTATGCCAAAGTTTATTTTTTTAGAAGGCACATTTTCATGCTTCTTTTTCTTCTATTTTTCAAGCTAAATTTTTACTAGAGCCAGTTTTGGGCACCTCTAGTTAGCTTCCTAGAGCCGGTTTCGGGCACCTCTAGGTTTTTAATTTTCTTTTGCTAAACTTCTTTCCTAGAGCCAGTGTTAGGCACCTCTAGGGGCTATTCAAGTTCTAAGCTTCCTATTCTAGTTTGGCTAAAAGAAATCTAAGCAATATAACAGTCACAAAAGTGTTTAAGTTTTTCAGAACTATAGAAAGGCTCTAAACTTTTCCTTAACCTGTCCTAAAGATGCTGCCACGACAGAGCCATCATGACAGGTAAGTTAACTTCACAGTTTAAGCCAACAGTTTTAGTTTTCTGATTTTTTTTAAGAGAAAAATAAGTAAATAATAAGACACAACAAATAATCAAAAGATGTGCTAAAGACTCCATTAAATATGGAGGGTTGCCACACCCAAACTCGAGGGTTGCATTGCCCCCAATGCAAAAGGACACAAAAGCAAAGAAAGAAAAACAAGATAAATAAAAGTACATCACAAATATATAAGGGCAGGCAGCAATAAGACTTCCCAAACATACCAACAAGTCATCAAGCATATAAGGTACATATTTAGAACTCCTAAACACCTTCATAGCATCAAACATGAAAACACGCAAATCTAGAGGCATGCTTCCTATTATCAAATCACCAATAGGCAATCCAACCTCAAAACAAGTAATTAAGGTCATTTACAATTCAAACCAACCAAGGCAAACATGCCACAACCTTAGGGAGTTTAACACGTCTCCAAAATACAAAACTTAGTTTCCCATTGCCAATTTATCAAAACTAATAGTGTATGGAAACTTCACCATACGTGAGCTTGGATTTCCTTGGATGAACTTAGATTCCTTGATGCCGAAAATATCTCAAGTATCTGCATTATTGGTAAAAGAGAGCGTAAGCACAAATGCTTAGTGAGGCATGCTCTAAAGAAAACCAACACAATAATGCACATTTAGAAAACACTTTCATCAAAGCTTTTAAACCACATGCTCATCTCTTTCTCGTGCTTGGAAAACTTTCAAAGCAAAAACTCGTTGAAATCACATGTACCTTCATTCTATCTCATGCATTAAAACCAATGCAAATCTCATGGCAAGGCCATTCACATGCTTGTATTGTCAAAGCATTTCTAAACAAAACACATATGCCTAACTCATAGCATAAATCTTTTCACCAAAGGTACATGTGTAACAAAAACCATTTCATCATTTACATTGGCATTTAGCATCTCATTAATACTCGGATATGCGGACATATTTCTACACTAGACTCTTCCGGTGGAATCTCACATCACCGTACTCACTTGTCTAGCAACACAACTTCCGGTGGAATCTCTCATCATTGTACTCACATGGCGGAATCTCTCATCGCCACAAAGCTTGGGTATTTCACCAAGTCCTACCCGATGGAATGCCCATCATCAGAATATCTCCCTTTGGCTTAACCAAAGAGCACGTATGATTTTTTAGTTTATAGTGCACTCATCCTATTGATCCATCAATTATATCCGGTAAGTTTCTCAACATCTATGCCAATATAATGTGTTAAAATATCATCACACCTACTTTTTTCATGCAATATAACTCAAAGGTTTTCTCACCACATTTTAAATCATAAATCATACTTTGCTTTAAACCAAAGGCTCAAATCTATTCAATGCAACATGTCATCTCATAACATCTCTACAAGCATATTCTCATGCTCCAAAACATGCATAAAAACAGTAGGAATTTAACAATCTCAAACCATGAGCATGTAAAAGCATTTTAGGGGAAAACACCACTTTTAGAGAGACCAAAACAAACCATACTTACTTCTGGATTTAGGAAGGTGTTTCAAACCTCTCCTAAATTCCCAAACCTTTTGTTTTTGTCCTCATGGACTTCTAACCAAATAGCACTCACTGATTTCGTTTCGCTTGCTTGTCGAAACGCCAATTAAGCTTCGGGATCGACTCCAAAAGTGTCCGAAGATGTCTCCCCTATTTTAGACACATAAAAGCAGAGGATTAATGCATCATCATGCATTGAAATCTTCAGACAACACTCCAAAACTCGCTGCTCTACCTAAACCCAACATTTCGGCTACCAAACACAACTGAAATCACCTCCAAACTCTTCCAAAACTTAACCCAGCCAAGATCCTTCACTTCTAATCATTTCTAAACATCAATTAACATAAAAAAAACTCTAAACTTGTCCTTATACCTCCAGCTATAACAGAACACCAAAAACACCTCAAAAACCACCATTTTCATAAGCAAAAACTTAGGAAACACAACATATTCGGGATTGGATTGATAAAACCTCATTTCTAACATCCTTTAACATCCAAAATACATTAGAGAACTATCTCAAAACAGAGCCCAATCAATTACAACGAAATCTTCAAGATCTCTTACAAAATCTTGAGTTTTAAGCCAAAATCTTGTTTCTAACATTAAAACCATTTATAAAACTTTAATAAAGGATTGAAAACTTGGGAATTTCAGTAAATAACTGAGTATTTATAGGAGAAGAACAATCTTACCTCTTAAAGATGATTTCTCCTTGATTTTGGCAAAATTCCATGAAAATACAATGTGAAATCAAAAGGATTTGTTGCAAGATTGATTAGAAACCAATGAGTGATGGAAATCTCATCAATTGAAGTAAAAATCAATGTGAATTTTTCTGGAGAAAAGGTGTTTGGATGATAGGATTTTGAGAGAAAAAGGAATGAGAGAAAATTATAGAAAGGTAGTTATGAAAGTCAAAAAGTAGTTTTTCACCTTTCTTTCATTTAATTAAATCATTAATTAAATCACCCAAATTAAGGAAAAATATGGAGAAAACATTTTGGGTAAATTAGCTCCTTAAAGATTCAAAGTTTCAATCCTTTACAAAACAGTCACTACTAAACTTTGCAAAAATCGCAATTTGGTCACTACACCGAAATGTAGTATTTCCAAATCTTATTTTGTAAAATTGATTTCACCACTCTCTTATATATATTAAATTAGGACTTTTAGATATTTTTCTATATTTTTAAAGCATCCCGAACTAGGCGTTCCCTAAAACCTCCTTTTATATTCGAACCGTTTCTCAGACCGATCCGGTTCAGACCCTAAACTTCTAAGTCCAAAATTGGGGTGTTACACGGATCACCATAATAGGATGTCAATCCACTTTAATTGAGTCAAGCTCTGATACCAATTGTTGGGTTTTTCGTGCTCGATTTCCTTCAACCGATATAGCTCACCAAGTGTAGAGAAGATTGGATTTTGTGGGTGTTTAAGTGGAAGAAAAATAATAAGAATCGTACACAATGATTTATAGTGGTTCGACCTTCTAACAAGCACCTACATCCCACTACCTTAGCTTCCCACTAAGGATTTCAATAAATTCACTCTTGAATTTCTTCCCTTTTTCTAGGCTAAGTAGGCAACCTTTACACACTCAAAACTTTCTGACCCAAAGCTTGAGTAAACCCTCTTTACAAGAGAAATTCTAAAGCAAACTTGAAATCTCTCTAATAGGTATTTGTTTGCACTACGAAGCTCTCACCCAAAACCTAAACACTTGAGCAAATATAACAATCTTTAGCTCACTAGTGTTGTCTATACAAGAAAATGAACAATTAAGCTTTAAGACAATTTCTTGATCATTATGTTGTTGAAAATTGAAGTATTAGTCTTCTCTTGATGCTTGGAGGTCCCTTTTATACTCCCAATTGAGTTTGTAGTCATTGAGGATTGTTAGGGTTGTTTTGGAGCCGTTGGAGATTTTATTTCCCACCATAAATGTTGTTTTGCAGATGTCTGTTTCGAAACAATTGACCCCGTATCGAATCGACCTTCTTCAGAACTAGTTGTTGAAGCCTGATGCAACAACTCGTATCGAAATGCCTCTGGTCGTATCAAAATTGTTTGAGCTGTATCGAAACTGTTACAAACTGTTTCGGTACAAGTGACCGTTGAGCTGCATTTAAAAAGTCGTTGGGAAAATCTGACCGTTGAGCGTATCGAAAAACCAAAGGGGTGTTTCGAAACGAAATCCTCTCCGTATCGAAATGAGCAAGCCCTGTTTTGGTACGAATTTTGGCAGTTTCAAAATGTTTCGAAACGGGTACCTTGAAAATTCAGGTTTGGTTACTTAGAAACGTTCAAACATTGCCAAAACCATTTAAAACATCCACAAACTTATTTTCAAGTTGTTTGGACTTAAAGGCACTTTTGAAATTTTTTCAAATTAGTCCAAAACTATTTTTAATTATTATATCAAAATATTAGTTCTTCAAATCGTCTGTTCCACCTGCCGAGGTAGGGAAAGCGTCGAACCACCAATCTGCCATCCTCTGTCAAGGCAGCAAAGTCTGGCAGAACAACTTAACTTGTTCAACACAGTTTCACACTACTAAACAGCATAACCTAACCAATTCTATCACCATGATCTCTTCAATCAAATTACTTGTGTTTATTTATTCTTTACAAACTAAAATTTACTTGTGCATTTAATTTTCCTTGTGCAGGAATTGTGATTCGAATAAGCTGTCTAATCCTCGTGGGAGACAATATCTTTTATACTATAACTTGACAAGAGTGTGCACTTGCGCTCCTATTTATAGAACACCCTAATGCTTTACATGAGGAATTAACAAAAGAAAAGAGACATGCATTCAAACTGCAAATGATGAGGTGTGTGGTTGGTTGTGGTAAGAGAAAATTGATTTCACAAGTTTGGAAGCACTTTGAAAGGGTAATGAAAGGTGGTAAAATGAAAGTAGTTTGCCAAGGTTGTAAGAAAGAGTTTGTGGGTAAGAACACGAATGATACTTCACTTCTAAATGAACATTTAAAAAAGATGCTTGAAAGTCAAAAAAAATATTAGATGTGAGGCAACAACTATTGCAAGCTATTGCCAATAAGGGTGCGAAATCAACGTTTAAAATAGAAAAAAAATGTGTTCAACCCATAAATTGCAAGAAATGAGTTGGCTAATATGATTGCGTTGCATGAATATCCTCTTACTATAGTTGATCACATTGGATTTAGGATATAGTACTCAAAAAGTTTAAATCTCAATTTTCATGTCGTATCAAAGAATACCATCAAAACTAACATCTTAAAAGACTTCAAGGAAAAAAGATTTCTCTTAACTTTCAAGGTTAGAAGAAAAAAAAAAGAAATCACTCAATTGGATGACACTATATATATATTATTTCTTTGTACATGGGTGGAAGTACTCTATATTCCCTAATTTGATAAAGCTGAGCTAGAGACTTATTGGAGGCAAATAATATTAAGATTGCTATTACTACGAATATGTGAATTTGTACCAATCAAAGAAAAGGCTACATGATTATGACGACACACATCATTGATGATGGTTGGATTTTGTAAAATCATCTTATAAGTCATCTTTACATATTGTTCTTAACATTAAAAAATACTTTTTGTTAATGCTTTCATTATTGCTAAATGTGTTAATTTATGTATTTTTCTTTAGTTAATTTCAGGAAATTTTTAAAACCTTATTAGGTTTATATATGTTCCAAGCCCACAAAACAAAGACTCAATTAGTAAGACATTGATTGAATGTTTAAAGAGTTTTAATTTGGATGAAAAGGTTTCTACTATCACCGTTGATAATTGCACAATTAATGATGCGGTCATGGATGTTTTATGTGAGAAGCTTACACCTAACAAATTTATCTTGAATAGTAGTTATTTACATATGAAGTGTTGTGCACACATTTTGAATATGATTGTGAATGATGGAGTGAATATCATTAGTAGTGCAAATGAAAATTTTCGTTGGGTAGTTGCCTATTGTACATCAACACCAAATAGGTATGAGATATTTGAAGATGCTTGTGTTTATGTCAAAATTCCTTTAACTAGAAAGTTGGCATTAGATTGTGAGACAAAATGGAATTCATGTTAAGTCATGCTACGAGTTGCCCTTATGTACAAAGACGCTTTCACTAGATTAGACATAAAGGTTAGAAGAAAAAAATATAATTTTAAATTACCTACTAAAGATGAGTGGCAAATGGGAAGTGGTATTTGTGATATGTTGCCATTATTTAAGAGGGCAATTGAGGTTTTTTCAAGGACACACTACCCCACTGCAAATTTGTATTTTTAAAAAGTTTATGAAATAAGATTTGTATTAAGAAAATAGGTGACATGTGGAAATAAGTAATCGAGTTAATGGCACCAAGCATGATTGTGAAATTTGATAAGTATTGAGAAGTTATCAATGTTATATTATCTATGACATCGATTTTGGATCCAAGGACAAAATTGGTGTGTATCTTTTTATTTTAGCATTCTCTTTGGTGATGGTGGTGAACTTGAATATGACAGAGCGAGAGAAATATTGGTTGAATTGGTTGATGACTACGAAAAAAAGTGGTTGATCGAGAACCTTTTCTATTTTCACATTTATCTTTCGCATATGATAACGATAAGAGATCATTAGCTGATTCAGATGATGTTGAAGGATTATAGCAAAAACATGTTTACAATAACCATTAAAAAACCTCGTAAGTGAGAGATAGAGATATATTTGGAAGAGCAACGGATTGTTGTAGATGATGACAAATTTAATCTTTTAGCTTGGTGGAATACCGAGTCAAGTAAGTTCCCCGCTATTTTTGAAATTGCTAGAGATCTTCTTGTGGTGCCAATTTCTACTGTTGTCTTGGAGAGTCTATTTAGAAAGGGTAGTAAAGTTGTTGGTCCCTATCGTAGTAGATTTTATTCGGATACCGTAAAAGTGTTAATGTGTCTTCAAAGTTGAAGGCTAAAGGTAATCATAATCAAATTTTGTAAATTAGTAGATTAGAACTATTTATTATTTTATTATTTTTAATGTTGTTTTTATATATACTACAATTGATGGTGACCTTCAATGTGGGTCTATTTATGAAGATGAAGATGTGAAACTTGGAGATGAATCATTAGAGCAATTGGTAAGTTTATATACATTCTATATTTTTATATGATTAATATATACTATAATTTTATTTGTGTTTTTTTTCTTATTTTATGGGCTTTTGTTGAACTTTAGTGAAACAATAGAAGCTTGATGGTTAGAAATTTTTTTCTCTGTGATAAAGGTTGATTGTTGAATATTTTGATTATATTTTTAATTTGTTTCATTTTGGATTGTAATAGTTATTAGACATTTTATAATAGTGATTTGGAAAGTAGTTATGTTAGTAGACTAATAAGACAATAGAAGTTTATGTAAGGATAATTTATTTTTTGAGTTTTTTAAGGTGAAGTTTTAGTGGTTACTTTAATTTGTTTTATATTAGATTGTAATATTTGTTGAGATTTGTTTGTGCTGCTAGTTTAAAGATATTTGTTTGATGAAAATTATTTTGCATTTAAAGATATTTGTTTGAGTTGTTATTTTAAAAAAAAACTGGATTGGACTTTTGAATTTAGATTTTAAATATTTTATTAGATTGGACTCACATTTAATCTAATCGAACTTAGATTTAGACTTAAATTTTTTAAAAAATCTGATTATTAATTAGATTGAACCTGAACTTTATAAAGATCAATCCAAATCTGATCCATTACCATCTCTAGCCGCACTTTATGTCAGTGGTTGAAATCTAACTTTAAAAATACCTCAAATTTTATTACTTTGATTCTTTGAATACATCATTTTAACATCGGAACTCGTGCTTGAGTGAAAACCCACATCATACTGCAGCCTCCGACCCTTATGCCTCTTGTTGCGATCTCTCCCATAATCGCGTTCATCCGCTCTCTTCCCAGAGCTAGATCCACCTGCTCGGCTAGTCAGACCAAGATTCGACTCAATGTCCTTGTCTCTAGTGACCAAGACATCGAAATCTGTATAATCAGCCGCAAACATAAAAGTCTTCACATCCGTTACTAACCCATAACGGAATCGTTCGCACCTCTCTCGCTCATTAGGGATCAGCTCACATGCATGCTGAATGAGGCGGACAAACTGAATCTCATACTCAGCTACTGTCATGCTACCTTGCACAAGAGACATAAATTCTCTTTTCTTCTCATCTAGGTATTGCACACCCAGATACTTCCGCGTAAACGCACTCAAGAAAAACGTCCAAGTCACCTCATCATCCTCCATCCCAGAGATAGTGGTCGTCCACCACGTATAAGCATCACCATGCAGCAGTGACACCACACAACCCAGCTTCTGCACATTATTGTAGTTCATCTAACCCAAAATCCTCTTGGTGCTTTCCAACCAAGACTCAGATCCTTCTGGAGATAAACCTCTGAACTAAGTCCCTCCCAGACGTCGAAGACGTTCCAAAGACAACCTCACATTGGTATCGTCCTGATGCGCGGCTCCATGAGCTCCATCTACTGTTGCCTGAAAAGCTCCAGCAATAGCCTGAATCAACACAGTCATATCAGGAGCAGCTTGCCCCTGCACACCTTCAGGTCCAGCGACCCCAGCACCAGCAGCAGCATTTCCAACTCCAGCACCACCATCACCACCAAGGGAGGAGGTAGATCCACAACATTCTCAGCATTCTCATCATTCTCATTCTGAGCCATAGCTCTTGTATTTATCCTCGTCTCTCTACGTGGCCCCATATACAAAGAAAACAACGCACTAAGAAAAATGCAATAAACACAATTAGGCACAATAAGGTAAGTAATCCAAGTACTCAAGCTCATTTTCGAAAACAACTCCTCTTCATTAGTTTTGATATGGCAATGGGATCCCCTAACACACTCCAACATAGCATAACATCACAGACACATCACAATTGAAACCATGCATCACTATTCACACAACATTCTTTCACTCAAAAGGCTCATCATGCAAACACACATACATCATCCACATAACAAACCCCAATTATACGAGAACAAATCTCTGATACCACCAAATGTAACCCCCTTAGCACGGCCTAGACGGTAGACCCGAACTACGAAGATTACACGGGAAAAACCAAAGTCAACCCGAAAGTCAACCTTGATTCACGACCCTTTTTTTCTTTTTAATCTTGTCTAGATACACGTTAACCCTAAGTGAGTACTCATAAAACATATTTGAGAAAGGCACAGCGATCGGATAACATATAGGGACTCAATTGCACTTATTACAAGTTTAGGGACCAAAATGAAATTTCTGTAAATTAGAAGGTCTTTATTGATTTTAAGGTTACCAATATGAAATTAGTCATGTTACATGCTTGTCTGCCAAATTTCATCTTAAAAGAACATCTCAAACTCAAGTAATTGCAACTTCAATATTTGGGACTAAAACGTAAAGCTTGCAAACTTCAGCACCATTCAAATATGTGCCCAACGGTCACCCGTTTCGAAACATCCACCTGTTGTATCGGAACGCTGGATCGAAACGGCGTTGACCGTTGCGATACGCGGGTTGGTTCCGAGACCAGCTCCGAAATGTGGCATTCAGGTAGCCAAATCGTTTCGAAACATCCTTTAGCGTTTCGAAACACGAAGGCCATTTCAGCCCCCGTTTCGAAACACTAGAGGGTGTTTCGATACGGTTTGCCCAGTAGCTGCAACAATTGCTGGTTTTTCATGCATAAACCCATTCAAACATATCCAAAAGACTTCCCAAACATACCAACAAGTCATCAAGCATATAAGGTACATATTTAGAACTCCTAAACACCTTCATAGCATCAAACATGAAAACTCACAAATCTAGAGGCATGCTTCCTATTATCAAATCGACAATAGGCAATCCAACCTCAAAACAAGTAATTAAGGTCATTTACAATTCAAACCAACCAAGGCAAACATGCCACAACCTTAGGGAGTTTAAAACATCTCCAAAATACAAAACTTAGTTTCCCATTGCCAATTTATCAAAACTAATAGTGTATGGAAACTTCACCATACGTGAGCTTGGATTTCCTTGGATGAACTTAGATTCCTTGATGCCGAAAACACCTCAATTATCTGCATTATTGGTAAAAGAGAGTGTAAGCACAAATGCTTAGTGAGGCATGCTCTAAAGAAAACCAACACAATAATGCACATTTAGAAAACACTTTCATCAAAGCTTTTAAACCACATGCTCATCTCTTTCTCGTGTTTGGAAAACTTTCAAAGCAAAAACTCGTTGAAATCACTTGTACCTTCATTCTATCTCATGCATTAAAACCAATGCAAATCTCATGGCAAGGCCATTCACATGCTTGTATTGTCAAAGCATTTCTAAACAAAACACATATGCCTAACTCATAGCATAAATCTTTTCACCAAAGGTACATGTGTAACAAAAACCATTTCATCATTTATATTGGCATTTAGCATCTCATTAATACTCGGATATGCGGACACATTTCTACACTAGACTCTTCCGCTGGAATCTCACATCACCGTACTCACTTCTCTAGCAACACAACTTCGAGTGGAATCTCTCATCACCGTACTCACATGGCGGAATCTCTCATCGCCACAAAGCTTGGGTATTTCACCAAGTCCTACCCGATGGAATTCCCATCATCGGAATATCTCCCTTTGCCTTAACCAAAGAGCACGTACGATTGTTTAGTTTATAGTGCACTCATCCTATTGATCGTTTAATTATATCCGGTAAGTTTCTCAACATCTATGCCAATATAATGTGTTAAAATATCATCACACCTACTTTTTTCATGCAATATAACTCAAAGGTTTTCTCACCACATTTCAAATCATAAATCATACTTTGCTTTAAACCAAAAGCTCAAATCTATTCAATGCAACATGCCATCTCATAACCTCTCTATAAGCATATTCTCATGCTCCAAAACATGCATAAAAACAGTAGGAATTTAACAATCTCAAACCATGAGCATATAAAAGCATTTTAGGGGAAAATACCACTTTCAGAGAGACCAAAACAAACCATACTTACTTTTGGATTTAGGAAGGTGTTTCAAACCTCTCCTAAATCCCCAAACCTTGTGTTTTTGTCCTCATGGACTTCTAACCAAATCGCACTCACCGATTTCGTTTCGCTTGCTTGTCGAAACGCCAATTAAGCTTCCGGATCACTCCAAAAGTGTCCGAAGATGTCTCCCCTGTTTTAGACACATAAAAGCAGAGGATTAATGCATCATCATGCATTGAAATCTTTAGCCAACACTCCAAAACTCGCTGCTCTACCTAAACCCAACATTTCGGCTACCAAACACAACTAAAATCACCTCCAAACTCTTCCAAAACTTAACCCAGCCAAGATCCATCACTTCTAATCATTTCTAAACATCAATTAACATAAAAAAACTCTAAACTCATCCTTATACCTCCAGCTATAACAGAACACCAAAAACACCTCAAAAACCACCATTTTCATAAGCAAAAACTTAGGAAACACAACCTATTCTGGATTGGATTGATAAAACCTCATTTATAACATAATTTAACATCCAAAATTCATTAGAGAACTATCTCGAAACAGAGCTCAATCAAATACAACGAAAATCTTCAAGGTCTCTTCCAAAATCTTGAGTTTTAAGCCAAAATCTTGTTTCTAACATTAAAACCATTTATAAAACTTTAATAAAGGATTGACAACTTGGGAATTTCAGTAAATAACTGAGTATTTAGAGGAGAAGAACAATCTTACCTCTAAAAGATGATTTCTCCTTGATTTGGGCAAAATTCCATGAAAATACAATGTGGAAATCAAAAGGATTTGTTGCAAGATTGATTAGGAACCAATGAGTGATGGAAATCTCATCAATTGAAGTAAAAATCAATGTGAATTTTTCTGGAGAAAAGGTGTTTGGATGATAGGATTTTGAGAGAAAAAAGAATGAGAGAAAATTATAGAAAGGTAGTTATGAAAGTCAAAAAGTAGTTTTTCACCTTTCTTTTATTTAATTAAATCATTAATTAAATCACCCAAATTAAGGAAAAATATGGAGAAAACATTTTGGGTAAATTAGCTCCTTAAAGATTCAAAGTTTCAATCATATACAAAACAGTCACTACTAAACTTTGCAAAAATCGCAATTTGGTCACTACACCGAAATGTAGTATTTTCAAACCTTATTTTGTAAAATTGATTTCACCACTCTCTTATATATATTAAATTAGGATTTTTAGATGTTTTTCTATATTTTTAAAGCATCCCGAACTAGGCGTTCCCTAACACCTCCTTTTATATTCGAATCATTTCTCAGACCGGTCTGGTTCAAACCCTAAACTTTTAAGCCCAAAATTGGTGTGTTACATGGATCACCTTTATAGGATGTCAATCCTCTTTAATGGAGTCAAGCTCTGATACCAATTGTTGGGTTTTTCGTGCTCGATTTCCTTCAACCGATATAGCTCACCAAGTGTAGAGAAGATTGGATTTTGCGGGTGTTTAAGTGGAAGCAAAATTATAAGAATTGTATACAATGATTTATAGTGGTTCGACCTTCTAACAAGAACCTACATCCCACTACCTTAGCTTCCCACTAAGGATTTCAATAAATTCACTCTTGAATTTCTTCCCCTTTTCTAGGCTAAGTAGGCAACCTTTACACACTCAAAACTTTCTAACCCAAAGCTTGAGTAAACCCTCTTTACAAGAGAAATTCTAATACAAACTTGAAATCCCTCTAATAGGTATTTGTTTGCACTATGAAGCTCTCACCCAAAACCTAAACACTTGAGCAAAAATAACAATGTTTAGCTCACTAGTGTTGTCTATACAAGAAAATAAACAATTAAGCTTTAACACAATTTCTTGATCATTATGTTGATGACAATTGAAGTATTAGTCTTCTCTTGATGCTTGGAGGTCCCTTTTATACTCCCAATTGAGTTTGTAGTCATTGAGGACCGTTAGGGTTGTTTTGGAGCCGTTGGAGATTTTATTTCCCACCATAAATGTTGTTTTGCAGATGTCCGTTTCGAAACAATTGACCCCGTATCGAAACGACCTTCTTCAGATCTAGTTGTTGAAGCCTGATGCAACAACCCGTATCGAAACGCCTCTGGTCGTATCGAAATGGTTTGAGTTGTATCGAAACGGTTACAAATCATTTCGGTACAAGTGACTGTTGAGCTGCATTTAAAAAGTCGTTGGGAAAATCTAACCGTTGAGCGTATCGAAACACCAAAGGGGTGTTTCAAAACGAAATCCTCTCTGTATCGAAACGAGCAAGCCCTATTTTGGTACGAATTTTGGTAGTTTCAAAATGTTTCGAAACGGGTACCTTGAAAACTCTAGTTTGGTTACTTAGAAACGTTCAAACATTGCCAAAACCATTTAAAACATCCACAAACTTATTTTCAAGTTGTTTGGACTTAAAGGCACTTTTGAAATCTTTTCAAATTAGCCCAAAACTATTTTTAATTATTATATCAAAATATTAGTTCTTCAAATCGTCCGTTCCACCAACCGAGGCAGGGAAAGCATTGAAGCACCAATCTGCCATCCTCCGTCGAGGCAGCAAAGTCTGGCAGAACAACTTAACTTGTTCAACACAGTTTCACACTACTAAACAGCATAACCTAACCCATTCTATCACCATGATCTCTTCCATCAAATTACTTGTGTTTATTTATTCTTTACAAACTAAAATTTACTTGTGCATTTAATTTTCCTTGTGCAGGAATTATGATTCGAATAAGCTGTCTAATCCTCGTGAGAGACAATATCTTTTATATTATAACTTGACAAGAGTGTGCACTTGCGCTCACCCTAATGCTTTACATGAGGAATTAACAAAAGAAAGGAGACATGCATTCAAACTGCAAATGATGAGGTGTGTGGTTGGTGGTGGTAAGAGAAAATTGATTTCACAAGTTTGGAAGCACTTTGAAAGGGTAATGAAAGGTGGTGAAATGAAAGTAGTTTGCCAAGGTTGTAAGAAAGAGTTTGTGGGTAAGAACACCAACGATACTTCACTTCTAAATGAACATTTAAAAAAGATGCTTGAAAGTCAAAAAAAATATTAGATGTGAGGCAACAACTATTGCAAGATATTGCCAATAAGGGTGCGAAATCAACGTTGAAAATAGAAAAAAAAAATGAGTTCAACCCATAAATTGCAAGAAATGAGTTGGCTAATATGATTGTGTTGCATGAATATCCTCTTACTATAGTTGATCACATTGGATTTAGGATATAGTACTCAAAAAGTTTAAATCTCAATTTTCATGTCGTATCAAAGAATACCATCAAAACTGACATCTTAAAAGACTTCAAGGAAAAAAGATCTCTCTTAACTTTCAAGGTTAGAAGAAAAAAAAGAAATCACTCAATTGGATGACACTATATATATATTATTTCTTTGTACATGGGTGGAAGTACTCTATATTCCCCAATTTGATAAAGCTGAGCTAGAGAATTATTGGAGGCAAATAATATTAAGATTGCTATTACTACGAATATGTGAATTTGTACCAATCAAAGAAAAGGCTACATGATTATGACGACACACATCATTGATGATGGTTGGATTTTGTAAAATCATCTTATAAGGCATCTTTACATATTGTTCTTAACATTAAAAAAAATTTGTTAATGATTTCATTATTGCTAAATGTGTTAATTTATGTATTTTTCTTTAGTTAATTTCAGGAAATTTTTAAAACCTTATTAGGTTTATATATGTTCCAAGCCCACAAAACAAAGACTCAATTAGTAAGACATTGATTGAATGTTTAAAGAGTTTTAATTTGGATGAAAAGGTTTCTACTATCACCGTTGATAATTGCACAATTAATGATGCAGTCATGTATGTTTTATGTGAGAAGCTTACACGTAACAAATTTATCTTGAATAGTAGTTATTTACATACGAAGTGTTGTGCACACATTTTGAATCTGATTGTGAATGATGGAGTGAACATCATTAGTAGTGCAAATGAAAATTTTCGTTGTGTAGTTGCCTATTGTACATCAACACCAAATAGGTATGGGATATTTGAAGATGCTTGTGTTTATGTCAAAATTCCTTTAACTAGAAAGTTGGCATTAGATTGTGAGATAAAATGGAATTCATGTTAAGTCATGCTACGAGTTGCCCTTATGTACAAAGACGCTTTCACTAGATTAGACATAAAGGTTAGAAGAAAAAAAAATAATTTTAAATTACCTACTAAAGATGAGTGGCAAATGGGAAGTGGTATTTGTGATAAGTTGCCATTATTTAAGAGGGCAATTGAGGCTTTTTCAAGGACACACTACCCCACTGCAAATTTGTATTTTTAAAAAGTTTATGAAATAAGATTTGTATTAAGAAAATAGGTCACATGTGGAAATAAAGTAATCAAGTTAATGGCATCAAGCATGATTGTGAAATTTGATAGGTATTGAGAAGTTATCAATGTGATATTATCTATGACATCGATTTTGGATCCAAGGACAAAATTAGTGTGTATCTTTTTATTTTAGCATTCTCTTTGGTGATGGTGGTGAACTTGAATATGATAGAGCGAGAGAAATATTGGTTGAATTGGTTGATGACTATGAAAAAAAAGTGGTTGATCGAGAACCTTTTCTAATTTCACATTTATCTTTTGCAAATGATAACGATAAGAGATCATTAGTTGATTCGGATGATGTTGAAGGATTATAGGAAAAACATGTTAACAATAACCATGAAAAAACCTCGTAAGTGTGAGATAGAGATATATTTGGAAGAGCAACGGATTGTTGTAGATGATGACAAATTTAATCTTTTAGCTTGGTGGAATATCGATTCAAGTAAGTTCCCCACTATTTTTGAAATTGCTAGAGATCTTCTTGCGGTGCCAATTTCTACTGTTGTCTTGGAGAGTCTATTTAGAAAGGGTAGTAAAGTTGTTGGTCCCCATCGTAGTAGATTTTATTCGGATACCGTAAAAGCGTTATTGTGTCTTCAAAGTTGAAGGCTAAAGGTAATCATAATCAAATTTTGTAAATTAGTAGTTTAGAATTATTTATTATTTTATTATTTTTAATGTTGTTTTTATATATACTACAATTGACGGTGACCTTCAATGTGGGTCTATTTATGAAGATGAAGATGTGCAACTTGGAGATGAATCATTAGAGTAATTGGTAAGTTTATATACATTCTATATTTTTAGATGATTAATATATACTATAATTTTATTTATGTTTTTTTTTCTTATTTTATGGGCTTTTGTTGAACTTTAGTGAAACAATAGAAGCTTGATGGTTAGAAATTTTTTCTCTGTGATAAAGGTTGATTGTTGAATATTTTGATTATATTTTTACTTTGTTTCATTCTGGATTGTAATAGTTATTAGACATTTTATAATAGTGATTTGGAAAGTAGTTATGTTAGTAGACTAATAAGACAATAGTAGTTTATGTAAGGATAATTTATTTGTTGAGTTTTTTAAGGTGAAGTTTTAGTGGTTACTTTAATTTGTTTTATATTAGATTGTAATATTTGTTGAGATTTGTTTGTGCTACTAGTTTAAAGATATTTGTTTGATGAAAATTATTTTGCATTTAAAGATATTTGTTTGAGTTGTTATTTTAAAAATAAAAAAAATAACTGGATTGGAATTTTGAATTCAAATTTTAAATATTTTACTAGATTGGACTCACATTTAATCTAATCGAACTTAGATTTAGACTTAAATTTTTTAAAAAATCTTATTATTAATTAGATTGAACCTGAACTTTATAAAGATCAATCCAAATCTGATCCATTACCATCTCTAGCTGCACTTTATGTCAGTGGTTGAAATCTAACTTTAAAAAATACCTCAAATTTTATTACTTTGATTCTTTGAATACATCATTTTAACATCGGAACTCGTGCTTGAGTGAAAAACTGCATCATCCCCCAAAAACATAATTTATAAATATTTTATACATATGCGATGCAGTGGAAACTAAAAGTTTCCACAAGCGCTTTAGTTTTAGGGTATAGCGAGTTGGTTTAGGGTATATGATTTAGGGGTTTAAGTGTAGGGGTTAGAATTTAGGGATAGTTGTTTCAATTTAAGGTTTAGGGTTATAATTTAGGGTTTATAGGTTAAAACTTAAATCCTGGTCATATTACCCTAAAACTAAACCCTAACATATAAACCCTAAATTATAACCTTAAACCTTAAATTGAAACAACTATCCCTAATTTCGAAACCCCCTACACCTAGACCATATACTATAAACTAACTCCCTATACCCTAAAATTAAGGCGTTTGTGGAAACTTTCCTATTTCATTTTCTCTCAAAATTCTCTCAGCCAAACACATTTACACAGCAACTTTTCCTTTGATTTTCACAGCTAAAGTTGAGATTTCAATTCCTAAATGATTCCTAATCATTTCTACATCAAATCCTCATCATTTGCTTAATGAATTTTCAAGGATTTTGGCTCTAAACAGGGAGAAATCCATATTTAGAGGTATGAACTTCCTTCTCCTCTAAATACTCAGTTCTTTACTGAAATTTCCAAGTTCTCAATCCTTAAATTAAGTTTTATTAAAGGTTTTAATGTTGTGATCTTGATTTTGGCTTAAAATGCAAGATTTGGATTTAATTTTGAAGAAATTCGTATTGGATGATTGGGCTCTGTTTTGAGCTGTCTTTTTGATGTATTTTGGATGTCTAAATGATGTGTAATTGAGGTTTAATCAATGCAATCCCGAATAGGTTGATTTTCCTAAGTTTTTACTTGTGAAAATGGTGGTTTTTGGGGTGATATTGGTGTTTTGTTAATGCTTGAGGTATAATGACGAGTTTGAGTTTATTTTGGATGTTAATTGGTGTTTATTAATAGTTAGAAGTGATGGATCTTGGTTGGGTTAAGTCTTGGAAGTGTTTGGAGGTGATTTCGGTTGTGTTTGGTAGCCGAAATGTTGGATTTGCAAAGAGCAACGAGTTTAGATGTGTTGATGGTGTTTTTAATGCATGATGATGCATTAATCCTCTGTTGTTATGTGCTTGAAACAGGGGGGATGATCCGTGAGCAATAGAGGTGGCGTTGAAGGTTTCGGATGCTTGGAAGGCTTGTTGGCTAGCCTAGTTTTGCGTATCAGTGAGTGAAGTTGGGGTTTTCAGCTTTAAAACCAATGTTTGAAGGTTTTTGGGAGCTTAGTTTAAGTCTAAACAACTTAGCTAAGCTCAAGAGTAAGTAAATGGAATTTCTCTCTTGGTTTGTGTTATGAATTGGTTTTTAAAGCACTTGTGATTGTTGGATGCAATGCATGTGATTTGCATGTTTAAATTCTGTTTTGAAAGTATATTTTAGCATGGTTTAATGCTGGTTTTGAAAGTCATGTGTGAAGGATGCTCAAGGTAAGAGATCCTTGGTTTTGTACATTGGAATTGTGGAATTGATGCATAGTGTTGCATGTTTTTTAATGGCTTTGTTTAATGTTTCAAAACAGTGAAGTGATGATGGTAATTGGTGGTTTTGGCATTTTGGTTATGCTTGTAAAAACAATGGATTAATGTGGTAAAATGGTTATATTGGCAAGTGATGTAAGTGGTTCTTGGTTACTTTAATCGGATATAGTTAGCCGGCTATAGGATTGGGTGCACCGTGAATTGAGTCGCCTTGGATGTCGAGGGGGTTGTAATTGTATCGTAAACTCCATCCGAGAATCCTAGCAATTGAGGAAATTGGTGTCACTACGATGGAGGATGGCTCTTGTGGGTGGGCTTGGTTTAGTGCCACCACGATGGAGGATGGCTCTCGTGGGTGAACCTTGTTAAAAGTCACCACGATGGAGGGTGGCTCTCGTGGGTGGACTTTGTTAAGCGTCACAACGGTGGAGGGTTGCTCCCGTGTGTGAGCTTGGTTAAGGTGATTACAATGGTTGTGGTAGCTTCCATGTGTAAGCCTTGTGATGTGTCCCGGCTCTCGCTAGTGTGTTATACAACTTCCGATGAGTGATGTTGAGGGGGTTGTGATTGTACCGTTAAACTCCATCACGGGTGTTGAGGGGGTTGTGATTGTACCGGTAAACTACACCTTGTGTTGTTCGGTTGTGTGTATGGAGCGTGTGGGACAACGCTTGTAATCCGCGTATCCGATTGTGTCTTGTGTTGTGATGGTTTGTGAATTATCACTTGGAAGCCAATATAATGTTCTTGGATGTAATGAAGCATGAGATGCTTGAAATGATGCATGGTTGCATGGAAAGTGTGTAATGTTCCAAGAATGCATGTATTACTTGTTAAGCTTGTACAAGTGTTTATCTTATATTAAGAATGGTGCATATGTGCATGGGAATCCCTTTAATACATTGAAGTCTTGTGAAGGCTTGTTTTAAAAGGCATGTAATGCAAATGTTGTTTTTATGGTTCATATGTTGCATTTGTTTAATGCATGAGATAGATTGAAGGAGTAAGTGGTTTTTCAAAGGTTTCTTGCATTGAGATGATTTTCAAATATGAGAAAAGTATAATGTGAAGTGGAAGTGTTTTCCAAGGAATTTGTATTTAACTTTGCATATGATGATTATGCATGGAAAGGTTAAATAGATGGTTTTGCAAGGATGTGCTTTGAAGTGAGTTACTTAGCTTTTCCAAGCTAAGGGTTGGTTTTCATGTTTGAGCGATGCATGATTTAAAGCATGTTGTTTAAAAAGGGGTTTTCAAACACTGCTTTGGTTTATCGAAATGTGTTTACTTTTTAAAGAGATTTTATAACTCGCTGCATTAATGGTGTTTTGGTTTTGAGCATTCCTCACTAAGCATTATGTGCTTACGCTCCTTTTTGTCCATCAATGCAGATATTTGAAGTTGGGACAGCAAGAAGCAAGGGATTCAAGGAGAGCTCCACTTGAGATGTATGTCTCGGTTAATAGCTATAGATAATAAAGGCAATGAGGGGAGAGTCTTTTATGTTGATGTTTAATGAGATTGTGTATGTTGAAAAAGTTCGGTTTATGATTTGAACTATGTGGTTTAACGCTTGCAATGTTTGAATCTTCTTATTCATAAGTCGTTATGTTATGCTTCTTGTTTTAAAAGCATGATAAAGTGTTGGATGTGTTGAAAGAGTTGCTGCACCTAGGGGTGGTTTTGTATCTAGATTTTAATGCAAGTTGGTGTTTATGATGCTTGGCATGTTGTTGCTTTGTTGAGGATTGATTTGGAGCATGTTCGATGGGGTTTAGATGTGTTAAAACAGGCCTATCTGCTGTTTCTGGGCAGGGTGTTTCGAAACACCCTTGCCTGTTTCGAAATAGGTGCTTGATTTGGCCTGGGTGTTTCGAAACGGGTAGAGGTGTTTCGAAACACTTTGGCTACTTCCAAGCCCCGTTTCTGAATAGGCTAACCCCGTTTTGAAACACTTGACCGTTGGGCATTGATTTGAGTGGTTTTGAAGTTTGCAAGCTTTACGTTTTAGTCCTGATTTTTGTATGTGCAATTGATTAGGTTCGAGATGTTCGTTTAAGGTGAAATTTGGCAGAGATGCATGAAACATGACTAATTTCATAGTGGTAACTTAAAAATTGGTAAAGTCCTCTTAATTTCCAGAATTTACAAAATGGTCACTAAATTCGTATGTTGTGCGATTGAGTCCCTTATTGTTTTCCGTTTGCTGTGATTTTTGAGTATGCTTATCTCAAGAGTACACCTAGGGTAAATGTTCATCTAGACAAGTTTAAAAAGAAAAAAAGGGTCGTTAATCAAGGTTGACTTTGGTTTTCCTCGTGTAATCTTCGTAGTTCAGGTCGACCATCTAGGTCGGGCTAAGGGGGTTACAAAGTGGATTTCTTTTAAAACCCATTTTAATTAAAATAGAGCATTGTCTTCTTCCTTCTCTCATTTTATATTTGAACGACAAAGGGGGGTTCCCTAAATCACTATTCCATCACCTAGCTTCTCCATTTTAGCTCGGTTTTGAAAGGTAATCACTTTCCCATCTTGCTCACATCTTCCTCTCTTCAAAAGTACAAATAGTTTTCATTTTCATCCATGTTTTGGAATTTGAGTTTTTGGAGGATTTGAATAAATATGGTAACTTTATTGTTTTTAACTTGAGGTTTTGATTTAACAATGTTAGATATGAAGTTTATGAACCAAATGGTCCAACATATGTGATTTTTACATGGTTTTGTAAACATTCTCGGATTTGGGTTTTGTGGGGGGTTTTGAAGGGTTTTAGAATGGTTTTTGGGGTTGTTTTAGGTTGGAATTTGTGGGCTGGGGTTAGTACTATAGTTAGGGGTTGTTTTGGAATCATTTGGAAGTGTAAAAAGTGTTGAAATCATGAGTTTTGATTGAGGTTTGTTGGCTGCCCGAGATTGGGGTTTTGGGGGTTGTCCATGGCTTGAATTCTTGTGTTTGATGTTTGAATAGTATTTTGGGTTAACTACAGTGATGTTTGAGCTGATTTGAGGTTGTTTGGATTGTGTTGAATTGTTTAGAGACAAGGACGTGTGTTGGTGAAGCCTCGGGAGTGAATCTGGAAGCTTGAAGGTGTTGATTGCTTGATAGTTGAGCTTGGAAGTGAAAGTGAGTGGTTTAATGTTTTCAAAGTGGTTTTAAGTGTTGGTTCAAGCATGTGGAATAGGTTGGGCATGGTAGACCCACCTAGAGTTAGGATTAGAGTGGTAGCCTAATCCTAAGCTTTAATTAGAGACTTTGGTTGAACTCTTTAATTGATGTTTATGCCTCATGATGATATGTGTTTATGGTGTTATGTATAAATGTGTTATACATGTATGTTAAGGCATGGTTGTGATGCATTGTTATATGCATGAGATATGGGCATGATGTTAATCATGGTGAGTACGTGCTAAGCACGGAATTGGTTATAATTGATATTGTGGATTGAGTTAAATGTTGGCACTATTATGCTTGGGTACAATGATCGATTATTAGGATGTTAGTGTGCACACGAGAGTCAAATGCGCGTGTGGTCTTGATGATGGTAGCCATCAAGATGGAGTACGGGTTCGCCCGGAAATTCTTCTTATATGTTGTAATAGTCGGTGATGAGTGTAATTCCAACAACGGGGCGTGAGGATGAGTGGAATCCCCTCCGCGAGAACGGTGATGAGTGTAATCCCACCGTGAGGTAAAGTTGTTGTTGGATGTGAGTTTTAATGTGTTTATCCGCGTATTCGAGTCATAGTTAGGTGCCAATATGAATTGATATGTGTATCAATGTGATATGAAATGTGAATTCCTAATTGGATTAATGTATGTATTTACATATGTTGTGGATTTAGCTTGTGGAGCATGACATATCATTGGATAATTGTTCATGCATCATTGATATTTCGGCTCATGAGGATCGAAGGTAAGGACATGCATTTACCATGTTGTGCTCGTGCTTGGACCCTACATTGTCGAGGTTTGTTTTTAAAGAGCTAACCCTCACTAAGCTTTATGCTTACGCTCTCTTTGTTCGACAATGCAGATTAGTAGCTCGTGGGTTGCTAGTGCAGGAAGGGGCCTCCAAGTGTACTTCATGGTGCTAGCTTAGCTATCAAGTATGGGTATTTTAATTATGATGTAATGGTCAAGCAATGGGACATGTAATTGTGGTGTAATGCCTTGAAGTATGTTGAATGTTGGTTTGTTTAGGAGAGATTTAAACTCCTTTAAATGCTTGTGTTGTTTTGGCTTTTGGATGTTATGCTTGGCATGTAGAACCATGTTTAGACTGTCTTGTATGAATGTTTTATGTTTGTTTGCTAAGGCAAGAACCTCATATATTGTATGTTTGCCTCCTTTTGAATGAATACATGACTTCCTTGGTTGAATGATGTTTGTTCTTGCCGGATGCCTTGTATGATTAGATTTTGGTAGATAGATGTTGTATGAATGCTTGGATGTGTCTAGAGAGGTCTTAAATCGCATTTAGGTTCGAGTCTTGTGTTGTTTTGCTGAAAATTGGAGACTTGCGGTGCAGGGCGTATCGATACGCCTAAGGGCCGTATCGATACGGTCTTGCCTTCAGGACTCAATTTTGGCTTGGCGTACCGATACACGGGAGTGTATCGTTACGAAAAATGCTCACTGGAATTCTGAGATTTTGGTGAGACTTTGGCGTATGGATACGGGCTGTAAGCGTATCGGTACGGTTTTATCTCGTTGACCACGAGATGTTGACCGAGAAGGGTGTATCGATACGCTCAAGGGTTGTATCGATACGGTCTCCCTGTGTTGACTGTTGGATGTTGACCTTGGTCAAGGCGTATCGATACCCTTGATAGGTGTATCGATACGGCCTGCTATGTAAGTGTAGATTGGACTGTTAACATGATGTTTGGGGTTCGGATGTGTATCCTTCTTGATGTTTTCAGCTGTTGGGTTTCACATAGGACCTAATATGCCTTTAGACAAGATTAAATTAAAAGAAATTTTCTAGGGTTGCTAACCGAGGTGGGACCTTAACGAGTTTCACATCAGTTTTCCCCGTGTAGCCTACTCGGACCGGGATAGTTGAGTCCGAGGTTCATTGGTCCGTATGAGATAGTTGAGCGGATTGGGCATGTTGCTTACCGTTTGAGATTGCCTTCTGAGTTAGAGAAGATCCATGATGTCTTTCATGTGTCGATGCTTAGTAGATATGGATCAGATCCTTCTCATGTTATGCCTGTTGAGGAGATAGAGTTGAATCCGAATTTGTCTTACAATGAAGAGCCTGTCGAGATACTTGCTTCTGATAGAAAGGTGTTGCGTGGCAAGACCATAGAGTTGGTCAAGGTGCTGTGGAAACATAGAGGTGTGGAAGAGGCCACGTGGGAGAGGAAAGTTAATATGCTTGAACAGTTTTCGTACTTGTTTCCGTCAGGCAATTTCGGGGACGAAATTCCTTAAGTGAGGGAGAGTTGTAACACATGGGTTTAGGGGTCGGGAGAAAATAATATTTAAATAATATTTTGAGTCCGATTTTATAATTAAAATAATAAAGAAATATTTTGGTCCTTATAATTTTCAAACAAACTTTTCGTGTGGGACCAAAATGTAATTGGAATCAAATTTCCATGGATTTGGGAAATTCTTTTGACTATCCTCATTAATGGCAATTTTGTAATAAAGTGGATTTCTTTTAAAACTCATTTTAATTAAAATAGAGCATTGTCTTCTTCCTTCTCTCATTTTACATTTCAACGACAAAGGGGAGGGTTTTCCCTAAATCACTATTCCATCACCTTGCTTCTCCATTTTAGCTCGGTTTTGAAAGGTAATCACTTTCCCATCTTCCTCTCATTTTCCTCTCTTCAAAAGTACAAATAGTTTTCATTTTCATCCATGTTTTGGAATTTGAGTTTTTGGAGGATTTGAATAAAAATGGTAACTTTATTGTTGTTAACTTGAGGTTTTGATTTAACAATGTTAGATATGAAGTTTATGAACCAAATGGTCCAACATATGTGATTTTTACATGGTTTTGTAAACATTCCCGGATTTGGGTTTTGTGGGGGTTTTTGAAGGGTTTTAGAATGGTTTTTGGGGTTGTTTTAGGTTGGAATTTGTGGACTGAGGTTAGTACTATAGTTGGGGGTTGTTTTGGAATCATTTGGAAGTGTAAAAAGTGTTGAAATCATGAGTTTTGATTGAGGTTTGTTGGCTGTCCGAGATTGTGGTTTTTGGGGGTTGTCCATGGCTTGAATTCTTGTGTTTGATGTTTCAATAGTATTTTGGGTTAACTACAGTGATGTTTGAGCTGAATTGAGGTTGTTTGGATTGTGTTGAGCTGTTTAGAGACAAGGACATGTGTTGGTGAAGCCTCGGGAGTGAATCCGGAAGCTTGAAGGTGTTGCTTGCTTGATAGTTGAGCTTGGAAGTGAATGTGAGTGGTTTAATGTTTTCAAAGTGGTTTAAAGTGTTGGTTCAAGCATGTGGAGTAGGTTGGGCTTGGTAGACCCACCTAGAGTTAGGATTAGAGTGGTAGCCTAATCCCAAGCTTTAATTAGAGATTTTGGTTGAACTCTTTAATTGATGTTTATGCCTCATGATGATATGTGTTTATGGTGTTATGTATAAATGTGTTATACATGTATGTTGAGGCATGGTTGTGATGCATTGTTATATGCATGAGATATGGGCATGATGCTAATCATGGTGAGTACGTGCTAAGCACGGAATTGGTTATAATTGATATTGTGGATTGAGTTAAATGTTGGCACTAGTATGCTTGGTACAATGATCGATCATTAGGATGTTAGTGTGCACACGAGAGTCAAATGCGCGTGTGGTCTTGATGATGGTAGTCATCAAGATGGAGTACGGGTTCGCCCGGAAATTCTTCTTATATATTGTGATAGTCGGTGATGAGTGTAATCCTATCGACGGGGCATGAAGATGAGTGGAATCCCCTCCGCAAGAACGGTGATGAGTGTAATCCCACCGTGAGGTAAAGTTGTTGTTGGATGTGAGTTCCAACGTGTTTATCCGCGTATTCAAGTCATAGCTAGGTGCCACTATGAATTGATATGTGTATCAATGTGATATGAAATGTGAATTCCTACTTGGATTAATGTATGTATTTACATATATTGTGGATTAAGCTTGTGAAGCATGACATATCATTGGATAATTGTTCATGCATCATTGATATTTCGGCTCATGAGGATCGAAGGTAAGGACATGCATTTACCTTGTTGTGCTCGTGCTTGGACCCTGCATTGTCGAGGTTTGTTTTTAAAGAGCTTACCCTCACTAAGCTTTATGCTTACGCTCTCTTTGTTCGACAATGCAGATCAGTAGCTCGTGGATTGCTAGTGCAAGAAAAGGCCTCCAAGTGTACTTCGTGGTGCTAGCTTAGCTATCAAGAAGTATGGGTATTTTAATTATGATGTAATGGTCAAGCAATGGGACATGTAATTGTGGTGTAATGCCTTGAAGTATGTTGAATTTTGGTTTGTTTAGGAGCGTGTTAAACTCCTTTAAATGCTTGTGTTGTTTTGGCTTTTGGATGTCATGCTTGGCCTGTAGAACCATGTTCAGATTGTCTTGTATGAATGTTTTATGTTTGTTTGCTAAGGCAAGAACCTCATATATGCTATGTTTGCCTCCTTTTGAATGAATACATGACTTCCTTGGTTGAATGATGTTTGTTCTTGTCGGATGCCTTGTATGATTACATTTTTGTAGATAGATGTTGTATGAATGCTTGGATGTGTCTAGAGAGGTCTTAAATCGCATCTAGGTTTGAGTCTTGTGTTGTTTTGCTGAAAATTGGAGACTTGCAGTGCAGGGCGTATCGATACGCCTAAGGTCCGTATCGATACGGTCTTTGTAACCCCCTCGCCCCGGTCTGGTCGGATGACCGGTCCGAGTGGGCCACACAGGGAAATCCCAAGCGAAACCCGTTAAGGTTTCCCCTCGGTTAGCAACCCTAAAAATTTCTTTTTATTTATCTTGTCTAAATACATTACCATTACCTATGTGAAACACGTCAGCGGAAACAAGAGCAATACGAAGATCAACCATTCAAGACATCATTCATAAAACATCCCATTTTCTGTGATTAAGCAGGCCGTATCGATACACCTGTTAAGGGTATCGATACGCCTTAACCAAAGTCAACACTCAGGGTCAACGCAGGAAGACCGTATCGATACAGCCCTTGAGCGTATCGATACGCCCTTCCCAGTTAACATCTCGTGGTCAACGAGATAAACCCGTACCGATACACTAACCCACCGTATCGATACGGTAACATCTCCCCAAAATCTCAGAATTTCAGTAGCGAAAAAGGTATCGAAAAACCTTCCCGCGTATCGAAACGCGTGGCCTGAAACAAGAAGGCCGTATCGATACGGGTCTAACCGTATCGATACCCCTGCTCTGCAATTCCGCAATTCCAAACTTGGTGACCTCAAACAAGACTTTAGATGCATTTTCAGACTCTCCTATGCACATACAAATATCCAAGCAACCATACTTGAGCCAAAGGAAGCAATCAAACATGAAACAAGGCATCTAATCATGGCATTCATACAAGGGCAATATTTTAGCATAAATGGGCATACATGAAAGCTCAAAAGGCCAAAATGGCACAAGTCAACATATAGGAGGTTTGCACTCACTAACAAGGCAACCTAAACATCTAGAGGGCATGCCACTACACTCAACATTCATCATAGCATATCATGCTTTACAAACCATAGTCAATCCAAAACATCAACATATCAATGAGTCATACATAGCCCATACAAACACCCTTGCCACATTGCTAACTAATATAGAATTTAACCACCGTACTTGAGCCACAAACTTGGAAAGCCCTTCTTGCCTTGCTCCGAACTAACACCACGCTAATGATCTGCATTGTTGAAAATTGAGAGCGTAAGCTATAAGCTTAGTGAGGGTGCTCTAAAACGAAAAACATCAACAATGCAGGGTTCAAGCATGTAAATCCTAACCTCACATACATCATACATTGGCAAGGTAAAACGAGTAGACCTAGCTAGTCTTTCAAGTGGCATAATATGGTTTCTCATATCCTACCAAGCTCAATCATCATATAACAACACCACATATCAACATCATATATCACAAACGCATGAACAAGTGTAATTAGCCACAATTAGTTACCCGGATGTGCGGATTTAACCTCAACAATCACATCACCTCGATGGGATTACACTCATCACCGGACCTTGCATGTGCGGGATTCCACTCATCGCCACATGCCCTACGGATGGGATTCCACTCATCATCTCGTAGAAATATATAAAAGCTTCCGATGGAATATTACATCAACGTACTCATCCTTGATGACTTAACGCCATCAAGGCCACGTACGTTTTGACTCAATTTGTGAGCACACTAATCCTAATGATCGATCATTTACAACCGGTAATATATTTAGTGCCAATTTTCATAACCATATCACATATCATCAACCACATCCCATGCTCATCACATATATACATCTCATGATATACATGCACCAATTTAACCACATTTCACAAGAGCATAGATAGGCAAACATAGTAGCATTTAATGAAATCAATGGCTAAAATTAACAACTTGAAATAAAGAAATGGCCTACCAAGCATATTCCACACACACACTCTACACACACTCAAACCAAACTTAAAACCATGATTAAAACCACTCACAGCCCTTCCTTAGCAACCAAAGCAAATCTCCTACGAGCCTGGATTCGGTCCCAAAGCTCCTTCGACGACTCCGCTTGCTTCTAGCTAACCAAAAACACAACCAACAACCTCAATCAATGCTAACATTCAATCAACATTCAACCTTTAAGCTCAAACTAACTTCACCCAAATTTCCAAATCAAATTAATCCCCAAAAATACCAATTTTCGTGCTCCCCACAACACTAGCTGAAAACTCCACATTCCATCACCCAAGTGACCCCCAAAAGGTCCCAAAACAACCTCCTAACCTATACCAACCATCAGCCCTTTAATTTCAACCTAAGACCCACCAAAAATTGAGTTTTTGACACCTTTAAAATTGCCTCAAAACCCCATTTCGGGTTTTCACCCAAACCCAACCAAATTGACATATAATATACATTTTAGTGTGAAGAATCAAAAACCCAACTCCATATTTCGAAATGAAAAGGAAATCTTCATAAAAACTCAAACTTTGTCAAAACCCTAACATTTCAAAAGCTCATATTTTTGAAATCTAAGACTATGTATGGATAGGGAATGAAGAGGAGAGTAAGAATATGATTTTACCTTTCAAAAAGACCTTGGATTGAAGAAGATACTCAATGGAATAGTAACTTGTGTTTGTGAGGGTTTGAAAGGGGGGAAAGGGGGTTTCACGTTGGAAAGGAGTGGGAGAAAGAAGATGATAACTTTTTCTTTAAAGTTGTCTTTCTTTTTAAAAGTTTTGGGTCAAATTACAACATTGGTCTCTCCCTTTTTTACTATAGCTCAATTAGGTCCAAATTAAGGTTGAATTGATTTTATTTAATTTTATTGACTTGGACTACAAACCCGACTAACTCCTAACCCCAAAACATGGACGTTACAACTCTCTCCCACTTAAGGAATTTCGTCCCCGAAATTACCTGACTGAAAGAGATACGGAAACTGCTTTTCCATATCCTCCTTCCTCTCCCAAGTGGCCTCGTCCACACCTCGACGTTTGCCACCGCACCTTCACTAACTCAATCGATCTACCCCTCAACACCTTACTGTCAGAAGCTAAGATCTCCACTGGTTCTTCCTCATAAGTTAAATCTGGATTCAATTCAATCTCTTCTGCGGGCATAACATGTGATGGATCGGACCTATACTTACGAAGCATCAAAACATGGAACACATCGTGTATATTCTCTAGCTCGGATGGAAAACTCAACTGATAAGCAACCGGACCAACCCTCTTCACAATCTCATACGGTCCTATGTACCTCGGACTCAACTTCCCCTTTCGGCCAAATCTCATCACTTTCTTCCACGGAGACACTTTCAAGAATGCCTTCTCACCCACTGAGAACTCAACTTCCTTCCTCTTCAAATCGGCATAGGAATTCTGCCTATCCGAAGCAGCTTTCAAACGATCACAAATCAATTTTACCTTGTCGGTTGTCCCCTTGAGCAAATCTGGCATAGGTAACAACTTTTGTCCCACTTTGGCGCAACAAACTGGAGTACTACACTTTTGGCCATACAAGGCCTCATACGGAGCCATCTAAATGCTCGACTGAAGACTATTATTGTACGCAAACTCTACTAGAGGCAAATGCTTCTCCCAAGTACCCTGAAAGTCAATGATACAACAACGCAACATATCCTCTAAGATCTGAATAACTCTCTCTGACTGACCATCTGACTAAGGATGATAAGACGTGCTGAAGTTCAAACGGGTACCCAAAGCTGTATGCAGACACTCCCAAAATCGAGAAGTAAACCGCGGATCTCTATCTAACACAATGGACTTCGGCACACCATGCAGTCTGACAATCTCACGAATGTACAAATCGGCCAATCTATCTAAGGTGTAAGTAGTATTGACTGCCAAGAAGTGAGCACACTTCGTAAAACGATCCTCTATCACCCAAACTGAGTTCTTCTTCTTAGGAGTCAAAGGCAAACCCGAAACAAAATCCATGGTGATGTTCTCTCATTTCCATTCCGAAATTCTCAACGACTGTAACAAACCTGAGGGAACCTGATGTTCCGCCTTCACTCTCTGACACACTAAGCACTTACTCACAAAGTCGGCTACATCTCTCTTCAAGCCAACCCAAAAGTACTCATTCTTCAAATCACGGTACATCTTCGTACTTCCAGGATGCATAGCAAACGGACTACTGTGGGCTTCAGTCAAGATCGTACGTCTCAAGTCACTGTCTTGTGGCACAACTATTCTATCCTTGAAACACAAAACTCCATCAATGCTGAAACTGTAGTCTGAAGTTCTACCTTCGGCTATATATTGCACGTGAGGTGCCAAAGATCTATCTAAGAGCTGTTTCTCTCGAATCAACTGACCTAGAGTAGGTCTAACCTGAAGCTCGGCTACCAAGCCACCATCTCCGGACAAACTCAATCTAGCAAACATGGCTCTCAAGTCTACGGCCATCTTCCTACTCAATGCATCGACCACTACATTGGCCTTACCCGGATGGTACTCAATGGTAAGATCACAGTCCTTTAGCAACACTAACCACCTACGTTGTCTGAGGTTCAAATCTCGCTGAGTCATAATGTATTTCAAACTCTTATGATCGGTGTATACCGTGCATTTCTCACCGTACAAATAGTGCCTCCAAATCTTCAGAGCAAACACAACTGCAGCTAACTCTATGTCATGGGTCGGATAGTTGCGCTCATGGGTCTTCAATTGTCTTGAGGCATAAGCCACTACTCTCTTGTCTTGCATAAAAACACACCCTAGCCCTACATAAGAAGCATCACTGTAGACTACATAGTCCTTCCCGGACTCTGGCTGAATCAAGATCGGTGCTTGGGTCAAAGCTTCTTTCAATTTCTCAAAGGCTCTCTGTCATGCATCTGTCCACTCAAACTGTACACTCTTCTGAAGCAATTGTGTCAATGGAGCGGCTAACTTAGAGAAACCCTCTACAAATCTCCTATAGTATCTGGCTAAGCCTAAGAAGCTACGTACCTCTGTCACAGACTTCGGTTGCTTCCATTCAACAATGGCCTCAATCTTCTTCAGATCAACTCTAATCCCATCGACTAACACTACATGTCCAGAGAAGACTACCTCTCGGATCCAGAATTCACACTTACTTAGCTTCGCATACAACTGATGATCTAGTAAAGTCTTTAAAACTAGTCTCAAGTGTCGGTCATGGTCTTCTTCAGTTCGCGAATACACCAAGATGTCATCAATAAACACAACTACAAACTGATCTAGATACTGATGAAAAATCCAATTCATCATGTCTATAAAAGCAGTCGGTGCATTAGTCAACCCAAAAGGCATGACTAAGAACTCATAGTGACCATATCTAGTCCTAAAGGTCGTCTTCGGTATATCAACCTCTCTTACCTTTAGCTGGTAGTAGCCCGATCTCAATTCAATCTTCGAAAAGACCGATGCTCCTCTCAACTGATCAAACAAGTCATCAATTCTAGGCAACGGATATTTATTCTTCACTGTCAACTGATTTAACTGCCTGTAATCTATACACATTCTCATGCTTCCATCTTTCTTCTTCACAAACAAAACTGGTGCACCCCAAGGTGAAGAACTAGGCCGAATAAAACCTATATCTGTTAATTCTTGCAACTGAGTCTTCAACTCTTTTAATTCTTTCGGTGCCATGCGATACGGAGCAATCGAAACATGAGCTGAATCAGAATAAGTCTCAATGGTGAACTCTACCTCTCTGTCTGGTGGTAACCCTGGCAACTCTTCCGGAAACACACTAGGAAAGTCACATACTGTCCGGATGTCCTGAGGTCTAACCTCACTCATGTTAGGGTTCATCACATACGCCAAGTATGCTTCACACCCCAACTCAACTAATCTCTTAGCCTCTAACACTGAAACCGCATTGGACAAGAACTTCACGTTCTCACCCACCACTACAATCTCATAGTCATCTGTGAGCCTCAAAGAAATCCGCTTAGTTTCAAAGTCTATCCTAGCTCTATGCTCCGTGAGCCAGTCCATACCCAGAATCACATCAAAACCATAGAAAGGAAGCTCCATCATATCCACTGGAAACACATGCCCCTGAACCATCAACGGACACCTTCAGTACATCTTCCTAACTACTACCGTGTCCCCAAAAGAACTAATAACACTAACTCCTACCTCTAACATCTCACAAGGCAAATTCAAAGACTGCGCATGCTCACTCAATATGTAGGAATGTGTAGACCCAAAGTCAATCAAAGAAAGCAAACCCAAAGACTGTATCGAGAAGTTACCTGCGATCACGTCGGTGTCATGCTGATCCCCACGCTGAGCTTAAACTCTGGCCTGACCTCCGCTCTCTGGCTGAACTGCAACTACATGGGCTATGTTCCTCTGACCATCGTTACTCGGCTGGAAGTTACCTCTACCGCGCTCGCGGCCTCTCTGAAAGTCATTGGCTCTGGCTAGAGCCTGAGCTAGTGCATGTCCCACCCGATGTGGACAGTCACGCCTAATGTGGTCTCTAGCCCCACAACTCCAACAAGAATGAAAATTTCCCCAACACTCACCGGTGTGAATCCTCCCGCAAGTAGCACATGTGGGCAACTTCCCACCAGCTCTTTGGCCCTGTTGACCCCTTCCGTGGTTACCGCCACCACGTCTATGATCATAGTGATGCATGTTGTCCTGATGCCTCTTGGCATCACCTCTATCAAAGTTACTGGACCTCTTACCCGAACTAGATCCACCAGAACGCCTGGTCAAACTCAAGCTGTGCTCTAAGTCCTTGGCCCTCACGACCAAGACATCAAAATCAGTGTAGTCAGAAGCTAGAGTATACGTATTGATCTCTTCACTCAGCCCATAACGAAAACGGTTACAACGTTCCACCTCAGTAGGAACAAGCTCAGGTGCATACTGACTCAGTCTGACAAATCGAATCTCATAGTCTGTCACGGACATACTCCCATGAAGCAAAGCCATAAACTCCCTCTTCCTCTCATCGAGGTATCGCGGACCCAAATACTTCTTACGAAATGTTGTCTCAAAGAACTCCCAAGTGATCTCAGCCTCATCCATACCTATAGTAATGGTGACCCACCAAGTGTAGGCATCACCCTGAAGCAAGGACTCAACACATCCCAACTTGCGCTCACCAGTACACCCCATCTGAGCAAGGATACGGACAGTCTTCTCGAACCACAACTCTGATCTCTCCGGTGTAGCCCCTCTGAACTCTTCGGCCCCAAGGCCCCGAAGTCTCTCTAAAGGTAAACCAGTGCCCTCACCCTGATGGTGTGATGCCTGATCCCCAGCTATTGCAGCCTGAAACGCCCCGGCTATCGCCTGAACCAACGAAGCTAAGTCTATTCCGGCTGGTCCTTGGCCACCTTGGCCTCCCTGTGGTCCCTCTCCTTCGGCCCCAACCTCACCTCCCGCTCCAGGTGGAGGAGGTGGTGGTGGTGGAGGTGGTGGAGGAGCTCCAACTCCAACCACAGGCTCTCCCACTTGAGCCTCAACCCTAACTACTGGCTCAACTCCCAGAGCCGCTACCCGTGGTTCCGGTCGAACCATCCTAGGCCTCCCACGTGGTCTCATGGTACAGCTAGCAAAGGAAATAACTACAACAACAAATAAATAGGGATTACGTTAGTCAAAGCATGGGTCCAATAGTGCTCAAGTACTTCTTTTATCAAAAATCTTTTTCAATTAAGTAATAGTAGCAATGGGCACACACTCTACACCAGACACAACAACTCATGCTTCAAAACATCATGTAAACTTTGAAATATCAAAAATTCATGGCAAGGCATGCATCGAACAACACAATTTCTCAACATCACAAGCTTACCTCACTTACCTGCCCGAGGTCTCGGTAACCTCAGGCTCTGATACCAACAAATGTAACCCACTCGCCCCGGTTTGGTCGGATGACCGGTCCGAGTGGGCCACACGGGGAAAACCAAAGCGAAACCCGTTAAGGTTCCCCCTCGGTTAGCAACCCTAAAAATTTCCTTTTATTTATCTTGTCTAAATGCATTACCATTACCTTTGTGAAACACGTCAGCGGAAACAAGAGCAATACAAAGATCAACCATTCAAGACATCATTCATAAAACAGCCCATTTTCTGTGGTTAAGCAGGCCGTATCGATACACCTATTAAGGGTATCGATACGCCTTAACCAAAGTCAACACTCAGGGTCAACGCAGGAAGACCGTATCGATACAGCTCTTGAGCATATCGATACGCCCTTCCCAGTCAACATCTCGTGGTCAACGAGATAAACCCGTACCGATACACTAACCCACCATATCGATACGGTAACATCTCCCCAAAATCTCAGAATTCCAGAAGCAAAAAAGGTATCGAAACACCTTCTCGCGTATCGAAACGCGTGGCCTGAAACAAGAAGGTCGTATCGATACGGGTCTAACCGTATCGATACCCCTACTCCGCAATTCCGCAATTCCAAACTTGGTGACCTCAAACAAGACTCTAGATGCATTTTCAGACTCTCCTATGCACATACAAACATCCAAGCAACCATACTTGAGCCAAAGGAAGCAATCAAACATGAAACAATGCATCTAATCATGGCATTCATACAAGGGCAATATTTTAGCATAAATGGGCATACATGAAAGCTCAAAAGGCCAAAATGGCACAAGTCAACATATAGGAGGTTTGCACTCACTAACAAGGCAACCTAAACATCTAGAGGGCATGCCACCACACTCAACATTCATCATAGCATAACATGCTTTACAAACCATAGTCAATCCAAAACATCAACATATCAATGTGTCATACATAGCCCATACAAATACCCTTGCCACATTGCTAACTAATACAAAATTTAACCACCGTACTTGAGCCACAAACTTGGAAAGCCCTTCTTGCCTTGCTCCGAACTAACACCACGCTAATGATCTGCATTGTTGAAAATTGAGAGTGTAAGCTATAAGCTTAGTGAGGGTGCTCTAAAACGAAAAACATCAACAATGCAGGGTTCAAGCATGTAAATCCTAACCTCACATACATCATACATTGGCAAGGTAAAACGAGTAGACCTAGCTAGTCTTTCAAGTGGCATAATATGGTTTCTCATATCCTACTAAGCACAATCATCATATAACAACACCACATATCAACATCATATATCACAAACACATGAACAAGTGTAATTGGCCACTCTTAGTTACTCGGATGTGCGGATTTAACCTCAACAATCACATTACCTCGATGGGATTACACTCATCATTGGACCTTGCATGTGCGGGATTCCACTCATCGCCACATGCCCTACGGATGGGATTCCACTCATCATCTCGTAGAAATATATAAAAGCTTACGGTGGAATATTACATCACCGTACTCCTCCTTGATGACTTAACGCCATCAAGGCCACGTACGTTTTGACTCAATTTGTGTGCACACTAATCCTAATGATCGATCATTTACAACCGGTAATTTATTTAGTGCCAATTTTCATAACCACATCACATATCATCAACCACATCCCATGCTCATCACATATATACATCTCATGATATACATGCACCAATTTAACCACATTTCACAAGAGCATAGATAGGCAAACATAGTAGCATTTAATGAAATCAATGGCTAAAATTAACAACTTGAAATAAAGAAATGGCCTACCAAGCACATTCCACACACACACTCGAACCAAACTTAAAACCATGATTAAAACCACTCACCGCCCTTCCTTAGCATCCAAAGCAAATCTCCTACGAGCCCGGATTCGGTCCCAAAGCTCCTTCGACGACTCCTCTTGCTTCTAGCCAACCAAAAACACAACTAACAACCTCAATCAATGCTAACATTCAATCAACATTCAACCTTTAAGCTCAAACTAACTTCACCCAAATTTCCAAATCAAATTAATCCCCAAAAATACCAATTTTCGTGCTCCCCACAACACTAGCTGAAAACTCCACATTCCATCACTCAAGTGACCCCCAAAAGGTCCCAAAACAACCTTCTAACATATACCAACCATTAGCCCTTTAATTTCAACCTAAGACCCACCAAAAATTGAGTTTTTGACACCTTTAAAATTGCCTCAAAACCCCATTTCGGGTTTTCATCCAAACCCAACCAAATTGACATATAATATACATTTTAGTGTGGAGAATCAAAAACCCAACTCCATATTTCGAAATGAAAAGGAAATCTTCATAAAAACTCAAACTTTGTCAAAACCCTAACATTTCAAAAGCTCATATTTTTGAAATCTAAGACTATGTATGGGTAGGGAATGAAGAGGAGAGTAAGAATATGATTTTACCTTTCAAAAAGACCTTGGATTGAAGAAGATGCTCAATGGAATAGTAACTTATGTTTGTGAGGGTTTGAAAGGGGGGAAAAGGGGGTTTCACGTTGGAAAGGAGTGGGAGAAAGAAGATGATAACTTTTTCTTTAAAGTTGTCTTGCTTTTTAAAAGTTTTGGGCCAAATTACAACATTGGTCCATCCTCTTTTTACTACAGCTCAATTAGGTCCAAATTAAGGTTGAATTGATTTTATTTATTTTTATTGACTCGGACTACAAACTCGACTAACTCCTAACCCCAAAACACGGGCGTTACAGTCTTGCCTTTAGGACTCAATTTTGGCTTGGCGTACCGATACACGGGAGTGTATCGATACGACAAATGCTCACTGGAATTCTGAGATTTTGGTGAGACTTTGGCGTATCGATATGGGCTGTAAGCGTATCGGTACGGTTTTATCTCGTTGACCACGAGATGTTGACCTAGAAGGGCGTATCGATACGCTCAAGGGTTGTATCGATACGGTCTCCCTGTGTTGACTGTTGGATGTTGACATTGGTCAAGGCGTATCGATACCCTTGATAGTTGTATCGATACGCCCTGCTTTGTAAGTGTAGATTGGACTGTTAACATGATGTTTGGGGTTCGGATGTGTATCCTTCTTGATGTTTTCCGCTATCGGGTTTCACATAGGACCTAATATGCCTTAGACAAGATTAAATTAAAAGAAATTTTCTAGGGTTGCTAACTGAGGTGGGACCTTAACGGGTTTCATATCGGTTTTTCCCGTGTAGCCTACTCGGACCGGTCAAACGTCCGGACCGGTCAAACGTCCGGACCGGTCAAACGTCTGGACCGGTCAAACGTCTGGACCGGTCAAACGTCCGGACCGGGACGAGGGTTTACATAAAATATGAAATACTTTAGTTAAAAAATTATATATTTAAAATTATATAATTTCCTCTGGAATGAATAAATTATTAAAGTATATATAATACTTATGATTCCAAAGTATAACTTTTAAAATCAAAATTTATTTGGAAAAAACTAAATTGATTAATGAAAACAAAGTGTAAATTGGTTAAAAAATAAAATTATGTATGTAATCTATGATTATTTAAAAGGTGAGTATGAAATTAAACTATATTAAAGTATATCCATAACGCGAGATTAAATTATATCGTTGATTTTCTCTCTTTTTTTCAGTCAATTGCCTCACAGGATATTAATTTTAGTCATTTAAACCGTTTAGATCAAGCATTTTTTGTATAATAGAGCGAGATATTTTATGTTGCCAATGAAAATGTTGAGATTTGAACTCATACAAAACGAAAACAAGTAAATATCTTTAGTCACTCAGTCAATTAAATAATCTCCAAGCATTTTAAATACTTATTATTGCATTCTTTTCTTTTCCATTTTCTTTTAATATAAATACCTCTTACATTGAAATCCACTTATTAACCTAGTGTCAAAGATACTCATGTTATTTCATCTTATATGTACTCAAATTTAAGTATTTACTTTGGAAATGTAATATCTCTATATTTAGTGAAAATATATAAATACCTCCTACATTTAATTGGACATATTAAGATTAGATTTAGATTAACGTATGTTAAAACAAAAATGTATTATTTTACAGTTTAATCAACATACTTTATCTTTGTGACATAAGTGAAACATTAAGCAACTACTTTAATAAAAAAAATAAGGGCCTAGTATAATAAATATATAATTTGGACACATATTTTATAATTAAACTACTTGGGTTATGTTTGAGTTTGACGAATTTACTTTAAAAATCACATATAATTCAATGCATTGTATAAAAAAAATCTTATTCAATACCAACAAACATTATCTGAGTAGTGCGGCACTGTTGGCGTTCCAAACGTTCATATTTTTCTTCAAATCTTAAATTACAAATATGTTTAATCAGCTTGCTTTAACTCTCAGTTTGTTAAAATTTTAACGATAAAACTAATATTCTTATTTAGAATGATAAAATAAAGTATTCACTTACTTCAAAAAAAAAAAATTACTCACAGGCTGACAAGTACATGAACAGCTTTTATCTATTAAATTTACTCACCAAACCCTAGATTCACTTACTTCAACCACTCTTCTCCTGTGAAAGAAGAAAAGCAAACACAAAATGAAGATTTCCGGACACTCTCCTTCCTTTAACTTCCTTCTGCTTCTCCTCATATTCACTTCAGGTTCGTAATTTTCTGTTGATGAATATTATTCTCATATTACCACCGGTAACTAAGGTTTTAGTCTTTTCTCAGTGCAAAGCATGGTTTCAATGGTGGAAGGCGGCTGTGAGCTAGCTGTAAAAGGTGGCGGCTGTCCCCAAGTGAATCAGTGCGTTGAAACATGCCGCCCTTGCTACCGCGGCGTTGGCCAGATCACGGCTTTCTGTCGTGCTGCTGGCGCCGGAATTCCGTTCGATGAATGCGTCTGTTACTTCTCTCATGGCGCACCTTGTAACCTACCAGCTCCACCGCAGTGTCCGGCTCATCCTGTTACTAATACCACTCTTGCGTAGTAAATTTATAATAATTGCATGAAAGAGTATTTTTTTTTTTTTGAGTAATTTCATGTTGAGCGAGTGATTTAATTCAATTTATATTTTATCTTTGAGAGTTAGAGACGACTTGAACAGAATTTTTCTGTTATTTTTGTATGTTTTATATATATCACAATATTTAAAAAATTAGGTTTATGATTTAGAGTTAAAATTTAAAATTAATATTTAAAGTGTATCTCGTAAAGTTTAAGACTTAAAATTTAGAGTTAGTATTTATGATTTGTTATTTAAAGTGTTTAAATATATATGTATATATATTCCAAACGACTTCTTCAGGGTACTGACACCTACCATATTAATGCTATTAAATGAGTATTCAGTTTGTTTGGTAAAAATGAATTGAATTGATCATGAGCTGTCATTTAAATTATGGTCATGATTATTTTTATTTACTATGATTAAGGTACGATGGAGTTTTTTGTTTGTTTATAAATAGTAATTTCATTATTCAAAGATGAAAAAGAAGTCGCTACAATATTACAACTTTACAGTCATCAACCTATCATGTACAATCCGATGTTCAGTAAACATAATATTAGTGAATATTAATGACAATGAGATAAAATCACAAAAAGTGATCTTAATTTAAATTTTAATTCATAATTTTATTTATGTTAATCTCGAGCTCAGGTCTCTTTTCGAGTCTAAGATTTTGTTTGGTAAAAAAATAGAAAGATTAAAAATTGAAAAGAGAGAAAATTGAAATGATGGAAAATATGATTTTTTTTCATTGATTTATTTGGTTGAGATGATGGAAAAATAAAAGAAAAAAGTTTAAATGTAATAAGTTTACCATTATACCCTTGTTCTTATATCTTTCTTATTTGTATTTTTATTGAAAAAATCATTTATTTAAAAATGTTTAAAAAATATTTTAATTTTTAAAAACATTAATAAATTAAACAAATTAATAAAAAAATAATGTCCTAAATTAAATACATACGAGTATTGAATAAGCCTATTAAATAAAGTGTTATATATGAATATATTGAAAAATAAATAAAGTCAAGTTTATATATTATTTTTATTTAACTAATTGAAATAAATAATTATCAATGTACAAATTTTTAAAACAGTTAAATAAAAATTATTTAATAAAAAATATATGATTATATTTTTTTTCTTGCTCTCAAAAAGAATAGTACATTATGTTGTGCAAGTTAAATATATATATAGATAAAATTAATTAATTAGATAAAAATAAAACAATTCATAAATATATATATATATATATATACATTTAACTAAATAATGATTTTATCCAACGTTAAAAATGAAGTATGATATATTAACTTATTTGAGGGTATTTTCGTAATTTACCTTTTTGTGTTAAACTGTGTCTAATTTTCCGTCCAAATTTAAAAATGCGCTCAATCGTTGGTAAAGCTACGGCTCGAAATCCGGCCTTACCTTTAGCAATAAGGGCGTTTAGGCTTTACTGTTAAAATATATGAATTTTTATGTCGAGATTTGAACTCATACAAGATTAGGTAATATGAATATCCGTAATCAATAAATTAATCAATGTACCTTGAATGTATAGGGTTTTTCTTGCTTGTTTAGTAACATATTCTTATTTGCGCAAAGTAGTTAAAATTTCCACCGCTTCAGTTTTCTTTCCCTCTTATTTTTCATTGTTCCAAGCAATTATTATTTTATTTTCTTTCGAATTTTCCTTCACTTCTCACTTTCTTTCCATCTTTTTGTTGTACAAAGCACAACCTAAATGTTATTTTCTAACATTTTGTATGTTCCTATTTGAATGCAGATCAAATATAGTTTATATATTAAACTATATTAACTAATAATCAGATGACCTAGCAAGATGAGGTATTAAGAGCAAAATTTAATATCTGAATTCTGATATTGTGAATGAGCATTTACAATATTCTATCTAAATTAATAGACCAATTGGTCAAATATTGGTAATTATAGAAAAAAAATTAGATTGAAGATAAAAAAAAAACTATGAAAAAAACCCAAATTACATATATGTTTAAATAATATATTTTTTTACAATTTAGTCATCGACTTTGCAAGATTTCTTTATTTCAATTTTTTTTTTCATTTGGTTCAAACTTGAACAACATGTTAACTCAATCACGGTGAAATATCTATGAAACTCTAATTTCTCTTTTTGACAATAAAGTTATCTTTTTACAATTTAATCTCATAACTTTTGATTTTGTTGAATTTGATCTTCCAATTGCAACATTTTACAAATATTTCTTCCCATTAATTTAATCCATTAATCAATGAAAAGATTGCATGATCTTTTCCAAACCCTACATTTCTCCATGGATGAAATTGAAACAACCAATAAAACTTCCCAAAGGTTATTCAACTAAGCTAAGAATGTTGTAATTTACAAGTCAAATTATTGTTCGGCCTAACTACAAAATAAATGCTCAAACTATATTTTTTTATTGCATAACCATTTTAAATTTTTTCCGTAAAGAACATTAAAAATATGTTATCAAATTAAAAATGTGCATTTTTAAATTCTAAAATTTTATTTTTCTAAAAATAAAATACCTAATTAAAAAACCTTAAAATCCAGAAAACTTTAAATCCTTAAACCCCTAATATCATATCGAATTATCCATAAATCCTTAATTTCAAAGTCCATTATCGACATCGACGGAACCCCGCTACTTAGCCACACTTTTGTTGATCTAAATCCCTATATTTTCAAGAATCCCAAAAATCTTAAACCCAACACCAAATTCATAATCACAAAGTCTATTGTTCATCCCCTCGTCGCCAAACCTCCACCAGTCAACCAATCCCTTCTCGTCACCTTAAACCTCTAAATTCCTAAAAATCTCATCACCTTGAACTTTCGATAACATTAGTCTTTTCTGCTTTTATATCAGTTAAGAAAACAAAAATTCTTATCTGGAGGCTCTATATTTCTAACCTCTTCTTTTAACAATCGTTTCATGGATGTTTAACGCTTGAGAGTGAAAAAGGGAATTGGGTAACAGTGGTTTCTTTCAGCAGAAATGATTGAGAAGACGAAGAAGATTGGAGGAGGGGTTAAATTTATTATTTTTTAATTAGGATTAAATTAATTGAATCTATAAATATAGAAGACTAAATATATAATTATCCAATTTTTTATAATTACTTTACCCATTAACGGACTTTAACGACCGAGTTACCATTTTTTTTAACGAAACATAAAGTTTAATTACCATTTTGTAACATTTGAAAGTTTGATTACTATTTTTTTTAACAAAATTCAATGACCATTTGTAAACTTTACCCTAAATGTAATTTATTGCATTACTAGAATATTAAACATCATTGGTTTAGGTTGTTTAATGTAATTAATAATAGTGTTAACTACTGGATAGTCATTTATGTTTCCTCAGTACAAAGTTGGTCATCGATTTTGAAAACGACTAGTAAGGTCACTTACGTTTTCGAGGCGTAAACTTTTGGTCACTCGGTCATTTGTTGCCGTTAAATTTAAACGGAAAGCTGATCTGACACAATAAAAAAAGATAAATTACTTAGATAGTCCCTAAACTATTACTTCACTTCTATTTTGACCACCGAAATAAAAATAATTTGTACAATTACACATTTAACCCCCATATTTACAATTTTTATGGACATGTCTTCCCATTGCAATCCATTCCATATCTAAGCAGACGAGCATCGACAAATCTCAAATGGCGTCGGATTGATGATTGCCGACCAGGGGTAAGCTTGCCTCGATGTAAGGAGTTCAGATATGGCAATCATGTCTAATCCAGACGGCAGAGCTGGCCGAGATTGATGCAAAACAATAAAGAAACACTTAGATTTCAATCGAACTTTCCAAGAATTTTCACGGTGAATGGCGGTGAGTCTTCGCGAGTGGCTGTAGAGTTTCAGTTCGATATACGGCGACGAATACGCCGATGATGGCGGTGACAACCATGTTGCGGCGGTGACGAAGATCAGGCCGATAATGGTGGCAAGGAGTTGAAGAGTTTAGAACTCTCTAGAACTCACTCACTCACTCTCGAACTTCCAAATGACAATAATAAGGCCTTCAATGCACTGGGAGATGTTGGGCTAGATTAAAAATTGGTTAAATTGATGAGATTACGGTGTAGGGTTTTGTAAAATTTTTAAAATTTCTAAATTTTTTGAAAGATTAAAAATTCTAAGTTTTTTCCCATTAAATTGATTTTTAGCAACATTCGATTGAGTCGAGTAAAAAAATTAAGTTTATAAATTTGACGAGTTTTATTTTATAATTTAATTTCTAATAAAAATTTTGGAGTCGGTGAAATTGTTTGAATTTTTGTTAAATTTTGATTGTAGATATTTATAATAGTATGATACTAATTAATTGCAAAGTTTTAGGGTTAAAAATGAACTTTTTAAAATTCAATGGTGAAATTAGAAATAAACCTTTTTAGTAGTGACCGTTATGTTTATTTTATAAAATCGAAGTCCATAAATGTACATGGGATAAACGTAAGTGGCCATTGCAGTAATTTACCTTTATTTTTTTCGCTTCTAGGTTTAACGACAACAAACGGTCGAGTGACCAAAAGTTTACGCCCCGAAAACGTAAGTGACCTTACTGGTCGTTTTTCAGAATTGATGACCAACTCTGTACTGAGGGAAACATAAGTGACTATTCTAGTAGTTAACCCTTAATAATAATTTAAAGAGTTTAGGTGCTTAGGGTTTATGATTTATAATTTTAGGGTTTAAAGTTTATTATTTCAGGGGTTTAGTGTTGTATTTTTATGGAATTAGAATTTTTTGTGTAGGGTTTAAAGTTAAGGTTAGGATGTAGGGTTAAGGTTTAGGGTTAATGTATAATTATTAGGGTTTAGGGTTTATGACTCATGGTTTAGTGTTTAAGGTTAAGGTTAAAGTTTAGGGTTTAGTGTTTAGGGTTAATGTTTAAGTTTAAGGCTTAGAGTTTAGGGTTAGGGTTAAGGTTAATGTTTAGGATTTACAATTTAATTCTATTAAACACCATATATTAAAATGATATTCAATTTTTTAGGAATATAATTAATTATATTCTAATAAATTTCGTTGAAAAGTAAAATAAACATTAATGATATGAATCTAATAATTCTTATACACATCCTTGTATATAGCAAAACTTTTTTTATAATATTAGAGGTTTTAAACCAAGACATGACATTTATAATAGTAGAGCCATATTAAATGTGTGAAGGAACTTGGTCAACTCAACTAAAAAAAATTCAAATGAACTTTAAATGATAAAATAAAAATATTAACTCGACTAACTCAAATTTTTTGACTCAATTAAATCACATACTCATCCCTAAATCAAATCCAAACCATTCATTTACAATCTCTAATAACCCCAAGTATATATATATATATATATATTTCTCAATTTCACCACATTCTCAAAAGTTAAATTAAACCGAACCAATTTAGACCGAGTACTTATTTTCTTGGTTCGCAATACTACAAATATTAATATAAGAATACTATTTTTATTTAAATTGAATTATTAATATATATACTTTTAAGTTTATAAATTTAGTTTAGGCTTCATGTTTAGAGGTTTAAAATTTAGGGATTATGGTTAAAATTTAATGTTTAGGATTAGAATGTAAGATTTAGGATTAGGGTTTAAGACAATATGTTAAAGATTTATGTTTTAACTTATAAACACTAAAATTTAACCCTAAACTTTAAATTCTAACCACAATCCCCAAAGTCTAAGCAAACAAACCTAAACTCCAAAACTATAGACCTTCAAATAAATCCCTAAACCATAAAATTAGAACACTTGTAAAAACAAAAGGTTTCCCCTGATTGATATATATATATATATATATATATATATATATATATGAAAAGAAACATAAAGATAATTTTAGCCCTTTAACATTTGTAGTTTGTGCCATTTTGACCCTCATCTTTTTATTAGGATAAATTTAGCTCTCAACCCATATTTTTTTTTCAAATTACTTATTTTTAACTACCATACAAATTAAACCGTTAAAAATTTACATATGATAATAAATTTTAAATGATATGACATCTATCTTACTAAATGGTTATATGTTGAATATAATTTATTTTTATATAAACATAAAAACAATTAAATGATAAATAAAAAGCGAAAAAAAAAACAGCGAAGTTAAAAATATATCATATTTTATGTTTATATATCATTTTGAGCAAGGGAATTTGACAACTATCTTAATAAATTTTATGGTGTTTATATATCTGTTTCAATATTTTGAGTTTTTTTAGTTCTATAAAAAAAATTCATTTGATATTTAAGGGTTTTTTAGTTTTTTTCAATATTTAAGCTTTAATGTTTTTAAGTTTAAGTGTTTTTATATTTATATAAAAATAAATTATATTTCACACGTTAGATGTAATGTCATTTAAGATGTAGTTGTCATGTGTCATGTTATCGCCGTTAAATTTTTACAGTATAATTTATATGCTTCTTAAAAAATGAGTAATTTAACAACAAAAGAAAGGTTGGAGGTTAAATTTATGCTAAAAAAGATCGAGGGCTAAAATAACAAAAAGAAATTAAAAGATTCTAAATCACAACCCCACTCAAATAATAACCACACGTCTGCTTGTGTTGCTTAAAACCTGAAATTCCTTTTTCTAATGTTATTTTGAGCAAGGGAATTTGAAACAAATATAAAACATAAAGTTGTATATATATTTTTTAATTTCTATTTTGATATTTGAACCTTTCGACGAAAATTCAAATCTTGATTTAAAAAAAATATTTTTAGAAGTATTCAAACCTCAACACTACTTTCTAATTTAGACGTCTTTCAATGAAAACCCAAATCTAAAAGCTCCCAATTAACATGATTTTTTTCATAGCACCTTTAAAAGCAGTTCCACAAAATCTGGGCTAAGAAATCTTACCAGAAAATCGCAGACCGGGAAAATAGCACCAACCCGAGTTGATGAATCAAGGGATGACGCCAACTTCCTTTCTGCTAACAGATCCGTGTTTCGTAACACATTTTCCCCATCCAATTTCTTTGGCAAGCAAGGAAACGTAGCACACATGGACAAAACTGATAAAGTATCAATCATGTATGATATTACCTTGCCCTAGGGCTTCAGTTCAATCCCGATTTCCAGTTTCTATAATGCAATGCTCCATTTTTTAGCAGCCTTCACGTGTCTTCTCTCGATCCTCTAGGAAGAGAGGAATGAGGAATCTGACTTCTTTGGGTGCATGGTGTGACATATTTTGCATTATGCAACTTCACGGTCACGGATGTAATGAAAAAACCAGCTCAAAGGACGGGTTATGGTTCAAATGTAGAGAAATTAGCCCATCATAATGGAGAATGCGTTAGTCCTCGAATTCCAAATCAAAATATTCCTTCAGGATAATTTTAGGAGTCTTTCCGAATCCGTTGGCCACTTCTTCCATTTCTTTGAGTCGCATGACTTCATATTTTATCTGATCGACTCTGTTCAAGACAGCATCCAAAGATGCATCTGCTTCATTTCCAAATGGTTGATCCTGAAGTTCAGATCTCTCCTTCTCCAGTTGTTGATAAAGATGGCAAAGGTAATCCCTCTGACCATAAAGCCGTTCTTCTGCAATTTTGTATTCCGTTTCCTGCGCCTTTCTGATAGCCTGAAGAACCTGATCAATCTCGTATTCAATTTTCAAGTATTCACTGTGATAAACAGAAGATACTGATAAAACCGACCCCAAACATGGTTTATCTACAGCATCCTGATGATTTGTTGGTTCGAGCTCTCCATTTCCATTATGGAAGATACCTGCACATAAACCAAAATGATGATTTTATATTGATGCGTGAATCGACCATACCTGAGAGAGAGAGAGAGGGAGTTATATGTAGAACACAGGTCAGCTTTTGTTTTGGACCTCGGTAAAAACTATGAAATGTATCAGTATTTCAAGCTCAGATATTTTCTATTCTAAAACTTCGATGTGTTTATCTGGAATTCTCTGGCTAGTTATGTACAAAATTACATCATTTGCATTCTTTATATTATCAGTAGCCCAAAATGATACCAACACGTCTTCATTTACCTTGAAGCACCTGTTTCTGATACATATTCGGACATAGGTACACAACTATGTCGGATGCATACTCATACTAGAGTTTGGGTGACAGGTATATATACTATCTGGATCCACTATGATGATTTAACAGAAAAGCCACTGTGAAAAATATGCATTAATATCTAACTGATTGAAAAGAAGAGGAAAAAAAGAAGAAAAGAACAAAACAAACTGCCCATCTGAGAGAGAGAATAAGGGAGGTTTTTCTTAAGCCCCTGAATATCCAAATCTGTAGCAAATATTTTGATGCAAATTAATATAATGAAATGTTTCATGCATTACTAGCTAATATTGTTGTCACTTCTTTCATTTTTATATGTATAAGATTTACAGTTAAATTACCTGTTGAAATAGCAGACTCACTTTCTTTCACTTTCCAGATATCTTCAAGAGAAGTCCCACATTTAAGCTGATGTAAATACCAAAAGCGCTTACTAGCATTTTCACAAACCCTCAAAAAGCAGAAAGATAATTTTTGGGAAAAGCATGGAAGCTGTCGAGTGTTATAGCTAGATTGCATTGACCTTACCTCTTTGATAGCGGACTCAATACGGTTCAATAATCCCCTTGCATTGGTGTTCTGCGAACCACGTAAAACGCAGAGACCAATGTTAATAATCTTCTCAATCTCATCACGAGAATCTATCGATTCACAGGTTTTTAAAAGCATTGTCACATGTGAAACCAAAGATGTCTTTGTATCACAACGCCGGCAATAGTACTCTGCATCCAACCCAATATATCCTCCAACTGTCCCAGCCATGTAAGACCGAAGAGCACAGTTTAGATGAGCAACATGCCCACATATATACCCATCCACCATTGCTTCACATTTGATATAACTGTAGCCTCCGAATTTCAAGTCTATAGTCTTGCTACATAGAATACAGCAACAATCACGGCAGAAACGGGGTTCACTGCAGCAAAGATCACAGGGCAAGGAAACCAAAGAAAGACTTTCTGCTTCGGAAAATAAACTATTGCACTTCTCATTTCCAGCCTTACATTTCAAACCATCAGACTGGGGGTCAGACACTGGAACTTCTCTCTTGTCAGGAGAGACAACAAAGAAAGCCCGTGCCACTGCATTATTCATTAACAAGAAAAATGTTTGTTGGAAAAAGGAAATGAAGTTTCATAGTTAAAACTAGATATCTTCAATAACCATCAAACACTGATAGTGTGAAAAAAACAAAATGAAAGATAATAAAAATTACTATCATTTTATCATTATAAACTTATGAGGCTGGAAGAAATTATTGGAACTCTTCAATTCATTCGGTATGGGAGGAAATAAGGCAAACAAGAGAAAACAAATTGTCGCAGGCTAGTCTGAATAATTTCACACACCTACAAGAATTAGACTTGGGAGATGGGATGCTTGGAATTGGTGATTTGCTATTCTGCAGTCAAGCAGAGGCAACTTGTGGCCATCTTTTCACGTGATTGTGTTTGAAGTTGCAATGGGAGACAGTATTGCAAGAATGTGGTACATACAGAGCTATCGCAGGCTAGCAAGAGACGTTGCACTCGGCAAAGTAAAGAGGGAAAGCTCTCATTTCTGTTATGATATGTTTAGCATGGAGCACAATAAGATATAGATGGTATGGTTTCAGGAATTTAGCAGGGAACTCTGTTAATAGGGAGTTAGGTAATGCTTGGGTTCTAACTGATTCTATGCATGCATAGTGACTAAACTATTTTTGTTTTGCAGCTCAGTTTGTATTGTAGAAGCTTATATGTTTGTTTTGGATAATTAAAAGTATAAAATAATGAATAAAGAAAATAAATTACTTTCTACTTTCCACTCACCCCTTCCATCCTCCCATTTTTCTACGCTACTAAGCAATGCCTATGAAAATGAATTAAAAGTGTAAGACCATTATCTATGAGATAACATGAAAGGCATTTCTTAATATTGTATTAACTCAATGATTGCACTAAAGAATATGATTGTCATAAAGAGCTGTGGGATTTGGATATCAAGCAGAAAAATCTTGATGGTTCACAAGAGTTGTTTTGTTATCTATGGCTCTGCTTTAAATGCAAAGAACGCAGGCAAGACATTAACTGGTTACTCAGTTCGATAATGACTTGAACTTCAATTCTTTTGTTGGTCAGATAGGATTTATGCATTAATTAAATTAAATTAAACTATACAAGCTGCCTGCACATAGTCAACATCATTTGAAAAATGGCTTTTAATTCCATAAAACAATAGTAGAAACCAATAGCTTTTGTATTCATTATATCCTGGGTAAAAGTTTTCATTTATAAAGAATAAAAAACATGTTAAGTGACCAGAAAACCCCAACCTTCTTGATAATTTGGAGGATTTCATGGTTGAGAATCTAAAATATCCAAGAATGAATAGAAAATAACTTTAATTGAAATCAAAAGAAAAACAAACAAAAGCAAAAGACTAGTACCATTACCAGCAGGAATGCAGATTACCATGGTTCAACAACTATCAAGTATTATTATCATTAATAATGTGCAATTTGCTCAGTAATCTAAAAAGGGTAATTCTAGGTCTAGGGAGGTTTTTTAACGAGGCACATTGTCTGTGCCGTATTTTGTATGATTTCATCAATAAAGTCATACTTTCCCCTTTCAAAATAATAATAATAATAATCCTGTTAACAGAGAGAATCAAACATCTCCGATCCAAACGTCCCCTAAGTGCAACAAAGGCTTAATATTGGCAACAATTCAAACATGTCATACCAAAAGTATTAGACAATTATCAATGTAGCCAAAAGATATTGGTCAACAGCATCTTGATACTCAAAGTCTATGTTGATCTCAGAGAATCATAATGTTAAGTATAGGATTTAATAAATACAGCAGAGAACCATTGTTCCAACCAAACAGGCTAAATAACTGAAAGACTAAATCAGATCATATATATTGAGGACAAAGGGCTATAGCATTATACAGTTTTAAAAAAATGCAGAAATTAATGCAGAGAACCACATAAATAATTACAAAAGCTAAAATGAGAACACGGAGACAGTGGAATAGAAGCAGCAAAATGAAGACAGTTATAGGCGCTGACCATTTGTCAAAGAATGTTTCTTTGCAGGGATTTTCCAGCTGAATGAAGCAAAAAATGCATTCATGTCTGCATCAGGGAACACCGTTTTGACATACCGCTGGACTGAAAGCTTGCTTGCAAGCCCACGTCTCCTGCCCGAGTCCACAAGCTTTTCGAAGCGCTTTGGAGGATACAAATACCTATCTAAGAAATGACCAGTAATGGCAACTCTCCTTCCCACCTTCCAAGTCCACATGTCACCCTTCTTAGGCCAATCCTCCGGAGCATAAGGCAAGCCAAGCCCAGATGCATCTGGCGAAACTGGACTGAAATGAAGACTGTTTTCTCTTCTCCTAGGCGTGCTTCCATTATTTTCCTTAGTATTATCAAGCTCCATAAGATTCAAGTTTAGCACAAGTAGCCAAGAGTCAGCACACTGCATTCAGTGATATTTAAAAGCTTTAAATGTTGGGCAATTAAAAGATTACAAAACAGAACAGTTAAGTTCTTGCAACATAAAGTCCATAATTCATCAAACGAAAAATAGATTTACAGTTCACTGCAAAGAAAAATATACCGCAGAAATTCATATTGAGAACTAGTCAAACAGTTGCTCAAATGAGGATACACGTATATATCAAAATTACAAAAGCATAATACTAATTCTAACTTAATATACGATAATATTTTAACAAACTATATAATGTCAAACAAGAATATCATACATATCTACCAATTAAAATCTTTTACGTAGTTAGACATTTTTAGTTTACACGCAGTCATTACAAATAGTATAAAATTTAATACAGTCATTTAAATCTAAATTAAATAATCAAAATTCAACGGCGTCATAAAAAAATCGATGCAGGTTCCGTTATCATCCAAAAAAATAATTAAAGAATCTCTTCACAAAATCCAATTAACGTGAACAGTGTTTGGTGATTAAACATAAAATCTAAAGTTACTGACGTCAATTACTATCGACATTTTTATCTTTTAACTTGATGATTGAAGCAAAGAAAAAGCAGGGCAAAAGGAATTAAACACACACAAAAAAATCACCTGGAACTGTCAAAAAATTAAACGGGAGCAAGTTGGCGATCTATGCACCTGGTAAAACTGGAATTCGTTTTTGGTTCTCTAAACTAGAATCAAATATCTCGACGTTTCTAGATAAAAAAATAAATAGAAAAGGAGTTAGCGGACAGAGAAGACGAAGTTTGGGGTTTAGATTGAAGGAAGAAAAAAAAAGGTTTATTGCAGGTTGGAGAAGATGTGAAACCCTAATTCAAAAAGGGGAAATATTTAAAGTGCGGTTGGATTTGGATTATTTTTTATAAAAAAAAACCTTGTTTATATAAGAAAACAGAAACAAATGATTGTGGTTGAGTTTTTTTTTACAAGTTTGAAGGTGAATATATAGACAAAATAATTTGAACTCGCGTTTTATAAAATAACATCATTCGTTTTTTTACTGAAATATTTATTAGGTTCTAGTTGAGGTTTTTATTTCAAGGTACTTTTTTTCTTATTTTATAATGTATGGTGAATGAAGTAACTAATTGAGTTCGTTGAGGTGACATGCATTATAGTATGAAGTCGATATGATTGAACGTCGACTTCATCTTTATTTGCATGAAGTCGACATGTAATCTTAACGAGCGACTTCTAATGAGATTGTAGCAAATGCAATAGATCGTGAAATAAAAAAAAGTACAATATTGTGAGGATTCTTTTACAAGTGCAATATTACTACAAACTATCCATGATTTTAATGTGAAATTTTCTTCCTTTTTTAGTTTCCATGACATTTTTCCTCTTCCATGCAATAGTTGGTTGTTTCGTACCGATACGCTCTTACCCATATCGATACGGTTTTTTTCAGTGAGTTTTGTGGGAATAATTGCATCAATACGGTTTTTTTCGTACCGATATGCCTACACGCGTATCGATACGCCCCTCTTGTAATTGTGCAACGGCTTTTTCTGTTTTGAGACAGGTATTGATACAGATCCCCGCGTACCGATACAATAGGCTGCATAAGTGCATTTATGGTGGAAAGAGAGAGTCCCAACGGCTATAGTCAATACCCTAACCACTCAAACGGCTAGAATTAATGGAGAATGTATAAAATCAAGCCATTTGAAGACTAGCAACAACTATTGCATCCAAGAGAAACATCCATACAAAAATTCAAGCTCAAAGTGCCTAATTTCTCATTCTTGTAAAATCCCAAATTGTGTTGTGTGTAATTCCAATCTTGTATTCCAATTTGGGTTGAGTGCTTGTATCAAAAAGGGACAAATTTGTATTGAGAGATATTCTTCTTTCCTTAAAATTCTTCTTTATATCCTAGTAAGGGTTTGGTCAAAATTTGGGTAGAAAATTTGACCGGTATTGTAAAGGTTACCTCCTAAGCCTTGAAAAGAGGAGGAGCAATTAGTGGATTGTTGGATGGGTTTTTAAAAACCCAATTCACCCCCTCTAAATTGGAACTTGAACCACTCTAAATTGCCTTGTTCTTCAATTTAGTCATTCCACTTTCTCCAACAAATTTTAAAAACCCAATTCACCTCTCTTAGTTTTGATCAATACATTGATCCATTCAATACAATCCAAAGGAAGAACCTCCACATACATGTCGTGATTAAAAAAGCTTGGAGGGGTTTTTACTATTTCCACGTATTTATATTATTACTTTAATAAGTCTGCACATTGCTCGACAATCAAGACCTAGCGTACTCATACATGTTCCTACATAATTTGCCACATCAAGGGAGTTTGGAGGATAATTTATGAAAAACTTAGAAGCTAGCTTGTTTGAAGGCTTGGACAACAAGCGTGCATTGTTTGGAGGCTTGCACTTTATGCTCACATGGTTGGAGGTTTGTAGCACTCAATACATCATTTTTGGAGGCCTTAGACGTTCCACACATTCGGATGGAATTCCCCTGCCCCTTTTCGGTGCCCCTACATATGCCCCTACGCTCAAAATTAATTTTAGGGTTTATGGTTTATGGTTTTATGTTAGGGGTTGTGGTTAGGGTTTAGGGAATTTAGGGTAGGGTGTATTTTTTAGGGTATAGGGTGTAGGGTTTAGGATTTAGAATTTAGGGTTAGGGCTTAGATTTTAATTTTGTAGTGTTTTTTAGTGTTGGGGCATATGTAGGGGCACCGAAAAGGGGCAGACGAATTTTATCCCACACATTCACCCATGCTAGGAGATTCATTCATGAAGATTGCTTGAAAGATTTCAAGTCTCGAAAACATGTACTCATCCATTCAACTACACTAAATGCATGACTAACATCCTTTCATCCTTTCATAAAGGCATAGGACACCAAAGGTTGGAAGCTATAAAGGCATGAGAGTGTATTTGTTCATTCATGAACCAAACACATGCATGTATAGCCATTAAAAGGAACTTTCTAGATTAATTTTGAGTATCTTTCTCTTCCATCCTGTAAAGCCTATAAAAAGATTTTGAAACACTGATAGCTTCTACTTCTTTCTCTTTGAAGAATTATATTAGAGTGTTTAGTCTTGTTGAATCAGACTTGTCAAGGTTTCCAGGCTCGGGCTCAGCTCGGCTCGTTATCACCCCTACTGAAAACCATGTCTTTTTCTTCAAACTTTAATTTTTTATCGTTTATTTTTATTTTACTGTATTTTATTAAAACCCATTATTATTGCTTTGGCCAAGTTGTTCTTGTAAGTTTCCTTTCGGGGTTGTCACGTTGTACTCTTTTCCTCCATTTAAGTTAAGGAAGTTTTTAACAAAGCACATGGTAACTTATTTTCTCTATTTATAAAAAAACCCATTATTATTATTATTATTATTATGGTCTAATAAAAACCCTATTTTTACCTCTGCCCATAGATTAAATTGTAATCTTAAATCATCTAAATATCTTTATAAAGAATTCTAGATTAAATTTAAGTACAAATAATCAATAAAATTATTAAAAATTCGAGCTCCCGACGTCGGATTGATGTGTTTCAAGATGCGTTGGAAAGCTAATAGACAAGTGGATGTTTTTGAAAGAGACATTTTGACCCAAAAGTTCCCAGATTCCATCTGAAAATTCGATACAAGTCGGCTAAAATTCCAAACTTAGAAACCAACTTTAGCATTTTGGCTAAATTGCATTGTTTTAGCCCTCTCATGCATATATCACTTCATAAATTAATTCTAATAAATTCCTTGAAACTTTGTTTGGTGTTTTAATACTTGTGTTTTTTTATTGTGCTATATATTGCTGATTTTATCGTGTGGCCTTAATTTATATTGTAAGCACATTTTTACATGTCATGTGGTTTGATAAAATTTTCCATGCATTCATACTTGAGTTTGAGATTTAACTAAACATCGGATTTATCAGACTACGAAACATTAGATTTATTGAACTATATGTTTGAGACTAGCAAAATTTGATATTATATCATTGTGTGCATGGGTTGGATTGTACGGAGGAAACAACGATTTTCACCACACATCGACTGATGGATGTAGTGAGGGGCTCTGGAGAACCCACCTCTTCATATGCGGTTGTAGTTGGGTGCATTGCATTGTACTTGTGGCATCATATCATGTGTCATTGAAGCTTGATTATGTATTTATTGACATATTGTGTATGACATATGTTGTGATTGAGACCAATGACATGTACGCATGTGATTTGAGATTTGAGAATATTGTATATATATTTTACTTAAGTGTTATGTTCAGTAACATGTTGTCTTGTATGTTTGTGTCTTCGGACAATATTGGGCTTCTAGCTCATCCTTCTTATTCTCTTCCCTTTCAGATATTTCTAGATGGTAGAATCAATTTTTATGTGATCTATGTTTTTACTTTAAGTGATTAAATACTATTTTAAATTTAACTTCAACTGTGGCATGAATTTTGGTTTTGTTATTTTCTAAAAGAATTAATAAATTGTTATTTTATTATTAATTACTTTTAAATTATGTTTTGAATTCTTTACTTGACAGTAAAGTTTTCAATTGTGACTTTTTAAATTCGGCCAAATCGTCTAGGTCGGGTTTAGGGGGTTACATTACAACACACTTTTTCTAGTTATCTGGATCTCATCAATCATCGACTCCACCAAGAAAGTACCTACCCGGCACACAACAACAACATGACCCCCACAGGTTCCCTATTGTTGCTAATTATCCACATATCACCCATTTATATTTACCGAGTTATTTCACATTATGAATGTATACAAGATCAGAAGTTCATTTATTAGGTGAATTATGTCATGTATTATCACAGGCGACGTATTAGACCTTAATTCCCAAATTTCCATCCCCTTCATCTCAAAGCAAACTTTGTTAGACAGATTGCCCAGTGGGTACCGGTACTCAAGCATAATTATCGGTACGGTACCTCAAGTATTGGTACTTCATACGTGTACCAGTACCAAAATTGTTCATTGGAATCCTTGCAGGTTACTTGGTACCAGATAGGAGAGCTTTTTGTGGATGTAGAATCACGAATCAAGTTTCTCGGAAGAAATCCTATGCGGTATACTCGATCAAGAATAGTTGAAGGTTGTTCGTGAGATTCAAGAACAATGAATTGAGTGTTTCTTGAATTTTCTGAAAATTGGCAAAAAAAAATTAAAGATAAAAGATGGAGTTAAAATCAATGACAAATGTAACACCCCTACTAAATAATAATAAAAATAAATGTTTCTTGAACTTTCTCTAAAGCTTTTTAACAACATGCTCATTCTATCTCATGCTTGAAAACCATTCAAAGCAACTTCACATTGAAAACACATGTACCTTAATTCTATCTCATGCATTTAAACCAATGCAAAACTCATGGCAAAACTATACTCATGCTTGTAACACCAAAGCATTTCAATACAAATCTCATATGCATTTCTCATAGCATAAATCATTTCATCAAAGGTACATGTGAATCAAAAATCATTTCATATTTTACATTGGCCTTTCACTTCTCATTATTACTCGGATATGCAGACATCTCACTAGACACTTCTGCTGGCATCTGCCATCATCGTACTCACTCGTCTAACAACACAATTTTCGGTGGAATCTCACATCACCGTACTCACATGGCAGAATCTCTCATCGCCACAAAGCTTGGGTATTTCACCAAGTCCTACCCGATTGAATGCCCATCATCGGTTCTCTGCCTTTAGCTTAACCAAAGAGCACGTACGGATTTTTAGTTTATAGTGCACTCTCATCCTATTGATCGATCAATTATATCTGGTAAGTATCTCAACATCTATGCCAATATATCATGTCAAAACATCATCTCACCTATTGTTTTTCAAGCAACAATTCTCAAACATTCTCATCTCATTTCAAAACCATAACATTTGTCATGCTTTAAACAAAAGCTCAAATCTCAACAATGCAACATGTTACTTCATGAAATCATTTCAAGCATCATCTCATGCTATAAAATATGCATAAAAACAGTAGGAATTTATCAATCTCAAACCATGAGCATGTAAAAGCATTTTAGGGGCAATCACCACATCTTTGAGAGGAATCTAGCCAATACTTACTTCCGGACTTAGGAAGGTGTTTCAAACCTTTCCAAAATCCCCAAACCTTGAGTCTTTGTCCCTCAAGGACTTCTAAAACCATACGCACTCACCGATTACGTTTCGCTTGATTGCCGAAATGCTATCTAGGCTTTCGGATCAACACCAAAAGCATCTGAAAATGTCTCCCCTGTTTTAAACACATAAGAGCAGAGGATTAATGCATCATCATGCATTGAAATCATCAGCCACACACCTAAACTCGCTGCTCTACTAAAAAACCACATTTCGAGTACCAAACACAACCAAAATCACCTCCAAACTCTTCCAAAACAAAACCTAACCAAGATCTACCAGTTCTAATCATTTCTAAACATCAATTAACATCAAAAACCACCACAAACTCGTTCTTATACCTCCAGCTATGATAGAACACCAAAATCACCCCAAAAACCATCATTCTAACAAGCAAAACTTAGGAAAACAATCCTATTCGGGATTTGATTGATAAAACCTCATTTGTAACATCAATTAACATCCAAAATACTTTAGAAAACCATCTCATAATAGAGCTCAATCATTCACCACGAAAATCTTCAAGATCTCTTCCAAAATCTTGAGTTTTAAGACAACTTCTTGTTTCTAACATTAAAACCACTTAAAAATCATTAACAAAGGATTGATAACTTGGGAATTTCAGTAAAGAACTGATCATTAGAGGAGAAGGACGAAGCTTACCTCTAATGGATGATTTCTCCTTGATTTGGGCAAGTTTTCTTGAAAAATCAATGTAGAAATGAAGGCGATTTGATGAGGAATTGATTAAGAATCAAAGGGAGATTGAAATCTCAAAAAATGAAGTGAAAATCAAAGTATATTTGCTGAAGAGAATGTGTTTGGTTGAAAAAGAATTTGAGAGAAAATAAAATGAGGGAAAATTTGTGAAAAATAGTTATGAAATGTCAAAGGTATTTGCTTCTTCATATCTTCCTTTCTTTCCCACATGGCTTCCTCAACACCACGATGCCTCCACAACACCTTAACCAGCTTAATGGTCTTACCACGGAGAACCTTACTGTTCAAATCCAAAATCTCAACTAGTTCATCATCATAAGTCAAATCTAGATTCAACTCAACTTCCTCCACATGCATAACATGCGAAGGATCCGTTCTATACCTCCGAAGTATGGACACATGAAACACATTGTGTATCTTTTCTAGCTTTTGTGGTAGCCTCAGCTTATAAGCCACTGGACCCACACGTTTTATCACCTCGTATGGTCCAATGTATCTAGGGCTCAACTTGCCCTTCCGGACAAATCTCATCACCTTCTTCCAAGGTGAAACCTTTAAGAACACACGGTCGCCCACCACAAATTCTTTCTCCTTACACTTCAAATCTGCATATGACTTTTTTCGATCCGATGCTGCCTTCAACCGCTCACAAATGAGCTTCACCTTCTCGGTGGTTCCTTTCAACAAATCCGGCATCGAGACCAACTTTTGTCCCGTTTCAGCCCAACAAAGAGGAGTTCTTCATTTCCTCCCATACAAAGCCTCATAAGGTGCCATTTGAATACTTGCATGGTAGCTATTATTATAAGCAAACTCCACCAAATGCAAGTGATTCTCCCAAGAGCCTTGAAACTCAATCACACAACACCTCAACATATCCTCAAGCACTTGGATAACACGCTCTGGCTGCCCATCTGTCTGCAGATGATAAGAAGTACTGAAATTCAGCCGTGTACCCAATGCTTGATGTAAACACTCCCAAAACCTTGTCGTGAACCTCAGATCTCTATCCGACACTATAGATTTCAGTACACCATGCAGACATACAATCTCAACAATGTATAGCTCTGCAAGCTTATCCAAGGTATACACAGTATGCACAGGTAAGAAATGTGCACACTTCGTAAGGCGATCCACAATCACCCAAACAGAATTCTTCTTTGATGGCAACAAAGGCAAACCAGACACAAAGTCCATGGTTATCCTCTCCCATTTCCATTCAGGGATCCTCAACGGTTGCAAAAACCCCGATGGAAACTGATGCTCAGCCTTTTCCCGTTGACAAACCATGCACTTGCTCACATACCCAGCAACATCTTTCTTCAAACCCACCCAATAGTACTCATCCTTCAGATCACGGTACATCTTTGTACTACCTAGGTGCATAGCAAAAGGACTACTATGAGCTTTAGTCAGAATAGTACGCCTCAACTCCACATCATTCAGCACCACTATCCGACTTCCAAAACATAAAGCACTATCATCATTAAAAAAATCTGATGGTCTATCCTCAACAATATCTTGAACATGTGGCACCAAAGAATCATCCAACAACTGCTTATCTTTTATCAACTGAACCAGAGATGGTTTCACTTGCAATTCAGCAACAAGACCTCCAGCTCGCGACATGCTCAGGCTAGCAAACATCGCCCTTAACTCCACCGCCACTTTTCTGCTCAAGGCGTCAGCCACAACATTGGCTTTTCCCGGGTGATACTCGATAGTTAGATAGTAATCCTTAAGCAAATCCACCCATCGCCGTTGCCTAAGATTCAACTCTTTCTAAGACATCAAATACTTCAAACTCTTGTGATCCGTGTACACGGTACACTTCTAACCATAAAGATAATGTCTCCAGATCTTCAAAGCAAAAACCACCGTAGCCAACTCAATATAGTGTGTAGGATAATTGTGTTCATGCACCTTCAACTGACGTGATGCATAAGCCACCACCTTACCCTCTTGCATTAACACACACCCAAACCAACGTAGGATGCGTCATTGTACACCACAAACTCTTTTCCTGATTTAGGTTGAACGAAGATAGGAGCTTGCGTCAAAGCTGCCTTAAGCTTCTCAAAAGCTTGTTGTATCACTTCTGTCCACTCATATTTAACATCCATGAACCTTCGGTAGTATCCTACCAACCCAAGGAAACTACGGACTTCATGAACAGACTTAAAAGGCTTCCAATTCATCACTGCCTCAACCTTCCAGGGATCAACTCGAATCCTTTCTATCGAAACCACATGACCAAGGAAAACAACTTCCTTCAGCCAAAACTCATACTTCTCAGCTTAGCATAAAGCTGATTTTCCAACAGCGCTTGCAAAACAATTCTCAAATGACCTTCATGCTCCTCCTCAGTACGAGAGTACACAAGGATATCGTCAATGAACACCACAATGAACTTGTCCAAGCATTCATGGAACACTCTATTCATCATGTCCATGAAAGCAGTAAGAGCATTCGTCAAGCCAAACGGCATTACAAGGAACTCATAATGCCCATACCTCGTTCTAAAGGCTGTTTTCGGCACATCCATATCTTTCACCTTTAGCTGATAGTACCTTGACCTCAAGTCAATCTTTGAAAACACAATCGCTCCCCAACACTGATCAAATAGATCATCAATCCTCGACAAAGGATACTTGTTCTTGACGTCAACTTATTCAGCTACCGATAATCGATGCACATTCTCATCGTGCCGTCTTTATTTTTCACAAACAAGACCGGTGCACCCCAAGGTGACACAATAAGCCAAATGAAGCCACGGTCAAGCAACTCCTGAAGTTGCGTCTTCAACTCCTTCAACTCTTTAGGTGCCATGCGATAGGGAGCAATGGACACCTGAGTTGTGTTCACATACATCTCAATCTCAAACCCCACTTCCCGACTAGGCGGCAATCCAAGTAATTCCTCCAGAAACACTCCAGGGAACTCACGCATAGTTCTTATATCCTGAACACGCACCTCATTCGAATTGGGATTCATAAAAAAGGCTAGGTAAGCCTGGCAACCTTGCCGCAACATCCGGCTTGCTTCCAATGTAGACACCACATTGGCAAGGAACTTCACATTCTCACCCACTACTACCACCTCATAATCATCCGCAAGTTTCAATGAAACTCGCTTGCTTTCGAAATCCACAACGACCCTATGCTCAACTAGCCAATCCATGCCAAGGATTACATCAAAACCATAGAATGGAAATTCCATGAGATCAACAAGAAAAACATGATTTTCACTTTCAAGGGACATCTCCTATACAACTTCCTTGTTACAACCGTCTCACCAAAGGAACTAGTCACACGCATACCCACATCCAAAGACTCAATAGGTAAACCAAGCATTTGAGCATGTTCACGCAATATGTACGAGTGTGTAGATCCAAAGTCAATCAAAGAAAGTAATGACAAGGATTGCAAAGTAAAGGTACCTGCGATCACATCCGTATCATTCCTTCCCTCACGATGGGCGTACACTCGAGCTTGACCGCCACTCTCAGGTTGAACAACCACAACATGTGCTACGTTCCTTTCACCATCATCCCTACACTGAAAATTACTACGGCCGCGCCCACGACCTCTCCGTGGCTCAGCTGCTCTCACTGAAGCATGTCCCTCTCTCAGCAGCTGAGGACAATCTTTCTTCAAATGCCCTCGGTTTCCACAATTCTAGCATGTCCCAAGGTTACCCCAACACTCACCACCATGTCTTTTTACCACAACGATTACACTCAGGAGTCCTTAGGAAAGCATTAGGTCCCTGCTGACCTCTACCAGGGTTATCACCCCCACGTCTAGCATCGTAGTGTGGCTTCCTATCCTTTTGTCTCTTGTTGTGATCTCTACCAAAATCGCGTTCCGCAGCTCGCTTTCCCGAGCTAGAGCTACCAGCTGGACTTGTCAAACCAATATTCGATTCAACGTCCTTGGCTCTTGCGACCAAGACATCAAAATTAGTGTAATCAGCTGCAAGCATATAGGTCTTGACATTCGCTACCAGCCCATAACAGAATCGTTCGCACCTCTCCCGCTCATTAGGTACTAGCTTAGGTGCATACTGACTAAGGCGAACAAACTAAATTTCATATTCAGCTACTAACATGTTCCCTTGCATAAGAGACATAAACTCTCTCTTCTTTTCATCGAGGTAACGCACTCCCAGGTACTTCCGCTTCAACGCATTCAAGAAGAACGTCCAAGTCACCTCATCATCTTCCATCCTGGAGATAGTGGTCGTCCACCATATATAAGCATCACCATGCAATAGTAACACAATACAACCCAGCTTCTGCACATTGTTGCAGTTCAACTGACCCAGAATCCTCTTGGTGCTCTCCAACCATGACTCAAATCCTTCTGGAGACAAGCCTCTGAACTCAGTCCCACCTAGACTGCGAAGACGGTCCAAAGGCAATCTCACATTAGCATAATCTTGATGCGCAGGTCAATGAGCTCCAGCTACGGCTGCCTGGAAAGCTCCAGCAATAGCCTATATCAACATTGTGATGACAGGAGCAGCTTGCCCCTGCACACCCTCGGGTCCAGCAACCCCAGCACCAGCACCAGCATTACCAGCCCCAGCTCCACCACCACCAGGTGGTCCACCAGGGGGAGTAGGAGGTAAATCCTCAGCATTCTCCGCATTCTCATTATCAGCCATAGATCTAGTATTGATTCTCAGCTCTCTACGTTGCCCCATTATAAAAACAATGCACTGAAAAAATGCAATAAACGCAATTAGGCTCAATAAGGTAAGTAATCCAAGTACTCAAGCTCATTTTCGAAAACAATTCTTCTCATTAATTTTGATATGGCAATGAGATCCCCAACCACACTCCAAACATAGCATAGTATCACAAAATCATCTCAACTTAATCACACATCACTGTTCATATAACAAAGTTTCACTAAAAAGACACAATCATGTGTAAACACATACAACAACAACATACCAAACCCTAATTTTTCGATAACCTGGCTCTGATACCAACAAATGTAACCCTCTTAGCCCAGCCTAGACGTTTGACCCGAACTACGAAGATTACACGGTGAAAACCAAAGTCAACCCGAAAATCAACCTTGATTCACAACCCTTTTTTCATTTTTAATCTTGTCTAGATGCACAATAAGCCTATGTGAAAACCCACGAGACATGGTAGAAAAAGGCACAACAATCGGAACACATTAGAGACTTAATTGCACTTTAATTAAGATTAGGGACCAAAATGTAATTTTTTATAATTTAGAGGGACCTCACTGGTTTTAGGATTATCAATATGAAATTAATCATGTTACATGCTTCTCTGCCAAATTTCAGCTTAAATACACATTCCAAGCTCAAGCAATTGCATCCACAACATTTAGCACTAAAATGTAAAGCACGAAGACTCAAAACAATTCAAATATGCATCCAACGGTCATCTATATCGGAACGCCTACCCACCATACCGAAACGCTCGTATCAAAACAGTGTTGACCGTTTCGGTACGCAGGTATGTTCCGAGACCAGTACCGAAACAGGGCACTCTAGTAGCCAAACTGTTTTGAAACACTCTCAATCGTTTCGAAACATTGAGACCATTATAGGCCCCCGTTTTGAAACACTTGAGGGTGTTTCGATACACCTTGCCCAGAAACAACAGATATAGCTGGTTTTCATCCATTAACCCAATCAAACATGCCTCAAAGACTCCCAAATCATACCAGCAAACCATTTTACACACAAAGAGCATATTTAGGACTTTCTAACACGAGCATAGCATCTGTAACCCCCTTAGCCCAGCCTAGACGGTTGACCCGAACGACGAAGATTATAGGAGGGAAACCAAAGTCAACCCGAAAGTCAACCTTGATTAACGACCCTTTTTTTCTTTTTAAACTCATCTAGATGCATATTGTCCCTAGGCGTACTCTTGAGATAAGCATACTCAAAAATCACAGCAATCGGAAATCATACCAATTTTTAAGATGTCATTATGAAATTAATTATGTTTCATGTTTCTCAGCCAAATTTCACCTCAAACAGACATCCCAAACTCAAGCAATTGCGTAAACGAAGTTCAGGTCTAAAACGTGAAGATTTCAAAACATAAAACCATATATTTCAGTGCCCAACGATCAAGTGTTCTGAAACGGTGGTTGACCGTTCCAAAACGCGGGACCGTTTCGAAACATGTTCCGAAACAGGGCTTGGCAGTAGCAAAAAACGTTTCGGAACGACTCTGCCCGTTTCGAAACGCCAAGGCCATTTTAGACCCCTGTTTCGAAACAGTAGCACCCGTTCCGATACGGCCTGCCCATAATTGCAGAAATTTTCTGGTTTAACACACTTTCGACCCATCAAACACATCCCCTATGACCCCATAATCATGCCAACAAGTTATCATACATTAAAGTAACATATTTGCACCAACAAAACTCAATCATGGCATCAAATATGAAAAACCACAAGTCTATAGGCATGCAACCTATTATTGAAAATCAAGCAATCATCAAATCTCCAAAACAAAAACCAAATGGCCATTTACATGTTCCAAACATCATAGGCATTAAACCAAACTTAGGGAGTCCAAAACATCTCCCAAAAATACGATCTAGGTTCCCATTGCCAAGTACCAAAAACCAAAAGTGTTGTGAAAATAGTCACCATATATGAGCTTAGTCTTTCTCTTGGATTCTTGACTTCCTTGCTGCCCTTTAAGCACTTCAATTCTCTGCATTATTGGTTCAAGAAAGAGAGCGTAAGCAAACATGCTTAATGAGAAGTGCTCTAATGAACAACACAATAATGCACTTTGTAAAACACCTTTCAAAGGCCTTTAGATTCATAAACTTCATTTCTCATGCACAATGCATACAATACAAGCATCTCATGCTTCATTACATCAACATGTCATATTGGCTTTCAAGTGATAATCCATAACCATTTTTCAACTCAAAACACAATTGGATACGCGAATTACAAGCGTTGTCCCATACGCTTCATACACACTACCAAACACACAAGGTGGAGTTTACCGGTACAATCTCAACCCCTCAGCACCCGTGATGGAGTTTAACAGTACAATCCCAACCCCTCCACATCACTCATTGGTAGTTGTATAACATCACTAACGAGAACACGGGGCACACACCACAAGATCTACACATGGAATTTTAACCACCATTACGATCTTAGACATCTCGTTAGTGTACTTGGATGTAGTTTACACAACCCTCAACATGCAAGGCGACTTACTTCACGGTGCACCCAATCCTATAGCCGGCTAACTATATCCGATTCAAGTACTTTTAAACCAACACATCACTTGCCAATATACATCATTTACCATCATCAACCCACTGTTTTAAGACATTAAACAAAGCCATTAAATAACCATGCATCACTATGCATCAAACCACATTTATCAATTTCAAATCAAGGATCTCTTACCTTGAGCATCCTTCAACACATGGCTTTCAAAACCAGCATTAAACATGCTAAAATATGCTTTCAAAATAGTATTTAAACATGCAAATTAAACATATTGGAACCAACCATCTCATGGTTCATCAAAGAGAGAGTTTATCTGAAAACTTACTCTTGAGCTTAGCTAAGTTGTTTAGACTTAAACTAAGCTCCCATAACCTTCAAACATTGGTTTCAAAGCTGAAAACCAAACTTCACTCACCAATTCCGTTTCGCAAGTTTGTCAAAACGCCGTTCAAGCCTCCGGATCAACACCACAAGGATCCGAAGTTGTCTCCCCTGTTTTAAACACATCAAAGCAGAGGATTAATGCATCCTCATGCATTTAAATCTTCAGCCATTACACCTAAACTCGCTGCTCTCACCAAAACTCACATTTCGGTTACCAAACACAACCGAAAACACATCCAAACACTTCCACAACATTACCTAGCCAAGATCCATCAATTCTAAACATTCTTAAACATCAATTAACATCCAAAAAGAACCTAATCACGTCCTTATACCTCCAGCTATAGCAGAACACCAAAATCACCCCAAAAACCACCATTTTCCCAAGTAAAAACTTAGGAAAATCAACCTATTCGGGATTGCATTGATTAAACATCAATTACACATCATTTAGACATCCAAAATACATCAAAAAGACATCTCAAAATAGAGCCCAATCATCCAATACGAATTTCTTCAAAATTAAATCCAAATCTTGCATTTCAAGCCAAAATCAAGAACACAACATTAAAACCTTTAATAAAACTCAATTTAAGGATTGAGAACTTGGGAATTTCAGTAAAGAACTAAGTATTTAGAGGAGAAGGACGTTCATACCTCTAAATATGGATTTCTCCTTGTTTAAAGCCAAGATCCTTGAAAATTCAATAAGCAAATGATGAGGATTTGGTGTAGAAATGATTAGGAATCATTTAGTGATTGAAATCTCAACTTTAGGTGTGAAAATCAAAGAAAAAGTTGCTGTGGAAATGTGTTTGGCTGAGGGAATTTTGAGAGAAAATGAAATGGGAAAATTTTGGCAAAAGTTAGTTATGAAACCAAAATGTGACTTTTCCCTCTTTTCTTTTTATTAATTAACATTAAACGAGTCTTTAAAATATAAGAAAAATCTGGAGAAATCCTCCCTTGGGTAAATTAGCTCCTTAAAGATTCAATGTTTCAATCCTTTTAAAACAGTCACGAACTTTTCAAAAATTACATTTTAGTCACTAACTTGAAATGTCATATTTCCAAACCTCATTTTGTAAAATTGATTTCACCACTCTCTTATATATAATAAAACAAGATTTTTAGATATTTTTCCATATTTTTAATGCATCCCGAACTAGGCTTTCCCTAAAATCTCCTTTTATATTCGAACCGAAATTTAAACCGATCCGGTTCAGACCCTAAACTTCCAAGCCCAAAATTGGGGTGTTACAACTCTCCCCCTTAAGAAAATTCGTCCTCAAAATTTACCTGGAGGAAAAAGGTATGGAAACTGTTTCACCATGTCATCCTTCCGTTCCCACGTGGCTTCCTCAGCACCACGATGCTTCCACAACACCTTTACCAACTCAATGGTCTTGCCTCGAAGAACTTTACTGTCCGAATCCAGAATCTCCACCGGTTCCTCATCATAGGTCAAATCCAGATTCAACTCCACTTCCTCCACAGGCATAACACGCGAAGGATCCGATCTATACTTCCGAAGCATAGAAACATGAAACACATCATGAATCTTTTCTAACTCTTGCAGTAACCTCAACTTGTACGCAACAGGACCCACACGCTCAATCACCTCGTATGGTCCAATGTACGTAGGGCTCAACTTACCCTTTCGGCCAAACCTCATCACCTTTTTCCAATGCGAAACTTTCAAAAACACACGGTCACCCACCACATACTCAATCTCCTTACGCTTCAAATCCGCGTAAGACTTTTGCCGATCAGAAGCTGCCTTCAATCGCTCACAAATGAGCTTCACCTTCTCGATGGTTCCTTTCAACAAAGCTGGCATCGAAACCAACTTCTGACCTGTTTCAGCCCAACAAAGAGGAGTCTGGCACTTCCTCCCGTACAAAGCTTCATAAGGTGCCATTTGAATACTTGCCTGATAGCTATTATTATAGGCAAACTCCACCAAAGGCAAATGTTTCTCCCAAGAGCCCTGAAACTCAATCACACAGCATCTCAACATATCCTCCAGCACTTGGATAACACGCTCAGACTGTCCATCCGACTGCGGATGATAAGATGTACTGAAATTCAATCGTATACCCAAAGCCTGATGCAAACACTGCCAGAAACGCGATGTAAACCTCGGATCTCTATCCGACACAATCGACTTTGGTACACCATGAAGTCGCACAATCTCAGCAATGTACAGCTCCACAAGCTTGTCCAAAGTATACGTAGTATGCACCGGTATGAAATGTGCACACTTCGTCTGGCGATCCACAATCACCCACACCGAATTCTTCTTCGATGGCGACAAAAGAAAACCAGCCAAGAAATCCATGGTAATCCTTTCCCACATCCACTCAGGAATCCTTAACGGTTGCAACAACCCTGAAGGAAACTGATGCTCAGCCTTAACTCGCTGACATACCATGCACTTGCTTACAAACTCAGCAACATCTTTCTTTAAACCCACCCAATAGTACTCATCACGAAGATCATGGTACATCTTAGTACTACCAGGGTGCATAGCAAAAGGACTACTATGAGCTTCAGTCAAAATAGCACGCCTCAACTCAGCATCATTGGGCACTACTATTCGACTCCCAAAGCACAAAACTCCATCACCATTAAAGTAGAAATCCGATGGCCTATCCTCAGCAATATCCTGAACATGTGGCACCAAGGAATCATCCAACAACTGCTTATCCTTTATCAATGGAACCAAGGATGGTTTCATTTGTAACTCAGCCACAAGACCACCATCACGCGAAATGCTCAAACTGGCAAACATAGCCCTCAACTCCACCGCCACCTTCCTACTCAAGGCATCCGCTACAACATTAGCTTTACCCGGTTGGTACTCGATCGTCAAGTCGTAATCCTTAAGCAACTCCACCCAACGTCGTTGCCTAAGATTCAACTCTTTTTGAGACATCAGATACTTCAAACTCTTGTGATCCGTGTACACAGTACACTTCTCACCATACAGGTAATGTCTCCAAATTTTCAAAGCGAAAACTACCACAGCTAACTCAATGTCATGCGTAGGATAATTGCGCTCATGCACTTTCAACTAACGCGATGCATAAGCCACCACCTTACCCTCTTGCATCAACACACATCCCAAACCAACGTAGGACACGTCACTATACACCACAAACTCTTTCCCTGATTTAGGTTGAACCAAGATAGGAGCTTGCGTCAAAGCTGCCTTAAGCTTCTCAAAAGCCTGCTGTCTCGCTTCCGTCCACTCATACTTAACACCCTTCTAGAACAACTTCATCAAAGGTGCAACAATCTTTGAAAACCCATCCACGAACCTCAGATAGTATCCCGCCAAACTAAGGAAACTACGGACTTCATGAACAGATCTAGGAGGCTTCCAATTCATCACTGCCTCAATCTTCTGAGGATCAACACGAATTCCTTCAGCAGAAACCACATGACCAAGGAACACAACTTCTCTGAGCCAAAACTCACACTTGCTCAGCTTGACATAAAACTGATTCTCCAACAAAGCCTGCAACACAATTCTCAAATGCCCCTCATGCTCCTCCTTAGTACGAGAGTACACGAGAATATCATCAATGAACACCACAACAAATTTATCCAAGTATTCATGGAACACTCTATTATCATGTCCATGAAAGCTGTAGGAGCATTCGTCAAACCAAACGGCACCACAAGAAACTCATAATGCCCATACCTCGTTCTAAAGGCTGTCTTAGGCACATCCACATCCTTCACCTTCAACTGATAATACCCTGATCTTAAGTCAATTTTAGAGAACACAGCCGCTCCTCAAAATTGATCAAAAAGATCATCAATTCTCGACAATGGATACCGATTCTTGATAGTCAACTTGTTAAGCTGACGGTAATCGATGCACTTTCTCATAGTGCCGTCCTTTTTTCTTTACAAACAAGACCGGTGCACCCCAAGGTGACACACTCGGCCGTATGAATCCACGATCAAGCAACTCCTAAAGCTGCGTCTTCAGCTCTTTCAACTCTTTAGGTGCCATTCGATAAGGAGTAATGGACACTGGAGTTGTGTTTTCATACAACTCAATTCCAAACTCCACTTCGCGATTAGGAGGCAATCTAGGCAACTCCTCCGGAAACACACCAGGAAACTCTCGCACAATCCTGATATCTTGCACTCGTAACTCCTTAGAGCTAGGATTCATCACAAAGTCTAGGTAGGCTTCACAACCTTGCCTCAGCATCCAGCTCACTTCCAATGTAGACACCACATTGGCAAGAAACTTCACACTCTCACCCACCACCACTACCTCATAATCGTCCGCAAGCTTCAACGAAACTCGCTTATTCTCAAAATCCACCACAGCTCGATGTTCAACAAGCCAATCCATACCAAGGATTACATCGAAATCATAGAAAGGAAATTCCATAAGATCAACATGAAAAACACGGTCTTCACAACCAAGGGACATCTTCTATAAAGCTTTCGTGTCACAACAGTCTCACCAAAAGAACTAGTTACACGCATACCAACATCCAAAGACTCAACAGGAAAACCAAGCAATTGAGCATGTTCACGCAATATGTATGAGTGTGTAGATCCAGAATCAATCAAGGAAAGTAATGAAAAGGATTGCAAAGTGAAAGTACCTGCTATCACATCCGTGTCATTCCTCCCCTCCCTCTGAGCATACACTTGGGCCTGGCCACCACCCTCAGGCTGAAAAACCACCACATGAGCCACATTCCTTCCACCATCCTCTCTGCGCTGGAAGTTACCATGGCCACGCCCACAACCTCTTTGTGGTGCAACAACTCCAGGAGCACGTCCCTGACCACCACCGACCAACAGAGGACACTCCCTCCTCATATGATCCGCCGAACCACAGTTCCAGCACGAATTATCGGTCACCACAACAGGAGCCTGTACCTCCCTCGCTGCTCGAGGACAATCACGCCTCAGATGACCACGCGATCCACATGCCCAACATCTGTTCTGATCAGCTCTCACTCTGTCTCCCTGAACAGGCGCACCTTGCCCTCCTCCACCACGCCTAGCCGAAGACTGATACCTCCAATCACGTCCTCTCTTGTTCCGTCCACCACCAGAACTATACTCAGCAGCTTGCTCGCCCGCACTAGGACCATCACCTCTAGAAGATAAACTCAAATTCAACTCAATATCCTTCGCTCTACTAACCAGCACATCAAAGTCAGTGTACTCAGCAGCCATCATATAGGTCTTCACTTCTGTCACCAAACCATAACGGAAACGTTCACACCTCTCCCGCTCATCAGGGATAAGCTCAGGTGCGTACTGACTGAGTCGGACAAACTGAACCTCGTACTCAGCAACTGACATGCTCCCTTGAGTAAGAGACATGAACTCCCTTTTCTTTTCATCCAGGTATCGCACACCCAGATACTTCCTCTTGAACGCGTTCAGATAGAACGTCCAAGTTACATCATCATCCTCCATTTCGGAGATAGTGGTCGTCTACCATGTATACACATCATCGTGCAACAACGACACCACACAGCCTATTTTCTGCACCTCATTGCATTTCATTTGTCCCAAAATTCTCTTAGTACTCTCCAACCAAGACTCAAAACCCTCTACAGATAAACCCCTGAACTCAGTCCCTCCCAGACTGCGCAAACATTCCAAAGGTAGTCTAGCATTAGCATCACCCTGATGCCCAGCTCCAAGAGCCCCAGCTACTGCTGCCTGAAAAGCTCCAGCAATAGCCTGAATCAACACTGTCATGTTAGAAGCAGCTTGCCCCTGCCCAACTTCAGGTCCAGCGGCCCCAGCACCAGCACCAACACCAGCTCCATCACCCTCAGCACCACCACCACCGGGTGGAGGAGGTAAATCCACTACATTTTCTGCATTCCCTTAATTCTCATTTTGAGCCATAGCTCGCGTATTAATCCTCGTCTCTCTACGAGGTCCCATTCACTAACAATGCAATAACACAAATGCAATAAACATAATCAGGCACAGCAAGGTAAGAATCCAAGTACTCAAGCTCATTTCCAATTAAACAATTCATTTCATTCGTTTTGGTATGTCAATGGGTCCCTCTAACATGCTTCACCTCAGCATACATCACAATTGCAACATACTTACAATTCACACATCATACTTTCACTCAAAACGCATATAAAGCAATCATACACAAATCACCCACATAACCATTCCCAAATAAACGAGAACTCAGCTCTGATACCACCAAATGTAACCCCTTAGCCCGGCCTAGACGGTTGACCCGAACTACGAAGATTACACGGGGATAACCAAAGTCAACCCGAAAGTCAACCTTGATTAACGACCCTTTTTTTCTTTTTAAACTCATCTAGATGCATATTAACCCAGGCATACTCTTGAGATAAGCATACTAAAAAATCCTAGCAATCGGAAATCAAAAGGGATTCAATTGCTGAACATACGAATTTTGGGACCAAAAAGTAAATTCTGGAAATTAAGAGGACTTTACCAATTTTTATGATGTCATTACGAAATAAATTATGTTTCATGCTTCTCAGCCAAATTTCACCTCAAACAGACATCCCAAACTCAAGCAATTGCGTAAACGAAGTTTAGGACTAAAACGTGAAGATTTCAAAACATAAAACCATATATTTCAGTGCCCAACGGTCAAGTGTTCTGAAACGGTGGTTGACCGTTCCAAAACACGGGACCGTTTCGAAACCTATTCCGAAACAGGGCTTGGCAGTAGCAAAAACATTTCGGAACGGCTCTGCCCGTTCCGAAACGCCACGACCATTTCAGACCCCTGTTTCGAAATAGTAGCACCCGTTCCGATACGGCCTGCCCAGAATTGCAGAAATTTTATGGTTTAACACACTTTCGACCCATCAAACACATCCCTATGACCCCTAATCATGCCAACAAGTCATCATACATTAAAGTAACATATTTGCATCAACAAAACTCAATCATGGCATCAAATAGGAAAAACCACAAGTCTATAGGCATGCAACCTATTATTGGAAATCAAGCAATCATCAAATCTCCAAAACAAAAACCAAATGGCCGTTTACATGTTCCAAACATCATAGGCATTAAACCAAACTTAGGGAGTCCAAAACATCTCCCAAAAATACAATCTAAGTTCCCATTGCCAAGTACTAAAAACTAAAAGTGTTGTGAAAATAGTCACCATACATGAGCTTAGTCTTTCTCTTGGATTCTTGACTTCCTTGCTGCCCTTTAAGCACTTCAATTCTCTGCATTATTGGTTCAAGAAAGAGAGCGTAAGCACACATGCTTAGTGAGAAATGCTCTAATGAACAACACAATAATGCACTATGTAAAACACCTTTCAAAGGCATTTAGATTCATAAACTTCATTTCTCATGCACAATGCATACAATACAAGCATCTCATGCTCCATTACATCAACATGTCATATTGGCTTTCAAGTGATAATCCATAACCATTTTTCAACTCAAAACACAATCGGATACGCGAATTACAAGCGTTGTCCCATACGCTTCATACACACTACCAAACACACAAGGTGGAGTTTACCGGTACAATCTCAACCCCTCAACACCCGTGATGGAGTTTAACGGTACAATCACAACCCCTCCACATCACACATTGGTAGTTGTATAACATCACTAACGAGAACACGGGACACACAACACAATATCTATACATGGCATTTTAACCACCATTACGATCTTAGACATCTCGTTAGTGTACATGGATGGAGTTTACACAACCTCTCAACATCCAAGGCGACTTACTTCACGGTGCACCCAATCCTATAGCCGGCTAACTATATCCGATTCAAGTACTTTTATACCAACACATCAGTTGCCAATATACATCATTTATCATTATCAATCCACTGTTTTAAGACATTAAACAAAGCCATTAAATAACCATGCATCACTATGCATCAAACCACATTTATCAATGTCAAATCAAGGATCTCTTACCTTGAGCATCCTTCAACACATGGCTTTCAAAACCAACATTAAACATGCAAAAATATGCTTTCAAATACGAATTTAAACTTGCAAATTAAACATATTGGAACCAACCATCTCATGGTTCATCAAAGAGAGAGTTTATATGAAAACTTACTCTTGAGCTTAGCTAAGTTGTTTAGACTTAAACTAAGCTCCCATAACCTTCAAACATTGGTTTCAAAGCTGAAAACCAAAGTTCACTCACCAATTCTGTTTTGCAAGTTTGCTGAAACGCCGTTCAAGCCTCCGGATCAACACCACAAGGATCCGAAGTTGTCTCCACTGTTTTAAACACATCAAAGCAGAGGATTAATGCATCATCATGCATTTAAATCTTCACAATTACACCTAAACTCGCTGCTCTCACCAAAACTCACATTTCGGCTACCAAACACAACCGAAAACACATCCAAACACTTCCACAACATTACCCAGCCAAGATCCATCAATTCTAAACATTCTTAAACATCAATTAACATCCAAAAAGAACCTAATCACGTCCTTATACCTCCAGCTGTAGAAGAACACCAAAATCACCCCAAAAACCACCATTTCCCAAGTAAAAACTTAGGAAAGTCAACCTATTCAGGATTTCATTGATTAAACCTCAATTACACATCATTTAGACATCCAAAATACATCAAAAAGACATCTCAAAATAGAGCCCAATCATCCAATACGAATTTCTTCAAAATTAAATCCAAATCTTGCATTTCAAGCCAAAATCAAGATCACAACATTAAAACCTTTAATAAAACTCAATTTAAGGATTGAGAACTTGGGAATTTCAGTAAAGAACTGAGTATTTAGAGGAGAAGGACGTTCATACCTCTAAATGTGGATTTCTCCTTGTTTAAAGCCAAGATCCTTGAAAATTCAATAAGCAAATGATGAGGATTTGGTGTAGAAATGATTAGGAATCATTTAGGGATTGAAATCTCAACTTTAGGTGTGAAAATCAAAGGAAAAGTTGTTGTGGAAATGTGTTTGGCTGATGGAATTTTGAGAGAAAATGAAATGGGAAAATTTTGGCAAAAGATAGTTATGAAACCAAAATGTGACTTTTCCCTCTTTTCTTTTTATTAATTAACATTAAATGAGTCTTTAAAATATAAGAAAAATCTGGAGAAATCATCCCTTGGGTAAATTAGCTCCTTAAAGATTCAAAGTTTCAATCCTTTTAAAACAATCACAAACTTTTCAAAAATTACATTTTAGTCACTAACTTGAAATGTCATATTTCCAAACCTCATTTTGTAAAATTGATTTCACTAATCTCTTATATATAATAAAAGAGGATTTGCAGATATTTTTCCATATTTTTAATGCATCCCGAACTAGGCTTTCCCTTAAATCACCTTTTATGTTCGAACCAAAATTTAAACCGATCCGGTTCAGACCCTAAACTTTCAAGCCCAAAATTGGGGTGTTACAGCATCAAACACAAGTTCACATAGTCTAAAGGAATTCTCCCTAATCTCAATACCAATATAAGCAATCCAACCTCAAACAAAACATTTAAGGCCACTTATAACCCAAAAATACCAACATAAACATGCTACAAACTTAGGGAGTTCAAACATATCTCCCAAATACAACCTTGGTTTCCCATTGCCATTATATCAAAACTAAAGTGTATGGAAACTTCACCATACGTGAGCTTGTACTTCCTTGGATGATCTTATCCTCTTTGATGCCCGAAAACACCTCAATTACCTGCATTATTGGTAAAAGAGAGCATAAACACAAATGCTTAGTGAGGCACGCTCTAAAGAAACCAACACAATAATGCATAACTTGAAAACACTTTCTCAAAAGCTTTTTAACAACATGCTCATTCTATCTCATTCTTGAAAACCATTCAAAGCAACTTCACATTGAAAACACATGTACCTTCATTCTATCTCATGCATTTAAACCAATGTAAAACTCATGGCAAAGCTATACTCATGCTTGTAACACCAAAGCATTTCAATACAAATCTCATATGCATTTCTCATAGCATAAATCATTTCTTCAAAGGTACATGTGAATCAAAAATCATTTCATATTTTATATTGGCATTTCACATCTCATTATTACTCGGATATGCGGACATCTCACTAGACACTTTCGGTGGCATCTACCATCACCGTACTCAATCGTTTAGCAACACAATTTCCGGTGGAATCTCACATCACCATACTCACATGGCGGAATCTCTCATCGCCACAAAGCTTGGGTATTTCACCAAGTCCTACCTGATGGAATGCCCATCATCGGTTCTCTCCCTTTGGCTTAACCAAAAAGCACATACGAATTTTTAGTTTACAGTGCACTCTCATCCTATTGATCGATCAATTATATCCGGTAAGTATCTCAACATCTATGCCAATATATTATGCCAAAACATCATCTCACCTACTGTTTTTCATGCAACAATTCTCAAACATTCTCATCTTATTTCAAAACCATAACATTTGCCATGCTTTAAACAAAAGTTCAAATCTCAACCATGCAACATGTTACTTCATGAAATCATTTCAATCATCATCTCATGCTATAAAATATGCATAAAAATAGTAGGAATTTATCAATCTCAAACCATGAGCATGTAAAAGCATTTTAGGGGCAATCACCATATCTATGAGAGCAATCTAGCCAATACTTACTTCCGAACTTAGGAAGGTGTTTCAAACCTTTCCTAAATCCCAAAAACTTGATTCTTTGTCCCTCAAGGACTTCTAAAACCATACGCACTCACCGATTACGTTTCTCTTGATTGCCGAAACACTAACTAAGCTTTCGGATCAACATTAGAAGCGTCCGAAGATGTCTCCCCTATTTTAAACACATAAGAGCAGAGGATTAATGCATCATCATGCATTGAAATCATCAGCCACACACCTAAACTCGCTGCTCTACTCAAAAACCACATTTCGGCTACCAAACACAACCGAAATCACATCCAAACTCTTCCAAAACAAAACACAGCCAAGATCTATCACTTCTAATCATTTCTAAACATCAATTAACATCAAAAACCACCACAAACTCGTCCTTATACCTCAAGCTATGACAGAACACCAAAATCACCCCAAAAACCATCATTCTAACAAGCAAAACTTAGGAAAACAATCATATTCGGGATTTGATTGATAAAACCTCATTTGTAACATCAATTAACATCCAAAATACATTAGAAAACCATCTCAAAACAGAGCCCAATCATTCACCACGAAAAACTTCAAGATCTCTTCCAAAATCTTGAGTTTTAAGACAACTTCTTATTTCTAACATTAAAACCACTTAAAAATCATTAACAAATGATTGATAACTTGGGAATTTCAGTAAAGAACTGATCATTAGAGGAGAAGGACGAAGCTTACCTCTAATGGATGATTTCTCCTTGATTTGGGCAAGTTTTCTTGAAAATTCAATGTAGAAATCAAGAGGATTTGATGAGGAATTGATTAAGAATCAAAGGAAGATTGAAATCTCAACAAATGAAGTGAAAATAAAAGTATATTTTCTGGAGAGAATGTGTTTGGTTGAAAAGAATTTGAGAGAAAATAAAATGAGGGAAAATTTATGAAAAATAGTTATGAAATGTCAAAGGTAGTTTCTAAATTAATTAACCTTCATTTTATTTAATTAAAACATTAATTAAATCACCCAAATTAAAGAAAAATCTGATAAAAACATTTTGGTAAAATTAGCTCCTTAAAGATTCAAAGTTTCAATCCTTTACAAAACTGTCACTATTTAACTTTTGCAAAAACTACGATTTGGTCACTACACCGAAATGTAGTATTTCCAAACTTTATTTTGTAAAATTGATTTCACCATAACCTTTCATATATTAAATGATGATTTTTAGATATTTTTCTATATTTTTAAAGCATCCCAAACTAGGTGTTATCTAAAATTCCCTTTAAGATTTGAACCGTTTTCTGACCGGTCTGATTCCATCTCTAAACATCTAGGCCCAAATTTGGGGTGTCACACCATGGCTCATGTAGTGGTGGTTCAACCTGAGGGTGGTGGTCCTACGAGTGGGTATACACATCGCGAGGCATGCAATGACATCGATGTGATTGCAGGTACATTCACTTTGCAATCTTTATCATTGTTATCTTTGATTGATTCTGGTTCTACGCATTCATATATTTTGAGTGAATACGCATATTTGCTTGATATGCCGGTTGAGGTGCTAAATATGGGAATACAAGTAACTAGTTCCTTTGGTGAACCGATTATTACAAAAAGGCTATTTAAGAGATGTGCTTTAACCACTCTAGGTTATATATTTGTGGTTGATTTGATGGAGTTGCCATTTCATGGTTTTGATGTAATTCTAGGTATGGATTTGTTTTTGAAACACAAAGTTGTAGTTGACTTTGAAAACAAGCGAGTTACATTGAAACTTTCTGATGATTACGAAGTGGTAATTGTGGGTGAGAATGTTAAATTTGTGTCCAATATTGTTTCAGATTTGGAAGCGAGTCGTTTGATGGAATCGAGTTGTGAGGCTTTCTTGGCCCATGTTATGAATCTGAGATTGATGGAAGTGCGTGTTCAGGACATACGTACCATTTGTGAGTTATTGGTGTTTTTCTAGAGGAATTTCCTAGTTTGCCGCCGAATAGAGAGGTTGTGTTTAGCATTGAGTTGTATAAAGAAACATCTCCAGTGTCTATGTAACGCCCCGGTTTTGGGCTTAGGAGTTGTGGGGTTCGGACCGGTTCGGTCGGAGTGCGGTTCGAATATATAAAAGTGAATTTAGGAAAGCCTAGTTCGGGTTGCATTAAAAATATGGAAAAATGTCTTAAAATCCTCTTTTATTATATATAAGAGAATGGTGAAATCAATTTTACAAAATGAGGTTTGGAAGTGTGACATTTTGGTTAGTGACCAAAATGTAATTTTTGAAAACTGTGAGACTGTTTTAAAAAGGATTGAAACTTTGAATCTTTATGGAGCTATTTACCCAATGGGAGTTTCTTCAGATTTTTCTAAAGTATTAAATGATTAATTAATGGTTTTTAAATAAAATAAAAGTGGAGGGAAGATATTTTGGCATTTCTAACTAACTTTCCAAATTTCCATTTTCATTTTCTCTCATCTTTTCTCTCAAACCAAACACCTTTTCTCCAGAGCTTTTCTTTCTGATTTTGTCACCTAAATCATTCATTTCAATTCTCTTTTGATCTTCAATCATCTCTTCAACAAAACCTTTGCATTTGCTAAGTGGATTTTCAAGAATTTGGTTCCAAAAAGGGAGAAAACTCAAGTTTGGAGGGGAGTCATCTTTGGATCCTAGTGGTGGTGATTCGGAAGCTTGATTGGTGTTTCGGCAAGTGGCGAAACGGAATCGGTGAGTGGATTTTGGTTTTCAGCTTTGAAACCAAGGTTTTGAAGGTTTGGAAGCTTAGTTTAAGTCTAAGCAACTTAGCTAAGCTCAAGAGTAAGTTTTCAGAAAAACTCTCTTGGTGATGAACCATGGTTTGGTTGTATGCAATGTGGTTTGATTGCATGTTTTAAATCCTGTTTTGAAAGCATATTTAGCATGTTTATTTGCTGAGATTATAAGCCATGTGTTGAAGGATGCTCAAGGTAATAGATCCTTGTTTTTGAACATTGTTTTAATGTGGTTTAATGCTTAAAGATGCATGATGTTTATGGCTTTGTTAAATGCTTTAAAATAGTGGAATAATGTGGTTAATGATGCATATTGGCAAGTGATGGTTAAGGTCACAAAGGTGGTTAAAAGTCCTTGTGTGAGCCTTGTTTATTTAAGAACAACATGGTGGTTAAAAGTCCATGGTTGGTTCTTGGTTAAGATCACCAAGGTGGTTAAAATTCCTTGTGTGAGGCTTGTTATTTAAGAACAACATGGTGTTTAAAAGTCCATGGTTGGTTCTTGGTTAAGGTTACAAAGGTGGTTAAAATTCCTTGTGTAAGCCTTGGTTACTTAAGAACTCCAAGGTGTTTAAAAGTCCTTGGGAGATTCTTGTTAAGGACACAAAGGTGTTTAAAAGTCCTTGTGTGGTCCTTGTCATGGTGTTTAAAAGTCCATGGGTTAAGGACACAATGGTATTTAACAGTCCATGTATGGTCCTTGGAAATTATAAGATCACAATGGTGTTTAAAAGTCCATGTGTGGATCTTATGTCGAATGTATCACTTGTTGCCAATATGACCTGATATGAACTTGAAGCATGAATTGCTTGTTTTAAATGCTTTAGTGCATGTGCAAAGGATGATTGATTTAAGGTTTATAAAGATGTTTTATAAATACATTATTGTGTGGTTTTAAATGAGCATTCCTCACTAAGCTTTTGCTTACGCTCTCTCTTTTCTTAAACCAATAATGCAGAGCATTAAAGTGCATTGGGGGCAGCAAGGAAGGCAAGAATCCAAGTGGTGAACTAAGCTCAAGTATGGTGAAGGTTTCTTAAACACTATTAGCTTTTGGCTTTTGGCAATGGGGGACCTATGTTGATGTTTTGTGAGATGTTTTGGACTCCCTAAGTTGGATGTATGTTGTTAATAATGTTTGAGCTTGTAATTGGCCTTTGTGATGTGGTTTTGGTAAATTGATGCTTGAATGGTTTTTTTTTAAGTAGGAAGCATGCCTATAGAATTGGGGATTTTCATAATTGATGTCATGTTGATGTTTGGTTGATGCAATTATGTCCCTTGTATGTTGAATGACTTGCTGGTAAAATTTGGTGGCTTTTGGAGCATGTTAGATAGGTCAATTATGTCATAAACCAACAATTTTTCTGCAATCTGGGCAACCTGTTTCGGAACAGGTGCTACTGTATCGGAACGGGGGCCTGAAATTGTCTGGGCGTTCCAAAACGGAAGGAACTGTTCCGAAGCGGTTTGGCCTCTGCCAGGCCCTGTTTTGGTACCAGTTGCGGAACGGTCCCGCGTTTCGGAACGGGTCTTCCCTGTTCCGAAACAGTCGACCGTTGGGCACTGAAATTGTTGGTTATATGTTTTGAAATGTTTGCACTTTAGTCCTAAACCTTGTTGTTGCAATTAAATGAGTTTGAGATGTTCGTTTGAGCTGAAATTTGACAGAGAAGCATGAAATATGACTAATTATATATTGGTAACTTTAAGTTGGGTTAAGTCCTTATAATTTTCAGAATTTACAGTTTAGTCCCTAAAGTTGTAATTTGTGCAATTGGGTCCCTGAATGATCTCTGATGGTTATGATCTTTGAGTATGCTGATTGTATGATCATATCTAGGGATAATGTGCATCTAGACAAGTTTAAAAAGATAAAAAAAGGGTCGTTAATCAAGGTTGAATTTCAGGTTGACTTTGGTTTTCCCCGTGTAAACTTCTTAATTCGGTTCATCCGTCTGGGCCGGGTTAAGGGGGTTACATTTGGTGGTATCAGAGCTGAGTTCTCAAGTAATTGGGAATGATTATATGCATGATTAAAGTATGTATGCCTTGTATGCTTGTTGAGTGAAAGCATGTTGTGGGTACCCATTGCCAAATCAAAGCTAATGTAATGATGTTGCTTTTAAGTGAAAATGAGCTTGAGTACTTGGATTGCTTACCTTGCTGAGCCTGACTTTGTTTATTTGCATTGTGATTGCATTGTTAGAGTATGGCACCTCGTAGAGAGTTGAGGAGTAATGTGCGAGCTACGGCTCAAAATGAGAATGAGAATGAGGAGAATGTTGAAAGTGCGTGGATTTACCTCCTCCACCTGGTGGTGGTGATGCTGGGGGTGAAGGAGCTGGAGCTGCAGCTGGTACGGGGGTCGCTGGACCTGAGGCTGGTCAGGGGCAAGCTGTTCCTGACATGACGGTGTTGATTCAAGCTATTGCTGGAGCTTTTCAAGCAGCGGTAGCTGGAGCTCAAGGAGCTGGGCATCAGGGAGATGCTGGAGTTAGACTAACCTTGGAACGTTTGCGCAGTCTAGGAGGGACTGAGTTCAGGGGTTTGTCAGCTGAAGGTTCGGAGTCTTGGTTAGAGGGTACCAAGAGAATCTTGGGTCAGATGAGTTGCACTGATGTGGAGAAGCTGGGCTGTGTAGTATCCTTTCTACAGGATGATGCTTATACATGGTGGACAACCACTATCGCTGGGATGGCGGAAGCTGGTGTAACTTGGACGTTCTTTTAGAACGCGTTCAAGAGAAGGTATCTAGATGTGAGGTACCTAGATGAAAAGAAGAGGGAGTTCATGTCTCTTACCCAGGGGAGCATGTCTGTGGCTGAGTATGAGGTCCAGTTTGTTCGACTCAGTCAATACGCACCTGAGCTTGTCCCGGATGAGCGGGAGAGGTGTGAAAGGTTCCGTTATGGTTTAGTGACGGATGTTAAGATGTATGTGCTGGCAACCGAGTATGATGATTTTGATGTGCTGGTGGGCCGAGCCAAGGATATTGAGATGAACTTGGGTTTATCTGCTAAGAGTGCTGATTCTAGTGATGGTAAGCGAGCAGCTGAATATAGTTTCGGTGGTGGACGGAACAAGAGGGGACGTGATCAGAAGTATCAGTCCTCAGCTAAGCGAGGTGGTGATGCGCCTGCTCGGGGAGGCAACGCTAGAGTTGATCCGAGTGCATGTTGGATATGTGGTTCGCGTGGCCATATGAAGCGTGATTGTCCTCGTGCTGTGAGAGAGGTGCAAGCTTCTGTTGTGGCAGCTGGTAATGCGTGCTGGAACTGTGGATCTACGGATCACATGAGGAGAGAGTGTCCTATGTTGGCTGGTGGCCAAGTGCGTGCTCCTGTTGTTGCTGCACCACAGAGAGGTCATGGGCGCGGCCGTGGTAACTTTCAGCGGAGAGAGGAAGGTGGTCGGGGTGTGGCTCATGTTGTGGCTATTCAGCCTGAGGGTGGTGGCCAAGCCAGGGTGTATGCTCAGCGGGAGGGAAAGAATGACGCGGATGTGATCGCAGGTACTTTTACTTTGCAATCCTTGTCATTACTTTCCTTGATTGATTCTGGATCTACACACTCTTACATATTGTGTGAGCATGCTGAATTGCTTGGTTTGCCTGTTGAGTCTTTGGATGTTGGTGTGCGTGTCACTAGTTCTTTTGGTGAGACTGTTGTGACTCGAAAGCTTTATAGAAGATGTCCTTTGGTTGTGCAAGATCATGTTTTTCATGTTGACCTTATGGAGTTGCCTTTCTATGGTTTTGATGTAATCCTTGGTATGGATTGGCTTGCTGAGCACCGTGCTGTTGTGGATTGTGAGAATAAGCGAGTTTCGTTGAAGCTTGCGGATGATTATGAGGTAGTTGTGGTTGGTGAGAATGTGAAGTTTCTTGCTAATGTGGTGTCTACGTTGGAGGCGAGCCGGATGCTGAGGCAAGGTTGTGAAGCTTACCTAGCTTTTGTGATGAATCCTAGCTCTAAAGAGTTGCGTGTGCAAGATATCAGGACTGTGCGAGAGTTTCCTGGTGTGTTTCCTGAGGAGTTGCCGGGGTTGCCTCGTAATCGCGAGGTGGAGTTTGGGATTGAGCTGTATGAAAATACAACTCATGTGTCCATTACCCCTTATAGAATGGCACCCAAGGAGTTGAAGGAGCAATTGCAAGAGTTGCTTGATCGTGGGTTCATTCGGCCGAGTGTGTCGCCTTGGGGTGCACCGGTCTTGTTTGTGAAGAAGAAGGATGGCACTATGAGAATGTGCATTGATTATCGTCAGCTGAACAAGTTGACTATCAAGAATCAGTATCCTTTGCCGAGAATTGATGATCTCTTTGATCAATTTCGGGGAGTAGTTGTGTTCTCTAAGATTGACTTGAGGTCAGGGTATTACCAATTGAAGGTAAAGGATGTGGATGTGCCTAAGACAACTTTCAGGACAAGGTATGGGCATTATGAGTTCCTTGTGATGCCGTTTGGTTTGACAAATGCTCCTGCGGCTTTTATGGACATGATGAATCGTGTGTTTCATGAATACTTGAATAAGTTTGTAGTGGTGTTCATTGATGATATCCTCTTGTACTCGCGTACTGAGGAGGAGCATGAAGAGCATTTGAGGATTGTGCTGCAAGCTTTGTTGGAAAATCAGCTTTATGCCAAGCTGAGCAAGTGTGAGTTCTGGTTAAGTGAAGTGGTGTTTCTTAGGCATGTGGTTTCTGCTGAGGGGATTCGTGTTGATCCTCAGAAGATTGAGGCGGTGATGAATTGGAAGGTTCCTAAGTCTGTTCATGAGGTTCGTAGTTTCCTTGGTTTGGCGGGATACTACCGGAGGTTTGTGGATGGGTTTTCTAAGATTGCGGCACCTTTGACAAAGTTTTTGCAAAAGGATGTTAAGTATGAATGGACGGAAGCGAGACAACAGGCTTTTGAGAAGCTTAAGGCAGCTTTGACGCAAGCTCCTATCTTGGTTCAACCTGAATCAGGGAAAGAGTTTGTGGTGTATAGTGATGCGTCCTATGTTGGTTTGGGATGTGTGTTGATGCAAGAGGGTAAGGTGATGGCTTATGCATCGCGGCAGTTGAAGGTGCATGAGCGCAATTATCCTACGCATGACATTGAGTTGGCTGCGGTGGTTTTTGCTTTGAAGATCTGGAGACATTACCTGTATGGTGAGAAGTGTACTGTGTACACGGATCATAAGAGTTTGAAGTATCTGATGTCTCAGAGGGAGTTGAATCTTAGGCAGCGACGTTGGGTGGAGTTGCTCAAGGATTATGATTTGACGATTGAGTATCACCCTGGGAAAGCTAATGTTGTGGCGGATGCCTTGAGTAGAAAGGTAGCTGTTGAGCTGAGGGCTATGTTTGCCAGTTTGAGTATTTCACGTGATGGTGGTCTTGTGGCTGAGTTGCAAGTGAAACCATCTTTGGTTCAGTTGATCAAGGAAAAACAGTTGCTGGATGATTCCTTGGTACCGCATGTTCAGGATATCACGGAGGGTAGGCCTTCGGATTTCTGTTTTAATGATGATGGTGTGCTGTGTTTTGGGAGTCGGATAGTAGTGCCCAATGATGCTGAGTTGAGGCGTGCTATTCTGACTGAAGGTCATAGTAGTCCTTTTGCTATGCACCCAGGTAGTACTAAGATGTATCGTGATCTTCGTGATGAGTACTATTGGGTGGGTTTGAAGAAGGATGTTGTTGAGTTTGTCAGCAAGTGCATGGTGTGTCAGCGAGTTAAGGCTGAGCATCAGGTTCCTTCAGGGTTGTTGCAACCGTTGAGAATCCCTGAATGGAAGTGGGAAAGGGTTACCATGGATTTTGTATCTGGTTTACCTTTGTCACCATCGAAGAAGAATTCGGTGTGGGTGATTGTGGATCGCCTGACGAAGTGTGCACATTTCTTGCCTGTGCATACTACGTATTCTTTGGATAAGCTTGCAGAGCTGTACATTGCTGAGATTGTGCGGCTGCATGGTGTGCCAAGGTCGATTGTGTCGGATAGGGATCCGAGGTTTACATCGCGTTTCTGGCAGTGTTTGCATCAAGCTTTGGGTACACGGTTGAATTTCAGTACATCTTATCATCCTCAGTCGGATGGTCAGTCTGAGCGTGTTATCCAGATTTTGGAGGATATGTTGAGGTGCTGCGTGATTGAGTTTTAGGGCTCTTGGGAGAAACATTTGCCTTTGGTGGAGTTTGCTTATAACAATAGTTATCAAGCAAGTATTCAAATGGCACCTTATGAAGCTTTGTACGGGAGGAAGTGTAGGACTCCTCTTTGTTGGGCTGAAACGGGTCAGAAGTTGGTTTCGATGCCAGCTTTGTTGAAAGGAACCACCGAGAAGGTGAAGCTCATTTGTGAGCGTTTGAAGGCAGCTTCTGATCGGCAAAAGTCTTACGCGGATTTGAAGCGTAAGGAGATTGAGTATGCGGTGGGTGACCGTGTGTTTTTGAAGGCTTCGCCTTGGAAAAAGGTGATGAGGTTTGGCCGTAAGGGTAAGTTGAGCCCTAGGTTCATTGGACCATACGAGGTGGTTGAGCGTGTGGGTCCTGTTGCGTACAAGTTGAGGTTACCTCAAGAGTTGGAGAAGATTCATGATGTGTTTCATGTTTCTATGCTTCGGAAGTATAGATCGGATCCTTCGCATGTGATGCCTGTGGAAGAAGTGAAATTGAATCCGGATTTGACCTATGATGAGGAACCGGTGAGGATTCTGGATTCGGATAGAAAGGTTCTTCGTGGCAAGATCATTGTGTTGGTAAAGGTGTTGTGGAAGCATCGTGGTGTTGAGGAAGCCACGTGGGAATGGAAGGATGACATGCTGAAGTAGTTTCCGTATCTCTTTCCTTCAGGTAAATTTCGAGGACGAAATTTCTTAAGGGGGGAGAGTTGTAACGCCCCGGTTTTGGGCTTAGGAGTTGTGGGGTTCGGACCGGTTCGGTCGGAGTGCGGTTCGAATATATAAAAGTGAATTTAGGAAAGCCTAGTTCGGGTTGCATTAAAAATATGGAAAAATGTCTTAAAATCCTCTTTTATTATATATAAGAGAATGGTGAAATCAATTTAACAAAATGAGGTTTGGAAGTGTGACATTTTGGTTAGTGACCAAAATGTAATTTTTGAAAACTGTGAGACTGTTTTAAAAAGGATTGAAACTTTGAATCTTTAAGGAGCTATTTACCCAATGGGAGTTTCTCCAGATTTTTCTAAAGTATTAAATGATTAATTAATGGTTTTTAAATAAAAGAAAAGTGGAGGGAAGATATTTTGGCATTTCTAACTAACTTTCCAAATTTCCATTTTCATTTTCTCTCATCTTTTCTCTCAAACCAAACACCATTTCTCCAGAGCTTTTCTTTCTGATTTTGTCACCTAAATCATTCATTTCAATTCTCTTTTGATCTTCAATCATCTCTTCAACAAAACCTTTGCATTTGCTAAGTGGATTTTCAAGAATTTGGTTCCAAAAAGGGAGAAAACTCAAGTTTGGAGGGGAGTCATCTTTGGATCCTAGTGGTGGTGATCCGGAAGCTTGATTGGTGTTTCGGCAAGTGGCGAAACGGAATCAGTGAGTGGATTTTGGTTTTCAGCTTTGAAACCAAGGTTTTGAAGGTTTGGGAGCTTAGTTTAAGTCTAAGCAACTTAGCTAAGCTCAAGAGTAAGTTTTCGGAAAAACTCTCTTGGTGATGAACCATGGTTTGGTTGTATGCAATGTGGTTTGATTGCATGTTTTAAATCCTGTTTTGAAAGCATATTAGCATGTTTATTTGCTGAGATTATAAGCCATGTGTTGAAGGATGCTCAAGGTAAGAGATCCTTGTTTTTGAACATTGTTTTAATGTGTTTTAATGCTTAAAGATGCATGATGTTTATGGCTTTGTTAAATGCTTTAAAATAGTGGAATAATGTGGTTAATGATGCATATTGGCAAGTGATGGTTAAGGTCACAAAGGTGGTTAAAAGTCCTTGTGTGAGCCTTGTTTATTTAAGAACAACATGGTGGTTAAAAGTCCATGGTTGGTTCTTGGTTAAGATCACCAAGGTGGTTAAAATTCCTTATGTGAGGCTTGTTATTTAAGAACAACATGGTGTTTAAAAGTCCATGGTTGGTTCTTGGTTAAGGTTACAAAGGTGGTTAAAATTCCTTGTGTAAGCCTTGGTTACTTAAGAACTCCAAGGTGTTTAAAAGTCCTTGGGAGATTCTTGTTAAGGACACAAAGGTGTTTAAAAGTCCTTGTGTGGTCCTTGTCATGGTGTTTAAAAGTCCATGGGTTAAGGACACAATGGTATTTAAAAGTCCATGTGTGGTCCTTGGAAATTATAAGATCACAATGGTGTTTAAAAGTCCATGTGTGGATCTTATGTGGAATGTATCACTTGTTGCCAATATGACATGATATGAACTTGAAGCATGAATTGCTTGTTTTAAATGCTTTAGTGCATATGCAAAGGATGATTGATTTAAGGTTTATAAATATGTTTTATAAATGCATTATTGTGTGGTTTTAAATGAGCATTCCTCACTAAGCTTTTTCTTACGCTCTCTCTTTTCTTAAACCAATAATGCAGAGCATTAAAGTGCATTGAGGGCAGCAAGGAAGGCAAGAATCCAAGTGGTGAACTAAGCTCAAGTATGGTGAAGGTTTCTTAAACACTATTAGCTTTTGGCTTTTGGAAATGGGGGACCTATGTTGATGTTTTGGACTCCCTAAGTTGGATGTATGTTGTTAATAATGTTTGAGCTTGTAATTGGCCTTTGTGATGTGGTTTTGGTAAATTGATGCTTGAATGGTTTTTTTTAAGTAGGAAGCATGCCTATAGAATTGGGGATTTTAATAATTGATGCCATGTTGATGTTTGGTTGATGCAATTATGTCCCTTGTATGTTGAATGACTTGCTGGTAAAATTTGGTGGCTTTTGGAGCATGTTAGATAGGTCAATTATGTCATAAACCAGCAATTTTTCTGCAATCTGGGCAACCAGTTTCGGAACAGGTGCTACCGTATCGGAACGTGGGCCTGAAATGGCCTGGGCGTTCCGAAACGGAAGGAACTGTTCTGAAACGGTTTGGCCTCTGCCAGGCCCTGTTTCGATACCAGTTGCGGAATGGTCCCGCGTTTCGGAACGAGTCTTCCCTGTTCCAAAACACTCGACCGTTGGGCACTGAAATTGTTGGTTATATTTTTTGAAATGTTTGCACTTTAGTCCTAAACATTGTTGTTGCAATTAAATGAGTTTGAGATGTCCGTTTGAGCTGAAATTTGACAGAGAAGCATGAAATATGACTAATTACATATTGATAACTTTAAATTGGGTTAAGTCGTTATAATTTTCAGAATTTACAGTTTAGTCCCTCAAGTTGTAATTTGTGCAATTGGGTCCCTGAATGATCTCTGATGGTTATGATCTTTGAGTATGCTGATTGTATTATCATATCTAGGGATAATGTGCACCTAGACAAGTTTAAAAAGAGAAAAAAAAGGGTCGTTAATCAAGGTTGACTTTCGGGTTGACTTTGGTTTTCCACGTATAAACTTCTTAATTCGGTTCATCCGTCTGGGCCGGGTTAAGGGGGTTACAGTCTATTGCTCCCTATCGTATGGCTCCGAAAGAGTTGAAAAAGTTGAAGACGCAACTTCATGAGTTGCTTGATCGAGGGTTTATTAGGCCTAGCATTTCGCCTTTGGGTGTGCCGGTGTTGTTTGTGAAAAAGATGGATGACACGATGCATATGTGCATTGATTATCAACAACTCAACAGGTTGAAGATTAAGAATAAGTATCATTTGCCAAGGGTTGATGATTTGTTTGATCAGTTTCGAGGTGCTTCAGTGTTTTCTAAGATTGATTTGAGGTCTGGGTACTATCAGTTGAAGGTAAAGGATGTGGATGTGCCTAAAACTGCTTTACGTACGAGGTACGAGCATTATGAATTCTTGGTAATGCCATTTGGTTTGACAAATACACCCGCTGCATTCATGGTTATGATGAATCGAGTAGTCCACGAGTTTCAGACCAGTTTGTGGTTGTGTTTATTAATGATATCCTTGTGTACTCTCGTATTGTGGAGGATCATGATAAACATTTGCGAATTATGCTTCAGGATTTGATGGATGACCAGTTGTACGCTAAGTTGAGCAAATGTGAGTTTTGGCTTAGAGAAGTTGTTGCAAAAGAATGTTCGTTTTGATTGGACAGAGAATAGACAACAAGCTTTCGAGAAGTTGATACAAGAAGGAAATGTTGTGGCTTATGCATCTAGACAATTGAAGGTGCACGGGCGCAATTACACTACCCATGATCTTGAGCTTGTTGTAGTTGTGTTTGCCTTAAAGATTTGGAGGCATTATCTTTATGGTGAGAAGTGTATTGTGTATACGGATCACAAGAGTTGGAAATATTTGATGTCACAAGAGGATTTGAATCTTAGGCAACATATATGGTTGAAGTTGCTTAAGGATTACGATTTGGCGATTGAGAACCACTCGGGTAAGGCTAATGTTGTGGCGGATGCCTTGAGTAGGAAGGTTGTAGTGGAGTTAAGAGAAATGTTTGCACGATTGAGTGTGATACAAGGTTGTGGTCTTTTGGCCGAGTTACAAGTGAAGTCGTCTTTGTCATAGTAGATAAAGGATAAAAAAACCTTATGATGAGGAGTTGGCGCCTCATGTTAAGGATATTATAGATGGGAATCCGACATATTTTCATTTTAATGACGATAGAGTGTTATGTTTCAAAGATCGAATAGCAGTGCCTAATGATAATGAATTGAGGCGCACTATCTTGATCGAGGTTCATAGTAATCATTTTGCTATGCATCCCGATAGTACTAAGATATATCGAGGCTTAAATGAAGAGTACTATTGGGTTGATCTAAAGAAAGATGTGGCTGATTTTGTTTCTAAGTGCATGGTGTGTCAACATGTTAAGGTTGAACATTAGTTTCCTTCTGGGTTGTTGTTACCGTTGAGGATACCGGAATGGAAATTGGAGAGAATCACCATGGATTTTATGTTTGGGTTGTCGTTAACGCCAACTAAGAAAGATTCTATCTGGGTGATTGGTGATCGGTATACGAAGTGTGCACATTTTGTGCATGTGCATACGACGTATACTTTGGATTAGTTGGCAATTTTGTAAATCTTTAAGATTGTGTGTTTTCACAGAGCGCCCAAGTCTATAGTTTCGGATAGAGATTTGCGGTTTACAGCAAGGTTTTGGGAGTGTTTACATCAAGCTTTGGGTACAATGTTGAATTTCGATCAGCACTTCGTATCATCTTTAGTCGTATGGTCAGTCTGAACGTGTGATTCATGTCTTGGAAGATATGTTGAGATGTTGTGTCATTGAGTTCCAAGGAACCTGGGAGAAACAATTACCTTTGGTAGAGTTTATGTATAATAATAGTTACCAAGCTAGTATACAGATGGCACTGTATGAGGCTTTGTATGGTAGGAGGTGTCGTACACCTTTGTGTTGGGCTGAGGTTGGGGAAAAGCATGTTTCCTTGTGTAACACCCTAAAGTAAAGAGTAGAGGCTAAAAAAAAGAAAGGTAAGTGTGGCTGTGAAGACTTGAACCTGTGACCTATGCTTGGTGAACCCAAGCTTTAACCGTCTGAGCTAAGGCAATTCATGGCTTTAGTTTACTCTAGTTTTTATTTAGGATATGGTTTATTTGTGTAATCCAATATCGAATAAAAGTGAGACTCCTCACCTACCCGAAATCCAATACATATTCTAGATCTGAATAAAATATCAGAGATCTGGGAATTTTAAAAGTGACCATTCACCTTCCGGATTGGCCGCCCTTGATCTCCGTCACCGTCGGGCGATGGTGGTCACCGCCTACATCGCTGGAGGTGTCACGTCGCCACGGTCACAGCCTTGACCACCACGCGTGTGATCGAGCCACCTTTCACCGGCAAATTTTGTTTGAAGCTTTGTCAAGAAACCTAAACCGCCGCCTCTGTTTTCCGTTATTTCTGATCGATACAGCCGTCCGTTCGAGATGTGGGTGTAGCCGTCGAACTCCCCGCGTCGAGCTGTGCAAAACCCAGTCGGTGGTTCGTCCGTCTGACTCCGATAAGGACCTCGACGGAGCTACGTCACTCTCCGGTTGTCCCTTGGCATTTTAGAACATGTGCAATTTATGGCTTCCGGCGACCATTCCAGCCACCGTCCGGCCACCAGAAATTTTTGGGTATTCTCGGTTCCTTGGATGCTCGATGCTGAGGAATGTCGAATTCAGGTTCGAGGGTATTCGAGTGTTGTATCATGAATCAACTGTTATAGCTCGGAACTAAGGTAATACATTACTACCCCTTGTATGCTTTATGTACATGTTGATGTCTGGTTAAAGCATGCATGCTTATGATGAGTGTTTTATGAACTCTGCTTAAGCCGAATTCGATATGGAAAATAAGAATGAGAGTTAATAAGAGTAAAATACTCGGATAAGAATATTAATAGATCAGGAGTGTCGAAAGTGCTAATAATAATAATAATACAGTTAAATCTGAAACTCTATCAATGGTGTCTAAGACCCAATGTTCAGAATGCGGAGTGTGAGATGTTGGATATGAAATTACGAAAATACCCTTAGAGCATAAGTATGGCTAAACTACCCATATGATAAATGAAATGATCTAAAATCTACATTCGACCTAATTATGTAATTTACACTACCCAAGATGTATGTTTTAATGGAAAGACTTCGACATCATTATGCAATACGTGTGACACAAACTTGAATAATCCCTCAAACTCTGTATAACACATGAAAGAGAATTTTCTGAAAATATTGTTGAAATCCTAAGTCGATCCTTATGACAGTAATACGTGAATTAGATGAGAATGATCGTAATGACCAAAAAGATGGTAATGCCTTCGAGCACCGAAATGTCTGATTAATTGGAATGAAGATATACCCTCAAGTTCTGTAATGAATGAATCGTCTGTAAAGGGTCGGAGAGTTAGGACACCTTAATCTCGTTTGAGTACATGAATGATGGAGGTACCAAATGGTAATTCAAAAAGAAATGGTAGATTTATCTCAGTCTAAAATAACCAAAATACCCTCCTGAGTTAATCGGTAACTATGTAATTGACGAAATTATGGATTTGTTAATAAGACTAAAATAACTAAAAGGCCATGATAGCCTAAATAATCGGAACATCACTAAAAATATCTGATAACTTAAAAGACTTTAATTTAGAAATTCTTGAATGTCCGGTTAGAAAACTAATGAGCAAATAGGATACCTGAGTTCTGTGAACCATTGTTCTCAATGTTGGTATAATTACCAGAATGTCTATGAATGTCGAAATGACCATAATGCCTTTGTATGCTTAAAAGATTAAAGTATCCATAATATATCTGAACTTTCTAAGATCTTGATGTATCACCTCCTGAATATCTGAGTTAAACCGTTAGTATGAACCCCCCTTTTTAATAGGGGCCACGTTTCAGAAATCCGTTCAAGTTGTCAAGAGTTTAATAAGTCCCATTCCTTAAATGCCAAGTATCTCCAAGAAATGATCTGTCCCACCTAGTGTGTTCCATGTGTTATATATTCTGTTGAATGGATTGTATAATTATTTAATCATGAATAATATTATGTTGATGAACATTTCAATTGTTATTGAGATTGCATCACTATGTTAGAAAAAGAGATAAAATGATGAACTTGATATATGATGACATTCTCTGCCTACCTGATATATGTCTGCTCAATCGGTATATTTGGTATGTGATCGTTTGATCTGTGATGGTATTGTCTGACTGTTTGATGAATTTGTTAGTATGATCTGTTATTTTGACCTATGATGGGATAATCTGTTTGCACGATGAATGCTGAAAATGTATGCTCTGCTCAATAGTATGCGCATTTATCTGTCAAAAGCATGAACTTCTGTTTCAGATACTCTGAATAGAATATGTCTGTTACATGTATTATATTACTCATGTCTGGAATCTGAACACCGACTATTGTCTGGGGTATACTGTTCGGTTATGTTATGAAGTGTCTGCAGGTACAGCCCTGATACAGCTGGTAAACCCTTCTGTTAAGCTCTTACACCCATGAGCCTAGGGTAAGTCTTTCTGGAACTAAGGCATTCCCTTAGGTAGGCTCCTACGCCTCAAGCCTAGGGTAAGACCTTCTGTACGCAGTTCTGGGGGACTGCATATTGGTGTAAGGTTGGAGGGTAGTTCTTGTAAACTTTGGTATGAACATTGAATATTTGCATTTAATCTGTTATGCGCTCATATGATATGATATTAAGTACTTATGTATGTTTGATTTGCATCTTATTAAAACACACTAGGCTTCGTGGTTTAACTTCTACAACCCGCCACTCTGTTGATTCTCTGAACAATAAGCTCTCTTTTAGTACTCAGTAACATAGAAAGAACAAACCTTGTTGTCCTTAAGAATAGTTCTTCACCAAATTAGCGAAACATAAATGGAGACAAGTATTGCCTGGAACATTATAAAAATATTATGCCTACCCTATGTCTGCATGAGCTTATAGCATCTTTTGGTAGTTCTGTATTACTGAGCTTTTCCAAGCTCACGTTATTTTTACCATCGCAGGTAAAAAGAATATAGCATGACAAAATGTTGACATCAATGTCCGGAGTTCCCTCGGTGTTACCTCTGGAGTACGGTACTGTATAGTTAGGGGGCATGTAGGTCATGTATGGTTTCTTGTTAGTGTCTGTAAAATACTTTTCTGAAATTTTTGTTATGTGTTTAAATGATTTCCTGAAATTGTATTTTAAACAGAAGTTGATTTTTACAGTTTGATAAGTGTTTTGAGAAAGAAAAAAATGTTTTCATGTGTATTTTCACTGTTGGTCGCTCTTGTGACCCTAATGTGACTTCCTAGGATCCGTTGTAACGCATGGGCGGGTCTAGGGGGTCACATTTAGTGGTATCAGAGCTTAGTGTTGCGTCTTTCTAGGTAGATCGGCCGATTGTCTGACATAGGTTGTCTGGTCTGTGCATGCCCCTAGATCATAACCGTACTCCTACGACCCGAAACTCCAATGTCAAACCTCTTTTTTGAAATAAATGTATCTAAGTGATCTGCCTCCCAAAGCTCGATCTGTATTGGTAAGAAATAATTATATCATTCGTTTATAGTCTGGATTAAATTGGTGGATTTTGAATATGGATAAATAACCCGATGTGATTTATGTATATGGAATTAAAGATCTGATAAGAGTGAGAATAAATGGTTGTTTATGTGAGATGGTTATCATAAGATTTCATGTAAGGCTATTCGGTGATACTTAGTATGTGTGAGAATATTCTGATGGAAATTTGATAAAAGTAATATGAATTTAGAAGAGATGTATCTATGAAAGTGGCGAAAGTGTGGACAATGTGGTTACTCTTTTATACGAAGGTAAAAGTTTTCTGAGTATTACGTTGAAGGTAATCGATAATTGTTCAAGGCTTTGATTATGGTTGTTTTGGCAAAGAGAAGGATATTTCTGCGAAAATGTGACATGATGTATCATAATATAGTATATCAGTCATGATGGTAAATCTGGTGTTCACATTGCGATTTTGGAAGGCTCTTTGAGATGCAAGGGTACTAATATGAACTGCAGTTATGGTTATTCATCCGTAAACTGAGGGTAAACCTAGAAGAGTTAAGAATATTAGAGGAGGCATACTTATGGCTTGTATGATTGACAAATGTGGTTATTGGGGATGTTTCTTATCCCTAACTAGGACCAAATGTGATAAAAGTTATGAGACAAGTATTTGTTTTGCACCACATAAAGTTTTGTATAGGTTCGAATATTGTATTCATATTAGTTGGATCGAGTTATACAATGGGATGACCTTGGGTCTCAGGACAATATGAGTGACAGAGGACTTTACCAGATTATCTGTGGCCATCTGAGAATCATGAGAAATGAGCATGCCCTGATGGATAAGCTTCAGTGAAAGGATGGATTAAAGCGTAATTTCTATACATTTTCTAACTCTGGTAAATTTCGAGGATGAAATTTTCTTTTAGGGGGAAGAATTCTAACACCCTAAAGTAAAGAGTAGAGGCTAAAAAAAGAAAAAAAAGAAGGGTAAGTGTGGCTGTTAAGACTTGAACTTGTGACCTATGCTTGGTGAACCCAAGCTTTATCCGTCTGAGCTAAGGTAATTCATGGCTTTAGTTTACTCTAGTTTTTATTTAGGATATGGTTTATTTGTGTAATCCAATATCGAATAAAAGTGAGACTCCTCACCTACCCGAAATCCAATACACATTTTAGATCTGAATAAAATATCAGAGATCTGGGAATTTTAAAAGTGACCATTCACCTTCCGGATCGGCCGCCCTTGATCTCCGTCACCGTCGGACGGTGGTGGTCACTGCCTACATCGCCGGAGGCGTCACATCGCCACGGTCACAACCTTGACCACCACGCGCGTGATCGAGCCACCTTTCACCGGCAAATTTCGTTTGAAGCTTCGTCAAAAAACCTAAACCGCCGCCTCTGTTTTCCGTTATTTCCTATTGATACAGCCGTCCGTTCGAGATGCGGGTGTAGCCGTCAAACTCCCCGCGTCGAGCTGTGCAAAACCCAGTCGGTGGTTCGTTCTTCTGACTCCGATAAAGACCTCATCGGAGCTACGTCACTATCTGGTTGTCCATTGGCATTTTAGAACATATGCAATTTGTGGCTTCCGGCGACCATTCCAGCCACCGTCCGGCCACTAGAAATTTTTTGGTATTCTCGGTTCCTTGGATGCTCGATGCTGAAGAATGTCGAATTCAGGTAAGTGTCGTATCATGAATCAACTGTTATAGCTCTGAACTAAGGTAATACATTACTACCCCTTGTATGCTTTATGTACATGTTGATATCTGGTTAAAGCATGCATGCTTATGATGAGTGTTTTTTGAACTCTGCTTAAGCCGAATTTGATACGAAAAATAAGAATGAGAGTCAGTAAGAGTAAAATACTTGGATAAGAATATTAATAGATCAGGAGTGTCGAAAGTGCTAATAATAATAATAATACAGTTAAATCTGAAACTCTATCAATAGTGTCTAAGAACCAATGTTCAGAATGCGGAGTATGAGATGTTGGATATGAAATTATGAAAATACCCTTAGAGCATAAGTATGACTAAACTACCCATATGATAAATGAAATGACCTAAAATCTGCATTCGACCTAATTATGCAATTTACACTACCCAAGATGTATGTTTTAATGGAAAGACTTCGGCATCATTATGCAATAGGTGTGATACAAACTTGAATAATCCCTCAAACTCTGTATAACACATGAATGAGAATTTTCTGAAAATATTGTTGAAATCCTAAGTCGATCCTTATAACAATAATACGTGAATTAGATGAGAATGATCGTAATGACCAAAAAGATGGTAATGCCCTCGAGCACCGAAATGTCTGATTAATTTGAATGAAGATATACCCTCAAGTTCTGTAATGAATGAATCGTCTGTAAAGGGCCGGAGAGTTAGGACGCCTTAATCTCGTTTGAGTACATGAATGATGGAGGTACCAAATGGTAATTCAAAAAGAAATGATAGATTTATCTCAGTCTAAAATAACCGAAATACCCTCCTGAGTTAATCGGTAACTATGGATTTGACGAAATTCTAGATTTGTTAATAAGACTAAAATAACTAAAAGGCCGTGATAGCCTAAATAATCAGAACATCACTGAAAATATCCGATAACTTAAAAGACTTTAATTTAGAAATTCTTTAATGTCCGGTTAGAAAACTAATGAGCAAATAGGATACCCGAGTTCTGTGAACCATTGCTCTCAATGTTGGTATAATTACAAGAATGTCTATGAACGTCGAAATGACCATAATGCCCTTGTATGCTTAAAAGACTAAAGTATCCATAATATATCTGAACTTTCTAAGATCTTGATGTATCACCTCCTGAATATCTGAGTTAAACTGTTAGTATGAACCCCCTTTTTAAAAGGGTCCGCGTTTTAGAAATCCGTTCAAGTTGTCAAGAGTTCAATAAGTCTCATTCCGTAAATGCCAAGTATCTCCAAGAAATGATCTGTTCCACCTAGTGTGTTCCATGTGTGATATATTCTGTTGAATGGATTGTATAATTATTTAATCATGAATGATATTATGTTGATGAACATTTCAATTGTTATTGAGATTGCATCACTATGTTAGAAAATGAGATAAAATGATGAACTTGATATATGATGACATTCTCTGCCTACCTGATATATGTCTGCTCAATCAGTATACTTGGTATGTGATCGTTTGATCTGTGATGGTATTATCTGACTGTTTGATGAATTTGTTAGTATGATCTGTTATTTTGACCTATGATGGGATAATCTGTTTGCATGATGAATGCTGAAAATGTCTGCTCTGCTCAATAGTATGCCCATTTATCTGTCAAAAGCATGAACTTCTGTTTCAGATACTCTGAATAGAATATGTCTGTTACATGTATTATATTACTCATGTCTGGAATCTGAACACCGACTATTGTCTGGGGTATATTGTTGGGTTATGTTATGAAGTGTCTGCAGGTACAGCCCTGATCCAGCTGGTAAACCCTTCTGTTAAGCTCCTACGCCCACAGGCCTAGGGTAAGTCTTTCTGGACCTAAGGCATTCCCTTAGGTAGGCTTCTACGCCTCAGGCCTAGGGTAAGACCTTCTGTACGCAGTTCTGGGGGATTGTATATTGGTGTAAGGTTGGAGGGTAGTTCTTGTAAACTTCGGTATGAACATTGAACATTTGCATTTAATTTGTTATGCGCTCATATGATATGATATTAAGTACTTATGTATGTTTGATTTGCAACTTATTAAAACACACTAGGCTTCGTGGTTTAACTTCTCCAACCCGCCACTCTGTTGATTCTCTAAACAATAAGCTCTCTTTTAGTACTCAGTAACATAGAAAGAACAAACCTTGTTGTCCTTGAGAATAGTGCTTCACAAAATTAGCGAAACATAAATGGAGACAAGTATTGCCTGGAACATAATAAAAATATTATGCCTACCCTATGTCTGCATGAGCTTATAGCATCTTTTGGTAGTTCTGTATTACTGAGCTTTTCCAAGCTCACGTTATTTTTACTATCGCATGTAAAAAGAATATAGCATGACAAAATGTTGACATCAGTGTCTGGAGTTCCCTCGACGTTGCCTCTGGAGTACGGTACTGTATAGTTAGGGGGCATGTAGGTCATGTATGGTTTCATGTCATGGACTATAAAATACTTTTCCGAAATTTTTGTTATGTGTTTAAATGATTTCCTGAAATTGTATTTTAAACAAAAGTTTATTTTTACAGTTTGATAAGTGTTTTGAGAAAGAAAAAAAATGTTTTCATGTGTATTTTCACTATGGGTCGCTCTTGTGACCCTAATGTGACTTCCTAGGATCCGTTGTAACGCATGGGCAGGTCTAGGGGGTTACACTTTGCTTGATGGGTTGAAAAGTACAAATGAGAAAGTGAAGCTTATTTATGATCGTCTAAAAGCTACCTCAGATCATCAAAAATCCTACGCATATTTGAAGCATAAGAAGATTGAGTATGTGGTTGGTGATCGTGTGTTTTTTAAAGTGTCGCCTTGAAGAAGGTGATGAGGTTTGGACGTAAGAGTAAGCTTAGTATGAGGTTTATTGGACCATATAAGGTTGTGAAGCGTGTTGGTCCAGTGGCTTATCGGTTGAGGTTGCCTCATGAGTTAGAGAAAATTCATGATATGTTTCATGCATCGATGTTGCGGAGGTATAGGTCGGATTTGTCGCATGTTATGCCAATGGAGGATATTGAGTTGCGACTGGATTTATCATATGACGAGGAACCTTTTGAGATTCTTGATTCTAGTAGCAAAGTTCTTCGTGGTAAGATGATTGAACTTGTAAAGGTGTTGTGGCGACATCAAGGAGTTGAGGAAGCCACACGGGAAAGTAAGGCGGAAATGTTGAAATAGCTTCCGCACCTTTTTCCTCCAGGTGAAATTTTGAGGACAAAATTTCCTAAGTGGGGGAGAGTTGTAACACCCCAGTTTTGGGCCTAGCAGTTTATGGGTTAATTAGACGGTTCGATAGACTAGGTTAGAGATTCGAGTCAGATTCAAGATTGTATATTTTTATACGAGATAAAAATATGGAAAACGGTTAAAAATCCTTATTTAATAATATGTTACTGATTTTGGTGAAAATCAATTTTGAAAAATGAGTTTTGGAAATTTTACATTTTGGGACAAGTGACCAAAATGCGAAAGTGAAAAACGGTTTTAGTGACTGTTTTGTAAAAGGGTCAAAACTTTGAATCTTTAAGGAGCTAATATATATAAGTGTTTTATCAAAATTTTCTCTCAATTGGATTAATTTTAAATGTTTTAATTAAAAGATTAAAATGAATTAATTAAAGGAAGGTAGTTATTTTCACAAAAACCAATTTGACGTGATTTTCTATTCTCGAAAATTTTCTCTCTAAGTTTTTTCAGCCAAACATCTATTTTCCAGCAAACATTTGAGGTAATAGTTTTGTTTTCTTAAATTAAAAATTCCTAATAGATTTCATAACTTGTTTCTACAAAATCTCATTGATTTCCTTTGCTTTTCAAGATGTAAAATCATCCAATTGAGAGTGATTTCAATCATTGAAGGTGAGGTTCGTTCTTCTCCTTTAATGAATGGTTCTTTACTGAAATTCCCAAGTGCTTGATCCTTTATATATGTTTTCTAATTGGTTTTAATGATTTAATTGTGGAAATTTGGTTTAATTGAGATTTAATAGGTGGAATTTATTGAGATTCGTCTTGGATCTGTTTTGTTGGGTTCTTGATAAGATTAGAACATGATTATGATATTTTATAATGTTAATAAGTTGATTTTAACATTGGAATCCTGAAACTAGTTGAATCTCTAATTATCTATGTTTCTAATGATGAGTTTTAGAGGAGTTGTGGTGGTTTTATGTATGCTGGAGGTACAAGGTTGTGCTTGGATGAATTTTGGATGTTATTTAATGTTGATTAGATGTTAGATTTAAGAGTTTGTGGCTGGCCTTTGTTTAGCTTGAGTTTGAGATTTGTTTCGCTCGTTTCTGATGGGAGTTTGGTAGCATTTACCAAGACAATGTTGATGATTGTTATTGGTGGGTTAATGAATGCATTGGGATGCATCTTTTTTTTGTGTAATTAAAATAGGGGAGGTTGATTCCGTAGCTATCAGTGAAGCTTTGGAGGCTTCAGACGCTTGATTCCCATCGGCGAATTGACGTTTCGCGTGTTTGTGAGTGAGAACTTAACATAAAACTTTTAAAAGGTTTGAAGGTGGGTTGGGAACTTATATTTGAGCTTGAAATGCTTGTCTAAGTTCAGAAGTAAGTATAGTGGATTTTCTCTCTTGGTCGTGCTTTTACAAAATGATTTTATACACTTGGTTTTTATTATATGTTACCTACTGTTTATGTATGAATGAAAGTATTTTTTATACTATTTTAATCGTGAAATGATGGTGGATGCACGTGGTAAGTGATCCAATTAAGTATATGTTTTATACTTGTATTTAAAGCATGCTTTTTTGCTTTGTAAAATGGTTTTGTGATGATGTATATGAAAATAGTGAGGTACGTGGTTATAATGAATTATATTGGCAAGTGGTGTGGTTTTTAAAATGTTATCGGATATTGTTGGCCGGTCATAGGATTGAGTGCACTATAAATAAGTCACCTTGGATGTCGAGGGGTTGGTGTCCCTTAACTCCACTCAAGTACCCTAACGTTCGAGGGGTTGGTGTCCCATATGCTCATGTTAGTGGATTAAACATCTAACCAATGATTAGTGTTGGTGTCCTCGTGGGTTGTAACTGTAGCCGGCTGTTAATGTACCGCGATTTTGATTGTATCGCTGTTGCGGTTGAGATGGCTTGAAGTGTTGTGTGAACACTTGTTGAACCGGTGTATCCGATGAACTATTTTGGAAATGGAACTTGGTTAATGATCACTTGAAAGCCAATATAATTGTTTATGTATCATGTTGATGATGTTGTTGTATAATGTTGATTTATACATGTTTGCTCTTTAAGCTTTACATATGGTTTGTTATGCATGAGAAGGCTTAAATTGAGGTTTAGCAATGGGACTTGTTGTTTAACTATGATACATGATGCATATGGTTTAATATGCTAGTTTTGGAAATGTTTAAGTGCATGGTTTTCAAGGCACAATTTTTTATAAATGGATTGAATCGATGATTTCAATGGTTTTAAGAAATTGATTTTAAATTTCATTGATGGTGTTTTGTTTTGAGCACTCCTCATTAAGCCTAGTGTGCTTACGCTCTCTTTGTCCATCAATGTAGAGAATTAAAGGAGTGGAGGCAGCAAGTGAGCAAAGAGGATCCAAGGGCTTCGTTCTTTGAAAGTATGGTTTCAAACTAGACTTTTAGTAATAAAGACAATAAGGTTCATTGTTGATTTGAGAGTGTGTTTGTTAAACTCCCTGTTTTGAGAAAGTTTATATTATTGTTTTGAAGTTGTAATTGGCCTCTAATGGTTGGTAATTGCTTTGGTTTTTGAACTTTGCTCGACTTGGTTTATAGGAAGCATGCTTATAGATTACCAATTGAAACATGATGTCGTGAATCGTTGTTATGTTTGATGTTTTGAACTAAGGATTGATTACTAAATATGATGGAAAGATGATAGAAGCATGTTAGAGTGTTTTGGTATCCCCAAATGCATGTTAAACCAGCAAAATTGGTCATTTCAGGTCCAGGCGCATTAGTACGCGTGCTTTCCTATCAGTATGAGTAAGCCATTCTAGGCTTAGCGTTTCGGTATGCATGCTGAGTGTATCAGTACAAGTAAGCTTTTCCAAGCTTAGTGTTTCGGTACGCGAGGTACCGTTTTGGTACGAGTCAGGGGTAAATGCTTGGGTGTTTCGGTACACGAAGGCGTATTGGTGCGAGTTTTGGCTAGTGGAATTATGAGAATTAAAATCAAGCAAACCGTACCGATATAGGCCCTAGTGTATCAATACGGGTAACCATTAATTCAGTTATTGGCTTGATCTGAAGTTTTAATTTCTTACGTTTTAGTCCCTGAATGTTGTGAATGCAATTATATGTGTTTGGATGATCGAATTGAGTTGATATTTAACATGTATGTCTAAAACTTGGTCAATTAAAGGTTGGTAACTTAAAATTGGGAAAAGTTCTTATAACTTTCCATATTTTCAATTTGGTCCCTTAAAGTTCGTGATTGCAATTGAATGCCCTATTGATGTCTAATTGGACTGAGAATTGAACCGTTGCTAGCATGTTCACCATAGATTAATAAATTGCATCTAGATAAGAAAAAAAGCACGTAATATGAATAATTTTTTTACGAGTTTGCTTCGGCAAACTCAATGTAGCTCATTCAGTATGGTCGGGCGTCTAGGCTAGGTTGAGGGGGTTAAAATTCATCCTCTATCGGCTACTATGTTGGGAAATGGTTTTGGTATTAGTCATATTCCTATAGTGTGCAATATCGCCGCAGATTCACTGGCTAATGGAGCTATTACTTGACCAATTTTCTTTGGTTGATACTTAGGTTGGGTTCTCGATGCTGCTAATTTGTTGATTTCATTGTTTGAGGTCTTTAGTTTATCTTGTATTTGATTTCTAGATTATGGATGTTTGGGCTTATTAGATAGATTGTATCACTGGATCGGTGCACTCTTTTCCCTCTATATAGGTTTAGGAAGGTTTTTTAACGAGTTTCGATCCCATGTCACCCTATTGTATGATTTTATCTTTAATCATACATCTACCTTTCAAAAAAATATTAATGGACATATGTGAATAAATTTAAATGAACGTAAACGAACATAGTAAATGAACGAACGAGCCCTTTGATCGTGTTCGTTCATTTAATTAAATGAATAAAAAATCTTGTTCATGTTCATTTGTTTAATAAATAAACGAACATAAACGACCTTTTTGCAAAACAATTCACTAAACATTCAATTCGTTTACAGCCCTACACGTCATATTGTTGTTACTCACTTAGTAGAGATTAAAGGTTGGGTAACTGTTTTGTTACAAATAAAAAAATGTTAATGACTGAAACGCTATTTAAAGAAAAGAAAATTTTACTCAAACTTCAATGACCACAAGCAATGATATCTTTCTGCTATAGGAGATAGATAGGGAAGATTTGTAGTATATAGTTCAAAAGAATTGAAAATTGAGGATTAAATAGGTATATATTTCATTATATTTTTTAGTATAAAAATTTTTGGGGGCTCAACCCACAAGCCATAGAGTAACTTCAGGGACTAGGGAATCAAAATCAAAGGCTAAGGTAAAGACTGCGTTAGTTACTCTTTTTCTCTTCAATTTAGTACCAAGATCTACATCGTTAAAAAATACTCGATTTGAGATATTTTATCTATTGACCCGATAGAAAATAACTGAATATTTTTTTTTAGAAAAAATGGGTCGAATACCCGACCTGTTAAATGTCATTGGTTTATGGGTCGGGTCCATACCACAATATTTGGCTTAAACAGTATTCGATATGATTCAATCATGAATTTTTATAATTTATTTTTACTTTAAATTAATTTTTTATTTTAGAATTTTGTTTTTATTTACTTGTAATTAAAAAATGGAGTAAAAGTATTTTGGGTTATTAATGGGAAATAATAGAGAATTAACGTGCTACAATAATTATAAAAAAAATAAAAATTTCACAAATTTATTTTTAGTATATGTTTTGATCTATAAGTTTGATCGAGTAAGACTTTGATAAAAGAATTGAAAATTTTTAATATCATAAACTAATCAATAGATATATCTACATAAAACATATGGAATCATGTATTTATATTTATGTGCCACCAACACATAATCAAAATATTGATATTGAACTCTTGATATACCGCTTTTTAAAAAGTTTAATTCTTTTCTTTTCTTTTATGTTCTATCCGGTTTTTTATTTGTTATTTTATTTATTTTAATTTAAAATTTTATTTTGAGCACCCATATATTGCACTCTTAATTTATTTTACCATAAAATTCTAAATCTGTAACTAACACATTTCGATTAAATTAAAAAAATAAATTCAAAAAAATAAATCATAGATATAGCTACATGATCTGCTCATTAATTCGACTGGGTCCATTCCGGGTGTTGGGGCCATAGCAAATACTGGTGTCTGGCCCATTGATGATGCGGACGAAGTCTCTGACGGGTCGAAATTAATTGAAATTGAAGTGGGTTGCAACTATAACAGGGCCGAAGTGGCTATAGAGGGTGAAGACCTGCGAAACGGGCTGGTGGCCCGCAACAGAAGGGGTAGGGGAGGCTTGAGAGCGGGCTTCGATAGGTCCTATGCCTGGGCAAGACAAAATAGAACAAAAAATTCTAAAGGAATTCACAAGACGAGCAAAAAGATCAAGAAGAAGTCCAAAAGAGTGCGCTAGATGAGTGCGAATCTCCTTTCCTCGCCTATCTCGGAACACTCGAACCATGTTGAAGAATCGTCGAAATGGGTCGAAGCTTCCCTCACTATGGATATGGGTAAGGTGCTGGGGGTTACTTTTGACGCTCCGGAGGATCGTATTGTGGCAAGTCTGGAAATGATCGAAAGTGTTGGTGATGAGAGCCGAAGATAAATGGGGTTTAGTGGGTTTGGAGGTGTGTATCATGGTTTCTTTTTAATTTTTATGAATTCAATTGTATTAAGTTGGAATTTAAGGGGAATGGGGAGGCCTGAAAAAGTTAGGGCTCTAATCAATTTATTGGGTGAAGTCAGAAGCAAAGTTTTTTTATTCAGGAGACCAAGCTCGGTGTGTTGAAGCCATGTTTAAAAAATAGACTGCAGGGAAAATGGTATGGTGGCTTGGCATGGTCACCGGCCGAAGGTGCGTCTGGAGACTTGATAACCCTATGGGATGAGGCGTTTTTTTGCAGCCGAGACGACTGTTGTCAACCGTAGGTTCATCACGGTGACGGGTAAGTTAATCTCGGTTAACAAACGGATATGCTTGATTAATCTGTATGCTCCTAATGAACCTGGAGAGAGAAGAATCATACTTGAGGAAATCTCGGCTTTGATTGCAAATTATCAGTGCCCTGTAGTTGCAGGAGGGGATTTTAATGTTGTGTTGGATGAAAGTGAGAGACAAGGGTCTGATGAATGGGTGGATAGGGGAGCTATATTGAAAGTTTTTATTCAACAAAACGCTTTGGTAGACTTGTTGTTAGAAGGGGATCGATTCACCTGGTTTAGAGGGGGCTCGTCAAAAGCTGCAAGTAGGATTGATCGTATCCTGATTTCTCAAGATTTTGTATACTGGTTTCCCAGGATTACTCAACGTGCGCTCTGCAAAAGTTTATCAGACCACAAAGCTATCGTCGTTGGGGAAGTTGTTGGCAAGAGGAGCAGTGGATCTTTTAAATTGTTTTCCCACTGGCTGGATGTTCCGGAAGTGATTCAGCTAGTTGAAAATGTAATGTCGACTGCAAGGGGAAAGAAACTAAGTTTAATTTTGAAGAAGATAAGGGATGCCATCAAACACTGGGTTGCTGACTTCCGGGCTAGTAAGCAGAACAACATCCGTGTTTTAGAGGATAAGATCTCTACACTGGAGGAGCAGGTTCGTGGCTCAGGTTACAACGATGGCATTGGCAGTGCACTGAGAAGTCTAAAAAATGATTTGTGGGCCGCGTATAGAAGGGAGGAGAGGGAGTGGCATCAGAAGTCACGTGAGAAATGGTTTGTCGATGGGGACAGAAATACGAGGTATTTCCATGCGGTGGCCTCTCTTCGGCAGAATCGTAATTCTATTCATAAGATTGAGTGGCAGAACAAGGTCTATTCTGAGGAAGGTCAGATTGTGAAAGTTTTTGGGGACGTTTTTAAACTGAATTTCAATTCATCTCATACACTCCCGGTAAGGAGTTTCGATTGCAATTTGAAACAAGTGAGTGGTGGTGCAACTAATATTTTGGAAGCTCCACTTGCAGTGGATGAAATCAAAGATGCCATTTGGTCCGCGGATGGAATAAAGCCCCTGGCCCGGACGGTTTCAACCTAGACTTTTATAAGAAGTGTTGGCCGTTCGTTCAAGACAAGGTGGTTCAGTTTTTTAACGCGTTCTATGAAGGGAAGATCAATGATAAATTCTTCAATCATTCGTTCATTGCTTTGATTCCGAAGAAAGAGTCACCAGTGTTGGTAGATGATTTTCGACCAATCTCGTTAGTGAGCAGCGTTTACAAAATACTGGCTAGAGTCTTAGCGCGTAGGCTTGGAAGGGTGATTCATGAGGTTATCGGCGAATGTCAATTCGCTTTTATCCCGGGCAAACAGATAGCGGATTATGTGCTTATTGCGAATGAGGTGATCGATGAACTAAAGAGCAGAAAGGTGGAATCCATTGTCTTTAAAGTTGACTTTCGGAAGGCATACGACTCAGTTGATTGGTCGTTCCTCGAGCTTGTAATGCAGAAGATGGGCTTTGGTGCTAGATGGAAAATGTGGATACGGATGTGCCTATCCACTGCTATGATTTCGGTCAAAGTTAATAATAAGCAGTCTGATTTGTTTCCCATGCGAAGGGGGTTAAGACAGGGGTGTCCTCTGTCCCCCTTACTCTTTAACCTGGTCGGAGAAGCGCTCAGCTCATTAATTAATAAAGCTTTGCAAATGGGTATTATTGATGGGGTCAAAATCGGCAAGAACGGACTGTCTTTGTCCCATATCCAATTTGCCGACGACCTCATTATTTTCGCAAAAGGTAACAGAGAAAACATGATCATCATTAAGAGGATTTTGAGACTTTTCGAGCTTGCATCGGGGCTTAGTCTCAACATGAAGAAAACCAGTGTCATGGGAATAGCAGTGAAGCAGGAGTACGTTGAAGATTGGGCGAAAGAGTTGGGATGTTTGGTTGGAAAACTGCCATCTAAGTACCTTGGACTGCCGCTGGGCGCATCTAGGAATTCGATCCAATTGTGGCTGCCAATTGTCGATAAGGTGCTATCAAGATTATCGAGTTGGAAAGGGAAGTGTTTATCCATAGCTGACAGAATTTGTCTCGTCAAATCTGTGTTGAGTAGCCTTCCGATTTACTACCTGAGTTTATTTCAAATGCCGAGTACGATAGCCGATAAATTGAACAAGTTGAGTGCGCAATTTATTTGGGGAGCGAACTCTAGTAAGCCAATCCATTAGGTTAAATGGCAGGATGTCATTAAGCCAAGAAGCCTCGGTGGTTTAGGTATCGTGGATGCAGGAACTAAGAATCGCGCTCTTTTGAACAAGTGGGTGTGGCGTTTCAGTATCGAACCGGACTGTTTATGGAGGAAAGTGGTTAATGCTAAATACGACTTCTGTAATAGTAGTCTATTGCCCTCTCCCACGGGTAGTAGGAAAACTTCTTGGGTATGGAGGAGTATTACTAGTCCGTTATCGAAGCAGGATGACGCTTTCACAAAGGATTATTTCTGCATTCTTGGTGATGGTAAAAGGATCAAGTTTTGGGACGATAGGTGGACGGAATATGCTTCTTTAAGGGAGAACTTTCCGAGGATTTTTAATCTTGCCTTAAACCAAGATGGGATGGTGGTTGAATTCGGCAAATGGACAAACGGTAGTTGGGAATGGAACGTCAAACTTCGAAGAAGGCTCTTCGAGTGGGAAAAGGAGATTTGGGATGGTTTTTTTAGCACCATCAATAGATTCTCGATTTCGACTTCCATACCAGATCGCTTGACTTGGAGGGGATCAAGCTCGGGGATATATAGCTCGAAAGTGTATTGTTCGAGGGTTAATATAAGTGTACAAGAGTCGGATGATTTTTGGAGGTTGGTTTGGCCCAACCTAGCACCTCCTAAGGTGGAGACTTTTATGTGGAGAGCGGTGCTAGGTAGACTGCCAATATTTGCTGCATTGAGAAGGAGAGGCATCGCAATCGAAGGCGAAGGCATGTGTGTTTTTTGCGGGGAATGCACTAAACAGTTAACCACATTTTTTGTCAATGCAGGTTCACATGGAAAATATGGCAGTTTTGGTGCGAGAAATGGGGTATCCACATGGTAATTCTTGAAAACCTCAAGGATTTCCTTATCGTGTGGAACTCCACCACTGTCAGGAAAACGGCCAAACAAATATGGGCGATCGCTTTCTTCAGAATCGCGTGGACAATATGACTGGAAAGAAACGAGGTTATCTTTAATAATGTAAGAGTGTGTGGAACGAAAATATGTGATCTGCTTTTATTTCGAATTGGCCAGTGGTGCTAATGCAAATGGCCGCAGGCCATACCTTCTCTAAATGCTTTCCACAGCAATCCCCAGCTATGCAGTATTATGGAGAATAAGTAGTGCAGGCAGCGTTAAACGCCTTTTCGCGCTGCATGGATCGCTGCTGGCAATGGCGTTAGATGATATGTGCAGCAGATTTTATAATGTAGTGCTGGGTGCTGATTGCTTTGCGGAAGTGGGTGTATTTCAAGTCAGGGTGGTAACGACGTTTGCGTATTGTATAATGGGGGTTCTGTATGTATGTGGGGTTGTTGTATGCTTTCCATGTTCCCTTGTACTTCTTAGGGAACTCTTTTCCCCTTAACTAGGCTTAGAGGGGGGTTTTAACGAGGCCCGTAAACTTAAAAAAAAAACGATTACATAAAAAAATTGAATTTGAAACAGCATGGAATAAGTTTTGTACTGATCAAATAATATTTTCTTTTTTAGTACCTAAAATTTTTTATACTCGGTTATAAACACCCCTGCCAAAACCTCTATTCTATAAGTTGTTATGAAATTCATTTTCCTTTGTAGATTTTTTCGATGTTAAAATCCCACGTCCCCTCGTATTTCTCACTCTAGACTTTTCTCAGAACATCAGACTATGAAAATTGAAAACGACCATCGTCACTGCCCCGAAGTGAACATACATTTGAAATCCGTTTCTCAATAGGAATAGGTTAAATGTGTAAATAATGATATAATATTTTAGAAACTATTTAGTTTAACCTTTCTAATGATAAAATAAATGTCTATTTTAAGAAAAGAATAATTTTATAAAGGCTAAAGTGTTACTTTTGCCCTTATAATATATCAAATTTGTCGATTTCACTCATATGGTATTTTCACATCAATTTAGGCCCTGAAATAGTCCAATTGCATCACCGTTTGCCCCTTGACTGGCGGAAGCCAACATTAACCGTTACGATGGTGATGTGGCAGTTTGGGACCCTTGACTGGCGGAAGCCAACATTAAACGTTACGATGGTGACGTGTCAGTTTGGGATGACGTGACAGAGAGCAAAATTGATTTTTCAAGCGAGTTCGAGGGTAAAATTAATTTTTGGTTGAGTACAAGGGTAATATTATTTTTTAGGTAAAAATACGAATTTAAGAAAATATTAAAAATACAAAAATAATTTAATAATATTAAAACATTTAAAAATGTTTATTAATATATGGCTAAAAATAATAAAACTAATAAAAAATCTAAAAATAAGTAAAAAAATATAAAATTAAAATATGAGAAGCTATTAAATTATAAATTATTCAAAAATCAAAAGTTAAAAATAAATTTTATCCTCTAATCCTAATTTCTAAATTTCAAACCCTAAAAATTTCAAACCTTTAAATTCTAAACCTTAACTGATAATTTTATCAATATAAAGTGAATATTAACATAAAAGTGTGTGTATAAATTTAATCAAGTAAATGGTTTAAATTTTAGGGTTTAAGGTTTGTGATTTAGAAATTAGGCTTAGAGTATAAAGTTTAATTTTTTTAAGTATTGAGAGATAGGAGCACAAAAAAGGTAAAAAAAACTGTTCGTTTGAAAGAATCACATTAATTGTACTTTAGGATTCTTTCTTCTTTATTTTTTTAAAGAGAAAAAAATTAAAATTATCATTTTTATTAAAGTTTTTGTATATTTTAATACTTTATAAATATTTTAAAATTCAATTATTGAATAATTTATAATTTATTAGCTGGTGATATTTTAATTTTGTAATATTTACTTATTTTTAAATACTTTTAATTATTTTATTTTATTTTTAGTCATATGTTAATAAAAATTATTTTTATTATTTTTAATGTTATTTTAATATTTTGTAATTTTATTCATATTTTTTGTTTAAAAATTAATTTTGCCCTCGTACTCGACCAAAAACCAATTTTTCCCTTGAAATCGTTTGAAAAATTAATTTTACCCTCTGTCACGTCATCATCGTAACGGTCAATGTTGGCTTTCGTCAGTCAAGGGGTAAACGGTGATACAATTAGAGATGGGCATGGGTCGGGTCGGATTTTTTGCCAACCCGAACCTGACCCGAGCAGAACTATCTCCCACCCGACCCGAACTCGACATTTATCAGTGCTTCACCCGACCAGACCCGATTCGACCCAAAAAATTCAACATCACATGATTAGTTTCTCAGCAACCAGAAAACATTAAAGAAAAATTGAAACTTGCTGCAAAACTTAAGAAAATCTTTAAAAAATTCTTTACGGTCAACAGAACCCCTAAGTTAAAACTAAATACAAAGTTATTACCAAACATCATGAGCATAGTTTGAGTTTTCATGAAAAAAAGGTTTTTGTTGAAGATTTCATGTATGATTTAAACAATGAAGTAAGATTATGGAAAAAAAATTCAAATTGTAAAATTTATTGTAAAAAAATATTAATTAGAATAAAAGAAGATAGAAAGAATAGATTCTTGTATAAACTAAAAACATTAACAACAAAAAATTAAAGAAACAAGAAAAGAAAGAAACATAGAATGATGCAGAGGAGAGGGGGCGTGAGAGGATAAACATTAACATCAGCTGGGAAATGAATGAAAAAGTAAAGAAGCCGTAAATATTATATATATATATATATAGCAGACATTTTCGTAAATAAAATAAATATTTTGTATTAATTATCCGGGTCGGGTCAGATATTTTCAACGCCTAACTCGAACCCGATCACATCTCTTAAAAAATTCAACTAAATCAACCCGAACTTAAAAGAAAAAACCCGACCCTATAAGATTGGGTCGGGTCAAAATCCATCGGGTCCGAGTTAAATGTCTATCCTTAGATTCAGTTGGACTACTTCAAAAAGCTAAATTAATGCCAAAATATCATAAGAGTAAAATCAGTAAATTAAAACTATTACTGGGCAAAAGTGACCTTTTAACCTTTTATAAATTAGTGGTAGATGGCATCATGAAAGATAACATTCGACATAAAAGCAAGTGAGAGACGTAGGATCCAAAGCCTAATGTGCAAGACAACGAGCAGCTTGATTCGTTCTCGTCGTACATGTTAAACACTAAAACTTGCAGTGCGTTGTAAGTTGAAACACACATCCTGTAAAAATCATACCCAACGGTGGAAGCAGACAACAAGATGAAATAACTACAATTGAGAATAACATTATGATACATTTGTAGTGTTGACCCAGAAGAAACTATCTGGCCTTTACATGGGCGGATGTAGCATATTAAGTGGGGTACAATTGACCCCACTTAATTTGTTCGATATGGAGTTTTTAATATGGTAATATAAAAGTTTTCATAAGAAATATTATATTTGACCCGACTTAATTTGTTAGGGTATGAGGTCAACTATATTTATTGTAGTGATATGAGAATCTTCCATATTGACCCTACTAGATAAAAATCCTGGTCCTTTAGGCTCTCAATAATGACCTTGTACAACTGTAACACCCAGATGACCCTCTCTAGTCTCTACCATACATGGACTTGCACTTTTTTTTTGACCAAAGAAACTTCCGAAAATTAAATTAAAACATGAAAGGGCCCCACAACCATGCAAGGGCCATGCATGAGATCAAACAAGAAGAAACCAGCAGACATCCAAAAGCAAACGAAGAACAAACAAGGGTCACCGGAGTGGCCAAACAGAAACACCGTTCACCAGAGGAACGGGAACCAAGAAACACCAAAGATGGATCCAAACAAAAACAACCGAGAACAACCAAGCGTCCCAAAAATGGTGACGCGGCACCCTTCTCCTTCCCCAGGGGATAGGTAGAAGAAACAACACAGAGACCCTTGTTACGTATCGACGAGCGACCAAAACGAGTTCTCGCCAAACCCAACCAAAGGGCCTTCACCGTCATTGCGCCTGAGAGCTCACGAAGGAGACAGGCTTCCGATGACAACTCGGTCCTTATCAAGGCGGCGGCGGCAAAGATCCGATGGAGAGTGGACTGTGAGAGCTCAGGATCGTCCATCTGTAACAAGGATACATCCACCCAACAATAGAAAACAAACAAAGACGACGGACTGCCCGGAACAACAGGGACAAAGGGCAGCCGAAGGCGAAACCTACAACAACGTTCAAAACAACGAGGCATACAACCAAATATACCAAAAGGCATAAAAAACAACATAAACAAAAACCGCGCGAAAAACCGAGGAACCCATGCAAGGGTTGGAAAGGCACAGAGCCGAGAAAGCCATGACCAGCGTATCAAACGAAGGTAACATTGGCAGCAAACACGCCGACGGAGGAGGCTAAAGCTTGGGACAAAAATTGTCACCAGTGTTCCTGAAGGAGGAAAGATCACCAGAGCAACGCCTGAGAGCTCTATCCAGAGGCAGGCTTCCATTCTAACGAGAATGATCCTTGTCAAGGCAAATACTTCGGCAAACCGCAAGCAGGAACAACTGGATGCAACGAGACCCAAACCCATCCAAGTCTGAGGCGTAAAACCTAGGTTATCCGAAAGAAACAACAAAACCAACTTAACACTACAACTTCTAGAGCAAAGAAAAAACAGTAAGCTGCAAACAAGAAGGTTGGGAGGAGGGGAAACACGACGGCTTTGACCCTTCCAAGCAAAGACGTCGGACAACGAAATGATCATGATGCTACCGGATAACCCACGAAGGGGTTATCCGTTATTTGATCCCCCCAGCAGCACTATGATTGAGAGGCAAGAAACTCGAAAATCCAAGTCTGTGGCATAGAGTAAAATGGCTTTGAACGTGTGTGTCAGTCGACACAAACCCATGCCAAGCCAAGTGTATACTTGCACGCAAAAAGACCTAAACTTGGCATTATTTATCTGCATATTTACGTTAATTCATCATTTGTTTGCCAAGTGTTAGTCAGTCGACACAAACCCATGCCAAGCCAAGGGTCATAGTAGTCAGATCTCCACCCCATGGCCACTCGTTTCTGCCCATTTCTTTTTGCCAGACCGAACACACGAGAAGAACAACGCTGCCTCCTAGAAGGGGAAATCCACACCACCAAAACCACAAACGAGCAAAACTTCAAAGGGGATTAGGTACTAGGAAGGAATACAGGGGAAATCAAGGAACTAAAAGAAAAGAAAAATATCTTTTTCATTTGTTTTTATTGATTGATCCATATAACCATGTCACTCTTACATTTTCCCTTGTTTAATGTTATTGTTTTCACAACAACTACCTTGAGTGCAAAACTATTGGCTGAGAAAATTATTTTTTTCGAGTGTGTCTCTTCTTAGTATCTGTTAAAGAGGTGGAACTTATGAAGGACGTGTGGGGGCACGGCCCCTTAAAATTTAAAAAATTAAAATTTAGTCCTATAAAATTAAAAAAAAAATTGTCCCCTACAAAATTTTAGAAATACATATTAAGTTTCAAAAAAATTTTAATATTCTTAATTAAATTCATCTCATAATTTTTAAAAGTTCTCTTAATCCTCTCAGAATATCAAAAATTTTAGTTATACCCCAAATTTTTTTAGAAAAATATGACCCTTCAAAATTTTTAAAAATTTAATTTAAATTTTTATTTTTTAAATTTTTCTTTCACCAAATTGTGTCATTGATGTTAGAAGATTCCCTTTTTATTTGACTTTGGGGAATTTATTTCATTATTCCGAATATCTTGCAAAAACATATAGCTGGGAGAACCAATCACTTGAAAGTTTCTATGCGTTTTGAAATATTTCATTTTACTCTAATCCGTTCAAAGCCAAAAATTCAATGAAAGTTTAGGTAGATTGGCAAACAGGTGTATTAAAATGGATGGTTGGCGTTGGCAAAGGATGTATGAATTTCACTCTAGTTATGTCAGTAATTTATAAATTTTAATCTTACTTTTATTGCTGAGCAGATTTTAAGTAGTATTGCCTCTGTCAATGGCAATACCCTAAGTTAATTATGATTAACCTCTATATGTCTATAGTGATGTTTTTACATAATTAACTTGGCAAAGTTTCAATCTTTACTTCTAAAGGATAGATTCACTCCCGAAGTAAGCTCATCTACTTGAACATCTTCTGTCAAAGTTTCTCTTCTTAGTATCTGACAATTAATCGTTATCTCCTAAGTTTGTTAAGAAATTAAGGGATAATGGGCATGCAATGCCAGTTGTCGTTTGGCAAAGAATTTAAGAAAACTAAGCACTAGCAGAATAGACAAAATTGCCAAGACATTCAATTATTAAAAACTGAAAACAACCAAGCGTTCATCGCAAAACATCCCAACCAACTTAAGAAAATCATTTCATGGCTGGGGAAACCATCAACAAAATATTGTTTGTAAACATCACCATCATAAAAAATAGAATTAAACTA